>OX276377.1:17657793-20330974 GCA_946251855.1 Alsophila aescularia | reverse complement strand
AAAGTGTCATCATAATAATTTAATAATATAAAAGCGGTTGGTGCTTTGTCTAGGTGCATGGCCATTTGTTTGTCATGAAACGTATACGCCACGTACAAATCGTGAGTTATACCGAATTAAAGATCACAAAAACATATGTTTTTCTGATTATCCTGCCACGTTAAACTCAGTCTTTTGACAAACAATATATATTCGGTACATCATAGAGCTGAGCTGAATACACCTCTTGGATACTCAGAGAATTTATCCTCCAAATTTAAAATCTCTAGATCCACCGGTTTAGACTCTGCGTTGTCTGTCAATCAGTAAGTCAGTCATCAGGTACATCACGGTTCTGTTTTATAGGTTTACTAGTGACTCGCCCCGGCTTTACACGGTAAGCACTCACACCGCGGAATTTTCTCACTTTTAGCATTTATATGTCGTAATTTCTAAAAAACCCAGCAATGAGTGTAATTTAAAATCATTTGCAGTAGTGAGTTTAAACGAAAGACTACTCACGTTTTTGACAGACTTGTTACTATTTATTTTCCACGGCAACATGTCATTACGTTCCTTATACAGCAAGTAATCATCATTTTTGCATAGTTTTGATACCTTGAGTTACATTATTGCAATTTTCGTAGGGATCTCTAATTTTTTTGAATGATGATATATTGCCCATGTTACTCGCTGGTAATGAAGCATTTTATAAATGCAAGAATTTTTAAAATCAGTTTAGGATATTTAGAGTTTATACATTAAAACCAACAAACAAACATGCAAGCAATCAAATTTTTCCTGTTTAAAATATATGTGTTGAAGTTGATTAGTGTAGAAGAATATGTAGCTTATTATTGTTTATCTTTACATAAGTTAACATTCTATTGCCGTCACCCCAACTGATGCTGGTTGCAATTGACATCAATAAGTGCTGTTCGTCTGCAAGGTTTTGTAGGTTTTCTTAGCAAAATATTTAAAAATAACCATTTATTTGTGCTATTTGAAAATTGTGATTTAATGTAATGTGATAAGTTATTTTTTTGAATGACTTATGACGGTATTTTATTTGAGAAAGTGGATGCGAATATTTTCGAAATTTGATTTCACCTAATTTGGTATGAAATGATCGATAATAAACTGTATAACCATAGTATATGATTTATTTTTCCATGTGTTCTTTTTATGTGTCGATGATGTTGAGCCAATTATAGGGCTGTTGCTTGTCTCACTCACTCAATTATTTATTTCCATCGAAATGTTGACTGGAAGAGATCGCTTTTAGCAATAAGTCCGCCCGTTGTACTTTAGTTATAAGATTGTTCCTATTTGTAGTATTTTTTTGGAAACTGGTGTACAATAAAGTATTATCTATCTATCTATCTATCTTGTCCGACACAATATGCACATAATAACATGTTGTTAGATAAAATAACTAATATTACACATTAATAAGATTGTGTACAAGCATCTTTAGACACCAAATAAGTGGCAGTGGCAATGTGAAGAAAACATCATGTGAAGGTCCGACTTGATTCGACCTTGATGATGCCACAGGGCTCTTTCAGACGAACGGCACAATGCCGTCGACAGAGTAGCTGCGAGTTGATGGGCAAACCGCGAACTCTTCGCGTGTCTGGAAATATTTTAAAAATAGCGACCCGCCCGCGACGTCGTCTGCATGGGATACAATTTATCGCGAAAAAAGCAACCTGTGTTCATGTAGGATATTGAAAAACAATGGAAAAGAAAACCACCTACGTATTGTATTCTCTTTGCCACCAACGCTGTTTATGCTTTTTGACAGACTTTTTATTTGTTTCCATGGCAACCGTTCCTTACAGCAACTAATCGACATTTTCCAGTTTTCTCGTAGAAACTTACTATTTTTCGGCATAAAAAGTATCATATGTGTTATTCCAGGGTATAAAGCTATCTCCATTCCAAATTTCAACAAAATCCATAGCGTTAAAACTCGCCAAATAAATAAACAAACACCTTCACTTTTTCACCTTTATATATATGTGTGTGTGTGTGTGTGTGTGTGTGTGTGTGCGGATAGCGAACAACACCGTAGTGACCTAGCGACCCGCTACAGCTCCTGTAAGTCTAGGCTTTTTCTAAATATTGATATGAATAAAAAGTATGTGCACCGCTCGTATCTCACCAACACTCCAGCGTCGTTGCACTATGACACCATATGAATAGCGAGAACGCCGTAGCGACTAGCGACCCGCTACAGCCCCTTTATGACTAGACTTTTCTAAATATTTCTGTGAAACGTTGTATCTTTGTTTGTTTGGTTTTGTGTTTGGGGATTTTTAACGCTAAAGCAGCCGATCCGATTAGATGAACCTTTATAAATAAATTCTGTACAATATAGAGACCAACATAGAATATTTTTTATCCCAGAAAATGATAAGTTTCCAGGGGAAACTGGAAAATGTAGATTACTGGCTGTAAAAAACGATTGCCATAGAAACGCAAAAATGACTAGTCTGTCCAAAAAAAACAAGAGCGTTCGTTGGTGCTACACTTTTGCATTGGTTTTTAACATCCTAGATGAACATAGGATGCTTTTTTTCACGATAAACCGTAGTCCGCGTTGACAAAGTTACGGGCTTTTGCCCGTTGCGGTGCACATACTTTTTATTCATATCAATATTTAGAAAAAGCCTAGACTTACAGGAGCTGTAGCGGGTCGCTAGTCACTACGGTGTTGTTCGCTATCCGCACACACACACACACACACACACACATATATATAAAGGTGAAAAAGTGAAGGTGTTTGTTTATTTATTTGGCGAGTTTTAACGCTATGGATTTTGTTGAAATTTGGAATGGAGATAGCTTTATACCCTGGAATAACACATATGATACTTTTTATGCCGAAAAATAGTAAGTTTCTACGAGAAAACTGGAAAATGTCGATTAGTTGCTGTAAGGAACGGTTGCCATGGAAACAAATAAAAAGTCTGTCAAAAAGCATAAACAGCGTTGGTGGCAAAGAGAATACAATACGTAGGTGGTTTTCTTTTCCATTTTTTTTCAATATCCTACATGAACACAGGTTGCTTTTTTCGCGATAAATTGTATCCCATGCAGACGACGTCGCGGGCGGGTCGCTATTTTTAAAATATTTCCAGACACGCGAAGAGTTCGCGGTTTGCCCATCAACTCGCAGCTACTCTGTCGACGGCATTGTGCCGTTCGTCTGAAAGAGCCCTGTGGCATCATCAAGGTCGAATCAAGTCGGACCTTCACATGATGTTTTCTTCACATTGCCACTGCCACTTATTTGGTGTCTAAAGATGCTTGTACACAATCTTATTAATGTGTAATATTAGTTATTTTATCTAACAACATGTTATTATGTGCATATTGTGTCGGACAAGATAGATAGATAGATAGATAATACTTTATTGTACACCAGTTTCCAAAAAAATACTACAAATAGGAACAATCTTATAACTAAAGTACAACGGGCGGACTTATTGCTAAAAGCGATCTCTTCCAGTCAACATTTCGATGGAAATAAATAATTGAGTGAGTGAGACAAGCAACAGCCCTATAGGTGAACAGATGGTGAGCATGCCCCAGGATGATTATGACAATGATGAAATGAAACTGAATTTGTTGTAGTTATATTACTTAGATGATGTTGCTATAATAATTACTATCATCATCATCATCATCATCAATGTCAGCTTCATCCTCCCAATGCAGGGAAAACCTTCTCCCTCTGACACTATCATCTCTGCTTTCAGACAATCTTTGCCAAGGTCATATCAAATTTATGCTGCCCGCTGCTCTTTTTCGTAACGATATCTGAAAGTGATATCACTGTTTCAATTTTGAACAGAACTCTATTTTGCTCTAGGTAAGTAGGTCCAATACTGCACCATGTGATTTCTTATTTTATTTAAGTAGGTACTGTTTCTAAGCTCACATTGAGCGACTGAGTGTGAAAGACGGAGATCCAAAGAAAAACCAAGGTGGAAGACATAAGTACATAAACCTCAAGTGGCGATGAGAAGGACTCTTGGCATCTTGCATTGATGGCAGGTGAAGTAGGTCACTGATAGATTGGTGGCCCCGCATGGAAAATCGCAGCCGTAGAAGACCAGTGCAACAACGAGGGGTCGAGCTAAATTTGATATGACCTTGGCAAAGATTGTCTGAAAGCAGAGATGATAGTGTCAGAGGGAGAAGGTTTTCCCTGCATTGGGAGGATGAAGCTGACATTGATGATGATGATGATGATGATAGTAATTATTATAGCAACATCATCTAAGTAATATAACTACAACAAATTCAGTTTCATTTCATCATTGTCATAATCATCCTGGGGCATGCTCACCATCTGTTCACCTATAGGGCTGTTGCTTGTCTCACTCACTCAATTATTTATTTCCATCGAAATGTTGACTGGAAGAGATCGCTTTTAGCAATAAGTCCGCCCGTTGTACTTTAGTTATAAGATTGTTCCTATTTGTAGTATTTTTTTGGAAACTGGTGTACAATAAAGTATTATCTATCTATCTATCTATCTTGTCCGACACAATATGCACATAATAACATGTTGTTAGATAAAATAACTAATATTACACATTAATAAGATTGTGTACAAGCATCTTTAGACACCAAATAAGTGGCAGTGGCAATGTGAAGAAAACATCATGTGAAGGTCCGACTTGATTCGACCTTGATGATGCCACAGGGCTCTTTCAGACGAACGGCACAATGCCGTCGACAGAGTAGCTGCGAGTTGATGGGCAAACCGCGAACTCTTCGCGTGTCTGGAAATATTTTAAAAATAGCGACCCGCCCGCGACGTCGTCTGCATGGGATACAATTTATCGCGAAAAAAGCAACCTGTGTTCATGTAGGATATTGAAAAACAATGGAAAAGAAAACCACCTACGTATTGTATTCTCTTTGCCACCAACGCTGTTTATGCTTTTTGACAGACTTTTTATTTGTTTCCATGGCAACCGTTCCTTACAGCAACTAATCGACATTTTCCAGTTTTCTCGTAGAAACTTACTATTTTTCGGCATAAAAAGTATCATATGTGTTATTCCAGGGTATAAAGCTATCTCCATTCCAAATTTCAACAAAATCCATAGCGTTAAAACTCGCCAAATAAATAAACAAACACCTTCACTTTTTCACCTTTATATATATGTGTGTGTGTGTGTGTGTGTGTGTGTGCGGATAGCGAACAACACCGTAGTGACTAGCGACCCGCTACAGCTCCTGTAAGTCTAGGCTTTTTCTAAATATTGATATGAATAAAAAGTATGTGCACCGCTCGTATCTCACCAACACTCCAGCGTCGTTGCACTATGACACCATATGAATAGCGAGAACGCCGTAGCGACTAGCGACCCGCTACAGCCCCTTTATGACTAGACTTTTCTAAATATTTCTGTGAAACGTTGTATCTTTGTTTGTTTGGTTTTGTGTTTGGGGATTTTTAACGCTAAAGCAGCCGATCCGATTAGATGAACCTTTGTAAATAAATTCTGTACAATATAGAGACCAACATAGAATATTTTTTATCCCAGAAAATGATAAGTTTCCAGGGGAAACTGGAAAATGTAGATTACTGGCTGTAAAAAACGATTGCCATAGAAACGCAAAAATGACTAGTCTGTCCAAAAAAAAACAAGAGCGTTCGTTGGTGCTACACTTTTGCATTGGTTTTTAACATCCTAGATGAACATAGGATGCTTTTTTTCACGATAAACCGTAGTCCGCGTTGACAAAGTTACGGGCTTTTGCCCGTAACTTTGTCAACGCGGACTACGGTTTTGCTAGTAAATTATATTATTAGCAACCAGCAGTGCAAGCATGGATCTTATCGATCGATAAATTTACCGACTTTTTTTAATTAAGTTTCACATTAATATTCGATAATACGAGTTCAGTAGCACGGAACGTACTTATCGACAACGACATAAATTCGATAAATCATTTTTAATATATAGATTTATATCAACAAAAGGAAGCATGAATCTTATTTTTGACAATTGTTGTCGATATAATGTCGGTAATCTTACCGAATTCATCGAATTTTATCGGCTTTCCAAAGTTACACGACAAACTTTTTTTTTTGTAAATTCCTTTTCGGATTATAAGCCAAAACGTGGAGGTGTCAGAACATCGTGAGGCAAGTTTCAGGGATGCCAATGATCCTTTCGATCTGGAACAGCATTATAAGATTATTTTTAGAATTTATAAGGAAATTTCCTTCGCCCTCATTCAAGATGTTGAGGGCGTTTGAGAAGGAGTCAATCTAATGGACTGGTTGCGCATGTTGTAGTATCTACTTTACATAATAATACCAAAATACTTAGTTACGTTTTTTCTATTTCCAGAAATTATCTTTTGTTGTGATTGTGTCTAATTCTCTTATTATTATGGTACCTAGTAGGTACTCAGTCTAAAAAACTACCTGTATAATCATTGTTGTAGGTTCTATCAGCTGTACGCTTTTTCACCGAGGGCAGTTGCACCAACGTTGCATCGGCCAGGAATATAATATAGCACTAGGACAGCGCACTGTCAGACTTATCAGGGAGGTGTCTCAAGCAATTGTGAAACGAGTTATGGCTAGTTATACTTTAGGTTAGGTTCAAGGAATATACTACTTTATGGTAGTTAGGTAGAATTCCAAATGACAGAAGTTTCTCCGTAACAACTCAAAATAATAAAAATCTGCCAAATTGTGTCAAAAAATATTTTTTAGACTATTAGTCGTCTATCTGATATATGGTATAGTCCACGAGTTGCCATTTTTTAAATCGATAAACTCACGACGTGTTATCGAATCAATAAAATTTACCGAGAGGCTAGATCCATGCTACCGCATTTTGATAAAATTGATAAACTGTTTACCGGTCGATAAATTTATCGAATTTTATCGATCGATAAGATCCATGCTCGCAAGGCTGATGCCGGTTTATTAAAAAGTATACATGATCACACACAATTTTATAATAGTGGATCTGTGGGCTGTAGACCTCGCGTGCACAATATTTTTTCAATCAATCTAAGGGTGCACAGTAGCACCATCTAGTTACCTTATTGTAAAACTAACATTATAACCAAGGTGCTCCATCAATCCCTACCTAGTAGGTAAAGAGCTGATTCTACTGGTAGAAACCTAAAAGTGAGTAATTTACTTCATTTTTAGGAGCTCTTCTGCTACTCACGCCGAAGATCCTTATCAAATCTTCACCAATTTTTTATGAGACTAACATTAAAGTTCTATCTTTCAAATAAAAAAGAACCATCGAAATCGGATCATATAAGAAGAAGATATTCATTAGCTCCTTTTTTGCTCGTTTTTGGGGGAAGTAAATCAAAAATGCTAAATATTTTAAATAATTCTAAAATCTCATCAAACCTGTATTCTAAGTTTCATCTAGATCGATTGAGAAATGCGACCTGTTGAGGAGAACAGAGATCCGGACAGACATACGAAGGCATTTATGCCCAAGCTGAAACGATGTTTCGCTCGCACTTTGCGCTCGCTCAGTCAATTATACTTCACAAAACAAATTTATTACACATTAAATACTTTTAGAAATCAAATAAGGGGAATTTAAGGAACGCAATTGAGAGATAATTGAACACCTTTGACTGCCGACGGAATAGTGGCGTTTCACTCCTGCCATCTTTTCATGCCATCTCACCACCAGCTGCTAGGTTCCGCCTCTTAGTGTGATATTCCTTGCAATATATTATATCAAATTTCATTTAAATCCGTACTCTACTTTCAACAAATATGTTTCTTCATATAAACTTTGCCATCCCCGTTCACCGCTTTAAAGATGAATTTTCAAATATTATTAAACAAGTGTTTTTATAATCGACTTCACAAAAAGAGACCGTGTATGTTTTTTTTATGTATGTACACCGATTTATTTGCATACAAAAAAAAAACATTGTTTGAAACCTTTGTTTTTATACTCTCCAAGTGATTTCATATAAATTTTATCAAAATTGGTTCAGTAGTTGTTCGACAATAAATTGTGTTTTTTTTAGTAAATCCATTTGATTTTGTGTTTATATTGCCTCTTTAAGATTTCTAAACCGATTTGGATTTTTGATTTTGTTGTTGTTATATTCAAAAGAGTAAACTTTCAGTGTAGTCCCATATGAACTTCATCAGAATTGGTTCAGTTCTTTTAATTAGAAAATCTATTTGTTTTATGGTTTATGTTATCTTATATATAAGGATTTCTGAACCGAATTAGATGATGGTTTTTACTTGAGAAACAAGACTTCCAGTATAGTAATGTTTAAATTGAATCAAAATTTGATTAGTGATTTTAGTTATTAGTTAATCCAATTGAAGTCGATTTTTTTGTACCATAGTTTTTTGTGCAGTACTTGTTTAAGACTATATTTACAAAGTGTCATCATAATAATTTAATAATATAAAAGCGGTTGGTGCTTTGTCTAGGTGCATGGCCATTTGTTTGTCATGAAACGTATACGCCACGTACAAATCGTGAGTTATACCGAATTAAAGATCACAAAAACATATGTTTTTCTGATTATCCTGCCACGTTAAACTCAGTCTTTTGACAAACAATATATATTCGGTACATCATAGAGCTGAGCTGAATACACCTCTTGGATACTCAGAGAATTTATCCTCCAAATTTAAAATCTCTAGATCCACCGGTTTAGACTCTGCGTTGTCTGTCAATCAGTAAGTCAGTCATCAGGTACATCACGGTTCTGTTTTATAGGTTTACTAGTGACTCGCCCCGGCTTTACACGGTAAGCACTCACACCGCGGAATTTTCTCACTTTTAGCATTTATATGTCGTAATTTCTAAAAAACCCAGCAATGAGTGTAATTTAAAATCATTTGCAGTAGTGAGTTTAAACGAAAGACTACTCACGTTTTTGACAGACTTGTTACTATTTATTTTCCACGGCAACATGTCATTACGTTCCTTATACAGCAAGTAATCATCATTTTTGCATAGTTTTGATACCTTGAGTTACATTATTGCAATTTTCGTAGGGATCTCTAATTTTTTGAATGATGATATATTGCCCATGTTACTCGCTGGTAATGAAGCATTTTATAAATGCAAGAATTTTTAAAATCAGTTTAGGATATTTAGAGTTTATACATTAAAACCAACAAACAAACATGCAAGCAATCAAATTTTTCCTGTTTAAAATATATGTGTTGAAGTTGATTAGTGTAGAAGAATATGTAGCTTATTATTGTTTATCTTTACATAAGTTAACATTCTATTGCCGTCACCCCAACTGATGCTGGTTGCAATTGACATCAATAAGTGCTGTTCGTCTGCAAGGTTTTGTAGGTTTTCTTAGCAAAATATTTAAAAATAACCATTTATTTGTGCTATTTGAAAATTGTGATTTAATGTAATGTGATAAGTTATTTTTTTTGAATGACTTATGACGGTATTTTATTTGAGAAAGTGGATGCGAATATTTTCGAAATTTGATTTCACCTAATTTGGTATGAAATGATCGATAATAAACTGTATAACCATAGTATATGATTTATTTTTCCATGTGTTCTTTTTATGTGTCGATGATGTTGAGCCAATTATAGGGCTGTTGCTTGTCTCACTCACTCAATTATTTATTTCCATCGAAATGTTGACTGGAAGAGATCGCTTTTAGCAATAAGTCCGCCCGTTGTACTTTAGTTATAAGATTGTTCCTATTTGTAGTATTTTTTTGGAAACTGGTGTACAATAAAGTATTATCTATCTATCTATCTATCTTGTCCGACACAATATGCACATAATAACATGTTGTTAGATAAAATAACTAATATTACACATTAATAAGATTGTGTACAAGCATCTTTAGACACCAAATAAGTGGCAGTGGCAATGTGAAGAAAACATCATGTGAAGGTCCGACTTGATTCGACCTTGATGATGCCACAGGGCTCTTTCAGACGAACGGCACAATGCCGTCGACAGAGTAGCTGCGAGTTGATGGGCAAACCGCGAACTCTTCGCGTGTCTGGAAATATTTTAAAAATAGCGACCCGCCCGCGACGTCGTCTGCATGGGATACAATTTATCGCGAAAAAAGCAACCTGTGTTCATGTAGGATATTGAAAAACAATGGAAAAGAAAACCACCTACGTATTGTATTCTCTTTGCCACCAACGCTGTTTATGCTTTTTGACAGACTTTTTATTTGTTTCCATGGCAACCGTTCCTTACAGCAACTAATCGACATTTTCCAGTTTTCTCGTAGAAACTTACTATTTTTCGGCATAAAAAGTATCATATGTGTTATTCCAGGGTATAAAGCTATCTCCATTCCAAATTTCAACAAAATCCATAGCGTTAAAACTCGCCAAATAAATAAACAAACACCTTCACTTTTTCACCTTTATATATATGTGTGTGTGTGTGTGTGTGTGTGTGTGCGGATAGCGAACAACACCGTAGTGACTAGCGACCCGCTACAGCTCCTGTAAGTCTAGGCTTTTTCTAAATATTGATATGAATAAAAAGTATGTGCACCGCTCGTATCTCACCAACACTCCAGCGTCGTTGCACTATGACACCATATGAATAGCGAGAACGCCGTAGCGACTAGCGACCCGCTACAGCCCCTTTATGACTAGACTTTTCTAAATATTTCTGTGAAACGTTGTATCTTTGTTTGTTTGGTTTTGTGTTTGGGGATTTTTAACGCTAAAGCAGCCGATCCGATTAGATGAACCTTTATAAATAAATTCTGTACAATATAGAGACCAACATAGAATATTTTTTATCCCAGAAAATGATAAGTTTCCAGGGGAAACTGGAAAATGTAGATTACTGGCTGTAAAAAACGATTGCCATAGAAACGCAAAAATGACTAGTCTGTCCAAAAAAAACAAGAGCGTTCGTTGGTGCTACACTTTTGCATTGGTTTTTAACATCCTAGATGAACATAGGATGCTTTTTTTCACGATAAACCGTAGTCCGCGTTGACAAAGTTACGGGCTTTTGCCCGTTGCGGTGCACATACTTTTTATTCATATCAATATTTAGAAAAAGCCTAGACTTACAGGAGCTGTAGCGGGTCGCTAGTCACTACGGTGTTGTTCGCTATCCGCACACACACACACACACACACACACATATATATAAAGGTGAAAAAGTGAAGGTGTTTGTTTATTTATTTGGCGAGTTTTAACGCTATGGATTTTGTTGAAATTTGGAATGGAGATAGCTTTATACCCTGGAATAACACATATGATACTTTTTATGCCGAAAAATAGTAAGTTTCTACGAGAAAACTGGAAAATGTCGATTAGTTGCTGTAAGGAACGGTTGCCATGGAAACAAATAAAAAGTCTGTCAAAAAGCATAAACAGCGTTGGTGGCAAAGAGAATACAATACGTAGGTGGTTTTCTTTTCCATTTTTTTTCAATATCCTACATGAACACAGGTTGCTTTTTTCGCGATAAATTGTATCCCATGCAGACGACGTCGCGGGCGGGTCGCTATTTTTAAAATATTTCCAGACACGCGAAGAGTTCGCGGTTTGCCCATCAACTCGCAGCTACTCTGTCGACGGCATTGTGCCGTTCGTCTGAAAGAGCCCTGTGGCATCATCAAGGTCGAATCAAGTCGGACCTTCACATGATGTTTTCTTCACATTGCCACTGCCACTTATTTGGTGTCTAAAGATGCTTGTACACAATCTTATTAATGTGTAATATTAGTTATTTTATCTAACAACATGTTATTATGTGCATATTGTGTCGGACAAGATAGATAGATAGATAGATAATACTTTATTGTACACCAGTTTCCAAAAAAATACTACAAATAGGAACAATCTTATAACTAAAGTACAACGGGCGGACTTATTGCTAAAAGCGATCTCTTCCAGTCAACATTTCGATGGAAATAAATAATTGAGTGAGTGAGACAAGCAACAGCCCTATAGGTGAACAGATGGTGAGCATGCCCCAGGATGATTATGACAATGATGAAATGAAACTGAATTTGTTGTAGTTATATTACTTAGATGATGTTGCTATAATAATTACTATCATCATCATCATCATCATCAATGTCAGCTTCATCCTCCCAATGCAGGGAAAACCTTCTCCCTCTGACACTATCATCTCTGCTTTCAGACAATCTTTGCCAAGGTCATATCAAATTTATGCTGCCCGCTGCTCTTTTTCGTAACGATATCTGAAAGTGATATCACTGTTTCAATTTTGAACAGAACTCTATTTTGCTCTAGGTAAGTAGGTCCAATACTGCACCATGTGATTTCTTATTTTATTTAAGTAGGTACTGTTTCTAAGCTCACATTGAGCGACTGAGTGTGAAAGACGGAGATCCAAAGAAAAACCAAGGTGGAAGACATAAGTACATAAACCTCAAGTGGCGATGAGAAGGACTCTTGGCATCTTGCATTGATGGCAGATGAAGTAGGTCACTGATAGATTGGTGGCCCCGCATGGAAAATCGCAGCCGTAGAAGACCAGTGCAACAACGAGGGGTCGAGCTAAATTTGATATGACCTTGGCAAAGATTGTCTGAAAGCAGAGATGATAGTGTCAGAGGGAGAAGGTTTTCCCTGCATTGGGAGGATGAAGCTGACATTGATGATGATGATGATGATGATAGTAATTATTATAGCAACATCATCTAAGTAATATAACTACAACAAATTCAGTTTCATTTCATCATTGTCATAATCATCCTGGGGCATGCTCACCATCTGTTCACCTATAGGGCTGTTGCTTGTCTCACTCACTCAATTATTTATTTCCATCGAAATGTTGACTGGAAGAGATCGCTTTTAGCAATAAGTCCGCCCGTTGTACTTTAGTTATAAGATTGTTCCTATTTGTAGTATTTTTTTGGAAACTGGTGTACAATAAAGTATTATCTATCTATCTATCTATCTTGTCCGACACAATATGCACATAATAACATGTTGTTAGATAAAATAACTAATATTACACATTAATAAGATTGTGTACAAGCATCTTTAGACACCAAATAAGTGGCAGTGGCAATGTGAAGAAAACATCATGTGAAGGTCCGACTTGATTCGACCTTGATGATGCCACAGGGCTCTTTCAGACGAACGGCACAATGCCGTCGACAGAGTAGCTGCGAGTTGATGGGCAAACCGCGAACTCTTCGCGTGTCTGGAAATATTTTAAAAATAGCGACCCGCCCGCGACGTCGTCTGCATGGGATACAATTTATCGCGAAAAAAGCAACCTGTGTTCATGTAGGATATTGAAAAACAATGGAAAAGAAAACCACCTACGTATTGTATTCTCTTTGCCACCAACGCTGTTTATGCTTTTTGACAGACTTTTTATTTGTTTCCATGGCAACCGTTCCTTACAGCAACTAATCGACATTTTCCAGTTTTCTCGTAGAAACTTACTATTTTTCGGCATAAAAAGTATCATATGTGTTATTCCAGGGTATAAAGCTATCTCCATTCCAAATTTCAACAAAATCCATAGCGTTAAAACTCGCCAAATAAATAAACAAACACCTTCACTTTTTCACCTTTATATATATGTGTGTGTGTGTGTGTGTGTGTGTGTGCGGATAGCGAACAACACCGTAGTGACTAGCGACCCGCTACAGCTCCTGTAAGTCTAGG
Source organism: Alsophila aescularia (assembly GCA_946251855.1). Lineage (NCBI taxonomy): Eukaryota > Metazoa > Arthropoda > Insecta > Lepidoptera > Geometridae > Alsophila > Alsophila aescularia. Next base: position 20,317,326 of record OX276377.1, on the reverse strand, counting down.
CTTTTTCTAAATATTGATATGAATAAAAAGTATGTGCACCGCTCGTATCTCACCAACACTCCAGCGTCGTTGCACTATGACACCATATGAATAGCGAGAACGCCGTAGCGACTAGCGACCCGCTACAGCCCCTTTATGACTAGACTTTTCTAAATATTTCTGTGAAACGTTGTATCTTTGTTTGTTTGGTTTTGTGTTTGGGGATTTTTAACGCTAAAGCAGCCGATCCGATTAGATGAACCTTTGTAAATAAATTCTGTACAATATAGAGACCAACATAGAATATTTTTTATCCCAGAAAATGATAAGTTTCCAGGGGAAACTGGAAAATGTAGATTACTGGCTGTAAAAAACGATTGCCATAGAAACGCAAAAATGACTAGTCTGTCCAAAAAAAACAAGAGCGTTCGTTGGTGCTACACTTTTGCATTGGTTTTTAACATCCTAGATGAACATAGGATGCTTTTTTTCACGATAAACCGTAGTCCGCGTTGACAAAGTTACGGGCTTTTGCCCGTAACTTTGTCAACGCGGACTACGGTTTTGCTAGTAAATTATATTATTAGCAACCAGCAGTGCAAGCATGGATCTTATCGATCGATAAATTTACCGACTTTTTTTAATTAAGTTTCACATTAATATTCGATAATACGAGTTCAGTAGCACGGAACGTACTTATCGACAACGACATAAATTCGATAAATCATTTTTAATATATAGATTTATATCAACAAAAGGAAGCATGAATCTTATTTTTGACAATTGTTGTCGATATAATGTCGGTAATCTTACCGAATTCATCGAATTTTATCGGCTTTCCAAAGTTACACGACAAACTTTTTTTTTTGTAAATTCCTTTTCGGATTATAAGCCAAAACGTGGAGGTGTCAGAACATCGTGAGGCAAGTTTCAGGGATGCCAATGATCCTTTCGATCTGGAACAGCATTATAAGATTATTTTTAGAATTTATAAGGAAATTTCCTTCGCCCTCATTCAAGATGTTGAGGGCGTTTGAGAAGGAGTCAATCTAATGGACTGGTTGCGCATGTTGTAGTATCTACTTTACATAATAATACCAAAATACTTAGTTACGTTTTTTCTATTTCCAGAAATTATCTTTTGTTGTGATTGTGTCTAATTCTCTTATTATTATGGTACCTAGTAGGTACTCAGTCTAAAAAACTACCTGTATAATCATTGTTGTAGGTTCTATCAGCTGTACGCTTTTTCACCGAGGGCAGTTGCACCAACGTTGCATCGGCCAGGAATATAATATAGCACTAGGACAGCGCACTGTCAGACTTATCAGGGAGGTGTCTCAAGCAATTGTGAAACGAGTTATGGCTAGTTATACTTTAGGTTAGGTTCAAGGAATATACTACTTTATGGTAGTTAGGTAGAATTCCAAATGACAGAAGTTTCTCCGTAACAACTCAAAATAATAAAAATCTGCCAAATTGTGTCAAAAAATATTTTTTAGACTATTAGTCGTCTATCTGATATATGGTATAGTCCACGAGTTGCCATTTTTTAAATCGATAAACTCACGACGTGTTATCGAATCAATAAAATTTACCGAGAGGCTAGATCCATGCTACCGCATTTTGATAAAATTGATAAACTGTTTACCGGTCGATAAATTTATCGAATTTTATCGATCGATAAGATCCATGCTCGCAAGGCTGATGCCGGTTTATTAAAAAGTATACATGATCACACACAATTTTATAATAGTGGATCTGTGGGCTGTAGACCTCGCGTGCACAATATTTTTTCAATCAATCTAAGGGTGCACAGTAGCACCATCTAGTTACCTTATTGTAAAACTAACATTATAACCAAGGTGCTCCATCAATCCCTACCTAGTAGGTAAAGAGCTGATTCTACTGGTAGAAACCTAAAAGTGAGTAATTTACTTCATTTTTAGGAGCTCTTCTGCTACTCACGCCGAAGATCCTTATCAAATCTTCACCAATTTTTTATGAGACTAACATTAAAGTTCTATCTTTCAAATAAAAAAGAACCATCGAAATCGGATCATATAAGAAGAAGATATTCATTAGCTCCTTTTTTGCTCGTTTTTGGGGGAAGTAAATCAAAAATGCTAAATATTTTAAATAATTCTAAAATCTCATCAAACCTGTATTCTAAGTTTCATCTAGATCGATTGAGAAATGCGACCTGTTGAGGAGAACAGAGATCCGGACAGACATACGAAGGCATTTATGCCCAAGCTGAAACGATGTTTCGCTCGCACTTTGCGCTCGCTCAGTCAATTATACTTCACAAAACAAATTTATTACACATTAAATACTTTTAGAAATCAAATAAGGGGAATTTAAGGAACGCAATTGAGAGATAATTGAACACCTTTGACTGCCGACGGAATAGTGGCGTTTCACTCCTGCCATCTTTTCATGCCATCTCACCACCAGCTGCTAGGTTCCGCCTCTTAGTGTGATATTCCTTGCAATATATTATATCAAATTTCATTTAAATCCGTACTCTACTTTCAACAAATATGTTTCTTCATATAAACTTTGCCATCCCCGTTCACCGCTTTAAAGATGAATTTTCAAATATTATTAAACAAGTGTTTTTATAATCGACTTCACAAAAAGAGACCGTGTATGTTTTTTTTATGTATGTACACCGATTTATTTGCATACAAAAAAAAAACATTGTTTGAAACCTTTGTTTTTATACTCTCCAAGTGATTTCATATAAATTTTATCAAAATTGGTTCAGTAGTTGTTCGACAATAAATTGTGTTTTTTTTAGTAAATCCATTTGATTTTGTGTTTATATTGCCTCTTTAAGATTTCTAAACCGATTTGGATTTTTGATTTTGTTGTTGTTATATTCAAAAGAGTAAACTTTCAGTGTAGTCCCATATGAACTTCATCAGAATTGGTTCAGTTCTTTTAATTAGAAAATCTATTTGTTTTATGGTTTATGTTCTCTTATATATAAGGATTTCTGAACCGAATTAGATGATGGTTTTTACTTGAGAAACAAGACTTCCAGTATAGTAATGTTTAAATTGAATCAAAATTTGATTAGTGATTTTAGTTATTAGTTAATCCAATTGAAGTCGATTTTTTTGTACCATAGTTTTTTGTGCAGTACTTGTTTAAGACTATATTTACAAAGTGTCATCATAATAATTTAATAATATAAAAGCGGTTGGTGCTTTGTCTAGGTGCATGGCCATTTGTTTGTCATGAAACGTATACGCCACGTACAAATCGTGAGTTATACCGAATTAAAGATCACAAAAACATATGTTTTTCTGATTATCCTGCCACGTTAAACTCAGTCTTTTGACAAACAATATATATTCGGTACATCATAGAGCTGAGCTGAATACACCTCTTGGATACTCAGAGAATTTATCCTCCAAATTTAAAATCTCTAGATCCACCGGTTTAGACTCTGCGTTGTCTGTCAATCAGTAAGTCAGTCATCAGGTACATCACGGTTCTGTTTTATAGGTTTACTAGTGACTCGCCCCGGCTTTACACGGTAAGCACTCACACCGCGGAATTTTCTCACTTTTAGCATTTATATGTCGTAATTTCTAAAAAACCCAGCAATGAGTGTAATTTAAAATCATTTGCAGTAGTGAGTTTAAACGAAAGACTACTCACGTTTTTGACAGACTTGTTACTATTTATTTTCCACGGCAACATGTCATTACGTTCCTTATACAGCAAGTAATCATCATTTTTGCATAGTTTTGATACCTTGAGTTACATTATTGCAATTTTCGTAGGGATCTCTAATTTTTTGAATGATGATATATTGCCCATGTTACTCGCTGGTAATGAAGCATTTTATAAATGCAAGAATTTTTAAAATCAGTTTAGGATATTTAGAGTTTATACATTAAAACCAACAAACAAACATGCAAGCAATCAAATTTTTCCTGTTTAAAATATATGTGTTGAAGTTGATTAGTGTAGAAGAATATGTAGCTTATTATTGTTTATCTTTACATAAGTTAACATTCTATTGCCGTCACCCCAACTGATGCTGGTTGCAATTGACATCAATAAGTGCTGTTCGTCTGCAAGGTTTTGTAGGTTTTCTTAGCAAAATATTTAAAAATAACCATTTATTTGTGCTATTTGAAAATTGTGATTTAATGTAATGTGATAAGTTATTTTTTTTGAATGACTTATGACGGTATTTTATTTGAGAAAGTGGATGCGAATATTTTCGAAATTTGATTTCACCTAATTTGGTATGAAATGATCGATAATAAACTGTATAACCATAGTATATGATTTATTTTTCCATGTGTTCTTTTTATGTGTCGATGATGTTGAGCCAATTATAGGGCTGTTGCTTGTCTCACTCACTCAATTATTTATTTCCATCGAAATGTTGACTGGAAGAGATCGCTTTTAGCAATAAGTCCGCCCGTTGTACTTTAGTTATAAGATTGTTCCTATTTGTAGTATTTTTTTGGAAACTGGTGTACAATAAAGTATTATCTATCTATCTATCTATCTTGTCCGACACAATATGCACATAATAACATGTTGTTAGATAAAATAACTAATATTACACATTAATAAGATTGTGTACAAGCATCTTTAGACACCAAATAAGTGGCAGTGGCAATGTGAAGAAAACATCATGTGAAGGTCCGACTTGATTCGACCTTGATGATGCCACAGGGCTCTTTCAGACGAACGGCACAATGCCGTCGACAGAGTAGCTGCGAGTTGATGGGCAAACCGCGAACTCTTCGCGTGTCTGGAAATATTTTAAAAATAGCGACCCGCCCGCGACGTCGTCTGCATGGGATACAATTTATCGCGAAAAAAGCAACCTGTGTTCATGTAGGATATTGAAAAACAATGGAAAAGAAAACCACCTACGTATTGTATTCTCTTTGCCACCAACGCTGTTTATGCTTTTTGACAGACTTTTTATTTGTTTCCATGGCAACCGTTCCTTACAGCAACTAATCGACATTTTCCAGTTTTCTCGTAGAAACTTACTATTTTTCGGCATAAAAAGTATCATATGTGTTATTCCAGGGTATAAAGCTATCTCCATTCCAAATTTCAACAAAATCCATAGCGTTAAAACTCGCCAAATAAATAAACAAACACCTTCACTTTTTCACCTTTATATATATGTGTGTGTGTGTGTGTGTGTGTGTGTGTGCGGATAGCGAACAACACCGTAGTGACTAGCGACCCGCTACAGCTCCTGTAAGTCTAGGCTTTTTCTAAATATTGATATGAATAAAAAGTATGTGCACCGCTCGTATCTCACCAACACTCCAGCGTCGTTGCACTATGACACCATATGAATAGCGAGAACGCCGTAGCGACTAGCGACCCGCTACAGCCCCTTTATGACTAGACTTTTCTAAATATTTCTGTGAAACGTTGTATCTTTGTTTGTTTGGTTTTGTGTTTGGGGATTTTTAACGCTAAAGCAGCCGATCCGATTAGATGAACCTTTATAAATAAATTCTGTACAATATAGAGACCAACATAGAATATTTTTTATCCCAGAAAATGATAAGTTTCCAGGGGAAACTGGAAAATGTAGATTACTGGCTGTAAAAAACGATTGCCATAGAAACGCAAAAATGACTAGTCTGTCCAAAAAAAACAAGAGCGTTCGTTGGTGCTACACTTTTGCATTGGTTTTTAACATCCTAGATGAACATAGGATGCTTTTTTTCACGATAAACCGTAGTCCGCGTTGACAAAGTTACGGGCTTTTGCCCGTTGCGGTGCACATACTTTTTATTCATATCAATATTTAGAAAAAGCCTAGACTTACAGGAGCTGTAGCGGGTCGCTAGTCACTACGGTGTTGTTCGCTATCCGCACACACACACACACACACACACACATATATATAAAGGTGAAAAAGTGAAGGTGTTTGTTTATTTATTTGGCGAGTTTTAACGCTATGGATTTTGTTGAAATTTGGAATGGAGATAGCTTTATACCCTGGAATAACACATATGATACTTTTTATGCCGAAAAATAGTAAGTTTCTACGAGAAAACTGGAAAATGTCGATTAGTTGCTGTAAGGAACGGTTGCCATGGAAACAAATAAAAAGTCTGTCAAAAAGCATAAACAGCGTTGGTGGCAAAGAGAATACAATACGTAGGTGGTTTTCTTTTCCATTGTTTTTCAATATCCTACATGAACACAGGTTGCTTTTTTCGCGATAAATTGTATCCCATGCAGACGACGTCGCGGGCGGGTTGCTATTTTTAAAATATTTCCAGACACGCGAAGAGTTCGCGGTTTGCCCATCAACTCGCAGCTACTCTGTCGACGGCATTGTGCCGTTCGTCTGAAAGAGCCCTGTGGCATCATCAAGGTCGAATCAAGTCGGACCTTCACATGATGTTTTCTTCACATTGCCACTGCCACTTATTTGGTGTCTAAAGATGCTTGTACACAATCTTATTAATGTGTAATATTAGTTATTTTATCTAACAACATGTTATTATGTGCATATTGTGTCGGACAAGATAGATAGATAGATAATACTTTATTGTACACCAGTTTCCAAAAAAATACTACAAATAGGAACAATCTTATAACTAAAGTACAACGGGCGGACTTATTGCTAAAAGCGATCTCTTCCAGTCAACATTTCGATGGAAATAAATAATTGAGTGAGTGAGACAAGCAACAGCCCTATAGGTGAACAGATGGTGAGCATGCCCCAGGATGATTATGACAATGATGAAATGAAACTGAATTTGTTGTAGTTATATTACTTAGATGATGTTGCTATAATAATTACTATCATCATCATCATCATCATCAATGTCAGCTTCATCCTCCCAATGCAGGGAAAACCTTCTCCCTCTGACACTATCATCTCTGCTTTCAGACAATCTTTGCCAAGGTCATATCAAATTTAGCTCGACCCCTCGTTGTTGCACTGGTCTTCTACGGCTGCGATTTTCCATGCGGGGCCACCAATCTATCAGTGACCTACTTCACCTGCCATCAATGCAAGATGCCAAGAGTCCTTCTCATCGCCACTTGAGGTTTATGTACTTATGTCTTCCACCTTGGTTTTTCTTTGGATCTCCGTCTTTCACACTCAGTCGCTCAATGTGAGCTTAGAAACAGTACCTACTTAAATAAAATAAGAAATCACATGGTGCAGTATTGGACCTACTTACCTAGAGCAAAATAGAGTTCTGTTCAAAATTGAAACAGTGATATCACTTTCAGATATCGTTACGAAAAAGAGCAGCGGGAAAAATGTTTTAACCAGTTCTACAAAATAATTGTTCAGTTGGTTTTTTCCGTAACAGTTCCAACGTGTCCTTTTAAAATACCTCCATAACTGTTGTTTTAGACTGTTTCTATAAATATTGCTCAATCCTACATTGCAGTAGTACCACATCAATGCTTAGCAAGGTGGTGCAGGATACATTTTAAAGAGCTAATGTAAGGCCGGCTTAATTAAGCCAATTAATGGCCCAGTACCACAATTAATGTCAAATTAACCGATGAACGTCCAATTTTTCGGTAAAAATATTGAGGTATGTGCTACGCCCAAACCAACTAAGACCTCAATAATATTGTATTATATCTTTTAAGTTTTATACGATATCAAGTCGGTTTAATATTTTTTTCAAATTTTTTGTTTCTTACTTTTAAGTTTCATTAAAGTATGCCTAAGAAAATTAAGTACTTAATCCGATCGCTAAGAAAAAAATAATTAAGTACTTAATCCGATCGCTAAGAAAAAAGCCATACTGGAAACATTAAACAAGTCGTATCTTTTAAACTGCTGAATCGATTTTGATGAAACTATAACAAAAACAGTTATTGCGATCAGACTTGTAGTTTACGAGAAATACGTGGACAAGCATACAACATACATTACCGAAATATGGAATATATGTTCAGATACTCCTCTAACAAATATAAATATTATGCATTTTTGACAATATTACATACATGCATGCATACATACATACATACTTTATCTTTTGGTACATAATGCGCTTAGTCACCCATATTACGCATTTTCAACAATATTACATGCACATCAACTTGAGAACCCTCCTTTTTTTAGACTTTTTTTAAGACTTTTAATAAGTATTGAAGGGCGTTGAAGAACGCTTTTCGGGCGCTCTCGCGCTTTCAACAGCTATGATTCCATAACTGGGATGTTACTGACTTTTTAAGTATAATGTTGGCATGTGATTTATTGATTATATGGCATTCCTTGTTAATTTTTGCTCTACAGTTTATTTGTTGTTTGTTATCTGTTAGGTTTACTGTTTTCAAGACTATCTCACTAAAAATGTTGATGATAATTTTTTACTTCAGTTATACTCAAACAAAGGTCTAATGCGTCTTCAGTGACTATTTTATTATTGCGAGGGATAAAAGTTATAAGATTATGATACGTACTCCAGAGGCATCAAATAAAAAGCAATAAATGTTTTTAAATGTTTATTTTCTCGTTTGTTTTTATGTATTATATTTTTAAATAAGTTCAATAACAAAAAATTTAAAGTACAGTAATGTATAAATAGGCTTACACTATCATAATGACTGCAGTTTTTGTCCACTGAATAGGTATACAGGTATTGATTCTCGGTTACAAAGTTAGGGTAGGTACACAATATATGACTTTCTTAGTATTATAATATAATTGATAAAAAAACATACTTGTTGTTTATTAATCTCGCGGTTATATCTAAAATTTGCGACCTCAAATTATATTTTCTTAAAAAACAACATACTTAATATTAACTAAAACATAATTCAATTTCGAAAAATAATATACTTTAATTTGTAAAAATAGCTGTTGTCGTAAGTAAAGTAAATAATAGTTAAAGGAACTGCATAATTTTTATTATAATAAATAGCCAATTTGAAAATCAGTTTACAAAACTAGCAAGGACTGCCGAGCCGTAGTCAGTGCCGTACGGCTGTGTCAGAGGAAAACGCACATACACTGTTCAAACCATAAAGTTAGGATTTCGCTGAGGTTCAAATCTAACTTAGTAACTTGCTCACGTGCTAGAAACAAGCAATCTACATGCTAGTTACCATGGCAAAATGGAAAGTAAATGCTTAGATGTCTAGCTGTTTTAACTAAAATTTGTACACTTATGCTTATTATCATTCTAATAGGTGATGAATTAGATATTGAAGAGAACTTTGAACAGATTTCTGCTAGTTAACATTTGTAAATATGCTATGCATTCAATACAACAACCGAAATGTTTTAATGTTAACGTATTGTTTCTATAATTCAAGATCGAAATTTTTTAGATCAACTCAATGTATATTCGCTAAGTACAAAAATATTAATTTTAATTATCTATCTTTAACACAAAAACTTTAAATATTTTCTGTATTTATTATGTCACCATTAAGGCTCAAAACCAAAGAGTCGATTTTTCTTGACTGATCATAGTTTTTGTCTTTTAGTTCATAGCTTTATGAGTCCGTATGGGTTTTGGGCCTTATTGTTTTATTTGTACCCCTTCCCATCAGTGTGGCTGGTTCTATCATTTAATTTATATTGTTTGTCGATATTATTTTTATGAATATATCATAATGTTCTAAGCATGATAATAATAATTATAGTATATTGAAAATGTTTCCCTTTAAATAACTAATTAGCTTGCTATAACAATGTCGTGATAATAAAATTAACGACGTAATAGTATTTGAGAATTAGTTAATCTATATTGCTCATTTTTGTACAAAGATTTCAATAAGTATTATTGGTGTTTCAATTGAGAAAATATACATGTATTCTATACAATTACATGAATAGACATAATATTCGATAGGGTATGGAACAATTTATATAATAACTTAACTATTTCATTACCCATATGTCTGAGGAACTAGTAAACGAAACAATTAAAACATTAAAATCAAAGTCATCAAAACAATTTTGAGTATAAACATATTAAACATGACTAAAGATTTAAGTACAAAATGGAGAAATATTCTTCCTAATTATTTTATAGTAATGTCTTTATCCGCAGTAATATGTACACTCCTATATACAAAGCTATCACAAATTACATTTTATTCGTATCACTATATACATTATTGCATTCAACGTTCCTCGTCATATTGACGACAATATACATAGTCTGTCTTATTATAACGTAGCAAAGAATATATATATCTGGTATATTGTCCTTTGCACACCACTTTTGTTAAACGTACACTATATGAGGTTTCTCGGGCGTTCTGTGAGCAGGGATCGTTTCGTAAGCAAACTGTTGGTAGATGTGCTCATCACTGTCTTCTTGAAAGTAAGGATTCTTATCGACACTGTTCCAGGGAGGATTTAGAGAATGAAAGTTATTTGTCACAGACGAACCGATCATCAAATACCGGTCAACTTCTCGCTTGTTCTCTTGTTCTCTACTGCGCGTAGAATACCCTAGCCCGTTCCCTAATTTTGACACATCACCGTTTAACATGACACTAGTCATCACTTGTTTCGATTTATCCCCTTTGCACTTTTTCAGAGGTCCCATAAAATACAAAACACCACCAACGAGACTTATAACAATACTCACAGTCAGTACTACTATGGCTACAACAACCCACCCGTTTGAGCACCCGAATTCTGACTCCGGAATCTTCACAAATAAAGCGCCTTTCAAATGCATCGGCGCAGCGCATTTCACGTCTTCATAGTCTATTTGTAATATAGTACTGGTGTTTCTTGACTTTCTGCTACTGATTTCACTCTCGATTCCAAGTTTCCACAACCATAACAGTGAGCAGTTGCAAACAAACGGGTTACCCGATATTTCTAACTCTTGTAGTCTGTCAATTGGAAAATGAGCAGCCTCCAAAGTTTCCAGCGCATTGTTCCTCATGTATATGTGCGTCAGCTTTGGATTTCCATGGAATAATCTTGGAGGAACTTCTCTAACTTTGATGTTCTCGTTCATCCATATCTTTTGAAGATTTATGTTATCCACGAAGGCTCTAGAGTCAATTTTCTCTAGATTGAACAGCCTGCTCAAGTGTAAATGTTTTAAGTGGAATAGACTTTGGAAAGAAAGAGCCGTTACGTTTTGAAAGAAATTTCCAGTTAGGTACAAATGGGATAAGTTTGATAGTTTAGATAAAGCAGATGTAGGGATTGAAGTCATGTTGTTGTTGCTCAGATCTAGATGACGCAACGATGGTAAATTATGGAAACCAAGCTGGTGAATATTTCCAATGACGTTAGAGTTAAAATCTAATAACTTCAATTCCTTCAAATATGGTATACCATGTCTTGGTATGTCCTCCACAAGATTCAACGACAAGTCCAAATATTCTAATTGGATTAAGAAGCCAAAATTTGGTGTGGGCAGGTCCATTATGGAATTATTCTTCAGCGATAAGATTTTTAATGACGTCAACGGTTCAAAAGTACTCGGTTGGAAACTGACCAATTTATTACCCGATAAATCGAGCCGTTCTAATACAGCTAAGTCTTGAAACGTTTGCGCATGAATTTCGAATAGTTGATTGTTTGACAAATCCAAATCAAGAAGTGTTTTCAAGCCCACAAACGTTTCTTTGTCCAATCGTATTAGGAAGTTCTCTGTCAGATTGAGATGAGTCATCTCCATGTTGTTCTCAAAGTTCTTACTACCGAGGTCTTCGATCCTGTTGTATGAGATATCGAGGACAGTGAGTTGGGTGTAGAAACCGAAGGTGTACAGGAGGTTGTCGATGGCATTGTGGGTGAGGTTGATATGAGTAGCTTCCGGGTTGAGTTGTATAGGTACGATTTCTAGGCCAGCGTTTGCGCAGGAGGCGGCGCGCAAGGCGTCGTCGCAGGCGCAGCGCGCGGGGCAGAGCGTGCGCGCCGTCGCGCCCCATGCCCACGCCACCACCACCACCCACCAGCGCCACCGAGCTATCGAGAAGCCCATAACATCTCATGTATACGCCACGAGGACCTGGAACAATAAAACAGTAAAGTTAACAACAGCTTATCACTATTTTTACGATAACCACACATTGTGTCACAAAAGGAAAACAAAGTTAAATCAAGACGGCTGTGACTAACAGAATGAAATGAGATGCCCATTCAAACAAAAGGAAATCTCATTGCCATAGATGAGATCTAGTTTATTTTTCCCGTTATTTATCGTTATCATAAAATCCGAGCCACCCTCGGGGCATGTCGCACGAGATGGCAGAAAGGAAAGTAAAAATATACAACATTATCGCTAGAGAACATCTTAATATAATTTCTAGCGAAAACTGCAGATAACAAATGTGCCTCTCCGCAATTTGTATGAGGGGGGATGGAATTGTTTGATCCAAATTAGGCCGATAAGAGACGTGCCGCGCCAGCGGAATGGTGGCTCTACCACAGAAACTTTTTATTATCTTTTGTTACGCCGGCGAATAGAGCAAGGAAAGTTTAGTTACAGCATATTGTGAGGACGCTATTTGCGGCCTTGATTTGTTATTCAATATACCATTAAGGTTGAATTGCCCGTCATTTCTCCCGGCGCGGCAGCGTTGTCGGCGGCACGTGGCGAGGGGGTTAATGCGTTTCGCAACCGCCCGGTCCCAGCTGCCTCACCTCGTGAACGCATATTGCCCACCTTTATTTATCGTCTCACGTTTCGCAAGACGAATGTTCGCCGTAAACGGGACTAGCGGCTAATCCGCCCAAGCGCCTCAACAATACCTCCAAAATCCTCGGCGATTCAACAAAGGACTTCTCGGTAGATACTTCAAATTAAACGTTCGGCTTTACAATTCGACGGAATGTATAATGAATAGCACCGTAACATCTGTTAACGAAGGCGAACGATCTAGAAAGTTTTCACGCGCGAGAATAACTAATTGCGAAGGTTGGAATTCAATTTATGGCTTCTAGTGCGCCTCTGGAGAGATGATGCCATGCTAAAGTATTAATAATGCAAAACAGTGTCACGGAAAGTTTTTGATTCGAAATGCAAATTGAATTAGGAAACAAAGTTGTGAGTGTTGAGCTGCTGAACCGTGGTTACGTCGTCGGCTGTATTATGCTAAATGATTAACATCCATTCATCTAATCAACATGGGCCGTCCGTGAAATTCTGATGAGCTGGAGCCATGAAATTGACTTCCATTTTGATATGCTAACTTGACTAATCAGAAAGCAATTTAAGGGAATTTGACTCGTACCTAAATCTCAACGGAATGTATTTATTGTGTGCTAGTTGTGCCCGCAGCTTTGCCCTTGTGGAAGTTCATCTCTAAGTTAAGCTAAAAGGTTAAAAGTAAATTATGTGTTATTTCAGGACCAAGCACAAAATACTACATTACTTCAAAATTCGTTCAGCCGTCAAATAGATTTAATCTACTGCTCGGCTTCTACTTATTGGATTGATATACATAATTCTTAATGGACCACAGTTGAATTCAAACCCTAAGCTATTCAACAGTGAAAACCGCATTTCAATCTGTCCAGTAGTCGTTACGTGATGGGCGAACAGACAGTTAGACATTATTTTTTGAAAGGTTATAATCTTTTATCAGTAGCTTATTTTAAGTCATCTAATATTTTTAATTTATCCTCTTTTTACAGAATTTTTGTTATTTACTGCTTTATTACCAACTAGTGACTCACCCCGGCTTCGCTCGGGCTGCGCTCACACCTCGGCATTTTTCTTACTCTTAGCATTTTTATACCCGTCGTAAATTGTAAAAAAAAAACTTTGGCAGCAACGATCGTGGTGCTTTTTGACCTAGACAACTGGATTATTACTTACTGAATTTTTATCACGTACTTGATAGACCTGTTATTATTTCGTTTCTACGTCAATATGACATTTCGTTCTTTACAGCGAGTAATCGCTATTTTTGCAAATTTTTGATACCTTGGGTAACTGTAGAAAGAATTTTTAAAATCGGTTCAGAATATTTTGATTGTATCTATTACAAACAAACTCCTCTTTATAATATTAGTGTAGATGTAGATAAATGTATAGATTGATAGATGGAAAATTTGGTGAAAAACAAAAAATATCTTCCTCGATCATAGTTAAAGGCATTATTAATACTATTGTCTCTATACCACCTATACTCATGTTGATTCTAATTTAAACAAGTTGATAAAGTCAAAACAAGTACATGTATATAAAACATCTGTTAACAACCATTACCCACTTTTTGCCCGACTGAGTAGTTGTACTAATATTTATTCTGTGACAGAGCGGAGGGTATTGTGTTTATCAACCTATGTCTGTTTGTTCCCTTGTGTCACTTTATAAAATTATAAACCAAACGCGTGGGCCAATTTTGATAATTATTATGTCAATTTGTCTTAATCGTGCGAGTGCTACTAAAGACATGACAGTATTCAAAATTAAATATGACAACAGCCAGGGGCCATAATAGAAAAAGTTTTTTTTTTGTCGAACTGTGTTAATTGGGAAATCATTGTATAGGTATTTGAAAATTATTTTGAGATTTCTCTTATCATTTTGCTTTTCGAATAGTCATTTAGAATTAACGATTTAAACATCGTAGTCGGGTTTATTCATAATGCAAATAAAATTTGTGTAAATTTTCTTGTTACTAAATACAAAGGTATGAGACGTAAAGTCATGAGAAGACGGCCTCAGTCACCCCAGTAACTCGATATGATCCGCTGTGAAGGGATTACCAGTCCCCACCTGAATTACAGAAACCATAGACGAAGTACGATACACATGAGATCCCGTATTAGGTCTTTAGGATGGATTAATCATGCTACATTCCATATGTATCCTACACCACGAAAACCGTGAAGATTGCAATTTCAATTAGCTTTCAATCCGAAAATGTAATTATGGTTGAAAACGTTATCGCTCTTCTGTATATTAAAAATAATTGTAGAGATGACGCTTTGAATTAAATTTGAAGTAATACATTTTAACTTAAGTCAATATAACATAAGGAAAAAAGTTATATTCTGGTTTGAATATAAGCTAGGCATCTTTTAATATGCAACATTTCAACGATGCAATGTTAGTTGCGGTTTGGTGAATGTGAAAAAAGGCAAAAGGGGGAACACGCCCTTCGTTTCCAAGCCTAAACTGCTCTGGCCGGCACTCTTTTGTCTTTTAATTTCCTGTCCGCCAGAGAGCGCTCCCATCGTGAATTTCGCTTTCGTGAGCTTCGTTAACTTGTATCGGCCTTTGTTGTTGCCTATTGAACTTTTCCATTACTAGCGTCATCGATTGAAACCGCTAAATTCGTTGGAAAATTCTTGTCGTAGATATCGGTGCCAGAATACACCCCCTCAATATTATGCACAGCAGTCTTTTCATTTTCCGTTTATAAATCGAGTGTGTTTCCAAGTTTTTGTTTTGTTTTCACGACGGAACTTCTCGCAATAGAAATTAAATATTTCCTCATTGAAAAGTTAGAATGTTAACATTTAGATGCTGGATTTTAATAATTGTAAGGGAGTTTTGTTGCGATGCTTTGCCGCTGACAATCGCGTCGAGCGGATTTTTCATTAAATTTTAATGAGGTTTCGAGTCATCATAATAAGTAGATATCCATATCATTAACTTTATTGAGCATAAATCGTGGTCACGTAGAGGCGCTTATTTCTATTATGCATAACGATTTTAGGAACTTGAGTAATGTTAGTGAGCGTTGATACTTTTGACGCTTCCTGTCACCTTTATAAGGCTGGGTCGAGTATTAGTATCACATTTAGAGAATATTCACCCCTAAACTGGCTTTGTTAGGCGTGGGTACTCGACCCGACACTGGCGACCTTCCTAATTACACTATAACATCTAAACACCGTTTAGGCCGCGCAAAGGGATGCCCGTAATTTATTACGCAGTTTCCGTGCGCTTATTACTAAATTCAATATCAAAGGGACAAAACCTTTAGCATTAATAGTGGCGAACACCATCGGCTCCATTTAAGTTATTATTATCAAAACTATCCGTCCCGGCCTAATTGCGGACGATAGCAATCGGAATTATCACCCGAACTTATCACGGCGTTATAACTATTGCGAGAGTAAATAAGGGCCACAACACATACACAAAATCACAAAATACGACGTCGCATCGTGGCACGCTGCGACGTCGTGTCGCAATGCAATGCCGTGTCGTGAAAATCTCCGAAAAATTTGAAAATGTTTCGAGAAAAGCCGAAAACTGACGTTGACGCTAACTAAATCTGTACTTATCCAGTACCTTGCCACGTGCGCACGCGCAATATGCGCGCGAGAAAGCAATAATAACGAAAGTCTGTACAGAGAAGATAATTAAAAAAGCTCAAGGGTAAAATAAAATATTGAACAAAAAAATAAAATTTATAAAAATCGTGTCACTCTGTCTGTATGTATGTTTGTTCGCGCATCACGTAAAAACTACTAGACCGATTGCTATGTAGTTTCACTGTTAAATAGCTTAGGGTTTGTCTTGAAAACTGGTGTAATTGGTATCTCAATCCCAGGAGTAGAAGCCGAGCAATCGATAAAAATAATTTTGATGGCTGAAGAAATTTTTATCAAATGTTGGTATACTGGTATTTAAGGTCCTGGTATAGCACATAGTTAATCTACAGAAATAACAACGCGTGAGAAGCCACGATTACAGCTAGTAAAATATAAGCCTTTTTTATAATTGATAGATTCAGGCTTTACTTTGCCGAAATCCATATTTAAAATGAACAAAATAAAAATATGTAGCTTACTTCCGCCAAAACTGTAAGTCAGACAAATGATAAATGGTAACATTAACACAAGTAAAACCCCACGCTAAACAAAACCCTACCCAAAATTGAACTAATGAAAAATATAAATGAAATGAAAGCTAAGGCCTGGAGGCCAGAAAAAACACTTATATACAAATAATATATATAAATATATATACACAATAAAAAAAAACCCCAAGCTAAACAAACTCTACCCAAATACAAGTATCGTAACACTTATATTTTCATATATATATATATATATATATATATAATGTAAAAACACAATAAAAAACATATACCTCGATCCAAATACCAAACGTCTGACATCAATACAACACGTGTTTCGCCTCTGCACGAGGCATCTTCGGGTGATGTTGACTCGTCGAGTGCTGGACTGAGAGTGACTAACCAATGGTGATAAATTCCCTTATATAGGCTACGCGCCTGAGCTAGTGCAAATTGATTTATTTGTTGTTGAGATCAACAATATCCACCCCAAAATTAAGTTTAAATTAGAACTAGAAGAAAATCGGTCTCTTAACTTTTTAGATTTAACTTTATCGAGGGTATTTGATAAACTAGATTTACAAATTTACCGTAAACCAACACACATGGATATTGCTATTCCTTCTTCGTCTTGTCACCCCATCCAACATAAATTAGCAGCCTTTCATAGTTATGTACACCGGTTATTGACAGTTCCTTTGTCTTCTGAGAATTATAATAATGAATTACATATTATTTATCAATTCAAACGGGTACAATAAGGAAGTGGTAGATAATTTGATAAAAAGGAAACTACAAGATAGGGTTCGATCATTACTTTTTGCGGGTCCACGGGATAAAATCAACAAATATGTAGGTTTGTCATACATGGGCCCAGTTTCGGATAAAAGCGCAAACTTGCTAAGGAAAAACAACGTTCATGTAGCGTTTCGAAACAATAACAATCTGCGTCATCTTTGTAATGGTAAAGACCGGATAGAAAACCACAAAAAGTCCGGTGTTTACATGTTGGTTTGTGATGAGTGTAACGGGGTGTATGTGGGTCAGACTGGCCGCAAATTTGAAACTAGGTTTAAAGAACATAAGGCCGCGTATAGGAATAGTCATCCAGAGCAGTCCCATTTCGCTAAACATTTAATTGAGTCTGGTCACTCTCTGCGGAGTGATAATACGTATAATGTTTTACACGTTTGCGACAAGGGTTTCCGTTTGTGTGTATTGGAACAATTAGAAATTTTATGACATAATAATAGGTATACATTGTCGAACGACCAAACCAACTTAGTTTCACTGGAAATGCGTCACAAGTAACAGGAGGCGATGACGTAATCGTAAATATGGTGCAATAGTGGCATGACCTTGCGAAATCATAGTGATTCGTTCTGGCTCAAACTGGTTCGCGGCGATGCAGTAGTGCAGTCACAATAGCTCAGGCGCGTAGCCTATATAAGGGAATTTATCACCATTGCTTAGTCACTCTCAGTCCAGTACTCGACGAGTCAACATCACCCGAAGATGCCTCGTGCAGAGGCGAAACACGTGTCGTATTAATGTCAGACGTTTGGTATTTGGATCGAGGTATATGTTTTTTTTGTGTTTTTATATTATATGTATATGAATATATAAGTGTTACTTGTATTTGGGTATGGTTTGTTTAGCTTGGGGGTTTTTTATTGTGTATATATATTTATATATATTATTTGGATATAAGTGTTTTTTCTGGCCTCCAGGACTTAGCTATCATTTCATTTATATTTTTCATTAGTTCAATTTTGGGTAGGGTTTTGTTTAGCGTGGGGTTTTACTTGTGTTAATTTTACCATTTATCATTCGTCTGACTTACAGTTTTGGCGGAAGTAAGCTACATATTTTTATTTTGTTCATTTTTTTTAAAGCCTTTTTTATTAAATATATTTAGTACATTACAATCAGGGAATAAATTTGCGCACACGTCTTTCCATTTTGCCGTCTTCTTATTTTTATTATCCTTGTAATCTTCTATCTATCTATCTATCTATCTATATATCCTCTTCTGTTTTATCCGATAGCACGGGACGCTTTCCACTAGGGTTACTAATTGATCTACATTAATGTCTTACATCATCTTTGTCTATTGAACATCAAATGCAGCACCAGCGCGGTGCAGGATTGCAACGTCAGTTTTCCCTACAAGACGACGTATCGTGGAAATCTTCAAAAACATCGCGACGTGTCGCATCGTGACACGACATCGCAACGTGCCACGATGCGACGTATCGTTTGTATGTGTTTTGGCCCTTCGAGAGGGGCCAAGACAATAAAAGCAGTGTAAAAGTCGGGTAACCGCTCTCTCACCCGAGAATTTGAGGAGAAATGTTCGAGCCCTCGCTACTTTATGAGTTACTCAAGTCGTATGCAACTGTTTTTAAAATAGTCCCCCAGCTTAAGCGAAAAAAGTTTTCGTAACGTATTGAAACAGAAGATGTTTTCGTTTGTGTGAGGGGTTGCAGTAGAGGAGAGCTCCTCGGAGTGCGTATACGTGCTCTCAGTTTGACGGCCGTAAGTATTAGTGTGAGTGTCGGCAGGCACTAAAGGGAATAATGAGAAAACTTGGTCTGCCCGAGGAGGCTCCCGCAGCCCCGCTAGTTACCCGTAGTTGGAAGCAAAAACGGTGCAAAACGGCTAGCGTTGATTCGATTGTAAATTCGCAACTTCACGGTGAGCCACTGAAACGAATTGCCGTTTTTGCTGTTATAATATCATGGAAACTTTTCTGTGTTGTCATGATACGCTATGATATTTATTAGCAAAAAACTCGATGGAAAACAAAAAAGTTACTTATTATAAATGTAAAACAACGTTTTTGTTTTTAACGTACAACTTTTAACGAAGGTAGTCACCACGTTAACCAAATTAACTGGTTTAAGTAATTAAAGCAGTATTGAAACACCGATGGCGTTGAAGTTCGGATAAACGTTGATTTTAAGGAACTCTAAACATTACAAAAACATAGCATATTGACATCTAACAAAAGCAGCATTATAAAAGTCCTGAAAATAAGTTTTGGAATAAGTTTATAAGGTTTATATGTGATTAAAAATCAAGATAAGCTTGGCCTCTTTGATATTATTCAACAGTTCTTAAAAATAAGTTTATAATACCGCTAGTTCTGGTTGGTTTAGAAAGAAGTTTTAGCTTTTTAGTCCTGACATAGCTTGAGTTAGGTTTTTGGGATCCTTACATTTACCTCGGGTTTTGCTTATCATATAATCTCCTTAAGACATCACCATCTCAGAAAAATTCATCACTTCATAAAAAAAATACTCTAGAAGTATATCTATGTCAATATAAAAGCTCCTCTTCTGTTTTTACACGTTTTATTTCGTGCCCGAGGATCTACGCCAAGTTTTCAAGGTGTTGGTATAAACAAGTAATTTTAACTCCGGAATTCAAACATCTCCGAAACGTATTTTCAAGTTAGTACCTACGCTTTAGTGCACTTCACGCTTCGGAAGTAGTTTCTGTTTTAACATCCTATGACATTGTAAGTAGCCCGGAACATTATAAATGGAAAATAATTATGGTGACGGACATAAAAATAAAAGGGCTCCTAAATGACATGACGCAGTAAATTTAACAACTTTTTTGCTATTTCAGATAACAGTAACCCAAATACTTTATGTAGCGTAAACCGCGATCGTATTTAATTAAAGGGCGACCGAAATTAACATGGATAAACGTTGATTAGCGACGTGTTCGCACCCTAATCGGCGGCCGACAACAAATTTTAATATCACTGGCGCACCTCCACACCTGCCGCTGTCGATAGTTGCACGCCCCAACGCTATTGATTTTGCAATCAAAGCCCTGTTAGAGAACTTCGCCACTACCCCGATTATGGCCAGATATTAATTTTCAAGCGCTAACATTTCAACGAGCACGATTCAGCCATGCGTAGTTATGGCTGCAAAATCTTGACAACTTCTTGCCAACAGTTCACAATCCCAGTTGCCATCTAGAGAAGCATTCAGGATTTCCTATCGCGCAAAAACAAATTCAACTACCACCTAACACAGCTGATAAAAGCAAATACCACGCGAGAAAAAGCGACCGATGTACGCGAATGTCGACCACTTTATTTTATGTCTCCCTATTACTTTAATGATAAAAGTTAACTAAAGAACGTAAGAAACGTCACGTCGTTACGTTCACAATGCTGGATGTTACTACAAAATAACTTGAGACGCTACGTGTAGCGGTAAAAATAAAAAAACAAACTTTAGCGAACAAAACGTCTACACAATTCCATTTTCTCTTTCAGCGGCGGAGCGAGTCTTAGTGAATCAGGTTTCTGTATGGGCGCCTTTATAAACGCAATAATGAGGAGTGGTAAGGCGGTATTCAGGCGTGCACCCTAACGAGAGGTGCCGATGAATCACCCATGAGGCGAGCACAAAACTTGCCACTTGCCGCGCTAATGGCGAGCGCTGCACGCGCCGCCGCTGCATGCCGCCCACGCTGCCGCTCCTCGCGCCACCTTGACGTCTCGCCAAAAGGCTTTTAGCGAACACCAAACCGCTTTACCTTTGACTTTCATCGCCGGGCGCGGCTAGCAGGGCCTGAGAACGATTGGATGCGGCCAACGGATGAATAGTCAATGAATTTAGGCCAAGCGAAGGCATGGGAAGACACAAATTAAATTCTAGTTGACTATTTTCTTTTAAATTGTGTCAGATTCCATTTCACATGAACACAGTATTAAAGAAAATTTATTGATTTTCACTCTCGCGTATTACTTCTTCGAGAGAAGAACTAAAGTTTAGTCCATGAAACGACACGGCTTTATTCCCAGAAGCTTTCAGCGATAGAGGTTGAAGCGCATTCGTGGATATACCATATTATGCAAATATACCCGTACATTTTGAACAGTCTATGCCGCAAGAGTATGGTTTGTGGCACACGTTTTAGAACTTCAACTTTGACCCCTGAAACGGAGGAAAGACCAACTGCTATGAATTGTTTGACTGTTATTAAAACTTTTACTTTGAGATATGAAGTCTATAAAATTAAAAGTTAGCACTTGCATTATCGTAAGTTAAATTCAGGATAGATGAAGTTATTAAGCTTT
The DNA here is from genome assembly GCA_946251855.1 of Alsophila aescularia. Lineage (NCBI taxonomy): Eukaryota > Metazoa > Arthropoda > Insecta > Lepidoptera > Geometridae > Alsophila > Alsophila aescularia. The sequence goes on along the minus strand of OX276377.1, from coordinate 20,295,500 downwards.
CCTACGTCGAAAGAGTCGTGAGCTGCAAATGACGTGCTTAAGAAGCGGATCTGGCGCTAAGCCCGCGAAATGGTCTCGGTCTAAATGAGACTGGCGCGTGGTGTCTTCTACGGCACTGTGTGAAAATTAGTCAATCCTATCGCTGCCATCTCGTGCGGACCCGCCCTGGCTGAATAATGAAATAGCTCGTTGAGAGGGCGGATAGGCGCTATCGACGCCGTTCGCCACGGCGGGCGCCATTGGAACGCGATCGCGGCGACCGAGCACGAGCGAAAATCCCACGGATTCCGTGTGAGATATCTGCCGGCTCTTTTAGGGTTATTAAGTGGAGTGGGTTTTAGGGAAATGAGTAGGGAAATAAATCTATCCCCTCGGAATGAAAGAATCTGTGTTTTCGTAACAAATAATGCCCATGAAATAAATTAGACGAGCTCGTACATTGTCTTCATTGGGTGGTGTAAAAGCGGTAGATAGATAAAATTCCATGCTTGCAGATTCGGGCGGACTGCCAATAGGGAGAATGGAACTGGAGCAGATATTGCCACTAAAACTATTGTTCTTGTTTACAGAAACGGATGCAAGAAAATAGAAATTACATCAGATTTGACCTAAATTGTTTTATATAGTCTCAAAGTTTTTCGTTAGCTTTCATTGTATCAGCTTATTTTTTTCTATTTTCATCAAGGCAGAAGTGTAGTGGTTACTTTTGTAATCACACAAATCTTTTGCTACCAGCTATTGTGCATACATTCATACTGACAACAATTAATTCAGAAAACAAAGGAATTTTCCCAACCATTTCAAAAGCAGTATGAAAGCAGCGGAAAATATCATACGTTCCGATCTCCGCTAGAGCAAAGTGATATATTCATTTCTTTCCCAGGGTTTTAAAAGGAGACTACAAAACATAGCGCATCGTGCTGATACCCAGCGCTGGCACAAAGCTGCAGCGCATACCCGCGGCTGTGGGAGTAAGCTCACGAGCAGTCCGTAGCGTAACTCGTGACAAAATCCCGCGTTCTCGTTTCCATTCCATATTGCAGTGTTCCTGGGATTCCCTTTAACGTATTCCGCGTTCGCAACCGAGACGCCGGGGTTAGAGCCCGAGCCGCTGACGGTAATGCGTTTTATGAATGAATGAATGAGCGATTGAATGGAAGGATTTCACTTCCAACTAACCATTGGGTAGAGCTAAAGTAAAAGCGCAGTCGACGCATTATGATGTTTTCGCTATGAGGGATTTTTCTCTTTTAACTATAAATTTTTGAGCAGTTCCGCTGTATAGTGAAATGGAATAGATTTGTGAGATAAAACTGCTGAATTTTCTAAAGACGGCCAACCTATGCAGTTTTACGATACATAAAGTTAAAGATCAAAATAGGTATGAGGAATTTTACGAGCGTTGACGAAGAGTACGGCGAAGGTGACGCACGTGATTTAGGGCACAATTTTCGCTACTGTTCGGACTATATTTCGTAGATGCCATAACATAATTCTGATTAAAATTTTACATCGTGCTCACGAATTTTTATGACCTTATTATCTTAGTTTGTTACGGTCGAGAGATAAGGGCAAATGCTTTAGCGGTGACCTTTTGAATGGATATTACGTACTTATTTGTAATGATATTATTGTGTAATAGTTATTTGTTATGCAAGGCTGCAAAGTGATTTTTTGGCGAGAGTAACTAACTTGTATTGAAACCAGAGCAAGCGAAGGATTCTAGGATTCAAGGATTCTTCAAATATAGAATCCTGAGCGTAGCGAGGGTTTCAAAAGTACGAGACGCCAAATAACTTTGCGTGCGCAACACAAAACTTTTCACCTCACTACAGCGAGGAAAATGCTAGGTGCAAGAAAAACAGCTAAAATAATATATTAAATTAGTGTATAAATTAATAATAAAAAATGGGCCGTCGCGGGATTCCTGGCAGATGTGTGAACATATTAGAATAGAGTCGAACAGAATCGAATACAATAGTTTCGAAAAGAATCGAATACAATAGTTTCGAAAAGAATCGAATAGGATTGAAAAGAGTCAAATTAAAATGAAAAGAGTCGAGAAAAGTCGAGTAGAGTCGAGTAAAGTTAAATAGAGTCAAGTAGAGTCGAATAGTGTAGAAAAGAGTTGAACAGAGTAGAACAGAGTAGAACAGAGTAGAACAGAGTAGAACAGAGTAGAACAGAGTAAAACAGAGTAGAACAGAGTAGAACAGAGTAGAACAGAGTAGAACAGAGTAGAAAAGAGTAGAACAGAGTAGAACAGAGTAGAACAGAGTAGAACAGAGTAGTACAGAGTAGTACAGAGTAGTACAGAGTAGTACAGAGTAGTACAGAGTAGTACAGAGTAGTACAGAGTAGTACAGAGTAGTACAGAGTAGTACAGAGTAGTACAGATTAGAACAGAGTAGAAGTTAATTGAAAATGAAAAGAGACGGATAGAGACGATTAGTGGAGTGGAGTCGAGTAGAGTCGCGTAGAGTCGAATAGAGTCGAGTAGAATCGAGTAGTGTCGAGTAGAGTCGAGTAGAGTCAAAAAGAGGCGAATAGAGACGAATAGAGTCAAGTAGAGTAGAATCGAATCGCATAATAATATAGTATAAATTAGTAATAAAGTATTTTCAGTGGATTGGCGCTATAGAAAATTATTGAAAAGATAGGTTCGACTCTTTCCACGCTAGCGGGTAAAATGCAGTTTTTCACTCAGATTTCGAATGGCAAAGAAAATCTTTCCGAGCTTGTGAGGTGAAAACAATTTTGTGATGGTTGTGTCAATAACACAGCACCGATTGAATTATACTTAATTCAACGTTACCAGGCCTGTCTCACTCGATGCTAATTCTTACGCGTGCTAATTTCTGTAACGCACGCGTTACTCTATCCGTGGCTTGCCGCGAGATATAGTGAGATAGACTTACGCGTTAGAAAGAGAGACGCGTATAAAATGATACGCATCAAGGTCGTGCGAGCTGAATTGCACTTTATTGAGTAGCAGTAAGAGTTGCTTTTTATTTAATTGTCTTAGCGGAGTGAGTCTTCTGTACGATAGTACCATTATTTCTTCTGTGGCGTTACCACAAAACTTCACTCATTGTTAGCGTTCCAGTACATAACAGTTTCACCACACATAAACATTGTCTTTGGTATTGTGTTTATCTGTCTGATAAAGGCATTGTTAGTTCCTGTACTTAAATATTTTACGCGCTTTACGCCTAATATGTTCATTACTGTATGGGCAATGAGCTGCACCGGTAGTTAAACACTGCTTTCTTCACTTGTTCAAAAAAATGCTACAAGTGAATTGAGATAGCAATATTTTCACCCACAGAAGCAGGCCAGGGTAAAAAGGGTAAAATTTATACTCAATGTGACTGCGAACGGTCGCCGATACTCAAAGGCCAGATGAGTTGATTAATTCGATTTTCCCTTTGGACGGTTTGATTGCGAATGCAATGGGAGAAAAACTGTGTTCTATCAGCGTATTTTAATTACACGTTTGTTGCTTGCGTCTCTGGGAAATAAGACACAAGTGTTGTAGCTTAAGTTATGTTTTTATATTTTGTTCGAATAATTAGGAGTTGGCGCTTTCATATATGAAACAGAGCAAAAAAATGGAATCTCTCATCCAATTCAAATTTCTTGATCTGAATTATCCTACTTATATTATAAATGTGAAAGTTTGTGTGAAAAAAAACTGAAACTTCACGCTGAAACTTCTCAACGGATCTTGATGGAATTTTGTATGTAAAGTTTAGGTCATGGAATGATAATCCTTTACTTTTCATCATCATCATAAGCATCATCTACGCGGGTGAAACCACGGGGCGTAGCTAGTTTATTATAAAAGCGGCTAGCCCTTTTCGGTCTAATGGAATACTGTTGTTCTTTGACACTTAACAACAATTAATAATTATATAATTTTGTCATAGAAATGTAAATAATTCTTTCCGTATAAAAATAATTACGGTAGATGCCCATGGAATACTTAATTTAACAATTTCTATCGTAAAATCTGGCTATAAATCTAAGTTCCAGCTCGCATCCTGCCATCACTAAGTAAAAACATCGATTGCGCGAGCGCATGTCTGGCATACACACCACAGCCTAGGAAATATAAATCATAACAAAAGGTCAATAAAGTTTACTTTTCTTCAAGAGTTTGATGAAAATTCTTTCCCAGTCTCACAGTACCGTAACGCGAGTCTTGTTTACAACCTGTCTTTCATTGACAGGTGCTTCCTTTAGATCCAGTTAGTGTGAGGAGGGCATGTAGCGAAAGGTTCTGGCCTTCAAACGCCAATAAATCATCTTCAATTTCATATGAATGTATTCGATTCAGAGGTTGTGACTTTTCGTTACAATAAATAAATATAAAAAGGAAACACATTCATAACACATTTTATAAACCACCGAGTTAATATTATATTAATATTGTATTATATTGGTCGATATCTTCAAGGAAACACTGTAACTTAAGTATAAAAATATTCGTGGCCATTTTTTTGAAACTTATCCAACGAAAGGCTACCATCAAAATACTTTAAATAAGTGTCTTTACCAGTCAACAAGTCACTTTAAAAAATCAAATTCATCCTCTAATTCTATATTAAAGTAGGTGTCAATAAACAGACTGCCATAATATTTATAATCTGAAGCAGTAAGCGCTGTCGCCACTTTAAACACCATAACGTGACACTGTGCAGTAAAACACGTTTTAAACGACCCAGCTCTGATCACCAAATGTGAAATCGAAACTTTGTTCCCATGAAATGGTATTAAACGTCAAAAATACTAAATGTCTAAACGGTCTCTCACGGCTCTACCTCAGTGGCCGCTTTCCATTGATCTCCATGGCTGGGACATTTACCTCGGTTATTACCCAATGCAGCGGTGTATCAGATTTCGTTTGGTCGATCTGACGTGGCCCTATGGACCGTGAAACCGCATTTTCAACTGGCTAGTTCTAAGTTATGATAAAGCAATAAAATTTATGGTGATATTACGATCTAGTTAGACTTGAAGTGTGGTAAGTGCAGAATAGACACAATAGAGATGCATAAATAATAATTTAAAAAAACGTGTGACTAATACCCAACTATGATTTTAATCATTTATTGTAATAAAACGTAAGTCATACATAAAGAAGCTTCTGTAAATTATTCAAATAACTCAACAAATAATTTTGCATCTTCTCACTTAAACTATGAGTATTTTAGAGTAATGATAAATACTGTTTGTTTCGTTATCCTCACCGCAAGTTCGATGGTTTCCAAGTTACAAAAGCGTCGTAAAATAATCTAATCTTGCGGTACAAAAACCCCAACCTTCCGTTCAGTATCAAATGTGGATTAACAAAATTTGGAAAGTTCTCACCGATTCGGTCCACTGCCCATGAATATAACATCTCACAGAGCTTCCCCAATAAAGAAATCCTGCTGCAGTAACCCAACTTCAAAGGTTAGGCCATCACATCCATGCTCAAAAAAAACATTTACGAGTAGTTTATCAAAGCAAAATCACCATAGGGATTAAGATGAAAGGGCGATAAGTTGGATTGACTCGTTTTAAACTCCTTGTATAAAATTAAGGTACTGACTGAGTCTTGTATCGTAAAATTCGTACAATGGTAATTATTTTCCTCGTGAACCAATACTACAATTACAATATTAGTCACGATCTCTATGACTTGACCCTTTATTATTGTTATATGGCCGACGATAAAAACTATTACGAATTCTCTATAATTGATTGTATAGTAGTCATAACTCGGGAGGCGGTTGAAATCCAATTGCCAGAAGAAGTAGTTTTTGATATTAAAATAGCTTGTGAAATTGGCTGAGAAAGATAAGAAAAAGTGGAACTAGATTCCACTTTTTCTAATACTAACTAATAAGAACCGATAGTAAAATAATTATATGAATTTTAGGTTAAGATTTAAACGTTGAATTAATGAACAGAATGTAAAAATTATTGTTTGTAAAATTAGGCAAATTTACAAAATGAAATAATAGTAATATGAAATTGACACTGCTGTAAATAAAAAGGAATTGACAAGTAATGATATTTTCCCAGGAATTATGTAGAACGTCTTCTGATAAATGTATTCTTAGAAATATTGGTTGTCATCTGAAAGTTCAGATTAACTATAAGATGGGAATAGAAATGAAGGTACAAAAGTCTACAAAACTTACTAGCTGTGACCGCCGCTTTGTCCGCGTTGTTATTTCACTGGGTTAAAAGTAATCTATGTGTTATTCCAGGATCAAAATTACCTTTAAGGTACAAAAAATTCAGCAGTATTATAGTTTTTTCGATAGCTCGGCTTCTAATCATCAGTTTAAGATACCAAGTACAGACACCAGTATTAAGTCAAACCATAAGCTATCTAACAGTGAAAATTACACCGCAATCGATCCAGTAGTTTCACGTGATGCGTGAGCAAACAGACAGACACGATTTTTTTAAATGTTATATTCTTGTTCAGTAGTTTAATTTAAGTACCCTTTAACTTTTTTGTATTATCTTCATTGTACAGACTTTTTGGTAGGTACTTACTGCTTTATTATATGTATAGATGGATAAATATTTGGTGACAGCAACATAATTTATATTACATTATGGGAAAATGGTTTCACGTAAAAGTAAGTAAGTACCTATGATTCACAACCAAGTATCTATGTTTAGACCAGAAACTGGAAAGGAATATTTAGCTTTGACCCTCGAAGTCTTTCGAAAGACAGAAAAAATCTAAGAAAGGATCGAAAGGCGCGAACCAATGTATGAATATTTGAACAATATATTGTTTTAGTTGACGCACATATAACAAAAATATAGAATTCTCACACTCGTCACGTTAATTACTATTTTAAAATCTATAAATGCCTTTCGTACCTCTTAAGAATATTATCTTATAATGGGATATACGCATGATTTCCCTACGCGTCTTCACGAACGGTCGCTCTCCGCTTTGCATGATTATGTTCATTGAGACACTATCGCGCCCGTAACTCTAACATAGCCTCTCTAGTTTAAACGAAAAAAAAACCTCAAGTCTGGGGCGATTCATACAAATAAAACAGATAAAATTACCTGGAATTTGTCTGGACCACCAGTTTTCAACTCATCCTAGATTTGAACATATTAAAATACACAGGAACACTGTGCTTGACTAAACCTTACTAATCCTTGCATATCTACAAAGTACTTACATACTAATAAGGAATATCCGAGAGCGTTCAATCGTCTGTTTCTTATTCATAGCTTCAGTACACTGAAGATCAAGTCTCCTAGTAGACAAGCCCCATTCGAATTCACGTCAAGTCGACGTATTTGTGATTCAACACGAGGTCCCCGAGGTACTAACCTATTGTTTTACCTAATGCTTAAGGCAAAGTGCATTGTACGATTTGTACGACATCGGAATATGTTGCTTATGTAGGCGTTGTTTGTGGGGTTTTACAAAAAGTAGTAGAAGTATTCAAATTTGAAGAGCAATTGGAATGTTTCGCTGGATGACTTACTGCCGCACTCAGAGCGGTAATAACACAGAATTTCATCAAACTGTCAAAATCCTTACATAAAGAGTGGTTTAATGCTTGATTAGGATTAACTTACATCTACCGGGCTTAAAGAGGTCAATTAACACTAAATTCTATTAAACTGTATCTAAATCCTTACATAAACTGCCATGCATTGCTTGATTAGGATTATCTAACGTTTATGATTGCGGCAGTTAACTTTGAAAATGTTTAGATTAAAGTGGCGATTAGGAGATTTAACTGTAGAACCTATGTCAAGAATATCTAATGTTATTTTTCGTGTGTTATTTTGCTACTTGGTGAAAAAGTATATCACTAACAAGTTCTTCTAAAATATAACGTATCATGCAAACGACTCAACGTATATCCAATGAAGTAATAAAAATTGATTAAATTAAATTAATTACTTTTGGCGTTGAGATATTGGGACCGTGGGGACCGGAAACTCATCGTATTTTGAAAAGTAAATCTGAGCGCCTGATTGATGCGATGCGTATCAAAAATACTGGTACTTATTTGGCTCATCGAATTAGCGGTAGTGTGCATTGGAAAAGAAAACAAAAGAAAAAAAAACATGTAGTAGGTAGTTAGCTAGTTATATTTTGTAGTAGCTAGTGTTTAGTTAATAAAGGAAATTGCCCGGATAAAAAAGCTTATAAAATAAAATCACGTAGCTCAGTTTAATATAATAAACAATATTAAACTAGAACGGAGCCAATTTTATTACCAATTACTAGCGTATTCGTTAACAAATCTAGTTTGTGTAATTAAAATAAACGAATAAATGGGCAATAATAACAGCTCGCTGCGTCCTAAAGTTGATTACAAGAAACCGACAATTTCCCATTACCTGCAACAATAACAATACTTCTTTTAGATAGGTAATGATTTAAGAGCTTAATCAACGGATTTATAAAAACCAGCCAAGTGCATATCAGACACGTACAGACTTAGGGTTCTTAGCCAGGATCCTAATCTACCCATCTATGAAAACCGCAATGCAATCGATCTAGTAGTTTTACGTGATATAAAATTGTTAAAACTGTTGGATTATCTCTTTCTATGGAATTTGTCCAGAGTTGACGCGGGCATAAAATGCGTTATCTTGGTCGGCTATATCTCGTAAAGTTATAAAACCTAGATAGCCGTGATATTTTTTATTAAGTTAGTATTGTGCGTTAGTGCCCATTTTTTTATATGGTACATGCAACTCAAGCAAAAAGGTCACTTTAGAGCCAAATATTCCCTAAGTGGTACCAAAGAGAGAAAAAACTACCAGATAATTTTTTGATCACAAACAAAACATTATAATTATAAAATACGTATGCAGCGAAACCCCAATCGATGGGTTGCAATTCTTTTTTATTCTCCTTTACTTTTCATGTATATGGGAGATACACAAAAAAATGCTTTAAAACTAAATTCATATATTATGAGTTTATATTTGACAGAAGATTGCACCTCAAGAAGAAGAACCGCTACTTCTTTTTGAGGTTCTTCTTCTTGAGGTGCAATCTTTTATCGGAGGTCGGCTACCATTCCTGATTTTAGACGTTGCTGCTCGGAACGGGGATTGGTGCTCAAACAACTATAAGAATTCCTTGTATGACTACGAAACCCTAATAAAAAGCAGTAACTTAACCTTAATTTTACCTTAACGAATAAATATTAATCACTTTTACACTTCCAACTACTCGAATATTATCTTTACTTAATAAATAATTTCATAAATTCGTACATATTCATCATCTCCCTATATGTAACCAGAACCCACTATTATGAGAGGTCGTTACAACATTTAATTTCTTCCATTTCTTCCTATCAGCCGTCATCTTAGTATTCACTTCCTTCTTACACATATTGTCATCACACTTCTAAGTACGTAATAATTCACAAGCAATTCAAAATTAAACGATTACAAACATAGCTAACAGCACCCGGCTGTTCAGAATATCTAGTATCTATGCTTACTGAAATGAATGCATGGCATACCAAAACAGCCTGTTAACTATAGTCTCTCTGAATGTTCCCACAGCATGCAAATTAAGTCGAAAGCCAACCTAGAACTCTTAAACAATCCGCATCTGCTACATACATGTATGCAAACCAATTTATGGGCGAACTTAATTTGGGCGTGTAGCTACAGTCCACGTAAACCGATGTTGAGATGACGGACGTGGGCTATCCACGTCCGAGATGCTCCTCTTCATTAAGAGGGGCGGGACGGGGAGAGGGGGCGATGGCTTTATGGGACAATTTGCATTTACACGAGCCCTAGCGCAGATTACGTCCGCACTTATCCGCCTGCCGAAATGAGGATCTCACGCCGCTCACAACCTACGACCAAACAAGCCTTTGTTTATGTTCCCTTGTATTTTTCACCCGCCATTTGTTTTGACGGCCCATTTCTGAAACATGAAGGTTTTGAAGCACCGAAATGCTTTATGACGGTTGTCCACGAGCGCTTTTGATTTTTCCGAAGCACATTTTTACGGCTATCCTACGTCCGAACGGAGTTTGGACAGCTGTTCATAATTTACAAAATGTAATGTAATACAAAGCGGAAGTAAAACGCAGTTTCCGTTTAGAGGGAGATAAGAGACACAATTCTATAACTACGTATTCGCACAAAACAGAAACAGCATTAGTTTGCAATTTGGTGGCTGTGTATGTGTTTCCGATGTTACAGTCCGTAAAATAAGAAAGGAAACGGTTCCAGCTTTGCTCACAATCTTTAACAAAGCGTGATTCGGATAACGTAAACTAAACATTCGGAATTGTTGTCACAAAGCTGAAAGGGCTTGCGGAGTTGTCGTCACAATAGCCGTGGGGCACACACACAAGTGAACACCTACAGCGTTCGCAGATCTATGTTGACCTATTTACGGATAACCACCTTTGAATCGGTCTGACAAAAGCATGTCGATGCAAGAACATTATGTCTGACCAGCTTGTGAGGCTCAATTTAGAGCCCGCATGTGCCTATCGGGATAAGCTCGAGCAATGAACTAGCGCCTCGCAAGGCATAACTATTAAATCTATTACGATAAACGAAACTCGGAATGAACCATAAAATTTTATCTAGCTGCCCCGATTCCGAATAGTCTGCTATCTGATGTTAACCCTCGTAACAAGTTCCCATTTTCGAAAGCAATATTGTTAGTGAAATTGTGATTTTCAGTTAACCTGTTCAAAAAATAATATTAACTGTTTGCCTCTAAAACCTCTCAGAACTTGCGTTTGAAAGATATCAGAGTGCGTATTTGATTCCCTTTAAAGTAACTTTCCAAAGGTTCCTCATTCCCACCAGACAGGAACAAAGCAAAAGGGATCAAGTGCTGATGAAACGACCCATTTAATATGTAAGTCACCCGTTTCTATACACGTTAGGATAAGATTATATCCTTCCTTAGATTGAACTCGGAGTCATGAGCGTTGCAAATGGCTAAGCACCTTCTCTTATAACATTCTTTCAATAGGCGCGCCTAACGAATCAGTACGTACTCGTAATACTTACTTTTTATGAATATACAGATACATTCCACGTGGTATATTGCTGAGAAAAAATATTTTAAGCCCAAAGAAAGCTAACAGATAATTTGAGCTGGAAATATTAAACCTTTTGAAACCGAGTTTTTTTTTCAATAATGTGTTGACGTGCCCTGCGTTTTGATTGAATCGTCTATGAATAAATTAATAGAATATATTTTCAGTCAAAGACAATCTCTCGTGAATTATTATCATCACCAGACTGCCAAACCAAAAGTTTTTTTATTTCCTTTGACTAATAATTTTATGAATCTTCAAAATATGCTTCAACCCAAAAAAATATCAAAAAGGCCTATTTTTTTTTCAATTATCTTCCTTTAGAAATAAAAATCAATAATCCCTTAGATATGACTGTGAACACATAAATAAATACGAAATTTGAAAACCTATTTCTTCTAAAAATCGATTAAAAAAGTTCTGATAGTTTCGCTTCATAATTATTATGATTTTGATCTAATATTACGTAAAATAAATATATAGTGCCACCCAAAACATAAAAACCCAGAGATTGTTCCAAGAAATGAAAGTGGGAGGTAGGGAACCCCAATACCTATATAACAAACTTGATACTGATATTTAAATGTTACTATCATTATATCCAAAATCCTTTATATAGTGCAACCTTAGAGTATTCAACGAATATTTCCTCCAAATTTCAAATCTCTAGGTCTAACTGTTTAGGTAGTGCGTAGTCTGCCAGGAAGTCTGTATTTACAGGTATAATAACTATAACATGAAAGATAAGTGTTTAATTTGGATTCCCTTTACCAATGCAGTAAAAATGTAGGCCATTATAGGATACCAGCTCCATATTCTAACAAGTCAATTGGCGACAAATTGCATACCGAAACAATTGCTACCATAACACGACATCTAAAATTAACATCGTCATAAATATTCATGGTTACAGGACCGCCTATTTGACGGTCTGTCGCCACCGCGTAGGTAGGATACCGGCACCCTTAATCAGGGAAATTGCTAAGTAATAGCACGAAATGTACAGCAGTTGTGGAACGATAGACAGTTAAAAAAATCCAGCGAGACTAGGTCCTATGATTTTTCAGATACTACACATTTGAGAGCTATTGAGAACGCTTTTATTTTGTGTTATTAAATAAAATATAAGATTTAGATCTTCTTTAACGTGTAAAACATTGTAAAACCTTATTTTTAGCGTCCATTAGTTTATGGAACACGGCAGCATTTTATTTCGACTAAAAATTATGTCCGTCCTCATAATGCACACAATTTTCTTGTAATATTTTTACCCGACTGCGGAGGGTTATGTTTTTCTGTTGTATGTATGTGGGTATGTCTGTATGATGTTTGTCTGTTCTTTTGGCGTATCCTGCAGCCTAAACGGTTTGATGGATTTTGATAAATGAGGTATCATTGGATTCGTTTTAATCACGAAAGTGGCATAGGATATTATGAAGTGTGAAGAAAACTAATATGGTGGCTTACAGTTGCCGTATTATATATCTGACGGAACAAAAAATGACCAAAACCTATCGAGTACGGTATCAAAATGAAAGTAGTTAAAAGACCATTCCAAATTTATTAATATATTATGTCTGAATTTATTCGTTTGTGGGGAAACAAAAAGTGAACAAGTAAAACTAAACCAACCGTGAACAAAACTAAAAAGAAGCAAATAAGCTTTAGATTCTTGATTTTGAAATATAAGATGCAGTCGAAGGCATTATGGCTCCAGATTCTAGCTGATCCCGTCCAAGGAATAATAAAGCGCATATTGCTTTCGACTGCATCGTTTATTTCAAAATCATAAAAGCTTGTTTGCCTCTTTTTAGTTTAATTCGCAGTCGGGCTTTTTGTTTTTTTAATATATATTCTTACCATGATCGGTTCAGTCGCTTAATTGTAAAAAAGTGACAATCAGACAGAGTTTCTTTCGCATTATGTTTCTGGATGCCACATATTATCCTCTCGATTCGTTCATCATAAGCTTGGAAGGACCTTTCCAAGATAATGAAAATAATGAATAATGTAAGGTCCCTACATGCTACTCAGAATCAGACCTCATATATGCTGGTAAGAAGAATTCTATCAAAACTGAACATTTGAGATATAACTCAAAGTTTCTAGCTGCAATAGTGCCTGACATCAAATAATGATCAGAACTGAATATCTAAAAAAAAAGCTTAAAACTATCTTGCCAACTTTATCTATCCAACATTATAAAAAATCACATTGAATTTGAGATATAACTCAAAGTTTCTAGCTGCAATAGTGCCCGACATCAAATAATGATCAGAACTGAATATCTAAAAAAAAAGCTTAAAACTATCTTGCCAACTTTATCTATCCAACATTAAAAAAATCACATTGAAATCGGTCAATCCGTTTCGGAGCTACGAAGACACAAAGCCTAAAACCATGCGTCAAGATAAGAGAAACATTTCCAAAAATTCCACAATTTTTTTTCATACCATAATCGCTTACGTGTCAGTGTTAACCGTGTATATAAAACAAACTTTAGTCACTGTCACTTCATATATAGGGCCAAACTAAAATTTGTATGATAATGAAAGTGCGGCCCACCGTTTGCGCAGACCTCGCGGTGATTTCGTGCCGTTGAATGAGCTGGAATAGGGATAAAAGTGGAACGAATTATGGTAATTTGTTGGGACATTGTTTTTTATTGGAATAGTGGGTTATATTCTCTAAATATAATGATGTGTATTGCATAAGGTCAAGGACACTATTTTTCAGAAAGTAGGTACCAACGTTTTGTGCTACTTTGGTAAAAGAGTTCACCAACATTCAGATAGTGGTTTTCCGGAAAACACCAAGTTTAATGTGCATGTCACTTCTGAGTTCTGATTAATCAATGATCAAAGTTGGTGAATACTAATGGCGTATTGTTTAATCATTATTTAAACAAACTATACCTGTACTAAATAAAATATGTAGCCAAGTAGGTATACCTACCACCTGTTTCTATATATTTTTACAATTATTTTAATTCTAGATCAAACAACACAACTTGGGAAAACATTGAGTATGTTACTCTAGTTTTAATTAATTATAGACCAACATTAAACTTGAGACTGGAAAAAAAACACCATGTGAAAACAAATGTCAAATGAACTTTTATGAAGACTTTACTAACCTTCGTTAATTTTAATTATTAACCTTTTGTTAATCAGTTAAGTACCCCACCTATGTTAATTTTTTATGAGCTCTGCCAATTAACCCTTTTGACATCCGCTTTTATTTAATTAGGAATGAAGCTCTAATATTTAAGTAAAAAAGTTATGGCGTAGAAATTATTTTGACACTGAATTGTTTGAAGTCAGTAAAGTCCAAGTGCAGAGCAGTTTTTAATAAAACTTGAAAAACTTTTTGTCTCAAATCACGTTTCTACACCAGGTCTCTTCAAAATAATTTTATTTAACTTCACTTGTATCTATTATGTATTTCTGTCCTGGAATCTTGCAACTCAAATTACGAGCACTTCCCGATTAGCTATCCGGCTGAAATTTGCAGGGTAGCTTACAAACATACAAACAAACAAATGATGACAAGCGTTAAAAAAATAGACATTCAAAAAAATAAAAAATTTAGGTTCATTTTTTATTTTATTTATTTTACTCTTGGTTTATAAAGTGATGTAATTAAAAATATTATTTATGTATGGTTTTCACAAAATAAAACCCCAATGTTGTAAAGTAATATCTTCCTAGATAAAATTATAATCACTCTTTACACTGTCCTTATTAAAGTTTTGTTGTTTCAATCCGTTATTACAGCTTTATACCTATATCGTGCCTTTTGTCTTTTAGAAAGTCATCAATACCATATCATTACATATTCTTCAAAAACCAAAATCCGACAGCAGCAGAAACAAATCACGCATGATGGGCAATAAATTAATCAATATTTAAAGCTTTTCACAACTGCCCGCTATTTAACCCCACAATCACCATCTGAACTGTCACTCCCGCCCCTGGCCTGATCATTTGGAGTCAGCCATTCATGTGATCGACACATACGAAATACGCGTCGTTCGAAGTGAACACAGCTTTAAATCTGTCCGAGAGGGGTGTCATTGAAAAATGATTGGTCATATTTTGTTTGGACTCGACGTACGCATGCTCGCCTCTATAGAGAGAAATGAATGGCGTAGGTCGAATAGGAAATGAAATGGTTTAAGCACGAGTTTGTCTCTACTCGAGAATTTTTGTCGGTTTCATTGGTTTGTTATAATATCGGCTAGATAGAATTGGTTGATTTGTGTATGTTGTGTACTCATGGCAATGAAAAGGTTGCATGAAATGGTTACTCATAGGGCGTTTTAAAAGTAAATTCGAAGTACTAAAAGGCTCATAAAATTAAATTATAATATTAAGATAATTATATTTATAATATACTTATAAATAGAAGTGAATGGCTCTTCACCGTGGTAAGGGATGCTTTAAAATTAGGTAGCCTAATGTTAGAAAGCATAGGCCAGAAAATGAAGGTTCGGTCTGAGATATTTCAGGGCGACCTTTCCGTTATAATATTGGATGTTTCAAACAAGTAATAAATTAAAAATAAAATGCCTAAATTAAACGCGAACAACCGCATTGGTTCATTAATGTTAAAGCTAATAAAAAAATAAAGGATACATACTGTTTGTTTGGGAACATATTTCTATACTTTCTATTTTAGATATTATAATTCTTAATTTATTCTTTCCCTCACTCTTTCCCTTTTTCTTTTTCTAGAAAAGAAAAAATAAATTTAGAATTGTTATCTTCACCATAGTTACTTCAAACTCTTGGCAAACACCCCCTATTAATTATGTATTAACGTCAGTTCAGTCGTTTGATGCTTAACCGTGTAATCGATCCTTTATGTACCTTCACATTTCATATTTTAATATCAAACCCACAATGTCCTTCTTTTATTTACGTTCCAAACTACAACATAACCGGTAACATTAAAAACCCGCGGCCCATTAGTCGCATTACACGACAAACAGAAAACTCACCGCGACAAAAGCGCAACTATAAAAACAAACGTTAGCAACATACGACTGAACAGCAAACTGTTGCAACATACAACCAGAAACAGTTTTTCAATCTCACTCCAAATGGTGTAACATTTACAAAGCTTCAAGCTTAGAGGGAGGAGCACAAATGGACAGGCACAGGTGTTGCTTTATTGAAAAAAAGATACAAATTACCCTTTTCTGCGCGATTTGATGCCGGATTGATGCCTCTGCAAGACGAAGGCTTTTTTGTTCTGGTAACACTTTTTGCTGATTGAAAATTTAGAATCAAGCAATCGATACAAAGCGCTTTTTGAGGATGTATGGAACAAATGAAACGAATGTGAACAAATTTAATTGTAGCATTTGTTCACATTTCGTTTCATTTGTTGAACCTTAGGCAGAACAATATATATTTTTATAACACTAGCTTACCCGCCCGCGACTTCGTTCAGGCGGGCTACAGTTTATCGCGAAAAAAGCATCCTACTTACGTACTTCTAGGATATTAAAAACCAATGCAAAAGTAGACTTAGACTTCTTGGTTATGTTCCTTACAGCGAGTATTCAACATGTTCTAGTTTTCCCGTGAAAACTTCCACGGAATTCGTGGAATTTTCCGGGATAAAAAGTATTCTATGTTTTATTCTAGGGTATAAGCTATCTCCATACCGAATTTCATCGAAATCCGACCAGCGGTTATCGCGTGAAAGCTTCCCAAACAAATAAACAAACAAACAAACAGACAACGTTTCACTTTTTTAAATTGGTATTGATAAGGTTGGATATTTTTGTGAGACTTTCAAAGTATTAGATATTTATCGATACAAAATATTGAGAACTTACCTAAATTCAGGGTGTTGGCTTGATGTTATAACTCTGCTTTATTAAAATTCATGAGGTTTGATTTCTTCACGAAGATTCCAACTAATATCCTGAAACAAAAGAATCAACGTATTAATTCACACCAATATTTAAAAGAGAAACGTTGTCTGTTTATTTGTTTAGGGAGCTTTCACGTCAAAATGGCTGATCCGATTTTGATGAAACTTTGTAAATAGGTACTGTACAATATAGAGACCAACATAGGATACTTTTCCTCCCGGAAAATGGTATGTTGCCACGGGAAAACTGGGAAATGTCGATTACTCCCTGTGAGGAAAGGAATAACGTTGCCGCGGAAACCAAATAATAACAAGTCTGTCAAAAACGTTGGTGCTATACTTTTGCATTGGTTTTTAATATCCTAGATGAATATAGGATGCTTTTTTCCGCGATAAACTGTAGTACGCGCGAACGAAGTCGCGGGCGATAGCTAGTGGTACAATAATATCTGAATAGGTATGTTTTCATCAAATAGTGCGTTTAATTTTACCCTTGGTTTATTTATTACATCTTCGGATAACCATTACCTACTACCATTATAAAATATCGATAAAGAATACTCTCCTTTAGGGCCCTATAAAAGCAGACCTTCATAAACAAGCAATATCTTTTATACATCCTCATAACTCGCTTCTCTCCCGTTTTCTAAAAGGATGATAGAAAAACACGAATAAATTATTACCGCAGACAAAACATGAACCATTATTTGTATTGGCGATTCCTTGGGAAAGTTACAGATCGAAAAATATAAAGCTAAGGCGTGTTACACCACCACGCCTATTCCTTTATAAAAAGAGTATCTACAAAATTTCGAATCTAAAATTTGGGTTCTCTAAAGTTAAACGTTGGCGCCCGCATCGCTCTGTGTTCAGCGATAAAACTTTGTCGGGAAACGTACTGAATTCCAAAACAAAACGTACCGAAAAGTCGGCTTGCAGATGGCGCAGGTGTCCGGGCAACGCGCGACGCGCACGTCTCTAATCAAGCGGAAATGTGTGCTTGGGTGACCGGACCGGGAGACCGGGCCCGGCCGCCTGACCCGCCGACCCGTCTATAGACACACACCTGAATGCTACAATCCCCGGCCCGGAATCTGAATTTAGTACGCATTCGGTCAATTCTAACAGGAAATTTGGATCCCGTTCTGACCTATCTTTCTGTTTATTCACTTGATTTGCTGCACAAACTGTTTTTCGTCCGTTCTTTCTACTGTTTCGTAAGCGACGCGGTGTGGACGCGACGAAAGCTTAGATAAGAAACAATTGGTGTGATAAAAAGACTCGTTCAATCAATTTAATAACTCAGATTGCATCACGGGCTCGAATTAATGTGTTGGGTCAGACAAAGAGCCCGAGTGCTTATCAAAGAGAAAGCGAGGCACGTCGAAACGTCCGGGTCGATTCTGCCGTCCGACGGAAACACATCGATAGATTTAGATGACGTACATTCTCATTGTTACGCTCCCAAAATGATTACGCTCTCTATCTAATTAAGGTTTCATAAATAATCGTTTAATTAAAGGCCTTTTAACATTTTTAGGCGTAATATTCATATATGGGCATTTTTATATGGGCATTTTTGTTACTAGCAAGTTACTGACGTATTTATCTACTGAAGTAGAAACACGCATATACTTACATCGTAGAAAACTGCTAAAGTTTGAATTTGAAACACTGAAAGTCTATTTGAAGATAAGAGCTCAATCCAATTTATTTCTTTCACGGTTTCCACAGAGCGTGCCAATGCCCGCAAGTGGAGTGGTCATTCTTTTGTTTCCATTGCGGATAACCGCGCGTCGTTACGGAGATCTTCGTAAACCTTTTGACATTCCGCTAAAAGGTTCATTTCGGCTGATTAATGCTGTAATTCCATCGGTTGAGCGAACAAAAAAAGACACTATGAGCATTTATACAGTGACGGGCGCGAGCCGAGAAAAATGGAGGGAATTTATCTGGGCCGTGTATCGCAACGGCGGCCCGGGCAATGGGCAGCTATTTTAATGCGAGCGTTATAGTTAAAGAGAGGTTAGTGCAACAAAAAGCTGGAGCTCGGTTTCGACTTTCAGGAGTGTTCTTGTCCCCGTTGAGTTTGTTCGGTAACTGCGTCGGCATTACTATGCAAAACGTGGAGGGAAAGTTGCGGGTGCATAAATTGCGGTGAATTCATCTTGGTATGTTTAGCTAGTTTTACAGTCGGATGCCCTGACTCATACAGTTGTGTTTGAATAGAACTGATAGCGTTGGCTTGAGGGTTCCAGACCCTAATACACGTAACACGTTTAATTTAGTTAGGATAATGTATATACGGCCGTGCGGTGTTGGTTACAAATGTTTTGTTGATAGCCGTAAAATAACAGCTTGTTAGGGTACCGGCTTCTTTATATCTTTATTGGTCCATAATAACCGCATAGAACGCACAGAAGGTAGTTTGACTGACACATGAAATAGAAAAAAAACGAGCGAGCCTTACAGTACGGCCGATAAGTCGTGGCCTCTCTGAAGTTCGTGCAAATGGCCACGACTTATCGGCCGTATTGTACAGTAGTCAAACATCTGATTCAATTTATTTTTTATCATCGCTCGGTTCAAGCTGTCTTTTATCATATACTAGCTTTCGCCCGCGACTTCGCCCGTGAGGACTACAGGTTATTGCAAAAAAAGCATCCTAAGTTCTTGATGACCGGTTGGTCTCGTGGCTAGTGATCCTAGGTACGTAATCAACCGGTCGCGGATTCGAATCCTGCAAGGTGCAATCAAGGTGATGAGCAGAAATGATTGTTTCCGAGTCATGGATGATATATATATATATAAATATATAGGATATTAGAAGCCAATGCAAAAGTAGAGCACCAACGCTCTTGATATTTTTTGTCTTACTTGTTATTATTTAATTTCCATGGCAACCGTTCCTTACAGTGATTAATCAACATTATCCAGTATCCCGTGGAAACTTACCATTTTCTGGGATAAAAAGTATTCTATGTTTTATTTCAGGGTTTCCAAATTTTATCAAAAACCGTCTAGCCGTTATCGCATGAAAGCTCCCCAAACAAACAAACAGACATTTCACTTTTATATATTGGTGTGGATGCTAGCACCACGCTTGCTCATTGTTACACTTTTCACGACATTACTCCCATAGATTTCAGCAAAGAGAATATATTAATTACTACGTTATTTCAAGAAAGCGAGAGAAAAGATGTTACACATAAAAAAATCGTCAAGATTAACAATTATTAAAAAAATGAGTGTGCCTTGTTAATGTTATTCACATAATATTGAAGTTCCGCTACGTTACTAATTTAAATATTATGTGGTTCCGCGCTAAGCAAAACACGAGCTTCTGCCACAAAAGCGGCACAACGCGAGAGCTTACAATCTAGCTCATTAGCACCGAGAATTTCCTTTGCAAATACAAAAATATAATCATCGCAGATTAATTTGAGTTCTGTAGTATTTTGCTGCGCTCGTTAACGAGGTAACTCGCTGCGCCCAACAAAGTTACGTGCTGCAACGACTTCGGAAAGAATGCTTTTAGAATCTACACCGTCCCCGGTAACCTTAATTTTCTTTTGAAACTCTTTAAATTTTCCATTGCCTTTAGGAATCCCGTCGACAGTGCGCTTTGCCGTGAGAAACTGTGTCTACGCTCTGGACACTTTGCCACGTTTTTAAATTACGTTTTAAGACGTAATAACGAGTCTAAAGTTTACAGTCGCCCAGTGCAGCGTGCGTTGATTGTAGGTAAAACCTTTTTATTACGTTGTATTTTTATCGATTTATCCCGCCGTGGGGTATTAAGTGTTTTGTAAGGCGTGGGCCGGGCGTTAAAGTGAGCGTGGGCGGTTTATTTTATTCATATGCTTTGTAGACGAGCGCTTTTGTTATAAAACCAGTGTACCAAGTCTTTTCTATGTAGAACAGGCAGTTTTTCATTGATTGTATCGGCGATACAGGCAGTTTATAACAAGACTCAAGTCTGTTTTGTACTTTAATATAATATTGAGAACATAAAACTACAGACGTGTTTATTAGTCGATGTCATATTCGTAGTATGATTGTATGTAGTTATAATTTACCATCGTCTCAATTGACGTCATGTTTGCTAGATGATGATGCTCTCTGTTTTGAAATATAAAAATAAATCTTTGAGCCAAAACAACTACCAGATATACTAAAAAAAACATGAAATTTACAAGGACTAACAATGAAGATCCTACCCATTCATACATTTTGGGTATATGAGATAGGTAACATATCTACACAAAAAAATCGAAATGTGAACCTTCTCCTTGTTAAAATCGGTTAACAGGTTGCGATGCAAACTTAAAGTTTGTATCTGATTTAATTATGAGAAGGCCGTTAATCGTAATGAACTCCGGAGAACTCGGCCACTATCTTAATAACACTTATGAATGTCCAACTGTAATTAGGCCCCTTTATTTACAGAACGACGTTGGCTAACTTGACGAGACCAGTCCCTAAAGTAAAAATGCTTTGACCAGGTGTGTCTCAGATGCTGTAATTTGATTGTGAATAAAAATAAAAATATGCATGTTTCACCTGTTTTTAAATTTACAGCGATGTTTTGATGAACAGATGAACCAAGTTTTATAGTTATGGTTTCCTGTCACCTGATCATAAATAGGTAGATGCGTCGAATGTAGAAGCTAATAGAAAATCTATATTTTGGGGACAAGATAAGACAGACGCAAATAATACTACTTTTAATTCGTTCATTTAAAATCCGGTATATAATAATCATGTACTGCAATAGAGAAACTGACAGTACATAATATTTCTAGATAGTACCGCTATGATTATTTTAACAGTGGATTTAATAATGATTGACTTATATATGAGTCGCCTAATTTCAAAATACATAGTGGAGTTAACTGATTAAGTACACTATGTATTTTGAAGTTAGGCGACATAATATATCCGGGATCCATCTGTCATGACTGAAAATTATGATCTTTAGTCAATCTTAGATTAAAATAAGACCTTTTATATGTTTGGAAGTTTTGCATCTACCAAACACGTGTAAAAACAAAACTTGAGTAAATTGTCCCATTATTGCTGATTAAAATTCTAAAGAGATAAAATCTAGGGATTCCAACAGGGATCTCTGTTTATCTGTTCGTGCATCACGTCAAAACTGCTGAACTGATTGCGATGTGGTTTTAGTTGTTGTTTAGCTTAAGTTTTGACTTAAAACTGGCATCTCAATAAAACTAGTAGAGAGTGAGAAATCGATAAAAAATGACGGTTGAACAAATATTGATGAAATATAATATATTGTACTTAATAGGTAATTTTGGTACTGAAATACCACATAGGTTACTTTTCTGCGAAGCCGCGGGCACAGCTAGTTATTATCTACAGTAAACGATGATGATGTCCTCCTACGACTCCTTACGTATCCGTAAATGGCGAACCCTGATAACTCTGGAGGTGATTCGATTTTGTTCAAAATAAATACCCAGTCAGTAATTTAGTACATGGACACCATACAAGGTGTCCTCTCAACTCGTCTCCCCTCTTCACCGCCTTCTAAATTGGTGAATTCAATTGATAATATCAAAAATACGAGATATATTATAACCTTCTGTGTGAGTATATTTATTTATAAATAAGCTGCAAAACATGAATGCTTACTTTATGAAGTAGTCACATGTGCTGCACAACTTTTTTATTATATAGTAAAAGAATTAGGCACTTAACCTAAATTTTTACGAACGTTTTTGCTTCAGAAAACACTATTTACACAGTTCAGTTAACACGGTTGCGACTTGCGAGAATTGCGAGTCGTACGTGAAGCAATATAAACACCCCCTACTTGGGTGGTACACGCGATCAGGGGAACGATGAAGGTACAGGTGAGTTAAAAACTTTGTACTTCTGTTTCCCTTACACAATCCCCCACAATACTCCCTTACTTTATTGCGCTTTTTCGTTTGTTTTATTTGCTTTAGTCCTTGGAAAGTACCTAGTAAATGGTTACGTACAGAAGTCTTAGGGCCGGTTTCTATATCTTAAAACGAACCGTTTTCGCTTACTGTCCGTAGGCTTTTGATATAAACGCCATACAAAAAACGTCAAAAAGTAACGAGACGTTGGAAAAACGACTCGTTTCAATTTTATAGGAATGGGGGGTTAATCCTTTCGGAGGACGGCGGTGCCTGTGATACAGTTAAATATTAATTCAAGCACCAACGATCCAAAAAAAAAAACAGGTTAGAAACCTCGTGCATTATTATTCAAAAATAAGTCAAATTTATGTTAATTAAATTAAGTAAATAAATAAATAATGCATTTTATTTTACTCAGTTTATTTATTTTTACAATACGGCTATTTATTTATATTTACAATATGGTTACTTTAAAAAAACATTATAAACTTTTTATTTTATTTATATTTATTAGTTTCTGAACTCACACTGTGAAATTGCTTTCCATTTCACGAGGTTCATACAGATACCTCTCGAGTGGCATTCATAAATTATCGTTCCTTACGAATCTCAAAACAACCAGCGTAGGCGCAGCTTGAGCAGCTGGCTACTTCTGTCACAGAATAAATAATAGTACTACGCTACTGTCACCACGGTGTTTAATTGAAACCATTTTGAGGCCCTATTCCGCAAACTAGGTCTTCGACCTAACCTTCGATTAAATTAACCCGAAATAAGAGGATCCTATTAAAGTAATAGAAAAATAGGTGTCGAACAGTACAAAAAATAAAACTGGAACATACAAATTTTAAAGTGAAAGTATTGATGATGTACTTGATGTATATATTTCAAATAATTAGTACCTACTTACCTATATTCAGCGTAAACATGCCCAAGCTTTTATGTTACTTAAAATTATTTTTCAAGAATATGTAAAAATAAGTTTGTGCTTGTTCAGCTACTTTGTCACTGACTGTACCAAACTTCATAGGATCGGACATCCTGCCTCAGCGCAACAAGTTTCCATATTCATTTTAATAAAAAGATTGTAAAAATAAACCAATTATTTAAAACCTATTATTTACATTTGTAACAGATATTACGAAGTAAGCAGATTCAAATTATTATTAATCATAGCTTGCGGTGACGGCGTGCGGCATATTTACCACGGGGCCGCCCGACGGGGGTGAAAAAATGCAAAATACACATTTAATTTCAACCCTCTGAGGGAGACACCCACCTATTAATTAATTAGATACCCACCTGCTACAAAAACTGCCTGTAGTTATGTTTGAGTAATAAAAAATATGGTCAGCCGTTAACAGCCCATGACAAAATTATTATTTTGTCATAACTCCTAAATTACCAGGTTACGAGGTTAGTAAAAAAGTTTTAGTACCCCTTAAAAGTTTCGACGAAGTTTACAAAAATATTCGCAACGTTTTGACAAGCGTAAAAGGTTTTTAAACTCGAGAAAGTCGTTATTCTTTCAAATATTCAGGTCGGAGAGACTAAAAAGCTTTTATTAAAAGTTCTTTCAACCCAGTCGATTGGAGATTTGATTGATTTATGGCCTAGTGTGGTGCATGATTGCATAATATTGCATTTAACATCCACTTGGTGTAAACTTCAGCGTTATTTCCCTGAAAAATTGCCTCTGGGCGAATTTGTAAGTAATATTTATGGAGGCACAGAGCGTTATAATGATAACATGTATATTATTTGGACCGGTTCAAGCGCCAAGGGAGAGCGCCGTAACGGCAGCATTTGTCAATGCCTGCACAGGTGGGCCCTTCTATGATCCTTATATTATTACTTTATTTTTTGGTTCATTTCAATATCCCGCGTAGCTACTTTATATGCTTACTCGCAGGAGCCTTTTTCTCGAACATTAACTTCGTGGCGTGTGTGGTCTCGTAACTCGTCTGATTCTTTTTCTTGTTTATGTTATATTTAGGTTAAACTGGAACATTTCAAGATATTATTGTATAACGTCACCCTATTTTACCTTCACCTGAATTTAAATTTTCGTGATAAATATAAAACGCTAAGTAATTGATGGCATTGCTAATGAAACTGACGTCGCCAGGGAAAGCGGCATTAATTCATCAAAGCTGACGTTTTTATCCAACGCCTCGCCTTGGTAGTCCTAAGACAATTTAATAAATGTCAGATAAGTGAGCAATAATCCCCGACAGTCATTGACCGGATCATAACCGAAAATCTTCAGTAAGTCAGTGAGCGGGCTCACGGGCGAGACGTGAAAAACGACGTCCATTAAGGAAGTGAATACATTTAAAATAATCGGCTTAGGCGTCCGACGTTGACGTATATTCGTACTTATCTCACGGAGATACCTGCACAGATATCCCGAACTAATCCCTTACACAAACATCTGAAAAAGACTCGGCACTCCTTGTAAGGCTGATCCGTAATTGAATGGGCCGCAAGCAGCTCTTTGACTTGAACAAAAGTGCCTAATAATTTATGCCTATAATCTGACGCGCGCTCGCTCACGTTTACTTTTATTCGTTTTCGGTTCGGGATCTTTATTTCCTTTGTGGGACTTTGATATTAACTGTAGAGTCAGCGACATTCACAACATTACCTGATCGCAGGTTTTTTCATTCTAATAATAATTCATTAGTAGCTGTCTCGTGCGGATATTTATGTTCGAACGGATTAAAATACCATAAACAAGATTAAGAGCTCTTTACCAATAGGAAATAGCAAGATTATAGGAACGCCTGTGTCAACAGAAATAGCTACGCCTAAATACGGCATACCTCAGAGTAATCAGGATGTCTCCATTAATTTTTAAGGACTTCCTTTGAAGAGGACTGTGTTTACTTCTAAAACAAGGAAACTTTTAATGGAGTTAGAATTCGTTGACCCTCAAAAGTACAGAATCTTAAAAGTTTCGTTATTACCACAACTTGGATGGTCATCGTTAATTACGAGTAAATTATTGGTATAACTAGCTGTGCCCGCTGCTTTGCCCGCATGGTCATTTTTCTGGGGTTTAAGATTCCTGCAATAATACGAGTACAAAACCAAATGTACCAAAATCATCAAACTTCGTTCAGACGATAAATGGTTTATTATCGATTGCTCGAATTCTACTTAACAGATTGAGATACCAAGTAAATCAGATTTTAAGTCAAACCCTAAGCTATTCAACAGTAAAAACCACATCGCAATCGGGCCAGTAAATGTTTACGTGACATACAGACAAACAGAAAAACAAATAGACAGACACGAATTTAAAAAATGTTATATTCTTGTTCAGTAGCTTGTTTAGACTCTTTTTTTTTAATTATCTTCTTTGTACAGACTTTTTCGTTCTTATTGCTTTATTAAAAGTATAGATAGAAGATAGATAGATAGATAGATGCTGGGCTGTAGCACTTTTTTTTCTATCTAACTCAAAACTGAAAAAAATACTTGGCAGTTCCGCATTTTGAGCATTTAAGCTATATTTAGGCAAAGTTGTAGTGAAAAATAGTTGTTCATTAATTTTTTGTATTTAGCCGCTCCAATATTAGTTTTAGAGGCTCAAAGCGAGCGCTCGTGCAGAAACCAGTTTTTGTATAGTGTAACGGTAACCACAGTTACCGCTCCTATTGCTGGCTTGTTGTCAAGGTAGTGTTGGGCTCTAGTGTCAGAGTTTGTTAGGCCACCCGAGGGCCTTTGACACGGCTCAACGACTGCTATTACATAATAGCAGCCGGGACCGAATTAACGTGCCCTCCGCAACACGGAGCGATGGAAAACCGTAGGGGTACATAACTTATAAAAGCCATTGGTGCGGAGCCTAGGAACGAACCCGGTATCAATGGATTCTAAGTTGCACTAGTAAACCGCTAGGCAACCATCGCTTGTATGAGCACACACGTGTTCACGATAATTAATAAATGATTACTGACTAATACCTAATTTTTTCCCATGTAACCCAAAAAAACGATACTATGACTAACTCTAAGCAGTTCAGTTTTCTCATACTTACTAAACAATATAGTTAATTTAGTATTATAAGTACATAGGAAAATTATCTGATACTGATGTGTATCCCTCCCCTTTGTTCGAACCCGTACCCCTACATACTACAGCTCACAGAATGCAAATTCTATTAATAAACGGAAATGTGTATACTCTACGAGAAGTACTTTGTAACTCTGCTGTTTAATCTGTGGTACTGTGATGTACCCCTACATACATTAAATGGCACACTCGTTGAATATTCCCTTGACGTGCATTCAAACACGACTTATCGATTACTTACACAGCCTTCCAACCTTTAATAAGCGTGGAACACATAGCAAAGACCAGAATAGCTTAAACGGGGACTTTAATTTTTAGACATTGTCACTGGCTTTGTGTGCATTGCAGATATTTTAAATAATATTTAGGCAATATACAAAATTGAATTGAATCTGGAAATGTGATTTGTACTTAGCGGATCACGTATAAGATGGTGTAATGCTGTCTTCATTACGGTGGCTATGTTACAATTAACCAGAAGCCTACGCAAGAGGTCCCGTTTAGGTATAATTATATAAAAGATTTGGTTTAATAAAACGTACCTATATGATACCAATAATATATTGCCTAGGTATTTTATATAGACACTTTTTAGGCAGCTTGATGTACCTGCGTGTATTAACTGTGCTATTAAAATTTCTCAAGTATTAATTAATCAAAAAACAGCAGTATAATTAGAAAACTACAGATTATTACTGCTTAGGCTTTGTAAAATAGGTTATAAATACGTCCACGTAAGGCAAACAGGTATAATTATAATACCTGTATTATTAGTTCAATTATGGTCCTGTTTTACCTACTTTACGTTATTCTGTACCCTAACTAACGTAATGAGCTCAACCGTCTTTCTGATAACCAGCGAAGGGCTTGCTTAATGATCTATTTACTATGTTAATTAGTACGCGTGTACAGAAATTGTATTCCTCAGAATAATTAATTGAAATCAATTTTGCTATACTAATATTTCATTAAAAACTAAATTGATTGCACATTAGTATATGAAACGGTTGCATGAGGGGAATTAAAACACGAGAGTGAGCTTAAAAAACGAGCTGTAGGCGATTTTTTTTAATAGTTTCACTCGAGTGTTTTAATACCTAGTTATGTGCCTATACATACACTATTTTATCTGCACCCATGCAATAAGAACTTACTTTTAATGAAAAAAATAAAGTCGAAAGTAATCTTTTCTTGATTTTGCAGGTAAAAGCTCGTTCGTCATGTTCGTTGCTGTTCCGTGAAGTCTGGTGGAGTCAAATTCGCCTCACAAACACTATTTTCACATGTTTAACACATCTTTGTCACATATTAAATCAGGATAATACATTTAATCAACATTATAAATCACATAAAAATGGTTAAGTACTAATGTGAGGTAAATTATTGCGCCAAAATCCAGTCCAAACGGTCTCACACGCGCCGCCATAGATAATAAATGACGAAAACCCTCGAAAATGCTACTAAATAGCTTTAAAATTATGAAAATCTGTAAATTTTGAATATTTTTTCAGGAAACGATATCCTTTTTAGTGACGCTGTATGAAACGCTCGTGATTACGCGTATTATGATATGCCACACTTGTATATCCAGTTATATTTGAGTTTGCAAAAAATCAGTTTGTACTGGGCTCGGTACTTGGGTATATCAACTTTTTAGTACTGACGAAATAAAATTTTGTCGAAATTAGCGTTTTCGAGTATGGGGCGCGGTGCGCGCTCACTCGCTGATTCCTAGAAAAATAATAGAAAAATTCTAAAAAATGAAATGGCCAAAATATTGATGTAAATGTGTTATTTGTATTGAAAATTACGTTAATTTAATAATTTTTTTCGTTTTTCAGATGCAGACCGCGTGCGCGGCGTGCTCGCAAAGCTGAAAACGTGTATGCGGTGATTAAAAATTATATTCCAGAGATGTATGTGATAAAATATACAATTTAACAAAAAAATGCTACTAAATAGCTTTAAAATTATGAAAATCTGTAAATTTTGAATATTTTTTCAGGAAACGATATCCTTTTTAGTGACGCTGTATGAAACGCTCG
The DNA here is from genome assembly GCA_946251855.1 of Alsophila aescularia. Lineage (NCBI taxonomy): Eukaryota > Metazoa > Arthropoda > Insecta > Lepidoptera > Geometridae > Alsophila > Alsophila aescularia. The sequence goes on along the minus strand of OX276377.1, from coordinate 20,266,493 downwards.
TGATTACGCGTATTATGATATGCCACACTTGTATATCCAGTTATATTTGAGTTTGCAAAAAATCAGTTTGTACTGGGCTCGGTACTTGGGTATATCAACTTTTTAGTACTGACGAAATAAAATTTTGTCGAAATTAGCGTTTTCGAGTATGGGGCGCGGTGCGCGCTCACTCGCTGATTCCTAGAAAAATAATAGAAAATTCTAAAAAATGAAATGGAGCTTTTATGGTAGAAAAAATATATTATAACATCGTTTAGTTCAAATAACAGTGTTATAATTTTATATTTTGTCTTATTAGAGACGTGCCGTGCGTAATGTAAGTATATTGTGCCATTATGCCAACATTTTTGAGTTCATAATCCGCATTTACAATATGAGTGTAGATAAAGGAAATTTATAAGACTTCTGAATAGACTTTATACATTGTTATGATTTTCCATTTCGATTTTACAAAAGAATATGACGAGTTCTTACTGGATTAAAAAAAGTTTAAGGAAACATAGTGCAATAGCTAAATAAAATTAAATAATGTTATTAATGCTGAGTACATTTTGTACATTGCCCTTTATGTACTAAAGGGCAATGTACTAAAATCAATTTAAAATTCTAGAACTACAATTTTAGGTTCATCAACCACTTTTGCCAGCATTACAGAATTCGCTTCTTCATTTGTGTAAATAATCTGTCCAGTACGGAGCATTCTTATAATAACAGAATAACAATATAACTATACTCCATATGGAGTGGTCGGTACTGAAAGAGTTGCTATGGGTTCAAAGTAAAATATTCATAACATTTTTTACAGTATACGTACTTAAATTACAATAAGTGAAATCCCTAAAAGTAGAGTAATCTGTCCAGTACGGAGCATTACAATATAACTATACTCCATATGGAGTGGTCGGTACTGAAAGAGTTGTTATGGGTTCAAAGTAAAATATTCATAACAATTTTTACAGTATACGTACTTAAATTACAATAAGTGAAATCCCTATAAGTAGAGTAATCTGTCCAGTATGGAGCATTCTTATAATAACAGAATAACAATGGAGTGGTCGGTACTGGAAGAGTTGCTATGGGTTCAAAATAAAATATTCATAACAATTTTTACAGTATACGTACTTAAATTACAATAAGTTAAATCCCTAAAAGAAGAGTAGAAATTCCAATAAAAACACAGTCAAACTCGACTTTCTACGACACTCAACACGCATTGAAGTATCTCCTACATCGTAACGTAACGACATCTTCATAATTCCGAGATGTGTTCTGAAGTAGTGTTTTGACGGGAGTCCCCTCATACAAATAATTATGACAGTTCTCACAGCAATAACTTGGAGCACCTGAGTACCAAGAATGTCAAGTTTTATTTATATTGTTTGAATTATTATTGAAGCTGGAAAACTGGAAGTGGAATTCGTAGTAGATGGTAGTGGAGGTGTTTATCTTGTTTAATGGGCAGTTTTATGTTTTTAATTTCCATGAACCTACTATAATTTTTTTTATAGTAAATGTTTATCTATAAATATATTTACATATTCTTCTGCTTAGTGTCGAAGGATGAAATCTTAAGGGATATTTTTATATAATTATTATTATATAGTTTGGAAATAATACCCTGGCAGAGAGTTCCTGGAGCTAACTGACATCAGCAGGGACCGAACGACGGGTTTGCCATAGTCCGCATTTTCTCCCTCGGGATTTAAAATCTATTTAAATAAAAATTTAATACAAGCGTGTCACTTGAGAATGGCTGGACTGATTAAGCTTTTTTAAAATTTTCGTAATAGACCGTATAAGATTTTTAGGGTTGAGGTTTCACTGCCCACGCAGGCAATGCAAATAGTATTAAATAACTCTAATAAGTTTTTCCTAATCGGGATTCTGTTGGTTTGTACTCTATATGTATACTTTACTAGCTGATACCCGCGGCTTCGCACGCATGGTCATTTCAATATATATCCTATGACACTCACAAATAACGTGGCTTTCTATTGGTGAAAGAATTTTCAAAATTGGTTCGTAGATCCAGAGATTACCCCCTACAACCTCGCAAACTCACAAACTTTATCTCTTTATAATATTAGTATAGATAGTATAGATAGATGAATCATTTTGGTGTAAATTAAGCTATCTTTAAATACAATACGCACCCCGCGGCTAGACCAACGTCAAAAAAAACTACGCAAACCTCGTGGACAATCATGAATTACCAGAATGCTCCATATTTTCATCAAAATCCTTTCAGCCGTTACGGAGCTGAGTGGTGACAAACAAATAGTTTCGTGTTTATAATATTAGTATAGGAATAATATACCTAATGGAAAATCTCACAGTGTTTTAGACGACAGCGTGTATGGCCGACCTAACTACGAATTCATCCATAAGAAGCTATCTTCAGCTTCTCTAGTGGCAAAGAGCTTTTTGTACCTAATTTCTTGGAGTCGATTGATTGTTATCGCGTTTAGTAGTCAATAAACATAGAATTTAAAGTAGGTAACATAGAGATAAACACAAATCATTCGTCGGCAGCACTCAACAAAGCCCGCGTCGAATGTGACAACTCCATCCGCGTCGCTCCCGCGCATTAACTAACATCCTCGGCGCCTGCGCACATGTACCAATGTTTTAAAACCCTCTTCCCGTCTCGATGACTCTGACGAATTAAGTTATTAACGCTCCGGGCAGCTGCTCTACACAAATCAAAGTGCCGGGAGCAGGCACTCTGAAAGCACGATCGCTCCTCATAGACTTTACGAGCTTTTTATGGCCCTTTTCATATTCAACTTTCAGTCACAACGCTCTTAAGCCCGGCCCGGAGTGCGATTGTTTCCATGATAAAATAAATTAATGCGGGCGACTCGTAAACGTGTTTATTTTACGCTCTGTCTCACGATATCCTCGGTTATTGTTCTTTGAAGTTAAAATCGAGCTTTGACGTTTCGACACCTTTGATGTTCTCGATAGAGAAGCCACGCTGATAGGTTTCTTAATAATGCGGCAGGGATGTTTCATAAATCATATCCACCTTACATCAGTCGAGTAGAGCGTAAGTTTGTTTTGCGCGTAATATTACTTACCTAATGCCGTAACGGCTTTGATGTGCCCGCGCGGAATACTGAGCTCGGGAAACGTGGTCTCAGTACATCGTCAGCAATAATTCCACTTAACGTAATGTTGCGACGAGCAATATTATCCCTGGCTCGCCTTGTCATCGCTTTGTTGGAAACATCGTAAAACGGCGTGGTTATAAATTATTAAGAGTTCTGAAGCGTGTATTTGTCACCCCAGGCCGAGGTGGGTATTAAGATATTGCTTGTATTCCTGCGGGTCTCATTACAGCCGGGGCGGGATCCGGACGCCTCTAATATTTCATCCTTAGCGGGTCCCTGACGATGCGCACAAAACGGCTTCTTCTAAGGCGATACACGCGAATTCCTCGGAGTTTCCTCATTTTCATAAAACACCCGGCAGTGCGTTATTTTTCCGTATTCCGTACTCTTAATTTCATTAGGGGCAACGTTACGTGGGAAATAGCGAAGAGCTATTCGCTAAAAAGGTTGTTTAAATGTTACATTAAGGTAATTGGTCTATGGCTTTTAAAGACTTTTATGGAGCTATCGTGGCAGCCGTTTTGTAGCCCTACGCCAATCGTTGTCAGTTTCCTCCGCGAATACGGAATACTCTGTAAATGGAACGATTTAAGTATAGGACGGATTAATTGGATCTCAAGATTTATGGAACAACATCGCCAAATTGGTGCTTAGATTAAATAAAACCTTCAGAATTTACGGCCTTTCGTCCCTTGTATGACTCAACTTCCTTTTTCAAAACGACACGTTACGATCTCTATCACATTCAATCAAATTGACATAAATATTACAACGGAGTACTTACACGATTTCATCAGCTTAAAATATGGTTCCATTCCAATAGTATAATAATAATTGCGCTTGCGCCCTCGCCCATCAGAAAGGTCTACGGATCAATTTACTCTCACAATGACCTTAATATTAAGTCATCTCGGTGCAATGAATGGGCTGTAATAATTTTCATGCGAGCATTAAATAAATTCTATGTCGATGTTATCTCGAGCATGAGTCGCGTGTTCAAGAGGAAACTGAGAGACGACGATATTAAAAAAGCACATGTGGCACGAGATGCGTATCGCAGGCTGTTAATTACTTCTGACGGGCAGCATATGATTCAATTATCATATGATTTACGCGGGGCGAAGGGCGCGGGATCCGCTCGGGAAGATATGCGGTTTATATAAGCGTTAAGCATCGCATTAATTTCATGCAAGGATCGCGTTCCGCGCAGATGTTAAGGCGGGGTAGTCTCTCAATAGATTGTCCTGCTTATCCAAGTGCAGTGTGAGCGGGAGAGGTGATGCAGCTCGAGAGTCGATTTTAGACAAATTCTGTGCATTTTTATCGATATCTCAATATATAAAACTCAATTGAAAAAGTTTTCGGTTATTTGTCTAGTTGAATACGGTAGCTATTTAATTATTTAACCGCTCACTTGCTTACACGTGAATAAAAAGCGCGCTAAATTGTCGAAAACACCACGTGACAACCACGTGACACCAATTATACCAGTGGCATTTGTTCCATCATGTTGGCAATATCGCTAAATTTGTGTCAAGAATTTATTAAGCTACGGTTTGCTACGATGACTTTCGACTCTAACCACATAGAAATAGAGTTTCAAGCATTTTGGCAAACATTTTCAATTTTTAAATTTGCAGCCGTGGTCAGGTGAAGACAATTCCACTCAAAAAACTTTAGCTACCTCAGAGGCACTGCGATGACTGAGCGGTTAAAAAAAAATGTTGCTGTCGCTGAAAATAACGAGAACAGCGATGCAACAAGTTATTTTCATGCGGTAGTTCGTGTTTTTTTTCCAAGAAGCCATTTCTGAAAGTTCTGTTCGGTTATTTCTTTAGGTAGTATACTTTGCTATCCACAGTATTTTTTGGTTTGCATAATGATGTTTCATTACGTTGTTCTCGACGTTTTGCTATTCGTCCATTCGCTGATTTCGGGACTGACCCCGCCTTAAGCAAAATCAAGACCGTAGTCCGTTTTTTGTTCAAACTTTAAACGCGTTAACACGCTACAGATTTGTGTGGGCCGAAATGTTATAAGTGGAATGCAAAATAGGCCAAATATTTTCCTCTAAATAGCTGACTTCCTGCTCCTCACACTATGGTATTCTAAATTAACGTTCACGAAAATAATGCCCATACAAATTTTCTTCAACACTTATATAACTATAAATTTTTGATTATCGCGTGCCACATCTTGCAAGTCGGCGTTGTTCACATAAAACCAGCTTTAATTGCTTAACTCGTTCGTCCAAAACCACATAACTAACATTAGGCCGCTTTCACACCAAAGATTACTCCGACAACGAAGTCTACTAGAACCAGTTGGTAATAAATACTAATTACTAGCAGAACACACGATAACATCGCCGAAATTCTTAACAGTATAGTGCCGCAACGAGCTGTTGGTATAAAAAGCAGTTGATGCTTTACATAGTAAATCTTGCGTGACGCATAATGGTCTTAAGGGTTTTATTTATCGCCGTCGGTCGTTTAAAGTGAACAGTTTAATAAATATTATCACAGTGTAGCCGTCAACAAACGTGAGAAGATAGCCGTTGACCCGGTTCGTGATATTTGTCTCATTTTGGGGATTAAAAGTGATCGCTTCCGAACGACGTCTTCTGTTTGTAGAATCTGTCTTTACAATAAACATCGTCGGCTGGTATAAGGATCGTCGTGGAGAATCTTTAATTAGACCCGTAGAAAATGGCTTTGCTGTTCGAGTGTTCTTCAATAACAAAAGAGGACTTACAGCTTTAAATAGAAGGCATTCGTTTAATTCTTAATGTGCTTCAATGACATCACGAAACGTGAAGCATTATTTGAAGGTAATGTTTTTTAAATGCGTTTCCGGTTCAATAAGACGGAGTGTTCCGTAACAGCAAAAAAATAAAGAGGAACTATGCACGTGGGATTTGTTAAAAAATGTGTAAAATAAAACATAAATAGGACTTTTGTTCGAATTCAAGCACGTTCTTTAGTATTTTCTAGGCTTGATCTATATACTTATAATAAAACTGTAACGGGTCCAATTCTGTACATTGAAGATATTTTGAAATTTTCTTTTGGAGGATACTCTATATTCGATACTGAAGCCAAAACTGTATTTTTTTTCATTTTTGTCTGTCTGTCTGTCTGTCTGTATCTTGGCTAGGCATCACGTTGAAACTACTGAATGAATTTAAATGAAACTTTGTATGATTTCAGTTCATACTACGAGGTAGGTTATAGGATACTTTTAATCCCGAAAAATTAAAGGGTTCCCGCAGGATAGGCGTTGAAAGTTATTTAAAAGAACACGTATCACGCTGAAACTACTAAACGGATTTTGTGGCAACTTGGTACAGTCATAGTTTATATAATGGGTAAAAATTGAGGATACTTTTTATCCCGAAAAAATAAAGAGTTCCTGCGGGATAATGTCCAAAATTTTGTAAATTGAAGATATTTTGTAATTTTTTTTGAAGGCCGTTCGTTATTCAATACTAAAGCCAAAACTGTGTCTTTGTAATTGTTGTATGTCTGTCTGTCTGTCCGTCTGTCTGTCTGTACCTTGGCAGCACATCATGCCGAAAATACTCACTGCATTCAAATGAAATTTAGTATAATTTGAGCTTATACTTCGAGGTAGGACACTGGATACTTTTCATCCTGAAAAATTAAAGAGTTCCTGCAGGATAGGCGTTGAAAATTATTTAAAAGTACACGTATCACGTTGAAACTACTAGACGGATTTTGTTGCAACTTGGCACAGTCATAGTTTATATAGGTAAATATTGAGGATCATTTTTATCCCGAAAAAATAAAGAGTTCCTGCGGGATAATGTCCCACATTCTGTAAATTGAAGATATTGTGTAATTTTTTTTGGAGCCCTTTCTATATCTGTCCGTCTGTCCGTCTGTCTGTCTATACCTTGGCAGCGCAACACGCCGAAAATACTCACTGAATTCAAATTAAATTTGGTATTATTTGAGTTCATACTTCGAGGTAGGACATTGGACACTTTTCAGCCCGACAAATTAAAGAGTTCCTGCAGGATAGGGGTTAAAACTTATTTAAAAGAACACGTAGCACGCTAAAACTAATAGACAGGTTTTGATGTAATTTGGCACCGTCTTAATTTATATGAAGAGTTAAAATTGAGGACACGTTTTATCCCGAAAAATTAAAGGGCTTCTGTGGGATATGGGTCCAAAGTTATGGTAATATTTAAGTAATAAATCATATTTTTTGGATGGTTCTCTATATTCGATACTGATGCCAAAATCTGTTTTTGTTTGTCTGTCTGTCTGTTTGTCCGTATCTTGACCGCACATCGCACAGGAACTACTGAATGAATTAAAATGAAAAAATGCTCTTGGGTGCAAAATGTATTGAATTATTTTTTTTTGTTAATCTTTTCTTTCTTTCTGTTTGTCTGTAAGTTTGTTTGTTCACGCATCACGTAAAAACTACTGAACCGATTGCGATGCAGTTTTCATTGTGAGATAGCTTAGGGTTTCATTTAAATCAGGTGTAATTGGTATCACAATCCGGTGAGTTAGAAGCCGAGCAATTGATAAAGTATTTTTGACGGCTGAAGAAATTTTGTTCAAATGTTGGTATATTGGTCCTGGAATAGCACATTATGGTACCTACTTTGAACCTAAAGAAATGAAAACGCGAGGTAGGACATTGGAAACTTTTCATCCCGAAAAATTAAAGGGTTTCCGCAATATAGCTGAAACTACTAGACGGTTTTTTATGTAAATTGACACAGTCATATATCTATACTTATAATAAAGCAATAGGTACGAACAAGGCTGTAAATAAAGAGGATAAATAACAAAATGCTCTTGGGTGCTTAAAAAGGTTATTAACACGTGTTTTTTTTTGATCGTGTCTGTCTGTCTGTTTGTCTGTATGTTTGTTTGTTCACGCTAAAAACTATTGGACCGACTGCAATGCGGTTTTCATTGTTGGGGTTTAATTTAAAAACTGGTGTTATTGGTATCTCAATCTGGTGAGTTAGAAGCCGAGCAGTGGATAAAAGTATTTTTCACGGCTAAAGAAATTTTGATCAAATGTTGGTATATTAGTCCTGGAATACCACATTATGGTACTTTGAACCTAAAGAAAAGACCACGCGTGCGAAGCCGCGGGTACAGCTAGTATTAAATAATAATATGTTAAATGATATGTGATGTGATATGTGTGCTATGTTTGATAGATGCTTGTGCTTAACAAGACAATAAATTTGTTTTTGATAGAGACACATACTGATGACACCCACAACCTTTTGTTATCAGAACACATGTTCGATCATAGCTATACATGTATGGAGACTTATCACCATTGGAAACAATTCCAATAACAATAGTTTTTAAACCAGCCTTTTCTAAAACAACAATGCAGGAACTATTATATTCTGTGGTAACAATCTCGTTAGTAGGACAGCGTCTTGGCGGGATTCCCACATTTGGCACCACATGCTCACATTGAAACGTATCTCTACCTACTCTCAATAAATCCGGATTATCATTTATTTGACACAAACACGGAGCCCCGTTTAAAAATGTTTATTATTTATTCGGTGCGAAGGTTTAAAATTCAATAAGGTGGTAACGAAATGTGCAACCGTGTTCCGATGTGCTTTCGAAGTGGAGGAAGTTCGTGTTATTGCAGCTTATGTTTCGAAACCGCCCGCTGAGATATTCGAAGCACCCGTACGTTTTTTGTGACAGACCAACCGAGTGCCATAAATAATAGGTAGGGGTTCCCGAAGCGAGCTTTGTAATAAATTCGATGCTCTTTTGGTAGCAAAGTAGCGGCCCATCCACGATTGAATTATGGTGATGCGTTAAGCCAGGAGACTCAGTTGGAATCCGTATTTTTTATTTCCATTTCGCGCTGAGCTTCTGCTTATTGAGTCATTATATACGTTCTGAAAAGGCAGTCTTTGAGTCTCAATGCTGTACAATAGGTTTATTTTGCTACACGTTCCCGGTGTATTAGGTTACTACTCCGTCCATTTGAGTAAGACAACGCGCAGATGGTGCGGCACATCCGTATAAGCTTTCTCTTAAAACGGGAGACATTTAAATCACATGGGAGCGTCAATATTTCCTTTCGTCGGTACAAAGGCGATTGTCTGAGGCAGCCGGTTCCTGAACTAAGATAGATTAGTGCTGGTCGCTTGCACGACACGACACGACGAGGGACATAGGCGAGGTTACGAAACTATGTTTGGATACCTATTCTGTTTACTTGATCTTAGGTCAAAGGAAATAAAGGAATATTGTTTCTCCCTGGTTCTATGCGAGGGAAACAGTGTCAGTGTCCGCCAAGTAAGTAGGGTCTACTTACTTACTTACTTAAAACCTTATTGACAATAAAATACCCTATAGAATGTTTGTCTACATTCTATTTGTAGTTTGATTATGTAGCCAGATGGTAACGGTGACATTTTTTAAGCAATTACATGCCAGCTTAAAACATCAAAATGAATTAAGAGATGTTTGAAATATGTATCTGGCTTTCACGTTAAGATACCTGTCACCGCCGAGTAGTGTTTGCTTGGGCGGAGGTATAAGATTACAGGCTGGAGTGACTGCCGGCTGGCCAACAGAGTGCGTCCACGCATCAGGAGAGCTGCTCAAGTTACCTCCGGATAAGTCAATCATGACAAACGTCTACGTTTTGTCCAAAATAAAACACACGTTCGAATGTTGCGTGTGGCGCTCCAGCATAATGCGCAGCGACAACCGGTATGTTTTGTGCGACAAAATAAAATTGATGGCACCAGTGCGTTCCAGACTTAAATAGCCTAGTTATTCGTGCTGCAGCTAAACGCCTTTGTCTATTTTATAACTGACACTCTGCTCCTTATGTCTTTTTTTCGTGTAACGTATTAGTTTTTCCGACAACTATTCGTGTTACAAGGAAATTATCCCGTCAGTTTTTTCCGTAACGTCTAGCGTCCTCTATGAAAACGGGTGGTCGCTAGTTAAATGTCGAAGACGAAGTAATTGTACAAGTGTTAGCGGAGTCGAAACGGCGTTCGAGGTCTAATTTCCTGCTTCGACCGCAGTCTTCGACGAGCAAATAGCTCTTTGCAAATCAAACATGAGGCCGTCTGGCTGATCCACATATCAACTTCGCATTGTTTCACTCCCGTCATTCGGGGCTAACCAGAGGCGTTTTCGATTATCCGCCCTTGCGGAGAACAAAGCCGGTGACCGCAGAACCGAGTCAATTACATAGTTCAACAACTCAGCCCTTATAACTTTCATGGCGGCTACCACCGGAATACAGAAAAGGGTATCTGTTTTCAATACGCGAGGCCGAGCGATGCGATTGACCTTTTCGAGTGTCCGCATTGACTTTTAAATTACTAATCCTGCGGGAGTAAACAGAAAAAGCGCCTCCGGGTGCGCTTGTTTACACGGTCGAGCGTACTTGCACATCTTCATTAACTGTATCCAGCGCCGGCTCGCTTGCTCAACACTTGTGCGCCCCGACAATGTGTCGGAATTCTTATTAACTTTTCTTCTTTTCGAAACGTGAAATAAATTCTAATGACATAATTATGAACGTTGTCTTAAGACGCATGAATTACTCCGTAGCGATTAACCTAAACGCTGAATTATACATACGTGAACACACAAAATTGATACGTATCTCAACAAAACATACGCATAATGAATTTAACATTCTTTCACATCGTTCGCCTTCAACTGGATGGGGCATAACTCGTTTTCCGGAAACAATTTAACTTGCCAACCGCTATTTTAGATACATATAGAATAGGGAATACCGTAGGGACTTATTAATGTTTATCTAAAGATCGGAATAAGAATGCGTTTGGCGGGAGAGCGAGTGCTCGCCGGCAGCGGTCGGTCTGAGCCAACGGAGCGTGCCCATTTGGAGTGATGGCTCCATACTGGGCTTTTTCGACGTCAGATACAAACAGGCTACCCTTTCAACCCGAATGAATTACTTAATTTTTGTATATCGGGCACAGACCCCTCTGCGATACTCGATGTCGAAATAAATTAGCGTTATCCATTGTGTTGTAAAGGAAGCGATGCCGTGAATTGGATTTGAGTGGTTTTTTGGTTCATGAGCCCCGAGGGAGATGCGATTTGGGCAAATATTTACTGCTGCTGCTGAATTCATTTTTTTAATAACTTCAGAAAATATTGTAAAGGGATGGCATAATAGAGCTTTTTTTTGAATAGGGTATGTTTTAAGAGTGCTATACGTTTCCTAATACCGCTCTGGTAACTAAACCTTGTATTTCGTCATTACATTTTTCGACATCAATCTCACCCGGCTCACTGATGGAATGTTTTTAATGTTTAAACTCGAGAGATAATGAAACATACGATCATAAATACAGCGCCATTATCTGTGAGCTTTTAAAAAGCCCGGTGCCTATTATAATATCTGACACAAATACAGAGTAGCGGTTTAGCGGTGTACGATTCGAATGAAACATTAAATGTTATTAATGCGAGCGTTACTCGCCCGCTGCCGCGCTGTGAATGCATCGCACTAAACGCATTCTCTTTCGCTCCACTGCTTATTAATGATACCGAATTGTTAATAACGACTGCGGATAGACTAAAAAATAAACGATTAATAGTGTTAAACTACCGTAACCGATCGGAATTCGGCTCACCAGTTTTGGTAGACTATTGTACTCGCTCGAAATAATAGAACTATTTATGTTTGGGTGCCGTTTTTGTGTCAGAAAAAGTTTAATAATCACCAAGCGTCTACCTGGGACGTTGGGCTATCCATCACGCGTTATAACGAGAAATTATTATTGTCTGTTTTTATTGCCTTTCTAGGAATAGATGTTGCCATAAAATGGAGGCTCACGTCTTTATTTGCAAACATTGTATGATAAAGTTATAAATTAACTTTATATTGCCTTTTGCGTGCGTTCACAATAGTTTTTTTCCTGAGCTGAGTTGTATATATTTGATGTCTATTTCAGCTACTAGATGAAATGGAGCCTGTTAAGTTTATGCATTGGTTCAACAATGTTGTGTTTGAAGATTAAATGACAACGTTACTTGCTTCCAAATCAAAGAGTTCTAACTCTTATTACAAGTTTATAGTGTGTAGATTGGAATGGTTAATATGTTGACACGTGCAGTTGTGTTTGTGTATACAATATGCAGATTAGCGGAGGGATACTTGTCCGCACCGCGCCGCCCGCCCAGCGCTTGGTGAACACACGCTCGTTGGCTCATGGCACCGAGAAATTATCATTGTTTAGCTTATACCCACCTTATTCAGAGTAACTGAGATAATACAAGGGAAAAGCTTACAGCGAGAGCAAATGTTTGCTTGGGACTGATTTTGAAATAATCACGTTAAAGTAAAATACTTAAAAGCTTGATTAATATTACTTAATTATACTACATTCTTTTGGGCTTAAACGAAGTATTACCACCTAATTTAATAAAACATTCGTTATAAATATAGGTACCTACGTATCAAAGGTAACTAATATATATTGTAAACCTATTTACAGTGTAGGTATACATTCTATATTATTTATTCTTTGCATTATTTAGGCATCGTCGACAGTAAAAATCAAATTAAACAAAGAGTAAGTTCCCACTTCTTGTCGAGTTAAAACTCTGCCAGAAGAAGTGACTAAGTCGCTTGCTAATATTGACAAGAACCACACAAACATCACCAGAGTATGATGATGTTAAGTAGTAAGTACATTTACTTTAAGTGGTCATAATAAACTAAACATTATAAACAAGTTAAACAAGATGCTTGTCGCTGGCAAGATGCCAGATTCAAATGTTTTTTTTAAAGCCAGTACAGACATTTCTACTGCATAAAATTAGGCTCGAAACCACAGGGCTCACAAGAAAATACGCACTATCATAATATCTGTTCCATCTATACATATAATAAATCAGTAAGTAAAAAAAAGTCTGTACAAGAAAGATAATGAAAACAAAATGTCTAGGGGATTTAAAATATGCTACTGAAAAATCTTGTCTGTCTATCTGTTTGTCTGTATGTTTACACATCACCTAAAACTGGGTCAACTGTTGTATAATTGGATAATGAGTAGAAGACGAGTAATCGATAAAAATATTTTAGACGGCTGGAAGTATTTTGGTATTTTGTACTTTACAGGTTCTTATATCACAGGAAAATGTCCTCGATGGCAAATCCGCGGGCAGAGCTAGTGCTAGAATGATTAAAAATACAGCTGAGTCATATGAAATAGTTGTAGAAGTCTCTTTAGGTAGATTGGACAAATTCAACTTTAATTAGAAGACTTTATCTTATTTATTGTATTAATCTGTTTAGTCCAAATCAAGCAAGCTGTGGGCAAATTCCTCGTGAATAGTCATTCTTAACATGCTTGTATACATAGGGACCCAATTTCTATAAAAAAACATTTATGACAGGCGGAACAGTGAACTAAAATTCTCGTTATTAAATTGCTAGATAACCATGTTTGTTCATTTTCCTCACTTTCCTACTTTTAGGTGTTTATTTAAAAACTTGACAAAGTATTTCTAATAAAAAAATATTAAACTACGGTTAGTCTAGTGGCTAAGAGATCCTAGGCACGAAATCGAACGGTTGCGGGTTCGAATCCTGCAAGGTGCAATAATATGTGCGATGAGCAGAAATGTTTGTTTCCGAGTCATGGATGTAATATTCTTATCTATGTATGTTTATCCGTTATCTAGTGCCCATAGTACAAGGTATCCTATTTTGGGACTAGATAATTGGTGTGGAAATGTCCCGAATATAATATATATATGTATAATCCGTACGTAGGGTATCTTGGGTAGGACATGTCATTTTCTCAAAAAACAAAAGTTGTTACTTTACACGCCTAAATTCGATGTTATTCACTTTTTGCATGTTGGCACATTTTACTTTCATGTGAAATTCATACAAAAATATACCTACAGTAAACTCTTGTGTTCTTTCATGCTCGTCGCTTTTATAATGGACTCAAGTTCCACAACTGAATGCACGATGTATATGAACCGAACATTAGGTTTCAAATAAATGTGCATATCATTACACTAACAAGAGACTGCGGATGTGTGTGGTCCCCAACATATTCCACGTATATTTTATTCCCTTCCTTTTATTTTACTTTTTTATTCATACCAATTAATGTGCTACAAGCCGGGACTCGTGTAAGCCATTTAAGTCATTAGGGTCATTAGATGAAGGCTTGAATTTGGGAACGAAACCTTTAATTAATTAACGTCTATTAAGTAAATTATAGTTATTATTCGGGATTGCCTGAGGACAATCGTGTCTTACTGCCTTTAATGGAAGTGCTGTGGTGTGATGATACAAAAGTGATATATTTTAACTTTGAGTATTGATGTGTTATTTATGTTTCCTCTACAGTGTCGCTTTTATTTTGAACGTATTGGTATAATATGACTTTTTATGGTTGGTTTTTAACCCTCAATGCAAAAGAGGGGCGTTCTGTCTATGGCATTGTAGCTCTCAAATGGATGGACTGTTTTCAATGCGTTTTTTTACACGACTGTCCAAAAAATAGAGTGTAATGTTTTTAGGGTTCATGTATGTTTCTATGTATGTATGTATGTATGTGTGTATATGAGTTTCTTTATTCCACCATAACTTTTAAATACCTCAACAGATTTAGAAGTAATCATTACATCCCTCCGAGTAACACAGGCTATTTTTATAAACCGGAATTGCAGCAGTATGGCTCCATATTCAAAATTTTTCTTTCAATTTCACAATATCAAATTGAAAGCCTTGATAAGCACATTCCAACAGTATATAATTTTGTTGGCATAAGTTCTTTTTTGGCAGGGCTGGCTTGTTTTTTTTTTAGCTTTTAAGCTAGTTTAAATAAAACTCTGACTTCTGAAACCTATGTTGCACATTTATGTATCTACCTAATACTAAGAAAACATTACCGTTACATACCTACTCAGTGACTGACAGACAACGAAACCTAAACCGATAGACCTAGAGAATTAAAATTTGGAGAAAATATTCCTTGAGGGATTTTTGGAAATTCCATACCTAAGGGGGTGAAAGGGGGTGGCAAAGTTTGCATGCAGGCAGAGCCGTGGGGCGCAGCTAGATTTGTATAAAATCACTGATTAATTTTGCTTATTTTGAATGCTCAGAATATGTAAAACCTAAAATAATTGCAAATCTTACACAACATCACTTAAACAACATTTATACCTCTATGACTAAAATCCTAATAGGTATTAATCTAAACCACTGACGAAAAGAAAGAGGAAGCGTTCGTAGATAGGTATAATCTTTTCTTATACATATAACCTAAACCGACCTCTACTTCTACCTCTTTTTCCATCTTTTTTAGTTCATCCAAAGGTTGTCTGTAAGAGATTGCTGTAAGCGATAATACCGCCGATTGTGTTACCGCAATTTCTATCATTTTTTTGTGTTTTATGATGTACAATGTACGAATTACTTTTAAGTGGTATGCAATAAAGAGTTATCTATCTATCTATCTATAACATTTTTTTTATCGCGTTGTGGCGAGCTAGCTGCACATATAGTTACATGATCAACTCCATCCCATACTTCCGTTCTTTTTGTTCATACACCCCCTTACATTTTCATCGGTTGTACTCTAGTGATCTATCCATTTGTTTTTCTTTGTAGCATGTTAACAATAATGCTCAGTGGAGCTTAATGCGATGACTTGCTGGAATCAAACGGATCTGAACGTGATTAGAAGGGGTATTGTTTATTCATTACTGGACACCTGGCCTTGTTATGATGGTAAGTTACACACAGCAGTTGGTGTATAATATATGAGGGCTAAGGAAGAAAGTCACATTTACAAAACTTTACAAGAGAGACAATTAAAGTTTTGAAAGTATTTTATGGTGGACTTGAAATATGCTAATACATATTAGAATGAAATAAATGTTATAAGGAAATTTTGTATGTTATATGTATTTGGAATTATTTTGTATATACAATATGCCTAATAATAATAATAACCGAAGTTTGTAGCTAAGTACAGGACTAAGCCTGTTTTTTCCGTGAATTTAAGGAATTTCCTTCATCATCGTCGCTTGTTTATTTAAATGCAGAATAACACCTTTTTAAAACAATTATTTATCAACAATAACCAGCTTCAACCACCGATCGTGAAAAACAAATGTCACTTACGGGTCAATGTCAATGTGTCATTTCTCGAGTGCGTTCCATTCGTAAGTTTTGTAGGGAAGACGTGGACAAGTCACGGACTTAGCTAGTTATTCACTATTATAGAAGAAATAAAATAACAACAAAATTGTGTCAAGACGCGTTTTATCCTTGTTTTACATTTAATATTATGAAAAGAGTATATTTGTGGCCAACGGTAAAAAAAATATTGAGAAAAAATGGACTTAGCCAATCTATGGTAGGAACTAAAAGTTATTAGTAAAAATTTGGCCACCGTTTGCTGAGGCGGTTGCCAAGTTTTGGACCAAAAAAGGAAATTAATAAAAAGTAAGAAAACCAAAGGTATCTTCATTGTATTTTATGTGGATTTCACTTTTAAGCTTGACGTATAGTAACCACTTACTTAACGTTAACTGAAAATAAAGTCAACGTATCTATTTGAATGGAGTGCTTAAAATACAAAGAAGTTTGTAATAAAAAAAAACTAATTTGTCCGTCCAATTCTTTCACAGTTACGATAGTTATAGAAAATATATATAATATTTCCTGTTCAAGATACTTATATACTTATAATAAAGCTGTAACAAAAATTCTGTACAAGGAGATAGTAATAAAATATGTCTTCGGGGCTTATAATAACCTATGGAACAAGTTTTTTTAATGGTGTCTGTTTGTTTGTTTGTTTCTTTGTTCGCGCCTCACGTAAAAACTACTGGACCGATTGCGATATTGTTTTCACTGTTGGATAGCTTACTGACTAAACTTACCTTAACTGGTGTACGTGGTATCTCAATCCGATGAGTAGAAGTCAAGAAATCAATGAAAATACGATTTGATGTCTGAACGAAGTTTGATGATATTTGGTACATTTGGTTCTAGGACACATAGGATCCTTAACCCAGAAAAATAAACACACGGGCAAAGCCGCTGGCACATCTAGTTTAAAAAGAATTTACAATCAAACACGTATCATTTTTAAAAAATCTCACTCACTACAAATTAACTATCATATTACGGCCATCGAATATGCTAATACGAGTATAATGGGCCCCGAAACAATAAGAAACTCAGTAATAGAATTCCAAGTACTTCTCCGTGGAGGCTCCATCAATCATACGAGATATCGAATATGATCTTATCTGAAATGGAACTCATCATTTATAGATCTGTCCGTCGTCAGCGCTGACCGAATGTTATTAATAGATTTTTATCTGGTCATCAAATGAATCTGGTAACGGTAATCTCGCTCGTTTTGTCGGCTACATAATATCGGTAACAAATTATTACCCTCTAACAAGTCAAGCCACATGCAGAGCAGGAAATGTAACCAACAATACAGAAATTTAAATGTAGTTCGAATTGCCCACTCGAATTATTGACGACGACAAACATTTTCATATGAATTCAAATTTTCATTCATTAAAATTCAGCGTCACCATAACGGCGAGAAAACATTCCTAGATACATAAAATCAACACAAAGAACGCATTGTTTGACATTAATTCCCCGATTTGTAAGCGGAGTGACTTAATCAATAGAAATTCCTATAAACTTCCAAATATTATGCAGCTTATCTGGTTAGTAATGAAAAGAGAGAAGCTACCTCATATTTCTCGATAAAAAATGGAGTTTTCGTTAGTTCTAAGTGGTTCGGTTGTAAACCTCTAAAGCGCTGGCTGCATTAACGACTAATATTCTAGTAGTGACGATTTCGAAACTTCACTGGTCATTCCGTGAGATGTGAGATTAGTAGCACTGACAGTAACCATACTTTACGTACTTTTTTATGCTACGATAATCGCACCAGCTTGAGCTAGAGATGGAAGCGTATGATAAATAAAAAAGCTTGTCAATATCATTATGCATGTACCAACAGACATACTTAACAAGATTGTAGACTTCGTGTATAGATAATGATGGTATTTTATTAGGACTATGTTCAACACAGGTAATTTTTGTATCGATTTGATAGGCTATTGTACGGTTCTGTAGATAACTGTGTTGTTTATTGATTTGTAATAAAAGCTGTGAAAATTTATATCGATTTAATATTGGCACATACTAATACAAAAAAATGTATAATGTTATAATTTTTATTAATAAATATTGTGTAATAAATAAAGCCCATTCAAGAAAATATGTTTTAGAATGATGTAGATTTGGATTGCATTCTGCCGTACGTACG
Organism: Alsophila aescularia; assembly: GCA_946251855.1. Classification (NCBI taxonomy): domain Eukaryota; kingdom Metazoa; phylum Arthropoda; class Insecta; order Lepidoptera; family Geometridae; genus Alsophila; species Alsophila aescularia. Next base: position 20,248,010 of record OX276377.1, on the reverse strand, counting down.
TAAATATATATATCATTCTAAAACATATTTGTATCAAACAGAATTGTAAGAATAACATTTTTTTCTATGCATTGCATAGTATAATTTGTTATTCTTACAATTCTGTTTGATGCACACTTTCTAATCTACACTATTATTATAAAGAGGAAGGATTACATATTTTGTGTGTTTGTATATTTGTGTGTAAAGAATAAACTAAAAAAAAACATTAACCGATTTAAAAAATCTTTCACTTTTATAAATCTAAATTTTCAGAGAGTATGCTGTATAGCATATTTAAAAAAATTGGTTGTCTTTATGAACATTGCAATATAGTATCCCAAGGTATCAATAAAATCATTATTTGGCGTGCGCTGCAAAAACTATTGATGATACATATAATAATGTACTACGTGTTTATAGTTCTCATCATTACCCACACAAAAGCCCGCCAGACTATATATCTAACTAATATTGTTTTGTCACGATAACCGTTATTTGTTCAAATTAGAAAATCCAAGCAAGGGTAGAATCGTGTAAATAAGCAGCAAAAGTAGATTAAAAAACATATCTTAAAACCACGTATGTTTTGTTTTCATAATGTATTCTCATCGATTTGTGAGCTACCCTGAAATTTTAATCCAGATAGCTAATCGGGAAGTGCTCGAAATTTGAGTTGCAATATTCAAAACGACAAAAAAGAAAGTGACTTCATAAAAACGTGGTAAATAAAGAGAAACCCTTAGCTACCCGTGCGAAGCCGGGGCGAGTTGTTAGTGAGATTATAAACACATTAAGGTTTTCTTGTAGGAGAGTGAGTTCCAGTGAGTGTTTAAGTTTTTATTGCATTACAATTTAACAGATAATATCAAGGTTTAATCTGGATATCATCTATTTTAAACAGTAGGTACCTACTATAAAACATTTTTTTCACTTTTGTCACGATGATGGTGTTCACTTCACAGAAAACGTAACATCAACTTACTAATCGGAGGTTAGACACGCCGTAAGTGTGGTCGTTTGTAAATCCGTTACTCAAAAGTTTAATAGGTGGAATTAATAAGCTCTTCTTCAGAATCGTCACGCATTTACGTTGCATCAATTTACATAACACCTAGACGCATCATGCCCGCCTGCCCATATTAATAGGTTTACTCAGCAGAAACGTACTCCACTGAGCATTCACAAACACGCCTTGTGGACTAACGCTTAGTCGCTTACACAAATATATTCAGCAGGTGTCCGTATATTAACATACAATTTACAAAGACAGGCGTATATCTCTGCGTTTTTGAATCCGATGTGATCGGTTTCGTGAAGCTTTTGTTTTGAAAGTGGGACTTTTTGGATTTGGATGTAGTTGAAAGATGTCTTTGAAATTCATGTGGGAAATTGTTTAGATGTAGGAATGAGCAACATTCAACCTAACTCACCTGGTCAATGCGACGCGTGACCAAAGTGCTGTTAAGTACTTATTTGGTTCATCGAATCAGCATTGCTATTCAGCGGCGCAATGCCACGAGCATGTTGGGTTCACTGCCAAATGGTACTGGGCGATAATCAAAGAAATCGTAATGATAAGGCAATATGATAACTCCTGTGGCTTGAAAGTTTGGACTACCAGAGAGCCAGTAAAGGTTTGTAGATTGTTAGAAAGTTTTATAGTAGGTAGTTGTTTGTATTTTGTAGTATTGAGTTAATAAGGGCAAAATTAATAGTAAAATTTTCTGTACATTGAAGATTTTTAGAAACATCATTTTTATCGGAGTATAATGATGATACCAGAATCCAAGAATACAAATTTTAACATTTCTGTATGTCTGTACTTCTGAGAGCCAGTGTCTACGATGTGGTAAGGACATTGTTAATACCTATTAGGAAGCACGGCCCAAGAAAACGATGTTGCCTAAAAATTGTAAGTACGAAACAATGAGCGTTCTTTCTTTAGGGTTTTGATAGTTGAATAGCAAAACTTCTGGACAGATTGTAATGGCAGTTTCGATGTTTATCAAGGTTGGAACCTTGATAATATCAAACTATTATAAGTTTAAAGTGTAGTCCACGTGGACTAAGTCGAGGGCAAAAGCTAATCTATATTAAGCAAATAGACTGAAGGCAAGCGCTTACAGACAATTACTATAGCTTCACCTGTAAACAATTTTATGATCATTGCAGTCATTAGTTTATTGGATTCGATCAAGTCATTGTACCAAGTAAGCAATCTAGATAAAATTTCACTACAACCGCTACCGAACTAGTACTTACTGGTTGGTTCGTAAAACGTTTATACGATTCTAATGCTAGGTTATCGCTCTATCGCAAGTTTTGCTGAAATAGACCAAAGTAAACTTACCATTTAAGTCTTCATAGTATACTAACATAGTAAGCGTTTTATTTGCTCCCTAGGAGAACATTAAACGTCCTAACCACTTTTCATTAGTCTGCGACCAAAGTTGTTGAGATAATAAGTTCAGAGAAATGTCTTTTAGGATTTCTCTAAGAATTTTCTGGTAACATCGCTGTGTAGAAGCATTAAAATGTTGCATGTATGTGACGAATTCTCGAAAGAGTGTTAAAAATAAATTTGACAGAAATGCAGTGAATTCTTTATGTTCTTTCATTGGTTACCATTATCGTTGGATTGTGGTCATGATTTTTATGATTTGACACCAATACTCTAAAGCGATGGTATACAAAATGCAACAAATTCACCAGTTTGTATTTCCTACTTAAGAAGTCCCGTACAAATTTAAGCTATTTGCTTGGATACCAAGCAAATAGCTTTGTCAATTATCAAAGCACTTTGAACTCTACTGCATCTACTTTGCAACTAGGTATAGTTTCGCATGACTGTACATATAATACGTGGTCTGTAATTTGCAGACGGATTCGACGGAAGTTCTAGTCAAATGCAGCGAGCGTGCTGTCTAAACAACCGCACATCGACTGATTAAAAGAGCTTACTAGTCCAAATTGCACTAGAGCACAGAATAACTAATAGTTCAAGTCATACATTTAGTTCGTTGCTAAAATACGTGCGTCAGCTTATAAACTTTTGCAGTTAATGTAAACTGGAAGAAATTTTGTGATATATATTTTCATTAGATATTTATATTTGGTGGGAGATGGGATGGAAGAGGGTGTGTATTTGATCGCATAATTAGCAGTGCAATCAATACCGGAATATCAAAATATGTGCGACAAAGCTCTAACATCACATTTTTCTAGGCCAGCCATTCTGTCTCCCTCTGAATTTGCTCTACGAGTTTCATCAACTCAATTTTACTCACATTTATATCAATAGGATTTCCAAGATGTTCGCTAGGGCGTTGCACTGTAAGAAAAAATCTCATATTCTCATACTAAACTGAGCTTCGTAAACATTATATTAACTAAAAACGTATTGAAATATTATTAGCAAAACTGTAATCATAGAAGTGGACGAAACAGGAAACGCTGAGCAAACAAAGCGCATCGGGCCGCTGGCCACCCCGGGCTAGGGCTGCGCTACCCACGATCATCGTGACGCGCACTGCCTTCTGCACTAGATGTGGTGCGGGCAGAGTGCGAGCAATACCGGATGGGGCTCGGCCGTTTGTTTGTCGTGAAACTTCTACGCCAAGTACAAATTGCGAGTTGTACTGAATTACAAATCACAAACACATATATTTTGCTGATTTTGCTCAGTGCGTCCTCTGTCTTTTGACAAAACATAAATATTTAATACATCATCGAGCTGACTATAAGCTAGAGTTGCCGCGAATAGTTGTTATAGCGAATAGTCGAATACCGATTAATCGACATTCACTTTGGCGAATAGTCGAATAACTCGACATTACTATTCGACATAAATAAGGCACATTAAAAATATTTCTAATTTCTTCTAAGGTTGTGAGAAAAGAAAACAATAAAGTTAAAGAAATCTGTTTCATGTTATACATATCTACATATATATGTAGTATTTTAATTTTTAAATGCTGGCAACCCTTTTTTTGTACATATTTTACGGGGAATATCCCGTTTTGTATTACCCAGCGTTTCCCGCTTCCGGGGATTTCCCGCTCAATCAATACGCTTGTGTTTAGGGTAGGCGACACGCATTTATAATTTGATTTTCGACATCGGTTGACGTTTTTTATTTTTTCTTTCTATACTTATTTGAAAATTGCTATTGAATTAAAGACTTGAATACTTAATTAGTTAAAGTGTTACTTAAAAAGAAGAACAATCATGCCAAACCCAGGAAAAAAAACTCATGTTTGGCTACATTATGAAGAGGAAGAAAACAGTGCAAAATGTAATTTATGTGGTGTAAAAATAAGTAGAGCAGCAAAAAAAGCAGGAACGACGGCTTTGCAGAATCATTTGAAATTCAAACACCCAGATGAGTATGGTAAAATTTATGGAAGCTCAAGTAGTAATGCTCAACATAATGCTCCCGCAGAATCATCTCCAAGTACTTCCTCATCCACCCAGTTGCCCATTCAGCCTTTGGTGCAACCGTCACTGCAACAACTACTTGAAAAAAAAAAGGTCTGGGACATCAACGATAGCCGAGCAAAATAATATCACTACTTGATTGGTGAAATGATCGCTATTGACAACGAGCCACTTTCCATCGTCGATCATCATGTGGGCTTTAAACGTCTTATTAATAATGCTTTGCCGCAATACACTATTCCTGGCAGGACATATTTCACCGAGAAAATAATTCCAGACATGTATGAGAAACAACATGTATGTTTTTTAGCAAACTAAAAAACGAGTTAGAAATGGCTGAAACTATAAAATTCACTACCGATCTTTGGACTTCTTCTGTAAATAATGCTGCATTTCTGAGTTTAACAGGACACTGGATATCAGAAAACTTTAAACTGAATCATGCCGTTCTAAACATGGCTCATTTTCCTGAATCACACACATCAGAAAATATCAAAAGAGAACTGTTACAGTGTGTAATGAAATGGGACATACCCATCTCTAAAATTCAAGCGATTGTTCAAGATAATGGGGCGAATATGGTTAAAGGAGTTAAGGAAACTCTACTTCCTTCAGAGCGTTGCTTCATACATACTCTCCAGCTGGTGATAAATAATGCATTAGATAACAGTTTTCCAATAAAATAAATTTTTACTAGTGCCTGCCGCATAGTGACACATTTTAACCATTCAGGATATACAAAACTTGAAAGTATTCAATCTGAGCTCGGACTCCTAAACATAAACTGATTCAAGATATTCAAACTCGCTGGAACTCAACATATTACCTACTGGAGCGTCTATTTGAGCAAAAATGAGCAATTTCGGTGTATATTTCAGAATCAAGGAGCGTGAATTTTGAAAATTTGACCAGTGATCAGTGGGAGGTTATACAACATCTGTTAAAGCTCTTAAAACCTTTCGAAGAGATAACAAAAATCACGAGTTCCACATATGCACCTATATCAGATGTGATACCTAGCACTGTTTCATTAACCAGATACCTAATGAAAGATGCGCTGATTCAACAAACTGCACACGTTGATGATTTTAAAAGGGCGTTAATAGAAAATATGCAAGCCCGTTTTAACTTGGACGATCTATGCTTCAGGAAGACTATACTTGTTGACATTTTTAGACCCCCGCTACAAGGACTTTTACTTTGACGCTACCCAAGCTGAACGGATCCGTAGAGCTGCGCTCAGAGAAGGTTAGGCTTTCTTTAGATGACGAAAATGATGATTCGGATCCAGAAACGGCATCCAAAAGGTCTCGTTTAGACAATGAAAGTGAGCATGTCGATTCAGAAACTCAAACTATTTCGGGCATGTTTTAAAGAATCTATAGAGCAGCCTACTGAAGAGCAACCCAAGAATGCCACTGCTGAAGAAATCACCCACTACATCGCATTAGCAAAGGCTGACAGAAAAATAAACCCATATGATTGGTGGGCTTTGAGTACCAATAAGAATAGATTTCCTACTTTAAGTAAGCTTGCTAATCAATACTTAATCACACCAGCAAGCTCTGTTTATTCAGAAAGACTATTTTCCGAGGCAGGTTTAGTTTATGAGGAAAACCGAGACCATCTTGCTCCCAAACGTGCAGAAAAAATAGTTTTTTTGCACCACAATCTGCCTCTGTTGGATTTTGAATATTAATTAAAAAGCCTAACTAATTTAATTTCATTAATATGATAGGCACAGGCACATATTATTACAGATAATAATTGATACTGTGTATTGTTTTATTAAGGAAAATAATAAAAATTGATTAACTCATTCGTTTTTTTGTTCGTTAAAAGTTTATTTTAGACTATTCGCCGAATGCCGAATAATACTAGCTATTATACGGTACGGTATTCGACGAATATAAAAAAAATGTCGAGTAATGCCGAATACCGAATAATAGCGAGTATTCGCGGCAACTCTACTATAAGCTAAAAAATTGCATCAAAATTAGATTTCTGGAGCTTACAGTTATGATATGGACTTTTTCATTACAATTCACTTTTTAGTCCTTGTCATTGTGATTTCATGTCAAAAAACTACTAGCTTGGTTAGTAGTATTTACTCGTCATAGATGATTAATTAGAAAAAGATACATACATTAAGGAAACAAGTGAAATTAAACTTTATTTAAACCCCGACACATAAATTATAGCTATGAACCACCTCGATCACATCAGATTTCAAACAGAAAAACCGCATTAAAATCAGTCCATTCGTTTGGGAGCTACGATGGAACAGACAGACACACAGAAAAACCCGTTAACATCCCTCTTCTTTTGCGTCGGGGGTTAAAAATACGATTCACAACAAAATGTTTAACATTTAAAACAGAAACGTATCAAGACTTTATTCTAAAAAGGAAATCCCACTGCACATTCAGCCTTATTTATTGAATAAGCAAGCTCGACCACCACTGTTCGCATATATTACATTTAGCATTCCGCCTCCGCTTGAGGCGGGTGGGCGTTCCGCCGTCACTCGCACCCAGACTTATACTCACGTAAAGTTTTATATCCACCGCTGATATCTTCGTCGATGCGCTCAGAATATCAATAAGCAGCGCAAACTACAAATGAAATACTCAACTGTAAGCGAATCTCCCCGTTGTTTAGCTGAGGTGTTGTTTTAATAAATAGCTTTAGGGATCGCTGTTTAGTTTATAAATTGATTTTGTTCCATAACTTTCAACTTCCAGTTTGACTTACTAACTTTACTCAGTCACTTTCCCCTGTAATCAATATCGTTTGAACTTAGGCTGAGAATCGAACATCGTTGTGAAAACATAATAATTGTTTATTGAAAAATGAAACTTCATAATTGACTAGTGACTTGTCCTGGCTTCGCACGGGAAGCACTCACACCGCTACATTTTTCTTACATTAACATTTCTATACCCGTCGATAATTCTAAAATAAAATAAGCCAGTAAGCGTAATTCATAATATTTGGCAGCAACGCAACGCCAAGGAGTTTGAATTACGCTTACTATGAGCAACGCTTGTGGTGCCTTTTGACAGACTTGTTATTTTTCGTTTCCACGGCAACATGTCATTCAGTTCCTATTCTATAGGCCATTTTTTATACCTTGGGTTATATAACCGTCATTTTCGTCTCCATTAAAAAAAAACAGCCATGTTAATAGCTGATAATGTTGCTTTCTATGTGTGAAATCATTTTTAAAATCGGTTTAGTTTTTTCTGAGTTTATCCATTACAAACAAACAAATCTTTCCTCTTAATAATATTATATAGTGTATGTAGATAATAGTGTCTCATAACGTCATAACCTAAAGGAACAGAATAATAAGCTATTAACGTAACTAAAATGAAACCCACGTACCTATTATCAAAGTTAGTTATCGTAGTTCTGTCCCTATTATATTCGGGGGACGCTTTTATTGTGCAGTAAATATTTTATTCGACGATAAGAACCGAGTTTAGATAAAACAAATTGATCGAGCCATAGAAACAGAGTTTTTGAAGCTTTAAGTGACAAGTGGGCGGACTGAAGTGATACGAAAGATTGTGCGAACGACGACACGTACATTAATAATTTATTACTCCTGCTGAGGTATTTAATATACAATTATTCCTAGATGTCATCTGCGTCTGTTACATATAATCCGTGACTAATAATCCGTAACGCAAGTCACATCTGATATTAATAACGTAGGTGCTCACATCTGACGCGTACGCTACGGTTTCGCATTCGCGTACACAAGTAAACAATATCAAATATCCAATATTGTCTTAAACATATTACTTGAGCATAACGCTACAAAATCAATATAATCATGTTTAGCTGTGAGTGAACTTAATTTACTTGGATTTGCCTCTACATTAGTCCCATTGGAACGTAGCCTACAGCGATAGCTCCCTCAACTTACTGCTGTAAATGTATGCGAGTATACATTAATTTTCCCTTTATCTAAATATGAAGCGTTTCCCCTTTGTTATGAGCACACACAACGGATTTTTATTAAGATTTAATTAAGTTCTCGTTCCTGTCGCATTGCATTAGGCGCGTGTGTGGAGATTACGTAAAATCCGCTGATACTTAAGCAAACCCGCTCCGTATTGTTCGATAATAGAAAGCTGTATTATGTGCCTTAACCCTAATAGTATGTTATCGAGAATCTTATGTTTTATTCAGAGGAGATTAGCGCCGGGGCGGGCGCGCCGAGCCCCGCGTGCCTTCTAGGATTTTTCTTAACGTTTATAACACGAGTACAAGTAAGATTTTATTAATAATTTTGTATTAAACTCAGCGGGGTTCCGACCTCAATTTACGCTTGAAACAAATTCATTAAAATGTCTGATGTTGATTAATTAATACTAGAATTGATTTCGGGAGCGTTCGTTGCTCGCCTGTCCAATTTATTTGTTTTGATAAAAGATACACTGAATGAGCAAATTGATGGAAAGTTATCATTGAAGTAAATATAACAAAAAGGGATTAATTATTTGTCAACAAAGTATGATGTTCGCTTTGGTTCGAGAGTTAGTTTTCATTACTAAAAATTATGTGCTTCTAATTTGAAGAAAAGCATAAAAGTAATTTATACATACGTATAGCTAGTGGCCCATGTTTTACTAAACTAAATCTGATTTTGGATCAGGTGGTCTTCAAAGCAAAATCACTTTTAAACTAAATAGTTTCCCAGGCAATAGGCCAATAGGCCATTGTACAAAATGACTACGTGATCATTAAACTTATACTACGAGTACATGTACGATTAGCACCTATAGTGTAAAAACTGCTTGTTAGATTTTGGAACAATATGTACCTAATATATATATTCCGAAACCGTATTGGAGTGACATTATTGAAACATATTGGTATGAGCATAACATGGTTGTGGTATGTGTTCATCGGCTTATATGGAGTGGCGTAGCGCATCACGTCGAAATTGCCTTCTAATTTCCATGTAAATCGTAACAATATAGGCATGAATTAAAAATAATGACTGTCGAGTAATATTTTTGTGGAATTCGTTTTGTTACAAAAGGACGACGCGGTCCGGTCGGGCGGCTCGAATCGATGCCCGCTTGACGGGCAGCTGCAGAATGAAATTATGAGCATTTTTATTTCCCGGGCAATAGCCGTGTCTCTACACTACACCTGCCCGGCCTGGCCGCGATTGACACCTACCCCATTATACCCGAACGATCCTTGCATGCCTCTAAAAAATCCTAACAATAGATTCCCTATCGCAGCCGCATGAGAACTTATTATTAGCCCCTTTATAAGGTAGGCCATTCATTTTTATACATCTTCATACAATCCTGACCATTAGCCAAGGCGTGTGGGCAGTGGGCTCGTAGCTAAATAAAACTATTGTTGCGTCTAACAATTCATCCAAGTGAACATCTTCATGAGAGTCTCGACTCGGGTCTTTTGTTACCGGCGATGTCTCTCTCGCCCTATAGTGACATTTTAGAAGGGAATTTATTGCCAATTTCAGGAAATGTTTACCGAAAGTGAGTGAATGGTAGCCGGGCGAATTACTTATTGTAATGAAATAAAGGAGGCCAGATTGAAAGCGTCCGATGAAAGCTGACGTCGTCGCCGGCACAGAATATTGTTTGATGATAATGATTTATGGCGACAAAATCACGATGCGACTTTAGTGTTAATGCACGAAAAGATAAATGTGTCGACAGTTTCTTTGCGGAGGTCGTGAAAATAGATCATTAATACACAAAGGGCGACAATTTTATATTGCTACCTTTTTATGATGGGTAGGCGTGTAGTACTTACAAACTAAACAAACACGTCGCGAATGAAATGGAATGAAGTTCTCGACGACGAGAAATTTTCGATGCAAGACATCAAAACCTCATAACTGGAGTCGACCGCAGGTGTGAACAAAAACGTACAACCGCAGGCGAGCCGAACTAACCGCAGTCTCGTTCGCAGAGCAATCATCTCGCTACATGCTATTCTATATTTAGTTCAAGACTGGATTAGTGAACGCAAGGTGCAAGGTGTCTCGACACCACAAGCGACATATAATACGTGTCTCACAAGCAAATTACTACGTTACACAAACGACTTCGGAGAAAAATCGTCGGGATCGAGCACGCAAGTTAATTAATACATCGTATCCGAAACTTAGATGGTCATCACCCGACAGAGAGAGATTAAATACGGTCACAAAATTGTCTCCTGTCCACGACGGTACTGCGTTAATGATTCAGAAGCGTCGTCATCGCCTTATTCGGGGGCAAAACTCAACCTTCCGGTTATGAGGTGGGTTGTACCAGGACGAGCGACTTCGTTAGCCGCGCTCCTGTAATGACTCGCTTAATTCGAGATAATTACGCTCCCAGCAAACGCAAACGTGGGCCAGAGAATTTATCGAAACTAGTCGTTGCCGGGACGGGACGTGCTTTGCGATATTTCCTTTCCTATATGTATTAATTATAGACTCAGTGTATGCAGCGTCTTAGTTCCCGTAATAGGACATCATAAATCAACCGCGAGCTATAAAATCTCGGCTAAACACTAGCTTCATTCGATTTTAAACGCAGGCCTCAATTTGTATGCTTAAAATGACGGAGCCGCTTCCTTTCACGAAGTTTAAATATCCGCTCATATTTTAATAAACAACGTTGTTTCTTAAAATCACGTGCACATCAGTCATCCTGTCCAAAATCGCTTCTCTTTAATCAGGAACGAGTGAAGCGGTTAGTATTCGCGACCTGGCCGCTGCGTCACGACCGAAGACATCCTGCCCTTTTAATATTCCTCTCTTTACGAACAGTTCTCTTTATGCGAAACTTTTCCTCTTTAGGGTATTCAACTTATTGTTTTTTTCTGAGTGTCGTTTAGACATTCTGTCTGTCAGTTTGGAATAATTCAGATTAAATACACCTACCGCGTCGTGGCCGCCCTGTGAATGTTAAGGAGCGGCGCCGCTCGCTCTCAGAATTGAAAACGAGTGCGGTTGATGTTTTGTTTTAATAAACTCACATATTTGCCTTCAAAGTAAGAGCTTTTATTTGATTTATTCTCTCCGAACGAGTTCCAGTTTAACGACGTGGGGTTGGCATCGGTTCAGTTACGGGCAAAAAGCGAAGCTCACTTCAATTTCAGAGCCTTCATTGGAACAGCCATTTATTAACATTTACAGTTTACAAAACGGCGACTGCTTTTTCATTTCACTGAATAACAATTTATGTACGTTAAGTCCATGGTTTGTTTCATACTTTACTTGTAGAGGTTGTTCTTTATAAGAGTGAGATCTGAAACAAATTGTGAGAACAAGATGAAGCCGGCACCTAATCATGGACTACTTATTCGAAACTGTGAAATACGTCCGCGTTATTGCTTCTCAGAAATATTACGTCTAGACCAGCGAGAATGTTCTGCGAGAAAAACAAATGCACTGATGTAAGATATGCACCGAGCTAAATGCGCTGCCCTGCCTATTGTTAGCGTGATATACCGCAGTAAATTTCCAGCAAACTACCGTCAATCGCATCTATCTCCTTACTATAATTACTCCTATAATTACACCATAAATATTTCTAGCTTTCGCTAAGGTATAAAGGCACCTCATCGCCATTAATTATCGAAACCACCAGTAAAAGCTTGGACAAATTTATCGGCCGTAATCATAATTATCGTTCTGTTATCTGTTCATCGACTATCGAAATTGCGACTATCACGCTCGTGACTACGTTTTGTTCGTGACAAGCGAGAATTATTATTTGTTTCGGTGACCGCAACGCGTTGCGTTTTTTGGAATAGTGCGCGACATTCCCTCTGGCAACATTTATTTTAATCTAGTCCTCTTTCACTTTGTTCCGTTGCGGGACGTTAAGCCCGAATTCATTCTTTATTTATACTTTTACACCTGCAAAGCCGTACGATTTCAGGTTCCTGGGAAATAAACCTTGGCTCGTGAATTATATAGGTATTGATTGTGCCGCAGCGAGACGTTTATGATTAAGTAATTATACTTGTGTGAACTCATGAGCCAGTAACTTTGACGTGTTATTTAATTAAGATATATTGTTCGCCTAACCGAGGCGTGACTTTGCTTTTAAAAACTGGATCCCGTTTCACATTCCCCATTAAGCATGCGCATTGCCTTCCGTAATTTAGATAATGTATCTTCATTATTGTTAGATAGGTAGCGTACATTAGTTTCACACAAACTTCAGACAGGGAGCTACACCTCTGAATAATTTATCATCTACGTAATAGATCGTATCTTTTGTATCTGAGCTTTTCATTAAAATACAAATGCTTCAAATTAAATTGATGTGGTGCTCGAATTTTATTCTCTAGACAAATTAGTATTTTTTTAAATAGCTAGATAAATATTCTCGACGTTGTTAAAATTGATCTATAACTGCACAAAAAACGTAATGCATACAAAAAGCTTGGGAATGAAATAGTAGATAAATATTTAGATCATAAAAACGAGCCGTTATTCTGTTAACGAACGGGAGATTTAGACACGGTCTTTATTGATTCGATGTTTTGATATTGCGATACCTATTAATTCGAAACAACAATAGCAAAACCCGAACCTTTGCCATGTTTTCCATCTCGCACCCAGCGTCAGCTCTACATTGTTGTTATAATTGTTTGTTTATTCGTCGAATAGATTGTACGATTAGTTATGAGCACGACCCGAAACGATGTTAAAAAGAGACGGCAAAATCTAATCTAAACTCCAAAGTAAACACCTTGAAAGACGACCGAGACGAACCGTAGACAGAAGAAAAACAAAACTCGAACAACGATCAATGCTACCGAGGGGCGAACTCGGTGAAAATCAAAACTGTATAGCAAAAAAGGATGAGAATAACCCATAAACTTCACCTGCTCCGATGAAATATAAAGCGAAGGTATTGTTTTAAACGCAGTCCTAGGCGGGTGATTAAGGCAGCTAACCCAGACATGAAATTCCGATAGTTTTTGCGCCAGTAAAAAGTGATATTCCGTTCGGCCAAGTTCTGTCCGCCGTATATTGAGTTAATGTCGGCCGTGATTGTGAGCCTGTCCTTTTTAACATGACGGGTGTGAGCGAGATGAAGCTTTGTTTCACCGGGGTTGGCTCGAATCGCATTTTATGGTAAGTTGGCGGGCCGGCAGTGGCAGGTGTAGCGATGCACCTGCGGCGCGGTCGAGCGAGATCGCATCGCAAGGACGTCGAACCCGCTCTCCAGTTCTTGTACGGCCGAGTATCTCAACATAGATAACGCACTCCACATAATTCACAGCAGAATGCTACATAAATTAACTAATGATATGTGGTGAAGGAACGAGAGCGGGATAAGGACCCTACAGACTCTTTACGCTGCCCGATACACGTCCGAGATAATGAAAATCGCGTCTGCGGCGTCCGTGTTGTGCAGAGAAATGTAAAATTGTATCTGTCCGAAGGCCGAAGGTATCGCAATGGATAAATGGTGTTGGTTTAAGGTAGGCGAGATCCAGAATGTGATTATATGGTCCATGTTCGCTCCTATTTATAACATTACGAAGATTAGTGGAATATGATAAAATGTAAAATGTTTCTACGAGCTGAAATAACATTTCTCAGCAAGCACTTTACTGTTAAACTTGAATTATGTAGACATTGAACATATCTTGTTAAAACAAATGAGGTTTGCGTTAAATTTTCAGCCTTACAAATAATATTATTATTAAACTATTCAAACTCTAATTGATAATTTCGTTAGTTATCTATTTTAATGAAGTTGGCAGTTTTGTAGGATTGACTCATACATACAATGTAATTTAAAGAAATGGTCAATTATTGCAAAAATAGTAGAATTAACTTCTATTTTTTTATTTAACTTGCATTGTTTGTATTATGTATGTATGTTTGTTTAGGTCAAATCTCAAGATGAATTAAAAAACTTCCTCTTAACCTACGGATTTGAATTTTTACATTTTTTTCCTATGAAAATGCATTTTTATGGTAAGCATGATCGACATCCAGGAACAGCTCCAGATAAAGAAACTCTTCAACGGTAAATAGCACAGTCACGAAATTTTGTGTATGCATTATATTATGCTACCTTGTTTGAAGGTTTACCTTGACATGGCTGCTGCACTCCGGGTTGTCTCCTGACTAGGGATCAGCCGTTAACAGCACAGACGCGATATCTACGCATTGATATACCATTCTAAGTTTCATCATGACATGGCTGCTGCATAAAAGCTTTTTGTTTTAAAATGTATTTTATTAACTTATTTATTTATTAAACGATTTTATTTAGCTTGCACTGTTGCTTGTTGTTGTTGTTGTTTTTCGTTTGTGTGTTTAGGTCAATTTTAGTTATTGAAATTTTACCCTCTTGCCTGTTGACCGATTGATCTGAAAATCACCTTTAGTTCTGATGACAATACAATAATGTATATTCAGTACCATTGTAAATCCAAGATGGCCACCGCCACAAAATTGCGGATTACATTTTTTTAAAACCCCTCACTCAATATGGGAATCTAATGAAATTAATGTTAATGTTGTTATTTGGAATTTACAGTACACCATGTAAATTCCAAATCCAAAATGGCTACCACCACAAAATGGCGAATTAACTTATTTTTCATTCCCCTCAATATGGGTGTCAAATGAAAGGGCTTGACAAGTAGAACACATAACACTTTAGAAATCACTTAATAAATAACTAAAAACCTTAAAACAAACCAAGTATTTTTTTGTTAAACGGTTTTACGCTACGCCACATGTATTTTTTTTAAATTTTTTAGCTATTAGGAAAGGAAATTGACTGATTAATAGGAATTTGACTCACCACACGATTTTATTTTATTTTTCATCTTAGACTACATATGAAACCTTTTAAATAAAAAAACCTTATTTTTGAGGTAATATGTTGATGCAAATTTAAGTACGAATTTTGATAGTTTTCTACCCTAGTTTTGAACCATGGTTTTAAGTAACCTATTCAATCTATAATAAAAAAATATCTATAGTATTAATTACAATAGTTACGAGTATATTGGATGTCCACAGAACAAGTTTAAACATACACCTGGATTACCCACTCATTTTTTTAAAATCGTGTCCTCAAATTAATGGTTCAATACTAGAGCTGGACATACAACCCACAAAATCACCTGAAGCTTTTTATTTTAACAATGAATTATAATGACTTAATACAGCTTTCAGCAGCTTAATCACCATAAATTACTATGTGTTAGGGGCCACGAACTGGGCCACCACATTGTAGAATTCTTTCACGCACTTAACAGCTCAAGTTTTTGTATAAAGCAATAGCAACATTTTAATAGTAAATATTTCAGTTTTAGCAACTACCTTGAGAGTTATTAAGTACCTATCATTAGCAATAGGTTCACTAAACTCCATTATTTTACCCGTTTTGTGATAGCATATAAAGGGTAATCAAATAATAACATTTAAGCGTTCACTCGATTATTATCTCACGCTGTTTTCATATTTTCATTTTATTCTCGACTTATGTTAAGCACAGTTGCCCGCGACATCGTCTGTGGGCCTACCAGCGGTAGCACGTGCGGTTTCATTTGTAATTAATCAAATTATTGTAATAATCATTTTGTATCAAATTCCATAGTGGTTGGTCGAATGTTTATCTCCTCTCTTAATATGCATAATATGTTAGGTTTTAAATAAAATACTAAGTTACCCACTAGTAGAAACCACATTACAATCAGCCAAGTAGCTCTTACGTGATGCATAAACAATCAGGCAGATAGGCAGATACCAACACCATGTTTTACAAAACTATTTATTACTAGCTTTTCAAGTACAGCTTATCGCGAAAAAAACATCCTATGTTCTTCTAAAGCACCAACGGTCTTGATGTTTTTAGACAAACTTGTTATTTCGTTTCTATGACAACCGTTCCTTACAGCGCGTAATCAACATTTTCCAGTTTTCCTGTGGAAACTTAGAGTTTTCCAGGATAAAAGTATCCTATGATTTATTCCAGGGTATAAGCTCTATTCCAAATTTCATCAAAATCCGTCAAGCCGTTATCGCGTGAAAGCTCCCCAAACAAACAGACAACATTTCACTTTTATATATTGGTATCGATAAAATATTAATAAGTTTTTTTTGTAGCTTATTTTGTCTCTTACTATTTTTATTATTTTCTGTAGACGCTTTGTTACTTACTAAGAGTTATTTTTAGTAATTAATCCTAGTAACTAATTACTACTGTCTGAAAAGTTTTGTGAGTTTACATTAGGTACACAAGTCTATCATAGAATTTATAAAAATCTTTTTATGAGAATCAACGCACAATGTAAACTAAAAGTTTGTTAAGAATCAACAACAGAACATTAATTGATTGCTCAACTAACGAAAGAAAACTAACGAATATTGACAATACTAATCTAAGAGGTTATAAATTATAACAAACTGTTGTTTACATATGAATTCATAGAATGAATACATGCAATAACAACATAATAACAAGGTATTTACTTGTACCAGTTAATACGACATTGTTAATGTTATTACCAAACAACATTAGGTAATTGTACTGGTAAATTGAGAGCCTATGGACTGTCGGTATTATTAAGCACGGATTGGAAAACTCTATGCTATATTAATAAATGAGCAATTATGCAATTATTGTTTACATACGTTTGCACTCTATCAGAATCAGACTATGGAAATCAAAACTGACAGTTCGTGGTTGAAAATTTGGGATGAAAAAAACTTATGGATGATAGAGCCAGATAATAAAAGATTTGACTGACTTGATAAACGCCAACAGAACTGATTCGAATGACAACCTTATTCTAGATATCTCACGTAAAGAAGACGATTCCCGACATATATTTGTTACTAGCTGTGCCCGCGGCTTTGCCCCCGTGGTCAATTCATTTAAAAGTAGTACGTGTTATTCTAGGACCAAAAGTACCTATTAAGTACAATATACTACATTTCTTCAAAATTCGTTCAGCCGTCAAATAGTTTAAAAAAAAATGTTATATTCTGGTTCAGTAGTTTATTTTAAGTACCCTAGAACCATATTTTTTTATTATCTCCTTTGTGCAGATTTTTTCGCTCCTATTTCTTTATTGTTTAGATAGATAGATAGAAAATAAATGTCTTCCTGAAGCCACGCTAACGATTTCTGTCAAGATCGCGGAGCAATTATTTTTGATCTAAATATTGATTTGAAAGGGTGTTCGGAAAAGCTTAAGGAAACAAGAGAAGCTCAGTATACTAGTGCCAGTGATTGGTAGTGATAGATGGGTCTTGCCTGGTTCCTATATCTAATGAAGGACTCGCTTTTGTAACGAATTGTAACATTTTCTACCAGACGTAAGCTAAAACTGTACCTGTAATATCCATCCGTAGGTTTGTTACCTACGGATGGGACAGTTACTAGCTACGTTCCAGAATAAAGCATGGAGATGATCGATTATGCTGTTCTAAAAATAATCATCAGTGAACTGTCAAGTATTACGAAATTCGGTCAAATTACTTAACGCATCGTTATTAGTAGGTCGATTACGAATGGTTGCTGTTACAATGACGGGTTGTTGACTATATAAACCAGGCATTAGCCATGTTGCTTTCTACTATCAGGTGGGCAAATTTACGGGATTGACAGAAAACAAAAGAGGTCGATAAAACACGCCATATATCTTTTTAACCCCCGAACTCCAAAGAGAGGAGTGTTACCTATAAGTTTAGGGTTAGGATGTGTATGCATTGTACCACTGTATGTATCACTGTATCCGTGTGTCTGTGTGTGTATTTTTAATGATTGAAAGATCATGTGATCGAGATGGTGCTTAGCTATAATGGGGGCATAGGGAGGGAGGATGGAACGGAGTCAGGGTTTTTTTTTTTAAATTGTGCTTTTTATTGTGTCTAAGCAGGTAGGTAAAGGCAAAGTAATAACCGAATAATTCGACGAGAGTTATTATTTACTAGCTTTCACTACGGCGACTTCGCCCGCGCGTACTACAGTTTATCGCAAAAAAAAGCATCATATGTTCTTCTAGGATATTATAAACTAATTCAAAAGTAGAGCACCAACGCACTTGTTATTATTTTGTTTCCATGGAAACCGTCCTTTACAGCGAGTAATGTACATTTTTCAGTTTTTCCGGGATAAATAGTATTATTGTTTTATTCCAGGTTATAAGCTAACTCCATTCCAAATTACATCAAAATCCTCCAGGAGTTATTGCGTGAAAGCTTCTCAAACAAACAAACAGACAACATCTCAGTTTTATAATTATATTGGTATGGATTGTAGCGTTAGACAACAAGCAAAGTTACCACTCCCATACATTTTGTAGAAAATTATAAACTGTGACTGACTCTACGGTCGTGTATAGCAACATAGCTTGGCCCTGTTATTTATCCACAAGTGATTCTGTTATTACAATACGCGAATTTATTATTCATATCGAGAAGCTTACCGTTTGTCGATTTTCATGTGATTTTGTGTTTTCAAAGGGATTACCTGAAATAAACGGAATTTGATTTATAAATTTAACGATTATACTATGTATGGAGGTGAATACAATATATCAATTATTATTTATACAAAGTCAATATTCACAATAACAGCTATTTAGGTACCTACTAAGACTAACGTATAAGACTTATTTAAATATTAGTTAACATTAACAACAAATGTAACTGAAAATAATTATTTAGGTAACATTAACAACAAAATATCTAACTGATAGCAATACTGTTAATCATGTTCCATTCCAAAATATAAAAATAATTTCCTTTTGGACGGACTAAAACTGGTTGCGATGATAATTTTATTGCTTTTCGATCTACGTTTGACCACGGAACGTAGATCTAAATCGCCCGATTCTAGAGAGCACAACCACATACATATTAAGTATCGACCTTTTAAAATTTGTATATAGTCTTTTTTATAAATGGTTTGCATTATATTTTTCTATTGACTGTTGTAAATTAGACGTGAACATTAGTAAGTTGAAGCTTAATTATATATCAAACTAGCTATGCCCGCGGCTTTACCCGCATGGTCAATTTTCTCGGATATTAAATAAGGATCCTGTGATAATCTAGAACCAAAAGTACCAAAATCGTCAAACTTCGTTCTGAAAGTTTCAAAATGTTTTTTAACGATTTGTCGAACACTACTTATCAAATTGAGACACCAAGAACTTTAGTTTTTAAGTCAAACCCTAAGCTATCCAACATTGAAAACTGTATCGCAATTGTTCCAGTAGTTTTAACGTGATGCGCGAAAAAACATACAGACACGAATTTAAGCAATGTTATATTCATGTTCAGTAGCTTATTTTAAGTACCCTAGACAACTTTTTTTATGTCTTCATTCTACACATTTTTTGGTACTTACTGCTTTATTATAAGTATATAGGTACATATATTGAATTTTACTTATTATTAACCAAAACATAAGCAACTCAATACATTCGCATTGTTTAATATTAATATAGAAACGTTTAAAATACACTGTAAACAATTTTCCAGTTAATTATAGCGGATACTATAAATATCTACAGAACTAATATCTTAATTCAATCGTTGCAAAACGACACACCCTTTTAATTATCTTACCGGTATTCACTTGTTAAGCGGTAACCGGTACATATAAATCCGGTACTGTTCAGTATATCCGGTTTATCCGGCGATCGGAAGAGGCGAGTTTCATCCGGATATTGAATATTGATCGTACACCCTTAACTGTGATGTATTGCCGGCGCTGGCCCTTAGGGTAAAGGGATATTTAGCCATCATTCAATTGTGGTGTGGCGAAAAAACAATAAACGACTTTGTTAAAAAAAAGTCTGATGGAAATAAATTGAGCAATAACGTCATTTGGGGATTATATCTTATGCCCGAAGAAAAACGGACGAAGTCGGACATGCATAGACTTATGGTTCCCTAAGCCAGGACTTTAAGGTACCCAACAGTGAAAACCATGTTGCAATCGGTCCAGTAGGTTTTACGTTATACGACAACAAAGCTGTTTTTACGGTTGGACTGTCTCTCACTACAGAATATCTTCAGAGTTGTCGTGGGCATAGAATGCGCTATCTTGGTTAGCTATATCTCGTACATTAATGAATCCTAGATAGCCGTCATAATTTTGTTAAATTCGTATAATGCATTATGTACTTTATGAGTAAGGGGAAAGGGCATGCAACTCAATCGAAATGGTCACTTTATTTCGGAACTAAATAGAATAAACTGCAAATGAAACCTTATTATAATTTTAATAGAGTACCAAAGAGACCCAACTCGATAGGGTACAATAACAATTTAACTTCATCTTCACTATTCAAGTATGGCAGCCATTCTAAAGTAAAACATATTTTTCGTATATCCTTATGTATGTAGCGGTAATACATGTATGTATTGGTACATGTGCGAAATTTCAATCTTGTAGTGTTAATGTGTCTGAATAAAATTTCTGTAACATACAGATGGACAGACAGACAGACAGACAGACATCACGAAACTATAAGGGTTCCTTGTTTGACTACGGTACCTTAAAAAAAGTTAGAGTATAGAAATGTTTAGTAAGACTGGAAACAGTGTCAAAATGACAGGTGTCAAAGTGACAGGTGTCAAAGTGACAGGTGTCAAAGTGACAGGTGTCAAAGTGACAGGTGTCAAGGTGGCAGGTGTCAAAGTGACAGGTGTCAAAGTGACAGGTGTCAAAGTGACAGGTGTCAAAGTGACAGGTGTCAAAGTGACAGGTGTCAAAGTGACAGGTGTCAAAGTGACAGGTTACAACGTGTGAAACCGCAAGGCGCAGCATAATATTTTATAAATTGGAAAACATATGTGGGAAATAACATTAAATTACAGACAAATATCACTAATGGTACTAGCGATAATAGTGTCTCTACTCTTAGTACCATGAATAGTACAAGCTATACAAATTATTATTGGGCATTAATGGTACTGCCCAATGGTACTAACCATATAAAGGGAAAAAATATACATGAATCTTTTCAACTCATTTCCTTGTGGAGTAGCAATCAAATTTAACTCCACTCCTAACTGAACAATGCCTCACGACGCGATCGAAATAATTCATTCTATTTTTGTGTGTCCAATATAACGCCCGTGTTAAAATAAATGCTTCAATCGCGACTGAGATATTTTCCTTCGAATAGAGCATATATTTTCCAGATTTTAAAATGGAATGAGGATTGAATATTGAAATACATATGTACTTATTTGAAATCTCACGCTCGCGTCGCTAACCGCCCCGTGGGCCGTGAATGTCGACTATAAACTATTAAAATATAGTTGGTAAGTACGAACATGCGGGCTAACCTAGGCCTGTGTCGAAATAACTTATTCAGACCCGTCGGTGTTCAGGCCCCTATGTATACGACATACGTGAGTTGTATGCGGACGACGTATACGGGACAACTTTGTGGCACCCGTTCAAGCCTGTGTTTTTCTATAAATATTTTACTTCTAATGATGAGGTGTGGCTGGGTAAGATGCAGACTGCACTTGGCTTACTGATTAGGTAGATGCCTATGGGATGCCAATAGAGAATTAAATGGCATTAAACCTAGGAGGATATATAACTAATATTTGGTCTGAGCATTAAACCTTTAAAGGCGCTAAGTGAAAAGCTGTTTATCTCAATGGCCAAAACGTAATCTTTACAATTCGTGATACAAGTAGTATAGAAATGGATTGAAATAATGTAACTATAGTAGAGAAAATAATTTAGCTCTGACCTCTGATTTAACATTAAAAAGGAAGAACAAAATATCCTATAAATTTTCAGTTCGTTGCTTTCCGACTGAACACAAAACGTTGATATCAAAATTAGTTTTAGCCAAGCCCGTATAATAAAACTGTCTAAACAACAAGCACAAATTCTTCTTAATAAAAAAATAAGTAAAACAACCCAAAGTACACTCAACCTTCGAAGCTAGCACGAAGCGCAAACCCACTGTTTCAAACGTAAACCGTAAAATATCAAGTGTTTCCCAAACCACGACACTCCACGACTCGAAAAGTAAAATGTTTATGAATGTAAGAAGAGAGTTCCCCCTCGAAGTTTGAACTCAGAGACCCGGTTTAGAGTTCACTGCCGGGATAACACGGGAACTGCGTTAGGTCAACCGCCTTCCATCGGGCGATAATGGAATAAAATTGTGGACCTTTCACCAGGACTTAATTCAGATCGGTGGAGTAATCCTATCAGTCAATAAGTGGCAACGCGCATTTTAAAACTTGGTCGGTAGGTTACATTTTTAGGGGATACAGTGCAATTTTGATCAAACAAAGAGACATGACACCATACAGGTAATCATATATATTTTTCGAAAATTATTGCTTTTTTGTAGCTAGCTCTAACTCTAGATAAATTGTTATAGTACAATTTTATACTTAACTTATGCAATGTGAAAACAAGAATTAAGAAAAAAAAAAAACTGTCGGGTAACAAATAGCCTATGGCACTCTTGCGATGGCGACAAATCGATTGATACCTCGCTTGTCAAAATAGAACCTAGTCTTTAGTTTGAAAACAAAACCCGTCTGTTTCTCCGTCGTAGTCGGGTAAATAAAATTGCATATGACACTCGATAAATTAAGACAATTCGATTGATACCTTGCTTGTCAAAATCAGACCAAGTTTTTAGTTTGATCACATAACCCTTCCTTTGCTTCGCCATAGTCGGGTACAAAAATAGCCTATGACACTCTATACCTGAAGACGAATCAACTGACATCTCGTTTATCAAAATTGGACCCATAGGGGCGACGCTTTGGTGGAACATCCACATACCCATATACATACATAGACTGTTAAACTCATTACCCTTCCCTTGCTTACCCGTAGTCAGCTAAAAAAGAGAAGTAATAGTTTATACGTTTACTATAACGAAAATTGTTCGTCTAATAAAATTTTACCAAATATAAAGAGGTCCTGAAATTTTGCCTTGTAAAAATAAACATAATTCAGATTGCCTATAGTCTAGGCAATCTGGGATGGCGCAGCTTAGTTTGATCTGTTTTCGAGCATAGTTTACTATTCAAAGAATGGGCCAAGCTCTTTTGAAGTAATTCTTGTTCATTCAAATTTTACACTCGATAAGCTGATAAGCTTCTTGTGTAAAGATTTTTGTTTTCAAAACATTTGGTCTGACTTTTTGAATTAATTTTGGTATTTTAGCGGATTATAAAATCATTCCCTTGTTCTGTAGATACCATCTCATGTTTTATCTAAAGTATTACAAATATTTTCATAATTTATACTTCATTTTCTCTAAATAATGTTAGAGTCAATTCTGAACGTAGGCGTGTTACGTGAGAAAATACCAAAATCAAAAAGCAATATATCAAATATCACATACCCGAGTGCAATCTAGAACAGTTTTGTATAAATCAAAGCGTTATTAAATGACGGTAACCCGTGATTATTTCAAGAAAAAATAACGTTGGAAGGTAATCCACGCAAATGTAGCTTCGGGCAATGAGTCATAGATAACTTTGGAGTTGTGATGGAAAAAATGAACGACTCTGACGTTCCAATTAATGGGAAAAATAATAAATAATTGGTAGCTGTATATACCGAAACGTGGGGCTATTTATTTTAACCAAACCTGGTGGATATGGCCTAAAGGCGCAATGAAGCAGTTGCTCCAGTTCCGAGTGCTAACCTCTCTGGAAACGGCATAGTGTACAAATTTATGGCCGTCCACGTGGGAAATTGTGTTAGTTTACTGGTTATTAAGTTATTTAGTACGCTGAACCTAAAATATTGTAATTATGGAAAGCATAGTAAAATATAGTTACTCGGTAGCTTTGACCGCATGCGAACTTTTCCACCCCAGTTCACCCGCTTAGTGTTGGAATTTTAAAAATCCTTCCTTTGTGCTACCCCTCAAGTAATATTCCCTCCTAATTTAAAATCTCTAGCTTTAGGACGTTTCGACGCAACTATTTTTAGGTGTAAATTACATGATCGAAACAAATTATAATACCAACTTTCATTCTATACTAGTCTTCGCACGGATAGCGCTAACACCGCTAATTTTTCTTACATTTAGTACTTTTATTCACGCCACAACTTGCAACGATATTGGTGCTTTTTGACCATATAGACATATATTGTTACTCACGTACTTGACAGACTTGTTATTATTTCGTTTCCATGGCAACTACAGTCTGTTCTGTATTTTTGATACCTCGGGTTAATTTATTGTAATTTTTTTTCGTAAGGAAATCTTTTTTTTTTTAAATAAAGTACTAGTTATGTTACTCACTGATAATGTAGATTTCAATAGGTGAAAGAATTTTTAAATCGGTTCAGTATTTTTTGAGTTGATCCATTACAAACATACAAACAATCAAATATTTCCTCTATAAAATATTAGTGTAGAAAATAAGTTTACATGAGTGGATAAATACTCCTTATTGAACTACTATAATAACACTAAATTATATAATACTAGCTGTACCCGCGGCTTCGCACGCGTTTTCTTTTCTTTAGGTTAGTAATTTACAAAAAAAAACACTATATCTTTAATGTACAGAATTTGGACCCATATCCCACAGGAACCCTTTATTTTTTCGGGACAAAATGTATCCATAATTTTCACCCAGCTTATAAACTATGTCTGTGCCAAGTTGCATCAACATCCGTCCAATAGTTTCAGCGTGCTAAGTGTTCTATTAAATAATTCTCCACCCCTATCCTGCAGGAACACTTAATTTTTTCGTGATGAAAAGTATCTAATGTCCTATCTCGAAGTGTGAACTCAAATCATACCAAATTTTATTTGAATTCATTAAGTATTTTCGGCGTGTTGCGCTGCCAAGATACAGACGGACAGATGGACAGACAGACGGACAAAAATTAAAAAAATACAGTGTTAGCTTTAGTATTGAATATAGAACGGCCTCCAAAAAAAAATTACATAATATCTTCAATTTACATAGTTTTGGACATTATCCCGAAGAAACACTTTATTTTTCGGGATAAAAAGTATCCTCAATTTTTTACCTATTATGTAAACTATGACTGAGCCAGGTTTCAACGAAATCCGTCAAGTAGTTTCAGCGTGATACGTGTTCTTTTAAATAACTTTCAACGCCTATCCTGCAGGAACCCTTTAATTTTTCGGGATGGTAAGTATCCTATGTCCTACCTCAAAGTATGAACTCAAATCATTCCAAATTTCATTTGAATTCATTGAAAATTTTCGGCGTGATGCACTTCCAAGGTACAGACAGACAGACGGACAGACAGACACAGGACCAGAAATAAAAAAAAACAGTTTTGGCTTTATTATTGAATATAGAACGGCCCCCAAAACAAATTACAAAATATCTTTAATTTACAGAATTTGGGACATTATCCCGCAGGAACTCTTTATTTTTTCGGGATAAAAGTATTCTCAATTTTAACTCATCATATAAACTATGACTGTGCCAAGTTGCATCACAATCCGTTTAGTAGTTTCAGAGTGGTAAGTGTTTTTTGAAATAACTTTAAACCCCGATCCTGCGGGAACCCTTTCATTTTTCAGGATGAAAAGTAGCCTATGTCCTACCTCGTAGTAAGAACTCAAATCATACCAAGTTTCATTTAAATTCATTCAGTAGTTTCGGTGTGATGCCTAGCCAAGATACAGACAGACAGACAGTCAGACAGACAGACAGACAAAAATGAAAAAAATACAGTTTTGGCTTCAGTATCGAATCTAGAGTAAGATCAAAAAAAATTTTTCTAAATATCTTCAATGTACAGAATTGGACCCGTTACAGTTTTGTTATAAGTATATAGATATAGATAATCACACAATCGTTATCAATTAAAGACAAAGTTTTGATAAACTAATAGTGTTTATTTATATTTGTATTTCTATTAAAAACATTATATTATACACGCAGCGTCATAATGCAGACTTTTTTTAAATATAATCACACCATTTAATATTTATTCATGGGGAGGTATAATCTAATAACTTTATTTGTCAATTTTGTATCTCTAACTTGTACTATTATTTATTCTGTGCTCTAACCTAAGCTATCCTGGTACCAAATTTCATCTAAATCCGTTCAACTGATCGAGCGTGAAGAAGCAACAAACACACACACAATCGCGGTCAATCTTTGCCACTCCCACCACATTAGAAAATACATTTTTAAATCCCTCCTTTTTGCATCCCTAGGATGTCACTTTGAAACCTGCTACTTTGACACCTGTCACAATGACACCTGTGACTTTGACACTTATCATGTTGAAAATTCCTTCAGAGCTTCCATTTTCTTCCTTATTTTGGTCCCATCCTCCTTCCCCTGGCCCCGTCCCCTTTAAAACCTCTACCAACAACCCTCAACTCCCACCCCCGCCATGTCACTTTGACAAAGAACTTGCAAAAACATAAATTATTATAAAACTTCTTAGGTGTTTCTGCTCTCCTGGTACTTTGAAATACTTTTTTTTTAAATATAATCACACTATTTAATATTCATGGGGAGGTATCATCATCATCGTCATCATCAATCAGCCCGTGTCAGTCACGCGTATGTCTGCTGGACATACGCCTTTTCGAAAGCACGTCACTGAACCCGATGAACTTTATTTTTCAGTGTCATACCTTTAGCTTCTAAAGTGTTTCTGCTCTCCTGGTACTTTAAAATGCAATTTTTTAATATAATCACACTATTTAATGTTCATGGGGAGGTTATTTATTATATATAATACTCACTTCTAATAACTTTATTTGTCAATTTTGTATCTCCAACTTTTTAAGTGTTTCTGCTCTACTGGTACTCTTGATATACTTTTTTTTTTAATATAATCACTCGATTTAATGTTCATGGGGAGGTATACTCACTTTTAATAACTTTATTTGTCAATTTTGTATCTCCAACTTCTTAAGTGTTTCTGCTCTCCTGGTACTTGGCAATCCTTTTTTTTTAATACTTTTTTATTTTTCTAAGTCCCTAAGAAAACGATAATATTTTTTTCTCCTATTTCTTGATCAAAAGTAGTGTTAATCTAGCATATAAGCTATCCTGGTACCAAATTTCATCCAAATCCATCCAGACGTTCGAGCGTGAAGGAGCAACAAACACACACACACACACACACACACACACACACACACACACACACACACACACACACACACACAAACATACAAACTTTTGCATTTATAATATTAGTGTGATTAGTGTGACTAGCTGCGCCACATGGTTTTGGCCGCAAGCACAATTTTCTGCACCTACATAGAAAATTTAATTAAATTCGGCCCAGCCGTTATCGCGTGAAAGCTCCCCAAACAAACAAACAAATAGAAAAAGTTTCACTTTGATATATTAGTGTGAATTCATAAAAATACCATAAAGCTAGCACCGCGAGCGGCTGCTTGGGCAGAGCAGCTCAAGCAGTGAACGTATGCTAACCTCGGTCTAGGTAGTGGATATTATCCACAGGTTAGCATACGGTTAGTATATCCACTGGATATATATATTGAAATTTGAGACATGGTTCGTGGGGAACGGGAAATCATCGTAATTTTGAAAATCTTCTTACTTAAACCGTAAAAAAGGAAGATTATCCAATCTGAAGATGTCTATTTGATATTTTTACATATTAGGTATAACTTTATTATTCTTTTATATATCTTATATTAGCTCATATGATGCTGTGATTTTTAATTATAAATAATTATATCCACTGATTCTCAGTAATTTTTTCGTTTTATTCATTTGCCAATTACGTAACCAACTGTACTCAAATTGCCATGGAGCGATTTCGCCCAAAAAAAATTTTAATTTTAGTTCTGTGGATCTTAGTGGAGTCAAATTATGTACATTTATTCATATGAAAACAATAGGCGTGGAGTGGAGTGGCTGAAGCCAAAACCGCATCGCAATCGGTCCAGCAGTTTTTACGTGATATACGAAAAGACAAACAGACACCATGTAAAAAATATATATTATTGGTCAGTAGCTTATTTTAAGTCCCCTAGACCATTTTATTTATCTTCATTGTTCAGATTTATTGTTACTGCATTAATATAAGTACATATATATATATATATATATATATATATATACTTATATTAATGCAGAAATATTATCAAGATTTAGATAAAACGATTTTGCCATTTCAATGGTCGCGGCGATCGTCGTAAGAATCATTAAAATCGGCCCACGCGTTTGGTCTCTAGAGTGCCACCTATTGGCATGATATACCTGAATTGATGGCATAGGTAGGGTAAAGTATGATATTTTGCCTACCAAACGATAACCTACTTTGTTATTTTACTTTCAACAGGTTTAATGAAACAAATTGATATTTTCCGGGTTATTTTAAATCATTATCGCTCGGGTTCTCTTGAACTAAATAATTTACAGATTATAAATGCACGAACGAACTGTCTACTAGTCCATTAGACAATTATTCCGCTGTCCATATAGATCCAGCCAGACCAGTTATAAGTTATTTCCACTACACTGCTACTTAAAATTTACCATCGTATTTCATCAAAAGATCGGACGAGATGGGACAAGATATCGACCATGGCGGTCGGTAGATCAATTTTCTGTTTACAACCGGGTGGTCATCAAAGCCGGCCGCTCGCTCGGCTAATTGGTGGTAATGGTACACTTATAAACCATCTTACCACGGTTTATTGGTAGTAGGAAGTATTATTACCCTACACATGTCTGGCATTAGAATGATAAATATTTATTGGTAGGCTAATTAGATTATTATCGAGTTTGGTTCCCTTCGTTAGGAATTTGGAAAAATAATAAATACAGAAAAGGAAATATACGACACCAGGACTATTAATTTACCTGAGACTAGGAATGCAGTTACATAAGTCTTTTTATCTACACTCATATCGTAAAATCCGAATTATGAAATAAAAAATGGTGGCATAATGATATACATTACGCACGGCACGTCTCTAATAAGAAAAATAAATAAATTATAACACTGTTTTTTGAGCTAAACGATGTTATAATATATATTTTTTACCATTAAAGCACCATTAAGGCTCCGCACCTACGAGGGTTTTCGTCATTTATTATCTATGGCGGCGCGTGTTTGACCGTATGCGTAAATTCGCTGTGGACTGGATTTTGGTGCCATAATTTAATTTACATTAGTTCCTAACCAATTCTATGTGATTTATTATGTTTTATCTTGATTAAAAATGTGACAAAGATGTATTAGAGATGTGAAAACAGTGTTCGTGAGAAGAATTTGATTCGATCTGACATCACGGAACAGCAACGAACATGACGAATGAGTCAAAAAAAAAAAACAAAAAAAAACAGCAAAATCAAGTATAGATTACGACTTTTTTTTTTCATTAAAAGTAAGTTCCTATTGCATAAAGTAGTGTATGAAACGGCACATAACTATGTATTAAAACACTCGAGTGATACGATTACAAAACTCGCCTACGGCTCGTTTTTTAAACTCACTCTCGTATTTTAATGCCCCTTATTATGCAACCGTTTCATAAACTACTATTATATTATGTTTATTTAGTGGTCTAGCATAATAGCCATGAGTCTATAAATATATTCATAAATATATTCAGGACAATTCCACACCAATTACCTAGCCCCAAACTAGGATACCCTGTACTATGGGTACTAGATAACGGATAAACATACATAGATACGAATATTACATCCACGACTCGCATTATTATTTAAAACTATGAAATTATAAACTAACTTTTTAAAATTCAATATATCAATTTAAATAAGTTAGTTCGTTTATTGAACAAATTACTCATTTATTCAAAAAACAAATGACAACTAGTAATTTGTTTTATGGATGGGCCTTGTTTCGAAGTATAAGCCTGCGAATGTTTTTAACTTGTAGGTATAAGATGTTTACAAGAATATTATTTGCAGCAAGACAGATGTAACACCTAATACATGTTTTAACCTTGGAGTAAAAGCGGGATTAGTATGTAGCAGTTTGTCACTGAAACGGTTATGAAGTGTTAACGGCGCTCCCAGTTATATAGCGTGACGATGAAACATATTTCATTGACATTATTTATTCAGTCACACCTTAGAGTAGTATTTTTTGGGTGTTCCGTTAAGCACAATATAACTTAAAATTGTAATAACAATGAATGTTGTAACATTGTCAAAAGTCCTTATATAAGTAAATAACGGTACAAAAATCCTCAAAAATACTTCCTATGATGATAATAGTTAGGTATACGAGACTGTCTTGACTTGTTTTCACTCTTCTGATTGACAAGACGTGAATGTATCTTGATTTTTGTTAAAAAATAGAAACAAATAGGAACCTTCTCTAAGATCTAGTCCAGAAGATGTATAAAATCTTTTGTTTCATATAAAATATCACCACACATTTATCGAAAGCCTTTATATTTTACAAGCTGTGCCCACAGCTTTGCCCGCGTGGTCCTTTCATTTAAAAGTAGACCGTACGTGTTATTCTAGGACCAAAAGTACCTATAAATTACAATATACAACATTTCTACAAAATTCGTTCAGCCGTCAAATAGTTTTTTATCGATTGCTCGGCATCTAATCATCGGATTAATATACCAAGTACTTCAGTTTTTAAGTCAAACCCTAAGCTATCCGACTTATAAACTGCATTGCAATCGGTCGAGTACTTATTACGTGATGCGCGAACAAACATAAAGACAAGCAGTATTTAAAAACCTTGTTTTGTAGCCTATTTTAAGTATCTCTCGGCCATTTTTTAAAAATATCTTCTTTATACAGTTTTTTTGGTACTTCTTTAATATAAGTATTTAATATTGCCAACATCCATTAATAAAGAAGGTAGGGGTAATGCGTGTAGAGAATTCCCAGTAAAAGTGCTCTCTGTGTTTGATCGCAACGGCACCCAAAGTCAACACACAACTAGTTTTCCAATTAAAATTTTCGACTCGGGAACGAATGTTGGTGAAAACTTCATCGATAAGTTAACAAACATTACTTATAACCTGGTGAACTGTGCGTTCGGAGAGTTAATTAACTAGTTGATGTTGCGAATTCCAACTGGAACGGTTGCGTGGCGGCGTCATTCTAACTTTGGGTGTTTATTTTTAATGCAATGTTTTCATCTTTTAGTTATTCTTTTCTATAGTCCGGTGTTTGTCAACATTTTTTAATGATGTCAAACACCGTTGAGAATCCACCTTGTTCTTATTGTATTTTTAACATTGATTTATAGAAAAAATGGATGGCTTTGTCTGTCTAAGAGAAATCGGCTACCTGGGACCTTATTCTCTATTGCCACTCGGCCATGTAACGCGCCGCGTTAAGATATCTGCGTGGAATTATTTGTGCATGTTCCAGAATTTCCGTACTTTTCCACAGCGATACGCGTTACGCGTGTGACTGTTCATAGAGAATAATGTCCCAGAGCTCCGATTTTCATTAATTTTACAAATAAATTGTTGGTGAGTCAGATCACTTCGTGAAATGCTCAATTTACGCATTAGTTCAATAAAGTAATGTACAAAATTTGTCGAATTAGACATTTTGCGAAATTTTGCTTTATGCAAATTTTGCATAATTCTATTTAAATAATTTCATAAACACTTAAACAAAACCATCAGAAAAAACCCGACTGCGAATAAAAATATTGAATACGAGCTAACCGCCCGCATTAATAATCACACTAATATTACGACTATAAAGGTGAAAATTTGTATTTACTTATATAAGAGTGTGTTTGTGTGTTTGTTTGTTACTTCTACACTCTTAAACGGTTTAACGGATTTAAATGAATTTTGGTATGGCGGTAGCTTCCCTGGATTAACACAAAGGCTACTTTTTATCCCGGAAAAATGCACGGTTCCTGAGGGACTTGGGTATAACTGCGGGCGCAGCTAGTATTTATATAAATGTAATGTTACTTAGTTACTTACATATTTTACTTTACTTTAATACTTCCAATTGCAACATTAGACTATAGTATTTACATTAACTTGAATAATCTAAAATGTTTTTATTTTGTAGAAAGCATACAAGACAATCCCTACTGTTTAGTTAAAAGAATTATATGTTCTCGAAATGGTATTTAATGATATACCTCACTCTATAGGTTTTGGTAAATTTTTGTTCCGTCGGATATACAATATGGTACCTGCAAGCCGTGCTTTTTTTGACATTTCATACATTATCTTATAGCACTCTCGTGATCAAGACGAATCCAAGGATACTTCATTTACTAAAATTCTATGAAGACGTTTGTGCAGTAAGACGCGCCTAAGAAACGTACAAACAAACATACGACCCAAATACATAACCCTCCGTGCAGTCGGGTAAAAAGAGGTGAGATATCGCATTTTTCAGAAAATATATGAAATTAAAAAAACACGTACGAAGTTAATATGTCCATTATCCATTATATTCACACCTAAAACGAGATAATTTTATAAAAGGCACGAGAGATAAAAACAAAAAAAAAGTAATTTCAGTCAAGCACTAAGGAGCTAGTTGGCAATGGTCAAATAGTCGAAACACACACACACACACACACACCCTCTCTCGCTCAATTTTTTTTTAATTTACAACTAGCTTCGCCCCGTGGTTCCACCCACGTGTATGATGACAATTATGATGAAAAGTACCCTACGTGTTATTTCAGGACTTAATACTCCTGGAATAACACATAAGGTACTGAACAAACACAAATTTTGATGAAATTTAGTAGATCGGTATTTCGATCTACTAAATTGCATCAAAATTTGTTCATCCGTTTCATCATTAAGAAGTAAGAAACGTACAGCCAAATACAGACCCTCACATACTCTTACAGCATAAACAAGCCCGCTCATCTTTTCAAAAGGAACTTTTTCTCGAACCTATGAAACTTTAAGGTTGCTAACATCTAATTTCTTCTGAAAATTTATTTATATTGGCTCGCTATCAAAAGGATTTTCTTGAAGATTAACGTTAGCAAAGTGGAAATTCCAGGCGTGCCTGATCCGGTACATACTGATCGGGAAACTACATACTAAGTAATGTTATATCGTGGAACGAACTTATAAAAGCACGGTGGTCAATGGAATATTATTGCAATGAACATTTAATTTTGGGATCATTACAAATGCCGAAATTATTGTTTATACGTATGCATTCAATAACTACAATCATGTATCATGTTTGTTGTGAAATTATCTATCATAAAAAATTACAGATGCTTTAAATATAGTACTTAAAACTAAGTTAGTCTAGTTATATATGTAAACGGGACTTGATCGAAACGTCGAGGTAAATAAAAATTAGGTTATTAAGCGTGATTAAGTCCCGTTTAAATATATAACTATGAGTTTGAATCGCGAAAGTTTAAAGTTAAGTTGGTCTAATTAACTAGTTATTATAAATAGGTATTTCCTTCATAATTAAGTTTAAACATCGATTTGACATATGCAATAGATTTAGTAATGCAAAAATAGATTTTCATCTGAAATGTTTAATGAGATTTTGAATAGACTTCACTCGTATCGTAATGAACTTCCTTAAATTTCTACAAAGGCCAAGAAGGAAGAGGAAGATATGATTTTCAGACATGATTTTCAATCACGAATAAATTTAGTTTTCTCTAATGTTTATCTATACGTGAAAATATACAAACATCTTACAATATTTCCCGTAGGCAAAGGAAAACGAGGTACAACATAAAAGAAAAGGTAAAAATAAAATGACCTTTATGTACGGCTAATTTATTTTGACAAAGGTATCCCTGTTGTCCTGCCAACGTTATGGGACGGACAGCAGGAACGAATAATTTTATTTCCATTACAAGTAAAATTTGTCCATGTTTTTACGTATAGCGATCATACAAAGGAGCTTAATAAATGACCCACATTTTGAAATTGGACGAGAATAAATAACAAATCATATGTTTTATTTAGGACCAAAAGTATCTACAAACCATAAGGTTGAAATTATATGTACCTACTTAACATTTTTACTAATTATTATTTTTGGTTTGCGTAAATTATTTTCTAATGTGTATTATGGATCCTGACATCTGAAATAAAGATTTATTATTATTATTAATACCAAATTTTATCAAAATCCGTTTTTAATTTTCAGCGCTGAGTAGTAACAAACATAAACTTTCACATCTGTGATTAGTAAGATTATTTATTAGGTTGTCAAAATATGTGTTCAAGCTAAATTTTACATATATATGTTCAATGCCCTTTTAGTACATCCATTTTTTTGCTTCAAATATAACTGAACAGTACTTACTACAAAAAGATATGAGTTCAAAAACTAAAACCCTACTACGGTCGGGTAAACAAAATAGCCTATGATACTTTGTACCTGAAGACGAATCGATTGACACCATGCTTGTCAAAATCGGACCAATAGGAGATACGCTGTACTGGAACATCCACTAACCATATACATACATACATACATACGTAGACTGTTACACTCATTACCCTTCCCTTGCTTTGCTGTAGTCAGGTAAAACAGCCCATACGTGCCATACGCAAATTATGTATATACTCGTAAAATTATATACATAATTTTTGAACATGTGACCCAACATTTTTTTGATAAATCATACAAAGAAACTGCATAACTTTTCTGAATGTATAGGAAGTGTCGTCTTACATCCGGATATCAGATAACTCGGCCCATTCTTATTTATACTCATCTTTTGTTATAATCGTGCGTCTTTTGGTTTCAAACATAAATCTATATCCTCTATGCATCTATACATATAATAAAAGTGTAACCAAAGTGAAATCTGTACATGGAAAAGAATTTAGAAAAATCGTTTTTTTGAGTATATGAAAGTAGTAGAATCCAAAAATATCGTTTTTAGAATTTTGGTCTGTCTGTCTGTCTCTCTGTCTGTGTTCAACTTCATCACGCAAAAACCACTTGATGGATTTTGATACCGTTTGCTGAAATGTATTCTTTGCAATCCGGTGAAGGTTTTTATTTTTGTTTCATGAGAATCAGTTTATCCAAAAAGGAGTTACAGTCCTTTTTATAAATAGGTAGTTGCACCACAGATAAACTAATAATATG
Organism: Alsophila aescularia; assembly: GCA_946251855.1. Classification (NCBI taxonomy): domain Eukaryota; kingdom Metazoa; phylum Arthropoda; class Insecta; order Lepidoptera; family Geometridae; genus Alsophila; species Alsophila aescularia. The sequence goes on along the minus strand of OX276377.1, from coordinate 20,212,522 downwards.
TACAAACTACGTAGTAAGATAATAAGTAAATTAAATAATTATGTTCTATATAATACAGTAAATAAAAACACATATTAATAAGCTTTTGAATTGTAATTTATTTATATTGATATCGCGTATCTACTTATTTGTCTTTTAGTAGCCCAAAATGAAAGTAGATGACCTTAAAACCGCAAGCAAGTGTTTGTCACACGAGTTATCTAAATATTATATAACAAAGTCAGATTAGTTCCGTACTTCACAATACAATAACGGTTGGACCGATTTTTATGATCTTTGATTTGTTGGATCAGTATCCACCCCGAATAGCAGAATATCTATTAAAACATCCAAAAAAATATGGAGGAAATTCATTTTCTCATACTTTTTCTATAGAACAGCTTTATAAAAGCTTTTTTTTAACTTGCAATGTACGTATGTATGTATGTTTGTGTAGGTCAAATCTTGCAAGCTGAATTAGAACCACTTCCTCTTATCCTACGAATTTGAATTTTTACATGTTGGTTCAGTTGCCATGACAATGCATTTTTATGGTAAGCATTACCTGAATCGACATCCAGGACTAGCTCCATGTAAAATAACTCTTCAACGATTAACAGCACAAATACGAAATGTTGTGTATGCATTTTGTTATAATTCCCGGTTTTAAATTTAACCATGACATGTTCTCCAGATAAAGAAACTCTTCAACGGTCAACAACACAGACACAAAATGTTGCATACGCATTTAATTGTTATAGCCCGTTACTACTGCATAAAAGCTTTTTTACATGATTTTTTATTAACGTATTTGATGATATCTCGAGAACGGATAGACTGATTTCGATAATTTTTTGTTCATCTCGGTCTCGAGAAAGTTTCTCGCGTTTTGGTAAAATAAGTAATTAAAAAAATGAATAGAGGGGAGTTTGTGGGGCAGGCTCGGAGGTTGTTGGTAGGCGTTTTGGAGGGGACGAGGGAAGGGGGAGGGGAAGGGGAGGGAGAAGGGAAGAAGGAGAAGAGGAGAGGGAGGGGCCCGAAATTTGTACGTGTGCAAAGCCGCGGGGTGCTACTAGTACATAAATATTTGTATTATGAAATATAACTAGTGTAGATATTTGGTAAAATGAAATAAAAGTAGGTATGACCACATTATTTGAATTAGGACTTTAAGTGAGTAAATTTTTTTTACATTTGGACTAGCTATAAGGCTGTAACGGCATGTGGATTGCCCAACTGTTACATGTAGTAGTTAGCTAGTTATATTTTATTGTAGTTACTAGTTAGTTAATAAAGGCAATTGTCCTGAAAGGCATGCCTAGCTTTCGATATTAGGTAAGAAATCTTTATAACAATGCTTCTTTTAATTCAGCTATTACCTACTGGCTTATCCCGAAAAAATATATCTGTAATAATGCCAAAAAAGATGGGAACAAACAATCAAGACAAACAAATCTACCAAGTAACCACAAAAGGGAAAATGATAAGGCAAGTTACGAGGAAAAGATACTCTCACAGAGTTTTATCTCTGAAAGGCAATATATCATCAACGAGAAGACTCAACCGTTTATAGGCATAATAAATTAATGTCAAGCACATGTATAGTACTGTGTATCAAATTCTTATCTTCCCGATTGAATGCGTAATGAGTATGACAGTATCGTATGTTATCTCCCAAGTTCTATAAACTTTAATTTATACAAATGCAATGAAATTAGTGATTCCAGTTAAGATCCTCATCTTCGGGGCCATAACCTAACTGCAGTTAAAATAATCTGATATCTTTAAAATGATGGAAATCAATATTCTTTTAATAGCGCTCCGAAACTTTATGCCATCATCGGGAGAAAGCTTTTATTGGTTCATTTAGAAGGCCAAGTTGTGTGCTTGTGTCTGATGGATCAAATTGTCCTTATGATCAAAGAATCATACATTACTCAATAATGACCAAACATTACAGCAAAAAAACGGAATTTATAAACGCATTAATTAAATAAAAAACAGAGTAGATTTAAACAAGCACAAGTAATAACATTCTATAACCCCCGAATACGCCCATTATAGCTAAGAACCATCTCAATCACATCAGCTTTCAATCTTAAAAAAACGCATCATAATCGGTCCATTCCTTTGGGACCTACGATCCTGACCTCCTCCCCATTATAGGTTTAGATCCATTGAGATCACATCAGCTTTGAAACAGAAAAAAAGGCATTAAAAAAATTACACTCGTTGAAAGCTACGATCCCGACCCCTATTACAGCTAAGAAACATTCCGATCACATCAGCTTTCAAACAGAAAAAACGCATCAGAATCGGTCCGTTCGTTTGGGAGCTACGATGCCACAGACAGACATACACCCCCTAATTTATAACATCCTCTCTTTTCGAGTTCGGGGGTGAAAAACAAGAACAATACGCGACTATTTTCAAAATCAAACTTAGTAGTTGTTCATCATGTACCTAGGTGTTAATTTAATGGCGTCGGCCGAGCTATATCATGGTGTGATTCACAATCTTACAGTACCGGATTCAAGTTGTTTTTTAAAATATTAAACGGTTAAGCGGGCTGCTCTTCTGATGGTGTGCGTCACGCCTGCCCATAACTGTTGCAGTGCCACCCAAAACTTTGGTTGGACATACTTATTCGCTGAGAAACAATTGTTTATATACAGTTACTTAATGTTTCAGAAACTGTGTATCCGAAACATTGTTTCTCAGTGAATACATATTTTTGCCCAACATTGCCTTTCAAACCGAAACACTGAAATGTGTACATACTACTGCTTGGTGGATATCTGACAAAGGTGTGGTTCATCCCCAGGCAGAGTCTTGCATAAGAGGCCTATCACTATACAGTTCAATAGTCTTCAATACCTCGACCCTGCACCTTACACCTAATGTAAAGTCATGTGCAATTTTCCATATCATCGCTCAAAAACGGTGAAGTTAAACATCGTGAGAAAACTGGTATCCATGAACCTCAAAACTCAAACATATGCAACAAGACCAACCCGCACCGGCGAAGAGAAGATGGGTCAGCGTGCCCATCCTCGTAGGGGTTTGAGGATCGTAGCTCCCAAACGAATGGACAGATTGTGAAGCAGTTTTTTGTTAAAAAGCTGATGTGACGAGATGGTTCTTCGCTATATATTTAAACGGGACTTAATCGCGCTGAAAACTTAATTTTTATTTAAATCAACGTTTCGATCAAGTTGTCAGTCTTGTTGTGACCACGATCAATGCAACTTGATCGAAACGTTGAGTTAAATAAAAATTAAGTTTTCAGCGCGATTAAGTCCCGTTTAAATATATAACTATGTGTTCGAATCGCGAAAGTTTAAAAATTACAGGTTCTTAAGCTATACAGGAGGGTCGGGGGTTAAATACATTTTTAATTTGTGCTTGTAAATTATATAAGAAAAAAATACCTTTTGATTAGGTATAGGTAGGTGCAAGCTTTATTTTTAAATGTTTAGATACATTATACCAATTTAACATCAATTTTAAGATGTTCTTGAATATAATAAAAAAATGACATATGGCTAGTGTAGTCCTTGTAGTAGTCATTTCAGTGCAGCAGCAAATCACTTGTTTGTAAATAGAACATTTCTAGAGATGGGATAATAATATTCAACCTTAAAACTTGACTTTGACTGCGACATTTAAGCTACAACTTCAACTAAGACATAGACTACTACAATATTTAAAATAAAATTACATTTATTAACACTAACTTAGCTTAAATTGTGTCAATAATTTAATGTTAAGTGGCCGCTCGTCAGTAAACGGTTTAGTGTCAAAATTATAATAATCTGTTCATTTTTAGTGACGTTAATAATACAATATTTGTACCAATATTTTTACTGATTAGGTATTTATAGTTATGAATAGGTCGTTGTGTACTATGCTCGTGCCTGGTTACATTTATGATACTAAATTTGTCCCTCTTTTACGTACATTCATGAACATTGAAAAATTTCGTCTTATATGCTTAAGTATCTAAATATTAAGAAATAAAGCTGGTAGCTACCTATACCTTATTGAAATATTTTTCTTCTATTTAGTAAATATAACCAGGCACAAGCTAGACTGTGCTTGTCTCTATTTATATATACTAAACAGCTAGTAGCGTTTTTCATTTTCTATAAAAGTAATGTATAATACTTGGATATATAATATGTGCACAGTAAAATAATTAGTGGTACCACCGAAGTGGGAATAGGGTCGAAAGTCTGCGAACAAAATTTTGTTTGGCTATAACATTTGTGCATCTTTTTTTTATGGCTTGGGCTTGATTTATACTGTTCAGGCAGTTAAAACTTTGTACGAGCCAATTTTTCCAGCGAAATAGTAGAGGAATGAGATTGTAAAACAATGTGTCAGATTGTGGCAGTAGAGTGAACCGTTAGATTTCCCAACTTCAGACATTCATGTTCTGAGTGGCACTGCAACTGTTATGGACAGTTGTGACGCTTACCATCAGGCGAGCGACCTCCTCGTCTCGTCATACAACCAAATAAAAAGAGCTGCGTACAGGTTTAGTGAAACCAGCGCAAACACTGACCTAAATCGGTTCAGCTGTTTGATGAAAGCTTTCTCACTTTTTGATAGTGTTTAATTTAAAACTACTGGACAGACTGAAATGTGGTTTTCACTAATGGATAGCTTAGGTTTGACATAAAATCTTGTGTGATTTTTATTGCAATCCGATGAGTAGAAAGATTACCGAGCTATCGATAGAAATCTGTAACGCCTAAACAAATTTTGATGAAATATAGTATATTGCACTTTATGGTCCTGGTATAACACATAGGTTACTTTTAACCAGTATTATAAAAAACGCAACAAATTTAGAACCTCTTTCTTTTTACAGTCTGTTAAAAACTAGCATTTCTATACTGTTTAATACTTCACTGTTAAGTAGCTTAATTAAACATTTTTAATACTCGTACTTACCTAAATTATATCAAGTGTTCGTGGTACTTAAAATTTTACAATACACAAATAAAAATAAAATGAAGCTCCAACCATCAAACAAAATATACCAACCTTAAATCCAACAGGAAAGCCAGCTAATTCTCAAAAGGTTTAATCGTGGAAAACCAGCCAAACTCAACGAACAGTCCACTGATAAGTTCAAAAAACATCCACACGTACAATTCAAAATCCAGTTCTTTACACGAGAGCACTGTATTTCCTTGATATAATCGAGTTTATGTACTTTATGTTAATGCCGGTATCGTGAAGTTGGGAAGACGAGACGCGTGCGCTCCGCACGCCAGCGAAGCTTTGACTGCCGACAGCCGGCTAGCAGCTTTCTAAATATACACCCCCCGCGCACGCAACCCCATGTAGGGTGTAGGGTTTGTTGGGTCTGCTGGGCGCAACTTGTGTCATGCAATTTTCTATAAATTTTCGCATGAGCTCTCGAAGCCGCTGTCAAAAGATGTTTTTGCCGATAAGCCGTGCACGCTTTAATTGAATATTTGCGATGCATGGCCATGGGATGAGTTTCCAGATTTTGTTAGGGGTGTCGGGAAATTCTAATACAACTGCTAGTATAAATGTGTAGTGACTTGCCCTGGCTTCGCTAAGGGCTAAGGGTTTCTCTTTATTTGCATACGATTCTACCCATATTTTGATTGCTAATTTGAGCAAAACGGAGTAAGCGTAATATTCAAAAATTTTGGCAGCAATGCTTGTCGTATTTTTAAGCGACTTCAGAAAAGGAGACGGTTATATTTTCGACTGTATGAATGTTTTATTTTTATTTTATATATGTTGTTATGTATATCTCCGTCAATACGATTTTGAAAATCCTTTTTTGTTTGAAATACATTCCACGTGGTTCCATATAAATTGTATCAAAATTGGTTCAGCAGGTTATCGAGAAAAAAGTTTTTTGAGTAAATTTAATTTTGTGTTTATCTCTAAGATTTCTAAACCAATTTAGATGATTGTTGTTTTATTCAAAAGGGTAAACTTTCTGTGTAGTCCCATATATGTTTCATGAAAATTGGTTATAGTAGTTTAGTTAGAAAATCTATTTGTTATATAGTTTATGTTCTCTAATATCTTGGGATTTCTGAACCGAATTAGATGATTGTTTTTACTTAAGTAACAAGACTTCTACTGTATAAATTTCATCAAAATTGGTTTAGTAGCTTTCAACAAGCTTTAATTTAATTCACTGTGTGTTATTGTTAGGACTGGATTGCATGTCAATTTTGAATAATTTAAGGACGTCCAAAGATGCTGAAGTTTTGCACATGGGCGTAGTTCTGATGACAGTAAAAAACTACAGTAGTAGTTGTCCAAGAAACTACAAAATCGGATGATGGAAGGAGCCGGAAGGTAGTCACAGGAACTCAACAGCAAAATGATGGAACCCATTCGAGTTTGGGCTCATTTGGTTTGTCTTGATGAAATCTCTGGTGTTATGTGGTATCCAGGGTCTTGTGATAGAGCTGAAAGGTAGTCAATGGAACTCAACAACAAAATGATGGAACTTATAAATCCATTTGTTTTGGGTTTATGTTTCCTCATATCTACGAGATGTGTTACCATTTTTTTTAAGAGAATTTTCGTCAAAACTAATTCAGTTGTTATACACGTAGGTTTATTCATCTTTGGTTTTAATTTACCGACGCTTTGAGTCTAAAATGAGTGAGTGCTACTATTTTATTTGGCATGTATTCTTTTCGATGTTTGTTTAGGCCACTGACATTCAAATTTTTTTTTTCAAAAGTAATTAAATCGACTTCATAATAAAATGATATTTTGTAAACAAACACAAAAAAGAATAAAATAATTATAATTGAGCCAGAACAGTATCACTTTTTCGAAATAACCAACGTAATATTAATAATGCATAAATACAACATAAGATAAGAAAGAGTTTTTTGAAGGCGGTGCCAAACCAAGGCATCATTTTAAATTTAATACCTTTACAAAATTAATACATACCTATCTACGTACGAAGTAATATGCAGTTATTTATGACGCACCCTCATACAAAACATGAAACGCAGAAGAGACAAAACAAGAGACTCACACGAGCAGATTTTGACTTTCACACGTTCACAAACCGATTGACACGAATACAGCAATCTAGTTAATAATAAAGTTTTTCTAGATAAGAACTTTAATAGCTTATTATTTTATATAGCACGTCAAGCTGTTTAAGACATTATCTTTTTGAATGAGCTCAACCATATTAATAATTAAGACTCGGTTTGGCACCGCCTTCAAAAAAACTCTTTCTTGTTTTATGTTGTATTTTTGCTCTATTATTACATTGGCTATTTCGAAAAATTGATAGTGTTCTGGCTCAATTGTAATTATTTAATTCTTTTTTGTAATTGTTTACAAAATAACAATTTATATATCAAAATGTATATTTTTTTTGGAAATTTATTTCATTGACAGACTTGTTATTATTTCATTTCCACCGCAATATGTCATTCCGTTACTTACAGCGAGTAATCGATTTTTTATCGGAAAAGTTTGGTTACCTTGGGTTTCATTATTACAATTATTTTCATAGAGATATCCATTAAAAAATATTATAAATAGCCCAAGTTACTGGCTTATAATGTAGCTTCCTATAAATGAACGAATTTTTAAAATTGTTAAACAAACTAAAGTAAAAAGAAAACTCATTATAATATTAGTGTAGAACTGGGTCTTAAGTTTATTCAATACAAAATACAGAAATACTAGTAAACTGTAAATTAAGCATAGGAAATGTTTGTAAAGCCATGTATAAATAATAAACAATTCAGGTTAAATGCCTCAAACTCTCACACACACACACACACACTAACACACATACACATATTATATTATTCTAATGGATATTACCATAATAATACAAAGTTTGATGATAGACTACACAGAAGAATAAAGATAGGTAAAACAACAACGATATAACGGAAGAAGCGGCAATCCACTGCAATCTATCTATCTATACTTATAATAAAACTGCAACAGGTTCAATACTGTACATTGAAGATATTTAATAAGAAAAAATTGAGGTTTTTCTATAGTCGATACTGAAGCAAAAATAGTATTATTTTTCTGTCTGTCTATCTGTCTGTATCTTGGCCGCGCATCACGCTGATACTACTGACTAAATTCAAATGAAACTTAGCTTGATTTGAGTTCATTCTACGAGGTAGGACATAAGATACTTTTCATCCCGAAAAATTAAAGGGCTCCCGCAGGATAGGGGTTGAAAGTTATTTAAACGAACACGTATCACGCTCTTTGTTTGTCGTATGAGGTAGTGCTGGCCTCTGATGTCAGAGTTTGTCAAGCCGCCCGAGGGCCTTTGACATGGCTTAACGACTGCTATTAATCAATAACAGCCGGGACCGACAGCTTAACGTGCCCTCCGAAGCATGGAGCGATGGAAAACCGCACATAACTCAGAAAAGTCATTGGTGCGTTGCCTAGGTTTTGAACCCGGTATCGTTGGTTTCTTTTGCACTATAGAACCGTTAGGCCACCATCACTTCGTATCACATATCACGCTGTAACTACTTGATGGATTTTAATGCAACTTGGCACAGTCATTGTTTATATGGTAGTGGAAAATTGAAGATACTACTGATCCTGAATAAATAAAGTGTTCCTACGGGAAAGGGGTCCAAGTTCTGTACCTAAAAGGAATCTCGTTTTATTTTTATGTTCTATATTTGATACTGAAGCCAAAACTGTTTTTTCTATATGTCTGTCTGTCTGTCTGTCTGTCTGTCTATCTTTCTGTCTGTCTGTCTGTCTGTATCTTGACAGCGCATCATGTCGAACTACTAAATTAATTCAACTGAAACTTGGTATAATTTAGATTTCATACTACGAGGTAGCATATTGAATAGTTTGTCCCGAGGCGGTCCCAGGGTTTGGGTTTATTCCACTAGCCCAGGACCCAAACCTCAGTGACACAGAGTTACAGGAACAATCAGGAAATATTGGAAGCGGCAGCTTACGAAGGTATTCGGTTGGGGTGTACCCTTAGGGGCGCTATGGAAACACTCTGACCAGGTATTCATATATATATTTACAAGTCTCATATATATTTTCAATTACCTTATTTATGTATTCTATAATATTATTTCGGTTTTTCCAAAAATCAATATATCAATGACAGGTTATTTGTATATAGAATGAATAATGACCAACTATCAAAATGAAAAGAAATGGTTTATAAAAGAATAACCTAAAAGGAATAAGAAAACATATTTTTTTCTCCCCGGAGAAAAAAAATATTTTTGTAGTAAGGTATGCAAAAATTTTGTTGTTATTGGTATCCCAAAACATAAGGTTTATTTTAAAAAAAAAGAGAAAAAAAAATATGCTAAGGAGAAAAGAAAAAAAAAATAGTAGAAGTTAATAAATTAAAATTAATAAAAAAAAAGTTAAAGTTAAGTTAAGTTATAAGTTAAAATAGTAAAATAATTAATTAAAATAATGGAAATGCTGAGAAGTCTTTTTAATTTTTAGGTGAACATGTTTATTAACAATGTCAATATACAATTGATTGGATTCCTAGATGCATTCAAATTCATAAATCACACATTCATTCATCATCATTCACAGTCTTATTCCCATTCCTTGGAAATAAAACTCATAAGAAAGAGGAACCTTATATATCAATAAGGTCACTCGTGGAACCAATACAGTGTAGTGTAGGCCTATTTATACAGTCACTATCCGCTGATCAGGGTGATTATGTGAGTCTATGTGTATGTTTATGTGTGGTGAGTGTGTGGTGTGTGATGTGTAAATGTATGTATGTGTATATTTATATACAATTAGTTTGCCAAAATGGCTAAGCGTACCTTAGGGTACGACGTGCAAAATACGTTAGCAGCAGAAGGAGGATCGAAAAAAAACGAAATATGGTTTACTAATTTAATTAAAATCAAAATTACAATTAATTCAATCAACTCTCAAAATGAAAAGAAATGGATTATAAAAGAATTAAGAGATCAAAGAAGTATCATTATGAAAGAGGTTTTGACGTCGTCACAAGTTTTCATCCCGAAAAATTGAAGGGTTCCGGAAGGATATTGGTTGAAATTTATTTTAAAAAAACCCACTTATAACGCTGAAACTACTAGACGGATTTTTGTGAAATTTGAGACAGTCATAGTTTATATGATGGGTTAAAATTGAAGATACTTTTGTCCTGAAACATTAGGGGTTCCTGCGGGTTAGGGGTCTAAAGTTATGGTTATTTTGAAGTAATAAATAATATTTTTTGGAGGGTACTCTTTATTCAATACTGAAGCTAAAGCTGTTTTTTTTGTTTTTGTCTTTCTGTCTGTATATCTGTATCTTAACCGCGCATTACCCCGAAATTACTGAATGAATTCAACTGAAAGTTGGTATAATTTGAGTTCATACTACGAGGTAGGACTTTAGGATACTTTTCATCCCGAAAAATTAAAGGGTACCTGCAGGATATTAGTTGAAAGTTGTTTAAAAGAACAAGTATCACGCTGTAACTACTGGATGGATTTTGATGCAATTTGGCACAGTCATAGTTTATATAGTAATGGAAAATTGAAGATACTACTGATCCTGAAGAAATAAAGGGTTTCTGCGGGATAGGGATCCAAAGATATGTTAATTTTGAAGTAATAAATATGTATACTTATATTACGGAAATATTATAATTATAAGACGAAAAAGTCTACACAAAAAAGATAAAAAATATGTGATCTTGGGTACTTAAAATAAGCTTCTGAACAAATATATAACATTTATTTAAAACATGTATGTCTGTCTGTATGTTTGTTTGTTTGTTCGCACATCACATTAAAACTACTAGACCGTTTGCTATGCGGTTTTCACAGTTGAATAGCTTATAGTTTAATATAAATTTAATAAATTTGGTATCTCAATCCAATGACGAGAAGCCAAGCAATAGATAAAAATCTTTGACGGCTGAAGAAATGTTGATCAAATGTTGGTACATTGGTATTTTGAGGCTTGGAATAGCACATATAGTACTTTCAGCCTGGATTAATAACCACGCGTACAAAGCCGCGGGTACAGCTGATTGATAGTTTTTTTTAATCTGTCTTATATGTACCTACTATAAGCTAAAAAATAAAATAAAATCGTGGGGCAAAGCGTAACTTGAGTAATAGAAATTCGAGTAAAAGACAGTAGTACGTACATGTAAAACAATTTACATTAAAATAAATATATTTTATTTATACTGTTTTGATTAGTTATTTATATGTTCTATTTGTCAAGCCCTTTCATTTGATATCCATATTGAGATGATTGAAAAACAGAAAGTAATCCGCCATTTGTTGTGGCAGCCATCTTGGATTTGGATCTTTCAAGGCTTAACTATTAGAATACAGTAATTCTAATTGATAAGCCTTTTCATTTGATACCCGTCTTGAGGGGGATGAACAAAACAAAACCGCCATTTTATGGCGACAGCCATCTTGGATTTAAAATGATACTGAATATACATAATTGTATTGTCATCAAAACTAAAGGTGTGTACTAAATTTCAGATCAATCGGCCAACAGAAAGCGGGTAAAATTTCAATTACTAGATTTGACCCAAACAAATAAACAAAAATCAACAAACAAGTAGAGCTAAATAAAACCGTTGTAACAAATTTCTCGCCCCCTAAATAAATACATCGCTTGGCCAAATGATCGTCTACGTTGTGAATATAAGTAATCCGGAACTTTTATAGTGCGTGACTGTACTGGGAAGGAATGAAAATTTATATGAAAGTACAAATACAGATATTATAATAAATATGTTAACCCTCTATAGCATTGTGTAGACTGTAGGTAACATACCGTACAAACGCCTCGAAATTTAAAATAATTGATTTCATTCCGTAATCACGCACTGTAACTCGTAGTCTACACTCCGAACTAACGAACTAGTCCCAAAAAATACGACTAGATGGCGCTTCATGTAACAAATTGAGATTTGTGTTTTGACAGTCGGTATTTACGAAACGAGGCGGTTAACTGTGATTTAAAAAAATATTTAAAAATTGTTCAGCTTGTGTCCTGTGTATGATATTGATAAAATGGAGAGGTAAGTGTTTGAACTTTATTGTGTAACGTTATTTTTGAATACTTTTCACATTTTATTTGGTTTTTGTTAGTAAATAGTGATTGTTGCCCGTAGGCTACATCAGACGAAAAGTGTAAGATTTTGTTTGGTACCTATTATGCTGATTATTGTTTTTTTTTATGTTCCAGGATGTCTCGTAAGCGGCCCCTTGGTGAAATAGACATTAGTTTTGCGCTAAATGATAATACAGATAGTGAAGATGGCCTAGATTTGGATGACGACAGCCTAGCCGATCCAGATTTTGTTCCTGAATTGGACACCTTCGAAGATGAGGCTCCAGAGGTAGATATTGATGTGGATTCCATAATAGAAACTCTAGAAAACATTGACGAAAGTCTTTCCCCTACCACGGAAACTGCACCGTCACACGAGAGCACTGCTGGACCTTCCCAAGCTAATATCCCAAGAACAGGTGCTAAACCGAAGCCAGCTAAACTAAATTTACGCTGGAAGAAAAAAAATCTAGAGTTGAATGCAGAACAGCTCATGTTTATGGGAAACAATACCCTGGGTCCTGATCTTCTTGAGCTAGATACTCCCATACAGTTTTTTCTCTACCTATTTCCAAATGATCTAATCAAGAAAATTTCTGAAGAGACCAATTTCTATCAAGTGCAGAAAGATCCTAATAGCGGTTTTCGGATGTCTGAAGAGGATGTCAGGCAATTTATAGGTGTGGCATATCTAATGTCTCTCGTCCAATTACCTAGAGTTACCAACCACTGGAGTCCCATACTTGGAACACCTCTAATACAGGAAACCATGAAATTGAACAAATTTGAAAAAATTCGTCAAACTTTGCATTTCAACGACAATAGCAAAGATCTTCCTAGGAGCAATCCTGATCATGATCGAATTCACAAAATACGTCCAGTGGTAGACTCCTTGAATGAGGCATATAGTAAAGTCCCAATGGAAGAGCACCTTTGTGTGGACGAGCAAATGTGCTCCACTAAAGCACGGAATACGTTGAAGAGATATAATCCTAATAAACCACACAAGTGGGGTTATAAAGTCTTCGTAATGAGTGGCGTTTCTGGCTTTGCCTATAAAACAGAAATCGAAACTGGCAAAGAAAATGTGGTCCTACACGGAGAGCCAGATTTAGGCGCCTCATCTAACGTCGTCATGAGGTTTGCGCGTATGATTCCAAGGCACCAGAACTTCAAACTCTATTTTGACAACTATTTTACTTCTCTTCGTCTGATGCAATATCTGGCCAAAGAAGGCATTCTTAGTCTCGGTACTGTGAGAAGAAATAGAATACCAGATTGTAAGCTGTCATCAGAAAAGATAATTATGAAAAAAGAAAGGGGCTATTCAGAAGAATACGTAGCCGACGTCAACGGGATCGATGTTTCAACTGTCGCATGGAAGGATAACAAAATCGTCAATCTGGCTTCCACCTTTGCTGGGCAAAAACCTGAAACTGATGTTCGAAGATGGGACAAACAGAACTCAAGGTATGTGAACATAAAGCGACCCAATGTTGTTGGAGAGTACAATCGCCATATGGGTGGCGTTGATCTTCTTGACAGCATCATGGGTATATACAAAATACGTTTGCGAAGCAAACGATGGCCCATGCGACTATTTTATCATTATTTGGATCTCACGATATCCAATGCATGGATACTTTATAAAAGAGTTGCTAAATACAAAAACCTTCAATCTGGCCGCTTATCTTCAGCAGATTTTCGTCTGGAGGTTGCTGTGACCCTTTGCAAAATGGGTATAAAGCCTAGTTTATCTAGTCGGCGGTCGCTTGAGAGCGAGATTCAAGCGAAAAAACATAAAGGACCTGCTCAGCATGTGCCTCCGAAAGCGGTCCGGCAAGACCAGATTGGGCACTGGCCGCAATGGTCTGATAAGAAAATCAGATGCAAGTTTCCGAAGTGTGTTGGCTTTACCCATAATGTATGTGACAAATGCGGGGTAGCCTTGTGCTACACGAAAACCAAGAATTGCTTCAAAAACTTCCATCTTTCGTAACATGTCATTGTGCTACCGTACTCTAAAGATTTTGACCACTTACCTCAGTGTTGCCTAAAAGCAACACTCCCTATTTTTGTAATTTTTTCTTCCAAATAATTAAAAAAAATTAAAACCCAGAAATACGTGTATTTTATTTTTTTGTAATCATCTCCAATCCAAAAAATCAAATAAATCCCAGTTTATGAGTGATAGAGGGTTAACTTAGCATCTGAGATTTGGTTATTAACATAGTGTCAACAAGAGCGTGTTCTTTGATAATATAAATGTGTTATTATAATATTCAAATAATTACTGAAGTCATATTGTTCGCATCTCTCCATACAGCACATCATAAAATATAAAACAGGAACTCAGAAGACTTATTGTTTACTTATTATTTTGTTATGAGGAGGTGTTTGTTTGTTCTGCCTGATATTCTCCGACAATATGATCGGAGACTTTAAGGCATAACATGTCTATCCTCTTTTTATTTTAGAGTTTGGTTATATAAAACCACTCATAGGATAGTAGAACTTTCATCGCTTACCGGAGCGGTATAAGGATGGAGTAGCGTAGGTATATTTTATGTGTATAGCAAAGCAAACTATTCAGTCCAACATCACTGGAGTTAGTTCAGGTTGACTTAGTTGAACATAATCGGTCTATGCCGTAGCTTGTCTTTTTACTGACTATGTCAGTTTAGTTTTATTTAAATAAAGTCTGGGTTATACCAGTATATAGTTTTGTTTACATTAGGAATAAATCCTTTTAGTTTATCGGCCTTGCCGTAATTCGTAGTTAAGACTAAAGCCTCTGATATTCAATATGTTTCCTTTTATAATATTTAAGGGTTTTATCTGGACTATGCCAGTGTGAATTATTTAGTATTCAGGAATAATCCTCAGTAAATTAATTATGAAATTATTACACTTTTGTAAGTACATTTCCATAATAATTGCTATTAATTCAAGGTTGTACCTTAATTAAAGTTTTCGTAATCGATCAACAGTAAGCATGTGGATCCATCACTAGTGCCTGACAGAGCCAGAATTTACACGATAAGGGTCCCTTTGTTCAGCTTATAGCCTTTATATTTTTTCGGAACATAAGATATTCTATCAGTGCTGGGTGTCAAACAACAAAGTGAAAATTAACATCCTTTCCATATATTTCAACCAAGAAACCTATTAATTAGTTCGTGGTTGATTATATAAATATAATAGTTCTGCTAGACTGAAATAGTATTATATTCACCCTTAAGGCGTAATTCATCTTTAATCTTACATAAAGAAATAGGTTTGAAGGGTAGGAATATAACAACAGGAGGAAGCGATTGGAGTCAATATCCGCTATCATAGATTACTAATCAAGCCATAATTTAACTGTATTTGATATTTATGTTTGAAGGTTGAGTCAGTAAGCAATGATCTGTTGGCCGAACAGAACAATACTTCACTTACTCTTTGTATAGTGTGCTTAAGAGTATCTCCTCTTTGTGAAGTCTTTTTGATAGCAGCAGATATTATTTACAAGCAATGCATAGAAAAGATCACGTATATAGTAAAGGTTGTGAGGCTTTAAAATCGCATCTATCCCCATACAATATCACAATAATTCATACACTCACTTGGTAATAATTCATACAGTATGTAATGAATAAGCTATCGCTCAATTATTATATAATATAAAACAAAAGTCCGTTATTTTTATTATTCTATGAGGATAAGGGTAAAAATACTTATTTCTAACGCTGTTGTATTTAGTGATCAATCGCCTGCGCCAGCAAGGGGAAGGGGACTTCTGCTTCTATTAGAAACAGAAAGTTGTTCCAAAACCTAACAAACGAATGATCCTCAAATAAAGCGCCAGCAAGGGGAAGGGGACTTCTGCTTCTATTAGAAACAGAAAGTCGTTCCGAAACCTAACAAACGAATGATCCTCAAATAAACTATTTCGCCTTATTATCTCTAAATCTTATTTCTCTAAAACCCTCCACCAATTTATTCTAAGATCAGGAAATTTCGTACAGCTATCTAAAAGGGACATAATAATAAGATATAATGTACAAGGTTAATAACTGACATTGAAATTCAGATAGCTGTAAATAAACATTATTATCATTCCTAATAACACTTCTCCAATACATGATACAATCAGGAAATCTCGTACCATCATTAACTGAAAGGGACATGATATGAAATAATATGCAAGTTTACTAATTATAGTAAAAGATCAGGTAGCTGTAAATAAACATCATTATAATTTTCTACTATCCCTCCACCAATACATGATACAATCAGAAAGTCTCGTACCATCGTTAACTGAAAGGGACATGATATAAAATAATATGCAAGATCACTAATTATAGTAAAAGTCAGGTAGCTGTAAATAAACATCATTATAAGTTTCTAATATCTCTCCATCAATACATGATACAATCAGGAAATCTCGTACCATCATTAACTGAAAAGGACATGATATAAAATTATATGCAAGATTACTAATTATAGTAAAAAGTCAGGTAGCTGTAAATAAACATCATTATAAATTTCAATATCCCTCCACCAATACATGATACTATCAGGAAATCTCGTACCATCATTAACTGAAAGGGACATGATATAAAATAATATGCAAGATTACTAATTATAGTAAAAGTCAGGTAGCTGTAAATAAACATCATTATAAATTTCAATATCCCTCCATAAATACATGATACTATCAGGAAATCTCGTACCATCATTAACTGAGAGGGACATGATATAAAATAATATGCAAGATTACTAATTATAGTAAAAGTCAGGTAGCTGTAAATAAACATCATTATAATTTTCTAATATCCCTCCACCAATATATGATACAATCAGGAAATCTCGTACCATCATTAACTGAAAGGGACATGATATAAAATAATATGCAAGATTACTAATTATAGTAAAAGTCAGGTAGCTGTAAATAAACATTATTATAATTTTGCAAAGTAGACTAAATCTTATAAGTAATAATCCACCTTATTAGCATTAGGTATTAATCTGAAACTAGTCCTTTAAAGTACAAAAGAATCGAAACAACTCCTTCCTCAAAAGCTGTTAAAAGGGAAAACTCAGTCCTGTTTCATTAAGATAAAACAAGAAAGTTATTAATGAAAATTTGCTTATAAATATATATAAATATTTACTGTAGGAAGCATAAAATAACTCATTTATTATACTATATAAGATTTTAAGGCTGAAAATAAAACGCATAGACCTGTTTAAATAAAGGGAACAAAGTAAATTATTTGCTGGAAAATAATACATTCATAAACAAAGGATAATGTCATTCTAAATACCAAATCAGAAATATGAGTCAAACAATTTGACTCCTGGCGAAACACAAAACTTAATTCAAAATCCCAATCGTACAATGAGTGATTGTATACTTAGAAGAGATAAATATAAAAATTTGAGAACCAATCACGCATTATATTAACAGGTATTGCGTATATTGGATTACAGATCCAATATACGCAACACAGTATTAAAAAAATAATCTTTATTAATATATTAGCTAAATTGTCATCAAATTTAAAGGGGACATAATAAAATATTTGTCTTAGAGTTAAGATGACTCTAAAGCAAGCAAAACGACCACAAACCTTCGCCGTCTTCTCTTTTTCTTAGGATTGTCGTGTTAATATCTTGCTCAGTAATATGGTACCAATAGCAGCCACCTTATAAAAATAATATCAAGAAAAAAAAACTCTGAGAGAAAAAATATTTTCAAAGGCCAAAAAAATACGAAGACGGCTCAAAACAAAACACTGTCTGAAGTAAAAGAGTCTCTAGAAATTATTGCCTTTCATCTGCCAATAATTTGCACCCTTTTAAAAAGTTACCCTGTATTATTTGAGAAAAACCCTGTATACATAAAAGTGAACCTTGATTTCAAAATTGTTCTTTAATTTCGATTAAACACACGAAATACATCAAACTAGATACCTTTAGTCCGTATTTAGGTAAATACCGGCTAGAGATGAGTTAAATAATCGGCAAATTTGAGACTATGTGCACATGTTCCTAGTACGTTCAGATACTTGTTTAAAATATTTGTTCCATTCAGTCCACCTGGTAATTCAAGATATAAGCTGTCCTAGTACCAAACTTCATCCAATTTGGTTCAGCCGGTTGAGTGTGGAGTTACGAATGATGATGATGATGATGAAAAGTATTATATGTGCTAATCCAGCGTATAAGCTATCCTAGTATCTGAATTCATCCAAATCAGTTCAGCCGTTTGAGCGTAAAGGAGTAAAAAAATATGGTGATGATGATGATGAAAATCATCCCATGTGCTAATCCAGTATATAGCTATCCCAGTACTTAATTTCATAGCAAATCAGTTCAGCCGTTTGAACGTAAAAGAGTAAAAAAATATACCTACATACTTCCGCCTTTACAATGTTAAACAGTGTAATCACTCAATAATCCCCAGCATTCTTCAATACACAAAACCCGCTAGTGGCAACCATCATCTGATAAGGAAGAGAAGAGTTCCCTAAAGTATTTATCTAGACTTCAACTTAATGCTCCATTTTAAAGGTTCAGAAATCAATCGAAGATTTCTATTTATCGAGCGTTTGCGTAGCCTAATGGTATAATGAAATTTGCAGCTGAAAATTTGATTTGTCTTACTTAAACCGGTGAATTCTTTTTTTATGGTAATTTTATGATATAACTAGCCGCACCCATGTCTTCACCCGAGTGGATGATGATGAAAAAGGTTTTCATTCCAGGGCATAAGCCACCT
Organism: Alsophila aescularia; assembly: GCA_946251855.1. Lineage (NCBI taxonomy): Eukaryota > Metazoa > Arthropoda > Insecta > Lepidoptera > Geometridae > Alsophila > Alsophila aescularia. Next base: position 20,193,654 of record OX276377.1, on the reverse strand, counting down.
CAACTTCAAACCTCAACCATATCCGTTCAGTTGTTTGATCATACATCTAGTCATGAAGTACATCGCGTACCATACCCAAACTAGGTACAAAATACTTTACTAAAGCATGGAAGCAATATTCAGATAAAAATATTGCCATTATTAGCGTGTTGCCAACCGTCCACGACTAGCTGCACATGCGGCGAGCGGAGCGAAAGATTACGGGGAGTACTGTCTCGCTCACTCGATATACCTAGTTACCGCGCTACAATCTCGCGATCTATGATTTCATGTGGACTAAGTTGATACCTAAGACTAGGTGCCGCCCACTACTAAAGTACACGTGATCTCCGCACCTGTTCCAGTATCCTCCACTCGATGCGCGAACAAACATACAGACAGACAGATAAAATTCCCAAACGTTATATTTCCGTTCAACAGCCATTCCAAGCACCACAGACCAATCCTTCCCAAACTACATTGTACAGAGACCCCCTGACACACGGCTCCATTATAAGTATAGATTAATATGATAGAATAATTATACGTGCGCACTGCTTACGTTTTTTTCTATGTGTCGATCGTCCCTCGCATCGCTGCACAGAATAAATAATAGTACAAGATAGAACGTAGCCGATTATCCCTTTAAATGCTTTACGTTCACTACCATAATTATCGTATGTTCTCTGCTTGTTAGCTACTACCTTACCGCGTGCGCACGCGCAGTATGTGCGCAATGAGGCATGTTGGCGATATATCGTCACCGACTAGACAAAACATAACACAAAATTCCCTTTACGAGGGCTACGTCCCTCCAGCATGCCGGACGGAGCGGGCGCCGCACACCGAACATAAACACTACCCCAATTCATTAAAACAAACCCCAAGTAACCCTTCTCGAATCAGAAATAATTTTAGTACGCCTCTCATCCTGTTAGTGCACTATTTCGCTGAAACTCCAAGTATCTTCCAAGAGCGCCGCTCGGTGACTCCCCGGGCCCAGGCCGCCCAATCACTTTCGGTACACTAGATTTTTGTAATACAGGGCCGATCGACGCGCGCACAACCACTCACTTTTAATGTTTCTTCTTGACTGGCCTCTCAACACGTGTTAATTTCTCGAGGTCTCGCAACGACTGCCTCGGACGCCCGGCCTCGCTTAACTGTTACGTACGTGTCTTTGCGGAGCTGCTCTGCACGCGACCTACCCTTAGAACGATCCCGCACTGACTGCCCCTCTCCGGCACTGGCTCTCGGGTTTTTTCCATGCGCATGATTCGATGGACTACGTTCGTTGTTCTCCCCACCCTTGGGCTGCAATGCTACAACGCTGAGCCAAAACTTTCCACTTAACTACAAAAAAAACGAAACTAAACAATTCCAGCAGCAGCAATTTTTACAACAATTTATACTAAATAATTCCAGTAGCTACGAATTTTATGATTAGAATAACAATGCAATGTTCACGTTAAGCCTTTGTACCTAACCATAATTCGATCGATCGATGATCGAATTATGGTTAGGTACACCGTTAAAAAAAAACAGCTGACTTCATATTGGATACGCATAGGTTCCGTAGCCAGGATCCTAAGTTACCCAACAATGAAAAGCACATTGCAATCGGTGCAGTAGTTTTTCACGTGATAAGCCAGTAAAGTTAGCCAAACGTGGCCAGCTATTGTTTAAATGTTTTTTAGCAAGTATGCCTGCTTAGCGAGAGCATATCTAATATTGTTCATAAAGGAAAAATTTGAATCACGGACGGGGTTTGAACCCGCATCATTCCGTACCACTGCGCGTTTTGTTTTAAATTAGATGTGGTCAGCTATATCTCATAAACTAGTAAATTCGGGTCTGGCACGATGGCCTTTCAAACAAGCTTCCCTCATATGGATTACCTGTTGGCTTTTGCAATTGGATAGCTGATTTTTTGAGGGAACGATTTACTCAAGTAGTTCTAGAGGGCTGCTCGTCTGATCAAATGTTTATCAATGCCGGTGTACCTCAGGGCTCGGTTCTCTCGTCCAGACTGTTTGTAATGCACATTAATAACCTTCTGAAATTCGATACCTTTGGGTATGCAGATGATAGTACTGTAGTTGAGAAATAAATTTCCAATGCTCAAGCCAGCTGCAACGCTGTCCAGTTTCAGAGAGGCGCTTTGGTAGAATGTTTGAGTTTAGCCTTAGAAATCGTGTCCGATTGGGGCGATGCTAACTGGTTAAGATTAATGCTACAAAAACGCAGGCGTGTTTGTTTTCTGCTAACAATAGCTCTCTAGACCGATTTCCGTCTTTCCGTGGTGTAACAATACCTTTAGGCAACCATCTGGAGCATTTTGGCGTCGAACTCACATCGAACCTGAATTTTGGGTCTTACATTGAATCCAAAGCCAAGGTAGTTGCAAAGGAACTTGGTATTTTGTCTAAAGTTAGGCCGGGACAGCCGATGATACTCAAGTTAAGACTAAGCTTCAATATCTGGCACACCGATTTGAAGTCGCAAGCCTGTCGGTATTCTACAGATTGCACTCTGGTGAGTGTGCACAAGAACTGCGCAATCTGATTCCCCCATCACCTTTCCATCACCGTATGACTAGACGATCGGCAAACCTTTTAATCGTTGAAATACCTCGCACAAGAACGATGCTTTACGCTTCTTCATTTATTATAAGAACTGCAAAGGAGTGGAATACCATAAGCTCGTCAGTGTTTCCGGTAAAATATAACCCAGGTGTGTTCAACTGAAGAGTGAATAGGTATCTCCTAGACAAGCGTGCTACACCTTCACATCATCGCTTTTGATCAGGTGAGGTCGTGGTCAAATGATTGCCTAAAAAGAAATGAAAAATAAAAGACTAAATAACTGTGATATTTTTTTGAATCTGTACTTTAGGAATTGGAAATGGGTCAATTTAGAGTCGAATATTTCATAGACGAACCCAAATAAATAAATAAGTAAAATAAATCTGGTTATAATTTTAAAATACCTTTTCAAAACGATACCATTCGGTAGGGTAAAAATAACTTTACTTTTCATGGGAGCTAATCAGAAATAAGTTTAAAAATATTTTTTTAAATTATATTATTATTATAAAAAAATTGTATAATGTGTAAAATTTCAATATTGTAGTGTTAATAGTGGATTGGATAAAAACCTCTAGATGGATTTTCATTTTTTTATTGAACGAATCTTCCTATCTGTAACGGTTATTTGCTGTCTAGAGATCCCTGTTAAAAAACTCGCCTGTATATATTTTGTGAATGACTCTTGCCATTTTGTCGAGATTATCGAGGACTTAAACCGGAACCAAACGAGATCATGGTGAGTTTCGACGTGGAATCTCTTTTTACTAACGTTCCAGTAAAAGAGTGCCTTGAAATCGTAATGGAAAAGTTGAGAGAGAACCATTTCTCAGAAAACTTGATTGTTTTCCTGAGGAATTGCCTAGAAATAAATTACTTTCTATGATGGAGTCGCTAAGGGTAGTCCTGTGGCACTTCCTTTGGCCAACATTTGGATGGAGCATATTGAGAAGGCCATAGATCTACATTCGTTTGCGGTGAAGATATGGAATAATTATGTGGATGATGTATTTCTATCATAAAAGGCAATGAACAGACGGCGGAACAATTCCTGGGTCATGTGTACTCACTCGATCCATGGCAACATCAAGGTGGACAAAACGTCAGCTTTCCTGGATGTCAGAGTATCGGTGAGAGGTCTCACCGATACTCTGACATCCAATGGCTCGTTATCTCATTCTGTTTATAGGAAGCCAACACACACTGACAGATACCTCAACGCCTTGTCATATCACCACACGCGTCATTTACAATCAGTAGCCAGATCTCTCATAGACAGAGCTCTTACCCTATGTGACCCTGAACATTTAGATGCCAAAGTTTCGCATGATCAGGTGGTACTCAAGTGAAACGGATATGGATGACCAGACGTTGGCGTCCTAGACGCAGATATAAAAAGAGAAGGACTAATGTCGATAGATGTCAGCTTTCAGGCTATATGTAAAATGAGTGACGGATAAAGTCAGCGCAATTATATCATGGCTTATCATATTGTGGCATGTCAGAACACCAAAAGATGCAATTTCTTTTCAAACACCTGGCGTATATAAGATATTTTGCAGCTGCGGTAGTACTTATATTGGACAAACCAAGCATACTATAGCGGAAAGAGTCAAAGAACACATTGCAGCTGTACAGAACCACTAGATAAATAAATCTGCAGTCACTGACCATTTGCTCGAATCGGGCCCTATTCACTGGATTGAACTCCACGACCCGAACATCCTCTCCATGGAACGTCACTACTACTCCAGGATTGTAAGTGGTTGAAATTAAGAAGTATTCCAATTTCAACCAGGAGGATGGTTTCAAGTTGGCTGAATAATAAACAAGTGTTTGCGTCGCAGTTTATGTCAGAAGAATTCTGCATATGTCCTTAGTGTTGTGTGTCGTGTTAATTGAGATTTTTTACAAAACCAAGTGCGGGTAGTTGGAGACAACGCTCGCGCTTCTCGACGCTGACAACCGCTACATCGTCTCCTCGTGACCACGATCAATGCAACTTGATGTTGACGTTTCGACGTCAAGGTAAATAAAAATAACAATAGAGTTATCAGCACGATTAAGTCCCGTTTAAATATTTAACTACACCTGTGTTTATATATATTCTGTCGCCGTAAAGAAGAAAAAGTAAAAGGTTATTTATTTTTACAACATAGTGTTATTTATATATTTGGAATCAACGTGTTAAAACGCATCACCTTCTGTTTTATAATTTGTCTGCGGGAGCTATCTCCAGAGATACGAGTATACTAAGCAAATAGGGCGCAACTGACATGTATTTTCCACTGTTACTAAAAAGAAAAGACTGACATCTATGTTGCTAAGTTGAAAACACTTAATATATCCCAGAAGTCTATGATTATATGCGAATTTAGCATCATTACGAAGTTTAAAAGACGTTAGTGGGTAGGTGCGCCCTATAAATTTAATATCATACAATATCATTTTAAATACCCAGGTGCAAATGCAAATGCGCCATCTTCTCCATAATAAAGAATCTTTGTACCGATATACTAAATTGAATAGTCGCATTTAAGGTTGTGTTAGGGATTTCCAGTTAGTGTTTGATAGTGAAGAAGGGGCAGTGCTCAAAGGCATTTCAATCGGTTTTGCCTGAGTCATCGTGGTAATAGAAGAGTATTTTGGGAAAATTTGCCGATAAACAAAAGGGTAATAGATTATGAGGGATGATGGCCTAACGGTTCTATAGTGCAATTTAGAATCCAACGATACCAGGTTCAAAACCTAGGCTTGGTGCGGACCAATGACTTTTCTGAGTTATGTGCGGTTTTCCATCGCTCCGTGCTTCGGAGGGCACGTTAAGCTGTCGGTCCCGGCTATTATTGATTAATAGCAGTCGTTAAGTCATGTCAGAGGCCCTCGGGCGGCTTGATAATCTCTGACACCAGAGGTCAGCACTACGTCATACGACAAAACAAAAAAAAAACAAATAGATTAAAGTCTGTTAGGGACTACTAAAGATACTTTTTAATTGATTAATTAAGAACTTATTTATAATTAGTGTGATATATGTGTGTATGTATGTATGTGTGTTTGTGTATGTTTGGGTGTATGTAAGGGTGTATGTAGGTGTGTATATGTGTGCGTATTTATGTTTGTTACTCCTTCATGCTTAAACAGCTGAACGGATTTGGATAAAATTTGGTACCAGGATAACTTACATAACATATAGATTACATTTGATCCCGATTTAGGACCAAATACATTTTTTTTGTATGGGTATTTCCACTTCGATGTCAAAGTGACAGCTGTCAAAGTGACTGGTGTCAAAGTGACATGGGTCAAAGTGGTATTTAAATTATAAATGTGAAAGTTTGTGTATGTTAGTATGTTTGTTAGAGCGCTATTTTATCATCATCATCATCATCATCATCAATCCACGTGGGTGAAACCGCAGCTAGTAATAAATGTATAATGACTGAATTAAGAAGACTGTTAAATAAAGTAAAGTATAATGATAACTTAGGTTGATTTTAATCTATATATATATGAAATGATTAATTATTCTAAATATTGTTTAGTTGTAATAAAAGTATTATTTGCCAGAGACGTAATAAATTTATTTAAACTGATTAAAGGGCTGTTAGCTAAGGTAGTAATAAATAAATTGCTCTACCTACATCCACAGTTAAGGACGCTTTACTTGTCTAGTATTTGCGTACTGTAATGTTTTCATACTATGTAGTTTTTCAAAATTGCTAGATGACAAAATTAAAGAAGGCCGCAAGTGGCTAGTTACCTCTTCAATCTATATTATAATCGTAAAACTTATTGTCAACAATATGAAGAAAAGCATTATGCCAACATACTACTTTGGAAAGGCTTACTGGTTAGTTACGCCTTTTCAATATTGTATTTAATATTTTTGTTTATTTTTACCACAATAAAGGGCAAACTTTCAAACATTTAAATCATGAGATAATTACTAATGAAATAAAAAAATATGCTCTCATGTAGGTACATTTTTTTTCATATAACTGCATTTTGAAATAGTTATTTAGGGCATTTATTTTGATCTAGCAGATTTTTAAACATTTCTTAACTTTAACATTTTTTATCTCCATTTTGATTTAATGTCAGTTGCGCTTTTTTACCTTATAATGGCAGTGTTGTTATGTATATGTCGGCGGCAGATAGCTTAATCCGCTGTTTAATTAACCGCTTAGCCTTTTGATTGAATGGTGCCATTCAACTAACGCCCTGAATGATATTCAGCCATTCAATCAAATAGCTAGACAAATGAGTAGAATCGATCACGTTTAACTTCTTGATTAGGCTATACATTTAAATTTAGTTCGAAATTTACATATATGTCCGCTTTCTGCCACCTGGCGCTGAAGTCTACACTCTCAATCCATATACGTAGTAACGCTTCTTAGTCTGTGGTCAATATGGTGTCAGCAAGCAACAATATTGTTGGCATTTCTCACAGTTTGATTGCGTTTACGCAAAAAATACAATAGAAGAATGTAGTGACAAAAATAATGTGACTCGTCTGTTGCAAACTTCTATGTTTAATAGAACTGTGCCTAAAAAAAATTAGGTGGAACATGAAAACTGTTTATAAACATTTGTCTGATTGCAAACTACTATGTTTGATACAATTGCTTCTATGTTTAATAGAACTGTGCCTAAAAAAATTAGGTGGAACATGAAAACTGTTTATAAACATTTGTCTGATTGCAAACTACTATGTTTGATACAATTGCTTCTATGTTTAATAGAACTGTGCCTAAAAAAAATTAGGTGGAACATGAAAACTGTTTATAAACATTTGTCTGATTGCAAACTACTATGTTTGATACAATTGCCTCTTATTTTGATATTATGAATGGTCTAAGCAATCAGCCAGCCAGTTCATTAAATTTCATACGGCTGAATATCATTCAGGCCGCTAGTTGAATGGCACCATTCAATCAAAAACCTAGGCAGTTTATTAAACGGCGGATTAAGCTATCTGCCTTCGACATATACACCGAAAAAACATACGATCGAAAAAACAACCAGATTTTCAGACTCGAACTTTTTAAATCTACGTGGACGTAAACGCGGGCAAAAGTTAGTATTAAACAACATTTGTATAATTATTAAACCTATACTAAAACCTTACTTACGTACATTAAACAAAATTAAACCTATTTCACAGGCAAGATTTCAAGACTTCGAGTAAAGAAACTAAGTACCTAGCTACTGTATTTTTGTATTCATTGCAGTGTCTGAAAGTTGTATTCTTCAAACAAAACAGTAGGTACTTACCTAAACAAATAAGCTATAACTGTTTATATTTCGCTACAACAATTCTACTTCAACACTGATAATCCGCCTTGTTCAGACAAGTATGTTACGCTACGATCGTAGCGCTACGCAGTATTTCGTAGACGGTCATTAACTTGTGAATTATTATGCTACGAATATACAATACGTATTTTTTTTGGATAGTGTAAAGAGCTCATTTTATTATTTTCCGACTACGGCGAAGCAAGGGACCCTTTCCTTATAATGAGTTTAAAAGTCTATGTTTATAAATGTATGTGATTTATTTTTATTTTTGCTATTTTGAGTGACGAGACGGGCAGGTCGCTCACCAGATGGTAGGTGGTCCGGCTTGCCCATAACAGTTGCAGTGCCACCCAGAACCTTGGTTGCAAAATCTTGCGCCTCACTGCACTGCTCGTCACCTTGAGGCAACAAGCGAGGTGTCAATCAATTCGTCTTCACCGCAAGATTATATCGAAAAACGGTTAACGCGGGCAGTACCGCGGGGTGCAGTTAGCACCTTATAAATATAAGTAGGTAATCTATACATATGATAAAGCAGTAAGTACCAACAAGTCTGTACAATGGAGATAGCCTAAAAAAATATGGTCTGGGGGCAAAGACATATATATATATATATTTTAAAATCGTTTTTGCTTGTTTGTTCGCTATTAATTACTATTAGACCGATTGCGATGCAGTTTTCACTGATGGATAGCGTAGGGACTGTCTTAAAAACTGATGTACTTGGTATCTCAATCCGATGAGTAGAAGCCATGGATAAAAAAACTATTTGACAGCTGACAAAATTTGGTATTTTAAAAACATATAGGAGTTGAATTTTTACATGTTGGTTCAGTTCCGATGACAAAGCATTTTTATGGTAAGCAAGACCTGAATCGACATCCAGGATTAGCTCCAGATAAAAGAACTCATGAACGGTTAACAGCATAGACGAGAAATTTTGTGTACCTACGCATTTTGTTATGATAGTCTGTTTTAAATTTCACCTTGACATGTCTCCAGATAAAGGAACTCTTCAACAATCAACAGCAGAGATAAAAAATGTTGTATACGCAATTAATTGTGATAGCCCGTTTTAAGTTTCACAACCATAGCTACTGCATATAAGCTTGCTTTAAACGCCTTTAACTTATCTTACTTTATAGGTACTTTTGGTCCTGGAATAATACGTGGGTAACTTCGCTGGCACAGCTTGTGTAAAATATGGATATATTTTTGGCTCAAAATTTTGTAACAAGTTGTGTGAAAAGTTGCATAGCGCCATCTAGTGTAATACTAGAAAAAATTGTAAAGCCCCATAGGTACTGAGTCTAGCAGGAAATAGTGAAACAAAATAGTTCATGTCTTCCGTGTCAGAGGGCGCTTTTTAAAGTTAATTCAATGTATATAGAATTAATATAGAAAAACCGAGGTGGGTGTAAGTTAATCTAATTTGCCCTAACAAAATAATATTGAAAAAATTAATACGTCGTTAATATCTACATATTCCGTTTAATTACTTCTTCACTAATTTTTTTTTAATATTCAATAACATCAGCTGTAGGTAGAGTAATTTAACTTAACCAGAACCGCGTAACACGAAAAACGCAACACTACTGTAGCAACGAAAAACTGTTGAAATTACATATTTTCTAACTTTTAGGTTGAAGAAAAATCATTTCTTATTTCAATTATCTGGTAGTTGGTGTCTAGAATTACTGACTGTTATTTAAGTTTGATAACTGTACAAACGTTAATTATAATGTTGTAAATTTTATAATGTAATTCAGTGAAGGTAATGTATAATGGTGCCGATTCTGGGTGCACCAATTAAACCTAAAACTAAATTTGATAGCTCTAAAATTATTGTTGTCACTTTCAAACCTTTTGGAAACGAAAGGGCCAGCAACTAGTTTAGTTTTATTTGGAGCACTAAGAATCGGTACCTATCTTCTATCTATACTTATAATAAAGCAATAAGAAAAAGTCTGTTCAATGAAGATAATTATAAAAAAGGTCTAGGGTACTTAAAATAAGCTACTGAATAAGCACAGAATATTATTAAAAATCGTGTTTGTCTGTTTGTTTGTTAGTTTGTTTGCCTGTAGTTTGTTCGCGCATCACGTAAAAACTACTGCACCGATTGCGATGCGGGTTTCACTGATGGATAGTTTAGGGTTTGACTTAAAAACTGGCGTACTTGGTATCTCAATCTGATGAGGAAAAGGCGAGCAATTAATAAAAATATTGTTGACGGCTGAAGGAATTTTGAACAAATGTTGGTATATTGGTATTTTACGTCCTGGAATAGCACATAGAGTACTATTAACCTAGAGAAATGACCACGGATGCGAAGTGAAATACGATAATTTAAAAAAATATGTCTAGTTTTCTTAAAATAATCTACTGAACAATTATTTATTTTTTAAATCGTGTCTGTGTGTTTGTCTGTTTGTTTTTTTATCTGTATGTTTGTTCGCGCATCACGTAAAAACTACTAAAGCGATTGCGATGCGGTTTTTACAGTTGGTTAGCTTAGGTTTTGACTAATAAACTGGGGTACTTGGTATCTCAATTCGATGAGTAGAAGCCGAGCAATCTATAAAAAACTTATTGACGGCTTTTGAAGAAATGTAGTACTTACATTGTACTTTATAGGTAGTTTTGGTCTTGGAATAACACGTGTGGGCTACTTTTAAATGAAATGACCACGCAGGCAAAGCCGCGGGCACAGCTATTACAATATATTTTCACTTGTTTATGCTAGTAAAGTTCTTGTTTATGCTGGGTGTAAGCGGGCTAAATTGTATAACTATAAACTGTATATATAACTGTATTTTATGCTCCGTTGCATAAAAGTGTTTTACTTCTCTAGTTCTCTGTGGTTTCCGACCCGAGCCTAATGTTTTATGTAGTTTTTTTTTATATATTGACGTAATAGAATTCCACGTCTTTTCCAAACAGTAAAGAAATGTTTGGATATATAAAATATCATTGTTTAATTTCCTCTCAATAGAAGTGTCAAGTAGATTGTAATCCATCCATACCATTATATAAAAGTGAAACATAGTATGTTTGTTTGTTTGTTTGGGAAGCTTTCACCTGATATCGGCTGGACGGATTTTGATGAAATTTAGAATGGAGATAGCTTATACCCTGGAATAAAACATAAGATACTTTTTATCCCGAATAATTGTAGTTTTCTACGGGAAAACTGGAAAATGTTGATTACTCACTGTAAGGAACCGTTGCGATCACATAATGGTATGTGGTTGCCATGGAAACGAAATAACAAGTCTGTCAAAAACCATCTAGAGTGGTGCTATACCTACTTTTGCATTGGTTTTTAATATCCTAGAAGAAAATAGGATGTTTTTTTCGCGATAAACAGTAGTCCACGCGTACAAAGTCGCGGGCGGGAAAACTCGTCGTTTATAAAACAAAACATCTCTAATTAAATGGTTTGTTTATGTACCTGTTGTACCATCTACTATTTTTATTGTACGTTGCCCATTTATCGACGCACTTCATTACACATCTTCTAAGAAACTTCAAATTAGCACGTACGCAATAGAAGCAAATGAACTATGACTGTACAAGACCAAGTAACTATTAGGCTGAGGTTATACTGGGGAATAACATAGAAACCATGATTTTGATATCAATAAGAACACTTCGTTGAGCATTCGCTTGACTACAGTCAATGTTAGTTAATCGAAACTTTGATATTAGTCAAATTGCTATTTTGATATTTATTTCCCTTAATTGTGTAAAATCAAGATTTCAATTCACAAAAGAGCAATTAATATGTAAACATTAGTTAGTTAGTTTAGTTATAGTGTACATTTGAAAGATATGTTACTTTTAGTTATATCTAGTCCACCAAGTCTAGTCTAACTTCACTGATTAATGATAAAATATGCATTTTTTTCTAACTTCTCTGATAATTGATATAATAACATGCATTTATTTCAGACGTATTGTTAGCAAATAACTTTATTCACGATAGAAAATTATCTAAAACAAAGTCAACTCTATATATTGCTAAGAGTTTTGTTCAAAACTATGTAACCATTCATCATCATCATCATCAGCCTATATCTGTCCACTACTGGACGTAGGCCTCCTAATGCACGCCACTGAGTTTGGTCTTTTTCTTTTGCCGTTCATGAGCAGATTTTGCCCATAATCGTCACGCTGGGCATGCGGGTTGGCAATCGCAGGGCGTAGCTTCTCGCACCGGTGACGCTGCTGCCCATCACCGGCCTGTGTCATTTGGCTACGCTTGTTTTTGGGATAGTTTTACCGCCATCCGTCGGTTGTCAGAGCCTCTAGTTTTCCAGCCGAAAATGACATACCTAATCGTCCTTAGTATTTGTTCACTCCTTCTGCCTTTCCCTAGAAAAACTTTACAGAATAAATTCATCCGCAATGTAGTAGGTGCGCCCTGGTATCAGAGGAACACCGACCTGCATTGCGATCTCGAGCTTCCCTCGATCCTTCAATACATGAAGGATGCTTCCCACCACTACTTTAACGCGGCAGCCCATCATCCCAACCCTCTTGTAGTTCAGGCATCTCAACAGACGCGACAACATACGCAATAAAGCCGTAGACGCCCTAGAGACATGTTAAGCGATCCGGACAATAAAATCGCTGCCGCAGTGAAAGCAGCCGAACCCGTCCTCACCATCTGACATCACATTTAGACACAGACACTGACCTCGCGCGGCGAGGTCTATGGTATATTATTCGCCTTCGAGTTTCTTACCGATCCTACGAGTTTCTTGTCGATCCTACGAGTTTCTTGCCGATGCTTCTCGAAGGTATATTCCGAATCAGTGGTTAGTTATGCAAATAATTTAAAGGGCTCTAGCCATTTCTCAGAGCCCCCTCGATAACCACCAAAAGTAGCGATCCAGGGGTGTTTAGTCAGACCCCCGTAATCACTGGCAACTGTCCAAGCCGAGGTTCGTACCCCCTGGGTGCCCTTGAGCAAGTTTGGCGTGCGCCTTTTGCGTCACGCATTGTGGCGGAGCACTGTCTGCCCGCCCCTCCGTTACCTACGCTGACGCGTGACGCTGTAGAGGTCAGTTATAGACCAACAGCATAAATCCTTCATAAAAAAACCTATTTTTTATCAGTGATGTAACCATTCAATTGTGTAAATCAATTTTGTTTAAGTCGTAGGTATATTGTCGAAGCCGTGATATTATAATTTTACTAGTAAATTATAATTGCACAGTATATTGTCAATCGGCTCCATTTACGTGTCTATATATTTCTTGGTCAATACGGCGTCGGCAAGCAATAATATTGTTGGTGTTTCTCACAGTTTGACTACGTTTACGCAAAAAATTGTTCAATGGAAGAATGAAGTGACAAAAATAATGTGAATGACTCGTCTGTTTGAAAACTACTATTTTTACTAGAATTGCGCTTAAAAAACTAATTAAGTTAGTTAGATTGAAAACTGTTTATAATTATTTGTCTGTTCGCAAACTACTATATTAGATAAAATTGCGAATAAAAAACTGGCGTCTAAAAACTAGGTGGGTTAAGTTGAACATGAAAACTACGAGTATACTATGAGGTGGTCACTGATTGGTCCGATTTGCAATATTAATTTAGCAAAATTTTTTTTTTGGTGTGCGGAGGAGGAGGTGGCGCGTCGCCTTCAATAGCTAACAACCATCTCGTTTACCTCAGCTTTGAAACATGAAAAACCGCAGCTAAATTGGTCCATTCGTTTGGAAAATACGATTCTCACCCCTCTTTACTCGACCTTTTTCAACCACAAGATTTACGCAGCCCACTGGTATATTTTTATAATTTTTTGTTTTCTAGTTAAGAATTGAATTACTAGCCCCACTGTTGAAGATTTGCTGCCCTTTATTTAAGCATATTTTCAAGTATTAAGCGTTATTTAAACTTACTGCTTGCGGAATTCCTTTTCGAGTTTCGAATACCACAGTGTAGCAACAGCTTTAGCTAATCTGCGGTACACAGACAACATCAGGTAACGAGGCTCGGGCAAACATGTATCTACCCTTGTTACTGGGAGTTCTAATTAGATACAGTGTGGGTAGTTACATGTTTTAAAGGATGAAGTCCGATATCTAATGGTCTGGTGGAGGTGGGGACATATATTTTGTAGGTAGAGTCACCCGCATTAGTTGTTGTATACATTACATATTATTATATACTAGTTTTCCCGCCCGCAACTTCGCCCGCGCGGACTACTGTTTATCGCATAAAATACATCCTCGTCTGGGATATTAAAAACCAATGTAAAAAAGGTATAGCACCACTGTCGATGTTTTTTGACATACTTGTTATTTCGTTTCCATAGCAACCGTTTCTTACAGCGAGTAATCAATATTTATCCAGTTTTCCCGTGGAAATTTACAATTTTCCTGGATAAAAAGTACCCTATATTTTATTCCAGGATATAAGCTATCTCCATTTCAAGTTTCATCAAAATCCGTCCAGCCGTTATCGCGTGTAAGCTCCCAAACAAACAAACAAACAGACAACGTTTCACTTTTATATATTGGTATGAATGTTCTACTAATTCAATCAATGGGTGAAAGAATTTTGAAAATTTGTTAAGTATTTTTTTAGTGTGTTTAGCTACTACTGGAATACCGGTTAATACCGCTTTTTATGCTCAAGTGGTTATGATATTACTGTTGAAGTAAGTAGATAAATTGCACATTATTTCATATAATATCAAAGTATTAAATGTACACGGAAAAACCGCTACAACTTATGTAGGTAATCATCAACTTATGCCATAAAAAAGTATACATATTTTTTCTAAATAAGGCTGTGACATCAATAAAATTTCACAATAAAGAAATGCATAGATGGATAACACTAAAAATACATTACAACTGAAAGTACACTACTTATTATAACACCTGGGTAAATATCTTATTGGAGACATGGTCAGTGTAATTGAGACATTTATTCTACACAAACTGCGCGTGCGGCCTTGCCTGCGTGGCCATTTCTCAGAGTTAAAAGGTAGCTATGTGTTATTCCAGGACCAAAACTACCTAAAGTACAATAATACTACATTTCATCGAAATTCGTTCAGCTGCCACATAGTTTTTTATCAATGGCACGGCTTCTACTTATCGAATGGAGACACAAAGTACCTACATAAGATTTTACGTCAAAACCTACGCTATATCCGTCAGTGAAAACCGCATTTCAATGTGTACAGAAGTACATACATCCAAACAAACAGACAGAGACACTATATTTAAAATGTTATATTATTGATCAGTAGCTTATTTTAAGTCTGACAGTGAAAACCGCATTTCAATCTGTACAGAAGTTTTTGCGCGTACATACATCCAAACAGACAGATACACTATATTTAAAATTTTATATTATTGATCAGTAGCTTATTTTAGGTCTTCAAGGCATTTATTTTAAATGATCTTCTTTATACACTTTTGATTGTTACAAATGAAATGAATATCTGAAACCAAGTGAATGTTGGGAAGTGACAGGTGTCAAAGTGACAGTTTGTATTGAAAGGGTTGGGAAGAGTGGGGGAAGTGGGAAAAGATTTTATTCGTTTTCTGTGCTTTTAAGTATTTTCTAAAATAGGGTTTAAATAATATGTTTCTTGTTTATTTTTATACCATTCAGTGAATGGTGGGATTAGATAGTGAATGGCATTCACTATCTAATCAAGCATTATGAGTGCGGCAGTGAGACCTATACAGCATTTTCGTATATTGTAACTCTATCTTAAAAACGGTTAGACTTAGAAACTTGAAACTTATTTTCAGAATTTATGATACTAATATACAATAAAAATACAAAAAAAAGTACCACAGTTTTTTTTGCATTTCTCTTTAAGCTTTTAATTAAATTTTGCGGTTATTTATTACCCTATAGACATTTTTTATAGTACGGAACCCTGTATATATGAGACGACTGTCCAGTTAAAACTGTATGGATCAATAATTATATACGTACCTGCAGAATAGTTCTCTGTTCTTATAACTATATTTGGAGTATTGAAGGTTCGTAACATGACTGTTCTAATGAGCTGGGTGTGTGTATAGTTAATCAGACAATGGCAACTCCATAAACGTTGCTCAGTTGCGTAACTTGAAAAATCATTGAAAGTTACACTAGTCAACTGTGTTTTTATTAGATACCAGTTTGTTTTTTATTTGTAATATTTGAATAAAACAATTAAAAAAAAACTCATGCAGTATGTATCCAAAGACGAAGTATTTAGAAACCCCATAACTAATAATATAAATTCGCTATAAATTACAAAAATATTTCCAGATATAATTCATCATTTCTGACATAGCATGTTAAGTCGATAAATCTTATCTCCTAATCGATTTACGTAAGAACCAGTCAGCATCGTCGTCCAAGTGGAGTATATCAGTTTTAATCGATGTGCTCAGATTATTAGTATTCCTTTAGTGTTGCTAAATCGATGTCTCGAGCTGGTTGTATCGATTTGTTTGTAATTTTCGTTTATTATCCATTGTGTTGTGTGATGTTAAGGTTGGAAACAAGATGACGAACATGGTGAGTGATTAATTTACTATCATACATGGATTAACTTTATTGATTGTGGATAATATTATGTTTTGTACAACAGTTTCGTGTAATTTTTTGTTATATCATTCTGGTATGAGTTTTAATGATAAAGATAATGTTTTGTACATGAAACACGTAAATGAAATTTATAAACTGTTATAGCAGTTTTCTTGTCTAGGTTTCAGCTACATACATAAAATATATATTGGTATAGCCACAGTCACCAGGATATAAAAAAATTATATCGTTTGTGTTTCGCAAGATAACTGTGCGTTATCATTGAGTTCAGGGGAACCCCTTTAAGCTGTAAACAGGGATTTAGCTATCAATTTGAGGATTATTTATTTTCATAAATAGGTACCCAGATTTAATTCATACCTAGATATTATACTGAGTATTGATACCTTGTAAAATAGAATCCTCATTTCCAGCACTACTTTACCCACTGCTAGATTTAGGCCACTTAAAATGTACAATGATTTATTTAATAAGTTATTAGCACAATTCGTTGTCCTGGCCCAAAAACTATACTGTAGCAATGGTAGCCGAACGGTTCAATAGTGACCGAATCCGACCAACTTAAAATCCAACGACACCTGGTTCGGTCCTACGCTCCGCACCAATGACTTTTCTAAGTTATGTGTGGTTTTCCATCGCTCCGTGCTTCGGAAGGCACGTTAAGCTTTCGGGCTCGGCTTTTATAGATATCAGTCGTTATTCCATGTCAGAGGCCCTCGGGCAGCCTGGAAAACCCTGACACGAGAGGCCAGTACTACCTCATATGACAAGCAAACAAACCCAAACGCAATGAAAATATATATCGTAAGGGGACCAGCATTTTCTAACCAGCACTGAGCCAGTATGATGGATTATAGCCTATACTATCTCTCTGAGAGGAATCTTGAGTCCCAGCGCAGCGGTGGGGAGGCTATAGCATACTATTTTATTTACTAATGTTTTGCATACACCGTGAGTTTTTTTTAACCTAAATTGTCCAACTGCTGGGCAAAAGTCTCCCCCATTTCCTTCCAGACATCCCGGTCCCCTACTGCAATCTGTGAAATATTATATGAAATATGAAAATGTTGCATTCAAATACCAAGACGTTAAAATATTCCTTACAATACCTGAGTGCTACAAAAATGTGGAGTCCTGTACAACACATTGTCATTTTAACATTAATGAGTTAGTTATTAATATCAATATATACTCCACATGAATGACATCGTGTTTATGTGCATTAGGAGAGATTTAAATCTTATCAATAATGAGATTTGCAGTGTTAAAGGATGTCTTTTGTGTAGCGATTTGTTATCTATATTCTGAAATCAATCAATCATTAAAATTAAAGTAAACCCTATTTCACACCCAACCGCATGGGTGCGAACCGATGCGGCTCTGCATCTTCCTCTGACTTCCTCCTTTAGGTTCTTAGGTATTGTTCACATGAAGCGATTAGTCAGCCGCCAAATTGTTTGAGCCAAAAACCAACTAGGTAAGGAGTTGGTTGTTTGCTAGAAGGCCAAATTTCACCAAGTGTTACACTTTGTACGGATTTTGATGCGATTGCAATTGTACATTACCGTACCTTATATTTCAAAATAAAAAATCTAAAGTTTGTTTGCCTCATTTTAGTTTTGTCTGCAGTCGTCTTTTTTGTTTTCTATAATATTTTATTTTTGTTTAAGCTTTATAGTTTCCCTTAGGTCCTTATGGTCATTTTGATACCTCACTCGATAGGTCTTGGTATTTTTTTGTCCCGTCGTAAATACAATATAACAGCTGTAAGCCGCCATGTTAGTTTTCTTGACACTTTATATATTATTTATCAAAATCCATCAGGCCGTTTAGGCTGTAGGACCCGCCAAAAAAACGTAAAAACAAACATACATACAACCCTCCGCAAAGGCACATCTACACTTATAATAAAACTGTAATAGGTCCAATTCTGTTCATTGAAGATATTTTGTATTTTTTTTTGGAGTTTGTTCTGTACTCCATACTGAAGCCAAAACTGTTATTTTTTTCATTTTTTTCTGTCTGTCTGTCTGTCTGTCTGTCTGACTGTCTGTATCTTGGCTAGTTGGTATAATTTGAGTTCATACTACGAGGTAGGACATAGGATACTTTTCAACCCGAAAAATTAAAGGGATTTTTTAAATAACTTTCAACCCCAATGGGTTGAAAGTTATTTAAAAGAACACTTATCACGCTGAAACTACTGGACGGATTTTGATGCAACTTGGCACAGAAATAGTTTATATGATGTGTTAAAATTGAGGTTACTTTTATCCCGAAAAAGAAAAGAGTTCCTGTGGGATACGGATCCAAAGTTATGTTAAGTATAAAGTTATATTTTTTTTTAAACAATATTTGATTCTGAAGCCAAAACTGTATTTTTATCATTTTTGTCTGTCTATCGGTCTGTCTGTATCTTGAGCGCCCATAACACCGAAACTACTACATGAATTCATATGAAACTTGGTATGATATGAGTTCATACTACGAGATAGGATATTGGATACTTTTTATCCCGATATTTAGCATGGTTCCCTTGGAAGAGGGGATGAAAGTCAAAGTGTGTACTTAGTTGTAATTCATTAACGCGTAGTCCAATTTCATTCATTATTTTTTTGTTAGAAAGGAGGTATCTACTTTAGCATTAAATTTAGGGTTTACAAACCCTAAATTAACAAGAACATTTGAACGTTCGGCTCATCTTAAGCTGGCCTTTGCACTTTATCATATAGGATTAGCGGTCACCGTAGATACAAACACAACGTAGTGTGGGACGCCGGCCAGGTGGAGAGACGACTTGCGAAAGACAGCTGTCAGTGACTAGATGAGAAGAGCTTGAGATGGAACTCAGTGGCGTTCATTGGGAGAGGCCTACGTCTAGCAGTGGACTGGTATAAGCTGATGATGATGATGTAGACACAAAAATGCCGTTAGGCTTATTCTGTGGTTAGGTCGCAAAAATCTGTAACATCCTGGTTTTTTTTTGGGATGTTGTAAGGCCAGTAGTGTCTTCGTGGTGCTCGAAATACATCGAAATTTTCGGTCATTTTTCAGATTTTAGCTTAAAACTTCTAAAAAGTGCTTCTCACGGAAAAGTTATCCATTACACTTATAAAGAAGACAACATTTGCTTTAATTTGATCCTAACTGCAGCTGTGTTATTTTATGCAAAACCAGATTTGCAGTACTTCAAACATTGGGCATTTTCCATAAGAAGTTCAAAATTATAATTTTTGCCGCCTTCCGAGCAGAATATCGGCTATAATACACATTCTACAAGGAAATTCATAATAAAACGTACAACGTTATTTATATTTAATATAAGCGCAAGTGAAACTTTGTAGGACCTATAATCTGGACAAAATGAAAAAAAAAGGAAATTGGATTTTTCAAGATATGTAAATTGTTTTAAATTAATATTGCACAGTTATCTATTGTAATGTATTAAAATTACCTCACATTTATAAATTTGATTTATTTTCAGTGTATCTTACCTACACATAACTTTTTTTTAAATCGTGTGTGTCTGTTTGTCTGCGTCTGTTTGTTTGTTCGCGCATCACGTACAACCTACTGCACTCATTGTTATGCGGTATTCACTGATGAATAGCTTAGGGTTTTACTTAAAAACTGGTGTACTTTGTATCTCCAAATAATTTGTAGAAGCCGAGCAATCGTTAAAAAACTTTTTGACGGCTGAAGGAATTTTTAATAAATGTTGTTTATTTATATTGGTATTTTAGGTCTTGGAATGGCACACTACAAAACCAAAAAATACTAACCTACACCTACAAAAATACTAACCTACAGAAATGACCACGCATGCGAAGCCGCGGGTACAACTAGTTTCTCTATAAAAATTACACTCACAAAACTTTCTCCCTGCATAAAACATACAAAATGCACATACTAGAGTGACTGATTCAGCATATTACCTGTGATATTACTTAAAGTATTTTTGCTAACTGATCATGAAAATCCATTTCGTAATCTAAAAATTGCCCTATAGAGTCCTGCAAACTTTATATCCTTTTGGAGCTACACCCCTACCCTACCAGTATCTCTACAGAGAGACGCGGAAATTATTTTACAATTTCATACAAAAAAAAGGAGTCATTAAAAAAATAAACAAGACACAAGTTCAAAAACTAAAACCCGACTACGGTCGGGTACAAAATAGCCGATGACACTCTTGCGATGGAGACGAATCGATTAACACCTCGCTTTTCAAAATTGGACCAAGTTTTTAGTTTGAACACCCTTCGTTTGATTCGCCGTAGTAGAGTACAAAAATTTGCTGATACTCTATACCTGAAGACGAATGGATGGACATCTCGCTTGTCAAAATAGGACCAATAGAGGCGACACTATGGTGGAACATCACATACCCACATACATTATATACAATACAATACAATTCAACAACTCTTTATTGCATACTGAGAAGAAGGTAATACCTATAAGAGATAAACTCATGAAATGAAAGGTACAATGGGCGGCCTTGTTGCTATGATACAGCAATCTCTTCCTTGGATTACTTGGATATTAAAGTTATCGGTTGGTGGTGCGTAATAAATAAAATAAAATACAAAACATTAATAAACTAGAAATTTTACCTAGTTATATGTACCACAAACCCACCGTTGTTTACCGAAGTCCAATTGCGACATATTTAATCATACAAGTAGGTACTTCCTTAGATTGTGAAAGTACAAATTAAGCACTTTTTGTACTTATGTTGTTTTTCTATGAGTAATGCGCAGTAGAGGTACTCTACATGTTGTTTTGATTTAATTGCGCATAGCTGAATAAGCATTTATGTACTTAGATGTTTTTCTCGCTAAAGTATGAGAAATGTAACTACTTAGTTGTTATTGCAAATGAAGAATGTACTAGAAATCGCCTACGCATTTATAAAAGTTATATAAGGAAGTTACTAAGTACAAATTGTCATTATTTTATCTTCGCTTGAATTGTACGGTCAAAAGTAAGACCAATAAAATTAACTTCAAATTTAATTTGTTGTTTATTTTATTAAAATCTCGGCTCCGTCCAATTTGTCTGGCGCAGCCGGTTGTATTTTTTTTTAAAGTCGTGGAAATTTAATTTGTCCGGCGCTTACTTCAAAAATTGTGAAATATAATTTGTCTGGCGCAACCTACATATCTGGTGCAGCTGTCCTGAATAACTTCGTGTGTTCCTGACAAATCCACGTAAAAAAATACTCGAACCAAACAAATACGACTGTATTGGAAAAAGGAGTTGAGAAACAATTCAGCGAGTGGAATAATCACCGAGGCATGGGATCGAGCGGTTTTAAGTGAGTCGAAAATCATTCACTTTCCGTATTCTTGCCCTGCTATTCGACCCTTAGTGTTTTTGGACAAAAATTGCCAATACACTTGTTATTTTTGATTTATTGTATGCGAATTTATGATTTTTATGTGAACTTATTGATTTTATGTGTTTTTATTGATTTTTATGTGAATTTTTTGACGTTTTATGCGTTTTTATTGATTTTTATGTGAATTTTTTTGACGTTTTATGCGTTTTTATTGATTTTTATGTGAATTTATGTGTCTTTATTGATTTTTATGTGAATGTATTGTCATTTTATGCGTTTTTATTTGAATTTTAAGTGAATGTATTGATTTTTATGCGTCATAATTGTTTTTTATGTGAATTTATTGTTTTTTATGCGTCATAATTGATTTTTATGTGAATTTATTGATTTTAATGTGTCTTTATTGATTTTTATGTGTTTTTATTGCTTTGAAGTGTTTTTATTAAACTTTTATGTGCCTTTCGTTAATTATTTTTGAATTTGTGTATTTTATGCGTTATATTGTACAAACGCATACTCAATTTTAATAATTTGAATTTATTTTAAATAATAATAATTTAAAATGGAATCTATGAGGATTATAACAAATGAAATTGTGAAATTAATTCCTAAATTTGATGGGAATGAAAAATTATTAAATTTATTTATTTCAAAATGTGAATATGTGCGTAGCTTAAGTGGAACCGAAATTACTGCAGCACAAGAGTTATATTTATTTCATGTTATTTCAAGTAGACTTATAGGCAGAGCAGCCTCATTATTAAGTGAACGTAGCGACATGGCTACAATTGAAAAATCTTTTTATTCAAGTTAATAATATAATTGAAAATGGAAACAGATTGTGAATTAGATGATATATTATCTGAAAATCTAATGAAACTTAGATTAAATCATATGAATCAAGAAGAACGAAATGCATTTTTTTTATTGATATAATCAAGATTAATTATTGAAATAAAAACTAAGCAAGATGCTATTTCACTAATACTTCTAATTATAATTTTATAAAATTTGAGATAAATTTAATTGATATTGAGAAAGCATTAAATAAAAATAAAATAAATGATTTTGAAAATAAAGTTACTCATGTTTATAGTTTGTTAACTCATAATCTAATGAATTATTTGAATTGTTAAAAAATATTGAGACCACAGATAAGTTAATTTTCCCTGTTAATTATGAAAATTTTGAAAACATAGAGCAAAATATAGAGATAAAAGCTTATATTGAGGGTAGGCAAATTACATATGTACTGGCAATTCCAATTGTACGCAAAAACACTTACAAATATTACCAGTTATTCCCCTTACCTATCCTTGATACTTCTAATAATATTACATCCTTGATACTTCCTAAATATCCTTTTATCCTCGTGAAGGATTTGAACTCTATTACATTGCTCTCCAAGCCATGCGACGAGATTGATGAGAATCTAATTCTTTGTAAAGAAAGTTGTGCAGTCGTATTGGAACAAGATAAATGTATAACTGATTTAATGAAATTTACGTTGAATATTACGTCGTGTTCTCCAATTTTAATCGAAACTTCAGAGATAAAGGTTCAACAAATTGAAATGAACATATGGATAATTTTTGCAAGTTACCAAACGTACTTGACAAAAACCTGTGAAAATGAGATTATTCGAGAGAAAATCCTTGGTACTTATATTTTAACCTTGGACGATAATTGTAAAATACAAGTTGAAGATATTACTCTACGGAAGAAATTGTTCAGAGGAATGAACTTACATATTCCTAAACTACCATTGATAAATTTACCAAGTGTTCCAGTTACAAATAATTTCAAAAGGAAACCTGTTAACTTAGATGGAGTAAATATGGAAAATCTACAAATGCTGAATTATATTTTGAAGAAAAGTGAAAACAGTGAATATAGTGAAATGAGTGAAATGGTCAATAAAGTGCATATAAAAAGTGTTAGTTTATGGACATTAATACTTTATATTATAATGATTTTTACTATTGTATACTTGATTATAAAATATAAAAATAAGATTTTGAAATTATGTAAAATTGAAAATAATCTGACTTCAGAAAATGAACTTCCAGATAATTTTCAATCTCAGGGTGGAGAAGTTATATGTACCACAAACCCACCGTTGTTTACCGAAGTCCAATTGCGACATATTTAATCATACAAGTAGGTACTTCCTTAGATTGTGAAAGTACAAATTAAGCACTTTTTGTACTTATGTTGTTTTTCTATGAGTAATGCGCAGTAGAGGTACTCTACATGTTGTTTTGATTTAATTGCGCATAGCTGAATAAGCATTTATGTACTTAGATGTTTTTCTCGCTAAAGTATGAGAAATGTAACTACTTAGTTGTTATTGCAAATGAAGAATGTACTAGAAATCGCCTACGCATTTATAAAAGTTATATAAGGAAGTTACTAAGTACAAATTGTCATTATTTTATCTTCGCTTGAATTGTACGGTCAAAAGTAAGACCAATAAAATTAACTTCAAATTTAATTTGTTGTTTATTTTATTAAAATCTCGGCTCCGTCCAATTTGTCTACCTACTAAATAATAATACAAACCTACACACAACAAATATACTATTTACAGATAAATAAATATACATATATAGTTATTATAGCATATAGTTATTATAGTTGTTAGTTATAGTTATTTTCCCCTTAGTCCCTTTGAGTTTTATCATCATTATGAGCCATATCAGTCCACTGCTGGACAGAGGCCTCTCCCAAAACAAGCCACAGCCTGATCGGCTCTTCCTTTCCAACAGCCGCTAGCCATTTTAGATATATTGTCGCTCCACCTAGCCGAAAGGTCCTACATTACGTTGGCCGAGTCGCGTTTCCTCTGAAGATCATGTCTATTCCAACGGTTATCAGTCCTTCGGCAAATATGACCAGCCCACTGCCACTTCAGCTTGCTGATTCTATTGGTTTTGCCGGTTCTCGATCGGCTCACCTCTTTCCGGATTCAGAGGAACTCCAAGCATAGCCCTTTCCATAGCACGCTGTTACTTTGAATTGGTGAACTAGTTGTGGCGAAGTTATACCTATGTCTCGATATTAATAAGTGCCTAGATTCACATATAGATTTTACTACACACCAAAAAAACAAATTTAATCTAAATAAGAATTATTGAAAGGAAAGAGGACTTGAATGTTCTTTTAGTCTTATTTTATCTCTATATAAAAGAGAGCCGGGTCTGATACCATGAAATCACCCGGGAGCCACAGTTAAGTGGTGGGCTACTCCCACGAAAGGGTGAATCCATTACCAGCTTCGGAATTACTTCTCTCACTGACAATTGGAAATAAAATCCCCTGTAATTTTTTCTACTCCTCTTTATTTCCTATGGCTATCAATAAGACTCGGAATAGTTTGAAGTCGGTTCAGTGGATAGTTTGTGGGTGTCCCCCCAGTGGCCTCCAATCTCTCTTAAAGTCACTCCTTGCCTCCAGAACTTTATTTAGCATTCGCTATTGCTATTAATATTATGGAACGGACTCACCGCTGATTATTTCCTCGGCCCTTACCGCTCCCGGAAAGAATATCATGCCAGCCATCTCTATCGTGAACCTTGTGTGGTGCTAAAGTTATTTCTCCCTCGCCTTAGTGAGCTCCTTCACTCTTCTTTGCCGGTAATTACACTGCCAATAATCACTTCATTACATTGAACACTTTATTTCACGGTAATACTCCTTTTTGATGTACCTTCTACGCTACCGGTTATCGAAGTCATTTTTACCGAGCGCCTCTATAACCCTCATTTCTCTTTTGTTCCCGCCACGAGGCAAACTCGACTTACCCTCATTTTCAGTCAAATTATATTCTTTTTAACGTTCCATTTATTCGTTCAGGAATCTAGAATGTTGCCAGCACAAAAACTTAATAAGATAAACGTTAAAATATTCCCATTTCGCGACACTAGTCGTATCGCGAGAGACTACGTCTCAGCTCCTTACCTATATCATAACAGGTAAGAAGCACTGGTTGAAGACTTTTGTCTTTAGGCATATAACTTTGAGTTTAGTTTACTAAAAACTAAATCTTACTTTGTAAATCTCGATAGCTGACATTAAACATCGGTATGGCATAACACATTTCATAAAATACAACGTAGTTGTTAAAAGATTTTAGTTAATTTAACTTGTATGTACTTATATATCGTGGAATTTTGCAATCAATACTTCACCTACTTCCACTGAAGCTATCGGGCTGTTGGCACACACGTTTGATTCTCGTGACATGACACGGCTACTTTTAATTTACATGTTTTTTCAAATTAATTTATCTTGAAATTGAGTGTAACTAAAAAAATTGGTATGGAATTTCTCTGGTAATGAACTCCCAAGTGTTTAAAATGTTATATTCGTTTTTGTTAATCATAACTAGTATAAAAACGATTCACGACGATTATTCAAAACTCCGAGTAATTAGCAATGTTTTCAAAGATACAACACACGGTATGTAGCTACTTAAGTTCGTTATCTATTATTCATTGCCTACAACAGTGGCGTTAGCGAAACTAGATATTTAATTTGATAATTATTAAGAAGTAGATAATTTTTAAATAATTAAGGTATTTATCGGACACTTGCTTTCGTCCGAGAATTAGCTCGTATGATTTCGGATTAAGCTATTATCAGAAAGGAAATGAAAATGACAAGTTGTCCCTATACACCCAAGTACTTATTGTATGCTAGCATCTACATCCAAAGAAACTCCCAAAAACAAACTATATAAAGGTATTTTAAATACCTATTCTACTCATCCCCACTCGATTGGTTACTTACAATATTTTTATTGTCACTTTTCATGTTTTGGAGACACTAAAAAAAAAAATTCAATCTTCTTAAAACACCTATGTAGAGGTTATACATATCTAAACACGTGCCAATTGCTGTGACATACAGACAAACGGACAGACGGCGACATGGAGAAAGAGTAGGGTTCATTGTCACTACGGACAAAAAATGTACTAAATAACTAAATGAAATCAGTTCTGTTTCTTTTAAGTCCGGAGTATACCTAGACCAGTAACCAGATAGTTTTGCGCTACAGTGGAGTAGAAGATGTTTTGAGTTATATTGCTTGGTTATGAGGTATTTACGCAAAATAAAATTTTCGACCTCAAAAATTCCCACCTCATCAAAAATCACATCAAAAATCAAAAATCTCAATTATCTTAATTATTTTATTTAAAAAACTTACTCTGACTACATTTTGGAAAATTTCGAAAAATCCCGATAATACTCTCCAAATATCAAGTCAGCAGTTAAGAATATACGTTGTTCCTGCATTGGATCATTTTTAATAAAAAAAAATGTTTTTCGCTTCTAGTAACTTTTTACTTGAGACTTACAGAATAACTGTGAATGCAAAGAATAATAAAATATTGCCTTCTTTATACTTTTATAGACACTTTTGTCATAAAGCTAACTGTTAAAGAAATACCTATATAGAAAAAATAATAATTTTGCAACCATCAATTCAAGATGGCGGTTACGGCTCCCACCTCTTGAGGTCAAAAATTTGTATTTTTCGTAATGACCTCATAACTAAGCAATACAAATCAAAGCATCTTCTACTCCACCATTTGTAGGACAACGCTTCATATTTTTCCCCAATGAATGGCCTAACCTGTCTCTTCAATTTTAATGACAACTTACCGAAAATATACTTCGGGCAGACAAGCAATCTTCTAATTTTGTTTTCTTTCTTCTAATTTTGTTTTCTTTGTACTTATAAATAAGGTGTAAAGTTAGTAAGGTGCTACGAGAACAAAAAGATAACCTTAAATATCAATTAAATTACTTTAAACTTAAATATCGACAGATCAAAAACAAACCGATGACTCTGAATTGCAGTTAATTATTTCTAAGTTAATAGACATTACAAGAAAAATATAATCGTCTATGTATATTAAAGTAGTATGTAACAAAAAATCTGAACATTGAAGGTAATAAATAATTAGCTTACAAACAAAAAAAACCGCCTGCCCTGCCAAAAATGAACTTATGCCAATAAATTATTTACTGTTGGAATTTGCTTATCCTTGATACCTTGATGATATTGTAAAATTCGAAGAAAATAAATATTTTTTGCATTTTAAAATGCCGCCATATTTTCTTCTTTTTTTGTCAAAAATATTGTTTGCCTCTATTACTTTGTGGGGTATTATTTATTCTGTGCTCGGGGGGGTGTCAGGATTTTAATGATACCCCATACGTCTAAAGCTGTTCAGGCATTTAAAAGTTATGTTGGAATAAAGAAACTAATGCATGAATCCTAAAAACATTAAACTCCTTTTTTTGGGTAGTCATTTAAAAAAATAGTAACTTGGTACTTCAGCTACTGATCAAGAACATAACATAAAAAAACTGTTTGGTTGACTGATATTGACTGGTACAGCCACCACTGAACCACTAAACCGCTAAACCACTGAAGGCAGAACCGTGCAAAGAAAGGATTTTTCCAAAATCAACTCCAACTGGGTTGAAAAGTTAATTGAAGTAAACCACGTGGGCATAGCCACCGGGTTTCAGCTTTTAATGGCCATATATACAAATTAACATATCATCATTTTATTTGATAAATACAACTGCTTATTCTACTTTATGACCTAACTTTAAATCTCCAGGATGATGGCTACGTCATGCGGACCACGGGTTCAGTGGTGATCCCAGTGGGTGCCCTGGAGCTGCTAGCGAGATACTCCATGAACTCCGCTAGGAGGACCAGCGTGGCATCTTCCTTGCATAGGTTCAAGGCTCAGGAGGTCGAGATGGCGGGCGGGAAGCAGTGGAATTGGAAATATTTGAGAGTAAGCTGTATTATTTATATTTACTATCTAGGTATAGTTCTAATAATAATACTTAAAATAAAGCATTATAAAGCACGAAAAAGTATGTACAAAGAAGATACCTAAAATAAACTAATGAACAAGTTATTTTTTTAAATCGTGTCTTTGTGTTGTTTGTTTATTTGTTTGTTTGTCTGTATGTATGTAAGGTTGTCTGGAAGAGATCGCTATGAGTGATTATATTTAATTGTATTGTATTGTATGTTCTCGCATCACGTAAAAACTACTGGACCGATTGCGATGCGGTTCAGTGTTGGATAGCTTAGGGTTTGACTTAAAAACTTGGTACTTGGTATCTTAATCCGATGATTAGATGCCGTACGATCGATAAAAGCCTATTTAACAGCTGAACAAATTTTGAAGAAATATAGTAAAACCTGAATTTTGGGTCTTACATTGAATCCAAAGCCTTGGTAGCTGCAAAAAAAAACTTGGTATTTTTTTCTACGGTTAGGCGGTACTTCACACTGGGCAGCTTTTAAATCTTTATCAAGCACAGGTCCGATCTTGTATGGAGTAATGCTGCCACTTCTGGGACTGTGCTGCCAGGTATCTCACATTCAGGCTCGAGTATTTTGATTCAATTGAGAGGCGTGCTATCAGGGTCTAGAAAAAAGTAAGCTTCAGTCTGGCGCATCGACGTGAGGTCGCAAGCCTGTCGGAATTCTACGGATTGCACTATGAAGAGTGTGCACAAGAACTGCATAATCTGATTCCCTTATTACCTTTCCATCACCGTACGACTAGGCGATCAGCAAAGCGCCACCCTTTTATGGTTGAAATACCTCACACAAGAACGAAGCGTTACGCTTCTTCATTTATTATAAGAACTGCAAAGGAGTGGAATGCCCTGCCCTCGTCAGTGTTTCCGGTAAATTATAACCCAGGTGCGTTCAAGTCAAGAGTGATAGATATCTACTAGACAAGCGTGCTACACCTTCGACCACATCATCGCTTTCCATCAGGTGAGATCGTGGTCAAACGATTGACAGGCCCGTCATAAAAAAAAGGAAAAAGTATATTGTACTTTATAGGTACTTTTGGTCCTGGAATAACACGTGCGGACTACTAGCCGCGGGTATTGCTAGTTTATTTATATGTTAGTACATGCCATAGGTGTAAACCTAAGTAATTTTTTGTGAGAAAGACATAATCACATCATCAGTATGAGCGCGAAGAAGTCCACTGCTGAACATGGGCCCCTCATGTATAACGATACGCATTATATGGTTTTGTCATAATCCTGGCGCCTAAGTAGATGTTGATACTAACACACTATTGTGTCTAAAGCTAGATAAAAATTACTGTCAATGAAGAATTAACTTTCCTTTCAATTGCAATTTTCGAATGAAATCAATCTTTCTCTCAGCTTACACTATAATTTTCGATACAATCTCCCAATCTGTTCAATTCGGGTACTACGTTAATACAATGGCCTTATTCAGCAGACTACGAGACAAATTTATCTTGTTTAACAAACTGCAGAATTGAGATGAACAATATCTCCCTGGAGATTTCGTCCCACAATCTTGTTCAAATGCTAGACTGTAAGAAACAATAGATTTTGTATTAAATAAGCCTGTTTTATCTTGTGAGACAACGAACTCTTATTCCTTTGGTAGTACAGCGTTTATTAAATCTAGAGATTAATATTTGTTGAAGAGTTCAAGAGTCCTGTCAGACAAGCAGGCTTTTGATTAGATAGTACAAGATACAAACAAAGCAATAGCCTTTTGACTTCAAGATGTCTTGAGACTTACAAGAACATTAGCTGCCCTACGGCACACCGGTGATAGTGTACTTTTTAACCCCCAAACTCCAAAGAGAGAGGTATTATAAGTTTAGGATGTGTATCATTGTATATATCACTGTATGTATCACTGGTATGTACAATTGTATCCGCGTGTCTGTCTGTGGCATCGTAGCTCCCAAACGAATAGACCGATTTTGATGCGTATTTTTTCTGTTTGAAAGACGATGTGATCGAGATGCTTCTTAACTTTAATGCAGAGTAGTGGGGTCGGGGTTATATTTTTTTGAATTGTGCTTGTTCCTTGCCTATGGCTCCGTCCGTAGTCTTCCCGCTGTCCCGCGGTAACTATGCATTTCGCGGGGGGAAAGTAGCATTTGTCCAATTGGACAAGCTTTCCATAAGCGAAGGAATTTTCAGAAACAAAACAAGCAAGTAGTTTCAATGCTCCTTCTTCAAACATAAATACAAACAACTTTACCTCTTTATTATATATGTGTAACAAGTGAATATATTAGTGTAGATGGATATTCTTCGGAGAAACTGTTGTTTGTTTGGGTACCTCCATTTTCAGTTGTACCTAAAACTAACTGTACCTACCTAAATATTTCTGAGTAGGTTTCGATATCTATACAATATATTAGTTGTCGTGGCGATATCGTAGTATTGATCATTTCATTAAATGGTTCTATATCAAAAAATGGCCAGCTAAAACTGACCATATCGTAGCATCAACGTTTAATAATATTTCTATCCACGTTTGACTGTATAAAGGGTTTTCATGATACTAAAGGTGTTCAAACAGATAGGTTTACAAGGCTAAACAAAACACGAAGACGAAAGCGGGAAGCTACGCTTTCTAGCCTATCACGGCCAAGTTGGCCTTCCGCATAGCGCCTCTAGCGGCGGATAAATTAACTGTTTTACGATATTATCACTAATGTTTGGACATAATATCATGAAGTGGCCGTGCGTTTAGGTGTTCATATCGTCAAACGCTAATCATCAAACCATTTCATGAAATAAAAATTATTCATGAAGTGGCAAACCATTTCATGAAATGATAAATTTTGCCACTACACATCCATACCAATATATATATATATATATATAAGTGAAACGTTGTCTGTTTGTTCGTTCGTTTGTTTGTTTGTTTGGGGAGCTTTCACGCGATAACGGCTGGACGGATTTAGATGAAATTTAGAACGGAGACAGCTTATACCCTAGGTTAAAACCTAGGATACTTTTTATCCCGGAAAATTGAAAGTTTCCGCGGGAAAACTGGAAAATGTTGATTACTCACTGTAAGGAACGGTTGGCATCACAGAATGGTCTGTGGTTGCCATGGAAACGAAATAACAAGTCTGTCTATAAACATCAAGAACTTAGTTTGTGTCAAGGACGTCGTTGCTATACCTA
Organism: Alsophila aescularia; assembly: GCA_946251855.1. NCBI lineage: Eukaryota > Metazoa > Arthropoda > Insecta > Lepidoptera > Geometridae > Alsophila > Alsophila aescularia. The sequence goes on along the minus strand of OX276377.1, from coordinate 20,161,833 downwards.
CTTTTGCATTTGTTTTTCATATCCTAGAAGAAAATAGGATGCTTTTTTCGCGATAAACAGCAGTCCGCGCGGACGAAGTCACGGGCGAGAAAACTAGTACATTATAAACATCACCACATACATATATATATATATGACGGGGAAACATCAGGAAGGTCATGTGCAGCGTCAGAAAGGTTAGATGCTGCATCAGGATCATTGATATTGATTACAATTTAATTGTCCATTGTTGCGGGCGCTAATTGTGTAGGTTCGATATATCGTAGGCACAGACGGCGGTTAGCTTATCCACTCGTCCTTCCTACTAAGCCAGTCTTCCTGCCTGACCTGATCACAGTGTGCATTTTGACGTGTAGTGCCCCATGCGACCGCATTAGAAATAGGAGTCAGATAAATGTGGAACAGGACAGGGGTAGGGTAATAGTCGTCCAGGAACGGATGCAATTTTAATCTGCAAACATAGCAAAACGCAGTAGTTATGCACGCACTCACAAAGCTAACCTTTGTTTCACAAAGAAGTTGGCAATTGTAGTTGCAGTTTTACTACCACAGCAAATTTAACAGGGCAAGTAATATTAGCTTGGAGTTTCTCTGAAGGAAAATTCGAAAATGATTCATTCGAAATGAAGATATCCGACGGAGATGCAAGGTAACCGTCATAGCTCTAATGCAAGCTATAGCTAAATAAGCTAAAGTGGCAGTGGGCTGGTCACATTTCCCGAAGAACCGATAACCGTTGGGAAAGACGAGTTCTACGTCCAGCAGTGTACAGTATAAGCTAAGAAGTAATATTAGCTAAAAATATACAAGCAAAAATATATGTAGGTAAATATTTGACTCAGTATTCTACCGCGCCGTGTTTTACGAAATTCATTGCTTAGAAGAATTAAATGGATCGATGTGGAGCTAGCGCAAGTATAAATAATAAGAACAGCCTACTAATTCCAAATCACAATAATTTGCTGTGTGGGTAGGTAGAATAATCGGAGTCGAGATTTTTTATTTATTTTTTATTACGGCCTAGGCAATCGTTTGACCACGATCTCACCTGATGGAAAGCGATGATGTGGAGATAACGTGGTATTCCCGACTTGCGCGTGCGACACAACCTTTGAGTATATATATATATATATATATATATATATAGGTACTCAAAGGACACAACCGCTCTTCGCTCTTCTCGATGATTCTCGGCAAAGTTCCAATCGCCGATCTCTTCGCACCGCCACAGAACAAATAGTAATACTGGGGCACCTCACGCTGGTTAATGGTAAATGGTGATAAAATGCAAGGTTAGATGTAGAATATGACAAAACAGGTCAATTGTTCTCCTATTTTTATATCTCTCCAATGATTGTGACCGGAGGTTCCTCTAGGGTTGTCCCACCGGCTCGAAAGGACACTCCAAGATTCTGTGCTCCAAGCAGCACAATGTATGTGTGTACAGGGAAGTGTAGCGGGAAGTGTACAGGGAAGTCTATGAACGCTGGAAATTTGTGGAAATTGCGCTTCATGAAGCCAAACAATGCAAATGAAACTGGAGATGGAGATGGCTGGTTAATTCAATTGATAAATAAACTTATAAAACTGTTTGTTTCTAAGCCCTTGGAGGAAATCCTCCTCCAAGAATATGCCTGATATAGTAAGACTTATTAGGAGGTCTTGTCTGAACCAGCAGGCGGGTTGAGCCAATTATTCAAAATGTATGAATGACACAAAAAAAAGACTGCCATAGACCTATTTGAATTTGAGAATGGAAGTATGGAAAATGTGTGTGGACGGCAAGGACTGTATATACTAAACGTTAGTTTATAAATTTCTTGGTGGACGGACATTGCACAGTGATAAACTATGAAATGAGGTTGTAATATTGATAAAAAGGATCACATCTGTAAGGTTGTCTGGAAGAGATCGCTTTTTAGCGATAAGACCGCCCATTGTCCCATTTATTTTGTATAAATGTTTTAGTTATTATTGTATTTTTTGTTCTATGTGGTGTACAATAAAGAGTTATCTATCTATCTATCTATCACATCATCACATGCTTGATCACCATTTATGGAACTGTTATGCTGAAAAAATGCAGTTTCAGTGTAAAAGTGTGCTATAAAGTTCACTGGCATTGGTGGAGGGTCAGTTGCAAAGCCTTTAACATCAGCATAAAAACAATCAGCAGATAAAAAAATGGATTACTGCACTCATAATCGTCAATTCATGTTTGTCAGCATAAAATTGGGCAAAATAAATACTAAACTAGCGATTTAAAGCTTGATTAACGTTAATTGACGATTACGAGTGGGGCAGTTAATGCTTAATTAGCGTTAATTGACATTGATTGCGGCAGAAGTCTCGTGTGAATAGTTATCTTCTAGGAAAGCGTGCTCCATCCTCATCCGCATTTACCATCATGATAATTTCATCATTTCTGTGATGAGCAGAAATGATTGTTTCCGAGTCATGGTTGTTATAATATTCGTATCAATGTATGTTTATCCTTTATATAATACCCATAGTACAGGGTATCCTAGTTTGGGGCTAGTTAATTGGTGTGGAATTGTCTCGAATATATTTATTTATTAATTTGCTAGCATTAAAAAAAGATAGCAAAGCTTTTTGCTGTCTTAATTACTATCAAGATAATAATATAATGGCGCCAAGTAATGATTAAATCAAGCCGATAGTAATCAAAATTTCTTTAGGTTGGTATATTAATTCCCATTCAACTCTTTCTGACTCTTTTAGGACCAATTCGACCAAAAGGATCTGGAAGGCTTGTACCGGAAATACGACGATAAGCTGCGAGAAACGCTGATACATATTTATATAACGCTGCTGGTAGTTTTTTCGACCATTCACATCATTATAGTCGTAGTGGGGACGTACATGGAGGTAAGTTTTATCTAAAAAAAAACATGATACAGGGTCCGGCACTCGAAGTGTCTCCCAACTTCTTTAAAACAGCTATTACTCGGAAACTATTGATCGTTGACTAGCAGTTTCTTTACAGAAGTGATCGATCTCATCGATATCTTTGTTTTGGATGACAGCTGTCATTTGATGAGATCTATCACTTCTGTAAAGAAAGTACTAGTCGAAGATCAATAGTTTGTGCGAGAGCGCGTCAACATTTTGAAGAGCGTCAGATTGCTTTCTTGTTTGCAAGCTGACAAAAAGAACGGGAGACTAAAAGAACAAAATTTATCATTAAAGATGATAAAAGCATTTGGCTGGAAAATCACAAGCAACCATTGTTCGAGAGCTCCAGCGCTTGCAGGTGAACAATTTGAAATTGTGGATACGCTGAAAACAGCGCTTCGTCGGGAATGGGTCCTGTAGTTCAGGCATAGCATATATGATACTACGATAGCATACTTAGGCTTTCTCACTCTCTCGTGCACAGAAAATATATTATTTTCTGTAGTCTCTTGCATTCCCGTGCACGGTGAAGCTATTACCTACCAAATACGTGGGCATTGACGAGCCAGTGAACTGACAGAGGACATTTAAGTGTTTTTTATAAGTGGTGACAAGAAAATAGGTAACACGGTTTATTTCAATCTTACGAAAGGGAACCACCCGACGCGACGTCCGTCGGTATTTTTGAGGTAATATTTTCGTAAAATTGGCGAACTTAATCATTTAACGAAGCAAAACACCAATATTTATTGTACATTTAATGGTTCGTAACGATAACTTTAGTAAAATGTGATAGTTTTAATAAATTGGAGTTCTCGATACAAAATTACGTGGGTATGTAGCCAAATATAAATAAAATGAGAAACAAGAACCACGCAGACGAATATTGAAAACCTGTCACATTAATATGTATAACTGGATACATACTTACACACAGGTAGGTGAATGTGTACATTGTAGAAGGCACTGTTGAGATTTCATTGCTTGCTTGTCTTATGAGTAGTAGGTATATTTGTAGCTGGTATCTAGTATCAGAGTTTGTCAGTCCGCCCGATGCGACTGCTATTATAATCATAGCACATAACTTAAAAATGTTTAACTTTATTATGTACTTTCCCACTAACCATCTTTGCAAAATAATGTAGCCAAATACCTACCTACATCAGTATTACGTGTATTTATACAAAAGTCAAAAAATTCATTGTGATGATGGCACACTCCGTCAAGAACTGAAAACTTTATAAAAACCATGGACAAAAATGGGGTTACTAGCAACCGATCGCGTGATCCGTTTGGAGAAGCAAGGGATCGCAGTGAGCCGTAGCAACTAATATCGGGATCCATTGCCACTCAGAATTTATTTAAAAAAACTATCGGTTCGCGATTTGGGTTCAGATCGGGGATGTCAGCTTTGTTGGCAATCATTGAATTGTGTGTCTGTGCTGTTAACCTTTGAACAATTCCTTTATCTGAAGCTAATTCTAGATGTCGATTCAGGTCATGCTTGCCATAAAAATGCATTGTCATTGTAACTGAACCAATGTGTAAAAATTCAACTCCGTAGGATAAAAGGAAATGGTCCTAATTCAGCTTGCTAGATTTGACCTAAACAAACATATAAACATAATATACATTGCAAGTTAAATAAAAGGTTTTACTTAAAAACAACATTTTAATGAACATTTGAAAGAGGTCATCTTCAAAAGAAACTAACAGTTTTGAGCATACCAGTTAATTAAAATGTAGTTAATTAATTGCTTCCAAACTGACAAGGGTTTGTTTATAACTCTGTTTTACTCATATTAAATTTATTTCCAAACTTCAACTGAAATCCAATCGCCCTTATCGTCTTCTGCCGACTCTGATGTTCCTCAGTTCATTTTATCCCGTTTTTATTAAGTCACTTTCTTGTTTGTCTGTCTTTCCGAGTGGAATTTTGCAACTTAAATTTCGAGCACTTCCTAGTTATTTATCCGGTTGAAACTTTCAGGGTAGCTCACAACTCGAATAAATGCAAAATAAAAAAATTAAATAAAAAAAACTAAAGAAAAGTTCGAGGTTATTAGATTCGTTTTTTTAATCTAAATTTGCAACTTGTTTCCTTATAAAAAAATAACATTCGGTACCATCCATCTGTCATTTTTACAACGTTGTTTTTACGTGGTTTTTCAACAAACCTGTACTATCACATTGCCAGTAGTAAATTTATTTTTTATTTTAATTTGCTAACATTACCAGTAGTTAAAACTGACTTGAGACCATGGAAAACAAATCTAATGTTTGTACCGATGCAACCTAATAAAGATAAAAATCTTAAATTATAATCTATTTAAATCTAAAGTATCACTGAATAATCAGATATACTACCACAAGGTCCTGGTCGCGGCCGGACTAAATTGTAAAATGTTCTAAACCTTATACACATACGTACCTATTTATGTATTAATAGTAATGCCTAAAGTAATAACCGACCGATCCGATTTCACAAAACTAATTGCGGAACCCTAATCATAAAAGTTAAAGGTAAATTTTAAGGTAAACCTAAGATCTTCCTATCTCTATACTCCGTCGAGTAGATCTACTTAAGTCGTAGTTTATCTAACTTTACCTAAACTGTGTCTTGCAATGTGTACAACACTTAACTAACCTACATTTTCTATTACTAAAATTCCTTTCCCGTCCTACCTTATTTAAATGAAAACAATCTATACTAATGAAATGGCCACGTGATCTTCTAGAGAGTTCCCTCGTTGTGTTCCAACCCGGTTCTTTAAGTGAAAAATTGAATAAGTACCTACGCGAATTATCAGTAAGAAAATACCTACGTCCCACCCTCTCTCTCTCGCTCTCTAATGTTTTACCTCCAAAATAACTATTTCTAGACCACGATCCAAAGTATAAACTCTCAAGTTCATGTTAACCTACATATGCGTCATTCCCAGTCATAAGCGAAAGCGTTTTAGTGTTTGTTGCTTCTTCTATACAGAACCCTGACAACTTCCTATTATACCTTTCTATGTGTTCATAACAAGAATTAACCCTTTATATTTCTTTTAACCCTTTTATGTCCTAGTAAAACGGAATGAATTCTCTTCATAATTTTACTAAATTTTCTTTTCTTTGTTTTGTTTGTTTTTGTTTCCTCAATCATTATCTACTTGGCTAAGGTTAGACGCCCCTCCTCCGCGTCTAGCTGTGCTCTTTCGTCATCCCTACTGGATAAGCTCCACCAAATGATTGAGGTTTTAAGACAGATTTTACTATAATCTAATATTTTCTTGGTTCGAGTAAGTCATAGTCTGTATCAAATTCAAAATTGGGCGAGAGGACTTTATCTTTTAGCAACAAGTACTGTAGTAAGTAAGTAATAAACCATTCAAGGAAATCACTACATCTTTTCGTTATATAACAAACCCATTCGCTAACTAGAACTGGCGTACCTCAATAAAACGCTCTAATATTCTAGTTTCTCATTCATCACCGCCTACACTTCCCAACTAAGAACTCCTAAACAATCCAGCCAAGTAAGAGAGGTTCCTGATTTATCTGCGGAACTCTACTCAAACTCACTATAAAGATTGAGAAGTGCCCCTAGTCCCCAACCCATATTTCCTATTTTATACCTATCTCCTATTGTTCTCTAACCGTCTCACAATTTCGTTCTATAATTCACTATTTCGTACGGAACCCTAACTTATATATACCGATCCTAATTCACCTAGCTTAAGTATAATTAAGTTACGTCCAAAACCAAATTAAAGTCTAAAGTCTAAGTCTCAAATCGCTATAAGCTTATGCCTTCCGTAAGCGTTTCCTATGCTGATATGCCGAACCCGAATATGTTTACAGAGACTTAGGTTTTACAATTTTATCTATGTCCGTAAATCTCTGAGCAAGAAACAATATTTTATTCTATTATTTCGTACTTCGAAATATCTTATAGTCATTACTTTTGATTTTGCAATATAGATCTTTTCTAGACTTTTCCCTTTTGATTGAACTACATGGTCAGAGGCTTAAGATCATCCGGCCCTTTTTGGTTGCTCGAATTCTCTCTGTAAGAGGGTTTTCTCTTTACAGGCATGCCCGTATAGCTGTATCTTAGTGAAGTCCAGCGAAGACTTATACTTTTGGTATGCTTCTTCATACAAAGACTGGCTCTAACAGAATATCGAACCTGCCCAAAGCTAACGGATCCCTAATTGAATGTTTTATTATATAATTGAAATACCCCCTTTAAATTTCCCTATCCTGCAATGTGTTTCATTACTATATTTTACTTCCAGCTCTATTACTGTACTAGATAAAAAGATGGACCTATTTTTCTCCGTACATGACTAATCTAGGATTGTTAATACATCCCTTGAATGACCTATTTTCTAAACTAGAGTTTACCAATTGGCTTCATATTTTCGTTTTAATTATATTTCCCCGTTGTTTGGGCTAAGCTTAACTTTACGGTGTTTTGACTCGCAGAGACCCTCTACAATAAGTCTATGAATGGTCTATCTAGACTTTTAAACTTTACAAGACTTCTGTCTCTTAAAAGATATGAACCCCTACTATTTCTAGAACTATCTAACGAATTCCGTATTATTTTCAGATGGATTATAGATTACTTTCTTTCTAGACCCTCCATTAATTACAAATCTATCTGGTAGCGTCCGACCTTGGAGTCTCGCACCGTCGTAACGTCTAATTTAAATTAATCTTACGTAACAACCTAGACTTTCCGATCACATACCTAGCACTATCCTACTTCGTTTCATTGAAAAGCCCTAAACCTAGATTTTTATACGATTCACTAGTTGGAATTAACAGTCTATAACACTTTATTCGACCCGACCTTTAGTTCTACGAATCCCTACAACTATAATACATTATGATAAATTCCCCACGATCTAATGTTAACTATACGGTACTAGGCCAGCCTGGATAAATTATATTGAATCCTATTTTTGACGTTGAATTATAAAGATAACGTATTCTCATTATATTATATTACATTTGTCTACCCTAAAGTATAACTTGGACTAGACATTCTCCCCTTATTTAACCGAACGATCTGTTATATGTAAATCATTATATAATCCGTATTTCATTTATTTTTGTATGGTTTTTATTTATACTTCAACCTATTATTAATGAATTTTATTTCCTGTCTAAACCTGTCAGGTATTCCTAGCTAATTTTAGCTACGAGTAAGCAAGCTATGGGGATCTAGATCTCCCATTTTTACGTTAAAATCGCGATCCGGATTTCCGCTTGACCTCACTTCCATCCAGATTTAATCCTATCTGTTCCCTAGTTAAAGAACTGAGTTGTCATATGGACTCTATCTCCCTAAAATCATTCCTAGCTGCTAAAATTGTGTGTGTGTTCAAAACTAGGGGTTGGCCCCACATTTACAGCTAATTGCGCATTCGAATCGACACAGTTTCATCGAAAGTATGGGTCTGCTAACACGAAAGACGGGATAAGGTGACAAGCCTTGGGGAATATGCTAAGCATCTAATGTCATCCCTACAATGTTTCAGCCGCGAAAGGCAACAGAGTCCTCGTCCTATCGGGATACGGCCGAAACATTAAAGGAGTATAAAATATTGATAAATACATAAATTTAAGATAGATCAAAGATCACCTCCCGAGATCCACACCAGAGCGTCGAGCGCACACGGAGGCATGTCTAACTGGTAAAGACCACGAACTCTGGTGGGCCTGGTGATTTTGAGGGGATAAAGCCGCTCCTTGTAAAGGTAACCCGGCCGAAACTCGAGTCCCCAACGAGTCTCTTCCTACTATACACAGTAAAATCGCTCAGAACTTCGTCCCCCGTGGGCTACAGACCATGCTTATGTCCTGACCATCAAATCCAGCCAACGACCTTCAATCACCTCGGTTGCGCTACCTTTACACCTAAGTGAGTGGTAGATGACCTGCCGTGATGAGATCCCATCCCCAAACGACGGAAGTTTATTTTTCTTTATTTTTTTATAACGAACGATATCAAATTAAATTCCGATCATAATTTGCAAAGGAAACGCGCGAAGTCATACCGCGTCCTTAACCCACGCTATTATTCAAAATGGCGACGCCTCATTACCGCGATTCCCTAAGTTCCAAAGAACTCTCTTCCTTACATAATCTTTCCTGATTTTCACTAAATTAAAAATCCCTCATTCACTATATTCTGAATTAAAATTACATTAATTCTTTACGAAACAAACTCTCAACTGCCATCTAAACGATCCAAAAATCCCGTTTATTTCCCGTGTGCAAATATTTTCTAAAACTCCAACAAGTATTTTGATTTACGCAATATAATAAAACAATTAATTTAACTTCAATATAACTGCCAACCGAATTTATTAACTCATGTAGTTCGCCCTTTTAATTCGCGTAATTACTATCTCCAACCGTCTATGACACAATGCAATCTATTACGAAACTCCTGAATTACCATTTTAGTTTATAAAGCAAGCTAAATGCCTAAGTCGGAATTAAAGTTTAACCGGTAACTATCAGATGTACACGGACGCATTATTTTAGAACTCCCGCGACTGATTCTATCACGCAAACTTAACACCGTAAACTAAGAAGCTATTATTTAACTCTATTGCACGTTATAAATGTTTATCTATTAAATATTAAACAATTAACGACGCTTCACGTTTATAAAGCCCTACGATTGTTTTTAACACATGAATTTAACACTTGTAATTTAAAACACTATTATTTTGATTTTATTACGCGAGTTTTTGTTATTCCCTATGCCCCAGTCGATATCTAGATTTGAAGGTGTAGACACAAACACTAGGTGACCTATCTACCTGCGCTTTTCGGACGCCAACGAAAGACTGTCGAAAAAAACTAGGGTTCTCTAAATCTTCTGTGCCGCCCCACCGTTACCAAACTAATAGGGTTGCTACTTTTCCAAAAACCGACCTGGTCCCTACCATTCCTCCTGCTTTTCTGTCTTCTTAATCTATGTTTCTACATATTAACAACGTTACAACTCGTAATTTGGATCATCGATACCTTCCGAAGACTGAATACTACAAATCCCACTTAATATCTAACTTATTCTTCCTTTTTCTATTGACTTATTCATCTTTTAAAACAGTAACTTTCCCATACTTAACTATCCCAGACTGAATGTTGTAAGTCTAATTACTTCTACTAATATTGAAATCATCTTTACCCATGACCATAAACTTCTATAGTTCACCAAATACAACCCAAATATCGAAAGGTGAACTCATCCTTCTTCTCTAATCTGATAATTATTAACAGCAATTATCATGATTCCCATATCTAACTGTGCTTCTCTACACTATTTCTATATTCCAAACGTTTTCCTACTAATATCAGCTCACATTTTAATGAAATACTCCTAATTCCACTTTAAAAATTTCATCAATTTTGATTCAGCAGTTCTAAAACTCGCGTACTATCGATCGTAATGAATAGCTGCCTAATTTCCAACACAATACACTCAAATCAACCCCTAAAAGTTTCGTCATTTTTGGTTCAGCAATTCTAAACCTCGTGTATTTCTGCCTTATTTGCCCTCACATTTATGTACCCTAATTTTGCATCTTACCAAAAGGTACTAAGCTACTCCTAGCTACTAAAATTTCATCACTAACAGATCAATGTTTTCACTTTATATATATATATATATATATACATATATATATATCTTATCAATTTGGTACTCAGTAGACTGTGAACTATCTCTTCGCTCTCTGCTTAGTTGGTCTCTAACCCATTTCCCTCCATTTCTGTGTAATATTTCTTCATAATCGATTATCTTGTACTAATTATGAAACAAAAATCATAATATTCGCAAACCTCTAACCGTAGTCAAGAAAGTGACAACCCTAAGAAGTCCGTCTTTTCTCAGAAATCTGCCCCTTCTAAGTACTCCAATTTTAGTTCCACTTTTTGCCGTTTTCTCAATTTTGGCGCTGTCTCAAGTACTCTCTTACTAAAACATTTTTCTTTCTTTCCTATAATTCTTTGTTCCCAACTAATGAAAACTATGCCAAAAATCCTCTATTAATTTAATATTTTCCGTCCACTGTTCCACACATTTTCCCGCTTTTAATTTACTTATCATACCTTCAACTACCAATTTTTGCAATTCCTAACTTCCAGTTATGTCCCTAAAATCGGAATGTAATTTTAATTATTAAAAATAGATTCAGCCCCCTCTCATCTTTAAATTTACTCTAATTTTTACCATTTGTAGCTTTAACAACTTTCAATACCCATTGTTATTTGATTCGCAGGTTTTATCTCAATTTCGCTCCGAAATGTTTATTTACCTAGGCGCTCCGGAAGTGGGTCCCAAAATTCACTCATAGAACCTTCCAGAAGGTGTGTGAGCGATCACCTATACTCTAGTCTAACTCTGTCCCTTTCCCTCTTGTACTATTCTCAAACGAATCCCCGGTTACTAAATCCAGTGTTGACAGTTTCCAAAAAGGTTAGCTATTCGGTAGATATCTACCTCTCCGTAGCAATAGGTACTTGGAAATGTTCTATTGTGAATCTTTTTATCATATAAAAGTATCTCTTTTCTTACATTGTTAGTGCAAGTATCCTAATAATCTATTCTCAGGTTTGGTATCACAAAAATCTACCATTTCTGTTCTTTGAATGACACCGAATATTTCACTGAACCATTTTCTCAAAAATACTCTTTTTAAATTCTATCTATATATATCTAGAAATAAACCACCCTAATCTCCTTACGTCTGAATTATTTTAGTAATTACGACTTCTTATTCATGATTTTTACTCAATTTTCTCGCTATAAATACTCTTATAACTAAGGTCTTTCTTATACTGGACTCCTCTCTTCCCACTAATAGTAAGATAAAACTCACAGTTGAGCAAACCTAGTTTTCCTGTTCATGCTATGGTAAGTAGGATTACCAGCCTTTCGGTAGATCTACTAAATAATTGGCGCTAACAAGAACACCGTTGCGCCATTTCATACGCTTCTCCTGCGTTCCACTAGATGACTCTCAATTTCGGTCGCATATTTGCTCTTAATTTACCATAATTTTCCCTTACGATATCCTACCCTTACGTATTACGTAGCCTCGTATACGGGTTTTCTGTACATAATACTAATCAATAAACTAAAGTAATCCTTCTAAATTCGCACTTATCGCTGAAACTTAGTACATTTCCATTTTATAATAGTGCCCTCTCCCGAAAACATCCGTAAATTTCGCTCATTAACAATTACACTAAGCTATGACGTCCCACCTCCTATTAATTCTCATATTTAGCACCAGTTGGTAACTAATTTCTGATATCGATCTATTCATTTAAAATGCCCAGTAATAAAACTGACGAAACTATCATGCTTGAATATTCCTCGACAATAAGTAAAATTATTTATATTTTTGTCTAAATTCTTCCACCACGTCCAGCTTCTGTGGTACTTTTCTATCCATAATATTCCACCGAACTTAATCTTAATTACTATCCCTAATTTATATGATTAATAGCTAACTTGACCAGTCCACCAATCCTCCCAACTTTCTCTTGCAATCCCTTAATGCTAACTTCAATCTAAACTAACCATTATAACACCATTAAATACATATATATGTTTATCTTGCACTCTTGTAATTCACTAAAATAAATAATAAAACTAATTTCTATTTTAAAGCGCCATCTGCCTTACTTTATGTTTAACCGATACGCGAAAACCCAATTTATCTTTATAAACACCCATCTAAAAGCTTTATTAAATTTCCAATCGAACGCAATTTGGTTTCGGCCTCCCGTTTCCCAATTTAGTTCCTTCATAACCCAATAGATGTCTCTTTAACCCTATTATTCCTTTGTTCTATATTGACACTTATTATTTTCGTCCATGTACAACTATCATGAAATAGACTTATTTATTCGGTAACCCTACTCCCTGTACCTTTATAATAACGTCCCTTAACTCCCTGGTCCATTCAATGTAAAGTTTCTCTACTCTCTAAAGTCTAACAGAACTCGCTTTATACCGCGCGATCGTTACTACATAAACCCGTGATAGTGAACGACACGACGCTTTACATAGCTATACCTATCTCCCTATAGCGCCTTGTGCCATGCATCACCGCGCCTCGTCACTATAGCCGCCTACAAGTGACTTATGTTTGTCCGCGCTAACTTTTACACCCCGCTTTACTTGTGTATCTTTTTGTTCGAATATATAGCTTACATACGACACCCTATAGATACTTACTTATATTTTTCCCTATAAGTCAATATGGACCGTTACAGTTTCTCCCCTTAAGAATTTCCGTAGCTCGATAGTCTTATAAGCCGAAGGAAATTATTACCAACCCTTTATCTCCACGTTACTCTTTTTTCTTTTTTTTTCACTTGCTAGCAATCCCCCACAAATAGGTTGTTAAAGATATATACATAGGTACTTATATTTATTTATCTTTAACTTTGGTGTGTGTATTTATACCAAACCAGGATAATCTCTCGCAAGCATCCATACTTAAGCTTCTACGTATTGGAGCATAAAGGTAAATTATTTTTCCCAAGGACTCTTTAGTTCGACAAGAAAATCGGGTGTGAATCGACCAGTGCTAAATCACAGAATATATGCAATAAATATCAAACCAATTTTCCGTTTGTCAATACTGCATAAATTCCCCTTTACGTTCCAAATGCCGTTAATAGGTATTAAATACTTAAACCTTTATGTCCTCAACCCGACCTCTACAAGTATGGTCTCTATACAATTAATCGTCCAAGGTTCGGTGCATGTGAAGTGTGCTCTTATTTCCTTGTCCCTGCCGGTAGAGTGTAAACTCGTAATGAAATCAACAACAAATCTTGTTGATGTGAAATAGACTACTCCACCTCTATCGTTAGATAGAGGCTGCTCCTAACTCCCAGCTCTCAATCATTTCGAGTTTATTTTGTTTTCAGTATCGTTAGATGTAAGGAACCACCAACAAGTAATCATTAACTCCAATCTGGTATTTTATTATTCCACTCTCACATCGTCATAAGTCAATATTCCTATTTGTGTCAGAAGTCGTTTCCATTCACTACTCTTTTTCCTTTCCTTCCCCTTGTAAACATTTCTTAATAAAGTACCAGACCCTTCGAGTCGATAATAATAAGAGATTTTGCTTTTACGATAATAACAAATGGGTTCTGTCTTTTTTTTCTTTTGAAGTAAGGCCTTCATCTCGTTACCATACCCTCCAGTTTACCAGTGCAGTTGGTTAGACCAACTATTGATCTAACATATTAGTAAGAAATAAAACTACAAGTATCCATTTATTTACAGCGTTTTATTGCAACCATACCTTCGCTGTTTATTACCGATTTGTATTTTACCATTTAAAACCCAATTCATCTCAGTTACCTAGGTTACCAGTACCCGAAACAACAATAACACACGTCACTCTGTTTTTTTTTTTTGTGCGTCATTACCTTTACCATAAATACCACTACACCAGATTACCGTTTTTTTTTTCTTTACCTGTTTCTTTCGTCTTATAATACTCCTTGTCACATCATCTTAGTTCTGATCTTTTGGTGAAGCTTCCTCTGAATTCTAACTTCAATGAGTGTGTTAGCAATCCCGGATAATAAATAAACCACCGTATATCTATTAAAATTTTAATTAAAATTAACTTATCTCTAAGTATTACAACATTGAAATTCTTTAAGTTGGCTGTTACTAGCTGTCCCACACATATTTCTTTTGTATAACAACAAATAACAATCAATTTCTCAACTATAATTTAACGACCCGTTTACAGACTTACTATGTGCAAAATGCTATTTGGGTTTTAAACCGAAGGGCGCCACCATCCCCTATATCCGCCCTAATATGGTCAACTTATTATCACTACGTAAAATTGTTACTTACTAACTTGACTAAAATTATCCACACTATTTAAAAGTCATATTAACATATTTATTCGAATTCAACTATTCAAAGATTCAACTATTCAAAGATTCAACTATACTAGAGCGGATACCCCTTCCTCTTCCTCTCATTTAGTTTTTTTATTTTATTTCAATGACACAAAGAAATTAGTACTAAAATTCTAGCTTTCTATCAAACTAACAGTAAATTACATTTAAAAAAAAAAACTTTTTGACTTACTCCCCCTCTTCCATCTTTAACTTAGCCATAATAACAATGCTTAAAGACAACTAATAACCTCCTCTAATTTATAAGCTTTTACAATTATATAAAATACATTGCTATTAAATTCTTTAATTCTCTCCTCCTTATCCCAATGTTCTTAAGTTCTATTAAAATAATTAAAAAAAAAACTCATACTCAAAACAGACTAATAAGTAATCTCATATTTTAATAACAACAATTTAAACACATTATATATCTTTAAATCTCTCCTTCCCCTTCCCCCTTTTTCTTTTCGTTCTAACTCTTTTCCTTCCCAAATAACAATACAAAATAATAATAATACACTCAGAAACAAAATGTGGTTAACAAATCCTAATGAGTATATGGCATTAAGCCCACCAAATGTGTTTTTTTTTTCTCTTGACAAAATAAATCTTAACTAAATTTAGTACTCATCATACTAGAAACAATCGGATAACCTTTCCTTTTTTTCATGCTTACATTACAGTTAATACTTACTTACTCTTAACAGGAAATCTACTATTTCCAATAATTACCCGCATCAGCCTCAACCTTAGTTCTCCCTTGTTCAACTTTGTCAATTATCGATAATATCTCAACAGATGTATGGTGTTGAATTTTCCCCGAATCTTGTTAGTCTTAGGGTCTATTAAAATATATACGTTTTTAACAGGATTTCCCCCTATTACGTACGGCCCCTCATATAACGCTTCAAACTTTTTTATAATCTTCCTCTTTGCATCTGACTTATTCAGTTTCCTTATCTTTACCCAGTCACCCACCTGAAACTTTATTAAACGATATCGCTGATTAAATTTTAACCTACGACTTTCCCCTGCCTTTTCCAAATTTTTTCTTACCTCTTCCCTTACACGGTCTACGTTCAATTTTAGATTTACCCTATCCAACACTCCATCTATAGACAATGTCGTCATTTCTCCATACATTACCTCACACGGCGTGAATTTTGTGCTTTCATGGAACGTATTATTATACAAATTCTCTAATTTTGGCAATGTTGAGACCCACCCCTTATGATTTTGTCTATTATAAGTCCGAAATAACCTTCCTAACTCTTTATTTACTCTTTCCGTAGTATTTCGCCTAGGGTTCCTAACTGTGGTATGAATTATCCTAACCTCTTCCTGCTCCATAGCGTTCCTCCACGTCCCACTAACAAACTGTGATCCATTATCACTCATAATGACCCTTGGTTTTATTATTTGAAAGAATTTCCTCATCTTGCCCACTACTGCTTTAGACGTAGCCTTTCTCAACTCATAAAATTTTACAAACTTGCTAAACGAATCTTGTACTACTAATATATAGCTCATCCCGTAAATTCCCGTAGGTAGAGGTCCGTAAAGATCCACCATAACTAAATCACCTATATTCTTAGTAATTATTGGTTGACAAGGTCCTACATAAGTCTTATTTTCGCTTTTAGTAACCTGGCATTCATGACAAACTTTAACAACCCTTTTTACCTGTCGCGTTAAACCCCTCCAATAAAATCTATCTCTAACATATTTGATTATTTTATACGCCCCTTGATGCCCCATCTCTAAATGCACCTGCTTAATAAGTTCCTCTCTCAAGACCTCCGGTAAAAAGACTACCTTCAACCCTGTGCCTCCTGGCTGAAAGTGTAAGATCCCATTCTCTAAGCTACAATTCCCTTTAATTCTGTTAGTTCTAGTGTTATTATCTCCCCTAGTATTTAAATTTATTATCAATTGCTTAATCTTCTCATCTTCTCGTTGTAATCTAGCTAAATTTTTCAATTTCAGTTTAAGTTCTCTATTTTCCTTTCCCTCCATATATAGTATTTCCGGTAGTCTAACCTTCTCTTCCTGTAATATATCACTCGCAGGCGGGTATCTCGATAGTATATCAGGTACTAAGTTATCTCGTCCTCGAATATGGGTCATTTCATACTGAAAGTTCTCTAGATAATTTATCCAACGTGTCACTCGGGCATTATATAATTTCCATGTTTTAACAAATATTAAAGCTTTATGATCGGTTTTTATGAATACCTTAGCTCCCCTCAAATATGTTTCAAATTTTTCCAGACAACTTATCACCGAATAAAATTCTTGTTCAGTCACAGTCCAATTTAATTGCGCTCCCCTTAACGCCTTACTATGAAACCCAATTATCCTCATTTCTCCCTGTTCATCTTTTTGATACAGCATACCGGCCAGTCCTATTCCGGAACTATCAGTCTGTAGGTAGTATGGTTTGTTAACGTCGGGATGATTCAATAATATTGTATTTATGAAAGTCTCTTTCACTTTATCAAACGCTCGTTGTTCCTCAAGTCCCCAATGCCAATCTACGCCCTTTTTTAACAACTCACACAGTGGCTTTATGTTACTACTATAGTTTGGAATAAACCTTCGGTAAAAGTTACATAACCCCATAAAGGCTCTAACTTGTTTTAATTTCTTTGGTATTGGGAATTCTCGGATTGATTTAACCTTATCGGGGTCAGTTTGTAAACCCTGCGTGGAAATTATATATCCCAACATCTTAACTTTTTCGCAGAAGAATTCGCATTTACTCAAATTGCAAGTTAAACCAGCCCTTTCTAACTTACCCAGAACAATATCTAGATGCTCTAAATGCTGGTCTACACTCCCCGTTGTTATTATGGCCAAATCATCCAAATAATTGACACAAAAATCTCTAACCTCATGCCCCAGTATTTTATCCATAGCCCTACTAAAACTCCCGACCGATGTTTTTAATCCTTGCGGTAATACGTTATAAACATATGATTTCCCGTTGAATGAAAACCCTGTATACCTTTTGCTACTGTCAGAAATTGGTATCTGGAAATAAGCATTATTTAAATCTATTACACTTATGAACTTAGCCCCATGGAAAGAGTTCATTACATCTATTTGAAGTGGAGGTTTCTCAGTCTCTGGTATCATGTATTTGTTAATCTCCCTCGCATCTAATAGCACTCTAATAGAACCGTCTTTCTTTAGCGTAAATGTTAAAGGACTACAATACGGAGTGGACGTTCTACTGATTATTCCCTGACCTTCCATTTCTCTCAATTTCGTTTCAACCTTCTCTCGATACGCATAAGGTACTGGATAAGTTTTCTTAATAATGGGTACCTGATTCTCCATCACAATCTTATGTTCATAGCAGTTTGCCCTTCCTAATTTGTCTGAAAATAAACCCCCATACTTTCCCAATAATTGATTTAATTTTATACTTTCCCCCGTTCTTAATTTCACCCCTGTCTCTACTTTCCCTAAAACTCTAACCTTTTTACGTTGTTCTATTTCTTTTCTCTCCCCTATTCTTTTATTCTCCCCTAATTCTCTACTCTCTTCAATTTCTTTGCTCTCCCCACATTCATGAAATCTCACTAAATAAATCTCTTCTTCCCTTTTTATTAATAAACCTTTTTCCTTCTCCCCTATTTTTATAGTTATTTCCTTTAATTTCAGCCAATCAAACCCTAATATTAAGTGGTTGACTAATCCCGGTACAATTACACACCCCGTATTTAATTCAATGGGCCCTATTCTCAATGGTAACAATGCTATTTTACGAATCTCAACGCTTTTATGACCTACTGCCGTTTTGATTTGAAATGGTTTAATGGGCATCAACGGGATCTCCTTCTTTTCTGTCAATACAATTTTTCCATCTCCACTGTTCATAGTCATGTCAACTTTCTTCTTTATCCTGTCAAAACTGTTCCTCAAGGGTAGTATCAATTCCAATTGTCAATTAGAATTAATATTCCCTCCATGTTCTCATTGCATACTATTTACTGATAATAAAAAAAAACGCTTTCCAACCATACCTAAAATCTATATAATTCTCCCACAACAAAATTTCATCTATTTCCCTTCCATAACCCGATTATTTACCTAATTTAACGACCCGTACTTATTCAATTTACACTCCCATTTTTCACGTCAACAAATTGTGACACACAAATGTCACTTTAAACTACTTAAAATTACATTTAATCTAATATCATCTAATTCTATCTAATGAAACTATAAACCTAACCTCCGAATTTATTTTCCAACTATTTTTCGTAACTATATTAACTATCTAGTTTCAACTCGCTTAACTATAACTAAACTATATAACATCCTAACAATTTAATTAAAAGAACCGTAGTAACTCATATTCAAATCCTGGTCACGGCACCAAATTGTACCGATGCAACCTAATAAAGATAAAAATCTTAAATTATAATCTATTTAAATCTAAAGTATCACTGAATAATCAGATATACTACCACAAGGTCCTGGTCGCGGCCGGACTAAATTGTAAAATGTTCTAAACCTTATACACATACGTACCTATTTATGTATTAATAGTAATGCCTAAAGTAATAACCGACCGATCCGATTTCACAAAACTAATTGCGGAACCCTAATCATAAAAGTTAAAGGTAAATTTTAAGGTAAACCTAAGATCTTCCTATCTCTATACTCCGTCGAGTAGATCTACTTAAGTCGTAGTTTATCTAACTTTACCTAAACTGTGTCTTGCAATGTGTACAACACTTAACTAACCTACATTTTCTATTACTAAAATTCCTTTCCCGTCCTACCTTATTTAAATGAAAACAATCTATACTAATGAAATGGCCACGTGATCTTCTAGAGAGTTCCCTCGTTGTGTTCCAACCCGGTTCTTTAAGTGAAAAATTGAATAAGTACCTACGCGAATTATCAGTAAGAAAATACCTACGTCCCACCCTCTCTCTCTCGCTCTCTAATGTTTTACCTCCAAAATAACTATTTCTAGACCACGATCCAAAGTATAAACTCTCAAGTTCATGTTAACCTACATATGCGTCATTCCCAGTCATAAGCGAAAGCGTTTTAGTGTTTGTTGCTTCTTCTATACAGAACCCTGACAACTTCCTATTATACCTTTCTATGTGTTCATAACAAGAATTAACCCTTTATATTTCTTTTAACCCTTTTATGTCCTAGTAAAACGGAATGAATTCTCTTCATAATTTTACTAAATTTTCTTTTCTTTGTTTTGTTTGTTTTTGTTTCCTCAATCATTATCTACTTGGCTAAGGTTAGACGCCCCTCCTCCGCGTCTAGCTGTGCTCTTTCGTCATCCCTACTGGATAAGCTCCACCAAATGATTGAGGTTTTAAGACAGATTTTACTATAATCTAATATTTTCTTGGTTCGAGTAAGTCATAGTCTGTATCAAATTCAAAATTGGGCGAGAGGACTTTATCTTTTAGCAACAAGTACTGTAGTAAGTAAGTAATAAACCATTCAAGGAAATCACTACATCTTTTCGTTATATAACAAACCCATTCGCTAACTAGAACTGGCGTACCTCAATAAAACGCTCTAATATTCTAGTTTCTCATTCATCACCGCCTACACTTCCCAACTAAGAACTCCTAAACAATCCAGCCAAGTAAGAGAGGTTCCTGATTTATCTGCGGAACTCTACTCAAACTCACTATAAAGATTGAGAAGTGCCCCTAGTCCCCAACCCATATTTCCTATTTTATACCTATCTCCTATTGTTCTCTAACCGTCTCACAATTTCGTTCTATAATTCACTATTTCGTACGGAACCCTAACTTATATATACCGATCCTAATTCACCTAGCTTAAGTATAATTAAGTTACGTCCAAAACCAAATTAAAGTCTAAAGTCTAAGTCTCAAATCGCTATAAGCTTATGCCTTCCGTAAGCGTTTCCTATGCTGATATGCCGAACCCGAATATGTTTACAGAGACTTAGGTTTTACAATTTTATCTATGTCCGTAAATCTCTGAGCAAGAAACAATATTTTATTCTATTATTTCGTACTTCGAAATATCTTATAGTCATTACTTTTGATTTTGCAATATAGATCTTTTCTAGACTTTTCCCTTTTGATTGAACTACATGGTCAGAGGCTTAAGATCATCCGGCCCTTTTTGGTTGCTCGAATTCTCTCTGTAAGAGGGTTTTCTCTTTACAGGCATGCCCGTATAGCTGTATCTTAGTGAAGTCCAGCGAAGACTTATACTTTTGGTATGCTTCTTCATACAAAGACTGGCTCTAACAGAATATCGAACCTGCCCAAAGCTAACGGATCCCTAATTGAATGTTTTATTATATAATTGAAATACCCCCTTTAAATTTCCCTATCCTGCAATGTGTTTCATTACTATATTTTACTTCCAGCTCTATTACTGTACTAGATAAAAAGATGGACCTATTTTTCTCCGTACATGACTAATCTAGGATTGTTAATACATCCCTTGAATGACCTATTTTCTAAACTAGAGTTTACCAATTGGCTTCATATTTTCGTTTTAATTATATTTCCCCGTTGTTTGGGCTAAGCTTAACTTTACGGTGTTTTGACTCGCAGAGACCCTCTACAATAAGTCTATGAATGGTCTATCTAGACTTTTAAACTTTACAAGACTTCTGTCTCTTAAAAGATATGAACCCCTACTATTTCTAGAACTATCTAACGAATTCCGTATTATTTTCAGATGGATTATAGATTACTTTCTTTCTAGACCCTCCATTAATTACAAATCTATCTGGTAGCGTCCGACCTTGGAGTCTCGCACCGTCGTAACGTCTAATTTAAATTAATCTTACGTAACAACCTAGACTTTCCGATCACATACCTAGCACTATCCTACTTCGTTTCATTGAAAAGCCCTAAACCTAGATTTTTATACGATTCACTAGTTGGAATTAACAGTCTATAACACTTTATTCGACCCGACCTTTAGTTCTACGAATCCCTACAACTATAATACATTATGATAAATTCCCCACGATCTAATGTTAACTATACGGTACTAGGCCAGCCTGGATAAATTATATTGAATCCTATTTTTGACGTTGAATTATAAAGATAACGTATTCTCATTATATTATATTACATTTGTCTACCCTAAAGTATAACTTGGACTAGACATTCTCCCCTTATTTAACCGAACGATCTGTTATATGTAAATCATTATATAATCCGTATTTCATTTATTTTTGTATGGTTTTTATTTATACTTCAACCTATTATTAATGAATTTTATTTCCTGTCTAAACCTGTCAGGTATTCCTAGCTAATTTTAGCTACGAGTAAGCAAGCTATGGGGATCTAGATCTCCCATTTTTACGTTAAAATCGCGATCCGGATTTCCGCTTGACCTCACTTCCATCCAGATTTAATCCTATCTGTTCCCTAGTTAAAGAACTGAGTTGTCATATGGACTCTATCTCCCTAAAATCATTCCTAGCTGCTAAAATTGTGTGTGTGTTCAAAACTAGGGGTTGGCCCCACATTTACAGCTAATTGCGCATTCGAATCGACACAGTTTCATCGAAAGTATGGGTCTGCTAACACGAAAGACGGGATAAGGTGACAAGCCTTGGGGAATATGCTAAGCATCTAATGTCATCCCTACAATGTTTCAGCCGCGAAAGGCAACAGAGTCCTCGTCCTATCGGGATACGGCCGAAACATTAAAGGAGTATAAAATATTGATAAATACATAAATTTAAGATAGATCAAAGATCACCTCCCGAGATCCACACCAGAGCGTCGAGCGCACACGGAGGCATGTCTAACTGGTAAAGACCACGAACTCTGGTGGGCCTGGTGATTTTGAGGGGATAAAGCCGCTCCTTGTAAAGGTAACCCGGCCGAAACTCGAGTCCCCAACGAGTCTCTTCCTACTATACACAGTAAAATCGCTCAGAACTTCGTCCCCCGTGGGCTACAGACCATGCTTATGTCCTGACCATCAAATCCAGCCAACGACCTTCAATCACCTCGGTTGCGCTACCTTTACACCTAAGTGAGTGGTAGATGACCTGCCGTGATGAGATCCCATCCCCAAACGACGGAAGTTTATTTTTCTTTATTTTTTTATAACGAACGATATCAAATTAAATTCCGATCATAATTTGCAAAGGAAACGCGCGAAGTCATACCGCGTCCTTAACCCACGCTATTATTCAAAATGGCGACGCCTCATTACCGCGATTCCCTAAGTTCCAAAGAACTCTCTTCCTTACATAATCTTTCCTGATTTTCACTAAATTAAAAATCCCTCATTCACTATATTCTGAATTAAAATTACATTAATTCTTTACGAAACAAACTCTCAACTGCCATCTAAACGATCCAAAAATCCCGTTTATTTCCCGTGTGCAAATATTTTCTAAAACTCCAACAAGTATTTTGATTTACGCAATATAATAAAACAATTAATTTAACTTCAATATAACTGCCAACCGAATTTATTAACTCATGTAGTTCGCCCTTTTAATTCGCGTAATTACTATCTCCAACCGTCTATGACACAATGCAATCTATTACGAAACTCCTGAATTACCATTTTAGTTTATAAAGCAAGCTAAATGCCTAAGTCGGAATTAAAGTTTAACCGGTAACTATCAGATGTACACGGACGCATTATTTTAGAACTCCCGCGACTGATTCTATCACGCAAACTTAACACCGTAAACTAAGAAGCTATTATTTAACTCTATTGCACGTTATAAATGTTTATCTATTAAATATTAAACAATTAACGACGCTTCACGTTTATAAAGCCCTACGATTGTTTTTAACACATGAATTTAACACTTGTAATTTAAAACACTATTATTTTGATTTTATTACGCGAGTTTTTGTTATTCCCTATGCCCCAGTCGATATCTAGATTTGAAGGTGTAGACACAAACACTAGGTGACCTATCTACCTGCGCTTTTCGGACGCCAACGAAAGACTGTCGAAAAAAACTAGGGTTCTCTAAATCTTCTGTGCCGCCCCACCGTTACCAAACTAATAGGGTTGCTACTTTTCCAAAAACCGACCTGGTCCCTACCATTCCTCCTGCTTTTCTGTCTTCTTAATCTATGTTTCTACATATTAACAACGTTACAACTCGTAATTTGGATCATCGATACCTTCCGAAGACTGAATACTACAAATCCCACTTAATATCTAACTTATTCTTCCTTTTTCTATTGACTTATTCATCTTTTAAAACAGTAACTTTCCCATACTTAACTATCCCAGACTGAATGTTGTAAGTCTAATTACTTCTACTAATATTGAAATCATCTTTACCCATGACCATAAACTTCTATAGTTCACCAAATACAACCCAAATATCGAAAGGTGAACTCATCCTTCTTCTCTAATCTGATAATTATTAACAGCAATTATCATGATTCCCATATCTAACTGTGCTTCTCTACACTATTTCTATATTCCAAACGTTTTCCTACTAATATCAGCTCACATTTTAATGAAATACTCCTAATTCCACTTTAAAAATTTCATCAATTTTGATTCAGCAGTTCTAAAACTCGCGTACTATCGATCGTAATGAATAGCTGCCTAATTTCCAACACAATACACTCAAATCAACCCCTAAAAGTTTCGTCATTTTTGGTTCAGCAATTCTAAACCTCGTGTATTTCTGCCTTATTTGCCCTCACATTTATGTACCCTAATTTTGCATCTTACCAAAAGGTACTAAGCTACTCCTAGCTACTAAAATTTCATCACTAACAGATCAATGTTTTCACTTTATATATATATATATATATATACATATATATATATCTTATCAATTTGGTACTCAGTAGACTGTGAACTATCTCTTCGCTCTCTGCTTAGTTGGTCTCTAACCCATTTCCCTCCATTTCTGTGTAATATTTCTTCATAATCGATTATCTTGTACTAATTATGAAACAAAAATCATAATATTCGCAAACCTCTAACCGTAGTCAAGAAAGTGACAACCCTAAGAAGTCCGTCTTTTCTCAGAAATCTGCCCCTTCTAAGTACTCCAATTTTAGTTCCACTTTTTGCCGTTTTCTCAATTTTGGCGCTGTCTCAAGTACTCTCTTACTAAAACATTTTTCTTTCTTTCCTATAATTCTTTGTTCCCAACTAATGAAAACTATGCCAAAAATCCTCTATTAATTTAATATTTTCCGTCCACTGTTCCACACATTTTCCCGCTTTTAATTTACTTATCATACCTTCAACTACCAATTTTTGCAATTCCTAACTTCCAGTTATGTCCCTAAAATCGGAATGTAATTTTAATTATTAAAAATAGATTCAGCCCCCTCTCATCTTTAAATTTACTCTAATTTTTACCATTTGTAGCTTTAACAACTTTCAATACCCATTGTTATTTGATTCGCAGGTTTTATCTCAATTTCGCTCCGAAATGTTTATTTACCTAGGCGCTCCGGAAGTGGGTCCCAAAATTCACTCATAGAACCTTCCAGAAGGTGTGTGAGCGATCACCTATACTCTAGTCTAACTCTGTCCCTTTCCCTCTTGTACTATTCTCAAACGAATCCCCGGTTACTAAATCCAGTGTTGACAGTTTCCAAAAAGGTTAGCTATTCGGTAGATATCTACCTCTCCGTAGCAATAGGTACTTGGAAATGTTCTATTGTGAATCTTTTTATCATATAAAAGTATCTCTTTTCTTACATTGTTAGTGCAAGTATCCTAATAATCTATTCTCAGGTTTGGTATCACAAAAATCTACCATTTCTGTTCTTTGAATGACACCGAATATTTCACTGAACCATTTTCTCAAAAATACTCTTTTTAAATTCTATCTATATATATCTAGAAATAAACCACCCTAATCTCCTTACGTCTGAATTATTTTAGTAATTACGACTTCTTATTCATGATTTTTACTCAATTTTCTCGCTATAAATACTCTTATAACTAAGGTCTTTCTTATACTGGACTCCTCTCTTCCCACTAATAGTAAGATAAAACTCACAGTTGAGCAAACCTAGTTTTCCTGTTCATGCTATGGTAAGTAGGATTACCAGCCTTTCGGTAGATCTACTAAATAATTGGCGCTAACAAGAACACCGTTGCGCCATTTCATACGCTTCTCCTGCGTTCCACTAGATGACTCTCAATTTCGGTCGCATATTTGCTCTTAATTTACCATAATTTTCCCTTACGATATCCTACCCTTACGTATTACGTAGCCTCGTATACGGGTTTTCTGTACATAATACTAATCAATAAACTAAAGTAATCCTTCTAAATTCGCACTTATCGCTGAAACTTAGTACATTTCCATTTTATAATAGTGCCCTCTCCCGAAAACATCCGTAAATTTCGCTCATTAACAATTACACTAAGCTATGACGTCCCACCTCCTATTAATTCTCATATTTAGCACCAGTTGGTAACTAATTTCTGATATCGATCTATTCATTTAAAATGCCCAGTAATAAAACTGACGAAACTATCATGCTTGAATATTCCTCGACAATAAGTAAAATTATTTATATTTTTGTCTAAATTCTTCCACCACGTCCAGCTTCTGTGGTACTTTTCTATCCATAATATTCCACCGAACTTAATCTTAATTACTATCCCTAATTTATATGATTAATAGCTAACTTGACCAGTCCACCAATCCTCCCAACTTTCTCTTGCAATCCCTTAATGCTAACTTCAATCTAAACTAACCATTATAACACCATTAAATACATATATATGTTTATCTTGCACTCTTGTAATTCACTAAAATAAATAATAAAACTAATTTCTATTTTAAAGCGCCATCTGCCTTACTTTATGTTTAACCGATACGCGAAAACCCAATTTATCTTTATAAACACCCATCTAAAAGCTTTATTAAATTTCCAATCGAACGCAATTTGGTTTCGGCCTCCCGTTTCCCAATTTAGTTCCTTCATAACCCAATAGATGTCTCTTTAACCCTATTATTCCTTTGTTCTATATTGACACTTATTATTTTCGTCCATGTACAACTATCATGAAATAGACTTATTTATTCGGTAACCCTACTCCCTGTACCTTTATAATAACGTCCCTTAACTCCCTGGTCCATTCAATGTAAAGTTTCTCTACTCTCTAAAGTCTAACAGAACTCGCTTTATACCGCGCGATCGTTACTACATAAACCCGTGATAGTGAACGACACGACGCTTTACATAGCTATACCTATCTCCCTATAGCGCCTTGTGCCATGCATCACCGCGCCTCGTCACTATAGCCGCCTACAAGTGACTTATGTTTGTCCGCGCTAACTTTTACACCCCGCTTTACTTGTGTATCTTTTTGTTCGAATATATAGCTTACATACGACACCCTATAGATACTTACTTATATTTTTCCCTATAAGTCAATATGGACCGTTACATGTTTCCAATAATTTATAAAATGTAGCGCAGGATAATGGTAAATACAATACACAATACAAAACAATGTACAGTACCAATACAATAAAATAATTCAACAGCGTTAAAATTATAAATTTTCTTGCCCTATCCCTTTTAGACTATGCACTGACTTTTGTGAGGGTTACTATGTGATTTCCTATGAATTTATCTATTAACGATTAGACGACTGAGTCTTCAATACTTCGTTTGAAGTAACTTGATATATTGGTTTACATTGTAAACATTTCATAATACTTTTCCGTGTAATACTTTTTAACATATTCTGAAGATGTGAGCGACTACAAAAAGCTATTAAATGTGAGGCGTGCGAAGCTTTTGTCGAAATACTCGATTCCATTGTCCTATCCATGTAACTTTAACATAGAACTTTGGTTTTCCCTGACATGAACTTTATTTGTGGCATTACACTGCAATTTCATTCACTTATATCCCAATTGACCGATTAATTAAATTTTAAATTAGCAACACTTGGAGTGACGGACCCTGTACACTTTTAATTATGTAATTATTTTAGTATGTTGTGATTATTAAGAATTGCCTTTTACTGCATAGGGTAGCGCAAAGATACCGGATATTTTCATCTCTAGTTTTAATGCTCATAATTAACAACGGTATTTTGAAGTTACTACAGTATAATAACTCTATTATTATTTTTCAGGAGATACAATCACATTCAACATACCTAACTATGGGAATGTATGTTTTACGGATACTCGTACCAATCATATCACTTTGGAAAAGATTTTATGAACCACTCAAAAATAAATGTTTTTGGACACCTATTTTAGTAACTTTCGTGATAACTATTGATGTTGTTTTTACCGGTAAGTTAATTCATTTGTTTTTTCATTCATATTTTTTCTTTATACTGAAAAAGGTTTTCTATGTAACTATAATTGACGATTTGAAATATATTCCCTGGTCATCATATTATTAATAAGGTATGGTATATAATAATTTTCTAATGGAACATTTTGGATCACGGACGAGATTCGAACTCGCATACTGTGCCTCAGCGCGGCACATGTCTTTACAAATTCGGCTACCGAGACCTATGCGTCGACATCCAAATCTTCTTTCCACTAGCTTCTTTGAACCCGTCTTATGGGGATATATTTACGCTAAGCAGGCTTTAACTGCTATTAAAAATCATAAAATATAGATTTGGAAGGCGTTATCTTTCAGACACGAAGTTAATCAATATTAGCCGTGTTTGGTTGGTTAGTTCGTAATACTACCAACAGATAGCGTTGCCGTCCCCATAAGACGGGTTCAAAGAAGCTAGTG
Organism: Alsophila aescularia; assembly: GCA_946251855.1. Classification (NCBI taxonomy): domain Eukaryota; kingdom Metazoa; phylum Arthropoda; class Insecta; order Lepidoptera; family Geometridae; genus Alsophila; species Alsophila aescularia. The sequence continues at coordinate 20,133,214 of OX276377.1, read as the reverse complement.
GAAAGATTTGAATGACGACGCATAGGTCTCGGTAGCCGAATTGGTAAAGGCATGTGCTGCGGTGAGGCACAGTATGCGAGTTCAAATCTCGTCCGTGATCCAAATTTTTCCATTAGAAAATTATTATATATATTTACGCTAAGCAAGCGTTAACTGCTTTTAAAAATCATAAGGTATGGTATAATATAAATAATTGTTACTATCGCAAAATAATCTGCCATAATTCCAATATATAAATCATTTACTTAATTTTCAGATGTGGCTGTCAGTATTTACAGCTTTTCCGAAGGTATATCTTTAAGGCCTGCATACGCTACAATGGTGCTCTTATCAATCTACATTTTCCTGCCAATGAGGAACAATTTCCTGGCCATTTTTCTGGGACTGTCCGTAAGCACCACCTACGTTCTGATCTTCGCTTTCTACACGTACAACAATAGTGATCACCTCGGCATCGTGGTAAGAGTATGTACAGTATTGTTGTCACTAATCATTTTAGTTTTTGTCGTTATTTAACCGGCTTGTACTTGCAGCAATATATTGTCATATGTGGCATATTTGGACTAAGACATCCGCAAATATTTTGCAGTGTGTTGGTTATTATCATATATAGTTTAGGCAGCTTTTGTTTTTCCTTGCTTGTGTTTGTGGTGTATGTTCTGGTTTTGGCCTGTCTTATCTTAATTAAGACAGGCCCAAAACAGCATTGCAATAACATTGTGGAAATTTGTAGAATTAATTTAAGGCACCACCGTTTGAATTCAATAGCAAACAGTAGTGGTCAATCGCATTATCGGACTATCTCGCCTCGTGAATAATTTTCCTTGCTTGTGTTTGTAGTATATATTGTGTTTTTTGGCCTCTCTTATCTTACTTATAGCATTTTGGAAGATTTTAAAATTAATTTGAAGCACCGCACGGCCGCCTTGATTGACTTAAGCCTTGATTGAATCCAATAGCAAACAGTTGTGGTCAAAACGCGTTATCGAACCATCTCGCCTTGTGAATAATTTTCCTTGCTTGCTTTGATATTCTCTTGCATTTTTTTTAGCTGAAAAAAAAATTTATAATTATTGTTTTTTTTCTATAAACTATTATAAGTATCTAATCAGTTATGTATTTCTGAATCCCTGCCAATATTATAAAATCAAAAGTAACTATGTCTGCCTGTCTGTTTGTTACCTTTTCACGACTAAACGGCATATGGTATCTTGCTAAACTGCTGTAAGGAGATATTTTGAACCCTGGTAAAGTACATAGGATACTTTTTATCGCAATGAACTGTAGTCGCGGAAGAAGTCGGGAGCATAAGCTAGTATAATAAATAGACCTTTTTCCTTTTCTGTACTACAGTCTTACAATGTTTCACAAGTTACTTACGTTAATTATTGTTAAAATATACGTTCAATAATTCAAAACACATTATTGTTTGCTAGTTTCATCCAAATTACTCACTTTCAGTGAATATTTTATTTCAATTGAACGGTACAGGAAAAAATAAGGCACATACATTTTTTTCGTAAACTCCAGCTAACTTCATAATTCGATTCGTATTAAACGGGGCTTTCATATGATTTCATTAAAACAATATAAATAGGGCTCATTGAGGTAAAACCATTTATAAAAAAAAACATTTAGGAGTAAAAGGAGCCCATTGTAACTCGAGCCGAATAGAACGTGAAAACCCACTAGAGATTTCGATTTAGTTTTTTTTCCTTACAAAATATATTTTTCCGTTTATGTAAGATATTTGAGATGCATAAAATACGGTTGATAAACATTAAAAATGTTATTGAACATAATAATTAGAGACATATCTTGGAAAGCCATTATCTCCGGTTTTTGTTTTGTTGATGAGCCCTTTTTTTCTGTAGCCTTCAATTATGTTTTTTTCAGGTCTCTTCGGACATAATTTATTTGGTTGGTGTAAACCTTATGGGCTTATACTTTAGACTGATGAACGAAATTGTCACCAGGCGATCTTTCTTGGACAGAAGAGCGTGTGTTGAGAGTACTCTGCGATTGAAGTTTGTCAAAGACCAAGAGGTGAAATAATTTTCGTATATATAAATCTGTACATAAAAATTTCTCATAATTAATGCAGCTGATTATGAATCTTGATAAATATTGTTATTGGTTCCCAATTTAGAATTTACTTTCTTTTTAGGAACGTTTAATGACAAGTATCCTTCCAGAACACACTGTAGCTAAAGTCCGGCAGGACATCAGAAGCATGTTTTTGGGAATTCAGACTTACAATATGAGTCAAGCCATGAGATCTTTTAAGTAAGTAACCCTATGCTTATAACCTATATAAAAATACTTAGGTAAGAAATTGATAAGTATTCGTAAAACAGAATTAATATGGATTGGTAGTATTATGGAATTAAACAATTTCAATTAAAAATCTCAGTGACACGGAAATTCGATACTAATAAAAACTATACATTAAACCTGATCACGTTGTTTTTTGTGGGTACTATTAATAATAATTAATTAATTAAGTTTAGCTAAGGGTAATTGCTTAAGTCTAAGGAATTACTTTTTCTTCCAATTCCACTACACAGTAATATCACCAATGTTCACCTAAAACTTAAGCAGAAAGCATTACTGCTCATTATAAAAAATAGTGCAGAAAGTAAGTATGGAATTGCATTACTACACAGTTTTTTTTAAATAAAAACAGTGCGGAAAGTAGGTATGAAAATCCATTACAGCATATTTTTTTCTAAATTTTCGGTTGTTTCCCAGTTCTGTTTTTATTTTTAAAACTTAGCACAGACTACAGAAAAAGATTTCTTAGTTTCATATAGAATTAATGCATTCGTCCAATAGAGATTAAAAAATAGAATGTATTAAATGAATGTCTATTTTTTTATATGTTCGCGACGGAATTTTAAAGTCAATGTGACTGAAAATTGTATTGCTTACATTTAGGTGAAAAATTGTGATATTATTTTTGTAGTGGAGAGAAAAGCAGATTAATGACACTCACTCAAGTGACTTCTTGCTGCGCTCGAGGTTTTAGAGCCCTCGCTAAAGCTCGGCAAACTAACACTCGGTGCAGCAAGCAGGCACTTTCCGCTCGATGCACTAATCTACTTTATTTTTATAACGAACGAAGTAATTAACTCCTCTTAACTGCGGTTCTTATCTTTTTTATCTGACTTGATTACAACCGATTTTAAAATGTAGTATTTAATCATATTTTTAACAATATAATCTTACAAGAACAAGCGATCTGATCAATAAATAAACACATTAAAAAATGTTTAACTTTATTAGATAGGTAATTACTATCAGACCTTATTAACAGTTTAAATATTTAGATGTCGATGATTTTATGGACTTCGGAAGTACCTAATGTCATACTCATACAAGTAACTGCATATACATTATGAATATATGATATTGATATATATGTATTTATTACTTAATATCAACCCTACTACGAAATCAAACGGTCGTGGGTTCGAATCCCGTAAGGTGCAATCATTTTTGTGATGAGCGGAAATGATTGTTTCCGAGTCATGGATGTAATATTCTTATCTATGTATGTTATCTAACGCCCATAGTACAGGGTATCCTGGTTTAGGGCTAAGTAATTGGTGTGAATTGTCTCGAATATTATTTATTTATTTATTTTATATGTATTTTATAAATTTTATGTTATGTATGGTCATGTCAGCCTTTAGAAGTCCACTGCTGAACATAGGCCTCCCCCAAAGAGCGCCATGACGAGCGATCTTGTGTCATCTCCATCCACCGACTTCCTGCGATGGCTACAATGTCGTCGGTCCATCGTGTGGAGATCTCCCCACACTTCGCTTGCTTGTTCGTGGTCACCATTCGAGAACCTTTATTCCCTAGCGGTTGTCGGTTCTGCAAACTATATGGCCTGCCCATTGCCACTTCAACTTGCAAACTCTGAGAGCTATGTCGGTAACCTTGGTTCTTCTACGGATTTCCTCATTTCTGATTCTATCACGTTGTGAAACACCGAGCATAGCTCTCTCCATTGCACGCTGCGCAACTCTGAGCTTGTGTATGAGACCAATAGTTAGCGACAACGTCTCAGTGCCGTATATCATCACAGGCAACACGCACTGATTATAAACTTTCGTCTTGAGGCTCTGCGGTATCTGCGACGAGAAGATATGGCGTAATTTCCCGAACGCTGCCTATCCGAGTTGGATTCGTCGGTTGACCTCTTTGTCGAAGTTGGATCTACCCAGTTTGATCGTCTGACCTAAGTAAACATAGTGATCAACAGCTTCGATAATATCGTTCCCAACATAAACCGGCATGGGTACGACATGGGCATTTGACATGATGTTTGTCTTGCCCATGTTCATTTTAAGACCCACCTGCTGGGAAACAATATTGAGGTTACTGAGCATTGAGCTTAGGTCTTTCAGGGTTTCTGCCATGATGACTATATCATCAGCAAATCGAAGGTGATTGATGTATTCGCTATTGATATTAATACCATATCAGTTCCAGTTCAGAAGCTTGAATATATCTTCCATTGCAGAGGTGAACAGTTTCGGAGAAATAACGTCTCCCTGTCTCACCTCTTTCTGCACATGGATAGAATTCGTGCTCTGATCCTGAAGACGGACTGTCATGGTGGCCTTGCTGTACAAACACTTCAACATTTTGATGTACCGGTAGTCAATCTGGCACCGCTGTAATGGCTGTAGCACTGCCCAGGTCTCGACTGCATCAAAGGCATTCTCGTAATCTACACACATAGACATAGTGGCCGATTATACTCTTCGGTCTTCGATATCATCTGCCAGAGCGTATGAATGTGTTCTAAGGTGTTAAAGCCTTTCCGGAATCCAGCTTGTTCGGGAGGCTGAAAGTCGTCAAATTTTCGAGCGAGACGGTTTGTAACTACTCTCGAAAACAGCTTATACACATGGCTCAGCAGCGAAATGGGCCTATAATTCTTCAAGAGGGTTTTATCACCTTTCTTAAAGAACAAAACCACTACGCTCCTGTGCCACGCCTCTGGCGTAGTACCCTCGAGGGTGACGGAGTTATACAGCTTCTGAAGAACTTTAAGTACCGGTGTTCCACCCGTTTTCAGTAACTCTGTCGTTATTCCGTCCTCCCCTGTGCCTTGTTGCTCTTAAGATGTTTGAGAGCCATTCTGATCTCGTAAAGGCTGACGTCCGGGATATCTTCAGTATAATGTCGAGTCAAACGGGCTCTTGCATCGCTAGTGGTGCTAGTAGGTCTACGCAATGAGGTGTATAATTGTCCATAGAACTTCTCGAGCTCACTCAAAATATGTATGATATTAATTATATATTATTAGATATTTAGTTTATTGTATTGCTATGAATTCTTATTAGTTATATTATTTATTTTAGTTTAATTAGCAAATTTTTATTTTACCTATGAATACACCATCGTCTTTTGTCTTATTTATTTCCTCTCCATCCAAAGGTTGTCTACAAGAGATCGCTTTTAACGTTAAGACCGCCCATTGTACAATAATATTTCTTAGTTTTAGTTTATTTGTTTATATAAATTTTTGGTGTACGATAAAGAGTTATATATCTATCTATGTGTTTCCTGCAAGTTATAGATAAACCACGATAACTTGACATGACACCTACGAGTAGATCCAAAAAAGAAACTCATCTACAATGTACCTATTTGTGTCAGTCTAACTTCTAAACCTCTAAAACAATACTGTGGCATACCTTTTGACTGACAGACAACGCATAGTCTAAACCGCTAAACCTAGAGATTTGAAAGAGGAAATATTCCTTCAGTGCCGGTTGCACCAAGCTGGTTGCTGGTTACCAGCAAGTAGGGTTTTTTGAAATTTCTTGGCTAAGAGGGTGAACGGAGGTGGAAAATTTTGTACGCTGGCAAAGTCGCGGGGCGCCGCTAGTAGTTATTATCATAAAGTGTCACCAAGCCTCATTTGACGTAAGAATTTGTGAGTGCAGTCTGAATAACACACAAAACCCTATCATAGATTTGTTCTTCTATTCCTTAGGTTATCTATTCAACTAGTTATTTATTGTTGGTCACATTTCCATGGTTTATTTCTACTTTTACCAAAATTAGTATGACAACAACAAGTCCAACGATTATCATAAAATACGAGTATGTCAGTCCTACAATATCGACCCACAACAATCATAAAATACGAGTATGTCAGTCCTACAATATCGACCCACAACAATCATAAAATACGAGTATGTCAGTCCTACAATATCGACCCACAACAATCATAAAATTGTACCTATTACAAAGTCAATTTGCATTTATCGATGCACCTTTTACGGCGAGTCTCATAATGATTCTTGGTGACTTAAATTTAAGCTCAATTAGAACTAATTAATACAGTTATGGTGCATGTTCTAAATTTTAATGTCAACTTTAGAAACGGAATATATTTGTCATGTATTCCTTTTTTAGCTATTTTTCGGCACTGCTGCAAGCTCTATGATCACGAATAAACATGTCATAATGTGATCATGTTTATCTGTGATCATAGTGCTTGTAAAAATATATCGGGACCTGAAAAAAAAACATGGTAAATTAAATATAACGTTGACTTTAGTTTTACTCACTGCAAGTGACCATGCCAGCTTAAAAATACAATATTGTAAATGTTTTTTTATTTTTATATTTTACAGTCAGTTGTATGTCGAAGAACATGATAATGTGAGCATTTTGTATGCGGATGTTGTGAACTACACGATGATATCAACGACCTTGTCACCGATGCGAATGGTTGAACTGCTGAACGAACTGTTCGGAAGATTTGATGAAGCATCTGAGGTAATAGTTCAAACATTGCAGCCATAACCACCCAAAGTAATTCTTGATCCTGACTTGTGTTAAACAATATATGTGACGACATCAAAACGTATTAAAAACCACAGGTGATGCGTAGTTAAAGGTTGTGAGGGAACTGACACGTCCATATATTATTACATTTTGGAACCCTTTAACTAAGGACAATTTACAACGCCCAACTAATGCACCCAAGCCAAGCCATTACCCACAAATACATTAGGTACCTACGCAAGTTAGTATGGTTGATTTTTTACCATACCTTCTGCGAGAAAGCTAAAACCAGCATTGGAAATATAATATTAGGATGATCATGGAGATGATAATCGCTCCTTGTTAAATACCGGAAATTGTAATTCTCCCTCTATCTGAATTGATAAATCTGGTAATAATCAAATGAGATTTTGACAAACTGTCCCCGTTGAGCCCACCAACAAAGTCAGTCAGGTGAATGGGAACCAACTATATATAATTTTGCAAAACGTTCACCCTACTGGTAGGTAAAACTACAGTGGAGTCAACGGGAATACACAAGTTTTGGGGTTCCATTAGTTAAATAGAGTTTGAGAAGTAACTGGCATTAGTTAATAATTCAGAAACCACACAATAGTTTGTCTTGGTTTAATTAGGACTATGAAAAGGGGATTTATATGAAGCTTTTCATGCTGCATACTCTGCAAATCTTACTAAGTTAGATAGTTTATGAACTTCTTTCCAATGTTTCAGGAGCATGACGTGCTAAGAATAAAATTTCTGGGAGATTGCTACTATTGCGTGAGTGGAGTTCCTAAACCCAGCGCTCAACATGCCAAGAACTGTGTTGATTTGGGTCTTGAAATGATTCATATTATTAAGGACGTCAGGTAACTTTGCAAGTTCTTTGTGTTTTTTATCATGAACCTTATAAAATGTCAAGAACATGTTCTTGTGAACTTAAGTTAGTTCCTTCATGACTTTAATCAATCGATAGTTCAAGAGTTAGTTCGGGAGTGAGAAAGTCGAAACTCATACTAAAACTGCTACGTTGGCAAGGCCGTGCCGCGTGGGCTTGAACTAGTTACTTATAAAGTACCTAAAATTCAATTACTTTTCAATTGCATAGTTATCATCATCATAATCATCATCAGCCTATATACTTGTCCACTGCTGGACGTATGCCTCTCTTATACACGTCACTGAGCTCGGTTCTCAGCTCTCTGCATCCAGTTTCTTCCAGTCCTTTTCACAGATCGTCACTCCACCTGGCCACCGGGCTTCCTACACTACGTTTGCCTAAGCACGATCTACACTCGAGAACTCATCTACCCCAACGGTTGTATGTTCAATGGAAAATGTGACTAGACCACTGCCTCTTTAGTTTGCCTATCTTTAGAGCTATGTCATTTACTTTGGTTCTCTATCGTGTCACTTCATTCCGAATCTTGTCCTTTAGAGAAACCAAAAGCATAGCTCGCTGAGCGACCTTAAATTTGTGGACTAGTCTCTGACCGAATGCTGCCCAACCCAGCTGAATATCATCATTATTCATAAGTCATAAGTATTTTATGGTTATTTTTGGTCTGGCTTATTTTGATTGGCCGATGTGTGACGAGTGTGATAAGTCTTTTACTTTAAGGAGCTGAGATTCCAGCCTTCTTCAGAAAGACTGCATTTATTAGTTTTAGATAAATTTGAACTGGAATCGTTAATTCATAATATTTCTATTGCAATTTTTAGAGAAAAACGTTCATTGAACATTGACATGAGAATCGGAGTGCATTCAGGGAAAATTCTGAGTGGCCTCATAGGCATCAGAAAGTGGCAATATGATGTGTGGTCTAAAGATGTAACAATAGCGAATAAGATGGAATCTACTGGGAAAGCTGGGTGAGTACTGTCATACTGGACCTATTTTTGGGTGCAAAGATTTGAAATGAAAAATACGATTTTTCATTTAGTGTTTGGTTATTGAGTATATTTATATTTTAAATATTTTATATACGAAGTTTTTGTCTCGGTTTCAACGTGGTGAAAATACTTGCCTCGTTTTTTTTTTCATATAAAAATATCAGAAGCTGTATATTATTAAGGTATAGGTACCATTTATAATTAAAATTATTATCTTTAAGTGTAAATAATAATTAATCCTATTAACTAAAATGTTAATTAAATGACTATGACAAATGCTTTTAGAATTATGGTTGATGGTTATATTAAATTGTTATCAATGTATTATTTTTCTATGTGAAGCTATTTTGGAGAGAGAGTGAAGGGATACTTTAGCCTTTTTAGCAATTGTGACTGAAATAACCACAATACCTTTGTTATTTTATACAAAATGTGCCCGTGGCTTTGCCCGCGTAGTCATATCTCTGGATTAAAAATAACCTACGTGTACTATGTTTTATTCCAGCATACTACATTGTATCCACATTATTTCAGTAGTCATATAGTTTTTTTTTCGATTGCTCCTCTTTCTAGTCATCGGATTGAGAGCAAGTACACCAGTTTTAAAGTCAAACCCTAAGCTATCCAATAGTGAAAATCACATCGAAATCAGTCCAGTAGTAGATACGTGATGCGCGAACAGACAAACAGAAAGACGCGATTAAAAAAACAACTTGTTCATTAGCTTATTGTAAGTCCCCTAGACTTTTTTTTAAATTATCTTGTTTGTACAGACTTGTAGTTACTTACTGCTTTATCATAAGTATAGATTATTATAAGTATATATAGATATAGAGAGATAGAAGATAAATAGATATGTATTTTTATAGGCGCTTTTTGCAGGCCAAAGGGCGTCCTATGCTAATACGTTTAGCTTTTGCCTTTACTTGGTCCAACAAGAATTCCCACTAAAAGATGTTACATAAAATTGTTAGTTCAGGAAGCTTTTACGCCAAAACAGCTGGTCCGGTTTTGATGAAATGTTGTACCTATATAGATACTGTGTACGGCATCAACACTGTACAGTGTACATACTGTTCATACTGTATAGGATAGTTTTTATGCTAGATAAGTGTCCACACAGACAAAGCAATTAAGTGCAGCTTGTATAATGTGTTAATGTGTTAATTTTGTTGTTTCAGAAAAGTTCATGTGACAAAGCAGACGCTTGAACTAATATTGGAATATGCAAGAGAATACATAATCGAACCAAACTTTGAATCTCAAAACGATCCTTTTATTATGAAAAATAAGCTGGAAACGTATCTACTGTCAAGACCACGGGCACGGGTTAGGATCTTTTGATATCCATACCAATATATAAAAGTGAAACGATGCCTGTTTGTTTGTTTATTTATTTGTATGTTTGTTTGTTTGGGGAGCTTTCACGTGATAACGGCTGGACAGATTTTGATGAAACTTGGAATGCAGATAGCTTATACTCCGGAATAAAACATAGAATAATCTCAGAAAATTGTAAGGTTCCACGGGAAAACTGGAAAAACTGGAAAAAATGTTGATTACTCGCTGTAAGAAATGGTTGCCATGGAAACGAAATAACAAGTATGACAAAAACATTAAGAGTGGCGCTATACCTATTTTTGCGTTGTTTTTGATATCCTAGAAGAACACAGGATGCTTTTTTCGTGATAAACAGTAGTCCGTGCGGGCGAAGTCGCGGGCGGGAAAACTAGTTTTATATATAACAATCTCAACAGTCTTGATCTGATGTTTCCGGGCTAATTATATTACTAGCTGTGCTCGCGACTTTGCCCGCATGTTCATTTAACTGGCTAAAACCTATCCTACGTGCTATTCCTTTCCACGACTACACTTTTCTCTATTATAATTTCCTACATTTTATGGGAAGAGACAAGACACGTAGCTCGATAAAATTATATTGACATACTACTGCTGAAACAAAAAATATATTTCCTTAAAAAAAACACACCAATATATATGAGTGAAACTTGGTGTGTTTATTTGTTTGTTTGGGGAGTTTTATCGCGATAACGGCTGGACGGATTTTAGTGAAAATATAGGTACTGTACAATAAAGAGACCAACATAGGATACTTTTTATCCCGGAAAATGACAATTTTCAACGGGAAAAAGGAAAATGTCGATTACTCGGTGTATGGAACAAAATAATGTAAACAAAATAATAACAAGTCTGTCAAAATGGATCAAGAGCGTTGGTGCTATACTTTTGCATTGGTTTTTAATATCCTAATAGAATATAGGATTCTTTTTTCGTGATAAATTGTAGTCCGTGCGGACAAAGTCGCTGGCGACAGCTAGTAAAAATGTATAAAAAGAACTTAAAAAGATTAATAATGGCAGTTGGCCTCAATTCCAGTACCAAAAGTGCCTCTAAAGTACAACGTATATTATACTACATCAAAATTGTTCACCCTCCAAATATTTTTTATCGTTTGCTCGGCTTCTATAGTACATCACTTTTTAAGTCAAAACCTAGTTTCTATGTAATGCGCGAATAAACACTTGTTCAGTAGCTTACTTAAAGTACCCTAGACCATATTACATAATTGCCCAAAAAAAGGAGTGTAATCTTTTCACGGTTCATGTACGAGTGTTTGTATGTCTGTGAGTTTCTTTATTTCACCATAACTTTTAAATGCCTCAACAGATTTGGATGTATGGGGTATTGCTACAATCCTTACATCATCTCGAGTAACACAGGAAATTATTTTTTTCATAAAATTAATTTGTCTTCAGTACGGCTCCAAATTAACATGCGAAAAAAATCTTCCAATTTTATAATATGGGTATCAAATTGAAGGCCTTGGTGAGCACATTCCAACAATATATAACTTATTGGCATAAGTTCTCTTTTGGCAGGGCAGGCGTGTTTTAAACTTTTTTAATTTATGTTTTTAATTGTCTTCTTTGTGTTGACTAATCCATATACTAAAAACGTACTTATTTTTTATTATCTCAACCAGGAAACTCTAATAATACCTACCTACTAACTTCTAATAAAACATACAAACAAACCGGTTGGTCTAGTGGCTAGTGACCTAGGTATTCGTGGGTTCGAATTCTGCAAGGTGCAATCATTTGTGTGATGAGGAGAAATATTTGTTTCCGAGTCATGGATATAATATTTGTATATACTATCTATAACGAGATGAAAAATAATAAACATGCAGTTAAATAAAACTAAAACTAGTCAATCAAGCCGCTGCCAGTAGGCAACGTGCCCAAAACGCTGGCAGCATTGCCACGTTGTATGGCAATGCTTAGTCTTTGGGCAAAGTAAAGGCCAGCATATTGGTCACACGTTGCTTCGACCAGGCCCCCTGATAGATCTTTATATATCTTGTGTGGTCCTGGTCCCTACGGCCCTAGTGTATCTACCCCAAAAGGCTCAAATATATATCCACTGTCGGGGGTACTATATTTGCGCCTTTTTAGGTTCTCAGCTGATTCAGCCGCCGCTCCAGCCTTATTTTAAGTTCCTTGAAGATGAGACGGCGCAAGGGTGTCTACGCAAGTAGCGTCCCACACCAAAGATCCATCTTCCATGGAATAAGAGTCATTCCGTCAGGTATTTTACCATCATCACGTATGAGGCCGTTAGGTTCTAAAATAGCGGTTGGTAAAAGCCCGACGGATGACATCATTAAGGCTGGAGTGGCGAGGAATCCTTGCGCTTCAGTAATAGGATAAGCCGTGGTGACCAAACCGGTCAACAGCAGAGCCACACTGGCAGCGATGAGGAGCACAGCACGAAGTGCCCAAGCGGAGTGAAACTGCAATGCGAAAAGCTGAAGAATCCATGAGAGTTCCAGTGTTTGGCGATGGTAGAGCCTGTAACCACAAACGCGATTCCCACTCACCTACGGCTAGGAGACGGGCTCGATTTGTGGAGCATAAGCCATGTTAATTAAACGTTTCCGTACTAGCTCACAGAGCGGCCCGTCCCAAAGACTCTGCGATGAGAAGATTTTGGGGAACTCGTAGTTAGGGCAGGCTAACAACCATGCGTTCTTGGCCTCGTCCAAAAAGCTGATATCAATATTATCCAACGAGGCCTCAAGTATTTTTGTGGTTAAATTTAGAGTACTGTGGACAGAGGACAAGGACGTGGGAAGAGCCACATCACAAATTGATCTGATGCCCAGGCCCCCAATCGCAATTTATGTTTAAAATCAAAGCCAAAGTGTTTCTTACGAATCTTACGATGTCGTCTAAACTCCTAAGAAGCTTCCAAAGTTGACAGCATCGTATAGTATAAGTAAATTTTGGAAGAAAGACACAAAAAACGAATTATAGTAAAAGCCATGACATTAAATTTGCTTAAACGGTCCGCACAATCCAAAAAAAATATGTTTTTGTTTTTCTCTAAAGAAAAGAGGATAGGATTCGTCTATTATTGGAGAACCCAATAAACGAAGTGAGCATTTGTAAATAAAAATAATGTTGGAGGCCAAACAATTAAATTTTTGAATAACTATTTCTTTTGCGGGATAAAATGTCCGAAACAAAAAGTTCACATTTGGCAAAATTTTGCTCAAGGCCGATCGTGCGAAACTCTTCGATTAACTAGGTAAGATCGTCAAAGACTATATATACGTCACCACTCAAAGTACCATCATCCAAGTACAAACATTAAGCTTGGATTTAAGACGTTGGATGATGAGGTGGATGGCTAGGCTAAATATAGCTGGGCCAATAGGATCGCCTTGCTGGCAACCAACCTCAGAACCATAACATTGGCAAAGAAAATTGTATAAATATGGAATATTGTCTTTCACTTGCGTTAAAAGGGCTCCCCTATTTACAGAATTGAAAGCGTTCTTCACATCCACCTTCAGCAACACCTCCCCACAATTTTGGTCTAAATAAGTTCTAACGGAATGGAAGGCGGCCTCACAGCCACCTCGTGAGCCAAAACCTAACTGCACTGGCTGAAAAGTATTTGCCAACTGAGGCGCTGTTATTCTGCAGCAGATTTTGGCTGCGAGGCGACGATAGGTTGTACCAACTGCAATTGGCCTGATGCCGCTGTCTCTCTTTTTTAACGCACAAAGGTTTGCACCGTATAAAATCTCAGTAATATCACTGTTCACTCGCCCTGACAACATAAGTATATAATTATGTTTATCCATTATCTAGTGCCCATAGTACAGGGGTATCCTAGTTCGGGCCTAGGTAATTGATCTGGAATTGTCCTGAATATATTAATTTATTTATATACCTAATAAACTTTCGATAAATTACCTGTACCTATTTCGCCTGTGCTTTGTGCCTTGCCTGCCTGTCTATCGGCCGGACACGGTACCAACTATTATTATTACTTTATTCTGTGCCGGCACGCAGTCACAGTACATATACGAGTATAGTCCTATATATGTACTGTGACGCAGTCCTTCGCACTCGCGTCGGGCATCCCCAGATAATAACAATAATATAAGGATGTGAAGTAAAACAACTGCATTTTTTTGTCACAGCTTTTCTATTTCATTTTATTATATTATATGTATTTATTACTTCAAAATTAACATAACTTTGGACCCCTTTCCCGCAGAAACCCTTTTTTATGTTTTCGGAATAAAAAAGTATCTTTAATTTTACATTATCATATAAACAAAGACTGTGCAAAGTTTAATAAAAACCTCTATCCTGAACCCTTTCATTTTTTGGGATGAAAAGTATCCTGAAAAGTGTCCTACCTCGTGACGTGATCGTAGTATGAACTCAAATCATGCCAAGTTTCATTTGAATTCATTCAGTAGTTTTGGCTTGATGCGTGGCCATGATTTAACCGACAGACAGACCGACAAATATGAAAAAAAAAACTGTTTTGCTTTCAGTATCGAATATAAAGTGCCTCCAAAAAAAACTATACATCTTCAAGGCACAGAAATGGACCAGTTACAGTTTTATTATAAGTATAGATTACCTCAGGCAAAAACCAGGAGATTTTAGCTAAAAAAAAAAAACACTAAAACATTAATTTCAGAATTATAATATGAAAAGGATGAAGTAAACGATTTTAATCAAACTCAAAATTTAAACTTCATAAGTTTATGACTTTCCGTCTTGCAGTGTGTGACGAAGCAAAACTACATTTCAAAGATTTCCTTGATTCATGTTTTATTATGCTTATCATCATCAGAACCTTATATCAGCTTTTACTAACTACAATTTATTTAACACGTAGGTACAAGAAGCACACAAGCCCTTTCGAAGAGCTTCAGTCGGCTTCAACAAGATCATCACCAGAACATCAGCTGGTGGTAGAGTAAGTTGACTCTTCAAAACACTTATTCCTCGAGAGATATCCAGCCACACAATAATCTATATCATCTGATTCCAGTAGCGATCGGAACATAGAAACTCATCGAATGTGAGGAGGACTACCACATTCATGGACGAAAACTTGGTGGAATACCAGCAAATGCTGAAGGCTGCTGATGCACAGATGGCTAAAGAAATCGAAGATATGACAAACGGAAGGTCAGTATCATATTTTTTTTGTATAATTGTTTCAATAAAGGTCGTCCAAAAATAAATAAAAAAATATCGGACTATATAAAGTGTACCTTGATTGTACTCTACTACTGCACTCTAAGTATCCAGTACATACCTTATTATTTGATTTTTGTTTAATATAATTATTGTTTTAATTTCTAGAGAACACTTCAGACAAGAATCGAAACTGAATAGATTCACACTGATGTACAAAAGCTTTAAACTTGAGAAGAATTTTCTGCTTCTTCCAGATCCTTTATTCAAATATTACATAACATGCTGCTTAATAATTTTATGTCTGATCATGTTGATAAACGGATTGACTACAAACTGGTAAGAAAATGCTTGATTCAGGTCTGATGTCCAATAAATAAAGTTGGACAACTGTGTTCTAGAATCTCATTCATTTTACCTATCGATCAGCACAAATATTTACGATGCAATAAAGATAACACATCACACTGAAAATTAGCGGCACGCTTCGAACGTTGATTAATAATGCTTTTTTTTCTTTTTAAGGCTTGAAAACTTCTTGTGGTACACTTGGCTAATATTTGGAATCTTCTTACTCAGCCTGATTGTTATACAACCGCTGACATGGTTTCAGTTCATATGGACAAAGTACAAAGGTTTCGAAGAGCCTCGCAACAAGAACTTACGATGGATTTACGACAGATCAGCAAGCATCATCAGATCAGCAAAAATAAGGACTGCACTGTATTTGCTTATAAGCGTTGGACTAGCTGCCACTTCTGTGGTCAATGTTATTGGATGTAGTGAAGGTCAAGTGGAGCTAGCTATAGCTAAAACCGTTCTCTCAAACTGTGTTTCGCCGTGGGTAAACACACTTCCATATTTAACCCAATTTTTTTCTTATCTAGTTTTAAATTTTAAGCTTCTATTTGTTTCTTGCAGCATGTCACACAATGTTGGGGCCTCGCGCTGCTATTGAATTTTTTATTCAGTAGAGTCTTTTTCATTTTCAAATGGATTGTGGCTGGCGGAATGACAGCTTTCTATTTGTGGGTGGTTTGGGAGATTAAAACTCCACTCTTCGCTATCGACACTACTTGGAACGTCGGCATGGACCCGAGAGTCTCTCACACCCTCTCAGTAGTGTTCATTACGATAACTTTGTACTGGATTGATAGAACAACAGAGTTTCGGAACCGTTTGGATCACCTTTGGCAGCTGCAATTGACTGAGGAGCAAGAAGAAGCGGAGACTATGTTAAAAGTGAACAGTATGCTTTTGGAGAATATATTGCCGGCTCATGTTAGTAAGTATTCCTAGAATCCTATACAAAAGAGGACATTAAGTCATAGCGCTTTTCTATTACTTATATACAAATAAGTAACAAATTGGTGGTTTGCCTGAGTTAAACTTTAAATTGCAAAATCGTTTGCGGCACTGAGTTGTGCAGTTGCGTACCAAATCAATTTTATTTAAATTATTATTTATATAATTATTCGTTTCAGTACAAGTGTACCTAAACCTGAACAGATCAATAGACGATCTTTACTACGAGAAGTATGATAATGTGGCGGTGATGTTTGCCTCCCTCACGGACTATAAGCTGGGAGTGGAGGCAGATGCTGATATGAGTGACAAATTCCTTCTGAGCATACTTGATGAGGTCATCTCAGACTTTGATAGGGTATGTATATGTTATTAGTAAGAATATGAACTCATTTTATTACAAGAAGGACTGACAGCTTATTTAATTTTATTGATCATTATTATGGCATCGTTGATCTTCTACTTTGCAGCAGAACGACAGCGTAATGAAATGATAATAAAAGTATCTGCTTTGCATTTCAGTTGTTACTTACTGGTACATCAGTGTACAAAGTGGAAAAGATCAAAATGGCTGGCTGGACATATATGGCTGCTTGTGGATTAGATCCAAACAGAAGAGACTCCTTCGGGTCTTCTTCCTTAGCCTCAAATGCCCGAGTTAACAACCCTTACAACAGGGCTGTGGTTGTTACTATGGTGGAATTTGCTGCAGCAATGATGATGCAGCTCCAGAACTTTAATCGAGGCTCGTTTCAAAGCTTTGAAGGACTAAATTTACGTATCGGTGAGATACTACTTACACTTATTTACATTTGTTTTATTAATGCTAAACACGAATCTTCAATTTGTTCAATGCGTTTCTACTGAATTATTAGTAAGAGGAGAGCTATAATATTTAATTAGGTGTCTTTGTTTTTACCAGACTGCGCAACGCAAAGGCCTGGTAATGTGTTTATCAGCCTATGTATGTACACAAGTGGACTGATTTTGATGATTCTTACGTCAATCGATTTGTCTTAATCTTGCGAGTGCTACTAAAGACTCAGTAATGTTTTTATCAGCCTATATATGTATATAAGTGTGTTCCTTTGTGGCACTATATACTTAGACCAAACGCGTGGACCGATTTTGATGATTCTTACGTCAATCGTTTCGTATTAATCTTGCGAGTGCTACTTAAGACACGACATTAATCAAACATCAATATGGAGACAACCAGATGCCATATAGTGGAAAAAATATGAAAGTCGACGAACTATGTCAAGTGGGGTATCAATGAATAGGTATTTGAAAATCATCTTTAGGTTTCCCTAATCATTTTTAATTTCGAATTATCATTTAGGATTTATTACGATTTAAAGTTTGTTAGCAACCATTCTCACGAATTCTTATAAATAAAGAAGTAATAAGTTTAATATAAAAATAAATTATTATAAAACAAAAACCTGACTGTGAACAAAACTAAAAAGAGGCAAAAAGCTTTAGATTTTTTATTTTTAAATATAAGATGCAGTCGGAGGCATGAAGAGCTGGCTCGCCAGGTTCTCTAGATGATCCCGTCAAAGGAGAAATGAAATGCATGATGCATCCTATATTTCATAATCGAAAATCTAAAGCTTCTTTGTCTCATTTTACTTTTGTCCGCAGTCGGGTTTTTGTTTTTATAATAATTTATTTTTATTGTAAATCAGTCTATAACCAAATGTCTGTTTCACATTTTTTGCAAGATTTTTAAGGATCTCTTTGAAATTTTCCGTTTCGGAATTTGATTCCAGTACACGTGATTATGAGAGCAATAACCTGTTTTACAAGACATTGATTAAAAACAATAAGAACGCCGATTGTATCATCGTAATTGTATGCGTTTACCTATTGATATATTATGATGTATTTTCAAACATTATTATTGGTGTCAATTATGTTGTTCACTCACTAAAACTAAATTTAGTGTAGAGATTCTTAAAACATATTCGATAATTTCATGTATCCTAAAAAACTTGCAGGGAGAGAGGGTGTTGTGTTGTGCATGGCTGAGGGCGGGGAAAGGATGGGGGGGATTAGGGAGGGAGGTGAGTAGAGAGAGTAGGGGCGATTAGGGTAGGGTGGGGTACGTTAGAAAAAGTGAGGGAAGTATAGTATAAGTCGGGCAAGGGTTGGTGTATGTGAGAGGATGGTATGGGAAGATGGAAAAAGAAAGGGGAGGGTGGGTGTGTTTGTAAAAAATGTGGGCAGGATGGGGAGAAGTGAGGGAAGAGTGTGGGAAAATGGAAAAAAGGGAGGTGGGAGAAGAAAGGGGAGGTTGGGGTAGGTTAGGATGGGGGGAGGATTAGGGAGGACGGAGATAGGGGCGACTAGGGGTGTGTGGGGTTAGAAGTTAGAAAAAAGTAAGGAGAGGATAGGGTGAGTCGGGCACGGGTTGAGGGATGTGAGGATATGGTGCTGAAAAATGAAAAAAAGATTGAAGAGGGTAGGGTAAGTTTGGAAAAATGCAGGCTGGGTGGAGGATGTGAGCGGAGGATGGAGGAAAATGGAAGTAAAACATGGGGAGGATGGGGTAAGTTAAAAAAAATGAGAGCAGTGTGGGGTGAAGTGAAAGTAGGGTAGAGTAGGTTGGAAAAAAGGTGACTACACCACCCTCCCTTCATTTTTTCCTTATTTACCTCACCCTCCTCTCATAGTTTTCTTTATTTCCCCTTCTTCCCCTTATATCCCCCACCCACCCCGGACTTACCCCATCCTCCCCTCACATTTTCACAATCTATCTCATCCTTTCCCCAACTTCCCTACCCTCCCTTCACTTCTTCTTTAGGCTATCTAAACTAAACCATCTTCACTTGGATGGTTTAGTTTAGATAGCCGCCGCGCCGTGCATGATTTGTGTGGTATAGGAAAGCGATTCGGGGTTAGGTTATACTCGAAGGTAACAGAAAAGTGAATGCTGAAAGAGTTTTGTGTCAAGCCGTGAATGAAAGCTCTTAGGTCTTCAGTCGAGACGCTGAAGTTGAAAAGCTAAATAAGCTTAATCATGGTGGACAGGTAAGGGTTGAAATTTGTATATTGTATGTAATTCTTGATCCTAAAAAGAAAACTCGTACAGGGGCTCCCATGACATGATTCACATACAATACAGTGTGTAAATAGGTAGATCTTTGCACCAAAGTATGAATTAATATATTTTTATTAAGTATGTAGATGCTGGCGCTACTTCAAGTAACATTCATGGACCCTTTAGGACAAAGTTGCCTACTTTACAAAGAGCAATAATAACTTTGTGGACTTGCGTAGCATAATTTTTGGACCCGATTACACTAAGCTGGCGAGGCCTCACGTATTCCTTCTCTTCCCGCCCTCTGCAGTGAATATAAATTAAAATTGCTACATATATGTAATATTTTAGGTATATCAAATGGAGAAGTAGCGGCGGGTGTAGTCGGATCACTAAAACCTTTGTATGACATCTGGGGACATGCTGTCAATATGGCCTCAAGGATGGACTCTACTGGAGAGACTGGTAAAATACAGGTAACTTACCAAAACCCTGTTAAGTCCCTGAATTTGAATCAGTTTTTATTTCATTATACTGTTTGATTTTGTGGTTGTAGCTGTTATTTTGACTAGTACGATTTAGTAGGCCTTGGGGAAATATTCCGGTTATGTTTGATTTGGCCCCAAATTTTTACTTCTCTATTTGTTGGCTGTAAATAATATATGAATTTACCTTTATAGAATGCAATGATGGGATTTATTATGACTTTCAAATTTACCATTGATTGATTGAAAATAAGTTTCCCGAGACCAGAACTGTAAAATTATCACAAAAAGAATGGGTACCCTTAATGCCGTACAATCGAGCTCCATCCTGCACAGTTCTTATAATATTTATATACTACACAAGATGGTGCTTATAATATATTCGTAAAAATAATTTTATCATAACGCTACTATAGACCTCAAATAAATCATTGTTCTGTAGTGAAATCCATCATTACTGTATGCTATACATCCATCTATGCCTTTAATCGGCTGTTTTATTAGGACTCAACTTATTATACCAGCAGGGATGCATTACTCATTGCATTCTAGTAGTTTAACTAAGTACCTATACAAAATGTATGATTGTTAAATTGGTTTCCAAAGGTAACTGAAAACACTGCCATTATATTGGACGAGTGTGACATCCTGACGCAGTATCGCGGCGAGACGTTCGTTAAAGGCGCTGGGTACATCAAAACTTACTTCGTGCCCTTGGATGAACACTTCAACCTTATCAAAAAACATCAAAGTATGGACTACTATAGGACCCAAGATCGGAGCCGCTACTATAACTTGAAAAGTTCTCTTTTCAACGAAAGTTTAAACAGTTTGAATGAAATTGATTCTACCTCGCAAGGGTCGACTTATGATGTTAGGAACATGTCAGTGGAGGGAAGTGACAGTGACGGCTATGATGAAAGGACTACCACACCAGTAGATGAAGTAATGAGTACATCTTCGGAAAGTGTAAAGGAGACTCGTTGCTAGCAAAGAATAGGTTAAAAAAAACATAGACGAACGTTTCTCGTCGTTCCCACAAAATGATAATTAACATATTTTAGTAAGTAGGATTAATTACTCTAGACATAATTTATTCAGAATTATCAACTTACACGTAACAAACGTTGCAACAAATTGATAATAATAGTGTTATTGTTTAATAATGACTTAATTAAAATTCTAATAACTTTAAAAAGATTACTTCTTAAAGTTATGAGATATCTTAGCCAGCGTTTCTGTCTGGGCTTAAAACACTCCAAGCTGGAAGAAGTTGTGATGCTGCTTATTGTATATAGTTGGACCCGTAACATTGATAACTTACTATGGAGTACTTACCAAGAGTTGTATCACGAAATGCAGGTTTTTATGTATAACGGACCCGTCCGTTATGAAAGTCTGTCAGGTGCGGAAGTGCGTTTGACGTGGACATGGTCAAAAAAAAAACCTACGTATTGTAGGTATTTTTCTTTAACCATAGTCTTGGTTTCACTAGTCGGGAAACCAACCTCAGTAGACATGCTATGGGTCGACAATAAGTCTAGCTGTATTTTTAGGACACACTTTAAATCACCTATAATATTAACATTGTAATCACCGACGATTATAAGTACAGTAATATGTACATTATACAAATCAATAATTTTATCGAGAATTGTTTCCAAGTTATCCAAGAAGTCTTCATTAGTATAATATAGATTAATTTGAATGTAATTACCTAAATAAAAGTAGCTGTTAATTTATGGTCGGTACTTAGTTAATAAAATATTTTAAAACTGTGCGTGTTGGTTATTATTATATGCTTCCGGGCGTATTAGAGCAGATAAATGCAACTTATGACTTGTGATACTTAACCCGTCCCGTCCGGTGACTGACTATCGTCAGCTCCTAAATAGTTATTCTATTATTATAAAAATACCCAGTACTGGACAGATTACATAACCATTTAACAAAAGACTTTTTACAAGTATGATAATTGTAAATCATAAATAATCTGATATTGCACATATATCCCCCTACATTTAGCCCATGCAGAGCTAGATCCCCACGTCCCTCCCAATACTAAGGTGTAGGTAGGTAGGTATATTGAATGTCAAAGAAATTTACAAACCATATCAAGGAAGAAGAACTATGAACTGCATAATAGAAAAGAACAATGTCGGCAGATCTATAATTTCTCTCTGCATGTTGTTCAGACTGACGCCCTCAAAATAAATGTCTGTGGGGCTCGGTGTTACTTCATATACAGGTTGTTCGGCGCAACGTTGAACATACGAAAATGGGAGGCAAGTGGGGTCATCCTTGCTAGCTACTCAGCCGCAACGATTTGACCTCGGACCCAAGGATTTTTATTTATGGAATTCCTTCGCTTTCATACATTTAAAACCGTTTAAAAAATATTTATGGACAGTACTGTTTTTTATTAGAATCTTAATGGTTGATAGGTCCTTTTAAAATAATTGATATTTGTTGCAGGTTATTGCTAGAAAAAAGTTATGAAAACTCAAACAAAGAAAATGTAAAAAAAAATGATTAAAGATCAACTTCGCGTTGCATTTAAAAAAAATGTAAAAGTAATGGATGAATTCTGATTTTTAACAACATCTCTAAAGCATGAGCTTTCTAACGGTCTGTAGTTTGCTTTGATATCTCTTTCTTAACCAGAGTTATTCGTTGTTTATTACGTATCCGGACCATTTCGACGAAATTTTACATAAGTGGAAAGTTAATTTTTTTACGAAATTTATCAATGCAAAGGTGAAAATAGTGAAACGATCAATTCAAATCTGGTATTTTTTATTTTTCAACATTTAGTATTAGTCTTGCTCAAAAAAAAACTTGTGGCCTAGTACAACTTGTGGCCTTTGTGGCTGAGTAGGTAGCTGACAACCCCAACTACCTCCCATTTTCGTAAGTTCAACGTTGCGCCGAAAAGCCTGTATATCGTCACAAATATGTTGATAGACTATGCATTTATTTTTTCCTCTTATCGTCATGTTTTTGTGGAATATATACATAAAAGTCCTAGATTGTTCCTTACTTATTATTTCCCTTATTACTAATTAATAAATAATAAAAATCTTTTATTTTTCTCACTTTGTACAAATAGCTTCCCTAATTTGAATGCTAATATAATTATGACTGCACTGCAAATCTGTTTTGTGTGAGACTGGTGCCTGAAGTAGGTGTCCAGAGAAACCTGTAAACAAGTCCCCAGTGTTCCACTCCGCAAATTTAACAATCGAGTGATGTACCGTAAAACCTTACAAGATTGCCCAATTGATCTGAGTTTGCCCAACAGGGCATTTTTTGCAAATATTGAAATATATGGAAACATTATATTTTTGCGTTCGTTAATTAATCTATGATAAAAATTTGAACATGTCTCTGGCAACACTACGTAAGTGAATTTTGGTGATGTCACTTCAGTTGGCCGTTAATCCCTGTCAAAGTTGGTGGTGTAATTTACGGGCCAAAAATGTTGTAAAAAACTTTCATTACAATTCAATTTGCAGCAAGTAATGTCCCGAACATGAGAAATGGTCATCATGTATCATGTTCAGGATTAGGGACATCTAACGGGAAACGAGGGATAAATCCAAAAATTAGATCGAAAGGGCTTTTCTTCGTTGAATTGTTAATTGTTGAATTTATGCCCCGTTGTACCTGCGGAACATAGTCCTCCCACAGATTATGTCTATCGCCAATACAATCCGTGAGCGATTGTAGAACAGTGCGATTCTACCTGAATTAAAGTCTACCTGAATTAAAGGCAACGGGTATCTGTCCTTCGTAGTGAGACTATTCAAATGTCTATAGTCTACACACATTCTAGTATCACCATTTTTCTTTGATACTATAATGACGCGTACTCGCGTACGGAGAATTACTGGGTTCTATGATGTCTTGCTCTAATAAGTCTTAAACTATCTTTTTAACCTTTTCTTGTACGGGTTGTGACATTCTATATGGTCTATAATAGAATGGAGTAGAACTCGTTAATTCAATAGTAATTTCTATGTTTGATGCACCTATTCTCCCTTCAGATCCCGCAAAACAATGGTCATATTGATTAAGTAAACGTTCAAGTTGGTCCCGGTCTTGTCCTGTTAGGTCAGTATATAACTCAAGCGTTGATGTTAGCATTTTAGCCCTTGCTATACATTTATTCGGATACACAATTAAAGGTGTATGATTGTGACTAATAACTTTTATTTCACCACAACTTTGATTCAACACTACCGGGCTTCCTATAATATCGATTTCCTTGCGAGGTTCACGATGTTGAGAGGTGTTGACGAAAACCGTGTCAAAATTAAACTCGTTTTCATCGTCTTGTACTGTCACTAAAACTCGATTCAAACCCTGATATAAGGTACTGTCATACAGTACTGATAACTTAAATATTTTGTCTTCAGTTGACTGATTGTTTGGTAAAATATCAAAGTTATTAGTTCCACTATCGACATTTTTAATGATTAATTCATTGTAAGTTATTGTGACAAACACATTAGGTAACTCTGTAAACGGTCGGCCTATTATCATATCAGTTTCTTGCAATTTGTCGTTTACTACCAAACAGGGACTGATTCTGAAGCTTGATCTAGCATAACGTAAGCCATCAATTCACCTATAGGTGTAATAAGACTATCCCCGTAAGCTCGAATAGAACGGGACGACCCTTTATTGTATTGCAAACCAGTACGTAAAACTGCGCTAGCAGTTATCGTGTTACAGGCGCTCCTGAAATCAATATACGCTGTTAATTTAACACCATTTACGACATCGTCTTTATGATATTTCCTGTCATTTACATCAACATCCGAGATACTAAATAGCTTAGGAGGTTTATTAGACGAGTCTTTTTTTAACCGGTAACATTGTTCTTTAATATGACCCCATTTATTGCATATAGTAGACTGTATTTCCTCTTTACAATCGGAAATACGAGTAACATGTCCGAATTTATAACAACTATCACAACGCTTAACTTCATTTTCGATGCATTGAGCTGCAAAGTGACCTTTAGTGCCACAATTATAGCACGTGATGTCATCTCGATAAGTATGAGCTTGTGCTGTATTACGATTTATTTTAAATTTATTATTATCATTAGTAATACTGGCACTAGTTTTACTTTTATTAGTCGAAACAGAATCTGAAGCAACATCTGTTAAATACTCTAATAGACTTTTCGTGTCACGACATGTGGCACCTCGGGCACCTGACTTTAGCAAAGGATCATTTAATGTAAAAATTATAACGTCAGCAATCACATGATCAGGTTGGTCACATTTTTTTCCTAATGCCATGTTTTGCAATAAAAATCTAGTACACTTTCGTGACTTTCTCGCATTACAGTTACAAAATCATATAACGTCGAGGCTATTCCTCGTCCCTCCGGAAAATTAATCTTCAGTTTTTCTTGCCATTGATCCCAACTGATATCGATGTCCTGTTGAGCATCAAACCACAACCGTGCATTACCGGATATTTTAGATGTCATTTGATAAATCAAAAAACGATCCTATCATCCAAAAAATTTAGCTAATGCTTCTAAACGGTTGATCCAGTTTTGGGCCAACATTTTATCACTAGTCGCATTTCCAGTAAACTCCGGTATATTGTTCGAACCAGTTAATAATTTGTTAGTAATCTAACCTTGACTCGTCAAACAAACCACAACAGGGGCGCTACTAGTGGTCGGTGCATCACGCAGACATTGCGGCGGTTCGAGCTGATGTACAGGCACCACAGGCGCCGTCCGCGGCAGGTCGCTGCCCTCCGCGTCTTGCTTGTCGTGCGCCGTCGAATCTGTTGCTGCCAACGAATTTGCCGGTACAGGTTGAATCGATAGCACTGTCGAATCTGTGGAAACAATATCTGTAGGTACGCTCGATGGCGGTGAATTTTGACATTGCACTACTTTTGACAAAAGTTTTTCTAAATTGTCGAGTCTTGTTTCTATTGTTGTGCGTTGGTGCCGTTTCGATGACCGTTCTCTTGAATCATGGCGATGACTTCTGTTTTGCGAACGGGATCTCGACCGAGATCGCTTACCCATGATTAAATTACTTTTGGGGCGTAAGTTTATCGCACTTCTGAACTGTTAGAGGAGCTCAGAAGTGAAACCAACTTTTGAAAGTAGGTACTACAATTTATTATTTATAATCCAAGACACGGACGCTCTAGGCGAATGCTGCTTTCCCGAATGGCGGGAAAAAGGAATACCATCCTACGTTTGGCGGGATCGGTGACACCGCCTCGCTGCGCGCGCCGGTCGGCTGTCGCCCTCCCTCTACGCCATCCGCGCCCCGCCACCATACGGTGTTCGCCTGCGCGCAGCGCACTCGCAATGCTTCTTACACTATGTATGCCAATATGGTTGATTTTTCAGCCCATACCCTATTCGAGAAAGCTAAAACCAGCTTTTTAAATATAATAGGTATCTGAATGATCATGGAGCTGGTCATCGCTCCTTATTAAATACCGAAAATAGCAATACGCCTAGTTTCTGAATTGATAAATCTGATAAGAATCAAATAAAATTTTGACAAAATGTCCCTGTTGACCACCAACCACCAACAAAGTCAGTGAGGTGAACGGGAAAAAAATAAATATAATTTTGTAAGAAGTTCACCCTACTGGTAGGTAAAAGTCTAGTGAAGTTAACAGGATACACAAGTTTTGGCGTTCCATTTACTTAAATAGAGTTTGAGAAGTGTTAGTTAACAATTCAGAAACGAGACAATAGTCTGTCTCGGTTTAATTAGGGCTATGAAAGGTGGATCTATATGAAGCTTTTCATGCTGCATACTCTGCAAATCTTACTAAGTTAGATAGTTTATGAACTTCTTTCCAATGTTTCAGGAGCATGACGTGCTAAGAATAAAATTTCTGGGGGATTGCTACTATTGCGTGAGTGGAGTTCCTAAACCCAGCACTCAACATGCTAAGAACTGTGTTGACTTGGGTCTTGAAATGATTCATATCATTAAGGACGTCAGGTAACTTTGCAAGTTCTTTGTGTTTTTATCATGAAGCTTACAGAAAGTCAAGGACGTGAAGGTCATGTTCTTATGAACGTAAGTAAGTTCCTTCATGACTTTAATCAATCGATGGTTCAAGAGTTAGTTCGGGAGTGAGAAAGTCCAAACGGATACTAAAACTACTACGTAAGCAACGCCGCTGCTCCACTGGTGCATCTACACCATATCATCATATATATAAAAGTGAAACGTTGGCTGTTTGTTTGGGGAGTTTATATGCCAAAACAGCTGACCCGCTTTTTATTCCTGAATATGGTAATTTTCCACGAGAAAACGGGAAAATGACGATTAATCACTGCAAATAATAACAAGTCTGTCAAAAAGTATCAAAAGCGTTGGTGCTATACTTTTGCATTGGTTTTTAATATCGAAAAAGAACATGGATGCTTTATTTCGCGATAAACTGTTGTGCGCTCGGACGAAGTCGCGGGCAAAAGCTAGTTACTTATAAAGTACCTAAAAATCAATTAGTTATATATACTTTTCAACTGCATAATTATCATCATCATCATCATCACCTATATAATACTTGTCCACTGCTGCACGTATGTCTCTGAACTCGGGCTTCAGCTCTCTGCGTCCAGCTTCTGCCAGCCGCTTTTCGCAGTTCGTCACTCCACCTAGACACCGGGCGTCCTTTTTTTTTTTTTTTTTTTGCATGGGGAAATACATTTACGCATACCACTGAGCCCGGGGAAGGCCCAGCGGCTATGTGGGACTCACCGGGCGACTGCCCGTCCTATCCACTAAAACCCCATGGTAAGCAGTCCTCCACCGAGGTGGGGCAAGATGGGGTCGCGGTTGCATGCATTCTACCATCTTGCCCCAGTGGCAGACCCAATTGGGCCTCTCCACCTGTGCAGGGGCAACCTTGTTCACCAAAGTCACCCCTCACCACGACCGATGGGGCGTGCAAGCCGATGGAGAGCCCCCCGACTCTCAAAACTCTCAAGACTCTCAGTGACCCCACAAATACGAAGGAGGAGTCGCCTCCTCCTTCCACCTCCTCGAGCCGGCGCCGAGCGCCCGGGCCCCACCTCCACGTCACACTCCCAGCACCGAATCTATCATTGCGAAGTATGGTAGGTCTGAGAGCGGACCGACTCCTCGGGCCGGTGCCAAGCATCTGGGCCCCACCTCCTCGAGCCGGCGCCAAGCGCACAAGGCCCCACCTCCACGTCACACTCCCAGCACCGAAGCCATCATTCCGAAGTATGGTAGGTCTGGGAGCGGACCTCCTCCTCGAGCCGGTGTCAAGCACCCGGGCCCCACCTCCTCGAGCTGGCGCCAAGCGCACAAGGCCCCCCCTCCTCGAGCCTGCACCGAGCGCCCAGGCCCCCCCTCCACGTCACTAGGACGCCCATCCCACAGGAAGACAACCTCCACAAAGATAAAAGCTCTTTGTAGCGATTCCCCTCCTGCCATCCAGGTAGTAAAACTACCCAGACCCACCTTGCCAGATATCGGCTACGGCCAATAATTCCCCGAAGAGAATTATTGACCGATCCCCGGGTGCACCGTCCCAACGGCTGCTCTTCCCCCCAGATGAAACGACTAGAAGGGGACCAGCAACAGTCGGGTACTCTTGGAGGTTATCCGGCCTGCAACCCAGACACCGGGCGTCCTACACCAAGTTTGCCTAAGTGCGATCTCCACTCGAGAACTCATTACCCCACGGTTGTCTGTTACACGGGAAATGTGACCAGCCCTCTGCTACTTTAGCTTGCTTATCCATAGAGATATGTCAGTTACTTTGGTTCGCTGTCGGATCACTTCATTTCGAATCTTGTCCTTAGAGAAACTCAAAGCATAGCTCGCTGGGTGACCTTAAATTTGTGGACTAGTCTGTGATCGTGAGTGTCCACGTTTCGGGTCCGTAGGTCAAGACTGGTAGGTTCTACTGATTTAAGAATTTTGTCTTCAGACACTGTAGTATAGATAACGAGAAGATGAAGCTTGCCGAATGCTGGCCAACCCAGCTGATTATCATCATTATTTATTTATTCATAAGACATAAGTCTTTTATGTTTTTTTTGGTCTGTCTTATTTTTAACCCCTGGGTGTTATAAGTTTAGGGTGTGTCACTGTGTGTTTGTGTGAGTGTATCTCTCTCTCTCTGTGTGCGAGGGTGCGTGTGTGGTGCATGTTTGTGTGTGTGTGTGTGTGTGTGTGTGTGTGTGTGTGTGTGTGTGTGTGTGTGCGCGCGCGTGCGCGTGCGCGTGCGCGTGCGCGTGCGCGTGTGCGTGTGCGTGTGCGTGTGCGTGTGCGTGTGCGTGTGCGTGTGCGTGTGCGTGTGCGTGTGCGTGTGCGTGTGCGTGTGCGTGTGCGTGTGCGTGTGCGTGTGCGTGTGCGTGTGCGTGTGCGTGTGTGTGTGCGTGTGTGTGTGTGTGGTTGTGTGTGTGTGTGGTTGTGTGTGTGTGTGTGTGTGTGTGAAAACTGATGTGATCGAGATGGTTCTTAGCTATATGGGGGGGTTGGGGGAGGGGAAGTCGGGGTTTATATATTTTTTTATTTTGTGCTTGTTATTGGTTGAAGATGTGACGAGTGTGATAAGTCTTTTACTTTTGGAGCTGAGATTCCAGCCCTCTTCAGAAAGACTGCATTTATTAGTGAAAGATAAATTCTAACTGGAATCGTTAATGTTCATAATATTTCTATTGCATTTTTTAGAGAAAAACGATCTTTGAACATTGACATGAGAATCGGAGTGCATTCAGGAAAAATTCTGATTGGCCTCATAGGTATCAAAGAGTGGCAATTTGATGTATGGTCTAAAGATGTAACAATAGCAAATAAGCCGGAATCTACTGGGAAAGCTGGGTGAGTACTGTTCTTCTGGACCTATTCTTGGATGTCAAAAATTTGAAATGAAAAACTATTTTTCATTTAATGTTTGGTTTGAGCTAAAATATACGCGGAACTACTTACCTACATATTTATTCATATTAAAATACCAGAAGCTGCAGAACAATTTATAATTAAAATGATTATCTTTAGTTGTAAAGAAAAATAAATGCTATTTATTAAAATGTTAATTAAATGACTATGACGCAAATGTTTTCAGAATTATGGCTATGATGGATAAATTAAATTGTTATTATTGTATTATTTTTCAATGTTAGGCTTATTTGGAGAGCGAGTTAAGGAATACTTTAATACTTTACTTACGGAATCCTTTCATATTTTACTTGAATACTTCTTTTTTTTTGTCATTTTTGTAATTGTGACTGAATTAACAACAATAGCGTTATATAATAATTTTCAAATGGAAAAATTTGGGTCATGGACGAGATTTAATTTCATTTAATTTCATATTTTTTTAACGGTTTTTATTAAAATGTTAATCTCTTCCGTGACCCAAATTTTTCCTTTAGAAAATTATTATATATATTTACGCTAAGCAGGCGTTAACTGCTCTAAAAAATATTAAAACAATAGCGTTGTTATTTAATACAAGATGTGCCCGCGGCTTTGCCGCTTGGTCATTATCTCTGGATTAAAATTAACCTACGTTGACTATGTTTCATTCCAGGATACTACATTTTGTCCAAATTATTACAGCAGTTATATAGTTTTTTATCGATTGCTCCCACGGTAATACTGGAAAATGTTGATTACTCGCTGTAAGGGACGGTTGCCATGGAAACGAAATAATAACAAAAAGTCAAAAAGCGTTAGTGTTATACTTTTGCATTGGTTTTTAATATCCTAGAAGAAAATAAGATGCTTTTTTCGCGATAAACTGTAGTCCGCGCGGATGAAGTCGCGGGTGAAAGTTAGTAAAAATATATAAAAATAACTTTAAAAAGTTTAATAGTGGCAGTTGGCCACAATTGCAGCACCAAAAGTGCATATAAAGTACAACATTATACGACATTTCATCAAAAATTGTTCATCCTTCAAATATTTTTTATCGATTGCTCAGCTTATATTCATCGGATTGAGGTACATCAGTTTTTAAGTCAAAACTTAGTTTTTACGTAATGCGCGAACAAACATACGATTTAAAAAGAATAATTTGTTCAGTAGCTTATTTTAAGTACCTACCCTAGACCATTTTTACACGATTGCCCAAAAAAGGAGTGCAATCTTTTCAGGGTTCATGTATGTATGTATGTATGTATGTGAGTTTATTAATTCCATCATAACTTTTAAATGCCTGAACAAATTCAAAAAGTGTCGCATGTTCAGGAGGTACTCAAGCGAAACGGATATGAGGTGACCAGACGTTGGCGTCCTAGACGCAGATATAAATAATCCCCAAATCACTGGATAGAACTCCATGACCCGAAGATGCTCTCCACGGAACGTCACTACTACTCCAGGATTGTACGTGAAGCGGTTGAAATTAAAAAGTATCCCAATTTCCGACCGAGAGGATGGTTTCAAGTTGGCTGCGTCCTGGAATCCCGTGATAAGCAAGTGTTCGCGTCGCAGTTTATGTCAGAAGAAATCTGCAGATATCGTTAGTGTCTTGTGTCGTGACAATTCTGAATTTTTACAAAACTAAATGCGGGTAGTTGGAGACAACGCTCGCCCTTCTCGACGCTGACATCCGCTACTTCAGTCTTCTCGTGACCACGATCAATGCAACTTGATCGAAACGTCGAGGTAAAAAAACATGAAGTGTTCAGCGCGATTGAGTACCGTTTAAATATATAACTAAAAAGTGGCACGCAAAAAAAATAATTCAATGTACATAATTGGACCTGTTACAGTATAATTATAAGTATAGATTGCCTCAATGTAATGTGTGACGAAGAAAAATGACATTTTAAAGATTTCCTTGATTAATGTGTTATTATGCTAATCATCATCAGAACCTTATATCAGCTTTTACTAACTACAATTTATTTAACACGTAGGTACAAGAAGCACACAAGCCCTTTCGAAGAGCTTCAGTCGGCTTCAACAAGATCATCACCAGAACATCAGCAGGCGGTAGAGTAAGTTGACTCTTCAAAACACTTAATCCTCGAAAGATATCCAGCCACACAATTATCCATATGATCTGATTTCCAGTAGCGATCGGAACATAGAAACTCATCGAATGTGAGGAGGACTACCACATTCATGGACAAAAACTTGGTAGAGTACCAGCAAATGCACAAGGCTGCTGATGCACAGATGGCTAAAGAAATTGAAGATATGACAAACGGAAGGTTCGTACGTTTTTTATTTTTTTTATAAATTTGATACAATTTAGGTCATTTTTTTTTTTAATTAAACCACTCTTTTGAAAGTGTACATTAATTGTACTCTACTTCTGTACTCTAAGTATCCAATACATACCTTATTATTTGATTTTTGTTTAAGATAATTATTGTTTTAATTTCTAGAGAACACTTCAGACAAGAATCGAAACTGAATAGATTTACACTGATGTACAAAAGCTTTAAACTTGAGAAAAAAAACTGCTTCTTCCAGATTCTTTATTCAAATATTACATAACATGCTGCTTAATAATTCTATGTCTGATCATGTTGATAAACGGATTGACTACAAACTGGTAAGAAAATGCTTAATTGAGATCTGAAGTCCAAAAAATAAAGTTGGACAACTGTGTTCTAGAATCTCATTCATTTAACCTATCAATCAGCAAACATATTTACGATGCAATAAATATATCACATCGCACTGGAAATTAGCGGCACGCTTCAAACGTTCATTAATTAAGCATTTTTTTTTCTTTTTAAGGATTGAAAACTTATTGTGGTACAATTGGCTAATATTTGGAATCTTTTTACTCAGCCTGATTTTTATACAACCAAGGCTTTGTCCATATGACATGGTTTCAGTTCATATGGACAAAGTGCAAAGGTTTCGAGGAGCCTCGCAACAAGAATTTACGATGGACTTACGACAGATCAGCAAGCATCATCAGATCAGCAAAAATAAGGACTACATTTACATTGTATGTCAAAGTACAAAGGAACACCTTTGTGGCACTATATACTAAGACCAAACACAAAATCTTCTGATATTAGGGTTTGAAAAAAAAAACAATGTAGCCGCTAAAACCTGCATTTTGATCACATAGGTCGAACAGGGGCCTGGCTGGCTTCATACCCCGCGGGTAGCAAACCTTTTTATTCCCTGGCCAAGTGGGTCGAAGTGAACTTCTGCCGCCCCTCACTGCCACCATTGCTGAAACCTGATGGATCACTGGCTCACACTGCTGGAGATAAAGCAAATTTACTTGCTTTCTCTTTTGGCAGAATCTTCGCATCTAGATGCTACCGGCAATATACCTTCCTACCTTCTTCATTGCAGGGTTTTTATGCCCGATGCAAAAGGAGGTTCTCAGAACGCTTCGAGCCCTAGATGTGAACAAGGCCAGTGGTCCTGATGGCATTCCAGCGATTGTGTTGAAAAACTGTGCGCCCGAATTGTCTCCCATCTTAACGCGTTTGTACCGCCTCTCTCTTCACTCAGGTAAAGTTCCGAAGAGCTGGAAGCTTGCCAATGTACAACCTGTACCTAAAAAGGGTAGTGGTGCTGATCCGTCAAATTATCGCCCATCTCGATAACCTCCTCACTCTGTAAGTGTATGGAGCATGTCATAAACGTTAGGCTATTGGCATACCTTGAGGACAATGATCTCCTCAGTGACCGGCAATACGGATTTCACCGAAACCGGTCTACTGGGGATCTTCTTGCGTATGCCACTCACGTATTGAGCGAAGCCTTCGAGATGCATGGTGAGGCGCTTGCCGTCTCCCTTGATATATCTAAGGCTTTTGGTCGGGTCTGGCACAATGAGCTTTTAAACAAGCTTCCCTCATATGGATTACCTGATGACTTTTGCAATTGGAAAAGTCATCAGATTTTTTGAGGGAACGATCTATTCGAGTAGTCCTAGAGGGCTGCTCATCTGATCAAATGGCCATCAATGCTGGTGTACCTCAAGGATCGGTTCTCTCGGCTACACTGTTTTTACTGCACATTAATGAACTTTTGAAGCACGGTACCTTTGGGTATTCAAATGACAGTACTGTGGTTCAGAGATACAGTTCCAATGCTCAAGCCAGCTACGACGCTGTCCAACTTCAGAGAGAGGCTATGGTGGACCGTTGAATTTAGCCTTACGAGTAGAAGCCGTGTCCAATTGGGGCGATGCTAACCTGATTAAGTTTAATGCTACTCAAACGCAGGCATGTTTGTCCTCTGCTAAAAAGAGTCTTCTTAACCGATCTCCGTCTTTCCGTAGTGTAACAATATCACTAGGCGACCATCTGGAGCTTTTGGGTGTCGAACTCACATCGAACCTGAATTTTGGGTCTTACATTGAATCCAAAGCCAAGGTAGCTGAAAAAAAACTTGGTATTTTGTCTAAGGTAAGGCGGTACTTCACACCGGGACAGCTTTTGAATCCGATCTTGTATGGAGTACTGCTGCCACCTCTGGGAAGGTTCTGCCAAGTATCAGTTCAAGGCTTTGGATTCAATTGAAAGACGTGCTATAAGGCTCATTGGAGATGACACTCTGGTAAAGAGTAAGCTTCAAAGTATGGCGCATCGACGTGAGGTCGCAAGCCTGTCGGTATTCTACTGCACTATGGAGAGTGTTCACAAGAACTGCACAATTTGATTCCCCCATCACCTTTCCATTACCGTACGACTAGACGATCGGCAAAGCGCCATCCTTTTATGGTTGAAATACCTCGCACAAGAACGAAGCGTTACGCTTCTTCATTTATTATAAGAACTGCAAAGGAGTGGAATGCCCTGCCCTCGTCAGTGTTTCCGGTAAAATATAACCCTGGTGTGTTCAAGTCAAGAGTGAATAGGTATCTACTAGGCAAGCGTGCTACACCCTTTCGACCACATCATCGCTTTCCATCAGGTGAGATCGTGGTCAAATGATTGCCTAAAAAGTGATTAAAAAACACATTGATAATTTAGTTAAACAAAAAAAAAAAATTGACGTAATTTTTTTTCAGTCATCTTTGTCCCACGAGCAAAAGCCTCCCTCCCTCATCGTAATATAACAAAGTAAAATGTATTTACCTATACAATTTACTAGGTAAACCTTTTTGAGACCTATAATGGACTAATGACTCGCTTCGGCTTCGCACGGGTAGCTAAGGGTTTCTCTTTTTTTGTACACGATTTTACCAGTGTTTTGACTGACTAATTTGAACAAAACATGGTTATTGTGACTTAACTACAATAGTTAGACATAAATTGTCTCGGATTTTTTGTGCGTAATGATGAGTACTTAGAATAAATACATATGTAGTAGGTTCATTATTTTATGTAACATCAATAGTTTTTGCAGCGCACGCCAAATGATGACTTTAATAGCACTATATTAGTTATGTACTTTTAAAGGTTTTTTTGATACAATGGGTTATTTGATTGCAATTTTAGTAGGGACATATGACATATAATTAATAAAAAAATATATAGCCTATGGATGTCTCTTATTATTTAACATTCTACAGGTGAAAGAATTTTTAAAATCGTTAAGTATTTTTTTGAGACACAAACAAAAATAGAAAAAATTAAATCTTCACCGTTTATAATATAATATTAGTAATAATCATTTTGGGATTCCATATTTCTCAGTCGTGATGTTTCGTTTATTTGTCCATCCTGTAGCCATTGTAATGCAGTGGCAATAAATAAAGGATTAAAATCAAAACCACGCCGCAACGACGCAAGATTTAAAAAAACGGGAAAAAATATATAAAGATTTTGTGTTTGTTTGAATGTTTGTAATGGATAAACTCAAAACAATACTGAACCAAATTTAAAAATTATTTTCCCAAAAGAAAGCAATATTATCAGGGAGTAACATGGGCAGCATTTTATTTTTCAAAAAATAAGATGTGCCTTCGAAAATTACAACAATGTAACCCAAGGTAACAAAAATTTGCCTACAAAAACGTAACGGAATTACGTTGCTATGGAAACGAAAAATAACAAGTATGTTAAATAGCACCACGAGCGTTTGTCTTAGAAAGCGTGATTAAACCTCCTTGGCGTTGCGTTGCTACCAAACATTTTGAATTACGCTTACTGGCGTATTTTTTTTAGAAGTTACGACTGGTTTATAAATGCTAACAGTAAGAAAAAGCGGTGCCACGGTGTGAGCGCTTTCGCAAAAGGGTGAAGCGGGGGCGGGTCACTAGTTAGTTATAAAGGAAAGAATGGTTCAGTAGTTTTTTAGTGACTCCATGCGATGTAGTTTTTTTGGTTCAAATAGGTAATTATTACATTTACTCTGCCCTCGTAACAGAAAACACAGTAACTTCAAAAAACAGGTTTTGAAATAAACGAGCTTAAAGACTTTTGCTTATTTCGTTTTTTTTTGTGAGCAATCAATGCAATTTCTTAGCTAATAAATTGTATACTTGGCTTATAAATATCATTACTCTGCAATTAATAAAACGATAAAATGTGATATAACGAAAAAATATAAATATGTAAATATTAAAATGGTAAGCTAGACACCAGTAATTGCTTAGTTACTGTGAACTAGCTATGATTTTCTATTTACTGTATGTTAATCATGTACAGAAAATCAAAAGAGTAAAGCGTTCACACAGTATCTACAGACTTCTGTGTTATAATCAAGTATTATTGCCATAAATGAAATCTGGTAAGTCATGTTACTGTATATTAATCTAACTCATATGAAGCCTATTTATAGTAATTTGATATGCTATGTTTTAGGTTAACCTTTTTCTATTATTCAATAATTTACATACCTAGTGAATCTTGTTGTTTTTATATATAAATAATTAGAAATAAAACAAAACTGGATACCTACTAGAAAATGATTTATAAAATATAATATAAAATGAAAATATTACTAAATAATCTATTTTGCAGCTTTGCCCGCGTGCAAACTTTGCCACCCCGGTTCACCCCCTTAAGATTAGCATTTCCAAAAATCCTTCCTCAATGCATCTCTAGGATACTCAGGGAATATACCCTCTAAATTTCAAATGTCTAGGCCACCGGTTTATGCTGGTTTTTTTTTCTAGGATGGATAGTGCTGTTGGGCTCTGCCGGCCTCTGCAGCTTCATCAGAGGAGGAAGGCGTAAGGAGGGGGGGAGGGGTGCTAGAGCGCTCCGCTTGCGCCGCAATGTTTGACGCAGAAGGACACGGGCACCCAGGGAGTACGAACCTCGGCTTGGACGGTCGCTTACTTTACGGGGATCGCACTAAGGTTTAGGCTGTGCGTTTTCTGTCAGTCAATGGGTATGTCGGTACTGTTTTATAGTTATAATAGAAGATAACGATATAACATTTTTCAACCAAACATAACATTATTATTTTTGCTATTGGAAGGTTTTTTTGAAACCTGAATATATTTAACTTTTATTAAACCTTTCATTAACTACACTGATTTCTTCTAAACAAAGCTAATAATTACTGCTACTCGTATCTTACTCCAGATTTAAATTAAAAACGCATACCAAATTTCAAATTATGCAGTCGAGGGTTCAGCAAAATTTGAAATTTGGTATGTACTTGCCAGTTTGCATAACTTCGATTTTACCAGATGGCGCAACAAAAATAAAATGTACTTAGTGAGTAAATAATCTTTATTTTGCTATCATGACGATGTACACAAAACTATTTAAATGTAACACTTGCTACCTCATTTTGTGTAGATATACCTAAATTACCGATAGTGAAGGATTATAACTGCAAACGAACAGGCGATGTTTCTTGAAAGCATTTGAAGGAAAGAAAACTAGTCTCCACCGCATTCGCTCCATCTTTATACAGTCAATGACGGCTTTGTGAAATTCTATATCACCGGAAAATAAACTAACTAACGCTTCTGTGTTAATTCTTCCATCTTGGCAGGTAAATCCCGTAGAAACGAGCCCACAATGAAGTATTCTTTTAAATTCTGCATCTTCACGGTACTTCCCTTCTTCTAAAAGCTTCATAAGTTCCGGGATAGCATGTTCTGAAGAGCATTTAGCTAGAGCAGCTCTGATGGCATCGCTGACTTCTTTTGGGGCTCTTACTATTTGCTGAAAATTGGAAGCATTGTGTAGGTTATTCCTCAAAATTCTTCCGAACCACGTGTTTGTATCTACTTAAGCATTTCGTGTTATTTGGGAAGTTATGATTTGGTAAATCTCAAGTGATAAGAAGCTTTATCGATACGCTGAAAGTAGGAAAAGCTGTTGTTTTCGTCCAGTAGGATTCCAGCCTTATTTGTATAAAACCACAAATAAAAAAAAATATAACCCCCTACCCCTCACCCCCATTATAGCTAATTTTCAAACATAAAAACCGCATCAAAATCGGTCCATTCATTTGGGAGCTACGATTGTCACCACCAATTTGAAGACGGAACTTTTACATTTGATACAGTTTGATTTTAATTACATAAGTATTAAACTTTACTACCTCTATTAGTTCAAAGTTCAATTGCAACATCATTAACATTAACTTGAATAATCTAAAATTGAAAATGTTGTGAGAAGCTTATAAGACAATTTGTTCTGTTTAGTTATAAGAATTATATATATATATATATATATATATATATATATAATATATTTAAAATTGTCTCCTAAAGACCTTTATTTTGATACCTCACTCGATAGGTTTTGGTAATTGTTTGTTCAGTCGGAAATACAATATGGCATATTACACTTCATATACCCTATTATAGCACTGTCGTGATCAAGACGAATCCAATGATACCTCATTTATCAAAATTCGTCAAGGTGTTTAGGCTGTAGGACGTGCCTGAGAAATGTACAAACAAACAAACATACATCCAACCCAAATACATAACCCTCCGAAGTCGGGTAAAAATAAGTTTCGCGCGCGTGTCTCAACTGTCCGGCGAACGTACGGGTGTTAGCCAGGATATTTTGAACTATTACTATGAACGTATAATGTTTTTTACTTATTTTACTAAGGTAATATTAAAGAGAAACCGATGATTTATAAATAAGATAAAACAAAGGTGTTTTATATACTAAAAGTCATTTACTTCCAAAAAAACATATTTTTTCAATTTTCTTTACCGAATCTTCCTGTTGTAGTTATTAAAATAATTATTTATTTGATATTATGTTACCCGACTGAGGAGGGTTATATGTTTGGTTTGTATGTTTGTTTGTTTTTTTGTTTGTACGTTTCTTAGGCGCGTCCTACAGCCTAAACGGCTTGATGGATTTTGATAAATGAGTTTTGGCATTTTTTTTCCATAATAGTGTACTATTAAAACTTCCGTGGTCGGGCCAACATACTTTTTTCAGAAAGTTTTAATTCTGTGTGACCGTTTATTATATACTAGCTGTATCCGCGGCTTTTCCCGCTCGGTCATTTCATTTAAAAGTAGCCCATACGTGTTATTCCAGGACCTAAAGTAATTAGTACGAGTACAATATACTACATTTCTTCAAAATTCGTTCAGGCAACTCATCGTATTAAGATACCAAGAACCTCAGTTTTTAAGTCAAACATAAGCTATCCAACAATGAAAACCGCTTCGCAGTCGGACTAGTAGTTTTTACGTCATGCGCGAACAAACATACAGACAAACAGACAGACACGATTCAAAAAAAATTGTATATGCTTGTTCAGTAGCATATTTTAAGTAACCTAGCCTCGTGAGACCCTGTAAACATTTAAATGTCATAATACAAGAAGTCACTAAAGACCAAACATATAAAAAAAAGACTGTATAGACCCCATGTACATTGCGATGTACATAATATATTTCAGTGCTTATTAACAATTCCCGCCGGTAACCAGATTCTCGTTAGCAATTTTTTATTGGTGGATTCTAATGTTAAAGTTTTGTTGATGGGCAACCTTCAAAAAGTTGTTGAACATCTTTCAAAACTACAAATTCATGGCAAGATGGCGCACCAACAGTGATCATGTATGTTAAATCAATATTTATCTTTTAATCTAATAACTATTAGAGTCAAAATTTGAGATTAGTGCAAGAGTTATCATTTTACTATAAGTTTCCATTATTATTTTAACACTGTGATGCAAAACAATTTTTTGATACGCCATTAAAGTAGTATGTACATTTTATTGCACAGTGAGCGTTAGTGGATGATTATAGAGGAGATTATACGTGGACATGGTGCTGGGTGAGGATGTGATGCTGGCAGAGAACGTGGTGCTGGCAGAAGAAGTGGTACTGTTAGACGACATCGTTCTGGGCGAGCACGTGGTACAACGCACGAGCTTAGACGATCAAGAGGAAGAAGATAAATAAATCAAGACCGAGGACTAGTAGTCGAATTGAAATTCATTCAGGCACCATCCATTTTCAGATGGGTCTTTATGTAACTGGAACACAAAGGAATTTCATCCTCAACTTACAGCTATATTAGAACCAGCCCATTTGCCAGTAAATAGTGAACGTTTAAACTATATTTTATTCTTATAATCCTGATATAGTAACACCCATTGGTGGTCCCATATAAATTGTATCAAAATTGGTTTAGCAGTTTTGTTGAGTAAATCCATTCGATTTTGTGTTTACATTGCCTTTATTTTGTGTGTTATCTCTCAGATTTCTAAACCGATTTAAATGGTTGTTTTTTATTCAAAAGGGTATACTTTCCGTATAGTACCATATAAACTTCATCAAAATTGGTTCAGTAGTTTTATTAGAAAATCAATTTGTTTTATAGTGTTCTATAATATCTTAGGATTTCTGAACCGAGCTAGATGATTGTTTGTACTTGAGTAAGAAGACCTCTAATGTAGTACTGTATAAATTCCATCAACATTGGTTTAGTAACTTTAAACAAGCTTTACTTTAATTCACTGTGTTATAATGTCTAAGACTGGATTGCAATTTAAGGACGTCCAAAGATGCTGAAGTTTTGCACCTGGGTGTAGTTCTGATGACAATTAAAAACTACAGTAGTAGTATTAGTAGTAGTAGTAGTAATAGTAGTAGCCAAAGGAACTACACAATCAGATGATGGAATCCCTTCGAGTTTGGGCTCATTTGGTTTGTCTTGATGAGATCATGTCTGGTTTTATGTGGTATCAAGGATCTGATGATGGAGCCGGAAGGTAGTCACAGGAACTTGACAGCAAAATGATGGAACCCCTTCGAGCTTGGGCTCATTTGGTTTGTCTTGGTGAGTTCTTTGGTTTTATGTGATATCCAGGGTCTGATAATGGAGCTGGAAGGAAGTCACAGGAAATCAACAACTAAATGATAGAACCCCCTTCGTTTTTGGGCTCATTTGGTTTGTATTGATGAATTCTCTGGTGTTATCTGGTATTCAGAGTCTGATGATGGAGGCGGAAGGTAGTCACAAGAACTCAACAACAAAATAATGGAACCCCTTCGAGTTTGGACTCATTAGGTTTGTCTTGATTAGTTCTCTGGTGTTATGTGGTATCCAGGGTCTGATGATGGAGCCGGAAGGTAGTCACAGGAACTAAACAACAAAATTATGGAACCCTTTCGAGTTTGTACTCATTTGGTTTGTCTTGATGAGTTATCTGGTTTTATGTGGTATCCAGGGATGATGGAGCTGGAAGGTTCACAGGAACTCAACAACAAAATGATGGAACCCCTTCGAGCTTGGGCTCGTTTGGTTTGTTTTGATGAGTTCTCTGAGCCGGAAGGTAGTCACAGGAACTCAACAATAAAATGATGAACCCTCCGTCGCTTCCCAGCGGCAGCGCTTTTATACCGACACAGCGATAAACCAATCGTGGCGTGACTCCGTCACGCGATTCTCTGACTCATTACCTTTTGTACCGGCAAAGCAATAAACAGGTAATGACGTGATTCTCTGCGGGAGTATCGAACTAAGGGAACTATCGAATCAACGAAAACTTTAGCAACATAATTAAATTTATTTAGTTAGATAGCTTACTAAACAGATACGTAGTGCTTAGGACTATTGCTTAGACAAATCTGAATAAATACAATGCATGTGCACTTTATTTATATGCATTGCTACCTACCTAAAATTTAATCTACCTAAATGAAATAATATGTAATTATAAAATATCATAATATTTATAAAGCTGAATAAAATTTTAAAGCGCTTTGAGAATATTACCTACTGAGGTTAGTGTTAACCAACTTAAAGAAGAGTGTTTAAAAAACGACTACACTCCATTTCAAAATTTGCACGTTAATAACTATACTACTAGGTATATGAGTTTACTAGATTCTAATTACATATATACACAATTTTACTCCAAAATTTAATGGCATTTTGCTGAGAGAAGAGTTTTAACCTGAAAATTTATGTCAATCTATAGTTATAATAAAACTGTACCTACCTAGCAGGTCCAATTCTGTACATTGAGATATTTAGATGTTTTTTTCTAGAGGGTATTCTATTTTCGATACTAAAGCCAAAACTGTTTTTTTTTTCATTTTTGTCTGTCTGTCTGTCTATCTTGATCGCGCATCACGACGAAACTGATGAATGATTTCAAATGAAACTTGGTGTGATTGAGTTCCTACTACGAGGTAGGGACAAAGGGTACTTTCATCCCGGAAATTTAAAGAGTTCCCACAGGATAGTAGCTTAAAGTTATATAAAATAACACGTACCTCGCTGAAACTACAGGACGGATTTTGATGCAACTTGGCACAGTCGTAATTTAAAACAAAGGGTTAAAATTGAGGATACTTCTTATCCCAAAAAAAATGAAGAATTTCTGCGGGATAGGGGTCCAAAGTTATGTACCTATCTTATTTTCTCTTAAAAGATGTTTATATTAATTTTAGACAATAGATACTAATTCATGGACACTGAAATCAGATTTTAGATATTCTGTCAGTATTCTCGTAAGTTTTTATGTGTTATTTGATGTATGTATACTACTAATTGTTCTGTGGTGACGCTAAACCAAACCAAACCTAACTGTAAATAGTTTTTTGTAGGATTAGGTCTCTTAGGTCAAAGATCTTAGGTGGATCTCACACACAGAACACTATACTCTCAAATCATTGCTTTTAACTATATACTTTCAGTTTTTAAAAAACCACAGGATGCATGTTCGCCACATCTCCGTACGGTTATATCTGGGAACGAGGTTCAAGTACCTTTGCAAAATTAGAGTGGCGTGCGACAACGTTTGGGATACGACTTTCCAACTTTTCAACAAATAACGTCATGTTTTTTTTTGTTTTTTTTTTCACCTTTTTCTCCGTTAGTTGCGGACCGATTTTGAAAATTATTTTTTGTGTTTTATTATCTTGAGGTGGGCCCATATAAATTGTATCAAAATTGGATCAGTCGATTTTTTTGTAGTTATTATTTCATCCATTTGTAGTCGTTTTTTTGTGCTATGGTATTTAATACAGCACTTGTTATTTACGTCACAAAACAAGTTTA
This sequence comes from Alsophila aescularia, assembly GCA_946251855.1. Taxonomy (NCBI): domain Eukaryota; kingdom Metazoa; phylum Arthropoda; class Insecta; order Lepidoptera; family Geometridae; genus Alsophila; species Alsophila aescularia. The sequence goes on along the minus strand of OX276377.1, from coordinate 20,089,753 downwards.
AAAAAAATGGTCAACATTTGAAATTGCCCGGCTTAATATAGTTTTTAACAGTCTTGTAATAGGTATTCAAAGCTCCATTACAAAGTTTCTTAATGCCACAGATAATTTCGTTTAAGGTCTTCATTTAATTTATGATTCCTACTGATCATCAGATATTCATTATATGCTGGTAGGTTGAGGTACGAAGAATACTACAATACTGAACATATACATACATATATAACATGAACTAGCTGCAATACATTAGTCCCTGAAGTACCTGCACAAAGAGTGGTCTGGGCCATTATTTTCTATTGCCAATAAGACACGTTACGCGCCGCGTTAAGATATCTGCGTGGAATTGTCGTGTAACGTAAAATACTATTCTGTAAGCCACTGTCAAATTTGAGAAAATGTGCGCGTAATGCGCCTTGTCGCGGCGCATTACGCGCACGTTATAGTCTATATTATTTATGGAACAGTTAAAAAATGGAATAGTCGTGTTAAAAAAAAAACAAAAAATAATTTAGTTCTAAGAGAAATAGATTTGTTTCATTTTTCTGCTCATGAAAATATCTTATAATCACTTTTTTCAGCCATACTTGTTTTGTGGCTCATGTTGTCAAAAGCCACCAACCAAAACTTCGCAACTTTTGCGAATAAAATAAAACTATTTTGTGCGAATTTAGGCAGATTTAATAAGGTAGGTAAATAAAAAAAAACCTACCTACATGCTACTTAATTAAATATGTATCGCTACTGAGACGTATGCTTTCATAATTGTATTTTGTGTTTATTCATCACTTCAAAGTAATATAAAAAATAACGAAAGTACATAACTTTCTGTTTGCCATCTTTTCATGAATAAACGGCTGAACCGATCTTCATGCACAAGGAAGGACTAAGCTATTTTTTTCCCGGAACAATGTCCACACCACGGGCATAGCTAGTGGATGATTATAGTTGAGTGAATTTTTCATTTTCTACGTAGTAAGTATATAATATAATTTACCCACTTTGATTTGTAGTATTGTTTGCAGTCAAAATGAACCAAACCAAGGGCTCAACAATCCAGCAAACTTTTTTAAGTGAGCATATGAAAATCCACCAAGTTCCATTCTGCACAACTACTTGGTCCGTTCAGTTGGTTGGAGTGGAGTGACTGCCTTAGAAATGGCAACAAGGCACCTCACTACTACACTGTAAGGACGTGCTGATTTGGAGCAGTGGACGGATCTCACAAATAAATTAAATTAACTAGCAGGTCCAGTCAAGTGACTAAGTGTGGGGACACAAAGTTATTAATAGTAATGCGAACTTAGCAAATTGCACCCTCCGCAGTGCCAGTTGCCTTACTACCTTAGTATCACATGCCAAGCCTTGTCTTATATTTTTGTACCGTGTGACAGTGTAATTAATCAGTTAATATAGAGTGCTGATTTAACTGAGTAGAAACTCTTTCATTTCCCTTCCAGTAGTTTGAACAGTGAACAGATAAGTAAAGACATAAACACCAGATGGGTAAACTCTTCATATTATTATCAACGGTGGGTACTTAGACCCTACCTAAGCATTAACTATGGATTTTGTCCTATTGAGAGTTGGTAGTGCCTCTGCCTGCTGAGCTTAGTGTCCCAGGTAAAAATGTTGGCCGGGGCAAATATTTATGTGATGAGAATAAATGTTTGTCCTCAGGTCTTGGATGTTTGTTTCAATGCCATTACACCTGCGACACAATCCTAGTGCGGGGTTATGAGTGTGTAAAAGGTATAATTTATTATGCCTTTAGGTATTTAATTACATTGTTATTCGGATCGTTTCATTTGCATGTGAAAATTGACTATATTTCTAAATTAGATGGAAAGAACGACTCACTACTGATTGGTCTTTGAAAAGTTAATTTTCAGTATCTAGAAGACCTTTATGCGGGTTGCAGACTGAAAACTAAGCTAACTTGGTTTAGCTTAGCTCATACAGGTTGTAGTTTTGCATCCCCGCCATATTTGCAGAGGTAGGTATACTGCACTTTCAGATTCAGAACACGAATCATTAATAAAAGAAGTACTAAAAAAAAAGTTTATAAAAAGCGATAGGTATACGCGATCCTGATTTGAAATCACCCAGTGCGGCAAGAGCCTGCGCCCACACACACTAATGAAGCCTTGTCGCATGTATTGCCTCGTTCACGCACACTACGGGACAGCCGCGGCGTGCGGCGGCACCCCAAGGCTAGCGCGCGGGTCATTGCCCCGGTCGTTGCTCGAGCAATCAGCTGTTCGATCACTCACAGTCAATCATTCGGCAGTGGCACACGCTCGCCGCGATACGCTCTATGCTAAAATGGAGCAATTTTCTAATGTCAAACTTATGGAGATGGTGCATTTGTTTTGATGGTTCATTTATTATTTTTTTGCACACGCCCACGCGACGTGATGCTGGGTGCCACACAGAGCAATTCCAGGTGTTAACTCAATGTGAACGTGTTAAAAAAATTACACAAAACATTAAGAGGTCGTGCTCAATTGTGCATTGAAAATTAAGGAGGATACTGAACAGTATCAAGTTAACGTAATTTAATGGCAAATTTACGGTAATGTAAACTTGTTTATAATTTTTTTCATTCCTTTCGTACTGTAAATAAGCTGATTCCATTTTTTTTACTACGCCGAAAAATTCCTAACTAAGCTAATGTCAACTTTGATAATACATTCTCACTTGCAATAAGTTTATTTATACAAACAGATAATTAAAGGTTCGCTATTTTTTCTGTGGCTTACAGAACTTTACAGCGATTCTCTAATATGGTTCTTAGCTCCTTCCTTGGCGAGCATGTCCGCCTTTGTATTTCCTGGACATGAGCCGTGGCTTTTCGTCCAATTGACTGTAATTTTATACATATCAGATAACTTTTGTAGGCTCTTATGATCACCAAACAACTTCATGATGTGACCGATAATTTCATGCATTAGAACTTTTCATGATGTGGCCAACCATTTCATGAAATAATAAATTCTATAATATTGCCACGACAGATACACCACTTCTAAAAAACGTAACCCGTAGGTTCCTCTCGATAGAAGTGTTTCAAGAGTTAGACTCTAATCGCCGTCCCGACCTCTTGCGCCTAGGCCCAGACTTAATCGACTCCTCCGCCTCCCCGCCGAACAAGATGGTAGTGGACTGGAAGCGTTTGGGGGAATCCGTCAAAGTTTGATAGCTTTGAGGGATTCCCCGAAACGCCTTCCCCAAATCGTTCACGTTAGAACATTCACCCGATCTTGACCACATCTCTGACGACATAGACCACATCTCTCACGAGGTTTTTTCCTCTAGGCAGGTCCCAGTGGAGGACCAACGCTCGCAACGATTGCACCGCATCAAAGAAGACATTCTCGATATTCAATAAGATTCACAAACCCCAAATTGTCTTCCTATCCGTAGCTAAGGCTTTTGACAAAGTCTGGCACAACTGGCTGACATATAAGTTGTATCAAATTGGAAGGCCAGACAGTCTTGTGCTTATAGTTAGAGACTACCTCAGGAGCCGTAGGTTTCGCTATCGTATCGAGGGCAACCAATCTGCCCCGCACTCCTGAAAAACTCCTGCGGGCTCCACGCTTTCTCTACTCCTGTTTTCGCTTTAAGCAAACGACTTTCCTCGCACTCCCAAAGTGGAGATCTCTCTCTTTGTGCATGAATCCGCTATCTATTCCAACGGTTGGAATCCGAGGCACATCCAACGAGCGTTAGCGCTCTATAAGAGAAATAATTGGGAAATAACATTCGTATACTTTAAAATAATCGTTGTAACGTCTCACTTCATCTCACGTTGTTTTTATTCCGTTTAGTCGAGTTTTCACGTAGTATCAACAAAAGAAGTCCACCTTCACAATAAAATAAACAGTCGATATTTAACAAAGAAATACGTAACCTTAAAATGTCTATGAGTTGTCAAGATTTTGAGTAATTCTTGTCTTTGAGTTAGTATGACCATTCTACACATTATGTAATCTACAATCGTAAACAGAAGTTTAACTAAGCCAATACGACTTGTTGCAAACAAATTTTCACCACAATATCTACTCCATCGCACCGTATTGAATGACCGTAAATACAGGTTCTGATTGAAACAGAATGGGTGGTTGCTACGCTAAAATTACGAACGCGACCATAACAGAACATACCAATAAAAGCGACTAACTATCCTGTGGTGACGAATTGTTCTTTTTTGGCCTCGTCAGTTTGTGCTGGCTTAGAGAAAGTTTTTTTAAATCATTTTGCAAATAATATTGGACAAATCTTTGTCTTTAATTACCTGTTTACCTAGTGAAAAAACCCCAATGTTGGGTAAGTGTTTCATATATCGTGTGACCTCTATATTGCTTGCAAGAACTTACGTACGTAACATTTTGGTTAAAAAATTGTATGTTACGCTTGTGAATCCACGAACTGATTGTTTTACATTTATCTGTAATATTGTGTATAACTTTACTGTGCATCTTACATGCCAGACTTTTGATATTGCAGACCTGGATTGCAATATCGTCCGGTACAAATTTTTAATTTAGTAACTGTTTTTTTTATTGATTTTGTTCATATTTTTTTTACTTTTCTTTTAGTTTATTCTGTTAGCAAGTCATTGCGAAAGTTAATACAGTCAAACTATGCTTGTCGCATTTAATAATACCAGCCAACGCTTTCGCAATGACTTGACTTTTTAGTATGTACCGGTTTTATACCGCTTCTGTATTCCTGTATTTCATGATAATTTACTCCCAACTGGTGAAATTCTTTTAAATCTATGTTATGTCTTACGTGGTCTTTCACACTTGTACTTTACTTTTAACTTTTTATTTATTACTTTAATGTCAATCTTATGTACCATACTGGCGTGGCAGCCAGTATGTACATAAGATTGACATTAAATCTACTTCCTTGGGGCTTAACCGAAAGAAGCCTCGTCCAGCATGGTGGACCCCAAGGAACGAAGATCTGGTGATGTACGGCAGCCAGACCTATTGAACCTGGACTAAGGCGTCTAATTCTACCGTTCCAGGGTTTTTTTGATACCCTAGGGGTACGATCGCCGATCAGCACGCTGCCACGGGTCTGTGGACACCTGTCCCCCGAGAGCTGCTCTGCGCACTGCTGCGTTACTTCTGGCTGCTGCACTACTTCTGCACCATCTCTCCACGGAACGTCTTCCCACGCGCGCCTCCAAGCTAAGTCTCAAGCCGGAAAACAATATCATACCCACGCCACCTCCCGTAACTCACTCCTGAGTGAGACCTGAGTTTTTGTATCTTTCTGATTACACTGGTAGTTTACTATTTTATATCTTTTTTTTCTACCCCTACCGCCACTGCTATTCTCTTTATTATTTCTTAACCTAAACTGCCAGGTGACATCGTTGGTTCAACATATTCAAATATTGACTTTTGGACAGATGTCTGTGACCAACTTCATACTAATTCAGCCGAACTCAATGTTTGGCTTTGCCAGAGAGCGCAGCCATGCGGCGCGCGGGTAAACTGATCGAACGGCTCTAGGTCCGGATCTTACCTGATAAAGAGGGTCTTTTTTTTAATCTATTTTTAACAAAACATACTTTTTGTGCTTAATCAATATGGACCAAAGCTTCAAAGATGCTAATAATGTTACAATGAGACCAAAAAAATTGTTTCAAATATTTCAAATGACTCAGTACAAAATTTGACTGTATTATCTGTTGATTCTGAACTGCACATGAGAAGTTTAGGATATATAGATTTATCAACAAGTGGACCTGATATTGATATAATAGAAAGTTTAAAGCAAGAAAACTTGCATCTATCACAACAACTACAGAGTGCTAATAATGAAATAAATAATTTAGTCCTAGTTTGTCCTTTGTCAGCTACAAAATGTCATCACACAAAAGAACCAGCAAATTATCTTACTAAAAGAAATCTGCAGAAGTCCAAAACATGACTTACGAAGTAACGTTCTGTCCAGCCGGAGGAATTCAAGAATTTTTCTGACAGACAACTCTCGATTTTCTACCCCAGGATGTAGTACAGACCTGCAAGCTGATGAAATTGCATCAAATGAGGCAATTACTCTTGAATGTACAAAGAACGATGATCAGAAGGACTATATGAATACTCCAAAGGAGCCAGTTTTGTTAAAACATTATACCGAACAGGCAGTAACGTATAATATCGATGATGAAAAACCCAAGCATCCCTTGGAAGTAACCAAGCCTGCAAAGATACACTCCAACAAAATGAAAAAACATATTATCGGTGGCAGGCAGTGCGTAGGACTATCAGGCCTGCTCCCTAGCTCACAAATGGGTGATTTGAAAGAGGGCTGCGGCATTACCGCATTTGTTAAGCCAGGAGCAACAACTGAGAAAATCTTGAAGTCATGCAGTATTTTCAATATGGCCGAAGGGGACAGGATTGTACTTTCTATTGGAGAACACGACACAAATCCTACAAAAGTTTTGACGGAACTTTCTGCAGCGCTTAAGTCTCTAAATGGCCGCAGACTTTTTGTTCTGAGTGTCAAGAAAAACCAACACTTAAATGAGAAAAACTTAATAGTTCATTACAAATGATTTGTGCTCAATATCCGACATGCAATTTTGTAAATTTGAGTAGCAAACTATTACAAAATAATAACGAACTATTGGTAAATAATTTGTACAAAATATGTAAATTGAAAAAATATAAATCTGAGGAAAATGATATGTACTTGTCTGTGTATAAAAATGTGCTAGATAGATGTTTAGAAATGGTACAGCCAGGGATTCTCATTAGTGTTGGCATCCCTAATTATGTTAAAACAAGGTTGAGCAATTCAGCTATGTATAGATGTTTGACAAATGGGCAGGTACATCCAGAGGAGACGACTATAAAGTTCTCCGATTTACCGGTAAAGTCTGTCGCGCCGCGGCGTGGCACTATTCCGTACTACTTCTCTTCGGAGGTGGAATGTAGGGAGGAAACTACCGGTTTCTCTGATACACCTGCGACTATAAGACCAAACCCAAATAAAGGAACAATATAGGAACCTTTCAATTTCAATAAAATAAATAACAGTAGTAAGGAGAATTCACCAAAAACATTTTTTCGTTCCTTTCGATAACAAAGCTGTTTTCAGAATTTTACACCAAAATATAGCCGGACTTCTTTCTAAAAAGGACGTACTCGAAATATCACTAACTGGATTCCATCTGGATGATAGACTACCTGATTGTTTGTGTTTTTCTGAAACATTTATTAAGAACGGGAATGAGCGTAACGTTCACATTAGCGGTTATGAACTGGGATTGGGGATTATTGGGGATTTATTGCAGAGAAAAATCTATAGGTGGCGTGTGTGTGTATGTTAAAAGGGGTATAAAATTTAAAGATATGATTATTTTAAAGAATTATACATGTAATGATGCATTTGTGGAATTGAGATTCTCAGTCATAAATTGATTTTGATATGTGACTACCGAACACCTAGCTCGAATATTGACAAGTTTTTAAAATATCTAGATACTTTATTACTCAAATTGTTATATAATAGTAAAATGACATTGATTTTAGTTGTGTGACATAAATATTAGTTGACTTATTGAATACATATAATTTACATTTACATATAAATGAACCAACTAGATTAAATTCATGCATTGATCATATTATAAGTAATGTCAAAAATGTCTCGAGCGAAGTATTGAAACTAGGTCTCTCAAACCATGACACTGCTCAAATGATAAGCATACCTTGTAAAAATAATATACTACCGTCAAATACATATTATTTTTGTAAACGGGACTTCAGTCCTGAAAATATTGTTAAGTTCTGTGAATGTCTGCATAGTTTGAGCTTTTTTGAGGTTTTTTTTTTTGCCTGACTTTAATAAGGCCTTTAACAGTTTTTATGAAGACTTTACTTTATTCTACTATCTGTCTTTCCCAAAATAACGGTATAAAATCACAGAAAAGAAATGATCTTAAATGGATAACTAAGGTTCTGCGACGTAGTTGCCAAGCGAAAAGAAATCTGCGTTACAATGTTTACAAGCGGAAAACAAAAGGAAGCAAGAATAGATTTGAAAGTTATTCAAAAAATTTACGGCGATGCATTGCAATCATGATTATATTTCAAATTCACAAAACACATGTAGAGCTGCTTGGAAAGTTATAAACGAAGACACAGAAAATTACATGCCACAATAATTTTATAGATAGCATAAAATTAAGAGAGATTTTTATGTTCACCGAAGGAAATTGCAAATGAGTTTAATAAATATCTTATTGGGCTTACGAATGGAAACAGTAATAAATGTAAAAATACTAACAAAACTCGCTTAAATTGTAGTATGTTTCTAAGTCCGTTGAGCAACTGAGAGATTCAAAACATAATTATGTCTCTGAAAAATACAAACTCGGTCGGATTTGATGAAATTAGGACCGACATTTTAAAAAAATGTAGGCATGAAATAGTTTATGTGTTAACTTATCTAATTAACCTATCATTTGAAAATGGAATGTTTCCAAATCTGCTGAAACAATCAATCGTTAAACCACTTTTCAAAAAGGGTGACAAAACAGACATGTGTAATTATATACCGATTACATTGATTCCAATAATGTCCAAATTTTTTGAAAAAGCATTGTTTAAACGATTGACATTTTTTTTGCAAATTTTCAATAATTAAAGAAGAACAGAATGGATTTCAAAGAGGTAACTCAACAACTCTTGCTTGTACATTGGTACATAATGTTCTTTTAAATGTAGATAAAAAGATACCTACTATGGTTATATTCTTTGATATGTCAAAAGCTTTTGACTTTGTCTCGCATACGTTACTGTTGGACCAATTAGACAACTATGGTGTACGTGGGCCTGCTCTGCAGTGGATAAGTACTTATATATAAAATCGTGAACAATGTGTTGAAATTACTAGTCTGTCTAAAAATGACGCTGTAAGTCATGATAAATCAACGTATCAAATTAATAAGTATGGAGTTCCACTGGGGAGTGTTTTGGGCCCTTACTTTTTTATTATATATTAATGACCTACCTGACATAACAAATTATAAATGCACATTATTTGCTGACATTTCCATTATCTTGACATGTAATAATAAAATAAACTATGACATTGAAATTAATTATACAATTGAATCTATTGTTAAATGGTTAGATGATAATAATTTAAAGGTAAATTTAACTAAAACCAATTATATCCAATTTCGTAACAAAGGTTCTAAGGCCAATGAAAATAAGATAAGGTGATTGGAAATCTCAAGTAGATAATGTCTGTAAAAAGATAAATAGGTTTGTGTATGTACTAAATAGACTGAGGAAAACCTTAGCACGGCAGACTGTTTTGTTAGCATATCATGGCTATGTAAGTTCTGTGCTATGGTATGGTCTGCTACTCTGGGGGAATTCGACTGACGTAAATAGAGCATATATACGACGACCGGTTGGTCTCGTGGCTAGAGATCCTGGGTACGAAATCGTACGGTCGCGGGTTCGAATCCTGCAAGGTGCAATCATTTGTTTGATGAGCAGAAATGTTTGTTTCCGAGTCATGGATGTAATATTCTTATCTATGTATGTTTATCTGTTATCTAGTGCCCATAGCACAGGGTATCCTAGTTTGGGGCTAGATAATTGGTGTGGAAATGTCCCGAATTATATTATATTATTATTATTATTATTCTTGTCGCAAAAAACGTGTGTACATGCCGTGGTAGGTGTTCCTCCTTACATATCCTGTAAGCCTTTTTTTAAAGATTTTGGAATTTTAACACTGCATAGCATGTACATCTTTGAAGTAGGAATATTTGTACGAAAACATCCTGAATTGTTTACCCGAGCCAAAGACTTGTTTCCGCGGAATACGAGAAATGGCGAAAGGCTTGTTCTCAACCATGTACCGAAGATGTGCTTTGTTTCATAAAAACTGTTATGGTATGAGTATCAAAATTTATAATAAAATACCATTATCAATCAAAGAATGGAATGTTTCGTAAGAAATTGAAATTATGGCTTTTAGAAAAATATTTTTATTCCATAGGTGACTTTCAAAAGGATAACTAATATCAATTTAGACATTGTAAATAATAATACTAATAATACTGCTGACTTACTATTTTTTACTATGACATTTACCAATTAATATTTTCATTTGACCTATTTTTAATTGTGACATTTATAAATTTTTGTTTTTTGATTTATTATTAAGTAATTTTAATTATTATTTTATATTATGTTTTCAATTATGTGTTAGTTAAATTATGATTTCACATGCCACTCATATACACACTACTCACATATTTTTTTCGTGATGCCAGCTAATGGAAAAATAGAAGGGCTATAATATTAATTTAACATCATCATGTAACTCTATTTTTTGTGAAATATAAATTCATTTCATTTCAAGGAAATAATTATATATAAATTGGAAAAGTAGGTATCTACTAAATGTAGGTTAGTCTCAGCATATCAATGACAAAATTAAAGAAATCAAAAGTCTCAACAGGTAAGTGAACCCGGTCACATTAAGATGTTTGAGCAACCCATCCCGTGGGCTAAGTCAACAAAGTACTTAAGAGGCACCCATGATTATCCTTAACTTCAACGACCATATCCGCAGTGTGCAACAGGGCAGCCTTCGCCTAAGGCCGACTTTTCTTCTCCTAGACAAGCGTAGTAAAATTACCATTAGAAATGAGGTGATACTTTACAAAACTTACATCAGCCCCATCATGACCTACGCGCATCTATCTTATTTGCTTACCCTCCCGAATCGCACTGGACATACTCCATAATATCCAGAGTAAATTCGCCCGCTATGCAGTAGGTATCAGGGGAACGCCAACCTGCGTTATCATCTCAAGTTTCGCTCGACCTTCCAGTCCATGAAGGATGCCTCTCGCCACCACTTTGATGTGGCTCCCCAATTCTTTTATAATTCAAGCATAAAACTGCACGAAAGACGTGGCAGACTTCCAAGCCCTCCGTAGATGCCCTCGTAACATCTTGAGTGATCCAAAAGATTCCATCGCAGCCATCGTATTGGCGGTGTTGGCTTCATCCAATCCCACCTCATCTGACAACGATTCAGAGATACACAACATCAGACACAGACACTGACCTCGCCGGTGAGATCGAAGTTCCCGCAATTAATCATCGACAATTATGAATTTTTACAAAACCAAATGCGGGTAGTTAGAGACAACGCTCGACCTTCTCGACACTGACTCCCACTATTTTCAGTCTTCTCGTGACCACGATCAATGCACCTTGATCGAAACGTCGAGGTAAATAAAAATTAAGTTTACAGCGTGATTAAGTCCCGTTTAAATATATAACTATATATTTATATCTTACTCCAGATTTAAATAAAAAACGGATTCAGTACAGTCGACAGATAAGGCAAAATTTTATTGCCTTATTTATGAACTTACCAGTTGGTACAACAAAAATAAAATGAACCCAGTAAGTAATAAATATTTATTTTGCTAACAATATGATTATGTATAAAAAGCTTTTTAAATCTTACACTTGCTACCCCATATCGTGTTACGCCTTTGTTATATAGGTTATATAGTATTATATAGGTGTACGATCTAGTATAATAGGTATACGTATTGATAGAGAAGGATTAGAACTGTAAGCGAACAGGCGATGTTTCTTGAAAGCACTTGAAGGAAAGAAAACTAGTCTCTACCGCATTCGCTCCAATCCTCATACAGTCAATCTCGGCTTTGTGAAATTCTAATTCACCGGGAAATAAACGAACTAACGCTTCTTTGTTAATTCTTCCATTTTTGTATGTAAATCCCGTAGCAACGCGCGCACAATAAAGTATTTTTTTAAAATTCTTCATCTTCTCTGTACTTTCCTTCTTCTAAAATCTTCAAATGTTCCGCGACCGCATCTTCTGAAGAACATTGAGCAATAGCAGCTCTGACGGCATCGCTGATTTCTTTCGGGACTATAGGACGGGAAAATAGGAAGCATTGTATATTTGTATATAACTTATTATTTCTCACCATCCTCCCGATCCATGTGTTAGTATCTACTTATGCATTTCGTGTTATTCGGGATGTTATTATGTGGTAAATCTTTTTAAAGATTTGATGCAAGTAGAAAAAATAATAAAGTTATTATCTGCGCAACTTTTTAAACTTTGTCACACCCCTCCTCCACCCCTGGCTTTCCTTAGTGCTCCTCTGAGATACTCAAGGAACCGCTTCACCGGTTTGGGCTGTGCATTTTGTCAGTCAATAGGTATGTCATGGCACTGTTTTATAATGTTTTAGGTTTGCCGCGGCATTGCCCGCGTGGTCATTTAATTTAAAAGTAGCCCATACGGGTTATTCCAAGACCTAAAGTACCTATAAATTACAACTATATACCTACTACATTTCTGTAACATTCGTTCAGCTGTCAAAAAGTTTTTTATCGATTGCTCGGCTTCCACTTATCGGATTGAGATACCAAGTACCCTAGTTTTTAAGTCAAAACCTAAACTATCCAACTGTAAAAACTGCATATCAATCGGTCCAGTAGTTTTTACGAGATGTGCGAACAAACATACAGACAAAAAAACAAACAGATAAACAGACCGACAAGATTTAAAAAAATAATAGTTTAAAAAAACTAAAAAAACACGCTTTATATAGAAAAGCAAACTAAAAAATAGAAAATAAATTTTAATATTGCATTGTCATCGGTCTTTGATAGGTGTGCAAAATTTGAATGAAATCTGAACGATTAAAGTGGGCGTCCAAAGGACCGACTCCTTTGGACGCCCACTTTAAACGGTTACAAACATACAAACATACAAGTGAAGCTAATATAAAGCGTATAAAAATATATGCTTGTTCAGTAGCTTATTTTAAGTACCCTAGATCTTTTTTTTTTAATAATCTTCTTTGTACAGATTATTTCGTGCCTATTGCTTTATTAAAAGTATTTAGAATATCACACTAATATTATAAAGGCTCAAGTTTGTATGTGTGTCTGTGTTTCAAACGATTGAACGGATTTTGTTGAAATTTGTAATAGAGATAGCTTATACCCTGGAATAACACATAGGATACTTTTCATTGTCATCATCATAATCACTCACAAAGGTGAAACTGCGGGCGCAGTTAGTTATTATATAAGTATTCAGAGCTTATCTCAAAAAAACATATAACAAACACATAATTTTTCCTTTGTTTCACAGCCTTGAAAGTAATAAAGTTTATGACTTTTTGTATAATAATGATATAATGAAAATAGTAATTTGTTTAAATTGTTTTTTTATTCATTTTACACAGGCAAGTTCGCCGTGGTCTAAAAGAACCCATTGAAAAAGAGCAGTTGGGCGATTCACAACTTGATCCGAACCTCTGTGGTCACTGTTTCTTACAAAATCAATCAATATTATCTATAGAAACCAAATAAATAATAAAAACAAAATATAAAACTGTAACAGGGCCAATTCTTCATTGAAGATATTTAGTTTTTTTTTTGGAGGCTATTCTGTATTCCGTACTGAAGCCAAAAAAGTTTTTTTTTCATTTTTGACTGTCTGTCTGTCTGTATCTTGGCTAGCCATCACGCCTAAACTACTGCATGTATTAAAATGAAACTTAGTATGATTTAAGCTCATACTACAAGGTAGGACATAGGATACTTTCATCTCGAAAAATGAAGCGGTTCCTGCAGGATAGGGGTTGAAAGTTATTTAAAAAACACTTACTAAAACTGACTGAAACTACTGGACGGATTTTGATGCAACTTGGCACAGTCATCTATATCTACACTAATATTATAAAGAGGAAAGATTAGACTTAGACTGATTTTAAAAATTCTTTCACATAAAAATAGCTAAAATATCAGAGAGTAACACTAGCAGTATTTTATTTCTCAAAAAATTAGATTTCCCTTCGAAAATTGCAATAATTTAACCCGAAGTATCAAATTTTGCAAAAAATCTCGATTACTTTGTATAACAAGAGTTTTTGTATATGGAACGTTGCCATGGAAACGAAATCACAGCACATGATTACTAGAATCATTGACGGAGGAAACCAAAGGAGGTTGAATTACGCTTACTGGCGTTAAACCTTTTAACAGTAACCGTAATTCAACCTCCTTGCGTTAAACAGAATAATACTATAGACAAAATGGTACGTGAATATAAAACCTAATACATAAACATTTTGCGTAAGAAATTTTAGTTGTTCTATTTGTCCAAATAAAGTACCTACTAATTTTATCTTTCTATATCTATTATCTTTCTATCTACCCGTGCGAAGCCGTAGCGGGTCGCTAGTAGTTTATATGATGAGTAAAAATTAGGGATACTTTTGATACTGAAAAAATAAAGGATTCCTGAGGGATATGGGTCCAAATACTGTACATTGAAGCTATTTAGTAAAAAAAATTTTGGAGTATGTTCGTTTTTAATCCAAAACTGTTTTATTTTTCATTTTTGCATTTTGTCTGTCTGTCTGTATGTCTGTATCTTGGAAGCACATCAAGCCAAAACTACTGAATGAATTCAAATGAAACATGGCATTGTTTAATTTGAGATAGGACATTGGATACTTTTTATACCGGTAAATACCGGGTCCCCGCAAGATAGTGGTATTTTATTTGGAATTGGTTTTTATTCATGTTTTACGGTTTATAGCTACTTCTGGATACTCAAGGAATATTCCTCCAAATTTCAAATACTTCAGGTCCACCGGTTTAGGCTGGGCTTTGTCTCTCAGTTAGTCAGTCAGTCAATAGGTAGGTATGCCACGGTACTGTTTTATTAGCATGATTAAAATAATGTAATAAAACACATATTTTTATTATTCTGCCCAAAAGTGAAGGCCATCTTTACTTATAATAAAGAGTATGTACCAAAAAATCTGTCAAAGGAAGATATTAAACAAACAAAATGGGTACTAAATATAAGCTACTGAAAAATAATAATACATTTTATAATACATATAGAAGCCGGGCAATCAATAAAAACTTTTGAAGAAATTTTGTTTAAATGTAGGTATATTGGTATTTTAGGTCTTAGAATAGTAATAGAGTTCTATTTTAACCTAGAGAAATGGCCATGCGTGCGAAACCGCGGGTACAAGCTTGTCTATAAATATGTCTAATCAGGTTAAATGTGACAAGCCCTGTTTGGTACTAGCCCTAACTAGGATTCCCTGTCTCTAGGAACTCATAAATTGCGTAAATTGTTATGGCCAAGTAGAGTTCCATCTCAACTAGATTTGGAACAAATAATTATATTTATAATATAATAAAGGGAGTACTTCCATTACACCGAGTGTGGGTTGCATCGTGATGTGCTTGCTTGCGTTGGTGAACTGGCTACGCTTCAGTGACCTCTTTGGAGAAACTGAGGGTTTTGTCTGTGCAATCGTGGACGAAGCTATCAAGACAAATAACTACCAGAAATACGAGTATATTATGAAGGACGTTACTATCGACATTTGTCGGGCATGCCGTCGTCCCGCGCAGTCCTCCAGGCATATCATTTCCGGTTGTTCTCATCTTGCTAATGGAGAGTACTTGCACAGACATAACCAAGTAGCCAGGATTATCCATCAGCAAATTGCCCATCAGTACGACCTTGTGGAGTTTGAGATGCCGTACTATAAGTACGCACCAGCACCAGTTCTCGAAATCGGTCAATGTTCGTGCTTTACTCTATCGGAACCACTGTATCATCACGAACAGGACTATTGTTGCCAATAAGTCTAATATTGTGCTGGTAGACCAGTCCTAACGCCGGGCAGTGCTCGTCGACATCACTATCCCATAGTTATATATTTAAGCGGGACTTAATTGCGCTGAAAACTTAATTTTTATTTACCTCGACGTTTCGATCAAGTTGCATTGATCGTGGTCATGAGAAGACTGAAAGTAGCGGGTGTCAGCATCGAGAATGCAACGTGATCGAAACGTCGAGGTAAATAAAAATTAGGTTTTCATCGTGATTAAGTCCCGTTTAAATATATAACTATGTGTTCGAATCGCGAAAGTTTAAAAGTTACAATCGCTATCCCACAATGATTAGCACCTCGTGAAGGCCGAGAAGGACAAACTCAGCAAGTACCTTGACTTGGCTCACGATTTGACCGCATTTGGGATGATGACTCGACCATCATTGTCCCGATAGTTGTTTCGGCAAACGACCTTATAGCGAAGAGCTTCGATCAACATCTTAAGAGGCTCTCGCTAGATGGTTGGATTAAGGGTCAGATGGATGCAGAAGGCAGTACTCCTTGACACGGCGCGTATAGTCAGGAGGTTCCTCACTCTGCAGCCCTATCCACCGGCAGTTTGAGCCCTGCTCAGCTGCCGGTGGTACCCAAGGTTTAAGTTTTTTATAATATTTTAAATTGTAATTTCATTGAAATATTGTAAAAAAATGTAATCTAAGATATCAAATAAATAAAGTGAAATAATAATAATAATAAATATTTCATTTGGAATAAAGGCAAAAAAGGTACATTTATGTTAATGGAGCACCTGGGTCCTAAGCTAGGTTCGAGACCCGTAAAACGAAAGAAGTAATTTTGATAGCAAACTCATATTCAAAAAACTGTTCAGTGAGGAACTCTCAAATGTCTTCTATTAAATTCAGTAACTCTTTTATTATAAACTGGCTTTCCCACCCGCGACTTAGTCCGCGCGGACTACTGTTTATCGCGAAAAAAACAAGTAAGTATAGCACCAATGCTCTTGATGTTTTTTGACAGACTTTTTATTTCGTTTCCATTTTAACCGTTTCTTGTAAGAAAGTAGAGTAAGCGAGTAATCATTTTTTTTTCAGTTTATCCAGTTTTCCCGTCGAGACTTACAATTTTCTGGAATAAAAATTACCCTATGTTTTATTCCAACGTATAAGCTATCTCCATTCCAAATTTCATCAAAATCCGTCCAGTCGTTATCGCGTGAAACTCCCCAAACAGACAGACACTTGTATATATTGGTATGCATATTCACCTATACTGACGTGTAGTTAAAATTTACTTTTTTCATATATTTTTTTTATATGTTCACTTAGCTACACTTCTATACAAAAACTGACTTTCCAGTCTAGTTTCATGAAATTGTACTTTGGCACAGGTAATTAATGAAGGAATTTTGCCGTTTGGCCGTGCCGCACGTATGAAGTCTTTTCTTTCTTGTTATGCCTACCCTCTAGGCAAAATACAATAATGTCGTGTGATCGGTTAGCTTCTATTAATCATTAAGTCTTTAATTATAATTACAAATATATTAAATCTTATATACTTTAATATTATTGATACTGTGCGTGAATTATTGTGACAATTACGGTGTATGAATTTGTTTTTTCATTGAAATTAATTAAAATATTTCCCGTTGTCCCCATTACCCTTTCCCGATCGATGGGGACAGCGGGAATGGAATAAAAATATTAATGTAGTTACCGTTGTCTCCATTACCTTGTGTCTATTAATGAAGACAGCGCAGCGGAGGTGGTTTATTTTGAGTGTTTTGTCTCGTTTTGATGGGTTTTGTTGTTTAAGTAGGTACCTACATATTAAACATACAAAAACAATAAAATACAGCAAATAATGTATGTGTTCCATTATTGGAAACGGATCTCGTCTCTTCGATATAAAAAGACTAGCCCCCTTCGTGAATACACTTTTGGTGAGCCAATTAGCGCTTGTTTTTCGCTCACAATTAACAAGGTAAACGATTTACAAAACTAAAATTTCTAAATGCAGATGTTCAAAAATTGTTTTCAAATTAAAACTCATCCTATCTACAGCAGCAGAAAATGTCTGCTTAAAAATACATAAATATATTATATATTCAGATCAGAACTAAAGCTGTTTGGATCATGGTCTATATTTCTACTCTTGGGCGTATCGTTAAATTATCAAAAACTTAAACTAATACTATTATAAAATCTCACAATAAAAATAGAAATAAAAATATCACAATCTTATTATCACAAAATCAAAATATTATCCTTATTGGGGGAAAGTTGAACCAAAAAATTACCTACATATAACTATTATATATGAATCAATGAATCCAGGAATTGTTATATCAATGAATCGTTTTTTTTTTCAATATAATATTGCGAAACAGAACATAAAACTGAATTTACCGAGAACTATTTACTTTCGTGGCATAGCGTTAGTCACATTTAAAAACACGTGCATAACCGTGAATGGTATGCACCGTCGTCGCCAGCTATGCCACCACAGAACAAAAGCTCTGATAACATTGTTTATATTTGTGAAGCTCTCATTGGATCTTTCCAAGTTCTAAACCCCAATCCAGGACACCCTTTCAAAGAAAAACTTGGATTGGATTAGTGTTAGTTGTGAAGTAAACTTGCCAGTGGTGTGAGTAATATTAATAATTTTCCTATACTTTACATCAAATAATCTCATTAGAAACTGGTAATTGTATTAAATATGAGTAATAAAATTAATATTGGCAAATAATCATTCAGATCTTGGAAATAATAAAAACAATATGAAAAATAAGTGCCAGGACGCATAAATAACCTGCTACACACAGTTTAGCATAAAGAGCTCTAGAAAATTGGGTTAGAAAATTATGTTTTTTTTTCATTACTAAATAAGTTTTTTTGGGCTTTCTGTTACACATAATTATAATCTCGCAGACTTTTTTTGTGGAAAGTTTTTAGAAGATCAATTTTTTCCATGATCTGAAATGGTTAGTTGACAAATATTAATTTTGTTACCATACCAGTTTACAATAAGATTACTTGATGTAAAAAAAAAAAAAAAAAAAAAAATTCAGATTAAAAATCCATAAATTTCTTAGTAACAATAATTATTCTTAAAAACCTATGTTAGTAATACAGAATTAACCTATGAGGTTCTGCCCGTGATTATGTCTATCCAGTATTTCTGGATGGGACAGTCGTAGCGTGATGCAATCATTTACACGGAAAATTATTAATATTACTCAATCCACTATCAATTTCACTTCACAACGCACAGTTATCCAATCCAATTATTCTTTTGAAAAGGTGTCCTGGAATGGGATTTGGAACTTGGAAAGATTCAATGAGAGCTTTGAGAATATAAATAATGTTATCAGCGCGTTTTTGTGGCGGCATCAACGGCGACGACAAACAGAACAATAGTACTGATTTGAACATATAATATTTTTTATTTTTTTATTACAAATTTTCTGCTGCTGTAGATAAGATGAGTTTTAATTTAAAAACATTTCGAGAACATCTAGTAATTTTAGTTTTGTAATTAGTTTACCTTGTTAATTGTCAGCGAAACCACCTATATTCATTTAACATAGGTGAACTACATAATAGAAATGTCGTTTTATTAAAAGATATATTTTTATATATATTATTTAAAGAGTCATTTTAGTGTCGTATTGTACTAAAGAAATTCATAGAAATAAATAATTAAGAAGAAACTGTTTATGTTTTCGTATCTTTTGCCGCTCTAATTGGCTCACCATAAGTGTATTCACGAAGGGGTAGTCTAGTAACATCGAGGAGATGAGATCCGTTCCTAATAATGAGACATATACATTATTTGCTGTATTTTATTGTTTTTGTATGTTTAATATGTAGGTACCTACTTAAGAAACATGACCCATCAAGTGAAGACAAAAACAAACAAAATAAACCATCTCCGCTGCGCTGTCTCTATTAATAGGCGTATGGTAATGGGGACAACGGGAACTATTTAATATTTTTATTCGATTCCTGCTGTCCCTATTGATGGAGATCGGGTAATGGGGACAATGGGATCTATTTTTAATTATTTTATTCATTAAATGTTTATTCTTGTGTTTGATTTATTTGGTGTGCAATAAAGCGTTTATCTATCTATCTATCTATATTATTGCATCGCAATACTGACCCGCCACTACACTGACAAACTGCCCAACATGAGCTTAGACGAGATTGAGATGGCGCTCAAACAACTTAAGAATCGAAAGGCCCCCACGGTGAGGATGGTATAACTTAGGAACTTTTAAAAGCAGGGCGGAAGTCCGTACTTTGGGAGCTTCTGGGGTTATTTAGCATCGTTCTTAACAGTGGGAGAACTCCAGAGGTGTGGAGCAGGAGTTTGGTAGTACTATTCTTTAATACAGGGTATAAAACTCTTTTAAAGAACTAATAACCAGCTTCACTCTTGAGCTACGTCTATAAGTTGTTTCCGAGTGACATCTCAAATCGTCTCGCTAGAAGACTTGATCCAGTCTCCTGAATAAGCCGGGTTTCGCGGAAGATTTAACACCATAGACCACATACACTCAGGGAGGCAGGTTATACAGAAGTCTGAAGAGTATAACCAGCCCCTGTGTCTTGCTTTTGTGGCTTATGAGAAGGCTTTTGACTCCATTGAAACCTGGGTGGTTTTGGATTCTTTGCAGCGGTGTCAAGTGGATTGACACCGCTGCAAAAATACATCGAAATGCTATATGACGCCGAAACTATGAAGGTTCAAGTGCAAAACCAGCAGTCTAAGCATATCCAACTGACAGGGGTGTGAGACAGGGGGATGTTATGTCCCTAAAACTGTTCACTAATGCCCTGGAAGATATGTTTAAGATGCTGGATGGGAATGGAATGCCCATTCCTTTTCAATCCGGTATCTTAAACATAACTTATTAATATCAATTGGGAGAATATCTCACACTTACAATTTGCCGATGATATCGTCCTAATGGCGGAGTCGCTGCAAGACTGGCAAAGTATGCTGTCCAACCCAGTCTCGACAGTTCTCGACGCATCGGTCTTGGAATGAACACAGACAAGACCAAGATCATGTTTATCCTATCTTGTTGACCCGAAACCGATTGCAGTCAAGTGATGTATCTATTGACAATATGTTTACCAAGATATGTTTACCAAGGTAATTGCAATAATTTCCCAAAAAAACAGCTTTGAGAAGGAATCCAACAGAAAAACTCAGCCAGGTTGGGCAGCTTGCGGCAAGCTCCGTCAAGTCTTCTCGTCGTCCATACCACAGTGCCTGAAGACAAAAGTCTATAATCAGTGCGTCCTACCAGTCATAACCTACGGAGCCGAAACGTGGACACTCATGGTCAAACTAGTCCACAATTCAAGGTCGATCAGCAAGCTATGGAGAAAACTATGCTTGGAGATTCTCTGGACAAGATTCGTTATGAAGATATTCGACGGAGAACCAAGGTAACTGACATAGCTCTAAGGGTAAGCAAGCTAAAGTAGCAGTGGGCTGGTCACATTTCCCAAAGAACCAATAACCTTTGGGGTAGACGAGTACTCGAGTGGAGACTACGTTTAGGCAAACGTAGTGTAGGAAACCCTGTGGTCAGGTGGACTGACGAGCTGCGAAAAGTGTCTGGAAGAAAATGGATGAGGCGAGCTGAAGACTGAGCTAAGTGGCGTGCATTGGAAGAGGCCTAGGTCTAGGCACAGATATAAACTGATGACGATGATGATGATGATTATTGCATCGGGGTGAATAAAACATTAATAATCGTTGGTAAGCACAAGCTGAATTGCCTTCGGTCAATGAGTTTGTAATAATCTGTTGTATCTGTTGTAACACGCATTATACGAAGTTTTTCAATACAAGTGTGAGAAACCGGAAAATATACATAATCTTTTTTAATTTAATCAAATCAATTTTTTGTATAAAATAATAATTATGTTTCCAATAAAAAATACATGTCTCCGATTTACTCTATTAGTGCGCGTTTTTTAGTAAATAATGTTTCATCAAAATACAATAAATTACAATCTCTGATGTTTCAAAAGTCTGGAGTTCAGAGTGACAAGGAACCTAATTTAAAAAAATATGAATTATTATTATCCGACCGTGAAACACACCAAATATTGGAATACCTACCAATATTTGGGTTTCAAAACAATTTAGAATCTTAACTGATTTGAAAGCAAAATATCGACAAAATTTTAGATCTTAAGAAAGATCAGTCAAGTATTCAAAAAAACAGTACCTACGGTCAACTTTAGAATTTTAGCACTGATAATGAACAATGAGGTTTAAGATGAATAATACAAAGTCCCACTCCCTAATCATTATCATACACATGATTTGTATTTTCGTCTCATCATTCAAAACAAAAATTGATTCAGATTTGACAATCACCACCACAAGCACTTGTGGTGGTGATTGTCAAATCACCACCACAAGTGCTTGTCAAATCTGAGGCTGAAATCCCGTGAAGCGTGATGTATTATTAGTTTTATCACTGTGATAGAACACTGTGTGACTCAAATAGTTCGTGTGAAGGCACAACGTTGCAATCCGTAGACATCCGCTGCGTTAGCACGAGTGTATGGTGGCATTCTAGCATTATAGCATAAGAACCTGAATTATCTACCGGTACCTTGAGGGGAAAATACCGGTTCTTAGGTATCGATATTCAAGTACCGAAATGGAAAATACTGGTATTTACCGCTATGATACTAGTATTGTTCGTACCAATATCAAGCCCTGATTGGGACAATAGAATTGTTACCATATCATACAGAAACCAAAAACTAGTTATTGAAAAAATATTATTATTTCATAAACTCACGCATAGAACTAAATAATTTAATAAAATAATAATTACTATTATGCGAGTATAATAAAATTAACTATAATAATAAAAATAATATATAAGGAACCAGTACAATTTATTTAGATAATTGGTAAACATTATTTGATACTTAATTAAATAATAATTACTAGAATATCATCATCGTCATCATGACTATAATACGAATAGGTAAATTAATAACTTTAATAAAAGACGAAGAAGAATATTATGTACAGCCTTATTACAAAAAACTAAAAAAATATCATTATTATTTTAATTACACACTCAAATACAACTCCCGCCTACAACTAAAAATTGACATAATATACGATTTCCAAATTGGTAATAGGTGCCTTTTGCGGAGAAAAGTGTCGCAGGTTCGTTCAGCACAACGTCTCGTCCCGCACTGATTTACTGGGCGACAGAGGGGTTGCCCATGCGATTAGCGAGTATAGATTACGTAAAAAAATAAATAAAAATAATTAGGAAAGATATTTGCAAAACTAATTCCAAGGTTCTCTCAGCGTTTCATTATTGAATATGCTAAAGGAAATTAAAAAAATATGTGATTGTTAGTTTAGAAGAAAAACGGTAATAACTACAAAAACAGAGGGTACTTTGCGTATTTATTATTGATATTTAAAATTGTAATTTCGATTTTTTAAGCTGAAGGGGAGCTGCTCTCTATGATGTAAATTAACATATATTTTATTTGAAGTTTTTTCTATAAAGATTACGGAGAAAAAAGGTTTTAATGTCCCCAAATTGAGGCCAATTCACATATATCTCGGCCTAAAGCTGTCGGTCCCGGCTGTTATTGATTAATAGCAGTCGTTAAGCCATGTCAGAGGCCCTCGGGCGGCTTGACAAACTCTGACATCAGAGACCAGCACTACCTCATACGACAAACAAACAGTGGGTAAATAAAAATAACTGATAAACTGAGTAAAAATATATACTAAGCCAATTTTCACTGATCACTTCTAAATAATAAAAAAACATTTCAAACAGTTCAGAAATAACCTTAACCGTTTTAGCTATAGGAAAAAGATTCTCCTTAATTTATGAAAATAATTTGACCTCCATTAACAGATTTTGTTAAAAAGGTTTAGTCATCGAAAACATAAACAAATTTAAACAAACATTGTTTTTGATGCCAATCGATCTTGATTCTTTTAGGGATCAAAAGTCTCTACTGGACCGATTGAGGTTTGAGTATTAGAAATGTGAGAAATTCATTCACAGTTTTTTTTCCAAAATCTGTGAATGCAGTTCAGAATATCTCAAAAAGTTATGGGTAGTTACTATAACGGTATAGGTACCTGCTCTTACTGTCCACTTTCAAAACTCCCCCCTGTATAGAGATCAACTTATGATACTTTTTATCCCGAAAAATTGTATGTTGCCACAGAAAAACTGGAAAATGTCGGTTATTCGCTGTTAGGAACGGTTGGCATGGAAACGAATATTGGTGCTATACTTTTGCATCGGTTTTTAATATTCTAGATGAACATAGGACGTTTTTCTCGCGATAAACTGTAGTCAGCGTAGACGAAGTCGCGGGCGAAAGCTATTTATTTATAAAGGCATACTTACCACATCGGCCTCAGCGTAACCGATCAAAACGACTACGCATAGAAACAGTGAAAACTTTAGCAACATCATTAAATATATTTAATTAGATAGGTTACTAAATAGGAACGCAGTGCATAAGACTGTTGCTTAGCCGAATCTGAATAAGTATAATGCATGTGCACTTTATTTTTAAGAACCATAAATAATTGCATAAATAATTACTAAAATGAAATTAAATATGTAATTATTATATGTAATGTTTTTATAAAACTGAATTAAACATTGAAACGCTTTGAGAATATTACCTATAGAGGTTGGAGTTAACCAACATAAAGAAGAATGGTTAAACAACGATTAACTTTATTTCAAAATTTGCACGATATATAAATTTAATGTATAGCTATACTACTTTCTTAATTTTAATAGCTGCGCCCGCGGCTTTACCTGCGTGGAAACTTTACAGGGATAACAGTGTTATTCCAGGACCAAAAGTAGTATTCTGATTGTTTAGTTATCTAAGTGCTCTTTTTAATGTATTTTAGTTTAACATGTCTAATAACGATAATAACGCCAACGATATAACATGTCTAATAACGATAATAACGAAAATTTATGTCAATTTTAAATAAACTGTTGATTAATTTGGGATTGAAATGTGGGAAAACATTGTAGGTGTTATTCTTAAAATCCACATGCTTCTAAACAAAATGTGAATAATTTATTCTGTGATATGTATCTATCTAATTTCTCTAAAAAGTTGTGTATTTAATATATATTTTAATTTTAGACAATAGTCATGTCATCTTAGATCTTCTGTCGGTATTCTCGTATGTTTGAGGTACTTGTACTATTATCTATTCCCTGGTTCAGGTTACATCCCTTACGGCAGAGGAGATACATCCAGTAATGTTATCTTACGGCCTAACCTAATAAACTGAGGGTACAAAGATTTATGCGATGGAAGGTAAGGAGAAGTTATATTAGGCGTAAAATCTCTCGCATATACTTAGGCGGATCTCAGGCACACCCATCGCCAAACACTATAACTCTCATGGATTTATCAGCTGTTTGTATTACAGCGTCACTCCACTTGAGCGCATCGGGCTGTGCTCCTTACCGCTGCCAGTGTGACTCTGCTGCTGATAAGCTTGGTCAAATTAGCTTATCCTGTTGCAGAAGCGCACAAAGTATTTCTCGCCACTCCAGCCTTAATGATATCATCCATCGGCAACTGTGCTGCTATATTAGAAACTAATAGCCTCATACGTGACGATGGTAAAATATCTCACGGAATGACTCTTAATTCTTTGGAATATGGGACTGCTTTTGGCGTGGGACGCTAATTGTGTAGATACCCTTGCACCGTCTCATCTTCAAGAAACTCAAAATAAGTATGGAGTGGCGGCTGAATCAGCTGAGAGCCTCAAAAGGCGCAAATATAGTATATTTGAGCCTTTATTTTGCCGGAAGACTAAGCATTGCCATACAACGTGGCAATACTGCCAGCATTTTGGGAACGTTACCCACTTAAACATGGCTTGTTAGACTAGATTTAGTATTAATAAGCTACGGTTTAGGTTAGCATCATAATTGTTTTTAGGGTTCGGTACCTTAAATGTAAATCCTTATGGGATCACTTTGTTGTCCGTTCGTCTGTCTGTTTGTATTATGCATGTCAAGATTTTTCTCAGGAACGCGTGGAGGTATAAAGTTGAAATTATTATAAAATACTCAGAGTTCTGCAATCCCTTGGAGCTGTGAAACAAACAAACTTCTAAGTCAAAGCAAACCAAAAGATTTGGCCGTATACGCCGCATATTTTGACACGCGCAAGGGAATCTAAACCTATTGGGTACTTCCCATTGACCATCATGAAATTCGGCAAGAAACAATTCTTATAGCACAAGAAAAGGGAAAAATCCGAAAACAGTAAATATGTAGTTCATCATGTCAGCCTTTAGAAGTCCACTGCTGAACATAGGCCTCCCTAAAGGGCGCCATAACGAGCGATTTTGTGCCACCTCCATCCACCGACTTCCTGCGATGGCTACAATGTCGTCGGTCCATCGTGTGGGGAGTCTCCCCACACTTCGCTTGTTTGTTCGCGGTCGCCATTCGAGAACCTTTATTTCCCAGCGGTTGTCGGTTCTACAAACTGTATGGCCTGCCCCTTGTGCCGTTAAGCCATCCTTAGTTTCTACCTACCTAATGTGGTAGCTAAATAAAAATGAAACTAAGGTATAGATATTCAAATTATAAGATATAATAAAAATTAAAATGAAGGAGGGTACATACATTTATGAGGTCGTGGTCCGACCTGAAGATTTCTATTGTTTCCATTTCCTTAGCGCAGTACTCCCCTTGTAACGTAAGCCCGGCCGAAGATGGTGGGTAGGCTTCAGCATAACGGAGCAGTGCGGAGCAGTAGGCAGCCAGGATCAGCAACGGAGATGGCTGTCCTCTCGGTGCTAGGTTGCGCAGCGAGGGCGGTACTCGGGATACCCGTGTATTATAAGGAAATCCGTGTATTGAAATAAGTACGAGTGATGCAGTTTTAGCGATGCACCTGAAATCGATAAACCAAATAATTTCAATTTGGCTCACGTGTGGTGCGCCACAGCTGTTGCGAGTTTAGAAATCTTAACGTGTGGCACGCAACAGGTGTTGCGTTTTTACTAAATTTGCAAACCTTTCGATTTATTTCAAATTTGGGTGGTGTAAAGGCTCTTTATTTGGTTTATGGTCCTGTTTAACAGTGTGGCAACCCAATTTAATAACAAAGTCCAACAAAAAGAGTCATTCCAAATTTTAAATAAAAAAACTGTGACGCGCTCGCTCGGGAGAAAAAACAGTTTGCGTTGAAATATTTTGCAAATTCTTCTAATATGCCATTAGTTTATGTGATTACAAGTGTTATATACTAAATTAATTATTGTTTCAACCTCTATCGATTGAATCATTCGTATGAATAAAGCTTCTTTAGTTGCAATATAATTAAAGCCCGATGGCGGCATGCTTCTCTAGTTGCGAGCCGAACATACGAGTATTATCGATTTATTTAAAAGTTATCGAATTTAGGGCTCTTTATTTAATGCCCTAGATTTTTCATAAATATTTTTTAAAGTTCAAGCATGATTTTTGCGAGAATTTATTTCGATTTTAGTCGATTATTAAAAAAAACCTTGACTATATCGTTTTTATTTTTTATTTATTGAAAAGAGGGCCCACCACGGTATTACGAAGAAAAGTGGGTAGGTACTTACGTAGTAGTTATGCCGTGGTGGTACAGTAGGTACCACCACGGCACGGCACGGAACGGGGGCTTAACCACCACGGCACGGAACAAAAAAATACTCAAACCTATCAAAAATGTTCAAAATGTCACAATCTTTTTTTGTCATCCTTATTAGGATGCATAAACTTCAAGAGGGTGGGAGGTGTGAGGAGGTGGAAAATAATGAAAACAAATGTGCGCGGTTAACATTTATTCGCAGTTAACGTTTCAAGCTATGCACACATGGCTTAGCACATACAGACTTGCGAGGTCTACAGCTCATAGAGCCATTAGTTATGTAGGTATAGAAAACCAACAACTTACCTACTTAATTAATATTACAAATATTGATGTTAATTGTAAGGCTTTTAAGTAGAAAAAAACAATATTTTGAAACCAAGTCACCGAAAAATAAACGTACTTGGCTTCCCTAAGCTAAGCGAAACGAGCATACGAGACCTGAACGTAGCGTAGGGAGGAAGGAGGTAACGAACGAAGCGAGCCGCCAATCCTCGAATCGGAGTGAAGGTAGAGTTTGATTTTCACATTTTTCTCATTTTATTCTAAATTACACCCATGCAAAGCCCGGGCGGGTCGCTGGTATTAGATGAAACACAAGTAATCTTGGAGTTTAATTTCGAATCTTGTACTTCCTACTCGTTGAACGCCTTTTCTTATGAAAGTATGATAGTGAAGGATTACAAATGTAAACGAACAGGCGATGTTTCTTGAAAGCACTTGAAGGAAAGAAAACTAGTCTCCACCGCATTCGCACCAATCCTTATACAGTCCTTTGCGGCTTTGTGAAATTCTAATTCACCAGGAAATAAACGCTTTAACGCTTCTATATTGTATCTTCCATCTTTGTAAGCAAATCCAGTAGCAACGTGCCCACAATGAAGTAATTTTTTAAATTCTGCATCTTCTCTGTACATTCCATCTTCTAAAAGCTTAAAAAATACCGGAATATCATCTTCTGAAGAGCATTTGGTGATAGCAGCTTTGACAGCATCGCTGATTTCTTTTGGGATTTTCACGATTCTCTGAAATGACAAAATATTGTTAACGTTATTTCTCAACATTCATCCCAACCAAATAATTTTAAGTATGGAGCTAGTAGTACATACTTAAAATGATTTCGTGGTATTCGGGATGTTATGATGTCATATGAATCTTTAGTTTGTCCCAGAGTACGGCCGAAGTGAGTTCATATTTTCTGGTACAGGGAGGCGTGAAGGCTCTCTTTTTTTCGGTTTAGTGTCAGCAACGTAGAGATCGAGCTCAAGCAATAATTCTTTTTAGTGGTCAGAATGATAAAACAATAAAATATAGTAGGAATACTTTTTTATATAATTATATTCTAACTACGTCTAAATAATATTTATACAAGCACACTTGCAGCATTGGCATTAGCGTAACCGATCAGAACGAAGCATAAGTACAGCGAGCACTTTAGTAACATTATTTAATGTTTAATTTAAATAAATGCTAACTAAATAGGAAAGCAAAGTTACGAGTTATTCGAAGGCTGTTGCCCAGCTAAATATGAAAAACATAACATGAGAACTTTATATAAGTACACAATTCGTTGGAAATGATTATTACATAAACGCCTAATAAATTTTATTGTAATAACAATTAAGTTGTACCATCATTTTGATTTATTGTGCTGATTGTGATAATAATAGCGTAGGTAAATACGGAAATGACGCAGAACCAAAGAATAATAATGGCAAAAACTACTTCAAAAATATTAAGCGGCCTTCAAATAGAATAAAACTTTAAAAACAATTTGTGTGGTCTGTGCTAACCGACTAACGTAAGTAATTAGGTACTTACCTGGCAAAGACCAAAAATATTAAGCGGACTTCAAATAGAATAAAACTTAAAAAAAAAAATTGTGTGGTCTGTGCTAACCGACTAAAGTAAGTAATTAGGTACTTACCTGGCAAAGACCAAAAATATTAAGCGGACTTCAAATAGCATAAACTTTTAAAAAAAATTGTGTGGTCTGTGCTAACCGACTAACATAAGTAATTAGGTAATAACCTGCCAAAGTCCAAAAAAAAATACAAATAAAATCTCTTATGTTTTATACCTACCTACGTTTTTAAGTCGTATTTTTTTTAATTCTTTGTTATTTATGCATTACTTATTCCGATCGCTAAGAAAAATTTCATACTGGAAATATTATCAGTCCGTATCATTTAGACTACAGAACCGATTTTGATAAAACTACCTATTCCTTAGGTTGAAAGATACGGAAACTATTCTTAAAATAATTATTGTAATCATACTTATAGGCCAGTCAGAAGATGGTAAGAAATTGTGCTGTGGAAAGGAGTAGGTATATAATTGCAATAAACTGCCAGAAATAATGTGAGGAAATTACCTAGTATAGGGTTTTTTTGGTAAAATCTTTTCACTGCTGTGACATATTAGTTGCAAAAATAGTTTTACACAAAAATGAAACTAGTTTTAAACAAAAATAATTTTATACAAAAATGAAAATAATTTTACAATCTTTAACTTTGCCTTAGTCATTTATGACTTAAAATGAACAATTGGTGAATTATTTTGATTAAACCAATTTTTCATCATGTAATCCAAGATTGCGGCTAGCGCTCTCCCTGCCCAATGTCGAAAACTTGGATTTTTCATCAGAGTCTAGACCTAAACAACATATAAGAAAATCATTACTACTCCACCTTTTGTAAAGTTTCCGAGAAATACGTGGACACATACTTCTTTTAAAACAAAAACAAACAATATAGAAGTAAAATTATTTAATTTCTTTCCACGCGAAGAAGTAAAAAGTTCGGGTCTTTGAAATACGGCATTAATCGATTCTAATTTAAGTATGCTGTTGTGTATCTTTACAAACATTATCAACCTTCGGACTCCAAAAGAGAGAGGTGTTATAAGTTTAGGGTGTGTATGTATGTATCACTGTATCCGTGTGTGTGTTTGTGGCATCGTAGCTCCCAAAAGAATGGACTAATTATATTGCGGTTGTTTTCTGTATGAAAGGTGATGTTATCGAGAGTTCTAAGCTATAATAATAGGGAGAAGGGAGGCAGGGGATTTGAGGATCGTAGCTCCCAAACATCATCATCATCATCATCATCATCATCATCATCATCATCATCATCGTCCTATATCTTTCCACTGCTGGACGTATGCATCTCCTAATGCACGCCACTGAGCTCGGTCTTCTGCTCTCCTCATCCATTTTCTTCCAACCGCTTTTCGCAGGTCGTTACTCTACTTGACCACAGGGCGTTCTACACTACGTTTGCGTGGTATCCACTCGAGAACTTGTCTATCTCATCGGTTATCGGTTATGTGAGCGGCCCATTGCCACTTCAGTTTTCTAATTCTTTGAGCTATGTCGGTGACTTTCTAAGGAGTAAACATATGACGCTTATCTAAGGAGTGGCAAAGCATTCTAGTTAGCCAATAAGGTTTATTTTATTCTGAATAGCTTAAAATAAGTCTTTTCAAATGATACAATATTTTCTGATAATAATAGGAACTTTTGTAGTTAGTGAAAATACTATAACTGTACTAGAACAGGCGATGTTTTTACATAACATTTATAAGAACGATATGTAGTCTCCACCGGATTCGGTCCGATCTTTATACAGTTTCTCAAGACTTCGTGCAATTCTAGTTCATGGGGAAAAGTATGAACGAACGCTTCTATGTTTTTTCTTCCATCTTTGTGAGCAAATCCTGAAGAAACTTCCGCACAATGAAGATTTCTTTTAAATTCTGCATCTTTTCTGTACTTCCCTTCACCCATAATCTTAAAAAGTTTTGGAATTTCGTCTTCTGGTTTTGAAAAACACTTGGTGATAGCAACTCTGACTGCATCGCTGACTTCTTTTGGGGCATTCAGGATTCGCTGAAAACAAGACATTTGTTTACGTTACTACAACATTGTTTTGAACTAAAATAAACACATACATGGTATAGTGGTCATGTATCGATAGCTGAACAACATATTATCTGCAATATTTCAGTTTTACTAGAAACATGTCACAATTCTTAATTTCGATCTTTCGTTCAGCTAGCAGCAGATGGTATATGTACTTGGGTGAAGTCCGCGGCTTTGTCCGCATGAACAAAAGTAGGTATATACCTACCTAAATATACAATTTTCTTCAAAACTCGTTCAGCCGTCAAATAGTTATTTTATCAATTACTTGGCTTCTACTTATCGAATTGAGATACAAAGTTCTCCGGATTCAAAGCTGTCCAATAGTGAAAATCGCATCTAGTAGTTTTAACGTGATGTATGAACATACAGACAGATGGACAGACGCCATTTTTAAATGTTATATTTCTGTTCAGTAGCTTATTTTAATCCGACCAATTTTTTTCGTTGTGAAGACTTTTTTTTTGTTTTTGCTGAACACAAGTTGTTTCATTTTCAGTTATCGATAGGCCGAGGGGCATGTAACTCTGCGCTGCGGCTCTAAAGCCTTCGTAGTTTCAATAACGGCCATCGATCTCTTCCATAAAGCCTGGTCAGGATTGCCTGAATTTACCTCCGAAATCAAGAACAAAGTTGCGTGAACCGTAGTCTCACGATACCCAGCCACAGAACCAATAAAACTTATTTTGTTCCAGCCCAGAGATCGAATCCGCAACCATATGTGCATATAGTGGTTATAGATTGATAGACATTTGAAAAAAGAGGTAGATAAGGTTAACATTTTTTTATATCATTATATTATAACATAAGATTTCCAAAAGTATATGTACTTACAACATCTGCTTCAGCGTAACCAATCAAAATGACACATAGGAACAGCGAGCACTTTAGTAACATAATTAAAATGGCTAACTTAACTGGAACGCAAAAAATAGAGTCATATAATATGTTAGTCAAAGTTCGTTCTAGGAACATTTGAATAAAAATAATGCATGTTTGCTTTATATATAGGTACCTAAGCGATGAAAACAATTACAAAGGTATTGTTTTTATACCTATTATAAGCAAAATTTTAATGATCGCATAATAATATGAGGATATACCAACATAAGCTGGTTCATCAACATTTGAATTGTAGTTAAACATCAGTTAAGATGTGGTACATCCCATACAAACAAAAACAGAATTTTATACCAGTGATATTAATTTAAGCGAAAATAAAGCTAAAAACGTTCAACCTCATTTATATAGCAAAAATTAACATGTGGGTTATGTTATAGTTAAGTATTAATTAGGTTAGCAATGTGCTTTGATTATGTAATATGTTTTTATGTATATCTATAAATAAATCTGTAATGAAGGCCGCTAAGCCTATTTTTTTATCTAAAAGTATTATTAGATGGTCAATTGTATACCTACTACCATAGTCATAAACCTAATAATAATGTATATGTTAATTTGTTTGTTACTACTCAGCTCCATAATAACACATAAGATCTTTTTTATAAAGAAAACTAACCAAGCAGCATAGCCGTAGCGCAGCACGCAGCTAGTTGTATATTTTTTGAGTTACTGGTATTCTAAAAATAAATCTTATACAAGTATTATAACATATTGTGAGGTGATGGTTGTGGTTTTAATTTGTAAATTTAATGGCAATTTTAAGTTAATCGCTGATTAACCGACAATCAAATGTTGGTGGACACCATACCTACTTAATCCTCAAAGTCGAATACGAATAATTGTTGATATTATCTATCTTATTCTGTCTAAAAACTTGTAGGTCCAGACAGTAAAATAGTTAAATATCAGTATACCTGTTGCCTCAAATAGTAGATAGTTTACCCAGGGAGCAAACAACTATTTTATAGGCGAGAGTGGTTCTTTGAATCCAGGGCGTAGCGAGAGATTCTAAAGAAAAAAAAAAAAAAAACCCTCGCTATTTAAAGTACGTCACTCGAGCTTAAAATAGTGTTGCTCCCGAGGTGGACAATCTACTTTTTTATACCTTCTATAAGAAAATAAGTGTGTGCAACTTATGAATACGAATAGTACGTTTATTTATTAACACACAATTAGCAACAATAAGACAATAAGATCAAAATAATTAGAGTCTATTTTTTTATTTGAAAATTATGGAATTGCATCGTAACAATTTTATTAGTACCATCCGTTACAGTTGTAGATTTATTTACAGCTTGAGAATAAGAAGTAGTCTCAGAAAATGGTGTCTCAGGATGTAGTTTTTGGGAAACTTGTTTATTTTCTGACATGGGTGATGTTCAGGATATTCTTTAGGCGTAGACGGGCGCGGACACGGGTCTTTTAAATTGATATTTTTGACAATTCGATGGCTAATTTTGGCTTTATATTCAAAAGATTCTACTTTATATTCTTCAGCTGGCCATATAGTTCGCAGAACCGACAACCGCTGGGGAATAAAGGTTCTCGAATGGCGACCACGAACAAGCAAGCGAAGTGTGGGGAGACCCCCCACACGATGGACCGACGACATTGTAGCCATAGCAGGAAGTCGGTGGATGGAGGCGGCACAAGGTCGCTCGTAATGGAGCTCTTTAGGTTCTATGTTCAGCAGTGGACTTCTAAAGGCTGACATGAAGATGATGATGATCCTTCAGCTACCGTAGATGATTTCCATCTTCCATGTCTCTTTAAAACAGACATGTCCACACCGAATCTGCTAAGAGAGTGGCAGACGTTCTCCCGAAACCGTCGCCTGTTATTTTTTGTTATTTTTTGTTACGTACTAGATCGTTGGACCATTGTCTCACCTAATGTAAAAAGATGATGTGGTCGAAGGTGTAGCGCTTGTCTGGTAAATACCTATTCACTCTTGACTTGAACAGATCTGGGTTATATTTTACCGGAAACACTGACGAGGGCAGAGAATTTCACTCCTTTGCGGATCTTATAATAAATGAAGAAGTATAACGCTTCGTTCTTGAGCGAGGTATTTCAACCATAAAATGGTGGTGCTTTGCCAATCATCTAGTTGTACAGTGATGGAAAAATGAAGTGGAATCAGATTTTGCAGTTCTTGTGCACACTTTTCATAGTGCAATTTATAGAATATCGACAGGCTTGCGACTTCACGTCGATGCGCCAGACTTTGAAGCTTACTATTTACCAGATTTTACTCGATTGAATCTAAAGCCTCGAGCTGATGCTTGACAGAATCGTCCCAGAGGTAGCAGCAGCACTACATATAAGATCGGACCATGATCATCATTATTTTAGCCTTTAGAAGTCCACTGAAAGAGCGCCATGACGAGCGATCTTGTGCCACCTCCATCCACCGATTTCCTGCGATGGCTACAGTATCGTCGGTCCATCGTATGGTGGGTCTCCCTACACTTCGCTTGATAAAGATTCAAAAGCTGTCCCGGTTTGAAGTACCACCTAACCTTAGACAAAATATCAAGTTTATTTGCAACTACCTTGGTTTTGGATTCAATGTAAGACCCAAAACTCAGGTTTGATGTGAGTTCGACACCCAAAAGCTCCAGATGGTCACCTATTTGTATTGTTACACTACGGAAATACGGAGATTGGTTTAGAGGCAGAGATACTCTTTTCAGCAGAGAACAAACACGCCTGTGTTTTAGTAGCATTAAATTTAACCAGGTTAGCATTGCCTCAATCGGACACGGCTTTAAGGCTCAATTCAAATGGCCTACCATAGCCTCTCTCTAAAACTGGACAGCGTCGTATCTAGCTTGAGCATTGGAAATGTATCTCTCAACTACAGTACTGTCATCTGTTTACCCAAAGGTTAAGAAGGTCATTAATGTGCAGTAAAAACAATGAAGCAGAAAGAACCGATCCCTGAGGTTTTTACCTGCAATAATAGCTATTTAATCAGACGAGCAGCTCTATAAGAATAGTTCGTTCCCTCAAAAAATCAGATATACAGTTGCATAATATAACAGGTAATCCATATGAGGGAAGCTTGCTTAAAAGGCCGTCGTGCCAGATCCGATCAAAATCAATCAAAAATTGATCAAATCCTTCGATATATCAAGGGAGATGGCAAGCGCCTCACCATGTATTTCGATGGCTTCGCTCAGTACGTTGTTTGTTTGTTGGTCGTATGAGGTAGTGCTGGCCTCTGGTGTCAGAGTTTCTCAAGTCGCCCGAGCGCCTCCGGCATGGCTTAGGCACTGCTATTAATCAATGACATCCAGGACCGACAGCTTAACGTGCCCTCCGAAGCAAGGAGCATTGGAAAACTGCACATAACTCGGAAAAGTCATTGGTGCGGAGCCTAGGTTTTGAACCCGGTATCGTTGGATTCTAAGTTGCACTATAGAACACCGTCACTCAGTACGTGAATGGCATACACGAGAAGATCTCCAGAAAACCGAATTTGGTGAAATCCGTATTGCCGATCACTGAGGAGATCATTGTCCTCAAGATGTGCCAAGAGCCTAATGTTGATTTCACGCTCCAGACACTTACCTACAAACTAAGGAGGTTTTCGAGATGATGCGATAATTAGCCGGATCAGAAGGACTACCCTTATTAGTTACTGGTTGTACATTGGCAAGTTTCCAGCTCTTCGAAACTTTACCTGAGTTAAGAGAGAGGCGCTACAAATGCTTTAAGATTGGAGACGATTTGGGCGCACAGTTTTTCATCATAATTGCTGGCATGCCATCAGTACCACTGTAATACAGATTAACGTCTGGGCATGCAGTCTCGACATAGATAGTGATTGCTTTACTACCAAAATCGGTACATAAACCTATGACAGTCATTAGCTTTGACAGTAAATGTCAAAAGCTATCG
Source organism: Alsophila aescularia (assembly GCA_946251855.1). Classification (NCBI taxonomy): domain Eukaryota; kingdom Metazoa; phylum Arthropoda; class Insecta; order Lepidoptera; family Geometridae; genus Alsophila; species Alsophila aescularia. The sequence continues at coordinate 20,053,587 of OX276377.1, read as the reverse complement.
ACTGTCATCGTTATCTGTACTGACATTGATTATCATTGACATAAATATTTGGGAGAGACTACCAAATATCGTTTTATTCGAAGTTTGCGACCGATTTTGGATGTAAAGAAATCTCTATCAATGTCCAGAATGCAGGTCCCCCCGGTTACTTTTAATAAGTAGCGATTTCCTAAGGCATACCCGAAAATAAAATTTTGCCATATTGTCTAGTTACTGTTTTGGTAACGGATAAAATTCGTGCTATTTGCCATATTTCCAGTCCCAGAAGCTTCTGAATATTTTTGATTTGTTTTATCGCACACGTACACCGAAATAGTATGGTTCTGTATCTCCTATTTAGTTTTTGGTACGTTTAGAAAATTAATGGTGAATCATGGAGATGTTCTTATTGTATTCTCTTTGGAGATCCTCTCTGATTTTCTTTGGCATTTTACAGTGTTGCCACATTATTAAGCTAATACCGTAGACCAATTTAAGGTCCGAAAACACGAGCAATTTTGAAATAAATCATAAAATTTCAACTTTGGTACAAAAGCTTCGATCGAAGCATGACTCACTCGAGGAAAACAAAAGTGGTAACTATCGTAGTAGTAGGTAAGTAGAAACACTCGAGGGATCCTTTTTTTGACCAATGCAGTGATAGTATTTTACAATTCAAACGGTTGCAGGTTCGAATCCTGCAAGGTGCAATCATTTGTGTGTTGAGCAGAAATGTTTGTTTCCGAGTCATGGATGTGATATTCGTATTTATGTATGTTTATCCGTTATCTAGTGCCCATATTACAGGGTATCCTAGTTTTGGGCTAGGTAATTGGTGTAGAATTGTCCCGAATATATTATTATTATATTATATTATTAATTATAGTATTTTAGAAATAAGAAGCCTTCTAATTTAGTCATCTAAGTGTCGGTTCAGTATTCAGCTGTTAGGTCACTAAAAGTATCCAATGTCCTTCCCTAGGGCTTACTATCTCCATACCAAATTTCATCAAGATCTATTCAGCCCAAGTCGTGAAAAGGTAACACAGACAGACATTAATTTTCACTTTTATAATTTTAGTTAGAATGATATTCTACATAGTTCAATTTTTCCTCCATAAAAAAATGGAAAAGCTGGATCTCGTAGCGTTGCCTACCCTTGAAACTCGCAAGTGTTTCTTTCGTGCTCGATGTAGAACCTTGGCGGGAATTATTCAAACTCAATCAAACTTGACTTCAGATTCAACTATATATATATATATATATATATAGTTTGTACAACATAGCTTGATCGCCAAGACAGCAGCCTGAGTGATATTTCTAGGGTTGGAGAAGTGTAGGAAAAAATCGATTATCGAACGATGTTGAAAAAAAAAACGGTCATACAATTACGTTGCTCACTTATGTTCTATATTCTAATTCTGACTTTTTTAGGTCATACATTATCTATATCTATATATATATATATATTTTTCCTACACTTCTCCAACCCTAGAAATATCACTCAGGCTGCTGTCTTGGCGATCAAGCTATGTTGTACAAACTATATATATATATATATATATATATAGTTATATATATATATATATATAGTTGAATCTGAAGTCAAGTTTGATTGAGTTTGAATAATTCCCGCCAAGGTTCTACATCGAGCACGAAAGAAACACTTGCGAGTTTCAAGGGTAGGCAACGCTACGAGATCCAGCTTTTCCATTTTTTTATGGAGGAAAAATTGAACTATGCAGAATATCATTCTAACTAAAATTATAAAAGTGAAAGTTAATGTCTGTCTGTGTTACCTTTTCACGACTTGGGCTTTGGCAGACGTACAAAAATTCTTAACGATATTTTTGGATACCTCTACTTTCATATAATTGTATACATATTGTATAATTGTATATATAATTGTATTACATGTATAGATATATGTGTATATATATATATATATATATAGATATATGTATATATATATATATGTACAAATATAAATAAAGTGAAATCTGTACATGGAAGATAATTTAGAAAAAAACATATTTATTTCAGTATATGAAAGTAGAGGTATCCAAAAATATCGTTAAGAATTTTTGTACGTCTGTATGCAAAAACCACTGGATGGATTTTGATGATGTTTGCTGAACTGTATTCCTTGGAGTCCTGCGGAGGTTTTTATATTTGTTTTATTAAAATCGGTTCAATCCAAAAAAGAGTTACAGAATTTTTCATATATACTTGCACCACAGAATAAAGAATAATAATATGGAGGTACTTCTTGAGGTTGTTCAATTTTAAGATCTCTTAATTCCTTTTGTAGGTCTGTCTGTCTCAATATGGCGTAAAATATATTCACTTGATGAAATGTCTTCGACATCAGACTCATGTCTATAAAAGCATATATTTTTTGGCTTTCTTGTACAATTTCACGCGTGACGCCAACCAATACTAGTGGCTCTGCGAGCTGTAGACCTCGCGAGCACAAGCTTTTTTGCAAACAATATAGCGGTGCACAGTAGCGCCATCTAGTTTTGTTATTGTAAAAGTAACATAACCAAGGTGTTCCATCAATTACCTAGTACGTAAAGGGCTGATTCCACTATTAAAAACCAAAAAGTGAGCAATTTAGTGCATTTTGAGGAGCTCCTCATCAAACATCTCCGGCGACTAAAAAATTCTAAAAATTCACTTAACCTTTATACCAAGTTTCGTCTAGATCGTTTGTGAAATGCAACCTGTAGAGGAGAACAGAAATCCGGACAGACATACGGACCTACGAAAGCATTTTTGGCCAAGCTGAAGCGGAGATGCTTCGCTTGCGCTTCACTCTCGCTCGGTCAATTAAACATAATATATCTAAAGAAATAGTTGCTTCATTTAGTTAGAAACATCAACACCAATGTACAAAAGAGAGAACATACAAGAGCGTAACGAACAATCTCGGCATCCTGGACCGACATATATATATTAGGTATTCGTAAACGATTGTAGGTAAGTATGTATGTTTATCTTTCCTTTGATGTGGTGACACATCATCTATAATCCTCATCATCAAATTCATCCACTGCTGGACGTAGGCATCTTCTTGTTAATGCAACTGAGCCCGATCTTCAACTCTTCTCGCCATTCGCAACTCGTCACCTGGCCAACGGTCTTACTAAGTTCGCCTAATCGTGGTCTCCACAATAAAACTCGATTACCCCAACGTCGTCAAACAATAACTCCAAGAAACGTTGTCGGTTCTTGGAGTTATTATTATTATTCGAGTTAAGTCGAGGGTGAAAACTAGTACTTGATAATTCTTTTGTCCTACGGATGGTATAATATGTTTTTTACTTGGGTGCAAAGAACAAAATTAGATTAGAGCGGAATCTATTTTACGAGTACGCCAGTAAGCGCAATTCAAAATCATTGCATTTTACTACCCTCCCAGTGGTTCAGCGCTAATTGGCAATTTTTTAAACCACCCCAATGGTTCGATGCTACTGGGTGGCACGTAATTATAATATATTTTTAAGGTTTCAAGTGGTTTCGTAGAAAATTCGTATAAAATTGATCGTTGCTCTTATCGATAAAAAACTTCGGTTATTAGCGTGTAAAAAGTTCAATCTAAAGGTACACATATGTACTTAATTTTTTTTGTTTATACATTTGCTAAAATCATTAAATGAGTTTTAAATATATTTTTAAACAATATATATATATATATATAAATATTTATAAAGATTTTATTTGAGTGTTTTTATATGAAAGCATAGTTTTTTTTTTACCTTTTGTTGATACATCTGTTGAATACATAAATGAAAAAATACACATTTTTTTATATACATTTTTTATGGATTTTTTTACACTGTGATCGCATTAAAAAATCTGTAGAAAGTTGTTTTAATCCTTACCCTTAAAACTCGTTCAATTATTAGTCAACACTTACACTGACATAACGTAGTTAACGTATTTTATCACGCTTTTACCAATTTTGAGAAATCTCAAGTTAAGTGGGCCGGAGCGCAACTTCGGTGCCGCCAGGGAAGTTGATACCTCAAAACATTTGACGGGGATTTTGTTTTTGAGCAATTAACCCTTGCCGCGGCTACAACAATGGATTCAAATTAACTTGTGGAAACTTTTTTATGAATTTATTACAAATAAGCAAATAAAGTCGATTTTCATAATCGATTATTAATGTTTTATAGTCTGTGATTAAGATATTGCAATGAAAATTGAACATCCCTTTCCGTCACACCAATAAAGTACGACATTGTTTTGGGTACATTTTGCAATGGCGAAGGAAATTTTTAATAGACAGGACTTGTCATTTCACAACGTCCATGACGCATAGCAACGAAACAAACAATGAATTAAAAATGGCCGAAATCATAGTGATGTGACCCTAACAACAATTTATCAGATCGAAAGACTATTACTTTGTATTGATTTTATAAAAACTTTATGTACTACCTGTAATATTGAAATCGCATTTATGAAAATCGATGTCCAGATTTTAGTGTCCGCTGCGATTTATTTGTTTACCGCATCTTTAAAATCATATGTATAACTGTAAGTGACCTATTATTAATGATAATACTACGTCTTCTTACTGTGACCCTCTGCTTCACACGCATCATCATCATCATCATCAAATCACATCATCTGCCGACAAAAGTCTACAGCTGAAGATTGGCCTCCCTAATACCCGCCACAAGCGGTTGCTCGTAATTATCATTGGGGAATTTTCCTATAGTAAATAAAAGATTTTATAAAACTTGTAATATACGCACCTACAACTTTGTAATAGAGGTATATACATACCTGCTTATGTGGCTACGCCCACTCGTATCTACTTACTATCATTTTATCCAAATTAAAATATTGTTTACCATCAGACATTCAACATTTATTAACTGTACCTATTTACATGAATTACATATAAGCAGTACCTACATACATAATAAAAAAAAACAGTAAATTTCTTATAAATTTATATTTTTCATTATATGTAGATTGATTTATTTGATTTATAATTAAAATTGAAATTCCTAATAGCAACGTTAAAACAGACATTTTTCAATAAAAAAATACACACTTTTTCAAGTTAGCTTTTGCTAAGAGCCACAATTTTATCATTCCTATTCCAATGGCAATCTGTCTGAATCTAAATGAGCGAAAAACATAGAAAATCCTACAGCCAACAGGTAGCCTTCGTAGTAGTCTTCCTCTTCCTTTTGAATTCGTTTCTTGGTATTCTAAACAGAACATTTCAAATTATTAGAAAGATATTACACATATAAAAAAAACTACTTTGTACAGATATACGGGTTACTTAAATAAGGCCTCCACAGGTTTCGCAATTTTCACTTTTTGTATATTTTTTTGTTTTTTATTTTCCATTTTTTTATTTTTTGAATATTTCCAAAAAAAAAACACTTCTAGCACTTTTAAGAAAAAAAAATTCAAAAAAATTGAAGCGATCGACTTGCGTTATCGCGGTTCAATAGCTTACAGAATCGGGGCCCAGGTCATGTCTTCTTCACTTCGAAAATTTGTTCGATAGATGGGACGTCATCTCGTATGAAACTAATCTCATGCGCCCGAGAATCACCTCCTAATGTTCGAGCGTATCTAAAAAATATATATACAAGTATAATGTCAGTTCGTATATTTTAAAAAGCACGTACTGAATTATACAGGACTAGCACCTACAAAGACCTGAAGTAGGCATTCAGTCCATGATACTGAATATAATAGTAAACGTGATAATAACAACGTAATAATAACAGAAGTTATAGATCTTATCCATATCTGTATTTTGGGTGAAATCTGTCAAACTTAAAAGGGATATAACTCGGAATCTATTGATCCTAGACTAGTAGTTTTTACAGAAGTGATAGATCTTATCAATATCTCCGTTTTGGATGACAGCTGTCAAACTTAAAAGGACTATAACTCTTAAATTAGCGATCCTAGACGAGTAGTATCTTACAGAAGTGATAGATCTCATCGATATCTCCGTTTTAGATCACACTTAAACTTAAAAGGGCTATAACTCTGAAACTAACGATACTACATTAGTAGTTTCCTTACAAAAGTGATAGGTCTCAACGATATCTTGGATTTGGATGACAGCTAATGCAAAGAAACTACTAAGGAATAAATATTTCCGCTATAAAGCCTTTTAAGTTTGACAGCTGTCATACAAAATGAAGATCTCGAAGAGATCTATCACCTTTGTTCAGAAACTACTAGTCTAGGATCAATAGTTGCCGAGTTATAGCCAATTTTAATTTGACAGCTGTCATATGAAATGAAGATCTCAATGAGATCTATCACTTCTGTAAAGAATTTACTTGTCTAGGATCAATAGGGTCCGAGATAATGCCCTATTAAGTTTGACAGCTGTCATATGAAATTAAGGTCTCAATGAGATCTATCACTTCTGTAAAGAAACTACTAATCTAGGATCAATTGTTTCCGAGTTATAGTTATTTTTAATTTGACAACTGTCATCCAAAACGAAGATATCGATGAGATCTATCATTGCTGTAAAGTAACTACTAGTCTAGGATTAATAGTTTCCGAAATAAAGCCCTTTTAAGTTCGATAGCTGTCATATGAAATGAAGATCTCGATGAGATCTATCACTTCTGTCAAGAAACTACTGGTCTAGGATCAATAGTTTTCGAGTTATAGTCATTTTTAGTTTGACAGCTGTCATCCAAAACGAAGATATCGATGAGATCTGTCACTTCTGTAAATAAACTACTGATGAGATCTACCTCTTACGTAGAGGGACTATCAAATCTCTTATGTACAGAAACTACTAGTCTAGGAGCAATAGTTTCCGAGATTAAGTCGTAAAACACAAGTTTTATTTGATGTCGTTGTCATTACATAATTTACATACTAAAATAGTTCAGAGACATGTACTGATCTCTTATGACACTAATACAAGGCTAACACTCTACAATTCTGTTTAAATCGATAACAGATTAATCTTCTAACAATATCGATTTATTTTCAGAGTATCAAACTGTCACAACACTATTTTCAAAAATGAATAAAAATGAAACAATAATTGGTTGCTAGCTGCATCATAGCAACATATAACAAATATATGGCATAGAAACCTTATAGCCACTCTAGTTACTCTGTGACATTTTGACTGTAAAACATACGAAACTTCATGCGCGTTATCTCGATGACAGCCCATGGAGATTAAGCAATAAAAATCAAAAAATAAGAAGCTTGGTTAGACCTTCATATCAGGGCTTCCCTCTCAAAAGCCTGCACATATTTAGATGAAATTTGGAATGAAGATAGCTTATACCTTGTACTAACATATAAGATACTTTTCATCATCAACATAATCATCATCATCATCATCATCATCATCATCATCATACTTAACTATCAAACGGCTGAACGGATTTTGATGAAATTTGGAATGGAAATAGCTTATACCTTGGAATAACACTTGGATACTTTTTATCATCATCATCATCATCATCATCATACTTCACTCTCAAACAGCTGAACGGATTTTGATGAAAATTGTAATGGAGATAGCTTATACCTTGGAATGACACATAGGATACTTTCATCATCATCCCCAACGCGGGTGATACCGAGGGGCGCAGCTAGTCATTTTATAAAACTTACTATGACAGCTGTTGTGACGTAGTTTTTTTTTATACACAAACTTGGCTACAATTAAGTTTAACACTAAGGGTGAGTTGCACCATCTTACTTTAGCAATAACAAACATTGTCATTTTAGTTAAAGTACCAGTTAGACAAAAAAATAGTTGGACTATCTGATAATTGTTACATGACGTCATAACTCTAACTGTTAACCGTAACTGCCCACGCTTCACTGGTTATTGTTTATCTATACTTGTTATAAAACTAACAGGTCCAATTCTGTACATTGAAAATATTTAGAATATTTGTTTGGAGGGTACTCTTTATTCGATACTGAAGCCAACTCTGTTTTTTTTTTTTCATTTTTGTCTGTTTGTCTGACAAAAATTAAAAAAAAATACAGAGACATGTACTTGGCCGTGCATCACGCTGAAACTACTGAATGAATTCAAATGAAACTTGGTATGAGTTGAGTTCATACTACGAGGTAGGACATAGGATACTTTTCATCCCAGTTTCAATAATTTCTCGACAAAAATGGAAGAATTAGATATATTTTTTAACTCATTATCATTTTTCAAACGCAAAATATTAAATTCATTTTTTACCAAACACACAGTTCCTCTATCTAACATCTTATTTTTATTTTCTGATTTAACCTTTCTATATATTTTTTAACTAGTTTTCTTTTCTATTATGTTTACGAGTACATGTGGTCGATGTTATGCACGCGCCGAACTTGTCACGCATATCAGCAAAGCATATTGTGTATTATTAGATTTAAGTGTTTTAATATGTGTGATGTGGCTGTGCTTATTAAATAAATAAATAATATGTTAAAATTAAACATACTTTTTATCCCGAAAAAATAATGAGTTCCTGCGGGATATGGGTCAAAAGTTATGTTAATTTTGAAGTAATAAATAATATTTTTTGGAGGGTATTATATATTTGGTACTGAAGCCAAAACGGTATATATTTTTGTCTGTTTGTCTGACTATATCTTGGCCAGGTATCATGCCGAATCTACTGAATGAATTTAAATGAAACTTGGTATTATTTGAGTTCATACTACGAGGTAGGACAATGGATACTTTTCATCCCAAAAAAAATAAGGGGTTTCTGCGGGACAGAGGTCCAAAATTATGTTTAATTTTGAAGTAATAAATTTATATACTTATAATAAAGCAATAAGTACGAAAAAATATGTACATAGGTAATGGAAAAAATATGGTCTAGGGTACTTAAAATAAACTACTGAAGAAGAATATTACATTTGTTTTAAATCATGCCTGTTTGTCTCTATGTATGTATGTTTTTTTTTCCTCAGATGCATACTCAGTTAACTGTAACTATAACAACAAAATATATGATGGTCCAACAAGTGCTGGCTTAACTTCATGGTTAAGGTTTGTCGTGAAACTCCATTTCTATGACCCTTCGCTTACCCTTGCTTCGTGATAGATGTCAATATCTTGTGGTTTCATCTAAGACAGACCGGTAGCCAATCCCAGCAGTGGTCATAGTGACCCCACTACATGGACAAAACTGGTATTTTTGGATGAACCAGTAATGAAAACATAACGCCTGACATCTTTCGCATAGCAAGGCAATGCATCGACTAGTTTGATACCACGTTAGGCGTGCTCTCTACGTGTCCCATGACAACAAACTTATGGATTATTGTTATTTAAATCAATAACAAAACGGTGAAATTTAACAGGAGGAGCGAGCAGGTCATTCTGCGTCCCCAATCTTTTCAAATATATTTAGACCTCTAATTTTCGTATCGGATCGTCCGGCTGTTCATAAAAGCTTTTTTCTCATCTTTCTATATGTCAGGATTTTACGTTAATGTATTAGTATTTATTAATAGTCTAGCAATATAAGTGAAACCCTTTTTAGTTGTAAAACTTATAGTAATACGAACTTGAATATACGTGGAGCTGAAGGACGGGCGGAGGGGAAGATGGACAAGGGCACGCGCCTCACCCCGCGCCTCACCCCGCGCCTCACCCTCGTGGAGGCCGATATATAAGGATTCCGCGCCCGTGGAGAGGGAGAGACCAGACAAGCCACGTCTTTGGGGCGGGCGTGTGGCCCGTCCCAAAGGGACGAGTAGCACAGCAGCCGCGTGGGCAAGCGTTCGCGCTGCCGAAATCTTCCCGTCTAGTGACGTAAGCCGGCCGGCGTTGAGGTATCTATAAACAATTATTCCCAGTGCGCGTAAAATAGACGATTCACAAATCGCGCGCGTAACCTTAAGCCCCCTTTTCGTGCCCCCCTCTTCTTTATAGACAATTTGACTTAACCATCGTAACCACGTGTTAGTTTTTAAGCCTTGTATATAAAAACACTGTTATAGAAAACACTGATTAAATTATCTGTAAGTACTCTTTATAATACCGTTTTCTTTTTACAATATCCCCTCACTCTCCTTGGCTGTAGGCGCATGTAGGCCCCGTTCCAACGGGGGTGGGCCTCTGAGGCCCATCGAGCAGTACGGCCTGGTCATAAGGCCCAAATTGCTCTCCAACTGGTACACTATCCAGGCTACCCTTCCCTACAGCAAATCGTGTCGTCCGTCGGTGGCAAACCGAACTTCTACCACCTGCTGCGACGCTGCGGGCGGCGACCCTCGTCGTCATTCTGCCACCCCCGGTTCGCCCGGCTGCCACCCGACGGACACAACACATAGATCGCACTCCATAAATTAATTACCACGACAGGTTAAGGTTATAGTTCATTTAAACTATAATAGTAACTTTAACTGGGATAATGGTGCAACCCAGCCTAACTGTTCAAAAACGTCAATATAATAAAAAACTAAACTTTGTGAATAGATTGACGTAACCCAGCCCGTTCCCGGTAGATGAGTATTATATTCAAGATGATAATTACATTTGACTGACGTAAATAAAATTTGATGAATAGGAGTTAGATAAATAATCAAAGATTGTCCACTTCAACTTAAATAACTCAGAATTTTAAATTGAAACAGACGTTTTCCGGTTAAAGCATAATATCGGAGAAATTTTCAGTGTTTCTACTTAAACGTTGTATTTAATAGAGTTTTATTAATTATAACTAATATGGATAGTAGACTTCTACTGTTAATGGCATGTTTTGCATTGATTAATACTTGTCATGCCGCTTATATAAACGGGTGAGTACCTATTTATGTCGTTGAATTTTAAAATTATACCGTCAAAACGGATGCCACCTAATATAGAATTTGGCAATTTATTCCCATTTAAACTTCACAAGTCCTAGAGAGCCTAAATAATTAAACTACTCAAAAATCTATTCATGTTATAATATACTAGCTGCGCCCCGTGGTTTCACCCGCATGGATTATGATGAAATATGATTATGATGATGAAAAGTAGCCTATGTGTTAATCCAGGATATAAGCTATTCTGGTACCAAATTTCATCCAAATCGGTGTAGCCGTTTGAGCGTTACAAGTCGCTAATCGGTTTTTATGCAATTTCGGACGTTTTGTATAGACTGTCGGTTCTAATGTATGGAGTTCTGCATCGCGCATACGAAGTTTTCTGCTCGATAAGAGAGTATTCATTATTAAATCTATTAGCTCTGGCCTGTTTAGTACTGTGGCTATATATATTTCTCGGATTTATAATATTAGTGTGATGATGCCTTATACGACATACATACTCATAAAGTAGGAAGTCATAGAATCACTACACAACGATGACGGCACCGCGATAGATACTTGTGTACATAGGCTTGTGTATAATGTCTATGTCTATTAATCTTGTTCTTTAATTGACAACTTCTGTCATAGAATCACTACACAACGATGACGGCACCGCGATAGATACTTGTGTATAATGTCTATGTCTATTAATCTTGTTCTTTAATTGACAAACTTCTGTCATAGAATCACTACACAACGATGACGGCACCGCGATAGATACTTATGTATATTGTCTATGTCTATTAATCTTGTTCTTTAATTTCAGATAGTCGTAACCTTTCCCCATGAGGTAAAAAAACGCGTTCGAGCCGAGATAAAGAAATGCATTGCCAACTAAGCTGACATCACCGATCTGTATAAACTGGTTCGAGAAGGGAGATATAAAGAAGATGAAGATTTCAAGGCCTTCATTCATTGTGTGTACAAATACTGTGGATATACTTTCGAAAATGGCAGACTTAAAAATAAACTAATAGCTTCGGTTTACCCCGACCCAGCTTTGATGCTCATTACAATGAAGAAATGTGATGAAGAACGAATCACACCGGTTGAAAATACTTTCCATTTCTTTAAATGATTTCAAGAAAATACGCCTTTTCTCATTGCATTGTGATGCGATGAATTTATTTTTCAACTGAAATTATACGGCATTTTAATCGCATTCCGATATTCCTTATATCCTTTATTATATTTATATTAACCTTCAATATTACCATATATTATTTTTAACCCCCGAACAAAGAGACGGGTGTTATAAGTTTAGAGTGTGTATCATTGTGTGTGTGTGTGTGTGCGTGCGTGCGTGCGTGCGTGCGTGCGTGCGTGCGTGCGTGCGTGCGTGTGTGTGTGTGTGTGTGTGTGTGTGTGTGTGTTTGTGTGTGTCTGTGGCATCGTAGCTCCCAAACGGATGGACCGATTTTGATGCGTTTTTTTTTCTGTTCGAAAGCTGATGTGATCGAGATGGTTCTTAGATATATGGGGAGGGGGAGGTGAGAAAAGGGGGGGTGAAAATCGTAGCTTCCAAACGAATGGACCGATTTTGATGCGGTTTTTTCTGTTTGAAAGCTGATTTGATCGCATCTCGATATATGGGTAGGGGGAGGAAGGAGGGGGGTGGAGAGAGGGGGGGAGGTGTGAAAAGGGGGTGAAAATCATAGTTTCCAAACAAATGGACCGATTTAGCTGTGGTTTTTATTTTTGAAAGCTGGGGTAAACGAGATGGTTCATAGCTATAATGGGGGATAGAGGGAAGGAGGTGGGGCGGTGCGAATCGTAGATTTTGAACAAATGGACCGATTTAGCTGCGGTTTTTTATGTTTGAAAGCTGAGGTAAACGAGATGGTTCTTAGCTATAATGAGAAAGGGAATTGGGGAATGGATGTGACGACCGTAGCTCTCAAATGGATAGAAATATTTTTATGTTTGATCGAGATGCTTCTTAGCTATTATGGGGGGTGGGAAGACGGGGGTTACATACATTTTTAATTTGGGCTTGTTTGTGTTGTACGAAACAAACTTAGTCTGGGCATTTTTTGGCCAGCACCAGTAACGGCACTGCGGCCGAAAACTTTCGTCATTTATTAACCCCTGAACCCGAAAAGAGAGGGGTGTTATAAGTTTAGAGTGTTTATCAATGTATGTATCCGTATGTCTGTCTGTTGCATCCCTCCCAAACGAATGGACCAATTTTGATGCGGCATCTCGCTTGTAAATATCGGTCCAAGTCTAAAGTCCAAGTGTTTAGTTTGAACATATAATCCTTACCTTGCCTAGCATTAGTCGGGGTAAAAAAAACCGACTACTGCTAGGTATGTAATATATGATTGCCTATGACACTCTATATCTGAAGACGAATCGATTGACACCTCGCTTGTCAAAATCGAACCAATACGCTTAGGGATTGCAATCCGGTGTTATTTCTAATCCGACCGGATCCGACCGGATTTCCATCGATCCGGCCGGATCCAGCCGGGGCTTAATCAAGTCAGGATAAGTTTCCCTATTCGTTCCTAAAGGGACTATTTATGAGAAAATCGAGTGTAATATATAGGTAGTCTATACTTAAAATAAAGCAATAGGGACGTAAAAGTCTGTACAATTAAGATAATTAAGAAAAAATGGTCTAGGGTACTTAAAATAAGCTACTGAACAAGAGTAGAACATTTTTAAATTCGTTTCTGTCTGTTTGTTTGTTAGTTTGTCTGTATGTTTATTCGCGCATCACGTAAAAACTACTGGGCCGATTGCGATGCGATTTTTCATTGTTGGATAGCTTAGACTTAAAAACTGGTGTACTTGGTATCTAAATCTGATCAGTAGAAGCCGAGCAATCGACAAAAACTTTTTGATGGCTGAAGGAACTTTGATAAAATATTGGCATATTGTTATTTTAGATCTTGGTATAAATAGTACATAGAGTACCTTTAAGCTAGAGTCCAAAACAAAGTTGATTTAAAAACTTCATTTCCGATGTTATAATTAGACAGCGAGCAAACAAACAAAAATAAAAACTGGTACTGTGTAACTAGTTCAATTTTTATGTGACGGGTTGTACAGTCTCACAATATTTCACTAACATAATGTAACATATCCAATCAACTTGATCACAATTATTCGGTATTTGGGCATGCTAACAAGTCTCATTCTTATATTTATAACAGATATTATGAATCATGATGAACCCTGTCTAATGAAAGGCATAAATATCACAATAAAGTACCTTAGTTTAATCAACTTACTTTATGTAATTATTGTAAGTATACATTATCAAATAATCTATTTTGGTTTTGGAAAAAATATTGTAGAAAGCAAATAGTGTCAATTGTGTCATCTGCCAATCGACTTCTAATAGGGCTACATATATAGCCAGCGGCCGAAAGTCCTTCGCAGCTTCTACACTTTTCGGCTTTATTGTCAACAAATTATCATGAACAGCAGACAAGTATTCTCCTCGAACACCTTCACTTTTGACTCAAGCGGCGCGGCGCGGCAGCGTGGTGGGAGGGGAGGCGGCTTAGCGTCGAACGAGTTGCATCGCTTGCAGACGCACCACGCGTTTAAAGTACCTACTCATGCAACAGTGCGATTGTTTTGCCAAAAGTTGGTGTCATCAGATCTGGTAACCGGATCCGGTATATTGGTACCGGATCCGGTAATCGTTTAGTAGTGCCGGATCCACCGGAATACCGGATCTGGTTTTCCGGATTGCAATCCCTAGCTACCCTATGGTGGAACATCCACATAACCACATACAATACACATTTATATACACATACATACATAGATACAAATATATATACATACATACACTGTTAAACTCATTACCCTTCCCTTGCTTTGGTGTAGTCGGGTAAAAATACCTAAGAAATAAATAAAATTTTATATTTTTGTAATAATTAATAAGTAAATAAATATTGTAACATTTAACTTACGCGATTCGAACACATACTTACTCGTATTTAAGTCAAAATGTGTGTGTTCGTGTGTGTGTGCGTGTGTGTGTGTGTGTGTGTGGGTTCGAATCCCGCTAGGTGCTCATCGTTTGTGTGATGAGCAGATATGTTTGTTTCCGAGTCAAAGATGTTAATATTGGTATCTATGTATGTTTAAACATGCATTATTAGTAAACTTACTCTAATTTGGTAAGATACCTACCCGTAATACAGGGTATCCTAGTTTGGGGCTAGGTAATTGTTGTAAATTATACCGAATTATAATTATTATTAATTATTAAAATAGGCAATTAATCGCGCTGAACTGAAAACTTTATTTTATTTACTCGACGTTTCGATCAAGTTGCATTATTGCAAGGCATATGACGACGCTCGCCCTTCTCGACGCTGGCACCCGCTACTTCAGACTTCTCGTGTCCACCGATTAATGAAACTAGATCGAAACGTCGATGTGCATAAATTAACTTGTTCAGCTTGATTAGCTACTTACCTAAGTATAATTTTGCCTGAGATTAGTCTGATAATCTAAAAAAAACACTAAGTTTTTGAACCTCGAAAATGTTAAACTCAAAAATATGTTGCCCTTTTTATACTCTAGCGTGTCAAGCGATCTTATGAATGAACCAACAGTTGATCGTTGTAAACAAGAAACGTGACGGGATTTTTGAACGAACATTTTAATTTTTAGCAGGCTAATAAGAATAGGCGTTGCCACTGCAGCTTCCTTATTCTTTGAGCTTTGTCGGTTACTTTGATACTCTGTCGGATCACTTCATTGCGGATTTTGTCCTTCAGAGAAATTCCGAGCATATAGTAACGGTATCCAACGCTCTTAAGCCGGCCTTACATTAGCTCTTTAAAATTCATCCCGCACCACCTTGCTAAGCAGTGATGTGGTACTACTGCAATATAGGATTGAGGAATATTAATAGAAACAGTCCAAAATAACAGTTAAGGAGGTATTTTAAAAGAACACATTGGAACTGTTACGGCAAAACCAACTGAACAATTATTTTATAGAACAGGTTAAAACATTTTCCCACTGCTCTTTTTTGTGACGATATCTGAAAGTGATATCACTGTTTAAATTTTGAACAGAAGTCTATTTGCTCTAGGTAAGTAGGTCCAATACTGCACCATGTGGGTCCCTGATAGATTGGTGGCCCCGCGTGGAAAATCGCAGCCGTAGAAGACCAGTGCAACAACGAGGGGTCGAGCTAAATTTGATATGACCTTGGCAAAGATTGGCTGAAGGCAGAGATGATAGTGTCAGAGGGAGAAGGTTTATGCCCTGCATTGTGAGGATGAAACTGACATTGATGATGATAATGATGATGATGATGATAGTAATGATCATAGCAACATCATCTAAGTAATATAACTACAACAAATTCAGTTTCATTTCATCATTGTCATAATCATCCTGGGCCATGCTCACCATCTGTTCACCTATAAGGCTGTTGCTTGTCTCACTCACTCAATTATTTCTTTCCATCGAAAGGTTGACTGTAAAAGATCGCTTTTAGCGATAAGTTCGCCCGTTGTATTGTTCCTATTTGTAGTATTTTTTTGGAAACTGGTGTACAATAAAGTATTATCTATCTATCTATCTATCTATCTTGTCCGACACAAAGTCCATAATAACATGTTGTTAGATAAAATAACTAATATTACACATTAATAAGATTGTGTACAAGTATCTTTAGACACCAAGTAAGTGGCAGTGGCACTGTTAAAAAAACATGGTCCGACTTGATTCGACCTTGATGATGCCACTGGGCTCTTTCAGACGAAAGGCACAATGCCGTCGACAGAGTAGCTGCGAGTTGGTGGGCAAACCGTGGACTCTACGCGTGTCTGGAAATATTTTAAAACTAGAGACGCGCCCGCGACGTCGTCTGCGTGGGCTACAATTTAACGCGAAATAAGCATCCTGTGTTCATGTAGGTTATTGAAAAACAATGGAAAAGTAAACCACCTACGTATTGTATTCTCTTTGCCACCAACGCTCTTTATGCTTTTTGACAGACTTTGTATTATTTTGTTTCCATGGCAACCGTTCCTTACAGCAAGTAATCGAAATTTTCCAGTTTTCCCGTAGAAACTAACTATGTTTCGGGATAAAAAGTATCATACGTGTTATTCCAGGGTATAAAGCTATCTCCATTCCAAACATCAAAAATCGTCGCGTTAAAACTCGCCAAATAAACAAACAAACGTTTTCACTTTTATATAAATGTATATATATATATGTGTGTGTGTGTGTGTGTGTGGATAGCGAACGACACCGCAGTGACTAGCAACCCGCTACAGCTCCTGTAAGTCTAGACTTTTTCTAAATATTTATATGAATAAAAAGTATGTGCACCGCCCGTATCTCACCAACACCAGTGTCGTTGCACTATGACACCATAGAATAACTAAAAGTAGGTACAAAAATGCTGCAATTTCCTCGGAAATCACATCGGACCAACGCATAAATATTAAAACATAAGAACATTTTAATAAGGCTTTCAACCATCTGCCCCAAATCACTACTCGAGTATTTCGGATATATTGCAAGGAAGAACCTTGAGAAAACCTTGAGAAACTTATAGTTGATGGAAAATAGACGGCATAGGAACAGGGAGCCGCAGCCCGATGCGATAATAAACAACATCAACTGTGCCGTCAGTACATGGATGTGATCCCCTGGGAACAAAACGCTTGATGTTGGCTTTTCGATTGTTGTCGTAATTTTAACATTTAAACTCAAAATTACTCCATCTAATCCATACTGTAAACTATTGAATAAAATAAAATCATGGAGTTACATAATTTAAAATAAATATGATTTTAATTTCCTTGGGCAAACAGACCATAGGCAACTGCATTATTACTCACGCAAATAAGGCTAAAAAAAAACATGCAAAGTACGTGTTGGACACGCATAGACTTAGGCTTCCGTAGCCAAGACCCTAAGCTACCTATTAGTGAAAATATTTCAATCGTTTCTGTAGTTATTACATGAGTAGTGTTTACATTATACGCCAACAAAGTTGTTTCAACATTATTGTAACATATAGATGTGTTGCATATAGATGCACCCTTACAATCTACTAGTCAAGCATTTAACCTATCCAATATTTATAGCCATGGCGGTCTCGGCTTAGAATAAGACCCCTCCTAATCCTCCCGTGGATGTCGTAACATGCGACTAAGGAATTACACACCGAAAGATGGGAAGCAGCGTCCTCCGAGCACATATTTGCTACCCTGGGTCACCACCAATCCGTCTGCCAAGCGTGGTGACTATGGCAATCCCCCCCCCCCCCCCCCCTGAACTGAAACTTCAGTTCATTTATGAACAGTTCGAGCATGTAACATCCCCTGTCTCACTCCCCTGTGCAGTTGGATATATTTAGACGCTGGTTTTGTACTTGGACACTCATAGTCGCGTCGTCATACAGAAACTTAAGCACTTCGATGTATCGCCAGTCCACTTGACAACGCTGCAAAGACTCTAGAACCGCCCAGGTTTCAATGGAGTCACGGGCCTGCTCATAGTCCACAAAAGCAAAACACAGGAGCTGGTTATACTCTTCAGACTTCTGCTTAACCTGCTTCACTGTGTGTATGTGGTCTATGGTGCTTAATCCTCCACGAAACCCAGCCTGCTCAAAAGGCTGGAATTCGTCAAGTCTTCTTGCGAGACGATTTAAGATGACCCTCGAAAACAACTTATAGACGTGGTTCAAGAGTGAAATAGGTCGGTAGTTCTTTAAAAGGGTTTTATTATATTTTTTAAAGAAGAGTACTAACAAACTCCATGCCTCTGAAGTTCTCCCACTGTTAAGAACGGTGCTAAATAACCCTTGAAGCTCCTGAAGTACGGGTTATGTACGGATTAAACAAAAAGAACAATGCATGCCGAAGAAATTGCTAAATACGACCTAAAAATTACTGCTTTTGTGCTATTTTTAAAATATGCGTTGCTAATATACTAATAGAATCTATTTTCTAATGGGAAATATCAAGTGCGGCTTAGAAAATCGATCTAAAATTTTGCAATTTGGATTTTACTTATTATGGTATTAAACAATTGATGATATTATATAATTAGTACCATATTATAGGATTTATTTATCTTTGTGATTTTTACCTAACAAACTTAGGTCGGTTTTTTACTTTTTATTGTTTCATTTCTATAATGAATCACATAAAATAGTTATAGATGTCGCGTGATGTATATGATACAGTTTTTTTAAACTGACGCTATTTTCAATTAACTAACATAAACATTACGGGCCTTGTGCTATTAATTTATTGAATGGATAACACACACAAAAATCAATGTATACGAAAGAAATTGCTAACTACTGTCCTGAATAATAATGTCTTTGTGTTATTAAATAAATAATAGTTTAAAAAAACTAAAACACACGCTTTATATAGAAAACCAAATTAAAAAATAGAAAATAAATATTAATAGTGTAAATAAGAAAAAAATGTTTGATTTCAAAAAAATCGTGGGTATGCACCCCACGATTTTTTACGTTACGTCACATCATAAATATTTCAGTGACAGATATGAGAAGCACCACATGCTTTCTTTAAATAAAACATTTTTTCTTATTTACACTATTAAAATTTATTTTCAATTTTTTAGTTTGGTTTTCTATATAAAGCGTGTTTTTTAGTTTTTTTAAACTATTATTTATTTTCTACTTTTTTTTTTGTTTTTTTTTTCGAGTTATTGCCTTTTCATCGGTCTTTGACAGGTGTGCAAAATTTGAATGGAATCTGACCGTTTGAAGTGGGTCAAAATAGCGTCCAAAGGAGTCGGTTACAAACATACAAACATAGAAACTTACAAACATACAAGTGAAGCTAATATAAAGCGTATAAAAATATGCTTTGAAGTGCTGTTATAAGATCTGTTTTTTAATGGAAAATCTCATAAATCAGCAAAGAGAAGTAACTTAGAAAAAAATCTCAGATTTTATTTCACTAAATGAGGTATCAAATAATTGACAATGAACTTTATTACCACGAGATAAAATTTATTTTTCTATTTATCAAAAATATGTAGAAACTTAGTGCAAAACAAGCCAAATAAGTCAAATGGAATATTATACCATATTGCAACGTATTAAAATTTATTTTCCACCCGCATACGATTGCTAAGAGGTCTTTACATGAGTTTTTAAATAAAAAAACGTATTCTTGTATCTGCTTTTCACCTATTAATTAGGTTCAGATGTACCACATCACTAGCGAATGTCAAGGAGTAAGCGAGCTGATTTTTCTTAGGTGTGATGTTGTTAATTAATTTCTTGCAAATGTTAATATACCTAGTACTGCAGTTTGTTTTGAATTATTAGGTACAAGCGATAGGATAACAAAAGTCATCGTAACAAAGCCCGGTTTCGATATATACGTACCTATTTTAATCAACACCCTAATTACATTTGAATGACGTAAATAAAATATAATTAAAAGAAGTTAGTTAATTAAAAAAAGTTCACCGAGTAGAACATTTGAATTAGAATTTTAAATGGAATAGACGCGTTCGTACTCGACAAGCATAATATTGGTAAATTTTACTGTAGTTAAACTAAGTAGTATGCACTAAGTAATAAAATAAAATTGATATGGATCGTAGACTGTTACTTTTAGTGGCATGTTTTGCATTTATTTATGCTTGTAATGCCGCTTACACAAATCGGGTGAGTACTTATTTATGTAGTTGAATTTCATAAACATTTGTAACTTTTAAACTTTCGCGATTCGAACACATAGTTAAATATTTAAACGGGACTTAATCGCGCTGAAAACTTAATATTTATTTAGCTCGACGTTTCGATCAAGTTGCATTGATCGTGGTCACGAGAAGACTGAAGTAGCGGGTGTCAGCGTCGAGAAGGGCGAGCGTTGTCTCCAACTACCCGCATTTGGTTTTGTAAAAATTCAGAATTGTAACGACACACTACACTAACGACATCTGCAGATATCTTCTGACATAAACCGCGACGCGAACACTTGCTTATCACGGGATTCCAGGTCGCAGCCAACTTGAAACCATCCTCTCGGTTGAAATTGGGATACTTTTTAATTTCAACCGCTTCACGTACAATCCTGGAGTAGTAGTGACGTTCCGTGGATCTTCGGGTCATAGAGTTATTTTTTCTTTATTTCTGCCATAATTTTGATTGTATGCTCAGAAAGTTTCTGTGTTCTTTTTTTGCGGGGGGTCTTAAAAAACTCTGACCCGACCGCGTGGACAATTTCCACCAGGCCGTTATTTAGTTCGTCCACTGTATCGCATTCGGTAAGGATTTGGAAGCGATTTTGGAGCTCCAACTGAAAGCTCTCGGGGTTTTGGATTTGGGCAGGACTTGGGCGAAGAGTAGATCTCATCAAACGAGACCTCTCCAGCTTCACGTTGATATTCAATGAGCCTCTTACCATGCGGTGATCACTGCCGGTCTTAACCCTGTTGATCACAGAGATATCATTGAATATATGCTGATTGGTCGTCAAAATGAAATCTATCTCGTGCTTATGACCGCTGGGGTGCAGCCACGTCCATTTCCTGGAGGGGCGCTTCTTGAAAAAGGAGTTCATCATAAAGAGTCCCTCCTTCTCCATGAAGTCGGCCAATCACTGACCTCTTTAGTTCCGCTGTCCAAATCCAAACTGCCCCACTCTCAGTTCATCGCCATTCCTCATGCCCAGCCGTGCGTTGAAGTCCCCCATCACCACTGTGAAGTGTGTTTTCGGGGCATGTATGGCATTAGAAATGTCATCATACATAGCCTCCACTTCATTGTCCGGGCGTTTCGAGTGTGGGGCGTACACCTGGATGACCTTCAACGAATACCGTTCGGTAATTCTGAGTATAAGGTATACCACCCTGCTCGAAACGCTTTCGATCTTCACAATGTTGTTGACGAGGGACTTGTGGACGAGAAACCCGACACCATGTTGGGACTGCTGGTCGCCCTCCCGGTAATAAAGTAAGTTGCCGGAATTGTGGGTCATCGTATCCTCTCCCTCTCTTCGGACTTCTGATAACCCTATAATACTCCAGCGCAACTTACTTACTACTTCTTCCAGCTGTATCAACTTCTCATCGGTTCTCAAGGTGCGTGCTTTATAAGTTGCCAGGTCCAGAGATCGTGGGGGTTGGTAGCTGGGTCTCTGCCGGAGATTCTTAGCACCCCCTGCTCCGCCGTTACCATGGCTGCTACCGGTGCCAGGAATAACGGAGCGGCCGGGGACTGGGGGCCGGGGGGGTTGGGGGTTTGCCATAGTCACCATGCTTGGCAGGCGGATTGGTGTCCGCAGTGTAGCAAATGTGCTCGGGGGACGCTGCTGTCCATCTTCCGGTGTATAATCCCTTAGTCGCCTCTTACGACATCCACGGGAGGATTGGGAGGGGTCTTATTCTAAGCCGAGAACGCCACGGCCATACCATACCATAGTTATACCGAAGCACAAGTTTCACGGGGTAAATACTCGTACTTCAGGAGCCTTCAGGGGTTATTTAGAACCGGTCTTAACAGTGGTAGAACTCCAGTGGCGTGGAGCAGGAGTTTCGTAGTACTTTTCTTCAAAAAAGGGGATAAAATCCTATTAAAGAACTACCGACCTATTTGACTCTGGAGCCACGTCTATAAGTTGTTTTCGATGGTCGTCTCGCAAGAAGACTTGATGGTTTCCAACCTCCTGAATAGGCCGGGTTTCGCGGAGGATTTAGCACCATAGACCATATACACACAGTGAGGCAGGTTATACAGAAGTCTGAAGAGTATAACCAACCCCTGTGTCTTGCTTTTGTGGAATATGAGAAAGCATTTGACTTCGTTAAAACCTGGGCAGTTCTGGAGTCTTTGGAGCGTTGTCAAGTGGACTGGCGATACATCAAAGTGCTGAGGTTTCTGTATGACGCCACGACTATAAGTGTCCACATACAAAACCAGCAGTCTAAACATATCCAACTGCGCAGGGGAGTGAGACAGGGGGATTTTATATCCCCAAAACTGTTCACTAAAGCCCTGGAATATATATTTAAGACGCTGGACTGGAAAGCAATAGGCATTAATAAGGGGGATTTTAAATCCCCAAAACTGTTCACTAAAGCCCTGGAAGATATATTTAAGACGCTAGACTGGAAAGCAATGGGCATTCATATTAATGGCGAGAATATCTCACACTTAAGATTTGCCGATGATATCGTCCAAATGGCTGAGTGGCCGAGTTGCAATACTTGCAAAGTATGATGACCAACCTAGATTATGCTTCTCGACGCATCGGTCCCGGAACGAACTTAACCTTAGTTAAGTCAAGATTATGTTTAACGATCTCGTTGACCCGTAACCCGGAACCGATTGCAGTCAGTGGTGTACCTCTTGAAGTTGTCCAACAATATGTTTACCTTGGACAAATATTGCAATTAGGTAAGAACAACTTTGAGAAGGAAGCCAACAGAAGAATTCAGATGGGTTGGGCAGCGTTCCACAAGCTTCATCAAATCTTTTCGTCATCCATACTACAGTTCCTGAAGACAAAAGTCTTCAATCAGTGCTTCCTACCAGTGATGACCTACAGAGCCGAAACGTGGACACTCGGTTAAGCTAGTCCACAAATTTAAGGTCACTCAACGAGCTAAGTGGAGAGAACAATGCTTGGAGTTTTTCTGAAGGACAAGATTCGTAATGAAGATATCAGACGGAGAATCAAGGTGACCAACATAGCTTTTAGGATAAGCAAGTTAAAGTGGCAATGGGTTGGTCACATTTCCAGAAGAACCGATAACCGTTGGGGTAGACGAGTTATTGAGTGGAGACCATGTTTAGGCAAACGTAGTGTACGATGCCCTGTGGCCTGGTGGAGTGATGACCTGCGAAAAGCGTCTGGAAGAGAGTGGATGAGGGTAGCTGAAGACTGAGCTCAGTTGCGTGCATGACTTGTTTTGCTGCCAGGAAACCACATAAAAATCGAATTTTGGAGATATCATAGACGGCTGACGAAAGTTTAGAAGCTAATCGATCTATTTGTGTGTCCCATTTAAGTTTACTGTCTAGATACACACCAAGGAATTTGACAGTTTTAACGATTTCCACATTTTTATTATTATAATTAACACATATTTCATCCAGACAATTCTGTGTACCAAAGGAGAATACCATAGCTTTGGTTTTCTCAACAATAAGATTATATTTGAGTCAAACCAATCACATATAATACCAATATATTCGTGGACTAGTGTACTGAGCTGTTTCATGTTTTTGTGAGAAAAAACAACCGATGTGTCATCTCCGTACAACCGTTCCTTTATCTTTTTTTTTTTTAATGCAAGATGGCATGTCATTAACGTAAATATTAAATAGAAATGGTCCCAAAATGGACTTGTGGGACTCCACATCTGAGATATAGTCTGTCTGAATACACGCCATTAACCAAAGTGGTATGATATCTGCCAGTAAGGTAGGAGGCCAACAATTTAATGGCAGAATCTGTAAGTCCATAGTGACTTAGCTTATGCACTAACATTTTGTGGTCAACACAGTCAAACGTCTTAGACAAATCACAGAAGAGTCCTAGAGTCTTCTGTTACTTATCCAAAGATATTGTCTGTGTCACCACAGATATGGCATTAATTGTGCCATTGTTTTTCCTGAAGCCAAATTGACTAGAATTGAGAAAACCATGATTATCGAAATATGTAGCCATCCTATCCAAGATTATCTTCTCGAAGATCTTACTAATCGCGGGCAAAATTGATATTGGCCTGTAATTATTTAATTACTCTTTTGTGCCTTCCTTGAATAACGGGATGATTTTACAAATTTTCATTAGATCCGGAAACACACCATTGTTCAAGCAATCATTAAAAATAATGACAAGGTATGGTGCAATATCTTTTATGAAGTTACCCAAAAATTTTGATACTTCAAAATTAACAGAACTTAGGAAGTCTATCCCGCAGGAATCCTTTATTTTTTTGGGATAAAAAGTATCCTCAATATAAGTATAAGTAACCCATGATATAAACTATGTCTGTGTATGTCTATGACAAGTTATATAAAAATCCTTCCAGTAGTTTTAGCGTGATACGTGTTCTTTTAAATAACTTTCAACTAATATCCTCGAGAACCCTTCAATGTTTCGGGATGCAAAGTATCCAATATCCTACCTCGTAGTATGAACTCAAATCATACCAAGTTTCCGTTGAATTCATTCAGTAGTTTCATCGTGATGCGCGGCCAAGATACAGACAGACAAATAAAACAGTTTTGGCTTCAGTAACAAATACAGAAAAGCCACAAAAAAAACAAATATCTTCAATGTACAGACTTTGTACTCCTATCCCACAGTATTTTTTCAGGATCCATCTAGTAGTTACAACGTGATACGCGTTCGTTAAAAATAACTTTCAATCCCTATCCTGTGAGAAATCTTAAATTTTTGGTGATGAAAAGTATCCTATGTCCTACCTCGTAGTATTAACTCAAATCATGCCAAGTTTCATTTGAATTCATTCTGTAGTTTCGGCAAGATGCGCGGCCAGGGTACAGACAGACAGAAAGACAGACAAAAGTGAAAAATGTACAGATTTAACGAAAATAGAACAACCTCCAAAAAAATTTACAAAATATCTTCGATGTGCAGAATTGGACCTGTTACAGTTTTTAAGCGACATCAATGGACTACATTTCATTTTTAGAAATATACCAAAATTCGAAAACCATTTGGAGATTATGTAATATAAATCCTAAATAAAAAATATCAAATTTTTCTATACATTAATTATAAAGTTATTTAAAAAAACGATAATCATGCTAACACAGGAATAACGAGGTATAATCTATACCTAATGAGGTATAGTTTCTTTGCCTAAAACGATATTTAAAAAGTAAAAATATTTGTTGCCATCTCTTTATTTTACCCTGTTTATATTTTAAAAGATTTCAAGCGAAGTATGGTGATACTATAACCTAATGTTAAGGCTAATGATGGTAATATCATTACCATCATAACATTAGTCAAATATAGAGAAAAGATCAACATAAAAAAAAAAAATGTATGTTGTTTAAAGTAATACTGTTGCACGCACAGATGTTGATGTTGATGGGTATCTTCATACTGCGCGCGCATCGCATCATTTTCTTATCAGATAGCGGCCTGCGTGCGCGGCTCACAATTTTACTCTCAACTAAAACGCGCCAAATGAAGTATAACTTCAGAAATTAAAAAATATTACCTAAGTTTTAGTTACGCCGATAAGAATAGCTAACTTGATATATATATTTTCTTGAAGTAATCTACCAATTATCATGGTAAATGCAGTTTTAGACTGGCAGCTCAATGCGCGAATGCACCTTATTGCTTGCGCTGTAACTGTACGTCAATATTGTCAGTGTATTCAAAATTTTATTGATATTTGCACAACCATAGAGTAAGGAAAATTTTCTCTATGACATTTCATAGGTACAATGTGAACATGAATCTGTAACAAAGAAATCTGTAATAAATAACACAGGGAGGCGATTCTCACGAAGTGATATAAATATCAGTATCCAGGGTCTGATGATGGAGCCGGAAGGTAGTCATAGAAACTCAACAACAAAATGATGGAACCCCTTCGAGTTTGGGCTCATTTGGTTTGGCTTGATGAGTTCTCTGGTGTTTTGTGGTATCCAGGGTCTAATGATGGAGCCGGAAGGTAGTCAAGAAACTCAACAACAAAATGATCAAACCTCTTCGAGTTTGGGCTCATTTGGTTTGTTTTGATGAGATCTCTAATTTTATGTAGTATCCAGGGTCTGATGATGGAGCCAGAAGGTAGTCACAGGAACTCAACAACAAAATGATGGAACCCCTTCGAGTTTGGGCTCATTTGGTTTGTCTTGATGAGTTCTCTGGTGTTTTGTGGTATCCAGGGTCTAATGATGGAGCCGGAAGGTAGTCAAGAAACTCAACAACAAAATCATCGAACCTCTTCGGGTTTGGGCTCATTTGGTTTGTTTTGATGAGTTCTCTGAGCCGAAAGGTAGTCACAGGAACTCAACAACAAAATGATGAACCTTTTCGAGTTTTTGATCATTTGGTTTGTCATGATGAGTTCTCTGGTTTTATGTGGTATCCAGGGTCTGATGATGTAACCGGAAGGTATTCATAGGAACTCAACAATCAAATAATGGAACACTTTCGAGTTTAGTTTCATTGGGTTTGGCATCATAAGTTCTCTGGTCTAATGAAATATCGAGGGTCTGATGATGGGGATGGAGTCAATGGAACCTATCACCCAACCATCAAATGATGAACCCCTTTTGAGTTTAGGCTCATTTGATTGGTCTCGATGAGGTCTCAGGTCTTAAGTGGTTCTGGTAAAATATTGTTTAAAAAAAGTACACATACATCATAACAGCATTTACAACTTATAAATCCATTTGTTTTGCATCAAAATCACTTTTTCAAAATTACCAATGTATTAATAAAAAATACAACATAAGAGAAGAAAGAGTTTTTTGAAGGCGGTGCCAAACCCAGGCATCATTTAAATCTAATATATTTACAAATTTAATACATACCCATCAACGTACGAAGTAATATGCAGTTGTCTATGACGCACCGTCATACAAAACACGAAGCGCAGAAGAGACTCACACTAGCAGATTTTGACTTTCACACGTTCACAAACCGATTGACACGAATACAGCATCTAGTAAATGATAAAGTTTTAGTATATAATAACTTTAATAGCTTATTATTTTATAAATCACGTCAAGCCGTATAAGACATTATCTTTTTGAATAAGCTCAAGCATTATAATAATTATGACTCGGTTTGGCACTGATTTCAAAAAACTCGTTCATATCTTATGTTGTATTTTTGCATTATTATTTCGTTGGTATTTTCGAAAAAGTGATACTGTTCTGGATCAATTGTAATTATTTTATTCTTTTTAGTGGATGTCCACAAAATAACATTTTTCATATGAATTCGAATTAATATTTTTTTGAAAAATATTTTATATTATAAGTATAGCTGATAAGGTTTTCACTTCTTGTAACATTTTAGTTTTGAAACTTACAACACAATTGTGAATACAAAAAATGTTGCAAATATTGTCTCCGTTATACTTTTTATAGACACTGCAATAAACCTAATTCATCATCATCAGCCTATGTCTGTCCTCTGCTGGTCGTAGTCCTCTCCTAATGCACGGCTCGGTCTTCAGCTTATAGCTTAAAGCTAAATGTTAAAGAACTATGTATTTAGTAAAAACTAATTTGGTTCCCGTTCAATACAAGAATGTGGCTAATGTGGGAGCATTAGCCGCCCCTCGAGGATGAAAATTTGTTTATTCGAAATGATATCCTGATGTATATATAAAAACTATATAAATAAGTAAATCAGAATATCTTCAATACAAAAATATAACAAAAAAATAACTTCAAAAATACATATCAAAATATCTTCTACTCCATCATTTTAGGGCCAAGCTACCTGAGAGCTGGTCTATAATTCCGTAAAACAATAATATTTTGGATTTAATATAGCATGACAATCTTTCTTATGTTTCTACTAAGTACATTGCTGAATAATTATTATTTATTCTTACGATACTAAACAATCTAGTCATGTAATAAAGCTATTATGTTGTATTCGACATACCTACTCAAAGTAGGAAAAGGAATAGATTATGTTATAGAATCACTACAATCGTATGTACTACGATGAAGGCACCGATAGGCACTTACCTATGTTTAATATTTATGAATATATTTTTTTATTTCAGGTAGTCGTAACCTTTCCCCAAGACGTAGCCAACCGCATTCGAGCCGAGATAAAGAAATGCATTGCCAACAAAGCCGACATCCCCGATCTGTATAAACTGGTTCGAGAAGGGAGATATAAAGAAGATGAAGATTTCAAGGCCTTCATTCATTGTGTGTACAAAAACTGTGGATATACTTTTGATAATGGCAGAGTTAAAACTGAACTAGCAGCTTCGGTTTACCCCGACCCAGCTTTGATGCTCATTACAATGAAGAAATGTGATGAAGAACGAATCACACCGGTTGAAACTACTTTCCATTTCTTTAAATGCTTTCAAGAAAATACGCCTTTTCTCATTGGATTGTGATGCGTTTTTTTTTTATTAAACTGAAATTATACGGCATTTTAGTCTGATTTCGATGTTCCTTCAATATTATTATACCTATATATTTTTCTGTTGTGAGAAACAATACGAAACTTAGTTTTGGCCGTTTTGGCTGGCACCTCTGAATGCACTGCGGCCAAAGATATTATCGTCAATAATTTATTTGTGATTTTACAAAAACAAGCAATCCAGGACCACTAGTACCCCTACGAAGTACCCTAAGGGGTACTAGCAGGACAACTATGCACCTCCAGTACCCCTAGGGGTTACTTTTGATTTATGGTTGTGGTTATACAGTTCACAAACATTCATAAAAAAAAAAACTTTTATATCATATTTCATTTTATTTCCGACACAAGTCAATGGTCAGTGGTAATTTATTCGTAATAATATACACGTCATTTAATAAAACGTACTCATATAAGAACTTACAAAAATGTAAAAATGTCTTATTACAATGTCATTTAGTGTTGACAAATTCGTCATATGTATAAAAGGTTTGGTCGACAAGCTAGCTCTTCAACTTGTTTTTGAAAGAATTGAGGCTCCGCGCCTCCGTTACGCAAGCTAGTAGACGATTATACACCGTCGGCCCCATGACATGAGTCAGTTTACCTGACTTCGTAAGTGCACGAGATACAGCCGCTAGTTTCCCTGCATGTCGAGTATTGTTAGAGTGAGAATCTCCATATTTACTAAATGAGTTTAGATTCACCCTTACAAATACTGCCACCTGATAAATTCACATAGAGGACAGCGTGAGGATCCTCAACGATTTACAAATCGGCCTAGCAGATGTGTCCTGCGAGATTCCTTAAATGCATGTCACAGATGCTGAACTATTAACAGACCAACTGCTTCAAGTGCTTCAATTCGGTTGTCCTATTGCCCAGGGTTAACAAAATGGGACTTTCGATCAATAACTGTTCAAAGCAAAAGCATTGCTTCGACTCCTTACGTACTAGTATAAAATTTACGTTTATCTTCCTTACGATAAAATAAACTATGTGTAAAGTACATAATGCATAAGTGTAAAATTTAAGGTATGAAGATTTTTGGGTAAGATAATACAGTAGTTTATGAAACGGTTGCATAGTGCATTAAAATACGAGAGAGTTAATAAGTTTAGAGAGTTTCAATAGTCTCACTCGAGAGTTTTAATACATAGGTATGTGCCGTTTCATACACTACTTTATCCTACCTACTACCTACACTCATGCAATAGGAACAAACTTACAATGAAAAAAATATTCTTAATATTTTCTTGATTTTGCTGATAAAAGCTCATTCGTCATGTCCGTTGCTGTTTCAGTGACGTCCGGAAGAGTCAAATTCTCCTCACTAACACTGCTGTTGATCATTTTTAATCAGGATAAAACTTTTGATCACCAGGAACATATTACAAATAACACATTAAATTGGTTCATCATCATCATGTCAGCCTTTAGAATTCCACTGCTGAACATAGGCCTCCCCCAAAGAGCGCCATGAGTAGCAATCTTGTGTCATGTCCATCCACCGACTTCCTGCGATGCAGTTATCGGTTATATGGCCTGCCCATTGCCACTTCAACTTTAAGCTCTGAGAGCTATGTCGGTAACCTGAGTTTTTCTACGGATTTCCTCGTTACGGATTCTATCACGTAGTGAAACACCGAGCATAGTTCTCTCCATTGCAAGCTGCGCAACTTTGAGCTTGTATATGAAACCAATAGTTAGCGACCATGTACTCAGAGCTGTATGTCATCACTGGCAATACGCATTGATTATAAACTTTCGTCTTGAGGCACTGTGGTACCAGTGACGAGAAGATATGGCGTAATTTCCCGAACGCTGCGCATCCGAGTTGTATTTTTAGGTTGACCTCTTTGTCGAAGTTGGATCTACCTAGTTAGATCGTCTGACCTAAGTAGACATACTGATCAACAGCTTCGATGATATTGTTCCCAACATAGACCGGCATGGGTGCGACTTGGGCATTTGACATGATGTTCATCTTACCCATGTTCATTTTAAGACCCACCTGTTGGGAAACAATATTGAGGTCACTGAGAATTGTACTTGGAAGACCTAATCTTTCAGGTTTTTGCCATGGTGACTACATCATCAGCAAATCGAATGTGAGTAATGTATTCGCCATTGATGTTAATACCATATCCGTTCCAGTTCAGAAGCATGAATATATCTTCCAGTGCAGAGGTGAACAGTTTCACAGAGGTGTACAAACACTTCATCACTTCGATGTACCGGTAGTCAATCTAGCATCCGCTGTAACGACTGTAGCACTGTCCAGGTTTCGAATGAATCAAAAACTTTCTCGTAGTCCACAAACGCTAGACATAGTGGCCGATTATACTCTTCGGTCTTCTGTATAATCTGTTTGAGAGCCATTCTGATCTCGTATAGGCTGACGTCCGGGATACTTCGGTATAATGTCGGATCAAACGGGCTCTTGCATCGCTAGTCGTGCTAGAAAGGCTATGAGATGAGGTGTATAATTGCCCATAGAACATCTCGAGCTCACTCAAAATCTCTGGCTTTGACAAAACGATGCTGCCACTGTCGGTCTTCATTTTTGTCAACAGGCTTTGCCCAATAGACAGATCTCTTGAAAACACTTTGGAGCCCTTGTTCCGCTCTATTGCGTTCTTAATACAATTAGTATTAAAAGCGTTCTTAATACAATTAGTATTAAAAGAACGCAAATTGTGTTGCATCAATTTGGAGATCTGTTTATTAAGCAAGCTGTAAATCCGACGCTGTGGACTACATTTTGGAGAATTATAATTTACTTTACATTTAATAAGTACTTACAATTTAATGTGCTATGTGTTTTTGATGATCAATAGTATTATCCTGATTAAAAATTAAAAATGTCAGACAGCAGTGTTAGTGAGGTTAATTAAACTACACCTGACATCACGGACACAGCAACGAACATGACGAACGAGCTTTTACCAGCGAAATCAAGAAAATATTACGACAATTATTTTTTTCATCAAAAGTTAGTTCCTATTGCATGAGTGTTTAGAAAGTAGTGTATGAAACGGCACATAACTAGGTATTAAAACACTCGAGTGATACTGTTAAAATCTCACTGTAGTGTTTAGATAACCCTTATTATGCAACCGTTACATAAACTGCTATATTTACTTATTAAAGACGTGCCGTGCGTAAAGTATGATATTATGCCACCATTTTTGAGTTTATAATTCGGATTTTACGATATGAGTTTAAATAAAATGTATTAGCTCACTGGTCCTCGAGACACGAGTGAAGCATAGCAAATGGCGCCTGCGTATGTGTTCGTGAGTCGATAATTTGTGATTGATACCCAAATTCAACACAAAAGACTGCATTGTTTTTGTTTTTTTGTGAGAACTTAACAGAATTTAGACGACGAATACTGGCTGCAATTTGGCGGAAGACCAGCATATCATGGTCTAAGTTTGTGCGTAAGGCTTGTGCGTACAAGCGGATCGGCATATCTTAGATGCTTCACTTTAATTTGGATTTGTGGCAGTTTCAGGGTGGCTTACAACTCGATGACAATGCATTCAAAAAAGTGGGTGTGGCTGTGTCAGAGCGCACATCCGTTTGTTTATCATGAAACGTCTACGCCAGGTACACACCGCGAGTTATACCGAATTGCCCCACCTATCCTTACACATCTCCACCTATCCCCAACCACCCCACCCAACCCCACCTATCCCTATCCATCTCCAAAAATTCTATCCTCTTATTGACTTACGTTTTACTTCTTCCGTATTTCTGGTCTTCTGGTTAGTACCAGAAGATCAGAAATACTAAAATAATAATTAAATAATAATAATAATAAATTAATAATATTTTTTCTCTGCTTTAATAAGCAGAGAAAAATTGTTGACAGCTGTCAAGTTAAATGAAGATCTCGATGAAATCTACCCTTTATGTAAATTAACTACTAGTCCAGGATCAATAGTTACAGAGTTATAATAGCCCTTTTAAGTCTGACAGCTGTCATCCAAAACGAAGATATCGACGAGATCTATCACTTCTGTAAAGAAACTACTAGTCTAGGATCAATAGTTTCCCTTTTAAGTTTAACAGCTGTCATCCAAAACGAAGATATCGATGAGATTTAAGAAACTACTAGTCAACTATAAATAGTTTCCGAGTAATATCTGTTTTAAGTTTGACAACTGTCATCCAACTTCACACTTTAGGTACATAAAAATAATTTACAATATCGGTCCGCAATTGACGGAGAAATCGTCAAAATAATAATAAATAAACATATTTTCGAACATAAAACCGTCTCCTATCGAAAAAAAAAAAGAAGTCGATTAAAAAAAGGAATTTGACGTAGAAGAGATTCCGTTTCCGCTCTTTCCCCAACCTTTCCCCAACATCTGTCACTTTCACACCTGTCACTTCCTTCCCCACCTTCCCCCACCAGCTGTCACTTTGACACCTGTTACTTCTTTCCCTGCTTTCCATCACCTTCCCCACACCTTCCCTCATTTTCCCCTTTGTTCCCCCCACCTTTTCTCCACTTCCCCCACCTTTACTCACCTTCCTCCACCTTTCCCGCACCTTTCCTTACCTTCCCCCCACTCTTTGTCCACCTTCCCCCACCAACTGTCACTTCTCCCTCCATTCAATTATTTTTCTGATATTCATTTGTTTTCTGACATTCATTTGTTTTACCATCAGAAGTACGATTTCTATGCTAACCTGAACTTTTGTTCGGCAGCCATCTTTAAATCTTTTTCAATTGACAAGTTTTCATATTTCTTAATAATAATAATAATATTTATTTGCATAAAATGTTGGTAATATAACAGATAAATTAGTTATTATTATACAGTTCCAGAAACATTTTGCTGCATTGCAACGTGCAAATATTTTAAAACATGCTAAATTCAAAATTAAATCATCTAAGTATCTGTATAGCTAATAGAAGAATAATAGGTATGTGTAATTTTTTGTGATATCATATAAATTCTTTGCATCTCTGCTATTTATTTGTAGGGTATTAATATTTAAATCACCGGCTAAAATAAGTTTTTTACTATATCTAAAGGTCATTCTATGCAACAATGTGTCAAGCTTATTCATAAATAGGTTGCAGTCAGATTTAGGCGTTCTATATAAACATACAATGATCATGTGTTGTGATGGTAGCTCGATTGCACAACATTAATTAAGGCAATGAAATTCGAAAACCATTTCGAGATATTGCGACACTGATCATTATTCTCATTTTTCCAAATTTTTTAGTGCAGTAACTACTAGGGCATGCAAAACTCGGGTTGTTTAAAAAACCCGGGTTTTTCGAGTTTTCAATTTTAAGAACCGGTTTTTTCGAGTTTTACGATTATTTCGAGTTTTTCTTTATTTGGGCCTTAAAAGAACTATTACTCGTATTAGTGTGTGTAAGTAAATAAAAGGCTGAAATGTAATTAAAATTTGTATTTACTATCGTATTCTTATTTTTTAGCTGTACCAAGAGATCAATCAAGTAACATTTGGTATATGTACTTGAATATTAATAATCAAAGTAACATTTGGTACTTGTAATAACAAAAAACTGACTGTCCGTCTCTAAAATCAGAGCACGAATTCTATGAAATTGCAAAAAGGGGTGAGATAGGGAGACGTTATTTCTCCGAAACTGTTCACCTCTGCACTGGAAGATATATTCAAGCTTCTGAGCTGGAACAGATATGGTGTTAACTTCAATGGCGAATGCATCACTCACCTTTGACTTGCTGATGATATAGTCATTATGGCAGTAACCCTGGAAGACCTAAGCACAATGCTCAGTAACCTCAATATTGTTTCCCAACAGGTGGGACTTAAATGAAAATGGGTAAGACGAATATCATGTCAAATGCCCATGTTGCACCCATGCCGGTATATGTTGGGAGCGATATTATCGAAGCTGTGGATCTCTATGTCTACTTAGGTCAGACGATCCAACTGCGTAGATCCAACTTTGACAAAGACCTACGAATCCAACTTGGATGGGCAGCATTCAGTAAATTACGCCATATCTTCTCGCCGCAGATACCGCAAACGAAAGTTTATAATCAGTGCGTGTTGCCAGTGATGACCCCCCACACGATGGACCGACGACATTGTGCCCATCACAGGAAGTAGGTTGAAAAACGTGGCACAAGATCGCATCGCTCGTCAGGGCTCTCTTTGGGGCAGGCTTATGTTCAGCAGTCAGCAGTGGACTTCTAAAGGCTGACATGATGATGGTGATGATAAAAAAACAAATTTCTTCCCCATTCATAGATAACACATTTAGATAAAGAGAAGGTACATTACATACAAACGCAAACACACACACACACACACACACACACACACACACACACACACACACACGCACGCACGCACACATATATACACAGATACAAACGAGATAATCTCAGCAACACCTTATCTATAATTAACTATTATGTAGCATTTAAAAACAACATCAACAAAATAAAATGTAATTTAGTAACTTAAAATCAAAATTAAATATTTTCAAGGACAATCTTTAAAAAATATTTAGATTAAGACGATTCCTAATCAAAGTAGAAATGGTGCAAATTTATTATTAAGGTCCTCTGTCAAGTTGTCAAGGGACCGTAATAATAAATCTGCACCATTCCTACTATTTTATTGAACATTTTGTGACCCTAGTCAAGTTTTTACTTTGACAGTAAAAACTAACTAGGGTTACAAAATGTTCCATAAAATCCGCCGTTACCAGATGACTCCCGTTGTGTCGTAGTGCTCGCAGCGCCTCACTCATTCAACGTCAGACCAAAGCCTAACAAGTAACAATATATTACTCCCTAATAACTAATAATAATTATAGATTGTGGTCAGCATGTCCAATTTATTCGCTCAATAGAGTAGAAATAGGGAAACAGTAAGTTTTTGAGAAGTTTGATTCATTATTAATGTTCAAGTGGTAGTATTTTACATAAACCATCATGAATGTGATGAATGAAAAACTCGAAAAACCCGAAAAACCTGGGTTTTCAATCTTAAAAATCCGAGTTTCAAATCATTCGGTTATTCGGTTACTCGGGTATCCGGTTTGCATGCCCTAGTAACTACAAAGATATTAAAAATAACTCTCAACCAAGCAGAGTTCGGTGGAATAATAAAACACAGCTGCCTGTAAAAAAAAACTACGCTCATAGACATATATATTTACATCGTACTACGCTAGAGCCTGACTTTGACAGATATCTAAATGTATTTTTTTCGAATGTGGCTTCGGTAATCTTGTTCATACCACCGAACTACTCTGGCAGTTACTTCCTTCTAAAATAAGCTACTTTTTATTAATTAATTTCTCGGAAAATATAGCTTAGATTGGAAAAAGAAAAAATACGTATATCTTATTTTTCAATATTCCTACAGAGAAAAAAATAAAATAGTAATGTTAAATGTTATCAATTATTGAATTTTAATATGATTTTTGGAGGTCAGAGGGAAAAATACAAAACGCCAAATAGATTAAATAGTTTAAAGCACCGCCAACTATTTACCGATAATATTTATAATTATTTATAAGCCTAACATGATAGTTATTAGGTATTCTGTGATGATAGTACTTCATAATATAGTAGGTACGTCATATCCGTCGCAGTGTCACAATCATTTCTGTTACATTTGCGCTTTTAGTAATAGTACCCCGTATGCAAATTTAGGGTCACTCAGTGTCTGTCTGTGGCATCGTAGCTCCCAAACGAATGGACCGATTTGGATGCGGTTTTTTTCTGTTCGAAAGCTGATGTGATCGAGATGGTTCTTAGATATATGGGGAGGGGGATATATGTTCTTAGCTTCCAAACTAATGGGCCGATTTAGCTGTGGTTTTTTATGTTTGAAAACTGATGTGATCTAGATGGTTCTTAGCTATATAGAGAGAAGGGGGGTGTTGATAAAAGGGGGGGTGAGAATCGTATCTTTCAAACGAATGGACCGATATAACTTCGTTTTTTTTTATATTTGAAAGCAGAGGTAAATGAGATGGTTCTTAACTATAATGGGGAAAGGGCGGGTAATGGGAGGGGAGGGGAGGGGCGAAATGGGGATGAGGATCACAGCTCCCAAATGAATGGACCGATTTTGACTGAACCTGCGTTCCGCCCTGCTCATCCAAATCAATACGATCATTCCATTAATTGAAATAAATAAAAAAAAAAATTACATGACTGAAGACGAAACGATTGTCAAAACAGGATCAAGTTTTTAGTTAGTTTCGTCGTACAACCCTTTCTTTGCTTCATAGTAATCGTGTAGAATAATATTGTCTTTGACACTATTCCTGAGGCACAGAACACCTAAGAATACTACGTAGATTAGACGTAGATGAATCGATTGATACCTCGTTTGTCAAAATCGGACCAATGGGGGCTAAAACATCCACAATTATTATAATATTCATACATGCATATACAGTTAAACTCGTTACCATTCCAATGTTTTGCGGTAGTCGGGTAAAAAATATAAAAAAAAACTAACGTTGGTGACAGCACAATTGAAATAATCCAAAAACATTCCTAATAGGAAATGAAGTAAAACTAATTTCGACATTTCGTGTGGTAGGGATGATAAACTAGATATAACTAAGGTTTAAACAAAACCAAAAACATTCCTAATTGGAAATGAAGTAAAACTAATTTCGACATTTCGTGTGGTAGGGATGATAAACTAGATATAACTAAGGTTTAAACAAAACCAAAAACATTCCTAATAGGAAATGAAGTAAAACTAATTTCGACATTTCGTGTGGTAGGGATGATAAACTAGATATAACTAAGGTTTAAACAAAACCAAAAACATTCCTAATTGGAAATGAAGTAAAACTAATTTCGACATTTCGTGTGGTAGGGATGATAAACTAGATATAACTAAGGTTTAAACAAAACCAAAAACATTCCTAATTGGAAATGAAGTAAAACTAATTTCGACATTTCGTGTGGTAGGGATGATAAACTAGATATAACTAAGGTTTAAACAAAACCAAAAACATTCCTAATAGGAAATGAAGTAAAACTAATTTCGACATTTCGTGTGGTAGGGATGATAAACTAGATATAACTAAGGTTTAAACAAAACCAAAAACATTCCTAATTGGAAATGAAGTAAAACTAATTTCGACATTTCGTGTGGTAGGGATGATAAACTAGATATAACTAAGGTTTAAACAAAACCAAAAACATTCCTAATTGGAAATGAAGTAAAACTAATTTCGACATTTCGTGTGGTAGGGATGATAAACTAGATATAACTAAGGTTTAAACAAAACCAAAAACATTCCTAATAGGAAATGAAGTAAAACTAATTTCGACATTTCGTGTGGTAGGGATGATAAACTAGATATAACTAAGGTTTAAACAAAACCAAAAACATTCCTAATAGGAAATGAAGTAAAACTAATTTCGACATTTCGTGTGGTAGGGATGATAAACTAGATATAACTAAGGTTTAAACAAAACCAAAAACATTCCTAATAGGAAATGAAATAAAACTAATTTCGACATTTCGTGTGTTATGGATGATAAACTAGATATAACTAAGGTTTAAACAAAACCAAAAACATTCCTAAAAGGAAATGAAGTAAAACTAATTTCGACATTTCGTGTGTTATGGATGATAAACTAGATATAACTAAGGTTTAAACAAAACCAAAAATATTTCTAATAGGAAATGAAGTAAAACTAATTTCGACATTTCGTGTGTTATGGATGGTAAACTAGATATAACTAAGGTTTAAACAAAACCAAAAACATTCCGAATTGGAAATGAAGTAAAACTAATTTCGACATTTCGTGTGGTAGGGATGATAAACTAGATATAACTAAGGTTTAAACAAAACCAAAAACATTCCTAATTGGAAATGAAGTAAAACTAATTTCGACATTTCGTGTGTTATGGATGATAAACTAGATATAACTAAGGTTTAAACAAAACCAAAAACATTCGTAATTGGAAATGAAGTAAAACTAATTTCGACATTTCGTGTGGTAAGGATGATAAACTAGATATAACTAAGGTTTAAACAAAACCAAAAACACAGGAGTATATTATTTATCCTGTTATTTAACCTATACTAAAACGTAAGCTTGACGCGTATTTCAATCAAACAAGGAAATAATTTTCTTATTTCCTTATTTCCTCGGCAGTGTTGAAGACTTTTATGCCTTTTATAATAATTACTAACAGGATCTCATTATAATTACCTTTACCTACCAAGTAAGATGTTTACATTGACGTTGTTTTCTAATTGGCTTAAGAGAGACCTGAACAATAGTATAACGTGCTATGCTTACATTGTTGCTCAATACCCGATTAAACTGTGGTCATATGCACAAAAATGTAAAAGGAAAAGATTTATCTAATCGTAGGTAGGTACTTTAAGATAATTGCTTATAAATAGTACATATTAGTACAATCCTTCGTGGAATCTACTCAACATATTTTTTGTCAATTTACTGAATTAGATTAATGTTTGAGAAAAATTGGTATGGGGTAGCGTCAATACAGGAAATAGTGTTCAATAATTTAATCAATTGAATAATGCAACAAAATTTAATACATTAGGAAGGAACCTAATTACTTCGAAGAGTTTACAGCAAAATGTGTGTTTTAGTGCCAGCATGATAACACTTGAATGTTTCATAAGCAGTATCAGCCGCGTCTTTTCCAATCTTGTCCTTGCATTCCTCCAGCACCTTGGCAAAGTCAGCTTTGTCGACGCCTGGAGGCAACTTCGATAGAGCAACGTCCACGTCCAGTTTTCCGTCAGAATCTACGATTCCTGACTTTTGGAAGAAACAGAAAATGAACTTCTTGAAGTCTTCGTCATCGTTCAAATGACCTTTCTGTACTTCAGCTACTGCTTCGGGCTTTACTCCCGTTTCTTTCATGCATTCTACTGCTGTCTGACTGGCCTTTTCTTTTTGTGAGTCGGCGAGGTGGACAGACTGTGAATCAACATATAACATTTGTTATGATAAGTTATATAGGTATTCAATAATATTTTTATTGCAAGAAAAAAGGGATTTGTGGCGATTTTTGAACCCCTGACGCGAAAAGAGTATAAGTTCACGTTGTGTGTATCATAGCTCCCAAACAAATGGGCAGATTTGACGCAGTTTGTTCTGTTTGGCAGCTGATGTTATCGAGATGATTCTTAGCTACGAGTATAATGGAGGCTCGGGATGGAAGCTCCCATAGAAATGGACCTATTTTCATGCGTTTTTTATGTTTTTTTTGTTTTGTAATGTGATCAAGATGATTCTTAGCTATTATGGTCGATATAAGGGTCGAGGGCCATATAATTTTTTGACTTGTGCTTGTTAACCTATTTCATTTCACGTCTTCATGCAGGCTAAATATAATGTACAGGGGTAGCACAAACCACAGAATAAATAGTAGTACTACGCAAAACTGAGTAGGTTCCTGCGCGGGGGTTTCTACCGCAGGAATCTATTCAGTTATGTCACATGGTTATGCGCTTTCCCTGTACCTGTTTTCTAGCAAATGAATCTCAAATGAATAATTGATCTGATTTGCTTATAACTTCACGGCAGATTGACAGATATAGCGCAATGCAAGGTTAACAAATAAAAAATTATTAGAATGAACTGTCAAATAAAACATCTGCAAAACATGGGAGAAGTCCATTTTGCTCAATGGCTTATCTGTGTCTGTCTGTATAAAGGGAACCACGTAGGTACAGTACAGTAGTCGCAGCGGAAGTTTGTCTCTGAAGTTGTATGCTAGTCGCTGCGCAAACTGCTATTTTTCAGGCGCAATCCCACTGTAGAAGGTGAAGGCAGCATTGTATAACTGCCTCGCTCACTCGCTTAAGTTTTTCGCATATTCTATCTCGCTCTTACTTTATGCTGTTTTATCCCTGCGCGATCGTTCACAGAGCCTAACTTCACAAATATATATATTGGCTGCGACTACTGTAGGTATTTTAAAACTATAAGGATTAGGTACGCTACTTACTGAGTGATTGAGTGTTAGGACCCTGTACTATTCTTATGCCCAAAACTGACACAGTGACCTCTGCTATCATATTAATTTCAGTGCAAAGTAGGTAAAAAAATGGCATCGCTAAACACAAATTTAAAGAAATGACAAAATAAAAATGGTACTTACGCCAGCTTCGAGTCCCACTACGGCAAAAGCCAGACACAAAACCAAATACCCCGTCATTTTTGCGTGTACGTTTTGCATACTGTCTGAATCGCACAGGACATATTGCTTTTATAGGTACGCCCAACCGAAGGAAATCCACTTGAGTAACAACTTTTTTATGAGGAAGTCTGTATAAAAGTAAATATCTAATGATAGCCAAAGATAATTAATGGAATTTGTACTTTTGCTTATTTTGCATAGATATACTCGTACTATCGAAAAACTCGCGGATGCTTGGAGAAAAAAGTACCATGACTCGGCAAAGATCGACCACAAGAGAACTTTACAAACATCTTTTTATAACATGACGCAAATGTGTGATGAAACTATTCCATAAAACATGTCTATTTATATATTGCTTAGGTATTTTTATGATCCCGTAAGAATACGGAGCCTGTTTTATATCCGTTTGTATGTCAAAAACAAACAGCTCATAGAGTTAACAAAGCGCCAGGCCATATGTGACGCGTCACCAAACCCTTCATCGACATCGACATTATCAGCTATCTGGAAAATCTGTAGAAGAACTAAGGTTACCGACATAGCTCTCAGAGTTTGCAAATTGAAGTGGCAATGGGCAGGCCATATAGTTCGCAGAACCGACAACCACTGGGGAATAAAGGTACTCGAATGGCGGCCACGAACAAAGCAAGCGACTTCGCTTCGGTAGTGTGGGGAGACCCCCACACTTAGCTTCGCTGGACCGATGACAAGGCACCAGGGGCTACAGCCTTCGCAGAAAGTCGATGGATGGAGGTGGCACAAGATCGCTCGTCATGGTGCTCTTTGGGGGACGCCTATGTTCAGCAGTGGACTTCTAAGGGCTGACATGATTATGTATGTTTATCCGTTATCAAGTGCGCATAGTACAGGGTATCCTAGTTTGGGGCTAGGTAATTTGGTGTGAATTGTACCGAATATTATTATTGTTATTATTTATGAAAGAATTTATGTATTCGTGTAAGACATCTATCTACCTATACTTATAATAAAGCAATAGGAATGAAAAAGTCTGTACAAAGAAGATAATTAAAAAATATACTTACTAGAGAGAATATAGGTTTGATTTAAAAACTGAGGTAATTGGTATCTTACTCCGATGATTAGATACCGAGCAATCGATAAAAAACTATTTGACTGCTGAACGAATTTTGAAGAAATGTAGTATATTGTACTGTACAGTATGGGCTACTTTTAAATGAAATGACCACGCGGGCAATGCCGCGGGCACAGCTAGTTTGTTATAACTATTACCTAGGTAAGCTTCGCAGCTACTTATTTGGCCTCTACCTTTAAATGTAGAACTAAAGAATACCTAGGCAACTAAGTATTAATTATAATTAAATACAGATGCATAGATTATCGTAATTGGATCTAGAATGGCCGACCACCCTTCGAGTAATATGTACGAGTAGATGTTAGCTAGGTAAAACTATGACTTTAGCGCATTCTTAGAGTAGATTTCTAAATATTGTAGGTATCCACCATACCTACTCTGAGAATGCGCTATAGTCATAATTATACCTACCTACCTATCTTAATTCAGTGACTATAACTTGCTTTACAACGAATATTCAGCCACTACTCGTTGTTCTACCTACTCGGCCATTTGTTCACATTCGTGTCCAAGTAGGTATAATTAAAAAATCCAAGACCAGTAAATTAAAAATTAAAATAAGACAAATTATAGCTAAGGACCATTTCGTAGACATCAGCTTTCAAACAGAAAAAACGGCATCAAAATCGGTTCACTTGTTTGGGAACTAAGATGCCACAGATCACACGTTAAACCTATAA
The DNA here is from genome assembly GCA_946251855.1 of Alsophila aescularia. Lineage (NCBI taxonomy): Eukaryota > Metazoa > Arthropoda > Insecta > Lepidoptera > Geometridae > Alsophila > Alsophila aescularia. The sequence goes on along the minus strand of OX276377.1, from coordinate 20,010,646 downwards.
TACTCATGATGGTACCATAATTTTTTTTATTATTTTTTTTCAGAATCGAAATCACTTATTTTTATTGGATTTTATAATTGTTTCTATCTTAATGTGGTGTATAATAAACATTTACCAATCTATCTCTCTTAATTTTCACAAATAAATACATCATATAGGTAGATTAAGATTAGAAATAAGAAGAAGATTAAGTCTCACAGTCAGTGTCCGAAACGTGATTTTGGTCACTGACTGTGGGAATTGTCCGCAAGCTCAAAGCTTGGCAGCTATGGAACGAGCTATGCTTGGGGTCTCTCTAACTAATGAAATCCGAGGTGTTTCGGCAGATAACCATAGCCGAAATAGCTCTGGGATGAGCAAGTTGAAGTAGCGGGTAAGTTGGCCTCGCGCGTACAAACTTTTTTGCAAACAATCTAGCGGTGCACAGTAGCGCCATCTAGTTACCTTATTGTAGCACTAACATTTATAACCAAGGTGCTCCGCCAATCCCTATCTAGTAGGTAAAGGTCTGATTCCACTGGTAGAAACCTAAAAGTGAGAAATTTACTGCATTTTGAGGAGCTATTCTGCTCATCGACATCAGACAAAAGACGAAAGTCATAGAAGCAGTAAGGATGGTCTGTAGGCTCAAATGGAAATGGGCAGGGCACGTCGCCAGAACAACTGATGGTCGATGGAGCGAGCGGATTCTCCACTGGCATCCCAGAGACGGCGCTCGGGCAAGAGGACGGCCAAGGAGAAGGTGGTGCGACGACGTTGTCGAGTCGGCGCGGCGGGTCCAGCCTGGACTCAGCTCGCCCAGGTGCGCAGTACATGGCAACGCATGGAGGAGGCTTTTACCTGAATTTGGGTGCCCAAGTAAATTGGAATAATCTAATTTGTTATTTGTTATATGGGAAATAAAGGTTATTTTATTTTATTTTATTTATTCTGCTCATCGAGCCGAAGATCCGGGGGGGGGAAGTAAGTACCCCAAAATCAAAAATCCCCGACGACTAAAAAATTCTAAAAATTCGCTTCACCTGTATAAGTACCAAGTTTCGTCTAGATCGGTTGAGAAATGCGACCTGTAGAGGAGAATAGACGGAAATCTGGACAGACCTCCGGACATACGAAATAATTTTTGCCGAAGCTGAAACAGTGACGCTTCGCTCGCGCTTCTCGCTAGCTCGGTCAATAATAGTGCGCAAGGTATATATAGGTCGCGTCATGTAAAATAACGCTGTAAGAAAATCAAGGGGGTGTGTTTGGGCAGGGGTACACTCGCGCACAAAAGTACTAGGCCTTTTGTTTTAAATAATTATTAATTTTCGCTACCAAATGGACCTCCAAATAGCCACCAAATAGATCGAATTAGCCACCAAATAGACCGATAAATCGCCTAATGCGCAGCCTAACCGCCAGCGTTCTTTTTACATGACGCGACCTCTAGCTAGCAATCATTCGATGAGAGCGATGGTGGCGTAACGGTTCTATAGTGTAATTTAGAATCCAACGATACCGGGTTCAAAACCTAGGCTCCGCACCAATGACTTTTCTGAGTTATGTGCGCTTTTCCATCGCCCCGTACTTCGGAGGGCACGTTAAGTTGTCGGTTCCGGCTGTTATTGATGAATAGCAGTCGTAAAGCCATGTCAGAGGCCCTCGGGCGGCTTGATAAACTCTGACACCAGAGGCCAGCACTACCTCATACGACAAACAAACAAATAATTCGATGAGAAATGACGCAGATCGGGCCAGTGGTGTGCATTGCGCTTATGTATTACCAGCCTGTTGATTAATGATATGTTTTGGTGGGGCGTACCACTATATCGACTTCATGGCGATATCGTAGAATTGATCATTTCATGAATTGGTCAATAATTACGTGAAATAGTCCTATTTCATGAAATAGTTCAATTTCATATATAAATTAACAGTAATATTTAATAGGCCAGTATATCGATGAAACATCAAAGTTTTAATGATATTTCAATTATTAATTCCCGCCTTTGCCTTCTAACCTATCACGGCCAAGTCAAGCATCCGCCTAGCGCCTCTAGCGGTGGATAATTTAACTATTTTACGATATGATAACTAATGTTTGTATGGTTTTAGCATTAACGCCTGCTTAGCGAGAACATATCTAATAGTTTTCTAAATGAAAAAAAATAACGACTACGTAGAAAACTATTAGATATTATACCTAATGTTTGACTATATCATGACGTAGCCGTGCGTTTAGCTGTTCGTATCGTCAAACGCTAATAATTCATCTGGCGAAGCCATGATCTCAACGACAATTTCATGTTTTTTTCATTATGTTACAGAATAAATAATAGTACAAGAACCAACCATGAAATGATAAATTTTACGATATCGCCACGACAACTATATCTTTAGCTAGGTATAAGCGAACTGATCACAACTCTACATTTTCCATTATCTTCTATTACCTACCGCTAAGCGGCAAAAGAGAGAGACGATTCAATATTTTTTCTCTTACATTATTAGGTAGGCTTATTTGAGACATTCCAATTCAACATAAGTTACACAAGACTATGTGTCGTTTCGAAATAATATGATTACTTTTTGCTGGTGACAGAGCTTACTTAGTGACACGTGCCTAAAAGTCTCACATGTATTCTCACATATATGCCTATGTCAATTACGTATCTACTTATTGAAACGAAAAACATATTGGCATTGGAACTGGGAATCCTCACAAGTGGCAGATATTACCAACCTTATACTTACTCAAGAAAAAAATGTAGAATAAATTTAATTACGTAGGTCTGGCCTTACCTTTTCCCCATGCTTTCAAATTAAACATTTTTGTTTTTGGTTCGCCAAATGAGTCTGTATTTGCTGGGTTTTCCCGACCGTCCAATTACATAACGGCACGACGGTGGGCGAATACCTATCTAGTACCTACTTTGTATACAATCTTTTCAAACCGACAACAATTTACGATATGCTTCCAGTACAAATCTTACCTTGGAACAATCACAATAATTTGTGTGCTGACTGGACATTCAAAAAAATTGTGACGGGAAAATTTGTAGGGAAGCATGCAAGTACCTTAAATTCACCAGTGTTGTTGATTATGGCTCGTACTAAGTTTCTCTGAACGAAGTCCTGAGCAGTGGGAATAAAATAAACTAATGATATAAATTATCGAAGTTCCTCTGTTTTTTTAAAATATAATTCTTTGAGTGATGAGACGGGCAGGTAAGATAAGGTTAACATAAGACTCATTTTATGGGTCTTGGGAATGAATACTTCTATTGCAGCTGAATGTACAAGGAAAATATTGTTTGTTTGTAAGTACATAAGTACTTATTAAAATTGCAGAACGTAAACAAACAAAACTGGTAAATCTAGCTCCAATCAAAAATCGGATCCAGGTCTGATGAACTTAAATAGATTGCATACGGATCGAGTTGAAGATGACGTCATATTTTCAATAATTGAGGAAAACGTCGTTAAATTTGGTGAATGTCATTACGGCAAATTAGAAAGTCAGCAAAAAAATTGCTAAATGCAAAAGTTGAATTATGACAATTTTTATGTTGGTCTGTTCTGTCATAATTCAATTCTTGCATTTTAAGGCCTCATCATAAAAAACAAAGGTCTGTAGATAAATACCTAAGTAGGTAAGTTTGTTACCACTCAGCTCCGTAACAGCTGAATGTATTTAAATGAATCTTGTCATGATAATTACTATAGCTATTGAAACTTGAGGCATTTAGGTCCTAGAATAATACAAAACATACTATTTATCCTGAAAAAATACCAACGCGGACAAAGACGCAGGCACAGCCAGTAGGTTGGTATAATATGTCCATAAGTTTAAATAACAATATAAAAAAACTGAAAATGTTGGCGACATCTGAAAGAAAACAGTGCAGATTATCGCGTAGGGCTTCGCCTTGTCCACGAGCCTCAATCTACTTAGTAGCCTCCAGTCACAGTTTACACCACCCGTTTGAATGGCCAGTGTCCAGAAATAGAAAAAATTATAGTTTTTTTCCGGAATCAAAAGGATTCGAGATACGGATTGGTAAGTTATACCTTACAAGTCCAAATTGTGAGAAGACAGGTAGGTAGGTTCTCTTTTGCTTGCGTAACATGCATGACCTTCGCCAATGTTTGATCTGGTACAGAATTCCGAAAGGAGTGATTATCACTGAAGACTGATTGACTACAAATTGCAAGTTCAAACCTGAACCTTCAAATTCAAAAGGCATTCGTATAAATATAGCACCAGAAACTACGACATACTTTGTAAAAGCTATGTAACACACATTCTGCACACATCCTTGGATTTCTTCTTTCAACCACTCCTGAGTAACCTATTAAAAGCTGCCTAGGTACTGTTCTACACGCCATTCTAATCCGCTTTTGAGCAAATCTAATTCTTTTCTGTCGGCCTCATGACATGATGACATGAACCACAATTTTCGTTTATTCTATTCAATTTCAGATTCAGCAACATAGAAGGTACCTACCATGGCTGAAGAACAGGATTGCAAGGTTCGCCGCAGAAGGTTATCAGGGAATCCCAACATGGAACTGAACCTAGAAGGTGGCTACCAGATTACTGAAGGGAAACCTGACGAAGGCACCCCTTCTCCCAGCAAACCGTTCCCAGGGTCGTCGAAAAGACCAACTCCTGCTCAACTACTTAATTTCAAAAACAAGCAGCAGTCTTTTGATCTACACATAATTCATGTAAGTTTATTACACAACAAAATTAACAAAACAACATTATAAACTGTATATTTTCGGAAAATTCAAAACTTAAGTAGATACCTACCCAATTAGGTACCAACATGCGGTATGAAATCCTGTAGTAGGTATGTGCGTACCTACTTTTCACGGATAGAAATTAGCTTATGTTAGACGTTGTCTGAAGGTACCTAGTGCATTACCCAAACCTAGGTGTAACTGGCTAATCCCCGGTTTAATTTTCCGCCCTCAGTTGTTTCCAGATAATCGCTAATTCTGGGACGGACCCGACTTGGTTTTCGTAGGTTATAAAGATAGGGCGGAAACAAAGCGCCCGCCCTAGTCTTCATACCTACCTAGTATTTTTACCTGACCACGGCGAAGCAAAAAGGAGGGTTATGTTTTTAACCGGTATGTATGAATGTATGTATGTATGCATGTATGTATGTATGTATGTATGTATGTATGTATGTATGTATGTATGTATGTATGTTTATCTGTTCCCTCATAACTTCAACTTCTAAACTACTCATCATAATTTGACAAATAAGGTATCATTGGAAGCGTCTTCATCGTCCGCTGGTTATAAGCTATGTGACGTCACATTAAATTGAATATGGCGCCTTCTAGAGGGCATAAAGACGTGAACTAAAAGACATTTTTTTCTATGATGGCGTGTTTGGTATCAAATGAAAGGTCTTAATTATCACATTTCAAATATATATATCATCGTTCATCGTTTCAGTTTTAGACGAATGTTTCTGTAACAGGTGGAAGAATGTGAAGAGGAAGAAATAATCGTGGACAGCGATGATGACGACGAGAATGAAGCGTCCGCGTCGGGCATCGAGCGAGCCATCACTCCGACGCCTGTACAAGACTTCGGCGCAAACACCGTTCATACTGAAGGTAAACCATAGATATACTGCCAATATCACAAAATCATATTAAAGAAACATATTTAGTGCCTTCGATAACGTCCATAGTGGCATAGTGGTGGTATGGTAACGGGCCATCTCCAGATGGAAATCGCCCAACCACCATTGACGAAAAAACTAAAGTACCTATACTAGCATGATAAACTAGACTGCTAACTTTGTAGCTTATGTACCATCCTAGCCTACTATACATAAAATTATGTGTCCTATGAATGTACGACGTGGCTCTTCAAACTTTCAATGAAACCTCACTTCAAAGTGCCCATTTTACAGTTGATAGATAGAATATAGCTAATATTGTATAATCACTAATCGAATGCTGTAAAATGGGCACTTTGAAGTGGGGTTTCATTGAAAGAAAGAAGAGCCACGTCTTTGATTTCCACGACAAGACATCACAAAGTGCTGCGATGCGACGTCGAATTGTGTGTACCTAACCTACCTATGTGTTTTGACATGACCAAACACATGACACGACGTCGTTTCGAGAGAAACTAAATTTAAGTTCATCGCGGAGAAAGACGACGCGACGTCATTATCATACAAGGCACGACGTCGTGTCACCACCATATTATGTGGTACTAGATTTTGCCCGCGGCTTCGCTCGCGTATTTATTTTATTTTCTCGTGGTTTCCTAAGTATACCATGTATCGAACTAACACACAGTTGTCAGAAGGACAACAATAGCTTATTGACTACGCAGATCACTTTTCCTCACGCGCGCTTAGATGCGGTGCAAACGCATGCAATATTTTAATGTATGTATGTAGGTATACGTATGTTTTCAACTGAGTCGCAAACTGGGCCCCGATTCTGTTAGCTATTGAACCGCGATAACGCAAGTCGATCGCTTAATTTTATTTGTGAAATTTTCTCATTTACCACATAAAAGGGCTGGAAAGGAAAATTGCGTTTTTTGTTTTGATATTTGTTTATTTTTTGTTTCTATTTTTGTTTTTTTTTTATTTTTTGGAATTTTTCCTAAGTTTTCGCTTCTAGCACTTTTAAGTGATAAATGAGAAAATTTTGCAAAAAAATTCTAGCGATCGACTTGCGTTATCGCGGTTCAATAGCTAACAGAATCGGGGCCCTGGGCCCTGATTCTGTAAGCTATATATGTATATAACTTATGTATATTTTTTTTGTTTTATTTGCCATTTCGATAATGAAGCTTATCTTTACTATAATATCTCACATAGTTATAATTTTCAAAAAATCGTTAACTTGCAGATTTGGCCCAGTTAGTTTTTTAGTATAGATTTTAATTTTAATTAACTTTTGGATTGTACCTGGCAAATAAAATGTTACTTACAATTAAATTTTAAATAATTTGTAATGACTTTTCTTTTGAGATCATAATGTCAATAACGTTACTAAACAAATAGAACAATTTGGGGTTTTTTTTCATCTTCGAGTGATTCCCACATTCATCGTGAAACGAAATGGATGTACCCACTGTCCCAGTATATTCTGTGATTATTTATCTCTTGTATTCTTAAAATAACGTTTAGTGCAGACCATGTTTCGAGATCTGCTGCAGCAAATTTTGTAACGGCATCGTATAGACGACATCGTAGACAGAGAAACCAAGACGACATCGTCACAGACATCGTACCTTGCATCGCACCACGAGACAACGTCGTGCCGTGCATCGTACCACGATACGACATCTTTCTCGGCAATGAACGTTATAGTTTTCTACGACACAACGTCGTAACGTGACACGACACGACGTAACGTCGTAACCTGACACGACGCGACGTCTTATCGTGGTCATGACGGCCAAAACGGCCGTCTCGGTCCATGCTTTAACCATTTGTCTAAGAGCTGACTGACAAGTAGGTCAACATGTAAAACTTGGCCTACTTGTTTCTTAAGAAATCGGCCCAGGTCGTCCGTCGGCCTACGAGTAGTTTGCTGATCGTTCGGCTGCCATTCTACTGTTCTGACTGTTCACTGTTATTACAGGGCCTCATTCCACCGACTTCCTCCGAGTAAAAACTTTAGAAAACGATTGCTACACTGACGTTTCGGATGCGGACACTGAAGATGAAGAAGAATAGACGTAGACTAACGGAGACGTGGCTACAAGTTTTTAACGTGAACACATTAATGGAATTGATGAAAATTCTTTCTTTAGCTAGACTCCAGCTATCAAACCATTGAGAAACAAAAAACTACCAACAGCTCTAAGTACTGATTTAAAATTGAAGGAACTCGTAAAACAATATTCAGTAAAAAACATAGTGCCTAACTCGCTCAGATGAGCAAATTGAGCGCAATAGTTATGTTGGAGTTTATGTGCGTATCCTTATTTTATCGTTATTCGTAGTGTTATCACAGGACGTATATGTTCACATATATTTATCTAAAAAACATTATGACCTCAAACGGATTATAATAGGATCAGGAATGACATCACAGTGTCTAGGTATATTTTAATAGGTAAAAGGTACGCATAAAACTCCTCCTTTGCCGCGAATATTTTCTTTGCCATAATGAAGTAAGTAAGTACCCATACATTTTTATTACCGATCACATGATGTATTCACGTTAAAACAACCCTTAAGTACCATAAAAATTACCGATTATTTATTATAATTGTTTATATTTTCTGATCGTTGTATCCATTAAATGAGTAATAAAATACATAATAAAAATAAAACTTTAGTTGTTATTTTCCAGCGCATTAAATAGCTTAAAGTCACTGTAAATACAGACCAACTTTCTATTGTAGGTAGGTACATTATTTATTTACTGTTAAGCCCCGTTACACCATCTGATCAAAAGTGATGATGTGTGGGAGCGAAACACGATCTCACCGCTCCTAGCCAAACTCACCTGCACGCGGTCATACTGCTGGATAACGAACGAGGCTCTGGCAACCGACAGATGGCGGTATAACCATCCCAAAAAGAAACGTAGCCAAATGACAAAGGCCGGTGACATGCAGCAGCGTCACCGGTGCGAGAAGCTACGCCCTACGATCGCCAAGCATGCCCAGCTTGGCGATTATGGGCAATACCCTCCTTATAAACGGCACAAACAAGAAATGGCCCCCAGTTCCCTCAGAACTGGTTGCCTTGCTAGCCCTGACCAAGGTGGCGGTCAAGGAAATGGCAGGGCAGGGGGTGCGAAGAATCCCCGGACTACCGTAGGCCACCCTAAACAAACACAAATGAGAACCAGTAGGCTTGACAAACACATGGCGCAACTGGAGATGGAGCTTAATAAGATCAGGTGGCATATTCTAGGGTTAAGTGAAGTCCGAAGAGAGGGGGAGGACACAATAACTCTGGAATCGGGCCACATGTTCTACTTCCGTGAGGGCGATCAGCAGTCTCAGGTTAGCGTGCGGTTCCTCGTCAATAAGGTTCACATTGATAATGTTGTAGAAATATCAAGTGTGTCGACTAAGGTAGCGTACCTGGTTCTTAACCTGACTGAAAGGTGTAATAGCAGGTCGTACAGGTTTACGCTCAGACCTCTGCACACTCGGATGATGAGGTAGAAGATATGTTTGATGACATATCTTCGGCCCTAGATAGCACCACAAGGGCCCACTACGACATATCATGGGAGACTTTAACGTCAAAGAGAAAGTACAGATTTGCAGTAAATCGAGAATCTAGGTCCACACGGTTATGGGGACAGGAATCACACGGGAAAAAACATTTTATTGCACCAGAATTAAGGGAAAAAATATATATACAAGAAATCATTTTAAAAACAGGCACAGTGGGCGGTCTTATCGCTAAAATCGATCTCTTCCAGTTAACTTTCTAGTTAACTAGGTATTTAGAATAAAATATTTTTCAAAAAAAAAAAACGACATCATAATAATAAATAATGTTATTTTGTAAGCAACCACTAAAAAGAATAAAATAATTACAATTGAGCCCGAACAGTATCACTTTTTCGAAATTACCAACGTAATAATAATGCAAAAATACAACATAAGATAAGCAAGAGTTTTTTGAAGGCGGTCTTCTTACTCAAGTAAAAACAATCATCTATTTCGGTCCAGAAATCCCAAGATATTAGAGAACATAAACTATAAAATAAATAGATTTTCTCATAAAACTACTGAACTAAAATTGATGAAGTTTCTATGGGACTACACAGAACGTTTACCCTTTTGAATAAAAAAACAACCATCGAAATCGGTTTAGAAATCTTAGAGATAAACACAAAATCAAGGCAATATAAACACAACATCGAATGGATTTACTCAAAAAACTATTTATTCACGAAAAACTGCTGAACCAATTTTGATACAATTTATATGGGACCACTTGGAGAGTACAACCTCTCAAAAAAACCTGCTCCAGGCCGCTGTTGGATCAGAACAGTTCCAACATAAGTTGGAAAATCGACACACTTTCTTGGAAACCACAAATGACTGGATAAGTAACTCCAAAAAGTTGTGGGAATCCTTAAGGAGGAAGGCACTAGATTTTGTCAGCTGCAGCGTACGGGCATGAAGTCATAATATCGGATGAGGCTCTTCGGCTTATGAACGAGCGATGGGAGTAACAGCAAGCCACATCATCAGCAAGCAGCATCGGAGATGCTCAAATTCACGCCAAATAGAAAAGGCAATTTAGCAAAATCGGGGGTCAAAAGTCTTCGCCTAGCAATTAAGTAGATTCCATCTGACGAAGCTCAAGACCAATAATGGCACAACCGTCGTCTCTAAGCCGGAGATCCTTTCTGAGATCGAAGACTTCTATGGCCGATTGTACGACTCGTATGCTTCTAGACGCGAACCTAGCACAGAAGATTCCCGCGCAATACTGACCCGCCACTTCACTGACGAACTGCTCGACGTCAGCCTAGACGAGATTGAGATGGCGCTCAAACAACTCAAGAATGGGAAGGCCCCCGGTGAGGATGGTATAACTTCGGAGCTCTTGAAGGCACCTTCCAGTAACCTACTTCTTGCTACTCCTAAGCACCTTTCCTCCTTTCTGGACAACTCCTTCTCCGTTGTAGCGGTAAGACTGTGGAATGCGTTGCCGGTAGACGTAAAAAAGGCACTACTAAGGGTATGTTCAAGCTCCAAGTTCGCAACTTTTATGTCGAAAAAGTTTATCATTCATAATTTCTCATATTTTTTTATTTGTTCCTAGGTGTAGTATAGATTCTTTACAAACTGTTTTTTTTTTAATTCTTTTTATTAATCTTTTTTTTTCACCTGTCGTACATAATGATAATATTATAATTATATATATTTTTTTTATATATAAGTGTATTAGGTAGATATAATTTTGTTTTATTTATTCTTAAAATGTTAGTTTATAGCTACCTATTTCTATTCACTTTACGTTATTGTTTTACTGCTCCGCTACCATTTTTCTTGCACTTCCAGATTGACTGGTAGAAAATGCTACTTAGCATTAAGTCCTCCTTGTACATTGTATCTGTGTGCTAAAGAATTAATAAATAAATAAGGCAGGGGGAAACCCGTAGTTCGGGATCTTCAGGGGTTATTTAGCAAGATCCTTAACAGTGGGAGAACCCCAGAGGCGTGGAGCAGGAGTTTGGTAATACTCTTCTTTAAAAGGGGGATAAAACATTTTTAAAGAACTACCCACCTATTTCACTCTTGAGCCACGTCTATAAGTTGTTTTCGAGGGTCATCTCCAATCGTCTCGCAAGAAGACTTGACGAATTCCAGCCTCCTGAACAGGCCGGGTTTCGCGTAGGATTTAGCACTATAGACCGCATACACACAGTAAGGCAGTTTACAGGTATACAGAAGTCTGAAATGTATAACCAGCCCCTGTGTCTTGCTTTTGTGGACTATGAGAAGGCCTTTGAATCCGTTGAAACCTGGGCGGTTTTGGAGTCTTTGCAGCGTTGTCAAGTGGACTGGCTGTCCATCGAAGTGCTGAGGTTTCTGTATGACGCCGCGACTATGAGTGTCTAAGTACCAAACCAGCATTCTAAACAAATCCAACTGCGCAGGGGAGTGAGGCAGGGGGATGTTATATCCCTGAAACTGTTCACTAATGTCTTGAAAGATAATATGTTTAAGACGCTGGATTGGAAACGAATGTGCATTAATATCAATGGCCAGAACATCTCACACTCACGATTTGCCGATGACATAGTCCTAATGGCAGAGTCGCTGCAAGACTTGCAAAGTATGTTGACCAACCTAGTTGATGCTTCTCGACGCATTGGCCTCGGAATGAACATAGATAAGACCAAGATCATGTTTAACGATCTTATTGACCCGGAACCGATTGCAGTCAATGGTGCACCTCTTGAAGTTGTCCAAAAATATTTGTACCTTGGGCAAATATTGCAATTAGGTAAGAACAACTTTGAGAAGGGAGCCAACAGAAGAATTCAGCTGGGTTGGCCGCGGCAAGCTTCGACAAATCTTCTGGTCATCCATACCGCAGTGCCTGAAGACAAAAGTCTTCAATCAGTACCAGTCATGATCTTCGGAGCCGAAACGTGGACACTCACGGTCAAACTTGTCCACAAATTTAAGGTTGCTCGGCGAGCTATGGAGAGAGCTATCCTTGGTGTTTCTCTGAAGGACAAGATTCGTAATGAAGATATCCGACGGAGAACCAAGGTAACTGACATAGCTCAAAGGATAAGCAAGCTAAAGTGGCAGTGGGTTCACATTTCCCGAAGAACCGATAACCGTTGGAATAGACGAGTTCTCGAGTGGAGACCACGTTTAGGCAAACGTAGTGAAGGACGCCCTATGGCCAGGTGGAGTGAAGACCTGCGGAAAGCGGGTGGCAGAAAATGGATGAGCAAAGCTGAAGACCGAGCTCAGTGACGTGCATTAGGAGAGGACTACGTCTAGCAGTGGACATATATAGGCTGATGATGATGATGGTCAAAACAGATACTGCCGTACTGCTGTGAAATTGCTTTTTACCCCGACTACGGCGAAGCAAAGGAAGGGTTGTGTTCAAACTGAAAACTTAGTACTATTTTGACAAGTTAGGTATCAATCGATTCGTCTTCATCGCAAGAGTGTCATAGGCTATTTTTTACCCGACCATAGTCGGGTTTTTGTTTTTGAACTTTCTTGTTTAATTAAGGCAATCAACACATTGAGTTGAAAAAATATCAAGTGCTATCATAAGTTGTATAACAGTGAAAACCGTATTTGAATAGATCCTTCTAATGTATTAGTTTTTACGTGATGCTATAATACACATACAAACAGACAGACAACACTTTTAAAAGGTTTTTACTGTTGGATAGCTTAGCATGGGATTTAGAATCTGATGATAAATTTATGAACGCTTTTTTATGAAATTTGTTAAGTACATAGGTGCTGGAATAACACATAGGATACTTTTATCCTAGAAAAAAAAGCACTCGGGTTAAGCTACAGGACGCTGCTAGTCCCTAAATAGACGATAACATCGTCTTAAAGGATATGTCTTGGAACTGTCTCTGTTGCTTGCTTGCTGTCTCTGTTGTTCTTTCGAGAGTCACATCACCGTGCATCTCCGGTTCAGTGGATTGACACCCTTATTGAGGAAAAGGAAGGTATTTTAAAGGCAGTTAAGCCACAAAAACGTAATTATATGGCAATAAAAATTATAAGCAAATTTAAAATTTCAATGCATTTTATTGTCTTACATTTATGTTTCGCAGTTCATTTTCACACAAGAAAACAATTATGAGACTTTGAAATCTGATAACATTTTATCTCCGACGAGTTTGAATATCTTCGCTGTTATGTTTATTTTTAAGTTTATTACACAACACTACCCAGTAAATATAATTTATAAAGTTGTCTAATCTGAATAGTTACTGCACATGAGTGACTAGCAAAACATGTTCGTTTGATTGTTATGGTATTTTCAAAATGCTTCGCCAATAATCAAATAGTATACAAATACGTCCAAATAACAGATAATACAGTAGTATATACAGCAGTATATTATTGACAGTAAATCTGATACTGACTGATAATATTGATATATATATTTAAACTTAGTATTTTACCAGAAGCGGAATTCTAACTTTATGTCCCGGTGTATACTGTGGTGTATGTGGTTAGCATTACAACCAAACTTCATATTGTCAATTTTACTTTGGTGATATTGCTACATTTTGTCATCACATCTTAAAACTTTTAGTAAATGAATTACTATTTCTAATATCACTACCGGCTATGACTCACGTGTTTATTGCCTCTGTACTAGCTCGAGAGAAGTTTTTGTACCCAAATAAGTGCGTAAAGCGATGGAGATTCGATTGCTAATTTCAACCCAGACCGTGGATGGACTCTGACTATATCTCGGAAGACTGTTCTTAGGGCCGTATTAATAAACCGATCTAAACTCCAAGAGCGCTCTTTAGAGCGATCTCAAGATGCGAATCTAATTATAAACACATCTTAAGCTGTTGATTGAGATGCCGTAATCAGCGAGTTAGTGTTTAATAATAAATCAATCTCGACTCTCAAGGGCGCACTTGCGATGTGCTTTGAAATGCAGAATGTTGAGTGCAGTCGATCCGATTTACCACGCGTAGTTTCTTACCACTGTATTGACTTCATCCGTGGTTTACTATAAAAAATTACAGTCCATCTCGTAACAGAAATAATATTTACACAAACAAGAATATAATTTTATGCAATAACATCAGAAAAAAGTAGAAGTAGTGTATGTAGTAAGTAGACGTATTTTCACTCAGTGAAAAAATGTTATCTAGCCAGAGATAGACTGCCCTAGTTTTAAGATAAATTAAAAAAAAACTATATTTTAATATAATTTATACAAGTTTAATGATAGGGAAATGTCTATGTACAGAGAAATCGAACTCCGGAGGCGTGGTGGAGTCCCTCTTGTGACCTCCCGCTAACAGTTTCAGTACTACGAAATTCGTTTTGGCTACTTTTAGGAGATCCGTTATCTGTAAAAGAAAAAATACTGTTATTTTTTTATTATGTTTTTGCTACTAAATCAAATAGGATACTACGTCATTCATTCATTTCTTTAAAGAAAAGTATAATATCCTATTTTATCTACACTCATGTCGTAAAATCCAGATTATGAATTCAAAAATGGTGGCATAATGACATACTTTACGCACGGCACATCTCTAATAAGAAAAAATAATTATGACACTGTTTTTAAACTAAACAGTGTTATATATTTTTTACCCATTATAGCACCGGTTTGGCCCCGGCCAACGAGGGTTTTGGCCATATTATCTATGGCGGCGCAACCGTATGCGCGCGAATTCGCTGTGGACTGAGGAGTGGACTGGATTTTGGCACCACAATTTACTTTACATTAGTACCTAACCAATTTAATGTATTTTGTTGGTCAAAAGTTTTATCCTCATTAAAACTGTCCAACAGCAGTGTTAGTGAGGAGAGTTTGACTCCACCTTACATTACGGAAACAGCAACGAACAAGACGAACGAGCTTTTACCAGCAACATCAAGAAAATATTACTACTATTTTGTAAGTGCCTATTGCACGAGTGTAGATAAAGTAGAGTATGAAACGGCGCATAACTAGGTAACACTAGAGTACTACGGCTCGTTTTTTAAACTCTTGTGTTTTAATAGCCCTTGTTATGCAACCGTTTCATAAACTATTATTATGCGGATTACGGCTATTTTGTTCGGTTGAATACGTAAATGGAGGATTGAATAATATCGCTGCCTTTGTTGTCATGACAACACGATGTTACATTTCTTCAGACTATAAAATAAGTACTTTTTTCTTTTCTTGTTTATGCTGGGTATGGTATAAGCGACATAAAACTGCATTTTATGCTCTAGTGCACAAGTGTTGCTTCTCTAATTCTCTATGGTCTCCGACCCGAGCCTAATGTTTCATATAGAAAGTTGAAAAAAGAGTGGCGGGAAAGGAGCTCTCATGTTTTATGTATTTGAATAAGTTATCACTTTTTAATTTCCTCGCAATCCTATTGAAAAGCAGAGTGTATAACTCGTTTGTAAAACAAGGCATTTTATCTTCGACTTCAATATCTACCCTCGCCTTCAGCTCGAGCGGATAAACGTCTCGGATAAAATGAATTGTGTACAATTGGTGTACAATCTACTATTGTCTTACCTCCTGATCAGGAGTAGTGATGGTTTCCAACAGCGTCCGCGCTTGCTGGAAATGCTTGCAGCCGCCGAGGTATAATATCACAGGATTTTCGTACCTGAAACAAGCATGATAAGAAATGAACTACATGAACACATTCAAGACTTTAAAAGTTATTTAGATGTTTAATCTCATGTACGAACGTATAAACTTGTTTCTAAGTTATTGCACCTACGAATAAGTAATAAGTCAGGAAACGTAACAGCGTTAATAAAATTACCCAACAAAAGTCGTGCCCAAGTAGGTGGGGCTTAAAAGTCGTGTCCAGCGCGTCATCAGTCGTACATTTTTCATGCAAGCGAGCACACGTCATATCTTCGCGTACGTTTTAATTTTATCATTGTGAACTACAGCTGTGAATCATCATGCCAGCATGTGTTGTGAAGTGGTGCAGGAGCCATACAAGATTAAAATGTCCAGGGATCACTTTTCACTAGTAGTAGTTGCAAAATTATAATTATATTCAAAGAAGTTCAAATACATTATCAAACCGCGATGGTCAATACTATGCAAAATGAAGTCAGTCAATTTTTGCACTAAAGTTTAATTTCTACTCGATGAAATTTTGAAATTAAGCTGTTATTTTTTTCACGCAGATGATTCATACCTAAGAAACGTCAACATATTTAGGAGAATACTAAACAAAATGAGCAAATAAAAAATATTGAACGATTACAGTTGTTATGTAATATAGGTTCGGCTTTTCGACTCATGTGAATAACAATAGCATTAAGAAAACAGTTCATAGTTTGATCGAATTAAAGCACGTTTAATTTTTCAGGCTACTGAAAATTCACCTTCTGGAAATTTTGAAGTGTTTGAATTACCTGAGTTGCTCAAAAAAACAAATAATGCAAACCCTCAAGGAATAAGGCACAAAAACTTGTAAGATTTCACTATTATTTTTTGCACTTAATATTTAGGTTTGATAGGAATTTTATTTTAGCTGTATATGTGTATCTATTTCAATTAGAGACAGTCTTTCATAGATTTGAAACTGATCTTCAATAAGGTTATTTTCAGGAGAATAATATCAACACTGAATGTAATGACGGTGTTGAAGACAACACCGTCATTACATTCAGTGTTGATATTATTCTCCTGAAAACAACACCGTCATTACATTCAGTGTTGATATTATTCTCCTGAAAATAACCTTACCAACCAAGAAAAAGAACCAAGAAAAACAAAATTAAAAAATAATCTTATTTCAACCGAAGTCTTTAGTTTTGAAGAAAGAGGATCATGCGTTACGCCGATAAATATACCATCGTCAGATATTGGATCTGCTCTGAATACTCCTACAACACACATTTTAAAGCAAAAACTAAGAAAAAAACTATTTTGGCAGTATAACGACTATCACAGATCAGAAATCTACAACGCCCAAATAAAAGATTAACTATGAAGAATATTTCACTTAAAATATTTTATCCCAATTGAAGAAAAATGGATTTGGCAATACTACAGAAAATACTGCATTGAATGATTTTTCGGACGATATAGTTTTAGCCCTTAATTAAAAGGAAAAAGTCAAAAGTTACTTTGATCTTTGATGGCTGTGCATCTAACATCGCTACGGCTAAGATGTTGGGTTGCAATTTTGAAGACACAAACAATTCAAAATCGTTTTTTGACCACCCATCTACCGGAGACCCAGTAGTTGTAATATTAGATCCATTTCATATGGTGAAACTTGTGCGTAACACATTAGAGGAAAAATACACTCGTAGATAAAAACAAGAAAAAAAATTGAGTGGGCACATTTGCAGAA
Source organism: Alsophila aescularia (assembly GCA_946251855.1). Taxonomy (NCBI): domain Eukaryota; kingdom Metazoa; phylum Arthropoda; class Insecta; order Lepidoptera; family Geometridae; genus Alsophila; species Alsophila aescularia. The sequence goes on along the minus strand of OX276377.1, from coordinate 19,993,108 downwards.
ACTGAAAAATGTTCAAGATATCGTTGGATTGCATTTTGGGAATAAATTGTCAAAACGGCATCTATACTTCCGAAATAATATCATGAACGTGAAACTAGCGATTCAAACCTTAAGTCAAAGTGTAGCTGATGCGATTAAGTTTGGTTCGCAACAGTTAAACATGCCTGATTTTCAAGAAACAGATGCAACTGTTAGCTTTTTAGAAACGTTTAACAACCTTTTCGACATACTAAATTCAAGACCGACCGATACGGGTTTAAACACCCTTTTTCAGTGGTAAAAAAAGAAAAACTACATGACGTTTTGGATCAAAGCGAAAAATATATTAAAGGTCTCTAAATCAATGTGCACACAAAAAAAACTCGAACAGTAAATGGACAAAGAGTAACAGTATATACTAACTCTTTGAAACCAATGACCAAAACTCAGTCCAAAACTGGACTTCTAGGACTCCTCATATGTATTTCAAGTTTTAAATTACTTTTTGCACGGCTAGTAGAGTTACAAATATATAAATTTATTTAACCATATTAAGCCAAGATCATATTGAGTTGTTTTTGGAGTGATCCGCAACCACGGCCGTTGCAACAATAACCCAAACGCCTGACAGTTTATGGAAATATATAAAAATAATTTACTGAACTTGAACCTCAGCTCTAAATTCACAGGAGCACATTCCGTTTTAAATTTATCAGAATCCGTCTTCACTACATTGCGAAGAAAGATTCTCTTTTAATGTCTTCTGGACAAAAACTTAATAAATTAATTATATTTCGTGGGACAAAGAATTTAATGAATTGTAAAAAGTGAGCCAAAAAAAAACATTGTACAGTAATATTGTTTTATTACTGACTTGGTCCGGTCCACTTATTTCATAACATCGTCCACTCCGCTATGACTCAGCTGTCATAGCAGACATTGCATTACGCGCGTGAACCAATCCCTGCTTTCGTTCTGAATTTAAACCAATCACCAAGCATGTCTATTTGTAACCTCGGAAGTGATTCGTACTTTGAATCTTACGTCGTTTTGGTTTGAAGTAGGGGCACTTTTATTGTGACATTTGTTCTGAATTATAGAGTTCCTGACTTATTATTTATTCGTAGTATTGCACATATTTTTATACTGAGAGAAGAGGCGAGTACTGTAGTCGCAGCCAATGTATATGTTAATGAAGTTAAGCTCTGTGACGATTGCGCAGGTATCTACTGCTGTGGGGATAAAATAGCATAAATTAAGAGCGAGATAGAAAATGCGAAAAACGAAGCGAGAGAGCGAGGCAGTTATACAATGCTGTCTTCACCTTCAACATTCGGATTGCGCCTGAAAAATAGCAGTTTGCGCAGAGATTAGCAGATAACTTCCGAGACACATACTTTCGCTGCGCCTACTATAGGTCGTTCTGGCAAATAAGTCTTGCTGTTATTAAGTAACCTACTATTAATTACGAACTTTCCCGAATCGCCCCAGTGTCCGAATACCAGCGCTGAGTCTCAGTATTATTCAGAGAGAATACCAGCGCGGCCTTTTTGGCACCGCATATCATACTTTTTGTTATTTTTTTTAGTTTTTTTCTTTGTCATCATCAGTACTTGTCCGCTACTGGAAGTAGGTCTCTCCTATTACAAGCCACTGAGCTCGGTCTTCAGCTCTCTGCATCCAGTTTCAGCTAGCCGCTTTTCGCAGGTCGCCACTCCACCAGGCCTACGTTCCTACGTTTGCTTAAGCGTGGTCTCCACTCGAGAACTAGCTACTCGCTACTTTGGTTCTCCGTCGGATATCTTCATTACGAATCTTGTCCTTCAGAGAAACTCCAAATATAGCTCTCCCCATAGCTCGCTATGCGACCTTAAATTTGTGGACTAGTTTGACCGTGAGTGTCCACGTTTCAGCTCCGTAAGTCAGGACTGGTAGGACGCACTGATTCAGGACTTTTGCCTTCAGGCATTGTGATATGATGTTGAGAAGACTTGACGAAGCTTGCCGAATGCTGCCCAACCCAGCTGAATTCTTCTGATTGCTTCCTTCTCAAAGTTATTCTCAACTAATTGCAATATTTGCTCAAGGTAAACATATTTTTGGATAACTTCACATTGATTGCAATCGGTTGCGATTCAATAAGATCGTTAAACATTGTCCTTATCTGTGTTCATTCCGAGACTGAATTGTCGAGAAGCATCAATTAGGTTGGTCAGCATACTTTGAGTCTTGCAGTGCAGCGACTCCGCTGTTAGGATGATATCATCGGAAAATTCTCAAGTGTGAGATGTTCTCGCCTATTAATAGCCTATGGTGATATTAATGTCCATTCCTTTCCATCGTTTTCTGTTTGTGTATAATATATCTCGTGGTAGTACACTTGAGGCGGCGTCAGGACCGAGAGCGGTGCGAAACGGTGCTTGTATCGCACCGCTTCGTTGTCGAACTCTGACTAGGGCTGCCGGATCTTGCCTTGTAACTTGAAGGCTATTAACGCCTGCAAGATACATTATTCGACTTGCTGCAAAGGCTGTGTCATCTCACAGAACTCGTGGTTGTGCACTTGAGGCGGCGTCAGGACCGAGAGCGGCGCGAAGCGATGCTTGTATCGCACCGCTTCGTCGTAGACTGGGGCTGCCGGATCATGCCTTCTAACTTGAAGTCTACTAACGCATGCAAGATACATTATTCGACTTACTGCAGAGGCTGTGTCATCTGACAAAACTCGTGGTAGGGCACTTGAGGCGGCATCAGGACCGAGAGCGGCGCGAAGCGAAGCTTGTATCGCACCGCTTCGTTGTCGAACTCTGACTGGGGCTGCCGGATCTTGCCTTGTAACTTGAAGGCTACTAACGCCTGCAAGATACATTATTCGACTTACTACTGCAAAGGCTGTGTCATCTCACAGAACTCGTGGTAGTGCACTTGAGGCGGCGTCAGGACCGAGAGCGGCGCGAAACGGTGCTTGTATCGCACCGCTTCTTTTTCGAACTCTGACTAGGGCTGCCGGATCTTGCCTTATAACTTGAAGGCTATTAACGCCTGCAAGATACATTATTCGACTTACTGCAAAGGCTGTGTCATTTAACAGAACTCGTAGTAGTGCACTTGAGGCGGCGTCAGGACCGAGAGCGGCGCGAAGCGATGCTTTTATCGCATCGCTTCTTTGTTGAACTATGACTGGAGCTGCCGGATCTTGCCTTGTAACTTGAAGGCTACTAACGCATGCAAGATACATTATTCGACTTACTGCAAAGGCTGTGTCATCTCACAGAACTCGTGGTAGTGCACTTGACGCGGTGTCAGGACCGAGAGCGGCGCGAAACGGTGCTTGTATCGCACCGCTTCGTTGTCGAACTCTGACTGGGGCTGCCGGATCTTGCCTTGTAACTTGAAGGCTACTAACACCTGCAAGATACATTATTCGACTTACTGCAAAGGCTATGTCATCTCACAGAACTCGTGGTAGTGCACTTGAGGCGGCGTCAGGACCGAGAGCGGCGCAAAACGGTGCTTGTATCGCACCGCTTCGTTGTCAAACTCTGACTGGGGCTGCCGGATCTTGCCTTGTAACTTGAAAGCTACTAACGCATGCAAGATACATTATTCGACTTACTGCAAAGGCTGTGTCATCTCACAGAACTCGTGGTAGTGCACTTGACGCGGTGTCAGGACCGAGAGCGGCGCGAAACGGTGCTTGTATCGCACCGCTTCGTTGTCGAACTCTGACTGGGGCTGCCGGGTCTTGCCTTGTAACTTGAAGGCTACTAACGCATGCAAGATACATTATTCGACTTACTGCAAAGGCTGTGTCATCTCACATATCTCGTGGTAGTGCACTTGAGGCGGCGTCAGGACCGAGAGCGGCGCGAAACGATGCTTGTATCGCACCGCTTCGTTGTCGAACTCTGACTGGGGTTGCCGGATCTTGCCTTGTAACTTGAAGGCTACTAACGCATGCAAGATACATTATTCGACTTGCTGCAAAGGGTGTGTCATCTCACAGAACTCGTGGTAGTGCACTTGAGGCGGCGTCAGGACCGAGAGCGGCGCAAAACGGTGCTTGTATCGCACCGCTTCGTTGTCAAACTCTGACTGGGGCTGCCGGATCTTGCCTTGTAACTTGAAGGCTACTAACGCCTGCAAGATACAATATTAGACTTACTGCAAAGGCTGTGTCATCTCACAGAACTCGTGGTAGTGCACTTGAGGCGGCGTCAGGACCGAGAGCGGCGCGAAACGATGCTTGTATCGCACCGCTTCGTTGTCGAACTCTGACTGGGGCTGCCGGATCTTGCCTTGTAACTTGAAGGCTACTAACGCCTGCAAGATAAATTGAACATAAATATATTAAATGTCTGAAATAGCTAAGGCTAAAGAAACAAATAAAAGAGTCATGGTCTCATGGCGCATAATGTTATAATTTATATCAGTGTCAAAATAATATTAATTGTCAACAAATGAATGTGGCGGTATTGCCTGTTTATAAATATGATAATTAAACGCGGCAGCTCCTTCATATCCTACGACGTTTCTTTGTCTGCTGACCAGCAGTGCAATAAACTGGAGCAAAAACCTAATTAAGCTCCAAATTCAGACACGCATTGACGATCAGCTTGCGTTATCTGTTCTCTCCAAGTCTATGATCTTGGGTTTGATTAGGTATCTTATTTGTTAATATTAATTGTTTTAATCAAACCTATCTCACTGAACCAGCCGCATATGACAGAGCTTAGAAACTAGACGAGCCTTATAGAAACTATGCGTGTTCTATAGAAACTATTTATACATATGTAGAGGCTAGCTGTACCTTTTAGAAACAAGACATACCTTATAGAAACTGAACGTACATTAAATAAACTATACGTCTCTTATAAAAAGTAGAGGTACCTTACAGGATCTAGAGATAAACTAGACGTATATTATAGAAACTGGCCGAACATTATAGAAACTAGATGACCGTTATAGAAACTAGACGTACATTATATCAATTAGACGTACGTTACAGAAACTAGACGTACATTATATAAACTAGACGTACGTTAAAGAAACTAGACGTACATTCTATAAACTAGACGTATATTATAAAGAAAGAAAAAAATAAAGAAAAATCGTTTATTCAACACTTATAAAAAAAGTAGCAAATTAACATATAAATTAAACATCTAAGTGTAAACTAGAAAACAAGTACAGAACTAGTTATAGAAACTAGACGTAAGTTATATAAACTAGACGTACGTTATAAAAAATAGACGTACATTCTATTAACTAGAGGTACATTATAGAAACTAGACGTACATTATATAAACTAGAGGTACATTATAGAAACTAGACGTACATTATAGAAACTAGACGTACCTTATAGAACCCGCCGCACATGTTCTGCATAACCTGACACATGAGGCCCTCCCTAGCGTAAGGCTTGACTTTCTTCTTCTGCTTCTTTTCTTTGCGTTTAGCGTCGACACCGCGCCGCGCGCTCTCTCCCGCTAGCCCTTCCGCGCGGCCCAGCGCTGATACTAGCCAGCCGTATAGGAACTCGTAGAGATACCTGGAAATGACGATCAAAATATGAAGTTTATCTACACTTATATGAACTCAAAAATGGTGGCATAATTATATACATTACGCAAAAAATGAGACATAGATATGAAAACAGTGTTCATGAGGAGAATTTGACTCCACCTGACATCACGGAACAGCAACGAACATGACGAACGAGCTTTTACCAGCAAAATCAAGAAAATATTACGACATATTTTTGTTTTCATTAAAAGTATGTTCCTATTGCATGAATGTAGATAAAATAATGTATGAAACGGCACATAACTAGGTATTAGAACACTAGAGTGATACTATTAAAAAACTCGCCTACGGATCATTTTTAAACTCACTCTCGTGTTTTAGTTCCCCTCATTATGCAACCGTTTCATAAACTACTATTTTAGATGTTTGCAACAGTTGCGACGTGTTTAAAAATCAATTAAGCATCTTTTCAATTACTGCCACTTCTGAGAGCATAAGCTTATTGTTCCGTGTATTGTCGCCTTGTATCATTTATGAGGCCTATGATGATATATCACATCAGTAGCTGCGCCCCGCGGTTTCACCAGCTTGAGTTATGATGATGAAAGTATTCTATGTGTTATTCCAGGGTATAAGCTATCTCCATTCCAAATTACATCAAAATCCGTTCAGCCGTTTCAAGAAGCCGTGAAGAAGTGTTAACATAAAAAACTAATACAACGAACATCCGTTTTGCACCGTGCGCTCTCATTGGTCAACTGTGAATCAGCAACTCTTCATTAGATCTATACTAACTTTTCGGCCTAACTGGTTGGCGCGACGTTTCTTTGGCGCGTCCTACAGCCTAAAAGGCTTGATGGATATTGATAAATGAGATTACATTGGATTTGTCTTAATCACGACTATGTCACTCACGTGATTAAGACAAGTGAGTGTGAGTTTCAAAACTAATATGGCGGCTTACAGCTTAAAATTAAATTTTACCATATTGTATTTCCGACGCAACAAAAAATTACCAAAACCCATCGAGTGAGGAATCAATGTGATGGTCTTTATTTCAAGGCGCATTACGAGCGTTACCTGTGGTTACCAAAAGTCAGTAAAAATAAAACAATTTAAGCGCGCGCATACGTGTTGATCCTACCAAAAACCATTCCAAAAATATATATATACCTACTTAAGGGAAATTAAAACTAAAAAATACATATAAATTATTAAAAGAAAAAACGACTGCGAACTAAACTAAAAAGAGGCGAACATTCTTTAGATTCTTAGTTTTGTTTGCAGTCGTATATTTTATTATTATTGCTTTGTGTTATTTTTTAATGTTTTTGTAATATTTATTAATATAACCCTCGGTGGCCTCGCATCGTTCTTTGAACCTAAATCTACACTAATATTATAAAGAGGAAAAATTTGATTGTTTGTTTTTTGTTTGTAATGGATAAACGCAAAAAATACTGAACCGATTTTTAAAATTCTTTCGCCTATAGGTACTAGGTAGCTACATTATCAGTGAGTAACATGGGCATTATTTTATTTTTCAAAAAATTTGACATCCCTACTAAAATTGTAATAATGTAACCCAAGGTACCAAAAATAAAGAACGGAATTTGACATGGAAACGAAATAATAACAAGTCTGTCAAGTAAGTGACTTTGCAGTTGTCTATGTTCAAGAAACAGCAATGATTTTGAATTACGCATACTGTTGTTTTTTTTAACCCCCAAACAAAGAGACGGGTGTAATAAGTTTAGGGTGTGTATCACTGTGTCACTGTGTGTGTGGTGTCTGTGGCATCGCAGCTCCGTTCCAATCGTATAGACCGATTTTGATGAGGTTTTTTTCGATTTGAAAGCTGATAGAGATGGTTCTGAGCTATAGTGGGGGAGGGGAAAGGGGGGGAGGGATGAGAATCGTAGCTTCCAAACGAATGGACTAATTTTGTTGCGGATTTTTTATGTTTGAAAACTGATGTGATCGAGATAGTTCTTAGCTATATGGGGAGAATGAACGGAACGAATGAACGGAACGAATGAACGGAACGAATGAACGGAACGAATGCACGGAACGAATGAACGGAACGAATGAACGGAACGAATGAACGGAACGAATGAACGGAACGAATGAACGGAACGAACGAACGGAACGATTTAGCTGCGGTTTTTGTTTGAAAGCAAAAAACCTCAGTAAACCTCCTGGTTACCTCAGTAAACAGGACGGTTTATAGATATAATGGGCGAGGGGGGGTGGTGACCGTAGCTCCAAATCAAATAGACCTATTTTGATGAGGTTTTTTGTTTGAAAACTGATGTGATCGAGATGGTTCTTAGCTATATAGAAGAGAAGAGAAGAGAAGAGAAGAGAAGAGAAGAGAAGAGAAAAGGGGGGTTGAGAATCGTATCATTCAAACGAATGGACCAATTTAGCTGCGGTTCTTATGCGTCTTTTTATATTTGAAAGCTGTGGTAAACGAGATGGTTCTTTCTTAGCTATAATGGGGGGGGGGGGAGAGGGGGAAGGAATGGGGGGTGAGAATCGTAGCTTCCAATCGAATAGATTCTATGCGGTTTCTGATGTAATCAAGATGGTTCTTAGCTATACGTGGGGAGTTGAGAAAAGGGGGTGAGAAAGCTAGCAAGCTAGTATTCGTTTGAAAGCGTAGCTCTCAAACGAATGGACCGAATGTGATGTAGTTTTTTCAGTTAGAAAGCTGATGTGATCGAGATGCTTCTAAGCTATAATGGAGGGGTTTTATAAAATTTTCATCACCATCATCATCATCATACTTCACTCTTAAACAGCTGAACGGATTTAGATAAAATTTGAAAATGAGGTAGCTTATAACCTGGAATAACACATAGAATACTTTCATCATACTCAACATCATAGTTCACACTCTCAAACGGCTGAACGGATTTTGATGAAATTTTGAATGGAGATCACTTATATCCTCTTATCATCATCAAACTTTACTCTCAAACGGCTGAACGGATTTTAAAGAAATTTGGAATGGAGATAGCTTATACCCTGGAATAACACACAGGATACTGTTCATCATCATACTTCACCATCATCATCATACTTAACTCTCAAACGGCCGAAAGGATTTTGATAAAATTTGGAATGGAGATAGCTTATACCATAGAATAACACATATCATACTTTCATCATCATCATCATCATCCCTCACGCGGGTGAAGCCGCAGCGCGCAGCTAGTAATATCAATATTTTCAGAATGTCCATTAAAAGACATTTAGTTTGAGCCTCCATTTGATAGTTTTTTTTTTCTGCATAACAACATGGCGTCTAACGGCCGCCATATTGTTTTTACGTTAAACTCACCAGAATATGTAATGGTATTCGTGCACACTGTACAACTCTAGCTCCAGCCCGGACAGTAGATAGGCGACCATGACGCGCAGCACGTGGTATAGCAGCCACGTGCCGAAGCACGCGCGCGGCGCCACACCCGCCGCGCCGCTCACCACCGCGTCCACGCTTTCCGCCTGACAAAACGAACATAACAGAACATAGTAGACATAATAAATAAAAATACTACTAACAAAGGAACGGCTGCAATAGACAGATAAATCCGTACAATGACCCCTCACTACTTAACTTCTCTCACTACTTATCTCTCTTTTCCTTCGCTCGCGCGTCGTATTGCCGTCGCGGAGGCACATATCTCGCATATATGTGCGACCGCGACGGCAATATACATTTATGCGCGAGCGATAGAGATAACTAGTGAGGGGTCATTGTACTGATGTATCTGTCTATCGCGGCCGAGCTTTACTATACTCGTACTCTAATATATAAAAGTGAAACGTCTATTTGTTTGGGGCGTTTTCACGACAAAATGGCTGGACCGATTTTGATAAAAAATTGTATGCAGATACTGTACACAACAGAGACCAACATGGGATACCTTTTATCCGGGAAAATTGAAAGTTGCCACGGGAAAAAGGGAAAATTTCGATTACACGCTTTCATACAAAAACAAATGACATTTTGAATATAGGTCCGTGCTTTACTATACTCATACACTAATATATAAAAGTGAAACGTTGTCTGTTTGTTTGGGGCGTTTTCACTACGAAACCGCTGGGCCGATTTTGATGAAAATTTGTAAGTAGATACTGTACACAACAGAGACCAATATAGAGTACCTTTTATCCGAGAAAATGGAAAGTTGTCATGGGAAAACGGGTAAATTTCTATTACACGCTTTCATACAAAAACAGCTAAGATGGAATTTTGAATATAGGTAGGCCAAATGCCCACTCCCGCTCTCTTTTCTCTGCCCCTGCAGCGACTCGCTATACCGCTCGGTACGTATAAACACTCACTAGCCAATCACTTACAAGTCACGAGTGCATTTTCAGATAATAATAAATGCTGTTAATTATTTTTTTCTTATATTGCACTAGGGAATGAGATGAATACTAAAGACTTTGGAGACCAAAGCATAGAAACAAAATTTAAGGTTTGAGATTTATTATCAGTTTTCTCGTGCATATTCGTCTGTATTATTCTCGTAATAAATCCCACAATTTCTTCAATAAGTGACAGGAGGATGTTGAAAATGTTTCTGTTTTTTTCAGCGATCCATTCTAGCCAATGCATTCATCAAAACAAAACTGACTCGCCGCTTTAGCAACATACATATAAACAACTAATGATTCGGCTTCGCACTGATAGCGCTCAACATCGCAAATTTTTCTTACTTTTAACAATTCTTTAGCCGTCGTAACTTCTAAAAAAAATACGCCATACGTGGTGTTGACCATAGACAACTGCATTATTACTCAAGTGCTTGGTAGGTTATTATTCCGTTTCCATGGCAACATTTCAATATTATTTCGTTTCCTTGACGTCATTCCGTTTTGTATTTATGACAACTTGGGTTACATTATTGCAATTTTCAAAGAAGAATTTTTAAAATCAATTTTGTATTTGTTGAGTTTATCCACTACAAACAAACATACGAAAAAGAAAACAAATCTTTCCTGTTTATAATATTAGTGTAGATACGCCTACTCATTCACGCTACTCTCTCGGCCAAATACGGCTTCATTGTCTCGCCCCTTAACAGCACACGTTACGTGTAATCAAGTCATGCACTCTTCTTCTCGTCCGAGCGCTCGGTCCGATGCAATGTATCGCCACTGCACTCGTTACGAGTAATCAAGGGAAAGGCGGAAAGCGCGCGACACGGAGTTTGTCGTTACATGACTTGTATGACACAAATTCAACATCACACTACACTGCCTGTCATAAAATTATCTTAATAATTAATTCGTAATCCCACCTCTTCCTGCAAAGCCGCGAACTCGTCGAGCAGTAAAGCGAGCTTGTCCCGCTGCCGCGCGCGGTTGTGCCCGCACACCTGCAGCAGCACAGCGAAGGGGCGCACGCACCGACTCAGGAAGTTCTCTACGAACTCGCGTGCCTGGAAACAATGTATATTGTATTTGCGGAGTGTTAGCAAGCATTTACCGTGTTTCCTGAGGATAACTAGTTTGGCCAAAGTGATATCTGCGGATACGGAGGTTGGCCATAGTCATTGATATCTGCGGATACGGGGGTTGATCAATATCTCGATAATCTATGTGCAATAAGACCCAAAAAGTGATAACTTTCAATATTTTTGCAAGAGTTTAAAAAGTGACAACTAACACTTACTAAGAACTGGGAAATTAATAAAATATAAGTTTTAAACTAAAATCCGACTACGGTCTTTATAGAGGACTAAAAATAATTTTCAAACATTTTAGAAATTAAAAACTTTAGAAGAGTGGGAGTGAGCTTTACTTGGTAATACTGGTAAATTTATATCGCACTCCTCACTCTTTTCACTGTTCATTCCTTTTTTTATTAGCGTTGTTGGTTGGTGATTCAATATATTGCGTTCGTCAACGAAAAACGGTCAATAATACGAGAAATAATTAATTTTTCGCACTTGAGATTCGCGGATGACATATCGTCTTTGTGGCAGAAACGTTGCAGGACTTGCAACAGATGTTGGACAGCCTAGCTGATTCGTCTCAACGCAATGGTCTCCGGATGAACTTGTACAAAACCACAGTTACGTTCAATGAACATGTTATTTCGGAACCAATTGCTGTTAACGGAACTGCTCTCGAGGTTGTTCAGGAGTATGTTTATCTATGGCAAATTTTGCAATTAGGTAAAAACTTCGAGAGAGAGAGAGAGAGAGAGAGAGAGAGAGAGAGACCCACAGAAGAATACAGCTGGGATGGACAGCATTTGGGAAACTTCCTCGAGTCTTCTCGTCGCCAAGACCGCAAAGTTTGAAGACATATTCAACCAGTATGTCCTACCTGTTATGACATAAGGATACGAGGCGTGGACACTCACGGTACGACTAGTCCACCAAACCAAAGTCGCTCAGCAGGCTATGGAAAGTGCTATGCTCGGAGTTTCTCTGAAATATCGTATCCGGAATGAGGTGATCTGGCAGAGAACCAAAGTTGTAGAAATATCCCTTAGAATTCGTCAGCTGAACTGGCAGTGGAATGGTCATATGTGTCGTGTTCTTGAGTGGAGACCGCATCTCGTTAAACGTAGTGTAGGGCGCCCTCCAGCTTAGTAGAGCGATGATATACACAAAGTGGCTGGCAGCAGTTGGAAGAGAAGAATTGAAGATCGGGCTTAGTGGCGTGCTATGAGAGAGCCCTGTGTCTAGCAGTGGACTGACACGGGCTGATGATAATGAAAGGAATAATTTGGAGTGAAATGTGGTAACTGTAGCATTATAAGCCGAATACCACCCGCAATCCAAACTTTAGAAAATAAATAGTAGCTGCATGAAGGTATAACCTGATGTACCTGTATAACCTGATGAAGGCATGACCTCTTAAAATATCGCCACTGGTGGCATAATTAGAATATTTTCTCACCTGAGGCGTGGTCACCACGGGCGATTTGGGCGTCAACGCAGGTGGGTTGACAAAGCTCTTGATGGACTCGCGCAGTATTTCTACGAACGCTTGCTGCGGGCGCGGCGCGGCGGCCGCGACCGGCGCGCTCTGAGACAAGGACGCGGTGTTGGCGGGCGACGGGCTCAGGTAGAGCAGTTGTAGCGCAGAACGGGACAGAATGCAGGCGCGTTGCCGGCTGAACTCCTGGAAGAAGTCCTGGAAACAACGTTGTTGTGCAGATTTACTTAGTGGAATATACAGAATATTCAACAATTTTATCAATTCATTAAAATGTTTACTATGCAGGAAAATCTGTAACATAAATGACACATAATTGCAGCGCCTTACGCACTTGATGAGGGTTTAGCGCTGGAAGTTTGGGAAGTACAAGCGCTGTTTGAACTAAGGGTCATAGTTACCAGTGCAGTATGGAAGTTAGTGGCCGAAGTGATCTTCCACGCGCGCCGCAGCCGCGTCACCAAATCGTCCAAGTATTTCAGTGCGAAGCTTGATACTTCAATAGTCTTGGAAGGTTGTACGCAGTTAGTGCTGTTGAATTAAGGGTCATAGTTACCAGTGCAGTATGGAAGTTAGTGGCCGAAGTGATCTTCCACGCGCGCCGCAGCCGCGTCACCAAATCGTCCAAGTATTTTAGTGCGAAGCTTAATACTTTAATAGTCTTGGAAGGTTGTACGCAGTTAGTGCTGTTGAACTAAGGGTCATAGTTACCAGTGCAGTATGGAAGTTAGTGGCCGAAGTGATCTTCCACGCACGCCGCAGCCGCGTCACCAAATCGTCCAAGTATTTCAGTGCGAAGCTTGATACTTCAATAGTCTTGGAAGGTTGTACGCAGTTAGTGCTGTTGAACTAAGGGTCATAGTTACCAGTGCAGTATGGAAGTTAGTGGCCGAAGTGATCTTCCACGCGCGCCGCAGCCGCGTCACCAACTCGTCGAAGTATTGCAGCGCCTCGCCGCGGGGCTTGATGCGAGTGTAGCGCGGGAAGGTTGGAGGCAGTAAGCGCTGGTTTATCATTGGCTCAAAGCCCATTGGGTTTGGCGAGTCCGCTGAAAAGATAGATAGGGTATTTTTTAAGGTTCCGTAGTCAAACAAGGAATCCTTATAGTTTCGCCATGTCCGTCCGTCCGTCTGTCTGTATGTATGTCACAACCATTTTATTAAGACACTATTATCACTACAAGTTTGAAAATTTGCCACATAATTAATATTTATTACCGCTACGTAAGTGTATAAAAATATATTTAAACAACAGTTTTTTGGAGTTTCTCCCGCGCTAGAGAAGTGAAGAAAAGAACCACCCGTCGTGCCAACCAGACTTATGGTATTAGGCCGAAAAGTTAGTATAGATCCGATGAAGAATTTTTGTTTCACAGTTAACCAATGAGAGCGAGCGGTGCAAAACTGTTGTTCGTTGTTTTTGTTATTTTTTTCATTTACACATCTGCCAGGCGTCCCGGGACGGCTCATTTTTTATTTCGTTTCCTTTTCGAAATATTCGGCTCTAAAATTACCATTTTGCTTGAATTACAACTGAACAAATAGCTTTAAAACATAAAGTAAGGTAAAGTCTGGGGTACTACTGCATAATACGAATTCACTATCAAAATTATCACGTCTATCGGGTTTAATAGTTTTTGAAATATAGATGACCAAAATAACGCATTTTATGCCCGCGTCAACTCTGAACAAATTCCATAGTGAGAGACGACATAATCCTACCATGTTTGTTTGTCGTATGAGATAGTGATGGCCTCTGGTGTCAGAGTTCGTAAGGCCGCCCGACGTCCTCTGACATGGCTTAACGACTGCTATTAATCAATAAAAGCCGGGACCGACAGCTTAACGTGCCCTCCGAAGCACAGAGCGATGGAAAACCGCACATAACTTAAAAAAGTCATTGGTGCGGAGCCTACGATTGAACCCGGTATCGTTGGATTCTATGTTGCACCACTGAACCGTTAGGCTACCATCGCTTCCAATCCTACCATTAAAACAGCTTTGTTAGCGTATACGTAATAAATACTGGACCAATTGCAATGCGGTTTTCACAGTTGGGCAGCTTAGGGCTCCTATAGCTAAATAAGGGGACACTTATCAATTTAAATTTACTGGACCGTTAAGTTGAAATTTGGTACACAATATGATTTTTTGTGATACAACCAAAAACGGACGTGTAACGTAAATAATTGAATTTTGAGTATAGGAAGCAAATATAAAGATTTGCAAACTGTACCTTGTGACATATCAAATGAAAGGGCTTGTTTTGAGGGTCTCAATATATTTTTTATTTATAGTTGACTATTCCCAGGCAGTTGTTGAACTTTCCATTTTTAAATTGTTTTGATTAAGTACCTAAATAAAAATACCCTATTAAGGTGTTCAAAACGCAGCACTTTACGACACAAGTTCAATAATAATTCCTCTCGTAACAATGTTCTCAATTTTCATCTGCCTGAAAATCTGTAGGTTCTAAGATTACAATGAGCAAAATAGCACACATGAACTTTACCTAACTTTTCATCAATAAAAACTACTTATTACCTGTCAAGCATTAATCCACAGTTTTTTTAAGATCCTTCTTATTTTGACAGAATCATAAGAATTAGACACAGCCAAAGTAGTACTAAACCTGGATTTTCAACTCACGATTCTCTAAAGGCTCTCATTTCCATTCTGTCATAATAAGATCCTTCTTATTATGATAAGATCCTTCTTATAATGATAAGATCCTTCTTATTATGACAAAATCATAGGAATTAGACACAGCCAAAGTTGTAGTAAACCTGGATGTTCAACTCACAGTTCTCTACAGGTGTTAAGTTATTTAAGTAAATATATGAAAATTGATTATTCCCATGCAGTTTGTGAACTTAATTAGATACAGCCAAAGTTGAACTAAACCTGGATTTTAAACTCACAGTTCTCTACAGGCTGCGTTCCTTTCGCAGCCGTCTTTATAATGACCTTCATCATTTCGGAACACCCGTTCAAGAGCGCCACACAGTCTGCCCCAGAAGTTGAGTCCCTCTTTGTAATCAGGAGTAAGGCTTGATAGAACATTCTGGTGAACCTGATGCGTGCTGCTAACGCTGTCCAGAGATTGTTCATCTGAAAAAGTATATATTACCACGTTTTTATTAAGTCACTGTCTTGTTTGTCTGTCTAACTGTCGTTCCAGGCGGAATCTTGCAACTCAAATTTCAAGCACTTCCCGTTTAGCTATCCGGCTGAAACTTTCAGGGTAGCTCACAACTTGACGAAAAAGCATTATTTAAAAAAAACGTTATTTTTAGGTTAGTTTTTTAAACTACATTAGCTGCTTGTTTATTGTTGTTAACAAGAACAACAACAAAATGACTGCAGAGATACTCAAATGCAAACATATTGCAGACGCAGACTGACTGACTGCTTTTTAGGTAGAATAGAATGCTGAACACCATAGGTCATAACCTAATAACCTAAATTTCCACCCAAAGGCAGGATTATCATTGAATGTTTGTTGTTTTCATGAAACGGTAAATTTGTTAGTAAGAAAGATCGAAATCCCGTGCCTCTGCGTGTCATTTCTAAAATAACTGCTCAACAGATGTTAATGTTGAAGATGATATACCAATCTTGATATTATACATTTAATAAAGCATATAATTATTTCCTAAAGGATTATTAGATACTAGCTTATGCTCGCGGCTTCGCACGCGTGGTCATTTCTGTAGGTTAAAAGTACTCTTTGTTCTATTCCAGGACCTAATATACCAATATACCAACATTTGATCAAAATTCCTTTAGCCATCAAAAATATTTTTATCGATTGCTCGGCTTCTACTCATCGGATTGAGACACAAAGTACCCCAGTTTTTAAGTCAAAACATAAGCTATCCAACAGTGAAAACCGCATCGCAATCGGTCCGGTAGTTTTTACGTGATGCGCGAACAAACATACAGACAGACAAACAGACAAATAAACAAACAGATAGACACGAATTTTTAAAATGTTATATTCTTGTTCAGTAGCTTATTTTATATACCCTAAACCATTTATTTTTTTATTATCTTCTTATTACAGACTTTTTCGTTCCTACTGCTTTATTATAAGTATAGATGTTCTTGCTAAGTAGGCATTAATCCTATTATTATTTGACGACCGGTTGGTCTCGTGGCTAGAGACCCTAGGTACGTAATAAAACGGTCGCAGGTTCGAGTCCTGCAAGGTGCAATCATTTGTGTGATGAGCAGAAATGTTTGTTTCCGAGTCATGGATGTTATAATATTCGTATCTATGTATGTTTATCCGTTATCTAGTACCCATAGTACAGGGTATCCTAGTTTGGGGCTAGGTAATTGGTGTGGAATTGACCCGAAAAAATATATATATATATATATATATATAATCAGGGGCTTTGAGTCGTCCAACGACTATGTCAATCCCATAGTGTACGCATCAGTTTTTAACAGCTTTTGACCAGTTTATATGTGGATTGATAGAGCATCCTAGCTGCGCCAGATGTTTGCGCAGCTAAGATGCTCTGGATCAGACCCACATCAAGCCGGTTTATATTTATCACCTTGAATATTTCATCTCTCATAGATGCACTCCACACAATCCACACACACACCACACACACACACACTCCATAAGAAAATGGTAAACATCTTCCATAATACCACATACATCACAATTGGGGCTATTTACTTTCTTCAACAATTACACCTTGAATAGTTCATCTCTCATAGATGCACTCCACACAATCCACACACACACCACACGTACACACTCCATAAGAAAATGGTAAACATCTTCCATAATACCACATACATCACAATTGGGGCTATTTACTTTCTTCATCAAATATTTAAATTTATTAAAAGCATATGTCCAGAGCGCAATCTATGAGCAATTACAATTAACTTCCTACTAAACTTCACATCGGCACACCATGGTATACGAGGAGGGTCACTTTGCATTGTTCTGTACCATATTCCCTTTTCGAGAGAGACAATATCAAAATACTCCTTCCAATGAGATGTAATTATACTTTTGTATTGGATAAGTACTTCTGAGTATTCCGGTTTCAGATGAACTTCCGTACCATTTGATATTGCCTCTCTGGCAAGTTTATCAGCTTCCTCGTTACCACGTATGCCAACATGTGAAGGAATCCATTGCAATCCCAGGGTCACCCCCCAGCTACCAGCACTAGAACTTTATTTAATATGGTATAAGCTATCGATGCACCTCTGTGTCCAGAGGAGCATCGAGCTATATGCTGTAAGGAACTTTTGCTGTCAGACAAAATAATAGCCTTTTTGAGTCTTGCACTGATAACACGTGACAGCGCCTCCGAGATTGCAAAGAGCTCCACAAACATAATGGAGTAATTGGAGATATTCACACATTTAAAACTTTCCCTCACATTGTGACTAGGATCATAAAAAGCCGCTCCACAACCATCTTTCGTTTGGGATCCATCAGTATAAATTTTGTGCAAACCATCATATTTATTGCCTAACATATGAAGTGTGCTATATTTTAAAATTTTATTCTCATATTTATTTTTCGGTTTTATTATATTATCAATCTTAACTTGAATAAATTCCATATTTATGTTTGATTCCCAAGTATTTAAATTAAACATATTTATTGGATTACTAGTATTGACTTTTTCAGTTTTGGTGTCATTATATACAAGTGTTAGTACGGGTTTTTTATTTCTGTTATAGTAAGAGTATGTTGAAGTTAAGTTCGATAGGTCCCTTAATGTATGTTTAGTCACATTATTTGTTAAAGATTGCGACAAATAAAAAAACAAAAAACAAATAAAGTGGGGGTAAACATAATTCATACTCCATAACGTGAATAGGAGTGATTTTAATAAACCCTCCTACTACACGTAATGCAGCACTTTGAATTCTGTCTAACTTTAACAAATTGGTTTTCGCTGCATTGTCATAAACAAAACATGATTAATCTATCCTACTTCTAATTAAAGAAATGTAAACTCTTCGAGGATGTTTTGGGTGAACTCCCCACGACGAGCCTGCTAATTTTTTTAAAATATTAAGTAACTTCATTGAATTCGCATGAATTTTGTTGATATGCCTATTCCACTTCAGTGACCTATCCATCCAGACCCCTAAATATCTAACGCAGTCAACAACCGGAATACTATCTCCATTTATAGTCACATTCACTTGATCTTTTCGTCGTCCTCTACTAAATAGACATAGATGAGTTTTTGAAAAGGAGATGGTTAATCCGATTTGTCCTAATAGTTCAGAAACCAAGGCAATACCGTCCTGAATATCTAACGCACTATTTTCTATGTTTTTATTCTGCACATAAAAAACAAAGTCATCGGCATATTGTAATGTACGTAAGTTATCAACTGCTTTACATATCTTTGATGTTACTATATTAAATAGGAGAGGACAGATTGGGTCTCCTTGAGCTAACCCTTTATCAGTCCATCTCGTTAGAGAACTCTCTTCACCATATTCTTTAATTTGTAGACATCTCCTTTTCAAAAATTCAAAAAGATATTTGCATACTTTAGCTCCAACTTTTAATTCGTCTAACATGATAACTAGTTGATCCACCAGCACATTATTGTACGCACTATCTATATCTAGGAAACATGCAAGTGTGGGTATATTTTTTGCAAAACCAATCTGTATTTGTAGCACTAACCTTACTATGCAATCTACGCTTGACTGACATCTACGAAAGCCAGATGTGGTTTGCCCTAGTATTTTGTTTCTTTTAATAAACCTCTCAATCCTTTTGTTTAACATTGTATGAAAGATTTTACATATGCATGAGATCAGTGAAATTGGCCTAAACTTAGATATAGTATTATTATCAGCATTTACTTTAGGGATGGGTATTATTTTTACGTTACGCCATTGCTCAGGTATTAATGCATGTATAAATATTAAGTTGTAAATTTTGAGAAGGAATAATTTACCTTCTACAGGAAGATGATAAATCATGCTATATGTGATACAATCTTCACCTGGTGCAGTGTCCTTCTTTTATAAGCAGTTTTTGAACTCTTGTGGGGTAAACTCACTCTCTAACTGAGAATTCTGAGAACTGAATACTGGTGGAGAAGGTTCTACGAAATCAGGAGCTAAATCTAGCAATAACGAAATCAAACGGTCGCGGGTTCGAATCCTGCAAGGTGCAATCATTTGTGTGATGAGCAGAAATGTTTGTTTCCGAGTCATGGGTGTTGATATTCGTATTGATGTATGTTTATCCGTTATCTAGTGCCCATATTACAGGGTATCCTAGTTTGGGGCTAGGTAATTGGTGTGGGAGTGTCCCGATTATTATTATTATTATTGTACTTTTTTATCATCTGGCGCACGAACTCGATTTTTCCTCACACCTTTTATCCATCTCATTTTTTGCCACATTTCAGAGGAGCTTGTTGTCTCATTTATCTCGCCACAGAAGTTCTTCCAACTTCTAGACACTGCTCGTCTTATATGCTTTTGAGCGTCTGCTACACTCTTGTTCAGAATATCAAAATTATTTGGCGTTGGATTTTTCCTGTTTTTTTTAAGGCCAAGCGGCGTTTAGCTACTGAATGCGATAAAGCTGGACACCAATAAGGTTTAGGTATGAACGATTGTGATGGATTCATATTAATTTTCAAAAATGGTATATTGTGGTCAGCTGCGTGATTCAACTTTTCAGTAAAGAAATTATACATTGACTGAACATCGCCCTCATTTAATGTGCACAGATTATCGGAAAAACTTTTTTGACATGTATCATGATACGATTTCGAATCGGCATGTTTGTAGTTGCGACGTTTTATGATACATGGTACATCTGAATATTCTAATCGAAATTTAATGAAAAGATGGTCACTACCCAAACTTTCTTTTGTAACAAACCATCTAAAAGGGACCGCTAAATCTGAAGATACAAAAGTTATATCTGGTGTGCTTTTTTGTAACTGACCGTTTACCCATTTAACCCTAGTTGCTTCTCCGCTATTTAAAGTAACAAAATTGTGATCTAAACTAGTATCAAATAGTTGAATACCCCTAGCATTCACTCTATTGGACCAATTTGAATGATGGCCGTTAAAATCGCCCGCTATTATAGTTTTTTCACAGAATTTTAAAAAACAACATCCCAATCACCTTGTGACGTACTGACAGACGGTGAACAATAGACATGCTATAAATTTTACATATTTACAATTGAAAATATGTACACAAACTATTTCAATTCCCGAATTTCTTACAGTATAATACGCGCCACAAAAGATGAGACTTTAGATGCCACGTGGTTTGACTTGCGCAGTAGACGATTTATAGGTCGGAAAGGGCGCGGGAGGACGGCGGGGGGCCGTAGTATGGCACTGCGCATGCGCGTTAGTTGCCTCTCGTTCTCCTCACCCCGTGCACGCACCGCTTGACTCCGAAGTACAGACGAGTGCAACGTGCGTTTATAAATTTCTACGTAGTTTATAGTTGTGTTATATACGAGTGTAAATTTGTGAAATATTGACTATGCCTCGAGGTAAAACATTAAGAAGACAAAGTAGGAAGATGGTTTACGATGTTTATACCTATATGTTAAAAGAAGCAAAGGAAGGCGTACAAAATTTGAAGCAAGTACAAATGCGTACTGCGGCTGCAACTAAAACATTATTAATTACAGTAAAAAGAATTGTGAAGGAAGCAAATAGTTCCGATTTACTAACAATTTTCCGCACTCCTGGAAAAATAAGGTCAAGGCCCAAACTTTTAACCAATATAGACGAATTTGACAAAGGAGTGATAAAAAGATGTATTCACAACTTCCATGTTACGAACAAGGAACTGCCGACCCTTAATAAAATTTTAGCGAAGTTGCGCGATGATATTGCCTTTCCAGGTTCTAATAAAAGTCTACGCCGCATTTTGAAAGACCTTGGTTTTCGATGGAAGAGGACAGAAAATAATCGAAAAATTCTTATTGAAAAATCCAATATCAGACTGAAAAGAATTGAATATCTGGAAAAACTCAGAAAATATCGCCAAGAAGGCCGCTCTATTGTATACACTGACGAGTCTTACGTCCATTCCACGCACACCACCTCCAAATCTTGGTCTGATGATTCGGATAAAGGTCTCAAAAACCCAATATCTAAAGGACAGCGCGTGGTTATTGTATTGTTCCTCTTCTTCCCGGACCGCGATAGTGAACAGACGTGTGTCACTTAGTTTCTGACCTATTATATTTAAAAAATAATAATTTTAACCCGTTTTTTCATTATATAAACCGAAATTTAAAATTGTGAGAAGTACTAGGCGCGCATAAGGCATGAAGAGCTGCGAGCGACGCTAGACAAGGATAGAAATTGAGAACAATAGAACGGCTTGTGGACGTACTTCAGTTAGGAACTGCCCCAGTGTATAAACGGAAGCGGCAACGGGCAAAAATATTGCTTTGTACAAGTTACTTTGTGACCTTGCGCAACTAACTGAAGTTAATAAGAGTCAAATATGCCACTTCATCGCACTCCAGAAAAATCAGGATCGGAGTCTGACATCCATAAAAAAGTGTCACCTTCCTCCTCAGCAGGGACTCCTAGTCTATGGCGAAAAGAAGATTGTTCTAGTGAACCTAATGTTTCTTCTAAAAAGCGTAAGAAGAATTCGGCTCACTCGCCGACCCGCGAGGACGAGGGTAGTATTATGACCCTGTTGATCAAAATGAATAAGGAGCAAGACAGAAGATTTACCAAAATTGAGAATTCCCTTCAGGATCTGAAAGACATTCACTTAGGTTTTGAGAAAAGCCTCGAATTCCTTGCATCCAAGTATGAGGACTTGAAACTCAAGGTTGAGGATATGGAACATAAATACCAAGAAAAGGACAAAACTATCTCTACACTTCAGGATACGGTTGATGACCTTCAGCGTTCACTCAGGATCACTTCTGTTGAAATCAGAAATGTACCAGCGAAGACAAATGAGACCAAGGAAGATTTAGTAAAACTTGTCCAAAATCTTTCAAATTCCTTAAAAATTGACGTTGCTTCGAATGATATCAAGGACATATTTAGGATTCCTGGCAAAGTTGAAACAAACAAACCAATTATTACTGAATTTGCAAACACCATGACTAAAATTAAAGTCCTCAAAGCAGTAAGGTTATTTAATACTATGAATAAGATGAACAAGCTCAATGCCTCGCATCTTGGAAGCAAGAGTAAAACCTCACCAGTCTTTGTTACGGAACATCTTACGAGCAAGGCGAACCGGCTCTATTTCTTGGCGCGGGACCTCATGAAGAGTGGTCTGTACAGGTTCTGCTGGACTTCCAATGGAAAGGTATTTGTACAACAAACTGCAGAATCTTCTATCATATTAATTAAGAGTGAAGAACAGATAGCCTTCTTGAAATCTCCGGTCTGACTATCGTCTCTAGTTATCTTTTGTCACTTAATTTGTAAGCCCTTATTAGCGATTGGATTTATTTTTCACTATTGTTATAGCGTCTTCTTGCGTGTTACAATTCAGCATACCGTTTTTCATTACTTAACTCATTATTCTGCCACTGACAAACTCAAGTTTCACCTAACTTTTACTAGAATCACTACCAACCATATAATTCATTTAATACTCACTTTCCAACCATATAGTTTGACCAAATTGCTTAGTAAATTCAATTGCGTTATCACAACCCCAGTAAAATTGTTTACGTGCCTTGACTTTTTCTCCAGTTCTAAAAGTCTGTTTGTATGCCTTCTTGTGTTTCTGTACTCTTTGACATGCTTCATCTCTTTTAATAATGGATAGTCTCTCAAATATTATTGATGAAGTAGACTCCTTCCCAGTTTCTCTATCTGAGATAGTCTCCCCTGAAGAAATAGCATCCAAAATTATTAATGAAAATATGAACCTTAAAATAATTACCCAAAACATAAGAAGCGTTCAAAAAAAATTTTCAACATTTGAAACACTTTTATCTAGAATTGACTTCACTTGCGATGTCATTATTTTGACCGAGACTTGGTCGAAAACCTCGAAGCAGCCACCTTTTCTTGATAATTATAATTATTTTGTCACTGAACGTTGTTTAAATCAAAATGATGGGGTTATCGTCTACATAAAGCAGCACATTGATTGTTCTGTTGAAGAACCTAACTTTACTGATGGAAACTGTTTATTAATTAGAATCAGAAAAGATACACTAATTTTGGCAATTTATAGATCACCTTCATTCCGAAATATTGATAATTTTATTATCTCCTTAGGAATAATTCTGGATACGATAGCTAAAACCTCTAACATTATAATTATAGGTGACATTAATATCGACATTAAACCTCACAATAATTCTGATACACGTAGTTCAGACTATCTCAATTATTTGGCAGAAAAGGGTCTACTCCCGGCCCACACTATCCCTACGCGTGGTCCTAACTGTCTTGATCATGTTTTTCTAAATAATCCTGACATCTCAACATATGTAATCAACTCGGCAATAACTGATCACCTTCCTGTACTACTCTGTTTACGGACTCTGAATTTTACTAAACCTCAACCAACTATCTCTAAAATTAATTATGTTGAATTTGTAAACTCAGTCAAACAAATGGACTTTAATATAATACTATCAATACCTGACCCTAATATTGCCATGGATTGTCTAATAAATATGTTGTCACATTCAATTATATCACATACAAAAATTCTGTCCATTCCGAGAAATTGTCTAACTCTAAAGCCTTGGATCACGCCTGGTGTTCTTAGATGTATACGCCACAGAGATCGTCTACACACTAAATCTAAGAAATTACCATTAAATCCAGTAGTAGTTACTTCATATAAACGATATCGCAATTTCTGTAATAATCTACTAAAAAAACTCAAAACTCAATTTGAACGATCAGAATTAGCTAAAGTCTCTCATAACCCAAAACAGACGTGGAAGGCAATACGTAAAATTACTTCCACTGGACCTCAAAAGAACAAAGCTACTGAACTATTAAAATGCAACCCGGTTGGTTCTAGGGAATCTTGTGAAGATGTTAATAACTTCTTCGTCAACATTGGTCGCCAGTTAGCTGAAAAGATTTCTGAGAACAATTTGAGTGAACAATCTTGTGATATTCCAGTTCAAAAGCACACTAACTCCTTTGCTCTTATTGATACAGATAATGCTGAAGTAGAATCAATTATTCTCAATCTTAAAAATGATTCTGCAGTGGGTTCAGACGGAATACCCTCACGAATTCTCAAAATGATTTGTACTAGCATAGTACCTACGCTGACTTATATTTTCAATCGTTGTTTTGAAACCGGTGTTTTCCCCCTTTCTTTAAAACATTCACTTGTCCACCCCATTCATAAGAGTGGGCCTCGAGACAGTGTCAATAACTTTAGACCTATTTCGGTTTTGCCGGCCCTGTCTAAAGTACTAGAAAAACTTATTAATAAGAGGTTGATCAACTACCTAGAAAAGCAGCAATTGATATCAGAGTCACAGTTTGGATTCAGGGCTGGCAAATCTACTGAGCATGCTGTTGCTTCTCTTGCTGATTATTTGGTTACTAACCTTGATAAAAAAATGAAATGTATAGCTATATTTCTCGACTTAGCTAAGGCCTTTGATACTGTCTCGATCCCGCTCTTGTTGATAAAGATGGAAAACCTAGGAATTCGAGGCCTTCCTCTACTTATTTTTAAAGATTACTTATCCAATAGATCTCAAAGCGTTAAAATCAATGAAAACACTAGCTCTCCCCAAAATATTACATTTGGCGTGCCACAGGGCAGCATTCTTGGTCCTAGTCTTTTTTTGATATATATTAACGAGCTCTGCCTGTACACACCAAATGATGGCAAATTTTTTTCCTATGCTGATGACACAGTACTCGTGTATAAGGGAGAGACCTGGCCCAGGGCTTATTCCGAGGCTGAGAGAGGACTGCGACACGTTTCATCTTGGTTAAGACGCAATCAGCTTACGTTGAATATATCTAAGTCTAAGTATATGACCTACTCAATTACAAAATCAATGCAACCCCCTTTAAATTTTAGTCTAAAACTGCATTCTTGTAGGCCTGAGTTTGATAAATCTACTTGTATATGTGTTTCTCTTGAAAGGGTGGAGACAATTAAATACTTGGGCATTACTATTGACAACCGTTTAACCTGGACCCCACAAATTGAAGTACTTTCCACACGTCTCAGAAAGCTCACGTGGATTTTTAAAAAACTAAGGAATATTGCATCCCCTAACTTATTAAGGACAATCTACTATGCCCTATGCCAGTCGATTATTGGCTACTGTATTCCCGTATGGGGCGGTACTTGCAAATCTTCTCTCATCAAAGTGGAAAGAGCTCAGAGGTCAATTTTAAAAGTAATGTATAACCTCAGATACAGACATCCAACCAAATCCCTCTATGAACATTGTAATCTCCTAACTGTTCGTCAACTGTTTGTTAGTAGAATCGTCCTCTTCACACATTCTGTCACTAACTATGACCCAACAATTCTAGCCAATAAACGCACAACTATTAACGTAACCAAACGCATTAAGTGTTCTACTGCCTTTTCTCGTCGCCAAATCACTTTTCTTGGTAATTTTCTCTATGATAAAGTTAACAAAATTTGTGAAGTTTACCCCTTGTCACAATTCTGTCTTAAAAAAACGCTTGAAAAATTTCTCCTTACGCTTGACTATTTACAAACGGAAGACCTTATTGTGATTCTTAAATAAAATAATTAAATTTACTCCTCACTTACACACAGACACACTCACTCACCGTCTTAAATTTTTACTCACATATCCGGTTAATCCTCAGTTACACGCCACCGTGTTAATTATTATTAAACATTTAAATCCACTCGCAACGCTAATTAATTTAAGTTTATTTTTGTATAACTTTTATAACTTGGACCAAACAACCAACTCAGTTTGTTTGGTCGGTAAGAATTCGTATTTTTTTAAATTACCTACCTTATTTTTTATTTTTGTTGTCATGTTAATAAACACAATTTTTATGTTTAAAATGCTCTGTCTTGGGAGAAGGGCGTTGGCATGCCATACCACAGGTTTATCCTAGTTTGGGTGCCAATGACCTTCTCAGGATTAATGACTTATTAACCTAGTTTTACTGCTGCTAATAATATTATGTTTATGTTAAGTTTTTGTAGTTTGTGATGCATAAATAAAAATCATTTCATTTCATTTCATTTCATTGTACACGCTGGTTCTGAGAGTGGCTTCATACCAAACGCTTTACTGACTTTTAAATCTGGGTCAAAAACGGGTGACTACCACGACGACATGAATTACGAAAATTATCAGAAACAGCTAATACCCAATCTTCCACCAAATGCCGTCGTGGTAGTTGATAATGCCTCGTATCACAATAAGGAGTATGAATCTGCACCAAGCTCAAACACCAAGAAAGCCGATATGCAATCATGGCTAACCCAAAAAGGAATTCCCTACACTCCAGATATGCTTAAACCACAATTGTACAAATTGATAAAAATACATAAAGAACAATATAAGACATTCAGCATTGATAAAATACTATCTGAACACGGACATGACGTACTGCGATTACCCCCATACCACCCTGATTTAAATCCTATCGAAATGGCTTGGGCTGCAATAAAAGGTTATGTAAGCAGTAAGAATGTGCAATGGAACCTCAAACGAGTGATAGAGTTAATAACAGAAAAGGTAAACCAAATGGGACCAAATGAATGGAAAGCACTATGTAATAAAACAAAAAAAATTGAAGACTTTTACATAGAAAGTGTTCACATAATTGACAATTTGACGGATACGGAGATAATTAGCAGAATAGGAGATTTGTCAGACAGTGACTCAGGGGACTCCGGTAGTTGCTCATCGTCATCTGACGAAAACGACGATCTGTCAACTCCTGGAACAAGTGCTATATTTTCTAGAGTAAATGTACCTTCTAGTGGCCGCGTCCCAGTCAATGATCTTCCCGCTGGTGTATCATTTATTAACAGTGACAGTGACTAAGACAATCTTCCATTTTTTATCTTAAAATTTATTATTTCGAAATAAATATTGTAATGAATTTTAATATAATATTGCTATACACCTAATTCCGAATGTCATCGAAAAATCCCAGAATAGATATACAAATAATGGATAACTATTTCGTACGCGACTATACCTGCGCAGGCTCCCCACTACTGACGCTCGTCAAGTCTCATCTTTTGCGGCGCATATTATAACAGGGTGCAATTGTGTTCTAATTGATTTATGCACTATGATAGCCACTCCACCTAATCATCGTCCCTGTCAACTCTATAGATATCATAGCCATTAAGTTTTAACATTTTATCAGAGGTTAACCAGGTTTCGCTAATCAAACAGATTTATCTTTTCCTGGTTTAACAATAATTCGAATTCGTTTTTTTTAGGCATGAGAATTCCACTGCTTAATACATACATATTGAGCAACAGAACCCCCAAAGCCCGATGCAGCACAGTTTCTCATGTTACTGTTGTTATCCACGATGAAAAATATTGATTAGTTTCCTAATACCATCTCCATTGCTTAGAAACCCAATCAAGAACTTTTTAACTTCTGCTAAAAGTTTCGAAACTTATTTCTGGAAAAAAATATTGTATCTACTACATCTTCAAATTTATTTCTTCCTTTCCTTTCTTCTTTCTTTTTATCTTTTCTCTTCTGGCTTAGCTGGTAATCATTATTCTTCGGTGTTACAAGCTCTTTGTGTTGTTTATTATTTTTGGTTATCTCGGACAAAAGTATTTATTATTATTTCCCTTTTCCTGTGTTTTTCTTTTATGATTATTTTTCTTCTTACTTTTGTTTTGGTTTAACGTTGTTTCTGTGTTTCTTTGTTCTTCCACACCGCTTTCAGAATCATAACTTTGCTCATCTTCCTGACTTTCACACTCTGTACTGTTTGAGTTTTCATTGTATATTAAAGCTCCGGTAATAACTGGTGAAAAATCACAACTGCTTCTTCCTTCGGGCAAGATTCTGTTACTTTCAGCATATTTATAAACATAATCTTTTATTACTTTCTGTTTTTTCAGGTAGGTGTTTGGTAAGGTAACGCTACTTTGTATGTGCAGTTTTCCTTGCACATAATATGTCTAATTTGTTTTTCTTTGAGAAATATAGGACATGTTTTATTGAACGATATGTGGTTCCCTTTACAGTTTGTGCATCTATATTCAGTTGTTTCACAATTCTCATGCTCACCGCTGCACTTGGGACAAACTTTCTTCTTAACTGGGCATCCCCTGGCCAAATTGCCATACTGCCAACACACTGAACACTGATTGACTGGGAATGTATATGGCTCGACTTTGAATCGGCATTCATCCCCATACACATAAGGAGGTAACGTGGCACTATTGAAGCAAAAACGTACCGTCTCACTGCTGCTCCAGTTGCCGGGCTCAATTAGGCGTTTTAGTCTTTTTACAGAGACTATTTCTGACTCACACGTGATATATTTAGCTAATTCTTCATCTTTAATTTCTAGCTCATCGTATTTCACCACACCATAGGTCATACTAAGTTCATTTGTGAGCCGAAATCTGTATCCCATATCTTTAAACTTACTATTACATAATAGCTTCTCAGCATCTGCCTTGGACTCAAATTTCTTTACAACTTTATATGGTGTTTTATACTTTATGTGTGTAATTTTTGATATATTTTCGGCTTTGAGCAACTTGGCCAGCCCACTTTGTTAAGGTAGTGCTTCAGTAGATGTCAAACACACCTCAATTGAACTTAAATCTTCAACACTTCTATCTCTTCTGCTTTGAATATCATGAGTACTTTTTTGCCTCAAATATAAGTCTGGTTTAAATATATTTTGCTTAGATTCTTACTTTTGCTCTTCACCAATGTAAATCCATCCTCACTGATATTTCTCCACTCTCTTATTCATCAGTCTCTTTTCTTAACCTCTTCTCCGGTCTAGACATGCTTGTATTGCCAACACTGCTATTTATATTGGACTCATGCTTGTCAAAAACTTCCATCTCACACACAATGTTACTTGTTTGTATCTCGTCTTCACTCATACTACTCGCTTCAATCTCTTCTTTACTCTTATTACTTATTACACTACTGGGTCGAGGTTTTGGGACCTCGCCCATTTTTTCGCGATCAGATGGGGTAGTTCGAGAAAAAAAACCGCGATAATAAAAGGTTATTACAATACGTGCGCTCGCCGTGAGCTACCGCGCGCGAATGGCATTAATGCTAAAATCATAAAAACATTACACTTATCTATTCTTCTACAATCTATAAAATCTTATAATACATAAAGCATTAAGTACCAAAAAGTATGTACAATGAAGATAATTAATAAAATGGTCTAGAAGATATAAAATAAGCTACAGAACAAGAATATAACTTTTTTTTTAACTATCTGTTTGTCTGTTCGCGCAACACGTAAAATTTACAGGATTTACAGGGTTTTTTTTGGGATGCGGTTCTCACTAAAATAAATGAAATAAGGTAAGAGATAGGTTGGTTAGATAGCTTAAGTTTTTACTTATTATCAAGTGTACTTTGTATCTCAACCTGATGATTAGAAGCCGAGCAATTGATAAGGAAACTATTTGCCGGCTGAATTAAATTTGGTATATAGTACCGAATAAGCCATAGGTACTTGTCCCCAGGAAAATGACCCACGCAGGCACAGCTATTATCATAATAAATTGATTAGTTACTAACCGATCTTTAACTAACTTTAAATTCAGAGGCTACAAACCTCGTCTCCACCAGTTCTAGCCTTCTTATTCAACTCTTCTTCCTGTTCCCGAAGCATGGCAACACATTTCTGCTCGCTGACCTCTAAGGAAGCATCGTAGGAGTTGCCAGTCTGCGGATTGGAGCCCAACCTGTACCCATAACCCATTGGTTGAAAATCTTCCTCTTCAAACACTTGAGCCCTGTGAAACATGATGAAAATTTAGAGGGAAGGTTTGATAATGTACATCCATCTTATTTGGAAACTTATTATTATTATTATTATGTGCCATTAAAGTTCCAAGTAGTTAATGTACATGTAAATCTTCTAAAATAAAAAAAAACTTTCCAACATTGTATGTTGTGTTTCACAAATGTTTTTTTTTTTGCTACTTGTAAGAGTACAATAAGTAACTCAGTCAGGAAAGTCCTTTCAAGATCCTTATCCCATCAATAACTTGTTACTTGCCATTTAGGTCACGTCTGACCTATAAATTACCTACTCAAAACTTTGTTTGATGGTTAATCTCATTGGGCCGATTTATCCAAGCTCAGATAAGCAATCAGATAGCGTTTATTCAATTAATAGCATATAACTAAACTTTTTAATCGTCAGGTAGGCTTTATTCGACAAACAACTCGCTCAACTGAAGCACAGATTTACTTGTATCTACACGTTCAATGGCCAAGATAACTGCTTATTCAATTGTTTATTTGATGTAGATATGTTGAGCACAACTAACAAACATATTTCATAAAATATCACCAGGTTGAAATACGAGTACTGGCCAGGCCACAGTACACAAACAACTAAACACAACCTATTATTACCGATATTCAGAAATCTGTCCTGCTCTAACATTTGTGTTATCAATATATTTGTTTCACCTCTCTGAAGTCGCCTGATTTGATTTATTCGCCCAGATAGCCATCCATGAAATGAATAAAAATTTAAAAATAGGTACCTAGGTAATGAAATATCAGACTGTTAAGCAGTCTAATAAATTTATTCCTCAAAAAGTTATTAGCCCGTTTATCTGAGCATTGAAAAATCAGCCCTTAGTGATTGCACTCAGCACAATGTTTATTTAACAGATACATAAGTTATAAATTATTAATCTGGAACTTTACTCAGGCTTTGTGATACACAGACCCTAATAACTTTCCTTGGGGACCATTTAGCAGTTCTCAGTGCAATAGTAAGAAGTTTACTTGAAGGCTACCAGTAGCTCTTTTTTCAAGTGTTTCGGTTAGGTTAAATGATAATCCTATCTGCATTAATATATGCATAGAGAGTAAACTAAATGTATTTTTTTTTCCATGACTGCTTAAAATATAGAGTGTATTGTTTTTAGGATTCATGTATGTTTTTTATGTATGTATGTGAGTTTCTTTATTCCACCATAACTTTAAATGCCTGAATAGATTTAGACATATGAGGTATCAATAGAATCCTTACATGACCCCGAGCAACAAAGACTATTTTTTTTTGAAAAAGTTCAATATGATGGCAGTGGCTCCATTTTCAAATGAGAAAAAAAAAGCTTCAACTTATACAATATAGGTATCAAATTGAATGCTTGATAAGCACATTCCAACAGTATATAATTTATTGGCATAAGTTATTTATTGGCAGGACAGGCGTTTTTTTAGCTTTTAAGCTAGTTATTTACAATTAAAGTCAGAAATAGCCCGTGCCATGCATACTACTATTAGTTGAAATGTTAAATAACTTACTTGTTAATGCATTCCCTGATACAATCCAGCAATTTGTAAATGGCAATACAGTAGGCCTTGAGCGTTTTGTTGATTATAGAGTGTGGCTGGTGCAAATACAGGTTTGTGAAGACGGTCTGGGCTAGAGAATGGCCTTCGAGCCAGGAGACAATGCACGCCATTGTGGAGTCCATGATGCCTATGAGCTCACTCGGCTCCAGAATGTCAATTTTAAGTTTTCCAGCCTGGAATGTTATAAATTATAGATTATTCATAAGTCATAAGCAATTATTAATACACTAGCGGTGCCCGCGGCGTTGCCCGCGTGGTTATTTCATTTAAAAGTAGCCCGTACGTGTATTCCAGGACCGAAAACAATATTTCTTTTAAATTCGTTAAGCTGTCATATAGTTTTTTTATCAATTGCTCGGCATCAAATCATCGGATTAAGATACCAAGTACTCCAGTTTTTAAGTCAAACCCTAAGCTATCCAACAGTGAAAACCGAATCGCAATCGGTGCAGTAATTTTTACGTGATGCGCCAACAAACATACAGACAAATAAACAGATAAACAGAAAGACACGATTTAAAAAAATGATCTATTCTTGTTCAGTAGCTTATTTTAAGTACCTGTAGCATTTTTTTTAAAATTATTTTCATTGTACAGATTTTTCGTTTCTATTTGCTTTATTATAAGCAAAGATAGATAGATAGATAGATAGAACAAAAACCATTTCTAGCAATAGTGTCTTTTCGTTCAAACTGATCTCTTTCAGAATAACATGCATGGAGAGGAATAACACATGCAACATACGTAGAAAGTAAGGGTTCAGAGAATCTACATTTTATGGTCATGTCCACTAAGGTCTTGAGTTGCGGCAGCTCTGTAAAACGAAAGCACATGAAAGGGAAATTTCCTTTTCAAACTCAATGCTTACTTAGTTTAACTAATTTTATTGGTTTGAATTATTTATAATATTTTATGTTTTTCTTCTTGTTCATGAGATGTTATCTTTTGACTTGTTATTATTTTGTGTATTTTCAATAAAATACTTTGACTTTGACATGTAACACTTAGTCATATTATTTAACAAAGTTTTTGGTTAACATAAAGTTGCAGCTTTAGGGGTGTTGTTAAACTATAATAACAAATGCAATACATAGCTAGCATGATATCTATCTATACTATAATAAAACTGTAACTGGGCTAAATCTGTACATTAAATGTTTTTTGAAAATTATGATTGAGATAAACTTCAAAATCGATATAGAGTGCAAAAAGGATATTTTTTAATTTTTGTCTGTCTGTCTGTCTGTCTCTATGAACACGCATCACGCTGAAACTACCGAAAGGATTTTGATGCAACTTGGCACAATCATAGCTTATGTTATGGATTAACATTTAGAATACTTTTTATCCCGAAAAAAACATGAGATTTCGCAGGATATGGGTTGAAAGTTATTTAAAAGAACACATATTACGCTGAAACTACTGGACGGAGTTTGATGTAGCTTGGCACAGTCAAAGTACATATTATATATTATCCCCAAAAAATATAGGGTTCCTGCGGGATAGGTATTCAAAGTTATGGTAATTTAAATGAAATATAAATAAAACATTAAAAGGGTATCATAATTTCGACCCTCTCGCCACTATACTGTCTGGTTTAGCGGGACTATTTCTGCCTGCGAACCCAGACGTGCGTGGATCGAAATCACGCACTTCTTAAAAATGTTTTGTTCCATATTTTTATGCATTTTACATATTTTATGCGTTATTTTTACAATTTCTTGGATTTTTTTAAATTGTTTTTTTTTTTCCTGAAGTAAACCGTCAAATCATTACAACAAAATAGGTCACAATAATTCCAATTCGGATAATTTAGAAAAAAACTCAAAAACAGAAAATAATTCTGTCAATTTACTTTGTTTTTTTTTACTTTGTTTATTTGGTAGTTTTACCTGAAGTGCATGTTTAAAAAAGAAATAAATTATCATTTATAATTTACATTCCCTCATAAAAAAGCGCCCTCTTGCGGCTGTTTTTATTGGTAACCAAACTGCTTACTGTTTTACATTTTTAACCCCCGAACAAAGAGACGGGTGTTAAAGTTTAGGGTGTGTATGTGTGTGAGTGTGTGTGTGTGTGTGTGTGTGTTCGTTATTATTTTTTGGTTGAAAGCTAAAGTGATTGAGATGGTCAACAACTCCAGCGCATAAACCAAACTAATCAAAGTTCTGCCTAACTAGATGGCGCTGATTGACCTTAAAACACGCAAGCATTTCATTCACTGCAACCTATCGTACCGCTAAATTCAAATCTGTTAACCTTTCGAATTCGGCTCACATTACTTTGTTTATTTTGTGTGAGTGTGTGTGTGTGTGTGTGTGTGTGTGTGTGTGTGTGTGTGTGTGTGTGTGTGGGTGTGTGAGTGTGCGTGTGTGTGTGTGTATGTGTGTGTGTGGGTGTGTGTGTGTTTGTGGCTTCCTCATAAAAAAGCTCCCAAACGAATGGACCGATTTTCATGCGGTTTTTATGTTTGAAACTGATGTGATCGGGATGATTCTTAGCTATATGGGGCGAGAAAAGGGGCTCTCCCCTTTTCGAGAAAAAGGGGGTGAGAATTGTACCTTTCAAACGAATCGGCCAATTTAGCTGCGGTTTTTTATGTTTCAAAGCTGAGGTAAACAAGATTTGTCTTAGCTATAATAGGGGGGGGGGGGAGAGGGGAATATGGTGCATGGTGGTGGTGGTGGTGGTGGTGGTGGTGGTGGTGGTGGTGGTGGTGGTGGTGGTGGTGGTGGTGGTGGTGGTGGTGGTGGTGGTGGTGGTGGTGTTGGATAGCTTAGGGTTTGACCAAGACCTGGGGTACTTGGTATCGTAATCCAATGATTAGATGCCGAGCAATCGATAAAAAACTTTTTAACGGCTGAAGGAATTTTGATCAAATGTTTATTTTAGATCTTGGAATAGCACACAGAGTACTTTTAACCTAGAGAAATGACCACGCGAGCGAAGCCGCGGGCACAGCTAGTGTTAATATAAAATGTCTCTCAATTCAGCATCCTTTTTGGCAAAGGCTTCCTCTGACAATTTCCATTGTTTTCTATCTCAGGCAACTACTCCAGTTAGCACCCACTTCTTGGTGGTCGAGCTTCTTTTCCGCAACTAGGCCGATCATCGGCCCTTTTTGCGTGCACCCACTTATTCTTATTCGAAAAGGGGTCTTGCACTGACATCCCGTTTTGGGTGTTTTATGCATTTTCCCCTGCCAGCCTTTAACCCAAGCCATCAAACTCCTTAATATATAGCAGAGCGTGGTCTTGGGTGGCGGGCACAACTGCTCCAGTGACAAAGATGGTGGTGGTGATAGAGAAAATGAAAACAATGAAGATATGATGGTGAAGATGAGTTGGGATTAGGTTGATATTGGATTGTTGTAATTCTTATTTATTCGTGGAGTAGTATGTGCTCAACAGTCTCATTCTCCTGCATGCGGCCGCAACACAGAGGACTATCAGTGGCTCCAGTCTTGTGCGGATGATAATTTAAATCACAGTGCCATGTAATGAGTCCTATTAAAACGAGTAGGACCCACTATAAATTGAATTTATCCTGCTCTTACCTGCTATTTTTAAGCATGGTTACTGACCTGCTAGGCTACCCAATGGTAAGTTTGAATTGACTTGAACATAGATCATAGAAATCAACACTCAAGTCTCAATTCAAGTCAAGATATAAACTGATCATCATTCTGGAATACAGCCCTAAGTTATAATATAGACTGCTAGCCAGAAAAGAAAGCTTTACTAAAATATGTAAGATTTAAGTCCTATATGCTCCTATTTTAAGAATGTTCCAAGTGACTCAATAGTGCTGTATATTGTAATAGATACTTACAGCAACAGCCTGTTGGAAGTTGAGTGGTTTGGCATGACCTCGGTTGCACAGCATCCCAGCATCCATTTTAGGGTCCATCATCTCAATGGCCGACATTGCCTCAAATAGTCCAAATAGTTGCCCATCGTGAAGTAATTCTCCAAGCTGAAGATCTTGAAAGAAATTGTATATTTATGACAGTAAACTGTTACCTACAAGCACAATGTCTATTGCAATGCAATGCCCAGTTTGGGGTATTCCAAGAGCACTCCTTAAGATCCAGCCCCACTCTAGGCTTAGCATGTTTACCATGTACCTTCACTTTATCACTTAATATTTGGTGATATAGAGGCACTGCTCTCTATGGATTGGCTTTGCTGTACTCTCGTTTGAGCCGATTCAAAGCGCCCCACCATTGAACTTAAATTGACATTGTTTGATCCCCTGACATTAGTCACAGAATAAATAATAGTACACAAACCTTAGTTCCGTGGATGCTCACTACTGCCATCAGCACCAAAATGTTGATAATCAAATGCTCTCATTGAAACGTTTGTCAAAAGCCTGTCTAGAGTATGGAGTTAAATGCAGTTGTCTATGCATAGAGGTCAAACGCGAGCCTATTACCAATTTAAATATAAACTTATTTTTGGTAAGTAGAATAAAACCTATAAATTACGTCTGATTTGATTTTACTTTGTAAATAGGATAATTAACCATGTAGGCTGTGGCTTTTTTATTTGTCTTAGTAGATATTATGTTTCCGAAGTTTTCTAATATGTAAATCTGATAAAAAAAAGATAACCTACCTTGAATATTCTTAAAAAAGTCAGTAGTTATGTCAACCCAGTTGTATGTAACTTCAGGTGGGGAAGTCAGAGTATCCATTCTCCTGTAATATTTAAAATTTAGGTAGGTTAAAATTTTTGTAGGTACGCTTGTTAATACAGATGAAACGGATAGCTGTTTAGCTGGATACCGGATATCCAGCCAACCCTGAAGACTGTTATCCAAACATTGCCAATTGGGGCATAATAACGAGCAAGCTCACAAAGGTGGCGCACAAATAATCAAGCGGGCTCGGGTGAATTTGGGTCTTTTTGTTCATGAGCAAATTTAGCAAGGGTTTCATGGACTGGTTGAATTGATTGCAAACACTATCACTAGAGGAGGCAAACTTGCTATTAATAGTTTGTAGTTATTATAAAAGCTTTTGAATAATTCTAAAAGATTTACCACAATTTGCCTCAAGTGCAGTACGATTACTATATTTTTTATAAAAAAAATATTTGGCTATTACATTTTGTTATGTGGATTGAATAAACTACTTAAATTTGATATTTCGAAGTTTTTTCTATAATCTGGTGTCCGGCCAAATATTTGCTTACTATCCGGTATCCGGCCGAATATTCGCTTACTATCCGGTATCTGGCCGAATAGTAAATTTAGGCTGGATAGTTACCAGATATCCGTTTCATCTCTACTTGTTAATCTCTCAACATCATTGTTTATGCATATCATTGTTTAAATAATAGTAAAAATAGGTGATGTTTACTTGACTTAGATCAAGCAATTAAATTATCATGCAGAAGGAATGAATATTTAAAATAGTGAAAATACGATGGAGGGGACTTTATAGAATGAAGTAGGTACTGCAGCACTGTACTACTGTACTGTAGGTACTGTTGCTTTTACTAGCAACATCCATTTATTTACACTAGTCGCGGTCAGTACCGCTACTGATATAACGCTATCAGGTATAATGTGAATAAGTTATGTTTATCACATACAAAATAATTATTAGTGAAACCTCTTGAAACACAAAAGTCAAGCGAAGAGAGTACCAAACAGTGTACTAACCCATCACCCTCAAAGTATTCTTCAATCAAATCAGCCATAGTTAGAATATCTCATTTAATAAGAATCGTTAATAAATTACAAATTCAAGCAATATTTTAAATGAAAATTGAAATTCTTCGTGGAAATTGGAAAATATCGAATGTCAACCAACCGACCGACCGAACCGACAGAAAAAAACTCGTAGAATTATTTTGACTTTTGACAGCTAGTCTAGTTTTATCAATTTTGGGGCCGTTCGTTTTGAAGCAAATGGCGAAAATAACTGTTAAAAACGGTAATATATGTTCACATTTGGCGTTTACCTTGGACATTTGTGAGTGAAATTAGAACATTCTGATCATCGACCCTATTAAACAAAGGAGGACTAGGGACCAACTACTCAGCATGGACCGCGTATATCAGGTGCAACCAACACAATTGGCCTCAGTAGTAATCGGAGT
Organism: Alsophila aescularia; assembly: GCA_946251855.1. NCBI lineage: Eukaryota > Metazoa > Arthropoda > Insecta > Lepidoptera > Geometridae > Alsophila > Alsophila aescularia. The sequence continues at coordinate 19,954,984 of OX276377.1, read as the reverse complement.
TGCGTTGGTGTAACACGTGCTTGTACTTTACCACATATTATTCGGAATTTGCAACAAAAATGCCTTCCTGTTCTTTCATAAGGTGCACAAATAGCACAAGAACCAAAAACAAGTTGCATTGCATTACTTTTCACTCGTAAGTACTATACTTAAATCATAATTTTCTTTAAAATTCCACTGGTTGATATAGTTTGAAAATCGCCATTTACAGTAAGGGACAGAAATATACGATTCGTAAGAGTGTGACAAGACAAACGGCGTATAAAAGCTTGATCAAGGCCCTATTTCATAAAACTATAGTACACTGACAAAATGTCAATCAAACCGACAATTGTCAGTTTAACTATAGAAATGTCGTATATTTTTGTGTATGATTTGTCGCTTTATGAAATAGGGCCCAGATCTCTTTGTACCGTCAGGAAGAAAAAAAAATTACATAGATTTTAGAATTGATTTTATTCACTTAAAAATTGCATATTTTGTTTTAATCTACCTACCTTTAGGTATTTTGCCCCTTGTTTATATTAGAAGCGTCAACATAATAGATACTTTCTAACATGTTCCTGATATTTCTTCACATGTTTATTTTGTCTACTCTACACCCACTGCTATGTTAATTGTTATTAATAGGTTACCTAAAGACGAACTGTGGTTTCCACAGGTCGTCATAAGTGGCTACGAGTTGTTAGAAGACACAGGGAAGAGCACTAATCTCTATGGATAGGCTCTGACGTACTTTCGTTTGTGCCGATTCAAAGCGCCCCACTGAGCGTACAATAGTACAAAAAAAAGTAAATACGTTAACTACTTACGTACGTAGTAAATACATTAGTTCCCCACGGAACTAATGTAGTAAATACATTAGTTCCCCACGGAACTAATGTAGTAAATACATTAGTTCCCCACGGAACTAATGTAGTAAATACATTAGTTCCCCACGGAACTAATGTATTTACGCTCACAACAGCAGCATGATAGCAGTACTTTGGCAGTTACTGCCAAAGTACTGCTATCAGCGCCAACAGCGCTAAAGTGGCGATAGTCAAATGAGCTAATTGCGACGTTCGTCAATAGTCTGTCTAGAGTACTAGTAATATGCAGTTGTCTATGGGGAAGAGCCAGATTGGCTACCCAACAATAACAGTTGATTGTATTCAATACACTTCAAATCAGAACATATGTATACAACTTACAAAGGATATAGAAAGATATTAAAAAGCGCAGGTCCATATTTTTGGGTAGGTGATATGTACTTACCTATATTAATGAGCATATTACCTTATTGGCATACCTAAACAGCAGCAGCGATTTCTTGGCCATTAATGAGTTCGTGTCAATAGACAGGAAAATATATATAATCATAAAGTGTATTAATAAACTGCATAAGTGATATATTTTCTGAGATATTTGGGTATAAAAATATTTTTTCGTCTTTTACATGCGTTAGGAACATAAAGTTGCAACATCGATTTTCAGTCTTGGTCAGGAAGGGATGAGGGGGTCTGATGAAATTAATGTCACAAACAACTAATCTAACATGCGCCATCCCATAGTTGCACGACATATTAATTATTATTGCTGTGAATAAACCTAAAAAAAAAAAAAAAAATTAAGGTATATCACGATTTTTCATAGAACTCTTTTTGTTTCTTATAATTTGCCCTATGGATTGACACTAGTTTCATTTATGGCCATTAAATCGAGTTTTTTTTTCAAATGTTCATCATAGTCTTATCAGCAGTCCGAGCGTGATTGTGTAACATAAAAACAAACTTTTGTAAATGGTATTATTGGACGATAAAATGTACTAATATTGTTACTCAAGCACACACTAACACCGCAAGTACCTACTACAAAAAACTACCAAACTTAACAATTATTTTTTACATTGGTGATCAAAACCACGGTAGAAGCTAATATTATTTTATTTCATTGAAATTTATTTGCTGACGGTTCCTAACATTACTTTATGTTTACGGACTAAGACGAACTTACCCGATACCCGAATCGTATTTGGTTCGAGAATTAATGTTGTTATCTCTTTTGCGCTTCTATCTGCGTATGTCCCTCTATCTTTGTTGTTGGTGCATGAAGTGTACGACAGTGCAAATTTAACTGTGTGGGTGTGTTTTCCTGTAGTATCTGTATCTAGTCCGGGTGTAGTTCACATGAAGTTCTAGGTTGCCCCGTCCTCCTTTGTTTAAATAGGGTCAATGATTCTGATCCGTTTTTGATCACCGTTCGATGCATGCTCAGATGACATGTTGGCATAGGATAATCGACTTTATTCCATCAAGCATTGGATCCTTTTTCATGCGGTTTGGAAAGGATCGGTTGTGTTAAGAGTTGCAAAAAAGGGAAACGTGTTGAAAAAAAACAAAGCAAACGTTTGTTAAAAATTTACACTTTGAAACTGCCCACAATGCCATCTCGGACCGTTCGTTTTGATGCTAAATAATATCAAAAATGGCAATCGAAACAGCCCAAAACGCCACTGCATCATCTCGAATGGTTTGACATCTGACAGAATAAATAGTACAAGTAGTTTGGGTGCTCAGTGGCCCAATTCCATAACTTGGCTACGATCGGATTATCACTTTTTTCATAGCAAATTCGACTCTATCGCAAGGCATTAGTGGTTGCGATACTGAGAATTCGATTGAAGCCAAGTTATGGAATCGGGCTGCAGAGCAAATTAGATACTTGCTCTGAGTTTGGGCACAGTGGCCCAATTACAGAACTTGGCTACAATCGGATTATCACTTTTTTCATAGCAATTTCGACTCTATCGCAAGGTATTAGTGGTTGCGATATTGAGAATTCGATTGAAGCCAAGTTATGTAATCGGGCTGCAGTACATAAATGACTAATTTAAGTACTGTGGTTTGGGTGACACTTTGCCTACGTTCGGATTGGCAGAAGATATTTTTAAGCAGTATTCAACACTTTTGCAATTTTAGTCGCAAAAATATTTTCCAAACCAAACGATAAACGATCTTTTTACGGTGTAAAATGGCAATATAAATGGTATAGTAGTTATTATTAAGAAATTTGCTTGATGCAAGGAAGTTCTATGTACTGAGCCACTATATTACACGGCCAATAAATAAGCGACCAAATAATGTACAGCCAATAAAACGCGACCATGACATGATGATATTACGAGTTCAATCCACGTAATATTGGTCGCGTTTTATTGGCTGTACATTATTCGGTCGCTTATTTATTGGCCGTGTAATATAGTGGCTCAGTACATAAAACTTCCTAACATCAGGGTGTATATTATAATGGTCGCGTACTATTGGCCGTGTAATATCACCCCAAGCAGTTTTTTTACAGACGATATTATGCAGCCAAGATTACGAAGTCAAATTATGTACACATATTATTGCCTGTACATAATTGGCTGTGTAATACGGGTTGGACACTTTTTGTAAGGGCGATAATGTACAGCCAATAATACGTGTACATCACAGACTAAAATATAGAAATGTCATAGTCCAAGCCTCGTTTGCACGTTCCAGTATCCTTTTACCACAGATGATAATTCGCGATTGCTCTGGCGGAGCTGCGGGAAGTGCTGCCCCTCCGCCCTTGCGCTTACCAACGCTCGTCACCTTCACAGCTTCGACTTTTTGGTCACCTTCGGCAACTAGCCTTCGCCAGTCCAGCTCATCCTGGTACCTGCAATTTGATACAGCGGACGGGGGCTGCACTCTCTCCGCACATGCGGCTTTTTAAAAACACTAGTGTAGGGCAGACAAGACCCATACTAGACCCACGTGGAGTTGGGGTAGGCTGATTCGGTTCTGTGACAGTTTTTTTCTTCTTGACACACGCCTGCACAAACGGGCATCAAGAAGTGATTCTATCTTTGTCTATGGTTGGCTTCGTATTATTGGCCGTGTAATATTGGTCGTACAAAATCGTCACGGGCTAATATTACGCATCCAGTGATTGGAAGCCTGTAATACTGGCCATGCATTATCAACCCACACAGATTTTGTACGGGCATTAATGCACAGCCAGTAATAGCCGTCCAAATATTTGGAATCCATGTAGTACACGGAATATTAGGCCGTGTATTATTGGCTGTACAATACTAATGTTTCAATAACACGAGATCTGCTCCCCGATTCAGAACCTCTCGATAGCGAATCGAAAGGTTCTGAATCGGGAGCCCCCCCGCCCCCGATTCAGAACCCTTCGATAACTCAACTATGTACTGCTGATCGATTATTTGGTATTATTGGCTACTGTCGATCGATATGGTATTATTTATTCTGTGGATTCGGTTTGAACTCGTTCAATTCGATACATTTTTCATTCACAATATCGAATCGAATCGATTCGGTTCGTTATCGAAAGGTTCTGAATCGCCCTGGGCCCCGACCACAGAACTTGGTTTTAATCAGATTGTCACTTTCTTCATAGCAAATTCGACTTTATCGCAACGCATTAATGAATTTGACGGATTGAAACTAATATGATCAATATTGCGTAATAGCGCTGCTGAACGTAGCGAGGGGGGCTCGCTACGTTCAGCCCCCGATTCAGAATCCTTCGATAACTCAGTTGTCGATCGATATGGTATTATTTGTTCTGTGGATTTGGTTTGAAATCGTTCAATAAAATACCTTTTTCATTCACTATATTGAATCGAATCGATTCTGTTCGCTATCGAAAGGTTCTGAATCAGGGGCAGGTCTCGTGTTAATGAAAAAATATCTGATGGTGAAAACAGCATCTAAATGCGTTGCGTGGTTTAGGAGTTAGCGGCCAGTCAGGCGCAACTTATGGCTTAACTTATTCAGGCAAGCTTATTAAAAAACTGTTGTTTCAAATGTGTGCTTATTTCTATGGCGGCTATATCATATCTACTTCAATATAGCCTTCGCCATGACAGTATATGTGTTCTGTGGTATATCTTTGTTTACAATTGCTTGCAACTTTGATTACAACCACTTACAGCACAGCTTGCTAGAGGATATGGCATAGTACCTTGCCGCGTGCGCACGCGCAGTATGCGCGCAATGAGGCCTGTTGGCGATATATCGCCACCCAATTACCACATATCGCCACCCGAAGATAGGAACCCATCGAAAAGCTGCAATAATTCAATATATCTGTGGCAAACATTTTGGAACCACAGACTTCAAAAATAAACATACCAATAAAAAAAATTGGCTACTACATATTACATTATCTGCTATTAGCTGCTATTAATCACGAGGCACTAGCACAGAATAAATAATAGGCACTAGTTTTTAATACCGGTCACGTGTGGCGCGCCACACCTGGAGGGCGATTCTTACGAAGTGATATAAATATCAAAATAGATATATATAGAAAAATGTATGGATTTTGCGACATACATACATTTTTGGATATATATCTATTGTGATATTTATATCACTACGTAAGAATCGCCCCCTGTTGCGAATTTGGAAATCCTAACGTGTGGCACGCAACAGCTGTTGCGTTTTTACGAAATTTTTAAACTTTTCCAAGTTTTGGGTGGTGTAAAGGCTCTGTGTTTGGTTTATGGTATTGTTTAATAGTGTGGCAATCCAATTTAATGATAAAGTCCAACAAAAAGAGTCATTCCTAATTTTAAATAAAAAATACTGTAATGCGCACGCTCGGGCAAAAAAACAGTTTACGTTGAAATATTTTGCAAATTCTGCATATATGCCGTTAAAAAAGCCATAACCAAACCATAACCTTAGTGAAAATATCAAATCCATAAATTTTGACCTTTTTTCAACTTCCCACGTTTTAATCCCGTTTTAATAAATATTTTAATTCGGAATCGAGTAATATAAATTCAAATACGTATTTCTGATTTATATGTTCTCAGAACACAGTTATTTGTTTGTATGCAACAAATAACTGTCCATGAGAGGTTCTCAAGTGGCGATACAAACGGTTTGTTTACACAAGGGCCGCCGGCCGCCGCTTCCGCGGCCGCCACACGCTTCGCGCCCTTTTTTTTAACCGACATACGTGAGCGGTTATTAGAGAGTAAGGAGAGTAAGGAACATTAGAGTTTTTTTTTTCAGGGAAATATATATAAATTGTGTTGTGTACTTTAAACTTACTGTATTATTTTTGTATCTAATAAAACCACATGCTTAGAAAAAAAAACTTATTATAAACCTCACTATAAATTAAAATAATCCAAAACTCGGCAAAAGTAAAATGAGTACATAACTTATTTTAGTATTTTTTTATAATTTATATTGGCTTTAATTTATAACTTTTAAAGCATATAATCGCTGAAAGCATAAGCATATATCGCCCAGTCACGGCTGAACATTATGGTAGTAAATGAAACATGGTTTCGAGAGGCGCGAATCTCGTCACCGCGAGCTAACTTGCATACTAAAGCCATCTAGTTCATAATCAATTTTAATATTCTACATAGGTATAACTAGCGACTCGACCCCTTCGCACGGGTAGGTAAATACCTATTTTTATACAAAATTTCGATTCTAACATTGTTTTGATTGACAAATTTGAACAACAAAGCAGGTAGATTGTGAAGTGACTTGCCAGTTATAATTAAACGTGTACCGTACCTTCCGTTGATGCTTTTAAAAGTCAAGAAAAGCCTGCTTATGATTTATGTAGGTACTTACGCTTTCACACTAGCTAATAAGTACTTTCATATAATATTTTAAAACATAATATAAGTTTTAAAATATTATATTATAGATAGATAGATAGATAAATTCTTTATTGCACACACCACAAACAAAATCAACAAAAAATAAAGGAACAATAGCAGAAGAAGTGTCACAATATATAAAAATATTTAAAATATTATGTTATGTTATATTATAAAATATAACATAACATTTTAAAATATAATATAATATTTTATTATGTAGGTACAATATATTTATTTTTTGTATTGGAATACTTATGGGTGGTAGGTACCTATATAACAAGCTGGTGTAGTCGCAGTATAAAACCAAGCAACAACCCTTTTTAATTATGTAAGTACATAATTAAGACTTACCGATATAAATAAAAGTAGCTATATAATAATAAATAAAACTTCTTTCTTAGTTACTTGTGAATGAAAGAGGAAAGACTAATAATTAGTCTTGGACTTATTCATTTTTGCTTCTATACCCTACAATTAAAGTTAAATTATAATTATAACTTCAATGTACTTTTTTTATAAATACTTTACAAAATTTGTAAAGGGGTATGCAGGAGTATCAGACTTTTGATTCACAGGATCGAATACATCAGAGTCCAGTTGGATAGGCTCCGTGGTCACAGGGTTGACGCTTCCAGAGTCAGGGGACAGGTTGGGGCTGGTGCCGCTTGGCTTGGAAAGCATGACCCCGCTGAGACCCATGTCCATGCAGTCGAAGTGGAGAACCTGGCAATAAAAAAAAGTTATGACTATAAGTAACTAGCCCCTCAATAATAAAGTTAAGTGCCCCTCAGTAATGATTTCTTGTATATTTTTTCCCTTAATTCTGGTGCAATAAAGTGTTTATTATTATTATTAGCTCTGCTCTATTATTCGCTCTGAACAGCGTTGTGAATGTCACTGACCAAAAATTCACATAATAAGTGCCTACAATTTTCATAAGAGCAGTGCTGGCAGATCAGTGATCAATAACTAATAACTACGCTTCAATTATATTTCCACCTAAACTACATGGTACCAGGAATATTTGGGGCTAGGTTATGTAGTAAGGGCCAGTCGATTAATATAGCCACACGTCTAAAGTTCATCCCCCTGTAGTTTTTAAGTAATGCGCGAACAGAAATACAGACAAACAGAAGAATATAACATGTTTTTGAACGGTGGCTACCGTTCAAAAACATGTTATATTCTTCTTCAGTGGCTTATTTTGAGTCCCATAGACATTTTTATACAATCATTTATTACATACTGCTTTATTATTATTAAGTAGGTATAAATAGAACGATGCGATTTTCACTGTTGGATAGCTTAAATTTTGCTTGGATTTTCCATCGCTCAAACGAACGAATTGTGAGTGAGGTAACGGAAATATCAAGGACGTACATTCTAGAGCATAATGACCATCAACTAATGATAGCGAGCGCGATAGATTCGAGCCGAGGAAAATCGTGAAATGATGATGTTCATTCAGGTTTGGTGCTGATGTTTTGTCGACAAACGTGAGTGAACTAAGAACTTACCAACACGGGAGCCTTGTCTACCCGTGTGTCCAGATCCATGCAGACGTGCAGCTTCTGGTCAACCACGTTGATGTCGAACAGTCTCACGCACATGTCCATGAGGCCCGGCGGTAGGTACGGGACCGGGATCGGCACGCATAGCGGTGGAGGGTTTCGGGCTGAGTATAATGAAAATTTTGCTAAAGTATTTTTTTCGAAAGACACAAGCTGAGTTTAAAAATGTATATAACCCTTGACTCCCCTCCTCCCATTATAGCTAAGAACCATCTCGATCACATCAGCTTTCAAACATAAATACTGCATCTAAATCAGTCCATTTGTTTGGCCGCTACGATCCTCCACCCCCGCTCCCCCCTATTATAGCTAAGAACCATCACAATCACATCAGCTTTCAAATAGAAAAAACCCATCAAATCTATTCGTTTCGGAGTTACGATGCTACAGACATACACACGGATACAGTGATACATACATACACACCCTAAACTTATAAGACCTCTCCTCAAACAAAATAATTGCCTATGTGGACCAATTTCCTATGATTCCACTTAGCCATCCAAAAACATCTGTTGGTTTGGAAAAATACCTATTAATATTTATGGCTCTCATGAGCGGATCCAATGGATGCAGGAAGTAATTAAAAAGTATTTAGTTTTCGGCGTTTCGTGTTCATTTACCTGAATAGCTGTTTCTGAACACAGTATCGTTGTTCATTTTCACTTCCAAATCGATCAACGATTCCATGGGTTCGTACGTCAGCATCACACATGCTGCAAAATAAATGAAGTTTTTGTTAGACCTATGTAGGTAAATTAAATACATTGGGGCTTGAGCCAACGTGGTGGAATAAGGCCCTTATGTACTTTCAGTAGGAACGATCGTGGGACGATGATGATGACACAATTTCACTACCCATATATTGGTCATAATATAAAACGGCTATAACTCAGTTGAAACACAGTTCCATCCAGCACTAATCCATAGAAATAAGACTATGGAAGTAGGATTAGCACGTCTGGGCTGGGACTGTTTATGCTGGCAAGGATGCGCCATAGCCGTTTAATGTTAATCACAGAATACTACATACCCTAATGTTATTATGAACAAATCTCGCGATTGTATTAGAAAAAGAGCTATCAAAGATCTATGGTGTTTCCAAACTCAAATTAAATAAGCTTTCAGCAGTGATGATTTATAGCTTCCAGTTTTAAAACCAACAATACAGACATACTGTCAAAAATGTCATTGGCAATACCGATTATATAATAAAACCACTAATAACGTCTAAAGTTGGTATTTTGCTCGAAGGAAGAACAAAAAATGCTTGAATTCAAAACATGACTGTTCTGTAGTTATTTTAAAATAATATGTAGATTGATTTATTGACCAAAAAGAAACTCAGTCTTACCTAGTAAAAAGATTTTGATAGATAGATAGATAAATGCTTTATTATGAATAATAACAGAAGTTTACCAATGGGTAAAGTAGCTCTCTTTCTGGCGACCTTTTTTATTCTGTATCTAAGTAGGCAGATAGATTATCTATCTTGAGCCTTATTAATACCATAGTACATACATAGTCCTTACGGACAGTAAAGTAACGAGGAGTAAACGGCTGAATTGGCGCATGTGGAGCGGGGGCCGGGACGCAGAGGTCTCCGAGTGGTTTTGAAACGACGCGACGGCTACGAGCGAGTTTCGCACATGAAGTATCTTCACGTAAAAATGCGAGAAAGAGAGAGAGCGTGCTGTGTAAGTAGGATGCCAGTATTGAGCAGTTTTCCACTAGGCATTGTCAGTTTAGTTCTTTCATCGTCAAGAGATGGCGCTCGCGTAACTTTTAGTAATTATTCAACTCAAAGTTATAATCGAAAGCAGGTAAAAACAGCGTTTTACCATAATAATACACAAACCATGAGCGAATCAAAGGAACTAAAAGTAGTTTTTGTAGAAAAAAATGTTATTTGTTTTTTTTAATTATGATATTGGCAGTTTTAACACATTCAGATTTTATTTACCCCTTTATTAAAGCAGATAAAATAAATCTAAATAAATCGGTCTATTTTCTTTGTATCATTAGCTGTAATTTATAATAAAGAATATCAAGAAGGTAGAAAATACTACCAATAAATACTATTAGTAATGAATTTGTTACAAAACTGACGCACAACTTGCCATAAACAGGGGAACGCAGAATGTAATACCCGCCAGTAAGCGTAATTCAAAATCTTTGGTCATACCCAATGAAGTTTTATGTACTTATAGAACTTCCTTGGTCATACCAAACACACAGTACTGTTACCAAAACTGTCACCAACGCCATCTAGCGAGAGATAAATAATGTTAAAATGACACTTCGATAACCGCTCTTTGGACCAAAGAGTATAACCTAGTACCTAGTATAGGTATATATCAGGATTGGACTTTTTAATTCAATCTTTTTGACTCGCTATTGAGATCCGACAAAAAATGAACTTAATTTTTCTGTCAAACCAAACGTAGTGATTATATTCTCTTTGGTCAAACCTTCGCAAACGTTTGTGAATATCCTCTCATTTTTGCGATTTCACCGGTTTATTTTTTTGGTCGGTGTTTTTTTCTACGGTCGTAGCTCTTGCGTGCTTCTTTCTCTCCATCAGTGGGCCTCTTGGCACCACCTACCTCTGCTTTATCAAAATGAGCCTTACATATTGCAGTGTGTTTAGATATCTCAAAAAAACTCACATAACATATCGTTTTTTTACTTCCATCTGACACCGAAATATAATATACCTAGATAACAGTCATAATCTAGGTATATAGTAGTTATATTATCCTCCGCGGCTTTGCCCACGTGGTCATTTTTCTTAGGAAAAAGTAGCCTATGTATTCCAGGACAATTTACCTAATTTCGTTCAGCCGTCAAATAGTTTTTCATCAATTGCTCGGCTTCTACCTACTCTTAGGATTGAGATACAAGGTAGGCTTGAATTTTAAGTCAAAACCTAAGCTCAGATGCAATAAAGAGGAGTGTGCTAACAGTGAAAACCACATTTTAATCGGTGCATTAGTTTTTACACATAAATACATTTATCCATGCATACATAGGTATTATGATAAAATCATAACCCTCCTATTTTGTAGCCGGGTAAAAACCCGCCAGTGGCAGCCTTTGGTTTCCAATTGACAGTAGACTCAAACTCGAAAACAATGCTTCGATACTCTACTGTCCGTAAGGACTATATTTGTACTGTGTTAATACTATCCAAAATCCAAGGAATTTATATGTACGAGTACTTACGTACAACTGGAACGACTTCTTCAAAGTAAAAGCGGGGTATCGATTATTTAACCTTAAAAATGAATTAAAAACGAAAAGAGACAAGGAAATTGAGCTGAAGCTGCTATTGTCTCTTTTTAACTTATGGTGCCTTGTATAATAGAGATATCATTCCAGTTGTACGTATATAGGTACATATAACTTCCTTGCCAAAAAGCTTACTTCTTCTGTCAAAATTGAAGGTTTCAATGCGGATCCCAGTGCAACATCTGCATTTTAGACCATCACAATGGCATATTCCTCCTTTGAAAGGTAACCTTAGCAGCCATCCAGGCTTATACCAAGGGCGCGGCATCATTTTTCTTATCGTCTGGAAGTAAAGTGGTAAACGTTAACAAAACAACTAAATAAAAATAATAATTGCGTGAAAAAGACGTACATCTAAACCTATACTGGGTATGAATCGCGTAAATACAATGCCAATAAAAATGTGCCTATGATTAATACAAGTAATGTATGCAAAATTGCAAATCTTTTTGTAGGGTCTGTGACCTGAGGAAACGGGATCAAATCAAGAAAATGTGACATATTGATAACACCACACTGTACCTGCATACATTTATGAACACAAAAATGGTACACATAAGTAGGTACCTACTATGAGAAGCTACATCTATTTATAATATATTATAATATATAAAAGTGAAACGTTGTCTGTTTGTTTGTATGTTTGGGGCGCTTTCACGCGATAACGGCTGGTCTGAATTTTGTAGAATGAAAAAATAAATTTTGTAGATGTAGGTGCTGTATACCATAGAGACTAACATAGGATACTTTTTATCCCAGAAAATTGTATGCATGGGCAAAACCGCGAGGCGCAACTAGTAAAAAATAAAAAAGACTTATGGATGTAATTTAAACATTGCATTTGTTTATTTTTTGTTTTGTTCGCTTCATTATAGAGGCGGTATAAGAAAAAACAAATTGAAAAAATCGAAAAATAAAAAAAGTTTGTCATTTGTGGGTGAAACCGCGGGTGCACCTAGTTATTAATAAGTACGTGAATACTGTACAATTACCTCATTGGTTTCTAAATCATAATAAATGGAGAAATCCGTAACATCTCCACTATTATCAGAAACCTTTGATTGGAAGAACGTTTTTTCTTGCCTTCTCCAACCTGAAAAATATAAAATAGGCATTATACTATATGGTATATTAACTATGGTTTATGGTGTACTAGGTAATAATTTGGCACCTTGCTGCAGCTCCCGTTCCTTCCCCGGGATACTCTCTGAGGATCGACCTATCGATTGTGAATTTGTGATACACCTAGCATTCATCAAAAACAGTTCTATCGTTAAGCGTGAAATTAAAGTCACACAAACAAACAAATACTAATTCATTTAGATTAAGAGATACATTTTTATAAAGTAGGTCAAATCAGAATTATTCACTTACCGACACAAAAGGGCACGCAGCACACAACAAAAAACAAAACCGCGGCCGTTGTTTTCATTTTGGCAAAAGTTCGTTCAACCTAGTAGTCTGCTACCGGCTCTAGGGACACCATTCAAATGGCACCAAATTTACGTCAATGCTAACAATGGAATTGGTTAAACTGTGTTTAATGAATTTGTATGCAATGGCATGCGCGCGCGCAACTGACTTGTAGGACTTTCTAGAGAAACTCCTGCACGGATCGCCGATACAAACCACCACTGTCCGCTTGTAACTAACAACGATAATTGTATAAATTTAGAGCATTCGTAGTTATTAAGTACAATGTAGGGAAGGACTTTTAGAATGAATAACAATGATTTATTGAAAATAAAAATTAATATTAACTATGCCTGATACGAGCATTCTTCGCATCCAACACTTTTTCTATAGTAATTGCCTCAGGTTACTGGTGGATAGGAAAGATTTACAATTATTATGCTTATTATTAATAATAATAATTATCGGATCGATCAGAAGTCATAATAAATTATCGATCATCATCATCATCATCGTCATCGCCATCGTCATCATCAAACAGGTTTCCCAACAAGGACCGCACTACATTTTCGTCGTAATCTTCAACGTCTTCATCTCCGGAATCGATGACAGCATCGACGCCTCCTTGCGGATTCGGCACGGGCAGACCACCACCTTCGTCTGGACCCACCATGGTCACTCCATTTGCTCCCATCCTGATTTGATACAATATTGTTTTTTCAAGACTACAATTTTCAATAACACATGGGTCGTAGTGGCATAGTACCTACTATGAAAGATTTGCGCGTAATTTTTACAACGATCTTATTGTTGTATGATATTTTGACACGCAAGTTGACTATATTACTGAATTGGGACCACTCGAGAAGAATTGCGCTGACGATTTTTTCGAATAAGTAATATGTTCTTACACTATAAATAACACTGGCGTCTATTAAAATACTCAGTACTGTACATTGTACAGTTTTAATAGTCGCCAGTAACACAACACATTAAATCCAACACATCAGTAGGCGCTAGGTGGTTTAACTAATTTTATATTGTTCTGAAGTTATCATCGATTCAAGAAATCGTATATTTTTATTATGGAAATCAAGCACTCACCTCAAACAGTCAAATGCGAAGTTGAAAAGTTCATATTCTCGCCATTGTCCTGTCATAGCCAGACAGAAGTGAAAGTTTCGTCCCGGGAAGAAAACGTTGTAAAATTTGGCACACACTTTCAAGTTGGATAACCTGGGTGGGCTTATGCAAATTGGTCTCGGATTCTTTCCTTGAATCAAAAACATGTACAGCAGTAAGTTAATTAATCATGACATGACATTATTGACAAGGGGACATCGGTTTTCTGTAGGTGTACCAATTTCAAGTTGATTGACTAATAGGAATCAGATTTAGGTGAACAACTAACAAGTTTTTAAAAAAAATACATACCTGACATGGAGTTCTCGTAAAGTATTCTATTGTTCAAGGACATTGCTACATCAAAGGCGAAGTCCCCTGGATGATACGTGACTTTCATGCACGCTTTTTGCCTCAGCAAGTCCATAATGTAACCAGTGCAACATTTACACACTCCCATGTGACATGAACATCTTCTAGAACCCGACGATGAACTCGAATTTGTCCCATTTTGAACAGCATTCTGTCTTGCTCGTGCTAATTCTGATATTGTTGAATTCTTCTTTAATCGAACCAAATCCAATAAGAAACTGTCTGGCACTTCAACGTCGCTTACATTATTGGATATTTGGGTTTCATTTACGGGTATATGGAGCTTTTCTATTGAACAAAAAGATATATGCTAGTTACGTAATTAATCGTTTATATTAAATAATGCAAAAATCAAGGGACTTAGAGCTTACCTCCACCGATGCCTTGTAAACATAGCGCGGCTACAAAAAATGACACTATAAACACCATTCTAAAGGTTAATGTCACGCGGTGCGCGTGCGCCAGTCGTCTGAATAAAGCAAGCACTCCAATTGGCATGCACGGAACCGAACCGGTTAAGTGACAACAGGAAAGATCTGTTCAACTCTTGTTTGACTCAGCCACTTTCACGTAATTCTAGATGCAGATTTTACGCGCCCGCTATTTTTAATAATGATCATAATGATTTCTATTAATAAAGAAACTATTAACCAGCTGTTACTGATTTATAGAAGTCGTTAAGCCATGTCGGAGGCCCTCGGGTGGCCTGACACTAGAGGCCACCTCATAAGACAAACAAACAAAATAAACTTGTTTTGTTTATGTAACTATTTTATTTTCTCTAATAAAATTGTACAAATTATGGCTAAAATAAATATATCACACGTTGAACCTAAGTCGACAAAATCACAGCTATTCTTTACTTCTGCCATCTAAAAAGTCTCCAAATGCATCTCCAATTGCATCGAAAGGCCCATCATCACCACCTCCTCCACCGAAAAGACCACCGCCATCTCCTCCAAAGATTCCGCCGCCGTCTCCACCCCCGCCTAAGAGTCCTCCTTCAGATCCTCCTCCAAATATTCCCTCGCCTCCACCCAGAACTGCTTCTGCTGCGTTCTGAATGATACCACCTTCTTCTTCCCCTCCACTCCCAAAAAGATTAACTGGCTTCGGACCTGATGATATAGGTTTTTTTGGTTTCTGCCCTGTCTTGATTCCTGATGTCCCCAAACTAAAAATAATATAGGTATAAAATGTTCTGAGACGCATGTAAACCATTATTTAAATCTTAATTATTTTTTTAACTCTTTTTTGGACCGACGACGTTACATACGGGGAGCTGCTAGATGCAGACAGCGAATGTCTGCTCGTTGTGCAGTTCTATTAATAGTTTAGGCTTATGTTCAGCAGTTTTATAATTCGATAAACATTTTAGGTTTTTCTGATTTGTTTAATGTTTACCTGAAACATCTGAAAGATGCTGAATACACTTGAAAACCGCCAATATCAGCCTTAATATCCAAACAAGCATGTGCGTTTCTATTTCTGATCCTTATGTTTGAAATCTCAGCACAAACTCTAACAAAAGGTGCTCTTCGTGGGTTAAAACATATTGGTGGTGGGTCACTGGCTGGAACAAAAAGAATGAATATCGTTTAGCGCAAGTAATTCTTATATAAATATTTACACTTGCAGAAAATATTTTACCTGAAACCCTTCTTCGAACAACTGTGTTATTATTGACGCTTAACTTGACATCAAATATGAAATCTTCAGGTACAAATGTCATATTTCCACATGCTTTCATTCTGAATCTCTCCATAATTGCGCCAGTGCAGCATCCACATTGTCCATCTAAGCACGAGCACGGAAACCTTATCACTTGACCTGGCACGTCTTGTTGCGGATCCTGTATAACTTCATCTTGTACTAGAGGCGCTTCAGTGACAGCAACTGGTGTTGGTGTATTCACTATTTCGTCTTGCACTGGATTCACAATTTCGTCTTGCACTGGACTAGTAATTTCGTCCTGTACTGGTGATACTACTTGCTCATCATTGACTAATGTTGCATCAACGGGTATGTTGACGACAACTTCTTCAGTATCTTCGATATCTTCGTCCACTTCATTCTCATCCTCTCCTTGAACATTGATTGGTAATACAATGGTAACTGGAGATTTAAGAATCGGTGGCGTCGGGCGGAGAGCTTGTTTCCATACTACATGTGGAACTTTAAATTTAACAACGTCGTATTCGCTTCCAGCCGAAGATTTGGCTTCCGCTATAAAGAAAAGATTACATAAGTGAACTTGCTTGTCTACTTTCTATATAAAAAAATCTAAAACTCACCCAAAGCCGTATATATCTGGATTACAAAAGCGTACAGCAAAAACAATGAACATAGTTTAACCGTCGAGTTCATTTTCTGCACATATAAAAACAATTAAAGAGACTGCTTGCGCGTCGTGTACAAATCGTAACTGTGACTACTTAGAGAGTATTTAACCGGTCTCTCAACTGCCAAGGAACAAGTTTAAAATTTTAATGCGAGGCGAGAGAAAGTCACTTAATCGTTATTGTGACCGCCCACTTTCAATGTAGGATGCGTGGTCTGCATCGATTTATCATAATGTATTTTATTGAGTAAGAATAGTTATATAACATTCGAGCGGTTCTTTATGATGTGTTATTCATCATCGTCATCATCATCATTATCAGCCTGTATCACAGTCCAAACCTGTAAATACGCCCTCCAAAGCACGCCACTGATTCCAATATACGTCCCTTTCTTTCCAACTGCTGCCGCAGCTTTGTGTACTGTTTGGCCACAACCACCTTGCGTATATTGAGTACTAGTGGCCCGCTGCAGGATCGCACAGGTGTAATTTAGAAAAAAAAATGGGTGTAAAAATGTAGTTTTTGCACAGTCAACCTTCACTCCGCTTCGGGGGACGGTGGCGGCTCGCTTCGCTCGCCGCATTCCCCCTCGTACGTTCAGGGCCTGGGTCCCAATTCAGTTAGTCAGGTCTCGTATGCGCGTATTATCCACATCCATAATAATAAAAATCTCCGAAACGGCTAGACTGATTTTTACGGGACTTTCACTGGCAGATAGCTGATGTTAAAACGAGTAAATTAAGCTACTTTTACACACATAATACTAATAGTACAGGTATCAGCAATACCCATAATTATTTTAAATTATTAATATTGACGAACAGTTAGACAAATGTTTAGTGACCATGACTGCGAAGACAACCAACTGTCGCGGGTTCAAATTCCGTAAGGTGCAAGGATTTGTGCGATGAGCAGAAATGTTTGTTTCAAAGTCATGGAATGATTATTTGTACCTATATATGTTTCTCCGTTGTCTATAGTACCCATAGTACAGGGTATCCTATTTTGGGACTAGTTAATTGGTGAGAATTGTCCCTAACATCCATATCCATACCAATATATAAAAGTGAAACGTTGTCTGTTTGTTTATTTGGGGAGCTTTCACACGATAACCGCTGGACGGATTTCGATGAAAATTGGTATGCAGATAGCTTATACCCTAGAATAAAACATAGGATTCTTTTTATCCCGGAAAATTCTTCGAATCCCATGGAAGTTTCCACGGGAAAACTAGAACATGTTGAATACTCGCTGTAAGGAACGGTTGCCATGGAAACGAAATAACAAGTCCGTCAAAAATCACCAAGAGCGTTGGTGCCACAGATTAAGTCAACAAGCCACGGAGGCCATAACCAAGAAGTCTAAGTCTACTTTTGCATTGGTTTTTAATATCCTAGAAGAACGTAAGTAGAATGTTTTTTTCGCGATAAAATGTAGTCCGCGTGGACGAAGTCGCGGCGGGTAAGCTAGTAATACATAAAATTAGAATTGCTAAGTTGAGTATAACTAGGTAAAACCAACTTCGAGAGAGGGGCCCGCAGAAGAATACAGCTTGGCTGGGCATTTGCGAAACTTCGTCGAGTCTTCTCGTCACCAATACCGCAAAGTTTGAAGACAAGTGTCTTCAACCAATGTGTCCTACCTGTTATGACATACGGAGCCAAGTCGTGGACACTGACGGTACGACTAGTCCACCAATTTAAGGTCGCTCAGCGGGCTATGGAATCAGAGTTTCTCTGAAAGATCGTATCCGGAATGAGGTGATCCGGCAGAAAACCAAAATTGACGACGCCCTTAGGATTAGTAAGCTGAAGTGGCAGTGGACTGGTCATATTTGTCGAAGGACTGATAACCGTTGGGGTAGACGTGTTCTTGAGTGGAGACCGCGACTAGGTAAAATTGTGTAGGCCCTCCAGCTAGGTGGAGCGACGATATACGCAAAGTGGCTGGCAGCAGTTGGAAGAGAAGAGCCGAAGATCGGGCTCAGTGGCGTGCTTTGGGAGAGGCCTATGCCCAGCAGTGGACTGAAACGGGCTGTGATGATGAAGTTGAAGGCGTTTATTATTATTCTATAAATGAAAAAAAATACTGAACCAAATTTGATGTTGATATGGAAATCAAAAAAAATAGAAAAAGGAAGGAAGTGTGGTGGATATTAAAATAAAAAAAACAATCAACTAAATCGGTTCTGAATCAAAAATTCCAGAGATGTAAGTGAATATAGTATATAATTATAAACTTTTTGAAGTGAACATACACACAAAAAACTTACAGTCGAATTGAGTACATCCTCCTTTTGGAAGTTCAATGTAAATGACGCAATGTAAAATACCAAAATGCCTAAAAGGTGCAACTCAATGTAAATAATTATCTATGCTTTTAAAAAAGCAGTAAGTACCAAAATATCTGTACAATGAAGATTATTTGAAAAAAAATGGTCTGGGCGACTTCAAATAAGCTACTGAACAAGAATATAACGTTTTCAAAATTATCTGTCTGTTTTTTGTTCGCGCATCACGTATAAACTGCTTGACAAATTGTTATGTGGTTTTCACTACTAGGTAGCTTAGGTTTGACTTAAAAGTTGGTGTACTTGGTATCTCAACTGATGTGTAGAAGGCAAACAATCGATAAAAAAACTTAAATCTGTGTATTTTATCATTACGTAGGAATTTCATGTGATCAAATTTCACTGTTAGATAGCTTACAATTCAACATAAATACCTTCATACCTTGCAACTTTATTATGTATCTCTAAAAAACCGAGAAATTATATAATAATTTTCTAATGGAAAAATTTGGATCACGGACGAGATGCGAACTCGCATACTGTGCCTCAGCGCGGCACATGCCTTTACCAATTCGGCTATAGAGACCTATGTGTCGTCAACCAAATCTTTCCACTAGCTTCTTTGAACCCGTCTTATGGGGACGGTAACGCTATCTATTGGTAGTATTACGAACTAACCAACCAAACACGGGTAATATTGATTAACTTCGTGTCTGAAAGATAACGCCTCCCAAATATATATATTTTTTTATCGCCCTGATCCAGATTTTTCCATTAGAAAATTATTTAATATATTTACGCTAAGCAGGCGATAACTGCTATAAAAAGACATAAAAACCGAGAAATTGTTAAATATATTAATTTTATCAGTGCGTCCTTACAGTCATGACCTACGGAGCTGAAACGTCAAACTAGTCCACAAATTTAAGGTCATTTAAGGTCACAAGGTCAGCGAGCTATGGAGAGAGCTAGGCTTGGATTTCTCTGAAGGATAAGATTCGTAATGAAGATATCCGATGGAGAACCAAGGTAACCGACATAGCTCTAAGGATAAGCAAGCTAAAGTGGCAATGTGCTGGTCATATTTCTCGAAAAACCAATAATCGTTGGAGTAGACGAGTCTCGAGTGGAGACTACGTTTAGACAAACGTAGTGTAGGACATCCTGTGGCCAGGTGGAGTGATGACCGGCAAAAAATGGCTGAAAGAAAATGGATGAGTAGAGCTGAAGAGCTCAGTGGCGTGCATTAGGAGAGGCCTACGTCCAGCAGTGTACAGATATAGGCTATAGGATAAATTAAGATGATGATTAAATTAAAGTTTTTAGTGCTCGGTTTTTAGTACATTGAAATGAAACTAGATGGCGTTAGTATGCAAGATAGATCCAACGACAGTGAGAAATGGAATGGACTAGGTCTGTGCTTTCCATTTCGATTTTTTCTAGACCTGTTCTGTGGTTGTTTCGTTTGCTCTCTCGATTTGATTTTGGTTTGGTTTTGATTCTGGTTTGTACGATTTTACTTGTAGATTGGTTGTTGTTACGTGGGAGTAATTGAATGGTGCAATTAGGAATAGGAATTCACCATTACCAAACTATTACAACATTACTATTATAAAGCAGTAACAAAAGATTAGCAAGCTAAAGTGGCAGTGGGCTGGTCACATTTTCCGAAGAACCGATAACCGTTGGGGTAGACAAGTTCACGAGTGGAGACTGCGTTTAGGCAAACGTAGTGTAGGACATCCTGTGGCCAGGTGGAGTGATGACCTGCAAAAAGAAGCAAGAAGAAAAAGATGCAGAGAGCTGAAGACCGAGCTCAGTAGCGTGCATTGGGAGAGGCCTACGTCCAGCAGTCTACAAATATAGGATGGTGATGATGAATTTATAAAAAGTCTGTACAAAGAAGATAAAAAAATGTTTTAAGGGATTTAATACGAGTATAAGCTACTGAATAAGAATATAACATTTCAAAAGGTGTCTGTCTGTTTTTCTGTTCTTCACGTATCTTGTAAAAACTACTGGACTGATTGCAATGCGGTATTCAGTGCTAGATAGCTTAGGGTTTGACTTAAAAATTGGTGTAATTGGTATCACAGCCTAATGAGTAGAAGCCAAGCAATCAATAAAAACCGATTTGACGTCTGAACGAACTTTGAAGAAATGTAGTATAATGTAAATGTAGTATAATTATAGGTGATTTTGGTCATGGAATAACACATAGGTTAGCTTTTAGACAAATTACCACAGGAGTAATGCCGCGGGCACAGCTAGTATTTATAATAAAGCAGTAAGTACCAAAAAGTCTGTACAAAGAAGATAATTTAAAGACATATGGTATGCGGACATAATCTAGGCAAGAACTGATACTGTACAAGAATATAACGTTTTCAAAAATCGTGTCAGTATATAACGTTTGTTCGCGCGTCACGTAAAAACTATGAACCGTTTCCAATGCAGTTTTCACTGTTGGATAACATAGGGTTTGACTTAACTGGCGTACTTGGTATCTCAATCCGGTGAGAAAAAGCCGAACAAACGATAAAAACTATTTGACGGCTGAAAGAAATTTGGTATTTTAAAAGCTTTTATTTAATTTGCAATGTATGGAACATGGTTCCTGCACTCAGGGTTGGGTTCTGTCTAGGGAATTCCTCAACGGTTAACTGCATAGACACGAAATATTGTAAACGCATTTAATTGTTCGAACTGTCACCGTAACATGGCTACTTTTGGTTCTGGAATAACACTTAGGTAACTTTTAACCCAGAGAAATTACCACGCGGGCTAAGCTGCGGGCACAACTAGTATAAAATAAAATAAATACTGTTAACAGAAGAATTTTTAATAATAAAATTCAGTCATGCACAATAAATAACCGCTTACAAAATGACTATTTACACACCTACAGATCAAAGATAAATTATAAAAAATAAATAAATATTACATCTATGTACCTACTTAAGAACTATAATTGTAACTTCTTCGTCATACTTGCGACCATTCACCGCGCATCATTTTATTCTGCCTCCTTCTGTCTTTTTTGTTTCTGTTTCCCTTATCGTTTCTTGCCAAAAGAAGAGCATCTTTCATAGTATCCATTACGTCATGATAATCACTATAGTCAGGCTCTTTTTCTTTAGTGTGTCTGTTTTGCCTTTTTTTACCTCCAAATATTCCTAATTGGTCTCCAATTGTTTCACCAATACGAGTCAAATCGAGAATATCTAGATCCTCTAACTGGAATTCATCTTTTTCTTTCTTTTTAGGTAAACTAAGGCCTTCATAAGAATCACCGTGTATTGTACCATAGTGATATTTGTGATATCCTCGACTCTCTTCAGCAATAATTTCTTCTTTAGCAGGAACAGTTTCCTCATTAGAATCAAGAGATTGCACTATCTGCACCATGTCATCATTGACGTGGTTATCAGATGCTTTTGGTGCTTGAGGAGTTATCATCTCCACCTTTTCATAGGCCATTACATTTTCAACTTTACTTGAACCTTTGGTATCATCAGTTTTGATAGGTAAAACCGGCATAGATGAAAGCTGACCGGTTATATGGGCTAAAGACATCTCCAATCCAGGGTCATCAAAATTAGTTACGCTTTTTGCTGTAGTAGACGGAAGTCTCTGAGCAACGATCGGTTCAAATGTTTCATCGCTCACTGAGGTTAACAGATTATCTTTTTCTGGTAGAATTTTAGCTGTTACTGGGATCAGTAATGGAGTAGCAGCTGTAGTTGATAAAGTGGAGAAGATGGAAGATGAAATTTCTTCAACACTGGCAGTTATCGGTTTCGTTGTAGTTGGGGGTCTGCGCGTTGGTCGCCTATTAACTGGACGTGTCCTCACTGTGGTAGTTCTAGTAATTCTAGGCGAAGTAAATCTAATAGTTCTAGGTGTAGTTGTTCTTCTTGAAGGTCGTCGTGAAGGTCTGGGACGTTTAGTTGTTGTAGTGATAGGAGAGGGAGCTTGCTTTTTTTTATTCTTGTTCGATTTCTTGCCGCCTGACGAACCAAACAGGCCTCCTAATAAGTCTTCACCCAAAAGACTGAAGCCTGTGTAGTCCGCACTATCCACATCATTCACGGCGTCGAGTTCACCTGAAACGCATTGAAAAACATTGAACATAAAGTTGATTGGTCATTCGTTTTATATTATATTTGATCTGCAATTTATATGTATTGGGTCTTACTTTCTTCATCATCATCATCGTCATCTTCGTCATCATCTTCTGCGCCCAGTCCATAATCATCATCATCATCGTCGTCATCGTCGTCTTCTTCTTTTTCATCGGGGATCAACGGCAAAGGATCAGCAGGTTCTGAAGTTACACCTCTTGAGCCGAATTTGAAGCAGGACACTCTCACTGCGGCCTCTACTGTACTCTTAGACTGGAGCTCTAAGCCGAGACATGCTCGGAAGTCCTCGCCATTTCTTGCAATGTTGTACACTCGTCCGCAAAACTTGGATATACCACCCGGAAGTGGCATACATACTGGGCTTGGTTTTTTACCTGAAATTTGCATATTCAGTTAATTAAGATCTTGAACTAGGTAGCATTCACACTAAAGATACTGGACTTTTTTGCTGAGTGCAGGCCCCTTTGGTACAAACTATAAAATCATTCACGTACTTAGTATTATTTTCTTAGTAATTTTTTATATTGTTTTTATTACATATATTGTTTTTATAGTGCGTTTTTATTCTTATTCTTAAAGATCCATTTAAAAATATTATATTAATGCCACATCAGCATAGATCTAATTAATCAATCCTCCTTAGATGCATATTAGCCAATAAATTACTTGTAGGTACTTTTATGCCCAAATATTACTCCAGTAGCGAACGTCGAACTCACAAATTCTGTTATGAGCCGTCCAACTAAACCTCTGTGAATTCCAAACAAATAATAGAATTTCTAAATACACAAAAAGTGAACGCACAGACGATGCAGTAAGTAAGCTTTCTTCAATCAATGACTCGCATGCCTCTGTGCTGAGTAAAACGTCACAAAGGAAATAAAAACTTACTCGAAAGAGTCCGGTTCGTGATGACCTTCTTTCCGAAGCTGAGAGACACCGCCATCTTGTCCCCACTCAAGTACGTTAGCCTTGCGCATCCTGGAAGAAAGTTGGTTTTGTAAGTAAACACCTTGTATGTTTTCGAGAAAAATAATTATGCGTCAGCTATATTTGCAAGAATTGTTTCCGGTTCGTACAAATGTGCTAAGTACACCTTGTTGGTGAAAAATTTAGTGGCGTTAGTGAGGGGTGATGCCCTACGGCATAAGGTAAAAAAATTGTTAAGCACTCTTCTCAAATTTTTGTAAGTACGGGTCGATCGTGAGCGAAGGGTGAGGCGATACAGCTTGGGTATCTAAATTGACTGATTTTTAAATAGCGCTAGATCAACTCAAACTTTATATACAATGCAATTTTCATGTTTACGTTACATATAACATATATATAAACCGAAAATATTTAAAAAAGAGTCTAGTCGGGAAAGTAAAGATCAATCATGTTTCCCCAATGTAAAATTCACAAGTATAAAAAAATACGTTGTGACTTGTTTCGAATTATTAAATAACCATAACCTTAAAAAGTGTTGTCTTCTCAATGTGTGTATTATTTTACACATGTACTATTTTGAAAAAATAAATCATTTAAGAACCTAGATAAGTAGGCACTATCTGAATCCTAATAATACCAAAATATGGTAGAAATTCGCTTGAATACAAATTTGTTTGGTTTATGTACGTTTGTATGGGCAGTTCATTGTCCGCTGACCTTTTAAAAAGTGGTCATAAACTGACTTATCTAGAGAACTTTCTCTTTTGTTCGATCAGCAGGTAGGACATTAAATAACAGGTATGTTAGAACATGCAATATTTGTATACCATAAGATTTGACTTGTTACGTCGATCAATAAAATGATTGCTGAACGCACCTAGGCACTGATATACCTAGGTGCGGTGTGTGGTAGTCATACTATGTCCCTCACGATGGCAATAGAAACTGCATTTCAGTATACCGAAAGTTGCATATTTGGAAAACCTTTGATTGGACTTGTTACGTCCATCAATAAAATAATTGCTGGACACGCGAGAGTATGCATCTTTTGTGGTTTCGCCATCGTATTGCATATTTGGAAAATATGCAATGCCATATATTTATACTTATGTTAAAAAGGTTTAAATGTTAGATATTATGGTGGCATTGTGGTTCTTCTATAACTATCAGACATGCCAATGTATTCACGTATTAGTTCGAAACCACAAAAGATGCATACTCTCGCGTGTCCAGCAATTATTTTATTGATGGACGTAACAAGTCCAATCAAAGGTTTTCCAAATATGCAACTTTCGGTATACTGAAATGCAGTTTCTATTGCCATCGTGAGGGACATAGTATGACTACCACACACCGCACCTAGGTATATCAGTGCCAGTATGGTGGATGGTGTAATGTATGGCCTATATGCTCGAAATATCCGAGTGCCAGTTGGAAAGTCATATAGTTAAATAAAATAAAAATCAATATTAACCTGGTCCATTCAAATTCACCAACGGAAGTGCGAAGTCTCTGCAACAGTTACAGTAAACGTCAACACATTTGCAATATTTATTGATGCTGTTATCCTCGATAGGGCCGATGTCTGTTTCGGTGTCCTTCTGCAGCCCTTTCTTGTTATTCCTTCGGTGTTCTGAAACAGAAATAAATTCATTTTAATGAAATTTAATTCGATTTATTACTCATGCGGTCCCAAGAATCACGATTGAAAAAAAAGTGATTTATGTAGACATTATATTCAAGTACACTTTGATTCTAAGGAGAATAATATATCACTAAATAGATGGTATTTGAGCCCAATTTGCTCGTACACAAATAGAACATTTTAAGTCAAATAATTGCATTGTGGAATTTAAAATAAAATTTAATGAATCACTTGTTATTCTACATTGATACATTCGAACAAAATTGTGTAAATTCATGCGCATTGTTATTTAAAAACCCACAATTTATCACGCTATTGTTTGTTAATTGGTATCGTTTTTAACTAACTTTCGCGAAATCCACACGACTACCTATTATCACATTATTAAAGAACTGTCTCGTCAAAGTTTAAACATTGAACGAACAATAAATCTTTAGAGATGTAACATGACAATATTTATACAATATCTCAGTGATTAATAATGTAGTACTTACTGACACTCTTGGAGGCTGCAAAAGCCAAGAGCACGAAGATTAAAAGAAGCTCGAATACCAGGGAGAGCTTCATTTTGAAGCCAGGCTCCCCGTCTGCCAACGAAAATATGATTAGGAATATTTTGTACACTTGTAAAACTACTTAAAGGTATTTTTCAAATTGATGGATTGATATAAAACATGAATTATAATTATATATTACCAGCGGTCAAGATTTCAACTTGCATACGAAAATCAAAAAATGTTAAATGTATTTAAAAAAAATATCTTTATTAATTAATTATTTTGTTAAGCGTTATTAAACATAAAAAAGTTTAGCTTAAACAAATGAATGCGTTGAAGTCTTTTATAAGGCGCTTACATTGTCCTCGTTACTCGTATCATTTTAACGGTGCTAACATAATCTAAGCATACATATTTAGCAAATTATGTTTAACACAGAAACCACGTAATTTTATTAGGAATTAATACAAAAATAACACAAATCACATAGGTACCTTTAGGTCAAAATCACTTGCAAACTTTTTAGTTCAACACTTTAAAAAAATGTTGCCGAAGTCACACCTCTGTGAAGGTTCACGATCTATTAAAACTATTATTAGATTATACACTGATTAGCCCTAAAATGCAGACGACACCAACGTACCACCAACACTGGTTTGGAATAGCCGCCTCGACTCCCGCCAAGAGAAAAGTTCTGTGACGACATACTCCGAGAAAGGAAAACTGTCGGTTCCACCTCTCTTTCACTCACGAAGAAACCGTGAAGGACGGGTGAAAGCAAAAGACTCAGTTGGCCGCCTATGTAGAATTCAGTGTCAAGTTGTACATGCGCATAGTTAATGTGGACTGTATCGTATATATTGAATCGGATTGTAGGCAAAGAAATGATATGATTAACCTCTTATATTCAATGGAATCATTTGTCTATACCTATATACATACCTACGTGCTGACTGACTGCCTGACAGACAACGCCTTAACCGGTGGACCCAGAGATTTGAAATTTGGAGGAAATATTCCTTTTGTCTCTAGGATAGAGGTGCACTTTTGATCTCTAAGTGGGGGGGAGGGGGGAAAGTTCTGTTGCGTTACATAAAATGGTAAATGCTCCAAATTAATGAGGCTAATTACATTAACAGATATTTTTAAAGAACTAATACTCGTAGGTATGTACTTGTTCATCAATGGCTTTAAAAACTTACAGTGGAGAAATGAGGAACTGCGGCTCCTATCATTAAGTTTCATATTCAGCTATCAAAGTGTAAAGTAAATGAATAAATCCATAAAAAGTACACTGAAATGCTGTAATTGATCGTTTAAACGGCACGCGGTTGGATAATAAGTTACGATTTTTATATAAGTTACAAAGAATGCGGTAAGTGTCTAAGCAGTTGGTATAGTTAGGTAAATGTGGAAATAAGGAAACCATAGAGTTAGCTAATAACCCAGAATACTTATTAGTCCAATAGTTAGATGATTTCCGACCCAAGAAATATTCTAGAATCGTTATGAGCGGGCAAGTGCAATGATCTCGGATATACTGATGTTGGTCTTAATTGGCCTGAATTAATTCTTTGTTGTTTTATGATTCCAGCATATTATAATTTTAAGTTCATTTTATAATTTTGTAAAAGTATTTTCGACTGTACCTTCGTTTGTAAAATTGCGGTGTCATAATTTTTGTCATGACATTTTATAGTTTATCTATATTTATTGATTTTATGGCTTTAAATAAATCTAATTTCAAAGCCAATAAATGTAACATAAAAAATATAAAATTACATTACCGTTGACTTTTCTTGGTTTTCTCTATCGTACTAATCTGGTGGATAGGGCTATATAGGCTTAGAAACACGCGTACCGAGTATTTTTATTTTTTAATACTGTATTAGTCAAGTACTACACTGACTAACACTATACTGTATTAGTATAGTGTAAGCATCACCACACGAAGCGCTTTACCGTCTTCACCAAGTCCCTCACCACGACCGCTATGCTAAGATAGGGTTTTTTTTTTTAATATAAATGGTACTAGACCAATTCACTCCGTCTCAACCAAAACCGGGTACACCGATAAGCGCCCAAACAGCTACTTAAGCACATGGTCACTTTCTACAGGAGAAAGTGGTCGAGACATTTCTGTGACCACATTCGTGCCTGTCTGTTTTTTGTTGGAAATTGCTTCACACTTCAGTGGCCACTAAAATAGTTCGACAGGTAGGTGGGGCAGGTTATGAAATGTTAACCATCTGCCAATAAATATGGCAAACAAAAACAAAAAGGAAAAGTGACGGATGCTTTTGATGGAATGGTTACAATTTTTTGTCCGTTATAACTCTTCATAATATCATATTGACTGCGGGATGACAAAGTGATGTGGGATAATATGTCCCACATCACTTTGTCAGCCTGGAGGCGTCCATCGCTAAACATGGGCTTCCCCCATAAAAAGGGGGGTTTGCCATAATTCTACGCTTGGCAGGCGGCTTGGTGATCAAGCAATCCAAATTTTATCAAAATCCGTTCAGCCGTTTGAGCGTGAAGGATGGTGATGATGATAAAAATTATCTTATGTATTATTCCAGGGTTTAAGCTATCTTCAAGGCTTTATTTTAATTTTATTTTTAAGGCAAGGTACACTTTTACGCTCCAACAGACTGAAAGATCTTGCGTTTGTCCACCAATTTCTATAATCAGCTCTCTTATAACTAGCGAGGGTGGCAGCGATAAATAAATAAGCAGAAGGATCCAAATGTCTAACCCTCCATTCCTATAAAAAAGAAACGAGTCGTTTTTCCAACGTATCGTTACTTTTTGACGTTTCTTGTATGGCGTTTGTGTCAAAAACCTACGGACAGTAAGCGAAAACGGTTCATTTTAAGATATAGGAACCGGCCATAAGTCAGCGATAACGAAGCTCACTAAAATATGGAAAGACCGCAACATATCACGTAAAAGAAAAGTGAGGCTAGTACTTTGGTCTTCTCGATCTTCTTTTATGGCGCAGAATCATGGACGATACGAAAGACCGAAACTGGGAAAATCGACGCGTTTGAGATGTGGTGTTGGAGGTGGATGTTTCGTATTCCATGGACTGCTCGCAGAACAAACGTTTCTATTCTCAGTGATCTGCACATAGAAACAAGACTCTCTGCCATCTGTTTTAAACAGATTCTTAATTACTTTGGTCACATTCCTCGTAGAAACTGTGACAACCTTGGAAAGCTTGTAGTGGTGGGAAAGGTCGAAAGGAAAAAGACCACGCGGTCGATCACCCACTCGATGGACGGACCAAATAAAATCACTAACTGGTCTGCCTATAGCAGATGCCATAAAAATAGCCGAGGACAGGACATCGTGGAAAAGTATGTTGCAACGACTGATACTGTATATTCCGTCTAGCTAGACACGACCTTCATTATTGAAGACTAGTAAGAAGAAGAAACTATCTGTATTCCAAATTTCATCAAAATCCGTTCAGCTGTTTGAGAGTGAAGTATGATGATGATGATGATGATGATGATAATTATGATGAAAAGTATTATGGCGTCTTTTTGGAGTCGCTTGCGTCGTTCCAGCAACGGGATCCTCGTGGTTGTCTCTGACAACATTATAAGTGGTCCAATATTTAAAAGATGGGTTTCTGTCCACATGGATGAAAACAAAAAGTGACTCAGCACTATTGTGTAAAGCGTAGGTAACAATATTTTTTTTATTTCTACTTTTGACTGCACTTTTTTACAGTGTTGCTATCATGTTTTACTTTTAAGTTTATTTTACGCTTGTATGGGTTGTATGCCTGAAATAAAATACTTTTATTTATTTATTTTATTTATTATGTGTTATTCCAATGTATAAGCTGTCTCCATTCCAAATTTTTCAAAATCCGTTCAGCTGTTTGAAAGTGAAGTATGATGATGATGATGATGATGATGATGAAAGGTATCCTATATTTTATTCCAGGGTATAAGCAATCTCCATTCCAAATTTCATCAAAATCCGTCCAGCCGTTTTTGCGTTAAAATTCCCCAAACAAACAGACAACGTTTTATTTTTATATATTGGTGTGGGTTTTTATATATCCGACGTAACTTCTAAAAGAAAAAACGCTACTAAGCGTAATTCAAAATCATTGGCAGCAGAGTTTTTGACCATAGACAACTGCATCAATACTTACCTACTTGATATACCTGTTATTATTACGTTTCCATGGCAACGTCATTCCGTTCTTTATTTTTGATATCTTGGGTTCGCTTGGGTTACATTATTGCAATTTTCGTAGGTATCACTAATTTTTTGAAAAATTAAATACTATGTAACTTGCTGATTATGTAGCTATCTATAATTGAATGTATTTTTTTGAGTTTATCCATTACCAACAAACAAACAAACATACCAACATGCAAACAATCAAATCTTTCCTCTTTATAATATTACCTACTAGCTTTCCCGCCCGCGACTTCGTCCACGCGGACTACAGTTTATCGCGAAAAAAGCATCCTATATTCATATACGATATTAAAAACTAATGCAAAAGTATTGGAAACTTACAATTTTCCGGGATAAAAAGTATCCTATGTTTTATTCCAGCTATCTAATATATACCAAATTCGTGAAAGCTCCCAAAACAAACAAACAAACAGACAACGTTTCACTTTTATATATTGGTATGGATGGATAAATAAATAATAATTATTAGTAAGTACTTATAAAGTACAGTAAATACGAAAAAGTCTGTACAAAGAAATAATTAAAAAAAAAACTTTAAATAAGCTACTGAACAATGACTGTATGTTTGTTTGTGCATCACGTCAAAACTCAAGGACTGATTGCGATGCGGTTTTCACTGTTGGATATCACAGGGTATGACTTTAAAACTGGTTTACTTGGTATCTCAATCTGATGAGAAGAAGTCGAAAAATCGATAAAAAAACTATGTGATGGATGAACGAATTTTATAGAAATGTAGTATTTGTACTTTACAGGTTTTTTTTTTATTACGGACTAGGCAATCGTTTGACCACGATCTCACCTGATGGAAAGCGATGATGTGGTCGAAGGTGTAGCACGCTTGCCTAGTAGATTTGTGTGTGTGTGTTGTTTCCTATTCACTGTTGACTTGAACACACCGGGGTTATAATTAACCGGAAACACTGACGAGGGCAGGGCATTCCACTCCTTTGCAGTTCTTATAATAAATGAAGAAGCGTAACGCTTCGTTCTTGTGCGAGGTATTTCAACAATGAAAGTCGTCGTACTGATCGTCTAGTCGTACGGTGATGGAAAGGTGATGGGGGAATCAGGTTGTGCAGTTCTTGTGCACACTCTCCATAGTGCAATCTGTAGAATACCGCCAGGCTTGCTACCTCACGTCGATGCGCCAGACTTTGAAGCTTACTCTTTACCAGAGTGCCAATGAGCCTGATAGCACGTCTCTCAATTGAATCCAAAGACTCGAGCTGATACTTGGCAGAACCGTCTCAGAGGGGGCAGCAGTACTCCATACAAGATCGGACCTGTGCTTGACAAAGATTCAAAAGCTGTCCCGGTGTGAAGTACCGCCTAACCTTAGACAAAATACCAAGTTTTTTTGCAGCTACCTTTACCAAGTTTTTTACTTTTGGTCATAGAATAACGGAATGGAATAACACATATGGACTACTTTTAAATGAAACGACCACGCGGGCAAAGCCGCGGGTACATAAATATAAGTATATCTATTCACTGGACTCTGGCAACTTGTAGTTTTCTTCAGAACCCTATCTCAGGCACCTGTCTCACACAAAATTAATTAAAACAAAATTTTCATTTGTGAATCAGTTAAATATTTCAAGAAACAATTGATAATTAAACATCTGCTAACCTAGATTATTCATTTGTTCCATGTTTAAGTGATCTCTTCTCACACACTTGTCGGGTCTAGTCAGTTCAACGACCTCTATGTAGGGCAGTGGTGCGCTGCACTTACCTGTGTGCAGTGCAGGCAACGGGCATACAGGCGGACGACATAGACGGACTTTCTCTACAGGCATTTACCCTTAAAAAAATGTAGGTAGCGCTTGGGACTGACATCATGTTGTACCTATATATTTATTTCCACATAGGTGGTCTCCGAGCGGTGTTGGCCGATCGGTATACATTTGCTCATTGTAATGGCCCCGGTTATGACTCCAAATAAGTTAGTGTGTAAAGATTTGTATTTTGTGTATTTTTAATAATCTCGTCAGAGGACCTTGAGCGGCTAGACAAACTATGACATAAGTGGGAAGAGTCTCGAGCGTGTGAGATTAGCTTTCACACGAGATGACGTCACGATTAGTGTGTCACAACCGTGGTCACAACATTTTCGAAGTATGGAGGTGTGACATCATCCCGTATGAAAGCTAATCTCGCATGCACCGAGAATCACCCCTCAGGTCAGCACTACCTCATTCGAAATACAACACTCTAATATAATAAATCAGAGAAGTGTAGCCACTGTTGTTAACAGGCCAACCAGAGCTTAGAGTTTTAAAATGAATACTCTCTTTTCGAGCGGAAAACTTCGTATGCGCGATGCAGAACTCCATACATTAAAACTGACAATCCAAACAAAATATCATAAAATGCATAAAAACCGATTAGTGACATCTTCTTTCTTTAGAAGTGTGTTTGTGTATGTGTGTGCGTGTGTGTGTCGTATGTGTATGCTACCCTTCACTCTCAAACAGCCGAACAGATTTGGATGAAATTTGGTACCAGGATAGCTTTTCAGTCTTCTCGTGACCACGATCAATGTAACTTGATCGAAACGTCAAGGTAAATAATTAATAAGTTTTCAGCGCGATTAAGTCCCGTTTAAATAAATAACTAACTATGCAGGATAGCTTATATCCTGGATTAACACTTAAGCTATTCATGCGCCCTGCGGTTTCACCCGCGTGATG
Source organism: Alsophila aescularia (assembly GCA_946251855.1). NCBI lineage: Eukaryota > Metazoa > Arthropoda > Insecta > Lepidoptera > Geometridae > Alsophila > Alsophila aescularia. The sequence goes on along the minus strand of OX276377.1, from coordinate 19,921,767 downwards.
AAAGCACATAGGTACAAACAAACAAACAATCTTTCGCCTTTATAATATTAGTATGATTAATTTTATTCATCATCATCATCAGCCTATATCTGTCCACTGCTGGACGTAGGCCTCTCCTAATGCACGCCACTGGGCTCGGACTTTAGCTCTCCTCATCCATTTTCTGATGCCAGCCGCTTTTCGCAGGTCAGCACTGCACCTGGCCACAGGGCGTCCTACACTACGTTTGCCTAAACGTGTTTTCCACGCGAGAACTCGTCTACCCCAACGGTTATCGATTCTTCGGGAAATGTGACCAGCCCACTGCCACTTTAGCTTGCTTATCCTTTGACCTATGTCGGTTACCTTGGTTCTCCATCGGATATCTTCATTACGAATCTTGTCCTTCAGAGAAACTCCAAGCATAGCTCTCTCCATAGCTCGCTGAGCGACCTTAAATTTGTGGATTAGTTTGACCGTGAGTGTCCATGTTTCGGCACCGTAGGTCATGACTGGTAGGATGCACTTTTGTCTTCAGGCACTGCAGTATGGACGAAGAGAAAACTTGACGAAGCTTGCCGAATGCTGCCCAACCCAGCTGAATTCTTCTGTTGGCTTCCTTCTCAAAGTTGTTCTTACCCAATTGCAATATTTGCCCAAGGTAAACATATTGTTGGACATCTTCATGAGACACAACATGAACATGATCTTGGTCTTATCTAAGTTCATTCTGAGACCGATCCATCGAGAAGCATCATCTAGTTTGGTCAGCATACTTTGCAAGTCTTGCAGCGACTCCGCCATTAGGACGATATCATCGGCTAATCGTAAGTGTGAGATATTCTCGCCACTGATATTAATACCCATTCCTTTCCAATCCAGCATCTTAAACATATCTTCCAGGGCATTAGTGAACAGTTTCGGCGATATAACATCATTAAAATCCCTCTGTCTCACTCCCCTATAAAAAAAAGCCCTGGAGAAAGTCTAGAATTAAAACCAAACAACAATTGCAGTCTAGCATCATACTCCACAGAACAAATCAATAACAGAAAAAATAAACTTTATAAAATTTACTCTTGTTCGTTTTGCCCACTACAGAAACAGATGCTGACACAAGTAATTTTATTGTAAGCATAAGAAAGCTAAAAAAAACATGCCAGCACAGGTGTTGCAGAAGTGATTACCACCAATAAACATTGCTAATGGCCATCCCGATTAAACCAACTTATACACAATCAACATTGCTAATGACCATCCGGATTGAACCAACTTACACACAATAAACATTGTTAATGCCCATCCCGATTAAACCAACTTACACACAACAAATATAGCTAATGACCATCCCGATTAAACCAACTTACACACAATAAACATTGTTAATGCCCATCCCGATTAAACCAATTTACACACAACAAATATAGCTAATGACCATCCCGATTAAACCAACTTACATACAACAAAGATAGCTAACGACCATCCCGATTGAACCAACTTACATACAATAAGTATAGCTAATGACCATCCCGATTAAACCAACTTACATACAATAAATATAGCTAATGACCATCCCGATTAAACCAACTTACGAGTACATACAATAAATATAGCTAATGATCATCCTGAATAAACCAACTTACACACAATAAACAAAGCTAATGACAATCCCAGTTAAACTTATCTACATCTATATTATATATATATATATATATATATAATAAACTTATAATAAAACTGTAACGGGTCCAATTCTGTACATTGAAGATATTTAGAAATTTTTTTTTGGACCTCACTCTAGATTCGATACTGAAGCCAAAACGGTATTTTTTTTTCATTTTTGTCTGTCTGTCTGTATCTTGGCCTGTATCACGCCGAAATTACTGAATGAATTTAAATGAAACTTGGATGATTAGAGTTCTTACTACGAGGTAGGACATAGGCTACTTTTCATCCCGAAAAATGAAAGGGTTCCCGCAGGATCGGGGTTTAAAGTTATTTCAAAAAACACTTACCACTCTGAAACTACTAAACGGATTTTGATGCAACTTGCTACAGTCATAGTTTATATGATGGGTTAAAATTGAGAATAATTTTTATCCCGAAAAAATAAAGAGTTCCTGCGGGATAATGTCCCAAATTCTGTAAATTAAAGATATTTTGTAATTTGTCTTGGGGGCCGTTCTATATTCAATACTAAAGCCAAAACTGTACTTTTTTTATTTTTGGTCCTGTGTCTGTCTGTCCGCCTGTCTGTCTGTACCTTGGAAGTGCATCACGCCGAAAATATACAATGTATTCAAATTAAATTTGGTATGATTTGAGGTCATACTTTGAGGTAGGACATAGGATACTTACCATCCCGAAAAATTAAAGGGTTCCTGTGGGATATGGGTCCAAATTCTGTACATTAAAGATATAGTGTTTTTTTTTGTAAATTACTCTACATTCAATTATGAAGCTTAAACTGTATGTTTTCTCATTTTTGTCTGTCAGTATTTATCTTAGCCGCGCATCACGCCGCCGGAACTACTGGATGAATTCAAAAGAAACTTGGTATGATTTGAGTTCGTACTACGAGGTAGGACATAGGATACTTTACATATCGAAAAATTTATGGGTTATTATTTAGGGGTTGAAACTTATTTAAAAGAACACGTACCACGCTGAAACTCATGAACGGGTTTTGATGCAACTTGACACTGTCTTAAGTTATATGATAGGTTAAAATTGAGGACACGTTTTATCCCGAAAAAGTAAAGGGTTTCTGCGGGATATGGGTCCCAAGTTATGTTAATAATTAAGTAATCAAAATATTTTTTGGATGGTTCTCTATATTCGATACTGAAGCCAAACTGTTTTACTTTTTAATTTTGTCTGTCTGTTTGTCCGTATCTTGACCGCGCATCGCACCCAAACTACTAAATGGATTCAAATGAAAAAAATGCTCTTGGGTGCTTAAAAAATGTATTGAATTATTTTTTTTGTTAATCTTTTCTTTCTTTCTGTTTGTCTGTAAGTTTGTTTGTTCACGCATCACGTAAAAACTACTGAACCGATTGCGATGCGGTTTTGATTGTTAGATAGCTTAGGGTTTCATTTAAATCTGGTGTAATTGGTATCACAATCCGGTAAGTTAGAAGCCGAGCAATTGATAAAGTATTTTTGACGGCTGAAGAAATTTTGTTCAAATGTTGGTATATTGGTCCTGAAATAGCACATTATGGTACCTACTTTGAACCTAAAGAAAAGAAAACGCGTTCGAAGCCGCGGGTACAGCTAGTTTATAATAAAACTGTAACGGGTCCGATTCTGTACATTGAAGATATTTTGAATATTTTTTTTGGAGGGTGCTCTATATACGATACTGAAGCCAAAACAGTTTTTTTTTCATTTATGTCTGTCTGTCTGTATCTTGGCTAGGCATCACGCCGAAACTACTGAATGAATTTAAATGAAAATTGGTATGATTTGAGTTCACACTTCGAGGTAGGACATTAGATACTTTTAATCCCGAAAAATTAAAGGTTTCCCGCAGGATAGGCGTTGAAAGTTATTTAAAAGAACACGTATCACGCTGAAACTACAGACGGATTTTGTTGCAACTTGGCACACACATCGTTATACACACAGTCATAGTTTATATAATGGTTAAAAATTGAGGATAGTTTTTATCCCGAAAAAATAAAGAGTTCCTGCGGGATAATATCCCAAATTCTCTAAATTAAAGTTTTATTTTTTTTGACATCTGTGGCCTTATTACAGAACTTGGTTACAATCGGATTATCACTTTCTTCATAGCAATTTCGCCTCTATAGCAAGGCATTAGTGATAGCGATATTGACAATCCGATTGAAGCCAAGTTATGTGGTCGGGGCCCTGTTCTATATTCAATACATTTATTTAATTGTTGTCTGTCTGTCAGTCTATGTGTCCGTCTGTCTGTCTGTACCTTGGCAGCACATCACGCCAAAAATTCATAACAATATATAAAAGTGAAGCGTTATCTGTCTGTTTGTTTGTTTATTTGTTTATTTGTTTGTTTGTTTGGGGAGCTTTCACGCGATAATGGCTGGACGGATTTCGATGAAACTTGGAACGGAGATAGCTCATACCCTAGAATAAAACATTGGATACTTTTATCCCGGAAAATTGTAAGTTTTCAGGGGAAAACAGGAAAAACTGGTCAAATGTTGATTACTCGCTGTAAGAAACGGTTGCCATGGAAACGAAATAACAAGTATGTCAAAAAATAACAAGAGTGGTGCCACAGAATACCTAATAATACAACGTTGTGGTGCTGTACCTACTTTTGCATTGGTTTTTAATATCCTAGCAGAACATAGGATGCTTTTTTTCGCGATAAACATTAGTCCCCGCGGACGAAGTCGCGGGCGGGAAAACTAGTACTCAATGAATTCAAATGAAATTTGGTATGATTTCAGTTCATACTTCGAGGTTGGACATTAGATACTCATCATTCCGAAAAATTAAAGGGTTTCCGCAAGATATGGGTTGAAAGTCATTAAAAAAAAACACTTATCATGCTGAAATTCCAGGACGGTTTTTTTATGCAAATTGACACAGTCATATATCTATTACTTATAATAAAGCAATAGGTACGAAAAAAGCTGTACTAAGAAGATCAATAAAAAATACTCAAGGGTGCTTAAAAAGGTGTTGAAAAATATATTTTTTAATAGTGTCTCTCTGTCTGTTAGTTTGTTTGTTCACGCATCACGTAAAATCTACTGGACTGATTGCAATATGGTTTTCATTGTTAGATAGCTTAGGGTTTGATTTAATAACTGGTGTAATTGGTATCTCATTCTGGTGAGTTAGAAGCCAAGCAATTGATAAAAGTATTTTTGACGGTTGAAGAAATTTTGATCAAATGTTGATACACATTATGGTACTTTGAACCTAAAGAAAAGAACATGCGTGCGAAGCCGCGGGTACAGCTAGTCCACAATAAAACTACAGCGAATGAAATCGGTTTATTCGTTTGGAGCGAATGCCACAAACAGACAGATAATTAATTAATGATTTAAAGTTCTAACACCGGTTTTTGTATCGTTTGTGAAAACAAACATCTACAGCTTTCTCAGTGCAACCCAATTATTGTTATAATGATTTACATTTTTATGTGCTACATTAACTGTGCCCGTGGCTTTGCCAGCGTGGTAGTTTCTCTGGGTTAAAACTATCCTATGTGTTTTTCCAGGACCTACCAATATGTCAAATTAAATTAAAGTATGTTGTCATCAAACATTGTATTTTTTATCAAATACTTGGCTTCTAATCGTCAGTTTAAATACCATATTAAAAATCAACAACAGTGAAAGCCGCATTTCAATCAATCCAGTAGTTTTTACGCGATCACGAACATACATACATGATTTAGTAAAATGCTATTATTATGCTGCATTTTAAGCCATTTTTTTTGTTCTTCTCTGCTTTATTAAAAGTAGAGAATTGTGAAATTACCAGATATACCAATTACCAAAATTTAGCCTAATTAAATACTCTATCTGTGAATTCTATGATTCTATTAACTAACTCTACAAAGCGTTATAGGGCTGAACTCAAAATATAGGCTGAAATATAAAGAAGGCATCACACCTGTTATGTCCGCAGCTTTCTCGATGCATCCCACTGGTGCATATCATTATAGGCACTGCGTTATGCTTTATTTAAATTTCACCTTCTATTGTGAGTGAGGTGAAACGGAGACAGCAAGATCTGAGGAAAGGAGCAGTGTCGGCTCGGCGGCGGCCACGATCGCCACTTTCGTACATACCCGTCTTTCTCCTTTGTAAATTGCGCGTGAATTTAAAATTCATAAATCGATTTGTTTAATTTTAATCGATTCGGAAGCCTTGACAGGTCGACATGTCGGTCAAACTGACGCTTTCTCTGGCCGTTGTGGTGTTTGCGGTTGCTTGCTGCGCTAACATTTTAGGTGAGTACATGTTGCTATAACAAACAAAGTTTCTAAGTACTTCATTAGAAAGTGAGTACCTATTCAAAGGTTGTTGATTTTGCATATCCGGTAGATAATAAGTAGCGATTGAATAACTTTTAGTTCAGGAGAAGACTAGCAATTGAGATATATGATAGCTTCAATGTTAGGTATTTAACATTTATCATGTAATGGTATGATAACATTACATGTTTATTATAACAGAGATAACATTAAAATAGGGACATTAAGTAGGTAGGTACTTACGAGTACCTAAGCTATTTCTAAATTATCTACTTATTATATTTTAGTATCTCTATAATGTTACGTTCTAACAAAACAGCAAATAAGTGTTTTTGGTCTAGTTTTCAGTTTAAAAAACTATTTGATAACAAGCACCTTAGTATGTTTTACATTGCCTTCGTACCTGTCGTATTATTTTGTTCATATTTCCGTACAGAGCTTCTGAAAGCATGTTATATACAAAACAACATAAAAAGTTTCGATCGGAGCCCAACTTGACCATAATTACCAAGCCTCGTTCAAAAGTAGGTTCACAGGATTCAACGGACTAAAGAAGCCCTTTCATTAGGTAATATTACTCAACATCTATTACACTTACATAACAGCAGAGAACGGACAAAGAACTCTGCAACATGAACCGTGACGAACACAATGCGCACACGCACCAGTGAAAGTAGAAAATGCACGCTGTCGCGAAAGCATGCGCAATATTTGGACAAATAAAAACAATAGGAACCTAATATGTGTGTGTCTAATATGTGAGTGAAGGCTGACAGATGTTGAAAGACTACGCGTTTACGCTTTTAAAAAATTTAAGCGTAATTGTGACACTATAATATAATTGTACATATATAATTGTACATATAATTGTACATATTATGTAGGTCATGCTATTTATTTCATAATATGTTTTTAATCTAATCAAACCCGCGCCTTCCATGCCTCTGCATGGTGTTCTTACTGCCACACTCATAAACGTTAGTTAATCCTATTCAAGCATAAAGTCGCCCTTTTAGTTAACTGACCTATCTGAGTGCGGCAGTTAGTCAATTAAGCTTCTGTAACCACTACATCACAGTCTTAATTCTTGCTTCAGTTTCTTATAATTTGTTATGGGAAAAGTAACGACATCATCAAACAAAAATAGTTTCTAAGTTTGAGTACGTAATAATGTTGATTAATAATTCATTAAATACGTCTAAGAGCATAATATATGCCGCGCAGGGGCATGGATGGAGCGGGTTCGAATCCTGACATATTTTTTTTCCCTTTAGAGTAATTATAAGATATGGATTCCCTTTTTTTTGTTATACTGGACAGGTTGTGGCATAGTAATTAATAAGGTTAGGTACCTTTTCCTTTATAGTTAGAAGCTTTTGTTCTTACGAAACATCAGGTGTATTTTTATGAAAAAAATAACTGCATTTCTGGATATTACGAGTAAAAAAAATGTAAATCTAAAAAATATTTATAAAAAGCAAGTTGGCCTCAATCCTCTTTATTTTCCAATAAGGAAATAAACTTTTTTCTTTTTTTTTATATATAAAATTCAAAAGTGCCATTCGTCGCACCACTTTGTACTATTATTGAAATACGTTATTTGGTTTGTATGTACCAAAAAATGTATGAAATGTTCATATAGCTCTTCACAGTGAATGAATGTTTTTTTTTTCAAAACCATCAGTATATCGAAAAATATAGAAAGGTCCAAAATGTAGGTAGTTATGAGCCAGTAAGATATTATGAAGAAACAATTTGAATTTTATTCTAAGGCTGACTGTAGGACTCCTTTTTTGTAAAATTTACTTGATGTTACTTAAGAACAAAAGTTTCAAACTAAAAAGGAAAAGGTAACCAACCCTTAATGCCCCAATATTTTGCCACTTCTTGTAGCTATTAGTTTGTCAGTATGTATCTAGTTTTTCATGATCAACAGCTACGTACGAAGCATTTTGCATATAGATTCTAAAGTCCATGATATCATTGAGCAGCTCTATTACTAGGTAATAAGTATAATTTTTGCGTCTGCACAGATTACTTCGACTTTGACGATGCCAAGAAACTGATAGAAGTTCCAGAGCTTCGAGCTGATCAGCCGAACCGGAACTGCTTGTGCAAGGGGCCGGCGTGCGTCTGCTGTGTTGACTTCAATATCACCATTGTCGACCTTGGAGGACCAGGTAATTTTTTTTATTTAGCTTTTGCTGTTCCACTGCAAAAACACACAAAGGCATCTCCCATCTCCTTTCAAGCATCCCTATCCATGGCCTCGTCAGACCAATCCCCCAGAAAAGAATCCAAGTCATATCGTCCTCGTTTTCTTGGTCTACCCCGTCGTCAATGACCGTCTCCGGGTTTCCACTGGGTGACAACTTGGGCCCATCTGTCGGGTGCGTTCGGCTCAAGTGACCTACACCCACTCCCATTTCAGCCAGGTAATAACAATTTTTTTACGTCAACTACGTATTAAAAAACAGTTTGAAAAGAATTCCCTGTGTCGTGGGTAGCATGGACATACACTTTTTTCTTTTAGGGCTTTTACCATCATTGGCATGTCAGCCCCATCGTACCCTAAATCCAAAATTTATACAATTTATATAGGACCACCTGGAGAGTATACACTTTCAAACAAAAAAATATTTTCTAAATCGGTCTGCAATTGACGGACAAATCGGAGTACATCCAAATAACATACATAAAGTCGAACATATAACCGTCTCCTTTTGTGAAGTCGATTAAGAACAACCAAGACCTGAGAATTCGAACCTGCGACACTATTAGTAGTCAAGTGCACTACCAACCATGGTGTCGGTATAAAAACAATTATTATTAAACTATGAAATATTATTTTGGCAAAAACAGACTTTACTTTGCTTGTATTTTTTGTATTCACTAATCCCTTTGACCCCCAGAATATACCCGTAAATAAATAAAGACAATCCTAATTAGCTGAAGGCATAACATTTATTATTATAAACAAGCAGCAAATGTAGATTAAAATTACCTAAAAAAACATATTTTTTAAATGCATTGTCATCGAGTTGTGAAGCGATGGTGGCCTAACGGTTCTATAGTGAAATTTAGAATCCAACAATACCGGGTTCAAAACCTAGGCTCCGCACCAATGACTTATTCTAAGTTATGTGCGGTTTTCCATCGCTCCGTGCTTCGGAGGGCACGTTAAGTTGTCGATCCCGGCTGTTATTGATTAATAGCAGTCTTTAAGCCATGTCAGAGGCCCTCGGGCGGCTTGACAAACTCTGACATCAGAGGCCAGCACTACCTCATACGACAAACAAACAAATCGAGTAGTGAGCTACCCTGAAAGTTTCAACCGGATAACTAATCGGGAAGTGCTCGAAATTTGAGTTGCAAGATTCCACCCGGAACAATAAACATGAAACGGACTTAATAAAAACTTGAATATAAACGTGTTAATAAAAAATGTCCTGGGTTATGCATCGTGCACAAAATATACTCGCATACTTTCTTTTGTAATGCTTAGTTCCCCGCTAACTGTAATCAACTAAATGAATAGAAGACGTGTTTTTTTATCTTTGTGTCCTAACCGGGATCCAGATGGCAATAAATATCACTTTCCGACGGGCATTCCAGTCGAGTATACGTTCAATAAAAAAACACGACTGCCCAGCCAAAAACGAACTCAAAAGTCAATAACAAGACAAAGCTTATTTTTGTCGTGAGTTGTCATTACTGTCGGGGGACCGTTCTGTGGAAAAAAATAATCTAAGAGGTCCCGCAACTGTTATGTCAATTTTATTTATGTCCTGTTTTTGACTTTTTAGTTCGTCTTTTGCAGGGCAGTAGGCTTTATATTTTTTCTAATTAGGTATTTATTGTTTTTTTTATGCTCTTTAGTGACAAGTTTTGAGTTATGCCAATAAATTATATTCTTGTAATGTGCTCATAAAGGCCTTCAATTTGATTCCAATATTGTAAAATTAAAAGAAAAACATTTATTTGTCGCTTTTTAAAATGGAGCTTTACTGCCGCAAAACAGAATTAAAAAAAAGCAGCCTGTTTTACATTCAAATCTTAAGGCATTTAAAAGTTACGGTGGAATAAAGAAACTCACATACATACATACATACAACCACACATGAATTCTAAAAACATTACACTCCTTTTTTGGGCAGTCGTGTAAAAACAGAGATCGATTGTCAAATAAAATGTATTTTATTTTTGGTTTATTAACCGTCTACAAATGTAAATTTTGCGTGTAGCAAACATTTTAATCATTCTATATTTAAACAAAAATCCAAAACTTCTGAAAAGACATTTGCCCAAAGTACAGCCACAGGTTAAAAAATATGACTTGTAGACACGTAAGAATATTATGTTAGTAAATTTAGGTATATTATTATGATAATTCATTATAATTCATTGCCATAACTGGAGTACATAACTGTCATAACTTATTCCAACGAAAAGAAATAAACAAAACAAACTCTTAGTTACGTATTTCTATTATTTATTCTGTGCTCTTAGCATTTTATTCAATTTTATTAGTTGTATATTTTATTCAATTTTATTATTTGTATATTTTATTCAATTTTATTATTTGTATATTTTATTTAATTTTATTATTTGTAATTTTATTCAATTTTATTATTTGTATTTTTTCAGGATGTGTCCATATGAAGTACGTATCACCAGAGGACGGATTCTCGGTCAAAGTTTCCTACGGCAAGAACCTCATTCACAACTCGAAAATCCAAGGTAAGCACTGCTTTAGCTTTTTTAACTTCATTTTTCAGGGATATTCCTTGTGTGTTCTGTACCCCTCCGTACACCTACGAAGAAAATATGAGCAACTACTTTTCCCGACCTTGACTTCGTACGCGCGGGCTAATGTTTATCGCGAAAAATCCTATTTTCTTCTAGGATATTAAAAACCAATGCAATAGTAGGTATAGCACATAGGATCAATGTATTTATGTTTTCTGATATTGTATTGATGTTTCCTCTTGATGTTTTTTGACAGATTTGTTATTTCGTTTCCATGGCAACCACAGACCATTCTGTGATGGCAACCGTTCCTTACAGTGAGTAATCAACATTTTCCAGTTTTCCCGTGGAAACTTAAAAAAAAACGGGATAAAAAGTATTCTGTTTTATTCCAGGATATAAGCTATCTCCATTCTAAATTTCATCAAAATCCGTCCAGCCGTAATCGCGTGAAAGCTCCCCAAACATACAAACAAACAAACAAATAGACAACGTTTCACTTTTATACATTGGTATGGATATGGATTATTTATGCAATTAAATGAATAACTTCTAAATATTGAAAAAATAATTTTAACTACAATATTACACTATCAATATGTAAACATATTATTATTGGAACGATATTTATAAATTCCGATGTAAAAATGATGGAGTTTCGATTTCATCGTTTTTATCGTACATTTACACAAGTCTACCTACTATATAGATTGTTCACGGTAGCGCGAATGTTCTACAGCCACACAAATTTCACAATGTATTTTATGGGCCGGAGCCTATCGAAGAGAAACTCAATAAAGCAAACTGCATTTCTAAAGAAAGTTGTTTTACCGATAGGTATAATGGCTGCAATAATGTAGGAATATTTGCATCTGGTGGTTTCTCAAAAGAAAGCTTCGGACATCATTTTAATTTTGAGGAAAGTAAAAATAATCCGTCATATTATGAAGTTGACTATCTATCAATGTTGTTTTTTTTTTCATTGTGAGCGTTTTGTTGACCTACATGATAGTAAGAGATTCTCGTTGCCTGTGGACAACGGCAATATACTAGCTGCGCATTTCAAAAAAAACTTTCTAGGCCCTAGGGTACTATAAGAATATTTCCTCCAAATTTCAAACCTCTAGGTCCACAAGATTAGGCTGTGCGCTGTCTGTCGGTCAGTCAGGTCCAGTATGTCACGGCACTGTTTTATAAGTATAGAAAATAGATAATACCGTACGTCTGGTTTCGTAATGCTCCAACTATATACTCAAGGCAGGCAACGATTCTTTCTTTGTGATATTACACCATATTGCTGGTCATTTCAGGAGCAAACCCATCGCCTATATGTCTGGAAGTCTTCGGCCGCTTTGCCCAAGTCTGTGCCAAGTTCCACGACTTAGCGCCTACGGCTGACGGTCTACGAGGCTGCCTTGAACTCCAGCCAAAACTGATGGGAGAAACGCAGCTGGAATTCCCTATTGGATGCTTCAAGTCTACCGCTGGGGGTATGGAAATGGAAGATCCGCCGGTGGAGCCTGAATCGTGAGTTTCTATAACCATCATCTAAAATTCCAGAGTACTTTTAGACAGCTGGTTAAATTATAGGCCCACCTTGAAGTTAAGAAGAAAATAGATGTAGCACGTGGAACACGAGAGTGAAGCCAAAAAAGTGAAAAAGATACAAATGGAAATCAAATACAAACTCGAGTCAGTATAAAATAAAGTGTCGAATTTTCAGTAGGTACGTTACAAGTAATTAAACGGGTATTTTAAAATACTGGTACTGAAAAAAGGACCTTTGCTTATTACTAAATCGGTGTTGTATTTTCTTTTGAATTAGTATTGGCTTTTTTGACCACGTTTTTTGTTCGGCGCATGACATTTGTCTTTTTGTTCTAATATGAGGTCCTACTCTAAAATATTTAGTTTAAAGTTTCAACGTTTTTCATTTTCTCATGTGAACTAACTAATGATAATTTAATTATCGTAATGTACTTACTAATTAAATTTCCTTGTCGCAGTTTTAGGGCTGTCGTTTGGCTATCTTTAACTTTTTGTTTTCATTTCAGAACTACTGAAGAAGATACCGAAGAAAGCAGTTCAGATGATGACAAAGACACATTCGACGCCGAGAGTTTCTTACTCGGAGTCTACAAAACTGCTGAACAAGGAGTCGCATTCCTGAGCAGTCTTCTCGACATACCCAGAAATGCTACTCAGCCCAGTACGATCACCTCAAAGCCACAAGAACAAGAGTCAGTTGAAACTTCTCAAAGAAGTCCTAAGAATCTAAAACATCCCAATCAACTGTGATAGTAATTATTAGAGTCCATGCACTTTGGACGCAATATTTCCATACTTTACTCGAAGGTTATGAACAGAATTAAGATTAAGACTGAATCGCACCTTACAATCTACAAAAATCTGCTTGATGCATACAGTTTTTTATGATGAATTTGATTTTAAACGAAACTATCAAACAACGAAAGCTATCAAATTTGGGTTTTGCTATCTTCTTCTTTATACTTCTTGAAGCCAAGTGTTTATCATTGAAAGTATCTTGTTCAAGGTAAAATATTTACAACTATTCCTAATAAATTAAGTACAAAGTGGCATTTCTAGGCGTTAGCTTGCCCACGTCAGTTGAGCTTTCTCAGCGTGTGTATAAGGAGACATCCTATTTATTGCTTTAAAATGTATTTGCTAGGTTTTAAGTCTTAATTAATAAATATCATTTTTACTAATCAGTTCTTTTCATTAATATGTTTTCATAATTTATCCTTGTGAGAATGGTGGAGCAGGGTTGGTTTCCAAAAGGTAGACGCCACTGGATCTGAAATAGATAAAGACATGAGGAAGAGATTTTATATGGCATTGAATTTCAAAACTTGTTTGATAGTTACAAAATCTTACCCAATCTTAGGTCTAAGTCCACCCATCGGCAGTCTTCCAGGCAACAAGTCACAGGTATTTAAAACAGCTGCGAAGTAATTCAAACACTGCCTTCCAGTGAAACCTCCAGAAAGAAGAGACTCAGCGAAGTAGAAATAGCTCCTCGCATGGTCACAAGCGTGGGAGTCGCATCCAGGCATGGAGATACCGCCGTTGGGGTAGAAGTCTACTTGGGCCAGGTCGCCAAGGTACCCGTTGATGCCATAGTTAGTGTGGATAACTTCAGTGTAGAGTCCATCGTTAGGGCTAAACCGGTCGATGTGGTTCACCCAGCCGATAAGAGCGGGGTCGAGACCTGCAGAGAAGACAAAAAATAATCTATTTGTGTGAGTGTAGCTCACATTTTCTATTTTTAACTAACAGACATCATATTTATTTAATACCGTTTGTGATGAAAATGTATGAAAATTGCCAGTTCTTTGTTTTTACGTCCATCATTCACGGAACATAGCTTTTAGCTTAGTTCAGCGACATCTTTTTTAGTTCTGGATATTTTAGTAACAACGTGTCAACCACTGATCCTGGTAAACCAATAGCGTATTCTTTTCACTCACCGGTAATATACGCCACGTCTCCTTGCACGTGCCTTCCAATGATACCAGCCTGGTGGCCTCCAAACCCATGGCCTACAATATGGTACTGCACTGCACTGGACGCCGTCTCCCGATTTAGCCAGTTGATGAACTGCGCTACAGCCTGGCCTGAAGCCACTGTGTTGCGAATGACGGTGCGGTATTCAATAGAGCTGGCGCCGACGCTCCAATCCACGACGATTATGTTCACGTCTTCAGCTTCAAGGAACGCTGGTGAAAGACGAAAGAGATTGGTTTGATACTCAGTTATAAAGTAGTTTTAGGGTTCCGTACGTTAGTTTTAGGTTCGTTACTTCCGTATAAGTATAAAATAAAAATATATTTAAAAAAAGCTTTTACGGGTTCTCTTTTTTTCTTTTTATCCTTTTTTTGCCTTTTCACTGTTTTGTTCTATTGTTTTTTTTCTTATTTTTTTTTATTGCATTGTCATTGGTTTGAGAGCTACCCTGAAAGTTTCAGACGGATAGCTAATCGAGAAGTGCTCGAAATTTGAATTGCAAGATTCCAGGACAGACAAAATACATAGATACATAGATAGATAGATAGATAGATAGATAGATAGATAGATAGATAGATAGATAGATAGATAGATAGATACAAGTGAAGTTAATTAAAAGCTTTTAAAAAAGGAACCCTTATAGGATCACTTTGTTTTCCATCTGTCTGTCTGTCTCCCGTCTGTCTGTCTGTCTGTCTGTCAAGACCCTTTTTCTCAGGGACGCGTGGATGTATCAAGTTGAAATTAATATCAAATACTACTTCAGGTCTGCAATCCCTAGGAGCTGTGAAAAAAAACAAACTTCTAAGTCACCGTAATCTTTAGAAGCGGGTTTTTTGCGTCGAGGAAACATTAAGCACGGTTTTCCAAGCTGGAGGTCTACCTCCGGTCCAGTCGGTCTGGTCCACCCACGGTCCCGGTTGAAATTAGGCAATCGAGAGATCTCTATCGCCTCACGCACTTTTCGAGGCACAAAAAACTTCTCTCGAGCTAGTACCGAGCAAGCAAGCAAGTGGTAGGTAGTCTGGAGTGTGACACGGTCAGCATTGTGTGTGGCAGCACGTTTAGCGATGATGCAATGGATAGCGATGGAGTTCCATCGCCACCACCTGCAGGAGTTCAATCTCCGTCGACGGCGGTGCAGAGCAGTACGAGCACCGGGCGTCCCCGTTCCCAGTCGCCGCCGCATCTCACGCACCGCTCGCAGCGGGCTGCAGCCCGCAGTGCGCGTCGGGATCTCGCGGCGTGAACTCCTGAAGAAGAGCGTCGGATACGCTCGAAACCTAGGTCGATGTTTTCGACTATATACACGTGAGTCATAGCCGGTAGTGATATTTAAAATTATGTATCAGGTTCACGAAAACTTTAACACTAAAATTTATTATGATTTGTCCCTTTATGAACAGACCTCAGAGAGATTGAGAGAGGAGAGAAAGGGCATGAGTCATCTATCGTTTCTAAAAAAAGTAAGGGCAGAATCGCTAATGAAGTTGACGCACAAACAAAAAATAAACTTTTGGTATTCTATTATGTACTAGTTTTCACGCCCGTGACTTCGTACGCGCGGACTACTGTTTATCGCGAAAAAAAGCATCCTATTTTCTTTTAGGATATTCAAAACCAATGCAAAAGTAGGAATAACACCACTCTTGATGTTTTTTGACAGACTTGTTATTTCTTTACCACAGACCATTCTGTGATGGCAACCGTTACTTACAGTGAGTAATCAACATTTTCCAGTTTTCGCGTGGAAACTTAGAATTTTCCAGGATAAAACGTATCCTATGTTTTATTCCAGGGTATAAGCTATCTCCATTCTAAATTTCATCAAAATCCCTCTAGCCGTTATCGCATGAAAGCTCCCCAAACAAACAATCAAACAAACAAACAGACAACGTTTCACTTTTATATATTGGTATGTATTCCCAGACTATAGTTATCCTATGCAGCGATGACGATTCACAAATTACCTAATTAAGAAAAATAAACATAGCAAGTTTGAGTATGGGTCCACCAACCATATTGACATATTTTTAACATTATTGTACGATTATTTATTCTGTGGTACGGCTGTTTGGGATATTGAGTAAGCACTATATTTTTACCTGGTATAAGTACGCTGTTAAAGTCGGAAGTCGCTGATTCCAGCCATCCGTGGACCAGCACCACGGTTCTCCTGCTGTTCTGGTAATTAGTCAACTCGAGAAGCCCAGGAACATTTATAAGGAGAGGTTGGCTCACTGTAGGGTTGTCTCTGGAATTCAATCATTATGTGTTTTAGACTATGCTGACTTTAAACGGTCATCATCGTCATCATAATCATCACTCTGTGTTCGTCCAATGCTGGACATAGGCCTCTCCCAATGAACGCCACAGAGCCCGATCTTCGGTTCTTCTCATCCAGTTTCTGCCGGCCGCCTTTCGTAGGTCGTCACTCCATCTGTCTGTCCTACGCTACGTTTGCCAAGACGCGGTCTCCACTCAAGGACACGTCTACCCCAGCGGTTGTTCGTTCTTTGACAAATGTGGCCTGCCCATTGCAACTTCCTTTGACCTATGTCGGTGACTTTGGTTCTCTGGCGCATAACCTCGTTTCGGATTTTAACCTTCAGAGAAACCCCAAGCATGGCTCTCTCCATAGCTCGTCTAGAGATATGATGACCTAAAGAAATGACCACGCGGCAAAGCAGAGGGCACAACTAGTTTTTAATAATAAATATATAAGATAAATTGATTAACTCTATGTAATAATACTAGTTATACTTTGATCCTGCAGTATGATAATTTCCTTCGACAGCAGTTGGAATTTATTTTCTTACCTAGTGAACAAATGATAGACATTAGACCGCATAGGGTCGTATCTGGCAGACTCGAACAGGTTTTCCACAGTCAAAGCGAGGTCCACTAAACGGGTATTGCCTTCAGAATCCCGAGTGTGCTGAAAACGAGGTCCATTGCTAAGCTGGTGAACCACAGGACTTGGAAAGGCTAAAGAGTAAAAAGAAACAAATTTATTCTACAGTAAATAAATGTGGCAAGGAGGGTGAAGTGGCTGAATACTCGTAGGTCATAAAAAAAAAACTGAGCCAAACCTGATAAAATATGGTGCACAACATGGGAGTAAACAATTACCATTCTTATATCTGGTTAATACCTCTGATATTACCGTTTTATCGAAATGGATACGATAATCTGGAATACCAACCTATAGTTTGATTATACAAAATAAAAAAACTAAAAAAAAAACTATACCTACTGCCATGTTATAACTTATTTTCAGAAACAGATGTTCATATTCGTTTGGTTTTCTTTATTATTATTACTTTTACCTAATCATTTTCTAAAGGAAAATTTTGGATCACGGAATGAATTCGAACCCGCATCATCCATGCCTCTGCGCGGTTGGTCAGTTCAGCAAACTACCAATAGATGGCGTTACCGTCCCCATCAGACAGATTTTAGAAACAGAAAAAAAAATAGGATGTTGATGCAGAGGTCACGGTAGCCGAATTAGTTAAAGGCATGTGCCGTGCAGAGGCATGGATGATGCGGGTTCGAATCCCATCCATGATCCAAACTTTTCCATTATGTTCTCGCTAAGCAGGCGCTAATACTAAGCCTAAAGTCAAAGTCATAGTCAAAACAGAAATTTAGTGTAATTTTTATATGAGTTCAGACGTGGAAACAATTCGTTGCAAACGGCAAGCTATATCAACTTCATGACTTGTCGTTGACTAACGCTTCCAATGAACGAAATTTATTAAATCAATCGCTTTCGTTGGCATTTTGTCACAATTCTGCCAAAGTTCCCGTGTTGTTCGGATCCATTATGTCATACTGATAAGTACAACAAATTAGTATATTTTGTCCATTCTGTTCTATCGAAGAACAAATAGCACAATTAATTGGACTAACCCTTTAAACTATTAGCTAAGGGAAATCAACCATGACGTAGGCTAAGCCAAAGATACATACTTCTAGGACTTCATAATTAATCAATTGTATTTGTTCATAAAAATTCAATTAAGGATAAGATAAGTTAGTAATCAAATTGACATATTTCAGCTCGCAATCTTTATGAGATTGCATTACATTCATTTAATTTTCATCCGTTATTTTGAAATCGTACGATATCTACTAGCATGTCATTGGCAACTTCCTTCTGCATGAGGTGCTGAGATGCTTATGCAGTACTATCAATTAGTGCTCTGGGTATTGATAGTACTGTATAACCTATATGCTCTAGAGTGTCCGCTAATAATACTATCCGCTGTACCAACAATGTCAATATTTTTTCTAATTTATTTGGTTACCAAATAAAACATAAAAGATGAAAAAAAAAATGAAACGAGCTCAAAAAAATGTATGACGTCACAGTCATGCAACTCATGAATAAAACAAGAGAAATAAAACAAAATGAAGTTTAAAAAATGCCTTTACGTACCCAAGCTAAAACCTGCGAAGCCCAACCAAATAAGTGATGTTATTTTGTACATGGCTATCGGGTTACTGTTTCAAGGAAAATCAATTTTCAGAATTATCAAATTAATTCGTTAATCTATCATTATTAGTTAATCTTGATATCAGTCCGGTGCTTAATATCTCTGAATTAATTAAAATGTAATAAATTAAAGTATCTGTTCGTACCACAGTACTCAGAAAGGAAGGTAGTATAGCTACAATTGCTTTGTTACCATTGTTACCATCCTAAAATTTATATGTAGTTATTTCTTTCGGTTTTGTCCAAATACGTCTACTATATCCTCATTTGGTATGACGAATTTATCCGATCACATAATATATCTATAGATAGAATGTGATGAAATATGAAGGTAGTCTAAGAAGACATTCAAACGTGTTCTTCTAACATACATTGTCGGTATATCTATAGGCTAGAGGTGTTCTAGCTTCTTCCATGATAAGATATCATGTATATCTACTACGTTTGGACAAGCACGGAAAGTCATAAGTTGGTCGTGTATAGAATAGAGCTCGTATGTCTTGTCTGTCGATTCTGATGCTGTATGACACTATCATCAGAAATAGCTGATTCTCAAGAAGGATGTGTTTTCGATTAGGTTTTAGTTTAGCTAGAGCGATGGTAGACGATCGGTATCCTAGTACCTTCAAGTTAGCATCCGACGACACCAGGTTCATATAATTGAATTTCCAAGTGATGTGCGTGTCGTGGCTATATCGTAGGATAAATAAATTCATGAAACGGCCAGCTAAATCTGACCATATCGTTGAAACATCAACTTTTAATGATATTTCAATCCACGTTTGGCCATATCATTAATGTAGGGTTTCATGATATCAAAGGAGTTCAAACAGATAGTTTTAAAGGCTATAAAACACGAAGATAGTCATCTAACATCTAATCTATCACGGCTAAGTCGGGCTTCCGCCTTGCGCCTCTAGCGGTGGATATTGTAACTATTTTACAATATGATCACTAATGTTTGAACATATCACGAAGTAGCCGTGCGTTTAGCTGTTCATATCTTCAAACGCTATCATTCATTCATCTGGCCAAACCATTTCATGAAATGATCACTATTACGATATCGCCACGACATGCGGATTTCCATCGTTCCGTGCGTTCCATCGTTTACAGTCTGGACCGACAGCTTAACGTGCTCTCCGCAGACCACGTTAAGCTGTCGGTCCAGACTGTAATTGCTTAATAGCAGTCGTTCAGCCATGTTAGACACCCTTGGGCGGCCTCACAAACTGATACTAGAGGCCAGCACTACCTCACACGACAAGCAAGGAAGAAAGTTGAGCTGAAGGGATTAGAAAAGTTGATATTAGACACATCATATTTTGATATTAGATCTTCCAAAAATGGTAAAATTACGGTATCCCCTTGTTTTCGTATAACTTTTAAATACTAATTTACTGTGGCATAATGAGTTAGGCATAACTTTTAATGGCATAATATTAACTTTACATAAATGGCAATGGGCAGGCCATATAGTTCGCAGAACCAACAACCGCTGGGGAATAAAGGTTCTCGAATGGCGACCACGAACAAGCAAGCGAAGTGTGGGGAGACCCCCCACACGATGGACCGACGACATTGTAGCCATCGCAGGAAGTCGGTGGATGTAGGTGGCACAAGATCGCTCGTCATAGCGCTCTTTGAGGGAGGCCTATGTTCAGCAGTGGACTTCTAAAGGCTAACATGATGATGATGATGATTATGCTACTAAATAATATGCTTGTTGATCGTTATGCTAACTTTAGATTTGGTAAACATGATTATTGCTAAGCATTTGTGCGTAATTATTATTATGCTTGCACATTATTAGGATAACTAAAATTATGCTACACTAAATTATGACATTATATCTTATGCGGTGACCAATATGTACAGTAATATCAGTTCGACAGATTTATAGCAGGTTAAATATAATCTGCACCGGGATTAACTGATTCGACGAAGGAAGTTATCTTTGATAAATAAATGGAATAAATATAAGTCCGTGGTTTGGTAGTTCGCAGTTACTCGTTCAGTAAAATGGCCGATCTAGTGAAGTGGGTTCTGTTACTTTCCGCTGCAGTTGCAGGTAGGATTAAATGAAGATATCAACCTTTGATATTAAAATTAGAATAACGCAATAGTCAAGGCTATATTATTTACTAGCTGTACCCGCAACTTTGCCCTCGTGGTCGTTTCTGCCTGTGTTATTCCAGGACACGTGTTTATGTGTTATTACAATTCATAAAATATTGTACAGGCGTCAGTTAGTATTTTTGGGAAATAACCAAATTCTTGCATCGTTGCTTAGTGGAAATCACAGCTGACAGTATCACAACGGAAAAAAACGTAAAACAATAGTATATTTAAAGGTTTGTGTATATTATGAGTCTAGTAAGTTACTTAAAAACACTTAAAAATAAAGATTGTATCTACATAAAGCAGACATGGCTACTATTAACCATGTCATGATGAAACTTAGAACGGGCATTAGCCATCCTATATAATAGACTCGTCAACGGTAAACGGCACAGACACGAATACAGTAGTCGCAGCCAATGTATGTTTGTGAAGTTAGGCTCTGTGACGATTGCGCAGGTACTGCTGTGGGGATAAAATAGCATAAAGTAAAAGCGAGATAGAATATGCGAAAAACGTAAGCGAGTGAGCGAGGCGAGAGGAGTGGGGGAGATACAATGCTGTCTTCAACTTCAACATTGCGATTGCGCCTGAAAAATAGTAGTTTGTGCAGCCACTACACTAGCAGATAACTTCCGAGACACATATTTTCGCTGCGCCTACTATACAACATTTCGTGTCTGTGCCGTTTACCGTTGATGAGTCTATTCAGGATGGCCCTATTCAGGACTCAAGTGCAACAACCATTCAAAGATTACAAGTAAAAAAATATATTAAAACCAGATAAAACCGAAATAACTTAGAGGAGTCGGGGTTGTTTAATTTTACAGTTTGTATGAAAAAATAAAATTGATTCAATATTTTCGGTAACATAAAATATATTTAACAGAAAAGTAGTAAAATAAGTCATTGTATGAATTTTCTGATGGGTGCAGAATTAGTTCAACTTTACTAATTCAATCTGAAAATTAACCTTGAGGAAACACATTTTTTTATTTATGATTTCAAAGAAAGTTGCCACATTACCTCTCACGAAATGCAGACAATTTGGTCCTGTCCCTTGTACCTTTTGCTTGGCTTCTACGCAAAAGAAGCTTTTGCGTGTTTTTTTAATGAACTTTACTTTTTTTTGTTGCTTTGTATTTCTTTTACGTTTTTAAGTCATCAGCCTATATTTGTCCACTGCTGGACGTAGGCATCTCCTAATGCACGCCATTGAGCTCGGTATTCAACTCTCCTCATCTGTTTTCTGCCAGCCGCTTTTCGCAAGTCGTCACTCCATCTGGCCACAGGGCGTCCTACACTACGATTGCCTAAACGTGGTCTCCACTCGAAAACTCGTCTACCTCAAAGGTTATCGGTTCTTCGGGAAATGTGACCAGCCCACTGCCACTTCAGCTTGCTTATCCTTTGAGCTATGTCGGTTATTACCTTGGTTCTCCGTCGGATATCTTCTTACGAATCTTGTCCTTCAGAGAAACTCCAAGCATAGTTCTCTCCATAGCTCACTGGGCGACCTTAAATTTGTAGACTAGTTTGACCATGACCACGTTTCGGCACCGTAGGTCATGACTGGTAGGATGCACTGATTGAAGACCTTTGTCTTCAGGCACTGTGGTATAGACGAAAAGACTTGACGAAGCTTGCTGATAGCTGCCCAACCCAGCTGAATTCTTCTGTTGGCTTCCTGCTCAAAGTTGTTCTTACCCAATTGCAATATTTGCCCAAAGTAAACATATTGTTGGACAACTTCAAGAGCCACACCATTAACTGCAATCGGTTCCGGGTCAATAAGATCATTGAACATGACCTTGATCTTCTCTTTGTTCATTCCGAGACCATCCTCTAGGTTGGTCAGCATACTTTGCAAGTCTTGCAGTGACTCCGCCATTAGGACGATATCATCGGCAAATCGTAAGTGTGAGATGTTCTCGCCATCGATATTAATGCCCATTCCGTTCCAATCCAGCGTCTTAAACATATCTTCCAGGGCATTAGTGAACACTTTCAGGGATATAACATCAACCTGTATCACTCCCCTGCGCAGTTGGATATGTTTAGACTGCTGGATTTGTACTTGGATACTCATAGTCGCGGCGTCGTACAGAAACCTCAGCGCTTCGATGTATCGTCAGTCCACTTGACAACGCTGCAAAGACTTCAGAACCACAAAGGCCCGTATCGGTTAGCAACTTGATCGAAACGTCGAGGTAAATAAATATTAAGATTTCAGCGCGATTAAGTCCCGTTTAAATATTTAACTATGAGTCAAAGGCCTTCTCATAGTCCACTAAAGCAAGACACAGGGGCTGGTTATACTCTTCAGATTTCTGTATAACCTGCCTCACTGTATGTGGTCTATGTTGCTAAATCCTCCGCGAAACTCGGCCTGTTCAGGAGGCTGGAATTCGTCAAGTCTTCTTGCGAAACAATTTGAGATGACCCTCGAAAATAACTTATAGACGTGGTTCAAGAGTGAAATAGGTCGGTAGTTCTTTAAAAGGGTTTTATCCCCTTTTTTAAAGTAGAATACTACCAAAATCCTGCTCCACGCCTCTGGATTTATCCCACTGTTAAGGACAGTGCTAAATAACCCCTGAAGGCCCTGAAGCTCTCTAAGTACGGGTCTCCCCCTGCTTTCAAGAGCTCCGAAGTTATACCATCCTCACCGGGGGCCTTTTCATTCTCAGTTGTTTGAGCGCCATCTCAATCTCGTCTAGGTTGACGTCGGGCAGTTTGTCAGTGTAGTGGCGCACAGTATTGCGCGGGAATATTCTGTGCTGGGTTTGGGTCTAGAAGCATGCATATCGTACATTCGGCCATAGAAATATTCAATCTCAGAATGAATCTCCAGCTTAGAGAAGACGGTTATGCCATTATTGGTCTTGAGATTCGTCAGATGGGTCTTTTGATCCCCGATTTTGCTCAATTGCCTTTTCTATTCGGCGTGTTTAAGTAAATGAGGTATTTTCTCTATTTTTCTTATTTTCATTCTTTGTGCCTTTTCACTTTTAAGGTTTTTTTTTTGTTTTACTTGCTTTATCATCGGTTTGTGAGCTACTCTGAAAGTTTCTGCCGGATAGCTAGTCGGGAAGTTCTCGAAATTTGAATCGCAAGATTTCAGAGCAGACTAAATACATAGATAAATATAAGTGAAGTTAAATAAAAGCTTTTAATAAAAAGCACAACTATTATTTATTTGATAATAGCTTAGAATAGATATTAGACTTGTTTCCGCGCAATTATATTTTAGTAGTGTCCCTATACACTGTATGTCCCTTACACCTAACAACATAATCTGCTGATTCAAACTGAACCAAAAATCATATGGAAATAGAATGATAGGTAATTAAGACCGGTTGCACTTTCGATGCTAATCAATTTTTATCTATGTTCACTCCTCGAGTAGTTTCTATCTAAGCATATGATCTGTATTTTAAACTGTTTTTAAATATTGTAAGCATCATTATTGATTATTATATAAGATAACACCAGAATCTATACTTTGTTAATCGTATAATCCTACATCAGTCGATATTAATGAATATTTATCAGTTAGGTATCGGAGAGGTAGATACTAAGAGAGACTTATGTTGCAAAGACTTTGTATTATAGTAATATCAAATGCATTCAAGTAGAACATTAGAACATTTTGATCACTATGTCTACTTAGGTCAGACAATCCAGGTCAGGTAGATCCAACTTCGACAAAGAGGTCAACCGACGAATATAACTCGGATGGGCAGCGTTCGGGAAATTACGCCATATCTTCTCGTCACAGATACCGCAGTGCCTCAAGACGAAAGTTTATAAATCAGTGCGTGTCGCCAGTGATGACATACGGCACTGAGACGTGGTCGCTTACTATTGGTCTCATACACAAGCCCAAGGTCGCGCAGCGTGCAATGGAGAGAGCTATGCTCGGAGTTTACTACGTGATAAGAAATCCGTATCCGTAGAAGAACCAAAATTGTCGACATAGCTCTCAGAATTTGCAAGCGAAGTGTAGGGATTACATAACAATACCCACCGTCACAAATGAAATTGGCGAAACTAAGTTAACTGGTAATTTTTGCTTGTTATGACACTCTTGCGATGAAGACGAATCGATGAATACCTTGCTTGTTAATATCGCACCTAGTTTTTAGTTGGAACTCGGAACCCTTCCTTTGTCTTGCCTTAGTCGTGTGAAAAAAGCCTATGACACTCTATACCTAAAGACGAATCGATTGACACCTCACTTGTCAAAATCGGGCCAATAGGGACGACGCTATGGTGGAACATCCACATGTATACTCGTGCATACATACGAGTACATACATATATGACTGCTAGTCGAGTAAAAAACGCTTTATTCTGTTACAACATAAATATGATTAAATTATTATTTAGCTGTGCCCGCGGCTTTGCCCGCGTGGTCAGTTCATTTAAAAGTAGCCCATACGTGTTATTCCAGGACCAAAAGGACCTATAAAGATATACTACATTTCATCAATCATCGGATTAAGATACCAAGAACCCCAGTTTTAAGTCAAACCTTAAGCTATCGAACAGTAAAAACCGCATTGCAATCGGTCCAGTAGTTTTAAGTGATGCCCGAACAAACATACAGACACAAACAAACAAACAGACAGGATTTAAAAAATGTTATGTACATATTGTTCAGTAGCTTATTTTAAGTACCATACAATATTTTTTTATTATCTTCTTTGAACAGACTTTTTGATTCATATTGCTTTAGTATAAATATTTATAGATAAAAGATATATAGATAGATAGATAAGTAGTGTCATTAACTCATTACTGATGTTAGAGTAAGAATCATACAAAATTCCTGATTCAATTCCTAGATGACCCGTCATACTTTATTATCTGGTAAAATCTGAGGCCGGCCAAAAGCCGGCTTCTCTTGACATACGTCCTTTTGACACGAAAACATAACAAAGGGGACACTTTCTTCATTTGTAACATTAATATATTTATTCATTTTTATTTTTCAAAAATTGTTTGTCGAGTACTGCCTGAAAAACTAGTATATAAATGATTTCTAATGTATTCAACAGCAAGACATAATCGAAAGTGATAATAAACCCGACTGCGAACAAATCTAAAGAGAAGCAAAATTTTTAGATAGAATGTATCTAACCAACTCTAAATCGTTATAGATCTTAAATGGCCATTCTAAATGAAAAATGATTTTCAAATGATTTTCAAATACATGTTTAATGATACTCCTCTTAACATAATATCTAGGTAGTTCATCTGTTAGTAGTACTATGACTTCTTCTGTGATACTGTGTAAAATAACTTTTTTATCAGTTTTGTATTTTCAAATACATATTCAATGATACTCCTCTTAACATAATATCTAGGTAGTTCATCTGTTAGTAGTACCATGACTTCTTCTGTGATACTGTGTAAAATAACTTTTTTTTATCAGTTTTGTATTTTCAAATACATATTCAATGATACTCCTCTTAACATAATATCTTGGTAGTTCATCTGTTAGTAGTACCATGACTTCTTCTGTGATACTGTGTAAAATAACTTTTTTATCAGTTTTTTATTTTCAAATACATATTCAATGATACTCCTCTTAACATAATATCTTGGTAGTTCATCTGTTAGTAGTACCATGACTTCTTCTGTGATACTGTGTAAAATAACTTTTTTATCAGTTTTGTATTTTCAAATACATATTCAATGATACTCCTCTTAACATAATATCTAGGTAGCTCATCTGTTAGTAGTACCATGACTTCTTCTGTGATACTGTGTAAAATAACTTTTTTATCAGTTTTGTATTTTCAAATACATATTCAATGATACTCCTCTTAACATAATATCTAGGTAGTTCATCTGTTAGTAGTACTATGACTTCTTCTGTGATACTGTGTAAAATAACTTTTTTATCAGTTTTGTATTTTCAAATACATATTCAATGATACTCCTCTTAACATAATATCTAGGTAGTTCATCTGTTAGTAGTACCATGATTTCTTCTGTGATACTGTGTAAAATAACTTTTTTATCAGTTTTGTATTTTCAAATACATATTCAATGATACTCCTCTTAACATAATATCTAGGTAGTTTATCTGTTAGTAGTACCATGACTTCTTCTGTGATACTGTGTAAAATAACTTTTTTTATCAGTTTTGTATTTTCAAATACATATTCAATGATACTCCTCTTAACATAATATCTTGGTAGTTCATCTGTTAGTAGTACCATGACTTCTTCTGTGATACTGTGTAAAATAACTTTTTTATCAGTTTTGTATTTTCAAATACATATTCAATGATACTCCTCTTAACATAATATCTAGGTAGTTCATCTGTTAGTAGTACCATGACTTCTTCTGTGATACTGTGTAAAATAACTTTTTTTATCAGTTTTGTATTTTCAAATATATATTCAATGATACTCCTCTTAACATAATATCTAGGTAGTGGATAGCTTACGGTTTGACTTAAAAACTGGTGTAATTGGTATCTCAATCCAAGGAGTAGAAGCCGAGCAATCGATAAAAACTTTATGACGACTGAAGGAGTTTTGAACACATGTTGACATATTGGTATTTTAGGTCTTGGAATAGTATATAAAGTACTTTTAACCTAGAGAAATGTGGCAACACGTGCGAAGCCGCGGGTACAGCTAGTATACCAATAAAAATCAATTGAGCCGGACGAGACTGTAAACAACTACTGGGGTTTCCGTAAAAAAAACATGTTAGTCGGTAGATACCTAAAAGATATCAGTTCGTGATAATCAATTTAATTAAAATTTAATAGGAATATTTTAGTCGATGAATTTTTTAAGTATCTTTGATTTGATTAGTTAGTTCTCCGAAAGAAATTATCTTTGATAATTAGGTTCAATAAAAGTCCATGTCTCGCTAGTTTCAGTTACTCGCTTGGCAAAATGGTCGGTCTAGTGAAGTGTGTGCTCCTTCTGTCAGCTGCTGTTGCAGGTAGGACTATATTACAAACTAGTGACTCGCCCCGGCTTAGCACGGGTAGCTAAGGGTTTCTCTTTATTTGTATACGATTCTACTTGAGTGTTGTGTGAGCGTAAACATGAATGAGTGTGTATGATGTCGGACCGACAAAAATCTTAAGGAATGATGTTCCACATGACTGATAACGACGACCGATGTCAGTCCGATATGCATTCATCCTTGTCGGCCGTCTGAGGCCGCGTTATATAAATCCATAGGATTTTGATAGATGAGGTATCATTGGATTTGTCTTGATCACGAGAGTGCTATAGGATATATGAAGTGTCAAGAAAACCATTGTATTTCCGACGGAACAAAATATTACCAAAACCTATCGAGTGAGGTATATAAAAACAGGTCATTCAAAATATATAATTTTTGTAACTACGAATAAACAGTAGCAATTTTCTTTTAAGCTTCTTATTTTTCTAAATGTACTATACCCTACCACTACCTGTACTTACTATAGTGTAATGTTGCAATTGCAACTATTAAAGTAAATTATATTATTAAAAACGTAACATTAAATTTAAATAAATACTAGCTGCGCCCCGCAGTTTCACCTGCGTCCCTCAGGATTTTTCCGGGATAAAAAGTATCCTATGCGTTAATCCAGGTTATATGCTACTCCTTACCAAATTTCTTCCAAATCCGTTCAGCCGTTTAAGCGTGAAGAAGTAATAAACACACACACACGCAACCTTACCTCTAACATACATACAAACTTTGATAGTCTTTATAATATTAGTGTGATTATTATTGCGGGCGGTCAGTTCGTATTCAATAATTTTGTTCGCAGTAGGGTTTTTTGTATTTATATAATAATTTTACTTGTAAAATATTTGTAGCAGGTATACCACCGGCTACAAATATAATAATTGTCAAGGGCTGTCTTCTATACCGCCATTCTATGATGGTCGGTGATTTGACCTACATACAATTTGCTGGTGTTTGTTTTCTTATACTCGTATTATATTATTTTTCAGCATCCGGGTTTAATCTTGGTGACATGGATGTCGTTATGCATTTATTCTCTAGGTGAGTATATTTTTGCAACAAAAGCAATTCAACAGACTCTTCTTCACAGATTTTATCCTATACAAAAAATTACAAAAACACGCAGAATCGAAAGGGCATTTGAGCAAAATCGGGGATCAAAAGTTTTCACCCAGCATTAGAAGCGCTTGCATCGGACAAAGCTTAAAAGTTCAAGAGGCCAAACTGTAACTTCAAATTCTGAGATCTTAGCCGAGATAGAAAACTTCTATGCCCAATTGTGCGAAACGTGTTTCATTTTACCCGCCCCTAATATGGATGATGCTAGTAGACCCACTCTTAATCGCCACTATACAGAAAATCTGCCAGAAATCAGCTAAGATGAGATTGGGATGACGCTCGGACAGCTTAAAAATGAAAAAGCTCCAGGTGAGGACGGAATCACTTTGGAGCTCTTGAAAGCTGTTGGTAAAACTTCAAGAGCTTCAGATGTTGTTCAGCTCTGTTCTGAATACTGGGAGAATTCCAAAGTCGTGGAACAGGAGTATTGTAGTATTATTTTTCAAAAAGGCTGATATAAAACCCTTCTGAAAAACTACCACCCCATCTCACTCCTGAGCCACGTCTACAAGTTGTTTTCGAGGGTCATCACAAATCGTCTCACAAGAAGACTTCACGAGTTTCAGTCTCTGGAGCAGGCCGGATTTCGCGGAGGATTTGGTACCATAGACCACAAACACACAGTGAGTGAGGCAGATTATACAGACGTCCGAAGAGTATTGCTGTGTTTTGCTTTTGTGGACTATGAAAATAACTTTAATTCCATTGGGACGAGGGCTGTTTTGGAGTCATTGCAGCGATTCCAAGTAGACTGGCGGTAAATCGAAGTGCTGAGAAGTCTTTATGACGCCATGACTATGAGTGTTCAAGTACAGAACCAACAGTCCAAACACATTCAGTTGCCCAGGGGAGTGAGACAGGGAGGCGATCATATCCCCGAAATTGTTCACCAGCGCCTTGGAAAAACGCCATGCCTTGTTTAAGACAGTGGACTGGAAAGAGAAGGGCATAAAATATATAAACGGCAAATACATCTCACACTTACGATTTGCCGATGAGATAGTCCTTATGGCGGAATCGGTGCAGGAACTTGAGCAAATGTTAAACGGCCTGGCTGATGCCTTTAGTCAGATTGGTCTCAGGATGAACTTAGATAAGACCAAGATCTTGTATAACGATCTATTTAGGTAACCCAAGACCTGCAAAAGACAAAGCTACCTGCTGCCAATGGTGAGCCCCTCGACGTTGTTAATGAATATGTCTACTTCGAGCAAACTTTGTAGTTGGGTAGACACTTCGAGAGGTAAGCCAACAAAAGCTCTCTACCTAGCCGGTGGAGAGACGACCTGCGAAAGTTGATCGGCAGAAACTGGATGAGCCTGAAAAGCCGAAGACCGAGCTCTGTGGCGTTCATTGGGAGAGGCTTATTTCCAGCAGTGGACGGATACAGGCTGATGATGATGAATGTGAGAGACCAGTACTCACAAGTTAAGGTACTTACATGTAAAATATGTCAAACAGACTCTAATAAAAGTCTATAAATAATTTCAGGGCAAACCCAGAGATAAGCCAGCCGCTGTTCCCCAATATAGCATCCATCGTTGTTTCCGGCTTCGTACCCACGCTTCCCACCGTCATAACCATCCACAGTAATGGTGAATCCGTGGGAGGAAACTTCAACGCTTTTGTTGTACCTGGTAAGCTGTTAGGAAAAATAAAACAAACTGTAAAGATCCCCTCGTGAGATTGAAGGTATTCGTTTTCGTTGGCATTAGGTGGCACTTTAGATTCATAGTCAAAGAAAATGTGTGTAATTTTGTAATGTGGGCGCGTGATGCCCTTTTTTATCCGGACCAGACGGACAACATCATTAAGACCAGTTGCATCGCCGTTGACTCAAAATGCCGACTTTTTCAGTGATCATGCACAAAAATCGAAGTGATACTTATCACGTGTAAGACAACAATATTTCTGGGCAACTAATATTCAACCTAATTATGGTGATAAGATAATACTTTATAAATTTAATGCCTATTTCATATTTTTGTTTTTAATAATTCATAGAAACAGACGGCAAACATTGTGTAAGTTTTTACGCCATGAATTTTGTACTATTTCTATCAGACGTATTCAAACAACGTATTCAATCGAGAAGTTCTATGGGCAATGATACACCTCATCGCGAAGTCCTCCCAGAGCGACTAGCGATGCAAGAACCCGTTTAACCTAACATTATACCAAAGATATCCCGGAAGTCAGCCTATACGATCGGAATGGCTCTCAAACAGCTTAAGAGCAACAAAGCACCAGGTGAGGAAGGAATAACGACAGAACTACTGAAAATGGGTGAAACACCGGTACTTAAAGTTCTTCAGAAGCTGTTTAAATCCGTCATCCTCGAGGCTACTACGCCAGAGGCGTGGCACAGGAGCGTAGTGGTTTGTTCTTTAAGAAACGTGATAACACCCTCTTGAAGAATTATAGGCCCATTTCGCTGCTGAGCCACGTCTATAACCTGTTTTCGAGGGTATTTATAAATCGTCTCGTTTGTAGGTTTGACGACTTTCAGGCTCCCGAACAAGGTGGATTTCGGAAAGGTTTTAGCACCGTAGACCACATCCATACCCTTCGGCAGCTTATACAGAAAACCTAAGAGCATAATAATCGGCCACTATATCTAGCGTTTGAAGACTACGAGAAAGCCTTTGATTCAGTCGAGACCTGGGCAGTACTACAGTCATTACAGCGGTGCCAGATTGACTACCGGTACATCGAAGTGTTTGAAGTGTTTGTACAGCAAGGCTACCATGACTGTCCGTCTTCGAGATCGAAGCACGAATTCTATCCAGTTGCAAAAAGGGGTGAGATAGGGAGACGTTATTTCTCCGAAACTGTTCACTTCTGCACTGGAAGATATATTCAAGCTTCTGAACTGGAACGGACATGGAGTTAACATCAATGGCGAATACATAGTGATGTTTGATCCTTCGATTTGCTGATGATATAGTCATCATGGCAGAAAACCTGGAAGACCTAAGCACAATGCTCAGTGACCTCAATATTGTTTCCCAACAGGCGGGTCTTAAGATGAACATAGGTAAGACGAATATCATGACAAATGCCCTTTTCGCACCCATGCCGGTTTATGTTGGGAACGATATTATCGAAGCTATTGATTACTATGTCTACCTAGGTCAGACGATCCAACTGTGTAGATCCAACTTCGACAAAGAGGTCAACCGACGAAAACAACTCGGATGGGCAGCGTTCGGGAAATTACGCCATATCTTCCCGTCGCAGATTCCGCAGAGCGTCAAAACAAAAGTTTATAATCAGTGCGTGTTGCTGGTGATGACATACGGCACTGAGACGTGGTCGCTAGCTTTTGGTCTCATACACAAGCTCAAAGTTGCGCAGCGTGCAATGGAGAGAGCTATGCTCGGTGTTTCACTGCGTGATAGAATCTGAAACGAGGAAATTCGTAGCAGAACCAAGGTTACCGACATAGCTCGCAGAGTTTGCAAGTTTGAAGTGGCAATGGGTAGGCCGTATAGTTTGCAGAACTAACAATCACTGGGGTATAATGTTTCTCGAATGGCGATCACGAACAAGCAAGCGAAGAGTAGGGAGACCCCCCACACGATGGATCGACGACATTGTAGCCATCGCAGGAAGTCGGTGGATGGAGGTGGCACAAGATCGCTCGTCATGGCGCTCTTTAGGGGAGGTCTATGTTCAGCAGTAGACTTCTAAAGGCTGAAATGATGATGATGATGATTCAAACAAAGCTCCAAATCATATTCAAATATTATGTTTTGATAAAAAACGCGAGCGCAGCGTGCTTATTCTAAAAGTTGGCGCTTATTCTACTAATATAGAGAACGAATAATTCTAAATCATATGAAAAAATTACAAAGCTCTAGTGAAGCGAGTGCAAAAGTTCAAGATGTTCTTTTTTATAGTTTTCGAAGCAGCTTTGTAGAGCGGTGCCCAATGTAGCATTCCTCGTGATGCGGTGCCCGAGAGTCCTGCGACCCCGACTTAAGAAGCACCTGCATAAAACTCTCTCCTGCATAAAACTTATCTTCTGAAAACTATGTCCAATGATAACATGTGTAAAATTGAGGTGATGGGTCATCGTTGTTTGTTTTACAGCTCATCTCGCTGCTGAGAATGTAAACCTCATCGCCGTAGACTGGAGCATCGGTGCTGGCATGTACACCCAAGGCCTTGGTAACGCACCGCAGGTCGGCAGAGTCATCGCTTCATTCGTCAACCTTCTCTGGAGAGAGTTTGGCTACAGCCCTAGCAATGTGCGTATCGTCGGCGTCGGTCTCGGTGCACATATCGCCGGTATTGCGGCAAGAAACATAGACGAAGCCGTCCCTCACATTATTGGTAAGTTAATAAAATTTTAAGTTGCTAGAAACATTTAGCGAGTGTGTAGGCCATTTGCTTGCGTCCACGGAGCCTTGAGGACAAGATCACTTCTTTCTTGAACCAACAAACCAAACTTTATAATTTTTCTAATAGAAAATTTAGATTAGGTACGGGACTCGCCCCAGTCATCCATGCCCCTGCGTGGCACATGCTTTGCCAAAAAAAGTCACCGTAACCACTATACCGCAGTTAACATTCTTCCTTCAGATCAAATAGTAGAAGAAGGGTTGCATTGCATGATTTGGCGTAGCTCGTATCGTATTCTGTTTTTACCCGACTACGGTGAAGCAAGGGTAGGGTAATGAAGTTAACAGTCTATATGTATTTATGTATGTATGTGGATGTTCCACCATAGCGTCGCCCCTATTGGTCCGATTTTGACAAGCGAGGTGTCAATCAATCCGTCTTCAGGGGCCCGACCACAGAACTTGGCTTCAATCAGATTGTCACTTTTTTCATAGCAATTTCGACTCTATCGCAAGGCACTAATGCATTTGACGGTTTGAAACCGATATGATCAACATTACGTAATCGCACTGCAGGTATAGTGTCATAGGCTATTTTTTACCCGACCGTAGTTTTGACCGACCCAGGTTCAATTTTAGTTTTTGAACTTATATCATGTACCTTAAGAAAATAAATGATTGATTTCGCTAATTAGGCGTCAATGCAAGAAATCAAATTGTAAACTTTTTATTGCTGTTTGTAAATTAGAATTATGTCTCCTGTAATGTACATCTTCTTTGACTTCAGCCATCGATCCCTCTCTCACCGGCTGGTCCTTCCACCCCGAGAAGCTAAACGCTGATGACGCTGGTGTAGTAGAAGTCTTGCACGCCACTGCCGGCACTATGGGCTACGACCTTCCCCTTGGAGATCTTGACTTCTATCCCAACGGAGGCAGCGCCCAGATGGGCTGCGGCTCTGACGTCTCTTGCTCCCACACATACGCATACGCCTTCTACGCTGAATCCGTGCGTAGAGACGCCGAAGGAGGCGCTAGATTCATCGGCACTGCCTGTGACAGCTACGAGAACGCCATCACTCTGCAATGCAGCGGGGACCGAGACGTGCACTTCGGGGGATCGGAGGTTAAAACCGGGTAAGCACACTGAAAGATCTTCTTGGAGTTTTTTATACAAAAAATATATTCAATAAAACTAATAATAAGAAAATCATCAAGGTAAAAGAAAAAATCACGTCTGCCGTGCCAAAAAGGAACTTTAAAAAATTTATTACCGCCTATGTTACTCGGGATGATGTAAAGATTCTAACGATACCCCATAAATTGAAATGTGTTCAGGCGTTTAAAAGTTATGGTGGAATATAGAAACTCACATACATACATACAAACATTCATAAATACATGCATAAATACTAAAACATTACACTCCTTTTTTGGGCAGTCGTGTAAAAACCCCAGATCTAGACCTAGTTTGTTCTGTATCGATAACTTCTGGCATTTTTACAAGCTTTATTACCTGACTATGAAAAAGGAGGGTTATGATTTTATCAGCGTAAGTTTTTAGGTGTTTTCGTCTGTTCCCTCACAGCTTAGACGGCATCGTTGAATTCGTCTCGATTGTTCGTGTAACTTAAGTAGATCGTTTTTTAAACCATAATGGCGTCATTGGAGCTCAGTAGAGTTATGGACAAAAAAAACATCATGAATGCTAAAAACATAACACTCCTTTTTTTGGGCAGTCGTGTAAAAAGTAGTATTTAAGGTGCTTGAACTCAGCACTTTTCACACTCTTGCTCAGCTAAGCGCTTCCTTTTAAAAACTTGCTTTTGTAACATTTCAATTCGTAGGTCTATAAAGTTGAGAGGAAAATAAATTAGGCGTTGATTAAATCAAATGAACAAAATTAAATGGTACTAGCTGTGCCCGCTTTGACCCTGTTGTCATTAATCTGGATCAAAAATAAACTATGTGTTATCCAGGACCAGAAGGACCTATAAAGTACAATAACATACTACATTTCATCAAAATTTGTTCATAGATTTTATATCGGATTGAGATACTAAGTAAACAATTAGATTTAAGGTCAAAACCTAAGCTTATCATCATCATCATCAGCCTATATTTGTCCACTGCTAGACGTAGGCACATCACTCAGCTCTGCATTTCAATTGGTCCAATATTTTTAGGCGATTCGCAAATATAAAGACAGACAGACAGACAGCCACAGATTTGAAATGTTGTATTCTTGACTGTAGCTTATTTTAAATCCCCTAGACATTTTTTAATAAAAAAAAAACAGTTTCTTTCTCTTTGTGTTGCATTAAAGTTTGAGAGTCATAGACTTTGTAAACCAGCAATAGTCAATTGTTTGTTTTTTTTTGCAAATTATTGAATAAAATAAATGCCATTTTTAGCGTTATTCAAATTCTATATTTTTTTCAGCGTTTCCGGTATCTACATGTTCGTGACCAACATGGTGCCACCCTTCGCCAGAGACTAAGAGTACTGATAATACACAACTTATTATTGGAAGTCTACGTTGTTTCATTTACCAAACACCTACCTGATTGGTTGCAAATGTTGCGTTAAACATGACAATACATAAGTTCAATAAATAAAACCCGACTACGGTCGTGAAAAAGTAGCCTATGACAGTCTTGCGATGAAGACGAATCGATTGATACCTCGCTTGTCAACATCGGACGAAAAAGAGCGACGTTTTTGTGGAACATCCACATACCCATCCACACCAATACATAAAAGTGAAACGTTGTCTGTCTGTTTGTTTGTTTGTTTTTAAGTTACTGCGGGAAAACGGGAAATTATTTTATTATGTGAACTAACGGATTAAACTTGACGTTTCTGACGACAAACAATACGATATTTTAACCTTCTAACATATATTTGTCAGATTAGTTTCGACAATCAAACTAGATGGCGATGATAAACGAGACATATTTTCTCAATCGCGGTGACAAGATTCTCCGCGTACAAAGATGGGTCTAACATTATTTTTTAACCGATTCCTTAGTCTCCAAAATTAAACTAGATGGCGATGAAACATACAAGACCTATTTTCCGAGTCGCGATGACAAGATTCTCCGAGTTCAAAGATGGACAGATTGTTTGGTTCCGAAAATTAAACTAGATGGCGATGATACACGAGACGTATTTTCTGAATCGCGGTGACATGATTCTCCACTTACAAAGATCGGTCTAACATTCTTTTTTGACAGACGTGCTGCTCTAAAAATAAAACTACTCGTAGATGGCAATGATAATCGAGACGTTTTTTCTGAATCACGGTCATAAGATTCTCCGAGTACAAAGATTGGTCTAACAATTATTTTTGACAGATTGCTTGGTTTTGAAAATTAAACTAGATGGCGATGATACACGAGAAGTATTTTCTGAATCGCGGCGGTGACAATATTCTCCAAGTTCAAAGATGGGTCATACATTCTTTTTTGACTGATTGGTTGGTTCCGAAAATTAAACTAGATCGTAGTATTTATATACTCTTTGCTAGATAGCGATGATAAACGAGAAGTATTTTCTGAATCGCGGTGACAAGATTCTCTGAATACAAAGATTGGTCTAATAGTCTTTTTTGACAGTTCGGTGAGGTCCGAAAATTAAACTAGATGGCGATGATGGATGAGACGAATTTTCTGAAACGCGATGACAAGATTTTCCGAGTTCAAAGATGGGTCTAACATTATTTTTTGTCAGATTGCTTGATTTCGAAAATTAAACTAGATGGCGATAATAATCGATACATATTTTTTGAATTGCGGTGACTAGATTTTCCGAGTAACACAAATCGGTCTAGCATTCTTTTTAGACAGATTCCCTTAATTCGAAAATTAAACTAGATGGCGATGATACACGACCTGTATTTTCTTCATCGCGGTGACAAGATCCTCCGAGTACAAAGATCGGTCTAACATTATTTTGTTGACAGATTAATTATTATTGCTTTACCGCGCTTTTCACCTCGCTTCATTTGAAGCTAGAGGAACGAGGCCTCAAGGCCCTCAAGCCTCAAATGAGGCGATGTAAAAAGCGCGAGTGTTGCGGAACATCGCGGCGTTGCCGCTCTGCTCCTAACAAACATAAGCTCGTAACAATCTCCTCTCTCGATCGATTCGAGTGGTCAGTGAGGGGCGGGCAGACAGCCTCATTTGTGTAGAGGTGACGGAAAATAATATTTATTACATGAGCGAAACGACGCGGCAGCGAGGCAAAAAGCACAAAATATTTGCGCGTATGAAATGAGGAACTGAATGAGGTGGTTCAACGCCTTAATACGAGGAACTCCCTCATTTCAAGTCTCGAGGACCTCGAACGAGGTAACTCATGAGTGAGTAACTCATCACTAGACAAGATTCTCCGGGTACAAAGTTGGGTCTAACATTACTTTTTACCCGACTACAGCAAAGCAAGGGAAGGGTTATGAGTTCAAAGGTATGTATGATGTATGTATCTATGTATGTGGTTATGTGGATGTTCCACCATACACATTCGTCGCTCCTATTGTTCAGATGCAGAGTTTCATATGCTATTTTTATCCGACTACGTTGAAACAAAGGAAGGGTTATGTGTTCAAACTAAATACTTCGTCCTATTGACAATCGAGGTGACAATCGATTCGTCTTCATCGTAAGAGTGTCAAAGGCTATTTTTTACTCAACCGTAGTCGGGTTTTAGTTATTGAATTTTGAATTTTTGAAAGGTTGGTTGGTTTCAAAAATTAAATTAGATGGCGATGATAAACGCATGATGATAAACGTTCTATCTAAGGGTCTAACATTGTGTTTCTCGATAACTGTTGTGGATATTGAAATGACGATGATGATGATGAAATGTATGGTAAATTGATAGTGGTCTAAAACTGAATTGTGTTTATTGTTCGAAGTTGCAACTGATTTGAATTGTAATGGTTTTAAAAGTTCAAAATGTTGATTTCAATTTGTTGGCAAAGAGTTGCTATGTAATATGTTCGTTTTCGTTTGTTATTTAATTGTGGGCTATTTAATTGTTGCTTTGGCATTTTGAAGGAATCTGACATATACAAATAATTTAAAATATCACTACCGGCTATAACTCAAGTGTATATAGTCGAAAACATCGACCTAGGTTTCGAGCTTATCCGACGTTCTTCTTCAGGAGTTCACGCCGCGTGATCCCGATGCGCACTGCGGGCTGCGGCCCGCTGCGAGCGGCGCGTGAGATGCGGTGGCGACTGGGAACGGGGACGCTCGGTGCTCGTACTGCTCTGCACCGCCGTCGACGGAGATTGAACTCCTGCTGGCGGTGGCGATGGAACTCCATCGCTATCCATTGCATCATCGCCAAACGTTCTGCCACATACAATGCTGACCGTGTCACACTCTAGACTGCCTACCACTTGCTGCGTCGAGGAAACATTAAGCACGGTTTTCCAAGCTGGAAGCAGAGTCCACCCACGGTCCCGGTTGAAATTAGGCAAACGAGAGATCTCCATCGCCTCACGCACTTTTCGAGGTACAAAAAACTTCTCTAGCTAGTACCGAGGCTTTGTCGAATCTTATATAATGATTCGAATCGGAAAGACACGCATGCTCTGCAATGGCCGACCCAGCTGTGTCCAGATTCTTAATGCTCCTTATGTGCTCGGAAAGTCTAGTTGTGATGTTGCATCGAGTTTCACCAATATAACTCTTGCCACAAATTCATGGTATTTTATATACACCGGGCACGTTTAATGGGTCTCTATCTTTTGGTGAACGTAAATGCTGTCTCAGCAAACCCGGAG
This sequence comes from Alsophila aescularia, assembly GCA_946251855.1. Taxonomy (NCBI): domain Eukaryota; kingdom Metazoa; phylum Arthropoda; class Insecta; order Lepidoptera; family Geometridae; genus Alsophila; species Alsophila aescularia. The sequence goes on along the minus strand of OX276377.1, from coordinate 19,882,646 downwards.
GACGGAAAAACGTCTTCATACTGTACTTCCGCCGTAAAAAATATCCAATTTTGTCCGTTACTCCTCTTACGAACGGTAGATACATCGGAGACCGTTCCACCCTAGAGGGCCTTCCACGTTCACTAGGATTTACCAACCGAGCACACTGGCGCCAAACATAACCATTATTTTCTAGTACTTCCCTTACATGCCTCAGTTCAGTCTCCACATATTCGGGGTCACACAACTTGAGAGCTCGGTTAATAAGTGACCTGGGTACCGAGGCTAAATGCGCAGGATGGTGGTGCGAATCTGCCTGCAGATACCGGTCTGTATGAGTTGGCTTACGATAAACAGTGTGCATCAGACTGCCATCTGGTTTCCTAATCACTCGCACATCTAAGAACGGCAATACCCCCTCACTCTCCTCCTCCACCGTGAAGCTAATATTGCGATGCAGCGAGTTAAGGAAATCTGTAAATCCAGACAATCCCTCCTTGTTAATTATCGCAAAGATATCGTCCACATATGGCCACCAGTGTCGTGGTTTCACACATTCTATGCAAGCCTCTGAGACATCAGATCAGAATGAAACTTGGCGTCAGTCGCAAGCCAGTTGACAAGCATCCTTACGTGCATCCGAGACGCCAGAGCAAAACCAAGCTCGGCTTCAACCTCAGGCTACTCGACAGGCATCCATACGCGCTTCCGAGACATCTGTTCAAAGCGAAAGTTGGCTTCAATAAAATAGCGTGCATTGTGAGGAAAGACATAGGCTATTTTCACATAAACAAAGAACACAACAAAAATTATAACGAAAGGACATAGGTAGTCAACGCGGGCAAAGCCGCGGGGCGCAGCTAGTACATAATAATATATACATACATAGACTGTTAAACTCATTACCCTTATTTTGCTTCGCCGTAGTCGGGTAAAAAGTTCCATTGGACCAACTGCGAAGCTTACTACTACAGCAACTACTACAGCGATGGCAAAAAAACTTTCAGAAAGCTACATTATTATTATTATTATGATTATTAATTGATGGCGCAATTGATTTGATTTGGGGTGAAGAATGGATCGTTATCGGACAGTCGGTAATAGTAGATTGTATTATTGTTTGTAGGAACAAAATATTTTGACGGCATTGGCGCTATTTTGAATTCAGAGCGGAGTAAAGGTTTCTAGAGTAGAATCCTAAACGTAGCGAGGGATTCAATATACGTCGCCCAAGGAAAAATAATTATGCTTCCGAGTGATACAATCTACTTTTCATCCCCCTCTATGAGAAAAAGAAATAAAAAGCACTTTTAGATACTTTACAAGTCATATATTTATTTAAAAGTGTATTAAATAGACTTAAAATAAACAACAAAATGAACCAATACTTATTGTACTTAAACTTAAAAAAAAAAACTTTGGACTTCTTTGATTTACTCGTATGTCCTTTAGAAAGTCTCTTCAGATATTGTTCTATATTTTGTGTAGATCCCGATTTGAATGTCATTATTGGTACTGGCCGCCAACGAGCGAAGGTTGCTTACATTTGAGTAATTCTTGAAAATTGGTACAGGTTTCCGAAAAAGACTTCACTTCTTTAGAATTTTCCCACTTGATAAAATTGTTACCTATATTATATTTTTCCAGCGATTTAGATGGTAATATATTCTGTATCACATTTATTGCGTAGTTTTTTCACGTGTAAGTAGGTAGTATAATACTTTCGCTACACTTGCATTTACGTGAAATTATTTAGTTTTTGCACTGTAAATATTCCTTGTCCCCGTGACGATGATATCGTTTTTAGCGCTCTTTTCAATTTTTCCTCTTTTTCGTACATTTACATGTTTTTTTTTAAACAGACAGGGCGCCACAGTACCCAATGAACATAAAAAGCCGCCGTGGCGGGACGCCTAGCAGATCATAAAAAATAACTAAAACAACGAACAATCGTTTTTCACCGCGCGCACTTTGGCCAACTGTGAATCAGCAACCCTTCATCTGATCTACAAGTACAAAATTTTAGGCCTAATAACATTAGTCTAGATGGCTCAAAAGAGACATCGTTCGACTTCCGATCTTTAGTAGCGGAGTTAAATTCCCAACTGGAGTGTTTAAATTTTGTACATAAAAAAAATGTGATGGCAAGCTGAAGCGGAAAGACCCGACAACGAGCCACGAGCGCTGGCGTCGTTCCAAATTCAAAACTCATTACTGCCCTCTCTTAAAGTCATGAACAGACCTACTTTGCTCCTTTTCGGGGAACCAATTAGCGTTTTTCAAATAGATCTAACACTTGTTAGCAATACGCTGCAAAACATTTAGTAAAGCACTACTCCTTTTTGTAAGGAAATCTTGCTAAGACAGAAATTCAAGAACTTCTAAAACACAAAAGAAAAGTAAAGCGTGCAATAAACCTGCTAAGGAAATGACACAAAAGGACTCTGCTATTACTAGGTATCAATGTCACTCCCGAAAATGTTAGTCTCTAACCAAATGAAGATGCAGTGGAAGTGTCATACCGTACTGGAGCGACGTGATGTTGAGTATGTTTCATTGAATGAATTGCGTGTAGAGGTGCAATATTTTTTTTGCGTTCTATGACGTTAGTGTTTCTGCAGAGGACGACTTCCTGCTGCAAATATGATGTGATGTGGAATGCATTTAATATAATTTATCATACCTAGGAACCTTCAAGTAGGTATCTTTTAGTTGTTTATCAGGTTTAAAAAAGTGATTATTGATGATGATTTGTTAAGATAATGATGTGGCATTTCCATGATTGATAAGTATGTTATTATATTTACACATTAACTAGCCTTTGCACTTGGATGGCCCTAACATGAACAACAGTATTTTTTTGTTATTCAAATACCTACAATAATATCTTGGCTCCTTTCTGCCACTACGTTGTTTTTTGCTAAGTCAAACACAAGTTTCTAAAAAATATTACAGAAGTTTATATTTCTAAAGTGTATTTGCTTTTCACACTGGTAATAAAATTTGGGCAAAAGAGGCTAGGCCAAGAGCGCGTATCGCGTTTTTCAATCTTTAAAATACGTAACTAACAATACAAAAAAATTAGCCACTGAAATCATAAAATTCTAGTGAATAACAGTTCTGTAAAGTTAGTTGTATAACGACAGAGCTACTGAAAGCGGGTGGAACACCGGTATTTAAAGTCCTTCAGAAGCTGTTTAACTCCGTCATCCTCGAGGGTACTACGTCATGTACTCTTGAAGAATTATAGGCCCATTTCGCTACTGTTTTCGAGAGTAGTTACAAACCGTCTCGCTCGTAGGTTTGACGACTTTCAGCCTCCCGAACAAGCTGGATTCCGGAAAGGCTTTAGCACCGTAGACCACATCCTTAAGCTCCGGCAGATTATACAGAAGACTGAAGAGTATAATCGGCCACTATGTCTAGCGTTTGTGGTTTGTCTAGTTTTTTGTACAGTCCATCTTCAGGATCAGAGCACGAATTCTATCCAGGTGCAAAAAGAGGTGAGACAGGGAGACGTTATTTCTCCGAAACTGGTCACTTCTGCACTGGAAGATATATTGAAGCTTCTGAACTGGAACGGATATGGTGTTAACATCAATGGCAAATACATCACTCACCTTCAATTTGCTGATGATATAGTCATCATGGCAAAAACCCTGGAAAACCTAAGCACAATTCTCAGTGACCTTAATATTGTTTCCCAACAGGTGGGTCTTAAAATGAACATGCGCAAGACGAACATTATGTCAAATGCCCATGACGTACCCATGCCGGTTTATGTTGGGAACGATATTATCGAAGCTGTTGATCACTATGTCTACTTAAGGTCAGACGATCCAACTAGGTAGATCCAACTTCGACAAAGAGGTCAACCGACGAATCCAACTCGGATGGGCAGCGTTCGGGAAATTACGCCATATCTTCTCGTCGCAGATACCGCAGAGCCTCAAGACGAAAGTTTATAGTCAGTGCGTGTTGCCAGTGATGACATACGGCACTGAGACGTGGTCGCTAACTATTGGTCTCATACACAAGCTCAGAGTTGTGCAGCGTGCAACGGAGAGAGCTATGCTTGGTGTTTCACTACGTGATAGAATCAGAAATAAGGAAATCCGTAGAATAACGAAGGTTACCGACATAGCTCTCAGATTTTGCAAGTTGAAGTGGCAATGGGCAGGCCATATAGTTCGCAGAACCGATAACCACTGGGGAATAAAGGTTCTCGAATGGCGACCACGAACAAGCAAGCGAAATGTGGGCAGATTCCCCACACGATGGACCGACGACATTGTAGCCATCGCAAAAAAGTCGGTGGATGGAGGTGGCACAAAATCGATCGTCATGGCGCTCTTTGGGATGTTCAGCAGTGGACTTCTAAAGGTTGACATGATGATGATAATGATGATGAAAGTTAGTTGATAGAATCAGGCGTTACTTTGCCGGAAATCAATATTACTCGTAAAATTAACGAAGAAAAAAATATAGCTTACTTCCGCCAAACTCAGAGTAGCTGTCCGCTTCTTTACTAAACCACATTGCAAGCGGGTGTATTTTAAAAGCTTTTTTGCCTTCTTATTATTAATACATCTCAGCTCAGCTCAGCTTTATTTAACCTTTTACTAGAATATCCAGGCTGCAAAAACAGATTATATTCACCAATTATTCTGTATCTGTATCTTTAAATTACCTGTTTTGAATGTTAAATTATAATTATATAAAATACGGATTGTTTGAAAAGGCTAAGAAAATACCGCGAGGCATTCTAACCTACCACAGCCAAGTTGGATCCATCTCTAATTACCAACGTAGTTTGGTGAGCTTTTTTTTGTTCCAAATGTTGTTTTTTGTTATAAATGATGAGCTTTTTTACTCGCATTGAGTTTTTTTTTAGTTTCTCAAATGCTAAATATTTGGTTATCATTTAAATTGAAGCGATAATAATCACTCAGCTGAGTATGATGATGTTTCCTTGATTTTATATAAAAAAACAATAGGTATCTATATCAAAATTATTTTGTCTTGGTTTGACATCATAACCTAGAGAAGATCTCTGATGTATACATACCTATTACTTATTTGTTTTTTTTTCACCAAACAGTCCAACATGCATTTAGATACTGCAATTCCCGAATTGATAATAGGCACCTTATCAATGAAATAATTCATAACATAGTCGTTAACTAACCTCACGTTCCTAAGTTATTTCCTTTTATCAAAATCAATCACATGTGATTATACATATTTTGAGAGATAACAGACGTAATAAATAGTTAACCTGCATTGTTATTTCCATCAATAGCTTATCATGAAGCTCATTGTGGTGTTAGCTGGTGTCATAGCCTGTAAGTCCTCTGTTTCTTCTTATTTGTAATTATAAAAGTGACAGACATTACAAATACGTGTTAACTTTGCTTATCTAAACATTTAATTCCTCAAATTAGAAGAAATTTAATGTTAACTTCATTCACAAACTTTTTGCAATTCATCATTTATTTCAATTTCTAACAAAAAATGAAGGCTTCCTAACTATTTGTTTTTTTAGGGTTCCATACTTCAAAAGGATAAAAGGAACCCTTATAGGAAACTTATAACTTTATCATCTGTCCTTCTGTCTGTCTGTTTATCAAGCCCCTTTTTCTCAGGAACGCGTATTAACGGTATCGTGTTGAAATTAATATCAAATACTCAAGTCTGCAATCTCTTGGAGTATATTTCGATAAAAATGCCGAGTCATTCTCTTATTTTATTCAATGTACCTAGTTGATAGGCTCAGACGTTAATTTGCGGAAATCCACATTGTAAATGAACGATGTTAAAATATGTATTAAACTTCCGCCAAAGAACCTTCTAAATAAATAGGTGTATTTCATAACATTCACATAAAGAAAATATTGTTATCTATCGTTTTCTGAAAAGTATCCAGATATTTTATCTGCGGGTACAAGTAAATGCTTTTTAAAAAGCGCACGGGATACTACACTTCAAAACGCAATACATTGAAACTATAGCTCTTGGGATTCAGGCAGAGAGAGGGAGAGAGTAACAATAAGACATAATCCGCTACGCTGCTGGCCAAACATGGTGAAAATGTGATTCAAGAACATCCACAATGGTGTCACATACATTTGCCCTTAGTTACTGAACATTAAGCATTTTATGGAACGTTGAAGAAATAAGAAAGAAACTAAACCGATCTTCGTCTTACCAAAGTGTAACAATACCAATAGGCGACCATTTGGAGCTTTTGGGTATCGAACTCACATCAAACCTGAATTTTGGTTCTTATATTGAATCCAAAGCCAAGGTAGCTGCAAAAAGACTGCAATCAGATTCCTCCATCACCTTTCCATCACCATACGACTAGACGATCGGCAAAGCGCCAGTCTTTTATGTTTGAAATACCTCGCACAAGAAAGAAGCGTTACGCTTCTTCATTTATTATAAGAACTGCAAAGGAGTGGAATGCCCTGCCCTCGTCAGTGTTTCCGGTAAATTATAACCCAGGTGTGTTCAAGTCAAGAGTGAATAGGTATTTAATAGGTAAGCGTGCTACACCTTCGACCACATCATCGCTTTCCATCAGGTCAGACAGATCGTGGTTAAACGATTGCCTAGAACGTAATAAAAAAAAGCCTTATATGATGATGGTATAAGAATGAAATATGTATTTTCAGTGTGCGCGGGTAACGCGATTCCCACTGTCCCCGGGGACAATAGCCATTATGTGGAGGGGGAAAGCCGTTACATTTGGATGCCTGATGGAGAAGGAGTACCTCATCTAGTTGACCTCGAAGAGCCTGTCGACGAAGAACTGCTCAAAACTAGAAATGGAGCCAACAACCAATACTGGCTTTTCACCAGGTGAGCAAAATATTAAAGTTGAAAAATATATTTACAGGTACAATTTTGACTAACATTGTGGAATCATCATCTGATGTCATGCCCATATTACCTCAGTATAAAAATAACACAAAACAAAGAAAAAAGTTCCTCAAACAAATGTGCCTGAGGCACCTGTGCCTGTGCAGACCAGTAAGCAGAAATTCTTTGTTTTACAGGCAAAACCCTAACAACCGTCAAATTATTGTTAACGGAAACGCCAACTCCATTTGGAATTCCAACTATCGTGCTGCTCGTCCTCTTAAGGTCATCGTTCACGGATGGAACAACAACGGCGACACCCAAATGAACCCTCTCATCACATCTGCCTTCCTGGCTGTCCAAGACGCGAACGTCATCGTTGTTGACTGGCGTGCTCTTGCCAATTCTGCTTACACCACCGCGGCTAACGGTGTCCCGAACGTGGGTCAGCACTTGGGCAACTTCTTGGTTTGGCTTATCAACACTGCTGGAGGCAACTGGAACAATGTTCACTTGGTTGGCTTCAGTTTGGGTGCTCACGTTGTGGGCAATGCTGGACGTCAGGCTGGCGGGCGACCCGCTCGTGTTACTGGTATTGAACTTTTCTAAGTTCTGCTTAAGTGTTTGAGGAAGAATTGAATTGTACGTATTGATAATATGTGATGTTTTACAGGATTGGACCCAGCAGGCCCTGCATGGACCAATAACGGCAATGCTCTAAACAGGAACGCTGGACAATACGTCGAAGCTATCCACACTGACGGCCGTCTTCTCGGTATATTCAACCCAATTGCTAATGCTGACTTCTACCCTAATGGAGGCATGAACCCCCAGCCTGGCTGCTGGATCAGCACCTGTTCCCACGGACGTGCCACTGAACTGTTCGCCTCCAGTGTTCGCTCCAATCACTTCGTTGGCAGGCTTTGCTCTAACATTTGGGAAGCAGAGCTTTCGACTTGCGGTGGAGGCGGTTTCAATATGGGCAATGGCATCATTAGCAAGCGCGGGTAAGCTAAATCTTCAGTATATTTGTTTTAAATATTTTTACCCGACTGAGGAGGGTTATGTGTTTGGGTTGTATGTATGTTTGTATGATTGTACGTTTCTTAGGCGCGTTCTACAGCCTAAACGGCTTAATGGATTTTGATAAATGAGGTATCATTGGATTCATCTTGATTACAAAAGTGCCATAGGATATATGAAGTGTCAAGAAAATCAATATGGCGGCTTACAGCTGCCATGTTGTATTTCCGACAGAACAAAAAATGACCAAAACCTATCGAGTGAGGTATGAAAATACAGGTCTTCAAAAGACCATTTCAAAAATATATAACTCTTATAACTAAACAGTAGCAACTTTCTACCTTTTTACAAAATTTTCAATTTTAGATTATTCAAGATTATGTAAATACCATAATCTAATGTTGCAATTGCAACTATTATAGTCAAGTAAAATATGTCAAGTAAAAAAGATACATCAAATTTATATAAATACTAGCTGCGCCCTGCGGTTTCACACGCGTCCCTCAGGAATCATATTTTTTTCCAGGATAAAAAGTAGCCTATGGGTTAATCCAGGCTATAAGCTACCCGCGTACCAAATTTGATTCAAACCCGTTCAGCCGTTTAAGCGTGAAGAAGTAACAAACATACACAATCACACCCTTACAATACATACAAACTTTCGGCTTTATAATATTAGTGTAATTATTTTTGCGGGTGGTCAGCTGATATTGAATAATTTTGTTCGCAGTCGGGTTTTTGTATTTTGATGATAATTTTACTTGTTCATTCTCTTTTTGTTCAGTATTTTCACAGCCAGCATTATAAGTCGTTACAACATTTATTTATTTATTTGCAGTAATGGAATTTATGGACTCCGAACTGGCGCTTCCTGGCCTTTCTGATCTCACGTCACAACCCCGCCTTCTTAAATAAATTTTTGATATAATTTACTTTGCTTTTTAATTTCCTAATCCATGATCGTAGATCATTTCTGCTAAACCACTATCCAAGGAGAACTTTTTGAAATAAAGAGGATAGATGGCATCAGTGAGCAAACACAAAAATAATGTTTATCAACTAATCGCTACTGTTATCGGCTAGATGTTCGTGATACGTCTGGCTCAAAAATGTTTTATTTCATAAATTTGACAACAGAGATAAAGTTAATAGGAAAATAAATTTATCAAGATCCAAAAAGGAAATAGCTGTCATTTTCTTTTATTGATCATACTTTTTAATTGATTAAAATATCCTCAAGGGCGAATTACCGAACGTACAAAGCCACGATTTTTCGACATTCATAAATCCACGTTCCTTTGAACTTGGAACTGAACTTACTGAACTTACTGCTATTACTTACATGAAGTGTCACTTACTATGAATGTGGACTGGTATGCTCGCTAAGAAATAGATTGTCTGAAATCCGTTGTCTAATAGTGTATGTGAATTCCCAAAAAAGATAAGTTCGTGATATGAGAAGCTGTGTTTACTTTAGTAGACACAAGAAAAATCCACACTTGTAGCACAGTACATACGAGTATATTAGTATATATGTACTGTGCTTGTAGTCTTCTTATAGTTGACAAATTCAAGAATATTGTTTTACGAGTATATTGCTAACAGTGCCACCAACTGATATGTGAAATGGCAAAGAAAGGAACTACAGCCGCCACGAATGAGATTCACATTTTTTCTATTTTGCTAAGAGACGGGTGTTTTAAGTTTAGGGTATGTATCACTGTGTGTGTGTGTGTGTTCATGTGTGTGCGTGTCTGTGGCTACGATGCCACTCAAACGAATGGACCGATTTTGATGCGGTTTTTTCTGTTTCAAAGCTGATGTGAGTGGAGTGGAGTGAGAATCGTAGGTTCCAAACAAATGGACCAATTTAGCTGCGGTTTTTTATGTTTGAAATCTGGGGTAAACGAGATGGTTCTTAGCTATAGTGGGAGGAAGGGGGGGGGGGTGTGAGAATCGTAGCTTCCAAACGAATAGACCGATTTTGATGTGTTTTTTTTCGTTTGTAAGCTGATGTGAACGAGATGGTTCTAAGCTATATCAGGGCGGTCGCACTCCGCAACAAGTACAAATAAATAAGGGGACCCAATATTCGGGTCCGTTCAGTCGAGTGTCAAGCGTGCGCTCGATGAGTCGCGCGCCTTATACTTAGCGATAGAGCACCTACTTACGTAAAGTTATTGACAAACTTTATTCGTGTTTTAATTATGAGTACCAAGAAGAAAGCTAGAAAGTACTGCATAGCATTCGGCTGTTTGAATAGTGATAAAATGACGAATTGTCATTCTTTACGTTTCCAAAAGATATTGAAAGGTAATAAATTGTAATCTACCTACTTTTAATACCTTTTATTACGTAGGTAGCAATTTATTTTTCACTCATTAAAAAGCATGGAATTCAGACAGGCACCTTTATTCATCAAAGTGCAATACCTATAGGATATAATCATAATCAACCAACGACACGTAGGTAGGTATCTCACTAAACTTATCGGCGTTCTGAAAACGGGATAGGTAGGTAGTAAAAATGAGGTAGTAGGTCTATTCTGATAAGAATGTCATTGTATGTAATAGAACTATTTTAATTTATAATAATAAGTAATAACATAATACATTATTACTTATTTATTATGTTACAATATCTAAGTCATAACATATGACAGAATAATTAGTAGTACAAGTACCTAGTCATATCTTAATACAACCCTACCGAGCGAAAAAGGGACAGAGCGATTCTGAAACGGTTAGAGCAATGGAAGTTCTCGCGCGTTGTTATACGGTGCATTCTATCCTGCACGCGGTGGGCGAGCGCCTTCTAGGTAAATATAATTGAAAGCTCGCAGCGCCGTGCGAGTTAAATTGTACTTTATAGCGTTGTAGCGAGAGTCGCTATTTATTTAAATGACTTTACTCAGTTAGCCTTCTGTACTTGTACTATTATTTATTCTGTGGTTATATGGGGGAGGGGGGAGGAGGAGGGAGGTGAGGATCGTAGGGACCAATTTTGATGCGGTATTATGTTTGAAAACTGGTGTGATGGAGAAGCTTCTTAGCTAATAATGGGGGGTGGGGGTAGGGGGTTATATACATTTTTAATTTGGGCTTGTTTGATTGGTCTACTTATCGATTGACTGAAACACTCATGCCACCTTTCAGCTGACAGATAAGTTGGTGGCACAGTACTATTTAATTTAAAGCTGAACCGCAGAATAAGTAATAACTCAACCCTCTATTTGTATATTTGCGTAAGCTACTAAAGCAGTAAGTTACAAAAAGACTATTCAACGAACATAATAAAAAACAGGGGATTTACTATAAGCTACTGAATAAGAATATAACAAATTAAATGGTGTCTGTTTGTCTATCTCTCTAGATGTGTGTTCGCGCATCACGTAAAATTACTAATCCAATGAGTAGACTTTTCTAAGTATCGATAAAAAAATACGTCTGAACTACATTTATTAAATTTGGTATATTAGTACTTTTAGTTTTGGAATAACACGGAGGATCTATAAATACCAGAATAATTACCACGCGGGCAATGCCACGGGCATAGCTAGTACGCAGTAGTAGTAGTGGCACGGGCCTAATAAAATTTGATAGAAAAAAACAAGCTCACCTTACAGTAGTCGCATATGTTCTGTAACATCTGTCATCTCACCTTGGTACTTGTACTATTATTTATTCTGTGGTAATATGCAACATTAACATACTCTAGCACTGCGCGCTCTCATTGGTCAAATCAAAAAGCACGCGCATCCCCTGTATGATGCATGGCTTCCTGTTACACACTTCCGTCCCTTTTCACGAAATCACTCCCACAGATTGCAGGGAAGCGAGAGGAAAGATGATACACATAAAAAAACTACGCTCAAACGCTCTTTCTATCAAGGCACGGGTCATGACATGAAGTCACTGAATAGCCAACTTATATCGGTTACCTACTCAAGGAATTTATATATTCAACATAAATATATATATTCTTTGGGGTAACTATAGTAAAATTATGTTTATGGAAATGACTCAATAATAACCGTCAAACACAACAAATAGTAACCTAAAAGAAAATAGCTATGAATAGAATAGTTATTTGTTTGTCGCATATGTGGTAGTACTGGCCTCTCATGTTCTGACAGGCCCTCGGGCGGCTTGACAATCTCTGGATTGTCAAGCTGCCTGAGGGCCTGTGAAATGGCTTAACGACTGCTATTAATCAATAACAGCCGGGACCGACAGCTTAACGTGCCCCGAAGCACGGAGCGATGGAAAACCGCACATAACTTAGAAAAGTCATTGGGGCCTAGGAAAAAAGCGAAGCTAGGTTTTGAGCCCGGTATCGTTGGTTTTTATATTTTTGGTAAGTTTTATTGAACATTTATAAATATTTATACGGAAAGTTATAAAATATAGTTTTTGTGAGTAATCTTTCAGGTTGATAACAATTCAGGATATATTTATACTACAGTTAAAGTTAACTAACTAAGGGCCGATTTTTCAATTCTCAGATAAGCAATCGAATAGCGTTTATTCGACTAATAGCATAAGACTGAATTTTCCAATAATCAGATAGGCTTCATTCGTCTAACAACTGATAAATGAATTTATCTACCCGTTTGACGGCCAGATAACTGCTTATTCGACTCTTTATTTGACACTAGCTTTCGCCCGCGACTTCGTCCGCGCAGTCTTCAGCAAAAAAGCGTCCTATGGTTCATCCAGGATATAAAACAATAATAAAAACCAATGCAAAAGTATAGCACTAAAGCTCTTGATGCTTTTTGACAGACTTGTTATTATTTCATTTCTACGGCAACGGCACGTCAGGCCATTCCTTACATCGAATAATCTTCATTTTTCCGCGGCAAATTGCCATTTTCCGGGATAAAAACTATTCTATGTTGGTATCTATATTGTACAGTACCTATTTACAAAATTTCATCAAAATCGGATCAGCCGTTTTGGCGTGAAAGCTTCCCAAACAAACTGACTTTTTTATTTATTTAATGGTGTGGATTGATACGTTGATGTCACTAGCACAAGAAACAAATTTCGTAATATATCCCCACAGTTCCAAGAAAGTTGAATTACGCTTACTGGCCACAAACAACTAAACACCCAAGTAACACTTAGGCGCTAAGACAAGAGTTAAATCTATTAGAGCGCTAACCAGATCTTAAAGTTTTAAATAAGTGTTACGCATTCAGAGTTAGAGCACGCTATAACTTTACTATAGCCCCGAAATGGGCACACTTTTTTATCACCTTAGGTTTTTTAATGGTGGTAAAGCAGAGTTACATATTGGGTTAAGAGGTATAATAAAGCAATAAAAGAACTATAATAGCGATAACTGAATCTAGGAGGGATAAAAACGTGGTAAATAGGCGAAAATTATCTCTTTTAGTGGTTTAATAGAGTAAAGTATCGTTTATTAACTCTTTGGGTGCTAAGAGGACTGCAAATAGGTGAATACTAACTCCTTAAGCGATATAGCAGAACTACAATGTCGCTCACTATATCTACAAGCGGTAAGAGGGTGGCAAATAGGTTATTATTAAAGCTTTGAGCTCTAGTATAGCTCCACAAAGGCTACAGCAACGGCCTCAGATGCCAAAATTTTTTACATTAGGATTTTTAATTTATTTCATCAACAAATTAACTTCTCGTTTTTAAGTGCTTACAGTACGTGCGTATTGTTACTATTATATTTGTCGAATCCTAAACGCCGCCATTCGTTTGTGAAAGTGTAATAAAAAGAAACATTTATTTTCAGCTTAGTGGACACAGAAGTTAAATTTTAATGCGAAAGTCGGTTACACTGTGAATAAGTATATGTATTATTAACAAATTATTCAAGCGCCCGATGTCTGATTGTCTATTTGCTGAAAAAAATATTATATTAGATATGGGGTGACATAAAACTTTTGTAATAATCTAATTAAACGTTGCCTATTCTAGTTTAAAATATCGTGCTAGGAGTATTAGAACACAATGAAGCAAAATACTTGAATTAAACCATGTTTTCTTCTGTTTTTCTAAACATAGCCAAATCAATTCGTAACTTAAACATGGTGGGCGGGTAAATTTAGGGATCCGTAATAACTGCCCAAAACCATAAAACGAAATCGAGTATGTACTCGTACATAAATAGTTTTACTTTACAATTAGACAGCACAAATTCTTATATTTTTTTAGATTTTACTTTAGTTACATGTCACAAGTATAGTACTTAAAGGAGATACTTTGTGATAAGTACCGATAATTATAGTAATAATCTTAATTTGGGTCTTTTATTTGTTATCTATGTAGGTAAATAATTAAGTGTACAATAGAGATATTTTTTCTTAAGAAACGTGACCGTGTGATAATTAAATTACCATATTCATATTATATCATATAAAAATATACCTAAAATTTTAACTAAACAGTACACAGAAAGATTTTTGATGATCATAATGAAATAATAATTTAAAAAAAAACATACGTATCTAATTTATAATCATGGTATATTTGTTTTGTTAGCAGAGTAGACCGAAGCGCCGTCTTCGTCTCGCATACGCACGAATCATAATCTTCCATGCGCACCGAATGAACGTGCAAGTAAGTAATCATTCAACATCAGCTCGCTGCGCCGAGCGCTATACTGTATTATTTATTAGTGTATTTCTATTACCTCTATCACATATTACGATCTTTGATTTAAATATACAAGTATTTAGTGTAAGACTCACCATCCTTACCTATTTTTGTAAGTAACTGTGAGTGATTATACACTGTTGTACTTATTTAAAAGACAGCATTTTTTTTTAACAATGAATGTATGATTCTTTAAAAAATTGACTGTTTTACATTGAGTACACATATCTACCAACAGAGTGGACTAGAAGTTTAGTGAGAACTGTATGCACCTACATAATCAAGTCAAATGGCCGTAAAATACCCATGTAGTATCTAGTAAAATATTTTCTGTTAACAAGTTTAGGGTACCATTTTTGAAGTATTTTTAATGTAAAAGTTGTTCGTGAATTAGTTTTTCAATGTATATTATATCCCATAGCATCAAAAATATTTTGGGTTCTTAGTATGTGGTATTATCCTTTGTTTATGGTTTGTAATTAATTTAAAGTACTGACCAAATACGGACAGTTCATTTATGACTCATGTAAATTTACCTGTGCGTAAAAGAGACAGAACTAGTGCTTGGTAGGATTTGGCTATTGTTATCGCTAACTAATTATTCATTTGAATCCAGTGTGCTTAGTGCGAGTTGTAGAAAACAAATCGAATGACTTTCCTTATGCGTAAATCGAGTCTACGTCAAACTGACTGATAATAGAATATGCGCGAGCGCAAATGCTTTAACTCTTATGTTACTTTACTATTTATCTGTCAAAATTGTTACTGACACTTATAAAAATTTGCGAAACGCTCGGTTACACGCTCGCATCCGAGCAAGTTGACAGTGTTCGATAGTCACAGAGTAAACAAACAAACTTGCACTCGCGACTGCTGTTTCTCATTACTCTCACTTACTCTCGCTCTTTAAGTTTCATAAAAATTGAAGTTAACGTTAACGTGATCGGAAAGTAACAAAAAACACGCACTGAGCCTTCTGATCTAAGCCAAGTTGAACTGAACTATAGGTATGAGCTTTTTTATTTACATAATATTTTATTATATACCTATTTGCCCTTCAGTGGGATATAACAATGGATAATTTAAACAAAACTATTTTTAACACATTGTCATACCTAGTAATTTTTTTTTCTATACCCACCTAGTTACATTATACATACATATAAATCTAATGGACGACAAGGTAAAAATATATTCAAAAACTGTTCATAACAGCAAAGCACTTTTGTCCTCGATAAAAAAGGAATAAAATTGTTAGAGCTTTCATTAAATCAAATTTATCGTGTGTAGGTATAACACGGGTTTATACAAACCGGTGGAGAATGCGACTGGAGCCGCATGCCATGAACCTAATATTTATTGTATGTAATATTTATGTGTACCTAAGTAGTTAGGAGTTTAAATAGTCTGTTAATGAATTAATTTATAATTTAATTTCAGAATGCCGTACAAAATAGTACGAACTTTAGAGAAAGGAAAATACATGCACTGGATTGCTCCTTCGCCATGGGAACGCAATAATGTAGTAAAATGGCCTAAGTGCAATGCGTTAAAACTTGCGAAATCAGAAAACTCCTTACCACAACCTGATTGGCGAGACATAAAGTGTCAAATAAAAAGAAGAAATATTCTAACTTACGAGGACGCTGAACGTGAACTAGATTTTTTATTGGCTAACACAGATACCGATGAAGAGACTAGAGTCACCAATAGTAAACAAGCCAGCCATAAAGAAGTTGATTTGAATGTGATCGTGCAACAATTGGTATGTATGGCTGTTACTGTGTTAATCAGTCAGTACTAGGTTAATACGAGTACAAAGGGTTTTATTATATTAGATCAATATTTACCAAACAAGTCGACAATATCTAGTACTTTAAACAGCTTCAAAAAAGTAGAGTATCCATTATAATGGTATTAAATAATAATGACATAATATCAATTAATAATTCATATTTTTTTTCAGTATACAGACCTAGAGAACTCCCCCATATGTGGAGAACCTCTCAACTAAACCGTCTTCACTGTACCTGATAACTCATCGTCATCAGTAATTACTGCAACTAATGAAGTCAATGAATCGTCACAAATTATTTTGACGTCTTCAGGTGATGAATTCCTGGGTACCTTTTGTTTGATGAATGAAGGCCAAAACAATGTTGCTATCGATGAAATCCAAGAAAGTAGTGATATCAATACTAATTTTGACAATATTCGTCAGGTATTAGAAAAACAAGATAAAATGATATCGACAATTATCGATAATCAAAAAAAAATGATGCCCAACATTTCTGTCCAAATTGATAATGTACAATTAAAACTCAATAAAGTCAAAGAAATTGAAGTAGTTTCTCTGGGTGTATCAAAAACCCTTGCTGAAAATATGCCATTCAGTGTCGCACCAATCAATAGTATTGAAGATTTAAGCAGTGTGACCCACGTATGACTACGATCACAAAACGCCTGCCAACCGCGGTGATTATTGCAAAACCACAATGGGAGAGCCATATGTTCAGCAGTGGAGGTCTTATAAGTGAAAAGTTACTGTCCGAAAAAACGGCTAGAGAACAATTAAAACAAACTTATTCGATAGTATGTTCCGGTGGCAAAGGAATAAACTGTGCCTATGCGCTAGTGGATATTATGTTCACGCGCGATTTTTTGTGTAAGTGTTCCTGGAGTGGCAGCAGTCGGTCTGATGGCATTAAAATAAGTTTAAAGTGCTACAAAAATATAGTTTCCTTTTTCTGGGCGATGATCTTCGTTTGGGATCGCACTTTTACAGTACAAGAAAATGAGGAATTTTTCAAAAGCGTTCTGAAGAATTCAAACAAAAGAATAAATGCTAAACTTGAGAGGTCATCAACGACATGAAAACGTGTAAAACTTGACAAAAAACACAAAAAGAAAGATTATGTTGATAAAAGATTTGATAAGCTGGATGAACAAGAAAAGGAACAAATATCTGATGAAAACAAAGAAAATGTGGCAAGTTCCGGATGCACAGTACAGGATTCAGGACGTGTTGATAACGAAAAAAATATAGCAGATGCAGCAGCAGCTAGCGACATCGAGAAAAAAGGGACCAGCCCTTCCTCAATTGAAGACGAAGAAGATTTTTTACGTTGATGTTTGTTTAATATTTGTTTTCTTATAAGACAGCTATTTGAATTGTATCAACGGTGATATATTCCTATTTTGTGATTTAAGACAACAGCTTGATAAGTACATCTTTACTAATTTAATTTATGTTTGTGTTTACTAGATGGCCTTAAGTACATTTATTCTGTAGATTATTTTTTAAATTAACATTTAAAATATGCCACACTTGCCTTCCTACATCAATGTATAATTTAAGTGGTATTACTGCCAAAAATCAGTAAATATGTTATAACCATGTTCTTAGACTACAGATATACAGATAAGGAATCGTGAATATAGGTATAGCTACAACATTTATATTACCATTATACTATAAACCTTATTGTTAAGCTGAATTTAATATATATTTTTCAGACAATAATGTTGCTTTAAAGGTCATCATCGTGTCAACTTTTAAGTAAAAGACATGTTATGAGAATTATGTGTGATAAATAATTATTTATTTGGATACTAGCTGTACCCGCGGATTCGCACGTGCGGTCATTTCTCTAGGTTAAAAGTACTCTATGTACTAGTCAACATTTTTTTGTCGATTACTCGGATTCTACTCATTAGATTGAGATACCAAGTACACCAGTTTTTTTAAGTCAAACCCTCAGCCATCCAAAACTAAAAACCACATTGCAATCGGTCCAGTAGTTTTTACGTAATGCTCAAACAAATATACAGAGAAACAGACAAACAAACAGACGAACACGAATTTTAAAAATGTTATATTCTTGTTCAGTAGCTTATTTGAAGTTTCCTAGACCATATTTTTTATTTATCTTCTTTGCACAGACTTAATCGTTTTATTGCTTAACTAGCTGTGCCCGCGGCTTTGCCCGCGTGGTCATTTCATTTAAAAGTAGCCCACACGTTTTATTCCAGGACCAAAAGCCAAACCACCGGCAGACCAGTTGTAGGTTTGGTACAGGTCCAGAGGACCAGGAGGACCAGGACCAAACCTACAAAGTACAATATTATACTACATTTCTTCAAAATTCGTTCAGCCGTCAAATAGTTTTTTATCGATTGCTCGGCATCTAATCATCGGAATAAGGCATTGCCTTGCCTTTTTATAACGCATATTCTGTGAAGTACGGCACTCCGTACGAATATGCGTTATAACAGTTAAATTTATTTTTTTAATTAATAAATTACTATTTTACTTTAAATAATTAGCTTAATTTCGCTGCGCGTTTTACAACTGAAGTCGACTTATTCTATCAAAAAACACAAAAAACATCTCAATACTTTTTAAGAGCCTCTAAGGACCATAAAGTAAAAAAAGAAGAAAACGTGTTGCTCGAGTTCATTCAACGTTCAAACCACTTCGTAACAAACCGCTTGCGTGTTTTAAGGGTAGACAATGCCATCTAGTTTAAATGAAGTAACTTGTTATCATGACCGTCTTGTTATTGAGTAGAGAAAATTATCTCCGAATGTAAGGTGGCACAGATTAGAGAGTAATTAAGGTGGTGAGGTAAATTGGATGGGGCATCAAGGGTAGGTCATTATTGTGAGGTCCATACGAACAAATTTTAATGCAACGAAACATTGTGTTCTTAGTACAAATTATTTTTTATGATGTTTCACAGAACGACGTACCTACTTACTGGCACTTTAACTGGCTCTTAATAATTACCTTCCCTACCTACCTACTTTTTGAGCTTTTTCAACACGATATGAGCATTGATTTGAAAAAATAAAAGTTTTCTATACTTTCTCTGTGAAGTGTACCTGTGTACCTACCTCTGTATGTACACATTTCAATACCGACAACTAACCATTTTGCCAGTAAGACATTATGGAGAAACCTCCGATATAATTATATAATTATGTAGGTACGTAGGTAGTACATTATAATATCTCAATGGAAGAAACATAATAAAAAAACGTAGTACATATAATGTATATACATACTCAGAAAACTTGCAACGCTTCGATTTTTTTTTTACGCAAGAGCAATTGTGGTCTTTATTTATGCATACCCACGGATCAATTTCCTATGCAAGTATTTTTTTACTTTCATTTCAAAAGAGCGATGGTGGCCTAATGGTTCTATAGTACAATTTAGAATCCAACGATACCGGGTTCAAAACCTAGGCTCCCGCACCAATGACTTTTCGAAGTTACGTGCGGTTATCCATCGCTCCGTGCTTCGGAGGGCACGTTAAGCTGGCGGTCCCTGCTGTTATTGGTTAATAGCAGTCGTTAAGCCATGTCAGAGGCCCTCGGGTGGCCTGACAAACTCTGACATCAGAAGCCAGCACTACCTCATACGACAAACAAACAAACAATTTCAAGGCTTCAGAGTACTTTTTCACACACGCGATAGTGCTCCTTTTATATATAGAGACAAAAATCAATTTCCTATGCAAGTATTTTCTACTTTCAAGGCTTTAATCTGTTTCTACAGAAAGCACTTGAAAGTATTTTGAACCCTGGTTTTTCGCCCTGGTATTTGAAGATAGACGTACTTGAAAGCCCTGGTGCTGGATATTGCGAAAATGACCCATGCCTACGTGGAATTTGTTCGTGATTGATTCCAATTTCCCCGCAGGCAGCGAGGAATTGGCGTCTTAAAATTAGAGAATTAGGCCCCTGGAGGTCGTGCTAGTGCTAGTGTGAGCCGAATCCCAAAAACCTGATAAATTTGAATTTACCGGCACCCTTGGTTGCAGGAATGAAATGATTGCGTGTTTTAAGGTCAATCAGCGCCATCTAGTTAAATCGGAGGGAGAACTTTGATGCCTTTGGTTTATTCGCTTGAGTTGTTGATGCCATTGTGCTATATTTACTCCTACCAAACTCGTACTATACCATCTCGATTACCTCAGCTTGCAAACATAAAAAACCGCACCTAAGTCGGACCATTCGTTTGGATAGATCCCATTATATATATTGTTTTCAAACAAAACTTGACGGTTTACTTCAGGAAATTACATAAGCCTAAAAAAATCAAAGAAAATGTAAAAAAAGGCACAAAATATGTAAATGCTTATAAATATTGAGGCAAAACATTCATAGCAGCGCGTGGATTCGATCCATGTGCCTCTGGGTTGCAAGGCGGACACCGCTTCTACTGTGCCACTCTGACTTGTGGCATAGGAGCCGAATTCACGGTACCGTTTTATAAACGGATGTGCAATTATTATTCCTTTCAAATTGACATAACTTTAGACTCATATCCCGCAGGAATCTCGTATTTATTCGTGATTAAAAGTATCATTCATTTTAACACATACTATAAACTTTGACTGTGCCAAGTTACTTGAAAATCCGTATGGTAGTTTCAGCGTGATATGTGTTTTTTTAAAATAACTTTCATCCCTTATCCTGCGGGAACCATTGTTTTTTTCGGGATAAAAAGTATTCTAAATGTTAATCCATAACATAAGCTATGATTGTGCCAAATTGCATCAAAATCCGTCGGGTAGTTTCTGCGTGATGCGTGTTCAAAGAGACAGACAGACAGACAGACAGACAGACAGACAAAACATAAAAAAAACCTTTTTGCACTCCATATCGATTTTGAAGTTCATCTCAATTAAAATTTTCAAAAAATATTTAATGTACAGATTTAGCCCAGTTACAGTTTTATTATAGTATATATTGCTTAATTATAAGTAAAGGTAATTATTAGATGACTTAATTAAAGAAAAACTAAGTTGATTTGTTTTGTGATGAGAATAAAAGAAATGTGATTGTCATATTGCGTTTAATTTGATATTTTAAATTGTGTGAAGTTAGAAGTTTTTCATGCTTAATACACACTAGCTTACATTGTACATCTATCGCTAATAACAAAATTTCTTCACGATTGTCAGCCTTATCTTCTGCTGAATACATATTTAGATACGATGACCTGATCGGAAGCAGAAATATATCGAGTTTGTTTTTCATTTTATAACCATGAATATGAATAACATTGTGTTCAGGTATTGACTGAATTTCTTTAACTTCTACAATATTATTGTCATTTGTCAGGCAGTATCTGTCTTGTGGTTTAGGCGATAAAACAAAATTATCAAAATGAAGCGTTAGGCAATTTCGACTTTGTGTCACAAACGGGCCCCTATACTCTGTTTTTTTTATTTAAATTAGTCTTCAAATCAAGCATCGCCTCCTCAGTTATTCGTTTTGCTAATTGTGAAAGAGGTTTATTACCCTGCCTTAGCATATTTTTGATTGTGTACAATTTGTTCTCAAAAGGGTATGCATTAAAAGTTTGTAGTGGCCCAAATTTTTCTACTTCATCTGCAACATGCATTAAATTGTGCACATTACTGGTTATATAGTCGATACCATAGAAATCTTTAAAATGTTCCACAAAGTATTTAAGCAGTTCTCCTGCTACTGGTAAGAGCACACTATATTTCTTAATTGTACATATAGTTATGGCACAGAAAAATTTCAAAAAGTGTTGATACACATCGTCACGAAGGACATCAATCAGTGTGACTATGCTCACATAGTGTAAAAATGTTCTGAATTCTGATCCTTTCCAATGAGCAATACAATCAATTGTACGTATTGATCGGTGTATCTCCGAAGGCATTTTACATTTCATCAAGAATTCGTTAACTTTAATAATATCCCTTCTGCACCATTTTGTTGTGTACATCCCAAAATTTCCATTGCACATTTCATCAAGAATTCGTTAACTTTAATAATATCCCTTGTGCACCATTTTGTTGTGTATATCCCATTATTCCAAGATCAATAAGATGTAGCAAATCTCCCACAGGAAAGTCTTCAACTATGTCGATTGGAAGCTCTAATAGTGGAGAATCAGTTTTATAATGAGCACCATATTTCTTGGCTCTAAAGTCTTCGTCATTTCTATTGCGAAATTTTTGCGAAGAAAATGTCACTGTATGAGAACGGTGAGAGTATTCGCCCACAGTTGTACATTTTAAGCAACCATGCATACCATTGAAATTGCATACACCTGAAATACAAGTTTTTTTTTAGTGTAAACACTGCCTTTAATATGTGGTATTCTGAAAAATAGGTGTTAATGGTAATTATATAACAAGTATCAATCGACTCAAAGAGGTACTCTCTTTCTTAACTAGATCAATTCAAACAAGTGGCATTTTTACAAAAATATACCAACTTCATACGAAATTTTGGCAAAACAACTGAACAGATTTTGATTACACGTGCACTGTTTCATAAGTTGAAGTAAACGTAAGCTAATAAAAAAGAATGGTCAAAATTTTACCAATAGTTTCGGAGATATGCGTGGACAAACATACGAACAGATGTATACAATTCTTTGTACGTACTCTTATATTATACAAACCTTTAATGAAAGCTCGTGCAGGAGAATCACAGATAAAACATCTAATTTTGATAGATATCTGTTTGTTTTTTATTTCAATGCCGTCTTGCAGTATACATTTAGTCTCAATGACAAATTCTTCTAAATAATCTTTTAAGTTCTTTGGTTTTCCAATTTCGAAATAGACACCAATGACAAATGGATCCGCGTCAAGTTGATGAATATTTGCTAAAATTGGTCAAAATTCTTTTTTCGAACTGTTGTGTATGGGTAGACAAAGTTAAAATTCAAATGAACAGTATCTGGTAAATAATCGATGTTTTCTAAAATATTTCTCAAAGGTCCAGAAATGCCATTGTGCCAATATTCGCCATAATTTTCCAATGTTTCTATCAAAATACTTCTAGGTGTTTTTAAAAGAGTGCGAGGATCATTTGGAAGAATATTGCAAAACCTATCATTTAAGATTGACAGCAAATCTTTAATAGCTATTTGACTTATGTTTTGTTTTATAGCCCATACTCTCAATTGTTCACGAAAATTAAGATTTTTTACTAAGTCACCGGATTTGTTCTCAATGTCACTATTTTCTTCAATATCAATAAAATTTGCGGAGTATGCTGAATCTCGATCCACATTTTCGCAAAATACTTCCTCATGATAGCTTGTAGTTGTCCACTTCCACACACATTTTCTGAAAAATCATGTACGGAACCCAGGTCCACATTTTCACAAGAAACTCCCGCTTGACTACTTTTAGTACTACTACACAATCACATTTTCTTGAATTAATTTTGGATCCTCAACAGAAACAGAGTAGTTTAAAATATTATGATATTCTCTCAACAATTTTCGTCTATTTCCACCAGTCCTACTTTGACGTTTCCAAGTATTTTTGGGCGTTTTAAATATTTTTAGTTCCGTCGCCATTGCATTGATATCAACAAAGTGTACAAATAAGGGGTACAGAAGTAGTATTAAGCTCCATTTCTCTACCTAAACTTATAGAGATATCGCATTAAGCACTAGAAGTTATATGATAGCGAAAAATATTTCTACTGTTCGACTTTACGAAACATAAGAGAGTTCTGTACCTCTTTAGGCATTTGGTGTTATAAAAGAGTTTATGTGCACCATTGTAGAACTGGCAGCGGTAATTGTTGCTTTTGTACAACTTTTGGTTCTTGGTGAGAGTTTATTATCGCTTGTATAGCACTTTGGGGGGTTGCAGTCAATGCTTACTTCTTATTTAGATCTTATATTGTAAGATTCATTTAAAGCTATAACACAAGATGCTTTGCCTGTTTTGTAGTGTTCAAAATTGCTGCTGTATGTCTTTAATCTTTAAACTCAAACTACTATCGCCCTTGTGACTCTGTGGTATGGTTATTGTGAAATATTTGCTTGTCTACGCTCTTATGTCGCCAAAATTTGTAAGTTCTGCTGTTGTAGCGCCTTTATATCTCGATAAGTTCTAAAACAAGCTCTAATTGACGCCTAAATGTTTGTGGGGCATGACGTCGAAATGAATAACAAAAAAACAATTACATTTGATTTATAGACAGAAATCTGTCCTGCTTTAACATTCTTGTTATCAATATTTGTTTCACTTCTCTGAAATTAGTGACGCATAATTTGCTTTATTCGGCCAGATAGCTATCCATGGAATGAATGACAAATAGATAACTAAATATCAGTCCGTTAAACAGTCTAATAAAATTCTTCAAACGGCTATATTAGCTCGCATCGAAAAATCTGCCCTTGGGGATAAATATAATCGTGTTATATCTTCGTGAAATCGTTCGAGAATTGTCGGAATGACGTCACACGTTTTCTGATAGATAATAGACCAGGTGTGACTATATGTCCTAGAAAGGAATTAGTTCATGTCAGTATGAACACTGCACAGTTTTTCACCTATTTTAGTCAAAATTAGTTTTAATAGAATGCTAATTAATATCTGAAGAAAGTACTACTATCAAAATATACACTGGCCTTCAAAACTTAGTACCACACTTTTAAAATTGCAATGCTTCCTAAACTATGTGTGGTAAGTTTGAAATTAAAAACGTTTGCTTTGTCTGCGCGAAAAAAAGCATCCTATGTTCTTCTAGGATATTACCAATACAAAAGTCAATCTTCTTGATGTTTTTTGACATACTTGTTATTTCGGTTCCATGGCAAACGTTTCTAATCATTTTTTTCCAGTTTATCCAGTTTTCCCGTAGAAACTTACAACTTTCCGGGATAAAAAGTATGCTATGTTTTATTCCAGGGTATATATCTATCTCCATTCAAAATTTAATCAAAATCTGTCCTGCCGTTATCGCGTGATAGCTCCCCAAACAAACAAACAAACAAACAAACAAATAACGTTTCACTTTTAAATATTGGTATGGATTAGTAAAGTTTTTAACATAAAAAGATAAAAATCAAAAATTTGGTGTCTCTATTTTCGCGCATCAAGTTAAAACCTGGTCCGATTGCGATGAGTTTTTTTGGTTTTTTTTTTTTTTTTTTTTTTTTGAGACCTTTGGATAGCTTAGGCTTTGACTTAAAAACTGGTTTACTTGGTATCTCAATACAATAAAGTAGGGGCCAAGCAATTTAATAAAAATCTTTTAATTTTAAAAGTGTGGTACTTACTAAGTTCACGTTAAAACTACTGGTCCGATTGCGATGCGATTTTCACTGCTGGATAGCTTAGGTTTTGACTTAAAAACTGGTATACTTGGACTACTTGGTATCTCAATCCGATGATACGGAACCAAGCAAATTAATAAAAAAAACTATTAATTTTAAAGGTGTGGTACTAAGTTTTGAAGGCCAGTGTATTACGGTAAGCCGATTATAACCAGGTGACCAGATTAAGATAAATCAATTCAATTAAGATAGATGTATTGATAACTGATTAGAATTAATGCTCTTACACGCCCTAATATACAATACCCACTGTTATACCTACATCTGGTAATATAAATTACTAGCTTTCGCACACGACTTCGTCCGCGCGGACTACAGTTTATCGCGAAACAAGGCACCCATTGTTAATCTAGGATATTTCACCTCACAAGCTCGTAAAGACTCTGTCATTCGAAATCTGAGCGCAAAAGTGCATTTTTAATCGACTTCAGAAAAGGAGTCGGTTATATGTTCGGCTTTATGTATGTTTTTTATTCCAGCTAGCGTGGAAAGAGTTGTTAAAATAAGAACCTTTCTATTCAACAATTTTCTATACCGCCAGTCCACTAAAAATACATTAATACATATTATTAAAATTTATATTATGGTATTATTCGATTCGACTCTACTCGACTCTATTTTACACTGTTTGACTCTATTCGACTCTATTCGACTCTATTCGGCTCTATTCGGCTCTATTCGGCTCTATTCGACTCTATTCGACTCTATTCGACTCTATTCGACTCTATTCGACTCTATTCGACTCTATTCGACTCTATTCGACTCCATTCGACTCTATTCGACTCCATTCGACTCTATTCGACTCCATTCGACTCTATTCGACTCCATTCGACTCTATTCGACTCCATTCGACTCCATTCGATTCTATTCGATTCCATTCGACTCTATTCAACTCTATTCGATTCTATTCGATTCTATTCGATTCTATTTGATTCCATTCGGTTCTATTCGATTCTATTCGATTCCATTCGATTTTATTCGATTCTATTCGATTCCATTCGATTTTATTCGATTCTATTCGATACTATTAGATTCTATTAGATTCTATTCGATTCTATTAGATTCTATTAGATTCTATCAGATTCTATCAGATTCTATTCAATTCTATTAGATTCTATTAGATTCTATTAGATTATATTAGATTATATTAGATTATATTAGATTCTATTAGATTATATTAGATTCTATTCGATTCTATTAGATTCTATTAGATTATATTCAATTCTATTAGATTCTATTAGATTCTGTTCGATTCTGTTAAGTTCTATTCGATTCTATTCGATTTTATTCGATTTTATTCTATTCTATTATGTTTACACATCCACCAGGCGTCTGGCGATAGCTCATTTTTTATTATTATTAACACTAATTTAATATATTATTTCAGCTTTTTTTCTTACACTTAGCATTTTCCTCGCTGTAGTGTGGTGAAAAGTTGTGTGTTTAGCACGGCAGCAATGTTATTCGGCGTTTCGTACTTTTAAAACCCTCGCTACGCTCAGGATTCTATATTTGAACCACGAGCGAAGCGAGCGAGAATCCTAGAATCAATCACAATAGAACAAACCTAGAATCCTTCGCTTGCTCAGGTTTCAATACAAGTACTCTCGCCAAAACTCACTTTGCAGCCTTGCATAACAAGCTATTTCCAGTTTTCCCGTAGAAACTTAC
Organism: Alsophila aescularia; assembly: GCA_946251855.1. NCBI lineage: Eukaryota > Metazoa > Arthropoda > Insecta > Lepidoptera > Geometridae > Alsophila > Alsophila aescularia. Next base: position 19,855,340 of record OX276377.1, on the reverse strand, counting down.
CATTTTCCGAGATAAAAAGTATCCTGTTTTATTCCAGGGTATAAGCTATCTCCATTGCAAACTTCATCAAAATCCGTCCAGCCGTTATCGGGTGAAAGCTCGTCCAAACAAACAAACCTACAACGTTTCACTTTTATATAATGGTGTGGATACAGGTAGGTGTCCATATTATACCTGATAGGACGATTTTATACACACTGCTGGACGTAGGCCTCCAGGGATAGTAGGCCTGCTGGTAGCATTGACATACACCATGGCAATGCTACCAGCATTTTCGGAACGTTACCCACTGGTAGCGGCTTGTTAGATTAGTTTTATTTTAGTTAGTTTAAATTAAATTATTTATATGTTATTACTAGTTGTATTTTTGATTATACTATTGTTTTTAAAGATATATATATATATATATATATATATATATATATATATAGCTTAGTGCTGTTATTTCAATGTTTTCAGACAGATCTTAGAATAAGAACTAAGTAATTCTCAAATGGGGGATGTAAAGGAGTACAACTAGCACCACAGGGTACATCCTACCGAACAACGGACGCGGCTCTGACCACCGATAAATGGCGGTATTAAATTATACAGACCGGTGACGGGCAGCAGCGTCATCGGTGCAAGAAACTGTGCCCTGCGATCGCCAACCCACCTGCCATGGAGATAATGTGAATTACCTCCCCATGATAATTACAATAACGGTACGGCCCCCGGTTCTCAGCAGATCCCCGGGCTACGGAAGGCCGCCAAAACCGACTGACTCTGGCTACGTATAATAGACGCACGTTACGGCTCAACGAACATCTGAGGCAACTGAAACAGGAGCTGGGGCAAATGAGATGGCACATTCTGGGGTTATGTAAGTCCGAAGAGAGGGAGAGGATACCGTAACCTTAGAGTTGGGCCATCTTATGTATTTCAGGGAAGGATACAAGCGATCCCAAGGCGATGTCGGGTTCCTTGTCAATAAGGTCCTCTCTGACAACATTGTAGAAATCTCCAGTGTTTCGAATAGGGTTGAATTACTGAAGTTATTTGAGAGGTATAGCCTCAAGGTTATTCAGATATATGCACCGATTTCAAAACACTCAGATGATGAAGTAGAGGATATATACGAAGACATATCTAAAGCCTTGCACAACACCTCCAAGGCTCACTTCAACGTTTTCATGGGAGATTTCAACGCTATAGTGGGAGTACAGACATGCAGCGAGTCGGTAGTAGGACAACAAGGATTTGGTAGCAGAAATCACAGGGGGCAAATGCTAGTCAACTTACTGGAGCAAGAAGGGCTGTTTTTAACAGACTCATTCTTTCCCCAACGGAAGTGGACCTGGCAAAGCCCCGATGGTGTTACGAAAAATGAGAATGACTTCATCATAGCGGACAAAAAGTGCAAATTAAAACCGGGAGTATGACTGACTTGGCCGAGGTACTCTGGATATTGATTGCAAGCTTGAACTTCTCTGTTTGATGAAGTCCACGCTCCGACCTAACCTGCTCTAAACCATTGTTGGATCCGAAATATTCCCGTTGAAACTGAAGAACCGATTCGCTGCCTTGGAAAGCACAATTGACGTTGACATTGACCAGGAACTTGACCAAGTGGTGGGAATCCTGAGGGAAGAGAAACGAAGATCTGCAAGATGCGACGTACAGGCCGGAAATCAAAACTTTCGGTGGAGTCTCTCTCTGCTGCTCACTGAGAAACGACACGAAGATCCAGCAGTCACTTCGTCAGATCAGCGGGCTTTGAATAAGCAAATATCAATGCTGGTAAGACGAGACCTCCGACGCTCCAATACAAGCACTTTAGAAGAAGCGATAGAGCGAAATCAGGGATCAAAAGTCTTTGTATAACAGCTTGGTCGAAGCCATCTGACGAAGTTGACCACATCAAGCGGAAAAGTTGTCGTTTCTAAGCCGGAGATTCTCGCCGAAATTGAAGATTTTTAAGGCTAACTGTACGTGTCACACGCATCGTATCCGAACTCGATATTGACGATTCCAGGGCTACTCTAACCAGCCACTATACAGAAGAATTGCCAGAAGTCAGCCTTGACGAAATTGAGATGGCTCTCAAATAGTTCAAAAATGGAAAAGCCCGGGTGAGGATGGAATTACAACGGAGCTCCTGAAGGCAGGAGGTACTCCCACGGTTAAAGAACTTCAGCGCATGTTTAATTCTGTCCTCTTCTCTAGGAGAACTTCAAAGGCATGGAACAAGAGTGTGGTCGTCCTGTTTTTCAAAAAGGGTGACAAGACCCTTTTGAAAAACTATCGGCCGAGTTCCCATGAATTTTCTGAACCACGTCTACAAGCTGTTTTCGAGAGTCACCACGAATCGTCTTGCGCGGAGATTCGACGAATTTCAGCCAACAGAGCAGGCCGGGTTTCAAGGAGGATACAGCACCATATACCACATCCATACAGTGCGGCAGATTATACAGAAGACAGAAGAGTATAATCAACCCCTCTGCCTAGCGTTTGTGGACTATGAGAAAGCCTTTGACTCTATCGAGACTTGGTCTGTTTTGGAGTCCCTGCAACGATGCCAAGTCTACTGGCGGTATATCCAAATCTTCAATTCAAAGTCAAGCCCTAAGCTATCCAACAGTGAAAACCGCATCGCAATCAGTTCAGTACTTTTTACGTGAAGCGCAAAAAAACATACATACAGACAAACAAACAGACAGACCCAATTTGTAAAATGTTATATTTTTGTTCAGTAACTTATTTAAGTACCCTAGACCATGTTTTTCAATTATCTTCTTTGTACAGACTTTGTCGTACTCGTACTTATTGCTCTATTATAAGTAATTCGCTATTCCTAGTAGTTTCTGATTAGGCCATCCACGCGACTTGAATAATTCAACCTGTATATTATTATCTCTGTTTGTTTTATGAACTTTTAGATCTGAAGTGTTCCTTGTCGTATCAACGAATTAATTAGATTTATTTCTTTAGGTAATAGATAACAGAATTTAATAAATACGAGATCTCTTATTTTTCTATCAGCGATATACTTCATCATGAAGCTGCTAGTAGTGCTTGCTGGCTTAGTAGCTGGTTAGTAATATTTCTTATTTATTTTAATGAATTTTGCATGTTTTGACGATTGCAGTTTTTTATATTATTTTTTACACCCCCATTGTAAAATGAAAAGAGGTGTAGCCGTGCAAAGTACCCCATTGAAAAATTGGAATTATTAATCGCAATTATTAATCGACATCTAACATCCTTTTCAGTGTGTCTATATATTTATTAAAGTAATATTTTTCTTTCTTGATTATGTTAATTTTAGTTTGCTCCAGTAATGCGATTCCCACTGTCCCCGGTGACAATAGCCATTATGTGGAGGGGGAGAGCCGCTACATATGGATGCCTGATGGTGAAGGAGTTCCTCATTTAGTTGACCTGCAAGCACCAATCGAAGAAGATATACTCAAATCAAGAAACGGAGCCAACAATCAGTACTGGCTTTTCACCAGGTACGTTAACGGGAGAGTTTATTGTGAAGTGCTTTTGTCATTTGTAAAAATGTACCTGAAAATAATAATAGTTGTCATGATGACATTTATGCAAAAAAAATACAGGCTCATATCTTGAAAACTGAAGACCGAGCTCAGTGGCGAGCATTAGGAGAGGTCTACGTCCAGCAGTGAACAGATATAGCCTGATGATGATGATGATCTTGAAAACGAATAAACTATGTTTATGTCATAGTTCTATTGAGTGTACTTTGTACCGTAAAAGTAGCATTTAATAAAAATGAATTCAGATTAGATAGCTTCCACTCTGTTTTTTCAGGCAATCTCCAACCACCCGCCAAGTGATTGTTCACGGTAACGCCAACACCATCTGGGCCTCCAGCTACTTGGGCAGCAGACCCATCAAAGTCATCGTCCATGGATGGAACAACAACGGGAACACTGAAATGAACCCTCTCATCACAGCTGCCTTCCTGGCTGTCCAAGATTGTAACGTCATCGTTGTCGATTGGAGCGCTCTCGCAAGCTCGCTCTACACCACTGCGGCAGCAGGCGTTCCTAATGTTGGCCAGCACCTGGGCAACTTCTTAATCTGGCTCATCAACACTGCTGGAGGCAACTGGAACAACGTGCACTTGGTTGGATTCAGTTTGGGTGCTCACGTTGTCGGTAACGCTGGACGCATTGCCAATGGCTGGGCTGCTCGTGTCACTGGTAAGATCTTTTGCATTTTACCAAGTTGATCTAGTTAGAAACCTTAAATAGTTACTAGCATAATTATAGCCCATTCATTCAGAATTAGACGCCGTAATATTAACCTGTTAAAATATATTATAATAGCTGAGCCGGCAATTTTGTCTGGGTGGTAGTTTTTCTGGAATTCTCTCAGCAGCGATTTAACTGACTGATTTTCCGTATGCTGACGATGACGTCCCGGTGTTAAAATCACGTCTAAAAACACGCTGGGTGTGTTCTGCGCGCTGACGTCGCGCTTTCAAAAAAACAACGTATGTGTTTTCAGCAGTGAAAGAGTTAAGCGTTCAAAGTATCAAAAGTTACGACAGTGATTTTGGTAGTGGTCAACGGTTTCGAGAGGTGACGTGTCGCGGCAAAAAACGCGTGCTCCGACCCATTCCCCTTGAGATTTCTCAGAATTGGTGGTAAAAGTGTGATAAAAATTGATTAATACGTGGTTCCAGTAGAAAAGTTTACCGTACAAGGACAAAAGTTTAACTCTAAGCGTCCTATAGCAATTTGAATGCGATCACCGGAAATTGAACCACCCGATCGTGTAAAATATACATTTATAACATTTATTATATTTTACACGTTGCCGCCGTTGATTTGGTTAGATTTAAGAAAATTGGGCCCCGACTTCCTTAACTGTGTCCCACATAAGATTATATTATTCATTTTGAAGTCAGTTTTAACTTTTTTAAAGTTTATTTTATTTCCCTATTTTGAGTGGCGTGAACAATACCTGAACATGCGATTACAGCAATCGCAAGTGACTTGCTGTTATCCATTAATGAATTCCTTTGTATCTCCGAAGGTCTTCATCAGATCTTCACCGAATTATATATAAAAACATACATACATTACACGGAGATATCACGGAGATTTCTACATTTGACGGAGATATTTCGTCATAAAGTGGGTGAAAGTTAATAAAATTAAGTCATCCCCTAATTTTCCACCCTTAGAGGATAATTTTTAATTGGGACTACCACTGAAGCATACCTATCCTATCCATTAAAAAATTTGTAATTGATCCACAATTGCCGGAGATATCGCGTAACATACATACGGGTCAAATTGAGAACCTCCTCTTGAAGTCGGTTGAATAACCGAAAAGCGTATATTTGTAGTAACATCATAGTTTTTTTTTTGCGATTACGAGTATAAACTTATTTGCAGTTGCTAAGCCGACCGCGAACTATGTCGATATGTATGGGTACAACAGCTTTCCTACGGCAAATCAATGAATGACACACAAACTAATACAAAGGAATGAATCCTGCTTAGCTTTTCGTTAGAGCTAAAAGCGGAAGAGGGGGAAAAATCTTCGAGACTCGATTCCCGTGATGAACGAACTATATTTACATACCTAAAAGTTTGTACGGAACCCTCAGAGCGTGAAGTTCGACTCGCCCTTGGCAGGTCTTTTCTTTTATTATCTTCTTTGTACAGACTTTTTGTTACTTACTGCTTTATAAAATATAGATAGGTATAGATAGATAGAAGATAGCTGGGTTAGATTAGATTGACTAGATCGCAAAATTGTAACATCCATACCATATAAAAGTGAAACGTTGTCTGTTTGTTTGTTTGTTTGGGGAGCTTTCACGCGATAATCGCTGGACGGATTTTAATGAAATTTGGAATGGAGATAGCTTATACTTTACAGGAAAATTCCACAAATTCCGTGGATGTTTCCACAGGAAAACTCTAACATGAAGAATACTCGCTGTAAGGAACGGTTGCCATGGAAACGAAATAACAAGTCTGTTAAAAATTATCAAGAGCGTATGTGCCACAGCTTAAGTAGTTAATGCTATACCAACAAGCCACAGAGGCCATAACCAAGAAGTCAAAGTCTACTTTTGCATTGGTTTTTAAGTTTTCAATATCCTAGAAGACCGTAGGATGCTTTTTTCGAGATAAACTGTAGTTCGCGTGGACGAAGTCGCGGTAGGGTAAGTTAGTATTAACTATATAGATATAAAACTTATAAAGATGTGCCCGCGCCTTTGCCCGCGTGGTTATTTCTCTGGATTAAAAGTAACCCATGTGTTATTACTTATTACAAGAGCAGAAGTAACTATAAAGAATCAAATACCAAATTTCGTTCAGCCGCTTCTCGGCTTCTAAACTTCGGATTAAGATACGAGTACCAATTACCCCAGTTTATAAGTTAAAGCCTAAGCTATCAAACAATGAGAACTGCATCGCAATCAGTTCAGTAGTTTTTACGTGACGCGCGAACAAACAAACAGAAGACAATAATATAATATATATATATATATATATATATATATATATATATAATTAAATAAATATTATAATCTTGTTCAGTAGCTTATTTTAAGTCCCCTAGACATTTTTTCATTATACTGACTTTTTCTTACTCACTGCTTTATTATAAGTATAGATATAGATAGATAATAGACATAGATAATGATGTAGATTGGAGACCTGCTGCCATAGGTTCAAGACCATTATTTAATAGATTCTCAAGACGAACCGTTGTGGTAATTTAATGCAAGAATTCTAGCGCAAAACTTATCTAAAAATTATAGGTTTGGACCCAGCCGGTCCAGGATGGACTTCAAACAGCAACGCCCTGAACGTGAACTCTGGGCAATACGTGGAAGCCATCCACACTGATGGAGGGATACTCGGTATATTCCACCCAATTGCTAACGCAGACTTCTACCCGAATGGAGGCAAGAACCCGCAGCCTGGCTGCTGGATTAGCACCTGTTCCCACGGACGCGCCCCGGAACTGTTTGCCAGTACTGTGTACCACAACCACTTGGTTGGCAGACTTTGTCCTAATGTCTGGGAAGCTGAGCTCTCGACGTGCTTCGGAGCAGCCCTGAACATGGGCAATGCTATCATTTCAAAACGCGGGTACGTGACTTAATCTAAATATTGTATGAACTTAGAACATCAAAAATAATTACATATTTATATTACTCAAGTTGTGCCCGCGGCTTTGTCCACGTGGTCTTTTCTATGGGATAAAAGTATCCTATATGTTATTCCAGGACCAAAAGTACCTTTTATAAGGTACAATATACCAAATCTCGTTCAGCCGTGTAATAGATTTTTATCGATTGCTGGGTTTCTACTCTTTGGAATAAGATACCAAGTACACCAGTTTTTAAGTCAAACCCTAGGCTATTCAACAGTGAACCACATTGCAATAGATCCAGTCGTTTTTACGTGATACGCGAACAGACAAACAGAGAAACAGACAGACACGATATAAAAAACGTTATATGTTTTGTTCAGTAGCTTATTGTATTTTTAATTATCTTCATTGTACAGTATTTTTTGTATTTACTGCTTTAAGTGGGTCCAGCCAGTGGGTGGACGGGTCATTTCCCTTTATTATGTATTATAGATAGTAGAAGATAGATAAACCCCCAAATCCTGATATCACTCCATATAAGCAACAGTCAAGAGAAATTCAAACCCAAACGAGTAATAAGTAAGTTTCTAAAAATATAAAATATATAATAGGATATATTTTTTCTTTCAGAAACGGAATCTACGGGCTGATCACTAGAAATTCGTGGCCGTTTTGATTTCTCATCTCTCATCGAATTTCACTAGAACACACTATTTGTAATAATAAAATGACTGAACATCTGTGATTTTATTTAGTTCTATTAGTTCTGCCTACGCTTTTATTTACATTGCCTTCAGTGTGAAAACAAGAATAATAAATATATCTTATAGGTAAGGCTTTGTAACGTAAAACAATTACTTAATAAGCTAATTATAAGATAATTAAAAAAACTAAAAAAAAAACTGGGTCTGTGCTGTTAAACGTTGAGGAATTAACTAGTCAGGACCATGACATGACATGTGAGCCATGTCATGGTAAAACTTAAAACTGGCCCAACATCTCCCTATCCCACTATAATGTGGGGTCGGTGCAACATGTACTTTTCTTCCATTTCTCTATCTGCCGTCATCTCAGTATTCACTCCCTTCTAACACTTGTCATCTCTCACACAATCCACCACCCACAACATAATAAAATGAGTAGACTAAATTTTGAGACTGTGTTAACCGTTGAAGAGTTCCTTTATCTGGTGCTAATTCTGGATGTCGATTCAGCTCATGCTTACCATAAATAAGTATAATTTAAAAAATATATTAAAAATAAGAAGCTTTTACGGGTTCTTTTGTTTGCTGCTTTGTAACATTTACGTTGTTAAGCTTTTTTTTTCCTTTTCTCTTTTTTTTTATTGCATTGTCATCGGTTTGTGAGCTACCCTGAAAGTGTCTGCCAGATAACTAATCGGGTCGTGCTCGATATTTGAATTGCAAGATTCCAGGACAGACAAAATACATACATAGATAGATATATAGGTAGATACAAGTGATACAAGATTAAAGATACAAGATTTTATTTTAAAATAATGAGAGAGACAAGATTTTATTTTAAAATAATGCATTGTCATCTGTACTGAACCAACATGTAAAAATTCAACTCTGTAATATAAGAGGAAGTGGTTCTTAATCAGCTTAGAAGATTTGACTCAAAACAACAAACACACATACATACAAACATTGCAAGTTAAATAAAAGCGTTTAAAATAAATATAATACAGTTTGTTCAAATAATCAAACAAGCAGCAAATGTAGATTAAAAATCTAATAACAGTTTTTTTTTTACCTCATTTTTTTTCGAGTTGTGAGCTTCCCTGAAAGTTTTAGCCCGATAACAAATCGAGTAGTGCTCGATATTTGAATTTTAAGATTCCACCTGAACAAGAAAGTGACTTAAATTTAAAATATGTATAATTTAAAAAAAAATAATAGAAAAAAAGCTTTTACGGGGTTTTTTTTTGGTCTATTTTTTTCAATTTTTCTTTTTGGCTTTTCACTTTAACATTTTTTTTATTTTTTTTAATATATTGTCATCGGTTTGTAAGCTACCCTGAAAGTTTCAGCCAGATTAACGCAAGTTTTTTATAGTAGCAAATAATACTCACTGGTTTACAAAATATACACTTATTTTATTAGACTCTAGTTAAAAGCCATATTTTTCAGAATTACAAACTATTTTCTTCTACCCACTTCACTCCATTTCTTCACAGTTGACAGCCGTGTACCTATTCCCCTTAATTTCTACGATATATTTTGAATTTAAGAATACCAAATAATAAACGTGTAAAAATTGATAATTATTTTAAATAATGCTATCAGACGGCCGTCCTGTGAACGGAATGTCCCTAATCCGGTTCGGCCATTCAAGTAGTTTGTAAGTCTCTATACAAATCAATGAAACTATATAATACAGCTATGTAAATAACCCAACGGCGAAGGAAATGTCTATGTAATAACCAAACAAAGAGTTTGTGTCAGAATGTGTCATTAAAGTATTTAGTTATCTTGTCATTCATACCATTATACAAAAAACTTTCGGCTATCCTACTTTACGTCTAGCAATGATTGACCGAGCGAGCGCGAAGCGTCTCCGTTTCAGCTTGGGCAAGAATGCTTTCGTATGTCCGGATGTCCGTCTGTCTGGATCTCTGTTCTCCTCTACAGGTCGCATTTCTCAACCGATCTAGACAAAACTTGGTATACATGTTAAAGGAATTTAAAATTTTTTTTAAACGTCAGGGATTTTTGATTGGGGGGATACTTCTCCCAAAATGAGGCAAAAAGCGGGCTATATAATATTTTTTACATCGAATTTCAATGGTAATTATTTTATTTGAAAGGTAGTAACTTCAAATTAGTCTCATAAAAATTGGTGAAGATCTGATCTGATCTGATCTGATCAGCATCTTGGGCGTGATGAGCGGAATTGCTCCTCAAAATACAGTAAATTTCTCACTTTTAGGTTTCTACCATTCGAATCAACCCTTTAGGATAATCCCTAGATAGGGATTGATGGAGCACTTTGGTTATGAATGTTAATTTTACAATAAGGTAACTAGATGGCATGACAGTCCGTCTTCAGGATCAGAGCACGAATTCTATCCAGTTGCAAAAATGGGTGAGACAGGGAGACGTTATTTCTCCGAAACTGTTCACCTCTGCACTGAAATATATATTCAAGCTTCTGAACTGGAACGGATTTTATTTATTTATTCATCAATTTGAACATAGTATAAGCTTACAGTATTTACCAAAACGCTAACTATCTTAAGTAATTCGTAAATTCAAATTGTTAACAATTGATCCCAAATAAAAAAGTCATTAAAAATATCGACATCTTGGAGCTCGTGAAAAACATTTAAAACTGACAATAAATAATAATAAGGCGCATTGCATGCGTGCGCAGTTCGCACAGCAGGACATGAGAACAGCTGATGACGGCGACGGCTCCCGGCGCAAACGAAGTTGTTTGGGACATATAAACCAACAGTATCGAGCACAGTCAGATTATTGACCTTGTTGCGCAGTATTTGGCAGTAGTGGATGACTAGAAGTAATTTACGCCTATACTCCAATGAATCTGCTCTAATCATTCCTGTGACGAATAGGAAATGGAAAAGGTACGGGTAATATACGTACATACGTTTATAGACGTACCTGGCGAATTTACGCTGAAGCCTCTCTACCATCAATATGTACTTAGCCTCATTCTGATCCCAGACTATCGCACCAAACTGCAACTTACTGCGAACGAACGCGTTAAAGGGCTTTATTGCAACCCATATATCTAAGAATTGAAAGGCTGTTCTCATTATAAATCCTAATACTTTGTTTGCCTCTTTACAAATGGTAATGACATGCTCACGGAAATCAAGTCGATTATCCAGAATTCGATAATCGACTTGATCTCGGATGGAAGACACCGTCTCCAATGCAGACTCCTCCAATAGGTATTGTAAGGTCAACGGCGTTTGAGACCTAGAATAGGAGATAACCTTGCACTTGGAGACGTTACACGAAAGTCTGTTCGACCGACTCCACTCCTCCAACGACTCAAGATCTTGCTGAAGCTCCATACAGTCGGCAAGTTCACTCACAGGCTGATAGATTTTTAAATCGTCTGCGAACATTAAACACTGGGTTGTGCTGAGAACTGATGGAAGATCTTTGATCATAGCAAGGAAGAGCGTAGGCCCAAGGGTTCTACCCTGACTTAACCCCGATCTAGTGAAGAATTCGTTAGATCTGTAACTTTTCAGCTGTACATATTGTCACCGCTCGCTTAAGTAGTCAGCAAAGAATCTCAAGAGTTTAGGGGAAGCTCCTAAAGTTGACAGCTTGACCAAAAAGAGGTCATTATCTACACATCGAATGCCTGCCTGAAATCGAGGAATATGGCGTCAACCTGCTGCCCAGCATCCATATCTTTGGCTACAGAATCTACGAAGGTGATGAGGTTCGTGTTTGTAGAGCGAGCAACACGAAAACCATGCTGCGAATTGTCATAACTGGATTCAAATTGTCAAGTAAGGTAGAAATTTATTACAGACTCAAATAATTTAGCAAATACGGGATACGGTGTTAACATCAATGGCGAATACATCACTCACCTTCGATTTACTGATGATATAGTCATCATGGCAGAAACCCTGGAAGACCTAAGCACAATGTTCATTGACTTCAATATTGTTTCCCAACAGGTGGGTCTTAAAATGAACATGGGCAAGACGAACATCATGTCAAATGCCCATGTCGCACCCATGCCGGTTTATGTTGGGAGCCATATTATCGAAGCTGTTGATCACTATGTCTACTTAGGTCAGACGATCCAACTGGGTAGATCCAACTTCGACAAAGAGGTCAACCGACGAATCCAACTCGGATGAGCAGCGTTCGGGAAATTACGCCATATCTTCTCGTCGCAGATACTGCAGAGCCTCAAGACGAAAGTTTATAATCAGTGTGTGCTGCCAGTGATGACATATGGCACTGAGACGTGGTCGCTAACTATTGGTCTCAGAGACAAGCTCAGCGTTGCACAACGTGCAATGGAGAGAGCTATGCTTGGTGTTTCACTACGTGATAGAATCCGAAATGAAGAAATCCGTAGAAGAACGAAGGCTACCGACATAGCTTTCAGAGTTTGCAAGTTGAAGTGGCAATGGACAGGCCATATAGTTCGAAGAACCGACAACCGCTGGGTAATAAAGGTTCTCGAATGGTGACCACGTACAAGCAAGCGAAGTGTGGGGAGACCCCCCACACGATGGACCGACGATATTGTAGCCATCGCATGAAGTCGGTGGATAGAGGTGGCAAAAGATCGTCATGGGGCTGTTTGGGGGAGGCCCATGTTCAGCAGTGGACTTCTAAAGAAGTCCACTGCTGAACATGGGCCTCCCCCAAACATCCATCTAGTTCATCATATCACTTCGTCATACTTACTACTGTGCACCGCTAGATTGTTTGCAAAGTTTCTACGCGCGAGGTCTACAGCTCAGAGCCACTAGTAATAATTAAGTACACCTTTACAAGTTATCTACTCTAGGCATTCTGAAACAAACGCTAATTCATTAAACTGGCAGTTAAATAAAATCAGCTTAAGTATATTTTGTCATCAACTAGTTTTCCCGCCCGCGACTTGGTACGCGCGAACTACTGTTTATCGAAAAAAAGCATCCAATTATCTTCTAGGATGTTAAAAACCAATGCAAAAGTAGGTATATTACCAATGCACTTGATATTTTTTGACAGAATTGTTATTTCGTTGCCATGGCAACCACAGACCATTCCTTGATGGCAACCGTTCCTTACAGAGATTAATCATAATTTTACAGATTTCCCGAGGAAAAATATTAATTTATATGGGAATTCCGGGATAAAAAGTATCCTATGTTTTATTCTAGGGCTTAAGCTATCTCCATTCTAAATTTCATCAAAATCCGTCCAGCCGTTATTGCGTGAAGGCTCCCTAAACAAACAAACAAACAGACAACGTTTCACTTTTATATATTGGTATGGATCTCGAGTCGCTTTGTAATCGATAAGCAGAAGTCTAATTCTCTAACAATATGTTCGTTCGAGGACGCACGGATCACCCGCGCGTACACTCGAAATCGTTCACGGCGTCGCGTCGTCCGGGCGTTCGCCTGGGTCATCCGAAAAATAGTAGTGAGGAATAGTAGTGTGTAATAGTATAGTAGTGAGGAATACTATGAAACTGACACTTGACAGTTGTCAGTTGTATGTGGACGTCCAAAGTCGTTCACTATCTCCGGATGATCGAGCGATAATCGCACGGATGATTCGAGCGTGTAAGTGAACACAGCCTGGTATTCAAATTACAGTTCCGATCTCCATCAATCTCATGCAAAACAATGTCAAACGTTGCTTAAAATACGAATGTTATTTACCAACTCTCCACTCCAACTGATCGTCCAACCTTCAATATTATGGAAGTGGGGTTCGTCCACGTTTGAATAAATTTCGGTCGAGTTAGCCCGAGATCGTGGCGACGGTAAATCGAAAACAAATTAAAGGAGTTCGTAAATCGCTCGAATTCTTAGGTTTCCACACACCAATGGTCAGACGATTAGTTGGACGGTTGTGTGATTTGTTGGCGTCTTATTCAAAATGTATGTATGCCACATTTAAGATGTATTGTTAGCATCCACCATCTTCGTTTAGGCATGTTTTCTAATTTTTAGTCGTCTGTATATAATAATAATATACGGCACGAATCAGATACAGCACGGCTGCACCTCTATCGATTGCAGGTTGGACAACAGTCTGGAGCTACTATTAATTGATTCAGAATTGCAATTTAAATTCAATATTCAATGATTTTATTGTTGAGAATTGGGGCGCGCTGGTCTGTGCTCTACCGTCTTCTACACACGCTACCTACCTCCATTTCGTTTGACTATGGCAAGCCAGTAAGCGTAATTCAATTTGGTTTACTTATCGCTTGTTCCGGAGCGATGGCATGGCAACAACCCAACAACGCAAAAAAAAAATGGATGATGGTTTGATAAGATGTAGCGGCGGTTGTGATATGATAGATGGCTTGATTTAAATCGCCATTTGTTATTTAATCTTGGTATTTTCACTATATATCAATTAATCGCAATACCCTTCTCAGGCTATCAAGTTGCTAGGCAGTCTGATACATTGTCAAAATATATTCATAGGAAACCTCACACGTGACTGTGCAAATATTTGTCAAAGTTGTTAGTTAACCAAAGCATTCACAGGAAGGCCCGATTTGTGTTTGTGGCGTGGTATTGGACAGTAGCTAGTGTGCGAGCAAGGACAACTATATTTAGGTAGGTACAAAGTTTGACGATCTTTGCAAATGTTTGCGTTGCGTGCGTACCCGTGGCCTAGTCAGTCAGTATCACTTGCGCTGCCGGAAGGGACGGGCGGCTTCCTACCTATTTCAGTACGTTTTTTACACTGTGACTCGATTTAAATACTAGTTACTAGATTATTACTCAAACAATGGATTGGAGTAACGAGAAAGTTCTAGAATTTCTTGAGCTGTTAGAAACAGAACCATGCATATGGAATCCTAAAAATACTTTGAATAAGAACAAAGTTGCCGTCAGAGAGGCATGGGAGCGAATTCAAATGACTTTTTCAGGTCAGATCCCAGTCGACGAGTTGAAAAGGAAAAGGAACTCATTATTGACACAGTTTAGGGATTGTCTTAGAAAAATTAAAGAATCAGCTAAAACGGACTCAGGGGTTTACAGACCGACTTGGTTTGCCTTTGATGTGATGAGCCGATATCTCGGTGAAGTTTATGAATTACAACATATTTTGGACAATGAGGTGAGTTCAGCCGTTTTTATCTCTCAAGCTAAATAATGGACGGTTTCTTCTTCTTTTCTAATTCTTTTGACCTATCAATTCAATCTCTACGAAGAAGATCATTAGTTATTCTGTGGCTGTGGCCTGTAGAATAGCCTGTAGCCGCTGTATCACCTCAGAAGCACAGTACCTACATAATATAGTTCTTACTATAAATTATATGTA
This sequence comes from Alsophila aescularia, assembly GCA_946251855.1. Taxonomy (NCBI): domain Eukaryota; kingdom Metazoa; phylum Arthropoda; class Insecta; order Lepidoptera; family Geometridae; genus Alsophila; species Alsophila aescularia. The sequence goes on along the minus strand of OX276377.1, from coordinate 19,840,182 downwards.
CTGTGTCAGAAGCTTTGTGTGGATGGAATCCAACCAAAGAACCAGTCAAAATATGTTGCCGAGCGAGAAAAGCAGTCAAAATGATTCCGAGCGAGAGCGAGACGACGACGCGTGGCGCATGGAACTAATATTAAATCTGTGTCGGCCGGCGCAGCGTATCCTGTGTGCCAGGGAAGGTTGAAAGGTCATTGGCACTTCGTACTCGCAAGAGCGATGGTAGCCTAGCGGTTCAATAGTGCAACTTAGAATCCTACGATACTGGGTTCGATCCTAGGCTTCGCACCAATGACTTTTCTAAGTTATGTGCGGATTTTTATCCCTCCGTGCTTCAAGTTAGTTAGGTCGGTCCCAGTTGTTATTGATCAATAGCAGTCGTTAAGCCATTTCAGAGGCCATGGTGTCAGAGTTTATCAGGCCACCTCATACAATAAACTCGCTCTAGCAACATGAAAAAGCTAAGACGAAAAAACCGGGTGGGGAGTTAGGGGCGCACGGCCGTTTGTTTGTCGTGAAACGTCTATGCCACGTAGGGACAGGAAAGGGTTCCAACTTCCAACCCTCTCTTTTGATCTGTGCTGCTTCTTCTTTCTAACAATGTGCCTAATCTTTATTTTAGTACGGACTTTCCGGGAGCTGCAGCCATTTTTGTGATTTTTACTTTTTTTCCTCTCCTTGTTTTAAAATTTACATAGTTTTTTTTAGACTTTTGTAAGTTTTTTCATATTGAATCGAATGTTCTCAACGATATCTTTACAACAACACCCAAATCAATATGCTACCCTGTCCAAATCGCGAGTTATACCTAATTAAAGTTATGTGCGTCCTGCCCCCTCCCCCTCTGTCTTTTAACAAAAAAATAATAATACAACATCGAGCTGACTATACAGAATGGATTTTTGAGACGGGACAGTAAGGGCAGGTACCTTAACCTTTTGGAGACCATCCATAACTTTTTGAGATATTCTAAACTGCTTTCACAGATTTTGAGAAAAAGTACATTCAGTAAGAAAATAGTAATTCTATTTTCCCATGCTGTAAGAAAAATGTATGTTAGTATAGGAAGATCTATTATTAGTCTATATTGCGAACATGTTAAACTTATGTATCTTTGTTTTGTAAATGCTGTTGATCTTCTTTACAATAAATAAATAAATACATTTTGTACGAATTTACCTTAACCGTTGTAGCTACAGGAAAACGTTAATAAGAGACTCTCCCAGGTTTTGGAAAAAATCTACAGTCATCAAGTAAAAGGGAATTTCACAAACTGTCCTATCTGAAAAATCCACCTGTATAAACTAAAACATGATGCCAAAATTAGATATATCTGGAGCTTATAGTTACAGAGTTATAAAAGCGAGATGATAATATATAACCCTTTCCGTGATGGTCTCTTTTTTAGTTATGTTACCCCGTATGTATCCATAGAAAAATGGTGTAACGAAAAGCTTCGTACCAATAGTTTAAAAGTTACAAAAATGATAGAAGATCCATCTGACGGCAATTTTTTTTTTTCACTATTAGTTATTCTGAGATTTTACCCCAGTAGACTGATACCAGCTCTAACCAGGTTGGTGAAAATGCCTAGTGGCGAACATGAAAATCAAACGATTCCTACGTGGGAATAATTGAATTCACGAAAATTACTGTCGGTAGTGACCCTACTTCTACACATTTGATTTAGACTTGAATTCGATGAACCTCCACGTACGTCATCCCAGCGAGCATTACTTTTGGGAGCTTTGACCTCCTAAAGTTTAAAAGTTACAAGTTATGGAGATCCATCTGTTGACAACACAAAAAGTATATTTGTTCCTCCCTTTACCCCCCGCGATTAAGTCATAGACCGAGCGAGTGAGCGCTAAAAAATCGCCCGGGTGACGCTCAGTATAGATAGATAGATAGATAGATTAACTCTTTATTGGACACCACAAGTACAACAAGAAATTATATCTAAAAATAAAGTATAACAATGAGTGTCACAAGCGGCGGTCTTATCGCTCAGAGCGATCTCTTCCAGACAACCGTGCACGGAGAGGAATAACGAGTAAGGGACGATGGTTATCAGTAAATAAATAAATAACCAATAAAAACAAATAATAGTATAACTCGTGATAGCATCAAAATAATAAGCTGTATTTGACATAATCCTCTTTCAAGAGTGGAAAAACAAAGTTAATAAAGCTCAGAAAAATTACACCAAGTCGAAATTGGTCGAACCAGGCCCGAGATTCAGAACCCTTCGATAACTCAGTTGTCGATCGATATTTATTCTGTGGATTCGGTTTGAAATAAAAAAATAAACAAATGATTCAACATAATCTTAATCAATCATCACAATCACAATTCAATTCAATACATTTTTCATTCACAATATCGAATCGAATCGATTCGGTTCGCTATCGAAAGGTTCTGAATCGGGGGGCAGGTTAGCAAAGATGCCGAGCGGCGAGCGCCATCCAAAGATCTCATATTATACCTCCTTCCTTGGAAATTATCGAATTTACGAAAAAAAACTAGTGGTAGTAGCACGACTTCTAGCCACATCAATTTTGTATTAGTAATGTTATGTGTGTAACCACTTAGCGCTGAAACTGATATTAATTAAAATTATGTTGATTATTTTTATCCCGGAAAGTTGTAAGTTTTCTGTAGAATTATTGCTGGTTTATATGTTAAGCTTTACGTTTATAGCTGCTGACCTGACAGTAGGCAGCTGCTCGTATTGTGTACTCGCATGCCAGTGGGCTCACCTGTACGTCCACATGTTTCGAATAGCTGCCAGACTCCTGCGAGTCATTGCGATGTCGAGTCAACGTGCTATTAATTGGAAAATGCCTATAAAAAATAATAGTTTAAAAAAAATTGAATGAAATCTGACCGTTTAAAGTGGGTCAAAATAGCGTCCAAAGGAGTCGGTTACAAACATACAAACACAAACATACAAGTGAAGCTAATATAAAGCGTATAAAAACGCGTAGGCGCAGGATACAAAATATACAGGTGCCGCTCGCAACTGCCTGGCGCCACTGTCGAGCTACTGCCGAACGCGTTCAATCGATGCGAGTGTGCGAGCTGCTGTCAGATGAGCAGGCTAGTGAAAACAAAAAATGTTGAAGTAACTCGCATGCGCGCTACTATCCAACACGTACATGTGAGTAACTCGTAAGATACGTCCATACGGTGCGAATTACTGCACTGCAGCTACTCGGCATGATGAATTGCCCGCTAGTTCGCAACGTGTTAACCAGCCATTAGCGACTAAAATTTACTCATTATAGTATAATGTAGTAAAATGCAACAAACTAGGGATAAAGTATATTTATTTTATTTCAGGGAAACGAGACAGTTGTATTCGAGGTGTCTGAGGAAACAGAACAAGATGACCCATTGCATAACCCACAACTACAACTACAAACCATTTTTGAACAACCAAGCCATTCGTCAACATCACCAACACCCCATCTCCATTCTATAAAGAGGAGATCCATTTTCAAACCACCATTTGAAGAGAAACGAAGGCACAGAGAGGCATCATCAGCATTCACACAAACAAAATCTCAATTTGCAAGTACTGCTGAGTTAGCTGGCTGTACACTTGATGATAGCCAAGCATATGCCAACTTTCTCGCAAGCAAGCTCCGTATGTACTCTCGAAAGACCAGAAATGCTTTGCAGCATGAGATTAGCCATTTACTGTTCCAAGCTGATAATGGATTTTTCCAATCCATGGCATATGAGAGGTACTCTTCGCGTCGCAGCACTGATCTGTTATCCACTAGATCTCCGTCGGTTGAGGATGTCCTCGGTTATGCATCACCAAAAGAATATGATGAAATAGTAAATACTGCTGATTTAGAAAAGAATCCGCACGTCAAACATGAAATATTTAATGATTCAGATTAATCTATCTATCTATCTATCTATCTATCTATCTATGCTAAGAAGATAATTTAAAAAGTGGTCTAGAGTACTTAAAATAAGCTATTGAACAAGTTTTTTTTTTAAATCGTGTTTATCTCTTTATTTGTTAATTTGTTAGTTTGTCTGTATGTTTGTTCGCACATCACGAAAAAACTACTGGACCTACTACTACTACTACTTGGTTAGCTTAGGGTTTGACTTAAAAACTGGTATCTCAATCCGATGAGTTGAAGCCGAGCAATCGACAAAAACTTTTTAACGGCTAAAGGAATTTTGATCAAATGTTAGTATATTGGTATTTTAGGTCTTAGAATAGTACATAGAGTACTTTTAACCTAGAGAAATGACCACGCGTGTGAAGCCGTGTGCATCAGCTAATAAATAAAATAAAGTCTTTTATTTCTTAAATTAAAGTGTTTTATTTCAGGCATACAACCCATTCAAGCGTAAATTTAAAAAAAACATGATATCAACACTGAAAAATAGTGCAGTCAAAAATTAATTTTGTTACCAACGCTTTACACAATCGTGCTGAGTTACTTTTTGTTTTCGTCCATGTGGACGGAGACGCATAGCTTATACATATATTGGACCACTTGTCAGAGACAGCCACGAGGATCCTGTCTCTGGAACGACGCAAGCGACTCCAAAAAGCGGGCACTCTCGACCTGACAACAGCAAAAAAAAAATGAGACAAGATATGTTTAGCTGTGCCTGCAGCTTTACCCCTCGTGGTGCTTTTCCGAGATAAAATTAACCTGTGTGTTATTCCAGGACCAAAAGTACCTCCAGTACAATGTACTCCATTTCATCAAAATTTGTTCAGCCTCAAAAAGTTTTTAACTATTACTCGGATTCTACTCATTGGGCTGAAATACCAAGTACACCAGATTTTAAGTCAACCTATAGTGAAAACCGCATCGCAATCCGTCCAGTAGTTTTTACGTGAGACGTGAACAGATAGACAACATATTAAAAAAATACTTGTTCAGTAGCTTATTTTAAGGCCCCTAGAGTTTTTTTTAAATTATCTTTATTTAACGGACTGTTTGTTACTCAATGCTTTTTTTATAAGTCAGTATAGATATAGATATCTGTGACTTATTGGAGTGTTACTTTTTATTTACCTCTATGTCAAAAACTAGACAAATTAAACATGATGGAGAAGTTACAACACATATGTTTTCATCCATACCAATATATAAAAGTGAAACTTTGTCTGTTTGTTTGTTTGTTTGGGGAGCTTTCACGCGATAACGGCTGGACGGATTTTGATGAAATTTAGAATGGAGACTTATAAAAATTTGGAAAAGAGATAGCTTAATGGTCTGTGGTTGCCCTGGAAACGAAATAACAAGTCTGTCAAAAAAAAACAAGAGCATTGGGTGCTATACCCAAAGAGAATTCAAATGCTACCTACTTTTGCATTGGTTTTTAATATCCTAGAAGAAAATAGGATGCTTTTTTTGCGATAAACAGTAGTCCGCGCGTACGAAGTCGCGGGCGGGAAAACTAGTAATTATTATAAAGTTGAAACAGTTTGAACAGTTGAAACTCATACACCCTACGTATTATTATTTATTCTGTGCCCCCCTGGGTTTCCCTGTGTCGCGACTGGGTGACATATACCAACGTGCCACAAATATCACACTTCACACTACTCAATCACACTTCGTTTTTTACTTGATACTTGTCAAGCGAGACAGTAATAATTAAAATAATAAAAACTGCCAAGTGGGTGTCGGACACGTATAGACTTAGGGTTCTGTTACGGGGTGGGTCAGGGATCGAGTTTTAAAAAAACAAATTAAGAACATAAAAGTAATATTAACGACTAGCTGCGCCCGGAATTTAAGTCTGAATGAATTAGAATATCGAATTACTAAAAAGTCGCCGTTAGGCGGAAACACCGACAATGCTAAAAGTGCGAGCATCAGCATTTCCACCCTCATGCGCTTGCTATGTATGGGGCATCGTAAAAGTTTCGTAGCCAGGATCCTGTTACCAACTATATGACAACCGCATTGCAACCGGTCTAGTAGTTTTTACACAGTTGTCTTGGTAGGCTATCTCGAAAACTAGTAATAGCTGTGATAATTATGTACTTACATAGAAAAAATATTTTATTCAATATATTTTCATAAATGCTTGGGAAATGTGGGCTATTATAATAAGAACTTTGGACTGCCCCCTCTAGCTACTCCAACTACTTCCAGCCTCCTTGGTATACCCCTCAAGTTATATATATATAATTATCTTGAGAGTTTGCATTTCATTCTTCCTCCAATGCATTTTTAAGATATCTCAAAGTAGCGGGGCCTGGATTTATTTTCCTGATTTGTTTATGCTCTATGGGGATTGTCTCTCAAGCCTATCCCATACATGCTCTTTGGAGAATGTGAAAAAGTTAAGTAACAAAGAAATAAAAAAAGATTGTACTGACACGGCTACGTACGTTCGATTATGAGGGGATTGAGCAAATGTTAGTAATGTTTTATTTCTGACGCTCATTCCATCCCCTCATAAAATTATCACTTACTGACACACACGCACGCAGCCTCACACATAAATACACACCGTATCACACACAAATACACACCAACCATACATGCATATTTTAGTGTTCAAAATATTAATATATGTTTTAAATTTAAAGGTGTCAGTCAATTATTTTCGACATGGACTAAGTATTACCTAATTTTTTTAACGTATTTATTAAATGCCGGATCTGAATAAATTTAATTAATGTAATTAAGGGTTAAAATCGTGTGACGCTAATTTTTGTAATGTACGTAGCTCCAAAACCATTTAGAAGGTGGATATGGATATATGCTTATATAGTCTGGAATATGGATTTAGAAAAAACCCTCTTTGTACGAAGCCGGGGCGGGTCACTAGTACAAACCTAATAATTTTAATGTGACCTACCGAAAAACTTTTATTTAATTTTGATCTTTATCTATTTTGAGGAAAACAATTTAAAATCCAATCAGAATTTGATTATCTCCACAATCTGTATCATATCGTATGAACTAATATAAACATACAGCGTAATACGGGAGTACTATGATTTATTCTGTGGTACCCGATAAGATAATGAATATTGGATCCCCTAAAAAAACGTTACAGCAATGTTATAAGAGTGTGCCAAAGCCCTATGAATTAAATGGTGTATTTCCTACAGTGCCCTGCCCTATAATATTAGTGTTTTACCTTTAAAATTTGTCTGGATACGATACTTGGAAAGAGATCTGTTTATTGGGCAAAGCCTGTTGACGAAGCTGAAGACCGACAGTTGCAGCATCGTTTCGTTGAAGCCAGAGATTTTGAGTGAGCTCGAGAAGTTCTATGGGCAATTGAATACACCTCATCACGTAGTCCACCTAGCATGGATAGCGATGCAAGAGCCCGTTTGATCCGACATTATACTGAAGATATCCTGGACGTCAGCCAGAGCTACTGAAAGCGTGTAGAACACCGGTACTTAAAGTATTTCAGAAGCTGTTTAACTTCATCATCCTCGAGGGTACTACGCCAGAGGCGTGGCACAAGAGCGTAGTGGTGTTGTTCTTTAAGAAAGGTGATAACACCCCCTTGAATAATTATAGGCCCATTTTGCTGCTGAGCGTCTATAAGCTGTTTTCGAGAGTAGTTACAAACCGTCTCGCACGTAGGTTTGACGACTTCCAGCCTCCCGAACAAGCAGGATTCCGGAAAGGCTTTAGCACCGTAGACCACGTCCATACGCTCTGGCAGATTATACAGAAGACCGAAGAGTAGAATCGACCACTAGCGTTTGTGGACTACGAGAAAGCCTTTGATTTAGTCGAGACCTGGGCAGTGCTACAGTCATTATAGCGGTGCCAGATTGACTACTGGTACATCGAAGTGTTGAAGTGTTTGTACAGCAAGCCAACCATGACTGTCCGTCTCCAAGATAGGAGCACGAATTCTATCGAGTTGCAAAAAGGGGCGAGACAGGGAGACGTTATTTTTTCGAAACTGTTCACCTCTGCACTGGAAACTATATTAAAGCTTCTGAACTAGAACGGATATGGAATTAACATCAATGGCGTACGCATCACTCACCTTCGCTTTGCTGATGATATAGTCATCATGGCAGAAACTCTGGAAGACCTAATCACAATGCTTAGTGACCTCAATATTATTTCCCAACAGGTGGGTCTTAAAATGAACATGGGTAAGTCGAACATCATGTCAAATGCCCATGTCGCACCCATGCCGGTTTATGTTGGGGACGATATTATCGAAGCTGTTGATCACTATGTCTGCTTAGGTCAAACGATCCAACTGGGTAGATCCAACTTTGACAAAGAGGTCAACCGACAAATCCAACTCGGTGTTTGGGAAATTACACCATATGTTCTCGTTGCAGATACCACAGAGCCTCAGACGAAAGTTTATAATCAGTGCGAATTGTTGCTAACTATTGGTCTCATACACAAGCTCAAAATCGCGCAGCGTGCTATGCTCGGTGTTTCACTACGTGATAGAATCCGAAACGAGGAAATTCGTAGAAGAACCAAGGTTACCGACATATCTCTCAGAGTTTGCAAGTTGAAGTGGCAATATGCAGGCCGTACAGTTCTCAGAACCGACAACCGTTGGGGAATAAAGGTTATCGAATGGCGACCACGAATAAGCAAGCGAAGTGTAGGGAGACCCCCCTCACGATAGACCGGCGACATTATAGCCATCGCAGGAAGTCGGTGGATGGAGGTGGCACAAGATCGCTCATCATGGCGCTCTTTGGGGGAGGCCTATGTTCAGCAGTGGACTTCTAAAGGATAACATGATGATAATGATGATGATTTAAAATGTTTGCACATCTGTGACACGTTGGCAATAAATAATGCCCTATAGAGTAGAAAATCTAAAAAAATACCTACCATATTTTTGACCCTATTTACATAACTTTTTTTGCCTTGATTTGTACACGTTTTCAATAGAAAATTATATTCATTTCAATGCCAAAAGATTCAATTTTTTGTCTTGTAGATATTAATTATTGAAGACAATCAAATAAATATAACTAATAATAATGTAAAATAGCTATTAAAGTCTCGCTTTATTTTGATTTTAATAAAGCATTTGCCCGCGATTACTCGTACATTGTCCTTACTATATTTTGAAAATGTATGGCAATAGATTTAAATCCAATATTACTACTATCTTTGCTCTTTAGGGTTTTCTAAAATCTTTTCGTTTTTTTTCTTCATTTCCATTTATTGTCCTGGTGTGAGTCGAGGATGCACGCTTGGACCTACACGATTTTTATCAGACTGTGGAGGGTTATGTGTGTTGGGTTGTAAGTATTTGTACGTTTCTTAGGCGCGTCCTACAGCCTAAACGGCTTGACGGATTTTGATAAATGAGGTATCATTGGATTCGTCTTAATCACGAGAATGCTATAGAATATATGAAGTCTCAAGAACACATATATGGAGGCATACAGCTGCCATATAGTGTTTCCGACGGTACAAATATAACCAAAACCAATCGAGTGTCAAAAGGAAGATCTTTATGAGACCATTTCAAATATATATATATATATATATATATTATATACTAGCTGTACCCATGGCTTCGCACGCGTGCTCTTTTCTTTAGTTTCAAAGTACCATAATGTCCAATATACCACATTTGAATAAAATTTCTTCAGCCGTCAATAATACTTTATCAATTGCTCGGCTTCTTACTCACCGGATTGAGATACCAATTACACCAGATTTAAATCAAACTTTAAGCTATCTAACAATGAAAACCACATTGTAATCGGTCCGGTAGTTTTTACGTGATGCGTGAACAAACAAACATACAGACAAACAGAAAGAAAGACACGACTAACAAAAAAAATATGTTCAATACCTCTTTTAAGCACCCAAGAGCATTTATTTCATTTGAATTTATTTAGTAGTTTGGGTGCGATGCGCGGTCAAGATACGGACAAACAGACAGACAAAATTAAAAAATAAAACAGTTTGGCTTCAGTATCGAATATAGAGAACCATCCAAAAAATATTTTTTATTACTTAAATATTAACATAACTTTGGACCCATATCCCGCAGAAACCCTTTACTTTTTCGGGTTAAAACGAGTCCTCAATTTTAACCCATCATATAACTTAAGACAGTGCTAAGTTGCATCAAAACCCGACCATTACTTTTAGCGTGGTAAGTTTCAACCCCTAAATAATAACACATAAATTTTCGATAGGTAAAGTATCCTATGTCTCGTAGTACGAACTCAAATCATACCAAGTTTCTTTTGAATTCATCCAGTAGTTCCGGCGGCGTGATCCGCGGCTAAGATACAGACTGACAGACATACAGACAAAAATGAAAAAACATACAGTTTAGGCTTCATAATCGAATATAGAATAACTTCTAAAAAAAAACACGATATCTTTAATGTACAGAATTTGGACCCATATCCCACAGGAACCCTTTGTTGACAAAATGTATCTATAATTTTCACCTATCTTATAATCTATGTCTGTGCCAAGTTGCATCAACATCCGTCCAATAGTTTCAGCGTGCTTAGTGTTCTTTTAAATAATTTTCCACCCCTATCCTACAGGAACACTTAATTTTTTAGGGATGAAAGTATTCAATGTCCTACCTCGAAGTGTGAACTCAAATCATACCAAATGTTATTTGAATTCATTAAGTATTTTCGGCGTGGTGCGCTGCCAAGGTACAGACGGACAGACGGACAGACAGAAAGAAAGATAAAAATTAAAAATATATAGTTTTGGCTTAATTATTGAACTGCCCCCAAAAAAAATACAAAATATCTTTAATTTACAGAATTTGGGACATTATCCCGCAGGAAATCTTTATTTTTCGGGATAAAATGTATCCTCAATTTTAACCCATTATATAAACTATGACTGTGCCAAGTTGCATCAAAATCCGTCCAGTAGTTTCAGAGTGGTAAGTGTTTTTTGAAATAACTTTCAAACCCAATCCTGCGGGAACCCTTTCATTTTTCGAGATGAAAATCGTACTTATTTTCATTTAAATTCATTCAGTGGTTTCGGCGTGATGCCTAGCCAAGATACAGACAGACAGACAGACATACAGACAGACAGACAGACAGACAAAAATGAATAAAAATACAGTTTTGGAATCGAATCTTCAGTATCGAATCTAGAGAAAAGTCGAAAAAAATATCTAAATATCTTCAATGTACAGAATTGGACCCGTTACAGTTTTATTATAATTGTCACGAGGCGGTCCCAGGGTTCGGGTTGCTCCACCAGCCCAGGGACCAAGCCTCAGTGGACAACAGAATTACAGGAACAATAATAATTAGGAGCACAGGAACTCACAGACTTTTATACTTTGACGATACGGATTAAAACCACTTATGTAGGTATTGTAGGTATTCTGATATATATTTAAAAGTCATATATATATTTTCAATAAACTTATTTATGTATTCTATAGTATTATTTCGGTTTTTCCAAAAATCAATATATCAATGACAGGTTATTTGTATTTAGAATGAATAATGACCAACTATCAAAATTAAAAGAACTGGATTATGAAAGAATTAAGAGATCAAAAGATTATGAAAGAGGTTTTGACCTCGTCACATAAGTAATAGATATATAGATATAGATAGATAATTCTTATAACTAAACAGTGGCAATTGTCTTAAGCTTCTGACAAAATTTTCAATTTTAGATTATTCAAGTTCATATGTAAATCATGTTGCAATTGAACTATCAAAGTAAACTTTAATATGTAAGTAAATAAGAAACATTCAAATTTATATAAATACTAGCAGCGCCCCGCGGTTTCACCTGCGTCCTTCAGGAGCCATGCATGTTTCCGGGATAAAAAGTAGCATACCTATGTGTTAATCCGGGGTATAAGCTACCTCTGTACCAAATTTCATCCAAATTCATTCAGCCGTTTAAGCGTGAAGACAATCACACACACACACACATACACACACATACACACACGCACACACTACGATTTTTTTATATGTTGGAAGGACCGCTGCGAGTAGTTTATACCCTAGTTTGCAACCCTGAAACCACTGTGCTGCTCCCGTGGTGCTCGAAATTTTGACACTTTTTTTCAGTTCTTGCGAAAAACTACCTCCTGTACATCTCCTGTAAGCGTTTATCGGGTATCTTAATTCAATATTTTTGTGAAGCAATAGTAGATTGTATTACTAGGGAGCAAAATAATAATTTGCCGGCGAGGCCGCTATTTTGAATCCAGAGCGGAGTGAAGGATTAAGTCATTCTTAAGTAGAATCCTGAACGTAGTGAGGGATTCAGTATACGTCACCCGAGGGAAAATAATTTTGCGTCCGAGTGACACACTCTTCTTTTCATCCCCCACTATGAGAAAAAAAACAATACAAAAAAACATCAAATACACAGTAATTGGCCGTATCAACGCAGCTATTGGCCATGATATCATACAGTTATTAGCCACTTTTAATCTATACTCATAATAAAGAAATAAGTACTATAAAGTCTGTACAAAGAAGATAAGTTGAAAAATAAATAGTCTAGGGTACTTAATATAAGCTACTGAACAAGAATATAACATTTTTTTAAATCGTGTCTCTCTGTTTTTCTGTTATGTGTCTTTTAATGCCTCATCCAGGGCTTTTTAGTATAATGGGGTATTTTTGGCATTGCTACTTTTTCATTTTGACCTGAAAGAAAAAAAAGAATCGTTAGTAACCTGTTAAGAACTATATTATAGTAATTAACCAATTTTTGTACTGGTTAGTATATGAGTGACACAGTAATTGGCCGAGGCCAGTAACTATTTAGAAAGTTGTAAAATGCATGGTATTTGGATAGACCGCGTTACATTGAAATACGAAAATAATATAATTATTACTAACGTTGTTTGCTAAGTTAAGGCTGAATACAATAATTGACATATGGGGCCAATTACTATAAATGTACAAAATAATCGTGGCAGTTATTGGCCACGTATTTTTTTTAGGCTATGGAAGACCTTATCGCTATTACACCTCAAAATAAGTCAAAAACACCTCAAATAAGTTAATTGTGTGCGCATCAGCTGTACATTTTTTAAGATTTCTGTAACCACACTTCTTTAGGTTATTTTGAAAGAAAAATGCAAGAAAAATGCACTCTTAACATTTTTACAACGGACTTTCCTGTTTCTGACCCGGTGCCAAGAAATTACAAATCTCAAAAGAACCACTTTACCTAGCGGATTTTTGTTGAAACTTTTGGACAGGTATTAGAAACGATACCTTTTTTTAACTTCTACCTTTTCTGCATTATATTGTTTTTTTTATATTACCAAAGTTGAAATGGCCAATAGCTGTATATATATAACTGTATCGTTTCCCCTGTTAAACTATCAAAAATATACTCACGTTAACATTTTCCGGCCAAAAGTTTGAAGAACTTTTTGATAATCGTTTTTCGCGGGACACTAAACACAAAATTATTTAGATAAGTTCTTTACAGTATTACTAGACGGAATAACACAAAATACAAGCTATAAGCTACTAAAAACAACACAAATAAACAATCACAATCACTCACTACGCGGTCGTTGAACTCGCTCGGTCAAGTTTCATGTTTCACTGCCTGAACTCACAAAAAAAAGATGGGGACCGAACCACTTTATAATCAGCCGTTGGTAAGCCCCAACATCCCCTAGCATAATACGAACTACAACGCTGCACGTCATTATCGCGTTCTCTCTGTCGCTCTTACACGTAACCCGCTACTTGTCTCGTTCGTGTAGGTGGCGAAGCGACAACATCGCAACAGTTGATTTAGAGTAAAATGAAATTAATTATTTTCCATTTTCAATACCATAAACAGTACTTAAAAATGAAAAGACACATCCTTCCTGCCTTTCACAGTCGTCTCAGTGTATGTAGTGCGCTTTCTAAACACACAAGATGGCATTTTTGATTAATTTTTCATGTTGGAAGTCGCGTGTATTTACGTGTTGTGCCGTTGCCACTCTGTTTGGGACTAAGTCAACACAGGCTGATTAGCTTGTGTTTACTTTGCCACGCAGAGCGGGGTACAACGTATCTTCCTCAGTTTATATATAACATAATTGGGCAAAAATTATAAAACATACAGTTTAGGCTTCATTATTGAATATAAAGTCCAACAAATATTTCACTTTATCTTAAATGTACAGAATTTGGACCCATATCCCGCAGGATCTCTTTATTTTTTCGGGATAAAAAATAGAAAGGGAACGAATTTTGAAGAAATTTAGTACTTATATTGTACTTTATAGGCACTTTTGGTCGTGGAATAACGTATGGGCTACTTTTAAATAAAATGACCACGCGGGCACAGCCAGTTTAAGTAATAAGATTTCATATTGTTTAGCTATTTATTTTTGGTTCTTCTTTAGTGTTAATTATATTCTGTGGAAACTTCGTTAATGTGCATAACACCTTTTTGCTCCAAAAAATAAGTATAATACATAATAAAAATAGTGACGATTTCTTGCGCTTTTTGTTCGGGGAAAAAGGGTACCTGACTTTAACAGGGATGTACCTATATATATTGGAGTTGTTCTTGTTTATGAGGAAAAATATGCATCTCTGAGATGCGATTGAGGAGTGTCCCTATGAGAGGATTCGATTACTTATTTGTACCTAGAATTAGATCAATGATTTATGATAAGAGCACCTATAAAAGCTGTTGTTTTGCATCCCCGCCATATTTACAGAGGTAGGTGTTATCCACTTACAAAACTAAATAATAATAGTTTATAAAAAGCGATATGTGTACGCGATCCTAATTTAAAATCAACCTGAGTCTTTGTTGCACACGCATACCCATACACACACACATAAAAACATACCGACAAAGGCTCGTCCGCCTATGTGGGCGCCGGCACCTTACCAGCCACCCGCGGGTCACTGCCGTCGTCGCGCGTCGCCCGAGCAACAGAATAAATAATAGTACAAGCCCGAGCTATCAGCTGATCACACTGCAGTTTACCTTGTACTATTATTTATTCTGTAGCGCGGCGGCGGGAGCGCGCACAATACTATATACGTAGCGGCACGTAAGTCTAGTGGTGAACGAAACGTGGCGGGGATCTTGGCACAGTAAAAGTTTATATAATTTATTAAAATGTTGATTACTTTTTATTCCAAAAACTGACTGTGCAAGATCCCCGCCACGTTTCGTTCACCGCTAGACTTACGTGCCGCTAGCTATACATGTGTGTGTCGTAGGGTTCTACTGCAAAATAAAGTTGGGCCTACTACGACTTATCAAAAAAATATTTTATTAAAATTCTCCCTCCAGTTAAATGATGATGTAATTAAATAGTATTGTTAGCTGATTACGGTATACCTATTACAATCGAATCTCCAAATATGGCGGGGATGCAAAACAACAGTATTAGTGCTATTCGCATTTATAATTCATTGCCAATTAATACCACGGACATTCACAATACGAACATTTTTAAGACAAAACTTAAACGGTGGCAAATAAGAAATGCATTTTATGATGTAATTTTTTTTTTTACAGGGATAAATCAGCTGATATTGGTGATTTTGGTAATTGACATTTTGATTGTACTGTGAATTTGTAATGACAATTTATTATCAGTCACGACATTATTATTATTATTTTATTGACATTATTTTGTATCTTATCATTTTTATCAATTAATTTTAAATACCTTGTCGAATGTATGAAATATTAACTTTAAATTATTTTTATCTACCCATTATTATGATTGTTGAATGCTCGATGGGGGCAAACTGATATTACTTTGTTGCATGAAGACCTAGCATAGTAATAAATTATTCTGATTCTGATTATTTATAAATAATCAGTTATTCAATAAATATTCTGATTCTGATTTTGTGTTATGGATAGGTTGTTTTGTCACTATGCCTGAATTGAATTTTAATCATTGGATCAAAATTCAAACAATAGATGCCTAAAATTAACATTCATTAGGTAGAACTCTTTCACAAACTGCTCTAAAAATCCACAAAGTGCAAAACCTTGCATACTGCGTTAAAGAAAATAAATTGTATAAATATAGTAAAGATTTAATCATATCATAATGATTTATTATATCTGGAATCTGTGATTACAAAATACTCTAACGCAAGCGTGGACACTTTTACATGTAGATTTGCCATATTTCTAAGCATTATTAGTTTTATCGTGGATAGATATTTTAAGTTGATGGATTTGATAACGTTTAACGTCACATTATCAAGTTCATTATGAGATAATTATTATATAATCATCTAAGCGTAAATAATAATAATAACATAGTTACACAAGTAATAGCTATATAATGTCAACGAAGCATGAAGTTCTTTAAATCTAAAAAGTGAGACTTTTTTCTATCTATCTTAGTTTGGTATTACAAACCAGTTGGCTGATTCAAATCGCGATTTAAATCACTTGAATTTCCATCTGTGAACCTCGGAACGCTGCTTGACAATGGCAGTATTCCGTATCGCCATCCATCATTCCATTTTCTTCCAGCCGTCACTCCATCTGGCCACAGGGAGTCCTACACTACGCCTAAACATGATCTCCACTCGAGAACTAGTCAAAAAAATAAATGAAAATAAAATGAAATACTTTTATTTTCTAACCCTAAAAATAAAATATAAGGTTTTAAAAAAAGTGCGCAACTCAGCATAATTGTGTTGTTCGCAAGCAAACAACACGCTGATTTTTAGTCGGCCTTTACCCCAACGAGTAGTTGCAACAGTATTATATAACTAGTATACAATTTGAGATAAATAACAAGACATAAGTTCAAAAACTAAAACCCAACTACGGTCGAGTAAAAAATAGCCTATGACACTCTTGCGATGAAGACAAATCGATTGATACCTCGCTTGTCAAAAGTGGACCAAGTTTTTAGTTTTGAACACACAACCCTTCCTTTGTCTTGCCGTAAACGAGTAAAAAAACCTATGGCTCTCTATACATGGAGTCAAATCGATTGATACCTCGCTTGTCATAATCGGATCAAATTTTTAGTTTGAACACATAGCCCTTACTTTACCTTGCCGTAGTCGGGTAAAAAAAAATTGCCTATGAAACTCTTTAGCTGAAGTCAAATCGATAAAAAAAATATCGATTGTCAAAATTGAATCAATTGGGGCGACGCTATGGTAGAACATCCACATACCCGCATACATACATACATACATACATACACATACATACATACATACATACATACATACATACATACATACAAACATACATACACAGACTGTTAAACACGTTACCCGTCCCTTGCTTTGCTGTAGTCGGGAATAAATAGGTAAACAATCCAAAACAATACAAAGTCTGTATGTATGCGCCACGGCGGAGGCTGCAGAAGAAAAATATGTATCACTCTTATCTACACTAATATTACAAAGAGGAAAGATTCGATTGTTTGTTTGTTGAAAAAATACAGACCCGATTTTAAAAATTCTTTCACATAAAGCTAAATTATCAGCGAGTAACTCTAGCAATATTTATTTTTCAAAAAATTTGAGTTCCCCTCGAAAATTGCAATAATGAAACCAGAAGTATTAAATTTTGCAAAAAATCTCGATTACTTTGTATCACAAACCAAATAGTATATAAATACCAAGGAAGTTATATGTACTTACACAACAAGTACATAGAACTTCCTTGATAAATACTAAGTAAGATCGCAAAATAAGAAGGAGATATTTTGTATATCGTTTGTATATGGAACGTTGCCATGGAAATGAAATCACAGAACATCTAACAATCATTGACGTAGGTAGGTTATACACGAAATAGTAACCGTTATTCAACATCCTTGCGTTAAAAAGAATACTATAAATTAAATAGTATACGTCAGTATGAAACCTATAAACATAAACATTTTGTGTAAGAAATTGTTGATGTTCTATTTGTCCAAATAAAGTACCTACTAATTTTATCGTTCTATATATCTACCCGTGCGAAGCCGGGGCGGGTCGCTAGTGTGATTATATATTTGTGCCGCGTGGCTTTTAAACTTTTGGTCCATGGGATCCCAGTATCAAAAAATTGTTTTTTCTACACTCTTCGTAAAATCCGGAATATGATCTCAAAGTGGTGGCATAATGACATACTTTACGCACAGCACGTAGAGACATACCCATGTGTATTTTTTTTGTTATTACTGGTATTAAGAAATAAAACATTATTTTGCCTGTCAGATTCAAAGACATAGATAACAAACAGTACCTAAATTCCTCAGTAAATACCCTATTTCAGTTCTAGTCCTGTCACGAGACGGTCCAGGGTTTGGGTTAGTTCCACTAGCCCAGGGACCAAACCTCAGTGACACAAAATTACAGGAACAATAGGAGTACATGGAGATGTTGATAGACAGAGATCTTGCACTCGACTATTCTATTCGGTCTTCTCTCAATTTAACTTCAACGATACGGATTAAAATAACCACTTGCGAAGGTATTATCATATATATGTAAAAGACTCATATATATTTGTAATAAACTTATTTAGGTATTTTATATAATAATATTTTGTAAAGTTTTTGCTAATCCAAAAGACAATATGGGAACGACAGGTTATTTGAATTTAGTATTAATAATGACAAACTATCAAATGGAATGAAATGGGCTAAGAAAGAATTAAGAAATCAAATGAGTATTATTATAAAGAGGTTTGACATCGTCAAAGTCCTCAATTGAAACAATATACCTAAGTAAATACCCTATTTCAGTTCTAGTCCTCAATTGCAACAATATACCGCAGTAAATTCCCTATTTCAGTTCTAGTCCTCAACTGAAACAATATACCTAAGTAAATTCCCTATTTCAGTTCTAGTCCTCAATTGCAACAATATACCGCAGTAAATTCCCAATTTCAGTTCTAGTCCTCAATTGCAACAATATACCGCAGTAAATTCCCTATTTCAGTTCTAGTCCTCAACTGAAACAATATACCGCAGTAAATTCCCTATTTCAGTTCTAGTCCTCAATTGCAACAATATACCGCAGTAAATTCCCTATTTCAGTTCTAGTCCTCAATTGCAACAATATACCGCAGTAAATTCCCTATTTCAGTTCTAGTCCTCAATTGCAACAATATACCTAAGTAAATTCCCTATTTCAGTTCTAGTCCTCAACTGAAACAATATACCTAAGTAAATTCCCTATTTCAGTTCTAGTCCTCAATTGCAACAATATACCTAAGTAAATTCCCTATTTCAGTTCTAGTCCTCAACTGAAACAATATACCTAAGTAAATTCCCTATTTCAGTTCTAGTCCTCAATTGCAACAATATACCTAAGTAAATTCCCTATTTCAGTTCTAGTCCTCAATTGCAACAATATACCGCAGTAAATTCCCTATTTCAGTTCTAGTCCTCAATTGCAACAATATACCGCAGTAAATTCCCTATTTCAGTTCTAGTCCTCAACTGAAACAATATACCTAAGTAAATTCCCTATTTCAGTTCTAGTCCTCAATTGCAACAATATACATAATTTAATTAATTTGCGAATCAGTTCCTAGACATACTCGTAGGTAGCAGTATCTAAGGCCAATACTCTATTTTTTTTCCTTTTTTTGTTTTCGAGGTCCCCCTCGACCTTCAAAAGGTACCCGGAAGCATTGGGGGTGCAACCGGGGTATGTGGGATTTTTACCGCACTATAACCCCCCCGGTGGCCGACCTCAGCGCATTCGAAGGACTCCGGGATCTCTCAAGGAACGCACCGGTGCCCTTCTCGCACGTTGCCTTTGAAGCTCATCTTCGTGAAGGCTGTTAAGCCTACATCATCTCCACATACAACACACGCCACCATGTGCTGCAGCTACCACTTGTTTCGACTTGATGGACGGCCAGAGCCCCCACTCCAGTCGTCCTCGAAAACTAGAAACCCCTATGGGGCTGACGGTCCAGGTTGTCCATTTTGGACAACCCGGGCCCGCCGTCTTTGAGTGGGATCAGATCGCTCGCGATCCCGCTCGGCCGTCTCCTTCTTGACCATTACGGTTTCACAGAAGGAGACCACCGCCTTCCATGCCATTTCGTCCTGCAACATAGCTGCCACCACGCTTGAAAGTGAGAGGTCTTGTCCAATCCGGCTGACCAGGATTCCGCGCTCTGAGTTCCATGCTGAGCACTCCTCAAACGTATGCTGGGCAGAATCCTGGTCACGCCCACAATGGTGACATTGTGGCATTCGCTCCCGTCCTATCCGGTATAGATACTCACCAAAGCAGCCATGCCCAGTGAGTATATGAGTCAGTCTGTATGTAACTGGCTCCTTCCTTTTAAGCCATAATTTAAGGCTCGGCAAAACAGCACCAACAACGCGTTGGCGCAGAGATCCTGGCTCTTGGAGCCGCTGACGCCATCTCGCCAGCGCTCGTTGGCGCTCCTGCAACCTCACTTCAATTGGCGCAACTCCGGAATCATCGTGGCGGAGACGATCGTACACACGTGCGTCCATCTCCGCCAGGATGTCCAGGGGTGGGAACCGCGCCAGGAGCGTTGCGGCATCGAAGGATATTGTCCGATATCCTCTAACGATCCGGATGAAGGCCAATACTCTATTCCAACCTTATCTAACATAATGAACCTAGGCATGTACTTTGCCTACTAGTTCTTGAGATATAGATAACAGTATAAGGTCAATACCATCCATTCCGTCCTTATCTAACACTAGCTGTGCCCGCGTCTTTGCACGCTTGGTTATTTCTCTGGGTTAAAAGTTACCGTGTTATTACAGGACCAAAACTAACTATAAAGTACAATCATAATCATCATCATATCATGTCAGCCTTTAGAAGTCCACTGCTGATCATACTCGTAGGCCTCCCCCAAAGAGCGCCATGACGAGCGATCTTGTGCCACCTCCATCCACCGACTTTTTGCGATGGCTACAATGTCGTCGGTCCATCTTGTGGGGGGTCTCCCCACACTTCGCTTGCTTGTTCATGGTCGCCATTCGAGAACCTTTATTCCCTAGCGGTTGTCGGTTCTGCGAACTATATGGCCTGCCCATTGCCACTTCAACTTGCAAACTCTGAGAGCTATGTCAGTAACCATTGTTCTTCTACGGATTTCCTCATTTCTGATTCTATCACGTAGTGAAACACCGAGCATAGCTCTCTCCATTGCACGCTGCGCAACTCTGAGCTTTTGTATGAGACCAATATTTAGCGACCACGTCTCAGTGCATACGGCATCATCATGACATACGGTCATCACTGGCAACACGCACTGATTATAAACTTTCGTCTTGAGGCTCTGCGGTATCAGTGACGATAAGATGTGGCGTAATTTCCCGAATGCTGTCCATTCGAGTTGGATTCGTTGGTTGACCTCTTTGTCGAAGTTGGATCTACCCAGTTGGATCGTCTGACCCAAGTAGACATAGTGATCAACAGTTTCGATAATATCGTTCCCAACATAAACCGGCATGGGTACGACATGGGCATTTGACATGATGTTCGTCTTGCCCATGTTCATTTCAAGACCTATCTGATGGGAAACAATATTGAGGTCACTGAGCATTGTGCTTAGGTCTTTCCAGTGCCATGATGACTATATCATCAGCAAATCGAAGGTGAGTGATGTATTTCGTTTGTTTTGTATTGTTTTAAAGTACAATAAGTTGTCAAAATCAGACCAAGTTTTTAGTATGAACACATAACCTTTAATTTCCTTGCCGTAGTTGGGTAAAAAAAAACTATGATTCGTCTTCAGATATAGAGTATATCTGAAGACGAATCGATTGACACCTCGCTTGTAAAAATCGAACCCATAGGACGCTATGGTGGAACATCCACATAACCATATACATAGACTGTTAAACTCATTACCCTTTCCTTGCTTTGCTGTAGTCAGGTAAAAAACATTTGAATAAGTTAATGAAAAAACGTTTAAAAAAAAGCTTTTATGCAGTAGCCAAGTCATAGTGAAACATAGAATGGGCTATCACAATTAAATGCGTATACAACATTTCGTGTCTACGCTGTTAACCGTTGAGGAGTTCCCTAGTCAGGACCCAAACATGAGTGCAGCAACCATGTCATGGTTAAAACTTAAAACCAGCTGCCATAATAAAATGCGTACCTCCACATAATTTATTTTCTGCGCTGTTGATCGTTGCAGGGTTACTTTATCTGGAGCTCATCCTGGATGTCGATTCAGGTCATGCTCACCATAAAAATGCATTGTCCTCGGAAATGAACCAACGTGTGAAAATTCAACTCATAAACAAACGTTCATACATTGCAAGTTAAATAAAAGCTTTACCTAGGAGGATACATTATTATTTTTGTTAGGTCTGATAGCTTTACCAAGTACACCAGTTTTTAAGTCAAACCCTAGGCTACCCAACAATGAAAACCGTATCGCAATCATCTCAGTGTTTTTCACGCGATGCGCGAACAAACAAACAGACACGATTTTTAAAAACGTTATATTCTGTTCTTTGTTCAGACTTTTTGGTACTTACTGCTTTATTATAAGTACATAGATAATAAACCTAGGTATGTACTTTTTTTACTAGTCCTTGAGATATAGATAACAGTACCTTTCTAAGGTCAATACTTTATTTGAATCTATTGTATGTTAAGAAATGCTTTTATTTTCAAATAGTCAAACATTGACAAAAGATTAATTCTGACAGTTTGGTGCTCAAATTATCCATAGGTTCTTAATAATAAGGAAAATATGAGGAAAATACCTAGCACCTACAGCTATACCTAGTACCTATAGATATACCTAGTACCTACAGCTATACCTAGTAACTACAGCTATACCTAGTACATATAGATATACCTAGTACCTACAGCTATACCTAGTAACTACAGCTATACCTAGTACATATAGATATACCTAGTACCTACAGCTATACCTAGTACCTACAGCTATACCTAGTACCTACAGCTACACCTAGTAACTATAGCTATACCTAGTACCTATAGCTATACCTAGTACATATAGCTATACCTAGTACATTTAGCTATACCTAGTAACTATAGCTATACCTAGTACCTATAGCTATACCTAGTAACTATAGCTATACCTAGTACCTATAGCTATACCTAGTACATATAGCTATACCTAGTACCTTTAGCTATACCTAGTAACTATAGCTATACCTAGTACCTATAGCTATACCTAGTACATATAGCTATACCTAGTACCTTTAGCTATACCTAGTAACTATAGCTATACCTAGTACCTATAGCTATACCTAGTACATATAGCTATACCTAGTACCTTTAGCTATACCTAGTAACTATAGCTATACCTAGTACCTATAGCTATAACTAGTACCTACAGCTATACCTAGTACCTACAGCTATACCTAGTAACTATAGCTATACACCTAGTACCTATAGCTATACCTAGTACATATAGCTATACCTAGTACCTTTAGCTATACCTAGTTACTACAGCTATACCTAGTACTTATAGCTATACTTAGTACATATAGCTATACCTAGTAACTATAGCTATACCTAGTACATATAGCTATACCTAGTAACTATAGCTATACCTAGTACCTATAGCTATACCCCTAGTACATATAGCTATACCTAGTACCTTTAGCTATACCTAGCACCTATAACTATACCTAGTACCTATACCTAGCACCTATACCTAGCACCTATACCTAGCACCTATACCTAGCTCCTATACCTAGCACCTATACCTAGCACCTATACCTAGCACCTATACCTAGCACCTATACCTAGCACCTATACCTAGCACCTATACCTAGCACCTATACCTAGCACCTATACCTAGCACCTATACCTAGCACCTATACCTAGCACCTATACCTAGCACCTATACCTAGCACCTATACCTAGCACCTATACCTAGTACATTGGTAATATTGGATTTTACTTGGCACTAGGTATAGGTACTATATTTGGGTACTCGGTCCCAAATCTAGTACCTATTTATTTATTTAGACACTAGCTGTGCCCGCGGCTTTGCCCGTGTGGTCAATTAAAAAAATAAAACTAAAAAGTAGAAAATAAATAATAGTTTAAAAAAACTAAAAAACACGCTTTATATAAATGTTTTATTTTAAAAAAAGCGTGGGGTGCTTCTCATATCTGTCAATGAAATATTTATAACTATTGACCCATGCACCCCACGTTTTTTTTAAATATTTTTTTTTTCTTATTTACACTATTAAAATTTATTTTCTATTTTTTAGTTTTGTTTTCTATATAAAGCGTGCTTTTTAGTTATTTTTAAACTATTATTTATTAAATCAAACCTTGTAAGGCTTCGTAGTGCGATGGGCGGTAAGGTAACAAATGACGTGCAGCGTGCAGATGAAACGAAGAAAATACGTAGTTCGTATAAGTTACGTATATTCAGAATAGATTAATCTATATATATATATATATAATTATATATATATATATAGATAGATATGCGCAGAGTAATTCGATTTCAATCATATACACAGTACTATGTGTATCAACAGGACAGTAGGCAATTCAACAGACAACTTTCAGCCGCAAGGGCTTGAGAGCTGGATGTCGTGCTGAGGCAAAGCGATTAAACTAGTGTGAGCCGAATTCGAAAAATTTACAGTAATGTATTTAGCGGGACCCTTGGTTGCAGTGAATGAAATGCTTGCATCTTTTAACGTCAATCAGCGCCATCTAGTTAAATCGGAGGGAGAACTTTGATGCGTTTGGTTCATGCGCTTGAGTAGTTGATGCTGGTAAATTATGTAGTGTTACAACCTTAATTATCTTCTTTGAACAGTTTTTTTTTAATCTGATTGCTTTATTATTAGTACAGATACAACGCTCTTTATACTCTACTCTAATATCTAAGAACCATCTCGATTACCTCAGCTTTCAAACATAAATAACCGCACCTAAATTGGACTATTTGTTTGGAACCTACGATTCTCCCCCCTTTTTTCTCACCTCCCCCCTCCCCCTCCCCATATAGCTAAGAAGCATCTCAACCACATTAGCTTTCAACCAAAAAAAAAACCGCATCAAAATCGGTACATTCGTTTGGGAGCTACGATGCCACAGACAGACACACACACGCACACACGCACAAACACATACGAACACATACACAGTGATACACCCCATAAACTTATATAATACCCGTCTCATTGTTCGGGGATTAAAAATGCAAAACAGTAAGCAGTTTGGTTACCAATAAAAACAAGCCAAGAAGATGAGTTGCAAGAGGGCGCTTTTTTATGAGGGATTGTAAATGATTAAATAATGATAATTAATTTATTTCCATTTTAAAAGTGTACTTCAGGTAAAACTAACAATTTTACAAATAAAAAATAAATGAAGTACCTAAATTGACAGAATTCTTTTCTGTTTTTGAGTTTTTTCTAAATTATCCGAATTGGAATTATTGTGACCTATTTTGCTGAAACGATTTGACGGTTTATTTCAGTAAATGATAGGAGCCTTAAAAATATCGAGGAAAATGTAAATATAACGCATAAAATATGTTAATGTTTAAAAATATGGAGCAAAACATTTCAAGAAGCTCGTGATTTTGACCCAAGCACGTCTGGGTTGGAAGGCCGGCATGATCCCGCTGTGCCACACAACATCGTGCCGAGGAGGTCGAAATTATGATACAGTTTTAATGTTTTATTTATATTACATTAAAACTATCATAAATTTGAATACCTATCCCGCAGGAACCCTATATTTTTTTGGGGATAAAAATAATCCGTAATTTTAATACATAACATGAACTTTGACTGTGCCATGTTACATCAAACTCCGTCCAGTAGTTTCAGCGTAATATGTGTTCTTTTAAATAACTTTCAACCACTATTCTGCAGGAACTCATGATTTTTTCGGGATAAAAAGTGTTTTAAATGTTAATCCATAACATAATCTATGATTGTGCCAAGTTGCATCAAAATCCGTCTGGTAGTTTCAGCGTGATGCGTGTTAAAAGAGACAGACAGACAGACGGATAGACAGACATACAAAAAAAACCTTTTTTGCACTCCATATCGATTTTGACGTTTATCTCAATTATAAATTTGAAAAAATATTGAATGTACAGATTTAGCCCATTTAAGGTTTTATTATAATATAGATAGATAAATATTTATAATATAGTATAAGTTATGCCGCGAAAACTATATTTTTCAAACTAAGCCAGAAATATTTAAAATGCAAAAACAAAACCCTTCCATTTGAATACTCGCTCTGATTTTGAAATTTTAACCTCCATTTTGAACCCCATAATATCTCAACAATCGCCAAACTCATTGCTATAGCATATGTAATAGTATGAAATTCTATCGTCTAAAAAATTTCATGAACGTCGGATCAAAGTTAAAGACAAAGGTATCGTACGATGTACATGTAAAACTACAACCCGGCTAAGGTCGGGTAAAAAATTGCCGATGACACTCTTGCCTGTGCTCTTGCGATGAAGACGAATCGATTGATTATTGATACCTCGCTTGTCGAAATCGGATTAAGTTTTTAGTAACCCTTCCTTTTTTGCTGTAGTCGGGTAAAAAATAGCCTATACCTGAAGACAAATCGATAATTACCTCGCTTGTCAAAATCGGACCAATAGAGGAGGCGCTATGGTGGTACATCCACATATATACATACATACATAGACTGTTAAAATCATTACCCTTCCCTAGCTTTGCCATACTCGGGTCAAAATATGTACAAACACTGCTTCATCGAAGTTGATTTTGAGACCTTGCTGTGCTTGGATCGTTTAAGCAACCCTATCGGCTCAACCATCTTATTCCGCCGCTACTTTGCAAAATCTTATCGCAAAGATAATCATATCCGTATGAAGTAATTATTCTGATTTGTTTGATAAGAGAAATAATAAATATCGGCGTTGAGAAGTAGAGATTGCAAGTCGCAAGTTGTCCAGATCCAGACATGAAAATAGTAATTGTAGTAGTGGCTGCGTTCATAGCGTGTTAGTACCTTTCAGTTGACCGTCATAGCCAAACTTCTATAGCTCCAATTTTACAAAACATGAATCATGAATAAAACGCATGGTGCTTTTTGAAATTTTCTATTTAAATTCTGGTTCAGGCTATTTTGCTCTAACTTTTCTCATTCAGCAATCCCATCAAGATCTATGTGAAAAT
Organism: Alsophila aescularia; assembly: GCA_946251855.1. Taxonomy (NCBI): domain Eukaryota; kingdom Metazoa; phylum Arthropoda; class Insecta; order Lepidoptera; family Geometridae; genus Alsophila; species Alsophila aescularia. The sequence continues at coordinate 19,813,101 of OX276377.1, read as the reverse complement.
TTTAAGCATTTAGTGCGTGCATTCACTAACAAGATCGAGGTACTAAACTGTATGCACACGTTTTATTCAATGTTGTAAGCATGCGAATGCTTTTATGTGAAAACATTTGAGGAGCATCTACTCCTATAAACGTTAGTCATGTATCAAGCGCTATGCAATTCTGAAAAAAGCGTACCACAATAATGCTTCCCACTAGTCCAAAACACCACATCCTTACAGTTACAGCATAATAATCAACATCAACCATACATAGTCAAATTGTAGTACATAATTAATCGCTTTTGACCGTTGCAGTGTGCTCCGCCAACGCAATCTCTTTCATACCAGGGGATAACAGCCACTACGTAGAGGGCGTGTCCCGGTACGTTTGGATTCCTGACGGCCATGGAATCCCCCACTTAGTGGATCTCCAAGAACCAGTCGATGCCAATTTGTTAAATTCCAGAGATGGCTCTGACAATCAGTACTGGCTTTTCACCAGGTGAGATTATTATTTATTTATTTATTTATTCTTTATCACACAAATAAAATGTAAAAGGAGGACTTAATGCTAAGGAACCTTTTTATACTCAACGTGGACGTGCAAGAAAAATTATAGATGTGCAGTAAAAAATTAATAACGTAAAGTGATTAAAAATAGGTAGCTTTATAAACTAAAATTGAAAGAATAAATAAAACTAAAACTATGGAATACATAAGAATATTATAAGTAATACACTCATATATAAAATAAATATAATAATAATATTATCATTTATCATTGACAGGTGAAAAAGTAATAAATAAAAATATATAAAAAAACAGTTAGTAAAGAATCCATAAAAATTCAAGGAAAAAAAAAGTGAACATACCCTTAGTAGTTGGGTAAAAGTCACACGAAAAAAAGGTGTAACAGTACCAATGGGCGACCATCTGGAGCTTTTGGGTGTCGAACTCACATCAAGCCTGAATTTTGGGTCTTGAATCCAAAGCCAAGGTACTCGTAGCTGCAAAAAAACTTGGTATTGTGTCTAAGGTTAGGCGGTACTTCACACCGGGACAGTTTTTCAATCTTTATCAAGCACAGGTCCAATCTTGTATGAAGTACTGCTGCCACCTCTGGGACGGATCGGCCAAGTATCAGCTCGAGTCTTTGGATTCAATTGAGAGTCGTGCTAAGGTTGGGGATGACACTCTAGTGAAGAGTAAGCTTCAAAGTCTGGCGCATCGACATGAGGTAGCAAGCCTGTCGGTATTCTACAGATTGCATATGGAGAGTGTGCACAAGAACTGCACAACCTGATTCCCCCATCATCTTTCCATCACCGTACGACTAGACGATCAGCAAAGCGCCACCCTTTTATGGTTGAAATACCTTGCACAAGAACGAAGCGTTACGCTTCTTCATTTATTATAAGAACTGCAAAAGAGTGGAATGCCCGGCCCTCGTCAGTGTTTCCAGTAAATTATAACCCAGGTGTGTTCAAGTCAAGAGTCACTAGGTATTTACTAGGCAAGCGTGATACACCTTCGACCACATCATCGCTTTCCATCAGGTGAGATCGTAATCAAACGATTGCCTAGTAAGAAATTAAAAAAAAGAAGCTTAATTTCATATTTTATGTAAATGTTGTCGCAATAAGAGCGGTAAAATCGAACTCTGTTGGTTAAATTATATAGTTTTCAGGCACCAATTAGTTGTGTCAGTTAAATGAAGTAGGCAAGCAACCGCAAATCTTTCCGTGCAGAGTGTTTCTTGAAATGTTTACAAGTAGATCTTGAGCACGATGCCGAACGGACTCCCGCCCACATTCTGGTGAACAAGCGTGTTTTCTGCTGAACGACTTGGAACCTCTAATCTTTTCGCGCCACCATTTAGTGCATGATTCATTGTTCAGAAAATAATAATTACTCGTCGCGTAAGTGCCGTGTTCAAAGTATTTAAATCATATATTTCCATCAATCATATTTCCATCAATCCATCAATCATATATCACAAAAATTCTAGGCAAGAATCTAGATCAACTTAAAAACTATCTTACAAAGCAAATTAATTACTATCCCCGCAGAACCTTACAATTTTCCGGAATAAAAAGTATCCTATATTTAGGGTATAAGCTGTCTCCATTTTAAATTTTTATGAATATCCGTCCCACCCGTAATCGCGTGCAAGCTCCCCAAACAAACAAACAAACAGACAACGTTTCACTTTTATAATGTGTACCTAACACATTGATAAAGATTATGTGTAAAATTGTGTACCTCATAATAGTGATACATTTGTGTTTTTTTATTACCATAAGCCGTTTAGTGAACAAACAATTTAAAAAAAACTAATTTATCTTACGAAAAAATAGTTTTAGTTAGATCAAGAAGAAAATGAGAAGTTTCAAAATAAACTTTTGTTCGATTAAATGTAGTGTAATCGTGTTTTCCTCAGGTGAAAATCTAGTAATAAGACTAGAGAAATACATATAAACGTATTAGCGTGATGTTGTACTTTTGTAATTGTATGATGATAACGTTGATTACATAAATGCCCTGTTGATTAATAGTGACATAGGAACATACAAATATTATCATAATACAAATAGGTTTAACAAATCAACCTAACCCCGATTACGATGTTTATACTTATATTTGCTCAATATTTATCAGGCTAAATCCGGACACCGCACAAGTAATAGTTAACGGCGACGAAAGCACCATCACGAGCTCCAACTACGACGCTAACCTACCCTTGATGGTGGTCTCCCACGGCTGGAACAATAACGGAAACTCCGACGTCAACCTGCAAATCACATCTTCCTACCTTTCCGTCCAGGACGCTAACGTCATTGTCCTGGATTGGAGTACTCTCGCCAGCGCTAACTACGTCAGCTCTTCGTACGGAGTCGCCAGTGTCGGAGAGTACTTGGGCAACTTCCTTGTCTGGTTCATCGCCACTACTGGAAGCGACTGGAATAACGTTCACTTGGTTGGCCACAGCTTAGGAGCTCATGTCATGGGTAATGCTGGGCGCACTGCCAGCGGCCTTGCTGCCAGAGTCACTGGTAAATACACTACTAGAATATTATCTATAGCGAAGTTTTCTTGAGTTTTACCGTATTTCAATTAACGAAACCAACTATTCTTTGCTCTTACCAAATTTTGTTGTATATACATATATTCAACAAAAATTGGTAAGAGCAACTACTAGTACAGTATTATATATAGTAGTATTTATAGTTGATATTTGTCTTTATAAGGAATGGATCCAGCTGGCCCGCTATGGGGTGGGAACAGCTACGCTCTGAACACGGAAGCTGGACAGTACGTGGAGACAATCAACACTGACGGTGGTGTTCTCGGTATCTTTGACGCCATCGGTCACGCAAACTTCTACCCCAACGGCGGAAGGAACCCCCAGCCCGGATGCTGGATCAGCACCTGCTCTCACAGCCGTTCCTATCAGCTCTTCGCCTCTACAGTATCCAGCGACACCCTAGTCGGTTATACATGTACTGATACTGACCAGGCTGAGGCTGGCACGTGCACCGGAGCCACTCTTAACATGGGCAACGCTGATTTGAGCAAGACAGGGTATGTTCTTGACAATTACCTATATGCTTTTATGTAGGTAAGACTTTTTTTAATGCGTGCTTGGTAAAAAACTCTCAGATACGATACATTTTTTTAATAACTTGTGGTTACCCAAACAGACCTTAAGGTGTATTTTTTTTTCTCTTTGTGGCAAGGCTCGCTGGAAAGACTTGATTATATTGGCTCAAACCAGATATTAATGGCGTAATAGGGAGGAGGTTTATGCCCTGCAGTGGATGGAATAAGCTGCTAATGATGAAACAATGTAGTATCTACCACATTTTCAAGAACATCGGATTAACTACAACTCGGATATCGAATACATACATACAAACGCCAGTTTATCCAGGTTGACGTCAATGTAATTATTGTTCATATCTGATATCAAAATGTGAATGATGGGAGATTAATAATCTTAGGTTATCTTATAAATATTTGTTCATATTGATAATCATCTCTAAAATTTTCCATCGTTCTTTTTCAGAAGCGGTATTTTCGGCCTTACAACCGGCAGCTCTGCACCTTACTAAAGTAACTGACTGACTTAGAATTAAAACAAATCATGACAACTTTAAAATATCGTTTTATTATTTAATATTAAGTTTTGCCGCCCGCCGCTACTATAGTAGCACCTAGCGTAAATATTCTAAGTGTAGCACGCATGCGAGCGCTAAACAATGAACCCAATTACAAGTGGTAATGCCAAAGATTTCATACTTATATTAAAAGAAGAAACCTCTGTCTGTCTATCTGCTACCTTTTCACAACTGAATCGATCTTAATGATATTTGGTTTGTAGGTATTTTGATTTGGAAAAGCATAAGATACTTTCAATGGCGATAAACTGTAGTCCGCGCGAACAAAGTCGTGAGCAAAAGCTAGTAACTAATACAAGGAAATAGAAAGGTCACCCCAAACATTGTATATAACCATTTATGTTCAAAACTCCATTTCAAAGTTTATTAATGCCACAGATACCCTCGGCACAGTTTTTATATCGTACCTACTTAACATCTGACCCTCATACATGCGAGTACGAAGAATGAAAGACACTGAACATTTGAACACAAACTTAAGTTTCCAGCTACAATAGTGCCCGAGATCCTTTCACAAAGAGTGATCAGAGCTGCATTCCTTTAAAGCTAAGAAACATCTTGACAACCCATGCTTAAAGATATATAACCGCACAGATATCAGTATATTCGCTTGGAAGCTACGATACAAAATTATCGCCTTTTGTTTTGCTTCGGGGTTTAAATTAAGATATTTTTACCCGACTACAGCAAACAAGGGAAGGGTAATGAGTTTAACAGTCTATGTATGTATGCATGTATGTATGTTTGTATGTATGTATCTATGTATGTGGGTATGTAGATGTTCCACTATTGGTTCTATTTTGACAAGCGGAGGGTATAGAGAGAGTGTCATAGGCTATTTTTTATCCGACCGCAGTTGGGTTTTAGTTTTTGAAGTTATGACTTGTATAGTAAAAGTAACTTGACAAATCCATAAACTTTATGTACTAATCATATAAGATCGAATCCTAATAATAGGTATATTACTGTCAAAAAGATAGTCGAAAAGTCCACACAATGTTAAAAAAACGTAATCAACTAACTGTTTGATCAATTATATCTTTACAACATTATTAATTGACAAAACAAATCATATCACACCACAGCTCGTACTAGATAAAATAGCTATATTAATAGTCTGACAGCTACCTCCACAATGACTACACTAATCTATTCTCTTCTGTACTGAGTAAATGTATAAATTGTATAAATCCATGGATGCATTGCATAATAGTAGTTTATGAAACGGTTGCATAATGAAGGGAATTAAAACACGAGAGTGAGTTTAAAAAACGACGTACCTAGTTATGTGCCGTTTCATACACAACTTTATCTACACTCATGCAATAGGAACTTACATTTAATGAGAAAAAAAAGTCGTAATCTTTTCTTGATTTTGCTGGTATAAGCTCGTTCGTTCTGTTCGTTGCTGTTCGTGGAGTCAAATTCTCCTCACGAACACTGTTTACACATGTTTAACACATCTTTGTCACGTTTTTATTCAGGATAAAACATTTGATCAACATAATAATATAAATAAAATTGGTTAGGTACTAATGTTAAGTAAATTATGGCGCCATAATCCAGTCCACAGTGAATTCGCGCGCATACGGTCTAACACACGCCCACGAAAACCCTCTTAGGTGCGGAGCCTTAACGGTGCTTTAATGGTAAAAAATATATATTGAAAAATCGTTTTCAAAAATCAGTGTAATGTTTTTTTTTCTTATTAGATACGTGCCGTGTGTAATGTATATCATTATGCCACCATTTTTGAGTTCATAATCGGGGTTTTACGATATGAGTGTCGATAAATTTCATTGTCTACTCTCATACGGAGACACCCTTGCGTTATCTATTTTTTTGTACTTATTACTTATGATAAGAATTTTTATAGCCTCAAAGGAGGTTGATTTGTTTTTTCTCTTCCTCTTCAGCTTCTCTTTCTCGTTATCAAATATTTATTTCATAAATCAACCTTTAAAGTGAGTAGGTATTAATTGACGACCTTCCAATCTTATAGTCAAAAAGTAAATAAAGAAAGAAGTTTTGCAGCGCGCGGCGTAGACATATGCTACGACTTTGCTACGACGTCAATTGAACTTAGGAATTATTATTATTCAATTAAATAATTATTCAACTGAGTTGAATAGCACTTGGCTCTTATTCTACGTTATTCAATATCTTTAATCACGGTAGAGTTGATAATTCCGTACCTACCTTGTTTTATAGAGTAAACATGATTTTATCAGTATGTGTTCGTTGGCGCGCCTTATTAGATCGGAGAATCTATTTTTTTCTAAATTAATGTTTTCCAAATTCCTATATTTATCAACTAACAACTTACTACTACAAAATAAAACTAGCTAACTACTACATGAAACAGTAGGGCAACCCACAAGCTAACAGGAAGCCCAAGTGTGCCTGTATTGAGACGTTACATTATCATGTTATAATTTTTGTTAGAGAGAGGAAATTAGGTTTGGGACAACAATTTATCAGCGACAAATAAAAGTAAAAACTTACTATCGGTAAGTTTTAAGGCTATAGAATATAATTTATTCACATAAAATAGAGATAGATTTATTTATTTATTTAATTAGGATCATCAACAAAAAAAGCAGTAGATTACGCATCTATTTCGTCATACAATACCCTATGCGTAGATCTACTCTGTCAGATAGATAGGAAGGGTACTTGATACTTGATGCGCGGGCTATTTTCCGCAATTAGGCCGTATGTCGGCCCTTTTTGCGTGATGGGTGGTGCTGCTCGTCAGTGCAGCCACCCGATGTCCTCCAGGAAGGCCAGCAGCTCCTGTATTCTGGTGCAGGCCTCCTGTATTCTGATGCAGGCCTCCTGTAGGGTTCCTGGTGCTCCCAGGAAATGCGCTCTACCGCGCGCAAGTCCGAGCCTCGCCTCGCCAGTTCATCAGCCGCATCGTTACCTCTAGATCCGCTGTGCCCCTTTATCCATTGGAGAGTGACTCGCTTGTCTTTACTAACCTCCTCCAGTAGATTGTGGCACTGTATAATTAGCCCCGAGGAGTGTACGTTCTGTTGAAAAGCTTGGAGAACTGCAGCACTGTCTGAGAGTATTCTGATATTAAAATCAGTTACCTTTCTACGTAGTACTGCAGTTGCCGCCTGGATTATACCTACACATTCCGCCTGGAAGATGGAGCTGTGTGAACCCAGGGTTGCTGCTATGTGTATATTTAGATCGTCCGAGAATGCGCCCGTTCCAGTCTCTGTTTTCATTTTGGAGCCATCAGTGTAAATCATAACTTCATGTGTGTTTGAACTATCACTAGACTCCTCATATAGTTGTACTTTATAGCTTATGACGAATTGATGTTGTTTTGGCACCCTATCGTAGATGGAGAGTATGAATGGGTTTCCCTCTGCATACTCCTCTATGATGTTCGTGTGTGATGCCTGTTTGTTTTGCTAACAGAGACTAAGTGCCCTAAGCCTGTAAGCAGATGCAGCAGCTACCTGTTGGATGTGAAGCTGTAACGGCTGCAATCCAAGTAATGCCTCAAGTGCTGCCGTGGGGGCAGTTCTCATACATCCAGTTACAGCCACACAAGCCAGCCTCTGGAATAGTTTGCTAACAGTGGTGCTCTGTTTGGTTCTTGGCCACCAAACAAGAGCTCCATAAGTTATTGAAGGCCTGATCACAATATTATACAGCCATAAGGTAATCTTTGGACTCAGGCCCCATGTTTTCCCTATTATTCTTCAGCATTGCAAAAATGAGATAGTAGCTTTGTTTATTTTACTCTGCAGGTGTTTAGCCCAGTTGAGTTTACTAAGGTGATACCCAGATACTTTATCTCTTCAGTCAGGGTCAACTGAGTATTGAAAAGGTAGGGCAGTGTGTACCTACCTAAGTTTATTTTATTCGTGAACATGACTAGATTGGTTTTTGTTGGATTCACGGTTAATCCAAGTTCTGTACCTTTAGAGCATTATTCATGATATCACAAGACACGCTGGTAAAATGTCCAGACACAAGAATCGCCAGATCGTCTGCGTAGCCAACCGTGAGGAAGCGTTGGTTATTCAGATAGGAAGGGTATACTCGTGGCCCGCAGTATACAGGCTGGAATTTAAAAGGCTGTCGGTCACAGAGTACATTATACATGGAGGAAAAGTACCATGAATATTGATGACAGTGAATTTGACGCATTCTTTTATTTTTTAAATTTATTATAACAGCATAAATATAATTTTGAAAACTTGCTTACCGCAGCCGGGAATCGAACCGACAAAAACTCCAAAATCTTCAGCATGTTATTAATCGACTTTTGAAAAGGAGACGGTTATATGTTCGGCTGTATGTATGTTTTTTTTTATGCCACCAATCGGCAGGGTAAATGATGAGGACCAAATGTCCTAATTTACGGAAAGATTGAATCTAACATTTTAATAGCCCAATGGATAAAATGAAACCAGGCGTTGCGTCAGAGCTCATTGGTATTAAGTAATGGGATGGGATTTTGTAACAGTATCTTGGCTTCTCCTTCATCGGAGGGGGCCGGGATACTGCTCAAGTTGTACTTGTTTATTTTTGGTGGTAGATAAATACCTATTTATGGGTTATAGTATACAATATTAGATGATCTGCCATACGGGGGTGACATTATCAGAATGCTGATAAAACTCCCATGCAAAATAATTAGTTATTATGAGAATCCAGATCAGGGGCCTAATTCTCTAATTTTAAGACACCAATTCCACGCCAATTCCACGCCGCCTGCATGGAATTTGTTCGTGATTCCACGCAGGCGGCGTGGAATCAGCGTGGAATTCGCGTGGAATTGGCGTGAGTGGTCATACAGAATCCAGGCCCAGCACCAAGTGGGAGTATTACTAGTTTTAAGCAAAATCAGGTTGGTAGGTAGGTAGGTAGGTAAGTACCTACTAAGATTAAATTACAGATTTCATTTAAGACACTTAATGATTCTTACAAACTCTTGATCTTTAACATTGACAAAGTCGATAGATGGCATAAAATTACAAGATATAGTTTTTTGAAATTTTGCTCAGTTTTATCCCCGCAAGTCATGTTTTCAAAAATCTTATAATTAATTCTATATCAGCATTCTGGGCACTTTCCCTTCCACCAAAGGGGTCTTAGATTAATAGTTTTGTGTTTATAGTCAAGTTATATTTATTTATAAATGAACGTTTGTTTTTATAATTCTTATCCTGCAAATAAATAAATTCCAGAAATAAAGGAATGTTTCCTGTTAATAAAATTCGCCATCATCAATATTTAAGATACTTTCGCCCCACCAGCCTTTATATTCCACTCTGTATAAAAAATCTTCTTACATAAAATAACATTCCAACATCTCAAGTTTCGTAGGTCAATACGAGTACGTAGGTTCGACGACTTTCAGCCTCCCGAACAAGCTGGATTCCGGAAGGGCTTTAGCACCGTAGACCACATCCATACGCTCCGGTAGATTATACAGAAGACCGAAGAGTATAATCGGCCACTATGTCTAGCGTTTGTGGACTACGAGGAAGCCTTTGATTCAGTCCAGATCTGGGCAGTGTTACTGTCATTACAGCGGTGTCAGCTTGACTACCGGTACATCGATGTGTTGTTTGTTTGTTTGTCGTATGAGGTAGTGCTGGCCTCTGATGTCAGAGTTTGTCAAGCCGCCCGAGGGCATCTGACATGGCTTAACGACTGCTATTAATCAATAACAGCCAGGACCGGCAGCTTAACGTGAACCTCCGAAGCACGGAGCGATGGAAAACCGCACATTACTTAGAAATGTCATTGGTGCGGAGCCTAGGTTTTGAACCCGGTATCGTTGGATTCTAAATTTCACTAAAGAACCGTTAGGCCACCATCACTCATCGAAGTGTTGAAGTGTTTGTATAGCAAGGCCACCATGACTGTCAGTCTCCAGGATCAGAGCACGAATTCTATCGAATTGAAAAAAGGGGTGACAGGGAGACGTTATTTCTCCGAAACGGTTCACCTTTGCACTGGAAGATATATTCAAGCTTCTGAACTGGAATAGATATGGTATTAACATCAATGGCGAATGCATCACTCACCTTTGATTTGCTGATGATATAGTCATCATAGCAGAAACCCTGGAAGACCTTGACCTTAATATTGTTTCTCAACAGGTAGGTCTTAAATTAAACATGGGTAAGACGAACATCATGTCAAATGCCCATGTCGCACCCATGCCGGTCTATGTTAGGAACGATATTATCGAAGCTGTTGATCAGTATGTTTACTTGGGTCAGACGATCCAACTGGGTAGATCCAACTTCGACAAAGAGGTCAACCGATGAATCCAATTCGGATGGGCAGCATTCGGGAAATTACGCCACATCTTATCGTCACTGATACCGCAGTGCCTCAAGACGTAAGTTTATAATCAGTGCGTGTTGTCAGTGATGACATACGGCACTGAGACGTGGTCGCTAACTTTTTGTCTCATATACAAGCTCAAAGTCGCGCAGCGTGCAATGGAGAGAGTTATGCTCGGTGCTTCACAACGTGATAGAATCCAAAACGAGGAAATTCGTAGAAGAACCAAGGTTACCGACATAGCTCGCAGAGTTTGTAATTTGAAGTGGCAATGGGCAGGCCATATAGTTCGCAGAGCTGACAACCGCTGGGAGATAAAGGTTCTCGAATGGCGACCAGGAACAAGCAAGTGAAGTGTAGGGAGACCCCCCACACGATAGATGGACGACATTGTAGCCATCGCAGGGAGTCGGTGGATGGAGGCGGCACATGACCATTCATCGTGGTGCACTTTGGGGGAGGCCTATGTTCAGAATCAGAATCAGAATTATTTATTCACAGCAGTAGACTGCTAAAGGCTGAAATGATGATGATACTGACCTCAAGTTTCAACTATTGTACGTACCAGTGAATGTTACGCATATTATGTAAGCTGAAAAAAGTAAAAAGGACTACTAGCGTAACTTATAAAAGATAATGTAAATATAAGTTTTATTAAATAATTCAACCTTACGGCATAAAGACTTGCAGAGTTGCAGCATAAATAATAAAATTCCCTCGAAGTTCTAGTTTTTTTTACAGATATTCCTATTCAATGTTGCTAGTACATAGCTGTCAGGCACTCTATACTTTCCATCCATTACGCCAATACGGATTGAGCGTGTTTGAACTTATGACGAAGAGATATTTGGTCTACAAGACAAAACAAATGTCAATTGCAAACAACATGTAACATCATGCTTATAGTGTAGACTATGTGAATAATTACTAAATCGATAAACGGTTATACCGTTAATAGTTGTTTTTATGTTTGTTATTAACATAACACTGTTTATATTATTCGATATTTTTTACAGTTACAGATTATTACTACATTCTCACTCAAAAAGTCTTAGCAACACGCATCACGTACTGAAACCTCCAAGTTTTATCTGACCTTTTTTGTTCCAAAAAAAAATCCTACGCTAAAAACAAAACTTATTTATTACTAGCTTTTATTTATCTTGAAGGCCTATATATCTATGTATCTTCTATACATAGAATAAAGCAAAATGTACGAAGAAGTCTGTACAATGAAGATAGTTAAAAGAAAACAAGTTTTAGTGTACTTAAAATAAACTACTGAACAAGAATATAACATTTTGCAAATCTTGTCTGTCTGTTTGTTTGTCTGTTGTTCTCAAAAACGGTTCTTGACCGTCACATAGTAAGCAAACCGTACGATTAATCCGTAAATAAAACTGTTAAAAGTATGTTTGAAGTAACATTTTTAATAAGTGTGTAATATTGTTATGAAGCTAATTGAACATCTTATCTGGTGGTGTTTGTCCCATTCCAATTCATCCAGGGAATAGTGAATACAAGCAATAACATTTTTCAAAACTTGTGCATTCATCGTATATCTGCAGCCCGATTCCATAACTTGGCTTCAATCGAATTCTCAGTCTCGCAACCACTAATGCCTTGCGATAGAGTCGAATTTGCTATGAAAAAAGTGATAATCCCATTGTAGCCAAGTTATGGAATTGGGACTCTGGGCCCCGACCACAGAACTTGGCTTCAATCAGACAGATTGACACTTTTTTCATAGCAAAATCGACTCTATCGCAAAGCATTATTGAATTTGATGGTTTGAAACCGATATGATCAACATTGCGTAATAGCACTGCTGGGGCCCGACCACGTAACTTAGCTTCAATCGGATTGTCAGTATCGATATCACTAATGCCTTGCGATAGCGTCGAAATTGCTATGAAAAAAGTGATAATCCGATTGTAACCAAGTTCTGTAATCGGGCCACTGATCAACGACAACGCGATCGCTATCTGTACCATTACATACTGCATAGTAACTTCGGTGTGTATAGGTGCGTTGCGCCTGGCAGTCGTCTATTAGCATAGCGCTTGGGTGATCTTTTGGTTTAGCTAAGGATTAGGTATTCCTGTCTCAATAATAGAAGCGAGAGCTTCTTTTGGTTGCAAAACTGCAATTCCAAATAAGGATTATATGAGCTGTGATGGCTGCAAGCAGAGGTATGATTTGCAGTGTGCTAACATGTCGCCTAAGCGTTTTAAGAAGCTGACGCTGGAGAAGAAACGTAACTGGAGATGTCCTGAGTGCAAGAGCAAGGTACCAAAACGGGAGAACAGCAACACGCCTGTTCGTACATTGTCGACCACATCACAACTTCCAAAGGCGGCGGACGAGACTGACACCGAACCCCTGTCGGATAGCTCAGGCGTGACAACGCGTAGACAAAAGGCTCGCTCTCCTATTGCTCCCTCTCCTGGTTATATTACTGAGGAGACATTAAGAAACATTTGGAAAAATGAAATGAGAAAGGAGATGGAAACCATGCTCGAGACCACTATTAAGAGGACTGTCTCTATCCACGTGAAGACTATAAATGATCAATGTTCGGGATTCCAGGAGTCTATTGCCTTCTTCAGCACGCAATATGATTACCTCAATAAGGAAATTATCGATTTAAAGAAACTGCTTGGTAATTCCTCCTCCGAGTAAAAAACCGTAAGGAAAAGAATAAAAACCTTAAGGATCATCTTGGTGTATGTGTGTCTCGTGTCAGGGTCCTGGAAGAGGAAAACCTGAAGCAACAGCAATGGGTTAGGTTGTCACTGGTATTCCAGAGAAAAATGATGAAATCCCGACTGACATAGTACGGCAAGTGACTCGGCACATAGGCGTCGCCATTCATTCTTACGACTTAGAGTTCGCCCACCGAGTGCAGCCGCGGCGTATGGCCACTGCTGCCTGCGCGCGCCCCTTTGTCGTCCGTCTGAGGTAGCGTTCTGTGAAGGATCAGATAGTGGTTGCCGCGCGCAAGCACCGCAACTTGACTGCCGGGGAGATGGGAATGGGAGGCGAAACTGACAGGGTCTTCATAAATGAGAATCTCACCAAAGACAGCAAAATGCTGCTTAGTGCATGTAAAGCAAAGGAAGCTAATTACAAGTACATCTGGACAAAAAACTGTCGAGTTTTTGTTCGCAAAAACGAGGGATCTCCTCCTATCCCCAAAAACTCGTCATCAGACCTGGTCAAAATAGTATAAGCTACTTTTTAAAATTTCTATACGTAAGCCTTTGTCTGTGTTATTTTGGTAAACTACTGTATTTGTGTACCTGTATGTGTGGTATGTACTTGCGAGTGGATTTGTTCATACAACAAATGACACTATACTATAACTATTAATCGTATTTTTTATATATTTTGAACACTAGCACAATTTACAGTATATACAAAACACATAATTACATACTTCTGTTGCAAAACATAGCTTTACAATCTTTTACAAATATGTCTTATGCCTCATTTAGATTAAGTGAATACATATTTTCAGACTCTGATGTTTTGATTGTTGGTGTGTACTGTGGAGTAACAAATTCATGTACTGCGTATGTTTCATTGCCGTTTTTCTTGAAAGCATATAAACTTTTCATGTCAATGTTTCTAAGCCTAGATCAAGCGCCGTATTCAATAGAAAAAACTTGTTCTGTTTTTTCCGTAAGTGTGGATACTCTATTGTATTCATAAATATGTATCAATGTTGTATCAAAAATACAAATTTCATCCTAAATGTTTCTGGTCATACGTTAAATCCAAGCGAACAAATACCTCTAACTACCCGCAACGGATATTTTGTGATCATGTGCCACTCGATACACAGATTGACATTTGCACCGCTTTCAATAAAAAAATTGAGAATTATTTTAATAAGCCAGTCGATACCTACCTTCTGAAGCAGCTAAGTGACTAGTCATACCATCATTCATAGAATAGAAGTTCATAATAACAAAAAAGCTTCTACAAAATCTATACGTAACAAAAGGAGCTGGGAGTGATAATATCCCACCATTATTTTTCGTTAAGTGCGTTGTGTCCTCCCATATCATTGATACTCGTACTTAACCGATGTCTTTAAAATGGATACTTTCCTAGCATTTGGAAGCAAGTCTATACCAATTCATACAAAGGGATCAAGAACAGCCATTGAAAATTACCGTCCCATCTCCATTCTTAATGTTTTGAGTAAATTGTTTGAAAGGGTGGTTCATACTCGCATATACCCCGTTTTATCTACCTCGATCCCCATAAAACAGCATAGCTTTATGAAAGGGCGATACAAGAGCTACAAATACAAGAGTTTTTATTGATCATGTTACTAACAGTATGGAAGGAGGTTCTCAAGTGGATGTGATTTATACGGACTTTGAGAAGGCTTTTGACCGCGTAAACCACATCATACTCCTGCATAAGCTTTATGAGCTTGGTATTCGAGGCAACTTGTTAAAGTGTACGGAATCCTACTTGCGCAACCACTCTCGGGCAGTGGTTGTGGGTGGCTTCTGCTCGAATTTTATTTAAATACCTTTTGGAGTACCACAGGGTTCCATTTTGGGCCCTCTTTTGTATGCTGATGACACCAAAATCTACATGAAAGTTCAAAATCAGTAGGATTGTCTGAACCTACAAACAGATCTAGACAAATTGGCCATATATTATGCTAAGAATCGCTTAGGCATTATTATTAGTAAATGCTCATTTGTTTCGTTTACGCAGAAAAAACGATATATGAATACCAAATTAATGGTATTAAGATAGGCAAAGTAAATTCTGTTAGGGACCTGGGGGTAATTATAGACACAAAGCTTTCATTCTTTGACCATGTGGATTCAGTGGTTGGTAAGGCTTATAGAAGCTTGGGCTTCATATTGAGAGTTAGTCGTCCATTCTCTGATATTGGTTGTCTGAAGGTCTTGTACTATTCATTTGTTCGAAGCTTCTTGGAGTACTGCAGTCAAGTGTGGAATCCGCAGTACCTTATATATATTCATAGCCTAGAGAGTATTCAGAGCAAGTTTATAAAACACTTATATTATCGGTGTTATCGTGGGCGTGATGAGGTTTATGATTATCAGGGTGTATGTTATCACCATCATCTTACTACCCTAGAAAATCGACGCAGTATAGCTGACGTGTCACTTCTTCATGGTTTGTGCAACGGCTGCATAGATTGTCCGGAGCTAGCGTTAAAAATCTTACAATTTTCTATGCCAAAAAAGCGAACAAGACATACACCCCGTTTTTCTGTCTCTCACTCTACTAGTAACTATGCCCAAAATTCACTTGTTAGTCGGTTGCATAGGAACTACAATAAAATATTCGGAGGCATTGATATTTTCCACACCAGTAAATTTGTATTCAAACGGAGGTTCTCCTTGTCATTAAAGAACGCGATGAGGCCAAGTATGGGGGCAATGTCGGGAGGTAACCAAACTTACACATCCATATTCACACGCATGTACATACACACTTCTAAAAGCCATTTTATACTTTTTGTTATATGTAATTTTGAATAATCTTTGAGGTACCGTTTTATATTATAATTTTTGTACAAAGTTGTATTCGTAAAAGGTAAATCTTTCATTGGCTTTAAGTTTAGTTATAAGTTATACAGGGCTGTGGATTTTGTATGAATAAATAAATAAAGTTTGTACGCATGCTCGCAAAAATACGCACTATGCGTTATACCGCGGCTTTGTACGCGCGAACAAATAAGAGCTGAATACTGGCCCTCGTCCAGTCCAGATTTAAATCCCTTGGACAATATTGTAGTCAGTACTAGTGAACATGGCCTGCCCAAAACGTCACTTGAATCTCTCAAGACATCTTTAGAGCGAGTGGGAGCCAACTTCCCCGTGGAGTCGTAATTCCAAAGGTTCGAGGTAATTTTACCATGTGATTTAGTAAGTTACTTTGGGGAGGGGAATAGAGTTGATTGAGACTAACTTATCTATTTTGAAAAAGGTTTTTTGTTATTTTTTGTACTCTCTTTTGAAAATCCAAAAATGCAGTTACCAATTTTATTGTTACAGGACTGTCTACAAAAAGGAGTATGTGAGTTTCTTTGTTTCACCATAACTGAACAGGTTTGGATGTATGGGGTATCGTTAGAATCGCTACATCATCCCGAGTGACATAAGCTATACATGTTTTTTTTAAATGTTCATTTTTTGGCAGGCCAGTCGTATTTTTTCTCTTTATTTGATGATAGATAGATAGATAGATAGATAACTCTTTATTGAAACACACAAATAAAAATCTTAAAACTAAAAAAAATATTATTAATAATAAAGTGTCACAATGGGCGGTCTTATCGCTCAGAGCGATGAGATGATGTACTTGTTCCAAATAGACCCAATACTTCTAAGAACAAAAGCTTCTGAATACAAAGAAAATTGTACCCTTGATGCCCCATTATTTCGCTCAACCTGTATATTCCAGTATAGATATGAGATCCATACTGGTGTATACAGGTTAATGTTAGCCTATATAGCTATAAGTATAAGTATAGGTATAGGTTTAGGAAAGTATAAACTCTATAGACCTTAAGCATTAAAAGACAAGTAAAACTTTCGAATAGTAAACGTAGTGCTTAAGACTGTACAATAAAGCAAATAGGATTTATTTTCCCAGTAATAGACCCTGATAGAGTCTATAATGAAACTACGTGTAATGTACAAGTACACGTAGTATATCTTGTAGGCCTTATCTTGAATAGCATTCAACTACGCATGGGGTAAAAGTGTGCCTAGTGGAATGAAATAGGTGTACATCGGTTCAGTGTGAAGTTTCGTGTGTAATCGTGGTGTAAGTCGTGGTAAATAACACATGTTCACGTAGCTCGGTAGCTCTAACCCGGTCTACAAACATCGTTCTAGGAATAATCATTTCACTAGAGCGTGAGAATGAAAGCTCGTAGGTACGACTAAAATGATGAATCATAGATATGAATGTTAAAAGTAAACAAACTTTTAAACCTACCTAGTGAAAATATTAACTTAGATACCGTTCACATACTGGTCTGCTCTAAGGCCTGAAACTCTGAAATGCTCCTTGCACCCGTAGCAGGGGAAATAAAATATAGTTTAACTTCGTGGTAAACATTTCCCTTTAGTCGCTGAATTTTTATAGGCCATTTTTTGCGCGTTTTTCGAGTAGTATAAATACCCATAGAACTGAGAAATTGGTGTGCATTCGTCAGTAACCAGTTCGCAGAAGCTGTCGAAACAAAGAAGCTCTCCTACAAGTGACCATACCTTAGGCTGATAGATACATATCACTCAAAAATGATGAAAGCACTTTGGCAGAAATTTATTGGCATCAAGGCATCCAAAATTACTAACATTAATGGTCCAGACATCAGTCTGTCTTGTCAATGCTACCAACCTAACAACATAACGGGTAGAGTAGTGCTTGCTTGGGTGTATTTTTGACATCGATAAAACAGGCATGCCCTCGTCGAGTCTTCATATTAACCAAAGTCGGCCCCAATAAGCCCAACGTTGTTTTCTCACAATGCAACAACGTTGTGCTTATTGGATACCCATTGCAACAGGTAAATGTGGAGCCATGAATTAAAACACTTCTGAACGACGGAACATTTTATTTATATTACTTTTTTACAATATAAAAACGAAAATGGATCTTGCAAACATAAGCAAGCTTACCTACTAGTGCTTCACTCCAAATTGAGACCTTGCAATGTACGAGTAACCATTTTCTCACGCAATCACACTCATAAATGTATAATTATTACGACTGGTCTCTATAGGTACATATGCATGCTGTATCCTCATTTTCTGCATCTGTAAATAAATAATTATGATGATCAATGATAAGGAAATACGATATAAGCACAGCGGTGACAGTTTCTGCGTCTGTAAATAAATAATTATGATGATGAATGATAAGGAAATACGATATAGGTAGCGTTAGTGTATATATTCTGTGATATAGGTAGCCTTACCAAACCTAAGATAGCTTTATCGATAGTTAATAGTTCTTTGATATTGCGCATCCCTAGTGTTAAAACAATAATATGAAAAATCAACAAAATTATCATCTAACGTCACGTTGATGGGACGTGGTACTAAGCAATATCTCAAAAACAAGTCTATACAAAAACTTTAAGAGTATTGGTGCTACCTACTTTTGCCTTGGTTTTTAATATTCTAGAAGAACATAGGATGCTTTTTTTCGCGATAAACAGTAGTCCGCGCGGATGAAATCGCAGGCAGGAAAACTAGTACTGAATAAGATCCTAAATTATGTAGGTAGCCTACCTAATAAATAACTGTAACTAAACTGAAAAAAAAAACTTCGCATGGTACCCATTTAGTTTTTTTAGGACTTATGGCCTGTACTGCTTGGGATATTCTGTGCATTTCCCCCTGACAGCTCTCGCTGATATAGTGTTCCAGTGAAGCAAATTTAACTGGTACCAGCCTATGTATCGGGTATGTAGGTATTACCTATTAATTTCTTCCGAGGTTAAGGTTAGACCGTTTAACTAATACAGGGAAAATTAGACAATGAATGCAATATATTATTTATCTTCATTGTCCAATAACTAACTTAAAAGCTAAAAAAAACAAGCCTGCCCTGCCAAAAAATAATGTATGCTAATAAATTATATACTGTTGGAATGTGCTTATCAAGGCCTTCAATTTGATACCCAGATTGTAAATATCGAAGTTTTCTTTTTCGAATTTGTAAATGTTGCCATACTGCCGCCATATTGTTATTTTTTCTAATTAATATAGCCTATGTTACTCCGGGGGATGTAAGGATTCTAACGATACCAAACGTCTAAATCTGTTAAGGCATTTAAAAGTTATGGTGGTATAAAGAAACTCACATACAAACATCCATGAATGCTAAAAATTTCCTTTTTGTTCTGATTTTCACGACTGGCGCGAACTCCACTTAAAACACATCTTCTGTAGCTTTAGAAAGTTGGTGGCTTTTTGAAATTATCATACAAAGCAGTTTAACACTATAAACAATGATTCTTCAAAGAAAACACAAAATAGCACGCTAAACAATAAAATGAATAAAATTAAAATTTCGCAATAATTTAATTTTTGAATTTTCATAGCTAATTTCAAAAAATTTTTTTTTATTATCTTCACAATACACATGAGAGAAAGAGAGAGCGTTCTTTGCAAACAAGTGGGATTCTAGTACCACAAAGAGATTGTACCAAAGAGTATAGTAACATTATCATGATTGGACTTTATAGTTCGTTCTTTTTGGTTCGTTCATTGAGATTTGAAAAACAAATTAAGTTCACTGTTCTGCCAAAGTCCATACATTAGAGACAAGTTTGAGAATTTATTCGTAAGTATGAATTCAACACTAAACTTCACAATATAATACGCTAAACTGGTTGTCTGATAAGATATCGGTGTCTAAATGATTCTCGCCATCTTGGCGGTGTACCTGCCACAGGCAGATAGCTTAATCCGCCATTAAATTAACTGCGTAGCCTTTTAATTGAATGGCGTCATTCAACTAACGGCCTGAATGTAATTCAGCTGTATGACATCTAATGACCTGGCTGGCTGATTGCTTAGGCCATTCATAAAATAGGGTGTGTGTGTGTGTCTAACAAAAAAAATACGGAGTTCTATGAAACATAGCAGTTTGCAAACAGGCAAATTTTTATATAGTTTTTATGTTCAACTTAATTAACCTACCTAGTTTTTTAAGCGCAATTCTATCAAACATAGAAGTTCGCAAACAGACGAGGGACAGCTAAATTGACTTTATTTTTGACACTACGCTCTTCCATTGTAGTACTCGTTTTTTTTTGCGTAAACGCAATGAAACAGTGAGAAACACCTGCAATATTGTTAATTGCCATATTGACCACAGACTACGAATATTGACAGTGTATGGGCTTCAGTGCCAGTCGGTAGAAAGTGGAACTAAATTTAAATGACTAGGCTAGGCAAGTAGTTAAACGTGATAGATCCAAATCATTTGCCTAGCTGTTTAATTGAATTGCTGGATATCATTCAGGTAGTTAATTGAACAACAGTGTTTAGTAAACAGGCTAGGCATTTAATTAAACGGCGGCGATATACCTACACCTTACCTGTAAGCGGTTCTTTGCCGTACCTACTATGCCTTAGCTTGTGTTATTGGAAATAAATTAGATCGATGCGATAGACTATTTATATTTAATCGACTTCACAAAAGGAGACGGTTATATGTTCGGCTGTAAATATGTTTTTTTTGTTATGATTTATCTTTGTACTTGTGGTGTCCAATAAAGAGTTAATCTATCTATCTATTTAATTCTGTGTACTTCCCTCTAGGATCAAGCTGTGACCCCTGGTGAAACCATATCTTAAGACAAGCACAAATTAAAATAATATATAACCCCTGGCGGGGGGCCAGGGGTCCCCCCCTCCCCATTATAGCTAAGAACCATCTCGTTAACCATCTCGTTAACAGCTTTGAAACCTAAAAAACCTACGATTCTCCCCCCCCCCCTTCCCGCCTTCCCCCCATGATAGCTAAGAACCATCTCGTTTACCCCAGCTTTCATACATAAAAAACCGCAGCTAAATCGGTCCATTCCTTTGGAAGCTACGATTCTCACCCCACTTTTCTCACCTCCCCCTTCCTCCCTCCCCATGTAGCTAAAAACCATCTAAATCACATCAGCTTACAAACAGAAAAAAACGCATCGAAATCGGTCCAGTCGTTTGGGAGCTACGATGCCACAGACAGACACACACACACACACAGTGATACACACCCTTAACTATATAACACCCGTCTCATTGTTCGGGGGTTTGATTTTCGTCCCTCGAATTTTGACGACGTCCTTTCATTTTGTGTTGTTCTCGCGTACATCAGAATTTTTACTTCTACGCTAATAAATTAATACGCGAAATAACAGTTTTCACATAGGTAAAGCACATGGGCCTTTGATAAAGCCATCTTAATGTATGACGTTACTCCTCTGATGTGGACATGCTGGCATGTTGTCGTACCTACGACCGACACAAACACAACAATGCGAGCAATCGATTTGGTCGTCGATAGATATATATAGTTCAGATAAACATCGATATCACATTATGAAATCAATGTCCATAAAATACGACTCTGTAGACATATAAATAAGTACAAGTAGGTATATAACAGAAAAATCGATGCGGAAAGATTATCTTTTATTCACATCATATCTGTATAATATAACATTCCATTGATCAGAGTGCCTAATCATAAAACAACATTCAAATTTGAATCGGAATTTCGTACCTTCGAAATAGATAAGAGGTTTTAAATCATACTAGCGACTCGTCCCAGCTTATTACGGGTAGCTAAGGTTTCTCCAAATATTTACTTGTACAACATTTCGATGATTCTATCAGTGTTTTGATAAATTTGAACAAAAAACGGTCATTGTGACTTAACTATAATAGTTAGTAGTAGTAACATAGTTTGACGGACTTTTTTTTGGGTAATGATTATTACTATTAACATGTAGTACATTGTTTTATGTATCATCTATTGATGATTGGCAGCGCACTTTCTTTTTTTTTTTGGAAAGTTTAGTGCTGTTGGCCTTTACCGGCCTCTACAGCTTGAACCGGGCGTGGGGGCGGGCGCTAAAGCACTCCGCCGCAATGCGTGACGCAGAAAGCGCACGCCAAAGTTTAATTTTGACGACCTGCACAAGGGTACCCAAGGGGTACGGACCTCGGCTTGGACGGTCATCTGATTACGAGGGTATTGAACTAAACACCCCTGGATCGCTACTGTTAGGTAGTGATCGAGGGGGCCCTGACAAATGGCTAGGAGACCTTTTATTGAATATTATAGCTGACCGCCGATTCGTAATACACCTTCGAGAAGAATCGGCAAGAAACTTGAATGCGAATAATAGCTGACTATGTGTTACGGGACCTTCGACCTCGCCGGCGAGGTCAGTGTCTGTGTCTAAGTGTTATGGCGGGTGCGGCAGCCATATCCCGCAGGAACCCTTTAATTTTTCGGGATAAAATGTATGCTTAATTTTCACCCATCATATAAAGTACGACTGTGCCAAGTTGCATCAAAATCGATGCTGTAGTTTCAGCATGATACGTGTTCTTTTAAATAACTTTCAATCCCTATCCTGCAGGAACCCTTTAATTCTTCGGGATGAAAAGTATCCAATGTAAAAAAGTATCCTACCTCGTAGTATGAACTCAAATCATGCAAAGTTTCATTTGAATTTATTCAGTAGTTTTGGCGTGATGCTTTGCCAGGATACAGACAGACACAGAAAGACAAAAAGTAAAAAAATACAGTTTTGGCTTCAGTATTGAATAGATAACAGCCTCCAAAGAAATTACAAAATATCTTCAATATACAGAATTTGGACCCCTATTCTGCAGGAACCCTTTA
The DNA here is from genome assembly GCA_946251855.1 of Alsophila aescularia. Classification (NCBI taxonomy): domain Eukaryota; kingdom Metazoa; phylum Arthropoda; class Insecta; order Lepidoptera; family Geometridae; genus Alsophila; species Alsophila aescularia. Next base: position 19,790,185 of record OX276377.1, on the reverse strand, counting down.
CTTTTTCGGGATAAAAAGTATCCTCAATTTTCACCCATCATATAAACTATGACTGTGCCAAGTAGCATCAAAATCCGTTCAATAGTTTCAGCGTGATAAGTATTTGTTGAAATAATTTTCAAACCCTATTCTGCGGGAACCCTTTAATTTTTTGGGTTGAAAAGTATCCTGTGTCCTACCTCGTAGTATGAACTCAAATCATGCCAAGTTTCATTTGAATTCATTCAGTAGTTTCGGCGTGATGCGCGTCCAAGATACATACAGACAGACAGACAGACAGACAGACAACAGTTTTTTTTTAAAAAAACTTTTGGATTCAGTACGAATATAGAACAGCAACCAAAAAAAAAAAAAAAAAACTTCATTGTACAGAATATGGACCCCTATCCCACAGGAACCCTTCATTTAAACGATGACTGTGCCAAGGTTCATCAAAATCCGTCTAGTAGTTTCAGAATGGTAAGTGTTTTTGTAAACAACTTTCAATCCCTATCCTGCGGGTACCGTTTAATTTTTCGGGATGAAAGTATTCTAGGTCCTACCTCATAGAATGAACTCAAATCATGCCAAGTTTAATTAGACTTCATTCAGTAGTTTTGGCGTGATGCCTAGCCAAGATACAGACAGACAGATAGACAGACAAAAATGAAAAAAAATACAGTTTTGGCTATATATAGTAAGGAATAAAGAACAGCCTCAAATATTTTTTTACAAAATATCTTCAATGTACAGAATTGGACCTGTTACAGTTTTATTATAAGTATAGATATAACTATTAGATATAGATATAGATTTGATACCTTGGGTTACATTATTGCTATTTTCGCAGGGATCTCAAATTTTTTGAAACTTAAATAATGCCCATGTTACTCGCTGATAATGTAGCTTTCTATACCTATGTGAAATAAATTTTAAAATCGATTGTGTTTTTTTGAGTTTATCAATGGATATACTCAAAAAACACAGAATCGATCATAAAAATTTAAAATTTCACGTAGGTTCAAATATTTTCTCATTATAATATTAGTGTAGATGTAGAAAAAAACTTAATTAGAATATTTTTATGAGATGAAAATAAGTATCTTAGTAAAATAGGTAGTGGGTACTAAGCGCATGTCATGGTAGATAGATATATAGATAGATAGATAGATAGATAAACCTTAATTGTACACCACATAGAACAAAAATACAAAAATAACTAAAACATTTATACAAAATATATGGGGCAATGGGCGGTCTTATCGCTAAAAAGCGATCTCTTCCAGACAACCTTTGGATGGAAAGGAATTAATATACGGCAATATAATATGCGGTGGTGCATTATAATATGATAAATAAATAATAAAAAACTGAATACAATGAATAAACATATATACACATATATTTCAATATACCTACACATAAATATGTAAATATATAGTACAGTATATATATATACAGTATATATATGTGTATATATGTTTATTCATTGTATTCAGTTTTTTATTATTTATTTATCATATTATAATTACATTTACATTTACTACATATACATTTACAAAATATATACAAACATAATAAAAATAATATACATGGTATTTGATTTCAACTATTTTTAAAATACTATGCTCGATTCTAGTCATGACTAACCTCTAGCACAGAATAAATAATAGTACAAGTACAGAAGGCTAACTGAGTAAAGTCATTTAAATAAATAGTGACTCGCTACAACGCTATAAAGTGCAATTTAACTCGCACGGCGCTGCGAGCTTTTAATTATATTTATCTAGAAGGCGCTCGCCCACCGCGTGCAGGCTAGAATGCACCGTATCACAACGCGCGAGAACTTCCATAGCTCTAACCGTTTCAGAATCGCTCTGTCCCTTTTTCGCTCGGTAGGGTTGTATTAAGATATGACTAGGTACTTGTACTACTAATTATTCTGTGATATGTTATGACTTAGATATTGTAACAGAATAAATAAGTAATAATGTATTATGTTATTATGTTATTACTTATTATTATAAATTAAAATAGTTCTATTACATACAATTACATTCTTATCAGAATAGACCTACTACCTCATTTTTACTACCTACCTATTCCGTTTTCAGAACGCCGATAAGTTTAGTGAGATACCTACCTACGTGTCGTTGGTTGATTATGATTATATCCTATAGGTATTGCACTTTGATGAATAAAGGTGCCTGTCTGAATTTCATGCTTTTTAATGAGTGAAAAATAAATTGCTACTACGTAATAAAAGGTATTAAAAGTATGTAGGCTACTTACTAAGTTAGCACAGTAATTCATTTTCCGATCAACAATACCTACTATAATCAATTATACAATTACGTTGATCGATTTAATAAACGACTTTATTTCTGCGCGGAAAAACCTTAAATATGCGTAGCTTCGGTATGGAACACATATGAAATAACATAAAACTATAGGAACCTACGTAATAAAAAAATATCAATATCTAACTACATAACTAGGACCTATTATAGGGATTACAATTTATTACCTTTCAATATCTTTTGGAAACGTAAAGAATGACAATTCGTAATTTCTATCACTATTCAAACAGCCGAATGCTATGCAGTACTTTGTAGCTTTCTTCTTGGTACTCATAATTAAAACATGAATAAAGTTTGTCAATAACTTTACGTAAGGAGGTGCTCTATCGCTAAGTACGAGGCGCGCGACTCATCGAGCGCACGCTTGACACTCGACTGAACGGACCCGAACATTGGGTCCTTGAATTTATTTGTACTTGTTGCGGAGTGCGACCGCCCTGCCTCTAGCTAGAGCGTAGACGTTTTAATCAAGTTGCATTTACAAACGCAAGTGGCTCACCACTGCGAGTAGACCAAAAAAATTGAGGTTATCAATGGCAAGTGTTATAATTATGTATTAAGGACAAAAAATGTACGGGCGGAAAAGAGGACCCTTAGCTATAAAAAAAACCTAAATACCTCCTAAATTAACCCAAAAACCCTCTATCTAGAAAAAAAAATAGTCCATCAGGTATAAAATACTTGTATCTTCCACTGGTCGCTTATATTCTACTTTACATTTGTAGTAAATAACTTCTTCAGACATAATACATATGTATTTTCAATGGTAACATAAATTCTACTTTAGGTTTTGTCACGAGGCGGTCCAGGGTTTGTTCCACTAGCCCAGGGACCAAACCTCAGTGGACAACATAAAAGTACAGGAACAATTAGGAGCACTTGGAGATGTTCATAAGGAGATATCTTGCACTCGACTAGGTATTCTATTCAGTCTTCTCCCAATTTAATATATTTGGTAAGAGTGTACCCTTGGGGCTCTAGTATTATTATTATCAAAGACTTTTCGTGCTTCAACAATACGGATCAAAACAACCATGAACGAAAGTACTATCATATATATTTAAATGACTCCAGATGTAATAAACTTATTTAGGTACATATTTTATAACATATTATTTCGTCAATTCCAGTTTTTGCTAATCCAATGACAATATAGGAATTGACAGGTTATTTGAATTTAGAATTAACATAGACAAACTATCAAATGGGTATGATTGGAAGAATTAAGAATTTATGAAAGAGGTTTGACATCGTCACAGGTTGACTTCTCCGTTCCGATGCTCAACAAGAATTGAATAAACTACCTCATCACAATATGTTCCCCTACCAGAAAAAATGGCGCCATCGTCGTGAGACTGTTTCCGGTAGAATTATGGTACGTGAAACGATTGCCAGGTGGCGCCGCCTTCATGTGACGTTCCGGTAGCAATGCTTTTTAAATATTCCTGAAGTACCTATTAGTCAAATTGAATTCGAAATTTACTGCAAAAACCCTTAAATTTAAACATAAAATTGGAAATCATGACATATACATGCGATCCATAGACTCACTACTCACTATTTGACTTTCCCCTACCACGAATGATTTTTGAAGCGCAAAGCTAAATGAAGCTTACTACGAAGGTCCAGTTTGTTTCCACTCAACTCCGCAACGGCTTAGCAGATTTTCATAAAACTTGACACATCACAATAATAATATAAAGGCGAAAGTTGTAGTATGTATGTTCACGCTCAAACGCCTGAATGGATTTGAGTGAAATTTGGAACGGAGATACCTTATACTCTGGATTAACACATAGGCTCCCTTTCATCATCATCATTATCATAATTATTGTTAATTGTTAGAATTATTTATTTTACTTCTTACTGTCCATCCAAAGGTTGGCTGGAAGAGATCGCGATTTAAGCGATAAGACCGACCATTGTACTACCATAGTTTTAATTAAATTACAATGTATATGTTTTCTAACTGGTAATTACAATAAAGTGTTTCGTATCGTATCGTATCGTATCGTTTCGTATTATCATCAATCATCATCACCAAATTTCATCATTGTTCACGTGGGTGAAACCGCGGGGTGCATCTATTATGTATATTATTTAGGTCCAGCAGGCTGATTCTCTAAGGAGTGAGGTTGAGTGATTGCCACCGAGCACCCATTGCGGTTGCGCTTGAAGGTCGTGAAGGTTTTGGAATTCACTAAACAGTTAACGCGCACCTGTCAAGCACCCGCATTCAACACTAATACAGGGAAACCGGTAACTATGCGGCAGAATTAAGCTAAACCTATCCTACAAATACTTCTACCAGAAATAGGACTTTTCAAATTTTACCGGCAGCCCGATTTCATAACTTGGCTTCAATCGAATTCTCAGTATCGCAGCCACTAATGCCTTGCGATAGAGTCGAATTTGCTATGAAAAAAGTGATAATCCGATTGTAGCCAAGTTATGGAATACGGCCACGGGTTTTATGTTCGAGTGATTATCTGTGGGTGGCGCGCCAGCCAACCAATGGCGGCAATCGCTCTCCAACAATCATCGTCTGAATTCATTTTCTGTTTTTTCTCTCTCGCTCTAAAATTTTGTTTCCGTGTAGATATTAAGTATAATTAAAAGTAAGTAAGTTTTGTAGTGATCTAATAATATGCCAATAACCTTTTTGTACATTGTACGTCTCTGAAAGAAAATCTAAACATTGATATTATTTCGCAGCAATAATGTACTTACCTACCTACTTCAAATGATTATTACGACTGCTTAAAAATGTTCCTATAGGTATAGTGACTATAGTGCTTCTCAGATAAAGTTAAACTTCAACTGAAAATAATCTTTGCTGTCAAGTAAAAATGCTGTGAATGAAACATGTCATTCCTTGTAAACTACTTTTGTGCAAAACAATTAAATCAATAAATAATTATAACGCCAAAAACCTAACAAATCAATATATTTGCCATTTATAAATATATTTCTAGATGAAATCTCTTGCTTTGTACCCGTATAGAAGTGTATTGTATCGTTGTAGATCCACAAAAATGACCAAATCTTGGAGAGACGGACAAATGGGAGCTCGACAGTTGATAATTATAGCCTAGGACTTGACAGACAAGTACCCAACTATATTGAATGTTGAATCTACTTGATTATACTAATAATATGATACATTTGTTTCAGGTGGATGCACACAGAACTGCAGTTCTTAAGAATGTATAGATCTCCGCTTTCCGAGCTCAAAGGATAGTGTAAATCTCAATAAATGTGAAAATTATTACATTATTACATGATATTTAATACTTACACTTGATTTTGTTTTGCTTTTATTTGCATTGACCCCTCGTTGTTAGTAGAACTTCACATAATAAGGCTTTGTAAGAAAACTACTAGATTTTAAAACAAGTAGTTATTTTTCTATTTTAGGGTTAAAATCCTACTCTAGCTATGAAATAGTTAGGTTAGGTTATGAAATACCACATTCATACATGTCATTAAACCTAACTTTCACAAATCAACACAATTTCATGCACGATAAAACATGAAACAAAGTGTACCTAGGTAGGTGTTAGAACTATAAGTTTCATAGTAACTATGCATTATCAATTATCTTCACTAACCAAACACTGCTAGATAGAAAATGCAATGAACGCACCGGGTGCTCTTTGGTTGACGAAAACTCATTGCTACTGAATTCCTTGTGAATTCTGATTTTGAATTACCGGTTTTGTATTTCCTAGTAAAATGACAGTTTCCGTGCGGTTGAGTTCTCATCGCCTTAATGACGTCATTTCACATGCTCACTGAGCTTAGAGAATTCGAAACGATTCGGTGGCAATGAATGGTCCAAACATTAACCGAACCTCACTTTAACTCTACGGAATCAGGCCCCTGGAATAATATTACTTAGGATACTTTTGATCATTGTCCATGCGGGCAAAGCTGCGGGCCGCAGATTATCTTCTAGAATGGTAATAAGCAATGAGTAAGGGTAATGGTAATAAGTAATGTTGATTATCTTCTAGAATGGTACTAAGTAATGAGTAATAAGTATGAAAAGTTAGCACACTGCAAAATTTTAAAGAAAATTGTGCGTGAAAGCTACGCAACCGAACAGACAATTTATTAGTTTGGAATGGTAGGATTATTGTTTTTGTTGCTCTGACGTTATTGCATTTTTGAGACATGCTTACTTAAACTGATATAATATCATCGACTAGGTTTCCTGATCGACCAAATCAATCACACCAATGGCATTGTGTCGGCAATCTCCGCCAAATCTTATCGCATAGCTATTCACGTATTCACTAATTGTGGTGATTTGTTAGATAAAGGAAATAATAAATATCGGTGTGAGTTAAGATTGAAAGTCGTAAATTGTCCAGACATGAAACTATTTGTGGTAGTGGCTGCGTTTATAGCGTGTTAGTATTTTAAGTATTTATATTAATAATGTAACGTTAGATCTATGTTTCGTTGTTATGGCCGAATTTCTATAATTATTTGCTTCTGCTTCTGATTTATTTTGTTTTTTTCCGCAATATCTTCAAGAAATTTTAACGCATAGCATTGCGCGTACATTGTAACCGATTTTGTCGACATTGTATTAAACGTGCGTGTGCTTTTAAGTGTAAACATTTAAGAAGCACCTACTTATATGACAACCGTGTTTTAAGCTTCATGATATGCTTCGAAAACTATATCATCCATTTAGATAATTTCAGGAATTTATTTTATATTTTGTAGTGTGCTCCGCCAACGCAATCCCCTTTATCCCAGGGGATAACGGCCACTACGTAGAGGGAGATTCCCGCTACTTGTGGATGCCTGATGGCAAAGGAGTCCCCCACTTAGTGGATCTCCAGGAACCAGTCGATGAAGAATTGTTGAAGACCAGAAATGGCGCCAACAATCAGTACTGGCTTTTCACCAGGTGAGAGTATTAAATAGGTATATGTGACACCAAAACATGATATCTGTATCATGAAATTATTTCAGTAGAAGATTTTTTCTGCATTTTAAAAATCCGCGGTACTGATCATAAAGATCTATTAATTGAACCTTAAAATTCTTTATGGTTATTACATAGTTAATTGCGTTTTCAATTATAATCTTTATCAGATTATCATATGACGCATTAACAATTAAAACATAACAAAGCAACCCTGATTACTGAACTACAAGGTCATCACGCTTGATCATTATCTTTCAGGCAAAACCCTAACAACGCACAAATCATAGTCAACGGAAATGCCAACACCATCTGGAGCTCCAACTACGTCGCCAGCCGACCCTTGAAGGTCATCGTCCATGGCTGGAACAGTAATGGAAATTCTGACATCAACCCACTCATCACGTCTGCCTTCCTGGCCGTCCAGGATGCTAACGTCATTGTCCTTGATTGGAGGTCTCTCGCTAATTCTAACTACATCAGCGCTGCGAACGGAGTCCCCAGTGTTGGACAGTTCTTGGGCAACTTCCTGATCTGGCTCATTAACACTGCTGGAGGCAACTGGAACAACGTACACTTGGTTGGATTTAGTTTGGGCGCTCACGTCGTGGGTAATGCTGGACGCATTGCCAGCGGTCGCCCTGCCAGGGTCACTGGTAAGTACATTTTATTTCCATCTAATAGGTTCCCAATCTTCATGTCGTGTTGATTTCAATTTTGATAATTCCTATCAGAACGTATCAAACCTTTATTTGAATACTTAGTACGTTTAATTTACTGTCAATTACCTCTTTTTAAGCGTAAATAGGCCTAATACTTCTGTACAACTGTATTGTATTCCCATTTATAAAGTTAGCCTAAGACTGAAGATGTTTTGATTGAATTTGTATTTGCAAGGTTTGGACCCAGCCGGTCCTTTGTGGGGCGGAAACAGTAACGCATTGAACACGCAAGCTGGACAGCATGTCGAGGCAATCCACACTGACGGCGGTCTTCTCGGTATCTTCGATAAGATCGCTGACGCAGACTTCTACCCCAACGGCGGAAGGAACCCTCAGCCTGGCTGCTGGATTAGCACCTGCTCCCACAGCCGTGCTTACGAGCTCTTCGCCTCTACAGTCCGCAGCAACCACCTGGTTGGTCGTGCCTGCTCCAACACTAACCAGGCTGAGGCTAACCAGTGCACCGGAGCCGCGTTTAACATGGGCAACGCTATTTTGAACAAGAGAGGGTAAGCTAATTTCAATATTATTAACTTTTACTGCTATCACTGCTTTTTATAGTGGTAAGCCTCTTACGCAAGAGGCCGCCTGGCGAAGTATCACACCTTTATCAGATTTTCAGCCGCCAAGCAGTAGTGTGTAAACATTTCTGTGTTTCGGTTTTAAGGGGAATGTTTCTGCCGAAATTACTGGGCAATGAGACTTAACAACCAATGTCTCAGGGTGACGAGCGCAGTGCAGTGACGCGCAAGATTATGCAACCAAAGTTCTAGGTGGCACTGCAACTGATATAGGTAGGCGTGAAGTTTACCATCAGGCAAGCAACCTGTCCGTCTCGTCACTCCAAGTAATAAAAATAAGTTTTTGCGTGAACACGGATAGACAGAAAGACAAAACTATAACATTTTCACGATTATGTCTTTGCTTAGGTTAAAACTGAATAAATGTTCACCGCGCAACTTATACCAAAAAAATTAAGAAAAAAAGTCATCGAAAAAATAAAACATAATAATGCCTGCCCACAAAATTTCACGAGAATCGGTTGAGAAATGCGTCCAGCCTTTTTTTACGTTTTAAACCCGCATATCTCTGACATTTTTAAAAAAGAGCGAGATAAGGAATCGATAAAAAAATACATATACTTATCGAACCTGCTCACAAATTTCGCGAGAATCGGTTGAGAATTGCGATATAAGAGAACAGTCGGACATCCGCACATCTGCCGGACATATGAAAGCATTTTTGTCCAAGTTGAATCGGAGATACTTCGCTCGCGCTACGCGCTCGCTCAGTCATTTATTAGGTACGAAGAACGGTTCGAGCAGAATATTAAAAACCGCTCAACAAAAACATGGTCATGGTCGTTTTAAACTACTTGTCAAAAAAGTATCGTATAAAACATGAAATATATTGACGGCAAGAGCGTAATTTTGAATTCAGAGCGGAGTGAAGGATTAAGTCATTCTTAAGTAGAATCTTGAATGAAGCGAGGGATTTAAAATACGTCGCCCGAGGAAAAATAATTTTGCGTCCGAGTGATACACTCTACTTTTCATCCCTCTATGAGAAAAATAAATAGTAATATTATTTATTTCAAAAGGGTATTAATAGACTAAAAATAAACAACATAAAATAAACTAGGTAATTACTTATACTTAACTAAATTTATTTTCACTTTGTACTTCTGATTTACGTGCTTCAGAGCATCTTCAAACAAGTCTTCAGATATTTTGATATATTCCCAACTGCCCCATTAACGTCCCAAACGTTAACAAAGCCAATGGGGCAGGTGGGAATTTAAATTCCCATTGGCCCCATTGATAGGGATGTTACTTTTCAAATACATTTGAGGTACATTTGACGTACTTTTGACATACTTTTGACATACAACATACCTTTAACATACTTTTGAAATACTTTCCACATACTTTTGAAATACATTTGCTTTAACATACTTTTGTTATTCTTTTCACATACTTTGACATACTTTTGATATACTTTTCACATATTTTCGACATACTTTTTACGTAATTTTGACATATTTTTGTAATTATTTTTACATATTTTCGGTATATTTTTGACATACTTTTGTAATACTTTTGACATACATTTGACGTACTTTTACATACTTTTGACATTAATTTGACATACTTTTGACATATTTCTTTTGGCATACTTTCGACATACTTTTGAAATACATTTGCTTTAACATACTTTTGTTATTCTTTTCACATACTTTTGATATACTTTTCACATATTTTCGACATACTTTTGACGTAATTTTGAAATATTTTTGACATACATTTGCTTTAACATACTTTTGTAATTCTTTTCACTTACTTTTGGCATACTTTTGACATACTTTTCACATATTTTCGACATACTTTTGACATATTATTTTTGTAAAACTTTTGACATACATTTGACGTACTTTTACATACTTTTGACATTCTTTCAACGTACTTTAGAAATATTTTGACAATTTTTTAGTGTAAATACACAGTCAGAAAGTTTGGAAATATATATATATATATATATGCAACAAAAAACACTAATGCGACCCAATTATCAAAAAGAAAATGGGGCCATCGGTAACTTTCCCGCCAATGGGGCAGCTGGGAATATGTATGCAAAAAGGGAAAAAAGACAAGATTAACTAAATATGTCAAAAGTACGTAAATGTGTCAAAAATATGTCAAAAGTATGTCGAAAGTATTTCAATAGTATGTCAAAAGTATGTCAAATCAAATGTATGTCTAAGGTTGTCAGAAGTATGTCAATATATACGTCAAAAGTATGTCAAAAGTATTTCAAAGCATTGTTAAAGTATACCGAAAGTATGTAAAAAAAATACAAAACTATATCAATGTATGTCTAAAGTATGTCAAAAGGACGTCAAAATTATGTCGAAAATATGTGAAAAGTATGTCAAAAATAAGCCAAAAGTATATGAAAAGAATTAAAAAAGTATGTTAATGCAAATGTATGTCAAAAGTATTTCAAATGTATTTCAAAAGTATGTGAAAAGTATGCCGAAAGTATGTGAAAAGAATTACAAAAGTATGTCAAATGTATGTTAAAAGTATTTTAAATGTATGTCAAAAGTATGTCAAAAATGCGTCAAATGTATTTCAAAAGTAACATCCCTATCAATGGGGCCGATGGGGACGTTAATGGGGCAGTTGGGAATATAACGATATTTTTCTCTAAATTGTGTGTAGATCTCGATTTGAATGTTTGAATTATTGGTTCTGGCCGCCAACATGTGAAGGTTGCTTATTTTGGTAATTCTTGAAAATAGGTACAGGTTTCGAAAAGACTTCGCTTCTGTTGCATTTTCCCGCTCGATAAAATTGTTATAAGGTTACAAATATTTTCCCGGGATTTAGTTGTTAATAGGTTCTGTGTCACATTTAATGCGTAGTATTTTCAGGTGTAAGTAGTATAATATTTTCGCCACACTTGCATTTTCATGAAATTATTTAGTTTTTGCATTTTCAATATTCCTTGTCTCGTTGACGATGATATCGTAATTTGTGCGCTTTTATTTTTTTCCTCCTCTCCGTACATCACTGATCTCCATGGCTCTGTTGTCCATGCCGTACATTCACATGATTCTTTTTTCAAATACAGTCAGCGCGCCACGCAAACTAATGAACAAAATTCCATTGTACGTAGGAAGTGTCTTAGTAAAAAAACGTTCCAAATTCAAAACTCATTACTGCGCTCTCTGGAAGTCTTGAACAGATAAAATATACTTTGCTCCCAGTTTTCGAGGAACCAAAAAGTGTTTTTCGAATAGATGGGATGCAAAAGACTCTTGTGATGTTGAATTTGATAAGGATCGAGGATTTGATTTGTTTACCACAAAAAACAACATCATTATCAAAGTCAAAGTATTAAGTCAAAGTATTAAGTTTTTATTTTACTTATAAACATTAATTTTGGGTTTCCTGTAATTGGTACATATAAAGTGACGTGTTTTTTTTTGTAGAACTAATTAAGACAAATATATTTAGATCACTTATATACTATTGGCTGCTTTAAAGGCGTGCGCTGACCAAACGGGCTATTTTCTACTTGTCGTAAATATTATGATATCTTATTGATAAATTATTTATACCATAATTTTACACTCAACGTGCTCCGTGGCGTACTTTAGGAGAGGACTTTGTCAGCTGTGGAGTGATAAGGGCTGATAATGATGATGATGAATATTCAACGATAATGTAACATCTTGTTAGTGAAATAATTTTCAGAATTAGATCAGTAGTTTCAGAGATTAGCGGTAACAAAAACTTACAAAGTTTATTAAAATATTATTGTAGTATAGAAAAGTAGATTAGTGTAGATAACAAAATATTAATGGTTGGAGATATAACGATACATATTTTGTATAATTATGTCATTACAAAACCGTAATATAATCTATAGTTTTTATTATTTATTGCATAAATAGGTTGTCCAACGGTTTTATATAGTACTTGTATTCTGTTGTAGTTAGCAAATAAAAGTACTTTCCCGGTAAAAATAAAGTGATCAATCATCGACATAATCTGTAAAAAATTCCGCCTTTCTTTTTCAGAAGCGGCATCTTCGGCCTAAGAACTGGCAACTCTTGGCCTTTCTGAAGCACTGGACTGTTAAAAGGAAAATAAAACATCGAAACTATTATTATTATTATGGTATTATTTAGCTTTTTATTGTTATTATTAATAACATTCCAAGTGCCTCCCCCACCTGGCCCTCTCCCTCAACATCACCTCTCACCCATCCCACCCCTCCCCCTAAAATACATCGAAATCAGTCAATCCGTTCCCGAGATACCATCAAAAAGCAGTTCCGTACAAAATGAATGAGAAAATGTATTTTCATCATAATTTTGTTTCTCGTGAATTTTTCCGATATTTTAATAGTTAATCAGCCGTTATTAAGTTATAAATGGTGTAGCCCGACTTTGTTTTATATAATTAGGTTATGTAGCTGTGCTTTTCCCACGTCGTCATTTATCTGGGTCAAAAGTCACCTATGTGTTATTCCAGTACCAAAAGTAAGTACATATGTACTTACTTCATATAAAGTACAATATACATAGACAACTGCATATTACTCCGTGTATCTGGGACAATATCAATGTACCTACTAAGTACATTTAATCAAAAGCATTCGTCAAGTACTTTGTATAGATTACTCGGCTACTACTCATCGGACTGAGATACCAAGTACACCAGTGTTTTAGTCAAACCCTAAGCTATCCAACCGTGAAAACTAAATCGTAATCAATTGAGAAGTTTTTACGTGATGCGCGAACAGACAAATAAACAGACAGACAGATATGATTAAAAAAAATATATATATATATATACAAATATTCAGTAGCATAAGTCCCCTAGACTTTTTTTTAAAACTATCTTCTTTGACTTTTTTTACTCACTTCTTTCTTATACGTATAGAGAGAAGATAGATAGATAGTAACTACTATTCTTGTATATCCCGTACAAGTAACGTTTCGCTTTGACCTTTCTATAACCGACCACCTATCCGTAAACATATCAGGAAACACGTAGAGTAAATTATATATTTTGATAGATACCAACCTGCGTCCCGATAAAAGTAAGTATCCTAAATATACAGTTTATTGGTTGGCACGGCACCACCATTTTGAAATAAGGTGGAATTGGTAGATGCCGGTTTATCGTTCAACCAGGTTTCCACTAAAAATACAATCCTATAACCCAGTTTCCTATAGTATTTAACATATTATTCTTGAATCACCAGCTACTGCTTCAATAATGCACTCGGCTATAAAAAAAAACACGCCTGCCTGTGGAACTTCACGACTTCAATGTAGATAGATCTGTTTGACTTTGAAATTATCGCGTCACGAATGTTAATCATATCTATCTATCTATCCATATCTATCTATAATCTATCCACACCAATATATAAAAGTGAAACGTTGTCTGTTTGTTTGGAGAGTTTAAGTAACGCGAATTAAACGCGATAACGCTATACTAGATCAGTATGGTTATCATACAGCTTAAGAGCAACAAGGCCCCAGGGGAGGACGGAATAACGACAGAACTAACTGAAAGCAACGGTGGAACAACGCTCTTTAAAGTCCTTCAGAAGCTGTTTAAATCCGTCATCCTCGAGGGTACTACGCCAGAGGCGTGGCACAGGAGCGTAGTGGTTTGTTCTTTAAGAAACGTGATAACACCCTCTTGAAGAATTATAGGCCCATTTCGCTGCTGAGCCACATCTATAAGCTATTTTCGAGAGTAGTTACAAACCGTCTCGCTCGTAGGTTTGACGACTTTTAGCCTCCCGAACAAGCTGGATTCCGGAAAGGTTTTAGCACCGTAGACCACGTCCATACGCTCCGGCAGATTGTACAGATGACCGAAGAGTATAATTGGCCACTATGTCTAGCGTTTGTGGACTACGAGAAAGCCTTTGATTCAATCGAGACTCGGGCAGTGCTACAGTCATTACAGCGGTGCCAGATCGATTACCGGTACAACGAAGTGTTGAAGTGATTGTACAGCAAGGCCACGTATTAAGATCGGAGCACGTATTCTATCGAACTGCAGAAAGGGGTGAGGCAGGGAGACGTTTTATTTCCAAAACTGTTCACCTCTGCACTGGAAGATATATTCAAGCTTCTGATCTGGAACGGATATGGAGTTAACATCAATAGCGAATGCATCACACACTTTCGATTTGCTGATGATAAAGTCATCACGGTAGAAACCCTGAAAGACCTAAGCACAATGATCATGGGTAAGACGAACATCCTGTCAAATGCCCATGTCGCTCGCATGCCACTTTATGTTAGGGACGATACTAGCGAAGCTGTTGATCACTAGGTCAGACAATCAAACTGGGTAGGTCCAACTTCGACAAATAGGTCAACCGACGAATCCTACTCGGATGGGCAGTGTTCGGAAAATTACGCCATATCTTCTCGTCAGAAGCGCAGCTCGTCTTAGGCAGATAGCGCATAGCCTCAAGACGAAAGTTTATAATCAGTGCGTATTGCCAGTGATGTCATACGGCACTGAGACATGGTCGCTAACTTTTGGTCTAATACACAAGCTCAAAGTCGCGCAGCGTGCAATGGAGAGAGCTATGCTCGTTGTTTCACTACGTAATAGAATCAGAAACGAGGAAATCCGTAGAAGAACCAAGGTTACCGATATAGCTCTCAGAGTTTGCAAGTTGAAGTGGCAATGGGCGCATGCAAAAAAAAAAGCATGTAGTTCGCAGTACCGACAACTGCCATGGAAACAGGATACTTTTTATCTCGGAATATAGTAAGTTTCCACGGGAAAACTGGAAAATGCCGATTACTCGCTGTAAGGAACGGTTGTCATGGAAAAGAAATAATAACAAGTCTGTCAAAAAACATCAAAAGCGTTGGTGCCAAAGAGAATACAATACGCTGGTGCTATACTTTTGCATTAGTTTTTAATATTCTCAAAGAACATCCTAGAAGAAGAATAAGAACATATGTTCTTCTAAGGTATTGCTATTTTCGCGATAAACTGTAGTCCGCGCGGACGAAGTCGCTGGCGAAAGCTAAGCTAGTACTATAATAAACTGTAACTGGGCCAAATCTGTACATTTAATATTTTAAGATAATTTTATCTTTAAGATTAACTTCATAAACATTTTTATATTCTTTCTCTCTGTACCCGCGGCTTCACATTCGTGGTCAATTCTCTAGGTTAAAAGTACGAGTACTATTATGTACTATTCCAAGGCGTAAAATCCGCGCTATAAAGGCCTTCCAGCTTGGCCATCAAGGGCTGCAATGCTGACCGCGCTGTGATGGCCTCGAACTTAACTTAGCTACGCTCTCGACCATCATCATCGCTGCCAGCAACGCAGTCATTACAGACCGCGGCAGTAATGTACTATTAAGTACCCGAGACTTTTTTTTTTAATTAACTCCTTTGTACAGATTATTTCGTTCCAATTGTTTTATTATAAGTATAGATAAAATCACGCGTCAGGACTGGTCCGATTTTGATATAACTTGGCACAGCTACAGTTTATAGTATGGGTTAATATTTAGAATACTTTTTATCCCGAAAAACTAAAGGGTCCTACGGGATAGAAGTTGAAAGTTATGTAAAAATATTATTTCATAAATCGATAGTGTTGGTGGATGAAATCTTGGAAAGAAATGTAATATGGCAAAACAAAGATACAATTAAGATACTTTTTATCCCGTAAATATATAGGGTTCCTGAGGAATAGGCATTGAAAGTTAAGTTACGTCATCATTGCACCGATCGATTGTGTTGGCAATACGGAACAAAAATTAACAAGATATAAGTACAAAAGCTAAAAGGTAAAAAAGAGCCTGTGACACTCTATACCTAAAGACGAATCGGTTGGTTTTTGCGGTATAGGGGTCAAAATGTATGTTAATTTTTAAGAAATAAATATCTATACCCATAATAAAGCAATAAGTATGAAAAAGTCGGTACAAGAAAGATAATTAAAATGAAATGGTCTAGGATACTAGGGTACTTAAAATATGCTACTGAACACTTTTTTTTTAATCGTTTCTAACCTAGACATATAAGAACACGCGTGCGAAGCCGCGGGTACAGCTGGTACATATAATAAAGCAATAACGAAAAAGTCTGTACAAAGAAGATAATAAAAAAATGGTCTAGGTCTCTATATTTCATGGCAATATAGGTACTTAAAATAAGCTTCTGAACAAGAATATAATATATTTTCAAATCGTATCTGTCTGTTTGTTTGTTTATCTGTATTTTTGTTCGCGCATCACGTTTAAACTACTAGAGCGATAGTGATGCGGTTTTCACAGTTGGAGCTTAGGGTTTGACTTAAAAACTGGGATACTTGGTATCTTAAACCGATGATTAGATGCCGAGCAATAGATACAAAAAACTATTTGACGTCTGAACGAAGTTTATTTTATTGGTACTTTTGGTTGTGGAATAACACATAGGTTACTTTTATTTAACCCACAGAAATTACCACGCGGGCAAAGTCGCGGGCACAGCTAGTACTGTAATAAAACTGTAACTGGGCCAAATATGTACATGAATATTTTTGAAAATTATAATTGTTATAAACTTCATGATCGATAACTACATGGATCTACATGAGCCATTTTTTTTAAATTTTCGCTTTCTTTCTGTCCGACTCTATGAACACGCATCACTCTGAAACTGCCGGACGGGTTTTGATGCAACTCGGCGCAATTATATGTGATGTTATGGATTAACATTAAGGCTACTCATATCCCGAAAAATTGAAAGGTTCCTGCAGGATAGGGCTTGAAAGTTATGTAAAAGAACACGCATCACGCTGAAACTACTGGGCGGATTTTGTCGCAATTTGGCACGGTCATAGTTTATGTTGCGGGCTAAAATTAAGTACCTTTACTTTTTATCGTGTAAAACCATAGTGTTCCTGTGGGATAAGGGTTAAAATTTATTTAAAAAATATTATTTCAGCAATCGATAAAGTTGGAGAATCGTATAAAATTAGATTAACAGAAATGTTAGATGGCAAAACAAAGATACAATTAGAACAGATACAATTAGAATTCCTCCAGGATAGGGGTTAAAAGTTATGTAAACATATTATTTCACCAATTGATAGTGTTGGAGAAACGTATGAAATCTTGAAAATAAATTTCATATGGCAAAACAAAGATACAATAAGGATTCTTTATCCCGAAAAAATGGGTTCCTGCGGGATAGCGGTTGAAAGTTATATATATATAAAAATATGATTTCAGCAATCGATTGTGTTGGCGATGCGGATCAAATCTTAACAGCACTGCGAACAAATGAAAATTTGATCGCAGCACGAGCTGAATCTACCCCTTTTGCCGTATATTTAGTTAATTTATATTGTTAGGTATTAAGCTAGATTGTTTTATTATGTGTTATGTATATCGGTAATAAATATTGATCATTTCATATGTTTTTTCATATCATTTTAAAAATAAATATTGTCACTACGGCAAAACAAAGATAGGGGTAATGTTAAGGTTGGGTATGGGAAACCTTAACATTACCCCACCTAACTTTGTTTTGCCATAGTAATAATATTTATTTTTAAAATGAAATTAAAAAATATGAAATGATACGGGTCCAACTGGAGCCCATTTATTAAGCCTACGAGAGGATGAGTCTGTTGACCCGCAATAGGCAGCCAACTGAAATTGTCCCAGAATAACTTGTTAGGTTTATGTGTATCCTAACAAATAATAATATACGTTAAAAAAAACGTTCAATAATAATAAAAAACGGGGACCCCCATTCAAAGAGCGTGTTTTTCTCCAATGTTTTTTGACTCTATCGTTAATACTGAAATATCTACAAGTGCCAAACTGGTGTGACTACAGTACAAAGTAAAATAAACATATACCTAATAAAAATTGGTCTAGTCTAGAGCGAGTCGGACTTTGCGCTAATGATTCCGTAAAATGGAAGAAAATACACTGTGAGATATTGCAATACTGATACCTACTTTAAAAATCACGAAAAAAATAGCCACACGTGCGAAACCGCGGGCAAACGCTAGTATATAAATAATTATGTAAAATGGCCGTGATGCGTGCCTACAGCCCATAGCGCTGAGCGTCTAATCTGAGAAGGGCATGAAAAAATTCCGAAACTCTTAGCAATTTTCCGGCATTTATATCCGTGTTAATTTGTAATATTTTCATAGATAAAACATTCATTTCCTTTTACTTCTGTGTCTTTGGGAAAGATTATAAACAAACATAAAATGACCTTACTTCCCTTTCTTCGTCACCTATCTGTACTCTGAACATTGCATGAATTTGCATTTATACACTAGTGCATGTATACACTAGTACATTTATACACTAGTGTATTTCAACTATGTCCAAGTTTAGCCTTTAGGTATAGGTACCTATAGAAGCACTGATCTTCTGATCGTCCAAAGTATCCAATGTACAGTAAATTAAAATTTAAAAGTAATTAATCTGATACGGAAATTTTAGGATTATTCCCTTTCTCCCCACTATCAAATAATATATGCCATAGTGGGGAGAAAGGCCTTATTTTTTTTCACTTTCTCCTCACTAGTAGGGCAAAGCTAGTGGGGAGAAAGGGAATAAAACCAATTTTTGGGTTTCGATAGGTTTTTGAAAATGTAAATATTCATAGGAAAAGGTGCCTTACGACTTTAAAATCCCAAATTTACTAAAATCACGTGTTTCCAAATTTCAATACCCAGTTAAATTTCCTAAATCACAAAAGAAAATTTATAAATGCGAGAAATTTCAAAAAAATAGGGCTAGTTCATAAAAAATATACGCGCCGAATAATTGAGACCATTCTCGTTTTTAAACTCGGTTAAAAAGTCATGACTCATTACTTTCACAGCTATGTGCCCGCAGCTTTGTCCATTGGGTGAGTGGTCATTTTTCTGAGATAGGACCATGTTGTGCATGTAGTTTTTCATACCAATACATAACATTTCATAAAACTTCGTTCAGACTTCAGACGTCAAATTGTTTTTCTTCTTCTCATCGGATTGAGATACCAGTTACACCAGTTTTTGACAAAACTTAAGCCATCCAAGCGAGAAAAAACACATCGCATACGGTCCAGCTTTTACGTGATGCGCGAACAGGCAGACAGACAGATACCATTTCTTTAAATGTTCCTTGTTCAGTATCTTATTTTCAACCGATTTCAAGAGGAGGTTCTCAATTCGACCCGTATGTTTTTTGAATGTAAGTATGTTACGCTATATCTCCGGCAATTGTGGATCGATTTCAAAAAATATTTTTTTAATGGATAGGAAATGCCTCAGGGGTAGTCCCATTTAAATTTCATGAAAATATTCCACCTCTAAGTGTGGAAAATTAGGGGATGACTTAATGTTATCTTATTGACTTAACTTTCACCCACTTTATGACGTGATATCTCCGTCAATAATTGATTAATATTGTAAGTCTATTTTGAAGTTTTTTTTTTTTTAGAATAATATATGCTTTAGTTATGGTTCCATATATATAATTTGCTGAGGATCTGATGAAGACCTTCGGAGATACAAAGGAACTCAAAACAAAGGACTATGGATAACAGCAAGTCACTTGCGATTGCTGTAATCGCATGTTCATGTATTGTTCACGCCACTCAAAATAGGGAAATAAAATAAACCTTAAAAAAAATAAAAACTGACTTCGAAATGAATAAAATAATCTTATGTGGTAAACAGTTTAAGTATCCTAGACCATTTTTAGGGTTCCGTACCTCAAAAGGACAAAAGGAACCCTTACACTTTGTTGTCCGTCCGCCCGTCAATATACAAGATCTTTTTTCTCAGGAACGCGTGGTGTTATCAAATTGAAATTAATATCAAATCATTGATGTATATGTTACTATCGTAACTAGATCTGTAGTTGCCGCGCATCTACGTAACCACTCCACATAAGGCCACAGCCAACCGTAGACGCGAGTGGGTATAATCTTTTTACGTGTCCAGCCTTATGCCAGTCAGTAATCAATTTGACGTCAACGTGAAATTATTCACGATAAAATGGGTAAATGTGTGGTGAACAAGTGCGATTCTCGATTGCAAACACATAATAGGGCAAGCGGAATAACGTTTCACACGTAAATTTACTGCTTTTTATTGTTATCTGTATAAATAACATAAAAAAATGGATAAAAACTTGGCTACTATTATTTTACATTCAGTGTTGTCTGTAAAACAGCATTCTGGTTTCCCCAGTAATATTGGACTTTTGTCAAGTTTACTTATTATTATTTTTACCTTATTTTGTAGTCGTCCTAAAGATCTAGAGCGTCGTGAGAAGTGGGTAAAATTAATTCGAGTGCTAAGAAAGGAAACGGATTGGTTACCTAATAAAGCAACTGTGATTTGCTCTGAGCACTTCCGAAGTCAAGACAAAATTTATTATATGCTTTTGCCTAAAAATGAATTTCTCGATGTTACTTCCAATCTTAAAATATGACTGCGGGAGTGGAGCTTCTGCAAAAGCAGTGTAACGGTATCGGCAGCCAGAGACTACGCCACTTTTTTCATGTCCATGTGTACGGAACCCTTCCTATATAAACTAATATATACAATATACCTACGATGTTAAACTGTGTCTTTTAGCATTAAATTAGCTTTGCCCACGTGGTCAAATTTATTGTTTTTTTTTGCGCGGTACCCTAATAATATTAAATAAAAGTAGCCTAAGTTACTCCTTGTAACATCAGCTATCTCTCAGTGAAAGTCCCGTCAAAATCGTTTCAGCCGTTTCGGATATTAGCAAACAAACAGAAATACAGACATAAATCAATTCAAGACTGAAAGACAGTCTTTTTCGTTATAAGTACCATGTATACTTTCATATGCATTCAGTAAAAAGCTGTTATTTTGAGATTACAAAGAGACACTTCAATTTTATTTATTTGTAGTAGTATAAAATTTATAATATAGATCACATGACCTTCGATAAATATGACACTTTAATTTGCATAGATGTATTATGCGAATAAGTACCACTTAAAAATAAAGGCACGCTGCGGAGCTGTGTAGTATGCAGCTGTGCGCGCATGATCTGCATCGACATTTTCTGATTAGTAATGCGTGAGTACAAATTTTGCAGATAATGCTATTATTGCGAAAATCTAACCCTAATCTAACTATTAATCTTAAGTTCGGGGGATAGCTGTTTGCCTATATCAACGCAATAAATTATATTTCTAGTTTCGGTTTCGATTTTACTCTAATGGAAATGAAAATAATGAATAAAAAACAATTATACACTCATTCATCCAATCGTTGTGGATTTTTTTCATAGAGCATGCAGCACCGATCTTGACCCTAAGATTAATATAGCCATCTCTATCAAACTGATGTCATGAACGTGACGCTCAAGTTAGTACGAGAGAGCTAAATATATGTTTACGTAAAAATGCTTAGTAGTTTCAAAGCTACGTCTTCTTAATCGCAAAGTGGTTACAAATTATTTTACGCTTAATAAAGAGGTTTGCAGTACTTTGCACCTCTATTTGTTTACCTCAATGTATTAAATACTCAAGTCTGCAATCTCTTCGAGCTGTGAAAAAACAAACTTCTAAGTCAACGCAATCAAAAAATACGGCCGTCTATGCCGCATATTTTGGATACTCGCAAGGGAATCGAAACCTACAAGGTACTTCCCGTTGTCACGAGGCGGTCCAGGGTTTGGGTTTGTTCCACTAGCCCAGGGACCAAACCTCAGTGGACAACATAAAATACAGGAACAGTTAGAAGCACAGGAACAGGGGGAGATGATCATAAACAGCGGCTTACGAAGGTATTATCATACATATCCAAAAGACTCACATATATTTGTAATAAACTTATTTAGGTATTTTATATAATATTATTTTGTAAAATTGCAGTTTTTGCTAATCCAAAAGACAATATGGGAATGACAGGCTATTTGAATTTAGAATTAATAATGACAAACTATCAAATGGAATGAAATGGATTATGGAAAGAATTAAGAGATCAAATGAGTATTATTATGAAAGAGGTTTTGACATCGTCACACCGTTGACCTAGAATCATGAAATTTGGCAAGAAGCAGTGTCTTATAGCACAAGTAAAGGGAAAAATCAGAATTTGAAAATTTGTAGTTGTATCAAAAAAAAAGTACGAAGCTCGAGTCCCGGGATGGACGAACTATTTACATACCTACAAGTTTGTACGGAACCCCTCGGAGCGCGAGTCCGACTCGAACATTGCCGGTTTTTTTCTTTAAAGTATTTTTTGTATACAGACATTTTGTTAGTAACTGCTTCATTATAAGTAAAGATATCTGGTATCTGTGATTACAACTACCCAAACGCGGGCTTACAATCAAATATTCTTATTATAGACTAGCTTTTGCGCGGAGCGTTGCCTAAGTTTTAGGTACCTATGTATTTTGATTCCTATTACCATCGATATAAATTAGATTTTACTCTAAAATATCTATAGTCATAAGGGTATTAGTAGAAAAGTATACCTCCTATCGCTTCTACAATATCTATATGAAAGTAGTCACAGTACACTTTATTACAATTATGTGTCGAAAAGAATTGAAAAAAAAACATACATTCAATCCAAACCTGTATTAACTGCGAATAAGAGAATAGGCTATCTGAAGGTAAACACAGATAATGTCAAAAATCATCAATACAAACCGATAAGGAATCTGAAACATACAAATAGTAAAACTAGTGTAACACCTCGTTTGAACATTGATAACGTTTAACGTCACGTTATCAAGTTAATTAGGAAATAACCTTCTAGTAAAAAATATAAAAACAAATATTCACTAGGTGTATTACATAGTTCGGTCCACGCCTATGGAAATATGAAGTCCTTTCTACCACTTTTCTTCGCCATAGCAGGTAAATATTCATTCATTAAGTTAAAGGCTATATTGTATATGTGTGCATTAATAATAATAAATAAATAAAAAACAGCCAAGTGCACGTTGGACACCCGTAGGTGTCATAGCAACAATAAAGGCCAATATTGAAAACCCCATTGCAATCGGTTCAGTACTTTGCACGTTATGCATAAACAAAGTTAGTTACTACTTAGAAGCTTTTAAACTGACGTTGCTACTACTAACATTGCAGTCAACATTATAAACGTGATATTTACCATGTGAAATATCATAATATAATAACATATTTATTATTAACTTTTAAGTAGTTTTTTTTTTAAATTGCATGCTTTGTTTTGATTTTGATATAAATACAGAGCGTTTGGTGTCAGAGCTTGTCAGGCAATCCGGCTTAACGACTGCTATTAATCCATAACAGCCAAGACCGACAGCTTAACGTGCCCTCCGAAGCACGGAGCGATGGAAAAC
Organism: Alsophila aescularia; assembly: GCA_946251855.1. NCBI lineage: Eukaryota > Metazoa > Arthropoda > Insecta > Lepidoptera > Geometridae > Alsophila > Alsophila aescularia. The sequence goes on along the minus strand of OX276377.1, from coordinate 19,766,281 downwards.
CGCACATAACTTAGAAAAGTAAATGGTGCGGAGCCTAGGACTGAACCCGGTATCGTTGGATTCCAAGTTGCACTATTGAACTGTTAGGCTACCATCGCTGATAAGAACAGAGTAAGAGCAGAGAAGAACGTGCAAACTTTACGTACTGTTTCGTTTGACGATTTATGATATGAATCGAGTTGGAAAGTGATATTGTGAACAGAGATAGCATTGTCAATAAAAAAAATGAACGCAAAAGAGGGTAGACCGTCTTGTCTCCTCGTAGAAAAATAACACCCAACCCATTTACTCCCGTGAAACCGTGATCATGGCGCTTTTGTGCAACAGTGATGAACTCATAATTAACGGTAAATATCCCGTTTCTTATATCTCTAAAGTGGTCACTTGTTTTATCATTTGAATTTTATCAGAGTTGACGCACATGTGCCAAATTTTATCCAGGGCCTGCAGTCTCGACATATCGAAAGTGATTGCTTTACAACCGAAATCGGTACATACCGATGACAACTGTTAGGTTTGACAGTTATTGTCAAAAGGTATCGATTTTCATCGGTATTTGTACTGACATTGATCATTATTGATATCGATATTTGTCAGAGACTACCAAATATAGTTATATTCCGTAGACGCGAGTATGTTTATATTCGATTTTGCGACCGATTTCGGTTATAAATCAATTGATGTCAATGTCGAGACTGCAGGCTCTGATAGTGTCAATATAATCTGAATAATAGTCCAATCAATTGGTAGTTTAACCTGAAAAGATCTTCGTAAGTTTTGAAAATTTGTGATTATATAGATTTCGACGTGCTCTTTTCGAATTTTCACTTTGGCACCTCGTATGTTTCCCGCTCGCACCTCCTTGGTCAGGCCGTCATTTTGTCACTTTTTGCAAATCTCTAACGGGATGGACTTATAAGTTTAGCGATGAGTGTATTCTGACTGTAGACCTAACTTCATAATAAATATCTCTCCAAATTTACAGTTTGTTCTGCGGGCGTAATCGAAGACCCCAGCGCGGGTTATCAAGAAGGTGATAGGTTCTTCTATTTCCCGGGTGATGGAGATGGGATGCTCCACCTGGTCGATTCCCACGAGCCGGTCGACGAAAAGTTCATCAGGAATTACGCAAGGAAGCCTAGTAACAACTCCTATTGGCTATATACTAGGTAAGTTGTTCATCATCTTTAGCCCGTGTCAGTCCACTGCTGGAAATATACCTCTCCCAAAAAACGCCACTGATCTTCGGCTCTTCTTTTCCAACTGCTGCCAACCATTTTGCGTAAGTATATCGTCGCTCGCTCCACCTAGATCGAGGGTGCCCTACTCTAGGTTTGCCGAGACTCGGTCTCCACTCAAGAACACGTCTACCCTAATGGTTATCAGTCCTTCGACAAATATGACAGCCCAGTGCCACTTCAGCTTGCTAACCCTAAGTGTGTAGTAAGGAATTTGGTTTATTTAAATAGTGATGGAGTTTCTTAGAGAGCTAAAATATGATGAAATTCTGACATTGGGTTGGATACAAAGTATTTGCTTATAAGAATAAAAAAATAAGTTATTGGGGGCTGTGATAATTATAGCAAGCACCCCGGTCCGCAGCCAGGCTAAAACGTATGGCGCCTTGACACAGATGAGAAGTTACTATTGGCGAGCGTCCGGGCGCGCGCCCTTCCCGCTTGCTATATCAACTCCCTAAAACGAGTAAAGAAAATTTACAGCAATATAACAAACTTAGTCCGAGGTGAAGAGATGCAATACTATCATCAAATGCATAGATTTGATGGTAGTATTGTATAAGACATCATCGACTTCAAAAGACTATATATGCCCATTGTAAATGGCGTCAACTCAGGACGCTTATTCGCTATAGCATTAATAATTATGGCGTAATTCCTTGCAGAAAACGCATGACGTCATTACGACAATTGCCAAACGATTCCAAGAACATATCTTAACGCGGCGCGTTACGTACGTGAATGGTCATAGCGAATAAGGGCGCAGCTCTTGCCAGCTAAAAGAACTCATCACATACATGTACAAAAATATAGTCTGAAACTTAACGGAAATGTTAATAAATGATTCTGGAAATTCGGGAAGAAAATTAAGCATAACGGCTGACGTCATTGTTACCGCTCAATTGCCCAGACGTCCAGTCTACATGTGTCAATACATATGCCTACATGATCTTCTTCTATCAAATAAAATAGGAAATATAAATATTCTGAATGGAAATAATATTATGTAGGAAGTTTAATAATTATTTAGATAAAACCATTGGCCTTATCTATTTATTTTACGTTAGTATTATTTATATAGAGGTTAGTAAGCATAGGTGCAATTACAATAAAGTTACGTCATTTTGTACCTATGTATCATAGTCTGACTAAGTCTGGCGGAAATAATCTACATATTTTCTCTTTAGTCCTTTTTGTTGACGGATTTCCGATAAGTAACGCCTGGTCTACCATCACCAACTACTTCTATCTATACAGGCTTGCTAATTAATTTTAATTAAGTATCTTGGTATTCTTATCATATGGGAATCAACTTCACTATTACCGTGGTTTCTCATTTCAGAGCAAACCCCACATCAGCTCAAGTGCTCATCCATGGAGATGCGTACAGTGTTAACATCTCCAACTTCAATATCAGCAAAGATACCGTATTCCTTGCCCACGGGTGGTACGGTAATGGAAGCAACTACATGAACAGGCTTCTTACTCAAGGTAAGTTTATAAGTTATTTTATAAAAGGAAGTAAATTGACTCTACATCAGCAATCAATGCATTGAGGGAAGAATATAGTGAGTGAAATAAGTGAAAGTATAACTGAATAACCAGTTGCCGGAAATGCGCTGAGGGTAGGGGACACTGTTCATACCAAACTATAGTCCTGCATAAAAAGCATCTAGCTCGTCCTTATTTTTATACGCTTTATATTAGCTTCACTTGTATGTTTGTATGATTGTAACCGACTCCTTTGGACGCTATTTTGACCCACTTTAAACGGTTAGATTTCATTCAAATTTTGCACTCCTGTCAAAGACCGATGACAATGCAATAATTCGAAAAAAAAAAGTAGAAAATAAATTTTAGTTTAAAAAACTAAAAAACACGCTAAAAAGCGTGGGGTGCTTTTTAAGATATTATCGAAATGATAATCCTTCTTCTCATATCTGTCAATGAAATATTTATAACTATTGACCCATGCACCCCACGATTTTTTTGAATTCAATAATTTTTTTCTTATTTACACTATTAACATTTATTTTCTATTTTTTAGTTTGGTTTTCTATATAAAGCGTGATTTTTTAGTTTTTTTAAACTATTATTTATTTAACATCAAAGACTGAGTAGAACGTGGCTCTGAAAGGTGCTCTTTCTCGTGGTCAAACTGGATAGTCTAACTGATTTGTCCAAAAAATTCCTTGTGGAGAAATTGCTGGGATAAAGAATTATTTTCTAAATACCAAGTGTTATTACTTACATTTATGAGTAAAAGCATTTTATTAAATATTATGAAAATACATGGCTGAAAGACACATCGTTCAAATCTCAGTGGTCAGTATTTGGCGAGTGACACCGTAATAACAATGCGGTCGAAAGCTGGCATTCACAATTAAACATGATCATGAAAATACATTGCCCAATCACAATCGCGCATTGCTAACACTCGCTAACACTGGATGAAAATGATAAGGAACCGCGCCTGCGCCGAAATCAACAAATGAGCAGAGATGACTTTATAATCAACTGCCGTTACAACCGTCTATTCCCGTGGTCCCCCACTTTTTGTCCACCACTGGGGGACATCGGGAACAAAAGTTGCACTGTCCCACAGCGCAGCTTTTTCCCATTGCTAGTACACAATTAAATTAGGATTGGTAATTTTCTTGATAAATTACGAAAAAGTCTGTTTCTCCTAATACTGTTACGTTACGTCTAATATCTTAAGTAATGCTGCGTTATGCTATGTTAAGTTCATTTGGTGTTTTTTTTTTAGTATATATTATATATTTAACTAATTTCGTTTAGAATTTGGAGTTTACGAAGTCTGATTAAGCTTAACCTGATTCTGTAGTTATGTATTAACAGTGTCATTTTATTTTTATTTTTATAATGACTGTACTATTTGTCAAAGAAGACAATTTGACCACAAGGAACTTTTTCCTGGTAGACAAATCAGTTAGACCATCCAGTTTGACCACGAGGAAGAATCCTATAAAAGTAGTTTTTCGAATAGTAAACAGTACGATTATGTCAAAATGTAGGGTTTTGGGTTTGATTAAAACAGAGTAAGATAAAACTCCATCTAAACGTATAAAACAATAATGGCTAAGAATACTTACTAACCATTGCTCATGACTCTTCACTTAGATTTCTAAAGGCTTAAATCCTCTATTCCAGCTTTCCTCCAAGACCAAGACGTGAACGTCATCGTCCTCGACTGGAGCAACCTTGCTAATAAGGATTACGTGACTGCCAAATGCGGTACTGCTGCAGTGGGCAGAGGTCTCGGCGAGTTTGTAATGTGGCTGACCACCTTTGGCCTCCTTTACCAGAAGATCCATCTCGTCGGGTTCAGTCTTGGCGGTCATCTCGTTGGTAACGCTGGAAGAGCGACCCGTGGCAGAGTCGGTAGAGTTACAGGTATTGACTCTATTTTCTAAAGTCACTAAGTTGATGAAAATAGATTTATGTGTAGATCGGGTTGCACAAAGATAGCGAAGTAAAATATATAAAGATCTTGCAAATTATTTGACCTTAAATTAACATTGTTATATTTTGTTTCAATGGTTAAATTTTCGCGTGATTAGTTACATAAGCTAAATTAAATATTTTGATTAAGATACACCTACCCACCTACAACTTTCATACATATTTATCACATATTTTATTTTTTCAGCTCTGGACCCAGCTGGTCCCCTATGGCTCTGGGACAACAATCGCCTACTCCCTTCCGATGGACAATACGTAGAGGTTATTCATACCAACACTGCCTTCTACGGCTACTGCGACCCTTGTGGAGACGCCGATTTCTACCCCAACGGCGGGTTCAGCATGCCTGGTTGCACTCTGAACTATTCTTGCTCGCACAGCAAGGCTTATGAATACATGGCCAGCACGGTGAAGCATAACCATCTGTATGCTAATGAGTGCGGCACCTTGACAAACGCGACTCGAGATCGATGCACTGGTCCTGTCAATCCCATGGGTAACAGTGACCTCAACAAGTCACGGTATTTACCTATTTTTACTTACGATCTACTTTCCAATCAATAGAATAGAATCCAGACAGCTTAGAAGCTATACAAGCGTATTCCTACTATGTTGATAGTTTTATGATAAGATGGAGGGCCCTTTGGCAATTAAGGAATTTGTGACTGAATCGTATTGTGAAAACGAATGTTTAATTAATACAGATTCCATACCGCCAAACAAATGAACGAAGCATATAGCAAATGACGGCTGCGAGCGTGTTTGATTGGATAATTTGGTGTGATTTGTGATTGATACACAAATACTCAATTTAATCACAAAGTATTACATTCTGATTGATTTTCGTGAGAAATGAACAGATTTAACACGACTGACAAGGACAAGATCTTGCTGCGATGTGGCGTAGGTGTGGCAGGTAGGTAGGCTGATTGGCGTAGGTAGCGTGGTGTACATGTGTGCGTGAGGCTTGTACGTACGAGTGGATCGGCATATCTTGGGTGCTTCACTCTCAATTTGATGATGTGGAATCTGTATTTTTTTTAAAAATTATTGGTGAAGACAACAAAAATGTAATGGAACAAAAAAAACGGAATTCAATGTAAAACCTGACCGGGACCACCAAAATATTAAAAAAACTCGCCTCGTTGCGTAAAATCTAAAAATCGCTAATGTAGTGATAGTTATCAGTTTTAATATTTTGGTGGTCCCGGTCAGGTTTTACATTGAATTCCGTTTTTTTTGTTCCATTACATTTTTGTTGTCTTCACCAATAATTTTTAAAAAAAATACAGATTCCACTCCATGTATAAAAACATGGATGTGTATACTTATTTTGTATTAACGATTCTTGTATGTATGAATTTGTGTATGCATGTATATTTACTTAGGTCAAATCTTGCGAGCTGAATTAGAACCACTTCCTCTTATCTTACGGAGTTGAATTTTTGCACGTTGGTTCAGTTCCGATGACAATGCATTTTTATGGTAGGTAAGCATGACTTAAATGGTGTTCTAGAGGACACACTAGACCAGTTGGCAGACCATCAGCGCGATGGGTGGATGATATCGTACGAAATGTAAGCAAAACATGGTGTTGGTTGGCTCAGGACGCAATGAATGACTCAATAAAGAAGAGGCCATGTCCAGCAGTAGGTTGATACGGGCTGATGATGATGATGATCATGAATCATCATGGAGCTAATCCTGGATCTCGATTCAGGTCATCAGACCTGTATTGACATCCAGGATTATCTATTAGGATTAGCTTAGATAAAAAAAGTCTTCAAAGGTCAACAGCACAGACACGAAATTTTGTGTACGCATTTTATTATGACAGCCGGTTTTAAGTTTTACCATGACATGGTTGCTGCACTCAGGGTTAGGTCATGACTAGGGAACTCCTCAACGGTTAATTTCAATTTTGTATACGCAGTTAATTGTGATAGCCCATTCTAAGTTTCACCATGTCATAGCTACTGCATAAAACCTTTGTTTGTTTTTTTAAATTAACTTATTCATAACCTAGTATAAATATAGCTAGTATATAGATAGGCTATAAATGCTAATAATTTAATCGGTTCGACCACCAATAGACATGTGATGTCAGTTCTTATAGGTATAATTAAATTCTTTCTTCATAATTTTCTATTATTTTCGCTACATTCTAATACATGAATTTTCTTTCTTTTCTCAGACCTGGAATCTTCAGAGTCAACACCGGAAAAGATTACCCCTACTAGAATACCCACATCAACGACCTACGCAGTGGAATTTGATACATCCATATTTAATCAATCGTCAACCTTTCCGTAGAGAACGAAGAAAAAATACATTTATTTTCTAAAAGCTATTATTTAAATTGCAATGTTTGTATGTATTCATATTTGCTTAGGTCAAATCTTGCAAGTTGAATTAGAACCACTTCCCCTTATCCTACGGAGTTGAATTTCTACATGTTGGTTCAGTGCCGATGACAATGCATTTTAATTTTTAATAGCTTTTATTTAACTTCACTTTCTATCTGTCCTGAAATCTTGTAATTCAAATTTCTAGCACTACCCGATCAGCTAAACTTTCACGACAGCTCATGAAAATGCAAATAAAAAGTTTATTTTTATTTTTATTTATACTTATTTATGGTGAGCAACCTGATTCGACATCCAGGCTTAACTCCAGATAAAATAACTCTTCAACGGTCAACAGCACAGACAAGAAATGTTGCGTACTCATTTTATTATGACAGTTGGTTTTAAGTTTTACCAGGACATGGTTGCTGCTTGGGTCCTGACTAGATAAAACGGCTTTAACGGTTATAAGTACACACGAAATGTTGTATACGCATTTAATTGTGATAGCCTTTTCTAACTTTCACCATGACATGGCTACTGCATAAACGCTTCTTATTTAATGTTTTTTAAATTACTTTGTTAAAGAGATGTAAATAAAAGAGAAATAAAACATTATTTTTATTTTTAATCTGATCCCTTGTTTTCCAAGTATGTTTTTAATTTAACTTGATCCTGAAGAAAATTGAACGAAATATATTTATTGAGTAATCAAAATTCCTTACATTATATCCATTTATTACTAGATACGTGCGATATCCCAATGTTAAGTAGATTAACAAGATTAGTAATTAATAATCTGAATTAGGTGCCTAACAGTCGCTCGGTTATAGAAATTACACAATATTTTACTGGTCTGGGGTGTTAGGCTATTAGGCAGTAACACCAGTGTATTACCAATATGTACTGAATGGTCCAGAATATAAAAATGCAAATAACAATTATTAAAATGGTATATTGTCAACTCTGATCGCTAAAAGCTGTACAAGGTCGTGCGACTCAATGTCCTAGTCACTGTTATTTATATACTCTCCCGTATCATTGTTTTTCTTTTCTTCTTCTTGTTTTTTGACATCACAAGTTCTACTAAAATTTCTGTATAAGCAAATTCGTAGTGTTCACAAACGATTATCAGTTGTTAAAGCTTATTGGTCTGCCTATTGCCACTCTTAATGGGAATAAAATAATGGTGACTTTTAAATGATAAACTATAAAGTAAGTTGCATAAACAGAAAAAATAAGCCAATCAAATTACAAAATAATAATTAAAAATAGCTTTAAATACAAAAAAAAATTGTCGGGGTCCCCTGGATCACTAGCGATCCACGGGTGTTTCATCAAACCCCCGTAATCAAGGCGATGGCCCAAGCCGAGGTTTGTACCCAGGGGGTGCCCTTGAGCAAGTCGCCTAAATTCAGTCAGGTCAGAATGAATATCAAAAATTACATCAGTAAAAGTAAATGTTTCTTTGCTCTAAATTGTATGATACCTAAAAATGTAGATTTATTTTTTATAAGTATATCTATTATCTCACAACTGCATTGAAAAACGTAGTACCTATTACACACTAGTATATCCTCACTGATGTGGATTACCATAGTTACGAGTTTATATATCTACTTACGACCCTTGTATCAAAAATATCACAATGTACTTAGTATTTATCGTTCCGTTCCAGTCATCAATCAAAACAGTGACACTATGTCGATAATCTTTGCCAAATGTTATCGCATAGTTGTGCAATAATTATTGTAATATGTCAGATAAATAAACTAATAAATATCGACGTGAGTGAGATTGAGCAAGTTTATCCAGACATGAAGCCTATTGTAGTAGTGGCTGCGTTTATAGCGGGTAGGTAATACAAAAAAAAATGTTTGTAAGTGTATTTTAATTTAATTTTTAGTTATCTACTAAAGTTAAAACTGAATTATTAACAATTTACTACAATATATTCCTCTTGCAGGCGTGTTTTGAGCTTTGCTAGGCATTGTTGAGATAACACTACACAATGCACACCAGACAACTATTCTACCCTTATACAGTACGGCCGATAAGTTGTGGCCTGTATTTCGTGCAAATGGCTGCGCAATTAACATTTTTAGGAACCGAATGGCGGAATGAGGTGCATCTCTAGCCTAGACCACAGCCCCGTGCATGTCGCCTCATTCCGCCATTCGGTTCCTAAAAATTATCATTGCGCAGCCATTTGCACGAAGTACAGAGTGGCCACGACTTATCGGCCGTACTGTAGTTTCGTAAGCAAATCCACAGCCTCACAACGCGATGTAAAATTGAATATTACTATACCCACTCAGCGAACAGAACTTGAGGAATCGCTTTTAATGTTGCAGTATGTTCCGCCAACGCAATCCCCTTCATCCCAGGGGATAACAGCCACTACATAGAGGGCGAGTCGCGGTACTTGTGGATGCCTGATGGCGAAGGAGTCCCCCACTTAGTGGATCTCCAGGAACCAGTCGAAGAAAATTTGTTGAAGTCCAGAAATGGCGCTAACAATGAATACTGGCTTTTCACCAGGTGAGATTTAACGGAGATAAAAAGTCACCAAAACGTGAAGTTATACGTTTAATATTTTATCTTTATAGCAATCTTATCCATGTTACAGCTTTAAGCCTTATATATTTTATTTTTTTAATTCTGTCACACCATGCACACAACATGGTGCGTAAAGATTCATTAGATTCTGTGACGCTGTAGCGAAGCGTAACAAAGCAACCTTGAGCCTGATTACCAAACTACAAAATATCATGCTTACTCATTACTAGCTGTGCCCGCGGCGTCGCTCGCGTACGTGTTAATTTCTTTAGGTTAAACGTACTCTATGTGCTATTCCAGAACCTAAAATACCAATATACCAATATTTAATCAAAATTCCTTCAGCCGTCAAAAAGTTTTTTATCGATTGCTCGGCTTTTACACATTATTTTGAGATATTGGTATCTCAAAATAATGTGTACACCAATTTTTAAGTCAAACCCTAAGCTAACCATCAGTCAAAATTGCTTCACAATCAGTGCAGCAGTTTTTACGTGATGAGTGAAGAAACAAACAGACGCAGATAAACAGACACACGATTTAAAAGAAAAATGTAGGTATGATACACTGAAAATAAATCAAATTTATAAATGTGATACAATTTACATTTCTTGAAAAATCCGAATTATTTAAATTTTTCGTTTTGTCCTACGAAGTTTAACTTGTGATTATATTAAACTTAAATAACTGTCTTACAATTTTTTTTCATGATTTTTCTCGTAGAACGATTATTATACCCGATATTCTGCTCGGAAGGCGGCTAAAATTACAATTTCAAACTTCTTAGGGAAAATGGCCAATGTTTGAAATACTTCACCTCGGGTTTTTAAAAAAAACAGAGTTGCAGTAGGACTAAAATTATAGCAAATGTCGTGTTCTTTATAAGTGTCATAGATAACTTTTCCGTGGGAAGCACTTTTTAGAAGTTATAAGGCAAAATCTGAAAAATGTCCGAAAATTTCGATGTTTTTCGAGCACCACGTAGACACTACTGGACTAACAACATCCCAAAAAAACAGGGCAGTACAGATAAGCCTAACGCGATTTTTGTGTCCATATCATCATCATCATCATCATCAGCCTATACCAGTCCACTGCTGGATGTAGGCCTCTCCCAATGAACGCCGCTGAGCCCGATCTTCGGCTCTTCTCATCCAGTCACTGCCAGCCGTCTTTCGCAACTCGTCTCTGGCCTGGCCGGCGGGCGTCCCACACTACGTTGTGTTTGTATCTACGGTGACCGTTAATCCTATATGATAAAGTGCAAAGGCCAGCTTAAGTAGAGCCGTACGTTCAAACGTTCTTGTACATTTTTAGGGTTTCAAGTTATTTGGAAATAATACTGAGGGTTGTTCTGTCTATAATTTCTGAACTACAAAACTGACATGATAATATTTAAAGTAGGTACCTCCTTTGTAACAAAAAAATAATGAATGAAATCGGACTACGCGTTAATGTATTACACACAAATTTTAAGTACACATTTTGACTTTCATCCCCTCTCCCACGCTAAATATCAGGATAAAAAGTATCCAATATCCTACCTCATAGTATGAACTCATATCATACCAAGTTTTATTTGAATTTATTTAGTAATTTCGGCTTGATGGGCGGTCAAGATACAGACAGACAGACATAAATGAAGACTATGCAGTTTTGGCTTCAGTATCGAATAAAAAGTACCTTCCAATAAAATATTATTTATTACTTCAAACTTAACATGTCTTTGGACCCCTATCCCGCAGGAACCCTTTATTTTTGCTTGATAAAAAGTATAGGTATTCAATTTTAGCCCAACATATAAACTTTGACTTTGCCAAGTTGCATCAAAATCCGTCAAGTAGTTTTAGCGTGGTAAGTGTTCTTTTAAATAAATTTCAAGCCCTATCCTGCGGGAACTCTTTAATTTTTCGGGATGAAAAGTATCCTATGTCCTACCTCGTAGTATGAACTCAAATCATACCAAGTTTCATTAAAATTCATTCAGTAGTTTCGGTGTGATGCCTAGCCAAGAAACAGGCAGACAAAAAGACAGACAGACATATAGACAGACAAAAATTAAATAAAGTTACAGTTTTAGCTTCAGTATCGAATATAGAGTACACTCCAAAAAATAATTCAAAATATCTTCAATGTACAGAACTGGGGTTGGGTTTAGAATCGTGCCGCACGAATTTCGATAAAATGATGGGTGGAACATGTAGTGGGGAGCCCCTTCTTCAAATTATATTTTGCTTTTTATGCGGAAATTTATATTTCTTGAGATAATTGAAATTTAAAATTTGAAAATTGTATTATTATGGAACGCAAATAGTGGCTACTGGCTAAAAGGATATGTATTCAGGCCCAAAAATGTGTCGTAGGCTCATAACGGTTTGTCTCTTTCTGTCTCATATATGCAAGAACGAGACAAACATAGTGCAGGCAATCAGGCTCGTTTCGTGAATGGCCAATGCGAGCTCGTCCGTCATTCTGTTCCTTTACTGGACAAAATAAATTAGATAGAGATGCTAGGTTCAAAATGAGCCTCAGAATCGACTCGGGGCATTCCTACATGAGTAGGTTAGGTTCAAAATAAGTGACAGAACCGACACGCAGCACCCCGACTCCAAGCGGTCTTGTGCGTCACACCCCTAGAGTGTATATAAAAACGCGGAGCCAGTAGCTCGCGTGGGAGGTCCAGAACGGAGCAAGCCCGTGAGGCCGCGCGTAGCGAAGGTCGAATCCGCTCAGGGAAAACCTCGCGAGAGTACTGGCGAGAGCCCATACCGGAGTCCGACACTTCCAATTATAAAACTTCATACTGAACCTCAAAAAAAAACATACTTAACCTTAAAAACTTTTTTCTTTTTCTCCAAAACTATTAGTTTCCGCACATCCCCAGTCAAGGGGGGAGGCGTCCCCCCCCCCCCCTTAATTCGTGCGGCACGATTCTAAACAATACCCTAGAATTGGAACCGTTACAGTTTTATTAATAAGTCTAGATAATATTTCAGGCAAAACCCTAACAACCCACAAATTATAGTCGACGGCAACGCCAACACCATCTGGAACTCCAATTACGTCGCCAGCCGACCTCTGATGGTCATCGTCCACGGTTGGAGCAGTAACGGAAACTCAAACGTCAACCCTGAAGTCCGATCTGCAATCCTAGCCGTCCAGGACGCCAACGTCATTGTCGTTGATTGGAGAACTCTCGCAAGCTTGAACTACATCAGCGCTGCGAGCGGAGTCCCCAGTGTTGGGCAGTTCTTAGGCAATTTCCTGATCTGGCTCATCAACACCACTGGAGGCAACTGGAACAACGTTCACTTGGTTGGCTACAGTTTGGGCGCTCACGTCGTGGGTAATGCTGGACGCACTGCCAACGGTCGCCCTGCCAGAGTCACTGGTAGTACATTTTATTTTACTTTTGTAGGAATGTTTGAATAACTAACAATTAATTAAAAATCTGGCGAAACTTAGGGCTCCGTAGCTATGCCAACAACAAAGGCTTGATAACTCAACATTTGGTGTAAATCTTATTGAATTTGCCTTTGCAAGGTTTGGACCCGGCTGGACCTCTTTGGAGTGGAAGCAACAATGCCCTGAATGCCGAAGCTGGACAGTACGTCGAAGCTATCCACACTGACGGTGGTCTTCTTGGTATCTTCAACAAGATTGCTGACGCAGACTTCTACCCCAACGGCGGAAGGAGCCCCCAGCCTGGCTGCTCAACCAGCTCCTGCTCTCATGACCGTGCCTATGAGTTCTTCGCCTCTACAGTCCGCACCAACCACCTGGTCGGTCGTGCCTGCTCCAACACTAACCAGGCCGAGGCTAACCAGTGCACCGGAGCCGCGTTTAACATGGGCAACGCCATTTCGAACAAGATAGGGTAAGTCAATAGCAATCATTTTCTGTTCCTTTATAAATAATTTTTAAATAATTCTACATCTATATAATACGTAAGCATAATAGATAAAGATTATAATGCGGAAAAGTTAAATAACAACGAGATCATTTACAGAGACTTTGAGGGAATTGAGCTAATTTTAGTAAAAGTTTATTTCTGACAATCCATCCCCTCATGAAAGTAATTATGAATTAATAATAATAGCTGTCGTTAAGCCATGTCAGAGGCCCTTGGACGGCCTTACACCAAAGGCCCCTCAAAAGACAATCAAACAAACATCAAATTATTACGAACACACACACTTAGTTTGGTTTATGAATGTTTATATATGTATATTGTAACTTTTCATTAGGATAAGACATAAATATTATTATTTTTACTTTTTCTATATGAAGCCACTGGCTATTGAAACACAGTATTTTACTTGTTCAGGAGCTTAGGGATTCATTCATAACTGTAATGAAACATATTAATATTATATGTCAATAAACTATTTTGTATTATATTGACTAGCAAAAAAACTCAGAAGCAATGTTGTAGCTATATAGAATAATATATTTAAATTGATACAAGTAATACATTTTAATCATATCTGATTACAATATTTGAATGATTGGAGATTTATAATCGTTATCGTTCGTTTGGGGGAGGCCTATGTTCAGCAGTGGACTTCTAAAGGCTGACATGATGATGATGATGATGAATCGTTATCATCATTTTCCAACTTTCCTGACATTATTTTTCAGAAGCGGCATCTTTGGCCTGACAACTAGCAGCTCTTGGCCTTTCTAAACCAGTGTGAGTTACAATTGAAATAAATCATGTCAACTTTAAGATTTCGTATTTTTTTTGACGTGAATTATCTTGAAGATATCGATGAGATCGATCTATCACTTATGTTATGAAACTACTAGTCTAGGATCATTAGTTTCAAAGTTATAGCCATTTTAAGTTTGACAGCTGTCATCCAAAACGAAGATATCGATGAGATCTATCACTTTTGTAAAGAAACTACTAGTCCAGGATAGTTAGTTTCAAAGTTATAGCCATTTTAAGTTTGACAGCTGTCATCCAAAATGAAGATTTCAATGAGATCATTCACTTTTGTAAAGAAACTAGTAGTCCAGGATCGTTAGTTTCAAAGTTATAGCCATTTTAAGTTTGACAGCTGTCATCCATAACGAAGATATCGATGAGATCTATCACTTTTGTAAAGAAACTACTAGTCCAGGATTGTTAGTTTCAAAGTTATAGCCATTTTAAGTTTAACAGCTGTCATCCAAAATGAAGATTTCAATGAGATGTATCACTTTTGTAAATAAACTATTAGTCTAGGATCACTAATTTCAGAGTTGTAGCCCTTTTAAGTTTGACAGCTCTCATCCAAAACGAAGACGTCAATGAGATGTATCACTTCTGTAAAAAAACTGCTAGTCTAGGATCACTAGTTACAAAGTTATAGCCCTTTTAAATTTGATAGCTGTCATCCAAAACGAAGATATCGATTAAATCTTGTCAGGCGTTGACGTATGACTTTGAAGTTTGACATGTCACTTTGACATCTGTGACTTTAAAATGTCTTACTACCTAATTATAATACCTACTTGTTTTTTTTCTTCATAAATGTCGATTGTTTTGACATCTGTCACTTTGACATCTGTCACATTAAAATGTCTTGTTACCTAATTATAAAACATGCTGGTTTTTTTTCTTTACATATATATGTCGATTATTTCTTCATTAGTTTCCAACTCTAGTGCAGTGGGTGGACGGGTAAATGCGAATTACCCGTGCACCCACCAGTGGGTGCACGGGGCATGCCCCTCATAATCTATCTATATATCTATTCATACCAATATATAAAAGTAAAACGCTGTCTGTTTGTTTGTTTGTTTGTTTGGGAAGCTTTCACGCGATGACGGCTGGACGTATTTTGATGAAACTTGGGATGGAGATATATAGTTGTCCACGCGGACTAAGTCGCGGGCGGGAAAACTAGTACTTAAAATAAAGCAATAAGAACAAAAAAGTCTGTACAAAATAAGCTACTGAACAACAATATAACATTTTTTAATTCGTGTCTGTCTGATTGTTTGTATGTTTGTATGTATGTTTGTTCGCGCATCACGTAAAAACTACCGGACCGATTGCGATATGGTTTTCACTGTTGGATAGCTTAGATTTTGCTATAGCTGGATTACTTGATATCTCAATCCGATTAGTAGAAGCTAAGCAATAAAAAATTTTGAAGGCTGAAGGAATTTTGATCAAATGTTGTGATGTGGTATTTTAGGTCTTGGAATAGTAGGTAGGTACATAGAATACTTTTAACCTAGAGAAAAGACCACGCGTGCGAAGCTGTGGGTTCAGTTAGTATACTTATAATAATGCAGTAAGTCCAAAAAATCTGTACAATGAATATAATTTTAAAAAAATGGTCTACTTAAAAAAGGCCACTGAACATGAATATCATTTTTTTAAATCGTGTCTGTCTGTTGTCTGTATGTTTGTTTGCGCATCACGTAAAAACTACAGGACCGTTTGTGATGCGGTTTTTACTGTTGGGTAGCTTAGGGTTTGACATAAAAACTGGGGCACTTGGTATCTTAATCCAATTAGATGCCGAACAATCGATAAAAATACTACATGGCAATTGAATGAATTTTGAAGAAGTATATTGTACTAGTTATATAGGTACTTTTGGTCCTGGAATTACACGTATGGGCTACTTTTAAATAAAGGGATCACGCGGGCAATGCTGGGCAGTGCCAACCACAGCTATTTCTTATAATAAAACAGTATGTAACAAAAAGTCTGTACAAAGAAGATATTTAAAAAAAATAGTCTTGGGGACGTAAAATAAGCTACTGAACAAGAATATACTTAACATTTTTTTTAAATTATGTCTGTCTGGTTGTCCGTTTACGCCTTAGGTTCGCGAATCACGTAAAAACTAGGCTTTGACTTCAATCTGGTGTACTTGGTATCTTAATCCGATGAATAGAAGCCAAGCATCGATAAAAACTATTAGCCGGGTGAGTGACATTTTGTATTTGTTTTTTTTTGGTCCTGAAATAACACATAGGCACAGTACATATATTAGTCACTGTAAAGAGTAACATATGGACTGTGACATAGTTTAGTTACTAATAGCCCAGAGCACACCCCGGACACTCCATTCAAACGCGCTGCTACGCTCAGGTGATGTGTTGTATGTACACGCGCTCGCCAATAGTTTAAGTACAAAGAGCTGCAAAGGGAATGTAATCCCGATCTCGCGGGATTTCAATCTCGAAGGTATCGATTTCATAATTTTCACATTTGATGGTTAAACTTTATTACTACCTATGATACCTTTATGAGGTCAAAGCGCTTATACGAATAAAGGATGTCGAAGTTTTAGCGGCCACTGCAGTTTATTTGTTTACAATATCTTAAAACAAATACGTGACACTGTAATTGAGCTATTTATTAGCTAACCACTATGTCTACTTGCTGCGACCCACGGCTTCACCGCATCATCATCATCATATAGTTAAATCATTTTTAGTTTTTAATTTAGTTATTTCTAAAGTGTACTGTGTTCTACTTGTCAAGGCCTTTCATATGATACCCATGATAAGACGATAGAAAAAAAGTAATCCGCCATTTTGGGGTGGCGGCCATCTTGGATATGTAATTTTCAGTGTACTGTATAGTACTAGTTAAGCTCTTTTATTTGATACACATATTGAGGCAGTTGAAAAAATATATGTAATCCGCCATTTTGTGGCGGCGGCCAACTTGTATTTGCAATGATACTGAATAATTGCATTGTCATAAGAATTACACCCATGTGCAAAAATTCAACGTCTTTGGTTGTCGTAAAATGGTTCAAAATTAACTTGCAAACTAGTCCCAAGCATAATAACCCAGTGAATTAAATAAAAGCTTGTTATAAGCTACTAAACCAATTTTGATGAAATTTATACAGTTCAGGAAACAAACAAAAAACATACATATAGTCGAAAATGAACAGTCTCCTTATGTGAAATCGATTAAAAAGGGTATTACGGTCGTTCGGTTATCGAATGTAAGTACACAGTAGATTATATGTACGTAATTATTCGCCGAGCGAACCTGAACATGCCTGAACCATGCGACCTGTAGAGGAGAACAGAGATCCGGACAGACATACGAAAACATGTCACATTTCTCAACCGATCTAGACTAAAATTGATATAAAGATTAAACAAATAAAATATAAAAACAAAATCGTTGGGTATTTTTGATGATTTTTGGGGGTTCTTCCTCCAAAAAGGGTCAAAAAGTGGGCTACTGAATATCTCCGCTTTATTAGATTCGATTTCGATGGTTCTTTTTTTATTTGAAAGGTAGTAATTTTAAATTGGTCTCATAAAAATTTGGTGAAGATCTGATGAGGATATTCGGCATGATGCATGAATAGCTCCACAATTTTTTTTATTTTTATTTTTTTATTACGGACTAGGCAATCGTTTGACCACGATCTCACCTGATGGAAAGCGATGATGTGGTCGAAGGTGTAGCACGCTTGCCTAGTAGATACCTATTCACTCTTGACTTGAACACACCGAAAAATTTCACACTTTTAGGTTTCTACCAGTGGAATCAGCCCTTTACCTACTAGATAGGGACTGATGGAGCACCTTGGTTATTAATGTTAGTTTTACAATAAGGTAACTAAATGGTGCTACTGTGCACCGCTAGATTGTTTGCTAAAAAGTTTGTACGCGCGAGGTCTACAGCTCACAGAGCCACTAGTTAGGTATTGTACAAGATTTAACTAATAAATGTATCAAAACAAAATTAACCAGAATACCTAATATATACTAATTAATACCTAACCGCCACTCGTGATGAGAATTTGACTTACATCTTTTGTGACGGCGGTCCTACGCACCGGGTTTTTCAATAACTCCATGCTAATTTTGCTTTCGATAAAATAACTTGTTCTAAACTTAGAACAATTGGCAGCCTTATCACTAAGCAGCGATCTCTTCCGGTCTCTTATGACTGACAAAGGCTGATTTAGTTACAAAAAAGTATACAAAAATATGACTACATAAATGTGTAACTAAGATTAATAAACGAGATATGATTATGATATGTTTTTGTTTGATTTAACAATCAAACAAAAACATAAACATGTTATTTTATCGAAAGCAAAATTAGCATGGAGTTATTGAAAAACCCGGTAATAATGTAATTCCTTTCTTGTGCAATAAAGAGTAATATATCAAAGGCGCTAGGAGCAACAAAAAAAAACAATAAAAGTTATCCTTTGATCCAAAACCCAAAAAAAAACTTTTATAATAGTCTGTGAGCCCGGTCTCACGCACCGGGTTAAATCGCCAAAACTCCGATATTATGTGCAATAGTTGTCCACGTTGCCGGCGCGAGTTGATCGAACGGTGGCAGACACGCACTGAGGAAAGTACTCAAAATCACAACTCAATTCGATGGCGGGTAAAAAAACGTCTTTATCTAACCATCTTTTAGACACACGAGTAGGTATGTAAGTACTTCACAATAGGTGGGCTAAAATCTTATTATTTTTCAATGGAGGGTTGTTGGAAATTAAACTCCATCAATACTTTATACTATACTACCGTTGACTGGTGGTAAACAGTCAGTCATGTGACTAGAGCCAAGAGCACGTTGCGTCGTTGAACTGCGAACTCCGTGACGGATATCGCCGTGTGGACTATTGAAACCACCTCAGTTTGTATCAAACGATGCTGGAAATGTTTTGAAGTTTTTTGGTACATTGTGGAACTGACTGCAGTTCGGTCGAGCTTGGCTGCGACGGAAGCTGCTGCCCTGGACCAGCGTGGGTAAAAGTTTGTTGGAACCTCCTTATTACTCTCATAATTAAGTAATGAGGAGTCTTATAAGGATAGTCATATTAGTTCCTCATCTGTTTCACACCACCATCTCATTCCACTGGTCCACTTTTTTAAAGACCTCCCCCGGGTCTGTGCGTGAATAGTGGTGGCATTCACGTAACGATAAAGCTTCCAGGTTTACCTGAACTGGTATATCGAAGGTCCATAAGATACACTTACGGGTCTCTTTTTCTCTTTATTCATAGTCAAAAATGTCAAAGAAAAGCACGAGAAAAGTCAAACAATACATACAAGTCACATAAATTTGATAAATATGCTGAAATTCAAACATATAAACAGAACAGTAGTGGAACTAACTGTACAATTTTATCACAAACACGCTTCGGTTTACCTGTACAGGTAATCAGGTCAGGTAAACCTGTCAGGTATACCGTAGCGTGTATGGCCACCATAATACGTGGTAAATATATACATAATAAATGGTCAACGAACAAGGTGTGTACAATGTTCTAGCAATGTTTATAGCCACGCCCTTCCTTCCGTAGCACCGAGTTCGCAAGGACGGTCTAAATGTAGGTTTAAGATTATTTCATCATCATTATCATCAGCTGTAAGACGCTCACTACTGAGGACAGGCCTCTCCATCGCCCACATCTCTCACCAGGTGATCTGTCCACCTTGTATACCGTATACAGGATTTTTGTATGTTATTCAGACTTTGCGCCTTCAAATTCATTTGAGGTTTGATGGACTTTACATATGGTCACAAAAATGTTAGATGCATATATTTTTGGGGACTTGTGTAGGTTTTTGTGGTAGGTAGTCTTTTAAGTTCCTGTCTTTGCCAGCGTTTTTTTTAAATACCACTACCATTTTCTTATCTCTTGCCGATCATCGTCGGGATCTCAACGAGTAAAGAGTACTTATTAGAATCTGGAATAATAAGATCAGATCAGAGGAAGTATAAATGTATGTGTGAGATATGATTTGGGTGTGCAATTCACATGCCTGGGGCCCACTTGGATGCATAGGAACCTTCGGTCCCTTATGCGCCGGCTTGCCCGTGGGCCATCCGTGCATAGCGTGTTGGCAGTGGGAAGGTTGACATTTAATGTAGCTGGATAAATAGATCCATATAGCTAAAAGGGTCACGTGTGCGTGCAAAGCGTGCGCTCCAATAGTTTGACACGAAATCTCCGAGGTTACAGGCACAATACACTCATCGAAATCGTTCCTTTAAATCTTTTCATTAAGAAAATATTCATTTATTTTTACTCTTGTTTTGTGTCTGTGGGCAAGATTATGCTCATAAAACAAAACATCCATACCAATATATAAAAGTGAAACGTTGTCTGTTTGTTTGTTTGTTTGTTTTTGGGGAGCTTTCACGCGATAACGGCTAAACGGATTTTGATGAAATTTGGAATAAATGAAAAAGACAGTACAAAGAAGATAATTAAATATATATATGGTCTAGGGTCTAGACGCAACCCTACCCTAGGGTACCTAAAATAAGCTACTGAACAAGAATATAACATTTTTGTAAATCTTGTCTGTCTTTTTTAATGTTTGTTTGTTCGCACATCACGTAAAAACTGCTAGACCGATTGCAATGTGGTTTTCATTTTTGGATAGCTTAGGGTTCAAGTTAAAAGGTGGTGTAATTGATATCTCAATCCGATGAGTAGAAGTTGAGCAACCGATATCCTTTTGACGGCTGAAGATATTTTGATCAAATGTTGGTTTGTTTGTTTGTTGGTATATTGGTATTTTAGGTTTTGGGCACATAGAGTACTTTTAACCTGTAGAAATGAACTCGCGTGCGAAGCTAGTTTTAAATAAGATTTTCTATTTTGAGTCACGGAACCACATAGTAAGATGCGTATGTTTTAAGTCCCTATCATATTTCGTTTAGGCTCTATAAGACAGTGTAAAACAGATGGATGGACATGTAGCCTTGCCAGAACAACAGTGTTCCATTTGAACCCTATGGATAGGGGATCCCAAAAATTAACTTGAGCAATGAAATCCTGAACAACAATGTAATTGATAAAACAAATATAATACAAAACACGCCACCGCTAATACGCGTAGATAGATATCCCAATAGTTTCAGAGCTACCGCTGATAAATGTGTTTTTTTTTTATTAAAAAAAAACTTCTATTGGCTAAGATTTTTTATTAAATCATTCGTCACCTATGAACATCTGTGACATTGTATAGGGAGTCAAAATGCACTTGTGTTTTACAGCCATTGTCAAGCCTTTAGGTATATGGGAAAAATGCTCTTTCCACTGTCTAAAATATCCAATATCCAGTATATTAAAATTTTAAAGTAATTTGTCGGATACGGCAATTTTTGTATTAACGTAAAGTTTACGTTAATAGGTTTACGTCGTAAACCTTCAGTGAAACAAAGAAGAAAGTATAAAACGAGCAGCATAGATGCGTGCTACGCTACGATGGACGTTGCTACGCCGGCGCCGTCAACCTCGGATAGAGCATAATTTATCCGAACATGTATTATTGTGTTAAAAATAAACAAAAAATATAATACGAATCAATTCAATCATACGAATCGTATAGTAATAATTCCCTTTAGTTAAACCGCAGATGGCTCTTAGTCTACATTAGTTTCTATTGTGATTTATCTTTATCGTTATCGCTAACGCCGTACCTCGTTCAATAGAGATAACATGTTTTTAGCCGCAGGTGATCGTATACGTAGTAATTCTTTATCGTGGATGGGACAATCCCTTTTTTTGAATCAATGTTTTCCACATTCCTGTATTAAGACGTGTCATTATCATGCTTCAAAAATTCACGGCTTTTTTTGTTCACGGCGCCTGATGTACCTGATACCTCATGTGCCCGCGGTTTCGCACGCGTGGTCATATATCTAGGTTAAAAGTACTCTATTTGCTATTCCAAGACCTAAAATACCATTTAATTAAAATTTCTTCAGCCGCTAAAAAGATTTTTATCGATTGCTCGGCTTCTACACGTCAGGTTGAGATGTGATGTGATGTCATTTTAATAACATTACAATAGATAACTGTGCAATATTAATAACAATTTACTCCAGCTCAATTAAGACCAGCCATGTGTTTGAAAGTACGGCTGGCCTTCGCACTTTATCATATAGGGTTAATGGATTAATTAATTAATTAATGGATTCCAGTATATTTTGGGTTTCAAGTTATTTGGACATAATACTGAGGGTTGTGCTGTCTGTAATTTCTGAACTACAAAACCAATAACCTTGAAATATTTACATGACAATCTTTAAACTTTCGTTTTTGCCTTTAAAAGGTTAAAAGGCTGTTACTCACGAATATTAGTTGAATTGTTCCAATTATAGTTTCGAGAACATCCGGTGCTTGATAAAAAAGAGTTTATAGTATCTCCTTTCTAACAAAAAATTGAATGAAATCGGAGTACGCGCTAATGAATTACAACTATGTACACATTTTGAGTTCATCCCCTCTCCCAAGGGAAGCATACTAAACATCGGGATAAAAAGTATCCAATGTCCTACCTCGTAGTATGAATTCAAATTAAACCAAGTTTCATTTCAATTCATTCGACAGTTTCGGCGTGATGCACGGTCAAGATACAGATAGACAGACAGACAGACAAAAATCAAAAAAATACAGTTTAGGCTTCAGTATCGAATATAGAGTACCCTCTAAAAAAATATTATTTATAACATAAATTTGAACCCCTATCCCGCAGGAACCCTATATTTTTTCGGGGCAAAAAGTATCCTTAATTTTAGCCCATCATATAAACTATGATTGTACCAAATTTTCATCTGTATCAAAATCCGTCCAGTAGTTTCAGCGTGGTACATGTTCTTATAAATAACTTTCAATCCCTATCCTGCGGGAACCCTTTAATTTTTCGGGATGAAAAGTTTCCAATGTCAAACCTCGTAGTATGACCTCAACTCATACCAAGTTTCATTTGAATTCATTCAGTAGTTTCGGCATGATGCACAGCCAAGATACAGATAGACAGAAAATGAAAAAAAATATTTTTTTTTTGTTTTGGCTTCAGTATCGAAAATAGAGTAGGGTACACTCCAAAAAAATATCAAAATATCTTCAACTAGCTTTCCCGCCTGTGACTTCGTCCGAGCGGACTACTGTGTATCGCGAAAAAAGCATCCTATGTTATTTTAGTATATTAAAAACCTATGCAAAAGTTGGTATAGCACCACTCTTGATGTTTTTTGACATACTTGTTATTTCGTTTCCATGGCAACCGTTTCTTACAGCGAGTAATCAATATTTTTCCAGTTATTCCAGTTTTCTCGTGTTCCAGTTTTTTCATAAAAATCCATCCAGCCGTTATCGCGTGAAAGAAAAAAACAACGTTTCACTTTTATATATTGATAAGGATGTACAGAATTGGACCTGTTACAGTTTTATTATAAGTATAGATAGATACATACTGTACTGTGACTGTGGCCACAGTTTAAAATCATTTGACAAATGACTATCATGGCAGGAGCTCACCATAATTAGAACCTTGGTTAAACCGCTGTTAATTTGACATTGCCATTTGTACATTGTGGTTTTACTTTGTTTCAAATAATGGTGCTTTCCAGCCGGAGTAGCTCCTTTTAGACTTAAGGTAAAATGAGGGTAACTGTTGAAATAATAATGTATTAGTAGCAGTCATGAAAACCAAAATATCATCCATCATTATCGTCAGCCTGAAGATGTTCGCTGATTCGCTGAAGAGGTTTACTAATAATTTCAATAAAATGCAATGAATTAATATCATCATCATCATCATGTCAGCCTTTATAAGTCCACTGCTGAACATAGGCCTCCCCCAAAGAACGCCATGACGAGCGATCCTGTGCCACCTCCATCCACCGACTTCCTGCGATGGCTACAATGTCGTCGGTCCATCGTGTGGGGGGTCTCCCCACACTTCGCTTGCTTGTTCGTGGTCGCCATTCGGGAACCTTTATTTCCCAGCGGTTGTCGGTTCTGCGAACTATATGGCCTACTATACTACTATATGGCCATTGCCACTTCAACTTGCAAACTCTGAGAGCTATGTCGGTAACCTTCGTTCTTCTACGGATTTCCTCATTTCTGATTCTATCACGTAGTGAAACACCGAGCATAGCTCTCTCCATTGCACGCTGCGCAACTCTGAGTTTTTGTATGAGACCAATAGTTAGCTACCACGTCTCAGTGCCGTATGTTATCACTGGCAACACGCACTGATTATAAACTTTCGTCTTGAGGCTCTGCGGTATCTGCGACGAGAAGATATGGCGTAATTTCCCGAACGCGCCCATCCGAGTTGGATTCGTCGGTTGACCTCTTTGTCGAAGTTGGATCTACCAAGTTGGATCGTCTGACCCAAGTAGACATAGTGATCAACAGCTTCGATAATATCGTCCCCAACATAAACCGGCATGGGTACAACACGGGCATTTGACATGATGTTCGTCTTGCCCATGTTCATTTTAAGACCCACCTGTTGGGAAACAATATTGAGGTCACTGAGCTTTGTGCTTAGGTCTTCCAGGGTTTCAGTCATGATGACTATATCATCAGCAAATCGAAGGTGTATTCTCCATTGATGTTAACACCAAATCCGTTCCAATTCAGAAGCTTGAATATATTTTCCAGTGCAGAGGTGAACAGTTTCGGAGAAATCACGTCTCCCTGTCTCACCCCTTTTTGCAGCAGGATAGAATTCGTGCTCTGATCCTGAAGACGAACTATCATAGTGGCCTTGCTGTACAAACACTTCAACACTTCGATGTACCGGTAATCAATCTGGCACTGCTGTAATGACTCTAGCACTGCCCAGGTCTCAACTGAATCAAAGGCTTTCTCGTAGTCCACAAATGCTAGACATAGTGGCCGATTATACTCTTCGGTCTTCTGTATAATCTGCCGGAGCGTATGGATGTGGTCTATGGTGCTAAAGCCTTTCTGGAATCCAGCTTGTTCAGGAGGCTGACCTACGAGCAACTTACGAGCAACCTACGAGTCGTCAAACCTACGAGCGAGACGGTTTGTAACTACTCTCGAAAACACCTTATAGACGTGGCTCAGCAGCGAAATGGGCCTATAATTCATTCAACATGCCCAGCCGTGCGTTGAAGTCCCCCATCACCACTGTGAAGTGTGTTTTCGGGGCATGTAGTACATTAGAAATGTCGTCATACATAGCCTCCACTTCATCATCCAGGCGTTTTGAGTGTGGGGCGTACACCTGTATGACCTTCAACGAATACCGTTCGGTAATTCTGAGTATAAGGTATACCACCCTGCTCGAAACGCTTTCGATCTTCACAATGTTATTTACGAGGGACTTGTGGACGAGAAACCCGACACCATGTTGGGACTGCTGGTCGCCCTCCCGGTAATAGAGTAAGTTGCCGGAATTGAGGGTCATCGTATCCTCTCCCTCTCTTCGGACTTCTGATAACCCTATAATACCCCAGCGCAACTTACTTACTACTTCTTCCAGCTCTATCAACTTCTCATCGGTCCTCAAGGTGCGTGCGTTCAATTAATATTCGTAGTCTAATTAAAAAGTCGATTTCAAATGGTTCCCTAAGGAAGTTCTCTGCCAATGGGCATGAATATTTTAAGGGACTAAACTTTCAAAAGAAAAGAAAATCATCCAAATCGATTCAGTAATCGCGGCTTTCTCCTTTTTTCAAGTCGATTAGAAGTCGGTACAATAGCTACTTCTAGAATTACCTACCTATTATTAATATGTTTCTTAACGTTTATTTAAAATCTGCGCTCAAGCATACATACGGACGTATTCAAACCTTACAAACATGCACGTAAGTACACACACTTATTTGTAGGTACACTTTATCATCCAAACCCACACAATCACACCCTCCGCCAACACACTGATTTTCTCTCACACTAACGAACATCTAAGACAGTTGGTAGTTGGTTGGTAGTTGCAATACATATGTTGATGTATTTTGTTATTGTCTCGAGCGTTGGCTTGAATTAATCTTATATATATATATATATATATATATATATATATTTCTTTCTATTTTATAAGTTATACGCAAATATGAGATCAAATTTTGTTTTGTTATTATGTATGATAAATTCGAACACTGTAACGTTTAAGCACTGCAGATTCACCCAAAGGTTTTGTTCTTCATCCTAGTGTGGAGACCAAAGCCTATGGACTTTATTGTTTTTTATACCAAATGTTTAAATGTATGCATGTTTATTTTAAGTTAAAATTAGCATGTATGTTAATTCTTGTATTGTCACACAATAAGTCTTTAATATTAGCAAGTTTTTGGAAACAATAAACGATTATTATTATTATTATTATTACTTAACTAGCAGAGTACTTTTTGAACATATCTTGGAAACATAATTCAGGTTACAGAATTAAGTGGCTGTAGATCTGAAATACAAGCAGAATTTCTAGTAGTTCCACAAGGGTCAATATTGGGACCTTCGTTGGTCATTATTTATGTAAATGATATCTCAACTGTTCTTGAAAAGGTTGACGAAGTCTTATTTGCTGACGATACTAGCTTAGTCGTTAAGGATAAATGTAGCGATGGTTTAGGTGCAAAAATTATTGAATCAATATATTACCTAAAAAAAATTGGTTTTCTGCATACAATATGTTCTTGAACGTAGATAAGACACATATAATTAATTTTGCGTTAGGATAGCGTCATAATTAAATGTCTAATAAATGTGTCGAGGAACTAATTAGTACCAACTTAAATCTTAATTTATTAAATGACATGAAATTTTTAGAAGTATGGTTTGATAAAAAATGGACATGGGCAGTACATATTGAAAAATTGACTAAGAAGTTATGCTCTGCCACTTATGCAATAAAAAAAATAATGAACTTGGAGGGATCAAATCTGCAAAAGATGTTTATTTTGCATATTTTCTCTCCTTGATAATATATGTAATTTTGTTTTGGGGTTCAGCAGCAGAATCAAATAGAGTTTTTATCCTGCAGAAACTGGCTATTAGGTATATTTTGAGCACTAGACAAACGGAAACCTGTAGAGATAAATTCAAAGACTTGAATATATTAATAATGACGGGAGAATTAATTTACCAATGCTTAGTGTACATCCGAGAAAATATTGATAAAATGTCTAAAATTGAAGACATTCACAACTTCAACACTAGACATAGGGACCGTTTAACTATACCCAAGACAAGAATGTCTAAGATTTCAAAAAGTTTTTATTCTATGGGCATACGTTTGTATAATAAAATTCCGAAATCAGTCAAAGACATAAAACAATAATGATTTTTTTGCTTTAGTGAAAAAACATTTAATACAGATAAGCTATTATAATATGAAAGAGGGTTTAGCTGACAAAAATATATTTGTAATAGATTAATTATATTCAATTTTGACTATGTTCGAGCTGATTCAGTGCGTATTACCTTTTTTAATTTTAATTTATTTTGTTTACCACAATGGATGATACTATTACTTATTATTATTATTATTTTAATTGCCAATGTGACATTTTCATTTTTGTATTGATCATGATGATGATGATGATGATTGTTATTGATGATTGTAATGATTTTTGTTTGGCTGTTGTTTTTTTCTATTTTTGTGAACAATACAATGTTCACAAAAATAGAAAAAAACAACAACAAAAATTTTACTGTGACATGTCTAATTCCATGGAAATGTCAAAAGATTAATAATTGAATTGAATTGAATTTAAATCCGCAAATTAAAGCCCAACCAAGTACCCTTGTCTAACGAGAATGATCCTTTGTTAAACCAATGATACTATAGGTTATCGCACACACACAAAGAAAATAGTATGACAAATCATCAATAATACAAATTGATAAGGAAGCTGAAACGTAGAAATAGTAAAATTATAGAGTAGGTACCAATTCATTCGCAGATTGATATCGTTTAACGTCACATTATCAAGTTAATTAGCAGATAATCATCGAAGTAAGCATTATAAAAACAAGTAGTTATCTGCTCTATCACATAGTTGAGGCCAAGCTAATGGAAATATGAAGTTCTTTCTACCACTTTTCTTTGCCATAGCAGGTAAAAATCACACATTTGATATAAAAAACTTATTGTTGACCTAACCATAAGAAACTTCATATAATCATTTTGTATTAGCTTAAGGTATTCTAGCGCTCTAGTGCCATGATTGAACGATAATATTTATAAATCATTCAATAGATCTCTTTGATTTAATGTAAACCTTTTACACTTACCTTCAATACCACATACTTTCAATAACATCTATGAGTAGATACTTCTGTTACTTGAAGATGTGATGCGCGGAATGGCACCAATAGTACCGATAACTTTCTAGAAAACCTTTTTTTGAAATTAGACCTTACTTTCTAACTTCTCCCCATATTTACAGTTTGCTCTGCGGGCGTAGTCGAAGACCCCACCGTGGGTTACAAGGAAGGTGATAGGTTCTTCTACTTCCCGGGTGATGGAGATGGAAAGCTCCACCTGGTCGACTCCCACGAGCCGGTCGACGAAGCGTTCATCGGAGATTACGCCAGGAATCCTAATAACAACGCTTATTGGCTATACACGAGGTGATTAATTAAGTTTTTTTTAAATGCTTTTATTTAACTTCACACAGTATCGATGTATCTATGTATTTTGTCCTGGAATCTTGCAATTCAAATTTCGAGCAATTCCCGAATAGCTATCTGGCTGAAACTTTTAGGGTAGCTCACAAACCGATGACAAAGCAGTAAAAAAAGGGATAAATAGAAGAAAAAAAATGACAATGTAAAAAGAGAAAATGAAAAAAACAACATTCACAAAAAAAAGGTAGATAAAGCTTATTTTTTTATATTATTCTTATTATTGGTGATGACAGTTTATAAGGACCACATACGATGACATTCCGACATTGAAGACGATACGAAGTATTTTGTTTTTACAGTACCAGTCTCAGGATGATGCAGGTCACCCTGAGACTGGTACTGTCTCTACCAAATTCACAGACTTCACAGTATTGGATGCCCATTATAAATGTAATTCATAGCCATCGGATGTCATACCATCGGGATCCCATCACTTGTAAAAATACAGTCTGGTCACAGCTTATAATAAATTTCTGTAAATATAATAAAAAGTCGCTATTAATCTTTTAATAAACGGCCAATTGCCTGCATCTGGGCTACTTTCTTCAATACACTAACACTTATTATATATATATATATATATATATATATATATATATAGAAATAATAATTAGCAACGGTTAAGTTATATATAAAAAAATACTTCATGCTCTTAACAGGTTCTATATAAATGTATTGTATATTATTACAATTCTAATTAATCAGTGGATAACAAAGACATGAAAATAATACGTTTTTACGTAGGTACAAATAACAACCACTTTTATCTTATCTTGGCCCTCTAATGAACTATAATTAATGAGGAATCTTTTCTTATCATAGGAATACACTTCACTGTTGCCGTGGTTCCTTGTTTCAGGGCAAACCCAACGTCAGCCCAAATGCTCATCCATGGAGATGCGAACAGCGTTTACCACTCCAACTTCAATAACAACAAGCAAACCGTATTCCTTGCCCACGGGTGGAACGGTAATGGGAACAACGGCATGAACAGGCTTCTTACTCAAGGTAAGCTTTAAGTTGCCGACGTGTTTGATGTGCCCACAACAGCAAACAATACCTTGAGTCAACTACGTTTGATTACGAGTACAACTGAGTATCCAGTAAGCCGCTCCCTACTCTCTGTGCATTTCGAAAATTCGAAAAACCTGTGCACTATTAGAGCTGGTATCTGTGGAAATATTCAGGTAACTTGATGGGCTAGACCCACCTATATTTCGCAACGCACTTTTAGGTTTCTGATGCAGCATCTTTGTTAAATTACTAGCTGTGCCCAAGGCTTTGCCCGCGTGGTCTCCGAGTTAAAAGTAACCTATGTGTTATTCCAGGTCTAAAAAGTACAATATACCAAAGGGGTCATATTTTACTCCTGCCGTGCCTTGCATAGTAAAATTCAGTCATTTCGAAAAAATCGTGAATTCGGGGCCACCTAGGTTAATAAATCGATAAAGGACTTTTCAATACAAAGAAAAAATTATTAACACACTATCCTGTGCCGCATTTCTATGATATTGGAGCTTAAAGCCTGAAACAGAATGTGACCTCTATTAACCTAGATGTCCTAGATCTTGCTAACATAGTCTGGTTCCTAACGAAGATCTTATACCTAATAAATTTCAGAAATATATAATAAAATTACGCTATTAATCTTTTAATTTATTAAAACGGTTAATTGCCTAGACATCTGGCACATAAAAAATTGCTAAAATTTGCTAAAAATAAGTGAAATTGAGTTCAAAAAATATTTAAATAATAGAAAAAAATATGAGTAATATAATTGATTAGTATTATTCATGTATAAAAATTTATTTGTATAAGAAAGGTACAAGTCAATATTATTTTCTCCATATTAAAAAAAATATACCTATGTAAAAATCTCCTTACATTACAAGTAATCTTGGTTGGAAATATAATTAAAATATACCTATGTAAAAAACCTCTTTACATTACAAGTAATCTTGGTTGGAAATATAATTAAAATATACCTATGTAAAAAACCTCTTTACATTACAAGTAATCTTGGTTGGAAATATAATTAAAATATACCCATGTAAAAATCTCCTTACATTACAAGTAATCTTGGTTGGAAATATAATTAAAATATACCTATGTAAAAATCTCCTTACATTACAAGTAATCTTGGTTGGAAATATAATTAAAATATACCTATGTAAAAAACCTCTTTACATTACAAGTAATCTTGGTTGGAAATATAATTAAAATATACCTATGTAAAAATCTCCTTACATTACAAGTCATCTTGGTTGGAAATATAATTAAAATATACCTATGTAAAAAACCTCTTTACATTACAAGTAATCTTGGTTGGAAATATAATTAAAATATACCTATGTAAAAATCTCCTTACATTACAAGTAATCTTGGTTGGCAATATAATTAAAATATACCTATGTAAAAATCTCCTTACATTACAAGTAATCTTGGTTGGAAATATAATTAAAATATACCTATGTAAAAATCTCCTTACATTACAAGTAATCTTGGTTGGCAATATAATTAAAATATACCTATGTAAAAATCTCCTTACATTACAAGTAATCTTGGTTGGAAATATAATTAAAATATACCTATGTAAAAATCTCCTTACATTACAAGTAATCTTGGTTGGAAATATAATTAAAATATACCCATGTAAAAATCTCCTTACATTACAAGTAATCTTGGTTGGAAATATAGTTAAAATATACCTATGTAAAAATATCCTTACATTACAAGTAATCTTGGTTGGAAATATAATTAAAATATACCTATGTAAAAATCTCCTTACATTACAAGTAATCTTGGTTGGAAATATAATTAAAATATACCCATGTAAAAATCTCCTTACATTACAAGTAATCTTGGTTGGAAATATAGTTAAAATATACCTATGTAAAAATATCCTTACATTACAAGTAATCTTGGTTGGAAATATAATTAAAATATACCCATGTAAAAATCTCCTTACATTACAAGTAATCTTGGTTGGAAATATAGTTAAAATATACCTATGTAAAAATCTCCTTACATTACAAGTAATCTTGGTTGGAAATATAATTAAAATATACCTATGTAAAAATCTCCTTACATTACAAGTAATCTTGGTTGGAAATATAATTAAAATATACCTATGTAAAAATCTCCTTACATTACAAGTAATCTTGGTTGGAAATATAGTTAAAATATACCTATGTAAAAATCTCCTTACATTACAAGTAATCTTGGTTGGAAATATAATTAAAATATACCTATGTAAAAATCTCCTTACATTACAAGTAATCTTGGTTGGAAATATAATTAAAATATACCTATGTAAAAATCTCCTTACATTACAAGTAATCTTGGTTGGAAATATAATTAAAATATACCTATGTAAAAATCTCCTTACATTACAAGTAATCTTGGTTGGCAATATAATTAAAACAAACAAGAAATCGCACTAGCATTTTCTTTCAACTTGCCTAATTGTAAACTACTTGCTTTTTTGTTTTTTTTTCGTTTATAGACTGTTTACATTTTATAAAACTCTTTGATAGTGATATTTTTACCCGACTATGGCGAAGCAAGGGAAGGGTAATGAGTTTAACTGTCTATGTATACGGGGTGTCCCGTAATGAGTGGATAATCCTGCAGGTACTTGCAGAGGGGAGCAAGATCGAAAAGAAAGAGAAAAAAAACTAATTGTGGACCTATGTAATTAAATAAATAAATAAATATATTCGGGACATTTCCACACCAGTTACCTAGCCCCAAACTACGATATCCTGTACTATGGGCACTAGATAACGGATAAACATACATAGATAAGAATATTACAGCCGTGACTCGGAAACAAACATTTCTGCTCATCACACAAATGATTGCACCTTGCAGGATTCGAACCCGCGACCATTCAATTTCGTACCTAGGATCTCTAGCTACTAATCTAATTATTTGTAAACTTGGGAAAATTCGTACTCCTGTTCAGTTTTGGGTTTTTCTTTTTGAAAATTAAGTTTGTGAATCTGTGGTGTAAAAAAATGTATGAGACCCTTAGTGGCCAACTGTTTTAAGAACATGTCTCCCTAAAGAGGATTCTAAATTGGTACGTTTTTTTAATTATTATTGTTCCGTTTCGGCCTTTGCCCTCCTCTTCAAGTACCTGCATGATTATCCACTCATTACGGGACAACCTGTATGTATACGTCGCCCCTATTGGTGTGATTTTGACATGCGAGGTACCAATCGATATGGGCAATGACCCGTCCACCCACTGGCTTCACCCACTAGTGGGTGCACGGATAATTCGCATTTACCCCTCCACCCACTGTACTAGAGTTGGAAACTAATAAAAAAATACGACTCAGGTATAGAGTGCGTTGGGCAAATTTTTTTCACCCGACTATGGCGAAGCAAAGGAATGTTTATGACGTGTTAAACTTGATCAGATTTTGACAAACGAGTTATTAATCGATTCGTCTTCATCGCAAGAGTGTCATAGGCTATTTTTTTTTACCGAACGGTAGTCGGGTTTTAGTTTTAGAACTTATGACTTGTTTGAGTATGTGGAAATAAAAAAAAACTGAAAATATTTCGCACTAGTGCTTTTTTAACACTTACCGCACTAGCGCGGTAGAATTAACTTTCATGTTTACTGGCCTTAAAGGTACACTTTTCGAGTAACTGTACTGAAAAAACATACCTAATAGACTATTATGTTTTTGACGATATTATTATGTATGTTACATAATAATATCGTCAAAAACATAATAAATACTCAAAGCTCCAGTTTAGGGACTTTTGCAGCAGGTTTCGCTTCCGTAAAGCGTGATTTTTTTACTACCGAAATCAGTACATATACTGATGACAATCGTTAGAAAAAAAAAAAAAAAACAAAAAACATTGAACCTAGGATTCTTCACCAGTTTTATAAATGCTAATCTCTTCTTTTCCAGCTTTTCTTCAAGATCAGGACGTGAACGTCATCGTCCTCGACTGGAGCCGCCTTGCTAACAGGAACTACGTGACTGCCAAAGGCGGTACTGCTGCAGTGGGCAGAGGTCTTGGCGAGTTTGTAATGTGGCTGACCACATTTGGCCTCCTGTACCAGAAGATCCATCTTGTCGGGTTCAGTCTTGGCGGTCATCTCGTTGGTAACGCTGGAAGAGCGACCGGTGGTAGAGTCGGTAGAGTTACAGGTATTGACACATTTTGTTTATCCCGCAAAGTTGCTGCAAATATATGTTTTTCGATCTGAACTTAAACATTCGCTTGATAACTTGAATAACTGTTTTGCATAAAGATAGCGAGAAATATGCTAGAACTCTAGAAGTAAGGAAAATGATTGTCTTTAAATGAACGGTCCTGCATTTTACTTCTTTCGTCGATGCTTCAATTTTCTCATAAATGAGATATATAAAGATAAATTAAATGTTGCGACCATAATTCTACCTTTTCTACAACATCACCCCGTGGTGTTATGTAGGGGGTTATATGGGAACAATTAAACTATCACCTAAAAGCCCCAAGTCAACCTATGATACGTACAAGCTCACTTGCCCGTGTTGAATTCTGCTGATCAAAAAACGAGGCTCTGATGACTGACCGATGGCGGTATAAACACCACGACAACGGTGCGGCGTAGCCAAATTCTATAGGTCAGTGATGAGTAGCAGCGTCATTGATGCTAGAAGCTAGGAAGCTACGCCAGGCGGTTGCCAACCTGCATGCCCAGCGTGGCGACTATGGGCAAAACCCTCAAAAATGATAGGTACAATTTTAAAACGGCCCCTAGTTCTCGGCGGCCTTGTTATTCCTGACCAAAGCCGCGGTCATGGTAACGAAAAAGCAGGAGATGCGGAGGATCTCTGGGCTGATGAGGAGAGCCGAAGATCGGGCTCAGTCGCGTGCACAAGAAGAGGTCACGTCCAGCAGTAGACAAACTAATATAAGCTGTTGATGATTAATTTGGTAATTACCTACGACTTTACACGTTGATACCTTAAACATTTTATTTTTCCAGCTTTGGACCCAGCTGGTCCTCTATGGCTCTGGGACGGCGATCGCGTACGCCCTTCTGATGGTCTATACGTAGAGGTTATGCATACCAACACTGCCTTCCTCGGCTACAGCGACCCTTGTGGAGACGCCGATTTCTACCCCAACGGCGGGTCCAGCATGCCTGGTTGCTTTCTGAACTCTTGCTCTCACAGCAAGGCGTATGAATACATGGCCAGCACGGTGAAACATAACCATCTCCACGCGAATGAGTGCGGCACTCTGCGAGATGCGACTCGAGATCGATGCACTGGTTCTGTCAACTCAATGGGTAACAGTGACCTCAACAAGTCACGGTATGTACTATTTACTAACGAGCTACTTTCCAGTCAACACTGGAATTCAGAGAGCAGGCAAATTAAGTTTTCGACAAAGTAGGAATAGGCTACACTATGTGGAATCGATAAGCATGAATAATAAGACTATACAAAAATATTACAAGATGGAGGAGCTCGGCCTGTTGCCATTGTGGAATTTGAGACTTAATCGTATTGTGAAGACGGGATATATACATCGAATGAATTTGGCACAGTTGTGACCAAATAAAGTACCTGGTAACCGGATTAATCTGGTTACATTCGCTGTAGTGGATAAAGACCAGGAGTGGAGACCAGGAGGTTACAATGTAAATCCTGATAAGAAATATAAAGTCATGCCATTTTGCGGATAATATGATAAACGCTGACTTAGCCTTCAGAACAACTTAATGTTTAAACATGCATGACATTCATAGTCGTCAATATCACTACCGTCTCCTACCCACCGGTAGGAGACGGTAGTGATATTGACGACTATAACATTTTAAACTAGCATGGTCAGTTACATTTAGTACCTTTTTTAACGCGACGTTACGTGTCTGAATCGTCATAGCGAATAAGGGCCCAGCCAATTAAAGAAAAACTAAACAATTTTATGACTAGAAAAATATTTTACAGTAAAATCTGCATAGATGACTTCTTAAAATGATGCAGTCACTATATCTTCAATGTTTACGTTCTAACATGAATTTTCATTTTATTTCAGGCGTGGAATCTTCAGAGTCAACACTGGTAGAAACTACCCCTACTAGAAAAACGAATCCATGACCTTGATAATAGAATTTGAAACATCTTAATCACCTTTCCATAGAGTGAGGAAAATCATTTATTTATGGAGGTGTTAGTAAAAGAATATATAAACATTATATTTTATTTTTAATCATATCCATTGTCTTCAAAGTTTGTTTTCAATTCCACTTGAACCTGAATAAATAACAAAATATATTTATTGACTAATCAAACTTACATAAACATGTTTTATTTACAGAGTACTAATAGATACAATATTGTACAACTGCGATATCCCAATAGTGATAAGATTAACAACATAAATAATTACTAAAATAGTAGGTAAAAGGTAATATATGTTTCATGAACACAATATTTTATTGGGGGGATATATACAGATGTAAAAAATAAGAATAGAAAACTTTAAATCACAATTATTTTTTCAGACTGCATCACCCTCAAATGCTGAGAATTCGAGGGTGGTGCTTAACATAAACTTAACATAAATATTGTCACAAATATGTAAGATGAATTTCTTTTTTGGAACCGCGTGTCTGTTGTACATGTTTGCCGAATCAAAACTTACTGGTTCCTTTTTCCCCTTGATCCACTTCCTCAGAAACGGAGCGAACAGTCTTTTGTCCCTCCTATCTGTAGGTCGTCTCAAACTCATCACACAAGCGATGAGCACGGACACGCAGCATCCAAAACTGGTGAACCACAGGTAAGAAATGCGGTAGATATAGGGGACTTCACTGAAAATGGAGAGTAAGGTGGGTGTACTATAATAATATTTATGATCTATACTTATTTTAAATTAATAAGTAACAAAAAAACAGTAAAACACAAATGATTAAAAAAAATATGGTAAGCCAAAAAATACTGTTCACTTTACTTTAATAGCTGCAATTGCAACACTGGACTATAGTCTGTACTTAGGTTAAATAACCAATTTTTTTTTGTTGTAAGAACCTTATAAGACAATTGCTACTTTTAAGGTGAAATAATTCATAGTATTACATTTTTGAAGTTCATTTTAATAGCACACTCGATAGCTAATGGTCATTTTTTGCTCCGTCGAAAATACAAGGCAGCTGTAAGCCGCCATATTAGTTTTCTTGTCACTTGATAATCCTGTCACTCTCGTGGTTAAGACAAATCCAATGATTCCTCATTTATCAAAATCCATCAAGCCGTTTAGGCTGTAGGACGCGCCAAATGAACATACAAACAAACATACCCACGCATACAAACAACCCAAAGCATAACCTTCCGCAGTTGGGTAAAAACTATTTGACAGCTGGAAGAATTTTAATTAATTTTATTATATTGTACTTTTGGTCCTGGTATAAAGCATAGGTTACTTTTAACCCAGAGAAATGACCACGCGGGCAAAGCCGCGGCCATAGCTAGTTATAATTAAAATGTATATCCAGACAACTGAAAACACTACAACTCTAAGTGAACGAGAAACACAAATAATATCTTTTTTTTAATTATGTTTTATTTGTCTGATAGGCTAGCATTTGACCAGTATCTCGAATATTGCAGCAAGCTAGGCCTAGAGTGGGAACTCTCAAAGACTGCTGCCGGAACACACCGTTAGGTGCCTGGTGACAGATTATTAACTTGAGGGTGGTTGCTAACCAGGCGAGCACTAGACAATGCCCTTCCACCACGCTATGGATTTCCTCACGATGTTACCTTCACCGGGGGCTCAAGCCTGTGATATGATTCGAACACACGACAGACTGAACGGCAGTCGGTTATTAATACCACGAGGTTGTCATCGCTAAAATATTTTAATTTTTTTTTTTTAATAAATTTTTAAAATATTTTTATGAGCTATACTTATAATAAAACTTTAACAGGTCCAATTCTGTACATTTAGTTTTTTTTTGGAGGTCACTTTATAACTGATATACTGAAGCCAAAACTGTTTTTTTCATTTTTGTCTGTCTGTCTGTGTCATGGCATAACACTGAAACTACTGAATTAATTAAAATGAAACTTGGCATGAATTTAGTTCATACTACGAGGTCGGACATTAGATAGTTTTCATCCCGAAAAAGTAAAAGGTTACCGCTGAATATGGGCTTAACTGTTATTTAAAAGATCAGGATGTACCTGATCACGCTGAGTCTACCGGACGGATTTTGATGCAACTTAGCACAGTCATAGTTTATAAGATGGGTTTAAATTTAAGATAATTTTTGTGTTGAAAAAATAAAAATGTTTCTGAAGGAAAGGGGTTTATGTTAATTTTGAAGTAATAAATATATTATAATAAAATGAAATAAAAATGCTCTAGCAAAAAAAACAGTTGTTTTAAGGGCGTCACAGACGATTAAGATACTATAATATTTGATGTTACGATATCTGCATATAAAATATTATAGCATCTTAGGGTATCACACACGGTAAAGATACGATAATATATTGAAATTATTTATTCGCTCGCAGGCCGTCCTAGGTGCCACACGTACTTCTTCACCGCTTTCTATATACAGGTGATAAAATATGAGTAGTACGGTTCACTATTAGATTTATTAGATAGCTCATCAGACGACGATTCTGATTTTGAATTTGATATGCAAATTGCATTATCGCACTGTAAAAATCAATTTGGATAGAGAATCACAGTAAATTTAGAAAAAGCCGCGGTGAATTTAACGCGCAAATGTTTCTACAAAAAAAAAACAAACTTATTTTAATAAGTCGAAGGAAACTTTTCTCGAAATTTATAATTTGATTAAGGAAGATTTAGTGAAACAAAATACGAACATGCGCGAGAGTATTTGTACAGAACAACGACTTGCAGTATGCTAAGAACCATCTCGTTTACCTCAGCTTTCAAACATAAAAAACCGCAGTTAAATAGGTCCATTCGTTCGAAAGCTACGATTCGCACCACTCCCCCTCTCCCCTTTCCATCCTCAAATTATAGCTGTGAATCATCATGTTTAACCCAGCTTTCAAACAAAAAAAACACAGCTAAATAGGTCAATTTGTTTGGAAGCTACGATTTTCACCCCTCTTTTCTTTCTCACCTCCCCTCGCCCTCTCCTCATATATCTAAGAACCATCTCGATCATATCAGCTTTCGAACAGAAAAAACCGCATCAAAATCAGTCCATTATTTTGGGAGGTACGATGCTACACACACACACAAACACACACACACACACACACACACACACACACACACACACACACACAATGATACACACCCTAAACTTATAACATCCATCTCTTTGTTCAGGGGTTAAAAAAACCGTCACGAATACAAAACAGAGCAACCTGTAGAGCATATTACGATATATTTTGTATATTAAGATAGTATATTAATATATATTTTGTATCTTTTACGATATATTTCATATCTTAAGATGACATCTTTTAGTAAATTCCATATCGCTCGATATCTTAAGATACTGTAAGATGCAAATATATATTATGTACGCCGTTTGTGATGGTTCATATAAATTGTATAGCGAGCGATCTTTTATTTTAGTCGTCTGTGACGCGCTTTATTTCCCATCATCATCAGCCTATATTTGTCCACTGCTGGACGCAGACCTCTCCCAATGCACGCCACTGAGCTCGGTCTTCAGCTCTACTCATTCATTTTCTTCCAGCCGCTTTTCGCAGGTCCGTAAAATAAGTAAGTATAACACATAGGCTACTTTTTAACCACGCGGGCAAGGCCCGCGGCTTTGCCACAGCTATTACTATATATATGATGAGCTCTGCATAGTATTGTGATACAACAACAACAAAAATGATGAATATGTTATTAAGTTTAATGAGAAAATTAAAACAATTAATGAGAATTACAGAATACTGAATACCTTTCATCTTCAGCCTCACTAACAGGAACGTCAAAAATATACGTGCAGTTGTCTGTGTACCTTGGTTTCTCATTAAACTTCAGAATACCTTTGGCTTGGGCCAGTTGTGAAAACGCTGCGATCCACCAAGCCGATATCAAACCTGATATACCACCAGTTAGGGCACTCTGCAAAGATTTTCAACAATTTATCACTATCACTACTTATTATAAACCAAATTCATTGCATGTATGTTTGTGTAAAAAGGATCTCAGAAACAACAAAACCGTTTTTCCGGTTTTTCTCTTTTTCATAAGCTGATTCCCAAGCAAGTTATTATAAATAATGATTTGAATTTAGAGATGGTCGGTGGAGGGAAAGTACCTTCATCACTACTATTGTAAACCAAACTCATTGTATGTATGTACAAAAGGATCTCAGAAACAACAAAACAGTTTTTCCGGTTTTTCTCTTTTTCATAAGCTGATTCCCAAGCAAGTTATTATAAATAATGAGTTGAATTTAGAGACGGTCGGTGGAGGGAAAGTACCTTCATCACTACTATTGTAAACCAAACCCATTGTATGTACAAAAGGATCTCAGAAACAACAAAACTGTTTTCCTGGTTTTGGTTAATTCGTAGGCTGATTCCCAAGCAAGTTAATACTTATACAGGCTGGAATTTAAAGAAGGTCGGTGGTGGGAAGTACCTTATTCACTACTTAATATAAATTTATAAACCAAATTCATTGTATGTATGTAAAACAACAAAATCGTTTTTTCCAGTTTTCACTCATTTATAGGTATTTTTCCCAGGCAAGTTATGAATATAAAGGTTGAAATTTAAGGCGGTGGAGCGAAAATACCTAAAATTTGAATGATAGCGAATTTTATTCACAGGAAACATTTCTTTACTTTTAAAACTAATTAAAACTGTATTCAAAGAAACGAGAAAAGCGTCTGCAGCGCTGTTTTCAAGAAAACAGCGCTGCGTACGCATGAAAATGTGAACGCGGCACAAGGTGAAGATACCCTAATGTCGTTGATGTATGTAGCTGGACTTTTTTTTCTATTGTTGTGTTTCATATACCTAATGGATTATTATGTACTTATGATAATGGCAATAAATTAATTTTTCATTTTTGCGTTTTTAATGATTATTTAAACTTGCTCTGCCAGTGCCCTATTTCATAAAGCGACAAATCATAATAAAACTACAAATGTCAGTCGAATACGCCAAACCTGCATTTCATATAACAAACAATCACGACAGGACTGATGATTGTCAGTCATATTGCATTTCACAATGCCAGTCATAGTAGTGTGATGGGTAAAGCTTCGGCTGTCACAATTGTCACGACAATTCTACAAATCGTGGTAATTTTTAAGCAACCGCCGTTTCATAAAACGATTTTATATTGACATTTGTTAGACAATTGTCGGTCGACTGCCGGTCACTACTATTGTTTTATGAAACACATATAGTAATATTTTGACAATTCATTGAATGAATTGTCGGGTTTTTATGAAACGCATTTCGGTAGTTTGACTGACATTTGTCGATTGACATTAGTCAGTCTACTATAGTTTTATGAAATAGGGCCCTGGAATCAAATCAACAAAAATCCCAAAATCTTCATATTAGACCGCTCGCGTCGCCGATTGCCACGCCAACAATCGGCGTTACCCCCGTACCGCAACATTAGATGTTTACACATCAAAAACATTAAAATAATGCCAAGATTGTTGACCATAAAAAGTACCTACTACAAGAATGTAGAGACACCAAATGCCTTCTAATGCATTGAGTATAACATGCTTAAAGAAATTAAAAGCTGAAAAATAAATCATTACCGTGGAATCAATAAAGGGCATAAATACTCCCATAACGAAAATTCCGGTTAGTGGTCCCATTGACGCCGAAGATAGACTCATTGTTAATTGCAGTACAGATCCAAGTCTTTCCACCACAAATACTAGAGCTACAAATATAATAAACTTTATTACTAAATAAATAAAGATTTTTACTACCTCGTAAAGCTTTCATTTGTAATGGCTCCTTACCCATACAAATAACACCCAAAATGACAACAACAGCACGAATGAGTACTTGAGTTTGCCTGTGAGATAGCTCTTTGAAGAAAGGCTTCCAGAAATCTTCTAGAACCACGGCAGCCATTGAATTAAGTCCAGTGGATAACGAACTGAAACATACCGAAGAAAGCATTTCAATTTGTTTAATTGAGCAACGACCTACAAGATTCTTTGAATACATCATCTGATACGCAAGGTTTTATGAGGACATATAAACAATATTGTTGTTCGGGATGTTTTTTTTAAGATGGAGCAGTAAGGGCAGGTATCTTAAACGTTGTAGCTACAGGAAAACATTCTTATGAGATTGTCCATATTTTGGAAATATTTTGACCTGCATTCACAGATTTTGAAAAATTTACAGTTAGCAAGAAAATGGTCACATTACACAAAAACTGTTTTTTGATGCCAATCAATCCTGTTTTTTATAAGGATCAAAAGTTTCTACTGGACCGATTGAGGTTTGAGTAAATACTATAAATGACAGAAATCGTAAAAACTTTTTCCATACATTACGTAGGAAATCATCGTGATTTTGATAACCTTGAACAACGCAAATACTAAAACAAAAAACAGTGAAAGTACGAGGCAAGTAACAAACGAAAAATAACAATTCTGGTAATAATAATTAAGATATCTTACATTGTGCTTGACGATAATAGATGCTCAATAACTAGCTTAAAAGCTAAAAAACACGCACGTTCTGCCTAAAAAGAGCTTTTGGTAATAAATTATATACTGTTGGAATGTGCTTATTAAGGTCTTCAATTTGATACCCATACTGTAAATTTCGAAGACCTTTTTTTTCGAATTTGAAAATGGTGGTTACTGCCACCATTTTGACTGTTTAAAAAAAATATAGGCTTTGTTACTCGGGGGGATGTAAGGATTCTAACGATACCCCATACGTCTAAATTTGTTTAGGAATTTACAAGTTATGGTGGAATAAAGAAACTCACATACAAACATACATACATGAATGC
The DNA here is from genome assembly GCA_946251855.1 of Alsophila aescularia. NCBI lineage: Eukaryota > Metazoa > Arthropoda > Insecta > Lepidoptera > Geometridae > Alsophila > Alsophila aescularia. The sequence continues at coordinate 19,723,249 of OX276377.1, read as the reverse complement.
TTAAAACAATATACTTCTTTTTTTGGGCAGTTGGGTAAAAAGGCTGCCGTTTTGTTGGATGCATAGGTTTACTCTTTTTTGTACTGAGCGAGCAGCAGCCGATAATTTACTTGGATTAAATTCCATGCAAAATCGTTTTCAGTGCATCTTTCTGCTCATGTACACTGTCGTATTTTTGTTTTCATAGCAAATAAAATATTAACATGACATGTATTCATTCCAAATTCGAACTTTAACATTTAATTGTCCTTTTAGCGATCACTCTCCTTTGTAGCGGCCACTCTACCCAGAATAAAAATATATATATGTTTGTTACGAAAAGTATGGAAAATGTTTTTTAATATTTCTGTCATTTCTAGTACTCAAACCTCAGTCGGTTCTATAGAGACTTTTGATTCTTATAGGAAACAGGATAGATTGGCATAAAAAAATATATGTTTGTGTAAATAGCCCATTTTGCTTAAGACTGTATTTTTTTCCAAAATCTGTGAATGCAGGTCAACATATTTCCAAAAAATATGGTCAGTTTCGTAACAACGTTTTCCTTTAGCTACAACGGGGTATCTGCCCATACATACATATATTGAAATTATTAAAAATACTCACTATTACTGTGCTCTTACAATGGATGGATTAAATCCAAGTAATAAGAAAAGTGCCCTTATTCAAATGTGATAATTTGAATAGTAGAAAAGATACATCACTATACTTGTTCTTTGTAATGATCTAAAGAGTTTTTGTAAGTTCCAACTCACCTAAGAGCAGCACTGAAAACACCAGCAACAAAAATGCCCGTCATTCCGTTCCAGTCAGCCAAAACGTCCATTACTAGCAACGGTAATATTTGGTCTTTCGCTAATGCCAGGTTCGATTTCAACGGGTCACAGTCATGGTATTTAGCAAATGCTACCATTCCACTGTATCCACAGATGAATACTATAAGAATAACTCCGGAGAGAAAACCCCACAAAGCCCTGGAATTTTAAGAATACACATGTAGTTTCTATCGACGAGACAACCAAGAGATTTTAAATCAGATAAGTATCAGAAACTGACCTTCTAGATTGCTTTAGGTCAGGTAGCGATAAGAACCTTTGCATCATCGATTGGTTAACAGCAATGTTTCCGATCCAGTAGAAGGTTGACCCAATAGACACTGACCATATAGAGTGTCTTTCTGTTAAATCAAATTTCAAACTGAAATCAAAACAAATATAATGACACAGTCATGAAAAATCGTCACAAATTAAAAGTATGAGTAGGAAATGTAAGGAATATTTACGAAGGAAATTCAATTCTTCCTGAGTCCCAGTTCTTTTTCATAACGTCTTTGAAACCACCAACCATCAATGTGCCCTGAACGATAACCAAAATCATAGCACCAATCATAATTATAGTTTGGAACACGTCCGTCCAAACAACTGCTTTGAGACCACCCTAGAATGTTACAAAAAACGCTTTGTTAATGCTATGGAACATTAAGCCTTATAACTGCCAAAAAAAAAGGATTTAACACAATATAGGATGTGTATTCTTACCAAAGTTGTGTAAAATATGCAAACAACACAGACTATTGGAGTAACTATGTGTATATTGACACCAGTCACTGAAAAAAAGTAAAAAGTATAACCACCACAAACATGTTTTCACCTGAAATCATTAGAATAAATTAATTAAACACAAACCTTGATTAAAAGCTAAAGCTGGTACATAAATTACTATAGGTAACCACGCAATCTGTAAAGAAACAATTAGTAAGTATTAAGTGAATAAAAATACAGAAACAAAATTGTATGATCTATTCACACAATGTTCTTACCAAATAAACGCTGAAGATGACTGAGCCAAAAACTCTTAATCGTTTATTAAAACGCAGTTCCAAATACTGAAAATAAATAATAATAATTGAACATAATCACAGGGTTGAAAATAATCGTTGTGATTTATTTTGGACTATGATATATAAAGAGTCCCGGGCGCTCGGACGTGCTTTAATGTATGGCCACAGAATAAATAATAGTACAAGTATGGCGCCTTGACACTGATTACTAAATAGTTACTAAGGGTGAGCGTAAGGGCGCGCGCCCTGATTGCTTTCTATATCAACTCCCTAAAAATAAAGTCTTACTAACCTCATAAGCAGATGTCAACTGTAGATCGTGCAATACGGGAAGAAATGTATAAGACACTATTATTGACATGAACAGAGTTCCAATCAGAAAAAACACATACGATGTTCCGTAAATGTAAAGTTCTGTTGGAGTTCCCAGTAGCGATATGCCTGAAATAAAACTGCAGAAAAATGTTTGAACAAGTTGTTATTTAAAACTTAAAACTATAAACGTAAAACCAGTCAAAAAACTCTTACCTGGCCACTAAAGAGAATACCACGGGAGCCAGTTTCATATTCCTGCCACCCATTAGATAATCCTGGGTTGACTTTTGTTTATTCACAAACCCGAAATACACGCCAATTCCTCCGCATATTGCCAGCATAAATACAAATAACACATAATCAAGGACTGAAAAATGTTGCATTGAAGCTCTAAATGCTGTTACAGATAACTTTTCATCAGACATTATTATATATTTTTTCTTGTATTTGTGTTCCTAATTATCTTCTATGTTTTTTGTTGTCAGATTCCGTTTTCCAGACTATAGAAAATCAGTTTCATTAGTTTTTCCGCAATATATAATTTAAATTAGTGTTCTTTCTTTCTATAATTACGCTCGATATTTCAGCAAATTTTACGAAACTGCTTAAATTCACCAAATCAAATAATGAGAATACTGACAAGACGATAGCTCAATTTAGAAGTAATCTAGCTAAATGAATTTGACGAAATCATTAGCGATGCTTAATCTTGCTTTATATTCTAAGTCACAAACTCAATTCAATTCACACATCTTAACAATATAAATAGCAACTACTGAATGAGCCCGATACAGCGCAATCTTCCTATTACGTACCGCCCGCGATTTTGTAGTCCACATCGACTTGAGCTATTTTTGTCCTTAGATTGTCGACATCCTCTTTTGAAGCAGACAACACGATACTTAGATCATTATTCGTTCTCCACTAAAAGGGGTCCAAGGTTATATTACGGATATATTTAAAATTGATAAAATAAGGTGTCTTGACCTCGACACAAAGGTAACTTCATTGGCATTTCACACCCTTTCCTCATCATCAGACTTCAAATTATTAGTGATTCACAGTCTCCTAGACATATTTACTATATTATGCAATGACACTTGTAGATAAGTAAATGCCTGCTTACTACTTACTAACATTCCATTGGGTGGTTAAATTAAAACTGTGATTGAAATAAATTAAAGTAAAAACCTTTTAACTTTTTCAATAACTTAAGCTTCGTTGAAATGTAAGGTAAATTTAAAGAAATTCATTTTATAAAAGATTTAATAAATAAATCAATAAATAAATATAACATCTTGACTTTCACTCATATCGTGGTATAATTAACTAATATCTTCGCAGTCATCTATTGGCTTTAATTTCAGTGACTCAATAGGACAGGATTCCTGCGTAAGAAAAACAGATTAAGATAATCTCAATGATTAAAATTAACCTACCAGCATTCCACAATCTCAGGATTTGAAGCACAATCGTCTTATATTTACATAATCTTTGTCTTTGTCTTTATTCTTGTGACTAACTGCCGTACGCGGAGAATTAAAATTACTTCTACCTAACTAGCGTTAAATTAAGGCCTAGTTTTAGTCACTAACAGTTGCTATAGAAAATACTCTAACTTACGGACATACCTTATTAATCCCATAAGCTCTTATAAAGGGCTCCTCAGATGGATGTGGAGGTTCTTTGAAGAATCTTCTCAGTTGAGGTGCCAAAAGTTTTGGAGAAGGCATTATGTGTGTGCGCATTCGTCGCAGTACGAACGCTATAACTGCGCCCGCGAACACAGTTACAAATGCACCGCAGAATGTGTACCACATGTACGACACTTGCAGAAGGGGGTTTACTTCGGAACTAGAATATAAATTAGAGAAAAGTTTCGCGTCTGTTATTAAATAATGGTAGGAATACAGCAAGCAATCTCTCGTTGTAGCGTTGGATGGGGGGGAGGCTGATTTATAGCAGTGGACTTTGACTGGTTGATGATGTGTTGTGTGTCCTAATATTTGATATGAATAGTTTTACCCCAGTGGTTGATTTCGGACGAAATTATGATTTGTTACGTTTTATCTTTCAATAGAAAGACATGTCCGAAACTGACAAAAGTGGCGCCCAACGTGAGGCCTTGACAAAATAATAAAGCAGCGGTAGTTATTTAGTGGGAGCAATCTAAATACTGAAAAAGTAAAATAACGGCAAATTTTTAAACAACAATTACCTCAAGTCCTCCGTAGGCTCTTTAGGCTCAATAACAGTGAAGTTGTACTGACATCCTTCTACAGTCAGAGATTTATGGGGATACGTGATGTCACCTCGGGCAATGGCTAATTGAGCAGCGAGGCACCACCATGACATTATCGCTATACCAATGATACCACCAGAAAGGGCACTCTGAAAATAGTAATATTTTTTTGTATGTATATTTATTCTTCTTTATTCATGTCATTTCAGTTTTCAAGTGATTTACTCGGAATATTTTCCCATGAATGAAACTGTTACACGTTTATTCACCAATAGAAACACACTTCAAAAAACATTATCATAAATTGAAAGCATATCTCTAAAACTTAATAGTCTGAAAAGCTTTTGTCATTGTTTCTGCCAACGTTAAGTTGGCAGAAACAATGACAAAAGCTTTTCATTTATCCTGATGGATTAAAATATAGTTAATAAAATAGAACGTACTGTAGCGTCTACCCAGGGCATGAATATTCCCATTGAAAATACACCTAGTTGCGGGCCCATAGTCATGGATTCTAGTGTCATTGTCAGCTGCAAAATTGTGCCCATCTTTTCAACAACGAACACTAAGGCTGAAATAAAGATATCATATATAAATATGATGATAATATCGATCAAATTAAAATAACTAAGCGTTAAGATACGAAACTTGTCAATGATAAACAAAAGTGGTCCCAAAGAATTGTCTCATAAAACACCCATCTATATATACTTATAATAAAACTGTAAGAGGTCCAAATCTGTACATTGAAGATATTTTGTAAATTATTCTGTTTTCCATACTGAAGCCAAAACTGTTTTTTTTTTTTCATTTTTGTCTGTCTGTCTGTCTGTATCTTGACTTGGTATCACGCCGAAACTAGTGAATGAATTTAAATGAAACTTGGTATGATTTGAGTTCATACTACGAGGTAGGACATAGGATACTGTTCATCCCGAAAAATTAAAGAGTTCCCGCAGGATAGGGGTTGACAGTTATTTAAAAAAACACCACTCTGAAACTACTAGACGGATTTTGATGCACCTTTGCACAGTCATAGTTTATATGATGGGTGAAAATTGAGAATACTTTATATTCCGAAAAAATAAAGGGTTCCTGCGGGATAGGGGTCCAAATTCTGTACAATGAAATATTTAAAAAAAAAATGGAAGCTGTTTTATATACGTACTGAAGCCAAAACTGTTTTGTTTTTTTTCTGTTGTCTGTTTGTCTGTCTGTAACTTGGACGCGCATCACGCCGAAACTGCTGAATGAATGTAGATAGGTAAAAATTGAGGAAAAAATAAAGGGTTCCTGCGGGATATGGGTCGAAATTCTGTAAATTAAAGACATTTAGTTTTTTTTTTGGATGCTGCTCTATTATTTGTACTTAAGCCAAAACTGTTTTGTTTTCATTTTTGTCTGTTGACGGTCTGTCTGTCTGCCTATCTGTATCTTGGACGTGCATCACGCCAAAACTACTGAATAAATTCAAATGGAACTTGGCATGATTTGAATTCATACGAGTACTACGAGGTAGGACATTGGATACTTTTAATACCGGTAAATTAAAGTACCCCCGCAGGATAGGAGTATTTTATTTGGAGTTTTTATTCATGTTTTATGGTTTTAGTTACTTCCGTAGTTCACCTCTAGGATACTCAAAGAATATTCCTCCAAATTTCAAATACCTACGTCCACCGGTTTAGGCTGGGCGTTGAAAAAGTATAAAACATTTTTAAAAATCGTGTGTCTATTTGTTTGTTTTTTTTTGTCTGTATGTTTGTTCGCACATCACGTAAAAACTACTGAACCGATTGCGATGCCGTTTGATAGCTTAGGGTCTGACTTAAAAACTGGTGTACTTATTATCTCAATCCGATGAGTAGAAGCCGAGCAATAGATAAAACATTTTTGACGGCTGAAGAAATTTTGTTTAAATGTTGGTGTATTGGTATTTTAGGTCTTGGAATAGTAACAGAGTTCTTTTAACCTAGAGAAATGGAACGATGTTTTAAAGGATTCTAAAGACGAATACAAATTATTTTTAAATGGTTTTATTTATAAAACGGTTTTATTTAGCTTGCCCTGTTTGTTGTTTTTTGTTTGATTGATTGTGTCATATTTAGTAATTGAAATTTTACCCCTTTCCTGTTGACCGATATTTGCTACACACCTCTAATTCTGATGACAATACAATTATGTATACTCAGTAAATAAAAATAAAATAAGTCAAAAAAAGTTTAAAGTAAAACGGTTTTATTGTAAAGAAGATAATGTACTAAATCTAAAAGTTAAAATAAAATCATGGGGCGTACGCTACACCTAACCTAACCTGAGTAATAGAAATTCGACTCGCTCCACTTTATCTTTTATTTAAGAGCTTTTAGTACACTTTTTCTTTACTTTTTATTTATTGACTTTTAGTCAAACTTCTTTACAATAAAACCGTTTAACTTAAAAAAAAAACCTATTTTATTTCCAATTATATAAATATCCAGTATGATTTATTAATCTATCATAACTACGAGTTATTTTGTCCACCCATTATACCTACGTTAGCTTTTAAAGATTTTCTATATAATGTATTATTAATATTTGTGAAGGTGTTTAATAAAGCATGTTCTATCGATCAAAATCTCGAGTATTTTTTTAAAACTTGCATTAGTTATACAATATTTACCTACACAGAGCGAGCGTTCCCAGCAGAATGACCACACTTCTCATGACCCAAGCGGTCTGCCTCTCAGTAAGCTCACGTTTGAAGAAAGGTTTGTAGAAGTCTTCTAGGACTACAGCTGACATGGAATTCAGGCTTGTTGATAGGGAACTGAAAATCAATAAAATAGTTTAAGTCTCTAGTCTGTCTTCAAATGATTTCCATATATAATTAGGAAAATAAAACCAAACCTGCCTTAGGGCAGCACTGAAAATGCCTGCTACAAAAACACCAGGCAATCCGGGTATATCACCTAGAACGTCCATCACAAGTAGTGGTAATAATTGATCCTTCGCTTTGGCTAACTGAAAAAGGTTTTAATTACATTACGTTCATATTTCCTCAATGCTAGTTGTTTTAGGAAAGTCGCATGAAATGGCTAAGATTATATGATTTATCTATGCTAAGATTAAAGATTAAACTTTTCACCTTAGTCTGCAGAGGATCGCAGTCATGATATTTTGCGTAGATCAACAGACCGCAATATAGACAGAAACAATATAGGGCTGATATTCCAATGCAGAACAGGAAAACTGCCCTGAAAATATTAAATGAAATTATTTGAACCAAAAATATATACAATGTTTGAAAGTACATAGGTTTATGTAAAGATTGAACAATGCGACTTTTTGGATAAAAATTAAAAAGTAACGTTGTGAATTAAATCAATATTTAACTTCGTAAATCACTGGGAGAATGCACAATCTATGAGATGCTTACCATTTAGCGCCTTTCAAAGTGGGGAGAGCTAGGTATCGTTGCATCATCGTCTGATTGACAGCGTTAGCTTGTAGCCAGTAGATCAGCCCACCGATTATTAAACTCCATATCGTATGTCGTGTCAAAGGGTTTGGATCCCAACTGTAAAATACACGATTTTGCACAAGTTCATTCTCGTTTAATATTATTATGATGAAGTTCTAAAGTCGACAGTTTTATTTTGAGAACCTATGATTTTGATTATCCTGTTTTCATCAGAAGTGGGATCACTCCCAGGTCTATGACCATTAAGACAGGTAATAACGCGTCACGTTACGATATTACGTTACATTATTTTGACGACTGGTTGGTCTCGTGGCTAGTGATCCTTGGTACGTAATCAAACGGTTGCGGGTTCGAATCCTGCTAGGTGCAATCATTTGTGTGATAAGCAGAAATGTTTGTTTCCGAGTCATGGGTGTTATAATATTCGTATATATGTATGTTTATCCGTTATCTAGTACCCATAGTACAGGGTATCCTAGTTTGGAGCTAGTTAATTGGTGTGAAATTGTCCCGAATATATTTATTTATTTATATATTAGTGGAACTGTTCGGGAACTGTCACAATGACGTCACACGTTCCAGCGAGAAATTTCGTGTAGCCTTGTGAGCAAGCGCCCCAGATTGATCCTACAAACATTTGTGACACAAATAAGAGATTGTAAACAAGTAGATGGCCTGCTAGTTAGAGACATGATTATTGTAGAATTAAATTGTTCAAAAACTTCTATATCTATCCTTATATTACAAGCCTCGGTGGAATGCATTAATATTGTAAGTGCCATAACTACAGGTATAAATCAATCATGTAGTAAAATATGGAGGTAGTCGTATATAAATGTAGTAGGAGCAACTAAAAATATAAACATACAATATAATATTTCGTGTAGGACGATGGACGGAGAAAGAAAATTTTAATATATATCAACCTACGCATAAGATTCAGTAAAAGAAGCTCTCCAATTTAATTTAAACAATATGTCAATTTCTTGCATCAATCAAAAATACCAACTTTTACCAGACCTTGATGCTACCCAAACATGCTTACAATACGACTAGACAATAAACAAAAGTAAGATAACTTAAAATTCATGCATAAGACTGTTTTTTTTTAGTATCGCTTGTATTTTGTTGAATTTTATGTTTTTTTTTACATGTGGCATACCATTGGATTGGGCATGAACCAGAAAACCTCTTAGGTGATTGGAAGAAATGAGACACATTATTTCTAAGATGAACAGTAAAAAAAAACGCTTGTCGTTTTTTTTTTTGTATTTATTTTAGAATGCATTGTCATGGGTCTGTGAGCTACCTTAAAAGTTTCAGCCGGATAGCTAATTGGGAAAAGCTCGAAATTTGAGTTGCAAGATTCCACAAGAGAAGACAGACAAACAAGAAATTTACTTAATTAAAACGTGGTAAAATAGTCGTGAGGCTATTGAGGGTTATAAAAAGGCCACCATAATGTTGCACTACTATATTATTATACACTACTATACCACTACCACTACCACTACCACTACCACTACCACTACCACTACCACTACCACTACCACTACCACTACCACTACCACTACCACTACCACTACCACTACCACTACCACTACCACTACCACTACCACTACCACTACCACTACCACTACCACTACCACTACCACTACCACTACCACTACCACTACCACTACCACTACCACTACCACTACCACTACCACTACTACTACTACACTAATTTTTGTTGTAGTCCTACATATACAACCCCCTCCCCCTTAACCTTTGACACCCTCTCCCTCTTAAATTAAATATTAAAAAACATTCAAATTTTATTCAGCAACCATGTAAGTGCGTAGAAAACATTTCGTGTCTATGCTGTTAACCGTTGAGGAGTTCCCTAATTAGGAGCCACTCGTGAGTGCAGCAATCATGTCCTTAAAACCAGCTATCATAATAAAATGCGTACTGAAGAGTTCCTTTATCTGGAGCTAAGAGTCTTTGGATTCAATTGAGAGACGTGCTATCAGGCTCATTGGGGATGACACTCTGGTAAAGAGTAAGCTTCAAAGTCTGGCGCATCGACGTGAGGTAGCAAGCCTGGCGGTATTCTACAGATTGCACTATGGAGAGTGTGCACAAGAACTGCACAACCTGATTCCCCCATCACCTTTCCATCACCGTACGACTAGACGATCAGCAAAGCGCCACCCTTTCATGGTTGAAATACCTCGCACAAGAACGAAGCGTTACGCTTCTTCATTTATTATAAGAACTGCAAAGGAGTGGAATGCCCTGCCCTCGTCAGTGTTTCCGGTAAATTATAACCCCGGTGTGTTCAAGTCAAGAGTGAAAAGGTATCTACTAGGCAAGCGTGCTACACCTTCGACCACATCATCGCTTTCCATCAGGTGAGATCGTGGTCAAACGATTGCCTAGTCCGTAATAAAAAAATATAAAAAAATTGTGTAAATAAGAAAAAAATGTTTTATTTCAAAAAAATCGTGGGTCAATAGTTATAAAATATTTATATGTATATGGGTGCTTCTCATGTCATTGACAGATATGAGAAGCACCCCATGCTTTTTTTTAAATATTTTTTTTCTTATTTACACTATTAAAATTTATTTTCTATTTTTTAGTTTGGTTTTCTATATGAAGCGTGTTTTTTAGTTTTTTTTTAACTATTATTTATTTTCAATTTTTTTTATTTTTTTCGAATTATTGCATTGTCATCGGTCTTTGACAGGTGTGCAAAATTTGAATGAAATCTGACCATTTAAAGTGGGTCAAAATAGCGTCCAAAGGAGTCGGTTACAAACATACAAACATACAAGTGAAGCTAATATAAAGCGTATAAAAAGGACAGTGGTGCAAAACAATACAGTAAATCATGCAAAATAAAAATGACTATAAGTACATAGATATTTAATAAACTATATAAACCATACTTACTTACATGTCACATGCAAATAATGTAATGTTGAAAAAAAAAAATGTGGTAAGTTCCTACATACAAATAATGGAATGATAAAAAAATGTTATACCTATAGTAGTAGTTATGTTTGTAGCTAAATAACATTATTTTTTAACCAATCATGAAATTATGTTAACATACATCAACACACTATAATATTGATATCGGAATATGCTGATATTGTATTGGTGAATTGTATTGGTTGGTAAAAAACAACTTTAATAAAATAACTAACTAGACTGTACTTGAACGGAATCGCATGCCACATGCATGCGATTCCTTTCAAGTGCAGCGTACGGATGTAGCGTGCACAGAAGCACAATCGCGGCGGGCGAGCGCGGGGTGCAGCGGGCTAGCGGGAGGGTGTGCCCCGGCCTCTCACCTCTCCAAAGCCCGCTTACACCTAAAATTACCTATTGCGCAGCGCCTTGCGCCTAATTTCACAGCCGCCATAAAGATTGGTTCCTACTCTACAAGTCAAGATTAACATCTCATGTACAAGGAGAAATACATAAAATATTATAAAAAGATCACATCAATAAAAATTAGGTAAACTATGAGTTAAAAAGAAAATTGGTATAGGTTGCTTTCAGTTTGAAAAGGAAATTTCCCTTTCATGTGCCAACAGAGTTAAATCCCACACTGGAAAAGGAAGTACCCTTCTGAATCTACCGGTGCTTCGAAAATACGCCCGTTAGAGAAGAGAGCACCAAGAAACTCTACGGGGATTTCATTTTTTCCATATTTTGTAATTATTTATATTTTTTTCAAATGTCAGAGCTTACCTAATAATTTTAATTACAAATATAAAACTGACAAGTCAACCAGGTAAGTAATATTCTAGGCTTACTTAGGTGGTTCGATCCTTCCGCTGTCCATATTCCTCTGCCAAACAACGCCGATACCTCCAATGTCCATGGTTCCTTTTATGGCGACTAAAGCCATGGCACCAAACATTACTGTAATCTGGATCACATCTGTCCATACTACAGCTTGTAAACCTCCCTGCACATACAAAAGCCAATAGTTAAAAGTAGGTAGGTAGCTCCGTTTACAGTGTTGTAAAACTAGCTTAAAAGTTAAAAAAACACGCCTGCCCTGTTTAAATAAAACTTATGCCAATAAATTATATACTGTTGGAATGTACTTATCACGGCTTTTAATTCGATACCCATATTGTAAAATTCAAAGTTTTTTTAATTGTGTAATGAAGTCATACCTACTGCCGCCTTATTGAAAAATATTGCCTATGTTACTCGGGGGATGTAAGGATTCTAACGATACCTCAAACTTCTAAATCTGTACAGGCATTTAAAAGTTATGGTGGAATAAATAAACTCACATACACACAAACATACATATAAACATACATACATACATACATACATACATACATACAAACATACATAACCTTAACCTACTGTCACAGTATAGTAACTGCGAATGAGGATTCTAAATCTATACTATAATAAAACTGTAACTGGGCTAAATCTGTACATTAAATATTTTTTGAAAATTTTGATTGATATAAACTTCAAAGTCGATATGGAGTGCAAAAAGGTTATGTTTGAATTTTTTGTCTGTCTGTCTGTCTCTTTGAACACGCATCACGCTGAAACTACCAGCCGGATTTTGATGCAACTTGGTAGAATCATAGCTGATGTACTGGATTAACATTTAGAATACATTTTATCATGGAAAAATCAACGGTTCCCGCAGGATAGGGGTAGAAAGTTATTTAAAATTACTGTTGAAAACTGAAATGTTTTGCTCCATAATTAAAAGATTTTAACATTATTTATGCGTTATTTTTTACATTTTCCTTGATATTTTTAATAAAGTTATGGTAAAAAACGCACGCACCACGCTGAAATTATCGTGTAGATTTTGATGCAACTTAGCACAGTATAGGAAAAAAAACCCGGAACGTGTTCGAAAGTATTTGTGGTTTCTAATTAGGTTTGTTGGTTTATTTGGTTTTGAATTATGTTTGTTTATTTTATTTGTAGTTATTAGATATTATTATTATCATCTATATTCTATATTTTCGATAACTATATAAGGGGAAGTTTTCAGAAAAAGGAGGTGAGAATCGTACCTTTCAAACGAATCGACCAATTTAGCTGCTGTTTTTTATGTTTCAAAGCTGAGGTAAACAAGATGGTTCTGCTATAATGGGGGGGGGGGAAGCGGGGATTGTAGTGAGGATTGTAGCTCCCAAACGAATGGACTGATTTTGATGCAGTTTTTTATGTTTGAAAACTGATGTGATCGAGATGTTTCATCATGGTTCTTAGCTATAAAGGAGTTGAAAAAAAAAGGGGGGGGGGGGTGAAAATCGTATCTTTCAAACGAATGGATATCAATTTAACTGCGGGTTTTTATGTTTCAAAGCTGAGGTAAACAAGATAGTTCTTAGCTATAATGGGGGGGCCGAGGGCGGGTGCTCGCTACGCTTCACTCCCGCCTTCGTCTTCTAACCTATCACGACCATGTCGGATCGCCACTGAAGGTTGTTAACACAGGTACCTAGGTAGGTACCTATATTGGTACTTTTGGTACTGGAATAACTCATAGGATCCTTATATCCCAGAAAAACTACCACGCGTGCAACGCTGCGGGCACAGCTATAAGGCAATAAGAACGTAAATCTATACAAAGAAGATAATTTAAAAAAAATGGTCTATGAATAGAACATTTTTTAAATTCGTGTCTTTCTGTTTGTTTGTTTGTCTGTATGATCTGTATGTTCGCGTATCACGTAAAAACGTATTAGACCGATTACGATGCAGTTTTCAGTGTTTGTTAGTTAGTAGTAGTTCAGTTTGTAGCTTAGGTATTTTTTTTACCTAAAAACTGGGGTACTTGGTATCTTAATCCAATGGTTAGAAGCCGAGCAATCGATTAAAAACTTTGTAACGGCGGAAGGAATTTTGATCAAATGTTTATATTTTAGATCTTGGAATAGCACGTAGAGTACTTTTAACCAAGAGAAATGACCACGTGAGCGAAGCCGCGGGCACAGCTAGTACTATAATAAAACTGTAATCTATTCTATCTATCTATCTATACTATAATAAAACTGTAACTGGGCTAAATCTGTATATTAAATATTTTTTGAAAATTTTGATTGAGATAAACTTCAAAATCGATATGGAGTGCAAAAAGGTATTTTTTTTATTTTTTGTCTGTCTGTCTGTCTGTCTGTCTCTTTGAACACGCATCACGCTGAAACTACCAAACTGATTTTGATGCAACTTGGCAGAATCATAGCTGATGTACTGGATTAACATTTAGGATACTTTTTATCCCGGAAAAATCAACGGTTCCCGCAGGATAGGGGTAGAAAGGTATCTAAATGATTTTGATGCAACTTGGCAGAATCATAGCTGATGTACTGGATTAACATTTAGGATACTTTCCTGCAGGATAGGGGTAGAAAGTTATTTAAAATAACACGTATCAAGCTAAAACTACTGGACGGATTTTGATGTAACTTGGCACAGTTAAAGTTTATATAATGTGTTAAAATGTTGAATACTTTTAATCCCGAAAAATTAAAAGGTTCCTGCAGCCTATGGGTTCAAAGTTGTGTTAAATTTAAAGTGATCATACATCCGTTTATAGATTGGTACCGAATTTCGTCATTTCGCTACGAGGCTCACTGGCCCAGTTGGACAGATGCATGGGTGCGTAATCCAGAAGTACGTGGACGAAATCACGCGCCGTAGAAATGTTTTGCTCCATAATTAAAAGATTTTTACATTATTTATACATTTTCCTTGATATCTATCTATACTATAATAAAATTGTAACTGGGCTAAATATGTACATTAAATATTTTTTGAAAATTATAATTGAGATAAACTTCAAAATCGATATGGAGTGCAAAAAAGATATGTTTTATTTTTTGTCTGTCTGTCTGTCTGTCTGTCTGTCTCTTTGAACACGCATCACGCAGAAACTACCCGACGGATTTTGATGCAACTTGGCACAATCATAGCTTATGTTATGGATTAACATTTAGAATACTTTTTATCCCGAAAAAAACAATAGATTCCGAAGGATAGGAGTTGATTGTTATTTAAAAAAAAAACACATATCACGATGAAAATACCTGACAGATTTTGGTGTAACTTGGCACAGTCAAAGTTTATATTATGTGTTAAAATCAATAATACTTTAAATCACGAAAAATTACGGGATTCCTGCGGGATATGAGTCTGAAGACGTTATGTTAATTTGAAAGGAATAATAATAGCACATCCGTTTATAAAACGGTACCGTAAATTCGATGCTCATACCACAAGTCAGAGTGGCATAACGGAAGCGGTGTCTGGCCTGCAACCCAGAGGCACATGGAACGAATCCACGCGCTGAATAAATGTTTTGCCTCAATATTTATAAGCATTTACATATTTTATGCGTTTTTTTACATTTTCTTTGTTTTTTTAAGGCTTCTGTAAGTAAACCGTCAAGTTTTGTTTGAAAACCATATATATATAATGGGATATATCCAAACGAATGGTCCGACTTAGGTGCGGTTTTTTATGTTTGAAAGCTGAGGTAATCGTGATGGTTTAGTACGAGTATAGATAGCACAATGGAGTATCATACTTCCTACACCCTCTGGTAGGACCTCTGCACTTGAGAGCGTAGTATCTGTACTTATAATAATAAGAACAAAAAAGACACTACATAATTTACCAGCACAACAACTCAAGCGAATAAACCAAAGGCATCAAAGTTCTCCCTCCGATTTAACTAGATGGCGCTGATTGACCTTAAAACACGCAAGAATTTCATTCACTGCAACCAAGGGTCCCGCTAAATTCAAATTTATAAGATATTTCGGATTCGGCTCACACTAGCACTAGCACGACCTCCAGGGGCCTAATTCTCTAATTTTAAGACGCCAATTCCTCGCTGCCTGCGTGGAATCACGAACAAATTCCTCGCTGCCTGCGTGGAATCACGAACAAATTCCACGCAGGTGGCGTGGAATTGGCATGAGTGGTGATGAGTGGTTATACAGAATCCAGGCCATGCTCTCAAGCCCTTGCGACTGATTTAAAAACTGGGGTACTTGTTATCTTAGGCCTTGCACGAACTGCCTTGCGGTGGAACGCGGTGCATTTATTCTAGCGTTTATTTCATATTGTATTACATGCGTTTATTTCATATTTTATTATATGCGTTTATTTCATTGCAATACGTGCACTTCTATGAAATGTCATAGAAGTGCAAGTGTGTTATAACGCATATTCTGTGAAGTACGGAGTGCCGTACTTCACAGAATATGCGTTATAAAAAGGTAAGGCAGTGCCTTATTCCGATGATTAGATGCCGAGCAATCGATAAAAAACTATTTGACGGCTGAACGAATTTTGAAGAAATGTAGTATAATATTGTACTCTGTAGGTTTGGTCCAGGTCCAGAGGACAAGCTGGTCTGGTGGTGGTTTGGCTTTTGGTCCTGGAATAAAACGTGTGGGCTACTTTTAAATGAAATGACCACGCGGGCAAAGCCGCGGGCACAGCTAGTAGGTAAAATGCTTGTTTTTCGCAGTTCTGTTCCTCCGCGGTTGCGTACAGTAGCATTACGAGTATTACAAACATACATGAATGAATCCTTAAAACATTACACTCCATTTTTGGGCAGTCGTGTAAAAATCAATAGACTTACAGCACTAGTGTAGAAAATACAGACTATACACACGATGGGTGTTATTATATGTATATCGATTCCAGTCACTGAAACAAGGTGCAAATTGTTACCATTACTAATCTGTAGTAGAAATAAGTAGGTACCAAATTAAAACATTTTCTATTTTCATACATAATAATTATGGTACTTAATACCGAAAATGGTGGGTACTTAATTTCGTTTATTTTCTTAAATGCCTACCGTCACGTATCTTACCTTGATTAAAAGCTAATGCAGGGACGTAAATTACAATAGGCAGCCATCCTATCTGGAAAAAAGGCAGAGGTATTGATAAAACCACTGAAACTTGTTAAATATACCTGCATAAAGCCTCTGTCTTTAACAAAAGGCTGAATAATTTACTTACCAAAGTAAAAGTGAACAGAAATGATCCAAACAATCGCACTCTGTTGTCGAATCTCATCGATAAATACTGGAAAAAAAATAATCCATTAGAATTTTCTTTCAAATTTAAATTAGTGTCATGTATGTATTTAAATGTAACAGTAATACCTAGAATACCATAGTAATCTAGGTATTGCTATTAAAAAACAATTGAATGGTCAAGGAGACGGTAACGACAGAGTGACGTATCGATATACGAGTGGAAGACTAGCTCCTGTCCTCATCCCACGTAGGCCATAAGAATAATATATTGTTTAAATTTTTGGTTATACTGACATTCATTTTTGACTATAGCAGGAAATCTAGTTGTAACGAAGGCGATCTGGTAAAAAAAACTAGTTTTAACTACATAGTCAAAAAACTAATCAAAAATGTCTTTTTACTATGGTATTGACAGTGGTAAATACGCTGTGCTTAATCGAGATAAACATATCTTACTTCGTAATTAGATGTCAGTTTGAGGTCATGGAAGACAGGTAAATAGATCTGTGTCATAACGATGCACATCAGAAAGATGGCTCCAATGATGTACGCGTATTGTGTCCCGTTCATGTAAACTTCTGTTGGCGACCCCAGCAGTGTGATCCCTGAGATGAAACTGAAATACACGAATGGTTACTTTCTATAATGTTAAAGAGGGTAATTCAGGCTTGATTGATTATAATTTAAAGTGTAGTGACGTCCTACTTACAAATAGGCTATTACTGTCATCAATCTGACAATATTCTCGTGAAGCTATATCAACAATAGCTGATGCCCGCGGCTTCGCACGCGTGATTATTTATCTAGGCTGAAAGTACTATTTGTGCTATTCCAGGACCTAAAATACCAATATACCAACATTTGATCAAAATTCCTTCAGCCGTCAAAAATATTTTTTTCGATTACTTAGCTTCTACTCATTGGATTGAGATACCATGTACCCCAGTCTTTAAGTCAAAACTTAAGCTATTCACCAGTGAAAACCGCATCGCAATCGGTCCAGTAGTTTTTACATGATGCGCGAACAAACATACAGAAAGAAACGAATTTAAAAAAAAAAAAACTTGTTCAGTAGCTAATTTTAAGTACCCTAGTTTTTGTTTTTTAAATTATCTTCTTTGTACATACGTTTTCGTTCCTATTGCTTTATTACAAGTATAGATAGATTACATACAGATTTTTCTATCTTGCTAGTTTTGCAATGACAACTCAATTGAAGGCAAAATGTCATCATCATCATCAGCCTATACTTGCCCACTGCTGGACGTAGGCCTCTCCTAGCTGAGCTCGGTCTTCAGCTCTCCTCATCCATTTTCGGCCAGCCGCTTTTCGCAGGTCGTCACTCCACCTTGCCACAGGGCGTCCTAAGTTACATCTGCTTAAACATGGTCTCCACTGGAGAACTCGTCTACTCGGGAATTGTGACCAGCCCACTGCCACTTTAGCTTGCTTATCCTTTGAGCTATGTCGGTTACCTTGGTTCTCTGTCGGATTACTTTATCACGAATATTGTCCTTCAGAGAAACTCCAAGCATAGCTCTCTCCATAGCGACCTTGAATTTATGGACTAGTCAATCCGTAAGTGTCCACGTTTCGGCTGAGTCGGGTGTAGGTAGGACTGGTAGGACGCACTGATTGAAGACTTGGTAAAATGTAATTGAAATTAATAAGAATCACCAGGTCAGAAACCTTTTCTTCCGTCAAGATAAGGTAATTTCTTTCTTCCGTCGTCAGCAGAAAATGTATGTATGGCTATAATTGTAGGTAGGTTCAACATAATCAATGAGTTTACCTCGCCACAAGCGACATCGAAACTGGCAAGACTTTCATATTCCTGCCGCCTAGCAAATAATCCGCCTGAGTCGACTGCTTCTTCATGAACCCCCAGTACACACCAACCACTGCACTTATTGCCAACATCAGCACAAAAACTACATAGTCCACCCAGGAAAACCGCTGCATCAGATGCACCATCTCATCTACTTGCGTGTCACCCATCGTGAACAATATCACTATGATCAAGTATCGTAGCAAAACAATTGACGATCTACTTAGATCATAGCTAGTCTGGTCCACTCGTAGAAGGCACCCAAGCTACGTGAACTCACTGAGACATATGCTCAATCTGCTACAACGAAACAATTACGATAACTCGCAATTTAACACAGGATGTTGCGAGATCCCCCTCGGTTAGGAACGAACTGGGTCCTTACGTGGGCACTTGAAAACAGGTGGAGGTCATGCTGCTATTACAATGGAATTTATCGTGGGCTCATGTGATTGATGGATTTAACAGACTTCTGTTTCCTGTTATAGCGTCATGTAGAAGATACATGAGTTCCATACCATTCCATCATTTCAATTGTTTGATTTGATGTAGGGTCAGCCGGATGTCGGAAAATCGCAACAAATATTCAAAGTTTATATTATTTAGATGCGCATAGAATTGTAATGCAAAATATTCTTCGTAGGGAGGAATAGAATAGAATAATATTTATTTGCATAAAATGTTGGTTACATAACAGATAATATGGTTATTAATACAGTGGCAAGAACATTTTGCCGCATTGCGACGTACAAATATTTCAAACATGCAAATCATTCAAAATTAAATCAGTATACCATAAAATAATCTGTCAACTTGTTTCATAACAATGTCTACTCTCTAAATTACAGAGCAATAATCGTAAATTTGATCAATTAATCACACATTATACATTATAATAAAGTCAATAATTTATTTTATTAATTCTGAGATTGAATAAAAATATTTCTCTATTAACCACAGCTTAAGTTCCTTACCAAATCTACAGCTTGGCAACACATACATACATATCTACTTGGACACATACATATCTACTTATCTTTTTACATTATAGCTAAGCATGCGCGTCACTGCTGAAAATTCTAAAGTAGACTTATCTATTAAAAGAAATGCATTAGTAAATAATCATCATCATCATCATTATCAGCCCGCATCAGTCCACTGCTAGACACAGGCCTCTGGCAAAGCACGCCACTGAGCCTGATCTTCGGCTCTTCTTTTTCAACCGCCGCCGCCAGCCATCTTGCGTATGTCGTCGCTCCACCTAGCCGCAGGGCGTCCTACATTACGTTTGCCGAGTCGCGGTCTCCACTCAAGAACACGTCGACCCCAACGGTTATCGGTCCTTCGGCAAATATGACCAGCCATCTACCACTAAAGCCTGCTAATCTATAGGGCTATATCGATAACTTTGGTCCTCTTACGGATCACTTGGTTCCGGATTCGATCTCTCAAAAAAACTCCGAGCATAGCCCACATTCACTGTGTGCATGTGGTATATGGTGCCGTATCTTCCTCGAAACCCAGCTTGAATTCGTCGAGTCTGCGTGCGAGTCGACAAAGTAAATAATAAGTACAATATATTCATAGAATATAATATCAGCCTATACTCGTCCACTGCTGGACTTAGGCCTCTCCTAATGCACGCCACTGAGGTCGGTCTTCAGCTCTCCTCGACAATTTTCTGTCAGCCGCTTTTCGCAGATCGTTACTCCACCTGGCCACAGGGCGTCCTACGCTACGTTTGCCTAGACGTAGTCTCCACTCGAGAACTCTTCTACCCCAGCGGTTATCGGGTCTTCGGGAAATGTGAGCAGCCACTGTCACTTTAGCTTGCTTATCCTTTATAGGTCAGTTACCTTGGTTCTCTGTCGGATATCTTCATTACGAATCTTGTCCTTCAGAGAAACTCCAAGCATAGGAGATCGCTATTACTACTGAAACTATTAGAGGTAGACAAATCGAACCATGTCTTCGATTTTGGAGTTGGGAAAAACAGCAATTAACATTTTTCAAAAAAGCTCATAGGTACTTTACTTGGGAAAGGATCCCGGTAGTTTCCCTTTAAAAATCACACTTAATTTACGTTCCCAGGATGAGAACATGCTTTGTGCGTTGAAACTCAGATAGGTACCGTATCCCTAATAATAATAATATATAATATCTATACTTATAGTAAAGCAGTAAGGACCAAAAAGACTGTACAAAGAAAATAATAAAAAATGATCTAGATATGGTACCTACTTAAAATAAGCTCCTGAAAAAGTTTTATTTTAAATTGTTTAAATATAAAAAAACTTGTCTTGTATTTGTTGTTTTCTGACTATTTGTATGTTTGTTCTAGCATCACGTAAAAACTACGGGAGTGATTGCGATGAGGTTTGCACCTGTTAGATAGATTAGGGTTTGACTTAAAACTGGTGTATCTTCTTGGTGGTACCGATCTCATCCGATGCAATCCATAAAAAAAACATTAGTTGTCTGAAGGAATTTTGAGTATTGGTACTGTAGGCCCTGGAATAACACACAGCGTAATCATAACCCAGAGAAAAGACCACGCGGGCAAAGCAGCGGGCCCAGCTAGTTACATAATATTACTAGCTGTACCCGCGGCTTCACACGCGTGGTCATTTCTCTAGGTTGAAATTACTATATGTACTATTCCAAGGCCTAAAATACCAATATAAGTACTTACATTTGATCAAAATTCCCTCAGCCGTGAAAAAGTTTTTATCGGTTTCTTCTCAACGGTTTGAGATACCAAGTACACCAGTTTTTAAGTCAAACTCCAAGCTATCCAACAATGAAAACCGCATCGCAAATAGTCCAGTAGTTTTTGCGATACGCGAACAAACAAACAGACAGAAACGAATTTAAAAAATGTTATATTCTTGTTCAGTAGCTTATTTTACCCGATGTTTTTACGTGATGCGCGAACAAACATACAGTCTGTATGTTTGTCTGTCTGTATGATACAGACAGACAGAAACGAATTTAAAAAATCGATACCTTAATTTGCATACGGCCAAGAAGAAGAAAACGGCGAAGTCGGCCATTTTGTTGGCGTCCGGCAGTGTACGATTACAGCTCCACTATTTTTGGAATAAAAATTGAAATGAAAGACAGTGATGCAAAACAGTTTAATATTTATACAAGGTTTGAATATTTGCTTACATTTTAAAAAGACATGAATGATTTAATACAGCTATTTTAAGATTTTATATTCGCTTGAAGTTGGCCGGTTTGCTTTCTAACATTTCACACTATTGTTATCCATTTTTATGTTTTGTTTACTGCTATAGTTTTTAATTTAAAAATAACGTAGCTTCAATTTTTTAATATTTTTTTTATATTGTGGCAAGAACAACCATTATGGGGAGGCTCACTATTATAAATTTACCTAAAACATAATAGCTATAACAGGTATTGTTGTACTTTTTTGTTACATAATAAAGGGGCCCATTGTTAGAATCGATATATGTACATATGTACTTAGGGGGAGAGGGAGGGGAGATGACCCTCCCCTGTAGGCCGGCGAGCGCCAAAGTTAATTTGCGGCTAATAATTTACGCCGAGGCATAAAGTTTGCATAAAGTTGGCATAAAGTGGAGTTTCCTCCACCCCCACTTATAGAGGGAGCGTCCAAATCTCCCAACCACCACCTCCCCTCCCCTAAATACTTATGTATATATAGCGATTCTAAAGTCCTTCCAATATAGGTACTTAGACTTTTTGTTACTTTCCTAATTTCAATTATTTTTGTGCTTATGGTGATGTTTTTTTTTTTGGTTTTTCATACAGATGTCTAAGTCACGCGCTAAAAAAATATTGCAAATAAGCATCCAAAATGAACAGCATGAGCTAAAAGAAACAAATAACCCAGGCTCTGTTTTGTTTGTCAATAACCAATCCGCAAAACCCTACGAAGATTTAGTTCGGAATGATAGCTTAGCTTGTGAATCTGCTTCTTCTGCCTTCTTTGACAATAGCTACATAGATTGTATTGAAAATGAACAACCGCTCGTTGAAGACCTCTGAATTGTTAATCGACAATATGCTCAATACTCAAACATGTTTCAATACATATGAAATAGTTGATAACGTTATAATTGAAGACATATTCCCGCTGGAAATAGAAAATCGCAGTCCAAGTTTGTTATCTCCTCGACGCACCCACCATTAAACTTCAATAACGAAAATGCCTGTAAATATTTTGTACCAACCAATGCGTGCTCCTCCAACAGCAATGATACATGAATAAGTAACGATTTGGTTGATTCTTTGCCACGGAAAGAACTAATAGTTCATGAAACTGTACGTGAAATCCTAACTGCCTATCCTGAAATATCTGGATTAATGAAAAAAAATGTCGAATACAGTGACTCTGATTCAGAACCCGATGAACCCCGAGTAAAAAGAAAGAAACGGTGTCAAGTAAAGAAAGACGAATGGGTTAGTGAAATTAATAAAAAGAATAGAGAGAAGTGCAAAGAATACTGCGGTAAAATAGTTGAAGTGTAGTGGAAGAAAATAGAGAAACCAGAAAAGGCGATGAGGCCTCGGTGTGCTTGTAAGGAAAAGAAGAATAGTGTCATTCAGTGCCATAGGATCTCTGAAGATGAGAGAAAAACATTGACTATTCGATAAATTTTGGGATATGACTTGGAATGAAAAACGAATTTACATTGATAATTTAATAAAAATTGACCATACAAATAGACAAAGAGATAGGAAAGATCCGGAAAAGTTTACGAGAGTTAACACTTTTATATGATCAGAATCTGTAAAACGTTATTTCTAAACACATTTTCCATTGGCAAATCATGAATTTGGGGTTGGAAAGTTCAAGTAGCAGGAAATAATACGAGAAAGCCATTTGACGAAGAAAATAAAACTTTACAGGACTTTTTAAATGACTTGCCTAAAATGCCTTCACATTATTGTAGAAAAAGAACAACACAGACATATATACAACCAGATATTGTATCCAAACAGCAGCTATACAGAATGTATACAGATTACTGTAAAGAAAAAAATAAAAAGCACTATCTATTACCCCTTTTACAAACACTAACCGTACAAAAAATCTCTTTATTTAAACCGAAGAAAGATTTGTGTAAATCTGTAATGGATTCAAGTTGGGTCATATTGCTAAAGAAGCTTATAATGAGAATATTAGTAAAAAGAATGAAGCAAGAATGGAGAAAGATTCTGATAAAGAAAAAAATTAATTTGTCTTTACTGCAGACCTTCAAGCAGTTCTTTTAGCAAAACAAGCGATGGCTATTGCTTTTTATGGAATGAGGCTGAAGGTGGTCTGAATTCGGATGAGATTGCAACGATTTTAAATAAAAAAAAAAAAACAAAAATTATTGACAAAGTAATCCCAAATATGGGAGATGACTACAGACACATAACCTTGTACACGGATGGGTCTACGTATCAAAATCGAAACGTCGTTTTAAGCAACGCTCTCCTCAACGTAGCCATGATTCATAATGTAATTATTAAACAAAAATATTTAGAAGTACGCAATGATTGAAAAAAAACTTAAGAACCAAGTTATTAATGTTCCAGCCGAATACATTACGATTTGCAAGAATGCAAAAAAAACAAAACCGTATATATAGTTGAATACCTAAACTACACTTACTTCAAGAGTTTTAAATAATAGTTTAAAAAACTAAAAAATACGCTTTGTATAGAAAACCAAACTAAAAAATAGAAAATAAATTTTAATAGTGTAAATAAGAAAAAAATGTTTTATTTGCATGCAGTGCATGGGTCAATAGTTATAAATATTTCATTGACAGATATGAGAAGCACCCCACGCTTTTTTTAAATTTATAAATTTTTTCTTATTTACACTATTAAAATTTATTTTCTATTTTTTAATTTGGTTTTCTATATAAAGCGTGTTTTTTAGTTTTTTTAAACTATTATTTGTTTTGACTTTTTAGTTATTTTTTTTATTTTAATTACTGCATTGTCATGGGTCTTTAACAGGTGTGCAAAATTTGAATGAAATCTGACCGTTTAAAGTGGGTCAAAATATCGTCCAAAGGAGTCGGTTACACAAACATACAAACATACAAGTGAAGCTAATTTATAGCGTATAATAAAAACATAAACTTTTACAACTCTATACTCTACGCACCTTCTGGAGGGATTTTTTATAAACTTAGATTTTTGTAGAATATTAATTGCTAAACCAACGCAGGAATGCCCGGACTAACAAAATTTCATTTGAAAATATGACTAACCTATACGAAGAACGCAGCAAAGAGAATATAAATACGGGGGGAACGCAGGAAGATAACTAAAAAGAAGTATTTAGATTTACAGCAGTTAAAGAACTCTATGCCAAGAGACTACCAAAACTATTATGACAACCTTCCTCATGAAGACTGAAATAGTGTATCTTATATCGTTAAAATTCTTATAATAATGTTTTAGTATGTAGTGTAACTTTAAAATAAAACTAATATTTGAGTTACTAATAACAATTTTATTTAAATTATTATTTCGTGCAAACCAGTCAACTCCAAGATCACATATATGTTAACAGGAAAGAAAAAAGGGATAACTACAAAAACTGTTGTAGTATTGTAATGAAAATATATACAGGATTGTTCATCTAAAAAAATAACAGCTTACTATGGGTGCATTCCGAAACGCGCAAAAATCGATAAAATCGATATTATCGCGCTAAAACGCGTACCGAGTCATCGTGAGCGCAACAACGATATTCCTTGTGACGTCATGGATTACGTCATTACATCCGCCATTTTGCGATTACACCGACCATGCCCCAAACCGATATCATCGTGAGCGCTACTGTCAAAGTGACAGACTGATGGATGTTTGCAAATAAAACTGTTATTTGAATACAGTTGTGTGTGATTTTCGATAATTTTTCCAAATATTACTAAAGACCATTGACCAATTTTTAGATAGACTACTTTTCCCACGCGTAATACCAAATTTTGAGGTTATGTTGTTGTGATCTTGTAATCACGCTTACGAGCGTTCCGAATGAACTGCAGCACTCGACTGTCATGAGCGCGATATCTGAATCGGAACGCAAATTAGCACTGTGATCGCTCAAATCGATAATATCGTGAATCGAAATGCACACTATATAATCTACCAACGGGATATTAGAATTTTACTTATGTAGTCTAAAAAAATATTATAACGTTTTACTGGTTTTATGTGTTTCCTGAAAAATTTACTCGAATGGAGTTGACTGGTGTGCCAATTAAGGTATCGAAATGTAACTTCTTGTTCAATAGCTTAAGTACCCTAGACAATATTATTTTCAATTATCTCCTTAGTACAGTTTTTTTTCGTTCCTATTGCTTTATTATAGGTATAGATTATACGGTGCAAATTTCTTTGATGTTTGTCGAAAAACCAACGGCGATTGGAGCACGCGCATTGAATGTGTACATATGTGTTAGGGATGTGACAGGAGCGAAATAGTACCTTACTGCTCCAAGTCAACCTCACTTGCGCATATGACACCGGGCAACGACAACAGGACTTGGTTTCAATCAGATTGACACTTTCTTCATAGCAATTTCGACTCTATCACAAGTTATTAGTGATCGCGATACGTAGTATTTATATACTCTTTGATCGCGATATTGACAATCCGATTGAAACCAAGTTCTGTGGCCCAATTACAGAACTTGGTTACAATCGGATTATCACTTTTTTCATAGCGATTTCGACTCTATTGCAAGGCATTAGTGGTTGCGATATTGAGAATTCGATTGAAGCTAAGTTATGGAATGGGGCTGCTGCTGCTAGTCTGTGACATTGACGTGAGTTCTTAGAGTTGTACCGACAGTCGATTCGTTACTTTAAAGTATCTTTCGTTGCTCTAAATCGGTTTTGAATTTGTGTAAGATTTTAATGTTTTCGTAATGATAATGACTGAAAATGAACAAAATGAGATTTGCGTCACTAGAAGGAACATTATCATCATCATCATCAACAGCCTGTATTAGTACACTGCTGGACATAGGCCTCTCAAAATGCGTACCACTGAGCCCGATCTTCGGCTCTAGTCATGTAATTGTTGCCAGCTATTTTGCGAAAATCGTCACTTCATCTGGCCGGAGGGCGTCCTATACTACATTTTCATATACTTGGTCTCCACGAAAGAACTCGTCTAGCCCACCGGTTAACGGTTCGGTTCTTCAACAT
The DNA here is from genome assembly GCA_946251855.1 of Alsophila aescularia. Taxonomy (NCBI): domain Eukaryota; kingdom Metazoa; phylum Arthropoda; class Insecta; order Lepidoptera; family Geometridae; genus Alsophila; species Alsophila aescularia. Next base: position 19,696,295 of record OX276377.1, on the reverse strand, counting down.
ATGTGATCGGCTCATTGCCACTTCTGTTTACTAATTTTTAAGCTATGTCGGTAACTTTCGTTCTCTGCTAGATTACCTCGTTTTGGATGCGATCCCTTAGAGTAACCTTAAATTTTTGTACCAGTTTCAAAGTCATATTATAACATTATTTAACATGTTTTTCATATTTTGCTTAATTACCTACCCAGCTAAGTTCCTCCTTTGGCTGGTGGTGGTTTTGACCCAAATGGCAAAAGTAACAATTAAAACGCCAAAAATTAACACCTTTGGTAAATCTGACCCTATTGTGCGAAAACGAGACCATTAGCTTAAATGGGTCTGCCTCCGTTTTTCGGTGCAATTTAAGTTTTGGGAGAACCACTGTTCAAGCTTTATCCCTCCCCCGCCCCCTCACTCGTGTCAGAATACCAGCGGTGAGTATCATAGACACTCAGTTTTATGTTGAGGCGCGGCCGTTTTGGCACCGCACTTAACTTTTTACTTATTTTTGTTAATATTGTTTTTTTTTTAAATGTGTGTCAAATAAATGCTTTTTCATACCTTCTTTTCTTTTCTTTCTTTACCGTCAATTTTAGAGGGGGAGCAGGGAGGAGGATTAGTAGACCCCCCCCTCCCTCTTTTTGCTTATGTTTTGTACAGGTGGATATATTCGATGCCCTTGTGCTACTTCCAAGCCTATCCCGCACGTGTATACAATAGACATTTGCAAATGGGCCCAAGTCTGATTCTGTCAATTTAGGTACCAGACCATCCGCTGCCGCAGCCCTATATCGAATAGCACAGGTTTTTTTGAAATTAACAAATATCGATTCAAAACATCACTTTTGATCATCATTTCTCCATTAGATCTCTAATTTCTGTAATTCAATTATTAAAAAATAAAAAAATTACCCTAGCCCAATAAATAGGAAATATAGGTTTTCTCGTTGTGGATTCCGTTTACTGGATTAAAACAGAAACGGGATTTGATTAACAATCATTTAAAAAATCTACTAAAAATGGCTGGCTGCCTATTAAGTCCCATTGAAAAAGTATTCATTATTCACGGAGTACAGGCAAGTAAACATAACCTAGAAAAGTTAAAAAACTTGATGAAACTTTAGATTTTAAAGTATAAACATTAGAAACGGGATATTCCATCCACCCTCACTTTCTTCAGATAATCGTGATCATGGCGCTTGTAACAGCGCCGAAATATCGGGAACTCAGTAATATCCATGGTAAATATCTCGTTTCTAATGTTTATATTTATACTTCAGTACTTCTAGTTTTTGTGATCATTTAACCATAATCTTAGATGTTTAAAACAATTCCATTATATGCCACATATTATCAGGTTTTCCTCCATGTTTTACCCATAAATTTTAATAAAAAGTTTAACTAACAGAACACTAAACAGAATAGGATAAACAATATACAGTGTGACTTAGTTAGACATTCTTTCCCAGGATGATTTTCGCTCAGACGGCAGATCCGACATAGACTACAGGCCCATGGAACTGGAGACTGATGTAGTGAGTCACACTAGTGGCTCGGCACGGCTCAGGCTGGCTAACACAGACATACTTGTTGGTGTAAAGACAGAAATAGACACACCAACTATGGAAAATCCAAAGTTGGGCAAGATTGAATTCTTTGTTGACTGGTAAGCTTATCATCATCTTCTGATTATGTTTTAACTACCAGCAGTTCTACGTTTTAGGTTTTAACTCAGAGCAATAGTAAAGAAATCGAGCTGAAAGTGACTCATTGCTGCACCAAGTAGTTAGATTGGAGCCCGAGACTTAGTGAGGGCTCTAAAAACTCGAGTACAGCATGAAGTCACTTGAGCGAGTGTCAATAATCTGCTTTTCTTTCCACTATAAAGTAATATCACAATAGTTTATATAATATAACTCACAAATATTCTGGGAACTAGCAGAGCACAAATACTGGTTGGGAAGACATCTTCAGACTGGTTTTATAACTACCCTCACTTGGGTACATAACAGTTTACCTAAATGTAAGCAGTACAATTATCAGCCAATTCTGTAGAACGCATATTATTGAAAAAATAGTACATTCTATTATTAAATCTATATTGGAAAATGCATTCATTCAGTACTAGCTGCGCCCCGTGGTTTCACCGAAACCACGGCTTGAAAGCATCATATTTGTTATTCCAGGGTATAAGCTATCACTATTCCAAATTTCATCAAAATCCATTCAGCCGTTTGAGAGTGAAGTAAAATTATGATGATGTTGAAAAGTAACCTATGTGTTATTCCGGGGTATAAGGTAACACCATATATTCCTCCTTTTTTCTTTTCTTTTTTTTTGCCTGTCTTTTTTTTTTATCATGTCATAATTATATATATGTATATATTTATGTATTCTGTCATATAGTATTTATATATATTTGTATGTATATTATAATACATTATTAATCATAAAATAGTTTTTAGTATTATTAGAAAGGACGATGACCATTCCTGCCCCACCTGTGATTGACATGACCAGCAAAATCTTATTTTTAGTTATTCTTCGTTTATAAAACTAGGATTTATTGTGATAGTTTTGAATGCATCAAAGATGCGGATTATAATTGTAATATAAATAATTGTAAAACTGCATTTCCGGGTTTCAATGGCGTCTCCATGAAATATAAGTGGCCGCTCGACTTGCAAGGATACGTGTTTCTGGCAAATGACATTGTTTTGGCTGTCAAAAATGAAAGATTTCGCTATTTGTGAATTGTGCGATCTTTGTTTTTAATGCAATTAATTTCTTTTTGATATTTTCTTGACGACTCGAGCTTCTCTAAAGGACTACTATACGCATACGATTTTTATTGGTGAATTAGTTCATCATGTTGCAGTGCATAAACTGTAGTTTATGTGTGCAACGTATTCGGAGACATGCTGCGGGGGAATTGTCGTTACAAATACAAAATATCTGGACGGAATGGTTGGAATTGGCAATATCTCAAGTAAGTAACCTACCTACTTATCAAAATATTATGCTCCGCGCATTTCGCAAACAGCAAGAAAAATAGTACCTACCTAGGTATATTGTGTATTTACGTTGTTTGTATACCTACTCAGCTACTCGTATATTTGACGCAATATCTGCAGCATGCTGCAATTCTCATGCAGTGATATAAATATCACAATAGATATATATCGAAAATTGTATGGATTTTTAGATATATGTCTACTGTGATATTTATATCACTTCGTGAGAATCGCCTCCCTGGAGCTTTTTGGTAATGTGTTAATCACAATTGGAAAAGTCTCCTGAATAGTTATCTGATCAGTTATAATTAGTTTCATGCTATTTTCAGTTTCCGGTTGATGCTGTGAAAAGCCACGCCTGCTTGACTGCACTAAATGATAACATTAATGACACAAACCCAATGACACGACTTGGCCATGCACATATTTGTATTGGATGTGGTTGCTCTGTTTTGAAAATGAGGAATCACATTCTTGATGATAATAGCTCATTGCTGAATATTTTTCCAAGATGGGTGTTGCTGCCACGTGATGACAATAGTTTGGTATGTGGGATCGCCCAGACATCAGGATCATGTGGTAGCACGAGCTGCATTTTTAGATAATATCTTGATTGAAATTGATGTTTATAATATTAAATAAACTGCTTGTTGTCTATTAGTTGTTTTAATTCAATAAATTCTCACCTCACTAGTCTCTATTTAGTTAAAGCATACCACAAGATTTGCCATACGTACATTATTATATTATGACTAGCTGTGCCTGCGGCTTTGCCTGCGTGGTAATTTCATTTAAAAGTAGCCCATACGTGTTATTCCAGGACCAAAAGTACCATATAACATATCATTTTTAAAATTCGTGTCTGTCTGTTTGTTTGTAAGTTTATACGTTTGTTCGCGCATCACGATTGATTGGCTGAACGAATTTTCAAGAAATCTTTACTTATAATAAAGCATTAGGAATGAAAAAGTCTACAAAGAAACAATTTAAAAAAATGGTCTAGGGTAAATAAGCTACTAAACAAGAATATAACATTTTTTAAATTCGTGTCTGTCTGTTTGTTTTTTGTCCCCGCATCACGTAAAAACTACTAAACCGATTGCGATGCTGTTTTCAGTGTTGGATAGCTTTGATAAGATTTGACTTAAAAACTGGTATCCTTAATATTTCAATCCGTTAAGTTGAAGCCGAGCAATCGATAAAAATATTTTTGACGGCAGAAGGAATTTTGATCAAATGTTGGTATTATGGTATTTTAGGTTCTGGAATAGCACAAAGAGTACTCTTAACCTAGAGCAATGACCATGTGTGCAAAGTTATGGGCATCAGCTAGTGTAGAATACTTTTGATCCTGGAATAACATTTATGGGCTATACTTTTAAATGAAATGACCACGCGGGCAAAGCCGAGGGCACATCTAGTACACGAATAAGATTGATAAAAGCAGGCAAACACAACAAGTACATAATTATTGGATCCTGGAACAATCAATGACTAGATAAAATGATAAGTGCCTGACAAGAATAATTTAGCAAATAACCTCCGACAATATAAGTACAGAAATAGTAGGAACTTTTGCTGTAAAAAATATAAAAATATCGACTTATCGCATCTTTATTTAGAAAAAAATTAGGTAATTTGAAATCTAGGCCTCCTAAGGCTAAAAATAGGCTATAGAACGCTCCTGGACATTTCAATTCCTTGGTGGGGCAAGCGCCCATACAAATTGGTCATCATTCTTTGATTTACTGTTTCCTTCTAGTATTTTTATATCATAGTGCACCCTGTCCTTCACACTTGTAACAAATCCTCTCCATCCAAAAGTTGCCTGGAAGAGATCGCTTTTAGCGATAAGGCCGCCCATTGTAACACTTATTCTACTATTGTTTCTTCATTTTTGTTAGTTTTGTTTGTGGTGTGTACAATAAAGAATTTATCTATCTATCCATTCTAAATTTCATAATAATCCGTTCGGCCGTTTGAGACAGTGAAGTAAAATGATGATGATGATGAAAAGTATCCTATGTGTTATTCCAGGGTATAAGCTATCTCCATTCCAAATTTCATCAAAATCTGCCCAGCCGTTTGAGTGTGATGTGAAGGAGGAAACATAATACACACACACATACATACAAACTTTCGCCTTTACAATATTAGTGTGATGCACGTGTTATGAAACTAAAACAAGCAGCAAATGTTTTTTTTCTTTTTTATCTTTCTTTGATCTGCAATTTTGACTTTATTTTTGTGTTCAGTGCAGGGCTCCTTTGAATCCAGCACAGAAGAGATAACTCATCATAAGCGTATTTCCAGGATATTATGCATTTTCAGGCGTTTATTTGTGTTGGGCTACAGTAGATCTACCGCCATTTGGTTTGAATGAATTGAGAGTCTCTTTTTGTATGATTTCTCTACAAAATCAAGGTTTTCCTTTATTGTGTCAACTTTTAAATGCTCATGCTATGTAGTTCTGCATTAGTAATTAACATTAGTTAGCATTATTAGTAATTTGCATTAGCATTAGCCATTAGCGTCTTTAGGATGATATTCTGAATTCTCTGAATCATGGTGATATTAGTATCAGCAGCGCTGCCCCATAGTTGTATCCCATATGTCCATATTGGCCTTATCATAACTTTATTAACCAGCAGTTTGTTTTTAATGATTATTTAGATTTCCTTCCCAAAAGCCATTGCAGATTCTAAATTTGTGCCTAGCCTGGTCTCTTTTACCTTAATGTCCTTACCTTAATGTCCTCCAAGTTAGCCTTCTATCCAAGTGCAGTCCCAGGTATTTCACACAATCCTAATGTGGCAAATCTCTATCTTCCAACTTCACAGCCGTGCAAATGCCTTGTCTCTAGGTAGTTCTGAGAGAACTTTCTTTGTTATAAGGTCAAAGCCAGGTACCTTCTTGTCTTTTAGATATGTTATTTGTTTCCATACTTCACGTGTGTTATAGGCTTGAGTGGCAGCTCCATTTGAGAGTCTTGGCTGATGATGGCATCTATATCAGATTCATCATAGTTCTGGTTCCTGGGTTTGTTCAGAATAAACACCCCCGTCATATGTTTGGCAAATAAGTTTGCTTTTTGGTCACTTGTCCTTGCCCGTTGATTATTTTCCAGTCAGAGAGGGGACTTTGCCTGTTGAAGTTGGTCATAATTTGATGTAAATTTCCAAAATCGGTAGTGAGTGGCTGAGGTAGCACTAAGACTCTAGTTGTGTTTGGTCTTCTGCTTCTTTGGGAGCTTTTTTGAAGTTCTTGGCCATTTTGTTAAAAGCTCTTCTATCTCTTGGATGTCTACTTATAAGCCATACTTTACATAGTCTTTGTTTCGCTAAGACTTTTGCTCTTAGGTCCTTGGTAAGTTTGGACTTTTTCCCTTTCTTTCTACATGTGGTGTGCATTTCCAGCAGGCTTCTTGAACTAGGTTAGTGAATTACTACTCCTCAAAATTAAGTCTAACTTTTATAGAGTATGTATTGTCTAAAATCATCCCAGTCAGTATTGTTGTTGTAGAGAGTTTATTTTTTCCCAATTTGTGACTGTTGTGCGGACAGTCAGTAATAAAGAAGTGTGATTTGATGAGCCATCCAGGCATGGCTCAATATTAAAGTAGGGTCGTAACATAACTCGTACAATGAAGAAGGCAATTACATCTGGTTGCTTGTTCATGTCTGTTGGCCAGTGTGTAGGTTATTTGTTGATACTGTGATAAGATTGATCTTGTCAATACTCTTTTTTTAGCTCCCTTCCACCTGTTGTTGCTAATCTCGATGCCCTTTCTTTCAATATACATTGTCATCGAGTTGTGAACAACCCTGAAAGTTTCAGTTGGATAGCCAATCGGAAAGTGGTCAAAATTTGAAATGCAAGGTTCCACCCGGAACATCAAAAAAGAAAGTGACTTAAACGTGGTAAAAAACAGTGCAGTAATGGATTTCCATACTTACCGCACTGTAAAACCGTGCAGTATTACAGTGCGGTATTCAATACTTACTTACCACACAGTTTTTATTATGAGCAGTAATGAGGCACTTTCTGCTTACGTTTTAGGTGAACTATGGTGATATTACTGTGTAGTAGGAAGAAAAACAACTTTGTGCATCATATTGGCTTGATTGTGTTAAAAACCTTGAATCTGTTAAATGTCTAGCAAGTTCACACATAACTCATGATAATTTTCTGTGATTGTGTTAAGTTAAAAAGGTCATGTGACATAGCTGACTTACACACACACGTAACATGGTCATATCATATTATAATGTTGTGTTGAGACATTGTGCTGTGCTGTGATGTCCAAGAATGCATAAGAAATTGTGCAGAAAAAATGCTGAGGAAATGGCATCATATGCTCTTAGAATGTGGCAGTGTCTTGTAACAAAGTATGTTACATATACATATTCTGTGATGAAAGGCGAAGCTCCTCGACATCGAGGAGGCCTGCGCTGGCACGTTAGGGCTGCTGGCGTTCCTAAAAACATCAGTTGGCTCAAGGGTCAACTATTTAATGAGCACCACCCATTATCACACAAAATAAGTAGTGTAAAAAATATAAAAAAAGCTTTTACCGGTTTTTTTGAACATCACGTTTTTTGTTGTTGCTTTGTCTTTTTACGTTTTAAAGATATCAAGTTGTTTTTTTTTATATATTTTTTCATCTTATTTTTTTGCCTTTTTGCATTTAACGTTTCTTTTATTGTTTTTGTTTTCTTTTTTTATTGCTTCGCCATCGGTTTGTCAGCTACCCTGAAAGTTTCAGCCAGAAAGCTAATCGGGAAGTGCACGAAATTTGAATTGCAAGATTCCAAGACAGACAAAATACATAGATAGATACATACAATTGAAGTTAAATAAAAGCTTTTAAAAAAAACTGACATTCAGCCTAATTGTGTAAACAGACCACAAGTACGAAGTGTTCTGAAGAAAACTACCTAGTTACCAGTAAATTAAATTCTGTCAATTCTGCTTTCAGTTCTGCCAATGCGACACCTGAGTTTGAAGGACGAGGAGGAGAACGACTAGCCAGCAGTATATCGAACATGATGCAACGGGCATACCACTCGTCACAGGCTTTCAACTTGCAGCAGCTTTGTATACTAGAAGGAAAGCAATGCTGGAAGTTGTATGTTGATATATTGGTAGGTTTTTTATCTATAGGTACTTATAATAACACAGTATGTACTAACAAAAAAATGGTCTAGCTAGGAGACTTGAAATAATAAATAGCATGTGCAACTAATATGACATTCATTTTATATGAAAGCAATCAATCTAAAGCAAGCAGCAGAGTCTTGACCAAGCAGTGGTCAACGTCCAGGCATACACAGACTATAAATAAAATAAGTTTTTTTTTATGAAGTTTACCTATTTATATATGCAATTATGAAATAAAAGCTAAAAAAAATAAAAAAATTGGCTTGTTGAATTTCTGTTACTCAGGGTACACTGCGGCCCACGATTTTATTTGTTTTTTTTTTAGCTTTTAGTACATATAAATAAAAAGGTTTAACTTAAAAGATACTTATTTTATTTTCAAGTTTTTGTTTTTTTTATTTAGTTATTTCTAAAGTGTACTGTGTTCTACTTGTCAAGTCCTTTCATTTGATACCCATATTGAGGGATTGAAAAAAGTAATCCGCCATTTTGTGCTGACGGCCATCTTGGAATTGGAATTTTCATGGTTTACTGTATTCTACTAGTTAAGCTCTTTCATTTTATACCTATATTGAGGAGACTGAAAAAATTTTAATCCGCCATCGCATTGTGGCGGCTGCCATCTTGGATTTACAATGATACTGAATATACTTACATAATTGTATTGTCATCAGAACGAAAGGCGTGTACCAAATTTCGATATATTCCCAATTGCCTCATTAGCGTGGATCATGGGGCAGGTGGGAATTTAAATTCCCATCGGCCCCATTAGCGTGAATAATGAGGCCGATGAGAATTTAAATTCCCATCGGCCCCATTGATAGGGACGTTACTTTTGAAATACTTTTGATATACATTTGACGTACTTTTGACATACTGTTGACATACCTTTGACATACTTTTGTCATACCTTTGAAATACTTTTGACATACCTTTAACATACTTTTGACGCAGTTTTGACATACTTTAGACATACTTTTGTAATTATTTTCACATACTTTCGGTATACTTTTGACTTAAAAGCTTTAACACACTTTTATTATTCTTTTCACATACTTTTGACATATTTTCGACATACTTTAGACGTAATTTTGACATACTTTAGACATACATTTGACATACTCTTGACATAATTTTGATATATTTCTTTTGACATACTTTTGACATACATATTCCAACTGCCCCATTGCCGTGGAAATTCCCAAAGGCCTCATTTTCTTTTTGATAATTGGGTCGTATTAATGCTTTTGGTTGCATATTTAAATTACAATCTTTCTGACTGTGTATTTACACTAAAAATGAGTGTTAGTAGGAATAGAAAGAAATAAAAGGCCAACTAATTCGAGCTAATGAAATACTGATTTATTGACAATAACACTTTTCATTAAAAATTCACTAGGTATGCAGGTATTTAAATTAACAATATTTATAAACGGTCATATCTTTAGGTACTACAAGAAAACAACATTAATCAGAGCCATGTTTTACAATTATTTTTCTTACAATGAATATCAAGCTATTTTTTATGACAGTAATCATCACATTTTTACAATAATTCTTTTGATAGAAACTAATGTACAAGAAGTTGCACTGAATATTATAATATCGCAACAATCACAGCATATTTTACAATTATTTTTCTAACGAATAATATCTAAAGTACAACATGAAAGGCTTTTATATCACAGTAATAATCAAATTTGTACAATAATTCCCTTTATAATAATTAAAGGTGGTACAAGGTGGTATACTGTTGTTTTATATTATTTAATGAAGCACGTGCTTAGTTAAATAATATTTATTTTCATGTTGTAGGTACTTTAGAATTAGATATTATTCGTTAGAAAATTAATTGTAAATAGAAAGTGATTGTTACGATATTATAATATTTAGTTCAATTTATTGTACCTTAGTTTATATCAAAAGAATTATTGTAAAAATGTGATAATTACTATGATAAAAAATTGCTAAAATAGATTAATGTTGTTTTATTGTAGTACCTGAAGATATGACCGTTTATAATATTGTTAATTTACATACCTGCATAGTAAATTTTTAATGAAAAGTGTTATTGTCAATTAATCAGTATTTGATTTGCTCGAACTAGTTGGCCTTTCATTTCTCTCTGTTCCTACTAACACTCAATTTTAGTGTTAATACAAATTCAGAAAGTTTGGAATTTAAATATGCAACAAAAAACACTAGTGTACTAGCCGTTGGGTATAGTACTAGTGTATTCTCATCGGCCTCATTATTCACGCCAATGGGGCAGTTGGGACTATGTAAGTAAAAAGTAAAATAACGTCAAATTTGTCAAAAATATTTCAAAGGTATTTCAAAAGAAATATGTCAATGTTATGTCAAAAGTATGTCAAAAGTACGACAAATGTATGCCAAAAGTATGCTAAAAGTATGTAAAAATAATTACAAACGTATGTGAAAAGTATGTCAAAGGTATGCCAAAAGTATGTGAAAAAAGTAAATTAAAGCAAATGTATGTCAATGTATTTTAAGAGTATTTCAAAAGTATGGTAAAGGTATGTCAAATGAATGTCAAAAATATGTTAAATTTATTTCAAAAGTATGTCAAAAATATGTCGTAAGTATGTAAAAAGAATTACAAAAGTATGTCGAAAATATGTGAAAAGTATGCCAAAATTATGTGAACATAATTACAAAAGTATGTTAAAGCAAATGTATGACAATTTTTTTTTCAAAAGTATGTGTAAAGTATGTTAAAGGTATGTCAAAAGTATGTTAAATGTATGTCAAAAGTATGTCAAAGGTATGTCAAAAGAATGTCAAAAGTACGTCAAAAGTATTTCAAAAGTAACGTCCCTTCAATGGGGCCGATGGGAATTTTAATTCCCACCTGCCCTATTAGCGTGGATAATGGGGCACGTGGGAATTTAAATTCCCATCGGCCCCATTGATGGGGACGTTAATGGGGCAGTTGGGAATATATCCAAATTTCAGCTCCATCGGTCAACAGGAAGGGGGTAATTTTTTTAATTTGACCCAAACAAACAAATAAACAAAAGTCAACAAACAGGTCAAGCTAAATAAAACCGTTTAAAAACAAACGCGCCCGTGCTGCGATCTAGCGAGTGATGCTCTTGTTACTTCTAGTCGTGTGTCACACCACGGCTACAGCTCATGCCCGGCGCGGTGTATCCTTGTTGCAGTTGCATTGGTGGATAGTTAATAAAATGTGTTGATTATTTCAGATCCTGGAATGTGGTGGTAACCTCTGTGACGCAGTATCATTGGCCGTCAAAGCAGCGTTATTCAACACTCGGATACCTCAAGTCAAGGCTGTGCTCATGGATGGAGGCAATGTAGACCTGCAGCTTTCTGATGACCTGTATGATAGTAAACTGTTGGAAGCTGGTTCTGCCCCATTATTGGTACTTACAAATTTGTTACAAATGCTATTACAAAATACACTGGAAGTGTGAGTTTTCTGAGTAGACTAGCTTTTTCAAGCAAACTTCATCCGCGCGGACTTCAGTTTATCGCGATAATAAGGATCATTTAACCTTCCCTAGGGTTCAAACTATCTCTCCATACCAAATTTCATCAAGAACGGTTCAGCCAGTTCTGAAAAGGTAACAAACAGATACCTTCGATTTTATAATATTAGAATGAACGGTTTACTTGACCGAAATTTTAACTACTTTTTGGGTATTCTGACTCTGTATCAGATCTCAAGAACAAATTAATTCAGATCAACTCAAATTTAAAAACTCAAAATTCAAATTTAAAAATTTAGAACATGTAATCAATATTTTTTTAATACTTGTACCCGCGACATTGCCTAAAGGCCGGTTCCTATATTTTAAAATGGACCGTTTTCGCTGACTGTCCGTAGGCTTTTGACATAAACGCCATACAAAAAACGTCAAAAAGTAACGAGACGTTGGAAAAACGACTCGTTTCATTTTTATAGGAATTGGGGGTTAGTGGTCATTTATCTGGGTTAAAAGTAACCTACAAGTTATTCCAGTACCAAAAGTACCTAAAAAGTCCAAAATGCTACAATTCATAAAAATTTGTTTATGCGTCAAGTAGATTTTTACCGATTACTTGGCTTCTACTCATCGGATTAAAATACCAAGTACACCTGAAGTCAAAAACTAAGCTATCCAAAAGTAACTGCATAGCAATCAGTCCAGTTTTTACATGATACGCGAACACAAACAGACAGACACGATTACGATAAAACAGTAGACTTTTTGTTACTAACTGCTTTATTATAAGTACCTATATAGATTACTGTTCAATTTACCGTTCACATTAGAAAAGGGTATAGAAGGTTAACATTACACTTTACGGCAAATGGCTAATGTGAAAATTTAAAATCCAATACAAACATAGAATAAAGGATAGATCAGTTAAAATTTTCTTATTTTTTCTCTCCAGGTTACATTATGTAAAATAGGCGACAACTGCGTGGTAGACCCGTCAGCAGATGAGGAAAGCTGCAGCACGGTGTCTTTAGTGGTGGGCATCACTGGCAACCCCAAATATTACGTCAAAAGAGTTGAAGCAGAGGGAATGCCAGAAGTAGAAGGGAAATGCACCACTATAGGAATGAATGGAGCTGGCAGCATCGCATCAAAGACTCTGAAAGATGCTCTTGAACAAGGAGCGTAAGTATGCTATACATGATGTTGAGCTGAAATGCGACGCGTGGAAAATCATAAAATGACGTTCTGGTGTTCCGTGATCAGTTGGATTGTGATTTGTGATCGTTATAGAAGTAGCCAAAATGCGTCATTCCCAGACTTGACTTCTTGGTTAGGGGAAACTACATGTTGACGCTCGGGAAAAAAAGTTGCGTTCGTTCAGTGTTGACGAACGCTACTTTTTATTTCCCGATAGTATCATAATCTAGTACAAGAGTCAAGATGTGGAGAAGTAAATTTTTAGGCGGAAGCCTGACTTGGCCGTGGTAGATTAGAAGAGGCGGGAGCGAAGCGTAGCGAGCTCTTTTGTGTTTTCGTACTTTTTTTTAGTCTTGAAAACCTATCTGTTTGAACCACAGATTACCCTCTATAGATTCCGCATCATTGAATTATTGTACGGATTCGAGTTCACAAATTATGGAGGAAAGCACGGGTCGCGGGGAACGCAACGACTGCGTCGTGATTAGCCCATTCAAGGTCGCACTCACAAACTACAAAGAAGATACGGGTCGCACTAGAAATGTACTGACCATAGTGATGGGACTGCAGGGCCGATCAAAATAGTTTTGATTTTGTTTAATCTCAACAAGCAATATTATTCTTTTTGAGATAAACTCGAGAAAACAATCAAACTTAATAAAAGTTGAATTTCTTTAAAAAGATTAACGATACTTAGAAGCCTAGAGCATTGTACATACAAAATATAGTCATATCAGTTTTTGGTTTACATAGCAGATACAAATATTCTTCCCCACTTTTACTAGCTTTGAGTTTTGATTGATCACCTAAAATGGGTAGGTACTATCTTTCTATCTATATCACCCTACATCAAGCTACTGTTGGGCCTCATCATGTGCACGCCTCTATTTCCACTCCTGCGCCAAGCGGATGTGGAAGTGGCGGAATGGTGGCCAAGAGAAGGACTTAGTTTAAGAGTCAGACCACCTGCACGATGGTCAGACGACGTCATCAAAGTGGCAGAATGGCAGTTAGTAGGTACTAAGAAAACAAAATGTATAAATAAGGATATTATTTAATGTATTTATTTATGAGAAAAAAGGCACCTCGCCAAAATGTACATAACCATATGTCTTCTCTACTTTTCTCAATTTAAATTTCGTCGAAAACAAAACAGCAATAAATAAGCTTGTTTGCCTATGCTGTCTTGAATTTCAAAGCTTCAAAAGCTTCTTTCGTAAAACCTGTAAAGTAAAATTGTTGTTTAATTCTATCTTCGTTTACATCTAAAAGCAATCAAGTACCTATTAACCACACTTCAAGCTTTAACCGTATTCTGTGATAGGTAGTTTGTTATTCTTACAAAAACAAAATAACTTTTGTGATACGGTTTTCTAAATAATTAGGTTGAAATATCGATATGTACCAACATGAGAATATTTTATGATATCCCAACACTAGCTTACACGTGCTCTTGTTAAACAGGGATAACTATTGTACTTAGCGTAATGAGTGAAAGAGACTTTTCAAAAAGACATCGCGTGCTTATTTTTCCATGACGCTCATGACCTGTGGAACCAGTATAAACTGAAATCCGCTTGGGTCGTAATATATCAGAAAAAAATACAAAATTACTTACCGGTGGAACGTTATGCCAACTTTTTGATAATTTGACTTTTTTGCTGACTTTCCACACCATTTTACTGCACAGCAAGCCATTAAAAATTTTGTTTTTTCGATTAAATTCGCAATAAACTAGCACTCTCGCACGGGTTGAGAGTTTGGTCGAGAATGAAGTCGTGTCTCAAAGCGAGCCTGTTTATACTAGATAAAGCAAGAATGTGTTGTGTGCGTCTGATGCCTTGTAAGCGGTATCTATAGGGGGTAATCTGTGGTTTGAACTAATTGCGTGTGTTAATAAAAGTAATCAAAACATTTTAAAAATCTATGTCATCTTTCATTGAAATCCATTTCATTGCATCTTGACTCTTGAACTAGATGCATAGGTGCGAGTGGGAATAAAAAGTAGCGTTCGTCAACATTGAACGAACGCAACTTTTTTTCCCGATCGTCAACAGCGTTGATGACAGGGTGTTACCGACCGGGGAGGAATAGCCAAAATGTCTTTTTAATCGATACAATTATAAAGCTATGCGGACATACTACACTGCCAGAAATTTTTACTATTATAAGTAACTGTTACTGTTTACTTATAATCTTTACTATTATAAGTAAAGATTTCTAAAGCAGTAAGAAAAGTCTGTACAATGAAGATAATTTAAAAAAATGGTCTAGTGGACAAATAAGCTACTGATCAAGAATATAACTTTTTTTTTTTGAATGCAGTCTGTTTGTTCGCGCATCACGTAAAAACTACTTGACCGATTGCGGTTGGATAGCTAAGGTTTGCACTTAAAAACTGGGGTACTTAGTATCTTAATCCGATTATTAGAAGGTGAGCAATTGACAATAAACAATCTGACGGCTGAACGATATTTGATATTTTGTACTACAAAGGCACATAAGGCCTTGGAATAAGACATAGATTACTTTTAATTCAGAGAAATGACTACGCGGGCACAGCTAGTACACGAGTCCGTCACGATATTATTGCACTCACGCCGATACATTTTTGCGTGTTCAGTTGTGATGAACTCCAAAAATAAGTTCACTCCTCAGTTTTACTTCACTAGTTAGCCAGATAATATTTATATATCCCAGGAATAACCTGGGTAACTAATAACAGTAGATATGTCGTAGCCATTTAGTAGAATGCATCACTTCGTGATATGGCTAGCTAAAACTGACTAAATGTCAATGTTTAATGATATAATCCATATTTGGCCATATCATTAATATGTTCAAATAGATAGGTTTTCAAGATTAAAAGAAACAACGAAGACGAAGGCTAACCTATCACGGTCAAGTCGGGATTCTGCTTTCGCCTTCTATTTTAGATATGATTAGTAATTTGACCATATCATGAAGTAGCCAAACGTTGCTGTTAATATCGTTAAACGTGATTTATTCATTCATCTGGCCAAACCATATCAGAATGTGGGCAGCGAATATTTTCCATTTCATGAAATAGTCGGCCAGTGATCAATTCTACGACATGGCTACGACAGATACAAAACCTAATTATTTGTTTCTTTTTTCAGAAGAGCAGTAAAATCTCTAGATGAAGCATTAGGCCAAGCTCTCCTACGGGAAAGGCAGGAAAATGTCACAATGAAGAAACATTCTTATGGGTTTTTGAAATAAATAACCACTTATTACGTTTTCCATTGATTTATTGACACCGAGAGAAAAATGTTGTACATAGTATAATCTTACATCAACATTTAGATCAAAATTCCATCTTGTCCTCTCTAATTCGCTACTAGTCTTTTTGACCCTGTTCAGATGTTAACGCTTACCCTTTCGTTCCTTAACACTACGTCTATAACTATGTGGATATGCACCTTACTAATTAAAACCTTGAATAATATGAAGAGCAGTCTGAAAATGCTGCTCAGAAAAATAAATCTTCACCTTGATACCTCAGCGTTCCCATATTATAATGAAAACACAAGAAAAAAAACACCATTTGCGTTACATGCCTCGGGTTTCTGAAACGTTTGTTAACTTTGACAACAGATTAAATCTATTGCTGTCTTTGTCATTTGTTTAGAGCCAGACAAAGGCAGTATTAGAATTAATCTGTTGTCAAAGTTAACAAATGTTTCAGAAACCCGAGGTTAATGCGGGCAAAATTATACAAAATACTACGTAAGAAATGTAGATACAAAGCTGACTTAGATACTAAATATAAGACGCTTGTTAACATTGCAAATCAACATAAAAAAAAACCACATATCCATTTTCATTATCACAGTTAAAAATATAGCAAGATTTTTAAACACATTTGAAATATCAACGTCTGACCAAAAGATATATCTTTAAAATCATCAAGATTTCCCTACTCCATTATTCGGGAATTATATAAATGGATTGAGATGTATTACAAGTGTACAACTGTTTGAAATATCAACTAATACGTCTAAACAAAAGAAATACCTATTAAAATATGCATAAAATTCAAATTCCCTCCACCATTATTCGGGAAGTATGATATTGGATTGAGATGAATATTACAAGTATGTATCAATATTGATAGACATCAAATCTAATGATTATTATATTCTTATTGTACTTTCTACGGTGACGGCTATCGGTCTGACACTAAACCTGTAAAGGTACTATAATGTTACACAAATTTTGGGCTACTATTCCCAGACAATAATATAATTATGTAACCTTGGTAAGCAAGAATGTAACGACATTGATATAATTCTAATCTCAATCCACAGTAAACTAACTTAACTTAATGTTACTAAATGCTATCTCAGTAAACCAGTATGGACACTGCATACCGTCATAGAAGCAATCTGATTGTATAGATCAAGCCCTGGCATGCATATTTGAATGCAGACTGAATAACACAAAAACAAATTCATCACACCAATACAACTCGACTCAAAGTAACGCATTGAAAACAGTGCCGCTATTAGCTAATTCCTGTATCTATTTGAGACCAAAATATTACACTTATATGCCGCGCTTTAGAGTTAATATTTCTTTGCGCCGTATAACGAAATTATAATTGTAACTGTTTGCATTAGAACAAAGCAATATCAACTCTAATGCGCGGCATCTAAGTGCAATTTAGCATGCACGCTTTTTTGTTTCAATTAGCTAATAGCGGCACAGCTTTTTTCGGCAATTGTATTACAAACAGCAGAATTTTCAAAAATAAGCAGAGTGGTTTGCGAGTCGTACACTGCTCATAATTCAATGCTTTACTTTGAGTCGAGTTGGTATCAAGTCATTATTTATTTGCGTCGTCCCATAACTTATTTGACTGATATTATCGTGGTTTATCTATACGCCTGCGTCATTCTACGCGCGCGCTTTATTCTAACTTTCGAACTAGCATATCCATTCTATTGATTTACTGAGTATTCGTCCTTTTTACTTCCTGTGCGGGTTGACAGGAGTGAGCAAGTCCAGGACGGCTGCGATGTTGCCATCCTTGCTCTCCAGCAGCTGAGTCAACCATCCACCCTCGTTGGTGAATCCCATCGCAATCATTTGACGAATAGCGGCGTCAATGTGGGGAACTGGAAATACATTATTATTCTTAGTTAAAAGTAGTACAAAGTGTTTGTGTACCACACAACGAAATATTGTTAGCGAGTTCATTTTCAATGCAAATTTCAGAAAGTATGTAAACAGTGAAATGCAGTGTTCTCAGATAAAATCAAGCAAGGCTAGCCATGGAGTAAGTAGGTCGTCATAGTCAATGTTTAGGCAATTACTTAATTTTGTATTTTTAATGCCGATTTATGTATGTAGAGCGATAGACTTTGTAATCAACTATTTGCTATAAAACAGCGCAACAGATTAAGACTTGGTATCTGTGTGCTTTATGAATCACATGATTAAGGTACCTACTATCGACCCGCCCGGCTTCGCACAGGTAGCACACGACGTTTTTTCTACTTTGTTGAGAAAATTTGTCCTTGACTAAATTCATACATTAAAAGGAAGAAAGAATAGAATTATACTTCCTTTTGACAAAATGGGTTAAGATTTTTCAGAGATATTCTAAAATATTTTGAGAACAGACAGACGCGTTTGGTGACTTTCTTTTATGATATAATAGATATATGTAGTGATTAACCTTAACTTGGTGAGTATTTTTATTATAGGATGCAAAGGGGATTTCTAAACAAAAAGTACAAAAATCCACTTTGCAGGGGATTCTAAATATTTATTTAATAATAATAATAAATGGTTAAGGGGATTTCTGGACTTTTTGTCCAATAATCCCCTTCCAGCATGCAAAGGCGCAAAGGGGATTTCTGGACAAAAAGTCCTAAAATCCCCTTTGCAGGGGATAGGCGAAGGGGATTTATGGAATAAGCCATAAAAAAAACTTTTCACTTTACTGCGAAATCTGTATGTGTATTTATGAAACAAAAAGTGAAAGGTTTACCTTCGTGGTGACGTTGTTCGGGCACCGGGGCAGATGGCCGCGGCACGCTGGTAGTGGCAGCGGCAGAGGCAGCGGAAGCCGAGGCAGCGTGGCCGCGGTGCTCGGTGGTGTTGGCAGCGTAAGGGGCCCAGATAGGGGGGCCTGCAGCCGCGGCGGCGGCCGGCGCGGGCACGGTCTGCGCGGGCACTCCGCTTGTGTCTTTGGGATCGCACACTAGTGTTAAAAAATACTCAGTGTGAAATAATGAGTGATTGTGTTAGGATGGGTTATTCGTAAATTCTGAATTAGTGTAGAGAATAGGTACTTCTTCTTACTAAAAGTTATTAAGCTATTTCGAAAGTGTATTATTCTTATTTTTGTGTTGGTAATTCAGCCTCTTACAGTAGTCGCAGCGGACGTTTGTGGCTCGAAGTTGTCTGCAAGTCGCTGCACAAACTGATACTTTTCAGACGTAATCCCAATCCCAATGTTGAAGGTGAATACAGGATTGTATAACTGCCTCGCTCACTCGCTTACGTTTTTCTCATATTCTATCTCGCTCATGTTTTATCCTCACAGCAGTACCTGCGCAATCGTTCACAGAGCCTGCCTTTACAACCACAAAGATCCGCTGCGACTGCTATAAGATAATTGAAACTGTATTGAGAGTCATGCATCAAAACGGCATGTTACGAGTATTTCTGACGGGAAATTTAACGTTTACTTGTAATCAGCGAATACAAAATGATATGAATGTTATTTTTATGCATTGTTCGACAGCTGAACCTAACAACTACTACTACTACCAACTGATAATAAAAAATCTGAACGTCTAATCTAACTTAGGTCATATCTTTAAATCCTCAGCGTTAAATTATGAATCTAAATGTTTGATACGGAAACTTGCATGTACTTGATGCAATCATTTGAACTTGAAACTATCAGTAAAATAAAACTTCCAGTCAACACAAAGTTGCAGGCAAGAAAAATTAAAAAAAGACGGAGACCAAACCACCAAACAGACGAGTGTAGCACAGCAAGAGGCGGTTGCGTATGTGTGCGTGAGTGGATAATTTGTGGTTATCATAAAATTTTATTACAAAAGACTGCAATGTTTTTTTTATTTTTCGTGAGAACAGAATTAAGACGACTAATGAGGTTGAATCTTGTTGCGAAGTGGCAGACGATCGGCATAACATGTGGTGTAAGCGAGAAGTTTGTGCGTACGAGCGGATCGGCATATCTTGGGTGCATCACTTTCGATTTCGCGGTGTAGTCTTCGGCTTTTTTTAAACCTTTTTAGTCGCAGTCAGCAAAGTTGAGATTAAGAACCAAAGATCGGACCGAGCGGAGAGCGCGCTTTGTGAGAGGATTATGTCCAGCCACAGGATAAAAAGGTAGCAGGCACATCGACAGTTAAGAACACAGGTTGATAAAAAAAACTTTCGCACTTAACACTGAAAATTAGTTCAAATTATTAGTAATTAATATTCTGTTTCAGCCGTGTTTTTATCTCATGGTGATGAGGATGGATCTTTGAAAACGTACCAGCGGTCGCTGTGTTCAGCGGGGGATAAATCTGAGCATGCGGCGCGCGAAGGCGAAGCTGGAACCCTACAGGCAGGTTGCCATCTTCGGCCGCAGCGGCTGCACTATTGTCAGCGTCAAAGTCTGGGGAAATATTCACAACTTAGACTATTTAACTAAGTATGTTTAACAACTTCTATAATAAAATTCCTCCGATTAGGTTTCGGACAATTTTGATGTCCTTTTTCTGCGTCCACAAGCACCACTGTGCTGTTGGCCGGAAGAGTTATCCGACGTTACTAGCCGCGCGTTTGTTATTGGTATATCGGTCTGTGTTATCTTTTCACGTCTAAACGGCTGAACCGATCTTGGTGAAATTTGGTATGGAGATAGTTTGAACCCTGGGGAAGGACTAAGTCACTGGCATTAGAAAGTACGTAATTGAATACGAATAACTCTCGCGATTTCAAACTCGAATGCTTAGAACATTTGCGATACTTAAATTACCTACCTACTTAATAATGTTATTGCACCTTTCCCTTTTGATTAGATAGTGTCCTATCGACATACAATAACTGTATATACCTATCGTGATAAGTTATTTATAGATAACGTCTTACTTTCACGTCTTTTGTATGAAGTCGTATTAGTTTCACCCAGCTAGTTTAATCTACTCGGTAAGTTAGATTTGTTTCCCAAGTACAAAATGTATCATAAATAATTACCTTTATCCTTGTTAATCATGGTCCAATCTTCAGCTTTGTCAATAGACCCTTCCCGGTTCCCGGTCTCGAATTCACCGCTGGATGTAGAGCTAACATCCGATTTAGTCAGACAGTCGCCCTCGGGCTTCACAGGAGTAGGGGTGGCCGGGGGCGTTGTTGGAGTTGGGAGTGCAGGTCTCTGGCTGATCAGGACTTGCGGAGCAATTGGAGTTTGCTGGGCAGTTGGAGCTTGCTGGGTAGCTGGAACTTGCGGTGTAGCCGGAGCAGCGGGCGGGGACTGAGGATCCAAAGAGTTAGCAGAACCCTGAGGGTCAGCAGGAGCCTGCGGGGCAGTCGTTGCTTCCTGCGGGGCAGTCGATGCCTCCTGCGGGGCAATTGATTCGAATAATCTTTTCACCTCGCGGTTAAGTACAACCAACGGGCATTCGTCAGTCTCGCGCGCATTCATGCACGCGTTCATGACCTGCTCGAGTTCCGTTGGGTTCAAGTCTAACTGGTTGGTCAGGAGCAATTCCTCAGCCGTCTGTTGAGCGAGCCGCGCATTCGTTTGGTCGGCTCCGTCGGCACTGACGCTGCCGGCGACGCGGATGTGGTCCGCGGCCAGGTTCGCGAACTGGTCCATGTATTTGGTGACGACATCCATCCAGCCGCGGCGGGGCTGGCGCGGGTTGGTATCGCGCTTTTCGCGGCGCTCCTCTTGTCGCTCCTCGCGACGCCCTTGTCGCTCCTCGCGGGCCGCTTGGCGCTTCTCTTGGCGTTCCTCGCGGCGTTCTTCGCGGCGTTCCTTGGCTGCTGCGTGCTTCGGCACGGGCTTCGGCACCCAATCCGCGCCGATCTGCGGAGGCAGGACCGAACCCTTACCGAACGGGTAGGCGCCAGTGCAAGCTCTCTCAAGTATATCTTCCATCGATCGCTTTCTTTGCTCTTGGGCAATGTTCTTCAGAACACTGCGGGTCTTCTTGATGTTGTCTTTGAGTGCATGAGGCTGGAAGACAGTTTTTTGATTAATTTTCGAGCACATTGCTAAGGAAACCATCAAAGAAATTCAGTTATGGTGAAAAGAAAATAGCGTCATAATTGAACACTTACAGTGATGAGGGGGCTCGGGATGCGTACTAAGCAGTGGTTAGGGTGGACGCGCAAGCCCTCGCATTGAGAGCACAGGTCAAAGTCTTCGCAGGCGACGCATTTGTACCGAAACCCGACCACATCGCGGCCGCAACCGTCGCAACACACGCCCACGTGCAAGCTTCTTTGGCCCAGAGGGAGTGCTATAACAAAAACATTAAAAATGGTGTAAGTATATAGTAGACGCAGCGAAAGTATGTGTCTCGAAAGTTATCTGCTAGTCGCTGCGCAAAGTGATATTTTTCAGGCGCATTTCCAATGTTGACGGTGAAGGCAGCTTTGTATAACTGCCTCGCTCACTCGCTTACGTTTTTCGCATATTCTATCTCGCTCTTACTTTATGCAGTTTTATCCCCACAGCAGTACCTGCGCAATCGTTCACAAAGCCTAACTTCACAAACATAATAGATTGGTTGCGACTACAGTAAATATCAGAATTAAAAAATCTACATAACTACGAAATTTTGTTCAAATTTACATGGAACTACATCGGAGTTATATTAAGTTTCAAATAAAAAATAATCTGCGAAACCAATTTTTCAACCAACTTCAAGAGGTTCTCAATTCGACTTGTTTGTTGTGTTTTTTTGTATGTATGTTATGCGATATCGCCGGCAATTGAAGAAAGATTTAAACTTTTTTGGATAGGTCAGGGGTAGTCCCATTTAAATTTCATGAAAATATTCCACCTCTAAGGGCGGAAAATTAGGGGATGACTTAATTTTATTAACTTTCACCCACTTTATGACGCGATATCTCCGTCGAACGTGGATCGATATTGAAGTTTTTTTTTTGGAAAAAAAAAAACATGTTGACCACGCGGGCACAGCTAGTTTTAAATACTAGTGGCTCGTGTGAGCTGTAGACCTCGCGAGTTCAACCTTTTTTGCAAACAATCTAGCGGTGCACAGTGGCGCCATCTAATTACCTTATTGTAAAACTAACATTAATAACCAAGATGCTCCATCAATCCCTACCTAGTAAGTAAAGGGCTGATTCCACTGGTAGAAACCTAAATTGAGAAATTTACTGCATTTTGAGGAGCTATTCTTCTCATCACACCGAAGATCCTCATCAGATCTTCACCAAACTTTTATGAGACTAACTTAAATTTACTACCTTTCAAATAAAGAAGAACTATCGAAATCGGATTTAATAGTGCGGAGATATTCAGTAGCCCCCATTTTACCCTGTTTTTTGGGGGGTCAATCAAAAATCCCCAACGACTAAAAAAAACTAAAAATTCGCTTAACCTATATACCAAGTTTCGTCTAGATCGGTTGAGAAATGCGACCTGTAGACGAGAACAACTGGACAGACATCCGGACATACGAAATAATTTTTGACGAAGCTGAAACAGAGTCGCTTCGCGCTCGCTCTGTCAATTAACTTATCTAATCGGTGTTCGAAAAAAACAGTAAGGAAGAAGGCATAACTTACGGTTAGCAGAAACAGCAACGTTAATTATTTGGCCATCCAATTTCGGTCGACTAGTGGAGGCGGGTTCGTCGACGTGCACGAACAGCTTGACCACAGATTCGCGCAGTGCTGTCAGCATGGTCATGACCTCTTCGTCGGTGGACATCTTAACCTCGTCGCCATCTTCGTCTATAGATAAAGCAGGAAAGTATAAGCAAGCTGCCAAATGTGGTACTAAAGGAATCTTCTCACAGGCTCGTTGAAGTTAAGGCAAGTTGAATGGTTAAGTATAAGCAAGCTGCCAAATGTGGTACTAAAGGAATCTTCTCACAGGCTCGTTGAAGTTAAGGCATGTTGAATGGTTAAGTATAAGCAAGCTGCCAAATGTGGTACTAAAGGAATCTTCTCACAGGCTCGTTGAAGTTAAGGCAAGTTGAAGGGTTAAGTATAAGCAAGCTGCCAAATGTGGTACTAAAGGAATCTTCTCACAGGCTCGTTGAAGTTAAGGCAAGTTGAATGGTTAAGTATAAGCAAGCTGCCAAATGTGGTACTAAAGGAATCTTCTCACAGGCTCGTTGAAGTTAAGGCAAGTTGAAGGGTTAAGTATAAGCAAGCTGCCAAATGTGGTACTAAAGGAATCTTCTCACAGGCTCGTTGAAGTTAAGGCAAGTTGAATGGTTAAGTATAAGCAAGCTGCCAAATGTGGTACTAAAGGAATCTTCTCACAGGCTCGTTGAAGTTAAGGCAAGTTGAAGGGTTAAGTATAAGCAAGCTGCCAAATGTGGTACTAAAGGAATCTTCTCACAGGTTCGATGAAGTTAAGGCAAGTTGAAGGGTTAAGTATAAGCAAGCTGCCAAATGTGGTACTAAAGGAATCTTCTCACAGGCCTTCAAGTTAAGGCAAGTTGAAGGGTTAAGTATAAGCAAGCTGCCAAATGTGGTACTAAAGGAATCTTCTCACAGGCTCGTTGAAGTTAAGGCAAGTTGAAGGGTTATGTTTTTGGGCCGTATTTTTCTTTGGTGCGTCTAACGGCTTCATAGATTTTGATAAATGAGGATAAATTGGATTCGTCTTAATCACGACAGTGATATAGGATAATATGAAATATCAAGAAAACTAATCTATATTTCTGGCAGAACAAAAACATTATCAAAACCTATTGAGTGTAGTAACAAAATGAAGGGTTTTAAAAACAATTCCTATAAATATAAACGAAAAAGTTTAAAATAAAAATAAATTAATACAAAAAAAAAACAACTGACTGCGAACGAAATCAAGAAGAGACAAACAAGCGTTAGATTCTTGTATTTGAAATATAAGGTGGAGTCGGAGGCATGAGGTTAAGGTTAAATAGCCCGCCAGGTTCTAGCTGATCTGAATAAAGGAGAAATAAAATTCATGATACCTCCGACTGCATCTTATATTTCAAAATCAAGAATCTAAAGCTTGTTTGGCTCTTTTTGGTATTGTTCGCAGTCGTTTTTTTTACATACAGTCGCTTTTAGTAGGTCGACTTGAAACTATGTAGTGTAGTGAATTTCAGCCACTCTCAGGTCTCCATCCGTTTGAAACTTTGCATATGTAATTCCGATGACAATACAATAATAAGATACCAATAGAGCTGGTCTGATCATGTAGCTAGAAGGTGGCTATTGCGTCGTCATTTTGTTTTTTTGGTTTGTCTGTATTATAAGATTTTTGTTGGTTCCGATGACAATACAATAATAAGGTACCAATAGAGCTGGTCTGATGATGAAGCTAGAAGTTGGGTATTGCGTCGTCATTTTGATTTTGGTTTGTCTGTATTATAAGATTTTTGTTGGAGTACGACCTTGCCTGAAGTGTGCAATTTGGAACGGAAGGCTGCAGAGATGATGCGCATATTAGAATTGAATGAGGCTGCAAGACTTAATATTTTCGTTTAAATTGGATAACTCCTGATAATTGTAGGACGTGATATACTTCGGCATACAACAATGATGTTAAAACTTATCATAACATTAATTATTTTCACAATAACTGGGCTTTAAAATTTCGTAATCATATTCGGTGATCCGCCATATTCAAGAGTCGAAGAAGGGCAACACGCATGCGTAAATATTGAGGCCGGAAGTATGCTATTCGGAACGGAAGGCAATGAGAGCATGCGCAATAACGGGTCAACTTTGCAAGCCTAAGAATGTCCCTTTTCAGTGACGATGATATGTCTATGCTGATAATAAAATGGGGAGGTAGGTACTTAAAGAAATACTTCAAGAAAAATTATTGGAACTATAGAAACAAAAGGTTTGGAAAGTACGAGAAGTAAGAGACCCCCTGACCCCGCGCGAAGGGGAGTGTGGGAGTTATCCACCCCTCGCCTTCCTTTTCCTATTCAAAGAACGAACCTGACCTCGCCAATTTTTCTTGTGATCCGAGAACTGCGCTTTATCTAAAAACTACAGTAAAATACTATCACTTTACCTTTCCAAGAGATGCTGAAGGTCTCCTCCTTCAGTTTGGGATAGACTTCTTGTATCTTCGCTTGCAAATAGCTGAAGCTCGTCACTACATTCTTGTCCACGCCGAATCGCCTGACCTCAGGCTGCGCAGACCCATCGCGCCAGAAGGTGAACACCTTGAACGGAACTTGATCCTCCATGGCTAAAGCTGAGAAAGAATCAGGTCTGCCTATAAAACAGCGGCCAATACGCATGTTGTGTTTAAATTTGAGATTGCACAGGTTAGTCTCAATTGAAATGTAGAACTTCACGAATCTCTTCAATCCCTTCGCCAGCTTCACGCAAATGCATATCACAATAAGAAGAGATAAAATAACTACATATGGGTTGGGCATAATCACGCGAGTTGATAAGTTTTTCTCAATAGGCATTAATGAAAGACAGTATATTTCAGCGGTTCCCTTTCGCGGACACCTTAGCACTGAATCGGTTGGTTGATGTTCGATTGGTACTTCGAGAGTGCTACAACCACTTCCCAGGTCAGGTAATATGGCTGCATCACCTGCAAGTCCACTTGCAATAGTCACGTCGATGACGGTACGGGAGAGTGCGGGGCTCTGCTGGGATCGCGCATGATCAGAAGTACTGCGCGCGCATGCTCCAGCCCAGATTCCTTTGTTCAAAATCTATACTGGACTAGTCTAGATTCCTACCGAGCAAAACCTTTCGCCACTATTGATTTATGACCAGAATAGACGTACATAAGTAAAATAATATGTGCAAGGGGGCGAGAAGATTTATTCTTGCAAGGGGGGTACAAAATGGCTACAGGGAGGCATTGCTTATGTTTGGATACAATGGTAAACAAAACATGTTGCTAAGTAACTCATAGGGGGGGTACAAAATAGCTACAGGGAGGCGATGCATATGTTTGGATACTTGTAAACAAAACATGTTGCTGGGTATTAAAAAATAAGGAAAGTTGTTTTACTTTACAGCCAAGCCAAGGCTGTCCATGAAGAGAAGGGATATTAGTAGTATTAGTAATGCTACGTTTAGTAAACAAGAGTAAAGTTATCTGATCTGATTAACAAGTCTATTACAGTATCTCAGTATCAGTCTATTATAGTATAAGGCCGCCGATTGTACTATATTTTTAAGTTATTTTTGTTTGTAAGTGTTTCATTTGGTGCAATAAGGTGTTATCTATCTATCTATCTCAAGGCCAAGGCGCGTAAATCGCGTAACATTACCCAAAAAACATTGACGTAGGTCAGTTTTCGGGTATTCGGTAGTTTATCAGTTTGTTTCGACTTTATGGCCATAAATCCTGACAAGTCTGGTCTATTAAATCTCATCCACATTTCTGGTTTCCTGTATTATACAAGTAAATAATCCCCGCCATATTGGTGTTCCCGGTAGAGGGTGGCTTTTGGGGTAGGGTGGCACAATGGCCGCCGCTGTTTTAGAGTCCATGGGCGGCTTTATTGACAGCTGCATTTATTTAATCCTCTAGCTTTAACCTGTTGCGAACTAGCTGCTACTCAATTTTTATCACGTAGTTGATTCATATTTTATGCTCTAAATCAAACGATATCCTGCGCCATCTCATGATGAAATAGATAAAATCTCAGGATAATACGAGTATCTACAACCTACTTCATAAGAGTGTTGACTTTTCTTTAACAATTGTTCAGCCAAAATGATTGTAACTTTCAAATTTATTTTCACATATCGTTGTTTCCAAACAAGAAAATTATTAATATAGTGCGGCAAATTATCAGGCGAAGACTAAACATTTTCTTTATGAATGTGATTGTCTCATTTACCACGGGGTTGCTTCAGAAACTGTAGAAAATTCCTAAATAGTCAACCGTCCCAAAAGGTGCACTTTAAAATAAATAAGTGAATTCTACCAAATTGGTGCTAGATTTAGATTTTTATATATTTTAATGTAGCCCGTTGTGTTCAGATGAAAACAAAAATAATATAATAAGTACAGTTCTTGAAGAATTAAAGTTAAACATTTTTTTTGGAAAGTTCAGTTCACGTTAGAACTAACCTAACCCATGTTATATACACTAGTATTGTTTATAATTGATTTAGCTAAGTGTATACAAATAAATGTAAGTAAAGTTTTTGTTAAAGCGGATGGTCTGACTCATGGCGCCAAATACTTTCAAATATTATTCTTGTCCTTGCAGCTATGCTATAACTATAGTAAATGATCACACTATTCGCGGGTATCTGATTATTCTTAAAGTTATCAGGTCAATCTATTTACCAATAGTGTCAGCAGTCGGGCCATTCTTCTTAAGTACCTATATTATAAGTTATCTTGACTATATCCAGTAAATGAAATAACGCTTGAACTAATAGTACTTATTGAATTGTCAATAGTTAAAAAGTTTTATTTGAACCGGAAATAATTATGTACTTATTATGTTAGGCTTTTTAAAATCAAAAGGCTCATTGCGCAAAAAAATTGCCCACAACGTGCTATGGCCAATTTTTTTTGCTCATTAACTTTTCGATCTTTAAGGGTAAGCGCTTATGAATGGCCTGAAAATCCAAATTCCAACAGCTTTTTTTGTCACTGTAGCTAAGTTGGGTATTTAATTGTAAATTACCGCAATAATCGTGGGGGTCTATGATTATTCTTCACATTATGGAGAATAATAATCTTATTCATAGACCTCCGCCATTATTGCAAACTTTCACTATTTTGGCCGTATAGTTACCCAGTTTGGCTACAATAACAAAAAAACTATTTGAAATTTGAATTTATCGCCATACGTGAGTGCTTGCCCTTAAACAACGAAAAAGCTCGATGTGGCCATATTTTTTGCGCAGTGAACATTTTTATTTTCCAAACCTTACCATAATACATAATGTATATTCAAATAAACTATTCTTGGTTACTGACAAGTCAATATTGTTCTTTCAAGCTATCTTTCTTTTACTGGACAATATATGCTGTTTTGAAGTAATTATTGTATATTTAAAGGAATAAATAAATGTCTTCAAATGAAACAACAGGAGTTTTAATTTAAGTAAATATATTGTTAGATTAACACCGCCCTGAGTTTTTAAACGAAATATATATTATTGGTTTAAGTGAACTATATTGTTCAAACAACTTGTCGTGTATTCTTACACAGACAATAAAAACTACTTAAACAAGTAAACCAAAAGTATTGAAAGGAAATGTATATTTTGTAGGTTCAAATAAATCAAAGTTTTAAAACAAGCTTGTGTATATTCTCATAAAGATAATGAATATTCTTGAACCTAGTAAACCATGCGTATTATAACAAAAAATTGTTTTATAGAATCGAGTAAATCTTAGTGTTGAATCAATAATCAGATATTCTCATAACTACAATATGTATATTGTTGAAACATGTAAACATCTACTATTAAACGAAGAATCTGTTTACTCTCAAACTAACTATACCATAATTTTCAAGCTGATGTAATTCGTATTGTTATAATGAAAATATCAATATTGTTAGAATAAGTGAACCACTAGTATCAAATCGAGACAATATTTTGTGTTGGTACAAAAAAAAACTTACTGTCCAAACAATCTAATGTATATTCTTGTAAAGACAATATTCGTTTTGTTGAAACAATGGAATATTGTGTGTTGAAACATTTTTTTTTATTTGTTTATCCAATTATACTATAGTATTATGTCAAATCAATAAGGTTGCTTGGCACAAGTAAACTATAATGATTACAATAACAAAACAAAATATTTTCGAACGAACAATATAGGTTTATTGGGGGGATACAATATTATTATCAATATCATATTGTATATTTAAGTAAATATTGTCTTCCTCTATAGGAAGACAGGATTTGCGTTGAATTAAATCAATTTGCTTTAATTTGACAATTCCTTTTTTTCCGTGTAGGTATGGGTGTTATTAGGTGGTGCAAATAGGGGGGTGACCTGATAGACCTCACCTCCCTTTTGCAACCCAGCACTTTTCCTGCCTAGCCACCCCGTTTTCACCCTTCAATCATGGATTAGAATTCGATAGTAACTAGTGGCTCTGTGAGCTGTAGACCTCGCGAGTCTGTCTTTGCGTAGCTTAAAACTGAATAAATATTCACCTTAAAACAAAAAAGTAAATAAAAACTCAACGAAAAAGAAACATATTTATCAATCCTTATTACAAAATTTCATGAGAAACGGTTGAGAAATGCGAACTGTGTTTTTTTACAATTTCAACCCCCATCATACGCTCCATGTCAAAAACGCATTTCGTCATGTACATGAATCGTCACGCAGTGAGATATTAACTTAGTTGGTCACATTTGCGGTTGGTAATGTTCGCATTTTGACACAATCATACTAGTATTAAGAAAATAATAAGCTTCCTATGGCCAATTTCAGGGAGTAGATTATCCACCTACCAAATTTAACTCAAATTCCATCAGCAGAAAAACACCCAAACTTTCTTATTAAATCAACTTTCTTATTAAATCACTACTGAGTTCGTTATGAAAAGAGTGACGAACTGCTTGTGTGACAAACGCCGTGTGTGGTGAAATGCGTGTGTGGCGTTCATTGTTTGTGACCTATTGTGTAAGGGACGAAATGGGTTTGTGACATGGAGCGGTATGACCAACAACATTAAAAAAAACGAAAAAAAGAATCGTTTTTTTTTTATATAATCTGCTCACAAAATTTGAAACTGAATAAATATTCACCTTAAAACAAAAAAGTAAATAAAAACTCAACGAAAAAGAAACATATTTATCAATCCTTATTACAAAATTTCATGAGAATCGGTTGAGAAATGCAACCTTTAGCGGAGAACAGCCGGACATCAGAAAGCATTTTTGCCCAAGCTGACACTGAGAAGCTTTGCTCGCGTTTTGCGCTCTCGGTCAATGATTGACTGCCATTGCCAGGTCTGTGTGCTATTGCAGCCTAGCAGTTTACTAGTGCAACTTAGAATCATACAATACTGGGTTCGGTCCTAGGCTCCGCCCGCTCCAATGACTTTTCTAAGGCTGTTATAGCCAAAATAAGAAGCACTCCTGACAAACTCTGACACCAGAGGCTAGAGCACTACCGCATACAACAATCAAGCAACTGTCAGGGCTTGTGATGCTTTGTCACATTATATCACTTAATATCTAGGAGAATATGGTCAAAACCAAACATAATAATATGAATAATAATTGATGATTCAGTGCCTCATTCATGGCTAGAGAGGATCTTAGAGTTGTATAAAATCGATGCAACTCTGAGATCTTTCTTAGGTGTGTGTATGAGGCAGTGGACCACAGTTCTTCGTCAACCAGGTGGTAGAGATAGCCTTTCTGGTTCGCAGGACTTTATAAGGATAGAGGGAGGCATATTTCAGGGTGACAGCCTTTGTGGTTTTGCCTAGCACTGAATCCTCTCAGCACTTTGTTGAAGGATTCAGGGTTAGGCTATCGGCTACGGAGAGAGGGCGAGATTATTTCTTATCTGCTGTACATGGATGACCTCAAGTTTTTTGCACTGCAACGTCCAGACTTGATGGAGTTACTGAAAATCACAGAAGTTTTCAGTAAAGCCATCAACATGGAGTTCGGTGTGGATAAATGTGCCGAGACCTCCAAATACCATGGTATGTCACAATCGTTGGGTATCATGGACAGGGACATTAAGCAGTCGGTGAAGGAGCGCTTCTTCTGCCGCCCGACCAAAGTACTTAACAGTCTTTTGTCAGGTGCCAATAAGGCGCGTGCCTTCAACGGTTGGGTGATGCCCTTGCTCATATACTATTTTGGCATACTAAAGTGGACTCAAACTGAGCTTGACGCCTTGGATAGGAGAGTCCGTCAACTGCTTACGTCACATCGTATGTTACACCCGCGGTCGCCTGTTATGAGATTGTACATACCACGGAAGTGGGGGGGTCGTGGCTTTTTAAATGCCAAGAACCTCCACAACCGTGAAGTGTGCAGTCTCAGGGAGTACTTCCTAAACACCGAGTGTGGGTTGCATCGTGATGTGGTAGCAGTTGATAAAACTCTCACGCCGGTCTCCTTGGCAAACGAGAATTGGCGCAAACCATCGGTGTTGAGTACCGATGACCGCAAGGACGTATGGAGGGGCAAAAAGCTGCACGGGCGGTTCTATCGGGCCTTAACAGGGCCTGATGTGAACTTGCTCGCGTCGGTGAACTGGCTACGCTTTGGTGACCTCTTTGGGGAAACTGAGGGTTTCGTCTGTGCAATTGCGGAAGAAGTTATCAAGACGAATAACTACCGGAAATATATTATGAAGGACGGTACGGTCGACATTTGTCGGGCATGCCGCCGTCCCGGGGAGTCCCTCAGGCATATAATTTCTGGCTGTTCTCATCTTGCTAACGGAGAGTACTTGCACAGACACAACCAAGTAGCCAGGATTATTCATCAGCAAATTGCCCTTCGGTACGACCTTGTCGAGTCTGAGGTGCCGTACTATAAGTACGTACCGGCGCCAGTTCTCGAAAATGGACGTGCATTGCTCTATTGGGACCGCTCTATCATCACGGACAGGACTATTGTTGCCAATAAGCCTGACATTGTGCTGGTAGACAGGTCCCAACGCCGGGCAGTGCTCGTCGACATCACCATTCCACACGATGAGAACCTCGTGAAGGCCGAGAAGGACAAGCTCAGCAAGTACCTTGACTTGGCTCATGAGGTGACCGCCATGTGGAATGTCGACTCGACGATCATTGTCTCGATAGTTATTTCGGCGAACGGCCTTATAGCGTAGAACCTCGACCAACATCTTAAGAGGCTCTCGCTAGATGGTTGGATTAAGGGTCAGATGCAGAAGGCAGTACTCCTTGACACGGCGCGTATAGTCAGGAGGTTCCTCACTCTGCAGCCCTAGCCACCGGTAGTTTGGGCCCTGCTCCGCTATCGTTGTTACCCTAGGTTTAGGTTTTTTATAATATTTTTATCTGTTTTTATTTATAGAAACATTATAAAAAAAAATATAAGATAAGGTAAATAAAGTGAATAATAATAATACAAATCACATGAGCACTTTCCCCCATTTTTTTATTATACCTACACTTTGCGGCCGCGATATTGCGGAGTGTCAAACGTGCGCTCGATGAGTCGCGCGCCGCGTGCTTACGATAAACTACCTACTTACGTAAAGCTTTTGTCAAATTTTATTATTTTCTTAATTATGAATACCAAGGAGAAACCTAGAAGGTACTGCATAGCATTCGGTCTGACAAATCTCGTAAAATACTTACATACCGACATTTTATTACGTAGGTAGCCATTTCTTTTTCATTCATTATTAAGCATCGAAGTCAGACAGGCACCTTTTATTCATCAAAGTGTAACCTATTATGATATGATCAAATAATGAGGTACTAGGTATATTCTGATAATGTAATTATATGTAGTTAATAGAACTATCAACATTTATAATAATAAGTAATAAAATAATACATTTTTACATAATTGTTTATTCGGTTACAATATCTAAGTCATATTATATCACAGAATAATTACTAGCACAAGTACCTAGTCATATCTTGATACAACCCTACCGAGCGTAAAAGTGAAAGAGCGATTCTGAAACGATTAGAGCAATGGAAGCTCTCGCGCGTTGTGATACGGTACATTCTAGCCTGCACGCAATGGATGAGCGCCTTCTAGGTAAATATAATTGAAAGATCGCAGCGCTGTGCGAGTTAAATTACACTTTATTGCATTGTAGCGAGAGTTGCTATGTATTTAAATGACTTTACTCAGTTATACTTCTGTACTTGTACTATTATTTATTCTGTGGTAGTGTCAAGCGTGCGCTCGATGATTCATGCTCCATGAGCTTAGCGATAAAGTACCTACTTACGTAAAGTTATTGACAAATTTTATTCGTGTTTTAATTATGAGTAGGTACCAAGAAGTAACCTAGAAGGTACTGCATAGCATTCGGCTGTTTGAATAGTGATAGAAATGACGACTTTCACTCAATATAAAGCAAGGAATTCAGACACCTTTTTTCATCAAAATGCAATACCTATCCATACCAATATATAAAAGTGAAACGTTGTCTGTTTGTTTGGGGAGGATTCACGCGATAACGGCTGGACGGATTTTGATGAAATTTAGAATGCAGACAGCTTAAACTCTGTAATAAAACATAGGATACTTTTTAACCCGGAAAATTATAAGACGAGAATACTGAAAAAACTTGAAAAATGTTGATTACTCGCTGTAAGAAACGGTTGCCATGGAAACGAAATAACAAGTATGTCAAAAAACATCAAGAGTGGTGCTATACCAACTTTTGCATTGGTTTTTAATATCCTAGAAGAACACAGGATGTTTTTTTCGCGATAAACAGTAGTCCGCGCGGAAGTAGTCGCGGGCCGTAAAACTAGTAGGATATAATCATAATCAACCAACAACACTTATTACATAGGTAGGTATCTCACTAAACTTATCGGCATTATGAAAACGGGATAGGTAGGTAGTAAAAATGAGGTAGTAGGTCTATTCTGATAAGAATGTCATTGTATGTAATAGAACTATTATAATTTATAGTAATAAGTAATAATATAATA
Organism: Alsophila aescularia; assembly: GCA_946251855.1. Taxonomy (NCBI): domain Eukaryota; kingdom Metazoa; phylum Arthropoda; class Insecta; order Lepidoptera; family Geometridae; genus Alsophila; species Alsophila aescularia. The sequence continues at coordinate 19,661,645 of OX276377.1, read as the reverse complement.
CATTATTACTTATTTATTCTGTTTCAACATCTAAGTCATAACATATTACAGAATAATTAGTAGTACAAGTCCCTAGTCATATCTTAATACAACCCTACCGAGCGAAAAAGGGACAGAGCGATTCTGAAACGGTTAGAGCAATGGAAGTTCTCGCGCGTTGTGATACGGTGTATTCTAGCCTGCACGCGATGGGCGCGCGCCTTCTAGGTAAATATAATTGAAAGCTCGCAGCGCTGTGCGAGTTAAATTGCACTTTATTGCGTTGTAGCGAGAGTCCCTATGTATTTATATGACTTCACTCAGTTATCCTTCTGTACTTGTACTATTATTTATTCTGTAACATAGGCCAAATAACCCCAAAAGTTTGTTTATTGTGTGACGTACTGCTGGCTAGCCTTTGGTGTCAGAGTTTGTCTGGCCACCTGAGGGCCTCTGTCATGGCTTAACACTACTATTAAGCAATAACGGCAGGGACTGACAGCTTAACGTGCCCTCAGTACGGAGGAATGGAATCTGCACATAACTTAGAAAAGTCATGGACCGAACCCATTATCGTTGGATTTTATCTCACTCTTTTAAACAGCGGTTGTCTAGTGATGTCCACAATAACATGAATCATGGCTACAACCTAGCTCAAATTAATAATTTATATAACCCTTAACCCCCTCGCTCTCCCATTATAGGTAGGAACCACCTTGATAAAATCAGCTTTCAAAAAAATTATGTATCATATTTCGGTCCATTCGTTTGGGAGCCACGATGCCACTGACAGGTGATACATACACACATGCAAACAATGATACACACCCTAAACATATAACATCCCTCTCATTTGAAGTTCAGTGGTTAAAAATTTATGTGTGAAATTATTTAAGAAGTGCTGCCAAGTCTCACACTGTATCTCTTTTGCACTGCACCAGCTTTGAGCAAACAACCAACTCTGTTGTTGGTTGTTCGTTGGTGGCTCGAAGGCACCAAATGAACAAGAATATAAACAAAAATACAAAACATGTTGTTCACTTTATTGTTAACTTGTTGAACAGTTTTTTGTAAGTAACTTGATTTGATCTACCAGTGGCCGTATTACAGAACTTGGTTACAATCGGATTATCTCTTTTTTTATAGCAATTTCGACTCTATCGCAAGGCATTAGTGATAGCAATATTTACAATCCGATTGAAGCCAAGTTCTATGGTTGGGCCCCTGTGGCCCTATTACAGAACTTGATTACAATCGGATTATCACGTTTTTCATAGCAATTTGGACTTTATCGCAAGGCATTAGTGATAGTGATATTGACAATCCGATTGAAGCCAAGTTCTGTGGTTGGGCCTCTGGTTTACTGAGATTTGGTTAGCAATCCATAGTTTCCAATTTTTTCACAAAGATTATCTATTTCTAGACTCCTAAATCCCTACTCTGTATCTCAAAACTATTATACAAAAAAAAACAAATTAAAAACTCCACACCAAAGGATAAACAACCATAATCACTAAGTAGACCATTAATATACAATGAAGCAAGATGATATAAAATTACGAAATAAACAAATGATGATATGACACTAAAATTTGACATCAGAAAAGAGACTTTATTCCGTATGATATAGAGTTGTTCTTGGTAGATTCATTAGTGTCAATAAATGCAAAAGTGAAAAATGTGTTGCAATTGGCCAAAACAAACAGCTTGTTAAAATTTACATTTAAATTTTAATACGGCTAACACACATTCAGCATAAAACCCAACCCAACAGTTTAATAAACTAAAATCTTTATATTGAGGTTGACCATAAATATTTGAAAATATATTACGAACACAATTATAAAAAAGAAAACCTTTTGAATTTTGCAATGGAGCATCCTACAAAATAATTATTTTTTTAAATAGATCAATTATAATTATGTTATATTCTGAAAATGAGACTTGAATACCTTTATGAAAATATAGTGTAACCTGTCGTCTATCGGTAGCCCGTACGGGACATTTGAGGTTACTTTTGCAAATTTTGCAAAAAATTAAAAAAGTATAAATAATTTAAAAAATATATTTTTTATATTTTTTGGTTCATTTACCTTCCTCAAATACAGATTTTGTTTGGCAACCCTTTTAATAATTCTATATTAAAAAAATAGCCCAGTAACTCCAAAAACGCATTCGTCCACAGGTCAAAATGAAATTGAAGCAAATGGGGTACATATTATTATGCCTAAAGGTTCCCAGATTCTTCCTCAAAGGGGACTTTTTATGTGTACAATATTGGGATTGCAAATAAAAGACAATAATGCAGGTTGCAAGTCTGCCTAAAAATTGCTGCATATGTGGCGGGGTTACGCCGTGGACTGTGCGGAGACGGAACGTGGCAGTATGTAAACTCGGACAGGAGTTTAATGCTTATGCACCGTGAGAGTTCCGCGAAACTAACATGCTAGTGTTGTGAACACGGAAAGATAAATTTCTCATTGGAAGAATTGGCATTAATTACTAATGCCATAGATTACGAAGAAGCTACTGCTGCACCCGCCAAGAGAAGAAGATTTTCTATACATCCTACATGGCAGGAAAGAGAACAAGAAGTAGAATACAACACTCTTTACAAAAAAGTTTTGGATGATGAGACTCATTTCTGTGTATTTTCGTATGACAAAATAATGTTTTGCTTTGTTGGAAAATAAGCTTACACATCACTAAACGACTCTCCGCGAAAGGGGCTACTGTGCTGAAACGGAATCACATACGGGACGTGGCTCGCGCGGGGCGGGACGTGGTAAACATCGTCCACAATGATGTTTTTTCACGCCCCGTTCCGTCCGGGACGAATAAATCACGTTACGTATGCAGCGACCCTAAGTAACTATTAGTTATATTTATGCGTTCACAGGTTTTACCTACATGAATTAAGCGTTGATTATAATGCTACGCCATTTCCGTTTCCGAAGGTAAAACAAAATGTACGTCGCCTTTAATTATGTATATCAAATCTCACTTTGAAAGAACTCAAGCGGTCATTTTATTCCAAGAAGTAATACAATTTAAAATAAAATGTAAAAGCATTGCGTTAATGTCTTACTTACCTGTAAATTTTATTTTAACCGGTTTTCAATATGTAAACAGGACGAAACTACGAACAGTCTCACTTCGCACAGAAATAATCACTGAATGGTGACGCCAGCTCGAGGTCCCTCGTTTAAATATGTGTTTACGTCTAGAATATTATTATGAATCATCAAGACACGATGCCTACGAAAAGTTAATATTTTGTTGTGCAACACAACACAAGAATGAAACAAAAACAAAACACTCAAGTTGAGTGACTCAACTCACGCCACAGACAACATAGATGAAAATACAATCACGAAGCGACGAAAGAAAACCAACGACAGTAAGAAATGTCTATACGAATTATATAACTTGGTTACAATCGGATTCTCAGTATCGATATCACTAATGCCTTGCGATAGAGTCGAAATTGCTATGAAAAAAGTGATAATCCGATTGTAACCAAGTTCTGTAATTGGGCCACGGGCCGCAGTGGCCGTATTACAGAACTTGGTTTCAATCAGATTGTCACTTTCTTCATAGCAATTTCGACTCCAGTGGCCCAATTCCATAACTTGGCTACAATCGGATTATCACTTTTTTCATAGCAAATTCGACTCTATCGCAAGGCATTAGTGGTTGCGATACTGAGAATTCGATTGAAGCCAAGTTATGGAATCGGGCTGCTGCTTCAGTGGCCCTATTACAGAACCTGGTCACAATCGGATTATCACTTTTTTCACAGCAATTTCGACTCTATCGCAAGGCATTAGTGATTGTGATATTGACAATCCGATTGAAGGCAAGTTCTGTGGTCGGGCCCCTACAGTTCACCGTATAAGAATAATAATATAAGCTGTGGTTACATCGAACTGAGTAAGGTATAATTTTTCAGTAGCAGCCACACTTATAAAGATGTAATAGTTGCCATTCTTCCTACCGGACTATATGTCTCTTCATAGTCGATACCTTTCTTTTGTTTGAAACCCTTGGCAATTAAGCGAGCTTTATATTTATCTATAGAACCGTCAGGATTTTTCTTAATGCGATAAACCCATTTACACGGTAGAGCTACCTTGTTGCTCGGTAATTCGCATAGAGTCCAATAAGTCCATAACCGCTCGATTGATTCTATGCGCTACAGTCACTTTTTTGTTTTCATTGATCATCGCAACTAACGCTACAGTCACATTTTTTGTTTTCATCGATCATCGGACCACTCGATAGTGACGTAAGTTTTGCCACTCGATTTTGAACATTATTGACCTCAATAATCATTCAAATCTAAGCGTGTTTATATAATTATTTTGCTTCGAAACCCACAACATAAACACTTGAAATATGTGCCGTACCTATTTAGCTCCATAAATCACCAGCTTGTTTATCTAAGCGCTCAATGAAGTGGTCATAAAAACTGTTTGTTTACGCAAAGTCGGCGCGGCCAGATGTGTCGCGTAGACCTTCTTTTTTTTGTGGGTTGACAATCAGATACCTGTGATCTCGGCACGTACCCAATAAATCCCCAGTTTGCAGCCAGATGTGTCGCGTCGACCTTCTTTTTTTCGTGGGTTGACCATCAAGTACCTGCAGCCCGATTCCATAACTTGGCTTTAATCGAATTCTCAGTATCGCAACCACTAATGCTTTGCGATAGAGTCGAATTTGCTATGAAAAAAGTGATAATCCGATTGTAGCCAAGTTATGGAATTGGGCCACTGTAGTCTCAACGCATTTACAATCAATTACCAGTTTGAGGTTAGATGTGTCGCGTCGGCCATTTTTTTTTTTTGGGTTATCAGTTTGGTCCTGCGGTCTTCAGCGCGTGGACAACCGAGCGGATAAAGTCTTTTAGAGATTCTATCTCAGTTGCCATAGCTTTGAGCCATTCTTTTCCGTCTGTTCCCTCTATAGCTGCTATATAGCTTTGGTGCTTCTGGTGCGTCTACGCTAACACAGATTAAGTATCGGCGGCCCGATTACAGAACTTGGTTACAATCGGATTATCACTTTTTTCATAGCATTTTCGACTCTATCGCAAGGCATTAGTGATATCGATACTGACAATCCGATGGAAGCTAAGTTATGTGGTCGGGCCCCAGAATGGATAGAGCTATAAAACGTTGCCGCTCCGCCCGGCCATTCGTTTACGCGTTGTCTTGTTTCTTTGTCTTTTACACGGATCGTCCCCTTGAGTGAATGAGAAAGCTATTGTAAGATTGGCAACCTCGCACTGTCCGTGTGCCTCGTGCCGATTGTTGACCTCCTAGGAGGCCATAAGCAAAGCCATTAAGCCATAAGCAAATAACATTGCAACCTGTGTGCATATAAAGTGTAATCCTAGTGAAATATCTTTGCTAAGACTAGACATTCTAGCTAAATAATAAAACTATGTCGTGTTGTGCTGTGTTTTGTGCATCAAGAACAACAAAAGGTGGAGTAAAAGATCTGGAATTATCATTTCACAGGTATATCTTTACTAGTAGGTATGGCTATTATTATCTTAATTATCGAATTTTCAAAGCAAAAATGTATTTCACATTAAGGATATACAAAATTAACATCATATAATTACCTCGTGGTGATGATTAACTAAGCATTTAAAGCTTTAATCTAAGTTAATTAAATGCATTGTTTTCCGCCTCCAGACTAGTGATGTTCCTACAGCGCTAATACTACTTTGTCGATGTTTGCTAAATCCATATGCATGCTTAATCAATATTATTAAGTGAAGCATTGACCGTTTATTCTTCTTTCGCTGAATGGATTTGGATGATATTTTGTAAGGAAGGATATTGACTGGGGTATATTGGGCACAACTGTACCAGCTTGACCAACTATTTTAGGAAAGTGGGTGGGGGCAACAGGTAGGGGGGGAGAGAGTGGTACTGCTCCTGAGAGGGGGAGGGGGAGGATCTCTCCCCTCTCTGAGATATGTTTTTTTTAATATATATATATATTTTGATATTTTTTTCGAAGTTTTACGCTTCTGTTAAGTGATGTTTTTTTAGGTTAGAAGGCGAAGGAGGAAGCCAAGCAAGCAAAAAACATATCTCAGAGGGTGGGAAGATCTAGCCCCCTACTTTTACGCTTCTGTTAAGTGCTGTTTTTTTATGTTAGCGAAGGAGCGAAGTGAAGCAAGAAAAAATAACATATCTCAGAGGGTGGGAAGATCTAGACCCCTACTCTCAGGGGGTTCTTCACCCTCCCTTCTCCCCGCTCCCTCCTTAAATCGTGGGCCAAGCAAGTACAGTGGTCCGTCAAAGTGCCAGGTGTCAAACTGACAGGTGTCAACCTCATGGGTGCAATAAGAACGGATTTATTTGAAATTTCATTCCTGAAGAAAAGGTGATGGTGGTGGGAAAATTTTGCACGCGCGCGACTCAGCTAGTTATTAATAAGTATTTAACTTAAAAAAATAAAATGTTTTGTTGTAGGTTTCCAAAATGTCTGGAAATCAGATATCAGTGGATAAAAGCTGTAAGGGGTGAAAATTGGGAGCCGACTTAATAAATACTCCAGACTTTGCTCGAAACATTTTAATATATCCAGCTTTGTGACTGGATTGTCAATAAAAAAACTTAAAACAGATGCAGGACCTATAAAAATATCCGATTTATTATCAAGCGGTGGATAAAAAAAGAAAACAGTGTGAACACAGAAATGGAAACCTGGATTTGACTCCTAGGAAACGGAAGAGGACAGAAGCGTTTAGAGTGAAGTTAGAAGATCTTTCTACAACTCCCAGGCGCGCAATGAAAATTTAACATTTTCTTATATTTTTCAAGTGTTGGTTGAAGTACCTATTTTACGACAATTTCTTAGGTACTGAAGTACCTAAATTGTTATATGCCACTGTGTATGCAATATGACTGATACTTTGCCACTTTACTTCGAAGTAACAGAAGTCAGCTTTCCATCAAATGATTGCTTTAGATTGTAGAATTTTAAATAAAGGCACTATTTTTAACGCACTATTCACCGGGCCGGCCACCATGCCGATTTCAAATCATTCAGTGTGCACACAGACGAGAAAACCAAATATTTAAAATCCTAGACCCTCTATTGCTAGTTGCGACATCCAAATTAACGGAATGTGTTATCGGTGGTCATCTATCATAATATGTATGTCACCACGAACCCCACAATAATAGGGATAAGCTGTTAGCCTTCTTTTTTGTCTGTCGTCTGCGGAAATCTTGCAAGTCTCTTTTGAGTTACTCTTACATATTATTGTAAGTATTCCATGTGGTTTGCCTAGCAAAAATCAAGTGTAACTTATTGTAGATATTATAGCGTGCTCCTGTCGAGTGTCAATGACATAAGTATTTATTAAAAAAAAAACGTAATTAAATTGTATTATTTAATAATTTGCCTTACCATGTCCATAGAATCCAAAAAATAAGAAGTTATCGTATTTTCTTTTTTTCGTAATTTCTGTTCAGAATCAACTGGATTTAATACAGTCAAATTAACACTACATGAATCTGTCTGAAAACACTTAACATTGTTATGATAACAAGACTGAAAAACTGCTACTTATGAGTATTATGAAATTATTTTTGCATGTTCTGTGAAATAAATATTTTTAGCATAAATATTATTTCCTATATTTTCATGCTCTGCAGTTTTGTTTAGATATGTTTTTATCTATATGGTCGGCACAAGCGATCACTTCTCTACTCACGCACACTAATGCAGATCTGGAAACTCACACCAACATAAAATGGACATGCTACCCAAGCTTATGCTCCATCCATTCTGATACTTAATCTGTGTACGCTAATATGGCAAATGTAGTCATCTAGTCGTTTTGGGCGCGACAGAGTATTTCTATCTCTGAGATTGTATCTTCCTATTGTGAGATCCGGGGCCCGACCACAGAACTTGGCTTCAATCAGATTGTCACTTTTTTCATAGCAAAATCGACTCTATCGCAAGGCACTAGTGAATTTGATGGCTTGAAACCGATATGATCAACATTACGTAGTCGCACTGCAGCGGCCCGACAACATAACTTGGCTTCAATCGAATTCTCAATATCGCAACCACTAATGCCTTGCGATAGAGTCGAAATTGCTATGAAAAAAGTGATAATCCGATTGTAACCAAGTTCTGTAATCGGGCTGCAGGGGCCCGACCACAGAACTTGGTTACTTATCAATTTCAATCTCTTCTTGAGATTCTTCGGCATCTACAAACTCTTCATCACTAGTTTGATCTATACCAGTGAACTCACTTCCTCCCTCCTTATCTCCCTTAAAACCTCTCTTTTTGTCTTTGAACACAGGAGCGGGGTTGATGTTTTCTGTGTGTTGTTAAAGTCTTGTTGATCCGCAGCCCGATTCCATAACTTGGCTTCAATCGAATTCTCAGTATCGCAACCACTAATGGCTTGCGATAGAGTCGAATTTGCTATGAAAAAAGTGATAATCCGATATTAGCCAAGTTATGTAATTGGGCCACAGGCACTGTAACTTCTTTACATCTGTTTTCGACCATGTTATTATACCGAATGAATATGTCAGAATAGGTATAGCAAAAATGTTAATTGCTTTTACTAAATTTCTTGAATTTAATTTGGATTTTATGAAATGTTAGGTCTGTGCTTAAGCTTACGGGCTATTTCTGCTTTTGTTAGTTTTTGTGCAATTTGACGCGATTGTTGGAATCCTAAATATTTATACGTTTCATTTTGATCTAGGGGGTCAACCTGTTCTCCAGTATTTAGTACGTAGCTATCGCGGTCAATTTTACCTTTACGGCAAGTGAAAGTTTTACATTTATCGACACCAAATGGCATGTTGATATCTGTTGAGAAAGTTTGAGTTAAGTCTGCAAGATGATGGAGGGATGTCGTACTGTTGCTATAGAGCTTAATATCATCCATGTACATCAAGTGAGTCAAGTTGAAGTTGTAATGTGGATCTGTAATATCAAGGCCGTTGTTAGTGTTGTTAAGCATATTTGAGAGTGGATTAAGGGTGAGACAGAACCAAAGAGGGCTTAAAGCGTCACTTTGAAAAATGCCTCGCTTTATGGAAATGAAACCTGTTTCTATTGTTTGGTTTGCGTTTTTAATGTGAAGTTTTGTTTGCCAGTTTTGCATTGCATTTAATAGGAATGTGATAATTGACGGATATATTTATAGAGGTGAAGAATGTAAGTGAGCCAGGTGTGGGGAACAGAATCAAAAGCTTTACGGTAATCAATGTACATGGTGCATATTTCTCTTTTTAGGTTGACGTTGTGCTTCATGGTTATTGAGTCTATTGTGAGTTGTTCTTTACAGCCCTGACTTCCTTTACGGCAACCCTTTTGTTCTACTGCAAGAATACTATTAGTTGTTAGGTGTTTGTAGATAAGTTGAGCAATTGCAGTTATCATTATTTTATATATTGTTTGTAGGCATGTAATTGGTCGGTATTTTGCGGATCATCTGTATTTTTGTCTTTAAGGATCATAAAAGTTACTCCGTGAGTGATAAAGTGAGGCATTGTTTCTGTGGATTGCATGAATTCACTTATATGATTATGTAGCATTGGATGCATAGTGGTTAATTTGTTATAGAAATAGTTATGAATGTGGTCTGATCCAGGGGTTTCCAGTTATGCGTGTTTTTAATCACATTTATAAAAGTATCAATAGGGATGTGTTCAAATGGCATTTGCGGTACTGACTCTCGTTTTTGTGATTCTTTTGCAATTCAATCTGCTTCATGATTGTAAGAGACAGGTTTGGCCCAAATATCTGACCAAAATTTATGTAATTAATTAGCTGTGGGCATGATGGTCTCTTTGGTATGATTAGTGTTTTCTTGCAAGTGTGATGTGTCTATTGTTAAATTTATATAAAACTTCTTTTCATTATTAAAGAAATGTGCATTTTGATTTTTCCTATGAGTACAGTTATTATATCTACGGAGACGGCTACATGTGGCGTTTAGCTTTTGTTTAAGACTATCAAGGAACTGATAGCACGATCAGCACGACTACCCTTTTTTGGTACTGGTTGTACATTGGCAAGCTTCCAGCTCTTCGGAACTTTACCTGAGTGAAGAGAGAGGCGGGCAAGCTTCCAGCTCTTCGGAACTTTACCTGAGTGAAGAGAGAGGCGGCCAAGCTTCCAGCTCTTCGGAAATTTATCTGAGTGAAGAGAGAGGCGGTACAAACGCGTTAGTATGGGAGACAATTCGGGTGCACAGTTTTTCAACACAATCGCTGGAATACTATCAGGCCCACTGACCTTGTTCACATCTAGAGCTCGAAGCGTTCTGAGAACCTCCTTCTGGCGAATGCGAATTTTGGGCATAAAAACCCCGCAGTGAGGAAGGCAGGAAGGTGTCTTGCCAGAAGCATCTAGATACGAGGCTTCTGCAAAAAGAGAAGCAAATAAATTCGCTTTGTCTCCAGCAGTGTCAGCTAGTGATCCATCAGGTTTCAGCAATGATGGCAGTGAGGGGCGGCAGAAGTTTTCTTCGACTGACTTGGCCAGGGACCAAAAAGCTTTGCTACCCGCGGGGTATGAAGCCAGTTTGGCCCCAATTCGAATTGAAAAAATGAGCTTTCCTAAGTATCTTCTTGCAGGTCTTAGCGGCAACGTTAAATTTACTTTTCTTATCCCGATTAGCCCGAATATCAGAAGACTTGCGCTTTCGAGCATCAGCCCAGTTTAGATATGCCGCACGCTTTAGAGCCACAGCACGACCACAGCTGGATCCATACCAGGGCTGAGCTTTGCTGGAAAGAGCCTTGTCACTGAATGGAATGAAATATTCCATTGCCTGACATATTACCTCTGTAACAGCAGACGCGCAAGTCGACGGGTCCTGGGAGGTGAAACATGTTTGCCGCCAAGGGTACGATGCAAGGAATTGCCGCATCTCATCCCAATCTGCTGAGTTGTATCTCCACACGCGCCTATTACCCTTAAGGCTAGGATCAGGTGGGGATTACACTGAGACGGACTTAACCAGGCAGTGATCAGAGCTACCAAGAGGTGGGGATACTGATACGGAATATCGGTCTGGTTCAGTCGTCATCAACAGGTCGAGACAGATGGCAGTGTCACCGTCACGGTAAGGTACCTGTGTCGGCTCCTGCACCAGCTGAGAGAGATCTAACGCCAGAGCAAGCTTCCGCGTCTCTCTACCAGCGTGGTTTTTGGTATGAGACAAGCCACTCCTTGTGGTGTGCGTTAAAATCCCCCAAAAACACCAATTGAGCAGATGGGTAACGCTGTTGGGCCACACTTGCCACCTCACCTAGATAGTCTACCAATAAAGTCGTCCCCCGATCTCCGCTGTGTGAGCGGTACACACAAGCATACATAATTTTCTCTATGCCCGTGTCCACCAGCACCGAGAAGTTAGGGTGCTCAAGATTTCGGATACGCAGACAGCAAATGTAATCACGGGCGTATACACAAACGCCGGCATTTGGGATAAATAGATGCTCCAAGATATAGCCTGGGTAATCCAAGTATGCCGTATCAGCTGGACATCCTATCTGCGTCTCCGACAAGAAGAACAAGTGGGGTTTAGAGGTCTCCAGATGATAATGGACTGGTTGGAGATTGGAGTGAATCCCGCGAATATTCGCAAGAACCACTAAGTGTGAGGACGTAAAAAAAAAAACTTATTTCTTCTTTGGACTTTTTTCATGATGAGTAGTTGTGAATAGGTTAGACGAGTAATAGCAAACGAGATGTCGGAACGGCTAACCCACGGAAGTCAAGGCATAACTACGCCATTAAAGAACTTGCGCGGAGACTGCGGGGACGCACGAATCCCCCTGAAATAATTCATCAGTTCCTCACATCCGGTCGCCAGCCGGCCCAATGGATCATTTTAGGATTTTTCACAAGCGGCGGGGCAGCCTTTCGTAGCTGGCTAAACTACTACTTGGGCCCCCTACAACTTGCGGTCGGCCAGCAGAGAACACCGTGCTTCGGATCCCGCTACCCTCCAAAGCAAGGCCTCCGACGCAGCAACAACATGATTCCGATCACGGTCCACCCTTCCAACACAACTGCATCCTACAACTCATCCCTGAAGGCTTGAGGCCCCAAGTTGAGTAAAATTAATTGAATGAATGATGGAATGAACGTTAAATTATCTCTGAATGTGTTTTTTTTCAAATATTTTGTAATTGCAGGGACGTATTGAGTCGTGCGTTCACGCCAACTTAGTATAGCCGATGACGCGGCGGAGAGAGAACGCGCGTCGAGCGTAGACTCTTCGTTTCCGAGATATACGCATAGACATTGCGATCGCCTGGGAGGCGATCATTAGTATTAGATGATTTGAATGATTTAAGAATGATTATTTGACTGAATTAGAGGTATAATTATTATATTGTATAGTAGCCTGCCAGGCGAACATTAGTAATAAGTAGTAATATATTTATATTAGTACTCTAGGGTTAAAAGTGTTTTAATCTACATTTAAAAAGCGATATGCCATTAACTCACTAAACACTGACAACGCTGAAATTTTGCCTGTTAGTATCATATAGGCTGTAGTCGATAATTACGAACATATGTTACGAATGGGCCAGATTAAGAGGGTGAAATATCAGTTCTGGGTTTCTATTAAAGTTCATGTTATTTAAGTTAGAGACACAAATCAAAGTTTGGTATTATTTAATCGTATGACTAAGCTACAGAAAAATAATAATAAAAATATAAATAAATAATACTAAATGTCAAATTGTTTTATTAAACTTAACTACAACTTAACTAAAAACAAAACTAAATTAAACTTATCATTACAAATCAATTTTCAAGTTGCGGAGCCAATCGATTGTGTCAGAAGGGAGATCCATAATGTCACTCCAAAGATCTGGGTGAATGGGGCAGCGCTGGATGACGTGCTCAATAGTCTGGTCTTCCTGGCCACACTCGAACATTGCAGAATCTATCCAACCCCACTAGTGCCGAAAGTAGTTGCATCGCCCGTGTCCTGTTCTTAGCCTGTTAAGGCGACACCATAGTTTGCGTGGCAGGATGAAGCCTTTGGGCTTGGAAGTGGGTCGATATCTTGATGATGGGGATGATGTGGAGGTCATATGTGGCTCAGTACAGGGAGCCAGTGAATAAGTGTTGATTTCACAGTGGCGGAAATGCAGCGCATGGTTGCGTTAAATTTGGAGTCCGCTTTATGCACGTGCGCACTATTTAGCCACACTGGAGAATAGTATTCTGCAACTGAGTAGACTAGGGCGATACCCGTCGTTCGCAAGTAGTCAGCGGAAGCTCCCCAAGTTGTGCCACATAACCTATGCAGTGTGTTATTGTGAGTCGAGAGTTTCTGAGACAGCTTATTCAAATGTTCTTTATAGGTGAGACATCTATCCAAAGTTACGCCAATGTATTTAGGTAACGGGTTGGTTGGTAACGGAGAAAAACCGTTAACCGTAGGTTTGTAGTTGGCAAGGCTGTTATTAAGGTGAAAACATGATACTTCAGTTTTGTTTGCGCTCGGAATTAACCGCCAGGACTTTTGTGAGCTTTGTAAGATCGTTTGTCAAGATGTTTTCATTTCTCTACTCTGAGCAACTAATGCAATATCATCAGCGTATATGAATTTGGTAGCTGTGGTTGCTGGCAGATCGTGAATGTAAAGATTAAATAGCTGCGGTGCCATCACAGATCCCTGGGGAAACCCGTTGTTCAGTTTACGCTTACGGCTGCTAGTGTTTCCTAGGGATTACAGACAAAAGTTTGCAAAGGAGACCCTGTTTCCAAACTGTGTCGTAGGCAGCTGTCAGGTCTATAAATACTATTGTAGTTTTCATCTGCTTTTGGAAACCGGCTTCAATGCATGTGGTGAGGGCCAGTACTTGGTCAGTACAATTCCTTCCTCTTTGGAAACCAGCTTGTTCGATAGGAGTGGCGGCCTCTATAAAAAGTTCTATTCTTGTGAGTAAAACACGCTCCAGCAGTTTGAAAATGCAGCTCAACAGTGCAATAGGTCGATAGTTTTCAGGTAGCAGTTCGGATTTGCCTGGTTTTGGGATAGCTATTACTACTGTTTTGGTAGTCTGTTGTTACGTAGAATGTAGTTAAAAAGAGCGGTTAGCCAATCAATTGCACGGGGGCCCATGTTACGGATAAACTTGTAGATGTAGTCGGAACCAGCGGATTTACAGAGTTTGATAGCTCCTATTATTTCCCCGATAAGAAAAGGTTTCGAAAGGTCTTGATTCGTTGGCGAGTTCTGTTTAAGTGTTCTGAGATCCTGCTTGACTTTCTTGGTGAAAAGTTTATTTCTCTTAGTCCATGTGACATCCACCATTCGGTTTGCAATGGAATCAGGATTTACGCTTGAAGTTCGTTTTGCTGGATGTTGCTTCCCAGTGAGCCTGTTCAGTACTTTCCAAGCTTTTCTGCTAGATTTTTTAAAATCCATTCCTTCGACTGTTGATTCCCACTTTCCTTTTCCTTTGCTCATCTAGCGACTGCAAGAGCTTGGTGCCAGTGTTATGATCTGCAGTTCTTTGGAACTCCTTATAACGTTCTTCGCTCTCATTCCACCAGCTCGGTATGTAATCTTTTCTGTAGCCTAAAGGAATGTTTCGTTTAGCCGCATTAATCACAAATTTTATGTTTTTTTTTATAGCAGTTAACGCCTGCTTAGCGTAAATATATATAATAATTTTCTAACGGAAAAATTTGGGTCACGAGCGAGATTCGAATTCGCTTACTGTGCCTCAGCGCGGCACATGCGTTACCGTCCCCATAAGTCGGGTTCAAAGAAGCTAGTGGAAAGATTTGGATGACGACGCATAGGTCTCGGTGGCCGAATTGGTAAAGGCATGTGCCGCACAGTATGCGAGTTCGAATCTCGTCCGTGACCCAAATTTTTCTATTATAAAATTATTATATAAATGTAATTGGGTGGGAATGTTACCCGTTTGGGAGTGTAACTTTGACATAGTCTAAATCAGCGATTTTTTTAAAATCTAGATATAATTCAAATAAAAACCTTCTTCTTAATACATTACTCATGTGACAAAAACACATAATCCCATAGGGTTGTATTTTAAGAATGATATCCAACATTAATTAAAGTCCTGTTAAAGTTACGCAAGATATAAGTACCACATGAAAAAATTTTTAAACGTTGGGGGGGAAAACGGGATAACATTTTTGAAGATTATTAAAATCCCCACCAGTGAGAATAACCTGGGATTATGACATGGAACCGAGATATTTACAAATCCAAGTGAAGACTGGTCCAATTCTTTACTTGGAAGATTTACTTTTTTGGTTGGTTCTCTATATTCAATTCTAAGCCAAAACTGATGTTTTTTTTTTCATTTTTGTCTGTCTGTGTCTTAGCTGACCATCACCTTGAAACTACTGAATGAATTCAGTTGAAACTTTGTATGATTTAAGTTGATACTACGAGATAGGACATAGGATACTGGACGTATTTTGATGCAATTTGGCACAGTTATAGTTTATATGAAGGGTGAAAATTGAGAACACATTTCAATTCCGAAAAAAAGGGTTTTTGCAGGATAGGGGTCCAAATTCTGTACATTGAAGATATATTGTATGATAAATTCAATACTGAAGCCAAAACTGTATATTTTTTCTATTTTATCTTTCTGTCTGTCCGTCTGTATCCTGACTACGCATCACGCCGAAACTACTGAATAAATTCGAATGAAACTTGGTATGATTTGAGTTCATACTACGAGGTAGGACATTGGATACTTTTCATCCCGAGAAAAGAAAGATTTCCCGCAGGATAGAGATTGAAAGTTATTTAAAAGAATACGTATAATTTGACAGCTGTCTTCAAAATGAAGATTTTAATTAGATCTATCACTTTTGTAAAGAAACTACTAGTCCAGGATCGTTAGTTTTAAAGTTATAGCCATTTTAAGTTTGACAGCTGTCATCCAAAACGAAGATATTGATGAGATCTATCACTTCTGTAAAGAAACTACTAGTCCAGGATCGTTAGTTTTAAAGTTATAGCCATTTTTAGTTTGACAGCTGTCATCCGAAATGAAGATTTAAATGAGATATATCACTTCTGTAAGGAAACTATTAGTCCAGGATCGTTAGTTTCAAAGTTATAGCCATTTTAAGTTTGACAGCTGTCATCCAAAATGAAGGTTTCAATTAGATCTATCACTTTTGTAAAGAAACTACTAGTCCAGGATCGTTAGTTTTAAAGTTATAGCCATTTTAAGTTTGACAGCTGTCATCCAAAACGAAGATATCGATTAAATCTTGTCAGGTGTTGACGTATGACTTTGAAATTTGACATGTCACTTTGACATCTGTCACTTTAAAATGTCTTACTACTTATTTATAATACTTGGTGTTTTTTTCTCTTCCTAATTGACGATTATTTTGAAATCTGTCACTTTGACATCTATCAGTTTAAAATGTCTTGTTACCAAATTACAGAACATGTTTTTTTTTTTCTTCATAAATGTCGATTATTTCTTCATTAGTTTCCAACTCTAGTGCAGTGGGTGGAGGGGTAAATGCGAATTCCCCGTGCACCCACCAGTGGGTGAAGCCAGTGGGTGCACGGGGCATGCCCCGGCATTTCTTGCACTGCGGAACAAGTTTGGTGGTTTTTAGTGGTTGTATTTCAACATGGTATCCCAAGACAGTTTTGATGTTGAAAATTTCGAGCAAGTTCTTCATCATCCGTGGTATATTAAGCACGTGGAGGAGAAGTCTCCATGGTGGTTGATGCTGGTTTTGTTGGGTTCTCCGCCATACATATCAGCTGTTGCTGAAGAATCGCTACTTGACTTTGCAAGTCTTTTATGAGGCATTGCAATTTCTCACTATGGGCTTGTTCTTCGCAAAAATGCTTGTACAATAGATGTTCAGTTTCTGTTGTCAAGTTTATTTGACTCTCCTTTTTCGTCTCCATCTTATTCGTACTCATAATAAATTTAAAGCGAGTGTTCGCCTTAAAAATTAATGATTTGCCGTTAGTAGGCAGCCTTGTGCAATAACTAGGTCATCGCAGTAGGCCGGCCGACGCACTGTTTTAAAACGTTTGCAATTTGTTACTGCTTACGCGCGATCGCGAGCAACAACACTGCTCTGTAACATAAAAGTAAATGATTGAAAAAAAAATGGTTCGTTTGTGCAAAATTGTTATTTTAAACAAAACTATCATAAAAGGAAGTTTTTGTCATGCAGTTCTTTTTCTTAGACTGGGAATACAGCAGAGATTTGAAACATTTTGTGCAATCGCCGCCATTTTTTTTTCTGTCTGTTCCAATTAATCGCGCCTAAAAATATATATATTAAAACTTCGACAAATTTTATATTGCAATGGTACGTGCAATCACAAAGAAGAACGGAAGGGAAAGACGGGACATGCAGCACATACCTCGAGCAGGGCCGAAGACCGGGCACAATCCCGGTTCTCCAGAGCAACGTCTCCAACTCTTCGAAGCACTGAACAACAGCGCGAACACAGAATACAATTTATAAGGCCACAATGGCACTGGGGAATCTGGAAGATATACCTTCCGGCAAGCGATAGTATTAAAAAAACGGTCCGTGCCGTGTCACAATCCATTCCGCCGCTAGGTGGTGAACTCGGTGGCAGCTTATGCTTGCATATTCTAGGCAGGAGAAAAGGATTATAAGGATTGCACCATTCAAATTATTAATAATTAATCTATATTAAATACTTTGGCGTCACCACCAATCACTGTGTGTTTGACAACGTCTTGATAATTCTTTAATTCCAATTCATTTGGATACGTACCGCGTACCGTTGACTATAAATTTGTTATGTGATTTCACGTAGGAGTATAATCACCGTAAGTTCAATATGGCGGCAATAAGGACGTCATCTATGACATCACTCGCGATATCGTCAGTCTGTCATTGGCGCGCTTATGCTGAATTGGACCGCTTGTAAGCGCGATAATATCGATAATGGCCTGATTCGGACCGCGCCGAATGAAACGTGCAAATGAGGCTTTGACTATGACATTTCTGTTTAATCTGTTATGTACACGGATTAATTGCTGTAAATTATCGCCCGAGCGAAAAGTCTCCAACCCGTATTTCACAACCACTAATGCACACCCTGATAATCCACGTACATCAAATGGCTTCTTTTTTCTGGCTGCGAATGAACGTCTGTACAAAATTAGCTCGTGTTGATAATGCACAATAAGACCCGTATGGTACTCGCAGCCGTAATTAGCCTTTTATGCGCCCGGTGCGAACTGCTATAAATATTTTCTCATCATAACCGGTTCTGACAATAAAATGGATTCTGCGCCCTGTCTGGGCACCGCCGGCACCACCCTAGTTACGGCACTGGTGGTACTGTGTATACCCTGATATTGAAGTTCAGTCAACGGAATATTGGACGCCAATTATTGGCTGTGCATTATTGGCCGTACAATAAAGGGCCTCTCTAAATTCGACCTAAGGGGACGGTAACGCCATTTTCGGCAGCTGCAGCCCGATTACAGAACTTGGTTACAATCACTTTTTTCATAGCAATCGATAGCGATATTGACAATCCGATTGAAGGCAAGTTATGTGGTCGGGCCGCAGCTGTTAAATTGAACCAAGCCAACACCATAGATGAATATATTACTGGTGTAGCCAACACGTGACCATACCACCAAACAACATGATCCAAATTTTTCCTTTAGAAAACTACCTATTAAATAATAATATTATGTTTTGGCTAAGTAGGTGTTAATTCTTTATCATAGAACATCTAAGTAAAATTATACCAAATAAAGTGATATCAAGTAAAACTTTATTTAATATTTGAATACTTTGTATGAATTTTGTCTTGCGAGGACTGTAACGCCATCTATTGGTAGCTCAATTGAATTAAACCAAACCACCAACTAATTAAGTGATCTAAATTTTTCCTCTAAGTAGGCTTTGATCCTAAAATATAATACCAAATAAAGTGATATATACCAATACTTTATTTAAATAGAATTTTACTAGTTATCACTTTTGCACGTGATTGTACACATAATATTATCCGACCAAAATGGAAATCCAAGCTTCCATGATAAAAAGTAATGATACTTTTTTTCTCGTAAAGTTCGTTATGTAGATCTCCAATTCTCGGGCACAAGGACCATCTTACCGGGAACTATTTGTAGGTTTACGTCTCAAAGCTGTAGGCTCAGCCGTTGTCGAGTTTCAGGGTAGCGCGCCAGAGCCAGCGTCACCCCAGCAGGCCACCTTTCGAGTCTCGAACGAGCAAAAACTACTCAACTCACACTACTGATTTTTTGGCACAAATAGAAGAACTGCAGCTCCACTTAATTTGAAAAATATTGATTCACTCGTTTTTATTGTTTCAGAGTTAGCGCGCTGAAGCAAGCGTCATCCTGGCTGACCACCCTTATATAAGCGGATAAGATGGTTTTCTCATAAACCACTACCTACTTCGATTGTAATTTTGTCTGACAGTTTCGCTTATTATTTCAAGAACTAAAAGCTAAGCTATGTTTCATTTAAATCTGTACGCTGGATTCGCCTCGACGACATCGACGCGCTGAACGCAGCGTCACCCCGGCAGGCCACCTTTTGATTTGAAATATCTCGTAAACTAATCGAGAAGAAATGGCCATAATGGTTTTTTCTGAGCCTTGAAAACCTATCCGTTTAATTTTAAATTGAGTTAAAATTATTCTATTATATCATGGAAACCCACATTGGCTGGCCAAACGTCATGAAGTGATCAATAGTGCTATTATCTATCTTGGTTTCAATCCTATTTTCAATATCATTAATGCGTTGCGAGTCGAATTTGCACGTGACAATCTGATTGAAACTCAAATAGATAATAGCACTACAGCAGTGCGGTCTACCAATGTGTTTTGTTGCAATCAGATTTTCAAAGCAATATCAACTCAACGCAACGCATTATGTTCACGTGATAATAAACATGATGCAGGGGCCCGTTCACCTAAACGTTCGAGGACGCACGGATCACCCGCGCGTACACTCGAAATCGTTCACGGCGTCATCGGGCGTTCGCCTGGGTCATCCGAAATATAGTAGGGGAGGGGAGGAATAGTATGATACTGACACGACTTGACATGTTCTAAACAGTGCACTAAAAGTAGATATCATAGGTCATATTATCGCTACATAGTACATTTTATCATATAATATTATCTAATAATATATACTATAGACCGGATGGCAATGCATAGGCTATATCAAATTATAATATTTAATTTGCTCGTATCATTTGCTCCAGTCAAACATTAACTAGGTACTGATTCTGGGAGATGCAATTCTTATAGATATGGGTATGTGTACTATATATCGCGGGTGGATATTAAAATACAAAACAAAACCAACATTAGAAAATATACATACTTACGTCATGCATTATTTTGATTCGCGCGCGTGTTTAATGGAGAAATAATATTATTAGGTAGGTACTAACTTATTTTTATTACTGTAGTATAGGTAAATAAATCATTTCAAATTTCTTATAGGCACATATATAAATTGATAGAAAATTAATTATTTCACAATTAAAATTGTGGATAAGCGTTTTTGATGTTAGAAAGAAAGCATTATTTGCCAGAATTTCCGGTTAAAATCTACTTTTTATTTTTTCAAATGTCACAGATAGCGAACCTCAGTTGATTTCCATTCATACTGCCGTGTAATAAATGTTGTATAGTATAAAATAAACATGTTCTGTAAAATGATATATTGTAGATAGGGCAATCCCAGCTAGTACTGGCAAACTTGCTGCTTAGTCTTTATAATGCAAGAAAAACGCAACTACACATACCTACTTGCTGTTACATTCACTCTCGTCGTAATATGTATTATCTATCGCACACAATGTCAGTCGAAATACGAAAAATCAACTGGAGTACCGCAGCTCTCGGTAGATGTTTGGGAGTATAGTACATGTTTAAATTGCTCGGTGCATACTAGGCCATGTATGCCCGTTTGGATAATATGGCTTTTATAATATGTACCACGGTACGTACCCATATCTACACTTGACAGTTGTCAGTTCTATGTGGACGTCCAAAGTCGTTCACTAACTCCGGATGATCGAGCGATAATCGCACGGATGATTCGAGCGTGTAAGTGAACACAGCCCTGGGGCCCGTTCACATAAACGTTCGAGGACGCACGGATCACACGCGCGTACACTCGAAATCGTTCACGGCGCGCCGCGGCGTCGTCCGGGCGTTCACCTGTGGCCCTATTACAGAACTTGGCTTCAATCAGATTGTCACTTTTTTCATAGGAAAATCGACTCTATCGCAAAGCATTATTGAATTTGACGGCTTGAAACCGTCATGATCAACATTACGTAATCGCACTGCTGGGTCATCCGAAAAATAGTAGTGGAGGGGAGGAATAGTATGAAACTGACACTTGACAGTTGTCAGTTGTATGTGGACGTCCAAAGTCATTCACTATCTCCGGATGATCGAGCGATAATCGCACGGATGATTCGAGCCTGTAAGTGAACACAGCCCAGGGGATCATCCATTCTAGTGATTCTAGAAAAAAACAGTAAAGAGACTTACCAAAAGATATGTACACTAATAAATAAGAAAAATATAAATTAAGTATTATTTACAGATTTAAACTCTCCTGACCTCTATATTACAAATAAAAATTATTTTCCAAAGAATTGCAAACCCGCCTATTTCAAGGTTTCCCGCGCTTTTTCCAAATGTTATATTGTTCAGAAGGATATATATTTTTTCTATTTATTATATAATAAAGCGGTAAGTAACAGCTAGTTACTTACTGCTTTACTATAACAAAGAGAAAAAATATATACTAGGATTATAATCATAGATTTAGATTTGTTTGTTTTAATTGTTTACACCGCCATCCTCTCTCACTCCATTATTTCTTTCCATCCAAAGGTTGACTGGAAGAGATCGCTTTTAGCGATAAGTCCGCCCGTTGTACTTTAGTTATATATACATTGTTCCTCTTTGTTGTAAATTTGTGGAAACTGGTGTACAATAAAGTAGGTATTATGTATCTATCTATCTATCGTATCTATTTATTATTAATTTATTACCTACGTAAATTATTAAGCGAACGAATAATACTGAATGCAATTAAGAATATAGAACACAGATTTTTAGTCAAAAAGAGTTCTGAAAAATCTACATCAAACATTTTTTTTATTACATATTAACGAAAGGTATTATACATTACAATAAGTACCCACTAAAATTTAATCAACACAATATTTCTATACCAATATCATACAAATACATATATTGTACTCTTGGATTAATATAGAACAAATGAAACCTTCGCTGGCTGGCCCGCACGAGCCTAAAAACTGTTAATCCTGGTGTTCCTTTCCTGCCCCTTTACTCGGGAGATGCCTGTATTTAGGCTCATCAGCGAATTTGGGAGGTCCACCCAACTGTATAGTTTCTGGAATGTTCAATTCTTCATTCAGCTTCTTCGCTAGGAAGTATATTTCTGCTAGAGCAATAACTAGAGCGCACATGACGCCTAGAAGTAATCTGAAACCAAAGTCAAGGTTTCCAACCATCCACTCGACTCCTCTGAAGCCAAACAGGAACCCGGCAAAGATGGAAATGATGAACTGGCCGATTGCAATCAGTTGACGGTTCAATTGTTTCACTGTAAAACAAATTTCATCATCCATTTAGGAATGTTGTCAGCTTATGGTATAGTGAGTATGCAAATAATTTATGAGTGAGTAATGTTAGTATTTCATAACCTTGAGAAGCAAGTACCTATGATTAATTAAAATTTATGTTGAAAGGGCAATAATTAATTGAATATGAAATTTGTTTAGCCTTTCATCAACTTTCAAAACAAGGTTTTCAATTCAAATTTATATTTTTCATATTTTTCTGGTGTTTAGGTTCACTCATACCTCCAGCAGGCCTAGCATGGGGGTGGACAAATTATCTTTCCCCCGTTTTTATCCACTTCTCAGTGGAAATAATTCTCTTCTCTACCTTACATAGCATGGCAATCGAGGAAAGGGATAAAATCAAAGGAGAAAATGTATCTATTGACGTTTGTCATAGACATTATGTGCCGCTACTCCATCGCTACTCCCATGCTACTCCCACTTAAAGCATAGACTCGAAAAACGTAGATTAAAGAAAATTTCTACAGGGGGGGCGGTATATCCGAGATGCCCGTGACTCGTTGAATTTCTGGACAACAAATTTCGTATACAAAACGACGTGTGTAGTGACTGTGTCTACTGTCTATGTGGTAGTTAGAACGCGGCTTTTGTATAGAGATCTAGGCAAGTGTCCGGGGTGCATCAATGGTACGCACAAACAGTTTTGGAAGTATAATCTATAATCTAATATCTATTCGTTATTTTGATATTAACATCAAAATAACGAATGATTCTTGAAAGTATGTTGAATTTGTCAAAATATTGAAGACTAAAGTAAAATTCAATGGTACTGAACCATATAGTACGCTACTCCCGATGTATATCCACCGATTTTTATTGTTTCCACCAAAAAATTACCACCCACCCGTGCTAGGCATGCAGGATGTCTGAACCAATTTGAATGTTCAATGTTCCTTTAGTGTCTAGTTGTCACATATAAATATCATATTTTTCTTTATTTTAGTAAATTCATCTGAATTTGATTTATTAATTGAAATAATGGGGAAATAGATAGAATCGAGGGGCAGAAAAGGGGAGGTGGGGGGAGGGGAGGGCCTGGTACTCTACACCCCCCGCAGGCGGCGCTTAGTTTAAGAGATATTAAAGTTTTAAGTTTATAAAAAATCAGGCGTAACAGTTTTTTAAAAATGCTCGTAAGTTGACTTCGGCGTTCGCCGGCCGCTGCCGCGGAACGCTCGCTTCGCTCGCTCGGCTCGCGCTATGTGTAGTCATGTTCAAACCTAATCTATCCTAACCTAGTTTTTGGGGCCATACGTAGCATTTTCAATCTTTCTGGCGAAAGCAGCCGAAAAAATACATTCTACTCATTTATAGCTTGTAAACTAAGCGTCTCCGCGGGGGGGGGGGGGTAGGGGTACCAGGGGGTAGTCCTCTACCTCCCCCACTCCTCACCCTCCCAACTCCTGCCCCTCGATTCTATAGCAAACCCTATATCATAAACTGTCACTGCAGGGGGAGGGGTACTAGGGGGTAGCTCTCCCCCCCCCCAACCCACCAACTCCTGCCCTCGTTTCTATAGCCAACCCCAAATAATTATTACAGTAATATATAAATACGTAAGTAACTCTGTATGTTTGTAATTTTTCTATGGCTGAACTGATCTTGATGAAATTTGACAAGAAACTACATATAAATGTGAATGGCTGAAATTAATGGGAGCACTCCACCAAACATGGGAATGTCATGTTAATGGAATTGCACTTTTTATAAGCCATAAACTTACTTTGATAGGAAATGCTGTCTTCAGGGAACCTCAATCTGACATTGTCCACAGTCTTCGTCATTTTCCTGTACTCCCTTGCTTCTTGCTGTGCCCTCAATTTGACACACCTAGCTTCTAGTTGAGGGTTCCGTTTGATAACTTTGTTCTCTGGCATTTCCACATTTGCACCTTCAAGAAGAAAATGCAAGTATGGGACATTATCTCCTTTACTTTTTCTTTTTTGCAAATATGAATACAACCAATCTATATCAGAGGTAGCGAGGAAAGGCTTGGAATCATTTTCTAGCGATTTCTTTCCATTGGAATCTTTGGTACTGGTAGATTCCTTTTCTGCAGTATCCTTAGAAACTTGCTTTTCAGGGGTATCGCCTGATTTTTCCTTCTCATTGCGAAGTTCGTTTTCATCCCCTGACTTATTATTATCATTGTCAGTGTCTTTCACGTTAGGCTCAGAAAGTCTGGTTTCACCTTCCACAAGCCCATAGATATTGTTTAAGTGTTCTATTTCTTCATTATTAAGTTGAACTGTTTGTACTTGGGAAACATATTCATTTGATTTTCCATTGTAGTCTCTATTAATTAACTTTAAAATGTTTATAGGAATGTCATCTTCATCGGGTAATGTTTTTAGGAAAGTGGTGAAATGTTGTGCTGGATAAATCCTTAGTCGGTTGTCTACTAATGATCCTTTGAGGTCCATGGCTCAGTTGTTGGCAATGTTAAGCTTGTGGTTGAGGTCAGCATACAAGTCTCGCAATTCTTCTTCTTTTTCTTCAAATGCGTTGTCTATTCTTTTGCATTTAAAGTTCATATCATCAATGAACTGGTCCCATTCTTTCTGTCTCTTTTCACGGTTTTCTGATCTCTTCTTTTCAGAAACCTGTAATGTGGAAATTCAATTGATAAAACTTGGTTGAACAAAGATCACCATCACACTGGAAACACCGGGCTGTATGAGCCATAGCCTGCCGTGCGCATTGCAATCTCGCAGCAATGATGATATGTTGGATATACCCGAAACCTAGATCGACATTTCGACACTAAAATCTTACTCGATTAATAACGTAGAAAAAGGGTAGTTTAATGAAGTAACTGTCACTTCCACTTTTCTGCCTACTTCAAGGTGGCCGGCCCTACATGATGCGATGTTAGAGCAAGTATGTAAGACTAAACTCTCAAATACTATCTAACAGGGGATTTATTTTCTCACCAGCTGTGCCTGTGGCTTTACCTGTATGTTAATTTTTCTGGTGATTGTATGTGTTATTCCAGAACTAAGTATTTCAACTTCAATACTCCACAAATGCAAAGAAGTATGTAAAAAATAAGTATGTACCACAATCCAACCAGTGTCCCCATCACAATCGGTCTAATAATATTTTGTGACGCGCAAGCAAACAGACAAAGACACAATCTAAAACAAATTGTATATTCTTGTTCAGTAGCTTATTTTAAGTCCGCGAGACTTTCCTTTTCTTAATTATCTTCTTTGTACTGTCTTCTTGTTACTTCTTTAAAATAAGTGCAGAATATGGATAATAATCACATAATGGAACACATTTTTTACACGTTTTTTACTATCTATGCATGCTATTATGATTAATCAAATAGAAGTTACCAACCGTTTTTAATTCCAAATAGTCAGTTTCCACTTCGTTACAGAGCTGCAATGCTTGATCCAACTTCTCCTTCAAAATGGGGAGTCCGAGCTCACCACTCTTCCTTATTTTATCAATTTGACTGTCTTTGATCTCTGTTAGTTTTTCGAGAATAGCAAATAGGTTTTCTACCTCACGATCTCCCCTTTTCTCCTAAAGAATATTAAGATTAACAATAAAAAAACTGTATGGTGACCAGTCATTGACTATGCATTTCAAAGTACAGTTATGAAGGTGCCATTTGATGTGTGTCCATTTTGTAGGTCACAATTCAGTAGTTTTAATTTCATAGTTTGGATTGTAAAAATACAAAGGTACTTTGTTTCAAGCCTCAGAGCTAACTTCAATGAAAGCATGTTGTATCTTGAAGATAATGGATGAAGGATGAAGATGACGGAAAGAGATAATATAATAAAGACAACATGGGTGATACAAATAGTTGTTGAGGCAGAAAAATACATAAGGTTACATTAACTATATAATGATAGACGGTACATACCTCAAACTCCTTCAGCATATACTTTATTTCACCATTGAGAAAAGGACGATGGTCAAAGAGTCTTGACCAGATTTCGCCAATTTCTACAAAAATATGATGAACAATATAAAAGGTAATTATGGTATGTTTCTTCCATGGGTGATAAGTATGTCATATGAGTGAATTAAAGTTGATCTCGAAATATAATTACTGCAAAAATGGTCCCAATATTAAAATAATCCAGGTCAGACCCGTAAGCAAAATTCTCGAAAAGTAGATAGTAGATACGAACTCGAAGGTACCTGTTTGACACATAAAACACCACCATTCAATACCTATGAAGATAATAGGAATAACAATTATAATTAATAATAATTAAAATACTATACTTTGATGCAGTTACATTACGAATATTGTAATTTTATTTTGAAAAATAATCAAATGACACAAACCTCGTGACAGCTCCGTCATTGTCGTTCATTCATTTATTTTAATGAATTCACA
This sequence comes from Alsophila aescularia, assembly GCA_946251855.1. NCBI lineage: Eukaryota > Metazoa > Arthropoda > Insecta > Lepidoptera > Geometridae > Alsophila > Alsophila aescularia. Next base: position 19,634,565 of record OX276377.1, on the reverse strand, counting down.
TTTCACACACCACACCGTTCATCCATAATTAACGAGGGCTGCCAAATTTGGAAAAAAAAAACACCAAACGCTTAAATATATTCTGGGTGGTTGGAATATTATTTTTGTGGATTTATGAACAATTAGTAATTATGTTCATATCAATCGCACTGGCCACTCTCAAAGTCATAAGTGTTTTTACTACGAATCGTATCATAATTTTCCACCTGGTTGGCCCTGGCCCTTACCTAATCAGTTGGAGCTTGGAGATGAGTACCTTCTCACCAGAGACCGCGCGTGCGATTCCGGAGGACTAAAGGCAGGCTGTAAGGGGTGTAAGGAGGCCTAGTGGGGGTTATGTACTTCCTCCAATGCGGATGTCTTGAGGGTTGATCCGATTTCCTATCGCAGATGCCTTGGCCCTGACCCGAAGGCATGCTTAAGCGATAAGGTGTGGTTGCTGCTACTGCGTCAGATTCACGATGGATACTAACAGGAGGGCATGGAGATAGCTCTCTAATCTAAATCACATGCGTAATATAAGCTATAATTTTTATTATTCTTTGCTTCACCACAACTTATAGTTACCAATTTCCCCCGGCCAACGGTCGTGCCAATGTCAAGACAATAAGTTGTAAAATAAGCTACTCAAGGATAAATTTATTTTGAAATGGTGTCTATCTGTCTGTTTATTCGCGCATTATTTACACCGTTGAATAGTAGTAATATAGTATATTTTATCTTAATCCGATGAGTAAAACAACAACTGATAAAAAAATGGGTGGGGCTGTGTCGAGGCACACGGCCGTTTGTTTTCTTTGTCGTGAAACGTTACTCCACGTACAATTCGATCTGGTCCTGGAACCTTCTAGTTTTTTTATTTTTTATTACGGACTGGGCAATCGTTTGACCACAATCTCACCTGATGGAAAGCGATGATGTGGTCGAAGGTGTAGCACGCTTGCCTAGTAGATACCTATTCACTCTTGACTTGAACACACCGGGGTTATAATTTACCGGAAACACTGACTAGGGCAGGGCATTCCACTCCTTTGCAGTTCTTATATTAATATTTAATTAAAATATTAATTATAAAATTATTAACAACTAATATTTTTCTCTATTTTTTTCATAATATTATATTTAAATAAAAAAACATGAATAGTTTGCTCTATACTGGAGTTAAGGTTACCGTGGTGATCACTGGAACTTGATCTATCCAAAAATGTACCTAACCTATATTTTAGTACGGTCTTTCTGGGCACTACAGTGACTTTTGTGTTTTTTCCTTTTTTTTTAACAACCCATTTTTTTATTTACTTTATCTTAAGTTTACTTTTTGTGAAGTTTTTCATATTAAATCGAATTTTCTCAACAAGATCTTTGAAACGACTTCCAAATCAATACGCTACCATATCTAAATCATGAATAATACTGAATTAAAGATCACAAAAACATCAATTTTGCTGATATTCTGTGTGTCCTGCCCCCTATGTCTTTAACAAAAATTAAATTTTATACCATCGAGCTGACTATATAAGCTAAAAACTTACACCAAAATTAGTTCTCTGGAGCTTATAGTTACAGAGTTATAAAAGCAAAACGCTATAGCCCTTTTACACACACCACCTTGACAATACCTTTTTTAGTCTTGGTACCCCGTATGTATCAAAGTGATTTCATAGATGTTACAGGTCAAAAATATCTGGCGTCGGAACGAAATTTGGTATGATGTACTTTATAGGTACTTTTGTGTTGGATCAAACCATTGTTTTGAGAGGATTAGTCAGTCAGTGCTTGCACCAACCATCCAGGGTGCACCGAGCAGTGTTGCGTAGTCTAAATTTTGTCACTTGAGGAGGCTCCTTTACGTGCACCCCAGGGTCCTATTTCATAAAACTATAGTAGACTGACAAATTTCAATCGACAAATGTCAAGAAAACTAACGAAATGCGTTTCATAAAAACCCGACAATTCATTCAATGAATTGTCAAAATATTACTAAATGTGTTTCATAAAACAATAGTAGTAACTGGCAGTCAATCGACAATTGTATAACAAATGTTTGTCGTGAAAATTGTGACAGCCGAAGCTTTACGGGTCAATCAAAATAGTGAGAGGTTTTTTTACTATGACTGTTGCATGACTGGCATTGTGAAATGCAATATGACTGACAATCATCAGTCCCGTCGTGATTGTTTGTTAGAAACCCAGGTTTGGCGTATTCGACTGACATTTGTAGTTTTATTATGATTTGTCGCTCTATGAAATAGGGCCCAGGACCAATGTCGGCTGTTGTAGGCAAGATATGGCCAAATGGGGTATAACAGACAATTCCCAAACTGCATGCAATTTCTATGGAGACTCAAGACAGACTATGGTTCTGCTGTCTTGCCCATCGTGCCCCACTGCCTGCACGGTGGAAGACCTAAATGAGGCAACCCAAAGAGCTGTAGACCTGACAACTTAACTATCAGCTTGTATTTAATTAGAGTCAAACCAATGACACGATAAGAAAAAAGATACTTTTGGTCCAGGGCCCTATTTCATAAAGCGACAAATAATAATAAAACTAGAAATGCAGTCGAATACGCCAAACCTGCGTTCAAAAAAGACTGACTGACATTTACCGGTTTGATTGACATTTGTCAGTGTACTATAGTTTTATAAAATAGGGCCCTGAACTGTCACAAAACTACAAGTATCAAATAAGTTGAGTGGAGATCTGAGAAGGAAAAGAGAAACAAATTAATGAAATAAGGAAAAAAAAAAAGATTATTTTATTTTATATCACGTTATGAGGTAAAGGATAATATTATTTAATTTTGACCTAGATTTTGTTGTAAGAACACGAGTAGGTACATCAATAAATTATTTCCTAAAAATTATTACAAAAATTCATCAGCTAAAACTAATTTAGAAAAAACATTAGCTAAAACTAATAATAAAATATGATCGTAGAGAAGTGTATCAATACTAATGACCAAAAGATGTGGTTATTTAACTTTTCAGTATGAAATAGTATCTATTATGATCGGATAACCAGCCAGCGAAAAATACCGTTAATCTATTAACAAACTTTAGTAGGCAAGCATACATACCATCGTTCTACATAAAATAATTAATGATTACATAGTGATGTTAAGAATAGTTTCAGTATTTGATTTTTAAAACTAATGTCACATGCAATAGTTTTAAAAATCAAACAGATAACGTTTCATTTTTATATATTGGTATGGATGTTTAAGCTAAGTAGGCGTTAACTGCTAAAATAATTAAAATTAGATTTGGGAGGCATTACCCTTCTGACACTAAATTAATTAAATTAATTCTGACACAATATAAGACATAGTTTTCCGTTTGTCAGTTTATAATACTAACCAATAGATGGCGTTACCGTCCCCGTAAGACGAGTTGAGATACTAAGGTAAAAATGTGGGTTATGATGAAGTGGTCACGATAGCAGAACTGGTTAGATGCATATGCCATGCAGAGGCATGGTTGTATGCGGGTTCGAATCCCGTCCGTGATCCAAATTTTTCCTTTAGAAAATTATTAGTTTCAATGTGGTTCGGTCATTTATATGACCACCATTATAAAAAATGTTCAAAGCATATTTATTTTATCATTTATACAGCTCCTGTTATCATTATATATGGAAAATATTACTGTTTTACACAACCGCACCAATCCGCACAATGTTTCAGTTGTCTTATATTGATGATATAATACTTTACTCCTGTTTTTTCGGGAAAAATTATAAACTGGCGAGTTATACGTACATTCTGCACAGATAAAAAAATACATTTAAATTCGTTCATATTAGTGCTACGTTCGAATTAGCATGAGGGCGTTATGGCAGTTTCAAAATTTACATTTTTGATGAGTCGTTCGGTTTGAACATTTTCAACACTTGAAATATTTGTAAATTTTGCCACTTATGATCCTTACCGAGCCGAACGACCAATTGCCTTATTTCTCAACGTATAAAGCGCATACATTTCTTACTATCGTTGATAAAGTGGCATTTCCAGTCTCATTTTAAATTGCCATTGTCATTTTATATGCAAAACAAATGGTATTCGAAGAAAAACAGAATGCTAATTACGCCCAATTTTTTTTAAACCGAACGCCAAAGATTTGCTATTTTTGCCATTTACATTAAACTGCTATTTTTGCCATTTACCTTAAACAGAACGCCACATTGAAAATAACTTTTCCATTTTTTGATACGTCTGTGCATTCATTCAATCAAATGAATTGTTTCATTCTTACTACGTTCCTTTCACTCATTTGGTGATCAATCAATTTAAAATTTAGTAATTTCATTCATCGTGTCGGGAATGGGCGGATTGTGAGTTGGCGAAAACAGATGCGACATTGTTTTTATTTGTGCTAAAGTGTTTTGTTGGCGAAAATGTTTAGTTTGTGTTTTGTTTATCGTTAATTTTGCAGAGTGTTTTGTGGACTTCACGAATGTGAAGATTGAGACTTGTTTTGTGAGGAATTGTAATTGTCACCGTTCACCATGCCGGGTGTTGTTGGAATCGGCGAATTCATCGAGGAAACTCGAGAGGATTACAACTCGCCGACAACGTCCACGTTCGTTTCTCGAATGCCACAATTTCGCCAGACCATTACGTCTTTGGAGGAGGTAATTATCTATGATCGCTAATTCGTTAAGTTTATCGTTTACTAAAACAAAAAAAGGGGCAACAAAGTAAGTACCTATAAAAATGCAATGCTGCAGCCTTGGTGGCATGTTTTAGCAGTTTGTCTTGACAGGAAATAGGTAAGTATCATGCTAACCTTGCTATGCAAGTAACAAGTAGCAACACTTGTATGGGGCAAGCAATCATTGTTTATCAAGCTAACATTAATAATGTGTACAATAACATAAAACATATTTTTAGGTCCTTAAATTAATAGTCACTTGAAACTGCTTTTAGCTGTGTCTAACTGCTAAAAGCAGTTTCATTATCTTACTGTAGTTACCATTTATACAACATTTAATACATTTTGGTATTGCCTGTGCTGTGACCATGTAAGCACCAGCTAGACCAGACCAGTTCCCTATTTCATGAAGAAATGCAACAATTTAGGGAGACTGCAAATCCCACTCTTATTTTTTTTTTCCCACAAATGAACATGCTTGTGTTAATTTTGCACATTATGCTAAGGCAGAGTAAAGAATGTAAAGTTCCAGAGCAGCTTCGTGGAGTAGGCTGTACAATCCTTTTTATCATTTGCGACCAATACAATGTATACTTATAATTCTGTTTTCACAATCTGACTATTTAAGTGGAAATCCATAGGTGAGCTGTCTGTTATCTGTTTAGAGAGTGGTTTGCTACTCTAAATATTTCACATATTCTACAATTGATGAAGAAGCATCCTATAAATTGTAAGGAAATGTAGGAATTGCTTAGGCAATACCACAATGAAATTCTGGAAAACCCTTGTCCTAAAAATAGCTTGTTACAGGGAAAACATTAAAGCTATAACAGTGCCGTTTATATACACAAAAATATACCACAACTATTACCTATGTAAGCTTAATTAAAAACTAGAACCCACTACTCCAATCTCAATTAGGTATGCTGCAGTCTCATAGTCCCGGAGTCCATATCTTCACAGCATTATCTTTTTATTTGGTAACATGCACTTCATGATTAGATTAAATGTCTTATCATGACTCACAGACACCAATAAGTTAACATGTACCCAAAGTACAGAGATGCCTTGTGGTTTATAAAACCTACTCTATTTACTAAGATCAGATCTAATCTCCATCTACCTTTACCCTGTTGTGGCAAGCACGGTAGTTATAGCCAGGTATAGTTTGCGATAACTTGAAAAGATCTCAGATTAGAGAAAGGGTTTAAAAGTAATATAATTTTTACTATGTGCACTTTACTCTGAATTGCACATCAAGGAAAGTTATTTCTATCAAACTCAATATTAGTTTACCTTCATTATTGATCTGTTGTATTTTATAATTTTAAGATTGTTCATGAAAAATAATTGACTTGTTCCTGAAAATACAAAATAATAAAATGATAAAAATAAGCTTCTAAAATGATCCTGTTGCTCATTGGAAAACAGCAAAACTGTGTGCTGTAAACGTACTTAATAAAACTTTATTTCGTGCCTAGTCTAAGTTAGTCATGGACAGGTTTGTGTTTGACCTTGCAATTCTTATTACAGTACTAAACATAATTATCACAAATCATGGAAAACTTGAATCAGCAAAGTGGAATTTGACTAAGTGCCTTACTCATTCAGATCTGCAAAAAAGATGCGATCAAAATACTAATTAATTCAATCAAAAAAACCTACATTAATAAGATTTACTAAAAAAACTGCAACCAATTTTCATTAAATTAATAAAGGGCCACCTCGTAGGTCTACCCATTGAATATAAAAATAATCATCTAAATGGCCTTAGACATCTAGGAAAAAACTGTCTACCTACCAACACATTTAAAAAACGTTATGCATTTGAGATTGTTTCTTATTTATTGAAGTCAGTTAAAAATATGATTAGGCAGCTCTACTTAATCATTTTGTACAATGTTACTAGCTATAATTGAGTCCCGTCTTAGATATGCCTACCTATTAACATTAATCTTACGCTACATAAATATATCAAAATACTAAGGCCTTGCCTGTATCAGTGGCTATCAACTATTGTACAAATAGTCGATAGAAAAAAAAACTGCAACTGTTACTACTATCCAGAGGTTCATTTAACAAGAGATTATTCCATCATATATGGGACTTGTCTATCAACCTACCTATTTATGACAATTTATAAGTGCCACCAAGCCTCATTTATGCATTTGCATGCAGCCTGAATGAAACCAATCAAAGATTTTGTTGTTTTCACTTTATCTATTCTTAACGAAATAGTCTGTAAGAAGAAGAAAATTAAAAAAAAGTCTATGGTACTTAAAATAAGCTACTGAACGAGGATATATCATTTTTTAAATCGTGTCTGTTTGTTTGTTAGTTTGTCTGTATGTTTGTTCGCGCATCACGGAAAAACTACTGGACCGATTGCGATGCGGGTTTCACTGTTGGATAGCTTGGGGTTTGACTTAAAAACTGGCGTACTTGATATCTTCATCCGATGAGTAGAAGCAGAGCAATCGATAAAAATATTGTTGACGGCTGAAAGAATTTTGATCAAATGTTGGTATAGTCCTGGAATAGCACAAAGAGTACTTTTAACCTAGAGAAATGGCCACGCGTGCGAAGACGCGGGCATCAACTAGTTCATAATATGTCTTTATTTATCTATTTAATAGACGCGCGTTCATCATCATCCACACAGCCTTTATTGTCCCCCTGCTATACTAAGTTGTGTCATGTGCCTATCTTTTAGCGTGCATATCAGATCCAGGTTCTTCCCTCATTCTTAAAAATATCGTCGGCCCATCTTGTTGCTGGAAGACCAACGCTTCGCTTTCCCTGTCTCAGCCACCAAACAGTTACCTCCTTACTTCAGCTGGCTATGTGTCCTGTCCAACTCCATTTTAGTAGTTCCGATGTCCCGAACTGTAGTTCTTACGCGCGGATGACGGATCTCAACATTAAGGACTCGCTCTTGAAGTTAAATGCCGAGCAACCTCTACATGTTTGTCTCTCTGTGCTAATTTGATCTAGTGCACAGCCTCATGCGTGATCTCCACGTCTCAGCGCCATATTATTTCATGGTGGGTTGGTGGGCAGGAAACATTGATAGAAGAGGCGAGTTTCGAGACACTGGGATTTGACGTGACAGGTTATCATCCAGCTTTCCGAATGCCGCCTACCCAAGCTGAATTCGCCTGAAGAACTCACTGTTTTGATGCTCTTTGCCAAAAAAAAAACGTGATCAAGTTACACGTAATTGTCCCACCTCTAGTCTCTCGTTATGAACAAGAATTGGATGCGAGTTACCAGAATGCGTGTCATGTACCGTACAAGATCTCTAACATTATCCATATCCATATATAAAAGTGAAACTTCGTCTGTTTGTTTGTTTGGGGAGCTTTCACGCGATAACGACTGGACGGATTTTGATGAAATTTAGAATGGGGATAGCTTATACCCTAGAATAAAACATAGGATACTTTTATCCTGGAATTTTAAAATTTCCACGGGAAAACTGGAAAATGTTGATTACTCACTGTAAGGAATGGTTGTCATCAGATAATGATCTGTGGTTGCCATGGAAACGAAATAACAAGTCTGTCAATAAACATCAAGAGCATTGGTAATATACCTACTTTTGCATTGGTTTTTACTTTTTAATATCCTAAAAGAAAATAGGATGCTTTTTTCGCGATAAACAGTAGTCCGCGCGTACGAAGTCGCGGACGGGAAAACTAGTCTGTGTTAAAGTTAATAAATAGTGTTAGAGATCTTGTTACTCTAGTGTTAATGTATTTGTATTCTAACTTAGTAGGAACCTCGGTAGCTACCTATTCGTAGAATTAACTTTTATCCATGGGTATAATAACAACGCTAACGCCAGCTACTTCCGCTATTAATAAGTAAAACTACTACATACGTATATTATATCCACCTTGTCTACTATAGACGCTATAAAACCAGTTCTCTCCTAGATAGAATAAGCACCTATTAATAGAAAATGTAAATGCATTATGTTTTTATTGCCGACACAGTTTTCTAGGTTGAACCGCTGGCCGTAATATCGGAGCATCCGCTAAAAAGTTAAACAAACGTAGATAGAAAGTCGTGGTTATGACCATGTGCACGTTACTGGGTCACTAAAGTGTTTCGATATGGAAATCTGACAAATAACTCTAGCGTTATTAACTCTTAAATCATCATTTTAGGCTCGAATTGTAAGTATTGTAACACGCGGCAGATGAGCGTTTCTCTGATAGCAATTACTTAGCTATGAGATAATTTACGTATTCTACATTCTGTGTGATTGAGCCCAAAGATTCTCATTTTTCAATTTCTCATAGGTAGTTCTATATCAATATATATATAAAAGGGAAACGTTGTTTGTTTGGGGAGCTTTCACGCGATAGCAGCTGGACGGATTTTGATGAAACTTGGAATGGAGATAGCTTATAGCCTGGAATAAAACAGGATACTTTTTATCCCGGAAAATTGTATGTTTACACGGGAAAACTGGAATTGATTACTCGCTGTAGGAAACGGTTGCCATGGAAACGAAATAACAAGTTTGTCAAAAAACATCAAGAGTGTTGCTATACCTACTTTTGCATTGGTTTTTAATATCCTACTAGAAGAACATAAGTTATTTTTTTTCGCGATAAACAGTAGTCCGCGCGGACGAAGTCGCGGGCGGGAAAACCAGTAGGATATAATCATAGGTGCATCTATACTCCATACTGATATTATAAAAGCTAAAGTAACCTGTCTGTTTTCACCAATAAACGGCTGAACTGATGTTGATGAAATTTAATGTGGAGATAGTATTAACCATGGGGAAGAATATAGGATACTTTTTATCGCGATAAACTTAGTCCGCGTAGACGAAGTTGCGGGCAATCGCTAGTTTAGATTATTTCGTTTCAATTATATTATAATCTCTGTAACAGGCATTATAGGTAGGTACCTACTTCTTGAAATCCCAGCAGCACTTCAGCAGTAACTTCTTTGTATTATTTCCGGCTCCATTTGATTACAATACAACGTTTGAAGCACTCTCAGACATCAAAACAGACACTTGAAAACCCGAGCCTTTCTCTGAAACTCCGAAAGGAATACGCTCGGCAGAAGGGTAACACGAGAAGTGAAACATCGGAACCCGCTTTAGGATTGATGTTAGTTCAAGCACTGAGCGTAAAAGGAATCAGGTTACAGTACAGAGAGAAATGGCACGTTATGCTTTTTGGGTTTCGAACTTGTTCTGAATAAACTAACTACTTAATGGGAGCAAGTTTCTTCATAAATGAAATGTATCAAAAAGGAACATGAGGGTCATTCTCACGAAGCGATATAAATATCACAGTAGATAAATGGCGAAAAATCCATACATTTTCGATATACCTATATCAAGCAATGGGAGCAAGCTTAGCAACAGGGTCAGTCAGTAGGTGCTTCAGCTAATCACGAAATAACTCTTCAAAATTTGGGCGTGCTAGCAGTAGAAAAGGCACCTACCTGCCTACTTCATTGGATTTGTTATTGCCAACATCGAAGTTCCCTGCCCAAAACAGTTCAGTCAACCAACAGCGATTTAACCTCCATTGATTTAACCAGCCATCCACAGTGCCAATCTTGATCACTGCTTGCCAAGTTGCCAAAAGACTATTCGCGTCATCAATACATCTGGCAGAGTTTTGGCACGCTGGCTAAACCATACAGAATCGCATCACCAATGAACTTGACTGATTTGAACTTGTATGATCGAGAATCACTTTTGATAAATGATGTAGCTATCACCACATCATTACCGTAACACGAGGCCGACGAGACGCCCTGATAGATAAGCCGGTGAGTCTCTGCTCACGATGCAGCTACAAAGTGAATTATCAACGCTGGTCGAGATCGTTCGCTGAATGCTGATGAGATTCTGACGACTACGTTGTCGAAAATGTTCTTTTCTATTTCAAATACTTTTGACAATGTTTAAAATTAAGCAGCAGATGGGCTAGAAAAGAATAAGGTTTAAATAACAATTGTATTACATTCATCATCATCATCATCATCAGCCTATATCTGTCCACTGCTGGACGTAGGCCTGTCCTAATGCAAGCCACTGAGCTCGGTCTTCAGCTCTCCTCATCCATTTTCTGCCAGTCGCTTTTCGCAGGTCGTCACTCCACCTGGCCACAGGGCGTCTTACACTACGTTTGCCTAAACGTGGTCTCCAATCGAGAACTCATGTACCCTAACGGTTATCGGTTCTACTATATCGGTTTTATTAGTTGTTGTTGTGTGTTGTTTTCAACCGACTTCAAGAGGAGGTTCTCATTTCGACCCGAATGTTTTTTATTGTACGTATGTTACGCGATATCTCCGGCAATTGTGGATCGTTATCATTTTTTGAAGTGATACTTCTTATGCGACTTCCAACAAGGTTGCGTTAAACGTTTAACGCTACCATGGAGGGCTTCCTATTTTCATTTCCACATTACGAAGTTTCACTTCTTCCGCGCGGAGGGACTCCACGATCGTTTTTTTTAGTGTTTATTAGTCTATGCTGTGCTACTGCTGGGCAAAGGTCTCCTTAGTACTATATTATTTTGTACTAAAACAAATTATGGCTGCAAAGATTGTCAGGTAGCAAACAACGCACGCACTGCGATTTCAGCAGCAATAGCATAATCCTTTGCAATCAGCAATTTGTTCAACACATACTCGTATATCACTGTGCGAATATTGTTAAAAGTGTAAGTGTAGTGTGTAATAATTGGTTATTTGTCGCAAAGAAAACTGCATTGGGCGAATATAATAATATAGAAATTCATTTGAAACAAACTATTTCATTGCCCGTTTAATTAATTGCCATAACGTTTAGCAATCGATTCCGTATCGACCATTAAAACATTTTGGCAAAAAGCCAAAGAGCGCAGAGAAAGAGCAAATTGAATAAAGGAAAAAGGTATAATACTTTATCACTGTCGGGAACCCAGCGGGCTCCCAGGAAAACGTAAACCGCGATATATTGCGCCACAGTGTAGGTAGAGTATCGTACCTACGTTGAGTTTCATTGAGATACTTGTAAATGTTGAAGTATTTTTGCGTAGATTTAGTTCAAACTCGAGGAAAGTATATAGTTTTCAATATTCATTGGGACATGGTAAGTTCCGTAGGATCATTCTAGCTTTAAACATGTTGAAAGCAGGAATGCTCTTTTTAGCTGCACCTCATTCCATTTGTTTTTGTCTATTCATCACCATCATCAGCAGAGTACTTTTGGTTGCTGATGCTCGGCTACAGAAAAGCCTACACTTCCTTCACTGCACTGACTGCATTACCTTCGCTGCGATCGCAATTCTTTATTACTTAGATGATTCTATTTTCATTATCGACACATACTCGTAGCTAGCAGAAGGAGAAAGCATTGAAAAAGCATAAACCATTTAACGCAACTCTACCAGCCACCGCGAGAATTAATAGGTTTCGAAAGGTCAACAACCAATGACTCATTACGATTACGGTGCCTCGTTGCCACCATCTCGTTGTGAAGGAGACGGCACCTGCGATTATACGAGACAAAACTCGTACACATTGACTCATCTTAAAGCGGTACAGTCAAAATTTTATACGTATTTTACTTATCGAGGTTGACTTTGACACTTGTACTATTATTTATTCTGTGCTTTGACATAAATAAAGATTTTGTAGAGGAGTCCCCAAAGCGTGTGATATTGTTCTCCTATTTTGAGAAAGCCCGAGTCTCAGTACTGCATTACATACAGGAGTTTCTATTACGCCTGTTTGATCTGTATTCAGTGTTCCGTTTACAGCCGAAACTGTCGACGGAACCTGACTGGAAAATACTCCATCTTTCGCGTTCCACCTGTGGACTAAAGAGACTAAGATACTCTTTCTACCCTTCTATCCAAAAATTGTTTACATCCCACCCGTCCGTAAAACTTGTTTTACCGAAGATGGAAGAGCATTGCACTCCTTTCCTTAAGGAGTCTCCCAGCATCAGCAGGTCTTCCACGCCTTTTCTTTATATATACTGGCCTTAATAAAACTTAATACCACACTTTTAAAATTAGTTGAGTTTTTATTAAATTGCTTGGCTCCTACTCATCGATTGAGATACCAATTATACCAACTATTAATTCAATACCTAAGGTATCTAACAGTGAAAATCTCATCGCAATCGGTCCAGTAGTTTTAACGTGATGCGCGAACAGACAGACATCAAAAGTGTGGTACTAAGTTTTGAAGGTCAGTGTAGTAACGTAACTAGCGGCCCGCTCCTGCTTCGCACGGGTTCGCAGAGCTTCTCTAAACATTTCTTGGTACAATACGTTACATTGACAACCCGCGGCCAGCCCAAAATTACACTAATACGCCCGCATCTTTGCACTATTACACCACCGAATAAACAGTAGGAACGAAGAACGGCTCAGGAAGAATTAATTGAAATAAGCTCATCAAAAACATCGTGATAACTTTGAAACGACTCGTCAAAAAAGTATGGCGGAACAAGTAAAATTATTATAAAAATACAATAAACCCGACTGCGAAAAAACTTATTTAATTTTAGTTTGAGTTTAAAAAACGAGCCGCTGGCGAAATTTTTAGTAGTATCACATGAGTGTTTTAATACTTAGTCATGTACCGTTTCATACACAACTTTATCTACACTCATGCAATAGGTAGGCGCTGTCATAGAAAATAATAGTACTTAATAATAATTCGTTTGGCCAAATGACCGCGAAAACGGTGGAAACGAGAGAAGAATGAACGAAAAACAACAACAATAGTAATAATAGCAAAGAACCATCTCGGTCACATGAGCTTTCAAACATAAAAAAACCGCATCAAAATCGGTCCATTCATTTGGGAGCTACGATCCCCCCCTTCTCCCCCCATTATTGCTAAGAACCATCTCGATCAAATCAGCTTTCAAACAGAAAAATAACGTTTCAAAATAGGTCCATTTGTTTGGGAGGTACGATTACCTCCTCATCCAAAGAGTAGGTTAACCAGAAAGAGTGCTTCCTTCAGAAAATTATAAGCAGGAACAATAGGCCATTTAAGTTCCCGAGCAAACAATATTACCTAGGTACTTAATTATGTTACTTTGAGCACTCGTTGCTGCGAAGTAAAAATAAAACGACCCAAAGCACTCGCCGCAGCTTAACCTAACTGTACCTGGAGAGCACAAACGTTTATCCTCTTTATTTATTCCACTTAAGGGACCTAATGCTTTAAATGAGAGCCTAGAACACCGCACAGTGCTTTGCTGTTAACCTGGCGGTGTGTCGTGCTTAAGTGCGCATAACTTTATCACTGACGGACTGGGGATCGGTCGAATGCATGCTTCAGGGTCCATTAGAGATGTGATTAAAATATGTAAGCTTCTGTAGCGCCATGCGGCTTAGGTCTTCGAGTCATTGTGGAATTTGGTTTATGGGTTTGGAGTGTCAAAACGCGGCGTGCACAGTTCACAGACATCGAATTTCACTTCACATAAATCTTAGTTCTGTCTGTCTACAATTTCATGCCTCATTTTGAAAATCTTTTCAAAGGTTTTAATGCTCAACATACGTAATCAAACCGCCAGATCTCAGACGTGTTTGCTAGAGAAAGTTTTTTATCCGGCCCGAGCTGCGGCACACTTACTGAAATTGGTCTTCGGCTTTGTCTTCTAAAAACATTATTATAAAAAATATATGTTATGGAATAAGCAGCCCACGACCTTCTTTAAAAAATTACAGAGTTTGAGAAACCCATAATAATTCTAAATAAATCGATTTATCTAGAAGAACAAACGTAGCTGCTGCTTCATCTCCAGTCAGTATTTTTCTTTTACTAGTCTCAGCTTTCGATGTCATCTCGCAGTGGAAGTTTGTACAAATTAAGAAGGTCAACAACTTTCACTGTCGTATGCGAAGTACCTAGTCTACTTATCGTTAAACCTCTCGGCGCCTCAGGTGTTCCCAATGGAGCATGAAAGTTCCGTAGCTTTCGATTAACGAACCTTCAATTTTAAAGCCGTTTATTTTAATCTAATGTTTACTTTCAAACATCGTATAAATGACCTTAAGTTGCAAATAAATTCTCGGTACTTCCCACGATAATCTGCTTAGTACTAGTGGCTGCTTGAGTCAGCAAGCAAGCATCTTTGTTTTCTGAAAGGCCACGCCCACTAAGACCTTGTCATTTTCTTTGCCTAAAGCTTTGTGAATTACTCATATTGTACTTTACTGTAAAATATTAGCAGAGATATGAATTATATGATACGTTTATGAGTTTATAAAACGACATCAACGTTTCTTTGTCTCTTACACAATCGACCTATATAATACATTTTTTTATTTATCGTTGTACAGACTTTTTCATACTTTTGTTTTGTTATAAGTATTGATATTAAATAAATGGTTCTGTTAACATAATATGTCTCACCACTGTTTTAGGACAGATAATAGGTATTTAAGTGCTATTAGGTCAACTTGCACTGCTGTCTTAGCCCCGGGCTAGAGTCAAGCCTGGGGCTAAAAATTTAAGACAAGTAGGATAGAGAGACATACGCAAACAGTAGCGCGAAAGAGATAACAATATTTTTTTGTACTAACTAGATGCTTTGTTTTGTTTTCGTGCAAGTGGGCCTAATAATAATATGTGGGCCAGGTCATGTCTGATTTATGCCACTTATGGTTAGTTTCGATATCCACCACTGGGGGACAGCGGGTATAATTTAGTAGCGCTTTCCCCCCTTGGGGACAACGTTTTTTTTTCCCATTGCCTCCCAGTGGTGGACAAAAGGTGGGATTTTACCAACGTATTCCTTAATTTAAAGAAATTCGTAACTTTATTTTCAATTTAAATTGCTTACAAATGAAAAATTCAACAACAACAATAAGTTTATCGCAACGTCTTATGAATAAAATATAATTATTTTTAATTGTTTTTTTTCTGATACCTGTGGTTTTTTTACGTAGGTACCTACTACCTAGTTTACGCAACTCTTCATGCGTCGCGTCGGCGCCCCCAAGTAAGAAAGCGAAGCAGATCATTGTGCGTCTTATCTGATAGCTACAAGAGCATAATAATAAATATCATTATTAAATAGTTTAATCTATTGTTCACATTCTGAAGATACACGTATATACAATAATTGGTGGCCTTTGTTTAACTTATTTTTTCCAAGACCAAGATGTAGTTGTACTTAAAAGACAACCATTTAATATTTTTAGACTTCACATGACAGTCATCTCCCTACCCAGGCTCATCCCACTATTACGTGCGGTCGGTACAACATGTACTTACTTTCTTCCATATCTATGTTGTAAAAGTTTGGGCTGCTTTGTGACCGGCCTCCTGCTTTATGACCGGCCTCCTGCCTGACTTAAACAATAATTTTAAGTGTAGTGCTCAAAGACATAGCCTCTATTTCAAATGCATCTTATTGCCGCGACTTGTGCTTCCGATGGCTACCCGCACATTGGCCACTCGCCACAGATAGAAGCGGTCAATTGCCTAAAGCCAGACGCGGCTGCTATAAAGGCGGTAGCGCGCGACTGACTCCGGTGGACGGTGGTTGATGTAAGTGGTCGGTGGCCACGGCTTTAATGTTAATGCCCGTTAGCAAGTAAGGCACATTTTTGTCTGCTTGGCTAGTGTTGGCATTTATTATCCAGTAGCAGCCGCAAGAATTCAGGCAACGACTGATGTACCGCGTGGCAGCCATTAGCTAGACACGTGTGCAATTGTGCAGCGATTAAAATCTTATATATCTATACAAATAAATAAAATTGAAGTGTCTGTTTGTAATGTTAAAATAACAGCTTTTTACCAAATGCATACGAAAGTATACACAGTACTCATAACAAAAACGCAATTTGTATTTTTTTTGTCTCTCTGTCTGTCTGTCTGTCTGTTACCGCCAATCTCTCATCCATGATAAGCCTGCTGCCTGCCGCAGCGCAGAATACCACCGGCGACGGCAGGGTACTATTATTTATTCTGCGAAACCGTTTTTTTTATTAAGGATTTATATATGCTGTTGGTCTTTAACTGACCTCTACAGCGTCACCGGGCGGGAAAGCGCTCCGCCGCAAACGCCACCGTGTTAGCTGACGCGAGCGGCCCGTGTGGGGCGTCAACTGTACTTTTCAAACCATCTGTGTATTTCATGCAAAATTTCATGTAAAATTTTCTGTTGTTAATTGCCTGTCATATTAACGTTAGCCAACAGTATCGTCTGTTTATTAGTAATAAATGTCAAACACATGACTGAAAAGTTTACGCCCATTTGCGTAGTTATTGTTTAACTGCACTCGACTGTCGTTCCCAGATTCAACGGGTTTCTGCTCATATTAATTGGTCACGTTTCATTGAACCATTTAATCGCTGAACTATGAGGGCTAATGGAACGATGATATTGCAATATCTATTAAGTTTTTGTGACAAGCTCCATTAGGTTTGGCTTTGCTGACTGCTACTCGGTTTGCTGTAATTTGTTTTAGAGCTGAAATGTCAAGTTAATTAAAATTTGCAACGGAATAGTTGTCAATTTTTTAAACAATTTAATATACAGCCTACTCAGATGGATTGTCAATTAAATTGTTATTTTTGAAGGCGTGTTAGTATCTACCTTTATTTTTGATAATTATAATTAATTTAAACCCAAATAATCCAAAATATGTAATTACTACTATTACTAGTGACTCGTCCCGGCTTCGCGCGGGTAGTACTCACACCGGCGCTTTTGTCTTACTTTTAGCATTTATATACCCGTCGTAACTTCTAAAAAAATACGACAAAATCATATAATTCAAAATCTTTGGCACCAACATTCGAGGTGTTTTTTTTAACCATAGACAACTGCATTATTACTCACGTACTTGACAGACTGGTTATTATTTCGTTTCCATGGCAACATGTCATTCCGTTCGGTATTTTTGATACCTTGGGTTGTATTATTGTAATTTTGGTAGGGATCTCAATTTTTTTGATATATATTATATTGCCCATGTTACTCGCTGATAATGTAGTATTCTATAGGTGAAAGTTTTTTTTTAAACCGGTTCAGTATTTTTTGAGTTTATCCATTACAAACAAACAAACAATCAAATCTTTTCTCATTATTTATCTTTTTATCTATTTTTTATATTTTTTTATATTTTCTCTCCTTTTTTAGGCTCGTGATGATGATGTATTTATAATATTTCGATTTAACTGTAATTATCAACCGCGATTTGAAAGCTACATTATAAAAGTTGTTGATTTCAATATCAAACTGTAAATTACTAAACATCGTTGAATTTGTTATCTCTAATCCTTTCAGATCATTTTAGTTTCCCAAAGCACGTACCTAGGTACTCACTATGATCTGTGCACTTACTCATTCGCACATGCCATGAAGGTTCACAGCCTTAGCCCAGCAGAAATTTAATAGACATAAAATAGCATCAACAATCAAAACTGATGAAGCATAAAGATTTGCTTAATAACCTCCATCCAAAATAACTATAAAGAATTAAAAGAGAACTGAATTGACCCTCACCACGCAATGAGAGCAAGCTTGAAACATCAACACAGAGCGCAAACATTAAAGCTAAGTGCATCGAAGCCGTTGCGAGTTTTACAATATAGGATGCGATATCAGAGGGGCTTTGAATCTTTGATTAATAGCTGCTATAGAAGGCCGTGGCTGGGGCGACAGATGTTCGATGCGCACGGAAATTCTTGAATAGCTTGTGGCTATTGTGCAATTGATAGCCGTTAAAAATTCGAGCGAGCGAGCGAGCGTCGCTAAATTCAAAACCTGCCTGACAGAAATAATGCTTTTGAGTTAAAATGTTATTTGCTAATTTACTTAATTATAGACAGAAACAGAACATGTGAATTTTTAAGCTGTTAATTAACTTGTAATGTTTGTATGTTTGTTTAGGTCAAATCTTGCAAGCTGAATTAGAAACACTTCCTCTTATCCTACGGAGCTGAATTTTTGGACGTTGATTCAGTTCCGATAACAATGCGTTTATATGGTAAGCATGACCAGAAACGACAACAAGGAACAGCTCCAGATAAAATAACTCTTCAATGGTCAACAGCACCGACACGAAATTTTGTGTACGCATTATACTATGATAGCCTGTTTGAAGGTTTACCATGACATGGCTGCTGACTAGGGAACTACTCGACCGTTAACAGCATAGACACGAAATGTTGTATACGCATTTAATTGTGATAGCCCGTTCTAAGTTTCATCATGATATGGCTACTGCATAAAAGTTTTTTATAACACTAAAACTGTCAATATGTCATTGTCAGGTATTGCGAAGCAGTTTTCAGTGTTGGATAGCTTAGGGTTTGACTTAAAAACTGGGGTACTTAGTATCTCAATCAAATGAGTAGAAGCTGAGCAATCGATAAAAATATTTTTGACGGCTGAAGAAATGTTGGTAATTGGTATTTTAGCTTTCCCCATTAATGGGGACAGCGGGAAATGAATAAAATAATTAAAAATAGTTCCCATTGTCCCCACTACCCTGTCCCCATCAATGGGGAAAACGGGAATTGAATTAAAATGTGAAAATAGTTAGGTCCTGGTATAGCACATAGAGCACTATTAACCTAGAGAAATGACCACGCGGGCATCAGGTAGTTTAGAATATTCTACTTGTTTAAAAATTGTTAAGTGCGTGGTGGTGGGACGCAACGTTTTTTACTGCGTCAATCGCACGTTGCATCTAATAATTGCTGCGATTTGCGCACAAATCAATATTGCGTTACTGCTTGTCAAGTACATCCGTGGCTTTTATGACTGTTTTTGTTGCAGACGCTGGACTTCGACAGAGATGGCTTGACGAAGTTAAAGAAGGCAATCAAGGCGATACACAACTCCGGAAATGGTAAGTTATACCGTTCAGAATCTGATACATAAAAATCAACAAAAGTATCAAAGATAAACCAATAATAATAATATTTTAGCTTTGTTCTCATTTCTCAACCGATCTAGACGAAACTTGGTATCAGGTTAAACAAATTTTTTAATCATCGGGGATTTTTATTGGGGGTACTTCCCCCAAAAACGGGGCTACTAAATATCTCAGTCATATTAGGTTCGATGGTTCTTTTTTTATTTGAAAAGTAGTAACTTTAAATTGACCTCATAAAAATTTGGTGAAGATCTGATGAGGATCTTCGGAGTGCTGATCAGAATAGCTCCTCAAAATGCAGTAAATTGCTCACTTTTAGATTTCTACCAGTGGAATCGGCCCTTTACCTACTAGGTAGGGATTGATAGAGCACATTGGTTATTAATGTCAGTTTTACAATAAGGCGCTACTGTGCACCGCTAGATTGTTTGCAAAAAAGGTTGTGCGCGCGAGATCTAATAACTATTACTAGTTATATTACTGGTTATTATTACTAGTGGCTTTGTGAGCCACTAGTAATAATAATGTTTTAGCTCATAGTATGTCATATAAAAACCTAGATATTGTTATTTATTAAATAAATAAGTACAAAAGGA
Source organism: Alsophila aescularia (assembly GCA_946251855.1). Taxonomy (NCBI): domain Eukaryota; kingdom Metazoa; phylum Arthropoda; class Insecta; order Lepidoptera; family Geometridae; genus Alsophila; species Alsophila aescularia. Next base: position 19,614,425 of record OX276377.1, on the reverse strand, counting down.
AAATTATAGGAAAACCACAATTATTAATTTTATTAAAATAGTCGTTATCTACTGGTCCATAATATATTTCACTGTCAAAATGCGCAGCTGTTTGTGATATGTATGTACGTATATTGTGGCTTGTTGTCTGTTGTTACATAATATATAAGCGTATACAAAGATTACCTGCCTATATCTCGCGACATAACTCGTCTAAGGCAGAATATTTTGAACCCCCCCAACTCTCAAATAGAGAGGGGTGCTATAAGAACAGGGCGTGTATGTATCATTGTATCACTGTCTGTCTGTGGCAACATAGCTCCCAAACGAAAGGACCGATTTTGATGCGGTTTTTCATGTTTGAAACCTGATGTGATCGAGATGCTTCTTAGCTATAATGGGGGGTCGGGGGTTATACAAATGTTTAATTTGTGCTTGTCTCTGAATAAGTTCTAGTTTGCACATGTGTCTTTCTTTCATTACTACGGACCGTCTCTAAGCGCCAAGTGACTCTCTAGCTAAGCCTACGAAATGTAATCCGCCTGATGATGTGATAGGTACAAAGCGTGCGTATACGAAACAGGCGCTTTACGACCCTTAATCACATTGGTCTGTCTATTTGTATTCCTTCCCATCTCTCTAGCCGCATTATCCTGGCGACAGAGGAACGAGCCCATACTAAAATAGTATCAGTAAAGGAAGTATACGGCATGAATAGACTAGGGCAAAAATAGATGTTATATCCGATGCATGTTCAGGCGACAGTCTATAGAAATTCTCTTTAAATGTTAATACGTTATCTTACGCTCACCTTAAACTCCTGGCTGACATAAGTCTTCTTAACTTATAATATTGAAAACTTCATTTCGAGATTTCACAATTACCCCGCTAAATGAGGATAAAGGTAAAATTACATCACAAGATTGATCACAAGCTTGAGAAAGGTTCCCCAATCTCCGCTTCACTGGTAATATCTTTCGTTAACGTCATTTATTTATGGTAATAACTAGTTCAAAAGCTAAAAAAACACGCCTGCCCTGCCAATAAAGAACTTATGCCAATAAATTATATACTTTCGGAATGTGTTTATCAAGGCCTTCAATTAGATACCCATATCGTAAAATTCGAAGAAAAAATATTTCGCATTTGAAAAAGGAGCTATACTTCAGCCATATTGTTTTTTTTTTCAAAATTATTACTCGGGGGATGTAAGGACTGTAACGATATCCTATACGTCTAAATCTGTTTAGACATATAAAAGTTATGGTGGAATAATGAAACTCACATACATACAAACATACATGAATCCTAAAAATTCAAATTCAAATTATATTTATTTGTAAGAATATTGTGTTAATAAGATGTTCATGGTTAGTAAAGTGCAATATTCTACCGTTTCCGGTGTACAAAGTATTATGCATGCAGGCCATTTAGGTAAGTTCTATAAATTATATAAAATTATGAAGTGATTTTTCACGATGATCAAAATTTACTTTAAAATTAAATTAATAAAATAAAACAGTTACAATTATTAAAATGACAAAACATAAAATTAATACTAAAAGAAACGTCAAAAAAAACTCATTAATAATATAAAACAAACAATTGAATGTCAAAAATATACCTATTTGAATCGTTATGATCCTTAAAAAATTGTCATATTAGGACTTGATTTAAAAAATATTATAGTTACCTAATTAAAATAAATTATTGTCTTACAATTCTATTTGCCCTCCAAAAATTTAGTGACGCTGTAAAAACACTTAGATAAAAGGTAATTCATAAGTTTGGTTTTAAACATTTGAAGGGTTAACTCTTTATAGCTGACAGCCAGCTTATTATAAACTCTAATTGCCATGCAATACACATTGTCACAAAATACTTTTAACCGTTGTTTTGGGACATGCAACTTAAATTTTAACCGGTTATTTCTCCTGGCTGCAACATCATTATGTTTATCAAAAAGTGTGTGGTATTGATGAACAAAAACACATATTTCGTAAATATATAGAGACGGTAGTAGTAAGATACCTATTGATTGAAATAAAGGTTTGCAACTGTCTGAAAATTCTGCTCCACATAGGGCTCTAACGCACTTTTTTTGACCTCTAAAAGCTCTAATCAACGCCTAATAATCTAATCTTTATTTTAGGTCAACGGAATTACCCCAAATTATAATGCCATAACGCAGGATCGAGGAGACGTAGCCGTGGTAAGCGCATAATGCAGCTTCCCTAGAAGCAACTTGTCTTACCCGATTAAGGACATACACAAAACGATCCAATTTACCACATAAGCTGTTAATATGTCCTTTCCAATTACAGTTTTTGTCAAATGTATTACCTAGGAAAATAGTGGAATCAACTTCTTCTACAACAGCGCCGTCATATGTAACATTAAGCTCTACTGGGTTTACTATTGTAAGTTTGAAATTGAATCATTTTTGTTTTACCAATGTAAATTATGTTAACATGTAAATTATTTTGCTTCAACCAACTTATGACACTATTTAGTGTTTTATTAATATCTTCTTCAAAATTAGCCAGATCCCTACCTTCAACAACTACGGTTGTATCATCTGCGTAAAGGACGCATTTGTGTTTAGTAACATCAGGCAAGTCGTTGATGTACAAGATGAATAAAAGGGGCCCCAAAATACTATCTTGGGGGACTCCACATTTATTCTCTTTAAATTGGGATCTGCTGGTGACTTTGTTAGGGCCAGAAAAACTCGAGATTTCTACGCATTGAAAGCGGAGACTGAGGTAGCTTTCCAGCCATTCTAACGCTTTGCCTCGAATACCATATTTTTCGAGTTTGTGCAGTAATAGTTTATGGTCAACATAATCGAATGCCTTCGACATGTCAAGAAAGATGGAAGCAATGGGAATTTTGTTATCTAAGCATTCTGTGACAAACTTCGTGAGCATAAAACATGCCGAAGCAGTAAAAATATTTTTTCTAAAACCGAATTGTTCAGATTTAAGAATGTCATGTATAGAAATAAAATTATAAATTTTCAAGTGCATCACTTTTTCAAATATCTTTGATAATACAGGAATGAGAGTTATAGGACGGTAGTTATTCATGTTGAGCTTGTCACCTTTCTTAAATAGTGGCTTTACTAATGAGTACTTTAGATTAGTAGGAAACTCACCATTTGTCAATGATAGATTTACAATGTGACTAAGAGGTTCTGAAACAGATACAGCGCATAGTTTCAGCATTTTAGTGTTGATATCATCATATCCAGTAGAGTTTGTGTTTCTAAGACTAAAAATTATTTTAAAAATGACATCTGGTGCAGTTGGGGTCAAATAAATGGTTTTTATATTATTAGGTATTGCATATAAATACTTAAATTTATGAGCACTTTGCGAGTTATGTGTCGAATTGGTCAAATTAATAAAGAAATTATTAAAATATTCTGCAATCTGATCTGCTTCAATACAAATGTCATTGTTTACTTTAATTGATTCTATTCCTTGAGATAAGTCATTTGATTATTTTTTTTTTTTATGATTTTCCAAGAGGCTTTACATCGATTTTTGGCTTATATTTAGCTGTATATTTAGTTTTATATATTCTGATCTCTGGGCGTGAATTATACACTTTTTCAAAATTTTATTATAGTCTTTATAGAGTTTTTTGGTTTCATATTTATTAGATGATGATAGGCTGTAATTAAGATATAAACAGCGTTTATTAATGGCTGACTTTTTAAGTCCTTTAGTTATCCATTTATTTTTAATAGGCTTATAAGTAATTTTCACTTTAATAACAGGGAAGCAAAGATTATAGAAAAGGGATAATAGTTCATAAAAACAATCAAACGCATCATTGACATCTTCTTTCTCGTAAACTTCTGCAAAAGATAATGATGACATGGATGTCACAAATTTCCTAATATTGTCCTTGGCAAAATCTCTTCTTTTAAGAAACCAAAATTGGTAAGCCTTTCTTGTTACGTCACATTTAACATCAAAAGTTAAAGTTTGTGCTGTTTCGTGGTCCGATAATGCTAAGTAATGAATTTTGCATGTTACTTGGGATAAGTTACTTGCAATTAAGTCTATACAAGAGTTTTTCCTTGTTGGTTTATTGACGTGAATGACTACATTATTATTTTTAAGTACGGATTCCAGATATTTAGTGTTATTATTTTTAATGAGTACATTTAAATTCCAGTCGCCACATAAGATAATTTGTTTGTTACTTTTTTTCACTAACTTTTTTAGCAGTTCGTTAAGTTTTTTGATAAAAATAGACACATTCGAATTAGGTATTTTGTAAATACATATAACATACAGTTGTAACGACATAATTTCAGTGGCAGAATATTCAAAATTATACAACACAGGTTCAACTTAATGGCTTACAATCTAGTTCCCTTTTTACTAGAATGCACGAACCCCCTCTTAGTTGATGTGGCCTAGAGAAAGAAGATACTAACTTATAATTTTTTAAGGTGAGATTGGTTTCCGTACCTTTTTTCATAAAAGTTTCAGTAAAACATAATATGTCCACATCAGTGCCTTTGCCTATAAAACATTACAATCTTTTTTTTTGAGCAGTCGTGTAATAAGCTCAAATGAAATTACTTATGTCTTTCACATCATAGTAAGTTAATATTTTGTCGCTTAATTTCCTTTCAAGATTAACTTCATTGAAAAAAATAGAGAAAGAAGATTTATAACGAGTTTCGATTACTATAATTTAGGCTCAATTTATGTTATAGAAAGCTCATTACCTCGACACGTGTCTATTTATATTTTCTTTAGCGAAAAGATTCCAAGAACAGCATGTTTCATACGAGCATTTGAAAGTTTCCTATTTCATTTTGATGTCGAGGTTCTCGCGCGCCGCGCCTTAGGGAAGCATGGTAGCATCTTTAATTCAAAACTATTGATTGCTTTTGTTGTGCAGTGCATTGCGCCTTTCCACATCTGCATTGTTCGCGAAGCTATGAAGAACCATTGTTCTGGACATAGTGTTACATGCAGACACATTTGAACATCCATACCAATATATAAAAGTAAAACGTTGTCTGTCTGTTGTTTGTTTGGGGAGATTTCACGCGATAACGGCTGGACGGATTTTGATGAAATTTAGAATGGAGACAGCTTATGCCCTGGAATAAAACATAGGATACTTTTATCCCGAAAATTGAAAGATTCCGCGGGGAAACTGGAAAATGTTGATTACTCACTGTAAGGAACGGTTGCAATCACAGAATGTTCTGTGGTTGCCATGGAAATGAAATAACAAGTCTGTCAAAAAACATCAAGAGTATTGGTGCTATACCTACTTTTGCATTGGTTTTTAATATCCTAGAAGAACATAGGATGCTTTTTTTCGTGATAAACAGTAGTCCGCGCATACCAAGTCGCGGGCGGGAAAACTAGTAAGCTATAATCTACAAAATATCAGAATTATTATTAACTAGTTTGTGTAACTATTAGTTATTCTGCTTTATCAGTAAGCTACCTTATAGTACTCCTTCATATATTTATATAACCAAAGTGAAATCTGTACATGAAAGAATATAATTTGTAGAATTTTTGCCTGTCCGTCTATATGTGATTTCATCACGCAAACACCGTTGGATAGATTTGATGCCGTTTGCTGAACTGTATTCCTTAGTCCTGCGGAGGTTTATATCTTTGTTTTATCAAAATCTGTTCTGATCAGACTATTGCTGATAAGGGTTCCTAAATATTTGAATGAGGTTTTTTTCTTTTGGCCATTGTTTTTGTTTTGTTGACGCTAATTTTTAAATAATATTACTAAATTGAATTTAACCACTTAAAAAATAAATACGGTGTTAAATCCAAATAATGTTCTTCACATTTGTAGCATAATTATAATATTTTATATTCGTGAAAAAAACTATTAAGTCGGTAGTTTATAATAATTATAACGCTGTTTTTTTACTTTCCACTTGAATATCATCCAGGTATACTAAATTAATAATTATACAGGATTGTTCATTTACTTTCAACAAAAGTCAGATATAGGTTCTACTGGTATAGCTCCGGTCTATCTGAATTCTGAACACAGAACCGGCTTCGACGAAGAAAGGCCGTTCAACTCGCTGAACTAGAATGACCCAAATATCACAACGAATAATACTAGATTGTGGACATACGAGTAGGTACGCTGAAGTAAGACTTGTGTAAACATTAGTCAAATTGCTATAACCTTAAACCCGATTGATTTATGATAAGTTGAATGACATGATAATGTAATTAAACCACTTTCTTTCGAAGACCAGTATTTGCAAAAGTCGTTAGATTCTAGTTTGGATTCCAGTTTAGAAGTGGTTTGACCTACAACTTAATCGACCTCTTCACGCCAAAATGTTCGTTTTTAGTTTCCTTCCATGTTTGTAGATAAAATGTCACTAAAATTGCATCTCGAATAAAAAGCTCTTCTAGCAGTCTGGAACATCAAAACTTGCTTTATATGAGATCGTGTTGTACCTCTTCCATATTAGGTCTTTTTGATCGGGGGCGAAAATGTTACAGAATAAGAACAAATATAAAGGGATATGAAATGCAATTTCTCGCGAGACGTCTAGTCATGGGAATAAATAGTATTTTAGTATCTAAATTGTTACCTCCAGAACACGCCATATTCTATTCCATTTATTACGATTTTTCCATTTTTTTCGCGGGATGCCTGGCATATATGTGAAACATTCAATATCGCCGAGCTGAGGCGGAAAGAGCCGACGGGCTACGCCCCTGCCGTGGTGATCGATCGCCACGCTAAGAATCGGCCTTAATCCCGTAACGCGCCATTAGATGTTTCACATCAAAAAACCATAAATTGCTTAATATGTATTGAAATATAAAACGGCGTGTCGCGGTGTCCGTTCGCAAATGAATTTCCCTTCATGTTCGAGTTGTCAAGGAAAGTAGGTCGAACGTCTGGTTTCGCTTGCAAACGTGTATCGCAGCCAGGCCAGGCATATACGATTATTGTTTCCAACCTCAGGTCAGGTCTGAATATACCTACATAGGCAATTAGGAATCTGTGACAGGGGTAAATTGGCTCACACCTGCCTGCGCCCCTTGCGAATGGGAAGCGAGCGTGATTTATTTGAATTGAAGCTTCGTTCGTTCGTGAGATTCTTTTTCACGGCTGCATTATTCGGGAATGTCTGTTCACTTCAAGAATATCCTAATAGACTGAAATATGCATTTGCAAAACTTTGAAATCACAAAATATATTTAAATTTTATTTTCATGACTGCCCAAAACAAGGAGTGTAATGTTTTTAGGATTCATGTATGTAAGTTTCTTTATTCCACCATATCTTCCATAAGTTTTAAATGCCTGAACAGATTTAGACGTATGGGGTATCGTTAGAATCCATACATCCCCCCGAGTAAAACAGTTTTTTATTGAAAAAAAAAAAAAAAAAAAAAAAAACACTTTTACAATATGGGTATCAAACTAAAGGTCTTGATAGGCACATTCCGACAGTATATAATTTATTGGCATAAGTTCTTTTTTGGCAGGGCAGACGTGTTTTTTTTTTAGCTTTTAAGCTAGTTATTTTTACATTTATTTCAAATCTGGAATAACGCACTAATATTTTAAAGATCAACAGTGTTTCTACAATAGCAGTAACATTATCAGATTTCTTCCCTATTTGGAACGTCATTTGCTCTCCAATTAGCCACGCCTATCGACCGCTTGAATTATAAATGATCCTTGTTTTTCCTAAGTAGAACAGCAGGTTCTGCGCAAAGCAATTCCATCGCGTGCTAGGGTTTGTTTATAGCGGCTGCGAGTCGCCGAACCGCTCGAAACTGGTCGCGCAGGTCGCCGCGCGGGCGCAGCTGGCAAGGTCGTATGGTGCGCGCACGCGCCTGCAAAAACAACCAATCGGGCTCGCCGGCATTCCAGCACAATGATGCAGTGTTTAGGAAACAACCGCTTTAGGTATTGTCTGCGAAATCATTCACCCATTTAGCTTTCAAGCATTTCCAGATTCGCAGACGTTCATGAAATCTTAAAACGGATCTTGGATTGGTTCCAAAGGCTTTTAGCGTTTGGTTTAAAATACATTTTGTCTCCGTTTGTATTTTTCCCTACTGCGGAAGGTTATATTTTTGGGTTGTATGTACGAGTAAGTGGATATGTTTATACTCGTATGAACCTTTGGCGCGTCCTGCAGCCTAAACGGCTTGATGGATTTTAATAAATGAAGTATCAATGGATTCGTCTTAATCACTTAATCACTAGAGTGACATAGGATATATTAGGAAGTGTCAAGAAGACTAACATCTACTATTATTTATTCTGTGTTAATATGGCGGCTTACAGCTGCCATATTGTATATCCGGACGGAACAAAAAATTACCAAAACCTATCGAGTGCGGTATCAAAATTAAGGATCTATGTAACTATTTTATCTAAACAGTAGCAATTGTCTTTCAAGCGTCTTACAAAATTTTAAATGTTAGATTGTTTTCGTAATGTACGACTGAATCTTATATTTCAAAATCGAGAATCTACAGCTTGTTTGTCTCTTTTTAGTGTTCGCAGTTTTGTGTTTTTTGTTTATATTAATACGATGCCTACTGAAAGTTAACATACATCATGCACAACTAATATCTTTCGAAAGATAAAATAGCAGTAAAATTCGTATAGCTAGCGGCACGTAAGTCTAGCGGTGAACGAAACGTGGCGGGGATCTTGGCACAGTCAGTTTTCGGGATAAAAAGTATTCATCATTTTAACACATTATATATACTTTGACTGTGCCACGATCCCCGCCACGTTTCGTTCACCGCTAGACTTACGTGCCGCTAGGTATAGCTGGCGTGGTTGCCATGTACCAATAAAACACAAAAACCCGCTTAACAACCTATAAGTCTATAAATGTTTCTAATCAACCTTGACATTGAATGTAAACAAAACGCAAAAACAGGCGTAAACTTGTATACTATGCGAAACACGAAGCTTCAACCCATTGTTTAGACAAAGAAAAAGTGTTAACAGTAAACCGTAACCTTCCCACCAGTGTTTTAATTAGTAACGTTATCACATAACACGGAAACACTTTCTTTGTGGTAAAACTTTTGAGTTTGGTGCGTCCAGTTTTGATGAAAGCCCTGAGAGGACGCGCAGACAATGTTAAGTAGAAGGCGAGAAGAGAAAATGAAAGGCGTTAGGTTGTTCTTCGCCATTTAATATTCAGAAAGCGTTGGCGGGATCGAGCAGTCTACTAGGAAAATGTGGGCCGTGACACGGATCTCCAAGACTCTTTCAATGCTGGTTCGGTGGTTCTATTTGAGTGCTTATTTTTAAACTCAAATCTCGTCCAGAACCCTCCCTACAATATCGATGAATGGATGCTATTTAAATATGAATAGCTTCCCGGCCCGACTAACTTTAGAAACATCACAACAACTTCAGATGTAAATGGAATTGTTTGGACCGCTAACCAATTGCTGGGTCTTGAAGTTTTCTTTGGAGCGAGTTTTGAATTAGGAATAAGTTAATAGCGAGTAAATTAGAGATACTTGGAAAAATTAACTTCAATGATCGAGCGAGCGCGAAACGCGAGCGAAGCGTACGTAGGAGAGGGGGGGGGGGGGGACTTTCTGGGGCTTACTGAACATCTCCACCTTATTAGATCCGATTTCGATGTTTTTTTTTATTTGTAAGGTAGTTTCTTTAAGTTTGTCTCATACAAATTTGGTGAAGATCTGATGAGGATCTTCGGCGTGTTGAGCAGAATAGCTCCTCTCAGTGGAATCAGCCCATTACTTACTAGGGCTTGATGGAGCACCTTTTCAATAAGGTGTTACTGTTGCGCTGCTGTGCACCGCTAGATTGTTTGCAAAAACGTTTGTGCTCAAGAGGTCTACAGCTCACAGAGTCACTAGTTAATTTAGAATCAACATGAAACGCAAACAGTTTTTTAATCGTAGGTAATGTTGAATGAAACTCCAAAGGTCCTTAGCTATCGAAGGCCAGAAGTAGAGCAGAATATAGGCTATATTATGTAGAGCGTCGTTTCTCCCGACCGAGTTAATCCGAGTCGGAAACTAATTAAATATCCGGCAGCTCAAGAAAGACAAGATAAAGTGCTTCCTCGTTGTGTAGCTAGACAACTTTGTAAGGGATGCAATTTAATAGTAAAGTAATAGACACTTTAAAATGTCTTCGCGACATTAATTATACGGCTAAACCTATGAATCTTTATACTTAAGGTGCGGGTTCTGTTCATCAGCTCTTATTACTTAACCTCAGCTCCTGACATATCTGTATAAATAACGAGCCGGAAATTGTAATTCTCGCCAGCAGCGGTGACTAAGTAAAATTGTCGGGAGAGACCATGAGGTCATACCAAACAATCTTTCTTAGTTCTTAAAATTTTGCTTACTGCCTATTTTTGGAGACTTAGCCTTATCAGCGGAAGTGCATGAGATGATGAATTGCAATATGGAAAGCGCAATGTGGATGTGGACCTAATTTCCCTTATCCAAGTAGCTTGAAATGAACGCTACTTGGAGAAGGGAAATTAGGTTTAACAAAAATAGCTTTTGTAACAAGAAATCTTATTATAAAAATACAACCCGACTGCGAACAAAATTATTGAACACGAGCTGATCGCCTGCAAAAATAATCACACTAACATAATAAAGGCAAAAGTATGTATGATAGGGTGTGTGTGAGTGTTGTGTATGTTTGTTACTTCTTCACGCCTTACGAATTTGGATGAAATTTGTTAGGGGGGTAGCTTATAACCTGGATTAACATATAGATAGGCTACTTTTTATCCCGGATAAATGTATCGTTCCTGAGGGACGCGGGTGAAACTGCGGGGCGGAGTTAGTATTTATATGAATTTATTGTTTCTTTTCTACTTACATATTTTACTTTACTTTAATAGTTGCAATTACAACATTAGACTGTTAACATTAACTTGTATAATCTTAAATTGAATATTTTGCATGGAGCTTAAAAGAAAATTGCTACTGTTAAGTTATAAGAATTATATATTTTTGAAATGCTCTTTTAAAGACCTGTAACTTGATACCTCACTCGATAGGTTTTGGTCATTTTTTGTTCCGTCGGAAATACAATATGGCAGCTGTAAGCCGCCATACTGGTTTTCTTGACACTTCATATATTCCTATAGCAGCACTCTCGTGATGAAGACGAATCCAATGATACCTCATTTATCAAAATCCATCAAGCCATTTAGGCTGTAGGACACGCCTAAGAAACGTACAAACATACATACAACCCAAACACATAAGTTTTTTGCTATTGAACTTAGTTGTTCTGTAAAAACTGAATACCTAAGTTCATAGTAAAAATAACAATAAGTATTTTTTTGTTTTGTTTGCAGCCCACGTGGATAATGAAATGTATCTGTCGCGGGCACTGGAGCGGCTTGGTGGGAACGCGCTCAGCAAGGATTCGGAACCAGACATCGGCGCAGCGTTCTTCAAGTTCGCTGTCGTCACCAAGGAACTGTCGGCTCTTATGAAGACGCTGGTAAGATTACATTATTCTTAAAAATAAATAAAATAAAAAAACGCTATTGAGGTGTTTTCCAACGAAGCTATTTTAATGGAAACAGCTTATTGTGTAAGGTAGGACGTTAACTAACACGAGAGAAAAGAGAAAACACAACTTGGTCACGTATCGTCCACTACAGAGTTCTTGTAAGCCTCGATTCGGGTTCCAGTAACCTCGAGTTCATGTCTGTTCACATCCATCGATTACTTATCTTTCGCGAAATAACAAGTTTTCTGATTAGACCTCATCTTCAATCTCTTTGTACATGATCATCGTAATTAACTTCGAAGCCATATGTTTTTGTCTTAGCAAGTTCCGAAGTTTTTTGATTGTCTGTCCTCAGGGCCTTATTCTTTGACTTATTGTAGAGATTATTTATATTACCACGGAGATACAATTTATAAGAATGTGATGTTGCGTACGTCCGAGATTATTTAGATAGTGATAGATTGTTTGATGTTCACGTGAAAATGTCCGATCTTCCCCTTACAGAAAGCGGTGCAAAATTCCAAAATAGCGTGCTTTAAAATATTACCAGTTACTGTTGAGTACTTACATGCTGTGGCACCAGCGCATGGCCTACTTTATGTGTTGTTTGCACGAATCGGTAACTAATACGGCCATTGACCGACATACAATTGTGCAAAACTAAACGTACCCGTAACGTTACCGTATAGATTTCGCCGGTAGATAGCGTAGTGCGTCGTTTAATTAACTGTCTAGCCTTTTGATTGAATGGTGCCATTCAACTAACGGCCTGAATGATATTCATCCATTCAATCAAACAGCTAGGCTTGGATCGATCACGTTTAACTACTTGTCTAGACTATTTATTTAAATTTAGTTCCACTTTCTGCCACCTGGCGCTGAAGTCCATACACTGTCAATATACGTAGTATCGCTACTTAGTCTGTGGTCAATATGGCGTCGGCATGCGTTTATATTGTTGGAGATTCTCACAGTTTGATTGCGTTTATTTAAAATATAGTACAATGTCAGTGTTGTGACAATAATAATGTGAATTTAGCGTGGCTCGTCTGTATGCAAACTACTATGTTTATTAGAATTGCGCCTAAAAAACTAGGTTGGTTAGTTAGGTTGAACATGAAAACTGTTTAGAAACATTGATTTGTTTGCAAACTACTATGTTTGATACAATTGCGTCTTTTATTGTCACATGGTCACCCTGTTGTATGAATTCCCTAAGCAATCAGCCAGCCAGTTCGTTTAATGTAATAGGTACGGCTGAATATCATTCAGGCCGTTAGTTGAATGACACCATTCAATCAAAAGCCTAGGCAGTTAATTAAACGTCTGATTAAGTTACTGCCTGCTACATAGACACTGGAAATTCCGATTAATCGCATATCCACTGACTATTGCTGCGAATCTCAATTGGCTCATAAAAATAAGTCTTCAAAGCTTCTTTTTAAAAAACTCTGCTCGTTTTATATTCCATTTTTGCCATAACTGACACCAAGATAATATAACTGTAACCATTTAAGTCTTTATCAAATTCATTTGCTTAATCGATTGAATTGAAACAACTACCGAACATGCCTCGTATGTTCTGGGTTCCGTTCTTCAATACCCTATCCCAGTTAGATAATCTGTGATGATGTATTTTATCACGATTGTACAAACTTTAACTAAATGCGTAATGTGAAATAACAGGAATGCTTAATAAATGATAAAGTGTAAACAGGAGGAAAATACGTAAAGTTAAAAATGAAAATAAGCACGTGGAAAATGTAATAACTTGAAATACTTTGAATTTGAGGTACCCATGACTTCTTATTATAGTCATCTAGAAACAGAGAAACATTTAGGGGTACCTACCTACTAAAACCTAATTTCCGCTACACTGTGACTAGAAAGCTAAAACAGAAGTTGTCAAAAAGTTATTGAAATTGACAAAATACGCATGTAAGATAACAGACAAGGTACTTCCAATAGTTCTAGGAAGCTGACTTACTGCAGTTTATTTGTTCCGACAGAATAATTTTATGTACCTTACAGATGCTTTAGCTTTCTACTACATTTTCCTCTGTTTCTTGCTGATCATCATCAGGATCTCAATAAGTCACATCCTATAACCATCTCGAGAAAATGATCTGTCAAACAAAACAACAAAATCGAACGAAGGTGCTAACGGAACGGTCAAACACACGCGAAAAAACCTTCCAGAAAATGTGAATCGGCCCTTTTAATATCCTATTGAAGATAAATGAAATTAAACGGGCGCTTCTGACTTCTCTCATTCCGTTCCCCAACGCCTCAAACCAATCAAAATCTGTTGCGAACCGCCACCGGATATTAACACTATCGAGGGCGCCCTCTGCGGATGTCTCGCGGCCATCTTTTATTGCGAGACGGATGGAACACAAATTGGTATCTTCTATTTCAATATGGCTTAGGACTCAATCGCCCTAAGGAAGAGGAATATCTAACGATTTGTGGAATAGTGTCTGGTAGTTAATAGCCATAAGGACGTGGGCGTCGTCTTGCGATTAGGATTTGAGACAGAAACCAATATTAATTGGCACTAGAACCAGATGCAATAGGCTCGTTCTTACAGGCAAAATACATCAATATCACTTTATCTTTTCGCACTTGAAGTATTAAGATTAGAAACGGGTACATGGATGCTATTTGTAATGAGTTCCCTATATTTCGGCACTGTTGCAAGCGCCATGATCACGGATAACTGAAATTAATACAAACGGTATCCATGGTAAATATCCCGTTTCTAATGTTTATACTTCTAGTGTTTGTGGCCAAGTTAGTTTTAAACCATATATTACCTTTTCGCAGTTTATTTGTGTTTTTTTCGTACGAAATGAAAAGATATCTAATAGTTAGTATTTATTAGTATTGCTACTACGGTAATACTATTATTTATTCTGTGCTCCTACTCAGCTACAATGGTTAAAATACTATCCTAGCCCTTGCTATTTATGAGTACTTTCCAATGGATTTACCAAAAAAATACGGCGATATGGTTATAACTTAAGAAAAAAAAAACTGTCGAATTGAGAATATCCTCCATGTGGAAGTCGACTAAATGACAGAAGTATTTGAAGACCCCAAGGAAGTTATATGTACTTACGTACAATGGAACGATATCTTCAAAGAAAAAGCGGGGTATAGATTATTAGATTTAGAAAACGATTTAAAAATAAAAAAAGACAAGGAAGTTGAGCTATAGCTCTTGTTTTCTCTTTCTTATGTATAGTGCCAATCTCAGATGACACCAAATATTTCGTAAGACAAACAGGACAAGAACTTCTTTAATTTCCAGAATAGTATATAAAATCTCATCAGCCACCAAAGAGGATGTACTATGTAAATATATTAAGTACGTGACCTCTTTGTCTTAGCGATGATTATTTCGCAAGTTTATTTTAGTCTGTGCGAAAACTCTGAAATTTGCACGAGAGAGAAAGAGACTTCCGATCCAACGTATACTTCCTTGTCTCGCATTTTCTTTATAAATTACGTTTTCGGTGAGACCACTATTGTATATGAGAGATATCGTTCCAGTTGTACGTAAGTACATATAACTTAATTGGAAGACCTACTGATAATATTAATATTTAGTGAGAAAGGAATATAAATTGACATAAACTGCGAGAAAAACAGCCTCAAATTTTCTGCCTCGTTTGCTGAATAATGGAACGAATAGCCTTAAATGTTTGATCCTATTTTAATATTTTTTTCGTCGTCATTCGCTTGGAACGATTACGACATCGGAGAAAATATCAAATGGAATTTGTTTGGAAGTTCGTGATCAAAGACTGGTAATGAGTGACCCCGGAATCCATTAAGGGATTTATGAGACAGCGATAAACGTTGTCAGTTGTTCATTACACTAATAAGAGGGTGGGAGCGATTTCGTAGGTACCTAGATGCTTAGCTTATAGGCAAGCTATAGCATAATTATGCGAACAAGTCTGTTGGTAAAAACATAAATGAAACATAAGATGAATTACAGAGGAACAAATCAAGAAAGCCCTTTTCGAGAACCCGAATAAAGTGTTGTACAAGTCACAGAACACATATATCCTTATGTATATAACTAGCTGATGCCCGCGGCTTCGCACGAGTGGTCATTTCTCTAGGTTAAAAGTACTCTATCTATGTATTAGACAGGACCTAAAATACCAGTATACCAACATTTGATCAAAATTACTTCAGCCGTCAAAAAGGTTTTATCGGTTGCTCAGCTTTTGCTCATCGGATTGAGATACCAACTACGCCAGTTTTTAAGTCAAACCCTAAGCTATCCAACAGTGAAAACCGCATCGCAATCGGTCCAGTAGTTTTTAAGTGATGCGCGAACAAACATACAAACAGGCAGACACGAATTTTAAAAAGGTTATATTCTTGTTCTGTAGTTTATTTTAAGTAACCCAGACCTTTTTTTTTTATTATCTTTGTGTTATTTCGTTTCTATTGCCTTATTATAAGTATAGATTATATTCTTACATATATTGTGTACAGTGTACTGCTATTAAATCTATGTTTTGGCCAGAGATATGGTAATTAAGTGTTCTGCCTTCGGTTGAGATTGAGAATCCTAGAGTATCTACTTAAATCAGAACAATGAAACATAGGCCCGTATTAATAAATCGCTCTTGGTTGAGCTCTCAAGTGCGATATCAACTGATACGCTCTCAAGTTGTGATCAGCATCTTAAGATCGTCGCTGATTAATAAAGACATTTCAAGAGCATCTCAGATCATGTCGCTTTCAAGAGCCGCATCTCAAGATGCTACGTCACGAACCAGAACTTGAGAGCAAGATTGAATGAACTACGAATGAACGATTTATTTTCTCTAATGTAAGTTCGGTTTTTGCTCAATTAAGATATAACGTAAGGTTAAAAATTATTACTTCGATGTAGTTGAATTAAATTATATGCGATTATATTAAACGTAATGTTTATTTTCTACCTAATTATCATAACCTTACTTTAGTTTTTTTGTAGATAGGATGTAAACTATAATATTTGTCTATATTTTCAAAGTTACACTATCTATTAAAGAACTTAACGCAATTCATCAACGAATAACTATAATATAGGAAAATAAAAATTCGTTGATTAGCCATGCAGTGCAGTATTTCCAGCGCGTATCCTTAGGTTATGATTTCGGATCTTTTTAGACTTCAGCGAGTCCTCGCCAGGTTCTGATATCTACCAAATCTTCGTATCTTTTCGCAATTATGCCAAAGAAAATTTGTTTATTTCCAGAGGAATATAAAAATATTTTTATAATGATGGTTAATATAATTATAATTATCAAATTCTGACATAATATTTTTGAAATCCTTGATTCTAGCAACTGGCAATCATGCTCTCAAGTCTCGGATCGACTTTACTCAACATTCTGCATCTCAAAGCACATCGCAAGGGCGCTCTTGAGAGTCGAGATTGATTTATTATTAAACACTTACTCAGCTGATTACGGCATCTCAATCAACAGCTTAAGATATGTTTATTAATTAGATTAGCATCTTGAGATCGCTCTCAGTAGCGCTCTCAGTGTTGAGGTCGGTTTATTAATACGGCCCATAGAGTCTGCTTTTTTATGTGTAATAATGTATTTTTAGGTTCAATAAAGTATTATCTATCTATATAATAATTAATTCACCTATTTTTTCAATAGGCAGGTAATGATGGTATTCTCGATATGTTCAATCGACTTGTCCTTTTGTTGGACACATTTTCGAGAGCCATTTCAGCTTAACTCGGCACTTAGTATCAAATTTCAGAGTCGTTCATTTTGATCATCGTGCTATCTGTTTAACTTATACCAGACAGCTATACTCGTACCATTCTTTTGTGTGCTTGATATTTATGTGTCAGCTTTTCCTGTCTGTTTCATTTGCATAGCACGATCGTTAACATTGCTCATAAACTCATCCGTTTTCATCAAATAAACATGGGTCCAATATAGTCCGAAATCAGATTGCGTGCTTAATTTAGGTGTTATAATAAAAATATAAGTTCAAAAACTAAAACCCGACTAGGGGGAGTGCGCTTTACCTACTTGGTTAAAAACTGATAAATTTATATCGCACTCCTATGGCCCCAAAGATTTAAATTTCTAAAACGATTGAATATTCTTGCTTGTGACTTTTTAGTCCTGACCGTATCTGATTTCGTACTATATTAGACCATGTTTGTTTGATCAAAACGGCTATAATTAATAATTATATATTCGAAATGTGCTAATTAAGCCCTTTCTTTCATTTGACACCAAACACGGAAGCAAAGTTTTTTTTATTTCACTACTTTATGTCCTCTAGAAGGCGCCATATTCAATTTAATGTAACGTCACATAGCCTCTACCAGCGGACGATAAAAACGCTTCCAACGATACCTGATTTGTCAAATTATGATAAGTAGTTAAAAGTTATGAGGGAACAGAGGAACATACATACATACTCACCCACATACTTACATACAGGTTAAAATCATGACCCCTCTTTTTTGCTTCGCCGTACTCGGGTAAAAATCTTCTAATAATATACTTGCTGATGAGTTCACCGTTCACAACGTTTCTTGGAAAGGTTGAGCGATCCCGTCGAAAATCCCATTAACGACTGACGCAGTTACTGTACTGCGTGGGCGCAGCCGGCCAGCCGCAGATTTGCTTGTAAATGGGTCAGGGTGATGAGACCTGGCAAATGTTGCCAGGCGTGATATGCAATATGTATTATCCACGATAAACACGATAATTTTATTGGTAATTTGCTCATACCACCGGTTGACTCAAGTCCACTGACACATTTATTTAAGTGAACAGAAAATTATAAAGCTTTGCTTCTCAAACGTTTAAAGATTTTGTAATATCCTACCTGGTTTTAAATTTGTCATTTTTACAACATTCGCTTCACTAGGTTTGTCTACTGATGACAAATGTTTCACTGTAGCTAATTGACACTATTTGGCATCTATATCTATCCTTATAATAAAGCAATAGGAACGAAAAAGTCTGTACAAAGAAGATAATTAAAAAATAAATGGTCTAGGCTACATAAAATAAGCTACTGAACAAGAATATAACATTTTAAAAATTCGTGTCTGTCTGTCTGTTTGTTCGCGCATCACGTAAAAACTACTGGACCGATTACGATGGGGTTTTCGCTGTTGGATAGCATATGTTTTGACTTAAAAACTACTTTATATCTCAATCCGATGAGTAGAAGTCGAGCAATCGATAAAAATATTTTTGTCGGCTGAAGGTTTTTGATAAAATGTTGGTATATTGGTGTTTTAGGTTCTGGTACAAAGAGTACTTTTAACCTACAGAAATGACCACGCGTGCGAAGCCGCGGGCACCAGCTAGTATCAAATAAATCGACTGACAAATAAACAAAGACTTTAGAGAATGGTTTAATTTTGGCACTAAATTGCAACTAGATACAATCTTTTAACAATTTTGTGAAGATTTTCCTTAATATACAAATACTTAAACATTGTTTTTTTTCTGTTGGAACTTGGTAAAAACTTTATTGTATGGCAAAATACAAACAAAGAAAATTCCTAGTTTTAACAAGTAACGTGTCAATCACCTGGAAAGGATCAAACCATAAACTTTCAATTTAATTCCGATATCCAACGTTAATCCACCACCATCAATGATTCAAATTGGACCCTCATATCCAAGTCCATCTCCTGCCTCAATTAGTCTAATAACCGTTGTACCCTCGCCCTCGGCACCCACTTGTTACCCAAGGACAAATCTGTCCAATTCAACCTTACTTTGTACTTGTGAAGTTGTAACCTCGCCCTCGCCCCAAATATGCACTCCTTCACATAACACGAGCTGAGCTTTGAGCTTCCGGGAGTTCGCACTGCGCAGAATCCCTGACCTGCCCTTGACATGTTGCAATCCTTTGTCCTTCCAAGCTGCCAGCCAGCCACGGGATGCTCGGGATTTTTTATTTTGGTGCCCTACAAAGACCTTTACTCTTTTGTATTGATGGTGATTATTGTGTGAGGCATTTGACATGTTCAATGGTTTTATTGATAGTTAGAGGCTACTATCGGTTTCGCATTGTATAGTCTATTGGGGTCAAGCAATACTCCTGAAGTATATGTTTCCTAATTCTTAAGCAAAATTAACGTCTCGCGTTTAGCGTCATGGTTTTAGATTCGCCTCCGCTCAAAAATGAATAGTAAAGTTTAGTTTGCTTCCATCAGTTTGCGAAAACGATTAATTGCTTTTAGTTTTTGAAGAATCGCTTAAATCTTCATAAAACAGAAACTAGAGACAATGTAAATGATTCAGCAAAACTCAAAATTAACTTGGTGGTAGCATTAGTCAGCGAGTCGACAACGTTTCGCATGAGATACCCTGGAGTTCCTCGGTTCGTTTCCCTCCCCAAATTGTCTGTTGCAGCAGAGGTATACGGAGCTATGGTTAAACAGTGTTTTATTTATAATCCATTAAGAGAATGGTTTCCATTTTGTGAATGATATCTTAGTATAAATTAGTACTACGGTTATAGTTAAAATATTGACTAGATAGGTAATAGATTGCAGGTAACAGGTATCTGCTTGTGGGGGCTTGTCCAGCCTGCTTTCTTATTAGTCATTTGCATTTTTTTTATTATCGGTGTGATTATTGTGGGACGTCTCATTGGCACTTTTATCTTTTGAATTTACATTAACATTATTAATTATATTTATGATAATTTATGTTTTTATCTTTGTTCATGAGATTTTGTAAGTTTTGACTTATGAAAGTGCTATTATTTTGCCTATCTATACTTATAATAAAACTGTAACAGGTCCAATTCTGTACTTTGCAGATATTTTGTAAATATTTTTTGGAGGCTTTTCTATTTTCCTTACTGAAGCCAAAACTGTGTCATTTTTGTCTGTCTGTCTGTCTGTATCTTGGCTAGGCATCACGCCGAAACTATTGAATGAATTTAAATGATGGTATGATTTGAGTTCATACTACGAGATAGGACATAGGATACTTTTCATCCCGTAAAATTAAACGGTTCCCGCAGGATAGGGGTTGTCGTTGAAAGTTACTAAAAAAAACAGTTACCACTAGATATTTTGTAATTTTTTTTGGAGGCTTTTCTGTGTTCGTGCTGAAGCCAAAACTTTTTTTTTTGTGTTGTCTGTCTGTCTGTATCTTGGACGCACATCACGCTGAAACTGCTGAATGAATTCAAATGAAACTTGGCATGATTTGAGTTCATACCACAAGGTACGACATTGGATACTTTTTATACCGGTAAATTAAAGAGTCCCCTCAGAATATGGGTATTTTATTTCGAGTTGGTATTCATGTTTAACATTTATAATTACTTCCCTAGTTCACCTCTAGGATACTCAAGGAATCTTCTTCTTCCATCCCCGGTCCCGTTATTTGGGGTCGGGTCTCCTCACTTTTCTGCGCCAAGACAATCTGTCTTAGGTTGTCGGTTCTGGCAATTGGGCTTGCTTGAGGACTCTCTTTATATTTGACCACCAGGTCGATGGCGGGCGGCCTCTTCCTCTCTTCTGTTCCGGAAGGTTTAACGCAATTTGTACCACTTGATATTCGTTACGTCTTTTAACGTGTCCAAACCATCTGAGGCGGTTTTCGGTAATTTTATCCGTGATTGGTGCGACTTTAAAGCTGTCTCGTACATATTCATTACGAATTCTATCAAGCCTGGTTACACCTCCCGCCCACCTAAGCATCTTCACTTCGTTGGTATGGACCTTTTGTTCGTGCGTCTTCTTAATTGTCCAGCATTCAGATCCATACAACAACGCCGGACGAACTGCCGTTTTATAGACATAAAAACAAAGGGTAATTTTTTTTTTATGGGAATACGTGGATCGCACAATACACCTGTAAGTGACCGCCACTTTTGCCATGCACGCTGATCCTGTGAGTCACGTCAGCATCAACATTGGCATCTGTTGTGAGCATGGAGCCAAGATATTTGAACGTTTCTACACTGGGAATAGGTGTCGACCCAATGTAGATAGTTTCAGGTGTCACGTTTCCGCTGAAGGGGCATTTCAGTTTTGCTCCTACTGACCCTCAGGCCGTACTTTTCCAGAGCGTGCGTTCACGTATTTAGGAGTTCCTGCATATGTTTTGCGGTATCAGCAGCCAGAACAATGTCGTCGGCGTAAAGCATCGTCCACGGCAATGGAGACAATATATCCCTGGTGAGATAGTCCATCACCAGATTAAATAATAACGGACTGAGAGTAGATCCTTGATGTACGCCCACTTTGACCTCAAATGCTTTACTTACACCTGCTAGGCTTCGAACTCTCGCACTGGCATTGTTGTACATATCCCCGACAAGTTCAATATAATATTCTGGTACATTTTGGGCGCGAAGAGCCTGCCACACTAGCTTACGCGGTATTCGGTCGAAAGCTTTTTCAAGGTCAATATATGAAAGATGTATATCTTTGCTGTTTATCCTATATTTTTCCATCATGATTCTGATAGTCTGTATAGCGTCAGTGGTTGACCTGGATGCTGTGAAACCAAACTGATTTGGAGATATCGATGAGACGTTTATTGATGATTCTTTCCCATATTTTAAGCGTATCAGAGGTCAGTTTTATACCTTTGTAGTTTTCGCATTGCGCCACATTGCCCTTGTTTTTGTAAAAAGGTAGTAGATAGCTTCGACGCCATGACTCAGGAATTCGTTTGGTAGCCATGATGATATTAAACAGCTTAGTCAACCAGGTTACTGCTGTCGGGCCTAGACCTTTCCATAAGTCAGCTGGGATCTCGTCCGGCCCCGTAGCTTTTTGGTTTTTCATTTTAGCCACCGCACGCCTCACTTCCGTTATATCTACTTCGGGTATTGGTCCATGTGTAGGGTCACAGGGTACAGGATCTTCATTCGGGAATTCTTCATTAAGAAGTTGTTAATAATATTCGAACCATCTATCCTTAATTTGTGTATTGTCTGTTAATAATTTTTGGTCTTTACTTTTTATATATTTGTTAGCTTTTATGTCCAATGTGGCTCTGTGTCTACATTTTGCAATTTTAAGTACTTCGTTTGCAGTTTTAGCGTTTTCCAAATTATCGTAGAAGGCTTGATCACTATTTGCTCTCTCTACTGCTACACATTTCTTTGCATTTTTCTTCGCCTCTTTATATTGAACCTTGTCTTCATTAAGTCGCGAGCTTTGCCATTTCTTAAATAGATCTTTCTTAGTTAACAGAGTCTCCTTCACCTTATCGTTCCACCAGTTAGGATCCTTTCCGTTACCAAGAAGTCCTTTGGAGACTCCTAAAATATCTGCTGCTTTTGTTCTGCAGTATGTTTCAAACTTAGACCAAATATCTTCAGCGAATTCATAGTTTACTCCTATATCAGTTTCAAGATATTCCTTTATCACGACCCGTAGCGATTCTCATTTGGGGCCATCCAGATTTTTCCACTTAGTCCTTGGTGTTCTATCAACTATAGTTTTTATCGGCTTGGGCAGAACGTATACGGCAACTAGTAAGCGATATTGTGAAGTCAATGCCTCGCCGGGGATTACTTTGTAGTCTTTGAACTTTTGCTTGACAGCCAAGTCCGAGATGATAAAGTCTATTTGTGACGCTCGGCCTGCAGATTTATATGTAATTAGATGAACATCTAAAGTTCTTGTTTCTTTTGAAAGTTGGTATTTATCAAGGTTAACAAGTGTCTTGCTGCAAAGTCCAAGATTTCTTCACCTTGTTTATTAATTTCGTCCACACCAAACCCACCGTATGCGGTCCAACATGTAATATTTTTGGCCCCCACATGACCATTCAAATCCCCTCCAATAGTCTTATGTTCGTTTGGTGGTATGTCGTGAATGAGATCGTCCATGTCTTCCCAGAATTGCGCTTTCTCAGTCTCTGTGCAACCTGTCTGTGGAGCATATGCTGATATAATGTTGGTTATTTGCTGGTCATCCAAAGCTAATTTGACAGCAATTAGACGATCGCTCTTTCGTGTGATATTTATTATGCGGGTCTTGAAGTTATTATCCAAGATAATTGCCACTCCATTTCTTTTATTGTCCGTGCCGTGATATATGACCTGGTAGTCGTTCCCTATGTCTTTTGATTTTGAACCTTTCCACTTTGTTTCTTGTAGGCAGCAGACGTTAATGCACCTTTTATGTAAAATCTTGCTCAGTTCTTGACTCCTTCCCGTAAGAGACCCCAAGTTCCATGTTGCGAATCTTATTCTGTCAATATTCAAATGCGAATGTTTGTTCTTGTCCAAGTGATCGTCGCTTTGGGGGTACGCCCTAGCATTATTCGCATCATAGATCGCATTATTCGTATTTGCGTCGCTTACGGGGTACGCCCTAGTATTATTGCCCTTTTTCATTTTGTTGTACTTTCATGTGAGGAGAAAAGTGTATTGGCTATAAGTGTTTTACGGCCGGTTGCCACCTGACGCCAAGACAGTAACTCTTTTGAAGAGCTTAGGAGCCGCCGTTGGACCGAAGTCTCTTCCGCCGCCATCCCTACTACACCACCCTGCCTAATGGTGTATCTGTATCTACCTGTGTATCTACCTCAATATGCAAGGGCAGCTTTCCACTAGATTAGTGCTCCTTCCGCCTGTTCCGCCGTACCGATAAAGCAACACACAGCATTAATTTTTGTTTGTTTGTTTAATTTCCTATTTTTTCTCTTCTTGATAATGTTTAATGTTGTGTGTTGTCAGAAATAAATGTATTTTCTTTCTTTCTTTCTTTCAATTAGTACCAAAAAATCTGTTTAGGGAAGATATTAAAAAAAAACTAGGGTATTGAAATTAAGCTACTGAAAAAACATTTTTAAAATTCGTGTCTATCTGTTAGTCTGTTCACGCATCACGTAAAAACTACTGGACCGATTGGAATGCGGGTTTCACTGTTGGATTGCTTAGGGTTTGACTTAAAAACTGGTTTACTTACTATTTCAATCCGATGAGTAGAAGCCGAGCAATCGATAAAAACTTTTTGACGGCTGAAGGAATATTGTTTAAATGTTGGTATATATAGGTAATTTAGGTCTTGGAATATTAATAGAGTTCTTTTAAGCTAGAGAAATGGCCACGCGTGCGAAGCCGCGGGTACAGCTAGTTTACAATAAATACATCGACTTTGACTTCGAACCAACTGCAAAGCAGTCCAAGCTTACATACATAGTATCTAAAGTAATGTTTATAAGAAAATTCGTCTTTTACGTTAGTCCTTAGCAATGAATTGAACTAAGTGCTAGCAATTTTCTTGGAGCTTCTAAGTACCGTTTTAATATTGCATTTCGTTCTGCTCTGTCCTAAATATTAAATTCGTTTACCGGAATTCGGTCGTAACCGTTTTATGGTTCGCTCAACAGACATTTTGGCTAAAACAAACACGTTTGAGAAATTTGAGATTTGCTCGACATTCCGACTGCGATTGTGGAAGTAAATACCTAACAGATATCCAATTGTAAGTCACATCATGTCATTTTATTTCTGAAACAGTCAAACAATGGGTGCCTCACTGAGAGCAATCGGATTGTTAGGGATAAGTTTTGATGGCTTCATTAATTATTATGAATTACTAGTGACTCGCCCCGGCTTCGCGCGGTTAGCGCTCACTGTGTAATTTTTCTTACTTTTAGCGTTTTTATAACATTAAAAAAAAAATATTTTTGTTTCAAAATCTTTGGCATCAACTATCGTGGTGCTCTTTGACTATAGACAATTGCATTATTACCCACGTACTTGACAGACTAGTAATTATTTCGTTTCCATGGCAACATGGCATTTCTTACCTACTGGTTCAGAATATTATTCTGTGATCGAGGCTTACAGCGAATAAGCGACATTTTTGCTAATGTTTGATACCTTGGATTGCATTATTGCGGATTTCGTAGGGAAATCATATTTAAAAAAAAAACACAACCCATTTTACTCGCTGATATGTAGTTCAGTTTTTTTTGTTACAAACAAACAAGCATACAAAAAACCAAATCATTCCTCTTTATAATATTAGTGTAGATAGTACCAATCGCAACTTTAATGTTATATCTACATCCAATGGTATTTATATCTACCGGGAAACGGAAACATACATTATCCTCATCCAATGATTATGACACGGCAAACATGACGGATTTTGTAACAAACACATCGTTTCATAATTGTATGATTAACGTCGTTAACGTTCAGTTTTCTGGCATTTTGTTTTACCGTGCGAATTGCTATTAACATACAATAGTCGGGCATAACAGTCTCGCACGTGCCCATGATAAACGTAAACAATAATCATTATTACTTTAACATTTCATTAATCAAAAGCGTTCACACAGTAAAAACTGTGTTGACTTACGCCTCTGTTTACAACAATTTGTCTAGTAAAGCTATAATAATGATGTTGTTTTATTATTAAAAGTTTATATTTAACTTCACTTGTATGTATGTACGAGTATCTATGTATTTCTGTCTTTGGAATCTTGTAATTCAAATTTCGAGACAAAGCAATAAAAAAATATGTGTAAAAAGTAAAAATTAAAAAAAAAACAATAAAAAGAAAAAAAAAGGCTTTTTTTTAATTATACTTTTGTATAAGTTGATTTATGAATGATACTTGACATATCTTGTGAAGCATTACAGAATTTGACTTTATTTACAAGTAGCTGGGCTTCTATTAGCTTTGACCATTAACAGGTAACGCGTCGCGTTAAGATATCGTGGAATCTTTCGGCAATTGTCGTAATCATGTCACACCTTTTCGGCAAGGAATTGTTTGCTCGGCTTCTACTTATCGGATTGAGATATCAATTATACCAGCTTTTAATTCTAAACCTTACAAAAAAAAAATGTGTAGCTTACTTCCGCCAAACTATTACTACTTTTACTAATTTTACTTACTTTTTGGCGGAAGTAAGCTACACATTTTTTATTTTGTTCATTTTAAATATAAATTTCCGCAAAGTAACGCCTGAATCCCTTCGAGTTTGGGCTCATTTGGTTTGTCTTGATGAGATCATGTCTGGTTTAGTGTCTGATGATGGAGCCGGTAGTCACAGGAATTCAACAACAAAATGATGGGACCCATTCGAGTTTGGGCTCATTTAGTTGGTCTTCATGAGTTCTCTAGTTTTATGTGGTATCCAGGGTCTGATGATGGAGCTGGAAGGTAGTCACAGGAACTCAACAACAAAATGAAGGAACCCTTTCGAGTTGTGCTCTTTTGGTTTGTCTTGGTGAGTTCTCTGGTTTTATGTTGTATCCAGGGATGATGGAGTTGGAAGTTAGTCACAGGAACTCAGCAACAAAATTATGGAACCCCTTCGAGTTTGGGCTCATTTGGTGATGAGTTCTCTGGTATTATGTGGTTTTCAGGGTCTGATGATGGAACCGGAAGGTAGTCACAGGAACGCAACAATAAAATGATGGAAAATGGTCAAAACTAATTCAGTTGTTACATATGTAGGTTTTATTCATCCTTGGTTTTAATTTACCAACGCTTTGAGTCTAAAGTGAGTGAGTGTCTACTATTTTCTTTGGCATATACGAGTATTCTTTATGATGTTTGCTTAGGCCACTAAAAAAAAAAAAAAAAAAAATAAAAAAAAAAAAAAAAAAAACGACTTCATAATAAAAATGTTATTTTGTAAATAACCACTAAAAAGAATAAAATAATTACAATTGAGCCAGACCAGTATCACTTTTTCGAACTTTTTTTTTTATGTTTTATTTATGCATTATTATTACGTTGGTAATTTCGAAAAAGTGATACTGTTCGGGCTCAATTGTAATTATTTTATTCTTTTTAGTGGTTGTTTACAAAATAACATTTTTATTATTTAGTCGTTTTTATTTTTGGAAAATTATTTTTTAAATCAAACCTTGTAAGGCGTCGTAGTGCGACGGGTGGTAAGGTAACAAATGACGTGCAGCGTGCAGATGAAGTGAAGAAAATACGTAGTTCGTATAAGTTACGTATATTCAGAATAGGTTGATCTATATATATATAGATGTGCGCAGAGTAATTCGATATCAACCATATTCATATACAAAGTACTCTATGTATCAACCGGACAGTAGGCAATTCAACAGACAACTTCCAGTCGAAAGGGCTTGAGAGCTGGAGGTCGTGCTGAGGCAACGCGCTAAAGCTAGTGTGAGCCGAATTCAAAAATTTTACAATTTGAATTTAGCGGGACCCTTGGTTGCAGTGAATGAAGTGCTTGCGTGTTTTAACTTCAATCAACGCCATCTAGTTAAATCGGAGGGAGAACTTTGATGCGTTTGGTTTATGCGCTTGAGTTGTTGATGCTGGTAAATTATGTAGTGTTACAACATTAATTATCTTCTTTGTACAATCTTTTTGTTCTTATTGCTTTATTATAAGTACAGATACTACGCTCTCTAGTGTAGAGGTCCTACAATAAAAAAGACTTAAGCCCGTGTTAAGGAAGTAGGATACTCCATTGTGCTATACTCGTACTCTAATATCTAAGAACCATCTCGATTACCTCGGCTTAAAAAACCGCACCTAAATCGGACCATTCGTTTGGAAGCTACGATTCTCACCCCTTTTTCTCACCTCCCCCCTCCCCCTCCCCATATAGCTAAGAACCATCTCAATCACATTAGCTTTCAACCAAAAAAACCGCATCAAAATCGGTACATTCGTTTGGGAGCCACGATGCCACAGACAGGCGCGCGCGCGCACACACACACACACACACACACACACACACACACACACACACACACACACACACACACACACACCCTAAACTTATAATACCCGTCTCTTTGTTGGGGGGTTAAAAATGTAAAACAGTAAGCAGTTTGGTTACCAATAAAAACAGCCGCAAGTGGGCGTTTATTTATGAGAGATTGTAAATTATAAAATACTGATAATTTATTTATTTATTAAACATGCACTTCAGGTAAAACTAACAAATTTACAAATAAAAAAAACAAAGTACCTAAATTGACAATTCTTTTTTGTTGTTGAGTATTTTCTAAATTATCCGAATTGGAATTATTGTGACCTATTTTTTGGTTTACTTGATGGTTTACTTCAGGAAATGACAGGAGCCTTAAAATATCAAGGAAAATGTAAAAATAACGCATAAAATATGTAAATGCTTAAAAATATGGAGCAAAAAATTTCAAGAAGCGCGTGATTTCGACTCATGCACATCTGGGTTGGAAGGCCGGCATGCTCCCGCTGTGCCACAGAACATCGTAGCACATACGTAGCGTAGGAGAAGGTCGAAATTATGATACAGTTTCAATGTTTTATTTATATAACATTTAAACTATAATAACTTTGAATACCTATCCCGCAAGAATCCTATATTTTTTGGGGATGAAAAGTATCCGTAATTTTAATACATAATATGATCTTTGACTGTGACAAGCTACATCAAACTCCGTCCAGTAGTTTCAGCGTAATAAGTGCTCTTTTAAATAACTTTCAACCACTATCCTGCAAGAACTCATGAATTTTTCGGGATAAAGAGTATTCTAAATGTTAATCCATAACATAAGCTATGATTGTGCCAAGTTGCATCAAAATCCGTCTGGTAGTTTCAGCGTGATGCGTGTTCAAAGACACAGACAAACAAAGAAAAATAAAAAAAATACCTTTTTGCACTCCATATCGATTTTGATGTTTATCTTAAGTATATTTTTTTTAAATATTAAATGTACTGATTTAGCCCATTTACAGTTTTATTATTGTATAGATAGATATATATAGATAAAACAGATATTCACTTCCAACCATCACAAACACCATTTTATTCACCAATTGTTCTGATCTATGGACATTATTAGTGTCTCAAAAGAGCCTGATTTAACTTGCATGCTTATTTGTTCCTTGTGATTATCCCAGTGATATTAAATGATAAATGATATTAAAGTTATTGTTAGAATATCATCAACTTCCAATTTTCTTGGAAATGTTCTCATGTTTCACGCCCAATAAATTCGATACTCGCAACTCCCAAAGCCTACACTTGGACAGCTTCACAGAACTCGGAAAGCGAAACCTCGCTGGAAATTCAATTCGCTGTTCAGATGTCCCCGATTAATCGAGCGTGCTAGGATATGTTTCTTTGGGAAAATCGTGTGTTCCAGCGAAGCAGCGACATTGAGCTTGTATCGATGCTCTGTAGTGAGATGCTATGTACGCTTTATGAAAGTAAAATTTTACCACGTTTTTATTAAGTCTCTTTCTTGTTTGTCTTTCCGGGGGGAATTTTGCAACTAAAATTTCGAGCACTTCCCGATTAGCTATCTGGCTGAAACTTTCAGGGTAGCTCACAACTCGATGACAATCCACTGTGGAAAAAACCCATAACTAACACAAATTAAAATTTTATATACTCTTGACCTTAGCTTTTACAAACATTACGTTTTACAAGTATTTCGAATCAACTACGTGCTTTCGCGAACATTTTATTACGCAGTGTTTGCTTGTTAAGAGATAAAGGTTGGGATCGACATCCAGTAACTTTTAGACACGTATTATTTCCGAATACATAGCGG
This sequence comes from Alsophila aescularia, assembly GCA_946251855.1. Lineage (NCBI taxonomy): Eukaryota > Metazoa > Arthropoda > Insecta > Lepidoptera > Geometridae > Alsophila > Alsophila aescularia. The sequence goes on along the minus strand of OX276377.1, from coordinate 19,584,363 downwards.
AAATGACCTTATCTGACAAAACAATACCATATAGGCTATACTTTACAAATTATATTGAATTACTGGTAAAGCGACGCCAATTTGTCCTCTCGATGTAACAATTAACACTGTTCAGTGGACGCCTACGTTGTTCAGGAAGGGTTTCAATGTATACGTCAACCCTTTGTGTAGAGTCCCCCCCAGAGAGTCTCGCCTGTCACCGCATTCGCTTCATTGAATAAATAATCGGCTTCTAAATGCGTTTCCACTTACCGACGACTTTTTCATGTTTCGTATCTCGTTTAATTACACTCTGTTAGGGCAATCATTGAACAGTCGGCCGTGTTAATTACCGTATCTGTTTCAACCATTTGTTCCACTGCGTCAAATGCGTTTTATGGTATTGGGTAATTATTAGATTGAAAGGCTAACAAGACATAAGTTCAACAAGTAAAATTATTATCAAAGGCGAAAGTTTGTAGGTATGTATGTGAGGGTATGTTTGGTATTTCGTCACGTTTAAACGGCTGAAAGGATTTGAAGGAAATGGTATGGAGTTAGCTTATACCCTGAATTAACACATAGGCTACTTTTTATCCCGGAAAAATGCACGGTTCAGGTGGGACGCTGGTGAACCCGCGGGGCGCAGCTAGTATTTATATAACTTTACTTTAAGACCAAGCTCTGGTTTTTAAGGGTTTTTCCATAAATATGCTGGGTCAACCACAAACCTGATAAATGTGAAACTTAACATATATGTTTTTGAGATCTTTATCTCTCTAAGACTAAGACAAAAACATAATTAACAGGATTTCATTCGATACATTTTCTTATCAAAAATTACGTTATTTTCAGTAATATTTACATTTTTTTACTCAACGGCTTAAGTTTTAGGTCTAAAATAAATCTCACAGCAAGAAAATATAGTTTATCATCTAATGCTTAGACAAAATTTACCTACCTAAATTATTAGCCTGCAAATAACTTTTGAGACATACGTCATTTAGTTCCGAGCTAAAATGTGTGTTCAAACAGCGCTCGCGATATTCAACCTTGTTACGCAGGCACTTCAGTGCTTATTGCGGGTAGCGGGTGGCAGAGTGCAGGGAAGGTTGCAGGGGAGTGGGGAGCGGGAAAATGTAACCTTGGAGCCTTACCTTAATAGTTGCAATTGCAACATTATACTATATTATTTGCATTAACTTGAATAACCTAAAATTAAAAATGTTGTAAGAAGTTTAAAAGACAATTTTTCTATTGTTTAATCAAAAAAATTATATATGTTTGAAATGGTATTTTAAAGACCTTCATTATGATACCTCATTCGATAGGTTTTGATATATTTTTTTTCCGTCGGAAGTCAATATGGCAGCTGTGAGCCGCCATATTAGTTTTCTTGACACTTCATATATCCTAAAGCACTATCGTGACCAAGGCGAATCCAATGATACCTCATTTATCAAAATCCATCAAGCCATTTACGCTGAAGGACGCGCCTAAGAAACGTACAAACACACAAACAAACAAACATACCTACAACTCAAGCACATAACCCTCCATGCAGTCGGGTAAACACTAAAACCAGACTACAGTCGGGTTTAAAATATAGTATATGGCACTCTTGCGATGAAGACGAATCGATTGATACCTCTCTTATACTCGTATAGTCAAAATCGAACCTAGTTTTCAGTTTGAATACGTGTACGCCTTCCATTGCCGTGCCGTAGTCGGGTAAAAAATAATAGTTTAAAAAACTATTATTAATATTTAATAATATTTCATTGACAGATATGAGAAGCACTCCACGCTTTTTTTTAAATAAAACATTTTTTTCTTATTTACACTATTAAAATTTATTTTCGATTTTTTAGTTTGGTTTTATATATAAAGCGTGTTTTTTTTTTTTTTTTTTTTTTTTTTCGATTTATTGCTTTGTCATCTCTCTTTGACAGGTGTGCAAAATTTGTATGAAATCTGACCGTTTAAAGTGGGTCAAAATAGCGTCCAAAGAAGTCGGTTACAAACATACAAACATACAAGTGAAGCTAATATAAAGCGTATAAAAATAGCCTATGACACTATACATGAAGATGAATTGATTGATACCCCGCTTGTCAAAATCGGACAAAGTTTTTAGTATGAATACATAACCCTTCCTTTGCTTCGCTTTTCTTCCTTTTTTTCTTTAAGTCGAGTAAAAAAATTGCCTATGTCACTATACCTGCAGCCCGATTCCATAACTTGGCTACAATCGGATTATCACTTTTTTCATAGCAAATTCGACTCTATCGCAAGGCATTAGTGGCTGCGATACTGAGAATTCGATTGAAGCCAAGTTATGGAATCGGGCTGCTGAAGACGAATCGATTGAAACCAAGGTTGTCAAACTAGGACCAATAGCGGCGACACTATGGCGGAACATCCACATAGGGAAGGGTAATGAATTTAACTATCTATGTATGTATGCACTATTAAACTCATTACCCTTCCCCTGTTTCGCCGTAGTCGGGCAAAAATTGAGGATAATGATATGGCTTTCAATACATCAATTTAATATTTGAGGTCATGGTCATCGGAAAATCTCATATGCCAATGATGCATTACTCACGCAGCCATGTTAGTTGCTCAATTGGCATCATTATTCGGATCACGATCGTAGGTTTGGCGCCTATTGAGGCGGTGCATTCGCTTCCAAGCCTAGTGGGGTTTGTTTATCTGAAGGCAGTGAAGCAACTGGCACATAGCGCAGCCAAATGCCTATTGGAATGCAAATGTTGCGCAACGAAATATACGCGACGATATTTAAGTGAGTCTGGTTTCTCGGTGCCGCTTGAAATCATTCGCAAATCTATTTGTTTATTACTCGACTGGTGACTCGTCCCGGCTTCGCACGGGTAGAGCTCACACCGCGGCATTTTTCTTAAAAAAAACGCCAATAAGCGTAATTCAAAATCTTTGGCAGCAACGATCGTGGTGTTTTTGACCATAGACTACTGCATTATTACTCAAGTACTTAACAGACTTGTTATTATTTCGATTCCATGGAAACATGTCATTCCCTTCAGTATTTTTGATACCTTAAGTTACATTATTGCAATTATCGTAGGGAATTCTAATTTTTTGTAAAATAAAATACTGCCCATGTTACTCGCTGATAATGTAGCTTTCCATCGGTGAAAGAATTTTTAAAATCGGTTCTGTTTTTTTATTTTTATTTATCCATTACAAACAAACTTACAGTAATCACAGCGGAAGTATGTGTCTCGGAAGTTATCTGCTAGTCGCTGCGCAAACTGCTATTTTTCAGGCGCAATCCCAATGTAATAACTGCCTCGCTCACTCGCTTACGTTTTTCGCATATTCTATCTCGCTCTTTATACTGTTTTATCCCCACATCAGTTACCTGCGCAATCGTTCACAGAGCCTAACTTCACAAACATATAAATTGGCTGCGACTACTGAACAAAAAAAAAACAAAAAATCTTTCCTCTTTATAATATTAGTGTAGATGTAGATAAAACGACCTTGTCTATAAGTTGTCTGGCGTTCTTGACTAACAATCGGATGCCAAATATGATTGTTATTGTCGACCTGAATAACTAATCGAATTGTTGACAGATGCAGAACATAAACAACATAGTCATGTTCCCTGTGGACAGTCTACTGAAAGGAGACTTGAGGGGAGTCAAGGGCGACCTAAAGAGACCTTTCGACAAGGCGTCCAAAGACTACGAGTCAAAGTACCTGAAGTTGGAGAAGGAGAAGAAGTCGCAGGCGAAGGAAGCCGGTCTTATCAGGAGTGAAGTCACGCCGGCGGAGATTGCTGATGAAATGGAGAAAGAGAGAAGGCTCTTTCAACTGCAGATGTGTGAGGTAAAGTGTTTCGTTATTTCTTTCTCTAACTTTTTAGTTGTGATTAATACTTTAACTGGTGGTTTTGTGAGCGGTAGACCTGGCGAGTGTGTCTTTGAATAGCTTAAATCTAAATAAATGTTCACCTTAAAACAAATAGACATTTGTTAATATGAGCCCATAATTCCGCCATTTTGATAAATTTTGAAAATCTGAATCTACTATATAAAATCACTAGCTGCGCCCCGCGGTTTCACCCGCGTCCCTCAGAACCCCTGCATTTTTTCGGGGTAAGAAGTAACCTATGTGTTAATCCAGGGTATAAGCTACCTCCATAACAAATTTCACCCAAATCCGTTCAGTAGTTTTTGCGTGAAAGAGTAACAAACATCCATCCATCGCATCCATACATCCATCCTCACATACTTTTGCATTTATAATATTAGTATGATATAATTATTGAACATGCTCACAAAATTTCATGAGAATCGGTTGAGAAATGCGACCTGTAGAAGAGAACAGTCGGACATACGAAGAAAGCATTTTTGATGAAACGGAAACGCTTCGCTCCCGCTTTGCGCTCGCTCGGCCAATTATTATGCTTTGTGACAAAACAATATTCTCTTTTGTTGAGGAAGCATGACTAGCGTGTTTAAGAATAAAAGAGGTAATGAATAAAATTCTTCTCTTCAAAGTTGAGAAACGATTAGAAAAACACACGTTAGAAAAATTCACGTTTATTACGAAGAATATTATATTTTTAACCTAGTTTACCATCTATTTACGAATTGATACGATGAAAGTACGTACTTTCAAATACATTTGTGTACATTTAAGCGCACTCAAACCACCATTTGTTTACATTTGTTTACAGTATGTAACTTAAAACGATTGGTACTTAATATTTTTATGCGGCAGGTTTATTACTCGTTTGCATTACCGTGTTGGTTTCAACAGCATCCTCTACGATGAACATACGATGAATGTGTTTATCCTATTTAATTAGTTTGTCAGTTTCTAATTTAGCTCCCGTATATTTGTTTACGGTTTATGTTGGGAACGATATTATCGAAGCTGTTGATCACTATGTCTACTTGGGTCTGACGATCCAACTGGGTAGATCCAACTTCGACAAAGAGGTCAACCGACGAATCCAACTCGGATGGGCAGCGTTCGGGAAATTACGCCATATCTTCTCGTCGCAGATACCGCAGAGCCTCAAGACGAAAGTTTATAATCGGTGCGTGTTGCCAGTGATGACATACGGCACTGAGACGTGGTCGCTAACTATTGGTCTCATACACAAGCTCAGAGTTGCGCAGCGCGCAATGGAGAGAGCTATGCTCAGTGTTTCATTACGTGATAGAATCCGAAATGACGAAATCCGTAGAAGAACGAAGGTTACCGACATAGCTCTCAGAGTTTGCAAGTTGAAGTGGCAATGGGCAGGCCATATAAGGCGCAGAACCAACAACCGTTGGGGAATAAAGGTTCTCGAATGGTGACCACGAACAAGCAAGCGAAGTGTTGGGAAACCCCCCACACGATGGACCGACGACATTGAAGCCATCGCAGGAAGTCGGTGGATGGAGGTGGCACAGGATCGCGCTTTATGGCGCTCTTTGGGGGAGGCCTATGTTCAGCAGTGGAGTTCTAAAGGCTGACATGATGATGATGATATTTGTTTACTAAACGAAACTCTAAAATTAATTTCAGCTTACAAAAAGTGATAAATTGATACAGTTAGATAAGTTTTCCGTAGAGCAATTAAAAATAATGGTGTCAATGTTACGAAAGTTTCAAAGGTTGCCAATGCTTTAGGCTGGAGATCACCATCATTTAAGCGTTGGTTAAACAACAGAACTTCATCATCGTCATTGTCAGCTAGTGCAGGTCCACTGCTGAACATTGGGCTCGCCTTCAGAACGCCACAACGAGTGGTTGCTGTTTCTCTATAATAAGGGGGGTTTTATAATCCCCACGCTTGGCAGGCGTCTTGGTTACCGCGGTAGAAGGTGATAATACACAGGAATATGCTGCAGCCCACTTCCTGAACACCCTAAGCTCGCTCTCGCAACATGATGAAAAGAGGCAGTTAAGGCGGGGTAGTCTCTCGAATGTTTGTCCTGCTCGTCTAGGTGCAGTGTGAGCGGGAGAGGTGATGCAGCTCGGGAGTCGATTTTAGATAAATCAATATATAAAACACAATAAAAAAGTGTTCGGTTGTTTGTTTAGTTTGTAGCTATAAAATTATTATAAAAAATATATTGTTGTTGCTGAAAATAACGAGAACAGCGATGCAACCAGTTATTATCATGTGGTAGTTCCTGGGTTTTTTCTAAGGATACCAAGCCATTTCTTAAAATTCTGTTCGGTTATTTGTTTATGTAGTATACTTTTCTATCCACAGTATTTTTTGGTGCACTTAAAGTTGTTTCATTACGTCTTTCTCGACGTTTTTCTATTCGTCTTATTACTGATTTCGAGAATGACATAAAATTAAAAACGTGGTTTAACTATGTTCTTAATGTTGGTGAAATCCAGCCTTAGTAGTATTCCAATAATGCTTAGCAAAAACTTAGGTTACGTTGTAAGTTACCTAAGGTCTATGTATCTCGACCCTGCAGACACATAAGACATAGACCTTACAAAGCATGTCTTCTTGTTTAATAAAAAGTTTCCAATCACCTACTGCGCTTCTGATGTCAAGTTCCTCCTAAAAATGACCGTCTCAATCTCAACAGTCCTGTACATTCCGAAGCTAATCTTGGGCTTTAGGAGAGTTATCGTCAACTATGCGGATGTTTAGTTTGACTAAGATATTCTTGGAAGAATTTTTATTTTCACAGCCGAGACTACAATAAAACGCATTTGGGATAATGGAAGGTGCTTACGTGTTTTCTTAGTCCTATTTGCTTTAAATAGGCACTTGACTCGAGCACGGAAAAGTAAAAAATATTTGACTCTGCAACCGCCATATACGTAGTAATAAAGTCGGGGCAAAGGTGGGTACAAAATTATTAATCGCCTCTAAGCAATTTGCGGCTTCGTCCATGCCCCGCCAGTGGGCAACCTGTTGGTACTGATTATGAAACACTCTGTGCCCGCTGTCCACATTGTTGTACTACAGTTTAGGTAGCAGTAGTATTTAACAACTGGCACCTACTCCACCTGAGCGTGTACTATTATTTATTCTGTGACCTGGGTTCAAGTCAAATGAACGGCCTTGTTTGGCTTCGGATAAATACTCCCTCCGGGCGCAACAATGTAAATAAATAATTTGGGGTCTAATGGACTCTAATAAATCTCTACACAAACGAGAGTTCTTGTACGGTTCAGATCATGTTTGTTTTTATCAGTTTTCTAGTTCGGACTCTCTTGTGGATTGTGACCGTTGTTAAAAGAAAACTACGTATCTTTAGTAGCACCTGAACTGATATTCGAAGGATTCTCATTAATGCAACGAATACCAAGTACTTTTACAAATATCAATCCTACGTTTCGGCATATACGAATAACTCGGCATAGTATTAAAAATATTTTTTCCCATTATCTAATACCAAACACTATTATACCTACATTATTGTAGAGGCTTATTATTAATCACATAAATGGAACAAGACGAAATAGCGAATAAGTATACCTATAATATTATAGTTGTCTATCTGTGAAATTAAAAATACCACAGAATTACTAAATGCTGTATGAATGCTTGTTAATGTTGTTCTGTGGTAAGAGGAGTATATAACACAAGACAAGTCACATAATGCATTGACGGCTTTATCTATTCTATTATAAAGGTATTCTAACCCACTATAATGATAGAAACTGTCAATATCATCTGTGTGAGTAGGTAATTCAGAAACTATAGGTTAATGAACGACTTCATTCATGCAAATCGATTAGGTCGAACTTACTTGATCAGAATTTTAATTATTATTGACTTGTAGAATTTATATGTATATCCGATAAGCATATTTATTCTGTGACAATCTAAGTAATGTTTATGTAATGATAAAGATAACTCTGCGAAGGAAATCAAGTGCATGATTCATCAGTTAGGTTGAAGAACTATATTACTCGTAATTACTGATAAGCGTAATAGTTATATGAAATTAGAATCGTTCATCTTTCATCAATCATATTTAAGACATTACTCAAAAAAATATATGAGCTGGACAAAAATTTTAGTCCCACCTAGTTACTTTTTTTTTAAAACCACCCGTCTCGTTCTCTAATCGAAAGTTCAAGCAAAGGAATACTAACATTAATAGTAGGAGTGAGACAGTTTGGAAGTAGGTGTACGCCATTTAAAAATAGTTTCTTAAATCATGCTTCATATACTTATAGCTATTATTTGAAATTGTTGCACTGTGTGTGACACATGATCACATCGCATTAGAACATATGGTCATGTTAACTTATTAATGCCCATGTTTCAAGGCTTTTGGACATTACTTTCTTACTTTCTTTGTTACCGTAAATAAACAGGTATACAACTCTGACTCCACCTGTTATTCACACACATTTTCACCTCTATTTCGAGTTCGACACGTTAAAGATAAGGCTCACTTACGAGTATTTATTTACCTTTAATTAACAACCCAACGGCTCACTTTATTTTGTGTGACTTTCCCTTGTTTCTTCAATTACCGAGATGCCTCAAGTTATCAGTAGGCAAGTAGTAATTGATAATCTGTCGCTCGTAATTTGTATTAACTATATCGTTGCACCCCGAAATGCAATAAATAATGCTAGTGAAACAATAACTGTCTGTCGGTGACAGTTAACGCAGACTATGCCATTGTCCTCCACAATAGATACTGTCTGCCTACTCACTAGAGTTGCTCTCATTTAGGTAAATGGTATATGTAGAATTATCGCCATATTGTTATCCCGATATTTCTAAATAGATTCTGGTTGAGCATCCTTTACAGTGGTGGGGTATATTTTAGCTCTACTTCGCTCTATTTTCAATTCTTTGGTCGGTCAAGAAGCATTTCTTTCATGTATCATGTGCTAGGATTTTTCCCCGCTTTCTACTTAGGTCACGAAACATCTTTTCAGCGCTGTAATACTTAGAGAACTGCCAAAGTTCCATGAAGTGAGATTCAAATGCTATTAGGAGTCCCCTACTTTTGTAACCATCGTTGCGAAACTCTCACTTGTTTACATCCTAACCTAATACTAACGTCATCTTAATTTTCTGCACTATGGAACTGGTAAATCGGTTCATGCCGTTATAAATGACCTTTGTATCCTTGGAGTCCATATGTCACAAGTGTATTTGCCATGAGAATGCTCTATCTTATTATGATGTATAAGTGAGCAGAAAACTGCAGTTTTTGCGACTGTATCTCCACCAGATTATTATTTCAACATGCGATTTGTTTTGGTTCGAGATTTCAAGTTCGATGTATATGCTAGTTGAGAGAATCATTCTCCTGTCCCGTATTAGGCCATGATGAAACATTTTCGGAGTTGCAGTTTTATTCCTCAAAATTATATTTCATGTAAAAGAACAGATACTTGGCAGGGCTTCGGGCTTAGAAAATATCAGGATAATCTTTTCGTGCTCGATGTTTTTACTTATAACACAGCAGATAAAGTATTACCCATCACAGTTTATGGCAGTACGGTCTGCACACAGTGCATCTGCTGCACTTGATATATAAAACTGTTTGCATGCACTTGAAACGCTGCTAGGAAAAGCATAATGTCTACAAAGATAAGATAACCGGACAAGTAGCAAATAGATTACAGTTTATAGATTCATAAATAAATCAACCTTATCAGAGATACGAAAAAGCATTGAAAAGTTACAGGAATCAGTGCGAGGTCGTTTTCTTAAGCTATGAATTTATGAGAGACGAGTATGTTTTTATTAACCGAGTAGAGTTCCCGACGAGCAGACAGAGACTGAGCGCATGCAATGCCAAGTTTCCATATACATATAGCAGTATTCTTAACTCTAATGGATGCACATGCCAAATTGCAAGGTAGTTATTTGGGTTCACGGGCGGCTACCCTAGTAGATCAACAAGGATAGATGGCCCCGCCTGTGGCGCCGAGCCCTGACCAAGAACGAATAGCATCTTAACCCCACGCGTATAGTTAACGGTTAATGATGCTAAGCAATCAGGGTATACGAATCTTCAGTTTGAGATGAAGGCTAAATCCTTCGGCTGGTTGGTTATACCACAGAATAATACAGTTAGTACTATAAAGTATTAACGGTCATACGCCAAACTATCACATTGTACCTCCTACATCTACGCTCTAGTCTATTAGTTATTCTGTTTTATCCTTAGTTATTTTAATTGATTCTGGAGGTTTGTTCAATATTTTCTCTTTATTGCGTTCTCAGTTTATACCATGGAAGTATTAGGAATAGAAGGTAAGTAGACGCCCTCATAGTGAAGAAGATCAACCAAAGCCTTAAAAGGCTTAGCGATCGCGCCGACTTGTCAGTGCACGACATCGTATTTACGAGAGAGGAGCTCCCGACTTTTTCGTTAAAAATGACGGTTTGTGCAGTGAAAGGGTGTCATAACCAATCAGCAAAGCAGAAGAAAGATACTAAGATCGGTTATCACGTGTAAGTACAACACTATAGCCTACATTTCTTGAGTAATTAATCAAACGTTACAGAAAAATAAATCGTAGTTTTCACTGACACCATAATGGTTTGGGTTGCAAGATATTGAAAAAAAAAAATGGCGTTATTGAAGGTTTTGTTGATACGTGGTAATTATTAATTGACTTTTGTTAATACATTAATGGTTTGATGTTGCTAGCATACGAAAAACGAATTTATCGTTTTTTGTTGATTATCCACACAAATATATAAAAGTGAAACCGTTTGTTTGGGGAATTTTAACGCGATAACGGCTGGACTGATTTTGATGAATTTTGGAATGTAGATAGCTTATACCCTAGAATAATACATAGGATACTTTTCATCATCATCATCATAATGCTGTACTCTCAAATGGCCGAACGGATTTTGGTGAAATTTAGAGTGGAGATAGCTTATACCTTTGAATAATACATAGGATACTTTTCATCATCATCATCATCATATTTCACTCTCAAACGGCTGAACGGATTGTTATGGAATTATTTGGAATAGAGATAGGTTATACCCTGGAATAACACATAGGATACTTTTCATCATCATCATCACCATCATCATACTTTACTCTCAAATGGCTGAAACCGTAAAGATGTAATTGTATCACAAAAAAAAGGACGGATCCCTCCGTGCGCAAGTCCGACTCGCGTTTGGCCGGTTTTTTAAATAGATGGCTTATTTTTATTCCACCAAGCAACCCGTCATCCAATAATATCAAAGCTCATTCTATTGTCCGCAAATCAATAACTCATATTAATATATTAATCAATAAAAAATATGCTAAATAGATCAATGTGATTCCTCTAGCAACATTATTTATTTACTTGTGTGTGTGTCGCCGAGCGTCAATACGCGGTCCTTACGCGTACATAAATCGAGTTTGTACCTTACTTTTTGGACGAGCGCTTGTCGGTATTTATCTTCTATTCCTAATACTTCTATGGTTTATAACTTTATACGAATTACGAAATTTGTATTGTGTATAACCAAGCATCAGCCTAGAATATTTCAGTGATGCACACTCGTACTACACATTTAAAACATTTTGGGATTTCTTAGTAATTGTAATGTTATTCGGTAAATAACGCTCGCAAAATCATCGATCTGACTTCAGGCCAATGCCTAAAATATCACTATAATTGTGGGTGTGTTACCTTTTGTATTGCAACTCTTCCTATTCTTCATCAATCATGTTTTTGTTTACAAAACGCTAATGACGCGCGTTACTGATGACATCAGCAGTCGGGTCACTGCAGAAGGGACGCATCGCGTAGTACCTACCTAATTGAAATGACCGGTACTATTATGTTCCGGCGCGCACATACCAAAACAATTATATTTAATTTAAAGGTCATTGTTCTAGCTTGTTTTTCAAGAGAGCTTAGTAAACATTTTACCATCGACCAGAAGAAGCTAACAGCGCGTAGCGTATAAAGAGTAAAGTGTGATTGCTTCGTCCCTTTTGACGTATTATCTGATGTCACGGGACAGTACCCAGACGTGATACATGCATTATACTTATTCAACGATCCAATTGCTTTCGTACAGAAATCCGAATTAGAATTCCATTTAAGAAACTTGAAACGTTTAATGGATCAAAAATATTTCACGGCATGACGAAGTTGTTAGCATTGGCACAGAATAAATAATAGCATTGGCGTGAATGCAAGTTAGAGTGCTCAAAAAGAAAGCTAGGCACGTTTGCGGCTAGGAGTAGAGCCTGGTCGGTGCGGTACACCATGGCGGTGCAGACGCGGGGCAGGTCGATGACCGGCCTTGCGCCGCGCAGGGCCGGCCGCTGCCAACGCTATGACCCTCGCTTTGTTCACGTCTCACTCCTTGCTCGGTGCAAATACCTCGTCCGCACTTCACCCGCAGCCCACGCACTCTCCATTCTCGGCATTTCACCCACCGCATGCACGCAAATCTTACTCCTGAAAACCTACATTCGACCACAATTTAGTGAAATCGTAATAATTGAAAAGACAAGTTCAGCCGGCGGCTCGCCAAGAAAGTCGTGCAAGGTCACGCGGCACGTTTATTATTATTGCACAACTCTGAAAGACAGATTTGGATCCACTATACTCGAACGGCGTGCACGTGCGTCATCTCGCGTAATTTTAACTCGCGGAAGGGCATGCCGCATGGTGTAATTGGTTCGTTTTCACAGTCCGAGTGTCGCTCGTGTCTAACCAGGCGCGTTTCGCTACGGTCCTGATGAGGGCTTGCCCACGCGTCATCGTGCGGCGTCGTTTCGTCTGCTCAGTTGACACCACTTTACGTTTGTTGTGACTGGACTGTTTCTTTGTAGTACCTGATAAAATTCAACGAGATCAAGACGAAGAAGGGAATCGAGCTGCTGCAGCATCTGGTGGAGTACTATCACGCGCAGACGAATTACTTTCAAGACGGGTTGAAGACGATTGAGCATTTTGGGGTTTACGTGGCGGACTTGAGCGTGCAGCTGCAAAAGATCAGGCAACAGCAGGACGACGAGAGGAGAAGGTTGCTGGAGCTGAGGAACATGCTGCGAGCAGCCGCGCCGCAGGACCGAGAGGTGAGTCCTTTAGTCCTCAGATTTGGCGTAATGGGTGTAGTGTACTAAATTGAGCAGTTTGCTAACAATAGCTCTCCAACTAGGTTGAAGTTGAATAGGACCTTGTGTTCAAATATTTGCATTGCGTCCTGTGATATTTGAATACAGTTTTAGAGAGATAAAATAATAAATATATTCGGGACAATTCACACCAATTACCTAGCCCTAAACTAAGAAAAGTTGTTAATACCTATACCATACCTGTGGGGGTTCGATCGCTAACTGAGCAAAAACTTTTTACAGGAAGTTTTTCGACTTTCCACATAATATATTAAGCAGATAGGTAAGTAATTGTGTCAATTAGCTGAGAACTACAGGATTTCTTTATTAGATACGAGTATGCCCGCCCGCGCCTTCGTACGCGCGGACTACTGTTTATCGCGAAACAAGCATCCTATTTTCTTCTAGGATATTAAAAACCACTGCAAAAGTAGGTATAGCACCAATGGTCTTGATGTTTCTTGACAGACTTGTTATTTCGTTTCCATGGTAACCACAGACCATTCTGTGATGGCAACCGTTGCTTACAGTGAGTAATCAACATTTTCTAGTTTTCCCGAGGAAACTTTCAATTTTCCGGTATTAAAAGTACCCTATGTTTTATTCTAGGGTATAAGCTGTCTCCATTCTAAATTTCATCAAAATCCGTCCAGCCGTTATCGCGTGAAAGCTCTCCAAACAAACAAACAAACAGACAACGTTTCACTTTGATATATTGGTATGGATTGAATTATGTTAACGTATTTCAATACAATTGTTCACACAGTTTCATACGGGTAGTATTCATACATATTAACTAGACTTAATACAATTCCAACCTTCTGCAGGTAGCGTCAGCAGTTGGCGGTTACTCCCTCCATCAGCTGCAAGGCGACAAGCAGCACGGTGTCACTCGCAGCGGCTACCTCCTCAAGAAGTCCGAAGGCAAGGTCCGTCGGGTGTGGCAGAAGAGACGGTGTCGAGTCACTGCTGAAGGGTTCCTGGATATCTTCCATGCGGACGAGAACAAGACTCCAGCGAGAGTGAACCTTCTCACGTGCCAGATAAAAGTCGCTGCCGAGGATAAGAGGGCGTTTGATCTAGTCTCATGTAAGTTACCTTCAGATGTTTTAAGGCTAATTTCTTAGAATGTGTCGGGTCCTGGATATCTTCCATGCGGATGAAAACAAGAATCCAGCGAGAGTGAGTGATGATACCGAGGATAAGAGGGCGGTTTAGGTCTCATGAAAAGCTTCGCCCATAAAAAGCCATAACGATAATTTGTCCGTCTCTCCGTCTTCAGGTTCGTGGTCTCCATTCGACAACATTTATATTAGATCCACTAGGTTCTACGTTCTATGTTGGCCTGCCTATTATCTCTTTAACTTGCTTAATCACAGAGCTGGAATGCTAATTTTGTAGAATGTGTTGGATAACTACTGAATGATTCTTTAATATATTCAGGATTCCATGTCCATTTTTATTTCTGGTTAGCGTGGTCGTGGTGAAAAGCTTTTTCGTGGGAAAGTGAATATTAAACTAATTTAAGATTTAACATTAGTTTTCTATAATCAATACAAATTATAAATCTGCGATCTTTCGAATGTTGTAAAGTCTGAAAGGGTTTCATTATGAGAGTGCCACATCAAATAACAAAATATTATCTTTCAAATTAGCAACTTTAGAAGTCGTGACCATATCATTTAAGCTTAGGTTGTTCCATTAAACATCGTTGGCTAAAAGCTCCAAATATTTAGCACATTGACTGAACCGGTGAAGTCCAGTTAGATCAGAGTCACCAAGCGTAGGCACAGCAATCGTGATTTGTTGCTATTCTCTATTTCTCACTGGTCAATTGAATTAAATTAGTCTCACATTGTGCGATAAGTGCGCTGATTCGAGTATAAAAGATGTCTGCTGATTTAGCACATAGATAGATAGATAACTCTTTATTGCATACCACTTAAAAGTAAATCGTACATTGTACATCATAAATCACAAAAACAATAATATATATTGCGGTAAAACAATCGGCGGTCTTATCGCTTACAGCAATCTCTTACAGACAACCTTTGGATGAACTAAAAAAGATGGAAAAAGAGTAGACGGTAGTGACAATAAAAATGCACAGTATTCAATGTAATAAGACAAACAAAGTAACACAGTTTTAAGTCAGAGAGGACAAGTAGTGGACTTTTATCATTTTTTTGAAAATCTCTATCGATTTAGCTTGCCTGACGATTATAGGTAGTTTATTCCATAATCGGACCGCTTGCACAGTAAATGATTTGCTGGAAAATTGTGTGTAATACACAGGCATCTTCAATTGAAGTGTTTCTGAGGAGCGCAAGTGTCGAGGATTGGAAAGTTGTAGGAATTGGAAACGCTCCTTGAGATAGGATGGGGTGGTGGGAAAAAACAGAATGGCGTAAAGAAGGGAAAGAATGTGAGTATTCCGGCGAAGACGAATCGGTAACCACTTTAGCTTATTTCTAAATTCAGACACATTGACATATTTGCGTAAACCAAATATAAACATACATAGTAAAATTGAGCGTATTTTCTTAGAATCAGTTGAAAACCATGTCTATTAAATACGAAATCTCGTACAGTAGTTGACGTTGTCGTTATTTAATACAGGTTGTCCAGGGAAATTTGTAGGACAAGACAAGTATATTGTCACGAAATTGGATCATTTCTCGAAGAACGTTTAAAAAAGTACGGATCCACACCGCCAAATCGAGAGTGAAGCACTCAAGATATGCCGATCGGCCGCTACATCGCAGCAAGATCTCGTCCTTGTTAGTCGTTAATTAATTCTGTCCAGTTTTCATGAAAAATAAAAAACAATGCCGATATTTGTGTATCAACCACAAATTATCCACTCACACACACTCATACGCAGCTGCCATTTGTTATGCTCTTTATTGAGCTCGTCATTTTTGCAACATTCTTGCATTTGTAATAACTGGTCAGTCCGTCAGGTAAAATGTTTGTAAGCCTCAAATATTCACACATCACAGCTTGACCAGGTGAGGCACCGTGGCCGAGCCAATTCCCCCCTGTGCCGGTCCCTGAGTAACCTCAATGCACTCCTGGTTGTCAACCCTGATATTGACTTATTTTTTTGACAAGTGGAAAACTGTTCTGTCCATTTGTTTGTCTTTTTGTGAACATGTTTAATTTTTGGAATTTTTATTATCATTGATTTAATCCATGATCATTGTGTTATTGTTTATATATTTTTAATATTGACCTGACATCTGCTGACATGTAATTTATAATTTATATTTGATTTTTAAGCTCCCAAATGAGTGGACCGATTTTGATGCGGTTTTTTTTCCGTTTTAAAGCTGATATAATTGAGATGGTTCTTAACTATAAAAGATGGCGAAGGGGCGGGTGTGGGGGAGGGGGGGTGAGGATCATAGCTCCCATATGTATGGACCTATTTTGATGCGGTTTTTTTATGTCGAAGGTTATATATTTTTTTTATTTGTGGTTGCTTTAGTTACATTACACCTGGAAGCAGTCCTTGAGAGTCAGTCCTATTTTTGTCTGAACGTGTTCACCACTTCCGAGCAATACAAAAAAAAATACGTTAAAATTCTACACATAAATTTCAGATAACCGTACCTACCACTTCCAAGCTGAAGATGAGAACGAGCAACGGGCGTGGACGTCTGTTCTAGTCAACTGTAAAGAGGGGGCGCTCATGAGGGCGTTCCACCAACAAGCAGGAGAGCCCAACAACGACCCGGGGCACTCGCTGCTAGACCTTCAGAGGTCCATCATCAGGGCCGTGAGGAGCATGCCTGGGAACCAAGTGTGTGCTGACTGCGGCTCCACGAACGGTAAATATGTTCATTCGTTCTTTCGTCAGTCGCTTCTAAGATGGAGAAGTGTTCCACTAAAACGTAGTGTAGCCTTAGAATGACCCGTGGCCCAGGGGCATAAGATCCGTGGCGCGTCTTTTAAAAACATTGTTGAATCCAGCGTAAATGTGAGCTGGAGCACACAATGTTTTTTTTTTCATGGTAACCCTGTTATCCTACAGCATTAAAACGCTCTGAGCTATACAATGTTTTCAGAATGAAGTCTCCGTGCATTCGCTAGAAGTCGTTGTGCATGCAGCGCAGCACAGTAAATTATACTGTACATAGATTTAGGCGTATCTATATAAGTTTCTGTATGTATTTAGGTGTGCACATAAGCGAGGCGAGGGCGGAAGCCCGACTTGGCCGTGATATGTTAGCCGCAATGGTTTCAGCTTAAAATAAAACATTGCGTGCACCAGCTCACCTTAGCGCAGGATTCAACAATGCTTTTGGAAAACGCATCCGAGGCACGCCTGAGAATCAAGTGTGTGCTGGTTGCGGCTCTAAGAACGGTAAACATCTTCATTCATTCACTCGATATAATGACGTGCTTTACGTTGAGGTTGCGTGATATGTAATTGGACATTGTCGAGCAGGTGGTATGAAATGTCATATTCTACTAGAGAAGAAACGAATCATAACTGTGCCAACAGTTTTATATCATTAGCCGTAATAAGTCTACTGACGTACTTAGGTCTCCCCAATAAAAAGGGGCATATTGCTATAACCGCGCTCGGCAAGCGTCTTGGTGATTGCAGTATTGGTGATAGATAATTAAGATAATACACCGGAAAAGGATGATACTTTACGCCGCGCAAATTCGTTAACTGCCACCTTTTAACACCATCTCAGCAGCTTAGACGGTTTTATCGGTAGTTTTAGTACAAAACAGGTGACTTTTAAGCTTTGCTCGTAAGATTCGTGTTTTATGTGAAAGTGACTCTTAATCTTTTAAACTACGCGGATCTACGGATTTTAATGCGGTGTTCATCAATATAGCATTGTAAAGAGAGTTTATTCGAAAACCGAACTAGCCACCATAGGCAGAAGACAAAAAAAAAAGCGCGAAATCGCCGTATCTCTTATATGGTCTGTGGGCGCGACTATTTGCCTGATTTGATTCTGAACGGACCTCCGTAGTCAACGCCGACGATACTAAACGGTTTTACTTGATTCACACGAACTGCAGGTTATGATGTCTAATAGCACATGTAGCTGATAAAATCCAAAATTGTTGACTAACTAAATAATGTAACGTATTGATTCCAGGGTGACAATTTTCACGATGGAGAGCGTCTATGATCATATAAGTTAGTTGAGCATGTCTCGGGAGCAAGGCAGGATGTTTCCGACTATATTTTAGTCCGGATCTCGATAGCCTTCCTCCTGAGAACACCCAGGCTGTCGATGAACGGATTCAACTTTCGCATGGGTTTTGAAAGAAGCTTTCCTTCTTTCAACCGTTTGATTTATTCACTGAAATGAAGAGACTGAATATGTTTCACGATCATCAATAACGCGTTGTTAAGTTCTGTACGATTTAAGGGGAGATTATTGATGTAGCGAAGCCATAAACCGACGATACGTTGGGTTTTACGAATTGATGAGAAACGTGATAGCAGATAGTCAATGGGATGCGCGGGAATATCGCTTGTAAGGAGAACCTGTATCTTTTCTTCGGCACGCAGTTCGTCCTCGGAAGGATCTGAAAGTGAACAAGGCCAAGATTGTTTATCCTGTGAGAGCCAACTAGGTCCCGCCCACCATAACGAATTGTTAACAAGTTCCGCTGGTGTCTGACCACGAGAGGCGATATCCGCGGAATTGTCCTGTGATTTCACGTGACGCCATTGTGCGCCCGGAACTGCATCCTGAATATGACTGACACGATTTGCTACGAATGTCTTCCAACGGGAAGACGGCGATCGAATCCATGAGAGCGCGACGGTCGAATCTGACCACGCGATCATGGCTGCAATGGGTAGAAGAGGTTGATAAACCTCAATGACAAATTTGAGTAAATCTGCCAGAAGAGCAGCCGCACAAAGCTCAAGCCTCGGTAGGGAAACAACTCTTATAGGAGCTACCCTTGCGTTTGACAAAACAAAGAAGACCTTGACTTTATCATACGCATCAAGAACTCGAAGGAATACTCCACCCGCAAATCCACGCTGAGAGCTATCCACGCTGAATCCGTGAATTTCGCACGATTTGATTTGAGAAACGGATAGATGACGCGGAATTTTAAGGTTCTGAATGAGAGACAGTTCTTCGGTGTAGCGACTCCATTGTCGTTTGATGTCTTCAGGAGGATCTTCATCCCAGGAGACTCCAAGAATCCACAATTTCTGTACCAAATACTTCGCAAAGAAAGTTATCGGTGAAAGGAAACCGAATGGATCATAGATTCTAGCGAGTTCACTTAGAATATTACGTTTACTACAAACATGATCTTGGGGCTTGACTTCAAATATGAAATTATTAGATCCAGGTTCCCACTTCAAAGCTAATATTTTGAGTAGCTCAAAATTTACGCGCTCGCTTCGCTCGCGCTTTCTTGGTTTTATAGCATGTTTCGCAATCATAGATCATACACGTTCGTTTTTTCACATAAATACATAACACAATAAAAATATACCTAAGTGGCTCAAAATTTTACGTAAATATTGTGTTTGTTTGTATGAGATTATTACAACTATAGCCTGATTTTGAAAATTGATTCAAAGCTAAACTATTCCCGAGTGGCATAGGCTACGCGATTGATACTACGGGGAATAGCTAGTATTGTATAATTTTGGAACCCGTAAAGTGTGACCCCCCCCCCCTGACTAGAAGGCTGGATCCGCCCTTGGCCCTGAATAGGAAAGGTACGAAATGCCCTAACGCGTCCCCGAATAAACTCGCTCGAAGATACTGCATTCGATCCGAGTCCGATAGTGATTCATTCCAATGAATGAGCGAATTGAACGCATCTAAAAACATATTGAAATCCTTTATGTATCCCGAGAAACGCGGTAAGTCGATTTTCGGAAGTCGAATTGCTGAAGCATGTGACGTGTCCGCAGCTGGTAATTCCTCAGAAATGGACGAAGAAGGAGCAAGGTTACGATGTATCACGAGCACTTGAAAATAAATACTGTCACATTCGGTACGGATTTCATCTTCTTTTTCAACATCAGAATCGTCAACAATACTTAAAATGTCCAAATGTGCCTCTTCAAAGTTATCTACCTGCCTCTTCACCGCGGAATAATGTACGATAATTTCGTCTAAACAGGAAGGATCCGACTTCGCTGTTTTTGCAACTTCCAACGTTTTCCGCAATCGATTTAGCGCTAAAGTCCGCTTACGTCGTAAAACGGGCAAGTCCGCATACGTTAGGCCAATAGGCTCAACTGATTTGGATTTAGACATTTTCTTCAAACCTCGCTTCGGTACGTAATACATTTCTAGAATCGATATTCAAAACAAAATAATCGATTTTAGAAAATAATTATATCAAATAATAATCGATTTTAAAATTACTATCGATTGTATCAACGGAACATTGGTACAACTCTGTTTTGTGAGAACCGTACGAACTAAAAATGCTACCCTACAAGTTCGATTTTATTGCGATACCTACCTACATATATATTTTCTAATTTCTATAAATAGAATGTTACAAATACTTTGTAATGATAACTTGAACGAATGATAACTACGATTAGGTACGGATTTGATTTGTATGTACGAATACGAATAGCTGGCCAGGTAACAGCTGGTTTACCCATAGGCTTAGAAAAGACCAACAGTGACAGATGAACGATATTACAATAAAACAAATGTAAATGTTTGCGTGAAATAGTGTTGTCATGACTCTGGTCTGGCATAATATTATCGATAGTTTTATTGGCGAAATCATAAGACACATAAGTAGTTAATGTAACCAAGTTAAAAAGAAAAAAATTATGACGATGGTAGGGGAATTTACACTGATGAAATTCTCGCTGATAGGAAGTGTTACGCGTGAAAACGTGAAAAAACTCTTTTTAGTAGGGTTACTGAACATTTATGAATAAAACCGTAAACTTCAAAACAGTTTGTCACTATATTCAATTTAAGTAACGCCAAGTTCAATAAAAAGATACGCGAAATATTTTTAAAGTAAAGTACCTCGGTATGACGATTTACGCTAAGCTCCGCTGGAAAGCTCAAGTCAAGAAGAAAAAAGAAGAATTAGAACTACGGTTTAAAATAATATATTGGCTGCTTTGGAGACACTGTCAACACGCAATAAATTTTTATTATATAAACTGGTGCTAATGCCAGTACGAATCTATGGTATACAGCTGTGGGGCTGTACCAAAAAAAGCAACATATTATCAATACAACGCTTCCAGAATAAAGTACTGAGGGAAATAATGAATGCACCTTGGTACATAAGAAAAGACGATCTCCATCGGGACCTTAAGGTAGAGTTCGTTGATAAAGTAGTCAAGAAATATGCAGAAGCTCATGAAAATAGACTTAATCATCACGTGAATGTCGAGAAAATCCAGCTTCTCGACCATACGGACATAGTGAGAAGACTCAAAAGAACAAAACCATTCAAGTTAGTATAGAGTTAATCTATTAGTGAAATGTGGTTCAAGGCTACGTATAAAAAACACATAAACAAATCTTCAAAAAAAAAAGTTTCTTCTTTCAAGTCTTCGCCTTAATAGACTGTAAGAAAAATGTTATTGGACACATTCTTAGTTCTATTCAATCTAACAGTTTAAGTTACATTTAAAATTACTTATTAACCTAATCAATGGCTAGATTGTAATATGAATAGGGTATATACTTAAAATGTATTCTAGAAAAAGGAAAACAAATACAAAAAAGGGAAAAAAGGAACAAAGGAAAAAAGAAGCTTCTACTAAAAATACATGTTTTGTTCTTTACGTCCCTTGGACCCAGAAGTAACGATATCAAACACGTCGAACCTACACCGAACCTACACATCAGACACGAAGTATCGACTTTATCGATACTTAGTTAAATATTTAAACGGGACTTAATCACGCTGAAAACTTAATATTTATTTACCTCGACGTTTCTCAATTTATCGATACTTATGACGTCAGCACTTTGTCAAGCCCTATCGTAACCAAACGTTTTATAGTTTTCCACCAAATATCCACCAGTTCTTCATTTAGCAATGTAAGTTGATCATAAATCTGAAGAAAAACCTATTATCTAAGATTTCAATAGTTCTTTTACCTCAGTTTCAACCAAAAAGTGACAAAATAATGATAATCAACAATGCAGTGAAAATAGTCATAAATTACTTGTGAAACGTGTATTTATTCGAGTTATTACGTCTTGTTACGTCACATTCACACACTGAACAAGACACCATGATGTTAGAATAAAGATTTTATGTTTTAATCGTAAGATGATTATCCAAATGAAAAAAATTCACCTCGACTTGTTACAGGCCCGGACGCTATGGCCTCTTACTCGCGTAAACAATGACCTACCGGCATCTTGTTTCGCTATCTCTTTTTCTCTCACGGCAGTGTGTACTTGATAAGGACCTTTCGCTCCCATGCTTCGTAGGTCTTTTGAGCGTAGCGAAAAAATCCTAAGCCTATGGGTTTATCTAACTTGAATAAACTTAAATTGTTGTGACGATAATTTGTACATACATATACATATTGATACATGTACTGAATAGAACGATTAATTTACATGTACTAACATCGCACGGAACAACAATTCTGAATTGAATTGATACAAATCACTGAATAGATTGTGGTACTTTTAGTATGAACGGGCTACCATGATGAAGTAATACACAACAAACAACGAATTGATATTACCTAGTACATAACCGGGTGCCGTTATGGCGGCAGGTAAATACCTAAGTTGACGGATTGGAATGTTTGTTACTTTCTTCATCAATTACGATTTGGAATGAAAATAAACACGCTAAAGTAAACTGAATTATTGATTGTAATGTGTTGTTCATATACTTTGGAGAAATATTCAATACTTATCGAGATTTGAGACGATTTAATATACTTACCTTTCGGTCCCCACAGCTATACACATCAGTTCTTTTGCAGCACGCACGTATTAGTCCTTTTAGATTTCAACACATCACATAATATCAGATTTATACTGTATTTCTTTATTTCCACTTCGGCGAGAGATATAGCGGGCATTCGAAACGTCCCGTACCGATCCTTTTTTTACTACTGCTCCACCACAGACAACGAACGCAGTCGTAGTGGTGCAATTCGATTATCGATTCCCTATAGATTTGATTTGTGGGCCCTAATTCCACCCCAGGAAGACTGCTCGCGCTTACCATCGCGCTTGTCAATATTTCCTTCAGTGAATGTGTACAATAACAAACGCTCAGGAATGGAAGTAAGGTGCGAAACGAATTAGGGTTGCGAATAGATGCGGTTACGCAACAAGTGGTATAGTGATTTCTACATTGCACCCGTGCGAAGCCGGGGTGGGTCGCTAGTTATTTATAAAATGCATTTATTTTTATAAATATAGTTCCGTAAACATTTATTTATTAAAAATAAAAATTTAGTTTAGTTTGAGTGTATTTTATTTAAAAATCGGTGTTTTCACTTTTCCCACTATTTGTATTAATTAGCAATATAGATTACTTAGCCGACGTAGTATTAAAAACATGAAAGATTTCAGAGTGTCTACATAATCAGCCTGAAGCTGGAATAAGTAAGCGTGGGCCTATTCCTTTATCAAAATATCTTATTATTTCCAGATCCCACATGGCTCTCAACCAACTTCGGAGTGATAGTGTGCATAGAGTGCTCGGGCAGCCACCGGGAGCTCGGCGTGCACATATCGCGGATCCAGTCGCTGACGCTGGACAAGCTCAGCACGTCGCAGCTGCTGCTCGCGCGGCACATGGGCAACCAGCTGTTCAACGAGATCATGGAGAGCACGCTCGACGAGAGGGACAAACTCACACCAGAAAGTACCATGTAAGAGCTTTGTAACGGAACACTAAGGGCCGACAGAGCAGCTACTTAGTAAAACTTAGTAGCACTACCTCTGTTATTTTTTTTGAAGATTATTAAGAATTTCAAGCTTATCTCATCCAAAACGGCTGAATTGATTAAGCATCTTGTAATAACCGTGTTCTTATTTTCCAGGGAAGAACGCCTTAGGTTCATTCGCGAGAAGTATGTGTACCGAGCGTGGGCGGCGCAGACGTGTTGCGATGCGGCGGAGCGGCAGTCGGAAGTGGAGCACGCCGTCAACAATGGACATCTGCAGAACTTGCTGCAAGCGTACGCTGAAGGAGCGGACTTGGCAGCGACTCTTCCTTGCTCGGTGAGTACGTGTACCGAGCGTGGGCGGCGCAGACGTGTTGCGATGCGGCGGAGCGGCAGTCGGAAGTGGAGCACGCCGTCAACAATGGACATCTGCAGAACTTGCTCCAATCGTACGCTGAAGGAGCGGACTTGGCAGCGACTCTTCCTTGCTCGGTGAGTACGTGCACCGAGCGTGGGCGGCGCAGACGCGTTGTGACGCGGTGGAGCGGCATTCGGAGGTGGAGCACGCGGTCAACAATGGACATCTTCAGAACTTGCTGCAAGCGTACGCTGAAAAAGCGGACTTGGCAACGACTCTTCCTTGCTCGGTGAGTACGTGTACCGAGCGTGGGTAGCGCAGACGTGTTGTGACGCGGCGGAGCGGCATTCGGAGGTGGAGCGCGGTCAACAATGGACATCTGCAGAACTTGCTGCAAGTGTACACTTAAGGAGCGGACTTGGCAGCGACTCTTCCTTGCTCGGTGAGTAAGTGTATCGAGCGTGGGCGGCGCAGACGCGTTGTGACGCGGCGGAGCGGCATTCGGATGTGGAGTACGCGGTCAACAATGGACATCTGCAGAACTTGCTGCAAGTGTTCACTGAAGGAGCGAACTTGGCAGCGACTCTTCCTTGCTCAGTGAGTACGTGTACCGAACGTGGGCGGAGCGGCATTCGAAGGTGGAGCACGCGGGCAACAATGGACATCTGCAGAACTTGCTGCAAGTGTACGCTGAAGGAGCGGACGTGGCAGCGACTCTTCCTTGCTCGGTAAGTGTTAAAGTTTAAATAAGTTTTACACTTTGTGTATATAATGTGGGCGTTACAAAACATTCTAGTATAACCACAGAATAAATAATAGTGGTATAACAAAGACTAACTGACAGGGTGACTCCCTCCGGCTTCGCACAGGTGGCGCTCAAACCGTGGCATTTTTCTAACTTTTAGAATTCTATACACGTCGTAAATTCAAAAAAAAAAACAGTAAGCGTAATTCAAAATTATATCATTTTGACAATAGACAACTGCTTTATTACTCGCGTACTTGACAGACTTGTTATTAGTTCGTTTCCACGGCAACAGCATGTCATTCCGTTCCTTACTGTATTGCTTTGTGATACCTTGGGTTACATTATTTCGTAGCAATCTCTATTTTTTTTTAAATAAAGTGCTGCCCATGTTACTCGCTGATAATGTAGCTTCCTATAGGTGAAAGAATTTTTAAAATTGGTTCAGTATTTTTGAGTTTATCCACTACAAACAAAAATACAAACATAAACAAGAAAAAATATTATAAAAAATACAAAAACCCGACTGCGTACAAAATTATTGACTACGAGCTGACCACCCGGAAAAATAATCAAACTAATATCTTAGTGGCGAAAGTTTGTATGTATGAGCATGATTGATACTTCTTCACGCTTAAATAGCTGTACGGATTTGGATGCAATTGTAGCGTAATTGGATTGTGTAATTGGATATGGAGGTAGCTTATAACCTGGACGAACATAGGCTGATTACTTATACCGAAAAAATGAACGGTATCTGAGGGACGCGAGTGAAACCGCGGGGCACAGCTAGTATTTATTTAAATTTAATGTTTCATTTTTACTTACATATTTTACTTTAATAATTGCAATTGCAACATTAGACTAATTAGACTGTCATTCACTTGAATAAACTAAAATTGAAAATTTTGTAAGAAGCTTAAAAGAAAATTGCTAATGTTTAGTTATAAGAATTATATTTTTTTTTAAAAAACCTTATTTTCCTTCCACAGGATTGCGGTGAAACAGCGCTCCACCTGGCCATATCTCGCGAGCTAGGCGACGGCTCAAGCCTCCACATAGTCGATTTTCTAGTCCAAAACGGCGGGTCGGCCCTCCTGGACAAGGCTACCACGACTGGCATGACTGCGCTGCACTTGTGCGCGCTCACCGACAGGACGGAGCCTATGAAGTTGTTGCTCAAAGCGGGAGCTGACGCCAGCATCAAGGACGGCGCGGGCCGGACGCCGCTGCACATCGCGAGGCATCTGGGGCATCACGGCTGTCAGGAATTGGCGAGTTTATGCACAGCTTTACAATTATAGTAATACCCCCGCTTTACGCGAAGGATACGTTCCGCAACAACTCGCGTTAAGTGAAATTTGCGCAAATAGGGGGTTGCTTTTAAAAACAGCACAAAATGCAAAACAATACTTTAATAATTCTAAACATACATACATACAGTGCAGTGTTACATTAGGCATTTGTTTTACGGAATTAGTGTCTATTGTATACGTTGCGTTGTTATTGGGTTGCGTTACGTTTACGTTCTTATAAAATATTTTCATAACATGCAGACAAAAACTCCTACTCTGACGGGATTCCACATTCTTTAATCAAAATGGTCAGAGAAAGTGGGAATTCCCGCGACCAAAACAAATTAGGCAATTAAATGACTACATATATGTAACTAATCCGCGTAAAGAGAGGCATTTTAGCGCGAAATTTGAAATCCGCGTAAATTCGAAACCGCGCCTAACGGGGTTGCGTAAAGCGGGGTGGTTACTGTATATACCAAAACAAAGATCAGAGATATCACATGCACAAAAAAATCGGATTAAGATCCTCCTCCTTTTTGAAGAATGTTAAAAATGAGAGACAGTTTAAATCATAATTATTATACAGATTTATTGTACAGGCTGTTTTTTTTTAACAGGGATATCTGCGATGCCAATTGTTAAAGACAGGAACTATTATTACAATCAATCTAGAATTTTTCAATTAAAATTTCAGTACATAGATAAAGATTACAATATTGATTTTTCATACTTATGTCAAAGATAAAATTGATTTGTTGATTTTCTTATTGCTGGAGCAAACTAAACATTTTTTTATAAATATTGTCTGTCTGTTTGTCTGTTCGTGCATAATTTAAAACTAGTGCATCGCGATGTGGTTTTCACTGTTGGATAGCGTAGGGTTTGACTTAAAAACTAGTATATTTATTATCTTTAATCCGATGAGTAGAAGCCGAACATTAAATAAAAACTATTTACTACTTTTAGTTATGGAATAACAGTTAGGATCCTTACCTTATATCTCAGAAAAAAACCACGCGGGCAAAGACGCGGGTCCACCACAGTTTTAGATAAATGTGTTCATTATAAGAAGCAGATTCGATTTTCATGAAAAACATAATTATAGATGTTACAAGGCAGAAAAAAGATTTTTCAAAATTCGGTTTTATACGTGAAAAACTAGAAGGATTTCTTAAACCATATCTTCCCTTCTTTAACGTTCGCAGCTGCTAAAGAGAGCTCAGTTAAAAAACTGCCGCTGTATTAGAGGCACTATAATTGATAAGCCTGCCTTTGCTTGAGTTGTTGGGCGGAAAAAACTGTTCGATAATTAACGATCAGGAATTCCACTAAAAGAAAAAAAAACTACTTTGTGGTTACTGGATACCCTATCCTTAAATTTCAAGATGTAAAATGAATGAAGTAAAAATATGTAGCTTACTTCCGCCAAGATGTTAGTAAAAATATATCTATACTTATAATAAAGGAATAGGAACGAAAAAGTCTGTACAAGGAAGATAATTAAAAAATAAATGGTCTAGTCTAGACCATTTCTTTGAGACAAGAAAATAATATTTCAAAAATTCGTGTCAGTTTGTATGTATGTTTGTTCGCGCATCACGTAAAAACTACTGGACTGATTGCGATGCGGTTTTCACTGTTGTACTTGGTATTTTAATCCGACGAGTAGATGCCGTGCAATCGATAAAAACTTTTTGATGGCTGAAGTAATTTTGATCAAATGTTGGTATATTGGTATTTTAGGTCTTTGGAACCTAGAGAAATGACCACGCGTGCGAAGCCCCGCGGCTTCGCTCTATATTCAATACTAAAGCCAAAACTGTTTTTTGAAATGTTTGTCTGTCTGTCTGTCCATCTCTCTAACTGTACCTTGGCAGCGCATCACGCCGAAAATACACACTGAATTCAAATGAAATTTGGTATGATTTGAGTTTATACTTCGAGGTAGGCCATTGGATACTTTTCATTACAGCTATCGTATATATTATATACTAGAACTAGATACTAGTTTTTATTAATTTTTTGTTACTTCATTCATTTTAAATATGGATTTCCGCAAAGTAACGCCTGAATCTATCAACTATTTCAAGATGTGTTTATAGTTACCCTGTTATTGAGCAGCAAAGGCAGATAATGGAATATATTCAAGAGCTAGTTCTATTATAACCTGAATCGCATGGTCCCGGAGACTGACTTCCGTACTTATATTAGTATTCTTTATTTGCAGTTAGAAAGTGTGGACAAACGGGAGAAGAGCATATTTGAGAACATCAACATCGATTGGAACTTATCGCACGACGACGGCTCTACTGACTTCTCCGATGACGATACTGTTATCGACGAAAGGGTAGGTTTCATTTTTAACTCAGAGCTTAGGGCGCGGACGCAACAACAAACAGAACAGTTTGAGGCTGGCCGTGGGCTGGCTGACTCCAGCTCAACAGTTGATGACTGAAAGAAGTCTGTGAGCAAGACGCCGCAGTATCAAACGTCAACTAACAGTCAGCTACAAAGGGGTCTTTACATTTTACTATGGAGCCTACGAGCTTTACCTACTATTGATAGAGGACTTCACTACAAGCAACAAGCACAAATAAAAAAATAAAAAGTTTTTTTTGCATTTTACTTCTCTAATTCTCTATGGTCTCTGACCCGGCCCTAATGTTTGAAGTAGAAAGTTTACAAATAAGGCGGCGGGAAAGAAAGTATTTTCTTAGCAGTACTTAAATAATATAAGCTATGTAAAGGTAAGATATCACTGTTTAATTTCCTCGCAATTGAAGTGAAAAGAGTGTATTTATTACTCGTTTATAAAACGTGCGTTTTTATCCGTTTTTTTTTTTTTTTTTTTTCTATTGAAGTCGAGGATAAAACTTGTTGTCTAATCTACTATTACACTAGTATACTAAAGTGTCGCGTATCCATACCAATATATAAAAGTGAAACTTTATCTGTTTGTTTGTTTGTATGGGGACCTTTAACGTGATAACGGTTGGAGAGATTTTGATGAAATTTAGAATGGAGATAGCATAGGAATAAAACATAGGATACTTTTTATCCCAGAAAATTGTAAGTGTCCACAGAAAAACTGGAGAATGCTGTCAAAAAACATCAAGAGCATTAAGTGCTATACTTTGCATTGGTTTTTAATATCCTAGAAGAACATAGGATGCTTTTTTCGCGATAAACAGTAGTCCGCGTGTACGAAGTCGCGGGCGGGAAAACTAGTCTACGATATTGGAACTATTGTTAATGATTTAACATTTTTCGTTTGTTTTGAAGTTTTCTACCAATTTATTTTAAGGTTTGGTCAGTGGCCGCGGTTTCTCAGTTTTTTCATAATGGCGGACTTGTAGGTTATTTTGAAGTTATTTTTGCCGTGTGCGTCCGCGCCTTTAGTACAGGATTCCTAGTTCTTATAAGTCATAAGGTTTGTGAATAGAAGAGGGAAAATAGTGTTTAGTAATTATGGCAAACTCCTACTAATATTATAAATTTGATATTATATCTGAACCGATTTCAATAATATTTGGAAAATTTTTGTCTGGATGCATTTTTTTTCTAAAATGAAAATCTCAATTACAATGGAAAAACTTTGGACAGAACAGCGGGATTTAGCTAAGTCCCAATAAATCGGTAATTTTAGAAAATAGTCAATAGTTTATTTTCCATTAAAAGTTACTAGAGCTTCTTCTTCCATATTAGTAGTATTATTATATTCTATCTACTAGTTGATATAACCGTACTAATCTTCACTTGTAGCAGGATCTATTCAAAATTCTTGTTAAACAAATTGTTTTTAAACATCAGTATGGCTCAGCCCGTTTTTTATTTGTATCGTACTTTAAGTAAATTTATTGTATGGGACTTAATGTGGGAGTACATTAAGTCACATTTTTAGTGATTTAGTAGTCAGAAATAGCATTACCATCGCATTTTTTATTCATAATTTTGAATAGTTGATTTCACCAGTAGTTTTAACATCTAACTATCACAATACTCTTTAGTTCTTTCATTAACAGTATGGCATGCACAAGCGTCCATATATAACAAAATGAAAATTACATTATAAAGCGTGGCAACCTCAGAAATAGATTTCGGTTGGTAACTAGCACCTATATATTTTTGTACCGCATGACATGTTTCTGCATGATATTAATAACAGCTCTTCACTAACAAATCTTTTTCAGATATTCATGGATTGGTTTTCAAAATTGCAGCAAAACGGCAGCGTGACACCCGAGAAGAAGTGTCCGCGGTCACGACCGCCGTCGTACGCAGGGGGGATGGTCACCGAACGGCCGGCGACGGGTGGGGGGGAGTCGCCGGTCTTACGGTCTAGGTCTTCTACTTGTGATTCGTTGCATCACGCGCCGCCTACGCCCACGACTCTGCCGAGGAAACCTAATGTTTGTAAGTGTCTGCGCCTTGCTGTTTTAAAAAAGTTTTTTTCCTTTTTATTGTAAAGAAACAAAAAATAAAAAAAGAGCTAAGAAATAAAATGTGGGGCGTAGCGTAACCTGAGTAATAGAAATTCGACTGGCCCCACGATTTTACTTTATTTTTTAGCTTTTAGTACATTATCTGCATCTGCATATTCTTTATAGTAATCGCAGCGGATCTTTGTGGTTGTGAAGTTAGGCTCTGTGAACGATTGCGCTTGTACTGCTGTGGGGATAAAACGGCATAAAGTAAGAGCGAGTAAGAATATATGAAAAACGTAAGCGAGTGAGTGAGGCCGTTATACAATGCTGTCATCAGCTTCAACATTGGGATTGCGCCTGAAAAATAGCAGCTTGCGCTGTGATTGCAGACAACTTCCGCTGCGACTACTGTACATTAAAAAGTTATTTTGTGGCGGTGGCCATCTTGGATTTACAATGATACTGAATATACATAATTGTATTGTCATCAGAACTAAAGGTGTGTACCAAATTTCAGATCAATCGATCAAAAGGAAGGGGGTAAAATTTCAATTAGTAGATTTGACCCAACAAACAGGGCAAGCTAACTAAAGCCATGTAGGCTGTCTTCAATAGGTTACTCCTAGGTAAGCAGTGTTAGACCTCACTTAACATCAAGTGAAGTAGTTGGAATAATGCAAAACTAATGATATAAAATATAACTATTTTGGGTTTGTGATGTGGAATGATTGCCATAGACAATGTGGTCTTGTAATTATCATTAAAAAAAACTTCGAGGAAGACCAGCTTCTCTCGAATTCCGTCGCAGGCTTCCTGCAGGGTTCAAACGTCTTGACTCTTTTAAGACTTGTAATAACTCTTCGTTCTGTTGGTTCTCTCCCATACCTCTTAAATGATTGAGACGATGGCTGTTACACAAGTCATAAGGGTGCTGCTTGTGGGGCCTAGTTTCTTATAATATATTAGCTAATTGGCAAGCGTTGAAATGCGTCTTTCAATGTTTTTGTATTATTTTTTATGCCAGAAACAGTCACGCAAGTACCAACAACAACTGTACCAATTTTCAACTCAATCGGATGAGCAATGCTCGCAGACATAGAAGACGAACAAACTTTTTTTTTTAAATTGTATTTATTAGTTTCGTATTGTTATTATTTTTATCCCGGTTTTGATGATTGTGAGACATGTCATTGTTGCTGTCACAGTAAGGAAAATATGATATTGTACTGTGATGCTGTCTTCTCTAACGGGCGCGTTTAAGATCAGAAAATTGTTACATTTTCCTGTGCGTGTTTCAACTCTGAATGGGCACAATACATGTTAACGAAATTTCAAACACAAAGTAAAAAAACTCAACCTAATTTAATAATTTGATTTTTTTGTTTGGTTATTGATACTAAAACGCACTTTGTTTTCAGATAACATAGGAAGCCTGAAGAAACGCGCGGCGCCGCTGCCGCCTGCCGTAGCTCTGTCGCACCCGCCGCCGCACCCGCGCTCGACCCCCTCGCCTTCAGCGGATAGCGCACGATCTCTACAAGGTAACATCACAGTACCACTAGGCAGGAGTCTCTTCTCCAAGAAACGCGCCGCGCCGCTGCCTCCCGCCGTCGCTCTGTCGCACCCTCCGCCGCACCCGTGTTCGACCCCTTGCTCTCAGCGGATAGCGCACGATCTCTACAAGGTAACATCACAGTACTACTAGGTCTCTTCACCAAGAAAAAGTGTGCGCTAGTGAATTACCCTAAACGCTCGAACGAACGAAATAATATATTATTTTTAGTCCAAAAACCCCGCAAATAACCCGGTTTTGCTGCTGCTAGAGTAGTCAGACACGCTCTAAAATTATAAGATATGATTCCGCAAACCAGGCAGGAGTCACTGCAAACATCAAAATATAGTAGGTTAATATAAAGATGTTGCTTGATGTTATTATTTTGTTATAAAGCAGTAAGTAAGAAAAAGTTTGTAAATAGAACAGAATTTCAAAAAAGTTGGTTTACCTAAAATAAGATACTGAACAAGAACATAACATTTAAAAATTGTCACGCATCACGTAAACGCTACTGGGCGAATCAAAATGCGGTTTTCACTGTTGTTTAGACAGGTTATAACTTAAAATCTGGTGTACTTTGTATCTCAAACGAGCAATCGATAAAATCTATTTGACAGCAGAATGAATTTGAAGAAATTAAGTATATTGTACTTTTGGTCCTGGGTATTATAACACATACGTTCCTTCTAACCCATAGAAATGACCACGCATGCAAAGACGCGGGTCACAGCCGGGAGTGGTAGTAAAAGCTAAATGCTCAATTTTTACTCAATTTTTTAAAAATTAAAGATGCTTGTTACTTTTACCACAGAATAAATAATAGTACAAGTACAGAAGACTAACTGAGTAAAGTCATTTAAATAAATAGCGACTCTCGCTACAACGGTATAAAGTGCAATTTAACTCGCACGGCGCTGCGAGCTTTCAATTATATTTACCTAGAAGGCGCTCGCCCACCGCGTGCAGGCTAGAATGCACCGTATCACAACGCGCGAGAACTTCTATAGCTCTAACCGTTTCAGAATCGCTCGGTAGGGTTGTATTAAGGTATGACTAGGTACTTGTACTACTAATTATTCTGTGATATGTTATCACTTAGATATTGTAACAGAATAAATAAGTAATAATGTATTATGTTATTACTTATTATTATAAATTAAAATAGTTCTATTACATACAATGACATTCTTATCAGAATAGACCGACTACCTCATTTTACTACCTCCCTATCCCGTTTTCAGAATGCCGATAAGTTTAGTGAGATACCTACCTACGTGTCGTTGGTTGATTATGATTATATCCTATAGGTATTGCACTTTGATGAATGCAATACTGACTGTCTGAATTCCATGCTTTTTAAAGAGTGAAAAATAAATTGCTATCTACGTAATAAAAGGTATTAAAAGTATGTAGGCTACTTACTAAGTCAGCACAGTAATTCATTTTCTGATCAACAACACCTACTATGATCAATTATAAAATTACGTTGATCGATTTAATAAACGTCTTTATTTCTGCGCGGAAAAACCTTAAATATGCGTAGCTTCGGTATGGAACACAAATGAAATAACATAAAACTATAGGAACCTACGCAATAAAAAAATATCAATATCTAACTACATAACTAGGACCTATTATAGGTATAACAATTTATTACCTTTCAATATCCATTGGAAGCGTAAAGAATGACAATTCGTCATTTCTATCACTATTCAAACAGCCGAATGCTATGCAGTACTTTCTAGCTTTCTTCTTGGTACTCATAATTAAAACACGAATAAAGTTTGTCAATAACTTTACGTAAGTAGGTGCTCTATCGCTAAGTACAAGGCGTGCGACTCATCGAGCGCACGCTTGACACTCGACTGAACGGACCCGAATATTGGATCCTTGAATTTATTTGTACTTGTTGAGGAGTGCGACCGCCCTGCTTTTACTTGTTTGTTTGTCGTATGATGAGGTAGTGCTGACCTCTGGTGTCAGAGTTTGTCAGGCCGAAGGTCTCTGACATGGTTTAAAGATTGCTATTAATCAATAACAGCCAAGACCGTCAGCTTAACGTGCCTCCGAAGCATGGAGCGCTGAAAAACCGTACTGTAACTTAGAAAAGTAATTGTTTGAGCCTAGTACCGAACCCGCTATCGTTGGATTCCATCGATCGCTATATTATTATCGTTATATGTACAGTAACGAAGTTGATGTTATACAGTGACTGGCGGCATAGTGAAACACAGGCCGCAGCAGCCACCGCCGACGCCGCCGCCCGGCACTCTACACAACGGCGCCCATCACAGGGATGAACCTACCCCGCCTCCTCGGAAGGTAAACACTTTATTCATACGTTTCAAAAGTATTCCATTGAATATTTGTGATCGGTTTCAACCTAGTTAAAGTTCTGAACTTAATGTTGTTTTTGTCCTAATGCAAAGACAAATCAATCAATCAACAATTAATTTGCAAGTATATACAACATAAAGGTCTTAATATTAAAAAGTTGGTAAAGTGCATTCAGTCTGCACGCAGAAGTGCAAATATTTAAAAAACACAAAATTCTACAAATCCCTTAATGCTATGAAAACATTTACTTATGAGCCTGTCACTTAATTTTTTTGAACCCTTTTTCTTCTAATATCTTAAAATCATTGGGAACTCTATTATAAATTTAAATACACATATTAAATACATTTTTCTTATAAATTTCTATAACAAAACGAAACGAAGCTACTGTTTCAAATCAATAGATTCGGTCCTAATATAATGAATCGTGATTTTTAATATGTTATTTACTTATAATAATTTTCTAATGGAAAAATTTGGGTCACGGACGAGATACGAACTCGCATACTGTGCCTCAGTGCGGCACATGCCTTTACCAATTCGGCTATCGAGACCTATGCGTCGTCAACCAAATCTTTCCACTAGCTTCTTTGAACCCGTCTTATGGGGACGGTAACAAAGAATATGGTATGGTTCTTTGTTCTTATTCGAATCTCGTCCGTGACCCAAATGTTTCCATTAGAAAATTATTATATATATTTACGCTATGCAGTCGTTAACTGCTATAAAAAAACATAAAAATATATTATTTACACTTGCAAACGAAAAATGTTTATATCAATGATATCGTATTTTATTGATGGATCCAAAATCAAAATCTATCAAAAAAGATGTATTCACAGTAGTAGTAGTAAATAAAAAAACCTGCATAACATATACACAGCACAGAATCAAAATTGAGTTTAGTTCAAGGATCTTGGTCTACCTCTTTGCTGTAGTGGCAATTAACTACTAAACGAGTACAGAGTTAATTTGTTTTTGCTTCAGAAGAAAAATAGATTGCATCTGGATAAGGCGAAAGCGAAACTGAGAAGGGTAACGAACTGAGAGAGAATAGAGTACCTATACTTACTGCTTACACTCGTTTGAGTTACGCCCTTATTAATCTTTTGTTTACATCTGTACGCCTTTTTGTCAAGGGATACTAAATTTTAGAACATTTAAAGTCTACTTGTGCTTATAGGACTATCGCTTCTATATTTGGTACGTCACTATTTCTTTTAACAATATGCTAATAGCTCATAAATTTAAGTGATTGTATCATGTACGCGAAGTTTTATGTTATTTTTATTTGATAATGTTGGCACTTATTATTATTTATAATATTTTGGCATACATTTTATGTATTTATTATTATTCTCTTGACAATAGGTTTCAATGTTCTTTGAATAATATATATTAAATTGTAATTTGGGAATAGCTTTGTTGAATTTTAATGCATGTTTTTTTAAGTAACAGCTATGATCTGATGGTGTGCAAAAATTACTAATTGGAAACCAGAAATACTTAATTATTGCCCGTATGGTCTTCTATCTCCATTGAGCACTTAGTGCATAGAAAAACAGACTTTTATACTTACCTAAACTTACGGATATTTTTAATAGTGCTTGTAATATAATTATTATTATGTGTTTTCTAATAGATGTTTTAATTGGATTTATTTTGAATTATTAACATTTGCATGGCAACATACAATATTAAATTCATGTTAGAGTACCTCTGCAAAATAATGTTAGGACCCAATCCCTTAGTTTTGTAATATATAAAGCCATTATTTTCAGTTTTATTTATTTACTAGGTCAAATTAGGTCATAGACATTGCTTCTCAGTGTTTTAAAATCTTAGTAACATTAGCTCTTATTTTTATACTCGTATTCTTAGTTGATTTCTCAATCTAGATAAGATTTTCAGCTTTCTTATTTATTTTCTAGGTCAAATTAGGTCATAGACATTGCTTCTAAGTGTTTTAAAATCTTAGTAACATTAGCTCTTATTTTGATACTCGTATTCTTAGTCGATTTCTCAATCTAGATAAGATTTTCAGCTTTCTTATTTATTTTCTAGGTCAAATTAGGTCATAGACATTGCTTCTAAGTGTTTTAAAATCTTAGTAACATTAGCTCTTATTTTGATACTCGTATTCTTAGTCGATTTCTCAATCTAGATAAGATTTTCAGCTTTCTTATTTATTTACTAGGTCAAATTAGGTCATAGACATTGCTTCTAAGTGTTTTAAAATCTTAGTAACATAAGCTCTTATTTTGATACTCGTATTCATAATCGATTTCTCACTCTAGATGGAAAAAATATATTCAGCTTTCTTATTTATTTTCTAGGTCAAATTAGGTCATAGACATTGCTTCTAAGTGTTTTAAAATCTTAGAAACATTAGCTCTTATACATTTGATACTCGCATTCTTAGTCGATTTCTCACTCTAGATAGAAATACGGTTGTCAGCTTTCTTATTTATTTTCTAGGTCAAATTAAGTCATAGACCTCGCTTCTAAATGGTCTAAACCTTAGTAACATTAGCGTCTATAAATTTCACTCTTATTCTTAGTCGATTCCTCAATCTCGCTTCTTGTACGAGGTCCCACTGCAATATAGAGTATTTTTTTTTAGACAAAATTGCCGCTAATTTTTAAAATCCTTAAATATCCTACGCCTGAGCCAATTAAGCAGTAAAAACATGTAACGAGGCTTTTTCTAAAGTCAACATTAGAAACTTACATTTAGGTACTATGTACTTAGTATTGGTTCTTTTGTTTCGGGCTTCCGATATTTCATAGAGTAACTTTGTGTGTCGCGATATTTAATTGAGTTCGTATTGACATAGGTCAATACGAACACAAATGAACTGAGCTAATGAACCACTGGGTAACGATATCGATTGTAACAAAAAACTAGCACGCACGAGCGTTTTGTTTGCCTTTACAAAAACCACCCATCCGCTTTGTCTATGATCATGGCAACAGTGCCGAATTACGGAAACTCGAAACAAAAGAATTACACCCCGTTCTTAATGTTGACTCTGGGATTATTTTTAAAGATTGAGGAACCGTCCTAGTTACGCACTTTAGCTACAAACTCGCCATTTTAACTCCGTATAATTTTCAGGAATGTTCTAGTCAAGATTCTTCTTTAGAGCTGTGCGATATGACGGATGCGTGTCTGGACGATAGTCGGCTGCAGTCAGCGCTGTCGTGCGAGAGCTCGCGGTCGCGCGACCGCTCGCGGCGCAGCGACAGTCGGTCGCTTGACGTGTCTGACACATCGAGTGTCCATTCGCGTTCGCCGTCCGCTTCTATCACTATGGTAAGAAATATTATAATTTGCAACACCAGATTCACTATCTTATTGACCGAGTGAACACGAAGTCCGTCTCAGCCGTACGTCTCCGTTTCAGCTTGGGCAAAAAATATTTCGTATGTTTTCCGGCTGTTCTCCCCTACAGGTCGCATTTCTCAACCGATCTAGACGAAACATGGTATACAGGTTTAACGAATTTATGGAATTTTTTAGCCGGCAGGGATTTTTGATTGGGGGGATACTTCCCCCAAAAAGAGGCAAAAAGGGGCCTACTGATAATCTCCATCTTATTAGATCCGATTTCGATGGTTCTTTTCTCATTTGAAAGGTAGTAACTTTAAGTTGGTCTCAAAAAAATTGGCGAAGATCTGATGAGGATCCTCGACGTGATGATCAGAATAGCTCCTCAAAATGCAGTAAATTGCTCTCTTTTAGATTTTTACCAGTGGAATCAGCCCGTCAATCCCTACCTAGTAGAATGGAGCACCTTGGTTATTGATGTTAGTTTTACGATAAGGTAACTAGATGGCGCTACTGTACACCGCTAGATTGTTTGCAAAAAAGTTTGTACTCGCGAGGTCTACAGCTCACAGAGCCACTAGTCTTTAATTGTCTAGCCGGTATCAAGCTTTATTGGCCAACCAATCAGAATTCGGTGATTTAACATTTCAGAAAAAATAAAATAATACTGTAGTACTATTATTTATTCTGTGCTAACGCTCCAATACTACCATTCAGAAGCATGTTCATTAGTACCTTACTGATCGAACTTAAAGGATGGTTTTGGTTAATCAACTTTCGGCTCAGCTTTGTAAATAGGCCTGAAAAACCCCAATAAAAACTTTTTTCCAGATAAGGCTAAAGTGAGCTTATTTTCCAGATAAGTCTAAAGTGGTCTTATATTCCAGACTAGCTGTGCCTGCGGCTTTTCTATCGTGATCATTTCTTTAACCTATGTGTTATTCCAGGACCAAAAGTACCTACAAAGTACAATATAATAAATTTCATCAAAATTCGTTCAGCCGTCAAATAGTTTTTTATCGATTGCTTGGCTTCTTCTCATTGGATTGAGTTTCAGTGGTTTTTACGTGATGCTCGAAAAAACAAACAGGAAGACACGATTTAAAAAAAAACTTATTTTAAGTATTTAAAGAAACGGCCCTAGGTAGGCCCTAGGCCATTTATTTGTAATTATTTTTATTGTACAGTGTTTTTGTTACTTATTATTAGTATAGATGACGCTAAAGTGCCATTATTTTCCACTTTAAGCTAAATCGACCTTTTATTCCGTGCTTCGGAGGGCACGTTAAGCTGATATTGATTAATAGCATTCGTTAAGCCATGTCAGAGGCCCTCGGGCATCCTGATAAACTCTGACACCAGGGTCAGCACTACCGACAAACAAACAAACATCTCCATATGAGGCTAAAGTGTGCTTATTTTCCAGATGGGCGGCGTGAGGCGGTGTAGGGCTCTGTACGACTGCTCCGCCGACAATGAAGACGAGCTGTCATTCCGCGAAGGAGAAGTCATCGTCGTCATCAACGAACGGACCGAAGACGACAACTGGATGGAGGGCCAAGTGGAAGGCACGAGCCGTCGCGGCATGTTCCCTGTCTCCTTCGTGCACATGCTACCTGATTAATACCGACAGGGACAGCGATACATGAAACCAACATTCAAGCTCAATATTATGCGGATTGAGCTTCGCACCGCAGTATTAATATGGCCATAGAATTGTTGACAGCACTACAGTAATAATGAACCTCATGTCGAAGGAATAGTGATTATAATTGAAGTGCAGTCTGCTTAAAAAGAGATTCGGAATTCTGACTGTACATTATCAACAGTCAGAAGGAGTTTTATCCTATGCTCTATGGTAGTATATCTGAGAATATCGATAAAGGAGGAGAGGTCGATGTGTTTGTAAAGTATGGAATGTTTCAAAGCCCAGTGATTATAAAATTACAATTTACTTTGAAATTTGGCCTAAAGCTTTCGGCTTTCATTTGTTCGGCTAAGAGCTTATTTTGACTAGTGTTTTTAAATTTTTTTGCACATTATACAAAACTGGTTCACTGTTGACATTTTCAAAGCGAATTTGCTGCCGTTGACTAGTGAAAATATTAAGAGTATCCTAGAGTTTTTTTTTGTTCTGAGCATGAAAATGGTAAGAATTCAAGCAGACACTAGATACTTAAGTCTATGGAGCAAGTGTTGTACTGTGTTGGTCGCCGCGCCACTGAATTTCAGATCTTACATGGATCTGAAATTCAGTGATTCAGTCAAACTTAGATTCTGTCTCGACAATGAGGTGCTCTCCTTGGTCAGAAGTTCATGGTTTCATTGATAGCACAATAATAAAAGCAACAAGTGCTGTACAAAAAATTGACTTCAACTGGATTAACTAACAAAAACGATAAAATAAAAAAGCACTGATTTTTTCATTAGTTTTATTACAATATTTTTTTTAATAGCATTTCAAACAAAAACGAATATATCGGTGTACAAACACAAAAAAAACATACAGGCGAAAATACAAACGTCTCCTTTTGTGAAGTCGATTAAAACCATTGTGCAGTTTCTTTACTTATTGAGTTTTGTGTGGAGTTGTTTGTAGTGACGTCATACAAAAATTAACAAATTGACCGGCGAGTCTAGTCTATTTGAAAGCTAATAACTTCGTTGTTTATTGAGATATCAAAAAACTTTTAGTGCTTTTAACCACACTCAAAACTACATCGATATCCATGAAATAAAAAATGTTGGGGACCGTTCTATGTGTCTTCCTTTTGACCGCGACTTCGTACGCGCGGACTTATATTTAGTATCCTATGTCGTTCCCCAGATTTAAAACTATCTCCATACCAAATTTCATCAAGATCGGTTCAGCCGTTTAGGCGTGAAAACGTACAAACAAGCAGACAGGTGATTTTGGCTTTCATAATATTACTAGCTGCGCTCCGTGGCTTTGCTGGCCTACAGGACCGCGGTGATCAATCGTAATGGAATTGTAATCATTTATGACGACATGCACTGTCCGTTCTTGTCATATCGTAACACAATGACAAGGACGGACAGTGCGCTGGTATCGCTATCGCTATAGCTATGATTTAGGCGGTCACCAGCGACCTCTTTACGGGACAAATGTTATGTTGGTCTATGGTACAGCATTTACTTTAAAAAACATCATAATCGGTTCAGTTGTTACCGCGTGAAAGTACCCCAAACCAACAAAAAGACACTTATATATTAGTATGGAATATGGAATTATTATTGATGTCGGTCGAGTGTCATTGTCTGCGTGTATTCTTATATTTAACTCAAGCAAAGAATAACTATCTTTAAGCTCAATATTAATCTTATTCTAACACATAGACTACTAATTCATTCTTATCAACTGAATGGTTTTATACAAGTTTTAATACTCACACGTTTTAACCATTCCATCTTTGGATACAGCATCTACACACACACTTTAAACAAGCACAAATTAAAAAAATATGTATAACCCCCGACCACCCCCTAATATTATAGCTAAGAAGCAAATAGATCACATTAGCTTTCAAACATTAAAAAACGCACCAAAATTGGTCCAATCGTTTGGGAGCTACGATAATTATAGCTAAGAACCATCTCGATCACATCAGCTTTCAAACAGAAAAAATGCGTCAAAATTGGTCCATTTGTTTGGGAGCTACGATGCCACAGACAGATAATACACACCTTAAAC
Organism: Alsophila aescularia; assembly: GCA_946251855.1. NCBI lineage: Eukaryota > Metazoa > Arthropoda > Insecta > Lepidoptera > Geometridae > Alsophila > Alsophila aescularia. The sequence continues at coordinate 19,542,675 of OX276377.1, read as the reverse complement.
TTATACAACACTCTTTGAATTCGGGGGTTTAAAATAACATTCAACATTGTAGTGTTTGTATCAAGATGGGTTTAGCATTCGCTACGAACTTATAACACCAATAAAGTAAGTTTTGCAGGAGGATAGTCCGTCCGCGGATTTTTTAATCAATGTTTTTATTAACATTAGTTTGTGTAAAATAAATTTCGGTAGTCTGAAACTGTAGATCTTTGTGATATTCAAGACTTGTTCCACTGATTTTAATTGCTACTTAAACATGCAATCTAATAAGTGATTTGTAGTATTTATCAGCAAGATGTGAAACAGGTTCTAGTTTGTTATTGCGCGGTCTTCTCAAAAGCAATTTCCAAAAAGATTGATGTCGTATAAATGTTAAATTCCCTGTTGTAGAGCAGCGGTAGCGTCGTAGACTTATATGTATGTACAGCTCATTATGAAAGTGATTTGCCAAAAATATATATGTGATCAGTAGAAGAGTTGTAGATAATATTGACAAACGAAAACGGACCACTTGACTGTATGTTTGTTAATCTTCGTAGGTATTTGAGGTGTCTTAGATCGTTGGTGCATGCTAACTGTAGAGTGGAGCGAGATCATACGCCGAAAACTGATAAATTTCTTAATATATTCGGCGTTTTGTATTGTTTTTTTTTTATATATCGGACCAAAGATATTTATTTCGGCTTTGGCCTCGCTCGCGGCCGAGATTGAAAAATTGTTGTTAAATGTTAAATTTTATCGATTCCACATTTTAATATACCAGTAGAGATTCGATGTTGATATACCTAACGAACGTAACTTGTTACATTGGGCTATGGCTTAAATTCGACAAAATGTCGCGTCATGTCTCTGGTCCCGCTGTGTATGCTGACACCGCATGACAATTTCTTTAATATTCAAAGGAATTTGCTGCGACCAAAAGTTGAATATACTCGGCGTCAATCATGCGACGATTTGTCGTGTTTTACCCATAGCTTTAGCGTTTATTAGATTACATAGGTACAGACCGACAAACTTATTTGTCCGATTGAAAAACTATAGTAGCGATATCTTTGTTTCAAAATTGTAATTGTATACAAGATAAGCAATGCCAATTGCTCAAACAAGTTTGTCAAACTGTACGTTTATCGATGTTATAAAATTACTCACTAACTACATTCCCATTCTTGTAATACGTTAAACTATTTCTGTATATTATGTTCTACCTTATAGTCATGTTGTATTGTTAGTTTGTAAGTGATACATACTGGTTACAGAATAAATAATAGTTACCTAAATAACGCGCATTGTTGCCATATGCTAGTATTATCAGAACGATGTATGCTTTTTAGTGCAATAGAGCAGAGTGGTCTAGATTTTAAATTATGCTCAATCTGAAAAGATACTTCTATATAGTATGCCTCAATGTTGAAGGGTACCTTGGTTTGGTAGTAAGTGTTGTAATAACTATTACTGTTATCTGTGTACCTAATGTCTTGTACACGACCTGCCCAAAAGTTGACAGATATCTACTTATATACAGAGTGTAGCGTTATTAATGTATAACCCGTCACCTGCGGGTCACCATCACCACTGAACAGAAAATGAAAATTCATGTTTAGTAAAAGTATCACGGGTTTTGAGTATCCGGCCATATTCGAAATTAAAACAAAATACACTTTTACTCGCTCTTTTCGATGCCATCCATGGTCATGTTTTTTTAAATATTATTGTTAGATAGATGTACCTACTCTCAAATATTATTGTTAGATAGATGTACCTACTCTCAAATATTATTGTTAGATAGATGTACCTACTCTCAAATAGGCAATGCTAAAAATGTTTTGGTTTGACACTTTTTTTACTTGGCTTTGAACCCTTGCGCCTTGTGGTGTAAAACGATGTATGGAGACTTAGCTGATGATCTAATAGAAAATTCTAGATGGTATGGATGGATTCTAAAATGGTATAAAACAAAAAAAAATGATCGATTTCAATAATAGCATTGGAATTAATAAAATAATAGCATTACCCATTTGATAGTACATCTATCCGAGAATAATATTCAAAAAACAGACTGATAAAATGCATTGATTTGTGATCATAGCATAGAAAAGAGTACCTAAGTAAAGTGTACATTTCATTAAATTTCTTTAATGGCCGTAAACTCAAAAATCTTCATACTTTTACTTAATTTTGAATTTTAATTTTATTATCACTAGTGATTTTCACCCGCACGTGACGAGATTATCCATTAATTACGCCACACTCGTCAATCACTTTAAAATATAAACTTAGAGCAATAAAATATTGAACTACACATTAGTGATTGCATTATAATGATTTAAATACCAATAGTTAGCCAGTTGTCATTCTCAGGTGTGGTTTGTTATGCAAGTAAATTGTTTATCACCTGTAACTTTTAAACTTTCGCGACCCGAACACATAGTTAAATATTTAAACGGGACTTAATCACCTTATCTTTTTATTTGTTTGGTTAGTGTAACTTTGTCATCGGTAGTTTTCAAAAATATGTTTTGCTTAATATACCATCAAACTTAGTTTGCAACGCTGCAGTGTAAATATTATATCTATTAGTGCTATAAGTATAAAACGTACATTTTTGTATGTATGTATATATGCGTTCATACGAACTAAATCAGTAGGATACTTTATTTATATTAATTACGGTTTAATTCGACAAAAAGAAAAACACCAATATCTCGGTGTATATTCTAATGCTCTTTTAAAAAGAAAAACACCAATATCTCGGTGTATATTCTAATGCTCTTTTAAAAAGAAAAACACCAATATCTCGGTGTATATTCTAATGCTCTTTTAAAAAGAAAAACACCAATATCTCGGTGTATATTCTAATGCTCTTTTAAAAAGAAAAACACCAATATCTCGGTGTATATTCTAATGCTCTTTTAAAAAGAAAAACACCAATATCTCGGTGTATATTCTAATGCTCTTTTAAAAAGCGTGTAATTTATTTATTATTAATATATTGTGAAATGTAATGTGATGATGTATTTTAATGCCATTTTAGCCTGTCGTCAAGTATTTAATTTGTAAAAGAAGTTATATAACCAAATGAAGCTATGGATAGAATGTAAGATGTTTTATTCTTTGTAGATAAAATAGTTTTTTTCTATTGTGTACCTATTAAGTGGCGAAAATGTATGAATTTATTAATACATCACTTGGATGTCTATGTTGCATTTAATTTGCTATGAGACCCAAAACAAAAAAATATAAAAAATAAACAAAAAAAAAAATACTTTATTTTATTTTATAAATGTGATTTGTAAACTATCACTAAAAAGAATAAAATAATTACAATTGAGCCCGTAAAATATCACTTATTCAAAATTACCAATGCAAAAATACAACATAAGAAAGAGTTTTTTTGAAGATGGTGCCAAACCGAACCATCATTTTTAATTTGCTTGAGATTACTCAAAAAGATGAAAAACGGTTAAACTTAAACGGTTTGACGTGCTATTATAAAATTGGTAAAGTAATTATCTAAAAATGCTTTATCATTTACTAGATTGCTACATTCGTGTCAATCGGTTTGTGAATGTGTGAAGTCAAAATCCGTTCGTGTGAGTTTGTTATTTTGACTCTTCTGCGTTTCGTGTTTTGTATGTGGGTGCGTAGATAGGTGTGTAATTATTTATTTTGTAAAGATGTTAGATTTAAATAATGCCTAGATTTGGCACCGCCTTGAAAAAACTCTTTATTATGTTATTTTGTATTTTTACACGACTGCCCAAAAAAAAAAGAGTGTTCTGTTTTTAGCATTCATGTATGTTTGTATGTGAGTTTCTTTATTCCACCATAACTTTTAAATGCCTCAACAGATTTAGATGTATGGGGTAACGTTAGAATCCTTACATGATTATACATGATTCCTAATAACTAGCTTAATAGCTAAAAAATACGCCTGCCCTGCCAAAAAAGAACTTTTGCAAATAAATTATATACTGTTGGAATGTTCTTATCTAGGCCTTCAATTTGATACCCATGTTGTAAAGTTCGAAGAAAAATATTTTTAACGAATTTGAAAATGGAGCCATACTGTCGCTATATAGAATGTTTTCAAAAAATTATAGCCTATTTTACTCGGGGGGGATGTAAGAATTCTAACGATAACCCATACGTCTAAATCTGTTCAGGCATTTAAAAGTTATGGTGGAATAAAAAAACTCGCATACATACAAACATAAGCATACATGAATGCTAAAAACAATACACTCCTTTATTTTGGGCAGTCGTGTAAAAAGTGATATTGTTCTGGCTCAATTGTAATTATTTTATTCCTTTTAGCACAGACCAATATGTATATGTTGGTCGTTGCTTTTAATGATTGTAGGTATACAAATGAACATTTTTAATATTATGAAGTCGGTTTAACTTTTTTGGAAAACTATTTTAATTTCTTGATTTTGAGTGGCCTAAGCAAACATCGGAAGGAATAATGCCAAAGAAAATAATCAAACTCACTTTACACTCAATCACTCCAGACGTTGGTAAATTAAAACCAAGGATAAATTAATTACCTACATATAAAACAACTGAATCAGTTTTGACGAAAATTATCTGTGATTTCACTGGAATGGAACTCTTTACATATCTCGTAGATAGATATCAGGAAACTTAAACACAAAAACCAATGGATTTATAAGTTTTAAATAAATAAATACTTTTTAAAGCAATCTTTTACAAGACATTAGTGGTACTAGAACCCTAAGACCTGAGAACTCATCCAGACCAATAAAAAAAGACTAAACTAGAAGGTGTTTCATCATTTTATTGCTGGGTAATGGGTTCCTGTGACTCCGGCTCCATCATCAGACTATCGATACCAAATTAGACCAGATAAGTTATGAAGACAAACCCAATGAGCCCCAACTCGAAGTTGGTCCATCATCTGGTTGTTGAATTCCTATGACTACCTTCCGGCTCCATCGTCAGACCAGTTCAATAATACCATAATATTGTATTGTCATCAGTACTACACCCATGTGCAAAAACTCAACATCTTTGGATGTATTTAAATGGCTCAATATTGACTTGCAAACTAGTCAAAAGCATAATAAGCCAGTGAATTAAAAGCTTGTAAAAATCTACTAAACCAATTTTGATGAAATTTATACTATACAGGTGTATTTTTATCTCAAGTAAAAATAATCATTTTATTCAGTTCAGAAATCCAGAAGATATGAGAGAACATAAACATTAAAACAAATAGGTAGCTTTTGTAATAAAAAATATTGAACCAATTTTGACGAAGTTAATATGGGACTAGACTGAAAGTCTACCCTTTTGGATAAAAGAACAATCATTCAAATAGATTTCGAGCGGCGTTTCGAGGGTAGTCTCGAATCACCTAGCGAGAAGACTTGATGAGTTTCCGCCTCCAGAGCAGGCCAAGATTTGATAGGGTTACGGCACCATAGACACCATACAGAACGGCAGGTTATACAGAAGACTGAAGAGTATAACGCAACACGTAAATTCACGCGACTTCCGAAACATGAAAAATTGTGTTGTGTGTTTAGAAAGCGCATTACATACATTGGGACAAATGTGAAAGGCAAGAAGGATATGTATTTTCATTTTTAAGTACTATTTACGGTATTGAAAATGGAAAATAATAAATTTCATTTTACTCTAAATCCACTTGCGATGCTGCCACTTCGTCACTTACACGAACGAGACAAATAGCGGGTTAAGTGTAAGAGCGACAGAGAGAACGCGATAATGGCGCGCAATGTTGTTGCTAGGGGAAGTTGGGGCTTACCAACGGCTGATGATCGTAAGTTTGCGCTCCGACCCGTAAAGGCCACGGCTGACGATCTTCAATCGGGGAGCCTAGCGAAGTTGCACCATAATTGTATTGAATTAAGATAGAGTATTGTATTTGTGTTACATATATTTGAAAACAGCTTGAAACGAGCAATTTTATTGGATAATAAAGTGCTTCGGTCCTAATCGTTTTTTTGTGAGTTCAGGTTGTCCTAGTGCAGCCATGTCAAACTCAGTCACTGGTGGGTCAAAAAGCATGAAAACCGTAGACTAAGTGGGCCGCAAAACCTGATCTAAAAGAAGACAAACTACTGAAAATCTTAACAAATAAAAGTTCTATTATAGGACAAGTATGGTTATTAAATTTACAATTAAAAACGCTCTACAAAAAAAGTACAAACATTAACTTCTGTTGCCAGATGTCATATTTTGTCTTTACTTCAGTTGTCTATTTGTGGCGTGAATTTATCGGCGGAAATAAGTTTTAAAACTGCGTCCAAGTGTGCGTCCTTCAATCGCGATCTTGCGGAAGATTTGTTCACTTTCATCAAAGAAAATAATTGTTCACACTTATAAGTGATGATGATGACCTATAAGTCACTTATAGGTACTTCCAAACATTGACAGGATTTTACAGGCCAATTTTCTCATTTCTTGGTATTGAACAGGCGAGTAATTATACAATTTTAATGTACCAACACCTACGAATAAATAATAAACCAACACCATATTTCTTTTTCGGATGGGCCGCAGGTAGATACTCAGTGGGCCGCATGCAGCCCGTAGGGTCTGCGGGTTTCCGTGCGATTGAGTGCTCATCGCCTTGATGACGTTATTTCACATGCTCACTGGAGCTTAGCGAATTCGAAATGAGTGATCGGTGGCAATGAATGGTCCAAGTGGCGTTAACCTCACTTTAACTCTACGGAATCAGGCCCCAGCACAGGCTACAGTCTCGACATCGATAGCAACAACTTTACCTAATCCTAATACTGTATGTATGTATATAATCCATACCAATATATAAAAGTGAAACGTTGTCGGTTTGTTTGTTTGGGGAGCTATCACGCGATAACGGCTGGACGGATTTTGATGAAATTTAGATAGCTTATACTCTGGAATAAAACATAAGATACAGTAGAATCGAAGAAGTCAGTCACTGTCACTGCCCTGCAGTGCTATTACGCAATGTTGATCATATCGGTTTCAAGCCTTGAAATTCATTAGTGCCTTGCGATAGAGTCGAAATTGCTATGAAAAAAGTGACAATCTGATTGAAGCGAAGTTCTGTGGACGGGGCCCTGCGCTGCGCGTCAACAATCACAACCAGCCAACGACATTATGAAACTCTATAGGGAGCCGTTCGTTTTGTAACTAACTGTTAAAAACGCTTAAAAATATCACAATTGGCGTTCTCTTTGGCCATTTGAGGCGAAATTAGCATTCTGAACGTTTTCGATCACCGTTCGTTTTGCAAGTTTAGATGACATGTTGACATAAGAAAATCGTCTTTATTCCGTAAAGCATAGGGTTGTTTTTTATTCAGTTCGGAAAGAATCGGTAGTGAGAAAAAATTGCAAAAATGACAAAAGCGTTGAAAATGTTCAAAGAATACGGCTAGTTAAAAATGTACATATCGAAACTGCCCACAACGCCAGCTCATCATCTTGAACGCAGGGTTTATTACTCTATGCAATTGCAACAACCAGCTGATTAGGTTGTATTTGTTTACGTTTTTTGAACCGTTCACGACCAACTATTTTATTGAATTTATTGTAAAAAAACATAAATCAATGTATCAGAATATATAGAAATAGGTAAATAGGTACCTAGATATTAAATTGTAATATATAGACTTATGGTCTATTACCTACAATTAATAAGTAGTATTTATTACTCTTTGATAGTAATCTATCAATTTTACCGGAATTAGTTGTCCACATACCCAAAGAGTATATAAATACTACGTAAGACATACCTACCTACATACAAATTACGTCAATATTGTTGTTATCTTTGCGGGGTTACCAAGCGTATGGTATTTATGTAATCATGGTTTTAGATAAGAAAGCTGCGTCTTCATCAGTCTTGTGAATTCTGTACCGTGCCGTGGATGAAAAATGGTTTCGCGAAAGAGAATTTTTGATTTGTTCAGGACTATGAATGTGGCTTCGTAAGTACCTTTGCTTTTCCAAATTTTTACTAGATAAAACAGTTGTAAAAATAAATACAGCGATAAAATTCATCACAAATACGAACGGCGCAATTTATAGAACTTATTTTATTATGATTGGCATAAAATGGATATCATGATAAAATTGTTTTATTTAAAAAATAAACATACACACGCTCCCTTCTTTACACAATATACTGAAATATTATTTGATATTCGAGCTATTTTTCTATGTCACAGTAATTAACCTCAACTATCATTTTTCAGATGCTCATGTCCTGCACATGGTTTCCGAGGAAACATCCATGTTTCTAACTCTACGCCACTCAAGGATTATGCTTTTGAAGTGAGTTTTGTACTTTTTAACCTATTTTTATCTCTTATGATCTCATCTACTATCAGCGCCTTCACTTGAAGTAGTTTTTCTTGTTGCAATGAGTAGTTTATTGAGTGAGTCCTCCACTGAGAACTCTTGTCACTCAATCTAATAAAAAACCCAATAATTTCAGATAAAATGCTCCACAGTACGTTACGGATTAGGTGTAACTCGGGAAGTTGGAATGGACCTGGTGAACCTCCAGGCTAAGAATGTCTGCGTCATGACGGATCCAAATGTTGTCAATTTGAAACCACTGAAGGCTGTTCTGGACTCCCTTACTAAAAACGGCGTTAATTACAAGGTGTACGACAAATGCCGTGTGGAACCCACTGATTCTAGGTAAACAAATCATTTCTTACAATTTTTTATTTTATTCAAATTCCTTTTGGTGGAGAGCATGAACTCATTAGATAATTGTATCAGTTTTTGGCATGCAAACAAAATAATCATTATATATTTACCTACATTGATAAAAACAAAATGATTGCAAGGATAGGCAAGAAAATCCATCTAGGCTTGTTTATCCCTAAAATGCAAAGTTGAGATTTTTATATAAATTCATTTTAAGATAATTGTCTCACTAATAAGTGCAAAAGTTTGCAAGAAATGAACTCGATAACTACTAGACCCTAGACAAATTCCAAAAATACTTACTTACTAATTACATTATTCCTGAAACCCAAGAACCCAAAATGGATAATATCAAAAAAAAAGATAATGATAAATCAAAAGATAATGGTTCCATACTAAGAGGGTTGCAAAACAAAATTCATACAAGTGCAATTTTCATTCAAAATTTACAAGTCGGATTGAAACCAAACTTTGTAGATATATTGAGCTTGGATATTTACCTTTAAAAACCGGCCAAGTGCGAGTCGGACTCGCGTACTGAGGGTTCCGTACAAACTTGTAGGTATGTATAGTTCGTCCATGACAGGAATCGAGCTTTGGCGATTTAAAAAAAAGAGTTATGGCTGTATCTTATGATTGCGTTGACTTAAAAGTTTGCCTTTTTCACAGCTCCAAGGGATTGTAGACCTTAGTATTTGATATTAATTTCAACTTCATATACAGACAGACGGATAGAAGGACGGACAACAAAGTGATCCAAAAAAGGTTCTTTTCTTAAAACTCAATTTTTCTTTGAAAAGACGTAAGTTATTTTTAGAAGAACATAGAGAAAACTAAAACTTTAAATTTTATATGAACCGATTTTTCAATGCTCAGATAAGCAATAAGATAGCGTTTATTCCACTAATAGCTTAGGAGTTAATTTTTCAATTGTCAGGTAGGCTTTATTCAACAGACAACTCGCTTATGTGAAGAACAAATTTATTTACCCGTTTGATGGCCAAATAACTGCTTAGGCTAACGGCTCACTAATCGCCCCGGCAATGGATCAGCATCGGAACGCCTCGCTTACGGCTGGTTGACAACTAGTCGTCCACCCGGGGCGGGGTGACGCCTCTCTTACAGAAAGGCAGCCTGGTTGACGTGTAGACTTGGTGTATTCCCAGTAATCCCACTATGGTTGTTCCGTATGTGTTTTTTTGTAGATTTTCTTCCCAGTTGTTCCATGAACTGGACTACTGGAATTTTTAATTCCCTGAAGTCTCGGTGTGTCTCATAGATATATCATCTATATATCATATCATAATCATCATCATGTCAGCCTTTAGAAGTCCATTGCTAAACAGGGCCTCCCCCAAAGAGCGTCATGACTAGCGATCTTGTGCCACCTCCATCCACCGTCAACCTGCGATGGCTACAATGTCGTCGGTTCATCGTGTGGGCAACCCCCCACATGATGAACTCCCCACACTTTGCTTGCTTGTTCGTGGTCGCCATTGGAGAACCTTCATTCCCCAGTGGTTGTCGGTTCTGCGAACTATATGGCCTGTCCATTGCCACTTCAACTTGCAAACTCTGAGAGTTATGTCGGTAATCTTCGTTCCTCTACGGATTTCCTCATTTCGGATTCTATCACGTAGTGAAACACCGAGCATAGCTCTCTCCATTGCACGCTGCGCAAATATGAGCTTGTGTATGAGACCAATAGTTAGCGACCACGTCTCAGTGCCGTATGTCATCACTGGCAACACGCACTGATTATAAACTTTCGTCTTGAGGCTCTGCGGTATCTGCGACGAGAAGATATGGCGTAATTTCTCGAACGCTGCTCATCCTAGTTGGATTCGTCGGTTGACCTCTTTGTCGAAGTTGGATCTACCTAGTTGGATCGTCTGACCTAAGTAGACATAGTGATCAACAGCTTCGATAATATCGTTCCCAACATAAACCGGCATGGGTACGACATGGGCATTTGACATGATGTTCGTCTTGCCCATGTTCATTTTAAAACCCCCGGTTGGTACCCTAAACTCCAGCACAGAGCGAACGAGAGGGTTCCAGGGCTCTAATTGTACATGACGAAGAGTTAACAATAATAAAAGTGGCTGCAGCGCCCGGAAAGTCCGTACTAAAATATAGATTAGACACATTATTGGAAAGAAACTGAATGTACTAGGTATCTCAATCCGGTGAATAGAAGCCGCGTAATCGATAAAACACTTTTGACGGCTGAGTGAAACATAATGTCATTATAATACTTATAATAAATACTCATAAAATATAAAGCATGATAAACTATCACAAAATTCACAGTAGTGTATTTTGCTATTTTATGTTATAAACAACACAGCGGGTAAAAAATAACCTATGTCACTCTTGCGATGAAGACGAATCGATTGATACCTTACTTGTCAAATTTGGACCATTTTTTTAGTTTTAACACATAACCCATGCTTTGCTCCACCGTAGTAGGGTAAAAAAATAGCATAAGACACTCTATACTTGCAGACGAATCGATTGACACCTCGCTTCTCAAAATTGGACCAATAGGGGCTACGCTATGGTGCAACATCCACATAACCACATATTAATATTTTTATTATTTACTCATTACCCTTCCCTTGCTACGCCGTAGTCGGGTAAAAAAGGGTGGAAAACAGTAAAAATCACAAAATTGGCTGCAGCGCCCGGAAAGTTAGTGCTAAAATATAGATTAGTCATATTTTTGGAAAGAAGAAGTTTTGGAGCTTACAATGGTACCCTAAACTCCAGCACAGAGCGAACGAGAGGGTTCCAGGGCTCTAATTGTACATGACGAAGAGTTAAAAATAATAAAAGTGGCTGCAGCGCCCGGAAAGTTAGTGCTAAAATATAGATTAGTCATATTTTTGGAAAGAAGAAGTTTTGGAGCTTACAATGGTACCCTAAACTCCAGCACAGGGCGAACGAGAGGGTTCCAGGGCTCTAATTGTACATGACGAAGAGCAAAAATAATAAAAGTGGCTGCAGCGCCCGGAAAGTTAGTGCTAAAATATAGATTAGTCATATTTTTGGAAAGAAGAAGTTTTGGAGCTTACAATGGTACCCTAAACTCCAGCACAGGGCGAACGAGAGGGTTCCAGGGCTCTAATTGTACATGACGAAGAGCAAAAATAATAAAAGTGGCTGCAGCGCCCGGAAAGTTAGTGCTAAAATATAGATTAGTCATATTTTTGGAAAGAAGAAGTTTTGGAGCTTACAATGGTACCGTAAACTCCAGCACAGAGCGAACGAGAGGGTTCCAGGGCTCTAATTGTACATGACGAAGAGTTAACAATAATAAAAGTGGCTGCAGCGCCCGGAAAGTCCGTACTAAAATATAGATTAGACACATTATTGGAAAGAAACTGAATGTACTAGGTATCTCAATCCGGTGAATAGAAGCCGCGTAATCGATAAAACACTTTTGACGGCTGAGTGAAATTTTGTATTTTGTACTTTAGGTACTTTTGGTCCTGAAATAACACACGGGTTACTTTTATGCCAGAGAAATGACCACGTTTGCAAAGCTGCAGGTGTCCCGCTCAGAATCAGCAAGATAGATGTATTCTGATCTATAATTCGGTATAACTCGTGATTTGTACGTAGCGTAGACGTTTCACGACAAACAAACTGCCGTGCGCCTCGACACAGCGCCCCACTAGCTTTTTTTCTCCTTGTTCAGGAGACATTTTATATTTTGACTTGGAAAAGTGCTATATTATACTCAAGGCCGTGGCCAGGAATTCACTTCGGGAGGGGTTCAAGAGTGGAAGTGAACGGGGGGAGGGGGGGGGGGGGGGGGTATATTTTGTTAGGACCCCTGTGAGTGTTTATAGGTACCCAAGCTTGCAACACTGAAAAGCCGTGATCTTGAACTTTCATCGCCAAAATCCGATGTTTTACTATTTTCAGTGTTGCAAACTTGGATATAAACTACTCTCGCTCATGCGATTCATACATTGCGATGTTTGATAGTTTGTAACTGACTGGTGTAATGAATAAAGACATTAGCTTTAATTGTAAACATTATTTGGTAAATAATTTATTTTACTTTCTCTCTTAATAAAAATCACCAAAAACTGCCAAAAAAATCCATGTCGTTTCCGGTTAACATTAAAAATTTAAGTCATTTTAACTGCGATTTTACCTACGTCACAGAATAAATAATAGTAGAAGACTAGATATAGTAAAAATCGAGCTCCACTTTTTTCGGTGTATAAAATGGTGGGTGGTTTTCAAAGGCATTCGGGGACCCAACCCCCCCCCCTCCCCCCCCCCCCCCACCCCCCTGCCTTGGATTTGAGTTTGAGTTAGATATAATAAAGGTGTGTTGGATTGCTTGATATACGAGTACAAAAACAAACAGTATTAGGTTTTTAAAATTATTTTAAATTTTATTTCAGCTTCAAGGAAGCGATACAGTTCGCAAAGTCGAACAACTTCGACAGCTTCGTAGCAGTAGGTGGCGGTTCCGTAATGGACACCTGCAAAGCTGCCAACCTGTACTTCTGCGATCCTGATGCGGACTTTTTGGACTACGTCAACGCGCCGGTGGGGAAAGGCAAGCCAGTGGATGTGCAGTTGAAGCCCATGATTGCCAGTAAGTTATTTTTAAAAGCTTATAATTAACTTCACTTGTATGTATGTATATTTGTATTTTGTCTGTCCTGGAATCTTGCAATTCAAATTTCGAGCACTTCCCGATTAGCTATCCGGCTGAAATTTCAGGGTATCCCCAAAACACGTTATATTTGTGTTTTTTTTTATTCGCCTTGTGTGTTAAAGTTTTAAAGCACACGGTGATAAAAGAGTAAATATATGTAAATATATGGAATTTTATAGCAAGTGCAGTAGGTTCTGCACAGTGTATCTAGAGCAGAGTACAGTTGCAGAAGCTTTTTGGATAGGTGTACAATTGCGGAAATTATCTATCCCGTTTCTAAGGAGTAGTGATTATAGACACAGAATAAATAATAGTACTACTGTATAGATGGATGGTCATCATGACCTACGGAGCCGAAACGTGGCACTCACGGTTAAACTAGTCCACAAATTTAAGGTCGCTCAGCGAGCTATGGAGAGAGCTATGCTTGGAGTTTCTCTGAAGGACAAGATTCGTAATGAAGATATCAGACAGAGAACCAAGTTGACCGACATAGCTCTAAGGATAAGCAAGATAAAGTTGCAGTTGGCTGGTCACATTTCTCGAAGTAACCGTTGGAGTAGACAAGTTCTCCAGTGGAGACCAAGTTAAGGCAAACATAGTGTAGGTCACCCTATGGCCAGGTGGAGTGACGACCTGCGAAAAGCGGCTGGAAGAAGATGGATAAGGAGAGCTGAAGACCGAGCTCAGGGGCGTGCATTTGAAGAGGCCTACGTCCAGCTGTGGACAAATATAGGCTGATAATGATAGATGTTGTGTTTAGGTTAAATATGGCAATTTTTTTATGGATTGACGATCTGAATCCCCATCCCGAGCCAGTTTTCAGGATTCCGTATCTAAAGGGAGACTTACTAAGCCAGTTGAAATTATCACAGAATATGTATTTTCATGAAGCATATCCGAAAATATATTTATTAAAACAAAGAGAAAAAACTAATGGGGTAGTGGTAAGGAACTCTTGGCGTGCGAGTCAGTCTCGCCCGGTCTGTTTTTGTACAATCAGTTTTATTTCTATGTTTCAGTACCAACAACCAGCGGCACCGGAAGTGAGACGACCGGCGTCAGTATATTCGACTACGAAGAAATCCACACCAAGACCGGGATTTCCCATGGAGCCTTACGTCCCATCCTGGCTATCATTGATCCGCTTCACACGCTGAGCATCCCGGAAAAGGTGACAATAAGAACTATTACTTACATAATAGAATCGTCCGGTAAATGTACATTGAATTAAAATAAATTATTATAAAAAAAAAACCCGACTGCGAGCAAAACTAAAAAGAGGCAAACAAGTTTTAGATTTTTGATTTTGATATATAACTATTTATTTGAAGTCAGAACAAAGTTTGTTGAATTTTGGTATATTGTTACTTTTGGTTCAGGAATAACACATAGAATACTTATATTCCAGAAATATGCCCACGTGGGCAAAGCTGCGGCCTAAAGTTATGAAAAACAGTTTTTTTTTGCTAATTTTGTAAAAGTATTAGTACAGTATTCGGTACCATATTACTAATTACCTAACAATCCCGTTAACCTCTTGCTTGAAATTTACCGTTATAAAACCGGTTTCGCAGTAATAGGTACTTATTTTACACCATTACTAGATAATCATTGATCATGTAAGTATGAATATTTTTAGCCATTATAGCTTGGTGACAGCTAAAGTTATTCCGGCGATCTAAAGGTTATCTATATTCTTCGTAATCTTTTTTCGTAAACATTCCACATAATAAACAAAACAACTCGTGATTTTGTTGATAAGGAGGATAGTTTTAATTTTATTATTTGCCTATACCATGTAAGTATATAGGTACTATTAAGATATACAAATATTCTACCTGCCTTCCAATGCGAGCGGAGTGAACAGGCGGAGTGGTTCGTATGGTCTTCGTTCTTTAACAGAGAATGAATGAACAGAATGAGATCGGTGTACTCTCTAGTAGTTCGTTCAGCTCTCCTAGGTATTTCCATATCAATGTGTGGAAGGTCGGTTTAAGAGTATAGGGAACCAACGCGGCTTCTACAGGTTTTGCCTTAGATTTTCCGCGAAATTTGCGTTTTGGGAAAAAACGTTTCTACCATACTAAACAATAACCGAATCCAATAATTCTATATATTTTTATTAATATCACAATAAAATATAGCTTTATTTTTTTCTTTAACTATTATTATTTTTCATTTAAACAGTAGGTTAGGTACACGAACTTGAGAGACACGTTACGAGATAATATCGGTATTTAAACACTCATTAATTAAAATTCTTTACAAATTATGATAAAAATAAAAGCTATAAACGTAGTTTTACACTCATATCGTAAAATCCGGATTATGAACTCAAAAATAGTGGCATAATGACCTACTTTACACACGAAACGTCTCTAACAAGAAAAAAACGTAATTACACTGTTTTTTGGACTAAACAGTGTTATAATATAACTTTTTTCTCCGCACAACGAGGGTTTTCGCCATTTATTATCTATGGTGGCGCGTTTTACACCGTATGCGCGTGAGTTCGCTGTGAACTGGATTTTGGCGCCATAATTTACTTTACATTTAATTAGTAACTAACCAATTTAATGTGTTATGTGTTATTGTTTATCAAAAGTTTTATCCTGATTAAAAATGTTCGACAGCAGTGTTAGTAAGGAGAATTTGACTCAACCCGACATCACAGAAACAGCAACGAACATGACGACCGAGCTTTTTTTACCAGCAAAATCAAGAAAATCATACGTCTTATTTTTTCCATTACTAGTTAGTTTCTGTTGCATGAGTGAAGATATACTTTATCTATATTCAGGATTATTGGTTATTCCCCGTCACGATCCCGTGGCAGGGTGTTAGGACATGCTGTCTACTATCAAATAACCCAGTTGTCATCAAGCAAAAGTCAACCATTTTCGAGATATTATTTATTTTATTATTTTTTGTAAATTGACGGATAGGTGTATTTTATGGTTTTATTTTTTATATAAAAACAAATAATAAAAAACCCGTTGTAAGAAATCAAACTTTTTAACAGTAACAAAGAATTATGTATAATAAAATAAGAATAATCTGCAAACGTTTTTGAATCAGGGGTCTAAAACTATACATGTTTGATGATTTGTGTAAGTTTCTTCAACAAAAAAGCTGATTTTATTTAAAAAAATACATTGTAACTTAAACTGCAAATTATTTACAAAACAACTACATATTATCATAGTGATGCAACGAATAGTACTTTTACGAATACGAATACGAATACGGATATCAAACCTACTATTCGGCGAATACGAATACGAATACGAATATCTCGCCATGGTAATAAAAGACTAATTTATTTGATAAATTTATATTCTTCTAATAATTAAAATTTACAACAGGCAAATTTTTATTTAAAAAACATAAAATTTGTAGATTTTCTGGTTTAAGGCGATAATGTAATTATAAATTGTAATGATAGGGAAACTCCCGGAGCTGCGGTACTGTACAAACTATGGCCGGGGAGTCCCCCGTTGCGTCGTCGTTGCGGTTAAGGCCCTCTGCACACGTGCGTATTTTTACACGCGCGTTTTTCAAGTGTGCCAGTAATTAGAGTTGCGTTTGTACGTAAAATATTAGTTTTTAAATATTCGTATTAGTATTCGCCGAATACGAATATTCGGTAAATGTCTACTATTCCGCGAATACGAATACTCGTATTCGTATTCGTTGCATCACTAATTATCACCTATCAAAAACGATATAATTTTTTGGTAGTTAGTGACAAAGTAACAAACTATGCGAGATTCAACGAAATGTCGGAGAATTTTAAAAATGGGTCAAAGTGGTTTGTTTGAATAAATAATCTAATAAAAGAATACATGCAGTTGCCAAGGTGTTCATCATAGCCATAACTCACAATTGGCCAGAGATTATCAAAACAATTTTAGTTTTGAGTGGTATTTTCGGAATAACTTTTTTATGTATAGCATATGAAAAGCCTCGCCTACAGTGAAAACCCTGTGCCGAATATTGGGCATCTTCGAGCTCGCATAATAAATGCAGCAAATGAAATAAGAAACTCGTTGTCTGGTAGTCTCTTAAGAAAGAGACTGCGCCTCTGTATCCGAAATACGTCCTCAAATTTTGAAAACCAATTACTTATAATAATTTAAGCAATATGTATAAGTAAATCGAAAAAAAAAAACTAAACCAATATTGTTGTCAAAATATTTGAAGAAACTTTATAAATAACAGATAAACCATTTATTCATAATTTGTTATAAAAATTATATGTCAGAGTATCACAAATGGTAATTAAATACAAATTACATTAAATCTAGTAATCACATACAAAACAATAAATTAAATGTCAAATAAAGTAGGTAATTAATAAGAAAAAAATAAAAGTAAATAAAATACGAGTACCTCATTTAGTAAGTAATACAGTCAAGTATTCGTCAACATTGTAAAACGCTTTCACAATGTTGACGAAATCGGCAATAAGTACCTTTTGTTATAAACCATCGTTAAGTATAACATAAAAAAAGTATTCAGAAAATACCTCTCAAAACTAAAATTCTTCTGAAAATCTCTGACAAATTGTGAATAATGACTATGATGCCAACTGTACTTATTGTTTTATTAGATGATTTATTCAAAGAGACCACTTGACCCATTTTTATAATTCTCCGATATTTTGTTTAATGTCGCATAATTTGTTACTTTGTCACTAACTATCAAAAAATTATACTGTGATGGATAGGTGATAAAATGTAGGTAGTTGTTTTTTAAATAATCTGCAGGTTAAGTTATTAAGTGTTATTTTAGAAAAAAATATAGTTTTTTTTGTGCAAGAAACTTACACAAATCATAAAACTTGCTTAGTTTTAGACCCCTGATTCAAAAACTTTTGCAGATTATTCTTATTTTATTATACACCATTTTTTGTTCCCGTTTTCTCAACCTAAAAACAATAAAAATGTTTAATTTCTTACAACGGTTTTTTTATTATTAAATTTTATGGTTGCCTATCCGTCAATTTACAAAAATAAATAAATAAATAATAACTCGAAAATGGTTGACTTTTGCCTAAAGTATTACTGGGTTATTTGATAGTGAACATCATGTTCTAAAACCCTGCCACGGGATCGTGATCAATAATCCTGTATGAAAAGGCACATAACAAGGTATTAAAACACTCGAGTGATACTTTTAAACCTATCCCACGGCTCGTTTTTTAAACTCACTCTCGTGTTTTAATAACCCTTCTTATGCTACCGTTACCGTCATAAACTACTATTATTCTGTGATTAATAAAAAATACCAGCATTATTGGAGTTGGTTATGGTTTAGTATTGTAGAAACGTTTTCTTCCAAAACGCAATTTCACGGAAAATCTAAGGCAAAACTTGTAGAAGCCGCGTTGGTTCCCTATCCTCTTAAATGACGATGTTGTTACCGCCTTCACTCTCAACGTTTACGCAGGGTTGAAATTGCACGTTGCACAAATGAGTATAGATACCTCATCATTAGCAGGGAGCCTACTGTAATAAAAAAGAAAGAAGTTTCGTGTATCATTTCTGACTATCGATTCTATGCCTGTATGGTAATAGTAACAATAGATCCTCAGAAAAGAAAACAAAATGTTGACATAAGAGAAGACACCTAGTACTTTCTGTTACAGGTTTCGAACTATTCAGGGTTCGACATATTCTGCCACGCCTTGGAGAGCTTCACGGCTGTTCCTTACACTGAGCGCGGCCCCGCCCCTGCCAACCCAGCGCTGCGCCCCAACTATCAGGGCAGCAATCCCATCTCTGACGTGTGGGCCAGGTTCTGTTTGCAGGTAATATTTATAGTTGATCCAGACTTGATCGAACTCTAGAATAAACATTTCTCTGTTTTCTGTGGTTGTGTTACTGGCAGGTTGCGCGGGCTTGACAGTTTTGACTATACTTTTCCAATGATATCCACACCAATATATAAAAGAAAACGTTGTCTGTTTGTTTGCTCTCATGCGATAATGGCTGGACTGTTATTGATGAAATTTGTAATGGAGATAGCTTATACCCTGGAATAACACATAGGATAATTTTCATCATCATCATCATCATCATCATGACGACATGACATGAAACCGCGCAGTGCGTGCAGTGCGATGCATGTGCATTTTGATTTACAGTGACGTCACTCTGTAATCACATCAATTAGAGTTATAAAAATATATATACATCCTTTTGATAAAAAATAATGAATTAAAAAAGTTTTTTATACCCGACTACTGTTAACGAAAGAAACCGAAACAATTTACAATTTTTATTTACTGTAATGTTTATTGTCCCGTTACATTTTAATTTCCTCCATTTTGAACATCGCCATGTAACCACAATTTTTAAACGATATATTTTTTATGGTATTGATAACCTCGATAAAGCATTACAACGCCTTCGTTACTAATATAGTTTATCTCATCCATCTGGATAAACGATAAAAATGAAAAGCAATTTTAGAATTCACAAAATATAATATTTACATCGACAAACCGACGGTGATGTGACAAACAATATGTCACTAAAACGTACAAACAAAATATATACAGCCATTTATTTTGTCAAGTGCTCAGGTTGAGAACTTTTAGCTCAAGTGGCACTTATTGAGAACAATAATGTTAATTTCAGCATTATGTAGGTACGAGTAGATTGAAAAGTAATAAAAATATCCACGGATCCACCTGTGGATTTTAGAGGAAAAACAAGTATCCACGGATCCACCTGTGGATTTAAGAGGAAAAACAAGTATCCACGGATCCACCTGTGGATTTAAGAGGAAAAACCAGTATCCATGGAACTACCTGTGGATTTAAGAGGAGATAAAGATATCCGCGGATCCAGATATGGAGACGAGCTGGATCCAAGTTGTCGGAGTCGCGGGTCGCAGAGTGTAGAAACGGAGCTATCGTGGGAAAATGTATTAATGGAGCCTGGGCAGCACCGGCTATCATAATAGAATGCGTACCCAAAATTTCGTGTCTTTTCTGTTGATCGTTGAAGAGTTCCTTTATCTGGAGCTATTCCTGGATGTCGATTAAGGTCATGCTTACCATTAAAATGCATTGAACCGGTGAAAGTTATTCTAATTCAGCTTGCATTTGACCCACACAACACTCAAAGCAAACTAAATAAGCACTTATAATAAAAAAATATAAATTAAAAAAACTGTTTTTTATTGTTTTATTTTTAATTTCCTTCTCATTGTGTTGTGAGCTACCCTTAAAGTTTCAGCTAATCGGGAAGTGCACGAAATTTGAGTCACAAGATTCCAGGACAGACAGAAATACATCTATATACATCGCATATCCCTCAATGCCTAAAGACAAAGGTATTCAATCAGTGCATCCTACCGCTTATGACTTACGGAGCTGAGACGTGGACACTCACGGTACGGCTGGACCACAAACTTGAAGTCGCTCGGCGGGCTATGGAGAGATGTATGCTTCGAGTTTCTCTAAGGGAACGAATTTGAAACGAGGTGATCCGGAGAGAACCAAGCTGAAGTGGCAGTGGGCTGGCCATATTAGCCGCAGAACCGATAACCGCTGGGGTAAACGTGTTCTCGAGTGAAGACCGCGAATTGACAAAACGTAGTTTAGGACGCCCACTTGCTAGATGGAGCGACGATCTGCGCAAGGTTGCTGGCAAAAAGTGGATGCGTAGAGCCGAAGATCGGGCCAAATGGCGAGTCTTGGAGTCTTGGATGTCCAGCAGTGGACGAACACAGGCTGATGATGATGATGTAGTGAAGTTAAATAAAAGCTTTTAATAATAGTTGTCTTCTTTCAGACCCTACAAAAATACTTCAAACGCTCAGTTTACAACCCGGACGACATCGAGGCGCGCTCGAGCATGCACCTCGCGGCGACCATGGCCGGCGTGGGCATCGGCAACGCGGGCGTGCACCTCTGCCACGGACTGGCGTACCCTATCGCAGGGACCGTGAAGACTTTCGTGCCTAAGGACTACGGGTACGTCACATATCTGTTCATTATAGTGGGCATTGGCAACGCGGGCGTGCATCTCTGCCACGGACTGGCGTACCCTATCGCAGGGACCGTAAAGACTTTCGTGCCTAAGGACTACGGGTACGTCACACATCTGATATATATATATAGGCTAGTTGACTACCTATACTTATAATAAAGCAGGAAGTACCGAAAAGTCTGTAAAGATGATAATAAAATAAAAATTGGTCAAGGTCTAGGGTAATTAAAATAAGCTACCGAATAAGTTTTTTTAAATCTTGTCGGTCAGTTTGTATGTTTGTTCGCGCATCAAGTAAAAGCTACTGGACCGGTTGCGATGCGGTTTGTGTTCATCCGCCAAATCGTTATTTATCGATTTCTCGGTTTCTTCTCATCGGATTGTGATACCAAGTACACCAGTTGTTAGGTTTTAGGCATCGCAATCGGTCCAGCAGTTTATACGTGATGCACGAACGAACAGACAGACACGATTAAATTAAAAAAAACTTGTTCGAAGCTTGTTTTAAGTCCTCTAGACCAATTTATTTTTATTATCTTCTTTGTACAGACTTTTTTGTTAAGTACTTACTTACTGCGTTATTATAAGTATAGATAATAGAATCTCGTTATGTCTCTCATTTTCATTTCTAGTTGGTGAGAGCGGCCTCTTCAAGAACGACAACGCCCCGCAACATTATATTTATAGTCTATATAATTATGTATTGTGGTCACGCGCTCTAGGCCGCTTGACGTCATATCGCTAAAGTTCGGCAAAGCTGCCAAAAACAGTGGTTCGACAGAGACAGAAAACTGTTGACAATTTTAGGAGAAGATGGTTCCAATAAAAACCGATAAAACATTCCAAAGTGTCACATTCATAAGTTGCCACTATGACGCACGTAATCCTTATTTCTTGGCACTATTTCGTTTGTCCTAAATTACTTTTGATTCCACACTACTTGCAAAATAAGTACTTCGCTTTTTTTGTTTTTGAAAGTTAAGTAGTTTTAGTGGCAGAATTTTATTCCTAACCATCACACCAGTGAGACGGAGCAATGTGAAGGTTAGTCGGTCGCGGAAATAAATGATGTAAGCCATATACAACGTGTCACTGAATAGCCTTATAAGTACCTACGTAGCAGGTTTATTTCGATCATTCGTTTACGTGTGCAATGGTTGAATACATAGTATTTAAAATTCCCAAACAAAAGTAAACAAAAAAAAATGCGTTTACCCTAAATGTTTGTTATTACGTAGCACAAAAAAGTAGGTATGTACAAACATACTGCTCCATCTGCGGGTTCAAGTTGCTAAGCCTCTCCTCGCTTGCGCGCTGTTCGAAATACCCCGTTGAGTGGAGATTGTTCAATAGTCTGAGCAGATGTGGTTTGAGCCAGCCTATTGTCTCTTAGCACGCTGTTACATTAGCTGAAGAAAACACCGAAGGCTTAAGAAACGACAATTTAATTTAACACTTGAAAATGAACACAAATCTAAATATCTATTATGGCATTTCAATATAGTCTGTCTGTCTGAGTCTATCCTGTTCTAGTAATCTCCCGCGCCGTATTCGAGCCGCTTCACTTCATCCCGGGTCCCATTTCTGTTAACTATTGGACCGCGATAACGCAAGTCGATCGCATATATTATTTTTGCGAATATTTATATTTTACCACTTAAAATATTAGCTCGTTGTATTATGTTTGAAAATTTCCCAAATTTTTTCGCTTCCAGCACTTTTAAGAGGTAAAAGAGAAAATTTCGCAATTTTTATGCAATCGACTTGCGTTATCGCGGTTAAATAGCTAACAGAATTGGGGCCCTGTTTTCTCCCGACTCGTGGAAGAAAAGATTCACTTGTAACAAAATAATAAAGAAAATTCTATTCGACGTATTTTTACTTTGACGTTCGACTGAGCATTGATTGTCAAACAGACTACAGTCCGACCAACTTATGTGTGAAATGGCGAAAAAAGAAACTACAGCTACTAAAAATGACATTTTCTGCTTTTTTCTTGATCTACTTATCGGTTGACTGGAACACTCACGCCACCATTCAGTTCACACATATGTTGGTGGCACTGTACCTCAAATTGGAGGTAAAGGGCGGTATTGTTTTTTTCCCAGCTGACTACTAGGTAGAACTATTATTTATTCTGTGCTACTTGGGTTTCAAGTACTGTGTTCTTAGAGCAATCTTTATAAGGAAACACATACCTACTTGAATGAAAAATTTCGAAATCATAAAAGTCGTAAAACTAACTTTGTTCGCCAAGCTGTGAGGAATACCCCACTCCGATACTTACAGGTAATTATTATTATGTAGGTACATCCTGTATACTCAAAGCATGCACTTGTACCTTTTGACACATGATAATGATAAGCGTGTATCAAAACGTACACCCGATTATAGCAGATATGTTTCCACCTCAGAGCCTAGATGTGTTATTCCCACAGCTCCAAGCCCATGATCCCGCACGGCCTCTCAGTAGTAGTGACGGCGCCTGCAGTCTTCCGCTACACCGCCCCCAGCGACCCCGAGAAACATCTCGAAGCAGCCTCTCTGCTGGGCGCTGACGTTTCCAACGCGAAGAAAGAAGACGCCGGCAGAGTCATATCAGAGACGGTGCTGAGGTACATGGACATGATGAACATTGAGAACGGGCTGGGAGCGTTGGGGTATACGAAGGACAATATCCCGGATTTGGTCAAAGGGGCGTTGCCGCAGGTAAGCCGTTTTATCGTTATCTTTTAGTGTATTGAAGCTACCACTTTGCTAGGCCTCATTATCATCTTTCTTTCAGACATCAAATAGTTATTTCTCTTCACCAGCTCGGAAAGATTCTGTTTATCATTCGAAATATGACTGCAAATGTGCATTTTATCCGCTAGCGCGGAAAGAGTTTTTAAAATTCGAACCTTTCTAATCAATAATTTTCTATACCACCACTGAAAATACATTAATACTTATTTATATTATTATTCACTTTATTTATTTTCAATCTTAGATTTAAGTTTTTTTACAGTACAGTTATATGTATAAAAACAATATAGGTACCTATACAAAAATACTATAAAAACCTAAACTTAAGCGGTGGCTAAGATTGCAGAGTGAAAAACTGATGCCTTCTGCATCTGACCCATAATCCAACCATCTAGCGAGAACCTCTTAAGATGTTGGTCGAGGTTCTTTGTTATAAAGCCGTTCGCCAAAACAATTGTCGGGACTATGATCGTCAACATCCCACATGGCGGTCACCTCGTGAGCCAAGTCAAGGAACTTGCAGAGCTTGTCCTTCTCGGCCTTCACGAGGTTCTCATTATGTGGGATGGTGATATCGACGAGCACTGCCCGGCGTTGGGACCACCAGCACGATATCAGGCTTATTGGCAACAATAGTCCTGTCCATGATGATAGAGCGGACCCAATAGAACAATGCACGACCATTTTCGAGAACTGGCACCGGTGCGTACTTATAGTGCGGCGCCTCAGACTCGACATTGTCGTTTCAAAGAGGAAGTTGATGGTGGATGATCCTGGCTACTTGGTTGTGTCTGTCTAAGTACTCTCCGTTAGCAAGATGAGAACAACAGGAACCGGATCCTTGCTTTATTGTATTATTATTATTATTATAAACACTAATTTAATATATTATTCAAGCTGTTTTTCTTGCACCGAGCATTTGCCTCCCTGTAGTGAGGTGAAAAGTTGTGTTTCGCACGGCAGCAAAGTTATTCTGCGTCTCGTACCTTTGAAACCCTCGCTACGCTCAGGTTTCAATACAAGTACTCGCGCCAAAAAACAACTTTGCAGCCTTGCATAACAAATAACTATTATTACCACCTTTTTCTTGTTTGTCGTCCCGGGTGGAATCTTGCAACTCAAACGAGTACTTCCCGATTAGCTATCCGGCTGAAACTTTCAGGGTAGCTCACAACTCGATGACAAAGCATTAGAAATAAGGATAACTTAAGAAACTGAGTATAAAAAAATAAGCTTTTACGGGTAATGTTTTAATGAATGACACTTCTTTTTTTTTTTACTTTTTGTTGCTTTGTAACTTTTTACGTTTTTAAGGTAAAAAGTTACAAAAAAAACTTTAGTTTTTATTTATTTATTTATTTTTCATTTTTTTTATTGCTTTGTTATCGGTTTGTGAGCTACCCTGAAAGTTTCAGCCGGATGGCTAATCGGGAAGTGCTCGAAACTTGAATTGCAAGATTCCAGGACAGACAAAATACATAGATACATAGATACATCGATACATAGATACATTTAGATACATACTATCGGCAAAAGGAACATCTTACCAGTTTAAAAACCATTTTGTTTGCAGTCAAAAGGTGGTGGCCATAAAGTATGTCCCGCCTTTTATTTTCGTAACCAATGAAAACTAAGAAATACCCTTTTAAGCCTTTGTTTTTATGACTTTTATTTAGATTCCAAATAAATTTTTTAGGTATGCTACTTGGCGTTTTTTATTATTGACATAAGAATAAACATACTGTAATGTACAAACAAGTGAAGTACATGCCAGGCGATCCTCTTGGCCCAGCTATATATAGCCTAGCCATCCACCCCATCATCCAAAGTATTAAAATCCAAGCTTAATATTTGGTACTTGGATGATGGTACTTTACTTTGGGTGGTGACGTAAATATAGTCTTTGACGATCTTACCTTATTAATTAATTAATCTTATTAGAGTTTCGCATGATCGCCCTTGAGCTAAATTTTGCCAAATGTGAACTTTTTGTTTCGGACATATACCCCGCAAAAGGCTTCACTTCCAGTGCGACTGGGGGGCCTGGGCATCAGATCAATTTCTGATGTGGCTCTTCCCGCGTTCTTATAAAAATTCTTGCGGCCTCGTTGGACAATATTGATATCAGCTTTTTGGACGAGGCCAAGAACGCATGGTTGTTAGGCTGCCCTAACTACGAGTTCCCCAAAATCCTCTTATCGCAGAGGCTTTGGGACGGGCCGCACTGCGAGCTAGTACGGAAAGTCTAATTAACACGTGCTTAAGCTCAGCAGATCGAGCCCGTCTCCTAGCCGTAGGTGAGTGGGAATCGGATTTGTGGTTACAGGCTCTACCATCGCCAAACACTGGAACTCTCATGGATGCTTCAGCTTTTCGCATTGCAGTTTCACTCCGCCTGGGCGCTTCGTGCTGTGCTCCTCACCGCTGTCAGTGTGGCTCTGCTGTTGACCGGCTTGGTCACCACGGCTTATCCTGTTGCAGAAGCGCAGGAAGAATTCCTCGCCACTCCAGCCTTAATGATGTCATCCGTCGGGCTTTTACCACCGCCAACTGTGCTCCTATTTTAAAACCTAACGGCCTCATACGTGACGATGGTAAAAAACCTGACGGAATGACTCTTATTCCATGGAAGATGGGGTGGCCTTTGGTGTGGGTCGCTACTTGCGTAGACACCCTTGCGCCGTCTCATCTTCAAGGATCTCAAAATAAGGCTGGAGCGGTGGCTGAATCAGCTGAGAGCCTCAAAAGGCGCAAATATAGTACCCTCGATAGCGGATATATATTTGAGCCTTTTAGGGTAGAGACACTAGGGCCGTGCGGACCAGGAGCACACAGAATATATAAAGATCTATCAGGGTGTCTGGTCGAAGCAACATGTGACCAAAATTTTGTCCTTTACATTACCCAAAGACTAATCATTGCCATACAACGTGGCAATGCTGCCAGCATTTTGGGAACGTTGCCCACTGGCAGCGCCTTGATAGACTAGTTCTAGTTTTATATAACTGCATGTTAATTATTTTTCATCTTGTTAAGTTAATGTGTGTTTAAATTTTGTTTTCTTATTTAAAATAAATGCAGTGAAGTTAAATATAAAAGCTTTTAAAAAGATTGGTTTTTAAACTACTTCTTTGATCTACATTTGTTGCTTGTTTTATGCATTGGTTTCATAGCGTCGCATTGAGATGCAAAGTAGGTTCACCAAATTTTAAGCATTGGTTTCATAGCGTCGCATTGAGATGCAAAGTAGATTCACCAAAATTTTATGCATTGGTTTCATAGCGTCGCATTGAGATGCAAAGTAGGTTCACCAAATTTTAAGCATTGGTTTCATAGCGTCGCATTGAGATGCAAAGTAGATTCACCAAAATTTTATACATTGGTTTCATAGCGTCGCATTGAGATGCAAAGTAGGTTCACCAAATTTTATGCATTGATTTCATAGCGTCGCATTGAGATACAAAGTAGGTTCACCAAATTTTTTGACATTTCAGCGGTCCAGCAGTTTTTACGTGATGTGAGAACAGACAGACGAATCAAAAAATAGTAACTGTTTTCTAGACCATTTGTTACAAACAACAACAACAATTATCTTCGTTGTACAGACTTTTTATTACATACAGCTTTATTATAAGCACCTAACTATAGAATATCTGCATCAGCATCTGTCATTTTTTGACTGGATTGGACCGGATTTTTAGAGAGTAAACACTAATATTATAAAGGCGAATGTTTATATATATGTGTGTGTGTGTGTGTGTGTGTGTGTGTGTGTGTATGTTTGTTACTTCTTCATCTTAAATGGCTGAACGGATTTGGATGAAATTTAGTACCATGTAGTTTTTATCCTGGATTAACACATAGGCTACTTTTGATACTGATTTAGGAAAAAAAACAATAGGTTTTTTGTATGGGAATTGCCACTTCGATGTCAAAGTGACAGGTATCAATTGTCAGACGTGTCAACCCTAGTGTGCAACAAGGAGGGGTTTTTAGAAATTTGTTTACTGAATTGGTGACAGGTGTGGCATATCTTATAATAAAGCAATAAGTACGAAAAAGTCCAAAGCGAGTCTAGCTCCGGGTACTGACGATGACGTCACTGAGTTAAAATCACATCTAAAAACACGCTGGGCGTGTTTTGCCGCACTTGCGTCGCCCTTTTAAAAACAACGTATGTGTGAAAGAGATAAAACAAAAAGGTCTAGAGTACTTACAATAAGCTACTGACCAAAAAATATATCATATTTTAAATAGTGTCTGTATGTGTTCGCGCATCACGTAGAAACTACTGAACCGATTGCGATGCGGTTTTCACTGTTGGATAGTGTAGTATTTGACCTAAAAACTAGGTTACTTGGTATCTCAATCCGATGAGTAGAACCCGAGCAATCGATAAAAACTATTTGACGGCTGAAGGAATTTTGATCAAATGTTGGTGTATTAGTATTTTAGGTCTTGGAATAGCACATAGAGTACTTTTAACCTAGAGAAATGAACACGCGTGCGAAGCCACCGGCACAGCTAGTAAATTATAAATGAGAAAGTTTATGTATGTATGTTAGTTAGAGCCCTGTTTCATCATCATCATCATCAATCCACGCGGGAGAAACAGCGGGGCGCAGCTAGCTGATGTGAATGGTATCTTTTTGTACCATTTAAAGTGGCGCCACATATCGCTTACAAGGACGATAGACACAAAGGATTGTTTTCCCAAACTTCGAACAATACGATTATTGTTCTCTCACTAATTGATAAGATATGCATGTCGCGGAATAATCTTATCACACATCTCAGTAACATTGGTGGTGGCAATGATCGCTACAGTTGGATCTCAAACAAATTACCATTTCTTCGTATACTTTCCAATGCAAACTGCATCTTTCATAAAGATAGAAATGGTTAGCTTTTACACACGCGGAATACAGTTTATCGCGATAAAAAGTATGCTATATCCTTCTCCAGGGTTCAAATTATCTCCATACCAAATTTGAAAACCCGGTTCGTCCATTTATTCGTGAAACGGCAACAAACAGACAGACAGAGTTACTTTCGAAGTACCGCATAGCCGCACTACTACCGCACCACTTTGCTTTGCTTGTGCCTTTGCCAGATATTCAACCGTCAATCGGTAGTGTACTAACATTACTTTGTATATACTCTCACGGTTGTCTGGAAGAGATCGCTCTGAGCGATAAGACCGCCCATTGTGACACTTTATTATTAATTTTGTTATTTTAGTTGTAAGATTTTTATTTGTGTGGTTCAATAAAGAGTTATCTATCTATTACTGTACTCGTATTCAAGTTGGAAAGGTTTCTGTATCCAGCGAAATGACTGCATGCCCAAATGAGACGTACTCGTATTTCGCAATAAACTCGTCACCCTGAAACATTGTTGTTCTGTAAGCGCATGCATTGCAGGGCCGCGCATATAAGCGAACAACTTGCTTGTCCCGTCACTCCGACGTGTATAAAAAAAACGAGCGCGCCTTACAGTAGTCGCATATGATATGTAATATCTGACATCTGAGGGATGACGCGTGATGGATGATGATGATGATGATGATGAAAGTACCTATTATGTGTTATTCTAGAGCATAAGCTATTTCCATTCCAAATTTCATCAAATTCCGTTCAGCTTGAGAGTGAAATAAGATGATAATGATGATGAAAAATATCCTGTGTTATTACAGGGTATACGCTATCTCTATTCTAAATTTCATCAAAATCTATTCAGCCGTTTGAGAGTGAAGTGAGATGATGATGTTGAAAAGTATTATTTGTGTTATTCCAGGGTATAAGAAATGGAGATAGCGCCATTCCGAATTTCAACAAATTCCGTTTGAGCGTGAAAGAGTAACAAACATACACACACACATACATACATACAAACTTTCGCCTTATAATATATAATATAGTTCATCGCACTAGCGATGAACTAAACCCACGAGCAACGTTTTGCACCGAGTGATCGCATTGGTCAACTGGAATCAGCAACTCTTCATCTGATCTATATACATCTTTACTTTTCGTCATAATACCGGAATTCTGAAGTACCGGAGTTCTATTCCCAACTAGTATTTACATTTTGCACTATAAAAAAAATATGTGATGGCTTATAACTTTATAGCACCGCGCGCGCTCATTGGTCAAATCAAATAGCGCTCGCTTCCCCGGCTTCCTATTACACTTCCGCTTGTTCACTTCCGGTTACACATTGTTAACACTTTTCACGAAATCACTCCCATAGATTGCAGAAAAGCGAGCGGAAAGATATTACATATCAAAAATACGTGAAGATAGCAGTTGAAAGTGCCGGATTTCAGAGAAGCAAGCACAGTTTTTAAAATGATTTTTCTGCATTACAGAAACGGCTACTCAACATGTCGCCTCTACCGCAAACGGAAGAAGATTTAGCAACGCTTCTTGAAAATTCCATGACAATCTACTAAATAAAATGCATAATCATAATCAAATGTTCTTATGCTCTTTCGAGTGCCGGAAGATTATGTATTCGGGTTAGTCTGTAAGGCAAATAAAGAACAAAATGTAATATTTTGTAAGTTATCATTGGTGCTCAATTATTGTTAATGTACATATTTATATTTGTTAATAATTTTATATGTTTTCTTGCCAATTATAATTTATTGTAAGGTCATTAATACCTACAAAATATACTGTATTTTTGTGTGTATTGATGTTAACAAGTTAAAAATATACAGGGTTATTAAATTAAAATGTTGTCTTATTGCTATTGGTAAGCAGAGTGGGAATTTGAGGGTAAGTAACAATCAAACAATAATGCTTAGTGTTTAATTTTTAATAATTTTAAGTACATAAAATAACCTATGAACTAATTTGTATAATATATAATATGTATAATCTTAAATTAATTTGTTGTAATTTGACTTGTTACTTTAATAATTAAAAAGCGCTAGATGGAAACATTGGTCGTGGCGTTGTTCGAGAGAGTTCGTAAAGGCACTGTACTAATGTTAGATATGCGTCGGCTGTGACTAGCGCTTACAACTATCACTTACTGCTTAAGAGTTAACGCAGTTGTTAGTTAAACTGTGCGCATTGTACTCACACATGCTCAGGCACGATGTTGGTGTGGTGGAAGGGACTGCTTTCGTAGGACATGTTAGAAGCGTTGATGGTGACGCTTGGCAGCGGCTGGTAGCGGTTCAGTTTCGGCGTCGCCGGACCCGTGAGATCCTCAG
Organism: Alsophila aescularia; assembly: GCA_946251855.1. NCBI lineage: Eukaryota > Metazoa > Arthropoda > Insecta > Lepidoptera > Geometridae > Alsophila > Alsophila aescularia. The sequence goes on along the minus strand of OX276377.1, from coordinate 19,511,316 downwards.
ACAACTGCTGGTACACCAGCCCGCAGTCCTTCTTCGTGCGGTTCTGGTTGCTCATGGCCGCGATTATGGCACTGTTGTATCTGATCTGCTGGCTCCTCTTATTGCACATCATCATGACAACCTTGCCCGTGACGATCAAGACCAACAGCGCCCCTAGAATGGCGATCGAGATCGGCCACAAGTACTCGTACTTGCCATGGCGCTGCTCCTTTGTAGATACTTCCTCGTACTGCGGTTCCGAATCGTCGTACATGTCTTCGAAGAGTTTGATGTCGATCTTGACCTTCTCGGTTTGAGGAGACTGCAAGATGTGCTCAGAAATAGGGACTGCGGTCGAGGGCTTCTCAATCAGCTTCACTTTAAGGTCGACGTCGTCTTCTTCACCGTCATCGGTATCCTCGCTGGCGTCGTCGTCATCTTCGTCATCCTCCTCCTCGTCATCTTCCTCCTCATCGTCAGCCAAATCGTCGTCGTCGTCGTCACCCTCCTCCTTGTCCACTGTGTATTCATTGTGTTTATTGATGAGAGGATCGTCCGCAATCGCAACTTTGCCGTCGTCCAAAGTGTTTTTCAAGTCGAAGTTACCATCGGCGTCTTTGTCGATTCTCTCCCAGATTTCCTCGTCGGAGACGGCTTCGGGCAGAGGCTCGACGGGGTGCGAAATAGCGCTGCCACAAGTCTTGCGAGAGAGGAATTCCCAACTGTAAGTCTCTTCCTCGTCTTTGGCGTCCTTCGCCAAGTTAGCGATGCTATCGGAAACGGCGTTCGGCGAAACCTTGCGTTTGCTTAGCCAAGTCATCAGGTTCTCGAAGTCACGGCTGCACGCCAGCGGGTTGTTGCCGATGTCCAGAGTGCGCAGCTTGTTGAAGTTGTCGAGCTCTGTTTGTTTAATCTCTGTGATGCGATTGTGAGAAATGTTCAAGAAAGTCAAATTGCTCAGCAGTTTCGCGGTGTGGTTTTTCTCTGATTTCCAAAGCGTGGTCAGTTCAGCGTGGCTCATATCCAGCCAGGTCATGAGCGGAGTGTGCACGAACACTTCGGCGGAGAATACAGTCAGGGGGTTACCTTGCAGGTTCAGTTTTCCTAGTTCGTTATTTTTCTCGAACATCTTTGCGTCTAGCGTCGTCAATTTATTATAAGCTAGATTGATTTCGACCAACTTTGGGCAGATGGAGAATACTTTGTTACCGATAGTTTGAATTTTGTTGTTGGCAAGATTAATAACAGATAATGCGGTGAATGTTTGCAATGACTTATCGTAGATCTCCTCGAGGTCGCAGTTCGAAGCATCGAACAGATAAATGTTGAACTGATCAGCCGAGCATTCAAAACCTTCAGCGGGCAAATGTTTCAGCCTAGGGTTGTTCGAGATTTTGAAAATGTCTAGTTCAATGTTTTCTTTGATAAGAATGCTTGAAATAAAGTCCAAATTGTTGTAGGAAAGGTCCAAGTAGTTGAGTTCGACCAACTTGTGGAAAGCCTGGTTGTGGATCTTTTCAATACTGTTTCCACTAAGATTGAGATTAGCGATGTAAGTCATGCCGTTGAACATGGAAGGTCCAACGAATTTGATGTTAGTTTGCCCAGCGTTTAGAGTCAACAAGTCTGAGATCTGAAGTCCATAGACCGTGTCAATAGGGTTCTTCAGAATGTGGAGCGTAGCAAGCTCAGTGTTCTCTGAGAAGATGTCATCCGGCAAGGATTTGATTTTGTTGTCACTGAGATCAAGCTCTTCCAAGTCCAAAAGTTTTTTGAAAGTGTCAGGGTCCATGTTGGACAGAGTATTACCGGCGAGGTTCAAGTACATAAGGCCTGGCATGTTTTTGAAAGTGTTTCCATTGATGTAGTGTATGTTACAATATGAAACGTCGAGCTCTTGCACGGAGGACGCGTTCAAGAAGTAATCCTCAGGGCCAGCTGTGGAGATATTCAGCGCGTTGTTTGAGAGCGTCAGCAGCAGCAGCTTCTTGTTGTTCGCGAATGTATCCGGATGCAAGTGCTTGAGTTTGTTGTTGGAAAGGTTCACGGCATAGAGTTCATGAAGGCCGTGGAACGCGTTAGGGGCTACATTGCCGATCGTGCTGTTCACTATCTTTATTGTCGCGACTTGGTGAAGACCGAGCTTCTTAAATATTAATTCGTCGAGATCAATGGCGTATCTTGGGTCTGCGTGTTCGATCACGAGGTCTGTGATGTCGTCGCCGAATTTCTGGGTACCGACTTCGAGACGGTTACACTTGGCTATCCTGTATCCTTGGGATACAGTACAGGTGCAGTCCCTCGGGCAGGGTCTGTCCTCGTTGAAGAGGACTTCTTGGTCGTCGGCGGAGTCGTAGTCTTCATACTGGTAGAGGAAGTTATCTCCGTCCTTGGCGTCCTTCTTGGCAGTCTTGTTGGACTCGGCGGCTACCAGCGCGCACGCTGCCAGGAGCAGTAACAACTCCCGGTACCTCACCCCCATTTCTTAGCGAACTCTGGAAAAGATACAAATGGAAAAGTTAATAATGATTCGTGATAACCTACTCCAAATGATAGCAAAATGACGATGCCGAACGTTTCCCCAGTGGCACATCTTGCTTGTTCTTCGCGTCATAGTGCTAGTTAGAGCTTACAGTTGTATCTAACCATATATCTAGTTAAGTGGGTGAGGTGTATGGTTCAACTATCACTTCCCTAGTCGTTTTTGAGGATCGTGTTTTTTTCCAATATTTAAGTCTAGACTAGAATTTCTCCCCACCCACTTTCATCTTCAAATCTATACATATAATAAAGCAGTAAGTAACAAACAGTATGTATAATAAAAAAAAAAAATTGGAGACGGAACAAGAATATAAAAATAAATAAATAAATTGTAATAATATTTAAATAAATGCTGTCTGTCTGTTTGTTTGTTCGCACATCGCATAAAAGCTACAGGACCGATTGCGATGCGTTTTCACAGATGGATACCTTAGAGTTTGAACTTTGACTTTAAAACTGATGTACTTGGTATCTCAATCCGATTAGTAGAAAACGTGAAATCGATAAAACAATGTCATTTGACTTCTGGACGAAGTTTGATGATAATGGTACTTCGTTTCTGGAGTAACACATCCTACCTATATCCCAGAAAAATAACCACGCGGGCACATCTAGTTATAAACAAGTTACATAGATATATTATGTAACATCTTGTGAGAGCTGCCTAAATATTTACAAACAATTACGATCACATATTATTATTGGTAATAAGTAGGTTAGGAAACCTAGAAACACGAGGTGGGTCACGTTGCTAATTTGTACTGCATTGAGAAACAATATTGTTACAACTACTACTTTTTGTAAAACTGCAGCTAACAGCAGTAAACAGTGCAACGCGTATCAGAACAATGAGAGTTTATATTGTAAGTTTTAAAAATATTTCTATTTAGAACTCTGCCACGAACTTTAGACAACACGTGTACTTGAAACGGTGTACAAATATTAGATCTGGGTAATTATTGCTACATCTCCAACTTATAATGACATCTGTTTACACACACATAAACCTATCATAAATACTCGTACAGCATATATGTAAGTATATTATTTATACGTTATTTTATTCGTATGTTACATTATTTGGTACAAGTTGTGAAGCAGATGTTGCCTGGCATTGTTCTAGTGAAATCTTATCTGCTTATTGTCCATCTGTCGGTATGTCGTGACTGCCGAGACTTCGATCATATTAAACTGTTTTTGTGGGAATAAATGTTGTAATTTACTAAAATAGTATAAAAAGCTGAGAATCAGACTATGTACCTTGAAATAAATCTGGGGGATTTATTGCAACATAAAGCAGTGCTTCTCTCATGAATTTCAAGATGGTTAGGGAGGTGCCCAATATTAAAAAAACCGGGTTTTTTTAATTTCGATTCGTTCACCCAAGGTTCCGTACAAACTTGTAGGTATGTTAATAGTTCGTCCATCACGGGAATCGAGAGGTAGGTACTTGACTGACAGACAGACGGATTGTCGGACAACAAAGTGATCTTATAAGGGTTCCTCTTTTCCTTTTGTGGTAAGGAACTTTAAAAAACACCAGTTTATGTAGAAAAGGACAAGGAAAAGCTCAATACCTATCTAGCTAGAGTCCGGGGTTAGCCGAATGCATTGTATGTACCTACCTAGCTGTTCTGTTTTTCGAAAGTTTACAATCAGGTTGATACGCTAATTTTGAATGTTTTTAAACAGCATCAGGTTTTTGTATATACCCTTTTGTATATTTATTTATACCCACGGAATAAATTACTTCATTATGTGCTGGCTGGCAGGCAGTCTCAATTTAGCATTCCATCGATTTTCTTCGAGTTTTCCTTCAATTCAATAAAATTCAACCTTGAAACACTAACAATGCCTGCATGTCGCCGGCTGTAGCTATTACTATTTAAGATTGTGAATATTTCTATGTTAAGTGTACAGGACAGGACCTACAAAAAATGATTTCCGTCTAAAGTATGCGAAAACTTGGCCTGGGGTGATATGATATACCAAAATATACCTAGCACGTCAGTAAGTAGGTATATCTAGTCAACTAACCACATTAATTATTTTACTACATTCTCATTAAAAGGTTCAATTTTTAAGTAGTTTCCTACGGCAAGGCCATAGATAATACACTATACAATACAACACAACAACACTTTATTGCACACCAAGAAGAAGGTAATATATAGGATAAACTCATGAAATGAAAGGTACAATGGACAGCCTTATTGCTATATAGCAATCTCTTCCAGGCAACCTTTGGATGGATAGGATTACTTAGATATCAAAGTCATCGGTCAGTGGTGCGTTATAAAATAAAATACAAAACATATATGGCAATGTTCAGAATATAGAACGGTATTCTGATGTACAGTAGTCGCAGCCAATCTATATGTAGGGATAAAACAGCATAAAGTAAGAGTGAGATTGAATATGAGAAAAACGTAAGCGATTGGGCGAGGCAGTTATACAATGCTGTCAACACCTTCAACATTGGGATTGCGCCTCAAAAATAGCAGTTTGCGCAGCGACCAGCAGATAACTTCGAGACACATACTTCCGTTGCGACTACTTGTACTGTGCTACTACTTTGACTATCTAACGAAAAGGTAAAAAAGGTGTTTAGGAAACAAATAGGGAAAAGTTTTAAAATCTAGACAGTGGGGCTGGGTCAGAAATGTTATTCTATTCGCACATATACCGAAGTAAGTTTACTAACATGCATGGAACGGCAAAATAGGAAACAATCAATGTAAAATGGTATTTAGGTACCAATTTACTTACAGTTTTCGATTTTTTTCAGTTAATTATACATAATAATATGCTCTTGGCTTTGACAAACACTTTTGTGTTCTTGGCTCGGTAGAAGTTATTTGCTTTTTGCTCGTTATTTCAAAGATTATAGGATATTTTAATAACGTCATTTGCATGATACAGGCAGCGTAAATATTCTAAGCATGATACCAAAGAGAAAAATATATTTAAGAATCTTGTATTCTCTATTGAAACAAAAATTCTGTGCTAAACGTAGACGCGAGTATTTACTAAAGGTCTTTGATTGCACCCACAGGCCATATAGGAGATACGGGCTACATACAATGACTTATTACTTATTCGTAGCATACAATACAAAGTTATTCTATGGATACGGGTCCTTTGCACCAAAGTCAACAGCTCTATCAGATCTGTGCCAAAGTCTACATTTGTCAAGAAGGTAAAAAAAAATACCAAAAGAGATTAGTTAAAAGGAGGTCTTTCCACAAACCTACCCTAAATCAGCCGAATATCAAATTATAAAGTTTAGTATTATGTACAAGTAAGCTAGCGTCACTAGCGTGGTTCATTATGGCCCAAACAAGTATTAAGTGTATCTCTCTAGCTAGGAGAAAGCCTGCTTCCCAACGTGTGATCTTAAGTCTAATAGCGATAAAAGAAGATAATTTGAAATAAGGTCAGGCGGTACCTCACACCGGGACAGATTTTGAACCTTTATCAATCACAAGTTCGATCTTGTATGTAATGGAGTACTTACTGCACCTTTGGGATTGTTCAGACAATTATCAGCTCGAGGCTTTGGATTCAATTGAGAGACGTGCTATGAGGCTCATCGGAGATGATACTCTGCTAAAGAGTATCTTTAAGTCTGGCGCATCGTCGTGAGGTTGCAAGCCTGTTGATATTTTATAGATTGCGCTATGGAGAGTGTGCACAAGGACTGCACAATCTGATTCCCCTATCAGCTTTCCATCACCGTACGACTAGACGATCGGCAAAGTGCCACCCCTTATAAGGTTGAAATACCTTGCACAGGAACGATGCGTTATGCTTATTCATTTATTATAAGAACTGCAAAGGAGTGGAAGGCCTTACCCTCGTCAGTGTTTCCGTTAAAATGTAACCCAGGGTGTGTTCAAGTCTAGAGTAAATAGGTATCTACCAGTCAATCGGTCTAGTAGTTTTTAGTTTGTTCGAGCAAAATGTAAAAACTTTTTGCATGATGCGCGAACAAACAAACAGACACGATAAAAAAAACAGTAGCTTAAATACCCTAGACGTAGAGAGACTATTGATACTCTCTCTACTACCCTAGACCATTTTTCAAATTATCTTCATCTTGCCGGTTTTTATGTTACTGCTTTATTATAAGTAGGTATATAGAACAGATGAGCTCAACAAGTTATTATACTTCTTGCTAACGCTGGTGTTAATTTACGTGCAGACCGGTCGACCTTAGAATAACGTGCTTGTTCCTCCGGATCCGCAGCTCGACGTTTATATTTGCATGCTAATAGATTGTGGCAATTGTTATACAATATGATTTCTGGGGAACTACAGGCTGAAATTGTGTTTTTAACTTAGTATGGAAGTCTAGGTACAACTGAAATTCAATTAAATATGATTTGGCAGTTTCCTTCATTGAGTACTTTCAATCTATTTTAGTTATACCTATAGTAATTTATCTACATAGAGGAAGTCCATAAATTAATGTCTAAATGTTAAACCCTTAAAACGTTAAAATGTTGTCTTTTAGGACATTCTGTATAGTGTATGTATACATATTTACTCGCTTAACCTACCTACTTATAAAGTAAGTAGTTATGTTACTTAAATGGTCTTGCTAAAGCTAGATGCAATACTAAACTTGTAGGTATTAGGTATCTAATCATATAATTTTGTTGATTAACAACAAATAACAATTAGATTTTAATTATTCATGAAAGAAACTTATGGCCCGGTTCTAGCACTTTTAGCAATTTTCGATTATTTTTGAACATCTGTATCTTGTTTTATAATTAACCCAGAACTATGAAATTGGTATCACAATAAAATTTGACATATTATCTCGTACTTTGTGAACACAGAAACATGATTTGTATGAATTAACTTGATAGAAAATAAAATCAAAGGTAACAAACACTACTTTATGCTTAGAACATTTATTGGAAAGAGACCCCGTCACTAACTGATATCAAAGATATACCAAAAGAAAGAGCTTATTATGATTGAGAAAATGGCTAGACACTTTTTAATTCAAAGCTTTAGTTTTCCTACAAATAAATAATACCTTAAATTTTACTCACGAGACGTATCATCTTTCCCGCTCTACTATATACTTTAATTTTATGTCCCTCTCATCCGTGACATAAAATTCACTGACACCCGGCCTTAAATCCATGTTTAGGTGATTGACACGCATAAAAAAATATGCGAGCTAGTCCTAGTGCTGTACAGTAAAATAATTGTCTAAAATTGTATTAACGGTTTTCTGGAAGAGATCCCTCTGAGCTATAAGACCGCCCAATGTGTCACTTATTAGAAAGTCTGCTTTTAAGTTCTAAGATATTTCTATCTAATCGATTCAACAAATCAACAACAAACCTTCTTTTGAGTCAATGAATACAATTTTATTTTGTTGAACAAGTAAAGGAGGAACTAAAGCTAAAGTAAGTAGATAACTCAACAACAGATAGTCAACGCCCTCTACATCTCCGATAACAGCAAAATAATCTCAAACGTACAAGCGTACCCAGTAAAATAAAAGCATAAAAAACTCACATAAAAATGCAGTAAAATTATAATAATCGTCTCATGTCACGAAAACCTCAAACTCAATCCACTGGGTATAGAAAGCTATAGGCACTTTCACACTGGCACTCGCGCACAACTCGATTCAGTACAACCCGTTCGAACGTTAGTCACTGACTGAATGAAGGGCACCGGGGAGTTGACTCGTCGCCTGATTATCAACACAAAGGTAAAGCCGTAGTATATGTGTACGCAGTACGCAGTGTTGCGACATCTAGAGATACAATGACGTCCACGGTAGATGTGAACGCTTAAATTGGCTGCAAGTCACGCGTGTCTGGGGATTACCACTCGATCTGCAGTGGACAGTGCTATTTAGCTTACGTCATGTCCATTTATTTCGCTCTAGCTGTTTTTTTTTTACCTTGGCATGTGCCTTTATTAACTAAAAAAAACGAACTAAAACCAAACATAACTAACTTAACTACTTCTTGAAACAGTTGCACAACCCACATGCCATTACAGCCTTACACGTAGTCCAAGTGTTCTAGCCCGCTAAGATATTATATTTAGTTTAGGTCTAATCTAAATACCAGCAAAGGAAAACTGATTTGGTGTTCATTGAATATCTGACTATAATTTACGTACATACCTACATAGTTGCCAATAAATCTTTACAATATTATTGTTTGGACAAGATGGTTGGGATATATTGATACGAATAATAATTGATCGTATCACGGAGGCTATAAATTGCGAGGGTCAAGTTAACCTGATAACCGTTCAAAAATATGCACTTTTTTTTTCTCTTTTAATTTTTTTGTACTGTGGATATACGACGAGTCGTGTTTGTCGTGAACACACACATTCACATCTGTTTGCACAACTAACTAACGATAGGTGCCTACATACACCTATTAGGTACAGTCGACCGCTAAAATAGTCTTAAATAAGTTATTGAGAAACCGGAATTCAGTATCGTGCTGAGTCACAGGTGTCTGCTATAAATTGTTATTTATTACAGAAGTTCCATATAATTGACGGAAAATTGTTCTAGCGTATTTTCATTTTTTCAAAGTTTATTACTTAATTGTAATAGCTGCGAGAACTATTTGTTACATAACCTATCTAGGATATTTGTAGGCTTTGTGATGAATGCAGTATCAAAAATAAACTAAAAAATACATGTAACAGAATGACAAAATCAAAATCACAACGCCTATATCTCGTAGTTTAATATTTTGCTCTTGTTTTTTTATTACATACTTAAATAAAGTCATTTGTAAACTATTATAATCTTAATTTAGCGAGCATAGTTAATTTCATATAATTATATGAGGTGCATACGTAGGTACATGATAAATGATAAGGGCATTATATGTACCTTCCTATCTCTCCTGGTACAATGTAGCACCTACAGGTGAAACTAGAGTGTTCTATATGTCTGTGTGTACACCTGTACAGCAACTATCTTTATCAGCTGCGCCGTGCCATCGGAGAATCCTTGATAAGATAACCAGAGCGCTCCAAATAGCGTATACGATGATATCATTCGAGAGAGAATACACTGAAGGTATTTAATTTTTTACTAGCTGTGCCCGAGGCTTTGCTCGCGTGGTCATTTCTCGTTGTTTGATGTTTGTGGGACATCTCATTGTCACTTTTATGTTTTATATTTGTAGTTTACATGTTTTGTTATAATTTGTGACATTTGATAAAAATATAAAGAATTAACAAATATGGAAAAAAATACATCTCCGTAGAGTTTCTTGGTGCTATCTTCTCTAACGGGCGTATTTCCGAGGCACCGGTAGAGTCAGAAGGGTATTTCCTTTTCCAGTGTGAGATTTAACTCTGTTGGCACAATAGCACACCATGACGAGCAGGACAACAAGTTTGAAGCGTCCTTAACAGGGATCTCTATGACAGTTATGATAACTTTTTATTTTCATACATTAGGATAGGAAAGATAAATCAGAATGTTGATTTACAAAGTTTGTACAAAGAAGAAAATAACAAGGAGACATAAGTACATGGATGTATGCGAGTTCGAATCTCGTCCGTGATCCAAATTTTTTCCATTAGAAATTTATCATATATTTTTACGCGAAGCAGGCGTTGACTGCTAAAATCATAAAAATATACAATTTTGTATCGTGTTCGTGTGGAGTTATCTGCTTAGCGACTTATTTCTTAGGTCAAGGATCAGGAGATCAGAAATAATTTAAGGCCAAATACCAAAGAAAAATTCAGCTGTGTCAAAGAAAATATACATACCTACTCTACGACTGTGTTGTTTTAAGGTTTCGAAATTATACATAGGTATACATGAGTTTGCGATCTTTGATTTGTTGGATTTGTCTCCGCCTCGAATAGCAGAATTAAACATCGGAAAAAGTCACGAACAAACATTAAGAAAATTTATTTATTTATTTATTTGTTTTGCACAAAAATAGTGTACAAGGAAGGACTTAATGCTTAAGATTCATTTTCTCTTACTTTATGTACGGCTTTTTTACGGGGTTTGTTGGTAAGGGTTTTGGAGAAACGGGGGTGGAGAGGGTAGCCCTCTACCCTAAGTGGGGGGAGGTGAGGGGGGATTTGGGCGCGAGCAAAGCCGCGGGGCGCAGCTAGTATGATATAAAATGGCCTTCCGATCTGCACTCCATTCTCCTGAATACCCAAATTATCACGAAAATTAGACTCTGACAATTAGATTTCTATTTAACTTTTATTGAAACCGTAATGCTGGCCATACCCGCAAAGGTACCTAACAGGTTCACCTGAACAGATTACCTGTACAGGTAAACCGGAACGTGTATGTGATAAAACTGTACTGTTACCTCTAACTGTACAGGTAACCTGAACACAATTGACGATACGCGTACACCTGTTCAGGTAAACCAGAGAATAAACTTCGTTCATCAGTGAATAATAATAATTGTAGTCTTGAGGCTTGCTTTGGTTTTCCTTGTCGTTTTTCATATTAATTACGAGAACGAGACCTGCCAAAGCAAACGCGTCGTGGTCGCCTTCAACGAAACGTAGGTAAACTGAGAAATTTGGCAAAGAGTACACAGATCTCATCGTGCTGTGCCGATGCTATGGTTGAAACCGAGTCTACTTAACAAGTTTATCATTACAGGTATGAAGCTTCGATAAACTTGACACTTGACAGGTTTACCTGCTCAGATAAAACTGTCAGGTATGCCGTATGGCCACCATGAGAACCATTTTTCCTGGTCCTAAAGCATTTTTCAGTGTCCTGCAAACGTACCTACCTTTCTACCACAGTATACACATTAATATTACGTGCAGGATTATAGATATATCATTTTCAATTCATATTTAGAATTAAAACTAATTTACGTGCAAACTTTAAAAATATACCTATCCATGTACAACAAAAAATGAAAAAAAAGCTGTTCGTTGGTCGCAAGCGCGTCACTTGAGAACGGATAGACCGATTTGGCTAAATCCTTTTTTAAATGTTTGTCATAGCCCGAATCAGGCTTTTAGGAAAAGAAAAATTGGAAAAGTCGCCCGGAAAATTAGAAAATTCGGGAAAACTGAACGTCCTTTTTTATAAGAGATTTTTGTATGAACTGAAACTGGACTTGGATGAACAAAAAATAACGAAATTCAAGAACAAACAAAAGACAAAAGTCTCCTGACAGTCGTGCTTGTCTCTTTTAGCAGGCCTCTGTGCAAGTGACGGGTAAACAAAATAGTTTCGGACGATGGATATTCATGATCTTCATCCACTCGGGTGAAACCGCGGGTGCAGCTAGTTTACAAATGAGAGACAGAGCTTAGGTCGCCGTCTGCAGGTAAGGTTGACGGCTGGTTGGTCTAGTGGATAGTAACTCTAGGAACGAAATCTAACGGTCGCAGGTTCGAATCCTGCAAGGTGCAATCATTTGTGTGATGAGCAGAAATGTTTGTTTCCGAGTTATGGATGTTGATATTCGTATTTATGTATGTTTATCCGTTATCTAGTGCCCATAGTACAGGGTATCCTATTTTGGTGTGGAAAAGTCCCGATTTAAAAATATATATATAAGAAATGTGCCCAAAAATCTGGCGACGTACCTCGTTGAATAGCTAGACTAACTAGTTGACCGAGGTAAGCGCCGATTCTTTGAACACCTGTTGTTTCGGATATACTACAGTCTACAGTAGGTATCTAAAGTCAGCTATCTGACTTTAGATACCTACTGTAGACTGTAGTATATCCGAAAACAGAAGAAACCGAAGAATTTTTATTTAATCCAACTTTGGAGAAACCCGCCTTTTGTATTTTGTGCCGGAAAAAAACATGTTTCCATAATATACCTTATTAATTTTGAAAATGACAATATAAACACTTTTGATCTTTGACTGCATGACTGGTTATAAGGTTCCAAGAATAATTTATGAAATAGGCATTATTAGACTGTTTAAATGTCATGTTTCGCATTGTCTTACTGTCTTATGCAAATTATTAATATGAATTTAACATTTAAAAAAACATAATAATTACAAAAGATTTTTTTAAATCTTAAATGTGTATATGCTTGTTGGATTATTAAATAAATAATAGGAGAATCTACTCATATTTATTACAAGCAGTGCCCACGGCTTCGCACGCGTGGTCATTTCTCTTGGTTAAAAGTACTCGATGTGCTATTCCATGACCTAAAATACCAATGTACCAAAATTTGATCAAAATTCCGTCAGCGGTCAAAAAGTTTTTTTTCGATTGCTCAGCTTCTGCTCATCGGATTAAGATACCAAGTACCCCAGTTTTTAAGTCAAACCCTAAGCTATTCAACAGTGAAAAGTGCATCGCAATCGGTCCAGTAATTTTTACGTGATGCGCTGAAAAACAAACTAATAAACAAACAGACAGACACGAATTTTAAAAATGATATTTGCTTGTTCAGTAGCAAATTTTAAGTACCTGTACCATTATTTAGGTATTAAATTATCTTTTTGTGCAGACTTTTTCGTTCTTATTACTTTATTATAAGTATAGTTGAGTGAGGAAAATTCCGTTTCAAACTCAAAGTTGTAACTATTAGTTATACTGTGCTCAAAATATAATGAATTACCTAATTATTGATTTTGTCTATAAAATCAATAATTAGGTAAGAATTTAGAATATTTTGTTCTCCTTGTTCATAAGACATTGTTGTTGTCCGGTAAAAGTGCTTTATTATGTTTCTTACAATAAATATTTGTGTGTACGTACCTAAGTTTACTAGACACCAATATTATCTTTTATCTTTATTAGATTACTAGCTGTGCCCACGGCACGCATAGTCATTATAATATTACTAGCTGATGCCCGCGGCACGCATCGTCATTTCTTCAGGTTAAAAATTATCTATAAGATTACTAGCTGATTCCCGCGGCACGTATCCTCATTTCTCTAGGTTAAAAGTAATCTATAAGATTACTAGCTGTGCCCACGGCACGCATAGTCATTATAATATTACTAGCTGATGCCCGCGGCACGCATCGTCATTTCTTCAGGTTAAAAATTATCTATAAGATTACTAGCTGATGCCCGCGGCACGTATCCTCATTTCTCTAGGTTAAAAGTAATCTATAAGATTACTAGCTGTGCCCACGGCACGCATAGTCATTATAATATTACTAGCTGATGCCCGCGGCACGCATCGTCATTTCTTCAGGTTAAAAATTATCTATAAGATTACTAGCTGATGCCCGCGGCACGTATCCTCATTTCTCTAGGTTAAAGTAATCTATAAGATTACTAGCTGATGCGCGCGGCACGCATAGTCATTTCCCTAGGTTAAAAGTAATCTATAAGATTACTAGCTGATGCGCGCGGCACTCATAGTCATTTCCCTAGGTTAAAAGTAATCTATAAGATTACTAGCTGATGCGCGCGGCACGCATAGTCATTTCCCTAGGTTAAAAGTAATCTATAAGATTACTAGCTGATGCGCGCGGCACGCATAGTCATTTCCCTAGGTTAAAAGTAATCTATAAGATTACTAGCTGATGCGCGCGGCACGCATAGTCATTTCCCTAGGTTAAAAGTAATCTATAAGATTACTAGCTGATGCGCGCGGCACGCATAGTCATTTCCCTAGGTTAAAAGTAATCTATAAGATTACTAGCTGATGCGCGCGGCACGCATAGTCATTTCCCTAGGTTAAAAGTAATCTATAAGATTACTAGCTGATGCGCGCGGCACGCATAGTCATTTCCCTAGGTTAAAAGTAATCTATAAGATTACTAGCTGATGCGCGCGGCACGCATAGTCATTTCCCTAGGTTAAAAGTAATCTATAAGATTACTAGCTGATGCGCGCGGCACGCATAGTCATTTCCCTAGGTTAAAAGTAATCTATAAGATTACTAGCTGATGCGCGCGGCACGCATAGTCATTTCCCTAGGTTAAAAGTAATCTATAAGATTACTAGCTGATGCGCGCGGCACGCATAGTCATTTCCCTAGGTTAAAAGTAATCTATAAGATTACTAGCTGATGCCCAGACACGAATTTAAAAAATGATTTATTCTTGTTCAGTAGCTTACTTTAAGTAGCTTCGACCATTTTTTATTATTATCTTCTTTGTACACACTTTTTCGTTCTTATTGCTTTATTATATGTATAGATGAACATAAAGCCTCGAAACAGTTAGGTCTCTGTACGTACCTATTATATTAATATTTTTACATTGTAATTTAAAATGATCTCCATTATATTTAAGCAGTTCATATCTCAGAATCCCTTATTCTTTGAATTTACACACTTTTTCGTTCTTATTGCTTTATTATATGTATAGATGAACATAAAGCCTCGAAACAGTTAGGTCTCTGTACGTACCTATTATATTAATATTTTTACATTGTAATTTAAAATGATCTCCATTATATTTAAGCAGTTCATATCTCAGAATCCCTTATTCTTTGAATTATGTCATCATTAGTTATGTAAATCAGGTAATTATGATTAATTGCACGAAATTTACTAACGAAGGGAATGGTTTGTGGCGTAGGCTTTAAATTAATATTGTTATTTGCTTTCAAATTTATGCTTATTAATATTTTTACTTGTTTTATGTACCTATTGGTTAATTGAAGCTTTGTAATATCTACAGCCTTAGAATATCTAAGATCATCAGCACTTTGAACAGCTGGGACTCAGATAATGACGTGGTACCCAACACACACTGAAGTCTATTCATCGAATGCTTACATCCTCCAATAATTGATTCGCAGAAACGATCCTTCGGGGTATAAGCATTCGAGGAATAGACATTCACAATAATTTTGAATTTCGTACGTATCCCGCTTGATGTACCTATATTCCCATATTCTTATACCTAACTGAGGTCAGAAGATCGTAATTACCTACATCGCGCATAGTCGCGTAACCTAAGTAAGTTATTTCATAGAGTTGAGATGGTGCACCACACCATATTTTGCGTAGTAATATGGCGCAAACCACAAGTATGAAACCGAACTGCGCGGCGTAGGTAAATTACGTCAGATTATGCTTGTTAAGTCCTAACTGGAAGTGTGTATAGGTATACCCCATAAAGTCAAAGTATTTTATTGTAAAAAGGCAAAATAATAGCACTTTTACAAGTAAAAATTAACCCTTGTTCATGAGAATTCATTGTTCATGAGAAATGAACAAGGAGAAATAAATAAAATATTATAATTAGATCAGATCAATAAAATTTAGGTAAACTAGTATGCTTTGAGTTTGAAAAGGAAATTTCGCTTTCGTGTGCCGACAGAGTTAAATCTCACACTGGAAAAGGAAACATTTCTGACTCTACCGGTGCTTCGGAAAAACACCCGCACCAAGAAACTCTACGAGGATGTCACTTTTTTCATATTTGTTAATTCTTTATTAATTACGTATGTATTGTTTGTTATTTTACTCCAAATTGAAACGGCTTAACGAATATTGACGGAATTTGGTTGGTACATTTACTTTATGTACCTATTGGAATAAAACATAATATACTTTTTATTATCATTCACGCAGGTGACCGACCAACAGATGGCGGTATAACCATCTCGAAACAAGCGAAGCTAAATGACAGGCTGTGACGGACAGCAGCGTGACTGGTTCGAACAGCTACACCCTGCGATCGCCAACCCGCATGCCCAGCGTAGCGATTATGGGCAAAACAATCTAACATGAAAGGCACAACAAAAAAATGGCCCCTAGTTCCCGCTCCTCTGCTAGTTCTTCTCGTGGCCAAGGTGGCGGTCACGAAAATGGCAGGGCAGGGGATGCGATGTACAGACTACTTCACAAATTTAAGGTCACTAAGCGAGCCATGGAGAGAGCTATGCTTGGAGTTTCTCTAAAGGACAAGATTCGAAATGAAGTGATCCGACTTTGAACCAAAGAAACCGACATAGTTCTAGGGATAAGCAAGCTGTAGTGGCAGAAGGCTGGTCACATGTCCCGAAGAACCGACAACTGTAAGGTAATGAGTTCTCGAACGGAGACCGCGCTTAGGAAAACGTAGGGTAGGTCGTCCTGTGGCCAGAAGAAGTGACGTGACGACCTGCGAACAGCGGCTGGCAGAAACTGGATGCAGAGAACTGAAGACCGAGCTCAGTGGTGTGTATTAGGAGAGGCCTACGTCCAGCAGTAGACAAGTAGCTGCGCTACAGCTAGTTAGCAATAACTTCAAAACTGTCAATGGGCCAAAAGTGTTCACTAACTGTCAATGGGACGAACATTTGTTCGCATCACATCACCTCTTCTTTGACTTCGCCACATAAATTGCGTCAGCAATTCCTTATACATTAATCTATGCATTAATTAACTGGCAACAATACCAAAAGCGAATTATTACATCGTGTCGAACATTATGCGGATTGCATGTAAGATAAATTATTTACTTTGCATACAATCGACATCGCGAGGAAGACAGAATGTTGAATCAGTTAATAAGCTTCACAATAAAATTTAAGAGCTTGTAAAAACGAGACGATTGGAAACATAAATTCGCCTCATCATTTTCTGACAATACTGAATGTATGTTCAGTAGGTACTGTACTAACGTTAAGTGGTATTGTGATCGAATGATCAGTTTATGCGGTAAGTCGTAGGTTAGTCTTGTATTTATTACGTTTAAGTATGCCCACAAAAACCGCACCGACAACGAATGACTGTTTTTTCTATTGTTGAGGTTAGTTTAAGTTTTTATTTTATATTAAAAGTAATCGTTGTATTATTATTGTAATGAATAAAGTATGTATATTATCAAAAGCAGTATCAATAACAATATAAAGTACAAAATTTCGTGTAAAAAATTATTTAAATAAACTAATGGCGACTGCATAAATTATATTTTGTTCTCCTATGTTCGATCATTATCAAAGAATAAATAAATAATAGTAAGTATTATATTACTTTGAGAGACTTTTAAATATACAGATTTGACACTTCTGTTTCTACTATGCTCTGCGTCTGAAAAATTAAAGTACCTAGGTATGATTGAGTCGAGACGAGTCGCCCTAATATATCAAAGTGAATTGTTTTTGCCCAAACTTTATCACTGTTCTACATTATATTGGAGAGCCTGCAGTTTTGCTGCAGTGACGACATTGTGCGTGCAGTATGCATTGGTATGTATGACCACAGATTAATAAAAAAGTGACTGTTAATGGGTTTTCATGTCATTGGAACAATGAATGACACCATCAGCATCAGTTTTTAGAATGCACCGAGATGACCTAAATCCATTGTGGACTGTTATTCTACGCTTGGAAAGTATTAAGACCTGTTTTTTATAAGTTTGAAGTAGGTAAGTATACTCACAGAATAAATAATAGTACTAAGTAGTATATTAACACAAACTAAATAAGTACCTACCTACCTCAACGGTAGAGGTTTTAGTTCACAAACAGTTTTCATACATATCTGTTATCTTTAAATTGTAGTACATTTCCCAGTTTAACCGCAGTTTACCCATGGTTCAAATGTTGATGAACTCTAGCCTTATACAGGAGACCACCTCTTTAGGAAGGCAGGTACCTTTAGTTTCACAATTCTTTAGAGTTTGCGAAATCGAGCTGCTTGATCTCGGTATTTCTTTGGAAATTGTTTCTAACTCACTGACATTGTCGTGTTTCGGTTTCAAATGCTCTTGTAAGCTTCCACACAGTTTATAGCCTGAAATAATATAGCGTACCTTGTATAAACGTTCACCTGCTGCGTGTAATAAATGAAAATATCGCACCTTTGTTCTGATTATCTGTGATTTCCAGATTTTAACCATACTTCTACTTTACGTAGAAGGAAATATATATATATGTGATATTATAATCACGAGATCATAATTACATATTACCTTACTTACCTGCATAATGAATAAAGAACAAGGAATTTTCCTCGTTCTGTACAATATTGACACAATACTTTTAAATACCTACTAGATACATAGATTGTCGACATTCACAGAACGAACTACTTCACTTCTATAGGTATACAATAGGTAAATACACACCTATGACCACGTTCAGCCAGCAGTAACTTCTTTGGTGTAAACCTGCAACAAAAGGAAATAAATATTCGTTATGATGTAGGTAGTCAGAGTTGGGATCAACGTCCCGTTATGCGAGTCTCTGGAGTCTAGTCCTCCTACGCGTATAGGTATCTGACCAACAAAGGAAGTCCTAGTTTGGGACCAGAACTATTGGCATGAAAATACCTAGAGCCACGGATTAGAGATTACATAGAACCTACCCCTTTTCTGAACTAATAGATATTGCTATTTTTCTTCACTCTAAGAGTTGTTAGTAAAATTGTAATACGATACAGCGAAATCAATCGAAACAGTAGACAAAAAGTAATTGATAAAAACTGGCCAAGTGCGTTTTGGTCAAGCATAGACTTAGGGTTCCGTAGCCATCACCCTAAGCTACCCAACTATGAAAACCACATTGCGACCGGACAAGTAGTTTTTACGTGATATGCCAACAAATTTAGCCTTACTCAATCTGCTTACCTCATCATCATCAGCCTATATCTGTCCACAGCTGGACGTAGGCCTCTCCTAATGCACGCCACTGAGCTCGGTCTTCAGCTCTCCTCATACGTTTGCCTAAACGTGGTGTAGGACGCCCACATCCACGTTCTGCTTAACTCGATAATTAGTTAATTCTAGATAGCCGTGATAATTAAAGAGTATATCAGTAATTACCTTATCGAGTACCTACCGTGATGATGTTATGATGATAATTATAGACATTTGTTACATGCAAATCATGTAAAAATAAACTTTTAGTAAACGGAAAAAATTAGAAAAAAAACTGTCATACAACCTCAAAGACTTTGAATTACTTCACTGACTCCCTCGGCGAACAAACTTCTGTTGAATTTTTAAACACTTTATTACACCAGAATTAAGGAAAAAACATACATGAATCAATTCTATAATAAAAAATAAACATCTCATTTTATGGTAGGAACGCGACCCATTTTTTTTTCAATTTTTTTTCTCTTAATTAGCTGTTATAAATATCTATACGTGTGCCTAAAACCTCTATCTACTTCTAACCTTTGTAGCACAGATGAAAAAACAGAAAAGTCGCAGCCACTGGTCAATCCTCAACTTCTTCAAGTTCTTCTTTTAAGGACTTCTGTTTGCATTGAATTCTTCTATCGATTTATTAACGACTGATAAATGGCCGCGATTTTACGTTTTTTTTTCACCTGTTTTTTTTTGCTGCCAAGCTTCAAAGCAAAATGTAAGATTTTAACATTGTAGATAGTGTTTATATGCAAAATTGGGTTCAACTTATTCAATGGAATAAGTGGCTCTATGATCATCGCATAGATACGGTATCCATTCAATAAAAAAATGACTGGTAGAGAAGTGATCGGTTCCAGTAACAACGCTTCTCTCTCTCAAAGAGAAAACAAAGCGAGGGAAGCCAAAGTTGCAAACAAGAAACAAACATGAGTTCGATGCTCTTAGATAGAGCTTACTTGCTCATAATCTTCTACGCGGACTAGACGCGGACGCACCTAGGTAGAGTAGGTAGAGTAGAGCCCGGACATAGGAGCGGTGTAACAACTTATAACCAAAGTATATTCTCAACATCGTAGGTAGGTACTCATAGTGTGTTAGATCATATTTATGATACCGTAATAATCGAACAAAAGTAAGAGCATCAAAACAGATGGCCGGGTCACTGGCCGGCGGTGATGGAAGATCCACAATTCACGTTCCAATTGCTATATCGATTCTGCATACAAATAAATGATTGAAAATAATCGATTGTACATGGCAGATCAGTCGTTAGGTACGCTACGCAGCGACGAATAGCTCGTGACACGATAGTGCTCTTGTCCTATCTGTAATGATTTCGTATCAATTTATTGATGTGAAGAGAGAACGAGTTCACTTTTGAATACTCTATGTAGAAAGATTAGTAGGTAGAACATCTATAATAGTTAGCGTAATGTACAATCGTAGTGTTTTTATAAACGAGCATGTGCCTTTAAATGATGTGACTGTGTCAGTTTGTCGACGCAAATAGCGTCCCATACTAGAGACCGCGCCATCGTCCAAGGGACAAGGGTCATTCCATCAGGTCTTTTACCATCGTCACACATCAGACCATTCGGTTCTAGAACAGCTGCTACATTGACGCTGGAAAATCCAGGGGAATGATATCGTTAAGGCTGTCGTGACGGGAAATTTTACCAGCACATCTGGAACAAGAGAAGCCGTGACGACCGAGCTGTTCGACTGCTGTACTACACTGACAGCGACGGGCACTATAGCACTTTGCACCTAAACGTAAGCTATAGCAAGAAGGAAAGAAGAGTATCTGAAACGTTACCAGTCTTAAAAGAAGGGATGGTCTGCAACCAAAGCACGGATTCCCACACAGAAACTGCAAGAATTTAAGAAGAGCACGATCTGCGAGGCTAGGACACGTATCTAAATTCCGTGCTAGTTCGGAAAAGCGGCCGTGGGATCGGCAGCTTCTGAATTGTATTTAAAATGATTGTAGAGATATCTAATAATACAAGTATGTATATAAGTAAAAGTAGACGTAGTTTATTATTCTTAGACATACCGGATTTTCCGTTCCTCCGATTCTCAGTTTGGATTCTGTTTCTACTAATGTTTGGAGCAATTCCACAGAATATAATGTCATCTATTATGGCTTAAAAAAGCATATCTTGGGTGCTTAACTTTCGATTTGGCGGTGTACGCTCCGTATTTTTTTAAACCTTCTTGTGTATTACTGATGGCAATGCTATAGCAAAATTGAATACCACTCAAAGTTACATTAGTTTGAAACATGAATAGCACAGCTTATCTTTGAAACACTCTCATCTAAACTGCATTTCACTAATGTAGCCCAGTCATAACACAGACGTGGTTAGACAACCTAAGCGAGTACCCAGACTGGTTCTAATCCAGTCTAGCTTTGCTTACGTGTTGTAAGCTAGAGGAAGTATCAAACTAAATATTGCCTGTGTAATATAAAAGTTGAATTTATGATCGCAAATGAGGCGTTCGCATTTTGTCAGAGCTGTAGAGTGTAATCCGTGATGAAGTTGATTATATTAGAACTGAAAAAAAAACAACAGAAGTACTCGTATTAAGGTATATCAAGCAGAAGTAAAAAATGACAGCTTCTATGAGTCCTTTGACCTCCTTTGTACCTAGAAGTAAGGAAAATTGTTGTTTGACTTTCAGAAATTCTGCCTGACAGTATAGTTATAAATAATCATATATATTTTGTATGATGTATGAAAGTACTTGCTTCGCCCGCGGCTTTGCTCGCGTTGTTATTTTTCCGGGGCATTGACATACTACCAATATTGATAGTAATTCAGTGTACCGGGGTAAAAAAGTCTATGTTCTTCTTGACGATGCACAATATTTCCATGTCAAATTTTATCAAGATCGGTTTAGCCTTTACTCATGTAAAGACATGAAAAGATAACAAACAGACAGAAAGACACGGTTACATTTGCTTTTATCAATGTTGTTAGCTACCAAAATTAGAACACACATTATCGCAATATAGACTATTGTTGAAAATTGTAGCTCAGATCACGTTCAAAAGAATATTGTAGTCTACAATATACAACAATATCAACAATAAACTATTTTCTACAATGTAGACCATTTACGTCGATTCTGACGTCAGAGTTTATTGTGCGTAACATTACATCTGTGTATCTGTGACGTAGGCTAATGTAATATTTTACTAAAAGAAAAAACATCACTTCTCTGTCACTGTTTTAAATACACTGACCTTCAAAACTTAGTACCACACTTTTAAAATTAATAGTTTTTATTAAATTACTTGGCTCCTACTCATCGGATTGAGATACCCTCAGTACAATAGTTTTTAAGTCAAAACTTAAGCTATCCAACAGTGAAAATCGCATCGCAATCAGTCCAGTAGTTTGATTGAAAATTTAGTGCTACACTTTTAAAAAAATAGTATTTTTTATTAAATTGCTTGGCTCCTATTCATCGGATTGGGATACCAAGTACCTACACCAGTTTTTAATTCAAAACCTAAGCTATCCAACGGTGTAAATCGCGTTGCAATCGGTCCAGTAAGTTTTGATGTGATGCGCGAACATTAAAAGTGTGGTACAAATTTTTGAAGGGCAGTGTATTAAGTAGTTTTACTATCGGAAATTGTTAAAGGAAGCAGGTGTGTACTGTACTGGGGGTTTTTGCGGTTGACATATCCTTGGATGATGAATTGTTGAGTAGCTTTGTGGTTACCGCATATTTCAATGTTTCATTAAATTTAAGTCTTAACGACACCAAGTCAAGGCATTTTATTATATGTTTTTGAAGTTGTACTGCAGGATGTGGTATGATTATGGATTGGAAATTAAGCGTTGAACAAGGGTCCAATTTGGTTTCATATTTATTACTACATTTGAGGCTTGGCCATTAATAGTACATTACTACCGCGGTCTGTAATGACTGCGTTGCTGGCAGCGATGATGATGGCCGAGAGCGTAGCTAAGCTAAGTTCGTGGCCATCACAGCGCGGTCAGCAAGGGCTGCAATGATGGCCAAGCTTGAAGGCCGAGAACTTAACTAAGCAAAGCTCGAGGCCATCATAGCGTGGCCAGCAGGGCAGTCATTGCGGACCAAGGCTTGTATAGTGCTTTACTCAAACAATGCGAGGTATTTAAATAAAACTAGCAAACTGATGAAAAAAATATATAACCCACTAAAACAACAACAACAACAACAACAACCAAAACAACACCAACAACAACGTCAAAAACAACAAGAACAACAACAAAAACTACAAGAACAACAAAAACAACAATAAAAACAACAAGAACAACAAAACAACAAGAACGTCGAAAACAACAAGAACGTCGAAAACAACAAGAACGTCGAAAACAACAAGAAAAACTAAAACAACAACAAAAAAAAACAAAACGACTAGATCAAGAACAGAAACCACAACAACTATAACAAAAAAACACAATAATAAATAACAACAGCAAAAATAACAAAAAAATATCAGAAACAACAAAAAACAATGAAAACTAAAACAACAAAAATACAACAACTAAAACTACAACAACTACAATAATAGCTAAGAACCATCTCGATCACATCAGCTTTCAAACAGAAAAAAAACATCAATATCGGTCCATACGTTTGGGAACTACGACGCCTCTCTTTTCGCGTTCGGTGGTTTAATACAACCACAGAATAAATAATAGTACTAAAAACACGACAATAATGGATTTTCAAAGGAAATAGCTGGCCGCAAAACACGACAGTAATGAACATCCATACAACTTTGCTGGCGCCTATTCAAGCAACGCGGCAAGGTCGACTTTGCCCAAAGAAGGTTGTCGTAATAATGACCACATTACAAGCTTGTTTGAGTAAAAAATGTTATTGACCAAATGTTAGGTAAATGATATAATCTATTATAAGTTCATAATATTTTCTGTATACTGGTATATATCACTTGAGTAGATTTTGTAGCAGAAATGTAGACTCGATAATATTTCTAACAATAACATCTAGATCTCTTAATTTAGGTAATTTCTCAGGCGGTACTATAAGTAAGTCAACGGTACTGTAAGATCTCAAAAATGACGTCGATCCAAAATGTTTAGTCTTCACAACAAAAGCAAATCTATATGTTCTCCCAAGCATAGATAAATAATAGATTTATCTACGACCCAAGTAAGAAACACGTTGAAAGAAAACTTTAATGATTTAATGGAACAATCAATTAGGACGCAAAGCGAGGTTGAGGAATAGATACAAAAAAAGTGGGCAATAGAATTTTATTCGCTTTTGTTTATGGAAAATTGTGTGTTGCTAAGAAGATTGATCGAACCGATTCGTATGATGTTTTGGAAGTCACACAGTTTATTTATACAGGATCACCTAGCTATATTATATACGTAGTGTTTTTTAACAGTGACCTCTATGGCAGCTAGGAAGATGTGTTCTTACAAATTGCAGTTAATTATTGAAAAATGATTTTTTTTCTGACTTATATCGATTAAACATGTTTTTTTCTCGTGATAATCAATGTCTGGTGTTTAACGCACAAAAACTTGTATTTTGTTTTTAATTTCATGAAAATCTACTTTTTTTTTCATTACTTTACAAAAGATAAAATTAAAATGATTTATATAATGTAGTTGCAGCAACTTTAATTAGAACCACTTCCTCTTATCCTACGGAGTTTAATTTTTACATGTTGGTTTAGTTCCGATGACAATGCATTTTTATGGTAAGCAAGACTTGAATTGACATCCAGGAATAGCTCCAGATAAAGGAACTCTTCAACGGTCAACAGCACTGTCACGAAATTTTGTGTACATATTCTATTATAATGGCCGGTTTGAAGTTTCATTATGACAAGGTTGCTGCACTCAGGGTTGGGTTCTGTACTGACTAGAAAACTCCTCAACAGTTAACAGCACAGACACGAAATTTTGTGTTCCTACGCATTATAGCTAGTTTGAAGTTTTACCATGACATGGTTGCTGCTCTCCAAGTTGGCTCCTAATTAGGGAACTCCTCAACGGCTAACAGCATAGACACGACATGTTGTATATGCGTTTAATTGTGTTAGCCCGTTCTAAGTTTCATCATGACATGGCTACTGCATAAAATATTTTTTTAATTATTTTTGATTTCCCTAATTATTACTTTTGGCTTAGATAGGAACAATAGACATACGACCATACGAGTACAATAGGTAGGCTACTAGTTTTGAAGCGTAATTTCAATGCTTTACAATCGGGGACAATTGACACAACTACCTAGATGACAATGTGGTTGCTATTCACCGACTGTGAACTCGGATTGCCTTGAACGAGGCGGGTCGTAAAATGTTTCCATGGTTTGAATAGCAAAGTTGAACAACGGTTGTCTTTTAATGGTCAGTCTGGCTAAAATGAAACAACATGACATGAAAACTGTATTGAAGTTACATATTTGTCGTTCGTTTCTAGTAAGGATGAGTAGAAATACGTGTATCTTTTTCAATATTTCATTATTGAAACTGTCACTGCAAATTTTAACTTATCTAGAATCTTAAATATTAACTGGAAGATTATAAAGTCCTATTAAATGCGTGGCCTTACTATTGTTACTAGTTAAGTCTACATCTACAACCTATTCTGTTTATTATTTTCTTATAAGTTTCAAATATGGCATCTTGGCCTGGAACGCACGCAAAAGGATACGCAATTTTAGAGAAATCTACTACTTCAGTACCTATTTCTACATTTTTGAAGTGGTCTATATCTGATCGTAAACCTAAATGTAAAAAGGCCCAAGTCTTATAATTTAAAAGCAAAACAATTTCATGTACTGTTTTGTCTACTTTATTCCTTTCTTTTTCTGTTCATTGATTATGTATTGTACCTACTCATGACACACCTTTAAAATTTCGTCTAATATAGGCCCAGTTATGAATATGTTTCCAAGTCAATAAGAAACTAAATAATTTTCGTAAAAAAAATATGTTATTTGACTGCGCATAAGAAACAAAGTACTTTGTAAGTTGTAATGAAAGTTTTCTAATTAGGTTATATAATTCTTAAACTTCTAGAAAGCATTTTTAAAATACATGTTAGTCGTACATTTAAACAATACAATAACTTAAATACGACAAAACCCAAAAATTTGGCCAAAAACACTTTTTTTTGGTTCAGTCAAACATTTGGCACTAACAACTTTTTTTTTCTATTTCGTCCCGAATTTATTATAAGTTTCTGAAATGTGTATAAATTTAGCAGTTTGTAGCAGCATCCTGGGTTCCATGTCTTTAAATATACTTCATAAAATGATTTATCACAATTCAAAATGTTGTCTCCTTATTTTCGCTTATATGTTACTATTTTGTATGTTATCAAAATTGGGCATCTAATTATTCAATACACTTTAGGGTAGTATTTCATAATGACACTGGCAACACTAAGGATTCAGGTAAAGGAATAAAAAAACTGCTATTTTGTTGTCTGTGAAGTTTGTCAGAGGTGTGCGCGTATGTTTCGTCAGCGGTTTTTTTTTGTGAATTTTGGCAATTTTAAAGGTAAGAAACCATTTTTATTACACACATCTTACATACTAATAAAAGCATGGCAAAATGTCTTTTATTAAAATTTGGCTCACAGTTATAAATTATTCTAATTTATATCCTCAAAAATTACGCTTCGACCACGGAACACCTAATAATACCTCGACGTTACTTTTAATGTGACTTCTATGTTACTGGTGGGTTGGTCCAACTGGTTCTACTATTTGTGTTACGTAGTGACGTTGAAGTGTTGTAAAAGTTAATGCATAACGTTAATCATAGAATTATTTCACTGTTTGATTATCGTTTTGCGTTTGCATGAAAAATTAATTAAAAAAATGCCTAAAGTCTATTTCAATCTAAAATAGTGTAATATATAAAAATCGTATAATAGATTACAATCATATTATACTTCTACGTTACCGTAACATAGAAGTGTCTATGTTACTGTAAGTTAGAAAGTGGCAAAATCAACCGCTTTAGCCAACTATGGATGGTCCGGCGCTGGCGCAGTGTTTACGGGGAACTACAATCAAATATATTCTCTACATAAATTGGTCAGATTGAGGAAGTATTGGTTGGAATTGGTTGGAAGTATTGGGTGCCAATGACAAAGCGGTAAAACCTTCGAGAGAAAAAATTGAATAGCTGTGATTAGATGAAAAACCAAAGGAAGTAATAATGTCTTTTGTGACAAGCACAAAGATATTAAGTCCTAAACAAGAACTTCTTTGTTAGTGCTTACGGTCTTGAGTTTTACAGTCCTTTATAATGAGTCGTGCTCAAACATAACCAACGCTTGTTGTTTCTCGCAGCTAGCTCTGTTTTCTCGCAGAACTGTAATACTTATTTTCTCTACTTTATTGTTATTAACCACATTTCAGACTACAGCACCCCTACTAAACTTAACTAAAATTCAGCCATCATGGTATGTTAATTAACCAATGTATTTCTATCCTATGTTGTAACCGTCCATACCGTCATCGGTGCTTTATGATTATATTATTTTTATGTCTAACAGATGGTTTTAATTTGGATTGCATGAGCACTTTTTAGTTTTTGGAGCCGACGGACACGTGCGTGTCGTATCTGATACATGTTATAAAATCAGAGTAAAAGAAAGAAAATTGCGCTACTAATAATTAAAGTTGCCAGAAATGTGTAAAAATATTTTATTTAATATTTTAATGATACTTTTTTATGGTAATGTAATGTTTCTCATTTGAAAATAAACACATTTGTATATCTATACAAATGTGTTTATATTCAAAATAGTAAAAACGTGAAATTATTTATTTGGCCATTCCAATCTAAAATAGTCATTGCCAATTTTCCAAATTCAATTCGGAATCTACCGATGACTGCGATCCAACTTCCAATTCAACGAATTCGTCACATTGGGACGAAAGAGTCGTGGTTATATTTTTTCTCTTTGGTCGTGGTCGTGGGACGAAACGCTAGTCGAAAAAAACATTGTTTAAGCTCAATTAAGCCATCTGTATATAGCTGAGTTTTTTTTATTGCAAAACTCTATATTTTTATTTGCCTAATAGTGATAAATGTAATAATAGAGAAGCCTGTACACCTGTTCTATGTCTTGATTATCGATACCTACACGAATCTTTTTTGCGAGTTCGGAGTAGTTTTTCGGCAATATCAGGTTACTCGCAGCGACCACCTCAACGGTCAAGTGGTTATACAGAATGTCCTAACAATTAATGAAAAAAATACTCAAACGAGAAGTTTAAAGGAATTAAATTGAAAGAAAAACACATTTAGATGTTTTTTACTCATCATTATTTATGATGTTCAAAAAATGTAAAGCAAACAATGTTCGTTAGACTTTAAAAGAAAAAAAACCTTCTACGTATACTAATAATAAAGCAGTAAGTGACAAAGACTGTACAACGAAGACAATTAAAAAAAAACCTAAGGTTTAAGGTACGGTAGCGGTCTAACGACGAAAGTCTTCAATGTGTGCGTCCTACCAGTCATGACCTACGAAGCCGAAATCCCAGTGAGATTGGTTCATAAGTTTAAGGTCGCTCAGCGAGCTATGGAAAGAGCTATGCTCGATGTTTCTCTTAAGGACGAGATTCGTGACGAAGTTATGCGAAAGAGAACCAAAATTACCTACATAGCTCAAAGAATTAGCAAGCTGATGTGGCAATGGGCTGGTCACATCTCTCGAAGAACCGTTAACCGTAGGGGTAAACGAGTTCTAGAGAGGACACCGCGATTAGGCAAACGTAGAGTAGGGCGCCTGCCGGTCAGGTGGAGTGACGACTTGCGAAATACTTCTGGCAAGAATTGGATGAGAAGATCGGGCTCAGTGGCGTTCACTAGGAGAGGCCTACGTCCAGCAGTGGCCGAACATAGGCTGATTATAGGCTTATTTGATGATGATGAATAGTTAAAAATTGATTTGACGTCTGAACAATGTTTGGTGAAATTGGGTATATTGATAATTTTGGTTCTGATAGCCTACCTCACCTAAAGTGGAATAGAACTAAGGAGAAGAAGGTAATTTTGGCTCTGGAATAACTCATAGAATCTTTATATCCCAGGAAAATTACCAAGTCTCAGGGTGACGTGCGCAGTGCAGTGACGCGCAAGACTTTGCAACCAAAGTTCTGGGTGGCACTGAAACTGTTATGGACAGGCGTGACGCTTACCATCAGGCGAGCGACCTGCCAGTCTCGTCATACAAAGAAATAAAAAAAAAATAAAAAAAAGTATAGCTACTTTTTAATATAATTATAATAAGAAAATTATTGTAAAATTGCAGGTATTATAGAACCTGCAGAAACTTTAGATAATTATGGATGCTGATCGATCAGTCTTGAACTTTAGACATAACTTTCAGGACATACTGTATAATTAATTATACATTATGCAAATGCAGTGTTGCCGGTGTGTTTGTTGTATTGGTTTATATTCACAGAGGCAGACGACGGACCTTGTTTTCACGGTTCTCGCTCGCGCTCAATATTCATTATACAAAACTAGTTTGAGGTGGTGAAGTTTCGTGAACTGATCATCGTGTGTGAAGATTTTTACTTAATTATTTGAATAAGTAGTTCTGTATTTGTTTATGGAACTGGAAAGTTTGCAGATATTTGAATCTTTATGAATCACTCTGGTAATCTATACTAATATTATAAACAGAAAAGATTAGGTTTTTTGTTTGTGACTAACAAATTTGTTTGTTTGATTGTAATGCATAAACTCAAAAAATACTTAACCGATTTTAAAAATCTTTTCACTGATAGAAAGCTAACCCATTCCAGATGGACATAGGCAACTTTTACTTTTATTTCTAATATTCTATGTACTTTTTTTACTTTAAAATCTTAAGCAAAGTGGGATAACAGGAAAACTATGGGCAGAACAGCTAGTGGTAAGTAAAACCCCAAGTTCAGTCGTCTAGTGCAACAACTTAGATTTCGATTTCGGCTACAAGTCCCTTTATTCTCACTTCAACTTCTCATTCAAGTTAAATGGTCATCAAGGTATTGTCATCTGCTAACAATGAATACCTAATTGTTGGTATATAAACTAACGTGAGCGTGATTCATTATATATAGATATGTTACGACTGTCACTCACGAGTTATAGTTAAGTGGTGTGAGGACCCGCACTCTTTGTGTACGCCAGCGACATCAGTGATGATGGTGCGGGCGCAGGTGTGCTTTCATCTGGGCTGGGGCTTCCCCCGCCTGCAGCACCTGCGACGCCAGCGCCACTGACGCAACGGGCGACACGCGCGGCAATCCGCAGTTTGCGTCATGCCCTCACTGCGCAAACTCCTGAGGATGGACGTCGTTAACGTCCGAACACCAGTCGAATTGTTCGCCGAAATAACTCGTGAGTTGTTGTGAGTTGTCGTGAGTTGTTGTGAGTTGCTGTCGTCGTAACATACCTACTTGTTGTTTTGTAACCGATCATTGATGTGCACAGGATGAACAGAACAATGTCAATGAAATAATTGAGCCTTGGGGAACGCCAGCGTTAGTTTCGTAGTTTCGTTGATCTTGTAGCAAGAGCCATCGACTATTACTTTAAGGCTTACACTTATCAGAAAATTGACAAACTACTAACTTGTTAGGTAAGTCCTTAAGATTGTAGGTTGCTAGGATAACATTATACTAGGTTCAGCCAAATGCTTTAGCGATAATTATCTAACCTGTCTTTCGATTGACACCAAAGAGTATATAAATACATTGACACCATTACAAGTGTCATTTTTACTCGTTGGTGGTCGCATATTAATAAAGATGTCGCGGTCTTAATCTAAAATAAATTACAATTATAGCAATAAATAAGTACGGGAGCTTTCACGCGATAACGGCTAAACGGATTTTGATGAAATTTGGAATAAATATAGCTTATATCTACCCTAGAAATTAGGATACTTTTTATCCCGAAAAAATGTAAGTTTCCACGGGAAAACGGGAAAATGATGATTACTCGCTTTAAGGAACGGTTGCCATGGAAACGAAACAACAAGTCTGTCAACAAAACTTCAAGAGCATTTGTGCTATACCTACTTTAGCATTGGTTTTCAATATCCTAGAAGAACATAGGATGCCTTTTTTCACGATAAACAGTAGTCCGCGCGGAAGAAGTCACGGGCGGGAAAGCTAGTTGCATTATAATCTATGGTCAGACGAACTCATACAGTACAACTAACTTCGCAAATCAATATACTTTGCTTATCATCTCAGATCAATCCAAAGATAATTGATTACAAGATAAGGTGGAAACTCCACACGGCCAAGCTACAAGTCCTGCCAAACTCTGGGTTCCATACTTCAAATACAAATAAAAATGATTTTGGCCCCCACCCTTTCCATGCTTGAACTAAAAGATTCCCTCTTAAAATATAATTTTAGTAGCTGTGCCCGAGGATTCGCATGCGTGGTCAATCCGATGAGTGAGACGCCGAACAATGGATAAAGTCTTTTTGACGGCTGAAGGAATTTTGATCAAATGTTGGTATATTGGTATTTTAGGACTTGGAATAGTACATAGAGTACTATTAACGTAGAGAAATGACCACGCGTGCGAAGTCGAAGGGTACAGCTTGTACTTATAATGAAGCAATAAGTACGAAAAAGACATTACAAAGAAGATAATTAAAAAATATGGTCTAGGGTCTAGACGCAACCCTACTCTATTATTATAATATGCTTTACTTTTATGTTAGTCTTACATTAAAGAGTGTTCTGTGCATGTGTGCTTGTATATATGTGTAGTGTACGGTTAGTCCCTCTTTGTTCGTCAGAATAAGTAAAAAGGATCTTACATAGACTTAACTGTTTTTGACGATGCTATTGTCAGAAACACAATTTAACATACAATAGGATCTTTGCCTTCTTTTGTAGACCAAAGAATGTTACATTTTACTATCCGAGACAAACCTTAGCTGCGTTGCGGTTATTAACGAACAGAAATAACAATGAAAAGTTCAATAACTAGGCAATTAAGAGCTTAACTTTATGTTGACGTTTACTAGGATGGCACCGTAAGTGGCAAGTAATGTTCTGTGGAAAGAAAATAACACAAATAAGTGGCATAATATGTCTAACTAGGTACTACACAATACAAAAAACAACAGTTGTACAAAAGAGTGGGTGATTTTGCATAGAAAATAAAAAATATTAGATTTTGTGTCTAAAAAGTTGAATTTTCTATTATTCTTTAAAAATCTGTTTAGTTTTAACAAATTATAGCTATGAATCATATTGTTTAATCCCAGCTTTCAAACATTAAAAAAACACAGCTAAATAGGTCAATTTGTTTGGAAGCTACGATTAGCACCCCCCTTTTCTTTCTCACCTCCACCTCCCTTTCTGTATATATCTAATAACCATCTCGATCATATCAGCTTTCGAACAGAAAAAACCGCATCAAAATCGGTCTGTTGGTTTGGGAGCTACGATGCCACAGACACACACACACACACACACACACACACACACACACACACACACACACCCTCACACACCACACACACACGCACACACCCTCACCCACACAAACACATACACTGATACACACCCTAAACTTATAACACCCATCTCTTTGTTCAGGGGTTAAAAAAGACAGTCACGAATACAAAACAGAGCAACCTGTAGAGCATATTACGATATATTTTGTATCTTAAGATAGTATATTAATATATATTTTGTATCTTTTACGATATATTTCGTATCTTAAAATCACATCTTTTAATGAATTCCATATCGCTCGATATCTTAATATACTGTAAGATGCAAATATATATTATTTTCGCCGTTTGTTTGTTTGATGGTTCATATAAATTGTATAGCGAGCGATATTTTATCTTAAGATAAAATATTATCGTATCTTAGTCGTCTGTGACGCGCTTAAAATTTAAAGTTTTTATTTATTTGTAGAAAAACTAAAGCTTTGAATTAAAAAGTGTCTAGCCGCTTTCTCAATCATAAGCTTTCTCTTGGTATATGTTTGATATCATTTAGTGACGGGGTCTGTTTCCAATCAATGTTCTAAGCATAAAGTAGTGTTACGTTTGATTTTATTTTCTATCGAGTGAATTCATACTAATCATGTTTCTGTGTTTATAAAATACGAGATAATATGTAAAATTTTGGTGTGATACCAATTTCATAGTTCTGGGTTCAATATAAAACAAGATACAGACGTTCAAAAATGATCGAAAATTGCTAAAAGTGCTAGAACCGGGCCATAAGAAATTTACGCAATATTGTAGCACGCACAAATTAAACAACAAAAAACTTTGTATGTCAAAGAAAAGTATGTTATTAAAAAATTATTACAATGTATTTTACTTTGTAATCAAATTCATGACGTAAAATAATAACACATACAATCAGCAAAGTCAAAAACATTAATCCTGCTACTATTTTTGATGATTGAGATACCAAGTACACCTGATTTACAGTCAAAACTGAAATCCAACAGTGAACCACATCACAATCGGGCCAGTAGTTTTTACTTGATGCGCGGAAAGCCAAACAAATGAAAGACACCATTTAAAAATATATATATTCATTTTCAGTTCACCTAGCTTATTTTAAATTGCCTAGACCATTTTTTTTAATATCTTCATTGTACAGACTTTTTGTTACGTATTGCTCTATTATAAGTATAAAATATAGATAGATAGATAAAACATAGATTAAGAAAATAAGAGTTTGATTTGGACTAAGCATTAAGTAGGTACCTGGGCATCTAACTAGCTTATCATGCATTATTTTACCTCGCGGCCTACAATAGACAAAATAATACAAATGCAGTTCTTGTGTTCAATACCAGTGCATCTTCAAGATGTTTGTCGAATATAAAAAAAAACTGCGCGTACAAGGTGGCAGTCTGTTAACATCTGCACGTAGTACCAGACAAACCAGTTGTTTGACACAAACCGCGACATGGCGGTGACGCCGAACAGAACAGGGTCGGTGCAAGGTTAATTTGGCCAGGGCGAGATGATTAAGGACACCTTTTGGATCTTAAAATTGAACATACTTACGTTTTAGTTTGTTATTAAAATGTGATAAATATATGCCGCTAAGTTTGTACAAATAGAAGAAATGTTTAAACCCGATAAGAGCTCCGTGATATAGATGATTTTGATTTATGCTTAATTGATTTATTTAAAAGTGCCTAACCCACGAGGCGTTCAGCATCAAACTGTCAAATGACGTGGGCAGCGACCCTTTCGGCCCATACCTCACTTAGACTCTGTAATGGAGGCGTTTCATGACAAAAATACCATAAGTACTTACCACTTTTGCTCACAACAAATTCGGAAAACAGTTTAAGTAAGACTTAATTATTAATGTAAAAGAAGCTTTCACTTTGTTTTTGTTTCAAGAAACCTTTTTTTTTACACTTTTATGTAAGAGTGGTCAACTGTCTGTTTTGAAAACGACAAGCAGTTTATAAATAGCTAATTAACTATAGCACGTTCTAGGACTGTGTTTACTGAGTACTACCTATTATTTATTCTGTGGCACTACTAAATAGGTACTCACAATCGTTGAAAACCATCAAGGCAATAGACTCAATCAATGCTAGGTTGACCAAGTGAAGTAGTACAATCTCCCATTTTTTTATTGTTGCAGGTTGAAATATTTATAGATTGGCAGGTCAAATAGTTCCTTTTTGCATTCTAAACATGCAACAACGTTAATTCACTAGATGACGTCACTGCCCGTATAATTTTAGCCGTGTTTCCCCCGTGAACTGAATAATGGTGAAAACCCACCGAGTTTTGGTTTGATACGTATGTAAGATCCAAATAAACAAAGGAAGAAAAAAATATGTAGCGGAGAAATTTGGACTGTGGATGGGTTTTGTACCTGCAAAAACAGCGCATTTCCGCAATGGTAAACGCAAGAGAAATCCCAACTCACATAAAAATGGCAAAATATAAGATTCTATTTTTCGATTCGGGTTGAATACTGTATTTGCTAACACAGTAAACAACTCCGACACATGAGGAACTGGTTGGGAGTGTAATAGCAGGTAGTGACCTAAATATTGTAAATGATTTATGCACCTGCAGATCTCCCATCCCGTTTCTGGAGGTGTAGGTTAGGTATAGGAAAATCTTACGATACAGGTATCCCATTGCAGTTAACTAGCCATAGCTATCGCTATTATTTTGACAGATGGAGTTCTCTCAAGATCACAGGTACAAGCTGAAAGCCACACGCAATAGTGTAAGTATGTCTTATAGACATTTTTAAGAGTTTTAAGATATTGCAGTTTTGACATTGGTCACGGGAAGACAAAAGATTATGGATCAGACCATCGGCTCGATGGAGTAGGACGCATCCAGAATTGCTCGCTGGCAAATAATTGGAACAGTACAAGATCTAAAGGAGTGCGTGGCCCAAAAAAAAGGGGAGGAGGCTTACGTACCCAACACCACAACCGTGTGATGATAAATGCTCCAAAAAAACAACGTATAAAATTCTGCTGTAACCTTCATGGCCCGCCGTACATTTTTTTAGGCTTCGCTTTTCGTTTCTATGTTGTTATGCATTGCACTGCTTGCAGGCCCTAGTGAGCATGTGCTTAAGGTAAATATTTAGAAAGTAGCGCGGATTTGCGTGTGGGCTGAACTACAATCACCATATAGATGCTCTGTTAGGAAATGTAGGTTATTCAACCACCCAAATGAGAAACGTTGCACAAAGTTCTCGCAGAAGTTTTGGAGGGATTTAAATTACTCGCTTCATATCTACTTAACCGATTCTCATCAAACTTGGCACACAAATTCAGTCACCCGTGACAATATAACATTTTGATAATTTCAACCTTCGATCCTCATATCCTGATACTGCAGGGGTATTGCCTACATAAGCCGTTACTGATCTGTCCTTTAGTAAGTACATCATCTCAAAAAAAAGTAGCTTTTCTGTATAGTATTCATATTATACCGCGTTTAGGCAGACGTAGTGCCAGTTTTCGGGAGAAAAAGTATTCAACATTTTAACACATTATATAAACTTTGACTGTGCCAAGATCCCCGCCACTTTTCTTTCACCGCTAGACTTACGTGCCGCTAGCTATACCTCAGAAAAAAAATTAGTACGTAGTGTAAGACGCCTGCCGCCAAGGTGGAGTGACGGCTAGCGAAAAACGGCTGGCAGAAACTGGATGAGGAGTGCCGAAGATCGGGCTCATTGGAGAGGCCTGCGTCCAGCAGTGGACGAATATGTGCTGATGATGATGATGTTTAACACTTTTTATTTACATTTACAGATGACTTTCGTTTAATTTGCTGGTAACGAATGGGTGAGGAGAGCCGAAGATTGGGCTCAGTAGCGTTCACAAGGTGAGGCCTACGTCTAGCAGTGGACAAATACGAGATGATGAAGATGATGATGTTAAATTCAAACTTTCCTCATAGTTTGTAGGTTAGCATCCAGGCTACGTAAGTCTAATCGTGTCTGACGAGCACTTGGCTGGTTTTTTATGTACTATTCGATAAGAAAAAAATATACGAACACGTATCTACTAATGCTTTTATTTTTATAATAAAATAAATTATTACTCGTACGACTACTTGGTTATTTATTATCACTTTAGTTTTGATTTAATGTCTGTTAGGAAAATTAATTCAAATTCCTCATAATTAGTGTGAAATTTCGCAGCAATTAAATATTTTATGCTTTAATTATTGTTCAGCTGGCTCTTAATTGTCTACGTGCTGGTTATTATTAACTTTAATTTATCATGCACTTGTGTGTAAAAAGTGCGTTTTCATGTGACTCCGAGTCAGGGATGTATTATTCTTATCTATTTATGTTTATTCGTTTTATATTACCCATAGTACAGGGTTTCCTAGTTTGGGGCTAAGGAATTGGTGTTAATTGTACAAAACATATTTAAAAAAAAAACTAATAATTCTTGGCTTATCCATGGCCGTATTAAAACGAACCAAAAACGAACTGAATAATGTAGATTTAGTGTGGAACTGTTTTATTGAAAAGTAAAAGTATTAGGTATAACACCTACTACTTTTACTTACACTAGCAGAAGTTCAGGATTGCACTGTTATCTACCCAATACTATTATGGACAGAAGTAGCTCTTTACCCAATACTCAAGCTTGGAGATGCGTGCTAAAACACACACTGTGTAGTTAAAAAATTGGTGATTTGCTAAACTTCATTCAGCTCAAACAAACACACATCACCATAACTTTGATAATAGCTAACCCAAGCATGTCAATCAAAAAATCAATATAAAATTAAGCTAACGCTCTCATAAGCACGATTGTTAGGTTCACCGGCATTTCCTGAATACGTTGTTATATTTACCGCGCCCCGCCGGGCACTGGTTTCATTGTGTTCGTAAATGCCATGGCACCATAAATCGAGGGCCATGGAGAGACATCGTACGACATAGTATATACCATAAATGTGATTGCTTATACTTCTAAGGCTGAATTCACACAAATGCACGACCGCGGTGTTGTTTTGTAGCTTCGTTCGGATCCTCACGCACGTATACGTACCTATCATAAACTACCTTATCTCAAAAAAGAGTATCCTATGTCCTACCCCAAGGTTCAAATTATTTACATACAAAATTTCATCAATATCGGATTAGCCGTTCAGTCGCGAAAAGAAAAAAAACAGTAAGACAGAGAGATAGAGTTATTTTCGCTTTTAATAATTTTGGATGATATTCGTATGGACGACTGGAAGTATGGATAAGAAACCTAACTATAACCTAAACATTAAATCCAAAATAAAATATATACCAATACTGCTGTTATATATATATATATATATTGGATTTTGTTTGAGGCTCTACATTTCAAATTTCAATAATATATTATGAGATCTGGCATTAACATTTATTGATCAAGCTAAAATGTGTGTAATTCGCGATTGATATTACGAAGTTCACGCAGTAGAGCTTTCTTACAAACCACTGAACAAAACAAAACAAAAACATTATTATTGAGGTATGCTTTCTCATCAAATTTCCGCTGTGAATCCGATTTAAAACAGATGTTTTAATCGCTTTTTCTTACAAAACTCATAGCCCTACAGGTGAGATAGAGGTCAAACGAAAGCCTGAAAGCAATAAAAAAATGTGTAAAAAGTCACATGATTTTCTTTACTGATGTGACTAAGGCTTATGTAGAGCATAAAGCTCAATAAGTTTATATTAAAGGCGTAGAGAACGGGACATTGACCTATATCGATAGGTTAACATTGAGGACGGTTTACGTAACTTTATGAGGCCCGAAATATCTGATTACGTGATGATTGTTATGTTTGAAAATAGGCAGTTTTTATGTGTATTCAGGTTTTGATGAGAATAAGCACATTTGTTATATAAAATACAGAGCTTTTTACAATTTGTGCCTAATTCAAAACACAGAAGCCAGATTTGTTATTTAGTAATTCAACAAAAGTGTACTGTACAATTTGAACACCTGTAGAATAATCATGAAGATGATTTAGGAACAAAATTGATATAAAATTAAAAAGTATCTGATCCGATAAAAACTAAAATTAAGACCAATCATCATACAGTCATAACATTGATTTATCTGTTGATTTAGTTTTTTAATATACCGTTGTCACATTACTTATCATCTAATCATTTTAATAATTCCATAGGAAGTCGGTATAAAATATAAATCGGGCAAAATAAAACTTATTTCTTTATAGTATGAATTCGTGTCACAGACCGTAAAAAACGTGTGCGCTCATGTCCATGTGTACAATGATGTCATGTTTACTTTTAGCAGATCCATCTGGTTCAGAAAAATAATGGCTAGCTTAGATTATCTTAAATTAATGGCAGTTGGAAGTATACATTATCAAAAGCAGGTGTTTACTTACGTCACCAATTTCGTCGTTTTGACATTGAACATGGGAGTATGTATTTACTTATCATTAGCACGTTAGTTTGCACTTACTTATATATTTGACGCAAGTACCTACCGAGTACCTGCAGCAATTAAAAAAGTATTTTTAAGTTAAGCAGTAAATAAATATGTAGTTGCAGAGGCGCCTACCTCCTGATTGAACTGCTTTTGTGACATGATTAATTATCACATTACTGATTACACAGAGGTATATTGTGTTCTTGCTACTTCCTGTAACTCGCCGTGAGCCGCAGTAGTCAATTAATTATGGGCATCAGTTACTTCTTACGTCATTTCCTAAGCTAGCCATGGAACACGAATTCTTTAGTAAACATTTTAGAGCCATTTTTTGTTGATCTAGATTCTAGAGCTCAATAACTGGAACAATATTATAAATAGAAGTAGGTTAGGTAAACTTAAAATTGGAAGAAACATCGACATAATAAATTCGCAATATGTACACAAGTGCCTATACATATAAAATCAGCATATGTGAAAGAAGATTTACATGCACTGACGACTACATATTTCAATCTATAGTTACTTATAATAAAGCAGTCAGTAACAAAAAGTCTGTACAATGTTTACTTTACAGATTCTCATGAAACTTATCAGAAGAATTCATTCTCTTTGGCAACACCTTTTAATATAATATTTTATCCTTCAATACTCAAATCCTGATGATGAGGGGTACTTACAATATATCTAAATTCTATTATATGCGTGACGTGTAGATATAATGTAATCCTTTGTAATATTTTATGGGAGAAGCGAATGTTTCCTGAAATACAGTTTTCACAGTCAAATTTATCAGGTCAAAAAACAATGTACTTATTTGTATTTAGACCGTGAGACTTAAAGATCTGCTGATTTTGAATACGTGTTGTTGATAAAGCAACTTTGCATTAGATTGCTATAGCAAATTAAATCCTATTATAACATAATTAAAACTCAATAAAAATATAATACCTATACCTATGGTTACCTAAAGTTGTTCTCAAACAACAATCTGCGTCACGCGGACGGGAAATTTGTATTTGTATACGAGTATGTTATTGGTACGAGGTTGATTTTACACCCCAGTATCAGAGTTATTTTGAGTTGATTGTCCATACCAGTCTATTTCATTCCCAATTTTGACTGACTGACTGTGTCAGCTGTGCCTGTTAGATTTCCGTCCAAAATACCGGTTCTTGTATTCCAATCCCAAAGATATAAAATTCTTTACCTAATGATAAAAATTATTTAATTAATTGATAGACACCAAAAATACGTAAGTTTTTTTCTTTTAGCCCTTGTTTTCTAACCGTTAATCATTTATTCTCCATACCTACCATCATAATTTTCCATTTTGTTCCATTTCGACCCAATATGAAATCAATATCTCATAAAAATACGTTCGGTTCCGATATACTGAGGTTCATGAACGTATATGGGCCTATGAGTGTCATGGGAGAAATTTATTACGATGTAGACCAAACCGGACCTCCATGAAAGGTCTCTGATACTTAGAAGTCTGTTTGGAAGTTTAGAAAACGCTTTACCGATGTATCATTTAACTGTTGTTGAAGAAACGCTTGTTGAAGAGATCTCAGATAAACTTTACGCCAGTAAGCGCGATAAAACTACTCTCGACTCTATGGAAGAAATATTGGTCAAAGACAAACATGAAATTAACAAAAAGTTTGCCTTCCTAGAGAGGTCTTGCATAAACCGAGGTCAGTAATAATAATAACCTGACTCTGGAGTAATTCTTCACTTTAAATAAAATTCCAGCTACATATTATGGATCAAGCCAAAGCCATTCAACAATTAAGTTCACATTGATTGCAGCTATTTCATTCAGTAGTTTGATACGTAACTAACAGGTGCATTGTTTGATAGCGGTGTGGAGTAAAATTATGTTAGAGAATTGTACCTACTTCAAAGCACAGATTATAATGGTATCCAAACGGAGGAGGGAGAAATTGGCGTCCAACCTCAACTACAACCAAAGCATAGTTAAGATAAACTTTAGATTTGAACTTTTATTTAATAGGGATAAGGTTCATAACTGATTCATGAATAAGGTTGTAAGTACCGTGCTTTCTATATTTTCGGGGTCAGTCATTACTTCCGGAGTGAATCACTCTATTGGCTTGATGCTATGAATCAGTTATTTATAAGCCGATGTGTATAATAATTATCCTCTAAACAAACATCTGTTTTAAATCGGATTCACAGCGGAAATTTGATGAGAAAGCATACCTCAATAATAATGTATTAATCACCTATGTAATAACATAGAAATAATTTATGTGTGAAAAAATATTAACTCGCCAAGTATTATTTCACTTTTTGTTTTCGAACTTTGTGCACTTTAGTGAAATGTTCAGATACCGTTTTTTTATTTAGTTAGAAATGGTGAACCTAGAGAACAATTTATGTTAATTTAGGAACTTAACTCATTAAACGAAAAAAATAACAACTTTTCCGCTTGTGCAAGAATGGTGTCTGCGTGTTTCATAGGTCACGTATACCTTTATATATGTATACTTAGTATATTATCTATAGGTAGCGTTAGTGTATTATCTATGTAGGCTACGTCAATGTTAGTTGTAACGAATTAATACGATGGTAGAGACTGTTCCTAAAGATATTTAGAAAAAAAAAATGTGTTGTAGAGTTTGATTTTATTCTCAATTTTGTGTTTTTTCAAGTGTTAGTGTAATATTGGTGGAATATTAACCATCAGGAGTTCTCACGGGTTCATCACGGGTGTGGACAAAAGAATCAAATGCAGAAATAAATGGCATTTTGTGATTTTTACAAAACTCCCTCGGTAGTTTCAGTAAAACGTCCGCCATAAATTCCAAATATTCAAAAACTTTTCTATTTTATACGCTTTATATCAGCTTCACTTGTATGTTTGTATGTTTGTAACCGACTCCTTTGGACGCTATTTTGACCCACTTTAAACGGTCAGATTTCATTAAAATTTTGCACACCTGTCAAAGACCGATGACAATTCGAAAAGAAAAAAAATAGCTCTTATAAATAAACCAAACTAAAAAGTAGAAAATAAATAATAGTTTAAAAAAAACTAAAAAACACGCTTTATATAGAAAACCAAAGTAAAAAATAGAAAATAAATTTTAATAGTGTAAATAAGAAAAAAATGATTTATTTAAAAAAAAGCGTGGGTTGCTTTTTAAGATATTATCGTAATGATAATCCTTCTTCTCATATCTGTGAATGAAATATTTATAACTATTGACCCATGCACCCCACGTTTTTTTTTAATTTTTTTTTTTCTTATTTACACTATTAAAATATATTTTCCATTTTTTAGTTTGGTTTTCTATATAAAGCGTGTTTTTTAGTTTTTTTAAACTTGTATTTATTATATTTCATCCCAAATGTCAGAACATTTATAAGCTTTACAGATGCTTTTGTGGATGATGAGTCTGAACATCACACCAAAAAAGATTTGATTTTCTCTTTATTCTTAGTTTATTCGACTAGTAGTCACGAGTTATGTGTTACTAGTGCCATTATTAGTTCATTCATTCTACTTTGTAATCTTGTGCATTTGACAGTAACTAATAAAAAGCAGTGCCCGTCGCGCAGTTGCACACGGTGTTGGCATACAAATATTTGCGATGCTGATCCCTGATGGTATCACAAATCCACAATACCTTATTGTTGTACGGTCATAACCATAATTCGAGGCCAAAATATTTGAGTTTGTTAGAACATGGTGTTGGTGTTGGATGATCTCGTGGGTCACGTCATACCGATTACGTCATATTATTGTAGCCAAAAGTTCACAGGGTGAAATGTTTGGACGATTGCGATGGGTAATTAAAGGTTTATGCATCTACCTTTTTTATTTACTGACTAGGCAATCGTTTGACCACGATCTCACCTGATGGAAAGCGATGATGTGGTCGGAGATGTAGCACGCTTCCCTTGTAGATAACTATTCACTCTTAACTTGAACACACCTGGATTATATTTTACCGGAAACACTGACGAGGGCAAAGAGGCACGCATCGTTCTTGTGCGAGGTATTTGAGCTACAAAAGAGTGGCACTTTGCTGATCGTCTAGTCATACGTTGATGGAAAGGTGATGGGGGAATCAGATTGTGCAGTTCTTGTGCACACTCTCCATAGTGCAATCTGTAGAATACTGACAGGCTTGCGACCTTACGTCGATGCGCCAGACTTTGAAGCTTACTCTTTACCAGAGTGTCATCCCCAATGAGCCTAGCACATAGATTTTCATAGAATTCAAAGAACCGTCCCATATTCCGTTACACTTATTTGTTATATTCAGCTTGGCCAGGTGATTTTGTCCCATCCTCTCTCACGAGAGAAGGCATGTCCAACCAGATGATGATGGTGAGGCAAAAAATTATATTATCTAAATATGTTTGGAATTGTCATCAAAAGTATCTTTGACTATAGGTTTTGAAGTAAACTTTCAGAGGGTTGAAAGTTATACGGCAACTAGAATTCTTGTTATTTTTAAGTTTGGTAGTGCAGATGGTGGTAGTTGTAGTTTACCTATAGTGGTAGCAGTGTAGTATATTTATCTAAGCAGATATTTCCCGTCATACGAAAAACGTATGGCGCCAATGTGTTATGATGTCACTAATTTGGTTCCACAGCGCGACTAGTAAATCCTTCTCGACTCATGATTTGAATTTAAAAGTTTAATACAATGCCTGACAGGTTTATTACGGCCCGTTTAAAGTTGGCCACCCGTCGCCTATTTTATTACTGGACCTGGTTTGCAATATGTTTTATTCATTAGACTTTGCTACTTATCTAGGCAACTAGGTACGAGTAGGTACTTAGCCTTAAGTATTAAATTAATTTGTTTACGTGCTTGAATAGTCTCATTCAACTAGAACTTCCGTAGCCTCCGTAAGCATAGGTGACTTAGTGTCCCCTGGCTGTTTGATTTATTCATCATCATCAACAACAGCCTGCATTAGTCTCTTGCTGGACATACGCCTCTCTAATGCGCGCCACTGAGCCTTATTAGCCGCCCAATTAATTTAATTTGAGATATATATTTCAATTAGGAACAATATATGTACACTTTTCATTAGTCAGATAACATTCGATAATTTCTTAAAATATATTATCAACACAGTTGCAATAATATTTAAAAGATATTAAGTTGCAATTCCAAACATAATAATAAGTATAAATAAAATGTCATATAAAATATATTAAAAAATATCACTTTTAATTAAAATGTCAGATGTTTACAAAATAATTCTAAGTAAATGTCATATCATATAGTTTTTGTCCAAATTAATGTTTTGCCATGTTATTGCCAATTGTTTTGGTCATCCTAGCGCTAATTCCGGTAATTCCGGTAGATGCTCAGCTTTCCTACTTTCCCAAAATATTTTTATTTATTTGGCATGCAATTACTCGAACATCTCCTTATCCATCTCGTAGCTTAGATCCATCATATTTGAAATTAGGAAGACATTCTTTGATTGAAAATATT
The DNA here is from genome assembly GCA_946251855.1 of Alsophila aescularia. Taxonomy (NCBI): domain Eukaryota; kingdom Metazoa; phylum Arthropoda; class Insecta; order Lepidoptera; family Geometridae; genus Alsophila; species Alsophila aescularia. Next base: position 19,466,808 of record OX276377.1, on the reverse strand, counting down.
TTAATTATGTTAATTTGATCTGACGTCTACTCTTTAAAAACAAAGTATTATCCAGATCAGTTGATGGTGAGTACTTACACGCAATTGCAGGATAAATCCCGGGAAATACCGAAAAAAAACATAAAATAAACAATATAATTGAGAAATTCTCCCTTTTTGAAGCCGGCTAAAAATTCGCTTTTTCATGGTCAAGATTATAATGAACGGATATTGAATCTGTAAACAGTTAGGTACTTAAGTATTTATATAGGCTTTGCGGTAGCAGTATCTAACTTTTCGGTTGCCACTGCCGCCAACGATCGCTGAATGACGCAAAATATTACCTGTGAGACACCTGTGTCACACCTGTGTCTCAGTCGATTTGCGAATCAAGTTTCTTCGTTACAATTAAGTAGCCAATTGACGTCACCATCCACGTGAGCTAAGTTATGAAATTGGTTACTATTTTGGGGCAACATTCTGTGTAGAATTCTGACCGATGCTTCAATTGAAGTGTTCTCACCTCCTAGTCCTTGAGAGATCGACGAGCGATCACTCGAGGCAGGCAGGGGCTGTCACGTCATCGACTTAAATAAATCAATGGTGCACGTTGACATAAACTGCTGGCAATATTACTGTCTAGTACTGTAGTAGTGGTAGTACGTAGAGAGAGTATTGATGCTCTCTACGTGGTATATAGTACTATTCATTCTGTATTGTCTGTTCCGGTTCTGTATTGAATTCACGTGGATGGTGGTTTTGAAAGCGACAAAATAATTGGCATAGACCTTTTCATTTCCGATTCGGTCCCTCAAGCCGAGACCTTTGTTCGAAAATCAAATGTGTCGAACAAGTGTGGGAGTTTTCAAAGATAGTACTTCTAATGGAGTCTGCACACCACTCACCGACTAACCCGCCGAAAAAGCCTTTAAGGCTTTGTAGTCTCCCTAAGAACCGGAAATATATTTAAATAATCGCATATTTGCATATATTTTTTATAAACTGTTTGACTTTATTGAAATATATCCTTTTATTTTCGCTGCGCGAATGTTTACTGTGTATGAACTATGAATGCCGCATGCGCGATCGGGCGCAGCGAAAATAAAAAAGATAGGTATATTACAATGATGTTGGTATTGTTTTAATATTTGACGGTAATTAAATAGTTAATATTAAATCTAATTAGGTAGGTACTACAAAAAATGTTGCAAATCATCGATTACCGTAAACAGATTTCCGGTTCGTAAATATAATAGTTTCTATGAAAACTCCCACACTTGTTCGCAACATTTGAATTCAGAACGGCAGTCACGCGGTTCACGCATGCGCAATGCGGCTTATGAATAGCTGCTGTTGGTCAAGTTAGAACTGATACTGATAGTTTTATTAGCTACTGCAAAGTAACGATACGTCATAAACACAAAGTGTCTTTTTCAAGAATGTACTGTGAACCCTGCGGTAACGGTAAACTGTTTTTCCAATGAAATTTTTCTCGTATATACCCGTAGTGCATAAAAATTACTTGGTAATTTGAAATAAACTCATTCATTAACGAACAGGAAACTTAGTACTAATTTCCTTTTCAATAATGAATGAATTTGGAATGAAAATACTATGACTTTACTAAGTTATGTGCGGTTTTCCATTGCTCCGTGCTTCGGAGGGCACGTTAAGCAGTTGGTCACAGCTGTTACTGATTAAGAGCAGTCGTTAAGTCATGTCAGAAGCCCTCGGGCGGCCTGACAAATTCTGACACCAGAGGCCAGCACTATCTCATACGAAAAACAAACAATGAAAATACTAACTACAGGATAGTAATTATGGTAGGTATTATTATTTTTTACATTATCATTGTTATTCTTACGTTGGTAAGTGCATTTATATTTAGTTATTTACAATAGGAAGTTTAAATTTTCTGAATGTCTAATCGAAAATTTGCATTGAATGGAAGGAAACAAAGTATTACAAATTGTAGGTAATCGAAACCACCTGGCTAAAAAATGAAATATTGATTTTTCCTGATCATCTTGAAACTCTACGCGTATAATAACGATAATTTCCCAACTCTACCGATCAGACCAACTTTATAGATATAATCAGGAAACGTATACACGAAATTTAGAATATCGTTTTTGCGAATGTCTATTTCTGCGAATGGTCATAATTGCGAAAATTACATTTGCTCGAATGGTCAAAACTGCGAAGGGTTGTTTGCTCGAATATTCTAATAAACGAGTTAATAGTCTACCTATTGTATTCCTGTTTATATCTAAAGTTGTTCTTACCTGTTAGCTTTCTGTCATCAATATAACCTTACACAAAAATATGTTAACACGATAATATTTATTGAGAACTTCTAGTTGTTCATCAGATTAGCTCGTCACTATATTAGAACACTATTGTCCAAACGTGCAAGTTAATCAGACAACAAAGTCATAGCCCAAGTTGACTTGCAAGATTCGACTGAAAACGTTAAAAATACACAGAGATGGATTATATTATGTACATATAATCCTATATGCTATAATTTATTTATTTTGCTACATGGGTTGGTGTTGGGTTTACGGTACTTACTTCGACTACAAACTTTGCACACGATTTCAGTCCCCGGACAGTAAAATCTTATGAAAATTTCAACCTTCAATTATCTAATGCTGATGCCAGACTACTACCTACCTAAACCCTGAAACTTGAGGATCTGCTTATCTAGCTTTTTTATCAATCTGGTGTAACTACAACTACTTAACTTTATTTTTGAGTTAAACGTTATCGTATTTTTGTTGACTTTTCCTTAACCACATAATAAATAATAGTAGGTAGGTAGGCCTTAACCTTAAAAAATGCTACAAAACGATAGGTGTAAGGGATTATAGCTGTTTTATCCGAATGCCAACTTTTAATTTAGTAAAACTGCCGCCGTTTCGACCTACACCACGTGATTATTCATGTACAGTCAGCTCTACAATCACAACCTTTCACTAACTTCATCGTCATCATCATGTCAGCCTTTAGAAGTCCACTGCTGAACATAGGACTCCCCCGAAGAGTGCCATGACGAGCTATCTTGTGCCACCTCCATCCACCGACTTCCTGCGATGGCTACAATGTCGTCGGTCCATCATGTGGGGAGTCTCCCCACACTTCGCTTGCTTGTTCGTGGTTGCCATTCGAGAACCTTTATAAATAACCTATATAATTATACGTTTTTAAATTATTTTTATTTGAATTTAATCCCCAGCGGTTGTCGGTTCTGCGAACTATATGGCCTGCCCATTGCCACTTCAAGTTGCAAACTCTGTGAACTATGTCGGTAACATTGGTTCTTCTACGGATTTCCTCGTTTCGGATTTTATCACTCAATAAAACACCGAGCATACCTCTCCATTGCTCGCTGCGCGACTTTGGGCATAAACTTTGGGTACCTGTTGGGTACTCTAATAAATCTTCAATATGTTTAAGAGGAACAAGTGGAACCACCTCAAAATAAAATTGTTGATAAGAAAACAAAATACAGTCTTTTGTAGTATATTAACAATTATTATCATCCAAAAGAATGTTATCGCTGTATACCAACAGATAAAAATAAACATTCCACCGTAAAATTAAATACTTTTTCGGTAAATATTTGTAATGGAAAAGAAAGGCTTCCGAAAGAGAAATGTAATTATTTTAAGAAAAATAAGTGTGTTTCATAAACAAGATCTGAGAAAGCCAAACAAGAAAATTACCGTTGCTTGTTTTAAATATACCAGCAAACACGGGGCAAAGTAAAGTTAAACCATGAAGGCTCTTGTACTCTTGGTTCTGAAGTTAGTGTTAAGGCGGGGTACGCTCTCAAATGTTTGTCCTGCTCGTTCAGGTGCAGTGTGAGCGGGAGAGGTGATGCAGCTCGGGAGCAGATTTTAGAGATTTTAGATAACTCAATTAAAGTTCGTGTTTTTTTTTCCAAGCCATTTCTCAAAGTTTTGATCGCTTAATTAGTATACTTTTCTATCCACAGTATTTTTAGGTTTGTATAAAGTTGTTTTATTACGTCGTTCTCAACGTTTTGCTATTCGTCTTTTTGCTAATTTCGGGACTGACTCCGCCTTAAGTTCCCGGGGTTCCCGTTATTTGGCCTTTTATCTTAACTTCTGAAGTGTTTTAGTTTGGTTCTTATCAACAAGTGGTAACTAGGTAACCACAACGAGGAGGTCGTGTTTGCGTTGAAGGATTAAGTTACAAAGAAGGAAGTTGCTGCTTTTTTATCTGTAAATTTTATCCAGGGTGTATACTATAAAAACTCTCCGTAACTGTAAAAAACCAAGCGAGCCATGCATATTTTGTCATTATTATGCCCTGAAGCAAGGTTACGGATAACAATATAATCTGTTTATATTATCCAGGGTTTAAATAAAGGGTTTCTAAAAGCATGTAATCTATTTATTTTATCCAGGGTTTATTATATAAAAATGTGCCATTTCAATTTAAAATATATATATATATGTGTTCCGTACCTCAAAAGGAAAAATAAAGCCTTATATCATACGATCCTTATAGGTCCGTCTGTCTGTCTGTCAAGACCCATTTTCACAGGAACGCGGGAAAGTACCAATTTAAAATTAATATCAAATACGTAGGTCTGTAATCCCTTGGTGCTGTAAAAATAACAAATTTCTAAGTCAACGCAATCAAAAGATACGGGCGTTTATGCTCGCAAGGAAATTAAAACCTATAGGGTAATTCCCGTCGACCTATCTTACAGCACAAGTAAAAGAAAAAAGAAACGAATGCCGTTACATCACAAAAAAGTAAACTTTTTTAAATACTTAATCTGCGAGTTTCGATTCCCGTGATGAATGAATTATTTACATACCTACAAGTTTGTACGGAACCCTCGGTACACGAGTCTGACTCGCACTTGGCCGTTTTTTCTCTAGTTTTTAAAAAGGAGTTTTTTTATGGGATTCATGTATGCTTGTATGTATGTATTTATGTGCGTTTATTTAATCCACCATAACTTTCAAATGCCTGAACAGATTTGGATGTATGGGGTATCGTTAGAATCCTTACATCATCCCGAGTAACATAGGCTATATTTTTTTTTTATTGAATATGGCGTTAGTATGGCTCCATTTTGAAAGGCGATTTAAAAATACTTCGAATTTAACTATATATGGGTATCAAAATGAAGGAAGGCCTTGATGAACACATTACAGCAACATATAATTTACTGGCATAACTCTAAACTTGTCACTTAAAAGAAAGAAATTAAAAATAAACAATAAAAGACGACTGCCCTGCCAAAAACGAACTAAAATGTCAAATACAAGTGATAAATAAAAATGTCATTGCAGTCGGGAGACCTCTTATATTAAAAGTGTTCCACAGAATGGTCCCCGACAGTAATGACAATTTTATTTATCTCTTGGTTTTGACATTTTTGGCAGGGCAGTCGTTTTTTTAATTATTATATTCTTTAAGAATACGTGTTATGCTACCCCTATTTATAGCAAATTCAGCAGCTTTATGAGTTAGAACATGACGCAGTACCTTATTTGCCTAATATTACGAAACAAATCCAGTTTAGAAAGCGACAAGCTATGGCATTCCATTTAAGATCAAATTGAAGTTTGCAGCGTATAATAGGTATGCATTATAGCATCAACATTATTTTTAATCACTCTTCAATTATCTTGTAAAAAACTACTTTCGAAGAACATAAATGGGCCCTACATTTTACTATGGAGGCTGGTATAGCTGTATTTATTATTATAAATACTGTACGTTCTTCTAAAAAAAATAATATTTCTTTAGTTTAATAGGGAATAAAAAAAAAGAAAAAAAAAGTTGTTGTCGCTGAAAATAACGAGAACAGCGATACATCAAGTTATTTTCATGCGGTAGTTGGTGGGTTTTTTTTCCAAGGACATCAAGCCATTTCTGAAAATTCTGTTCGTTTATTTGTTTAGGTAGTACACTTTGCTGTCCAAAGTATTTTTTGGTTCGCTTAAAGTTGTTTCATTACGTCGCTCTCGACGTTTTGCTATTCAACTTTTTGCTGATTTCGGGACTGGCCCCGCCTCACTCGTATTAGCGGCCACTGATCACACCTTATTAAATCGATAGAAGACTTCAACACAAAAAATGTTAGCACTAGTATCCTATTGTCGCGTTTCTGTGATATTGGAGCTAGTAGACAGCATGTGACCTTTCTAAGTCATAATCCATACCAATATATCTAACAAAACATGGAAAAATAAGTAATCCTTTCCATCCAAAGGTTGCATGGAAGAGATTGCTATATAGATAGATAAATGATCTATTTGTTTCTGTAAAACACACACGTTAAATGCAACAGGCAAGCAGATTTAAATAAGGTATAATAGGTACATATATCTAAACATTATTTATATTTTGTACACGTCACGTGCACCAGACTTATGCACAAAACACCTGAGATACTATACAAAACTATAGTACGTGTGTGTTGTAGTAAAACAAATGGGTCATATTGGCTCAGCGAATAATATTGCTCAAGGAGCAAACACTGATTTTCAGCTATTACATTCGAGATGACGAGCGAAGCGAGCGCAATATGTACATCAATCAGTGAAAGTACCAATAATATTGTGTATTCAATTCATTTCATTTTTTAAATATAAACTGGATGTATAACAAGAAAAAATATATAAATTGTAAGTGTCGTACCCCCACTGATAACACCAGTCTCTTAAGAGTCTGGGTACCAGAGGAGGAAAAAGTCCCATCAGCCCCACGACTTGCAATCTTATTTAATTAAATAAAATTACTGAAGGGATGTGCAAGTGCGTGTAAGTGAGAAGTAAGTAGCGCTCTACTCAACATTTTCCAGTTTTCCCATGAAAACTTACAAGTTTCCGGGATAAAAAGTATCCTATGTTTTATTCCAGAATATAAGCTATCTCCATTCTAAATTTCATCAAAATCCATCCAGCCGTTATCGCGTGAAAGCTCCCCAAACAAACAATCAAACAGACAACGTTTCACTTTTATATTTTAGTATGGATTGTTTTTCTTTGACATTTAATATATTTTTTTTTGTTTGTATTCAAGTCTTCTTATCGATTTATATTTGACCAGTGGCCGTATGTTTTTTTTTTAAATTGCTCACTTTTACCAAAGATAATCCTTTCGATTATCTTTGCTTTTACTATGCCACAAATTTTAGAAAGCCTTAACGTCGCGAAATAGGTAGATTTATCTATATAACTAAATAAATACGACCCATTTGAAAAAGAAGTAGAGTTAAAGCTATACAAGTTGATAAAAGTACGAAATTAGACGCCTGAGCACGATTATAAGAAATAACTCGCTTAGACGAGTCGTCGCGCGTCGTGGGGCCTCTAGCACTTGCTTAATGTTTACGTTATTACTTACTGCCACCGACGCTTGCCAACAGAAATATAAACACCAATGAGGTTGAATTACACACACACACCCACAAGACTGTAATACTGGCATAGGTACGCAAAGAGATCCACGATGACGGTACTAAGAAGGTACTTTTTGATTTGGTCATGATATCGACGGCTGGTGAGAGAAGGCAATAATTGTATTGGTTATAACTCTTTCAAAAGTGTAAGTCGTTCAATATAGATATAATCGAAAAATATACCTACTTAACTACTACTCTTTATTGATTTTATATTTAATACTGATGTCGTATTCAATTAAGATAAGAGTTATAGAGAACACACGAAACACCTTTTCATTCGTTCAACAGATGGTATCCCTATTACCAATAGTAGTATACAAAATGAATGGCCGCTGATCTGTCTCTTTCACACCTATCAAATTCGAGGTGATGGAAGAAACGCTTTTAAAACATATTCCAAACAAGAAACTCCAAGTGTGCTCCAAGTAATAACATTGAACAAATGCTAAGAGTATTTATAAATTCCTTTGTTTTGTGTTACGAAGTAAATTTGAACGTAAAGTAATACCGTAGAGAAATGTGCATACAAATAGTTATTACGAAGAATATATAGCAATGCTTAGTTTAAAATAATGACAATAATAGAATAAATACAAATTCTAGACGCCCCGGTCCGGTAGCTCTTTAGTTCAAGATGGGTTCGTCCCTATCTGTGGTCCCTACGCACGGCCTTTGATAGATAGATAGATAGATAACTCTTTATTGTACACCACATAGAACAAAAAATACAATAATAACTAAAACATTTATACAAAATAAATGGGACAATGGGCGGTCTTATCGCTAAAAAGCGATCTCTTCCAGACAACCTTTGGATGGAAAGGAATTAGGCCTTTGCGTCTCGACCGGTCCTTTCGATCCAAAAACCCTACATTAGCGGATAAATACTTATTAATCCGCTATCGAGGCTTGGATTATTTATTATATTATCAAAGTATCGAGGCTTTGATTATTTATATTATCAAAGTATCGAGGGTTCTATTTAATTCGCGCCTTGCAGTTATGTTATTAGGCTCAATACGAGTACGTACGCGCGCGTATTATAAATCGGTTTTTGTTCTGAGTTTTGGAACCACATGTACCTCGCGTATTGGGCCTTTACATATTTTTTTTAGAAACAATGAAAGAGAAAAAGCTTATTTAACACACACATACAATAGTATTAGTAATCTAAAGTATAATTTAAGGTAGTTAGGACGGTGGAAAAACTGTTCAGACTGACTTTGGATAAACAAAAGTTTAAGAATCTGACTGCCAACCTTCAGTAATGAACAAGAAAAATAGTTTATCTAGTGGAAATCAGAGGTTACCTTAAACAGATTTCCGGTTCGTAAATGTAGGTACTAGTTTCTTTGAAAAACGCCCACACTGTTCAAAACAATTGACTTCAACGTGGTGGTCGCGCGCATAGCAGCTGATGAAAAGGTTTATTGAAATTTGAGGTTTGCATTACCTAGTAATATCTAGGTACCTAGTTTTTTCTATTGTTTGTTTAGTATTAAAATAAGCTTTTATAAGAAGATTCAGACTACTACCGATTTCTCTATAATTAGAGAAAATTCACCCTTAGAATTTGGACTAAAGAGGGGTATGATTATAATATAATAATAATAATTATACTTACTTGTATTGAGAACTTAGGTGTACTATTATATATTCTGTGCCTTAGCATAATATTTTGTATAGACGATAAGTTTTTTGAATATAAACTTTTTTAAATTATGAGACTAGTAGGTAAATACTTGTGGTGATTAGTGAGCAGCACTGTCTGGTGACTTCACTCTAAGTCTATACCTACGCCACTAAACTGTTTAGTTATAGCAATTTTCCAGTATTTTTCAACGTCCTCAATGTAATGCCGCCGCCATTGTCAATGATGATTCTTCGAAACGAGTCATTGGGAACCAATGGAGTGTCAAATTGCGTAAACAATTGTCGGTAATGTTTAGCTAACCAAACTTCTTGAGAGCAAATATATTATTACGTGCTTTACCTGCGAAAAATAGTGAGTTTGGGAGAGAAACAGACAAGCTTATTATTATAATGTTATTTCTGAACATAAGATTTAATTTAATTTAAACACGAATGTAAAATAACATACCTCAAAGTACAACGCTCGTCAGTGTTAATTACTTAGTACAGCTGTATTTCCTTACCTGGAACAATAAAATATAAATGATTTATTAGGTACTGTTAGGTATTAGGCCTGCTTAACGGGAACATATTTAATACTTCATACTTCCTATTATATATAGGTACCTACGAGTATATCTTCGGAACTATTCACACCAATTACTCAGCCCCAAACTAGAATATCCTGTACTATGGGCACTAGATAACGGATAAACTTTTTTTTTTCTATGACTCTGAACTCAGACCAAATATTACAAATATCCTCCTAGCTCGGAAACAATCATTTCTGCTCTTCACACAAATGCAACTTGTGGGATTCGAAACCACGATCGTTTGATTTCAAAGTAGGGTCTCTAGCCACTTATACTTCTTCTTAGATTCTAATTCTCCTTTAGAAAATTATAAGATAAGTATTTTAAATCCAGTTCAAAAAAGGGTATATTCGAGCACAGATTACATCAAAATAATTAATTATCATTCTACTAACCTCGACGTTTCGTTCAAGAATATGTTAAAAGTGGTGATGCTTAGTAAATGACGAAAATCTCCTCAATCTTGTGAAAACAATAAATAAACCGATGGTGTTCCCTTTATTCACTCAGGGCGTCTTTGTTTGAATTAGCTGCATCCTTATCTCAAGTTCTTTGAAAGTCAGGATCAAAATATCTCGGTTTTGAGTAATTCGTTGTTTGAGAAAAACATTCCGCAGCGATAAGACGGCCCGCGACGATAAATTAAACTACGCCATCATTCGGGCGTGGCGCTTCAAACTAAGTCTAAGTACCTACTTAAATTGGCACATACAAGCATAGTTTTAATTAGATCTATGCATACAACAGCTAGTAATGAAGTGATCCGACAGAGAACCAGAGAGTAAATAATATGAGAGAACCTAGGTAACTGACATAGCTATAAGGATAAGCAAGCTCAAGTGGCAGTAGGCTGGTCACATTTCCTGAAGAATCGATAACCGTCGGGGAAGACGAGTTCTAGAGTGGAGAGTTGGAGACCGCGTTTAGATAATCAACTTAGAACACCCTGTGGCCAGGTGGAGCGGTGCGAAAAGCGGCTGGTAGAAACTGGATGATGAGACCTGAAGTCCAAGCTCAGTGGCTTGCGTATTAGGACAGGTCTACGTCCAGCAGTGGATAAGTATAGGCCGATGATGATGATGATGATGATGATACAAAAGCTTCACTGTATGTAAAATAAAATCAACATCATCGTCATAACCGAAGAAAAAATACAATACTTATCTGGTTCTTTTAGGCGTGCAATGCAAAGTGCATCAAATGAGCATTTGCAATTTTGCTGACCTCGGTATTTGGATACAGATGTTATTGTTTCAACTTATTGTTATAAGTTGTTACGCTAGGTATTTTATGTTTACATGGTTAGCTAAATACAAAAAAAAACATTTCTTAGGTAAAAAATATCTTAATGCCATCGGTTTAAGGAACATGGCACCCGAAACATGATTCTGATTTAAGGAACCAGGAAAAACATAAAACCCGGTTAAAAGTTTGAGATTTAGGTAGAATTATAATCAACTAGCTGTACCCGCGGCTTCGCACGCGTGGTCATTTTTCTAGGTTAAAAGTACTCTATGTACTATTTCCAAGACCTAAAATACCAATACCAGTACCTGCCAATATTTGATGAAAATTCCTTCAGCCGTCAAAAAGTTTTATCGATTGCTCGGCTTCTACTCATCAGATTGAGATACCGAGTACACCGATCAATTTTTAGTTTAAATCAATTCATAAGCTATCCAACAGTGAAAACCGCATCGCAATCGGTCCAGTAGCTTTTAAGTGATGCGCGAACAAACAAACAAACAAACAAACAGACAGACGATTTTTTAAATGTTATATTCTTGTTCAGTAATTTATTTTAAGTAGGTACCCTAGACCATTATCTTCTTTGTACAGACTTTTTCTTACTTGTGACTTTATTTGAAGTATAGATAGATAATAGATATCTCTGGATTATAATTCGTTTTGCGAGAGTGGATTATATGATACCTATATATGGGGCCAATTGTATAATCCCAATTTAAACTAACTAGACTTAAGATTATAGAGAAAATTAACTATAATTGTTTTACTATTGTGTTTTTAGCGTTAAAGCCTGCTAAGAGAAAACATATCTTATCCTTTTGTATTACGGACGGCATTCGAACCCACATCCATCCTCTGCGCATCACTTGAGCACCTACGCTTTTACACTCTTTCATTTAGAAGAGAGCTGCAGACCGAGCCCAGTGGCGTTCATTAGGTGAGACCTACGGCCAGCAGTGGACATAAATAGGCTGATGATGATTTAGAAGATTAATTATAAGATAATAGTTATATTTTACGGCCATACATTTTGACTATTAGCAACGAGATACTATTATGATAGGATACTAAAGGTTTCAGAATTAATGACAACCAATTGGCCAACTGTGTTAACGTAGGTAGTACCATCACAGATTACTAAATAGTTACTTCATGTAGTCCAATACATTGCGATAAAAGCTATAAAACATTATTTTCGCGTTCCGATAGCATTGACTGCAACTTGTATTTCAAAATCATGAGCTAACTCTTTTCATTCGTTTTTTTAATAGTCGGATTTTTGTTTTATTAAAAATAATTTATATTTATAAAAATCTTTTTACTGTTTATTATGTAGGCGGGTTTGTGGTATAATTTAGTTCAAAACAAAACCTACATTGTAGTTAGCTTGTTTTTGATTGATAGCCCATCTTGAGGTAAACAGCTGGTTGTTGACTCTTTGACTTGGCCTCTAGGCACACCTGAGATAAACATTTTATTGAGGTTATCAGGAAAATCAACGGACGAGAAGCTAAGAAACGGGTCGGAATAACCTACTTTGAAATAACCAGTAATATAAATGCATCGTTAGATAAAATGTAGATACCTACATAATTTGAATATATTTTGGATTCATTTTGCTATTGAAAAAAGAGAATAATTCAAAGAGGAAAAAGTTTCATTTCCCGGACGCAGTTCATATTTCATTTCAAAATAAGTAAGTGACGCAGAATGATAGTAATATAACGGTAGTTTATGCAATCTCGGTTCGAAATTCTTTAAATTGATGTGTCATTGGTATAACCTCGATGTAAACATGCAGGAAGTTTTTTTTTCTAGAAACAGGGTAGATGGAAGAAAGTTAATTTACAACGCTCGATTGTAAGTTCCTTTAGGACCGATAAGTAAGGTACATGTTGTTATTTCTTCTATCAAATGAAATCCCAGCAAGCAGCACATTTATACGGTCTATACCTACGTTGCCTGTCAGGCTTCCGAGCCTATAGATGGAAAAGACAAACGTCCGGACAATAAATACTTAGTTTTCCTACTTATTTTGTTGTCCTTCCATATGCGGCTCATACCTATTCCATAAACCTACGAGCATTTAGTCTAAAATGTCGAAATGAATCATTCGTACTAATTCGAATGCTTACGAAAATGCGCGGTGACTGGTGAGAAATAATAAACTTACTTTCGCTTGAATTATTATTCGCAGATACCGTTACAGTTGTATCATATGAACTAACTGTTGCCGGTGACTTTGTTAACTGTAGCATATTTCTATATAATAACATTTTTGAGGTTCCTATCTTCTATTTGGATATACTTATGTCTATAAATCGGTATATTGTGACATACTCACTAACTGATGGTCAACGCAACGCCTAAACCAGTGGACCAAGAGATTTGAAATTTTGATCCTTGAGTAGGTAGCATAGGTTCACTGAGGAGGGAATATCGAAATTACATCCCTAAGGGGGTGAACGGGGGTAGCAAAGTGTCCAATTCTGTATATTTAGGATATTTTGAATACTTTTTTTGGACTTTCCTCTCTGTTTGATACTGAAGCCAAAACGGTTTTATTTTTTTGTCTTTCTGTCTGTCTGTATCTTGGTCGCGCATCACGCCGAAACTACCGAACGAATTCAAATGAAACTTGGAATGATTTGAGTTCATACTACGAGGTAGGACATATACTTTACATCCCGAAAAATGAAAGGATTCCCGCAGGATAGGGGTTGAAAGTTACTTAAGAGAACCCGTACCACGCTGAAACTACTGGACGGGTTTTGATGCAAATTGGCACAGTCATAGATTATATGATGGGTTAAAATTGAGGAAACATTCGATCCCAAAAAAATATAGGGTTCCTGCAGGATAGGGGTACAAAATTATGTTAAGTTTGAAGTGATAAATAATATGTTTTTGGAGTACTCTGTATTCGATACTTTAGCCAAAACTGTTTTTTTTTTCGTTTTTGTCTGTCTGTCTGTATTTTGACCGCGCATCGCGCCGAAACTACTGAATGAATTCAAATGAAACTTAGTATGATATGAGTTCATGCTACGAGGTAGGACATAGGATACTTTTTTAATCCCGATATTTAGCATGGTTCCCTTGGGAAAGGGTTGGGGTTTGAAAGTCAAAATGTGTACTTAATTGTAATTCATTAACGCGTAGTCCGATTTCATACATTATATTTTTTGTTGCACTTTATCATATAGGATTAATTGATATATAGGCCGGTCACCGCAGACACAAAAATCGCGTTAGGTCGCAAATATCTGTACAGTCCTGGTTTTTGTGATGTTGTTAGGATAGATACCAGTAGTGTAAAACTAAATTTCCAGCTTCGAAAAACCTGAGCTAACTTCGTGGTGCTCGAAAAACATCGATTTTTTTGTTAAATCGTGCCTGCCTGTCTGTTTATCTGCGTCTGTTGGTTTGTTCGCACATCACCTAAAAACTACTGCACCGATTGTGATGCGGTTTCTATTGATGGATAGCATAAGGTTTGACTTAATAAATTATCTCAATCCGATGTGTACAAGCCGAGTAATCGAAAAAAACTTATGGACGGCTGACACAGCAAGTAAGAAATAAATTCAGCGACAAATTGTTAACATTTTAGGTAAAGAAATTGAATTATAGTGATTAATTCTTCTTCATTAGGTAGAGTACCTACCTAGTGTTATTATATTTTGCTGTACTGTAGTCCTGAGTAATTCCTCAGCAATAATGAAATAAACCGCTAGTTTGTCACTCGTGGTGGTTTAGAGTCATGCCTATTATTTATTATGTGCTCATACACTGTGACCATTACTACCTACATACCTACTAATAGTATATAATATACCTATATGTATTGAAGCCAACGTATTGTAATAAACTTAACTCATACCATGATTTTAATTATTTGTACAATTTGTTCATGTACCTAGCAGTTTCCATGTTTTTTATTTGTATTAACTAGTTTTTCGCTCCAAAAATAGATATCGCGCCTTCGGTTATTTTGCACTTTTTGGTTAGGTACCTACTTACGTTGTAACCATAATTACGGTTTAAAATTATAACATTTATTACCCAAATAAAATATGAGGCCTACCAATTGAGCTCTCCCATGTCCCAAGTCATCGGGAGTTATGAATAGAAACCATTTTAAACCAATAGATTCAACATAGTTAGAGAGTAAGGCATTTTATTACTTATTTTATACCAGTTTTGTTGGTTATGGGACATCTCATTGGCACTTAAAAGTTTAACATATATAATTTCAGTAAAGAGACTAGAGATATATGTAACAAAAAAGTATTGACTAAAAATCCTCGTAGAGTTTCTTGGTGATCTCTTCGCGAATGGGAAAACGTGAACAAAACACGCGATAGGAAACTCAGCGGAAAATCAACGGAACGGGAAACACGAAAAATAACGATTTTACCTGTCTATGGCGAAGCAAGGGAACGGTAATGAGTTTCACAGTTATGTATGTATGTATGTATGTATGTATGTATGTATGTATACTCGTATATGTCGATTTTCCGCGTCGCCTCTATTAGTCCGATTTTGAGAAACAAGGTATCAATCGATTCGACTCGAATCGAAGTCGAATCGAATCGAAGTCGAGTCATAGGCTATTTTTTTACCCGACTGCGACAATTAAGGCAAAGGAAGGGTTATGTGTTCAAACTAAAAACTTGGTCCGATTTTGTCAAGCAAGGTTTCAATCGATTTATCTTCATAGCAAAAGAATAATAGACTATTTTTTACACAACCGTAGTCGGGTTTTAGTTTTAGAACTCATGTCGTGTTGAAACTTGACCAACTGCCTCGCTTTATGCAATTTTACCGTAATGACCAAACGAGGAGAATTACTGTATTTCCCCAAATTTCAGGAAGCTCCAAACCGATTTATTGTAACCAACAGTTCGAGAGTTATCGTTGGACAAAGTGGACCAACATAGGTACTTACATACAAACACTTCGTCAAAGTTAATGTTTAGATAAAATAAGTTATTTATTATTATGGCATATTTTTTGTCCAACTATTTCACGTTATAGTTATTTGTCTGTAGAATTTAGTTTATAACGCCACTACCAGTAAAAAAAAAGTTACTATTATGTATAGCTACTAAAATTTCCATTGGCACCACCTAGATCGATTTTGACCACAGTATAGGAGTATGCATACCTAGTTATTATATACCACAGTTATAACGAAAAGATGTTATCTACGAATGTCACATTCCTGTCGATAATAACACCGTCAGTCTGACACCAGCACCTTTGTCAAATAATCTGGAAGATATTCGAAATTAAACGTAAGTATGCTTATTATTTTCTAGAGTTTTATTTATTTCCAAGTATAGGTAGAGCAATCGCGTTAACCGAATCACAATTCGTTTCGCGCTGACTTCAAACTTACCTTCCATTTGCTACGCGTCCGAAGCCTTCAAATAGAAACATCTCATTTAGCTTACGTCATGCCTCAATACCCCAAGCAATAAAGCCCGGTGTTAGGTGTCTGCCTACATCATTTGACCGACAAGGCTCTATTACGAGATATTTATGTTCGATTTTAGTGGCGTCAAAATGTAGGTGTTACAATGAATTTGTGATAACACAGTAGAGTAACAAGTTGCCACATTCCGTTTGTTGCTGCTTCTAGAATTTCCTTATCTCTAGCGTATGTCACATTGTCATGTTAAACACTCGCAGAACTAAATGACTTCCTCAAAGTGCAAAGAAAACTATGTGTGTATAGCTATGCTGAAGCACGCCGCGTGCACAAAAGATGGCCAGTATTAAAGTTCCATTTCAAACGCTATCGAAGTTTAAACTTTAAATCTCTTAGATAGGGTCCAAAACTCCAAACTGATGATTTAATTCGAAGGTTACTTGTGTTCATTTTGCAGAATGGTCGGAATGTACCGTGTGGTTCTGAGAATACGACTGGTCCCGTCATTCCTACCCTCAGGCAGTACAATTTGCTGTATTAGTTAGCTTTTTATAAAGCCCTAATATACCGCTTGCTGATTTCTTTGACGTCCGATTCTCGTCTTTGTTGAATAAAAAGGTAGCATTTATTGTCCGGATGATTAAATATTTCTTCGTGACGTTTCACGAAACGTACGAGAACTTGAATTTGCTTCAAATGTAATGAGAGACCTATTTAATAATGAGACCACTCAAGATGCACATATGTCGAACAGGGTCGATCGTGTTTCCGACCAGGTCCATGTTAAAAAAAAAAGATAAACGTTATGAAGAAATATTGTACTATACGGACAATAATTATCACTTAAGTCGACAAACAAAAGTATTATATAGTAAAAATCACTTAAGACTCATCAGCAGCGAGGTATTGTGTTCCTAGTTATCTAACATCTTAACGTGTAGAGACAATCTGACATACATTTATCGGACAATATGAAATCTTGGTCATATCACAATGCCTTTGTTCATTCTGCAAGGTTCATTTCCATCTATGACCGAACTTTTTGGCCATCAACCCAATTATTAGTAAAAGTAGTAAAAGTAACGGTTGCTAAAAAATATATAGTGTGCCCTCTTGTATTTTTACTGGACCAAAAGTTCTTTGTCTTATGTCTAACGATTGATTTCGTAAATGAGTTCATGGTCAAATTAATAGAATATCCCGCAAAAGGAGCTGATGATCACCGTAGTTGTGGAAAAAAGCCCGAACACCCTACCTATGGATAGTATCTTGGGAGCGCAATATTTCAGTTTCAATAACTCAAGCGTGTGTGAATTCTACTATCTCACAATTCTAGCCTATAGAGATACATGCCGTTATAATTAAAACAGCATTCGCTACATCCACTGAACATGTCTAGCAACAATTTTCTTTGTCTGTTATCTAAAATACAAAAGTATTATGATTTAAGACTCAAAAAACACGAGCACCATATTAACTTTAATAACACTTGAAAACGAATTGAGAACGACAAGAATAATATTGTTCTTTGCTCTTGTAAATAGTTCGCTTATTTCAAAAGCCTAGAATTTCTCGAAGCCGGAATTTAGTGTTTGAACGAAAACAATACTGTTTCCAAGTAGGCCATGTTTAAAGTTTCGAAAAGTAGTAGGTACGAATGTAGTTTAAACATGCATCTTACACAGGCTGATCTCGATTTACATACTACGTGCGTCTGCAATATACACGTACATCGTTCAAAAATATTTGAGCTATCAAAACGATAGGTATAATGTGTTAACAATGTGGAAGGATTTATAGAAATAGATGATTTCGCTTGGTTGTTTATATAGCAATGGGTCATAGGTAAAATAAAGTTATTACTGAGAAGATAAGTCTAAGAATTAATAAAGATATTATTATTTGCGTATGCAGAGTCGCAGACAAAACCTGTGAGTTATTGTTTTTCCTAATAGCAATGTAACGGATAATAGAGACAGATAATAAAGTTTGAGACCAAAGATACAGTTTCCATAACGGTTTCGCTCATAATTCGTCTCAAATATCATTCGCGTCGGAGTTAATATAAGCCGTCGACTGGTTTGCTACAAAAGATCACATGGCTGAGTTTGCTAAGACCTAACTTGGTTTTTACCGAGAGCAATAACGAGAGCCCAGCCGAGTTTCAAACAACCAGTCGAATTAGCAATTGCTCGATTGATTGTTCACAAATTGCTCGACTGCCTGATGTCACGTCTTGTGCTCCTTTTCCGAATATGCTCTTTATGAGGGCAATAAGGTTAGATGGAACGTAATTAAGCTTATTTAAGCTCAAGTTTCCAATTGTTATGTTCGCTAAAATTGTTATTATGGTCATCCATATTGTTCTGTACTTAAATATCAAAATCAATAGGCTGTTCTATACGGGCAAAAAAATGTAGTTTTAGAAATAAATGAGTATTTGTGATTTGTGTTTCGAGCAAGGAGTAGGTGGGCTCCAATTGCAGGAAGCAGTTAAATGGTTAAGATTATATGGTAGAGCGAGATGGGGATAAACCATTCCATACCATCAATTCAATGAATGAGAAGAATTCAATTCGAGGAAGAGCAAAGATGGCTCTACTATTATAATTTAAAGCTGTCTTCTAAGAACAATCAAGCTACGCATTTTCGTTTAACCTTAATGCTAAAAAGTATTTTGCTTCTTTCACAAATAGTTTATGTAAGTGTAGTAGAAGGTTCTTTCTTGTCTTTTGTATGTTTGTGTAGTGTTTTGTGTTTATGTGGTGTAATTCACAATCGATAAGGTGACATTTGCGTCAAATGTTTACCATATAGAATTATAAATACATGTAGCTGTATTTTATTATTTTTTCTACCCAGGAAGACAAACTTTACCAAGACAATTGTTCAGATCAATAAGGCAGACAGGCAAAAACTGCAATGCCAAATTTCGAGGTAATAAAATTGCGGACTTCCCTATTGAATAATGTGGGTCAGAGAATGATGACGGCGTAATGAAAAGTGTCAGTTCATAAATAAGGACACGAAATGTCATCAATATAGACCGTGAATGCATGTTGGACATTATTGAGAATCTTGGACAAGCGATCACGTTGTTACATCCGAAGGTTATAATCGACTAATCAAACAACAGCCACTTCGTTTTTACATCAACGCCTGTAATAACATTTACTGTGTGTCGTCAGATTCGTAAACATTCTCGATAACTTCTTGAAATTACAATTCTTTAACGGTTCGATTAGTTTTCAGTATCATCAACTTTCCTTTTGGTGATAGTAAGGTACTCTATGACATCAACTTGGTTCTATAGGATGGGTTAAGTTAACCAATGTTATCTCTTTAGGATTGTTATGTTCTTTACTTTTTACTTGAAAGCTGCTGTACTTAACTTCTACATTGCGCAAGTTGTGAACGTGTGTTTACTGACGTTCACATAGTTTTATTGTGTTGATTTTACTACGTTTACTCTTATAACGTCTTTTGGAAGTACAGATAACAATCGTTTCGTGTAAAACCAGTCAGTGAAACAGCACATCTACAGTTCATGCTTTATCATTTTGTTTAGCGCCATTCAACGGACCTTGATTATCGTAAAACGGTACCCATAGGTATTCCATTTGTGATTTGATACCTATTAGGGCTAATTGCTGTAGGAGGCTTATCTAAAAATGACTTTGAGTCATATTTAGTAGGTAATTGAATTCCAAGGAAACGTGTTTTCTAGTATTTTGTCTTTGCTATTGTTTGTGAAACAGTGGTACCTAGATGTTTTCTTTGTGGTATTTAAGATGTTCTCTGATTGTTGCGTTTTGGATATTGGTAGATATCGTATATTTATCTTGATATTGTTCTAGTGTCAAATAATCTCAATACGTGACTTCATTATTATCAATTCCACTAACAGAGGTGTCAGTAGTTTTTTTGTATACAGTCGTGAGGCTAGATAAGATCCAAACCCTTGAAGGATTACCAAGCTGTCATATAAGTATGATTTCATGCGTCACCGCTAGAATCAAAGACGAACGAACGTTCACAAGTTTCACAACACAAAGAAACTGTAACCTTATTGTTTGCTTGTTGTATCCAACCAAATGGTCGTCGACCGACGACGGCGCGCCGTTTGGAGCACAAAACAAATCACCACGCGACACAAACAAAGAGCACAAGTCACAGTAACACTGAGAAGTAGCACGTGATTAACTAAAATTGTTGAGTTGCGCAGGCGACGAAGGCAGCGCCGCTCGCCGCGCCTCGCCGCGCCGTCGAGCCTCCGAATCGCTCGTATGCACACACCGCCCTCGGTTAAATTCTTTGCATAAATAACCGAGAAATCTCTTTCAACAATTACTATCCACTACAATCACTTCACGAAACTTCAAAGCACTGCTTCCGAAACAATTTAAAACTAGGTACTTTCTTACCTTACACTGCGCAGTAACGATGTTCTAACACGATCGATGGTCGAAAACGAGCAAAACCAGGCACAGTCACGTTCGTACGGATACGTCGAGAGCAATGGCGCCCGGTTCGTTCGTTGGTCGAGTCTCTCGCAGACTAGGCAGGCAAGCTTTGTTTGTTCGGTGACGTGAGTCCTAGCATCTCCTCGCCTTTTCGTTGTTGCATGATTCGGCACTTGGCAGAACGAGACAGGAATATGTTTACCAGCTCTATCTGTTACCTGAGTTGTTGCAGCAACCTACATCGCCGGTGCGTCGAATAAATTGAACAATGTCAAGTCTCATGTTTGTTTCATCGTCTCTACTCAAAAGTTATGCGAAACTTTGCGCATTTCGGGTTCATGTTAACGTCACAGATCACCTGTGCACTGTAGCTGGAATGTTATGATTTGCGTGACTTTCTGTAGTTGCTACGCCTAAATGAGGTGCGTCACGCGTTATTTAGTTAGCCCCGAGTACCTATCTAGTATACCTTTAGGCAAAACAAGTCTAACGAAGAAAAGTTTCAATTTAGGTTCAAACTTAAGCTCAAGGATCTAAGGAAGAGACTAAAAGTGTATTTATCTGAGTTTAGTGGAATTTTAGGTAATAATTTGAATCCTCATCTTCAAGACAATACATTAATTGTTTATCGCAAGGTCAGTAAATGTAACAAAAACATCACAAAAGTTCAATACTACTGCCATCTACTGCCTCACGCACAGAGTAAGATGTCAGATAGTATACAATATTATCCAACATAAAAGTGCCAGTTCCAGTTCTCAGCATAGTTTCTTGTAGTATGTGTAAAAATCGTTAGATGGCGCTTTTTACAAAAATTTTGCTCGCGGCTCTACAATTGTAGAGCTGCTGAAGGGACAATATTGGCATATTTGTGTAGAGACTTGCTGCTATGGCGGCTCTACCATGGTGGTTCACAGTTTAAATCCATAATTTATCATATAAGTTCCACTTTTCGGACACGAGTCTTTTTCTGGAGGAAATAATTTTGACATAATCCACCACAAGCTGGCTGGGTTGGATTAACTTATGCTAATGCTCTCCTTTATTTCTTTTACACATGTCTCTATTTCTATATCAAGAATCTAGCAATATTACCGAAGATGAGATGCACGCAGAGTTATAACTTTTAAAGCTTAGATAATTAATAAATGAACACTAAACCCTAAGTAGTGACTCTAAGGTCTTTTGGACAAAATTTATAGATTGTTTGCTTGTCGTACGAGGTGGATCTCCTCTGGTGTCAGAGTTTGTCAGGCTACCCGAGGGCCACTGACATAGCTTAACAACTGCTATTATTAATAACTAGCTGTACCCGCGGCTTCGGACACGTGGCCATTACTCTAGGTGAAAAGAACTCTATTACTATTCCAAGACCTATCCATACCTAAATATAAAAGTGAAACGTTGTCTGTTTGTTTGTTTGGGGAGCTTTTACGCGATAACGGCTGGACGGATTTTGATGAAATTTAGAATAGAGACAGCTTATATCCTAGAATAAAACATAGGATACTTTTATTTACATGAAAATTGAAAGTTTCCGCGGGAAAACTGGAAAATGTTGATTACTCACTGTAAGGAACGGTTGCCATCACAGAATGGTCTGTGTTTGCCATGGAAACGAAATAACAAGTCTGTCAAAAAACATCAAGAGCATTGGGTGCTATACCTACTTTTGCATTGGTTTTTAATATCCTAGAAGAAAATAGGATGCTTTTTATCGCGATAAACAGTAGTCCGCGTGTACGAAGTCACGGGCGGGAAAACTATTAACCAATATACGAACATTTAACCAAAATTCCTTCAGCCGTCAAAAAGTTTTTATCGATTGCTTGGCTTCTACTCATCGGATTGAAATACTAAGTACACCAGTTTTTAAGTCAAACTCTAAGCTATTCAACAATGGAAACCTTATCGCAATCGGTCCAGTAGTTTTTACGTGATGCGTGAACAAACTAACAGACCAACAGACAGACATGAATTTTAAAAATGTTTTATTATTTTTCAGTAGCTTATTTTAAGTACACAATTATTATTTTTAATCTTCCTTTATACGTGTTTTATTACATTTTACTCATATATTTTTTTATTACTTTGTATGACGAGACGGGCAGGTCGCTCGCCTGATGGTAAGAGTCACACCTGTCCATAACAGATGCAGTGCCACCCAGAACTTTGGTTGCAAAGTCTTGCGCGTCACTGCACAGCGCTCGTCACCCTAAGACATTGGTTGTTAAGTCTCATTGCCCAGTAATTTCACTGGAAACATTGCCTTTCAAACCGAAACACAGAAATGTTTACACACTACTGCTTGGCGGTTGAATATAGGTATTTGAAATTTGGAGGAATATTCCTTGAGTATCCTAGAGGTGAACTACGGAAGTAACCGCCTAGGGTGGGAGGTAGAACCACTTTTTTTGTTGTAATTATGTTTTGTTAAATAAATGCTTTTTCTATTTCTAACTAAGTATAAACCGTAAAACATGAATACCAACTCCAAAAAACCTACCTCGTAGTATGAACTCAAATCATGCCAAGTTTAATTTGAATTCATTTAGTAGTTTAGGCGTGATGCGCGTCCAAGATACAGACTGACAGACAGACAGTCAACAGATAAAAAATAAAAATAAAACAGTTTTGGCTTCAGTGCGAATAATAGAACAACCACCAAAAAAATAATATACTAAATATCTTCAATGTACAGAATTTGGCCCCATATCCCGCAGGAACCTTTATTTTTTCGGTATAAAAAGTTTCCTACATTTTCGCTCATAATATAAACTATGACTGTGCCCAGTTGCATCAAAATCCGTGCTGTAGTTTCAGCGTGGTAAGTGTATTTTTAAATAACTTTCAACCCCTATCCTGCGGGATACTTTTTATTTATCGGGATGAAAAGTAACCAATGTAGTATGAACTCAAATCATGCCAAGTTTCATTTGAATTTATTCAGTAGTTTCAGCATGATGCGTGGCCAGGATACAGACAGACAGACAGACAGACAGACAGACAGAAAGACAAAAATTATTAAAAAAACATATTTGGCTTCAGTATTGAATATATAAAAGACTCCAAAAAAAATTACAAAATATCTTCAATGTACAGACTTTGGACCCCTATCCTGCAGGACACATTTAATTTTTCGGGATGAAAAGTATCCTCAATTTTCACCCATCATATAAACTATGACTGTGCCAAGTTGCATCAAAATCCGTCCAGTAGTTTCAGCGTGATAAATATTCGTTGAAATAAATTTCAAGCCCTATCCTGCGGAAAGCCTTTAATTTTTCTGGATGAAAAGTATCCCATGTCCTACCTCGTAGTATGAACTCAAATCACGCCAAGTTTCATTTGAATTCATTCAGTAGTTTTGGCATGATGAGCTTCCAAATACAGACAGACAGACAACAACAGAAAAAAAATAAAAAAAACAGTTGTGGTTTCAGTACGAACATAGAACAGCATCCAAAAAAAATTACAATATATCTTTAATATACCGAGTTGGACCTGTTACAGTTTTATTTTAGGTATAGATAGATAGCGGGACCGAAGGTTAGTAATTGCCTCTAAACAATTCTCAGAAATGATGTCGGGGACCCGCGACAAGACATCACATAATTGACCGAACGAGCGCGAAGCGTCTCCTTTTCAGCTTGGGCAAAAATGCTTTCGTATGTCCGGATGTCTGTCGGGATCTTCTCCTCTACAGGTCTCATTTCTCAACCGATCAAGACGAAACTTGGTATACAGGTTACACGAAATTTTAGGGGGGGAGGGGGGGGGGGGGTGGTTGCACTTCCCCCAAATAGGGGGCTAGTGAATATCTCCGCTTTATTAGAACCGATTTTGAAAGTTTTTTTTAATATAAAAGTCAGTAACTTTAATTTGGTCTCATAAAAATTTGGTGAAGATCTGATGAGAATCTTCGGCGTGATGAGCAGAATAGCTCCTCAAAATACTTATCTCACTTTTAGGTTTCTACCAGTGGAATCAGCCCTTTACCCACTAGGTAGGGATTGATGGAGCACCTTGGTTATTAATGTTAGTTTTACAATAAGGTACCTAGATGGCCTACTGTAGTACCATAGACTGTACCGACCGTACTGTAGTACTGTAGTACTGTGTACCGCTAGATTGTTTGCAAAATATTTGTACGCGCGAGGTCTACTCTACAGCTCACTGTTACCTGTAGGTACTACGTACATAAATAGTAAATGCTTAGATTGGGAGAAAACCTTTATATGCCTCCAAAATGAATACCAAGGGACGCGAGTTGTGATGAATCGATTCCGCAGAAGCGGCCACTTTCGAACCAGTAGTTATTATACACTTAGAAGGCAATAAATGAAAATGGCGATACCATACATCACGACCAGTGCTTTACTCTAGCCGCCGGTGAATTATTGAAATTCTGCCGTTGGACGGAGACAAAGAGGAACAAAACTGCAGAGAGGGCAGTAATGTTGGTTGGAGACAATTAGGGTATAAATTATAAACATTTGACCATATAGTACACGCTAACCTAGATTTTAACATTCACTCGTGACTTGAGAACTAAGTATTTACCAGGTTATTATAACTATCAGAAAAGACACAGGCAAAGAGTTTCTACTTCTATGCTGTACGCTTGATAAATGTGGAAGTAAAACGCTTCGTAAGCACCGCATATTCCTGACACATAACCTCATATCTGGTCGTACAATGGTAGAATAATATGGGCTTTGGTGTACTCCAACACATGAACTCGCTCTACTGCATCCGATATAACTCCGATCGGCTGGCAACTTTTCATCGATGCTCAAGGTTCAGAAGCAATGCCTCAATGACCTCAACCTTTGTGAGCTTCCATTGGCGGATTTCTCAATCATGCTGTACTGAATAGATTTGTATGTGTGATCGATAGACTGTCCTGGAACAGTATTATTTCGCAGTACCTGAACACTACACATGCTTGCCTTCTTTTATATCACGCGGTACCGAGGTATGATTTCTCACTTTATGTTTCCAACTAGAGCACATGCCGGATAGGAAGTTCGGCAACCACCGCTTATATTGTCTTTACTACTTAGAAGAAACCACACCAGTTCCCCTTTCCTTACGCACAATACCAATTAACTCCCAATATTACCTCATCGCGTACCCCGTCTTTTCCCACATCGGGTAGGCTAACCTTCAAAGCGTGCCGCGTGCTTTCACCGCCATCGAGAGTGCTTATTATTTCGCTCACCTAGCCTCCGCCGTCACGACATGATGCACCGGGGTACTGATAAAATTAAATGATCATGTGAACGGAAGGTAAGATTAGCTTAGATCGATCCATCGAGGTTTGTTTGTTTGTCATATGAGGTAGGCCTGGCCTCGAGTAGAGTTTGTCTTAGAAAAGTCATTGGTACGGAGCCTAGAACCGAACCAAGCATCTAATTTGCATTATTGAACCGTTAGGCTACCATCGCTCTATCCATCGAGGTTATTATTACATCAATAAAAAAACTTATCAACGAAGATGGAAATGATTGAATTTTCTCTGAGAAAGGTGTATGATTTTTTGGATGAAGATGTTTAAAAAAAAACAAAAGCCTAAATCCCTACATATTGCAAACTCTAAACGTATTGTCGTATCAATCGTTTCATTTCCTAATCATGTAGAGCTGGGACATGTGTTACAACGAAATTACTTTTAATTACACTAGGATTCCGTGTCAATGACACTCATATCACAAATATCCAAGATCCGAGAACAAGCAATACATTTAAGGTCATCACACAAATGTTTGCCCTGGCCAGGATTCAAAGACTCTAAGCACAGCAGGCAGGGTCACTACCAACTGTGCTACAGTGTAACAGGCAGGGGCTCACATAATTTATGAGTAGATAAGATCTACCCATAAATTATGTCATCTTACTTTGGACCTAGGAGTATATAAGTACCAACCTCAGGTATAAAGTTTATCTTCATCGACTGTAGGCGTTAGGACATGCCATTAGAACGGGTCCAGTCGATTTTCGAAAGTGAGCTTGTCCGTCAGATACTCAGCAAAAACTGTTAGAAATTATTTTGATGTATTATTACAGGTAGTTAACAGCCAGTTAGCGGCCGATTAGCCCCGATTTACGATCGTTTATTAATCAAAGTTGTAGGGTTACAACTGTGCTATTATCTTCGTCCTCTATGGTATTTAATGCCATCCGTTATGTTTATGGCGAAGTATAAGTATAATGTACTCAGCCATAAATAAATTACTTAAGTACAAACTGGGGAGGTGGTCTTAATATCATGCGATCAAGATTGCTTTATCATAACCGAGATTTAACTGGGTTTTTTTTAACAGTGAAAAAATGTACTTTAGTTGTTCTAATTACATTTTATTGAAATTAAATGAGCATAAAAGAAAATCATTTACTTAACTTTTCTTCAGATAGCAATAAATTATGAATTATGAAATATAATAATTAACTATCACATATAAGGTATGTATCAATTTAAAATTACTACATAATATTTGATGCATACGTATATTTGTGATATATATTCAATAAATATTTGAGTTTTGGTAATACTAAGTTAACATCATCATCATCACCATCATCATCAGCCCATACTTGTCCACTGCTGGACGTAGGCCTCTCCTAATGCACGCCACTGAGCCCGATCTTCAGCTCTCCTCATCCAATTTCTGCCAGCCGCTTTTTGCAGGTCGTCTCTCGTACTGGCCACAGCTAAGTGATGATTTGATGTGTTTGAAATATATTAATAAAAAGTTAATTTCTTAGAATTGCCATTATAAAAAAACATTTAGAACGATTGGTTATTTCTCAAATATTATAGACATCATATCTACATACAAAAATTCTAGGCTATTACATTTTCACACTTAATGAACCGTTTTGTTAATTTAACCTAGGTGTACTCACCTTTGTTATAGCAGTCTGGTTTTTTGCCGCCTTGGAATTGATTTTCAGGTCGTGAACGATTTTCATGGTCTGATGTAATGGAACGTTTCTGAACTTACCGTGAGAACCTAGATTTAGTACGAAAATAGAGTTTTTACTAGCATACAGATTACTATAAAATAAGTACTTAATATCCTTTTCATTTTGTACACGACTTACATGTTTTAGTATAATTTGTTTGTTTGTTTGTCGTATGACGTAGTGCTTGCCTTTGATGTTAGAGTTTGTCATGCCGCCCGAGGGCTTCTGACATGGTTTAAGACCAGGCTCTGCTTTTTAAGGGTTTTTTGCATAAATATGCCACAAACCTGATAAATGTGAAACTTAACATATATGTTTTTGAGATCATTATCTCTCTAAGACTAAGACAAAAACATGATTAACAAAATTTCATTCGATACATTTTCTTATCAAAAATGTCGTTTTTTTCGGTAATGTTTACATTTTTCTACTCAACGGCTTAAGTTTTATCTCTATAATAAATCTCACAGCAAGAAAATATAGTTTATTATCTAAGACTAAGACAAAATTTACCTAACTAAATTAATAGCCTGCCAATAATATAAATAACTTTTCAGACATACGTCATTTAGTTCCGAGCTAAATTGTGTGTTCAAACAGCGCTCGCGATATTCAACCTTGTTACGCAGGCACTTCAGTTCTTATTGCGGGTAGCGGGTGGCAGAGTGTAGGGTAGGTGGCAGGGAAGTGGGGAGTGGGAAAATGTAACCTTGGAGCCTGGCCTTAACGACTGGTATTAATCAATAACAGCCGGGACCGATAGCTTAACGTGCACTCCGAAGCACGGAGCGATGGGAAACCGCACATAACTTATACTCGTATAATTAATAATTATGAACTAATAAAACAAACAAAAAATAATATATATACGTAAATTGATTATTTGATCGGGTAATATGAACAGGAAGGAAAAGCTTCAGTGATAATAACTATTGTAGACTAGCTGTGCCCGCGGCTTTGCCCGCGTGGTCATTTCATTTAAAAGTAGCCCATACGTGTTATTCCAGGATAAAAAGTACTTATGAAGTATAATATTTCCACATTTCTTCAAAATTCGTTCAGCCGTCCAATAGTGTATATCGATTGCTCGGTATCTTATCATCGTATTAAAATACCTAGTACCACAGTTTTTAAGTCAAACCCTAAGCTATAGAACAATGAAAACCGCATTGCAATCGGTCCAGTAGTTTTTACGTGATACACGAACAAACATACAGACAAAATGACAAACACGATTTAATAAAATGCCCTTTTCTTGTTCGATGGTGGCCTAACGGTTCTATAGTGCAATTTAGAATCCAACGACACCGGGTTCAATACCTAGGCTCCGCACCAATGACTTTTCGAAGTTATGTGCGGTTTTCCATCGCTCCGTGCTTTGGAGGGCACGTTAAGCTGTCGGTCTCGGCTGTTATTGATTAATAGCAGTCGTTAAGCCATGTCAGAGGCCCTTGGGCGGCTTGAAAAACTCTGACATCAGAGGCCAGCACTACCTCATACGACAAACCAGAAGCTTATTTTAAGTAAGGTAGTTTGTTTTTTGTCTTCATTGTACAGACTTTATCGTTCTTATTGTTTTATTACAAGTAGAGATTAAGAAGCTGTATCCCGCGGCTTTGTCCACGTGTTTTTTTTGGAATCTAATTACCTTATGTGTAATTCCAGGAACTAAAGTACTTATCTATTCTTATACCAAGTTTCATCAAAATGACGTATATGTGTTGTTTGCATTCTCGTTTGATTTTATGTTCACGATTCAAACGCACATTAACAAACGGTAGAGTTGAATGCTAATCAGCAGTACAATGAATGAGCGCGTACAGTCACTGAAAACATCATTAGCAGTCTTTCTGTCCCCATCTCATCAGCATTTACGTTTTTAATGCTAGGAAAAATAAGAGCCATCCTCAGCGAAGCTACAGCAGTGCGGTTGTGGATGTGCCTTCCACTGTCAAATGAAGGCTTTACAGTGATCTGCTGCCGTATTTTCGCGTAATCTCGGACTGAGTTTTGTGTTTTTACGAAATAACTAAATTTGAGTAGTAATATAAACTTTTTTAAATCTGCTCTCTAGGTCTTAAAATTTGGTCAAATCGTCTGTCTGCCTGTCTGGATTCTTATCACACTGCTACGAGTATAAGCCGAGAATGACACAGGATATTTTTAACCCGGAGAAATTACCACGCAGGCAAAGCCGCGGGTGCAGCTAGTACGTAATCTTCTAGACAAATAATGTAATGTTTATAATGTCAAAATATCAGCTATTTACTAAATGCATACGAAAGTATATACGGTACTTACAACAAAAACACATTTTTTAGAGTTTTTGTCTGTCTGTCTGCCTGTCGGTAGTCTGTTTGTTCCGGCTAATCTCCTAAAAGGCTGGACTGATTTTGACGGGACTTTCATTGGAAGATAGCTAATGGTACAAGGAGTAACATAGGCTAGTTTTATTTTCGAAAAATAATTAGGGTTCCGCACAAAAAAAACCCATAAGTTTTGACCACGCGGGCAAAGCCGCGTGCTAGCTGTGCACGCGGCTTTGCCCGCTATTTTTTTTTATTACGTACGTAATAAAAAAATGTAAGCTCCACTTGTGCGCGCACCATTACCTGCGCACGCGCACATCCTGTCGATGTGTTTGGTAAATATCGCTTGAACTCCGTGACCTGTGCACTCCACGTGCGTTGCATATTCAGCTTAGAGACCTATTGTTTACGTTGCAATTTATGATTGCAGTTTATTCAATGCCGTTGTAATAGGTACGATGTTAGCTCCGGTCCTTTGTGCGATAATTTTACATTGGTGATGTGGGATATGTCTGGCAACTACTATTTAAAGTTGCACGTATCAAAAAACTGTCCACCGCTAAACTGAACTGATCATATTTTTTTTTACTTATACATGCTGAGTTTTTTTAACAGGGATCCTATGGCAGCTATGATAATAATTAAATATAATATGAGGTTGTGTTCTCAGAATATAGATCAAATCTATGTAGAGGTTTCAACGTATTATATATCGTATGTCAGAGGCACTCGGGCGGCCTGACACACTCTGACACCAGAGGCCAGCACTACCTCATACGACAAAACAAAACAAAAAACAACTACGAGACTAAGGGTATGTTCAAGCGCCAAGTTCGCAACTTTTATGTCGAAAAGATTAATCATTCATAATATCAACCTTACCGTTTGTTTCTCCTATATTTTTGTCCTATATTTAGTAGATGGTTTCTGTACAAACTCTTTTTTTAATATTTATTACTTTTTTCACCTGTCACATACTTGAGAATGATAAATTATAATATTATTATTACTCATATTTATTTTATACTAGGTTTCCCGCCTGCGACTTCGTCCGCGCGTACTACTGTTTATTGCAAAAATAGCATCCTATGTTCTTGTAGGATATTAAAAACCAATGCAAAAGTAGGTATAGTACCAACGCTCTTTAAGTTTTTTGACAGACTTGTTATTTCGTTTCTGTGGCAACCGTTCCTTACAGTGAGTGATCAACATTTTCCAGTTTCCCCGTGAAAACTTACAATTTTTCGGGATAAAAAGTATCCTATGTTTTATTCTAGGGTATAAGCTACTCGTATCTCCATTCAAAATGTCATCAAAAAAACAAACAAACAGACGTTTCACTTATATTGTTATGGACATTAGTGTATTACTTATAATATTCTTTTGTATTCTAAAGTTTTAGTTTTATTTATTCTTTCAATTTTAGTTTATAGCTCCCTATTCAAATCACTTTACGTTTTTTTTTTACTTCACCTCTACCATTTTTTCTTTCACGTTCAGGTTGACTGGTAGAAAATGCTACTTAGCATTAAGTCTTCTTTGTACATTTTATTTGTGTTCTAAAGAATAAATATGTAACGTATTGTAACTGCTTTAATCGATTTTAGGAAAATCTATTTCTTCTACATATAATCGATTAAATGTTTTTTTTTTCGTTTTGCCGAATTCGATTATGCTGCTTATAACGAACAAACAGTTGTATGAAATGTTTTTCTAAAGTTGCTTCAACTTAATGAACATCAAATGTTTTTATTTTCATACATAATGTTAGGAAAGAGAAAAACAAAATGTTGATTTTCTTTCTTTCGATTTTTGTTACGGGATTTATTTTCTCTCTGTTTTTGCTCAAAATATTTTTCACTTGGCAATAGAGGTGTATACAGTAATCAATATCACATAACATCAT
Source organism: Alsophila aescularia (assembly GCA_946251855.1). Taxonomy (NCBI): domain Eukaryota; kingdom Metazoa; phylum Arthropoda; class Insecta; order Lepidoptera; family Geometridae; genus Alsophila; species Alsophila aescularia. The sequence continues at coordinate 19,434,816 of OX276377.1, read as the reverse complement.
TAACCAGTTGATTTCTGTAGGTTAGAAGTACTCTTTGTGCTAGTCCAGGACCTAAAATACCAATATACCAACATTTGATCAAAATTCCTTCAGCCGTCAAAAATATTTTTATCGACTGCTCGGCTTCTACTCATTGGATTGAGATATAAGGTACCCTAGTTATTAAGTCAAAACATAGCTTTCCAACCGTGAAAACCGCATCGCAATCAGTCCAGTAGTAATTACGTGATGCGCGAACAAACATACAGACAGACAAACAGACAGACATGAATTTTTAAAATGTTATATTTTTGTTCAGTAGCTTATTATATGTACCATTTATTTTTTAATTATCATCTTTGTTTGTACAGACTTTTTCGTTCCTATTGCTTTATTATAAGTATAGATAGCATCTTGGTCATCGTCATTTCGATCAGAATTGCATTGGCCGTGGTTATCTCGGTCTATGCAAGTTGATCGAACGTTATGAAAATGTTGAGCTCAATTCGTAATATCACAATCATTTGCAAAAAATAAAACAAACTTCAAATAAAGAGTCATAACTGTAAACAACAGCAATCTTAAAAAAACGCCTACACGCCAAATTTAACCAAAACTGCCGAGCATAATCAGCAAAATGGTTAGGTATCTACTTTTGTTAGTTCCGCTGCTGCAGCATAATGCCTGTCGCTTGTTAGTTTAGCACAATATCGATGAATATGCAGTTTTATTGCCACACAACTGTATTTTAAAATTTGCGGATCCTACTTTCTACTGCGTATTTGTTTGCTGATTTGGATAGAATGTACGAAATCTTGCAACGAGGTGCATCTCTATCAAGAATATGCTAAAACGGTTGTTTTAATATCTGATAGAAGAGAAAATTAATAAAAAATGATGTTTATAAAATTCATGGTGCAACAGGATTCTTATCTATCTATACTTATAATAAAGCAATAAGAACGATAAAGTTTGTACAAAGAAGATAATAAAACGAAAACTTAATACATAAAATAAGCTACTGAACAAGAATGTAACATTTAAAAAAATCATGTCTGCCCGTTTGTTTGTCTGTATGTTTGTTCGCGCATCACGTATTAACTACTGGGCTGATTTCGATGCGGTTTTCACTGTTGGTCAGCTTAGGGTTTGACTTAAAAACTGGGGTAGGTACGTGATATCTTAATCCGATGATGAGAAGCCGAGCAATCGATAAAAAACTATTTGTCAGCTAAACGAATTTTAAAGAAATGTAGTTTTTGGTCCTGGAATAACACTTATGGGCTACTTTTAAATGAAATAACCACGCGGGCAATGTCGCGGGCACAGCTAATACTTATAATAAAGCAATAAGTATGAAAAAGTCTGAACAAAGAAGACAATTAAAAAAAATGGTCTAGGTTACTGAAAATAAGCTACAGCACAAGAATCCTTTTTATACGCTTTATATTAGCTTCACTTGTATGTTTGTATGTTTGTAACCGACTCCTTTGGACGCTATTTTGACCCACTTTAAACGGTCAGATTTCATTCAAATTTTGCACACCTGTCAAAGACCGATGACAATGCAATAATTTGAAAAAAAAAGTAGAAAATAAATAATAGTTTAAAAATAAATTTTAATAGTATAAATAAGAAAAAAAAAATATTTTCTATTTTTTAGTTTGGTTTTCTTTATAAGCGTGTTTTTTTAGTTTTTTTAAACTATTATTTATTTTTAATCCTGTTTGTTCGTATGTCTGTTTGTTCGCGTATCACGTAAAAACTACTGGACCGATTGTGTGTACTTAGTTTTTATGAAAAAGCCTACTCTCTGCATCATTCCTGATGTTGATCAACCTTAATTTTCAACGCGCTGGTAGTTAGTTTTAAATATTATTCGATTTTTCTTTAAAAAAAAAATTCAACCAGCTGAAGCAACAATGATAACTATATATACCTACCATCAATCAAATATTAAATAGGTACTACATTTATTATTATTCCTAAATATTTCTTAATTTCAAGCTTTGGATGAGACGACCAATGCGCGCGCACTGTCCCATACAAAACTTGTTCCTTATTGTTATGAAGAAATTTTATTGTTAATCAGATTACTGGGAGGTTATAAAAACGGTTGTCACTTCTGTCATACATAATGGGCGGACCACCCGAACGGTATAGATTAGGTCAGGCCCTTTGTTTGTTAAGAGAGACGGATTTTAATTTATTTTGACAATGGGAGATATTAGTAACGAACGACAAAGATAAAATACACCTCGTTAGTAGGTACTGACACAAAGCATAGAAGTACAAAATATGCATTTGAAACTATACAAAAATTCAAGTTAATTTTGACAAACATCAGCGAAATATCTTGTAATACATTATTAACAGGAATCTTTAGATTCTATAGGAATTACATAACCTTATAATAAATTCTCGCATCATCAGACTGCAAGATGTAAGTGCGCCATTCATACATGGTTGACATTCCACCTAACGTACTAAGCGTTTCGCTTCATCATTTTATCATGCCAACAGCTAAGTAAGAAACACCCACCGGAGTCTTAATTTCCCAACAAAAACAATCTAGAAATGAACAGGTCTCTTCTAGGCAAGCATAATGGAAAAATAACTAAATTGTCAGCCATAGAACTAGCTCTTCATGAAGCAATGATCTTTTAGAAATGAAAGAAAAATATTGCAACTCGTCTACAATTTTAGTTCTTTGCGAGCTTAAAATTCCATCCCCAAAATTACCATATTTTATAAGTCTAGGATAACAAAAACGACACCGTTCTAATGATGTACGCAAAAAGGAAAATCTCAGTAGTAGTTAAACTAAATTAGGTCCACTTAGCAAAATAATCAAATGTCACACACAAAAAGGTCGTTGTTATTACCGTCTCAGGTACAGTTATGGTAATTATCTACTAAACCCTGTAAGGGATTACAATGCATACCACGGCTCAAATAATTGAACGGGCGACACTACATTGATTTTAAGAAAACATTACCTACGTGGTTAAACAGAAAGGCGTCTGCTAGCCGCTTCACGGGAAACTGACCGATCGAATTACGAGCTGGCATTCTTGACTACAATGCTGTGTGAAATGTACGGTTTTAACGCGATATAGCGAGGTGGATTTATAATAGTAAGGTACACTCGGCCGTCCGTCCGCTCAAAGGACTGACTCATTATGAATCCGGACTGACTCATTATGAAATTTTCGATCAAAATAAGTTAGCCCTTTATTGATGAGAAGTTCCAAAGTGTACTGTCCCTCCTGCCTGCAGCATCAGACCAACAACAAGACAGATAAGTGTTAACATATTCCACTGTCATCGGGTTCATCTTGATAGGTCGTTCCTCAGCTTGCAACATTTGCATATTTAATACTAGCTGTGCCCGCGGCTTCGCACGTGCGGTCATTTCTCTACATTAAAAGTACTCATGTGCATTCTAGGATATAAACTATCAATATACCAACATTTGATCGAAATTCCTTCGGCCGGCAAATAGTTTTTATCGATTGCTCGGCATCTAATAATCGGATTGAGATACCAAGTACCCCAGTTTTTAAGTCAAACCCTAAGCTATCCAATATTGAAAACCACATTGCAATCGGTCCAATAGTTTATACAGACAGACAAACAAACGGACAAAGAGACAGACCCGATTTTGAAAAAGGTTATATTCTTGTTCATTAGCTTATTTAAAGTACCCTAGACCATTTTTTTTATTATCTTCTTTGTACAGACTTTTTCGTTCATATTGCTTTATTATAAGTAAGTATAGAAGATAGGTAGAACATAGATATATAGAAGTATTGACGTGGCCGAACAATCAGGCACAGGAGATATCGCTCTGGCAAAAGTTATGTTTGGATCTTTCCGTTTCATAGCAACTTGCATATAGGTTTTACATCCAAGGGCTGATGTCTTTTCAAACAGAAATAAGGCATCAAAATCGGTCCATTCGTTTGGGAGCTACGATGACATATACATATAAACATACACACACTCTATTTTTTTATATAATATATATTACACAGGCACAGCTAGTTTTTTTTATAATATATATTTGATACTTTTCTTATTTTGGCGATAAAAGGCATTTGCCTGCAATCGCGGGTAAGTATCACATATAATCCTCCAAATTACCCCCTCTCTTTCACTCTGTGCTAGAGTTTAGTGTACCGTTATGATCTCCAAAACTTGTTCTGTCCAACAATGTGCCTAATCTTTATTTGAGCACGGACTTTCCGGGCGTTGCAGCTACTGTTCTGTTTTTTATTTATTTCCACCCCTTTTTAAATTTACTTAGTCTGAGCTATAATATAGCAAGCGGCCAGCGCGCCCGGACACAGTAGCTATTCATTCATTTCAGGTGGCCGCATTTTCACCCCAGGGCAATTCCCTTAAGTACATTTTTTGTAAACTTTTTCATATTGTATCGAATTCTGATTTTGATCTGTGCGTCCTGCCCCCTCCCCCTGTGTCTTTTGACAAAAAATAAATATTACATCATTGAGCTGACTATATAGGCTAAGAAATGACACAAAATTAGATCTCTGGAGCTTATAGTTACAGACAGATGATATACCACCACCACTTTCCGCTCGTTTAGTCATGGTACCCCGTATGTACGGAGTGATTTTGAAGACGTTTCACGTCAAAAATATAGCAAAAACAACTTCGTTCTAGTTTACAGTGACGCATGCATGGCACATGTCGCTGACTACCAAGTTCATCGCTCTTTATTGCAAGTCCGAGAAAAATGTTATCCAGTTGGTCCAGTTGCGGTTGATTCTGTTTATGAAAAAAGGTAAAGGAAAACATTGAAAAGAAATCGATATTTCTGAGAACTACAAAACCCTAGGGAATGGTGGCAACTGGCATGTATCAATATTGGGCTATCATCGTGGTTGATATATTTGAAAAATTTCGCAGAGACTTGTCAAGTACTTGATTGGTCAAATCCTATACAAGTCAAGAACTTAATTAAAGTATGCAAAATAAATAATTAAATTATACTACATTTATCGACTAAAAAATGGGAAAGCATCGTTTGATAGATAGATAGATTAACTCTTTATTGGACACCACAAGTACAACGAGATATTATATCTAAAAATAAAGTATAACAATGAGTGTCAAAAGGGGTGGTCTTATCGCTCAGAGCGATCTTTTCCAGACAACCGTGCACGGAGAAGAATAAAGTAAGGGACGGCGGTTATCAGTAAATGTAATGCAATATACAAAAAATAATAAACATACTTACTAATATCAATAAATACATATATACGTACATAATACATATTTGTGTGGGTATATATAAATAGGTATATTTATATATATACCTACACAAATAACAATAACAGAAATTGAGACGTAGCATAACATTACCGTGTAGCAGCTCAGCTAGTGCGATCAATAAAACGTTTTAACATGATGTTTAAAGACGTTGAGTGAAGGTGTGCGTCTAATATCTACAGGTAGGGCATTCCACAATTCGTTTGTTTGATATTCACAGAGATAAACTATTACTTATTCAATTTGAAAATTACATTTTACGATTCATCCCATCAATGTACGATTATTCAAACACTTAAAGTTACCCGCCTTTGTAGAATGTCGGATCGAATTCACAACTTTTTCTATATAATGGTCCTATAATTACAGTACGAGAAAAATCGCTACGCAACATACCTACATACGAGTTCATATCTACATACATCAACTGACACACACAAGGCCCTTGTTTGTTTTGCCGTAGTTGGGTAAAAAGCTGGGCTTACGATACTCAATACTCAATACTCAATCTTTTATTGCCATAATATGTTACAAAAGATCTTAATAATTAATAGGTAGAATGACATATTACCCTCATAGGGTGTAGCAATGTAAAGTAGGAGCGAACCATTTAAAAACTAATTCCTGTTGGATAATGTATTAGACTAATTTAGTCATTCATAAAATCATTTCAATTATTATATCTATTTTTTAATCAAAAACATTTTTAATTTATTTACAATAACATTATCTTTTTCTTCATATTTTATTTCGTCGGGTATTTTATTCTATATTTTTACTGACATAACATTTGGTCCAGAACTGTGCAATTTTAATTTAGGAGAAGGCAGTACTAATTTATGTCTAAATCTAATGCAACTAACATACCGTCGTACTTGGTCAGCACGCTTAATAAATAACTGTGGATATTTCTTAACAAAAATACCTACTTCCATGATATAAATTGAAGTCAAGGTCAGAATACTGAAATTAATAAAGTGCGGCTTTCTGTTTTCTGGCTCTTTTATATTGGCAAGTAATATGGCTGTTTTGAGGTCCGTAACCTTACGTAGTTCTCTAAGTGCATAAGTAAAGCTTGAGAGTTTGGCTTTAATGTTTTGGATATGACTTTTCCAATTTATGTTTATGTCTATATCCAAACCTAATGGTACAAGTATCTACACATTCCAGTTTGGTCTATGGTAAGTAAAATTAATGTCAAGGGGGGCTTTTATGTAAGGTCTAAATTGCATTATTTTAGTTTTTGAATAATTTATGTCACAATGATGATGATTTATGATGATGATTGATTGTACCCCAAAACATACACGGAAAGTTTCTGAAGACTATACGAGTACAAGGTGATCGTGATAAATAAATAAACATTATAACTACATTGTTATCCGTACATACGTGTCTAGAAACTGAACAATGAGAAAGGCTTCCGTCAGCATTATTATTCATTTATATCCTTCCCTTTGTCCTCGACATCCTGTCGGGTCTTTAAATTTTTGACAGATAAAAAGTTGTTTATTTAAAAAACAAACATGGCATTTTAGGGGAGTTTAAAAGGCTTGATCTATGTTGACCCCAGCAGCCTATGAAATAATCCTACAACCATAAATCCAGCAATACCTAGGTCATTGAAAGACTAAGGCTAAATATATTTATATGACAAAATCGGTGACAAATATGTCATCACATCAATAGCCCGAAGACGTCCTCTGCTGAACTAGTCCTTCCACATCATAAGAGGTTTTGAAACGTGCCGAAACGAGCCGTGCGGAGCCGAAACGTGGACACTCACGGTCAAAATAATCCACAAATTTAAGGTCGCTTAGCGAGCTATGGAGAGAGCTATGCTTGGAGTTTCTCTGAAGTACAAGATTCGTAATGAAGATATCCGACGGAGAACCAAGGTAACCGACATAGCACTAAGGATAAGCAAGCTAAAGTGGCAGTGGTCTATTTAAATTTCCCGAAGAACTGATAGCCGTTGGGAGACGAGTTCTCGAGTGGAGACCACGTCTAGGCAAACGTAGTGTAGGACGCTCTGTGTCCTGGTGGAATGACGATCTGCGAAAAGCGGCCGGAAGAAAATGGATGAGGGCAGCTTAAGACCGAGCTCAGTGGCGTGCATTAAGCAAGGCAAGCCTATATCTGTCCAATCTGTATATCTGGAAATAGTAACTATATTATAAACTAGCTTTGCCCACCGCACAGGCCCACGTGGTCATTTCATTTAAAAATTAAAAAAAAAAAAAAAAAAAAAAAAAAAAATGCCAAGAAATTATGTGATGAAAATATATGACCTTAATACTATTGGCCGTACCAACTGTAATATTATTTTAAGATTTAACCTCTTGCGATTTATAAATTGTTGTATTTAGATTTATGTTTCGTATTACTTTTGTGAAATGCTTTAGGGTCGCTTGTCACAGGTCGTCACTCCCCTGGCCACAGGGCATCCTACACTACCTTTGCTTGAACTTGGTCTCCACACGAGAACTCGTCTACCCTAGTTATCGGTTCTTCTGGAAATGTGACCAGCCTACTGCCAATTCAGCTTGTTTATCCTTAGTGCTATGTCTGTTACCTCGGTTCTCTGTCCATCTTCATTACTATGCCCAAATTATCAATTTTGAGGCCATTGAAGTCTTACGAAGTTATACAAGGAGACAATTCAAAAAAATATGGTCTAGGGGACTTTAAATAAGCCAGGACAAGAATATACATTTGTTTTAAATGTTGACTGTCTGTCTGTTTGTTTGTTCGCGCATCACATTAAAACTAAAGACCGATTGCCATGAAGTTTTCACTGTTGGATATCTTAGTTATAACTTTAAAACTATAGTACTTAGTATCTTAATCCGATGATTAGAAGCTGAGCAAACATTTAAAGGGATAGAGTTATTTGATTTATTATTTATTAAAAAATACTAATTATGTAAAAGTTTTGTATTTGAAATGAAATGAAATGAATATTATTTATTGACACCAGTCGATCATCTGGGGCACAAGTCTGTTAATATAAGAACGCTTCCATGGAATCTCGCTGGCATGTCGATGGCATAGTTTTACACATTTGGTAGTCTGCTAGCTAAATAATATACATGATCGCTCAGTGATTTTCCATCGAATTGCAATGGTTCTTATTTGGAATTCGGCTATTCCATGGATAATCAGTGACCTCTCGATAGTTTTTTAATCGGTAGTCTGCTCGTTACTTTGACATTTGTTTCAATGGCATTTTTTCATCGCACTACAATTGAGTAGTCATGGAACAAAAGTTACTTTTTAATCGACTTCACAAAAGGAGACGGTTATATGTTCGAATATATTATGTATGTTTTTTTGATATATATTTTATTTCTAAACGAACGGACCGTTTCGGAATTTTCATTGTTCTAGGGATGTGAAAAAATAATCGATTACTCAAATATGTAATCAATTCTTATTATAAAAATGACGATTTCTTGGACCTTTTATTGTCTCAACTCCCTCCAATTCAACGTAAATCGATAATCTTATTTTCCAAATAAGACCACAGATAAAAACGACATAAGAAAGAACACGTCAAACACGGTGGAATATATTTGTCTCATTTTTTTGCTTGTGGGGAAGAGAGATAGAAATATGTAGTGTGAAGTTTGTTCAATCCATTGAATCGACAGGCAAGTGAACAGCCATGGAAGGCACTAAAGTTTTAGCAGAATACCAAATTTGTCATACATGATCATGAACAGTCGCTGGAATGACATTTTGATGGCATTTTATTTAAAGTTAGCGGAGTCGGACCCCTGGTATGATCCATACCTTACTACTATAGTAGTCATTGCGGCCCAATGGCCTTTTAACAGAACAAAAGATATCTAAATAACTTTAATTAAATAGGTATCTTACCATTATTTTATGCCCGCAAAGTCTTACTTCAATTGGATAACTCTAGAACATAAAATTTTCGTTACATAAATAACGTTGGGCTTGTAAGACAATAAAAATTATGTCCTTTGAAAGGGACGGTCGGGCCGTAGTCAAGTAAGAATCAAAAAAATCTCTGGGCCGCAGGAGGTTTCTTTTAAATTATCTTCTTTGTACAGACTTTTTCGTACCTATTGCTTTATTATAAGTATAGATGGATAGAATAGATTCATTGTAGTAAATGCATAAGTACTTGGATAATAACGCGCGCCGTTGCATGGGCCTATATTTTTTTTCACATTAACATTAGATATAAAAGTTAGAGAAAAAACCCAGATAACACTATCTCTATGACGCACGTCCTGCTGTACACAGCGATATGAATAACATAGAAGTTCACTGTTCCTCCAAAACTTTGACTCATGCTAATGTCCTACAAAAACTTTTGTCCTTTATATCCTGTTAGGTTTGATAGAAAAGAACATGTTGTTATTAAATATTTTTATTATGTTTTTGACAATCTATGTTTTGATTTGCCACGAATCACAATTGTGGTTTCATCATGTCAACCTTTAGAAGTCCACTGCTGAACGTATGCCTCCCCCAATGAGCGCCATGACGAGCGATCTTATGCCACCTCCATCCACCGACTTCCTGCGATGGCTACAATGTCGTCGGTCCATCATGTGGGGAGTCTCCCCACACTTCGCTTGCTTGTTCGTGGTCACCATTCGAGAACCTTTATTCCCCAACGGTTGTGGGTTCTGCGACTTATATGGCCTGCCCATTGCCACTTCAACTTGTATACTCTGAGAGCTATATCGGTAACCTTCGTTCTTCTACGGATTTCCTCATTTCGGTTTCTATCACGTGAAACACCGAGCATAGCTCTCTCCATTGCGGTTTAGAACGTTTTAATTATCCTCAATGATTAATAAATAAAATTAAACTATAATTGAACCACAGACCATAATTAACCAACGAATCACCACTGAGCAGGCAGGTTGGTGATCACAGTACGCAACTCTTCGCACCAGTGGCGCTGATCTTTTCACAAGACTATGCCATTTAGCTGCTCAAATTTAAGGCTCCCGAAATCAGCAAAAAGACGAATAGCATAACGTCGAGTACGAAGCAATGAAACAACTTTATAGGAACCAAAAAATACCTACTGTGGATAGAAAAGTATCTATAGCACCTAAAAAAATAACCGAACAGAACTTTCTGAATTCTTGGAATCCTTGGAAAAAAAGACACAAACCACCACATGAAAATAACTTGTTGCATCGCTGTTCTCGTTATTTCAGCGACAGCAAGCACAAAATTTATGTAAAATCTGCTCGTGAGCTGCATTACCTCTCCCGCTCACACACTGCACATGGATGAGCAGGACAAACATTTGAGAGCCTACCTCGCATGCCGCCATTCGTTGGTCGCCAGAGACTCGTTAGTTTTTCCGCAGGGTGCACCACTCGACGAGCAGGTAAGGTTGGCTTGAGGCACTGAGGTGGTGATTGTGCCCCCTTACACTCTAGGGAACTTGGATAGAAGTAATATTTGGGATAAATCAAATAGTTTTGTTAGTAAGTACAGTAAGTAAGTAAGTAAGTACGGCGGTAAGTACACTTACCGCCGCCGATGATCAAACATGGAAATTTTATTTTTGAAGAATCTATGAAATTAGTTGATAATATAACATAATTCACAAATAATATATAAAAGTGAAACGTAGTCTGTTTGTTTGTTTGGGGAGCTTTCATGTGATAACGGCTGAACGGATTTTGATGAAATTTGGAATGGAGATAGCTTATACCCTGGAATAAAACAGGATCCTTTTTATCTTGGAAAATGGCAAGTTTTCACGGGAAAACTGGAAAGTGTTGATTACTCGCTGTAAGGAACGGTTGCCATGGAAACGAATTAATAACAAGTCAGTCAAAAAACATCAAGAGCGTTGGTGCTATACCTTTGCATTAGTTTTTAATATCCTAGAAGAACATATGATATTTTTTTCGTGATAAAAAGAAGTCCGCCCGGACTAATTCACGGGCGAAAGCTAGTTATTTAATATGACCTCATTATTGGTCTGTCGCCATATGAATAAATTTCAGGCCATTGTTTTATATTGGTTTGATATGAGTATTTTCACATGTCAGTAAATTAATCATTCATCACTTTTTGGCATAAGGTTTTGTAACGTTTATATATCAGAATTTTCCTTATTCCTGAGTTGTTTTGTTACCTAGTATTGTTAAGTTTGTGCAGTGCGTCGAATGTTAAATGTTTGTTTACTTCGACAAGGTACTATATAATTAAAGAGATAAAATATATCAGTGGAAAGCAGTGTTCTTTCTATACACCTTTTCATTTCTCATTTGGTCTCCGACTCCCAATCGGAATTCAAAATGGTGTGAACAATTGTGAGTTTTTAAGGAAAGTACACAGTGCAAACGAATAGGAAATCTGTTTAGGGTAATCGCATATTTCCATATATTTTTTGTACCTAATTAGAAAGATAAACTGGTTTAATTTAATTTATTTAAATTATAGATTTAATTTATTTAATTTAATTTATTTTAATTTAGATAAACTTAAATTATTTAAATTACACCATACTGTTCGAAAAAATTGAATTCAATATAACGGCACGCATGCGCAAAGCCACTGATTAACAAGAGTTGAAATTGGGGACTGGATTCTCCATCCATACTTATCATCTATCTATGCGTATAGATAGATATATAGATTAACTCTTTATTGACACCAAGAAAATTAAACGATACAGACATAGGAAAACTCTTATATTATAGGTACAATGAACGGTCTTATCGCTAAAAGTGATCTCTTCCAGACAACCTTTAGCTGGATAGAAATGATTGATTAACAAGGACGGTGGTGTTGAAAATATATAAAAAAGCAATAAGAACGAAAAAGTCTGTACATTGAAGATAATAAAAAAAAAAATGGTCTATGGTATTTAAAATAAGCTACTGAACAAAAATAGATCATTTTTAAAATTCTTGTCTGTCTGTTTGTTTGTTTGTTAGTTTGTAAGTTTGTTAGTTTGTCTGTAAGTTTGTTACTTTGTCTGTATGTTTGTTCGCGCATCACGTAAAAACTACTGGACCGCTTGCGATGCGGTTTTCACTGTTGGATAGCTTAGGGTTTGACTTAAAAACTGAGGTGAGGTACTTGGTGTATCAATCCGATGAGTAGAAGCCGAGCAATCGATAAAAATAATTTTGACCGCTGACGGATTTTTTATTAAATGTTGGTTATATTGGTATTTTAGGTCCTGGAATAGCACATAGAGTTCTTTTAACTAAGGTCCGACCGAACCAGCAATTTTTGTCTCGACCGAGACCGAACCGAGAACGAGAATAAAATCTATTCTCGGCCAGGACTGAAACCGAGACCGAGAATTGGTAAAACATATTAAAAATTGAATAAAAGTGATCCAAACATCAATAACAGTAAAAATTATAAGTTTATCAAATTAAACTAGATATAGTGTTAGCTGTTATTAACATTAAACCTTCTAATTGAATCTTAACTTTCAGATGTCGACTAGGTAGCATAAAGTTAAAAATAATATATAAAAAGCTAGCTTTGGTTTTCGTTAACCTAGATGTCAACGGACCGAACAACCTGTTTTTAAATATTTTTAAATATAGAGAAATGATCACGCATGCGAAGCCAGTAAGTAAATAAAAAAATATTTTTGCTTACATACTTAAAACAAAAACCGTATTTTAATACCGACTTGGATGATTCTGTTTTCTCTTAACTCCATTACTTAGTTATTTGCTTGAAGTGTTTTTTTATTTTAAAATGAAGATCTCCAGTGCAGTCCACAACAGGAATGTAATGTTTTTAGGATTCACGTATGTTTGTATGTGAGTTTATTTATTCCACCATAACTTTTAAATGCCTGAACAGATTTAGACGTATGGGTTATCATTAGAATACTTACATCCCCCCGGGTTAAACAGGCATTTATATATTTTTTGAACTCTTTGGCTGCAGCATGGCTCCATTTTCAAATGCAACAATAAAAAACTTCGTATTTTACAATATGGGTATCAAATTGAAGGCCTTGATAAGCACATTCCAACAGTATATAATTTATAGGCACAAGTCATTTTTTGGCAGAGCAGACATGTTTTTTTAGATTAGTCATTAATGAATCCTTTTGAATTTATTTTTTAGGGCTCTGTAGGAACCTCAAATGGAAAAATGAACTCTCATAGGATCACTTCATTGTCCGTCTGTCTGTCTGTGAAAAAACATACTTCTGAGTCAATGAAATCAAAAGAAACGGCCTCATGCCGCATATTTTGACACTCGCAATCAAAACCTATAGGTAGTTCCCGTTGACCTAGAACTATGAAATTTCATCATCATCATCATCATCAACAGCCTGCATTAGTCCAGTGCTGGACATAGGCCTTTCCTAATGCGCGCCACTGAGCCCGATCTTCGGCTCTTCTCATGTAATTGCTACTCTTTGCTCTACTTTGCATAAATCGTCACTGCTTCTTACCATGAAATTAGGTAAGAAGCAATGACTTTTAGCTCAAGTTAAAGGAAAAATCCAAAAACCGTAAATTTGTAGAAAAAACTCATACAGACGACTTTGTACGGAACCCTCGGTGAACGAGTCCGACTCTCACTTGGCCGGGTTTTTGTATTAAAGGATTAATTTTATTGGACAGTTCAAACTCAGTATTTCAAAACTGTAATGACTGGCTGAAAGCATTGTGATTTGCATTGCGTAAGTTTTGTGTTACAAAATTACGTAATGTATTTTGTACAATTAAAGGTATAGGTCATACAGCACATTATACGATTTTAGACTCTATCAGTTTGAGTAAAGTGAACAAGATTGGTTGTTTTTAAAACTTGTAAGTAATAAATTTAATTCCGTGATACGACAGGCCGAATCGCTGAGATGTCGACGCCATGCCGTCTCATAACTTGTTTTGTTGAGTGTTGCATACTTAGTTGCTCTACAAGTTGGAAGTTGCTAGACTTGAACACACCTATAGTGACATTTGTGTAAAACTAAAGTGACTGAACTTGAGAATTACTACCGATTTTTGATCTTTATTTAATTTCTAATTGGTCAAGGACCAGCACAAAAGGTTAAATAGAAATTGTAGCGCTGCTGTGGTGTCCGCGGGCCACAGGTAACCAATACAAATTAGTTGTACTTTGATTTTGATGCGCTTTTGTATGCAAGCATTTAAAAAAAAACGGTTTAAATGGTATAATCATCCAGATTATGTTTTTAATTTATTCACTAGAATATGGATTATATTATGTACTAGCTTTCACCCGCGACTTCATCCACGCGGTCTACAGTTTATCGCGTATAAAACCATGCTATATTATTCTAGGATATTAAAAACGAATGCAAAAGTATAGCACCAACGCTCTTGATGTTTTTTGACAGACTTGTTATTATGTATAGAGATATATATACCGTTACTTATAGAGAGTTATCAACATTTTCTAGATTTCCCATGGAAACTTACCATTTTCCAGAATCAAAAGTATCCTATGTTTTATTCCAGGGAATAAGCTATCTCCGTTCCAAATTCATCAAAATCCGTTTAGCCGTTATTGCGTGAAAGCTCCCCATACAAACAAACAGAGAAAGTTTCACTTTTATATAATGGAGTGAATTAAAAAAAATCAATAACCACGAAGGTTAGGGCGGAAGCTCCGCTTGCGATCTTTTCGAAAATTCACAAAGTACCTAGCGCAGAATAAATAATAGTCGTACTAAGTCGTGATGCGTTTTATTACCTGCTAAAAGACCAAATTAATAATATAAAATGATATATAATATAAAAAAACTGCTAACAAAACTAGAAGGGGCAAACAAGCATTAGATATCCTTGATTTTGAAATATAAGATGCAGTCGGAGGCATGAGGAGTAGTAGCTCGCCAGGTTCTAGCTGATCCCGTAAAAATAGAAATATTATGAAATGCTTGAAGCCTCCGCCTGCATATTATATTACAAAATATAAATATTATGAAATGCTTGAAGCCTCCGCTTGCATATTATATTACAAAATAGAAATATTATGAAATGCTTGAAGCCTCCGCCTGCATATTATATTACAAAATATAAATATTATGAAATGCTTGAAGCCTCCGCCTGCATATTATATTACAAAATCTAGAATCTGATGCTTGTTTGCCTGTTTTTAGTTTTGTTTGCGGTTGTTTTTTACTTTTTTTTAATAATTTGTTTAGTTATATTTAAAACTTTTTAGTTTCAGAATTTTATATATTTGGAATGGTATTTTAAAGACCTTCAGTTTGAAAGCTCACGATCAGCTTCATTTCGATAGGTTTTGGTCATTTTATGTCCCGTCAGAAATACAATACGGCAGATGTAAGCCGCCATATCAGTTTTCTTCACACTTCATAATTATATCCTATGTCATTCTCGTGGTTAAGATGAATCCAATGATACTTCATTTACCAAAATCTATCAAGCCGTTTTGGCTGTAGGACGCGCCAAAGTGACATACAAATATACATACATCCCAAACACAATATAACGATACCAATTCAATGTTTTGCTAGTGTTAGTAATTATTATTGTATACTTTATCTTTTACAGTAGTTATTAATAAAATGCTGCCTTGAAAAAAAAACACAAAGCACCATAACAGCAACATTAGGGAACACCGGTTTAGTTAAACTTGAAATTTTATCATTTCAGGTTTCCCATTTTTTAAATAACTTGGTGACCGTTTATTATCGGTTATTTATGACCGGTTTATTATCAAAAGCTTTTAATATGTTTCCGATATAGCAATACAATTCTGAATTCAGACCAGACTAAAATACACCGGCCTTTCGTAAAATAGTACCACACTTTTAAATATGCAATTTTTCCTAAACTATTATAGAAGTCAAAGTTTAAAAACGTTTTATAGCCATCATATTTCTTTGAAATTATAGTTTATTATATATAGGAAAAAGATAAAAATCTGTTTGTCTGATCGCGCATCACGTAAAAACAGGTGTACTTGGTATCTCAATCCGATGAGTACCTACGAAGTTTTGAAGGCCAGTGTAGTTGTGCTCAAATAATTTCAAGTGCATCATCAAAATGTCTTCTAAGTATGACTTGTCTCGTGGGCCCAGCCTCATGTATGCATATATTGATAAATAGTAACTTCTAAATATGACTTGTCTCGTGGGCCCAGCTTCACGTGTGCAGATATTGATAAATAGTAAATAATAATAATAATAATAATAATCTTTATTTGGTCTTAATATTAGTTTCAAAACATCCCATGTACACTTTAAATTACTAAGTTACTATGTAAGTACGTAGGTATCAATCACTTAGGTAAAAATAAGTAGTTAGGTAATTTTACAAAGTAAGTTTACATCTGTTGTTAAATTAGCTAAAACGTAACGTAACTTGGCTCATACAGATATAAATAACTCATACCATACCTTTAATAACATAGAAACGATGCATTATAATAATCGAGTACATGGATGAGCACTAACTCCTAACTAGGTTACCCTGTGTTTAGGATATCAGTCCTCCCCAGCTTTAATATACATTGTTACTGTACTTGTACTGTTAGTTTGTTAGATTTTGTCCGTTAGGATTTTTACTTACATTTTGCTGCTAGATAGAATTAATATGTGATGCTTTTATTGTATAAGTAGGTAGGATTAGACAAAAGTTGCGATCATTATTTCTATAAACATTTACAAAACAAAGCTAAAGACTAACCTTGATACTAATTTGATCACAATTAGAAGATTAAAAGTATAGGTTAGTTAATATGTACTTACGTATTTATTAATTTTAAATGTTATTATGCTCCAACACAAAAAACAATTATAATTAATATTTTTACATTTTCATAGATAAAACACTTGTAGACTACAATAAACATACACATAATACCACTGAATAAATAATAATACAAGATAATACACGTATACGACTTAATATACATAAAATTTAATACATTAAAATAAATTGCGCACGTAAGTTTTAAAACTACCTTCGATGTATTTTTATAACAAGCTGCCCAAGTTTGACACAGATATTTCAATGTGCGACTACTAGAAGTGGTATATATATATTTTTAAATGATATCTTGTGGATAGAGTGTGAGAGAGAGAAGCAAAATCTGAATGAATGTACGTATAAAGAGTCCGTATGTTGTTATACTCGTATTAATATTGTTAGGCATCAACTTAGAATTTGCAACAATTTTTCTGTTTCGTCATAGTCTTTAATAAGAAGCCAGCTTCGAACTTCGACTTTTAGTTTATTTTTAGTAATTTCAAATATATTTAGCTGTTTGTTTATTTTGTTATACAAATAACCAGTTAAAAATGGAATTTGGTGCTTCATGAATTTGTGTTTATACAACGGTATTTGACAAACGTTATGTTTGAGTCTTTTGTGGCAAATTTCTTTTTGTGTTTCAGCATAATCAATTTTAGTATGTTGTTGTAAGATCAAATTGAGTATGTACGGTTATCTAACTGTTAGTAGTTTACAATCTACGTATAGTTGCTTGGTAGGATATCTATATGGTTTAAATAGCATGATGCGATGGTGGCCTAACGGTTCTATAGTGTAATTTAGAATCCAACGATACCTGGTTCAAACCAATGACTTTTCTGAGTTATGTGCGGTTTTCCATCGCTCCGTGCTTCGGAGGGCACGTTAAGCTGTCGGTCTCGGCTGTTATTGATTAATAGCAGTCGTTAAGCCATGTCAGAGGCCCTCGGGCGGCTTGACAAACTTTGACATCAGAGGCAAGCACTACCTCATACGACAAACAAACAAACAAAATAGCATGACTTTCAGAGTACACCTTTGAGCTCTTTCTACACTAATCATGTGTGTTTTTGGGGCACCACCCCATATTGGAAGACAATAAATTAATAGTGACTGGACTAAGGACACATACACTTTTTTTATTAATTCCTGGTCAGCGACACGTCGAAGATTAAAAAAAATGTATATTAACTTCTAAGTATGACTTGTCTCATGGGCCCACCTCATGTGTGCATATATTGATAAATAGTAACTTCTAAGTATGACTTGTCTCGTGGACCCAGCCTCATATGTGCATATATTGATAACTAGTAACTTCTAAGTATGACTTGTCTCCTGGGCCCAGTCTCATGTGTGCATATATTGGTAAATAGTAACTTCTACGTATGACTTGTCTCATGAGTCCAGCCTCATGTGAGCATATATTGATAAATAGTAACTTCGGATATGCGGCACTTGACTCGTTGCTTATCAACTCTCTGGTTGCATCGATGAAATATCAGTGTGATTTTATACCAGTTTTGTGAGTTTCAACGGAATTGGCCTATTTGAACCTTTCTATACACTACAAAATCTAGCTGTGTATTCTACCTATCTATATATATCGATCTATACCTGCTTATAATAAAGCAGAGCGATGGTGGCCTAACGGTTCTATAGTGAAATTTAGAATCCAACAATACCGGGTTCAAAACCTAGGCTCCGCACCAATGACTTTTCTGAGTTATGTGCGGTTTTCCATCGGTCCGTGCTTCGGAGGGCACGTTAAGCTGTCGGTCTCGGCTGTTATTGATTAATAGCAGTCGTTAAGCCATGTCAGAGGCCCCCGGGTGGCTTGACAAGCTCTGACATCAGAGGTCAGCACTACCTCGTATGACAAACAAACAAACATAAAGCAGTAACTAAAAAGAAGACTAAACACAGAAGATAATTTAAAAAATGGTCCAGGGGCTTAATTACTTAATTACTACCGGACAAGATAAATATTTTTATTTGCTTTTTTTCTGTCTGTTTGTAGTGTGGATGTCTGGTCACGTATCACGTAAACACTAATGGACCGATTGAAATGCGGTTATCATTGAACAATAACTTAGGTTTTTACTTAATATCTGGTGTACTTTGTACCTCAATCCTATGAGTAGAGCAATCAAGCAATCGATAAAAACGATTTGATAGCTTAACAAACTTTGATGAAATGTAGTATATTGTACTGTTGGTCCTGGAATAAGACAGTCATAGATTACCAAGAAAAATGATAAAAGCAGCGAGCAAAGCCGCGGGCACAGCTAGTACTATAATAAAGGGGTAAAGCTATTTTTGTGTTTGTATCTCTGGAACTACTGTTCCGAATCTCAAATGTTTTCACTGATATAAAGCTACACTATTCCTGATGGAAGTTTTGCATTTTTCTTCCTAGACTATGCAAAACTTCCGCGCAATAACGGGAAAAATACGGGCGGAGCCGTAGGTCAGAGCTCCAATCTATACATATAATAAAGCAATAGGAACAAAAAAGTCTGTACAAAGAAGGTACTTAAAAAATAAATGGTCTAAGCATAAAATATGCTACAGAACAATAATATAACATTTTAAAAGTTCGTGTCTGTTGTTTGTCTGTTTGCCTGTCTGTGTGTTTGTTTGCGCATCACGTAAAAACTACTAGACCGATTGCGTTGCGGTTTTCATTGTTGGATAGCTTATGTTCTGAATAAAAAACTGGGGTACTTACTATCTCAATCCAATAAGTAGAAGCCGAGTAATCGATAAAAATATTTTTGACAGCTGAAGAAATTTTGGTCAAATGTTGGTGTATTGGTATTTTAGGTCCGGAAATAGCACAAAGAGTACTTTTAACCAGAAATTACCACGCGTGCGAAGCCGCGGGCATCAGCTAGTTTTGTTATAATTACAAACGATATTCATTTAAGATATTAACCTATATATTATGCGTGTTGACGCATGTACTTAGATTGAATATTATTTAGTTGATGTCTAAGGTGCTGAGACTGTCTAATGTATATTTTATAGTATAACATTTATAATATAGTGCACACCAGTATTTAATCTAAAACACCAGTATCTGAACCCGATGAAATTGTTAAAGGACCAATTCTTGGCACTGCCACTGTAATGAATTGAATGGTGATCGTGACAGTCAGTAATTGTCACGGTATAAAGTGTAAGCAGTATGCCCCCCGCCGCCAGTTGACTCCCACGACGATAAGTCTTGGTGCAAGGGAAGACCAGTTGACAAAAAAATGAACCGGTTAATTTCGGTAATATTCAAAAGCTTGCTCCGAGCTCAAGCTAAAGCTAAAGGAAGTGACATATTATGTCAGTTAGTGACGCTCTATCGTAACTCTTGACGCAACTGTCTATCTTGTAACAAAAGGACTGTACAAACAAGATAATTTAAAAAATATGGTCTAGGTGATTAAGATACCTAAATAATAAAAAATAAATAAATAAACGTCAATCATATTATTTAGTACAGACTTTGTTGAAAAAATGAAGGATAAAAATCACTGAGACGAGTTACAGAACTGAACAGATAAAATAATATTTTTAAATTTAGTAACACGTCTCATTGGACGGCCGGTTGGTCTAGTGGCTAGAGATCCTAGGAACGAAATCAAACGGTCGCGGGTTCGAGTCCTGCAAGGTGCAATCATTTGTGTGATGAGCAGATGTGTTTGTTTCCGAGTCATGGTTGTTGATATTCGTATTTATGATGTTTATCCGTTATCTAGTGCCTAAATTACAGGGTATCCTAGTTTGGGGCTAGGTAATTGGTGTGGAATTGTCCCGAATATTATTATTATTATTATTGGGACGACTGTGTCGTGGCGTGTGGGACGGGTCGCTGAGTTAGTCAAGTAATCTACTGAAAAGGTTTTTTTTTATATGAACATTTCTGAAAGTTCTATGCGGTTATTTTTTGAGTTAGTATACTGTTATATTTACTACTATCTACAGTTTTTTGCTCACATAAAGTTGCTACATTACGTCGTTCTCGAAGTTTTGTTAATCGTCTTTAAACGACTGCCCAAAAAAGGAGTGTAATGTTTTTAAGATTCATGTATGTTTGTATGTGAGTTTCTTTATTCCACCATAACTTTAAATGCCTGAACAGATTTAGACGTACGGGGTCGTATGGTATCTATATGGCGGCAGTATGGCTCCATTTTCAAATGCGTTTTTTTTTCCAATTTTACAATATGGGTATCAAATTGTAGGGCTTGATGAGCACATTCCAACAGTATTGGCATAAGTAATTTTTTGGCAGGGCAGGCGTGTTTTTTTTAGGTTTTAAGCTAGTTATTCTATTTTTATTTCAACTGACCCCACCACAAAAACTAATTTATTTTTCCAGCCATCCTCACTCAAACTGGAGCTGACAAGGTTCTGGAAAATCCAATACGATGCGTATAATTTTAAATGCAATTTCTGTCAACCTTGTTAATTCTATACCGATTTCGACAAATGACGTGTCGTTTCTAACTTACACCATACCACAAAGCTATTAATGTCTACACGTCATCTACATGTTTGTATATAGAGGACTTATCAATCTGTAATAGCCCCATGGCGGACCTTAGACACAACACGGTGATAACAGTCTATATGCGGAACCACTGGCTTGGATTACATACAATACCTACTTCGAGGACCACCTATAACCGGCTTCATTAAGCTGGTATACTTTGTGAGTAGAATTACCATAAGTGTACTTCGCACTATATATCTATCCGTGCTGGATGATCCATCCATCCATCCATCCATCATTAGGGCATCTCTTATAGAGCAGTTGAAGTACCTACATTGCGATTTTTCTGTCGTTGAATGGTGTTAACACTAATGATTTTGTGCAAACATAATACTCTCACTCTGCCTATCAGCTTGTTCTATTCTTTATTCTGTGCTATCAGTGCCTCTCTACTCTAATCACCGATGTGATGTACTTACCATCTATGACTGAACAAAGGAAAAAGGAAGAAAGGAAAAAAAAAAGTATGGTAATATATGGTCTAAAGGAATGTATACACGTGACGAATTATGTTCTACGCAGTACGCTCAGATATACTCGGAGGGAGGGAGTAGGTAGCCTGCCTAGAACTTTTTCAAAAGTTTAGAGCGATGGTAGCCAAGCGGTATAGAATGCGAGTTAAAATCCAACAATCCGACAGTGGGTTCGGTGCTCGACTCAGCACCAATGAATTTTCGAGCTATGTGCGGTTTTCCATGACTCCGTGCTTCGGAGGGCTCGTTAAGCTGTCAGTCCCGGCTGTTATTGATTCATAAGAGGGCGGCCTCTCATACTCTGACACCAGAGGCCTGCACTACCTCATAAGACGAGGCAGCAAGCAAAAATATTGAGTTTTGGGTGGTTGGATTTAGAAGAACAAACGGTTTGCCACTCGCCCGTTCTGTATTTACAGACAGTTCATGAAAATGCTGGTGAAAAAAAAAATTGGCATGCGACATTATTCTTTACTCCAGCGTATTCAGCTTTTTTCGATTATTTATCGCAATTCATCAATACGGCATAACATGGTGTAAGTGTGTGCGTGAGGCTTGTGCGTACAAGTGGATCGGCATATCTTGGATGATTCACATGGCGGTGTGGAATCCGTATTATTTAAATATTCTTGTTATTATTTTTATAAACATACATACTTGCAATGTATGTATGTATAACTATATTTCTCTGCGCCCTTTGCGATAGTAAACAAGACAAGTTCAAAAACTATAACCCGACTGCGGTCAGAAACACAAATAGCCCAGCTATGACACGCTTGCGATGAAAACGAATCGATTGATATCTCGCTTGTCAAAATCGGACCAATAGGGGCGACGCTATTGTGGAACATCCACATACCCGTTACGCTTCTTCATTTATGATATGAACTGCAAAGGAATGGAATGCCCTGCCCTCGTCAGCGTTTCCGGTAAATTATAACCCAGGTGTGTTCAAGTCAAGAGTGAATGGGTATCTACTAGGCAAGCGTGCTACACCTTCGACCACATCATCGCTTTCCATCAGGTGAGATCGTGGTCAAACGATTGCCTAGACAGTAAGAATAAAAAAAAACATACATATATACATACATACATATATTGTTAAACTCATTACCATTCCCTTGCTTCGCCCCGTAGTCGGGTAAAAAGAGGTATTTTTTCTTACAAGCTAGCTTAAAAGCTAAAAAAATACGCATGCCCTGCCAAAAAATAACTTATGCCAATAAATGAATACTGTCGTAATGTGCTTATCAATGTCTTTAATTTGATACCCACATAGTAAAATTAGAAGAAAAATTTTTTTTTTCTCATTTGAAAATAGAGCCGCAAAAACATTACATTAAATTAAAAAAAAAAATAGAACAAAGAACAGCCTATGTTACTCGGATAGATGTAAGGATTCTATCGATACCCAATACATACCTTGAAATCTGTTCAAACGTCAAAATCTGTTCAGGCATATAAAAAAGAACCTCACATACATACAAACATTCACACAATACATACAAACGTACACACAAACTTACATACATACAAACATACATTAATCCTAAAAACATTACACTCCTGTTTTTTGGGCAGTCGTGTAAAAATAGAGAGAGTGCGAGGGTAAGTCCTTGGCCATCCCTCAAAATAATATTTGCAAACGTTGCAAATATTTTTCCATTTTCGGAATAGAGAGCTATGTTTCCACTTTCCAGTAAGTGATATCCCGTTTACGACTAGTGTGAAGGATCATGATGACATAAGTATTTTCCTAAGAACTCGACGAAACTAATAACAACAAATCGAGGTATAACGACTGTGATGATTATTTATATAGTGTAGTTAAATAACACCTATAAGTTAAAATTAATTTGTCCCACTCAAAATCGAAGTACTTATGTACATACATTTAAGGCTGTGATAAATGTCCCATTAACATTCCTGAGGCAGTGTGAAGAGATGAAGGTAGTGCCGGTACCTGTCAGCTTATAGGATTAGAGGTTTTATAAATTAAGGGTGGATTATAAAGAACAAAAGCTGTACCTTATATCATAGGTTAAGTAAGATCTACTAACTATCGGGTCACAAATATTAATAATTTTGACTTTGGTCGCTTTTTAGAGTTGGATGTCTAAAAAGCGTATATTCAAACAATTAGTTGTGTGTATTCGTTGATAGAATATCTTCGATTAATATCATTGCATAGAGTTGAGGTGTCTTTATAAACGCATACTTACAGTATTGTTGAATTGCACACTAGCGCAAAAACTAGAGATGGGTTGTAAAAGACCGATAAAAGGAATGACACTTAATGAACGAAATTTGGATTATACAATGTTATTATTGTATCTATATACTAAGATTCCTCAAACACGTGACTGGTGGTTAAACGAGTAACTATGTCATACTATGAGTACTGTGTCATTGTTGAGAGCATAAAGCTAGGATTTCGCTTCTGGTGAATTAAAAGATATTTCTTCTTTAGACTACTTTTGTTGTTAGTAGGTTGTTATAGATATTGGAGCACCTTTATTAATTTTTAAACGGGTTTATTTAACTTGCCTTGTCTATCTATCTATACTTATAATAAAGCAATAAGAACGAAAGAGTCTATCTTAATTGTGAAGATAATAATAAAAAAAAAAAAAAAAAAAAAACTAGGGTACTTAAAATAAGCTACTGAAAAAGAATAAGCTTATCATTTTTTAAATCGTGTCTTTCTGTTTGTTTGTTACTTAGTTTGTTAGTTTGTGTGTATGTTTGTTCGCGCATCTCTTATAAACTACTGGACCGAGTTTGACTTAAAAACTGGTATACATAAGTATCCCAATCCTCAGACCTAATATTACATCTCAATCCGATCAGTAGAAGCCTAGCAATCGATAAAAACTTTTTGACGGCTGCAGGATTTTTGATCAATTATTGGTATTTTAGATCCTGGAATAGTACATAGAGTACTTTTAACCTAGAGAAATGGCTACGCGTGCGAAGCCGCGGGTACAGCTAGTAGAGATATATTTACTTGTTTGCTTCTAGCTCTCTCAGTAAATTCCGAAATTTCTCAACTATTCCTAATAACTTCTATTAAACCGATGAAACTACGCTCACGAAAATACAACTCAAATGATAATTTGGGTTAGTCTCAACTAACCACAATCCAAACTGAAAAGGGTTTTTCATTTTTATAAATGCAGGTAAAATTCGTGGTAATTTTTATGAGATCAACATAAATTACTACCTTTCAAATAAAAAAGAACCATCCAAATAAGATCTAATAAGGCGGAGATATTCAGTAGTCTTATTGCCCCTTTTTGGATAAAGTAGCTCCCCAAACAAAAATCCCCAACGACTAGAAAATTCTAGAAATTCGTTTAATCTGTATGCCAAGTTTCGTCTAGATCAGTTAAGAAATGCGACCAGTAGAGGAGAATAGTCGGAGATCTGGACCGAGATCCAGACAACGCGCGGACTTACATACGAAAGCATTTTTGCCTAAGCTGAAACCGAGACGCTACGCTCGCGATTCGCGCTCGCTCGTTTAATAAGGGAATATTATGGTAAAATTCACAATAAGGTTAGTAACATATACAAACATAATGCTGTTGTAGTAATATTCTACAAGCATCGTTTACTACGATGCAACGATACGATGTTAGATTATTATCATTCCAATTCCCTCTAAATAATGTTCATTATGATCATAAATTCAGATAATAATACGTCTCGCATACGCTCCACAGTGGGGGGTAAACAATTATACGAAGGGGTATCTAATTAAAATAGCATTTGTCTATGAATATTAAACGAAAAATTGAATCGTAGGTATTCTGAGCAACAATGTTGCGTTAGTTGGGGCTAAGTAAATAGTTTAAGTGAAGATTAAACAAGACATAACTTCAAAAACTAAAACACGACTAAATAAAACACAGCTGCACAGTTGGAACGGAAGTCAAGTACGCTACTCTCATGTTTAATTAGGTTTCGAATTACTGTCAAGTAGTTTAATAAGTTTTGAATAAAACTAGGTGTTGACTTAAAAACTGGTGTACTTGGTATCTCAATCCGATGCATCCGTGGGGTCCAAGCAATTTAAACTCTATTAGTTTTAAAAGTGTGGTATCATCGGACGTAATCCTCTCCGCGAGTTCAACTCGCACTTGTCCGGTTTATTTACTTGAAAGAAACTTGGCTGGATTACAGCTTTTCTATTCAAATAAGTGACGAGACGAGCAGGTTGTTCACCCGTTTGTAAACACCTCGCCATAAACATTGCAGTGCCACCCAAAACATTGGGAGCAAAATCTTGAGCGTCATCACTGTACTCAATAGTTTATAGATCGAAATATTCCTTCGACTGGGACTGGGACAAGATCGCCGCCTAGCGATATCTCTTCTGTGCCGCCACCACCACCGCGTTGGCTTAAATTAAAGCTTTCAAGTCTGTCGTTCATCCACTTTCCTTTCCTTACATCTCTATAACATAAGGTAAACATCAATTAAAAAGGTATAAAATGGAAAGGTTCGAAAGATTATGAAGCTGATGTCGTTTTATGGGAAAACTTGTACAGCTTAGTTATAGTACGAGGTAATTGAAAGTTTATACATTTTTAATATGGCGTTCAAGCGATAGGAATAACCTTGTAGTAATCAATTTACCTCGGCTATATAGTTTCGCATAATGAGAACTTTTTATTAATCCTGTAAGTAGTTCTAATTATTTCCATCTGAAAAAAGTAATAAGTAATAGTCAAAATTTATAGATACATTAACTATTGAAAATTTTACCATACAATCATGGCCATTATACCTTCTTTATAATCTCCTTTAATCATCCAGTAAAACACGGTATTCTTTTTCTCTCGGAACCAATTCATTTTTGCTTCCTTTGTTGTTAAAAGTACAGGTTATGCTGTAGGTACTAATCCGACTGGTTTATGAACGAGTTAATCCAGGAATGGTTTTCTTTTTAACAATAACCGGCATCCGGTGGGACTCGCCTTTGCACCTGCTGGTAGCCACGATTGGTTGTAAGAACGGTAGCGAAATCACATTATACGTTTAGCAAACTTTCGTTTTCTGTAAGTAGGACTTAAGTTATTCGTGTAAATATTTTATTCTGAAACAGGATCAGACATGTTTCTGTCTTTTCTTGTCTTATCTTATCCTATTTAAATATTGCTAAGAAAAAACGAGAGCTTCTTTCCCGCCACTTTTTATTAAACTTTTATTAAAATCTACATGCAACATTAGTCTCGGGTCAGCAAAGATATTGTAAGTTCGTAGCAACATACATATAATAGATACATATAATTTCCTCAAACGTAAAATATCAATAAATCACATAATATCAATCAATCAATCCCTGATTTTTCCCTGTTCGGGGTCAGCCCTCCTGATTCAACTGCACCACTCCTGGCAATTTTGTGTATTTTCTGGCATGAAGTATCGTTAAGAATGGTTCGAGTCCAGGTATTCATTCGGTGGTCGGCCTCTGCCCCTTTTGTCTTCCTCTATGGCTAAAACCTGTCAGGTCATATTATGATATTCACTTCTGCGCATTACGTGTCCAAACCAGTGCAGGTGGTTTTCTTGAATTAAGCTGCTCAGCTACTTTTAAGACTTTTTTTAAGACTTTGGACTTCATCAAATCTTGTAACAGTACCTGCCCATCGCAAAATTTTAATCTCCGTGACGTGCATTTTTTTCTCTTAGCACATCCTTATCCCCTAATACTCAGATCCATATAGTACTGCCAGCCTGACGTCTCGCTTTAACACACTGTCTGCCTTCAGTTCTAATCGGCATTTTTGTGTCACAGAAGACTCCAGAGACCGATCTCCACTTTTGTCAGCCTGTCTTGATTCTGTTTGCTGGGTCTCTTTTCGTATTTGATTCAAGATGTATAAATTTAATTTATTTGATTTAAGGCAGTTCCATCGATATAGTACTTGCTGGATGTTGTTACCAGAGAATCTGCAGAATCTGCACTAAAATAATACCAAATAAATAAAATAAAATAAGAATATATAATAAAATCAATATATTGACAGTTCTCTTCGAGTCTTATTTACCTCTGTACACTATGGTTAAACAACAAATACAAATACGAAGGAAAGCTTGCTTCAAACTCAAATTAGCTTAAACTGTTCTTGTCACTATAAACAATTACCTTGAGATTGATGGCTACCACTTTCATTATGGTAATATTGTTGTGATAGCGACCACACCTTAGCTTAGGAACCGAAAGTAGCCTTGGGGTTAGCTGGAGGCTCTATCCCGGTAGACAAGTACGTAGATTAGCTAGTTATAGGATTAGTTCAAAATTCATTTAAGTTGTTTGATACACCAGCATAGATGAATTGGAATTTGATTTCGTCAATTTTGTTATATTTGACGCTGGTGATTTTTATTTATGTACATAAATGTATTTATTATAAATCAAAGCACCACCTTAAGCATTAATCACTTCTATTTCCAGATCAATTAATTTATTGTGCTTTCTCAGTAGCTCTTCTGTCGAAGAGAAAGGCAATGAAAGTGATTTTAAATTAATATTCTCCTGTTACCGTAATGATAATAACAAAGTTGTAGCTCAACATGTGGCACAACTGGCATAAGTAATAAATAAAGATTGATTTCTTTTGTACTCTCAAATACCTGTTTGGTTTTGCTCTATTGGGTACTCGCAATGTGCACTGCACATGTGGACCGTTGTTGGCCATATTTGTAGCCTGTTCATTTCTTTGTTTGGCTAAAAAATACTTTACACAACTTTCTGCCACTGACAAAGGAAGAAACTACAACTGTATAAGGGACAAACTGAAGTGGTATTCCCTTCTCGGCGCAAAGAACTTAATTGTTTGAGTAAATAACCGATAAAATGTTTTTTTTTAAAACGAGAGAATACCCTTTCAAATAAAAAAATACACCCAAATCGGTTCAGTAATATCGGATATATGAGTGAATATACTCACAAAAACAGTCGAATTGAGCACTTTTGAAAGTCACACTCATATGAGGGCGTCAAAACGATTGTTATAGCAAAAAAGTGTTAGTTTATTTGTAAAAAGTACATAAACTCAAAAAATACTAGGCATACAAAAAAATATTTCCCTCACTGCTTTCAAACATACAGGTACAACAAACCTAACAACAAACCAAACAACAAACCTACACGGATACAGCAGACGGATTGTATTATTTTATGGAATTGGATGATGAGACCAGCAGTAATTTATTCTGTGCCAGCAGATAGTCTGATTGTAAGCGCCAGCCTACTGCGATGCATTGGGCTCGTCATCCTGAGATATTGGTTTCTAGGTGTAGCACGCTTGCCTAGTAGATACCTATTCACTCTTGACTTGAACACACCTGGGTTATAATTTACCGGAAACACTGACGAGGCCAGGGCATTCCACTCCTTTGCAGTTCTTATAATATATGAAGAAGCGTAACGCTTCGTTCTTGTGCGAGGTATTTCAACCATAAAAGGGTGGCGCTTTGCTGGTCGTCTAGTCGTGCGGTGATGGAAAGGTAATGGGGGAATCAGGTTGTGCAGTTCTTGTGCACACTCTCCATAGTGCAATCTGTAGAATACCGACAGGCTTGCTACCTCACGTCGATACGCCAGACTTTGAAGCTTACTCTTTACCAGAGTGTCATCCCCAATGAGCCTGATAGCACGTCTCTCAATTGAATCCAGACTCGAGCTGATACTTGGCAGAACCGTCCCAGAGGTGGCAGCAGTACTTACTCCATACAAGATCGTACCTGTGCTTGATAAAGATTCAAAAGCTGTCCGGGTGTGAAGTACCGCCTAACCTTAGACAAAATACCAAGTTTTTTGCAGCTACCTTGGCTTTGGATTCAATATAAGACCCAAAATTCAGGTTAAATAGTGCCGCAACAGGGTAATGCTTGCACACGACTGCTTGGAGGCAACAACAGGCAAAGGTGTGATACTTTCCCAGGCGGACTCTTGCAGAAGAGGGCTACCACGTAGTTCTATTATTTATTCTGTGCTACCACTACAATGTAACGTATGGTATTCTTATGTTTGTGTTCCTACTTTTTTTGTATTATGTGGTCTTGGTAAAGGTTGGACCACGATCAAACCTGAAAAGCGACGATGTCTTTCAGCCACATCGTCGCTTTCTTATCTTAGTAGTAGCTGCGGACAAATTAGCAGAAGAGCGCTAGTTGATAAACTTCCTGTACACCAACAAACAAGACCAAGACCTGTTGACATACCATACCTTATTATCTCTGTCTCTGAGTAGTCTGTGGACATATCGATGACAAAATTCAACAAGAGAAAAAACGTTTGGTTTTGAATATTTGGGTTTAATTTAATAAAGTTTCGTTCCGCCCTCGCGCTGCTCTTAACTTTTTCAGCTCTTTCGTTGTTTTACATTGTTCCTGAGTGCCGAGTTTCTGAGAGAAATTGAGACTCCTTCCCAGAAACCAATTCATTGAAAGATGTTCTGTGTTGTTTTCACCATGCCGCTTCACTGCGCTTTTGGTTGTAAACAGAATGGGTAAGTAGAGATAAGAGAATACCTACTACCTGGTGAGCGAAATTGAAAATGGCTTCCTAATCCTACATTTCTGGAATGTTTCTAAATAAGCCTGCGGTCCATGTGCGGTCCAAACTCAAACGCTTAAAGCTTTTGTGTACCTTCATTCTGTATAAATACCTACTGTATTGTCAGGCAGGAGTCACTATCCCATGAAAATAGACGTGCCAATAACATAAATAAGTCCTATTTTCTTTATTTTCAGATGTTGTGATTTTGTGATGCATGTATATCCGAATCCTGTCAAATTTTCTGAGCGTTTCAAAGCTTGGGTTAATTTTGTAAAACTGAAAACAACATTATATTATGATTGTTCAAGAAGAAATGAATTTGTGACATACACTTCACTGAACAAGCAAGCAAGCTTTTGATGAACACAGGAATTGGTACAAACACCTGAATGCATAAGAAATGCCATCTCTGTATTTATCAGGTAAATAAAACTAATGAAAACATTGAAAATCCACATAACCATTTAAAAATATTTAATATATTTTAATTATATATTTTTTATTATACTTAGTATTAACATAGTTTCATTCTATTGTATGACAATCTGCCCCTCAGCAGTATGATCAAAATCAACCTGCCCTAACTTCTACAATGCTTATCACTGCAACTCCAGGTACCACCATACCAAAAATATAGAGAGAGGTGGCGACTTGCCACCGACTAAGCGGGCCGATATATTAGAAAGTAAACTAATGAGGAATTTGGAATTTATTTATAATATGTACCATATACTCTACTTAAACAACAAATCCTGTTTCTAAAGTGGAAATCAAGTAAAATAAGATATGAGCAGCTGTTGTGCAGGGGTAGTATTAGTATTTTGAAAATGTAAGATGCTGCAAGCCTGGATATGGCACAGCTTAATCTGCCTACAAAGTTTGCTTTCTATCTGACATGTAGTTATTAAATAAAGCGAATAGTGTGCTTGTGTGACAACCCAGAATTCCATACTAATCCGTAGGGAACTTAAAATCAAACATTACCCTTAACATTGTAAAATATGTTGTGCGTCATAGATAAAACATAATTTAATAATTGTTCAATTATTTTTCAGATGGCAGATATAGTATCACTGCAGCTACTGTGCTGGTGGATCATAACAACAGTGCTAGCAGCAAGTCAAAACGAAGAGCAGTATACAATACGCAAACAAGACTGAACAAGAATATAACATTTAAAAAAATCGTGTCTGTCTGTTTGTTTGTCTGTATGTTTATTCGCGCGACACGTAAAAACTACTGGACCGATTGCGATGCAGTTTTCACTGTTATATAGTTTAGGTTTTGATATAAAAACTGGTGTACTTGGTATCTCAATTCAATAAGTAAAAGCTGAGCAATTGATTAAAAGTTTGTGACGGCTGAAGGAATTTTGATCAAATGTTGGTATTATAAGTCTTACAATAGCACATAGCCGCGGGCACAGCTAGTAATAATAATACATCTTTATATCAGACATATTTTACCATTATAAACCAATACAATGATAAAAAACACAGCTTAAAACTTAAATTAATGAGAGCACAAATGTTTGGTAATGAAAAAAGTACATACAAAAATTTACATTACACAGACAGAAAATGATATCACTGTGTAATACCTATTCACGACTTTATCAAATGTGCTTGCAATGGACAATCAAGTTGTTCAGCAATGATATTCAGTATGCCGTTGACACTGCCACGAGTTCTGCGTAAGAGAGATGCCGCATTTTTTCTTATGATCGCGAAAAAACATCAGTACGTGCCTCTGCAAACATTCCAGACGCACTGCAGAACCGAGGCAGGCCCAACACCACCCTGAATCCATTGTTATATTGGACTAGCAGAGCGCTGTAGGCCCTCTGCGTATAGCAGATCCATAGGCTGCTCGCGTAAAACGATTGGCAATATGCCTTAAAGAGAGTAAACTTAACATCGGCGTTACAGCGGGCAAACCTATGAGCCAGCATGTTGCATCTGACCGCCACCGCCCCGCGTTCCCTCTCAATGTCTTGATCGTCCCTAAGATCGTTTGTAACTATATGACCCAAACATTTAAAGTTATTGAGAATATGTAAAGGAGTTCCGTTTCACTCAGGGTAACAGGGAGAACATGGTTGGGTAATTTATTTCTGGTTTATAAATCATTATCTCACTTTTGTTTACATTGTAACGTAATACATTTTATTCTGCGTATGATTCACAACAGTTAATAAATTTTCTTAGACGTCGATTGAGGGGCTCACAATGTTTAAGTAAAATGACCGAATCCATCTTTTGTTTAATTGCAATTAATAGTGTGGTAATAAAATATTATGTTTCCCAATTACTTACTGCGCAATTTTTTTAGGCTACCTTAATGTAACTTTATCAAATGATATTAATAAAAAAAATACCATTTGACAAGGTCACAATACGGTAATTAGAACGAATTGGGAAAAATAAAATTATCAAAATACCTATTAGCTGTACTGTGTGTGTGTGTGTGTGTGTGTGTGTGTGCGTGTGCGTGTGCGTGTGCGTGTGCGTGTGCGTGTGCGTGTGCGTGTGTGTGTGTGTGTGCGTGTGTGTGTGTGCGCGTGTGTGCGTGTGAGTGTGTGCGCTGTGTGTGTGTACACACACAAACTAATGCTATAGCATTAGTTCTTATTAAGAAATCAAGTGGCGCTTCAATTTTATATGCACGTGGAAGCCGCAAGAGGGCACTCTTTCTCCCCTATATTACTATACTCTGTGCTATCCACTGTTTTTTTTTTCTTTTTTATTGTTTGTGCGTGGTTTCCACATTGATTATATCAAATCTTTCGTCAACCCACCACAGACAGTCTTACCAATGTCAAAGAGAATATTGTACAATTAAACATAAGAACCAATGTGATGCCATAACGCTAAGCTGACACGTCTCCTTCTTATGACAGTTGACACTTCCAGAAACTCACGTTACGCGACACTCACAATGCAACACAATGCAAGCAATAAAATTGTTATTCGATTTTCGTTCAATGTTGCAGTTTGATTAATATTCAAATGTACCAAAGATAAAGAAAACATTAGGTCGGCTATACCTTTTTTTTTGTTTTTTTTTTCGTGGGGAAATCCTCATGGATACCACCAAGCTGCGGGGGCAGCAGGGTGGTTATGTCGGACTCTTACCGACTAAAACCCCACGGTGTTCCACACTACGCCTTGTGCCGGGGCTACGGGTACGCTTTCGCACTCGTCCGCGGCCCCGACGGCGCTGGTCCTGTAGAGGACCCCCTCTCAGTGGGGTGGAGACAGAGCTATTCTCCACCCCATGGCCGCCATTGAGGGGCGCACCGAAACACAGCGCGCGCCACCTCGAGGCCTTATGCTGGTGGTAGACACACCCGTGTCTACCACCTAGGTCTCAGTGGGAGCCGGAGAAGGAGGGGCATGTTGCTTCCCTCTCCGACTCCTGGCGTAGTCCCACTCCTGACACTGCCGCGAAATTACCACAGCAGTGTCAAGAGTGCGACGTAAGCTTTCCCCTAGCTCACCGCGGCGACAAGGGGAGCGTACATGT
This sequence comes from Alsophila aescularia, assembly GCA_946251855.1. Classification (NCBI taxonomy): domain Eukaryota; kingdom Metazoa; phylum Arthropoda; class Insecta; order Lepidoptera; family Geometridae; genus Alsophila; species Alsophila aescularia. The sequence continues at coordinate 19,400,682 of OX276377.1, read as the reverse complement.
CACCTCAGAAAGAAAGGGGGAAGAAGATGAGTGGATCGAAAGAGAGGAGAGAACTCTTTTAATCCACGTCACATGCCTTCACCACCTTGCGATGCACCACAATTACCCAAGTTGCAGTGCACCGCAAGGACGAAGTCCTCTGTCGAGGCCTTCCCTTCCCAGTCTGGGTATCAAAACCCAGACCCCCACCACCGACCCGTCACCCCCAACACCGCCGCTAACGTGTAAACACTCCGTTAACGTGTACGAAGCAGTGCTGGATGCAACGGGTCAGAGGACTCCTCCCACAACCGTCACAACTGCCCATACAGCTGCATCAGAAGCAGGAGGCCGCGAAGCTTCGTCCCACTTTCAACACTACTGCACAAACAGCAGGCTGGAAGCCGGACGCCACGGACCTTCCCTCAAACCCTCCACAATGCAATGCGGAAAAAACATTACATTGCGGAGTGAGTGAGGAAAAGGGTGAGTAGAGTCAGAGAGAGAGAGAATGTCTCTCCAACTCCACTCCACTCCAGTTCCTCGCAGCGCACGACACGGTGTCTTGCAGTGCACTGCGAGCACGAAGCCCTCCGTTGAGGACCTCCCCTCTCGACCCAGGCAACAAAACCCAGGCCCCCCCCTCCATGTCACATTCTCCGCACCACTACCGAGCACCTGGGTGGAGACAGACTATCCAGCAGTAGCGCAGAGAACGGACACCATCCTCCACTCCATGGCCTCCCACATCCATTGTCCCCGCCAAGCACCACACAGTTACCGACAGTCATCCTCTGTCCCGTGCAGCACCGAGCAGCAACGACAGACCCGAGAGACCATGGAGCACGTCACACTCTGAGCACCACTGTCGGTATTCAGTAGTGCTCAGAGCGGACAGCCTCCTCCGCTCGGCATCTTGCCAAGCCCTCCACGCCGCAAGACGAGAACCTTTACAAAGATAAAAGCTCTTTGCAGAGGTTCTCCTCCTGCCGTCCAGGTAGTAACACTACCCGGACCCCCTTACCTTCGTCCACTGTGCCCTCTGCTCATCAGAGGGACACGCGGAGAAGCCTCTGCCAGATATCGGCTACAGCCAATAATCCCCCGAGGAGAATTATTGACCGATCCCCGGGTGCACCGTCCCAACTGCTGCTCTTCCCCTCAGATGAAACGCATCGAAGGGGACCAGCAACCGTCGGGCACTCTTGGAGGTTATCCGGCCTGCAACCCAGGTCGGTTATACCTTTTTTTTTTTTTTTTTTTTACGTGGGGAAATTCTCATGGATACCACCAAGCTGCGGGGGCAGCAAGGTGGTTATGTCGGACTCTTACCGACTAAAACCCCACGGTGTTCCACAGTACGCCTTGTGCCGGGGCTACGGGTACGCTTTCGCACTCGTCCGCGGCCCCGACGGCGCTGGTCCTGTTGAGGACCCCATCCTGGTTGGGATGGAGCTGAGCCATTCCCCACCCAGTCCAGCCAGGCAGACACCCCCGTGTCCACCACCTAGGCCTCAGGGGGGTCAGAAGGGAACGAATTCCTCCTCCGACTCCCGGCGTTGAGCTCCACATGGCCTCCCACATCCATTGTCACCACCCAGCACCGCACAGCTACAGTCGTCCTCTGTCCAGCGCAGTACCGAGCAGTGAGTCAGGATTTGAAAGACCATGGAGCACGTCACACTCCGAGCACTACTGCAATACAGTAGTGCTGAGAGCGGACCACCTCCTCGAGCCGGCGCCGAGCGCCCGGGCCCCACCTCCTCGAGCCGGTGCCGAGCACCCAAGCCCCACCTCCTCGAGCCGGCGCCAAGCGCCCAGGCCCCCCCTCCTTGAGCCGGTGCCGAGCACCCAAGCCCCACCTCCTCGAGCCTGCGCCGAGCGCTCGGGCCCCACCTCCTCGAGCCTGCACCAAAGTGCCCGGGCCCCCCCTCCTCAAGCCGGTGCCAAGCACCCAAGCCCCACCTCCTCGAGCCGATGCCGAGCATTCAAGCCCCACCTCCTCGGGCCTGCACCAAAGTGCCCGGGCCCCCCCTCCTCGAGCCGGTGCCGAGCACCCAAGCCCCACCTCCTCGAGCCTGCGCCGAGCGCCCGGGCCCCACCTCCTCGAGCCTGCACCAAAGTGCCCGGGCCCCCCCTCCTCGAGCCGGTGCCGAGCACCCGGGCCCCACCTCCTCGAGCCTGCGCCGAGCGCACTGGGCCCCACCTCCTCGGGCCTGCACCAAAGTGCCCGGGCCCCCCCTCCTCGAGCCGGTGCCGAGCACCCGGGCCCCACCTCAGTTGCGATGCCGCAAACACCATACAGCACCACAACCTACTGTGGCCACTTCAGCGTGGGCTTGTGGAGGAAAGCCCAGTGAAGCGGCCCCTCCTTGGGCCGGCCAGCAGCACCCTGCCAGCGCGGCCCCGGGTTCCTCTTAGCTTCACCGTGGTCCGAGGATAACCACGGCTACTAGAGCCCCCCCGCCACGTCAAGGCGGGAACCCACGGGGGGGAGGTCGGCTATACCTAATCTAACCTACTTAACCTAGTCTAAATTGCTAACTCCATTTTATACAACTTGTGGGAAACGTTAAAAAACTGGTTTAAAAATAAAATACAATTATGAGCAAGAAATTCAAGATCCCGTTGGTAACTATGTTATTAATACATGTTTATGTATAAAAATAAATGAATTATATTAATAAAAGTACTTTTGATGGCAAAAATTGGTTCATATATTTTTTGCTTTATTGAAATTATTTGTATTAAAGAAATGTAAGGAATATATTCGTCCAAGTTCCGTAAGTTTTATCATTATAAGTATCGCTCAAGTGTTAAATCTCAAGCGTAAAACATAACATCAAACGATAACTCTAGCGTCACTTATGAGCAGAAATGTTTGTTTCCGGGTCATGGATGTTGATATTCGTATTTATGTATGTTTATCCGTTATCTAGTGCCCATATGACAGGGTATCCTAGTTTGGGGCTAGGTAATTGGTGTGGAATTGTCCCGAATATATTTATTTATATTTATATACCATTGTCATCCATGGTCGGCCATCCTCAGCGTAAAATAAATAGATTAAATATGGTGTATCATGCATGAAAAATGATACATACATACTGGTGACATGCTCCATTATATGTACACCATGGTCCTCCATGATGGACCATGATGTGTCATAAAATAATTATTTATTTTGGTATAACCTGATCCGTCATGGTGACCATGGTCTAAAATAGTGCGTTTCAACATAAGAACGGGGTGTCTCGGCGAACACATTGCAAAAATACGCCCATAATGAAAATCATAAATTCCCGATCGAGCAGCTCTTCTTGTCTAACTGCAATAAGTCAGATAGGAAGATAGCTGGTCGGTCTCCTTGACAGTGATCAGTTTTTCTTTTTTTGTCACACTTTGAATTTCTGCAATCATTTTGTACTCAAATGTATGGGAATAACCTTTCAGTATTATTGAACTTTTTTAGTACCTACTCTAACCAATATTAATCTCATATAGACTTTTATTCTACAAAAGGAAAAGGAACACATATTTTTTGTTAATATTATAATGTTTCTTGCACTCTGTACATTTTTTTCCTAAATCTTTAAAAGAGATGTTCGGAAAATGTATGAAGGCTGGTACTAAAATAATTTGAAATTCTAAACAATATATTAGATATTTGTGAAGAAACGGAATATGATTCTGATAATGACTAGCAAATGCAAACAAAAAAAAATGCCTCCATTTTTTTTTTTTGGTTTTGTTTTTCATTTGGTAGAAAGAATAAACTTGCCACACTAGGTACTTTACCTCTAGCAACTCTGATTTGACACACTACGACAGTGACATTCGACACGGCACAATGTATGTAGATCTGACACTGACAGCTGATGGATGACAGATGACAGGACCTTAAGTTTTTTTTTTCTAAGGCTTCCCACGGGTTATTTTATGATGAAATTGCGATAGGAACGTTTTTTTATTTTATTATTATTAATATTCACATAGTATAATATATAAATTGAAATAGCAAAAAATATAAATTATAGAAATCTGTTTGATTTTTCCCAGTGCACGAAAAATGCACTATCTCAATAGAATGGAAAATATTAAAAGTTTTGTTCTACTTTATGTGTAGGTTTTTTTTTCTCTTTTGTTTATGAAATGGAGGCTCAATAAAATATAAATTACACATATTTATGTAGCCCAGTAAATAAACTTTTAAATGAGGTATATATCATAGATGCTGGAATTTTCTCGTAATAAAGTACCACTTCTGACCATCTCCTTTTAATGAAACTGTCTCTAAAATCCACGGAAGATCTTCTCGCATAGTTTGTTTGTTTGTTTGTCGTATGAGGTAATGCTGGGCCTCTGGTGTCAAAGATTGTCAGGCCGCCTGAGGGTCTCTAACATGGCTCCCACCACACAGTTTTCATGTATGTAGCTCTAATGGTTACGGCATTTAAGTAGTTGTAGGTGCCTTTGCTATCTTCAATAAACTTTCTATTCTGTATACATATTAAGAACATCGTACGATATTACATTAAATTGAATTTATGCAATTAATTTGTATCATTAACAAATGAGAACCAATGCAATTAAATCATTTTAATAATAAAAAAATGTGTTGTTTGGGCACAGAATACTAAAAAGGTTTAGAGAACTTTCATTTCGAATGCAGGCAACACACCAAGCTGAATTATTTTTCTCACAATCCATACAAAACTATGGCGAACTGTCAATTTTTTTTAGCACAGAGCTGTGTTGACCTTGAAAAAATCGGCACGTGACCTGCAACAAAAGATCATATCATTCTGTCTCATTTCTTCACAAGACTTATGCATATGTTGTTCTCTTTATTGTATGACTGCGATGGAAGCTAACTAGTTGTCTATTGGTTTCTCTGTCTACGGGTTTGGCTGGCCTTGTTGCCTGGCCAATGGGTGAAAAAAAAAGATAATACAATGACGTTTCCGGTTCGGACGTCAAAATCGTCAAAACAGTATACTTCCCGCCCGGTTTTTTAAACCTAAGGAGGTTGAATTACGCTTACTTTCCACCTGGTTTATTAAGGCAAAGGAGGTTGAATTACACTTACTGGCGTTAAATATTTTATAAGAAAGCATAATTATTCAGCCTCCTTGCGTTAAACAGAATAATACTTAATACAAAATGGTACGTCAATATAAAACGTATAAAACCTATAAACAAAACATATTAGCAAAGAGAATAAAGAGAATACAATGCATTATAGTTTATGAAGGAAGTAAGTAAGGAATTGATGTTAGCTTATGGTTGTTATTTAGGATTTGTTGCGAAATATTTGTTGTAATATTAGAAGACTGTTTCATATGTTCAAACATATGTTTTGTAATCTTGCTAGGCAGTAACAGCTTCATAATAATGATTATTCAAAAGGCTAGTCTGTTAAACTATAATATCTTTAAACATTATATTTATCACGCATAGGTAAGTACTTAATTGCCTACCTAGTTATGCAGATAAAATGATTAAAATCTCTAAGACTTGTTTCAAAAGTCGTTAAAAGTAACATAATCCACAAAACTTTGAAGCCTGATAACAATTATTCCTGGCCTCCCCAATAAAAAAATCTTAGACTAACAATCTCAGGAAATGATACTGAATTACTAGCGATATTTTTGGCCTAAAGACGCCGTAAATTTTAGTGACATAAAATCATGTGTGCGAGTTCGCCATTTTTCTTTTAAATTTAGAGGCAGTCAAGAGCCCGTTAAAATATGCAACGTACTAGCAGCTTGTGTGCCGCTTGCGTCCATATTCCACAACTTGTCTCCAGATATTAAACCAATCTCTATAAAATCAAGACGACTCAACACGTCTGATGAAGGTTTTATTAAAGAGAAAGTAGCAAAGCTTCTCAAAGATGGAGTTATAGACCTAGTATATCTCCGTGGAGAGCTCAGGTCCTAGTTGCTGGAGGAGAAGGATAACATAGTAAACGGATGGCCATATATTATTCATTATCGATTAGCAAATTTACTCAACTGGATGCATACCCTTTGCCAAATATCGAATCGATTGTATCAAAAGTGGCAAAACATCCATATTTCAGCCAAATCGATCTCAAAAGCGCATTCCACCAAGTTTTAATCTTTGCGAGCGAAAATATATACACACCTTTAGAAGCTTGCGATAATTTATATCAATTTTTCATGAATACCATTTGGTGTTACTAACGGAGTCGCTGTTTTTCAGAGAACTTTAAAATATATCATTTCTATAGAGATTTTAATCGGGACCTATGCTTATTTCGATGAAATCACCGTAAATGGCAAAAATCAAAAAGACTATGATAAAAACGTAGAAAAGTTCTTGCTTGCCGTACAAAAATAGAAACAGACATTAAACAAAAATAAATGTGTTCAGACAACAATCCATAGTCTTTTAGGATACACAATTGAAAATAACACAATAAGACGAGATGATGAAAACAGCTTAAGACTATTAATGAAACTGCCTTTACTGACTGACATGCCTTCTTTGAAAAGAGCATTAGGAATGTTTGCACACTATCCCAAATGGCTAAACGTTTTTTCAGAAAATATCCATCAATTATCACGACATATCCTATGCAAAATGGCGCCATCGCGTGCTTTGAAACTCTAAAGTCAGATATTGCAAAACCAGTCCTAACATTATTTCTAGAAGATGTCATATTCGCTGTGGAAACAGATGATTCAGATCATGCTCTATCTGCAACACTATCACAAAATGGAAGACCTGTGGCCTTCTTTTCATGGTCATTGACGATCTTGAGATATCCCTCCATAGAAAAAGAGGCCGCTGCGATAGTAGAAGCGTTATGAAAATGACGCCATTTTCGCTCGGAAGATACTTCATTCTCATCACTGATCAACAATCGGTGTCATTTATATTCAGTCAATATCATACAAGCAAATTAAGAAAACGAGCAAATTGAAAGATGACGTCTTGAACTCTCTTGCTATATATACGATGTTGTATACAGACTTGGTCATGCGAATACGGTCGCGGACACTTTTTCTCGCATTTGTGCTCGTTCTTATACTAATAGACTGCATGAATTGCATAAAACAGTAGGATATCCAGGAATAGTTAGAATGACTCACTGGATTCGAATGAAAAATCTTCCACATACAACGAACGACTAAAAAAAATGAAACAAAGTTGCAGAATATGCGCTGTAATCAAACCTTGTTTTGCAAAAACAAAAGGAAACGTAATAAAAATATTAAACTCTCTTGAAAGATTGAACATTCATTTCAAAGGCTCTTTACCATCTAATTCACAGAACAAATACATGTTGACCGTCTTAGATGAACTCTCAAGATTTCCTTTCGTATTTCCTTGCAAAGAAATCTTTATAGTGCACTGTAAAGCACTTAACAGAAATTTTCATGTTGTTTGGTACCCCACAATATATTCATTCGAACAGAGGAACATCGATAAAAATTAAGTACGAAATGTTCTTGTTCCATTAGGCGTGGAAAATGCGTAATGTTCTTGTTCCATTAGAATTAGCGTGCAGTAGAACAACGCCTTATAACGCCCCAGTGTAATGGGCAAGTGAAACGACTAAATGGAATTTTGTCAAAGACGATACAACTGATTTTACGATCCAAGAACATGCTGATTACTAAGTCTGAACGAGCTCTACCGGTGGCATTACATTTCACCCGGTCTTTATTGTGCACCAGTACGAATGCTACACCACATGAATGGAAGTTTAATCATTCGCGGCGTTACCCAACTGCAGAATCTGTACCTTCTAGGTTTTTACTCCAGGGCACAGACATTAGTACAGACTAATAAAAAAACATATTACCCTCACATAAGGCTCTAAAACGAAAGAGAAACTACCGTATCCAATCGACACTTGGCACCTTTACCAGATGAAGACCATTTCGAAGATGCGACTGACGGTGAGCCAGCAGCGGAGGAGCGCGCTGGTGAACTTATCGAACCTGCCCTGCGAGCATGGATCTTATCGATCGATAAAATTCGATAAATTTATCGATCGGTAAACAGTTATTTTTTATCAATTTTATCAAAATGCGGTAGCATGGATCTAGCCTCTCGGTAAATTTTATTGATTCGATAACACGTCGTGAGTTTATCGATTTAAAAAATGGCAACTCGTGGACTATACCATATATCAGATAGACGACTAATAGTCAAAAAAATATTTTTTGACACAATTTGGCATATTATTTTGTTACGGAGAAACTTCCGTCATTTGGAATTCTACCTAACTACCATAAAGTAGTATATTCCTTGAACCTAACCTAAAGTATAACTAGCCATAAATCGTTGCACAATTGATTGAGACACCTCCCTGATATGTCTGACAGTGCGCTGTTTTAGTGCTATATTATATTCCTGGCCGATGCATCGTTGGTGCAACTGCCCTCGGTGGAAAAGCATACGGCTGATAGAACCTACAACAATGATTATACAGGTAGTTTTTTAGACTGAGTACCTACTAGGTACCATAATAATTAGAGCATTAGACGCAATCACAACAAAAGATAATTTCTGGAAATTGGAAAAACGTAACTAAGTATTTTGGTATTATTATGTAAAGTAGATACTACAACATGCGCAGGCAGTCTATTAGATCGACTCCTTCTCAAACGCCCTCAACATCTTGAATGAGGGCGAGGGCAATTTCCTTATAAATTCTAAAACTAATCTTAAAATGCTGTTCTTCCAGATCGAAAGGATTATTCGCATCCCTGAAACTTGCCTCACGATGTTCTGACACCTCCACGTTTTGGCTTATAATCTGAAAAAGAAATTACAAAAAAAAAATGTCGTGTAACTTTGGAAAGTCGATTAAATTCGATAAATTCGGTGGAATTACCGACATTATATCTTCAACAATTGTCAAAAATAAGATTCGTGCTTCCTTTTGTCGATATAAATCTGTTTATTAAATATGATTTATAGAATTTATGTCGTTGTCGATAAAGTACGTTCCGTGCTACCGAAATCGTATTATCGAATATTAACGTCAAACTTAATTTAAAAAAAAAACGTAAATTTATCGATCGATAAGATCCATGCTCGCACTGCTGCGCCCGTAACTCGAGATGATATTATGAAGGTAGAATATGGATCGACGCGGAGCTGGATCGGGTGCTAGATCCAGCTCCGTGTCAATCGTCAAGTGAAAAGCGGACCCTCGTATACTTGGGACACTATGTCATAGATAGCTTATAGGAGAGGGTGAATGTAGTGTTAACTATTAGATAGCTTATAGGAGAGGGTGAATGTAGTGTTAACTATTTTCTACTACACTAGACTATATTGTTTATATTTTGACAATGTCAATTATTGACTGTGTAAATAATGTCCAGTTCAAGCTGAATAGAGCTACAATTCAAATTTAATCATTCTTTACTAGGCAACACGTAGAAAGAGAATACAGTACATACTCATGTCTAGGAGGCAACATAACTAAAACTACCGAAAAAACCGTCTAAGCTGCTGTCATGCCTGCAAAATGGTGTCAAGTGCTGGAAGATAGCCAATTTGTGCGGCAAAAAAGTACGGATATGGAAATAGCATGAATGATTGCGGCGCGAATTCTATAATCTCGGTTTATTTATAATTATCATTTTAGCCGAAAATTGAGATAACAAGTTATAACATTTAATCTACTTATTGTAATTAGTTTTAAAAGTTATAAAATAACAAGAGAAGTTTGTTTGAAACTCTTGAAAGTTGAAAACTAAACACTTTACGATGGATAATTCGATGAAGAAAACTAGAAATTTAAAAATTCCATTTTACTGACTAGACATATTATTTTTTTATTACTTTAAGCATGACTACCACATTGAATTCAAATTTTTTAACAGTATGGGCATTTATTATGTAGTAAAACTCACAATAAAAGCATGATATCCAAATCATGAATAAACACAATCGATGAATCTTTTGAGATTTCTTGAAAATGAGATGATCTCAGTTGCGCGAGAATTGGGTCCCTGGTCGCGACACAGACGGGTGGCCGACGGCGCCGGACCGGGACGGTCGATACGGTTACCGATCGCAGCATCATCAGGTTACCTAGTTCCAATTTATTTTTTTCCTTCTATAGCAATTTTGTCAAAGAAATTTCATCGCAAATACTTCGTGATAAGGGTGAGGTGTGAGGTTTTTAATAGTTAAACAAAGGCTGTTTATAGAGTGCTAATAGACGCGCTAGAACTATTATGCCTATATCGGTCAATGATCAGTTGACAAGGTATTTATCGTAAGAACTCTCTTTACATTTTTACGCCTGGTTTTTTTTGTAGGTATTTTTTGGGTTACAACTTTGTAGTGTCTATTCTAGCCTAGGTATTTCATTCTCACTGTTTCAACTCAGTTATTTAAAAATACTGAATGATTTTGCATTTGGCTACTAATATTTCAGTGTTGTTTGTACTTACTTTAATAAATATAACATGCTATAATCAACTACTGTCATATCAATTATCATTGTCACATTTGTACATTTGTCCTTTAATTTTTGATGTGCTTGCATTTGATCGTTTCTTCACCATATTTACAACATTTCCTTGACCTCTTCGAGGAATTCCAAATGAAACATGATAAAGATTTCACCTTAACAAATTTAAAGTTTTATTTTAAGTCTAATAGTTTGAGTAGGAAGTACCTACATATCCCTACAGCATCAGGATTTGATCTTGAATGTTGAAAATATCATAATGTTATATTACCATGGGGAATGAATTTGTGTGCGATGTTTTATAATAATCGGTTCAGTAGAAGTACCTACCTAATCAAAGAATATCTGTCTCCAGAATTGATAATTCAGGAAGTCACGACGCATTCGACTTCTGCATAGAAACCTTTTTTTTGACATTATAATCCACGTATTTTTGTATACATTATTTAATGTTAAAGTCGTGACTACAAAAGCCACAACAGAGTAACAGTACTCATGACATTTCATGATATTATTCGTGTAAACCCCAAGAGAAAGGTGATATGCATAGACCTTCGACTTTTGGCTAACATATCTAACACATAGATAACTAAGTCACGAATTTGAAAGATATATCCACATTTTAGCAGAAACGTCTCCACCTTAGCACTATATCGTTTTATTTGCTTTGGTATTTGTTTGATCAATGATGGGAAAGATTGAGAGATGACTTTGACATGGTACTCAAATACCAAGGGCTGTGTTCTAGATGCATTTATAAAAGCGATGTCGATATAAAGTGAAATTGTTTGATAAATTGTGCTATCATAGCATGGTCATGGGCCACCCGCGTAGTGGACATAGGACCCATTTGTCATTTGAGATCTGAAGCAATTATTGTAAGCCGTAGGGGCATTCAGACGCACCACTTTCGAACTAGAATAAAGTGGACTTGACGTTTGTGAATTTATCTGAAAAACAACAGAGCTCTCTTTAAATTATATCTATAGTGACGCATGTGGAAAATCATATTTTTATTCATGAGAATAAACATTTTGTCCGTATATTTTTTCCTGGAATATAAATGAATTAAAGAAACATAATTATCGTTAATGATTCATAGGATGCGTGATACTTCCGGCACAGAATAAATAAATTCCGGTAGGCTGTTGATGTTGTAAGATGGCATGCGTCCGCGTACATGATGTTCAATGTACAATACACTTTGTCTACATTTACTTCTGAGTTGTAAGTTTTCTAAAATAAATAATTTATAATTCAAAATCCTACCCAAAAATTACAAACATTATTATAATAAAATAATCCATTCAATGGAAAACATATTGAAAGCAATTTAAATATTGATTTTGTAATATTAGGCCCAGTTTGATTTCCTTTTCTAATTATAACATGATCAATAAAAGATTGAAAGTATTATTTAAATGAATTTTGTCTTAAAAGGTATGTAAAAGATATTTTCAAGAGAAAGTACCTATCTAAGTAAACATCTACGTTCCTTTCGTTCACCCGATCAAGCTGATTTTCAGTGCCTTGGTTCACAGTAAGATAGAAGCCAGTGCGTGTGTGTAGCAGCACCCACATGAGAGAAAATATGTGCTTTTATTAAAACAAGGTTTTTCTGAGGTTCTTATACCAGCGCATAATATGTCTATTGTACACAGATGTAACGAACGAAATTTGTACTAGACTGCTTAGGGTATAATATAACTTTTTGAAGGTTAGAAGATTGCGTGACCAATTTGCGATGATGTGCAAGATTCTCCAAGGAAGGGTTGATGCGCTACTACTCAAAATGTTTAGTCATGTAAATAATTTGTTCCCAATAATTACCATCGGAGGTGAAAGCATAGAATAAAAAACGTTCAAGATCGCCTATACCGCGGATCCTTACTGCGCTCTTCGCCCTCCTGGAAGGTCAAGTAAATCCGAAATGTGATAATGGCAGGTGCTCTTAGCGGAATGTTTGGAGTAGGTGAATGATGAATAGATGAATGCACGATTGTCTATTATTTGATATATCTAATGTTTTTTTTGTTAAGTATAAATATTTTAGGTATTTTATTTGTAAATAGTAGGTGTAATTTTTATAATCATTGTATTGCTGACCAATTGTATTTTTATTAATATGCTCATGACATTTCTTTTGACTACGGTATAATGTATTGGAATAATTTTATTATAGACATTTAATATTATTTTATGACGCCAGTAAGTAGAGACGTAAAAAAAACGCCTTTGCCTTGCAAAAGGTGGTGGCGTCTAGGTGGCAAAAGCCGCCATCTTGGATTAAAGGTGTCAAAAATTGGTTTAATTAAAATAATTCACCAACGGTTCATTATCACAGTACAGGGTAATATAAGGCTGATAGCTAGTTTGTTACAGCGCAGCGTCGAAAACATTTTACCAAAAAACCCCCATACTAGGCATTTTCCTCACATTATTTCTGGCAGTGGCAGCACTTTGGGAATAATTTTGAGGAAAATACCTAGTATAGGGTTTTTTTGGTAAAATCTTTTCGCCGCTGTGACTAATTAGGTATCGGACTCGCAATTTTTTTTAATACAAAAATGAAAATAATGTTACCCTCTTTAACTTTGCATTTGACATTTTTGACGTAAAATGAACGGTTAGTGATTTATTTTGATTAAACCAAATGTTCACACCTTTAATCCAAGATAGTGGCTTGCGCTCCTCTCCCCTCTCCCCCATGGTTGTAAACTTGGATTTTTCATCAGAGTCTAGACCTCAACAACACATGTGAAAATTATTACTACACCACCTTTTGCAAGGCAAATTTCTCTACTTTCTGGGCTATTATGTGCCATTTTAATTTTAAATATATTTTTTTGTGCTGGCATTTAATGTGATGAATTTGATGTAATAGGGTTTTCCGCATTGATGTTTAATATGTTACTATGACTCAATGGTTTTTCGTTTCAATTGAATAAATACATATTCATAGATATACATATTTATAGATTTACTATACATAGAAACCATTGAATTGGTAAACGTATTACAAAACCTTAACCGTCACTAATTGTAGGTACGTATTATCAAATTTAATAAGCAAATGCTCAATTTTTTCTATTATTGAACTTATCTCGCAACATGTTCAATATAATTATTACAACAATCAAATGTATCACTTCAGCCAGAGGATATAATAAGTTTTTTGGATAGAAAAAAGTTCACCGTCATGTTATGTAAGGCATCATCTATCTGCGAATCAGTCACCAATGCTGCGTTAGATTGCACTGAAATTACAGATACAAATAGTAATGAAGCAGTGTATGAATTGTTAATAGTTACCATCGTTTCTTATTAAGTTTCTGGCGTCGAGCCACCGTCTAGTCGCGGTCTAGTCGACCAAGTCAACGTAGCTACTATTATTTAATCTGTAACGGCAGGCCCACTTTCTCAGACAAAATCACGTCATGTATTTTTTATAGCCGTAGCCGTATAACTGGACAAAACGTTATTACGTGGCACGGCCACTTAATCATAATTATTCTTTGGGTTAATTATGTTCTTGAGAGATTGCTCTCATTTCTTTGCTTAGGTGTGGTCTACTAAGTGCTGAATTTAAAGTTATAGATACATTTAGATAGGATAAGCAACGCCCATAAATCAGGTTGAATTAGTGGATTCTTTAGTAGGTAATTACGCGAGTAAAATAAAATAAAAATAAATATGTATAATAACTTATTTAGTCCAAAGAGATGTTGGAACTGAGTTTGTTGCAAATGGAGTGGTATTTATTAAGTAGGTATGTACAAAATTATGATGTAACGCCGATGTATGTACGTTTTAGTTTAATTATTTAGTATGTTATCATAAATTTGATTACTAACTTAGAGTATACATACCTAATTATACATAAAGAGTACCTACTAAAGTAAAGATAATCATATTCATATGTATATATGAACCAATTCCATGAAGGATCTTTATCTTAGCCTACAAATAACCCTGATGTATATTGTTCAAGATCCTTTAGAAAAAAAAGTGGTTCTGCAATCACGCAATATTCCAATCATAAGAATAAAGCAAGAAAAAAACACTTTTTGCAATGTTTGGAGGTGGATTAGATTGTTTAGATCATTTTATTTAAATTGTTTTGAACATTAGCTTTGGCCCCAAATCAATTATTACTAACATAGAAAACTAAATGATAGTCATCTCAGAAATTCACCTACTTCCGAGTACATCGATCTAAGAGCCATTGGAGACGGTGGTGGCAGATCATTTTTGACTGCGAGGTAGAGGTTCTACTCAGAGTCGAAGGGATGTCGTTTATTTTTTTGTATGTTCAGTTATAATTATCTTCGGGATTTCATAACCAATCTATGTATATATTTTTTGGTAGAGATACCTCTTTCAGTGTAGTCCTATATTAATTTCAGATAATAATCAAATTCATTAAATAGTAGATTGTACATCAAGTGCATAAAACCAGTTATTTTATTAGTTTAGCCTCCCGAGTCGTAGGTCAAAGTAATTGAAGTCGAGGATAAAATGCCACGTTTATAAAACAAGGCATTTTTATAAAACAAGGCATTTTATCCTACTACCTGCTTTTCACTTCGATTCGAGGACATTAAACAGTGATATTATAAATATTTCCTTATTTCACGCTTATCCAATGCATGAAATTGTAATACGTTTTAAAATACACTGGCCTTCAAAATTTAGTACCTACCATACTTTTAATGTCTGTCTGTTTGCGCATCACCTTAAAACTACTGGACCGATTATAAAAAATAAAAACGAAGTTTGATGTTGAATAAAACTGTTGGACTGATTGCGATGCGATTTCCATTGCTGGATAGCTTTGGTTTTGACTTAAAAACTGGTGTACTTGGTATCTCAATCTGTTGAGTGGGAGAGTCAAGCAATTTAATAAAAAAACTATTAATTATAAAAATGTGGTACTGAATTTTGCAGGCTATTGGCAGCAATTCGGTAATTTTACTCCGTAAACTAAACTAGACAAAATTTCTTCAAATGTAATTTAAACCTTGTCAACTTCGTAAGAAGGTTTTTTACCCCTGGCATCTATTCTTAAGTTACGTCAATTTAAACTGCACCGCTTAAAATAACGTAATTAAAACAGGTTTTTAAAACGTTGTCTAACAGCGTTTGTATAAATTCGGACACGTTCTGAGACAGCGTTTGGACAAATCGGGACTCTCGCCGCTTACAAACAAAGTTGATTTTACGCTGACAGGCTTTAGTGATAGGTTAGTGAGTGAGGTTTAGATGCCAGGGGCAAAAATACCTTGTTACGAAGCCAACAAGGTTAAAATTACATTTGAAGAAATTAAGTTTAGTATAAGGTATGTTCAAATCGCTACCAGTGTATATTTGTCTAGATATTGGCGGCAATACCTGCCCAACAACTTTTTTGCGTTTCTTTCCATTAATTTGTAAGGAGTAGTTAATTATCATCCATCATATCATGTTCACTCCATGTCTTTTTTTAACTTTTATTAATAATGCAAATTTATATAACCGAACGACTTTCTACATGATACGAGTACATTAGGCTCGGGTCGGATACCATAGAGAAGTAAACATTTTTATGTACTAGACTAGAGCATAAAAATCAATTTTAGTCAGCTTACACCTAGCTTAAACAAGAACTTTACGGGGATGTGAAGGGGAAATTCGTTTTTTTATTTATGGTGTGGCGTGTAAGATTGTGAAACAGTTGTGGTACCACAAAATAAAAGCTTAAGAAAAAAAATACATGTATTGGAAAAAAACCACTCATCTCCAAAAAATAGTAAGTTTTCAACGAGTAAAACTAATAGATCTACAATAATAATTGACGTAAATGCGAGTTGTATTATTATATCCAATAACGCAAGTCGAACGCGCTGTAAAAAAGACGCTGTGTGTGTGTCTAATCTAATCTAGATCTAATCTATGAAACTAGATGAGACTGCCAATGTTCCAAACTAGTTTTTATTCGGGTAACTATTCTAATACTGTTAAACATTCTCAGGACTTAGAAATCGGGTCAGGTTATTTACTTCGTAACAGTAATTAGCATTTATGTTAGAAACGCAATTTCCCTTTGCGCCTCCAGCTAGAGGCGTTTTATGTTCATAGGCGAAACTCGGTCGACTTGACTTTGACCCACCTTACTCTATTATTTTGCATTCATTACAGATTCTTAATGAGTTATATGTGGAAAAAACTTGACCTGGATTATCTTTGCAAAAGTAAAGCATGCTAAGTTACTGTTTTAATAAGCCAAGTAGTAATTAACTATGTTATAGAGAGATTCAAAGTTCATTATAATCCTATGTGTTCTCGCCAGCAAGACATTAAATAAATGTTATCTATCATTAATGAATAATTTAACAACTCTTTTTTTACCCTCTGAACACGTGGTCCGACAGCTTAGTCCGCTCGATTGGACGACGTGAACTTTCTCCCGCTAGTCCGATTCATCGTGCGACAAGGATTCTTGAACTCTCATGGTTCGACTCAGGTCCGCTCGATCGGACGACGTGAAGTTTTTTCCTGTTGGTCCGATTCATCGGACGACAAAGAATCCTGAATTCTCCTAAAACACGGGTGCATATGAATATATGGAAAACATTTATAATATAATGACAAGAAAATAAATAAAAACAAAAATAAATAACAACAGAAAGATTAAAAAATAACAGTCTTTGGCTTTTCATTAGAAAGGAAATACTTAAAGATATAAAAAATATATAGATAAGCTTGGAGAGCTTTTTCTGAATCTTCCTGTCTTCATAATAATATTTGGTTTTACCTTCGGGCATCCAAAACAAACGTAACAAGCTCACATCTGCATGCATTTTAAGTGGTTGTATAAATCATACTACTACTGCTGGTACATTTTAACGGTCACTTTTAGGAACTTCAATATTTATAAAAAAATACTCAAAACCTAAATATATTTTTGCATTGAGCTACTAATATTAGCATTTATAAAGAAATCTCGAATTTGTACGTTTTTTTGGCAGTAGGTATTATATATTCGACACTCCCTTATTACGTTTTTAGGTTTAAAATAAATGATTACAAAAATAAAATGCTTTCAATAAAATCCTATTTCAAATTGGCGGACCAACAGGAAATAAAAATGCACGTCGTTCAATAGATCAGATGACTTGTTCCCAAAAAAAAGATGGCTCTTGGCGAGATTGTCTAATTGGACCAATAGGAAAAAAAAAATAACACCGACTAATCGACAGGACGTCTAGCCCAAAAAAATAAATATGGTCCGATTAGAAAAAGTTCACGTCGTCCGATCGAGCGCACTAAGCTGTCGACAACGTGTTCTGACATTGACTTTCCCTACTAACAATTTTAGTACAAATTTCGAAATTTCGATTCGGAGTTGTTTAATGAACAATATCGAGCTGGTTATAATCAGCAGTTTTTTTATTAACCGACTTAAAAAAAGTAGGTTCTCAAGTTGATGTGTGTACATGATTGTTGGTTATTGGTCACGATCACGTGACCGGGTGTTAGGACATGCTGTGCACTATCAAATAACCCAGTAATGCTTTAGGCAAAAGTCAACAATTTTCAAGATGTTATTTATTTCATAATTTTTTATAAATTGACGGATAGGCAAACATAAAAAAAATGCAAGATATTAATCTTTTTTACAGTTTTTAGGTTGATAAAACAGCAACAAAGAATTGTGTATGATAAAATAAGAATAATCTGCAAACGTTTTTGAATCAGGGGTCTAAAATAGACCAAGTTTTATCATTTGTGTGAATTTTTTCAACAAAAAAGCTGATTTGATTCAAAAAAACACATAGTGATTTAACCTGCAGATTATTTAAAAAACAACTTGGTAAATATGTTCACCTATCCCAACACGGTATAATTTTTTGGTAGTATAAAGTAACAAACTATGCGACATTAAACAAAATGTCGCAGAGTATTAAAAATGCCTCATAGTTGTTTGTTTGATTAAATCATACAGTTACCCAGGTATTCATCATAGCCATAATTCACAATTAGCCAGAGGTTTTCAAATGAATTTTAGTTTTGAGATGTATTTTCAGAATAGCTTTTTTATGAATAGGGGCACATGAAATGCATCGTCTACAGTGAATATACTGTGCCGAATATTGAGGAGTTTCGAGCTCAACAAATGAAATAAGAAACTCGTTGTCTAGTAGCGTAGTAAAAAGCCACTTAAGATAGAGACTCCTTATCCAAAATATAGGCTCGCGTTATGAAAATCATTTATAATAATGTAAGTAACAAGTTAAACATAATTAATAATCAACAAAAAGTACCTTTTGATTTAAACCATTGTTAAGTATAACATAAAAAATGCTATTCAGAAAATACCTCTCAAAACTATAATTCTTCATAAAAACTCTGGCTAATAGTTAATTATATCTATCATGAACACCTAGTCACCTGTATTTATTGTTTTACTAGCTGTACCCGAGGCTTCGCACGCGTGGCCATTTTTCTAGGTTAATAGAACTTTACTACTATTCCAAGACCTAAAATACCAATACACCAACATTTAACAGACAGACAAAAATGAAAAAAAAAACAGTTTTGGCTTCAGTATGGAATACAGAACAGCCTCCAAAAATAATTTACGAATTACCTTCAATGTACAGAATTGGACCTGTTACAGTTTTATTATAAGTACTAGCTGTGCCCGCGGCTTTGCCTGCGTGGTCATTTCATTTAAAAGTAGCCCACACTTGTTATTCCAGGACCAAAAGTACCACATTTCTTCAAAATTCGTTCTGCTGTCAAATAGTTTTTATCGCTTGCTCGGCATCTAATCATCGGAATAATCGGAAGCGCTTACTGCCTTGCGTTTTTATAGCTAAGAACCATCTCGTTTACCAGAGCTTTGAAACATAAAAAAACCGCAGCTAAATCGGTCTTTTCTCAACTACCCCCCCTCCCTTTCCTCAACTACCCCCCCTCCCTTTCCTCAACTACCCCCCCCCCCTTTCTCAACTACTTTTTCTTTTTTCTTTTTTTCCCTTTTCTTTTCTACTTTTCTTTTCCACCTCCATATAGCTAAGAACCATCTCGATCACATCAAAAATGAAACATAAAAAAACGGCATCAAAAACGGTCCATTCGTTCGGGAGCTACGATCCTCACCCTCCCCCCCATTATAGCTAAGAAACATATTGCTTACCTCAGCTTTGAAACATAAAAAACCATTGGTTCATTCGTTTGAAGGATACGATTTCCACCCCCCTTTTTCAACTACCTCTCATCCCCATAGCTATCTAAGAACCATGATGAACCAACTCGATCACATCAGTTTTCAAACATAAAAAACTGCATCAACATCGGTCCATTCGTTTGGGACCTACAAACCTCACCCCCATTCCCTCCTCCCCCCTACCCGCATTATAGCTAAGACAAATCTTGTTTACGTCAGCTTTGAAACATAAAAAAACGCAGCTAAATTGGTCCATTCGTTTGAATAATACGATTCTCACCCCTTTTTTTCTAAAAGCTCCCCCCTTTTCTCTCTGATCTGGAGATGGTTCACATTAGCGTTCAACAAAAAAAACGCATCAAATCGGTCCATTCGTTTGGGAGGTACGATGCCACAGACAAACACACACAAACACACCCTCATACACACACACACAAACACACACACACACATACACACACACACACACACACACACAAAAGTGATACACACCGTAAACTTATAACAAAGAGACAAAGAGTAACCCCCGAAAAACAAAAAAAATATGGGGTTAAAAATGTAAAACAGTAAGCAGTTTGGTTACCAAAAAAAACAGCCGCAAGAGGGCGCTTTATTATGAGGGATTGTAAATTATAAATGATAATTTAATTCTTTTTTTTACATGCACTTTAGGTAAAACTAACAAATTTACAAAATAAATTGACAGAATTCTTTTCCGTTTTTGTGTTTTTTCTAAATTATCCGAATTGGAATAATGTGACCTATTTTGTTGTAACGATTGTAACGGTTTACTTCAGGAAATGACAGGAGCCTTAAAAATAACACATAAAATATGTATAAATATAAAAATATGGAGCAAAACATTTAAAGAGCGCGTGATTGCGATCCACGCACGTCTGGGTCGGAAGGCTAACATGCTCCCACAGTACAGATCGTGGCTAGAAGGTCAAAATTATGATACCATTTTAATGTTTAATGTATATTACTTTTTTTTTAAACATTAAAATGGAACTCGACTTCGACTTTGAATATCTATCCCGCAGGAACCCTATATTTATTGGGGATTAAAAGAATCCGTAATTTTAATACATAATATGAGCTTTGACTGTGCCAAGTTACATCAAAATCCGTACAGTAGCTTCAGTGTAATATGTGTTCTTTTAAATAACTTTCAACCCCTATCCTGCGGGTACTCATGTTTTTTCGGGATAAAATGTTAGGTATTCTAAATGTTAATCCATAACATAAGCTATGATTGTGACAAGTTGCATCAAAATCCGTCAGGTAGTTTCAGCATGATGCGTGTTCAAAGAGACAGACAGACAGACAAAAAAAACCTTATTGCACTCTATATCGATTTTGAAGTTTATCTCAATCATAATTTTCAAAAAATATTAAATGTACAGATTTAGCCCATTTACAGTTTTATTATAGTACTAGCTGTACCCGCAGCTTCGCACGCGTGTTCGTTTCTTTAGGTTCAAAGTACCATAATCCAGGACCAATATACCAACATTTGAACAAAATTTCTTCAGCCGTCAAAAATACTTTATCAATTGTTCGGCTTCTAACTCACCAGATTGAGATACCAATTATCCCCTAAGCTATCTAACAATGAAAACCGCACTGCAACCGGTCCAGTAGTTTTTATGTGATGCGTGAACAAACAAACATACAGACAAACAGAAATAATGAAAGGACTAACAAAAAAATATTGTTCTATACCTTTTTTTAAGCACCCAAGATCATTTTTTTCATTTGAATTCATGTAGTAGTTTGGGTGCGATGCGCGGTCAAGATGCGGACAAACAGACAGACAAAATTAAAAAGTAATACAGTTTGGCTCCAGTATTGAATATTGAGAACCATCCAAAAAATATTTTTATTACTTAAATATTAACATAACTTTGGACCCATATCCCGCAGAAACCTATTACTTTTTCGAGATAAAACGTGTCCTCAATTTTAACCCATCATATAACTTAAGAAGACATTGCCAAGTTGCATTAAAACCCGTCCATTACTTTCAGCGTGGTACGTGTTCTTTTAAATAAGTTTCAACCCATAATTTTTTCGATATGTAACTCAAATCATACCAAGTTTCTTTTGATTTCATCCAGTAGTTACAGCGCGGCGGCGTGATGCGCGGCTAAGATACAGACTGACAGACATACAGACAAAAATGAAAAAAACATACAGTTTAGGCATCATAATAGAACAAAAAGTAACTTCCAAAAAAAAACACTATATCTTTAATATACAGAATTTGGACCCATGGACCCATATTTATCAGACGGACAGACATATAGACAAACAAAAATTTAAAAAATACAGTGTTGGCTTTAGTATTGTACGGCCTACAAAAAAAACATAATATCTCCAATTTACAGAATTTTGGACATTATCCCGCAGGAACTCTTTATTTTTTCGGGATAAAAAGTAGCCTATGTCCTACCTCGTAGTATGAACTCAAATCATATCAAGTTTCATTTAAATTCATTCAGTCGTTTCGGCGTGATGCCTAGCCAAGATACAAACAGACAGACTCTGTTTGTATCTTGGCTAGGCATCACGATTCTCCGACATGTTGTTTAATGTCGCAGAGTTTGTTACTGTGTCACTAACTATCAAAACAATAATCCGTGTTGGATAGGTGATATATGTTATTGTATTTTAAACTAGCTGTACCCGCGGCTTCGCACGCGTGGTCTTTTCTTTAGGTTCAAGTACCATAATGTGCTATTCAATGACCAATATACCAATATTTAATCAACATTTTTTTAGGCGTCTAATATTTTTTTTTCAATTGCTCAGCTTTAACTCACCAGATTGAGATACCAATTACACCAGTTTTTAAATCAAACCCTAAGCTATCTAACAATGAAAACTGCATTGCAATCGGTCCAATAGTTTTTACGTGATGCGTGAACAAACAAACATACAGACAAACACACAGAGCAATATGTTTTTTTTAATATTCTTGTTCAATACCCTTTTTAAGCACGCAAGAGCATCTTTTTTATTTATCTTCTTTTTACAGCCTTTTTCGTACCTATTCCTTTATTATTATATTTTATTTTTTATTTTTTATTATAAGTATATGACTGTGTCAATGTGCATCAAAAAACCCGTCTAGTAGTTTCAGCGTGATATGTGTTCTTTTTGATAACTTTCAAACCCAATATTGCGGAAACCCTTTAATTTTTCGAGATGAAAAGTATACAATGTCCTACCTCGTAGTATGAACTCAAATCATACCAAGTTTCATTTGAATTCATTCAGTAGTTTCTGTGCGATGCGCGGTCAAGATACGGACAAACAGACAGACAGACAGACAAAAATAGAAAGTAAAACAGTTTTTGCTTCGGTATCGAATATAGAGAACCATCCAAAAAATATTATTTACTATTTAAATATTAACATAACTTTGGACCCATATCCCGCAGAAGCCCTATAATTTTTCGGGACGAAACGTATCCGCAATTTTAACCCATCATATAACTTAAGACGGTGCCAAGTTGTATCAAAACCCATCCATTAGTTTCAGCGTGGTACGTGTTCTTTTAAATAATATTCAACCCCTATCCTGCGAGAACCCATTAATTTTTCGGGATGTAAAGTATCTAATGTCCTACCTCGTGGTATGAACTCAAATTATAAAAAGTTTCATTTGAATTCATCCAGTAGTTCCGGTGGCGTGATACGCGGCCAAGATACAGACAGACAGACATACAGACAGAAATGAAAAAACATACTGTTTAGGCTTCATCATCGAATATAGAGTAACCTCCAAAAAAAATATCACAATATCTTTAATGAACAGAATTTGGACCCATATTCCGCAGGAACCCTTTATTTTTTCGGGCAAAAAGTATCCATAATTTTCACCCATTTTATAAACTATGTCTGTGCCAAGTTGCATCAACATCCGTCCAATAGTTTCAGCGTGCTACGTGTTCTTTTAAATATTTATCCATCCCTAACCTGCAGGAACTCTTTAATTTTTCGGGATAAAAAGTATCCATTGTTCTACCTCGATGTATGAACTCAAATCATACCAAATTTAATTTGAATTCAGTGAGTATTTTCAGCGTGATGCGCTGCCAAGGTAGAGACAGACAGACAGACAGACAAAAGTTACAAAAATACAGTTTTGGCTTCAGTAATGAAAATTAAAAAAATTACACAATATCTTCAATTTACAGAATTTCGGACATCATCCCGCAGGAACTCTTTATTTTTCCGTGATAAATTTGATCCTCAATTTTTACCCTTTATATAAACTATGATTGTGCCAAGTTGCAACAAAATCCGTCCAGTAGTTTCAGTGTGATACGTGTTCTTTTAAATAACTTTCAACGCCTATCCTGCAGGAACTCTTCAATTTTTCGGGATGAAAGTATCCAATGTCCTACCTCAAAGTATGAACTCAAAACATACCAAATTTCATTTGAATTCAGTGAGTATTTTCGACGTGATATGTTACCAAGGTACAGACAGACAGACGGACAGACAGAAAGACAGACAAAAATTTCAATAATACAGTTTTGGTTTAAGTATTGAATATAGAAAAGCCTCCATTTTTTTTTTACAAAATATCTTCAAAGTACAGAATTTGGGACATTATCCCGCAAAAACTGTTTATTTTTTCGGGATAAAAATTATTCTCAATTTTTACCTATTATATAGAATTTGACTGTGCCAAGTTGCAACAAAATCCGTCCATTAGTTTCAGCGTAATGCGTGTTCTTTTAAATAACTTTCAACGCCTATCCTGCGGGATCCCTTTCACTTTTCGGGATTAAAACTATCCTACGTCCTACCTCGTAGTATGAACTCAAATCATACCAAGTTTAATTTAAATTCATTCAGTAGTTTCAGCGTGATGCCTAGCCAAGATACAGACAGACATACAGACAGACAGACAGACAGACAAAAATGAAAAAATGTACCGTTTTGGCTTCAGTATCGAATATAGAGTACCCTCCAAAAGAAAATTTCAAAATATCTTCAATGTACAGAATTGGACCCGTTACAGTTTTATTATAAGTATGTATAGATAATTTGCAGGTTAAGTTACTGTGTGTTTTCTTTTAATAAAATCAGCTTTTTTTGTTGAAGAAACTTACAGAAATCATTGAATTTGCTTAGTTTTAAACCCCTGATTCAAAAACGTTTGCAGATTATTTTTATTTTATTATACACAATTCTTTGTTACTGTTTTTTCAACCTAAAATCAGTAAAAATGTTTGATTTCTTGCAATGGTTTTTTTATTATTAATTTTTATGGATCCGTCAATTTACAAAAAAATAATCAAATAAACAATATCTTGAAAATGGTTGACTTTTGCCTATAGCATTACTGGGTTATTTGATAGTGGGCAGCATGTCCTAACACCCTGCCACGGGATCGTGACCAATAACCAATAATCCTGTTTATGTTATAATGCTGAAAATGCTTAATATTCATATATGTTAGTCTTTATCTGAACAGATACACCAAAGTTCGCGATTGTATGTATGTATATATGTGTGTCTACCTATATCTCGGAAACCACAAGTTTGATTGTAACACTTATTTTTGTAATACTCTACTCTACCAACCAATGAATAATAAAATCGGCATAACTACCTATAATAAGTCCATTGTTATTAAGTTACTTAACAATGTTAATTTTTTCCTGTTAGCACTCCATATGCAATAAAGTTTTAAGCACAGTTTTATAATCCGACTTCAAGGTCGCCCGATAAGTTGTAACAATGCGAAATATAGCGATGTTTATTCATCGTCAGCCTGCATTCGTCTACTGTACCACGAGTACTTAAGATTCGTTCAGCTATCAAATAGTTTTTTATCAGTTGCTCGGCTTCTATTGATCGCATTGAGATGCAGAGTACATCAGATTTTTAATCAAATCCTAAGTTAACCAATATTGAAAACCACGTGTTAATCGGGCCAGTAGTTTTTAAGTGATGCAAAAAGCAATCACCTTGCACGTTCCCTGTCCGTTGAACCACGTATGGCTCGGAAAACCATATGTGGTAAGGTAAAGCACTAACACGTTCCTGAAATGAAATGAAAATGAAATGAAAAATTAATTTATTGCCACTATCATAAATACATAATAATACATTATATGAAAGTACAATAGAAAAAATATAAATATGCTTCCAGCTACAAAACATCGACGACAATAGGGCAATTGGGTATCAGCTTGTGCTGCGTTCACTTTTTTTTTTTTTTTTTCTGAGCCCTATGTATGTCAGGGGAGACATACAACTTCTATAGCAAATAGTGCAATAGTGTCGAAGACGCTTGGCATTATGCTGCATGACCCTTTCAACACTTAGATTTATATGTTTAATTTATATGTTAATTTTACTAATTTTTTTATATAAGTGTTAACTAAACGATTTTTCTTTCTTTTTTTTTTCAAATAATTCCACCAAACGTGCTGGGACTCTATACTATTTTTGCATTGGACGTGCGTTCTTTTGGCGATTGTTGCATGAACAATACCAAGCAAAGAGCAGCATTAGCTATCATATTAATGTCATGTCCAGAGCCAATTTTGTATAGATTCCTTTGAAACTTACTTAGACCAAGTATTCAGCTTCCTACAATTAGAATGCACCCAAGGATGTCTCCATAACTGCGTTCTTTTGGCGATTGCTGCATGAACAGTATCAAGCAAAGAACAGCATTAGATATCATATCAATGTCATGTCCAGAGCCGATTTTGTATAGATTCCTTTGAAATTCACTTAGACCAAGTATTCAGCTTCCTACAATTAGGATGCACCCAAGGACAGTAAGCCACGTATCTGTCCTGCGACAACTGGCGGAACCACTAATTGTGTCCTGGCCGCAAGGTTGCGACGACCGCTAACTACATCAATGCGAAGATTGCCGTTGAAATGCGGGCCCACTGGACTGCTAGCAGAACAGGTTTGGCGATATCTTCTGGGATAATCTTGTGAAACAATAATATTAAAAAAAGGATTTAAACTTCAACAAAAGCTTTCTGGCATATTATTTTACCTAGACGAACAATTTTTGCGGTTTTTTTTTGCGCATAACCGCAAAAATTGTTCGCGTCTGAAGCCAGTCCAGACTGATAAAAAGTTTCAGTCAAACTCTGGTAAGTAAACACTAGAGACGCCATCGAGTTCCTGTTATTTCCTAGTTTTTCGTAGGATGATGTCAACATGTGATGCAATCGATTCCGTACCGTACTTTATAGAAAACGAATCAAATCCTTAAGTCGATTGTTGTAAATAGCTCGAAAATAAACATTCGATTCGAGATTCATATCGAATCGAATCGATTCGGTCCGTTATCGAAGGGTTCTAAACTGATCGTTGACGCGCGCGAGCGTGCCTCGTAACTGGCGCAGTAGTAGGTATCGGTAAAGTGAAGTGCTTAAAGGGCGCTTGTGTGAGCCGCTGAGTTGCAAGGGACGCATGATGGTGTGTATTGTAGCTCACGACATGGAAAACGAGGAACTTCATAATCTAATGAGATTTTAATAATATGAAGAACACAGTTGTTTGAGGGATGTTTCAATATGACTTCCTGGCCAGGGTATGTAGCTAGGAACCTAGCTGCCTGTACCTAGGAATGTGGCTGAATATAGAAAGTTTCTTTGTAATTATACCAACATTGCCAAGTACCTATGTTTCACAAAAGTATGCCTTCCGTTTTATTAAAAGTTAGAAAATATTTCGAGAATTTATCATAATCAACATCTTGATTGCTAATATTTCACATTTCAGCCTTGTAACTGTTCTGCAGCCAGTACTCTCGAAGCCCAGTTTATCTCGTATGAAGATTGATTGCCGCCACCCTGGGCCTGTGTTGTCAACACAACAGTCTAAGGTGACGGTGCACTGCTCCCCAGGACGTCCTTATTCAGTGGCAGGAACGTGGTCACGTTTTATTGCTTTACGATTCACTTCTATTTTTCTGGTAACAGTTAATCAGCTTAGCTTACTTTTCTGTAAAAAAAACTCGAATAGAAATAGTCATTTCACCTCACAAGCTCGGAAATATTGTGTTTGTCATTCGAAATCTGAGTGCAAAAGTGCATTTTACCCGCTAGCGTGGAAAGAGTTTTTCAAATTCGAACCTGTCTATTCATTAATTTTCTATACCGCCAATCCACTGAAAATATATTAATACTTGTTTATATTTGATTCGACTCTACTCGACTCTACTCAACTCTACTCGACTCTACTCGACTCTACTAGACTCTATTCGACTCTATTCGACTCTAGTCGACTCTACTCGACTCTATTTGACTCTTCGACTTTATTCGCCTCTATTTGACTATTTTCAATTCTACTCGACTATTTTCGATTCTTTTCTTCGATTCTTTTTGATTCTACTCGACTATATTTGACTCTGTTCAACTCTACTTGACTTCACTCGACTCTACTTGACTCTTCTCAACTCTATTCGACTCTAATCGACTCTACTCGACTCTATTCGTCTCTACTCGACTCTATTCGTCGCTTTTCGACTCTATTCCACTCTATTCTACTCTATTCAATTTTACTCGACTCTATTCTACTCTTTGACTCTATTTGGCTCTTATAGACTCTTTCCGACTGTACTCGACTCTACTCGACTCTAATTGACTCTACTTGACACTACTCGACTCTATTCGTCTCGTTTTGACTCGATTCTACTCTATTTAACTCTACTCGACTGTACTCGACTCTACTCGACTCTATTCGAGTCTACTCAGCTCTAATCAACTTTTCAGCTCTCTTTTTTTCGCGACAAACAGTAGACCGCGCGGGCGAAGACGCGGGCGGGAAAGCTAGTAGTAAGTGAAACGTTGTCTGTTTGTTTGTTGGGGGCGTTTTCACGCCTAAACGGCTTTTGATGAAAATGTGTACGTAGATAGTGTAGATACCAACACATTAACACACAACAGAGAACAACATAGGGTACTTTTTATCCCGGAAAATTGAAAGTTTCACAAGTTTTCAGAGCTCAACGACGTGCTCAGAGACAAAAAAATACCGCAATTTCTGAATACAACCAATGTGGCTTACCCACAATGACTTATGGTGCCGAAACATGGTCTCTCACCAAGGAACTGTGCACAAGATGCGAGTTATACAACGGGCCATGGAGCGTTCTAGAGCATAAAGTTGACCGACAGAGTTTAAAATACGGAGATCCAAAGAAAAACCAAGGTGGATATAAATAAATAGAGTGACGATGGGCAGGACACTTGGCAAGATGTGGTGATGGCAGGTGGTGTAGGTCTCTCACAGATTGGTGGCCACGTGTGGAAAAGCGTAGCCGTGGAAGACAACTGTAACGATCGGTCAATGACATCAATAAATTTATAGGAAAGACCTGGCAAAGACTGGCTCAAGAAAGAGATGATTGGCTTGAGAGAGAGGAGGCTTATGCCCTGCCCTGGGTGGATTGATTCATGGTGGGCCAATCATGATGATAGGTAGATACTATACATAATAGATATCATAAGATACATTTATCCCGGAAAATGGAAAAATCACACAAGAAATCGGGTAAATTTTGGTAGATTGGTTGTACTCACTTTCACATAAAACGGCTAAACAGATTACGATTACAGAATGCCACTTGCTACTAAACCCCGTTCTCAATAATACTCGTATATTACGTGAAACGTTGTTTGTTAATTTAGGACGCTTTCACGCGATAACGGCTAGACCGAATTTAATGAAATTTTGTACGTAGGATGCTTTTTATCCCGGAAATTGTTCAAGCGTGCAAAACCGCGGGGCGCAGCCAGTAGCATAATAACATTGTAGTACCTATGCTTAGATGCTGAAAGTGGCGTAATAAAATAGGTGATGAAAACTACAAGCATCAAAGCTTCCTAAGGAAACTAAGCAAATACTAAGCTGGAATTAACACTTTTACGACTCCTTAACATAATAAATCAAAGTGATCGGGCACTTTGATTTATTATGTTTAATTAATCAAAAAGGAAGCTTTGGTTTTATTGATGAGTGCTAATGAGTCTGGTAGCTGATTAGTTGGCGCCTTTTTTTGCTAATAAATCGGTAATTTTTCGTGGTATATTCATTTAATATTTTATTTAAGAGAAAGTGCATCTTTAATTAAGTAAGTAGCGGGTAAGAATTTACTGCTTTATATGCTGACGCGGCGAGTGAAACCGTGCGTCCGTGGGGGGAAGGAGGGAGGGGTTGGGGGGGGGGGGGTATTTATATCCTCGTTGATCCTTGACGAGTACTTTAACGATTCTGGAATCGTCGCATCGCAACACGTCTTTTATATTAAAAATTTTATGGTGACTGAACATTCTCATAAATAAATTGGCAAAGTTCAAGGCGGTTTTGATTTGCGTCAAAACGCATATGCTCTCTTAGCTATGTAACGTGATTGAGTGAAAAATGTATCTGAATTCCAATTCAATAGGAGCTTTAAATAAGAAGGGTGTGGCCGCTTTCCAAGCTGTCGTGAACCAACTGAAGGAGAAAAAGCACTAGATAATTTTAATTAAAAAATAAGTTTTATGATATTTCATATCTTCAGAATCGGTTCAGAAATCCCGGAGATAGTGTGAAAATACAGACAAAAAAAGGCTTTTAAGAGTTTTTTTAATGAATATCTCATTTTATGTTATATTTTATGTTTATGACTGCCCAAAAGAAGGAGTGTAATGTTTTTATTAGCATTCATGTACTTGTATGTTTGTATGTTTGTATGTATGTGAATTTCTTTATTCCACCATAACTTTTAAATGCCGGAACAGATTTAGACGTATGGGGTATTTTTTAGAATACCTACATCCCCCGAGTAACAAACGCTCTATTTTTTTTAAACTTTCAATATGGCGCCAATGTGGTGTGTGGTGTGCTCGGCATGAAATCATAAGTATGGCTCAATTTTCAAATTCGAATAAAATATTATTTCTTC
Source organism: Alsophila aescularia (assembly GCA_946251855.1). NCBI lineage: Eukaryota > Metazoa > Arthropoda > Insecta > Lepidoptera > Geometridae > Alsophila > Alsophila aescularia. The sequence continues at coordinate 19,370,076 of OX276377.1, read as the reverse complement.
GTATTTTACAATATGGGTATCAAATTGAAGGCCTTGATAAGCACATTCCAACAGAAATTTATTGGCAAAAGCTCTTTTTTGGCAGGGCTGCCGTGTTTTTTTAGCTTTTAAGCTAGTTATTTTTGTTTTTTTTGTGCCTTTTCACTTTTTAAATATTTTTTTATTTTGTTTTAACATAACAACAACATTAACATTTTAACATTTAACATTTAACAATTTTAACAATATTTTTTTTAACATTTTAACTTTTTACGTTTATAAGTTTTATTTTTATTTTTTCGGGAAGTGCTCGAAATTTGAGTTGCAAGATTTCAGGATAGACAAAATACACAGATACATACATACAAGTAAAGTTAAATAAAAGCTTTTAAAACATGAATTTTATTATTTTTAATGTACCTGGAAGAACCAGAATAGTTTCCTAAATGGGTAACAGAGAAGCGTCCATCATCTATCGTGGTCGTTGTGCCATAAAGTCACAGTCAACGTTCGCGAGACAAATTGCTTGCAAATTCTGCACCTTGAGCTATTTCGCCCACAGCATCCGGCTAGATTGCAATTTATTGTAGTCTGTGTCTGCCACACCGAGATGTTGAATAACAGGAGTGTATTGTTATACCCACAGACTTCGATGCGATGCGACCTAATGGCCATAATTGCACCTGTCGGTGATAGCACTGTGCGTTTTGAGCAGAGGAATTTGACCCATTTTTGATGTCACATTTACAGAAATGTGAAGAGTTAAAAGTAAATTTTCTCATTTTTGTAAACTAAAATTGCGGCTTCAGCTAAACAGATTTTCGATTCATATCCTGGGCGCTTATTCACTACGCCGCATTAAATTCGTTACCAAAAACGTGTGACGTCAGTACGGCAATTGCCGAACGATTCCACGCAGATATCTTAACGCGGCGCGTAACTTGTCTTATTGGCAATAGAGAATAATGGCCCTGGTGAGACAATTTGTCCTAACAACTCTGTTCAAAACAAACAGCCTTAAAAAATATCTAGCTGTGCCCGCGGCTTGCTCGTGTAGTCATTTCATTTAAAAGTAGCCCATACGTGTTATTCCAAGACCAAAAGTACCTATAAATAACAATATACTACATTTCTTCAAAATTCGTTATGCCGTCAAATATATTTTTTATCGATTGCTCGGCATCAAATCATGGGATTAAAAGTAACCCAGTTTTTAAGTCAAACCCTAAGTTATATAACAATTAAAACCGCATCGCAATCAATCCCGTAGTTTTTACGTGATGCGCGAACAAAAATACAGGCAAGCAAACAAACAAACAGACAAACGACTTAAAAAAAAAACTTGTTCGGTAACCTATTTTAAGTATCCTAGACCATTTTTCTTTAATTATCTTATTTGTACAGACTTTTTCGATCTTATTGCATTGATCTTATTTCATACTTAGGTATATTACCTAAGTATAAAATAAAATAGCCTTTATTTCTACTACTAACTGTTACCAATATTACTTACTAAGTTACATAGTTTCTTATAAATTGTTAGCTGTTTTATTTCTGCCTAATTCCCTATCTGTTCTGTAGTAGTCGCCTCAGTGGCGTAGGCCTCCCCTAAATCTGTCCATACGTCCCTTTCACGCGCCTTCCTCATCCAATCAGGTCCAGATCGCTGTGTAAAGATGTCTCTCCATCTCATTTTTCGCATTCCTTGCTTTCTCTTTCCATCCAAAGGAGTCCACTGTTACCTTCTTTATCCACTTTGCATTCTCCAGTCTACAAACGTATCCTGCCCAGTTCCATTTTTGCAACCTTATTCTTTCCTTAACATCTTTTAGTTTCGTTCTTTCCCCTATAATTCTATTGCTTAATTAGTCTGAAATTTTTAAACCAAGGATGCTTCTATCCATCTTCCTTTGACAGATTGCAAGTCTTTCCTCATCTTCCTTTTTCAATGACCATGTCTGGCAGCCGTATGTTAGGCATGGTAATATAGCAATTTTGTATACTTTTTTCTTTATTATATATATTGATTCCTATGTTCTTCATTATTTCTTTTAGTCCCCAGTATTTTTTCCATGCTAGAGCAATTCTTCTCTAAATGTCTTTCACAGTGCAGCTTTCGAAAGATTTCCTGATGACTGGATTTCTAAAGTCGCCACTCTGTCAGTAAAAGCTCTAAAACTTACTGATATTCTTCAAATATTTTTTCACCAAAAACCCAACTCCATTACTTCCCTTGTGTGCAGATATATGGTAAAGAATAAAATCTGAGTATTCTTCGATAGTCTCCTAAGTATAGATACATATTTATAGATAGTTTTTTTTTATTTTTATTTTTATTATTGAAAATTATAATAAATGTCAGGAACTTGCAAGGATCAGAACGATACATCTGATCGTCCGCAGTAAGTACAAATGTCCAGGTATCAGGTTGGTGCCAAGGCGCACACCCACAACCTGCTTTACGATACAACCAGCATTTGTTGTCGCCGACATCCGCTGATTTACCGTCGTCACTTTATATCAACCATTTCCCTTTGGAGCGTCGATGTGAATATCTAAGTGGAGGTGAGAGAGAGTTGACACTTTTGTCCTGTCTGTTTATGACCATGTATGGTGTTTCTATGTCGTGGTTCTATCAAGAGTTAACTGGAATATGATTTATCAACTTCCAATATCCGTCCTCGTATCTTCTATATATTGAATATTATAATAATGTAGCTTCTATATTTGTTGCTTCTATCAAATCACCATTATCTATATCTATACTTCTTTTATGCTTATAATACCAATACCAATGATTTTTCGAAGTCATGAGTGGTTTTTCATCGCTCCGTGCTTTGGAGGGCACGTTAAATTGTCGGTCCCGGCTGTTATTGATTTAAAGCAGTCGTTAAGCCATGCCAGAGGCCTTCGGGTGGCCTGACAAACTCTGACACCAGAGGCCAGCACTACCTCATACGACAAACAAAACAAATAAAGAATTTAACACAAAGTCTGTCCAAAGAAGATCATTTAAACAATATGATGTCGAAAACTTAAAATGAGCTACAGAACAAGAATATGTCATGTTTTTTTAATAGTTTCTGTCTGTTTGGATGTACATTAGGGTGTACTTTGTATCTCAATCTGACGAGTAGAAGCCGAGCAATAGATAAAAAACTATTTGATTGCTGAACGAATTTTGATCTAATTTGGTATTTTAGATCCTCGAATAACATATAAGGTACTTTTAATCCAGAGAAATACACAGGCATAGCTAAGTAAATAATAAGTTTTTTTATTAAATGTAAGTGAACATTTCCCAACTTAAAATGAACTATTGTACGCAATAATTAAGTGTATAAACCTAATTGGATAGTTAGAATTAGAATACATTGTAAATAGTACAGAATCGCTTGAGCTTTTAAAAACGTCCAACATAGTCCTACATCTATAGCCATTATCCTTCTCCATTACGTGCATCGATACTTCGTAGTAAACAATACAGTAAAGTGCGACAGTATGTTAAGTAATACTTAGAAGGAGTAGTCAAGTTCGTTTACGATTAGATTAAGTTTAAGTGTTTATTGATGTCAGGGAACGGTAAACTTTTTCGACACAATAGGAAATTAAGGCCAGTTGGTTGGTATCTAAGAACGTAATTCACTTTGGTAATAAAAATGAGGGACAAGATAATCGGACTTACTTGTAAATGATGATGGAATGTTAGAAAATGATGTTAAGTAAACAATATTTAGCCCTACCTATACTTGAAATAAAGTTTAACCTTCCAGACAAACCTAAACAAACTAATAAATATTTTCGAACCCAAGACAAAAGTATAGTATCTACAACACTATAATATTGCCGTACCCAAGGCTTCGCCTGCGTGTTAAAAGTACTCTATGCACTATACCAAGATATCAACATTTGATCAAAATTCCTTAGCTGGCAAAAAGTTTTTATCGATTGCTCATTTCTACTCATCGGATTGAAATACTAAATACACCAGTTTTAAGCTTAGGGTTTGCCCTAAGCTATCCAACAGTGAAAACCACGTCGCAATCGGTCTAGTAGTTTAAGTGATGCGCATACAAACACACATACAGACAGACAAACATGATTTGTTATATTCTTATTCAGTAGCTTATTTTAAGTACCCATAACCATTCTTTTTAATTACCTTTTTTGTACAGTCATTTTCGTACTTATTGCTTTATTATAAAGTATAGATAGATGAGGAACGTAAACGTAAGTTAAGTTATTTATAATATGTATATTGACGGTAATCATGATCAACATTTTAAAACAACTCTCGATATTTTATAAATAAATCGCTTATACCTACTGACTTAGTTTCCAATTACCAATCTTTATTAGACGAACATAATGTTGCTATCTTGTAAAACTAACAGGAGCTTAACATATCCGTATTAATTCAGCACAGTTTCCATTGAAACTCTAGTGAGTATCATTTATTCATCCCAGTTTGGTAGTACGATCGTGTCGTAGGTCTTGTTAAATTTTCTCTATAATAAGCAGAGAAAGCTGTCCATTCATGGGTAAAGCTTTAATTAAAAATAAGCTCGTACGTGGATGCATTTTAATAATGATAAAATGCAAGCTAATGCAGACTTGTCTGGTTTTAGTGTTTTTTAGTTTATTTGTTACATTATTTTATAGCATATTTTATAGTAAGGGCTCAATACGCGCGGTATCTGTGGTAACCAAAACTAAATGCGTAAATGTATTGAGCCTTCTTTCTGATTATTGAAAGATATTGACTTCGGTTGGTCACTTTAGCGGTGGTATTTTTTATTACTAGATAATAATTTTCCTTCTTCCTTCATTTTCCTTCTTTCCGCAAGATTGTCGTATTATGACAGCTAAATGCTGTTTTCAGATATTCAGGCCACTTTCCCCCAAATTTTAATATAATGGAATCGGCAGCAATATAATTATATGGTTACTTAGGAAACAATCTTATCCAACGGCAGCTCCCATGCACTTTACACTAGTCTGTCACATAGTACCAGCTGTAATTAATAGTGAGAGCCAGGTGCATTAATCGTTGATGGAACGAATTTATTGTGACTTTCACTTTGATTCAATTGGAAAACTATGCAAGTGCAGTCACAAGTCACAGCACTGCTCACATGCGAAGATATTATTCATATTTTTGGTGGACCTACCAAAAAAAAACCTTAATGCCGTTCCACCGCTCTCCATATTGATCTATCCATCATCGTCATCATCATCATCAGCCAGTATCTGTCCATTGCTGGACGTAGGCTTCGCTAATAATGCACGCACAAAAAGACTGTACAATGAAGATAATGAAATATAAATATCTAGGGGGACTTCAAATCCATCTTGTTACATGCTAATGGCTAATGTTGGACTAACTATATTTAACTTTGACATCTTTAGAACCATATTGATGCAATAAAGAATTGTATCATTGTATCGATCTATCCATGGTCTTACATACGCAGAACTTTTCCTTGCCATGCGTCTTGGGAGGGCGCTTTTTTAACACGTTTTTGAACGGTTTTATTTAGCTTGACCTCTTTGTTGTTTTTTGTTTGTTTGGGTAAAATCTTGTAATATAAATTTTACCCCCTCCCTGTTGACCAATTGATCTTAAATTTGGTACACACCTTTAGTTCTGATGACAATACAATTATGTATATTCAGTATCATTGTAAATCTAAGATAATATCTAAGGTCCCACAGAACATTTTATAAATAACTAAATAAATTTTTTAACTTGAAAATAAAATAAGTTTTTTTTAAGTTAAACGTTTTTTTATGTACTAAAAAATAAAAAAATAAATAAATTCGAGGGCGTAGCGTAACCTGAGAAATAGAGACTCGACTCGCCACACGATTTTATTTTATTTTTTTAGCTTTTAGTACATATAAAATCGATTAACTTAAAAAAAATGCTTATTTTATTATTAGGTCGCTTTCTTGTTTGTCGTTCCGGGTAGAATCTTCCCGATCAGCTATCCGGCTGAAACTTTCAGAGTAGCAGAGTGTTATTTATTAGTTTTTAATCTACATTTGCTTCTTGTTTTGCTTTTATTTTGTTGTGGAGACGAAAAGGTCGGGGGGTAGGTAAGCGCCTATACGTAAAAGAACAATGCTTCACAAAAAAATGGATGGCAAAAATCTTCGTATATGCACTATACTCTCGACCAGGGGATAAGCTTTTAAGTCTCAGATCACACATTATAAGATCGAAGAAGTGCACTGCTGTAGATATTATGGATCATAATAATCACAGTACATAATTATGTAGTCCTAGTAGCTGTACCCGAAGCTTCGCACGCGTGGTAATTTGTCTAGGTTGAAAGTGCTCTATGTACTTCCAAGACTTATAAAACCAAATACCAACATTTACCAATGTACCAAAATTTGGTCAAAATTCCTTTAGCTGTCAAAAAGTTTTTATCGACTGCTCGGCTTCTACTCATCGGATTGAGATACCAAGTACACCAGTTTTTAAGTCAAACCATAAGTTATCCAACCATTTTTTAGGTGATGCGTGAACAAACATACAGACAAAAAACCAAACAAATAAGAAGACACGTTTTTTTTTTATTAATTCTTGATCAGTAGCTTATTTTAAGTACACTAGACCTTTCTTTTTAAAATATCTTCATCGTATTTATTACTTTACTTGCTGCGGCCCACGGTTTCACCCGCGTGAGGAATGATGATGATGATGATGATGATGATGATGAAAAGTATCCTATTTTTATTCCAGGGTATATGCTATCTTCATTCCAAATTTCATCCAAATCCGTTCAGCCGTTTGAGAGTGAAGTATCATGATGATGATGATGATGATGATGAAAAGTATCCTATGTGTTATTCCAGGGTATATGCGATCTCCATTCTAAATTTAATCAATATCCGTTCAGCTGTTTGAGAGTGAAGTAAAAATATGAAGATGATGATGATGATGATGATGATGATGAAACGTATTCCAGAGTATAAGCTATTTCCATTCTAAATTTCATCTAAATCCATTCAGTCGTTTGAGAGTGTATATGATGATGATGATGAAAATTATCCCATTTGTTATTCCAGGGTATAAGCTATCTTCATTCCAAATTTCATCCAAATCCGTTCAGCCGTTTGAGAGTGAAGTATCATGATGATGATGATGATGATGATGATGAAAAGTATCCTATGTGTTATTCCAGGGTATAAGCTATCTCCATTCCAAATTTTATTTAAATTCGTCCAGCCGTTATCGTGTTATAACTCTCCAAACAAACAGACAACGTTTCTTTTTATATATTGGTATGAATTATAAGTAAATCAGCACCTTGGTGATAGCAATAAATGTTGATACCTGCACAGGAATATTTCCCTGCCCATTTCCCGAATTTTGCTGGATTCCCGAAGCTGGAACCCACAATCACCCGCGGAATGAGAACGGGTGGATTGAGATGGGCCCAGTGCCACGCGAATGTTGAAATTTTAATTACAGATTTTAAATCCAGTAACTTCGTTGCCCATACGTAATACCCTTTTAATTGTGTACTTGGTACTGCTTGGCGGTTGTATAGTGGACAAAGCAGTGTTACAACCCAACGGGTGCTGCTTGTGGGGACTGGTCCGGCCTGATATTGTGATATTTAATAACAGTTATTGTACTATTTTTTATCCCAGTTGATTGTGGGGGAAATACTTTGAAAACATTATAAAGTGTATTTCGCTTTACTTACTTATATAGTGGATCATGATCCGATTTTCGGATTATCGCAAATTTATATCTTTCTTTGTAGGCACGTTATTCTGGGAAAACACAACTAGGTAAATAGGCTTACTTATATTATTATTATAATATAATAAGAGAACGGGTGGATTGAGATGGGCCCAGTGCCACGCGAATGTTGAAATTTTAATTACAGATTTTAAATCCAGTAACTTCGTTGCCCATACGTAATACCCTTTTAATTGTGTACTTGGTACTGCTTGGCGGTTGTATAGTGGACAAAGCAGTGTTACAACCCAACGGGTGCTGCTTGTGGGGACTGGTCCGGCCTGATATTGTGATATTTAATAACAGTTATTGTACTATTTTTTATCCCAGTTGATTGTGGGGGAAATACTTTGAAAACATTATAAAGTGTATTTCGCTTTACTTACTTATATAGTGGATCATGATCCGATTTTCGGATTATCGCAAATTTATATCTTTCTTTGTAGGCACGTTATTCTGGGAAAACACAACTAGGTAAATAGGCTTACTTATATTATTATTATAATAATATAAGTAAGCCTATTTAAAATGCCACGGCTTCAAAAAAGCAATCGATTCATCCATGTATTTGTAACCTTACTTTAAGCAATCGATTCATCCATGTATTTGTAACCTTACTTTAAGCAATCGATTCATCCATGTATTTGTAACCTTACTTTAAGCAATCGATTCATCCATGTATTTGTAACCTTACTTTAAGCAATCGATTCATCCATGTATTTGTAACCTTACTTTAAGCAATCGATTCATCCATGTATTTGTAACCTTACTTTAAGCAATCGATTCATCCATGTATTTGTAACCTTACTGTAAGGATTATGAAAAAAATAGTTTTCCTCGTCTATATTTTTTGGAAGAATAATTTTAATGCACACTCGTGTTTTCAACATTACGTCATTTCCTCTAACTAAAATAGCAATTGATTCTGTTTATTTTATTAACATTTTCACGTCCGAGTGAGTTCCGAAGGGGACATTTTAGGGGACACTAATTTATTGCTCACGTTAACCACCATTTCTTTAATTTGTAACCGGACAATAAAGGGAAAACATATTTGATAGAAAGGGGATATTGACATTGACGTACACTTGTGGGTGTTTAGCACCCCACGTGTTACTCACGCAATAAGATGTATTGTTATTAGTGTTAATGTAATTGCATCGAACTGTTCTTTTATTGGCTTTGCGGTTTGTTACATTTGCTTTTTTTAACATAGATATAATTTAATCTAATACAATGCGCGGTCTTAGCATTTCTTCCAGGCAACCATGTTTGCAAGGACTGTGGTAATCATCAAAAATACAAATTCAAGTTACTTCTACCCTGTCTAGCTACCCAAATTTACAACACAACACTTACAAATATTAACAGATTTTTGTATATTAGATTAAAATATCTTGAAAGTATCTGAAAGTAAAGCTTAATTTCATAGAAACTAAAAATATATGTGTCCTAAAAAATATGCTTTAAATATACTACTTCAAAAATGTATCATAGCAAACAGGTCCAATATTATCACAAAGACAATGTATTGTGAAAAGTCCTGTTTCTGTAATACGAGCAAACCAATGTAGGTCCAAAGGTTGCCTGGAAGAGATTGCTATTTAGCAATAAGGCCGCCGATTGAACATTTTAGTTTTTAAGTTTCATCTGCTTTGTTTTTGCTTGGTGTGCAAAAAAACGCATTTCTTAATATTTTTTTGTTGTGTTGTATTGTAATGTATTGTAGGTCCGTATATACATATATAAAACAATGAGGTTTGCGACTATTAGGTTTTCTCCAAAGATAATGTTTGTTCGCCAACATTTTCTCCTTATTTATACTCGTATTTAATTTGATATTTTCATAAACTTATCAGGTTAACCGTTGTTTAATCATCATTCAAATGGTTAATAAACTCCAGCTTAAGACATTGTAAAATTTAACTCTTGTTTAACTACAAAAAAGATCGTCTGATTTCAGTCTTGAATCTGACCACCAGCCCGATGGTCAGACGATATTGTGAGGTACGCTGGAGACCGGAAATACTAGTGAGGACGCTTATGGTTACGGGCTGATTAGTTAGATAGAATCTTGAATCTAATCCTAAAAAATGAGCTATTTTCACTTTTCCGGCACTGCAACGGTCCTGTGCCTCCTATTTTTTCTCCGGCCCCTCCAGACAATTTCCATTTAGCACCAAACTGCAGGACAACGACATTTGACATTGGGGCGGAGCCAAATTGTTCTAGATCGGTGACATCTCATCCTGCTGTCTCGGTGAATGGAGGTTTTCAAACTCCTAATATATTGGGCACTTGATAGCTTTGATTTTAGAAGTAGAATATACAACACAATTTTTCTTTCCAAAATTCTATGTACTCCAACGGTATTCTAGTTCAAGTCCTAATTCAATTAACATTAACTTGTATTAACAACTTAAGTAGGTAGTGCATTTATATTTATCGTTAATATACAAATTGTAGCCCTTTTAGCAGTTGGGAAGTAATAAGAGCTGCAGTTAGAGCTCATATTAAATTTCGTTTTCTTAGGCATGTTGTATGTGAAATGTTTGGGCCATACTTTATCTAAATTTTATGTACCTTACCACAACTTTTTTTTTTGCTTTGTCATGGGTTTGTGAGCCATCCTGAAAGTTCCGGCCAGATAGTTAATCGGGAAAATACTTATATACATACATACAAGTGAAGTTCAATAAAAGCTTTGATCTACACTCATATCGTAAAATACGGATTATGAATAAAAGGTAGCATAATGACATATATTATGCACGGCACATCACTAATAAGAAAAAAAACATTATAGCACTGCTTTTTAAACTAAACAATGTTATGTTGGTTATTATACTCGAGGCAGATTATTCGCGCGAGCCGTATCAATTTGCATTGAATGTAATAGTAGATTACTGCATCGAGCGAAAGTTACTGCTTGCTGCAATGTTGGAGCTCAAGCTTTAGCGAGGGCTCTAAAAACTCGAGTATAGCAAGAAGTCACCTAAGCGATTGTCAGTAAACATTGTAAAATTGATACGGCGAGCGAGCTAGGGGCCAAAGCCAAGTGTGTAATGATCAATGCACACGCGTTTCATACGACGTTTTTCAACAGACTTGCGAGGAAAAAAACAGACTTATTAATTTTTAATTATTGAAACAATTAGTGAAAGTACAATTCTCTAAAAGATATTGAACAATATTTGTTGACATTTCTCTCTAGATTTTGGTGGCAACAGGCTATCTCATTTTTACACTTTTCTTTCATGCCTCGATTAGTATTTCCGGCGGGGTCAAATCTACGTATTGCTCTTCTTCTCTACGTGAAGTCAACATTTTTGATAATAATTAACCACACAACGGAAAGGTTAACAAATAATTATGGAAAATGGCGCGCTGGTTTTGTTATTCTAGCGCGCCGCGCTAGCGATGCGCGCGCATGTGTAAATAAAGGCACCGGAAAAACGCCATATAGCTTATATACAAAATATAATTAACACAAAATAAAGTTTTCAATACGTAAATTAAGATAAATTATGTAGTGAAAAATACATATTTTGATGAGATGATGATAATTTTGATGATTGATTTATCATATAGGTAACCTAAAATAGTTAATTTATTCACAAAAATATTCATTGTTTTAGACAAAAAAACTCTTTGCGGAGATTGAAAAATAAAATAATTGTAAAGTAAATAACACTAGTGTGGTAATGTAAAGTAAAAAAAGCACTAGTGTGTAATAAGCTGAATTATGAACCTAAATACGTTGCCTTAAGAGTCACTTTACCAGCAAGTGTGTTGAAAAATATATTTTTTCCCATAAAAGCACCGGTTTGGCTCCTTAATACGAGAGTTTTGGCCATTTATTATCTATGGCAGCGCGTGTTAGACCGTATGCGGGCGAATTCGATGTGGACTGGATTTTGCCGCCATAATTTACTTTACATTTAATTAGTACCTAACCATTTTAAAGTGTTAGGTAGGTATGTTTTTGTTGATCAAAAGTTTTATCCTGATTAAAAATGTCCGACAGCAGTGTTAGTGAGGAGAATTTGACTTCACCTGACATCACGGAAACAGCAACGAACATGACGAACGAGATTTTACCAGCAAAATCAAGAAAATATTACTACATATTTTTTATCATTAAATTTAAGTTCCTATTGCATGAGTGTAGATAAAGTGTAAAAAAACGGCACATAACTAGGTATTACAACAATCGAGTGATACTATTAAAAAAAATCGCCTACGGCTCGTTTTTTAATCTCACTATCGTGTTTTATGCAACCGTTTCATAAACTACTATTAAAAAAAGATAGCAATTATATATTAGAGCAAATTTATAGATATTCTAGTCGTCTCTCAAAACAACCGTCAACTTAGAGCATTACTCCTAAATTTTAATGTTTATTTCACTAGTAGAGATTTTATTTTCCATCCATCCATCACGAGTAATGTTTATTACTCAACTTTCGAAAACCATTGCTATTGGAGTGGCAGTTAGATAATGGTTTACTAAATAGCAGTTTCTGGTTTTATGATCGAAAGGCTTGACTTCTTTAGGGCTATATGGGGAACGGACATTAAAGTTGCAGTTATATAGCCAGTCATAAGTAATCTCCCTTCTTTTAAAAGTCATTGTAAATACCAGTCGGAGTACCAGGGTGAGTCGTCAACTTCGTTTCCGATACGCCTGCGGCATGCAAGGTGTATAGAATTAATATTGTATACCTATGAAAATAAAAATAATTGATTACACTAATGTTTAAACTAGGCTGTTTCTGGCCTACCCTACCCTTTTTGACACAAATTTTTTAAACGTAAAATTGCATAAATTACAAATATTAGATATCAACATCGTCAGTTTCAAATATTCTTTATAACTTAGAGTACTCCTTGACCTGGCACGAATTGTCAGGAGGTTCTTGACACTGCAGCCCTAACTACCAGTGTTGGCCTTGACTCTCTGCCAGTGGTACCCAGCAAAAAATTTTTGACAGCGCGAAACAAAATAATTTCATCCCATCTCTAATTATGTTGACTTTAGTGTTATTGATCATGTCAGTTTAGAAACTTAGAAAGACATCTTGATTGTTTCTTAGTTCATTGTATGTATGTCAGTCGATTATCGACACCTGCTCTCCCGAGTATCGCTCATTTTCCCGGAGATGATAATCTGGGTATAGGATGGAATAGGTATCTTGTAGATCTGCTTGCTCCATCCTCGGCTACATAGTTGCTTACCGTTAGGAGAGATGGAGGTCAAAAACGTAGATCTTAATAAATAAAACTTAATATAAACATGATAGATCGATATGTAGAAAAGGGTCTAAGGATTAGAGAATGCCATTTTTATTTATTTATTAACGAAAACCAACAGCGTACTTGATTTAATATTACAATTTTGTGTATTTTTGTGTATCTATGTTAAAAATATGGATATCCGCAAAGAAGAATCCCCGTGCTACCGTAGGCCACCCGAAACAAAAACAACTGACCCTGACAAACAGCGGACGAACGATTAGGCTTGACGATCACATGACGCAACTCGAGACAGAGCTTACCAAGATAAGGTGGCACATCCTAGGCTTAAGGGAAGTCCGAAGAGAGGGGGAGGATACAGTAACCCTGGAATCGGGCCACCTATTCTACTTCCAAGAGGGCGATCAGCAGTCTCAGGTTGGCGTCGGGTTCCTCGTCAACAAAGTCCTCATTGATAATGATGTAAAAATATCCAGTGTGTCGACCAGGGTAGCGTACAACAACCCGTAGACAAACTGGTTCTTAAGCTGACCGAAAGGTATAGCCTTAAGATCGTACAGGTTTACGCACCGACCTCGGCACACTCGGATGAGGAGGTAGAAGATATGTTTGATGATATATCTTCGGCCCTACATAAAACCACAAGGGCCCACTACAACGTTATCATGGGAGATTTTAACGCCAAAGTGGGAGTACAGACTTGCAGTGAATCGAAAATAGGTCCACACGGCTATGGAGACCGGAATCACAGGAGGCATATATGCTAGTTCACTTTTTGGAAAAAGACGGGTTCTTTTTGATGAATTCTTTCTTCAAAAAGCAACCCCAGAGGAAGTGTACTTGGCAAAGTCCCGATGGTGTGACTAAAAATGAGATTGACTTCATGATGACGGACAATAAGCACATATTCAGGTATGTCTCAGTGATCGCAAGGTTTAATACCGGTAGTGATCACTGACTTGTCCGAGGCTCCTTGAATATCAACCACAAGCTTGAAAGATGCCGTCTGGTGAAGTCTACGCTCTGACCCAACCTGCTTCAGACCGATGTTGGATCAGAACAGTTTCAACTCAAGTTGGAAAATCGATTCGCTGCATTGGGAACAACCAATAAAGTGAATGAGGAACTCCAAAAAGTTGTGGGAATCTCAAGACCAATAATGGCACAAACGTTGTCTCTAAACCGGATATACTTTCTGAGATTGAAGACTTCTATGACTGATTGTACGACTCGCATGCTGGTAGATCCGAACCCAGCACAGAAGATTCCCGCGCAATACTGACCAACCACTACACTGCAATGAACTGCCCGACGTCAGCCTAGACGTGATTGAGATGGCGCTCAAACAACTTAAGAATGGAAAGGCCCCCGGTGAGGATGGTATAACATCGGAGCTCTCGAAATCAGGGGGGAAACCCGTACTTCGGGAGCTTCAAGGGTTATTTAGCACCGTCTTTAACAGTGGGAGAACTCCAGAGGCGTGGAGCAGGAGCTTGGTAGTACTTTTCTTTAAAAAAAGGGAAAATATCCTTTTAAAGAACTAACGACCTATATCACTCTTGAGCCACGTCTATAAGTTGTTTTCGAGGGTCATCTCAAATCGTCTCGCAAGAAGACTTGACGAATTTTAGCCTCTTGAGCAGGCCGGGTTTCACGGAGGATTTAGCACCATAGACCACAAACACACAGTGAGGCAGGTTATACAGAAGTCTGAAGAGTATAACCAGCCCCTGTGTCTTGCTTTTGTGGACTATGAGAAGGCCTTTGACTCCGTTGAAACCTGGGCGGTTCTGGAGTCATTGCAGCGTTGTAAAGTGGACTGGTGATACATCGAAGTGCTTAGGTTTCTGTATGACGCCGCGACTATGAGTGTCCAAGTCCAAAACCAGCAGTCTAAACATATCCAACTGCGCAGGGGAGTGAGACATGGGGATGTTACATCCCCGAAACTGTTCACTAATGTCCTGGGAGATATGTTTAAGACGCTGGATTGGAAAGGAATGGGCATTAATATCGATGGCGAGAACATCTCACACTTACGATTTGCCGATGATATCGTCCTAATGGCCGAGTCGCTGCAAGACTTAAAAAGTATGCTGACCAACCTAGATGATGCTTCTCGACGGATCGGTCTCGGATTGAACATAGATAAGACCAAGATCATGTTCAACGATCTTATTGACCCGAAACCGATTGCAGTTAATGGTGTGCCTCTTGAAGTTGTCCAACAATATGTTTACCTTGGGCAAATATTGCAATTGGGTAAGAACAACTTCGAGAAGGAAGCCAACAGAAGAATTCAGCTGGGTTGGGCAGCATTCGGCAAGCTTCGTCAAGTCTTCTCGTCGTCCATACCACAGCGCCTGAAGACAAAAGTCTTCAATCAGTGCGTCCTACCAGTCATGACCTACGGTGCCGAAACGTGGACACTCACGGTCAAACTAGTCCACAAAAAGGTCGCTCAGCGAGCTATAGAGAGAGCTATGCTTGGAATTTCTTTGAAGGACAAGATTCGTAATGAAGATATCCGACGGAGAACCAAGGTAACAACCGACATAGCTCAAAGGATAAGCAAACTGAAGTGGCAGTGGCCTGAAGAACTGATAACCGTTGGGGTAGACGAGTTCTCGAGTGGAGACCACGTTTAGGCAAACGTAGTGTAAGACACCCTGTGGCCAGTTGGAGTGACGGCCTGCGAAAAGCGGCTGGAAGAAAATTGATGAGAAGAGCTGACGACCGAGCTCAGTGGCGTGCATTAGGAGAGGCCTACGTCCAGCAGTGGACAGATATAGGCTGATGTTGATGATGATGATGATGATATTAAAAATGATCGAAGAAAAATATATATCTTTCTTCCGCCAAACTGAAAGTTAGACCAATGATAGATAAAATTATTATATGCTCTCAGCCAGGTTGGTCGCACTCCGCAACAAGTACAAATATCTACACTTCGAGGCTGCAATATAGGGGTTAAATCATTAGGGTGTCAAGCGTACGCTCGATGAGTCGCGCGCTGTGTGATTTACTTACTTACGTAAAGTTTTTGTGAATTTTTATTATTTTGATAATTATGAGTACAAGAACAAGAAGAAACCTAGAACTCATGGTACTGCATAGTATTCGGTCTGACAAGTCTTGTAAAATACCTACATACCGACATTTTATTACTTATGTAGCCATTTCTGTTTCATTCATTATTAAGCATGGAATCAGACAGTCACCTTCTATTCATCAAAGTGCAAAACCACCAATTGTGGTATGTGGTATGTAATGTAAATATGTAGCTAATAGAACTATCAACATTTATAATAATAAGTAATAAAATAATACATTATTACATAAATGTTTATTCTGTTACAATATCTGAGTCATATCATATCACAGAAGAATTACTAGTACAAGTAATATCTTGATACAACCCTACCGAGCGTAAAAGTTACAAAGCGATTCTGAAACGGTTAGTTAGAGCAATGTAAGCTCTCGCGCGTTGTGATACGGTACATTCTAGCCTGCACTCAATGGGTGAGCGCCTTCTAGGTAAATATAATTGAAAGATCGCAGCGTAGGCGTTTAAAGTTATTTAAAAGAACACATATCACTTTTGTTGCAACTTGGCACAGTCATAGTTTATATAATGGGTAAAAATTGAGAATAATTTTTATCCCGAAAACATAAAGATTTCTTGCTAGATAATGACCCAAATTCTGTAAATTGATGATATTTTGTAATTTTTTTTGGAGGCCTTTCTATATTCAATACTAAAGCCAAAACTGTATTTTTGTAATTTTTGTCCGTTTGTCTGTCTGCCCGTCTGTCTGTCTGTACCTTGGCAGCGCATCACGTCGAAAATACTCACTGAGTTCAAATTAAATTAGAGGGTTCCCGCAATATAGGGGTTGAAAGTTATTAAAAGGAAAACACCTCGTAGTGTGAAGTTATCACGCTGAAACTACTAGACGGATTCTTTGATGCAAATTGACACATTTATATATCTATATTTATAATAAAGCAATAGGTACGAAAAAGGCTGTAAAAAGAAGATAAATAAAAAAATGCTATTGGGTGCTTAAAAAGGGTATTGAAAACGAATATAAATATTTTTTTAATCGTGTCGCTCTGTCTGTTTGTTTGTATGTTTGTTTTTTCACGCATCACGTAAAAACTACTGGACCGATTGCAATGCGGTTTTCATTGTAAGATAGTTTAGGGTTTGATTTAAAAACTGGTGTAATTGGTATCTCAATATGGTGAGTTAGAAGCCGAGCAATTGATAAAAGTATTTCTAACGGCTAAAGAAATGTTGATCAAATGTTGGTATATTCATCCTGGAATAGCACATTATGGTAGTTTGAACCTAAAGAAAAGTCCACGCGTGCGAAGCCGGGGGTACCGCTAGTATAACAATATTGATCGAAGTCCGCTGCAATCCCTTGTAATTGACATTGTGTTTGTGACGCCATGACTTCATGACGACCCACGCCAGTATAGAAAGAACGTTACAACGTTTATTTTTATTCAAATTTATTTATGATTTGTTGCTGAAAATAACGCGTTTTATGAACAAATATAATTAATTAGTGTTTCTAAAAATTTATAAATCTATGTATAGATACATAGATCTACTTTTTTTATATCCAAAAAAGTCTGTACAATGAAGAAAATTAGGAAAAATGTCTAGGGTATTTAAAATAAGCTACTGAACAAGAAAATAACATTTTTTAAATTCGTGTCTATTTGTTTGCTTGTTAGTTTGTTAGTTTGTCTGTATGTTTGTTCGTGCATCATCGCGTAAAAACTACTAGACCGATTGCAATGCGGTTAACTTAGGGTTTGACTTAAAAACTGGGGTACTCGGAATCTCAATCCGACGAGTAGAAGCCGAGCAATCGATAAAATAATTTCGAAAGCTGAAGAAATTTTGATTTGATCAAAATTCCTTCAGCCGTCGAAATTATTTTTATGTTGGTATATTGGTATTTTAGATCCTGGAATAGCACATAGAGTACTTTTAACCTAGATAAATGACCACACGTGCGAAGCCGTGGGCATCTGCTAGTAATAAGGAACGAAATAGTCTGTACCAAAAAAATAATTTAAAAAAAAGGGTCTAATGTACTTAAAGTAAGAACATGTATTGAACAATTTTTTTTTCTGTCTGTTTGTTTATTTGTCTGTATGATTGTTCGCGCATCACGTAAAAACTACTGGACCGATCGCGATGCGGTTTTTACAGTTGGATAGCTTGGGGTTTGATTTAAAAACTGGTGTAATTGGTATCTCAATCCAATGAGTAGAAGCCGACTAATCGATAAAAAACTTTTTGACGACTGAACTAATTTTGAAGAGATGTTATATTGTACTTTATCTGAGTTTATAGGTACTTTTGGTCCTGGAATACCACGTATGGGCTACTTTTAAATGAACTGACCGCGCGGGTTAAGCCGTGGTCACAGCTGCAAAATAAGTCAATTTTCCAAAACTTGACAACTAGTCAACCTTCAATTATTATTATAAATCCACACCAATATATAAAAGTGAATCGTTGTTGTTTGTTTGTTTGGGGAGCTTTCACGCCAAAACGGCTGATCTAATTGTGATGAAACTTTGTAAATGGGTACTGTACAATATAGAGACCAACATAGAATACTTTTATCCCGGAAAATGGTAAGTTTCAACGGGAAAACTGGAAAATATCGATTACTCACTAAAGAAACGGTTGCTATGGAAACGAAATAATAACAAGTCTGTCAAAAAGCATCAAGAGCTTTGGTGCTATACTTTTGCATTTGTTTTGAATATCCTAGAAGAACATTAGATGCTTTTTTCGCGATAAACTGTAGTCAGTACGGACGAAGTCGCGGGCGAAAGCTAGTAAAAAATAAATAACGTAACCCTCCATACCACTGAATAACTAATTTAATAAGATTCCCTGAATCGCGTGTGCTCGGGCGGCAAGGAAACACAAATCAACACACCATAAACATCAAAGACCCGAGAACAAACATTATGTATGCTCACATACAAAATGTTTGCCCCGGCCAAGATTCGAACCTGAGACATAAAGCTTAGAAAGCAGGTGCTCTATCAACTGTGCTAAGAGTATTATCATTAGAAACGGTATATATCCCGCGTACTTTATTTGAGCCGAAATATCGAGAACTCAGAACAAATAAATTACAGTTTAAAATGTTATATGTGCTACGAGTAAGAGTGTCATGAATTATATAACTTTAAGTTTAGGCATACGAATAATGTTATTACTTTTTCTTTTGGTTAAGGTAAGTTTTGTCTTGATAATTAATTGGCGAAATGTATTCATTGTTTAACATCGACGGAATTTGCTCACATTTGAAGCAAACAAAATGTATTCTATTCTATTCTAGCATATTAACCCAAATTAGGCCAGAACATCGAGGCAGATTAGTAGGTACCATTATCTTCAGTGCGACAATTGCCCGTTATCGTCCGTTGACACGGGTAGCAGTCAAGCGATCGTAGGTGAGCGGATGTTAGGCAATCGTGTTAATTTGTTAGATTGGTAACGTATAAACACTCTTTGCCCGTAGTACGGTTCAGTAGTCCGGTCAACCGGACTACGAAAAAAAAGTAATTTCCATAGGAAGTTTTTTTTGACCTAGTTTAATCTTTTTATAGGTTTTACATTTTTGTCAGGTAACTATCATCACCAAGTTTTAGATTTAGTTCATTTGTTTATGTAATTTTTTGGTGTACAAAATAAGGAGTTATCCATCTATCTATCATCCAGAAAACGTTAGTAATAAGTATTACAAATGTTATAAGTTTGATTTTTCGTTATACATTTGTGTTTCCGGTATTTATTTGTTTTGTTAGGCTACTTTTAGTTCATGTATTGGAATAATTGTGGCAAAAATTAAATAACCATTTATTGAGTATCTCGGCTTTATAATTATTCTTTGGAAAAAAATACCAAAAACTGTAATTTTGAGTCGCCTTTGAGTTTCACCTGTGGACGAATGCGTTTTTGGAGTTACTAGGCTATTTTTTTAATATAGAATTATTAAAAGGATTGCCATACACAAAATCTGTATTTGAGGTAGGTAAATGAAACAAAAAAATATATATACTTGTTTTTACTTGTTTAATTTTTTGCAAAATTTGTAAAAATAACCTCAAATATCCCGTACGGGATACCGATAGCCGACAGGTTCAAACAATTTAAAAATATACAACCGAACTATGTAAAATATTTATTTTTCAAACAGTAACACTGGTTTATAATTTTTTGGTTGTATAACCATGGAAAAAATATTTTTTCCGTCGACCGGTTTGACCGGACAACTGAGCCGTACTACGGGCAAATAGTGGTTTTATATAGTACACGTAACAAAAAACAAGCTTAGGTATAACAAATTTTAGGACGGAAGAAACTGACAGAGCGAGCATACAAGGAGGTTCAATGCTCAGTCCACTGAAAATAAAGGGCTTTGTCGTAGCTAATAAAACATTCCGCAATATATTCAATGCGAACTAAAAAATACTCATCAAGAATGTGGGTTAATGTGGGTGAAATAATATACAGGTTGGATTTTTGAGATGTGATTGTATGGTTAATAATCCGAAACTATGAGAAATAAAGAAAAGTCGTGTAAGGAGCATGAGCTCGGTTTATACCCCTCCAACCACCCCCAGCCCCCACAAACCCCCTCCATTATTTGTTAAATATGTCACTTTGGCACCTGTCCCTATGACACCTGTAAAGTTTGAATCGAATTGAAACGAATTTGCAAAGAAGAAGAAAATTTTTGACATCGAATTAGCAAAAAATGAATAAATTTGTTTTTTTTGTTTTTTTTCTTGTTTTAAATCTTAATGATTACTTTGGCCATAAACCCTCGTAGCGTCATCAGAAGACGCTATCTAAGTTTCATCTTAATCTGATCAATGGTTTAGAAACGCATAGAGGACAGACAAACATTCAAACATTCCATTTATATTATACTAGCTGTGCCCGCGGCTTTGCCCGCGTTGTAATTTTTCTGGGATTTAATGCTCCAGTGATATTCCATAACTATAAGTATCAAAATCATCAAACTTCGTTCAGACGTAAAACTGCTTTTTATCGTTTGCTCGAATTTAACACATTATATTGAGATACCAAGTACCTCAGTTTTTAATAATAATAATTTAACACATTATATTGAGATACCAAGTACCTCAGTTTTTAATAATAATAATTTAACACATTATATTGAGATACCAAGTACCTCAGTTTTTAATAATAATAATTTAACACATTATATTGAGATACCAAGTACCTCAGTTTTTAATAATAATAATTTAACACATTATATTGAGATACCAAGTACCTCAGTTTTTAATAATAATAATTTAACACATTATATTGAGATACCAAGTACCCCAGTTTTTAATAATAATAATTTAACACATTATATTGAGATACCAAGTACCTCAGTTTTTAATAATAATAATTTAACACATTATATTGAGATACCAAGTACCCCAGTTTTTAATAATAATAATTTAACACATTATATTGAGATACCAAGTACCTCAGTTTTTAATAATAATAATTTAACACATTATATTGAGATACCAAGTACCCCAGTTTTTAATAATAATAATTTAACACATTATATTGAGATACCAAGTACCTCAGTTTTTAATAATAATAATTTAACACATTATATTGAGATACCAAGTACCCCAGTTTTTAATAATAATAATTTAACACATTATATTGAGATACCAAGTACCTCAGTTTTTAATAATAATAATTTAACACATTATATTGAGATACCAAGTACCCCAGTTTTTAATAATAATAATTTAACACATTATATTGAGATACCAAGTACCTCAGTTTTTAATAATAATAATTTAACACATTATATTGAGATACCAAGTACCCCAGTTTTTAATAATAATAATTTAACACATTATATTGAGATACCAAGTACCTCAGTTTTTAATAATAATAATAATGATAATCTTTTATTTGCTATAAATATGTGTACAAGGTAACGGTGGTAAGGTCATGAACATATTTTACCATTGCTGGTGTGCGAATATTAATAAGTTTATACATAACAAACACATTTGAAATAAAAATAATCACTTCAAAAGATATATAAAGATGTCATGGTGGCTTAAGTCAAACCCCAAGCTATCCAACTGTGAAAACCGCATCGCAGTCAGTCCAGTATTTTTTATGTGATGCGCGAACAAACATACAGACAAACAAACTAACAAACAAACGAACAGACAAACATATTCATGTTCAGTAGCATATTTTAAGTACCATAGACCATTTTTTTTAATTACTCGTATCTGCTTGGTACAGACTATTTCGTTCCAATTGCTTTATGATAAGTATAGAAGATAGATCTGTTACATGAGCGGGATATAGAACCGATTGCTTTTTATAAAATATGACATTCTTTATTATTATAGAAAATTAATATAAAAATTGTTCATCACAGGGTAAAATACATTATCATTCTGCTGTGCTGTTTATTTGATATTGCAATATCTGCAACTTCACTATTTACCTAGCAACTTTGAAATACTCATTATATGCAAAATTGAGTTCCAGGTATTGTTTTATTCAATAACAGAAGCCAACAACGAGTAGGAAAGAAAAGACTACAGATAATTGTATTTGCAAATTATACCCTGAAGCAATGAAATAACAAGTTTTTTTTTAAAAGACGGATACCACACCGTCAAACAAATGAGTGAAGCATAGCAAATGACAGATACCCTGAAGCAATGAAATAACAAGGCTTTTTTTGAAAGACGGATACCACACCGTCAAACAAATGAGTGAAGCATAGCAAATGACAGATGCGTGTGTGCGTGCGTGATTGGATAATTTGTGGTGTTTTGAGGTTGATACACCTCTTAATCACATAAGACTGCATTGTTTTTGAGAGACGTGAGAACTTGACAGAATTGACTAACTAGGGCTAACATGGACTACGCCTGATCGGCATAACATGATGTAAATGTTTGCGTGAGGCTCGTACTTACGAGGCTGTCGGCATTTCTTGAGTGCTTCACTTCAGATTTGGCGGTGTGGAATCCGCCTTTTTTTAAACATTCTTGGTACTAGGTAGTTGAACCCACTTGTATCCTTCGACGTTGAATGAATGTAGGTCTTGTGATTTAATGGCACATGCATAACATTAATTATCGTCGCAAAATTAACATCATTACTTAACTGATTGTGATTAATATGACAAAATGATGATTAATTCATATTTATCAATTACAAACGTCACAAATGATTATGTAATAGTTTATGTATCGTACGTATTATGTGCATATATTGAGTGAATATTGTAGGTAGAGATATATTCGGGCAATGGCCCCACGAAAATTTGAATATTTTGCCGTTTTGTTAAGAAAGATGTTCTTAATTAAGAATAGTAATCAGATTGCACAACTTTAATTAAAAAATTAAAACAAGTCAATTCTCAAAGTGATATTTTATAATACTACCTCAGGTTATTATTGACATTGTTGGCTGCAAATTATTGACATTGTTGGCTGCAAATCTGGAAAATTCGGTTCAGTTCGACGATTTTGTAAATGGTGGTGGTAGGAATCGAGAAACATTCACTAATGTCTCCTTGTGATTAAAAATATCTGATTATGAAGAAGAGTGAGACAATTTCACCATTAAATAAATTAATTCTAGAATTCTAGATGCACATCATTGACCACATCATCGCTTAAGAGCAGGCTCCAATATTTAAAGGTTTTTTCTATAAACATGCTGGGTCAACCACAAATCTGATAAATGTGAAACTTAACATTTAATATATGTTTTTGAGATCTCTCCGTGATCAAGACAAAAACGTGATTAACAGATTTTTTTTTACATTTTCTTATCCAAAATACGTTATTTTCAGTAATATTTTCATTTTTCTTCTCAACGGATTAAGTTTTATCTCTAAAACAAATCTCACAGCAAGAATATATAGTTTAATATCCACTATCAAGACTAACTAATTGCGAACATGTATTAATGGAGCCTGGTCTTAACATCAGGCCGATATACCTACCAACCATAAATAAAGCCATTCGCTAAAAATACATCCCAGAGATCATCATCTACCTATATATTCTGATTATATCGCATACGAAGGAAATCCTGATGCTCAATGTTGAACATAAAAATATTATTATTAAAATAACGACTTCGTATTCATAATATATTTTTCTGTAATCAAACACTAAAATGAATAAAATAATGATAATTGAAAAGTAATACTACCTTTTAGCTTACCAGACCTCAGATACCACATAAAACCAGATAACTCATCTTGACAAATCATATAAGCCTTATCTCGAAGGGGTTCTATCATCTAATTCGATTCAGAAATCACGAAGATTTATGATAGAATATAAACAATAAAACATACAGCCTTATTACAAAACATAGACTAACGAAAGTACCGGGTTTATTCCATGGACCAAACATAAATCTTATTAAAAAACGAAGTTTATCGCTAATTCGAGTAATATCTATGGTACTAAAGATAATCCTCCGATGACCCTAGTTTAACTATGGTGCTAACTCACATAACGTAAATTTGCACCCCTTCTTAAAAGCTTTTATTCAACTTTACTTATATGTACCTATGTATTCTTGCAATCTGAAATCTTGCAATTCAAATTTCGAGCACTTCCCGATTAGCTAGTATTTGAAAGAGACTCACTTTCTGTTCAGAACACCAATTTTCACAATTTTTTTCTATTTTGCTGATTAATTTTTAAGCAAAAACAGAGCAAACTCCTTTTTTGTTCAAGTTAAACTCGACACAACACTTGGATTCACAAGCACATGAAAAATTTCCTTTCAATAATTAGGCCAACTTTGTTTACAGTAAGTTTATA
Source organism: Alsophila aescularia (assembly GCA_946251855.1). Classification (NCBI taxonomy): domain Eukaryota; kingdom Metazoa; phylum Arthropoda; class Insecta; order Lepidoptera; family Geometridae; genus Alsophila; species Alsophila aescularia. The sequence goes on along the minus strand of OX276377.1, from coordinate 19,345,178 downwards.
CTATAGAATTACGCGCGCTCCCCAATGTTATGTTTACGTTCCAATCCTTGCAAAAAAAAAGTTACTAATAAAATTGACAAACTTAAATATGGCCGATAAAACCATTTCCTTATGTAATTGAATAAGTATTGATTGAAAATAAACCAAATATTATGTTTACGAAAGTAATCATTACTTATGTTTGACGAGGAACGAAAATTATAAATCAATATTGTGAAGAAACGGAACGTTGCGAACAAACGTGGTCTAAATGAATGTAAATGTTTGTACTTAATCTGTGGAGAAAAATTTAACTATAGACAATCTTTGGTATCAGCTGGTCCTCGATTAGTCGAAGATTTGTAATAAGGTCAAGCTTTAATCCCTTAGTACAGTAACAAACTCGGACTTTTTTGCTCTGGTATAATCCAGGACTAAAACAGTTTTTTGTAATAAGACGGATAGATTTACTAATAAAACTACTTCCAATTTTGATAAAGTTTATATGCTACTTACACAGATAGTCTACCATTTTGAATAAAACAATATTAATCCAACATCAGTTTAGAAATCCTGGAGATATCAGGCGACACCAATCAAATACCGGCCAAGTGCGAGTCGGACTCACACACTGAGTGTTCCGTACAAACTTTTAGTTCTTGTTGTAGGTACGAGTACCTATGTAAATAGTTCGTCCACACGGGCATCGAGTAACGAAGATTTAAAAAATACGTATTTTTTTGTGATGTAACTACAAATTAAGGTTATGTGATTTTTCCCTTTACTTGTGTTCTATATTCTTGCCAAATTTCATGATTCTACGTCAACGAGAAGTGCCCTAAAGGTTTTGATTCCCTTGCGAGTGTCGAAAATGTCGAAATATGCGGCATAAACGGCCATATCTTAGGATTGCGTTGACTTAGAAGTTTTTTTTTACAGCTCCAGAGTATGTGATATTAATTTCTACTCGAGACCTTCACGCGTTCCTGAGAAAAAATGTCTTGACAGACAGAATCACGGACAACAAAGTGATCCTATAGTGGTTCTTTTTTTCCTTTTGAAATACGGAACCTTAAAAAAAGTGAACCAATTCTGAGTCTCCTTTTTATAAAACATATAACCAAATCGGTTTAGAAATTCATATAAGAGGTACAAAATGTACAAAAATAACCTCCTTTTGTGAATACGATTTAAAATGAATATAATAGTATCTATAAAGCTGGCCGACCCGGTTTTGCAGATGGTCAAAATGCTTTGTGTATTCAACTTACTATACTTAGTGGTTCAATAGCATTTAAAGATGTCATAATTCCCATCTAGGCTGTGCAGCTGCACATAGATAAAAATATAATTTTGTATTAATTTGGGTACGAATTACATTTAACATTATGACTAACTAAAATTAGGTATATTTCTCTCTGAATTACAAGGCTGTCAAAATAATAACTTCTGATTTTGATTGTCAAACTAATGAATCTACAAACATAATTCCAGATAGACGTTCAAAAAGAAGTTGTCAGACATTTAAATTGAATTAAAACTAACGTCAGCACAGAAAAAAATATAATGATTCCTATTAGATAATTTGATATCAAACCAGACAGTGATATAAGTGGACCTAATAACAAGACTGTTGAAGTTATAACAGTCGGAGAACACGTAAACGCACTTGTTGAAAAAAAAGTTAAAACTGAGAAGCGGTTTTGAATAGCCGAGGTGGCGCGATAGTCATACGATCTTGAACTCAACACAAATCGTTTTCCAACTACAGACACCGTGTTCGAATATCGTGGTTGTGTCTGGCTCTTGTGTTATCAAAGTTCAGACTAATTTCTTTGTGTTTTAAAATTTAATAGATAACGCATCTATTTAAATATAAATTTGAAGGTCGCATGCGCTATGTTCGTGGGACGTGTCTTATTGAACATTTCACTCATACTCTTTGATGAAATTTTGAGCTAATTCTTTGTATTTGGTTTTTTAAAATAATTTATATTTGGTTTCGTTTCCGTTACATTGGCATGTTAATTTGTAGTTGGTTATCTGATATCTGTATTTTACAGTTCAAGGTCGTTTCACTTGTAAGATATTTCACTCCACGTAACCTGTTGCGTTTTAATCTGCTTAACTTATTTCTTATTGTGCCTTTGTCTATTAATTTTAATCGAACTTCAAATGTTTAAAGTGAGTTTATTCTTCCCTAGCGAACCAGAAAGAGACCCCACGTTATCAGCCAGCTGCGACGAGACGATGAGGATATAAGTAGTGGTGCAGCCGCCGCGGTCTATCTGCGTCTATATTATGCTAGTAAAGTAGTCACACAATCGCATCGTCGGCAACAGGCAGGCAGGCCGGGTGCCGCCCGACACGCAGCAGCGAGACAGCGAGACAGTGAGCCAGTCAGCCTCGGCCCATCGACACGAGCTCACGCAGCAGTTCCTCACAACTCGTGATAACTATATAAAAAGCCGGTCGTGCGAAAAGTGACAGTGCGACAGTGAGCGGAATTGTGTGATTCGGAAATTGACAGACTTTGAAAATACGAGACGAAACGATATTTTAAACGATTATTCCATTTGCACATTTTATTCGGTGAGTACTTTTTCTATTTGAATATTGTAAATGTAATCGCCAGAATTCGGTTGCCTTGGCAAAGAGTTTGAGGTGAAATAATTGCATGTCGTGAATTTTATCGTTTACACATTGATGTTAAATAAAATTAGCACCAGTATTCGGCTACTGTAATCGTGGGCTATTGAAATATTCTTGGTTCTTAGTTTTTGCCGTGACGTAAATGGCAATTTAACTAATAACACGTTACTGACGAATTTTGTCTAGTATCAGGTGATGAGATGGTGACAAACAGGTTTTTAATTCAAGGTCTGAAATCGTCATATCCTATTCTACTTTTTTTATGGTGGTTGCGTGAATCTATAAAAACAAGTTGAGTTAATGTGACATCAATGTGACATAATAAATAGGTTTTAATGAATCAAAAGAGTTCTGGAACAGTTTGAAATAAATTTGGATTGGTTCAAGAGCCCAAGTTAAGTTTTACCTACTTGTTTTACATTTAGTTGCTCCTATGACTTATTTATAGGTTTTTTAATGTTTCTAATAATTACGTGCCGATGTTTTAATAGTTATGTCATTAAAAATAAACTTGAGGTGTTATAACATTAAAAATAAACTTTTAAATATGCAATAAATAATATTATAATAATTTTTCATTATTGAAACTACCCACATTTCATTGTCGCGATGACTAAAATTCTTCCGTTTGTTTAAAATCTGCTACAACCGTTTTAGCCGATTGTATTGTAACCAAGTTTGTTTTATCAAAATCTACCCGCATGCTGTAATTGGTTGACAGGTCTTCGTTGAGTTCTCACACGACCATTTTGAGAGAGCTGTCACCTTCGAATTTAGAACTGTAGGTATGGAGCCGTTTTCTTTTAAGATACCGATAAGTTCTTAATTCGAAAGTGTTATTTAAAATGCATATTAATTGAAAAAAATATGTAAGTAAGTTGATAACGTGCTGTAATTACCGGCTTCATGCAGGAAGTTAATTAACACTTTCGGTATTTTTATATTATTTATTTATTTATCTATCTGTTTGCAACTTATTGGGAAACTGCAGTATTTTAATTATTCATCAGCATTCACAAAGTTTTGTTCGCACTGTAAGCAATGAGTTGCAGATTGCCTAGTAGAGCGGCGTCTTTATTCGGTCTCTATTTACACTGTACGTGATTGTACGTGTAATATAAAACTTAGATGGTATATCAGGATTTTAAGAGTGAACCGTATGATCTGGTGTAAAATAAATTTAATTAAAATGATTTGGTTGCAGAAGACCTAACTGACCAAATTGAGAAAAAAATTGGCCAAAAGTATATTCCAATAGCTGATGTTCATGAGAAAAAATGATTAAGTGTTTAAGATAACCATACACTGCAGTATCTAAAGTTCTTTGTTAACCAAAAGATGTGAAGACCCGGTTTTCACCATATAATAGCCATCTGCTTATAACAATCGCAGCACCATGCGCCGTCCAGAACTATAAGCCGAAATCGTCGAAATTTCGGAAGTTTATGCCGTGAAAAATCGGTCCGATTGCCAGTTGAAAAAAAGAACGCTAAGCAAGCTAACCGTCCAACGAAATGAGTGCCAATTATTCAGCACAGCTCTATGTGATTCAGATGCGACCGCAATTTGTTCCAGAGTACCCCAGACCAGTCTGTCCGGGCGCAGGTTGCCATCCGCCATTAGCGTAATAGTCGTGCGATTAGAGTCTCGGTTCTCTATTAACCTCGCGACCACCGCGGGGCAACCCTGCAGCCTCATTTCCTCGTTATAACTACTGGCATTAAACGACTTCACGACTTGTAATCTCTTACACGCTTGCTGAAGTTGCTCATGGAATAAACATGGGCTTTTAAGATTGACCCATTCGTCTTAACACTGTACCTAGTGCTTCTTTATCCTTGTCATTTTTCGCGGTATGTTTGTAGCAGGATTAAATAACAACGAGTATTTATTTATTCAAATAAGTAACGAGACATGCAGAACGTGTTATTTTTAAGGTTTTCCCTTTGATCCCAGCAGAGTTAGAGCCATATTATTTGTTCATTTCTAGATGAACACTAATAATCTTGGCAATTTTTTTGGACCTCTCTCTCATCCACGGAGAGCGATATTTTCCATCCTGGACGCAGAGTTCATTGACTCTCATATCCTAGCTCTTAATTTATATATGGAGTATATTAAAAAGACTTACTACTAACTTATTTCTTAACCCACCGGTATTGCCCCGTGCGCCAGTGGAATTGCCTATTTTAAATTCTGCTAATTAGTCAAGGATTAGTAATTTTAATCTCTTAAAACGAGCCAAGACTGACATAATAGAAATAATTCAGTCAGTCATTTGCCAGAATGAGATAAAATAGTTTTGTAAGTTCACAACCTATTGTCTATCGATGCAAGGAATTGTGAAAATAATTCTCACGACTCTTGCATATATTTTATAACATCTCCTATACGTTTACGTGTAATAAAAGTATTTTAATCATGCTCCACAAGTGTCAGCTGCCGCCAAGCGCTTAAAATAAAACAAAGTTAAATAACATCTGTGCAAAGTTTCTCGCTTTATATTTTTGATGCATTACGAAAAACAAACAGAAAACTTATAAGCACTATTTTTCATAAGAGATACTCGTAGAATAAAACAAATGCTAAACATTTTTTTATCATTGAGATCGGCAAGGTAGAAAATAATAGAAAAAACATTTTTGTGATTTTAACTTACTACTTTTATCTAACCATATCGTAAATTGAAGAAAAATTCAACTTAACGACAGACAAAACAAACAATACGCATAAAAGATTTACAATCTGATGAAACCAGTTGCCTAGTCAGAAAAATAATATTTGAGCGGAGAAACGGAACGGAAAGTCAAATTACATGTAATAAACTTTTGAATTATTATTGTTGTGATTGCCGATTGGATGATCTTTTACTACCATTACATTCGATGAGCCTTTTTTTGCGTTTGAGTATGAAATTGGCTGATGAGTTTTATAGTCAAACCTACCTTTAGCGGATCCTGAGAAAGCGCTTAGAATGGTAACTAATTTAGAGTTTTGCTCCCTTTAAAATAAACTTCATTTGACCATTTTTATATAAGTTTGTTTGAAAATATATCAATAATGTTTGATATATTGTCGAAAAAGTGACAATATATCAACGATGTCACATGATTTTTCGCCAGTATGCGAAATCCTGTTTGAATAATATTAAATCTGGACTGAGACCACTGCAGCCCGATTACAGAACTTGGTTACAATCGGATTATCACTTTTTTTATAGCACTTTCGACTCTATCGCAAGGCATTAGTGATATCGATACTGACAATCCGATTGAAGCTAAGTTATGTGGTCGGGCCCCTGCCACAGAATAAATAATAGTACAAGTACAGAAGGCTAACTGAGTAAAGTCATTTAAATAGCGACTCTCGCTACAACGCTATAAAGTGCAATTTAACTCGCACGGCGCTGCGAGCTTTCAATTATATTTAGCTAGAAGGCGCTCGCCCACCGCGTGCAGGCTAGAATGCACCGTATCACAACGCGCGAGAACTTCCATTGCTCTAACCGTTTCAGAATCGCTCTGTCCCTTTTTCGCTCGGTAGGGGTGTATTAAGATATTATGACTAGGTACTTGTACTACTAATTATTCTGTGATATGTTATGACTTAGATATTGTAACAGAATAAATAAGTAATAATGTATTATGTTATTACTTATTATTATAAATTAAAATAGTTCTATTACATACAATGACATACTTATCAGAATAGACCTACTACCTCATTTTTACTACCTACCTATCCCGTTTTCAGACCGCCGATAACTTTAGTGAGATACCTACCTACGTGTCGTTGTTTGATTATGATTATATCCTATAGGTATTGCACTTTGATGAATAAAGGTGCCTGTCTGAATTCCATGCTTTTTAATGAGTGAAAAATAAATTGCTACCTACGTAATAAAAGGTATTAAAAGTACATATATTATATAAATTCCTAATTATTTGTAGGCTACTTACTAAGTCAGCACAGTAATTCATTTTCCGATCAACAATACCTACTATAATCAATTATAAAATTACGTTGATCGATTTAATAAACGACTTTATTTCTGCGCGGAAAAACCTTAAATATGCGTAGCTTCAGTATGGAACACAAATGAAATAACATAAAATTATAGGAACCTACGTAATAAAAAAATATCAATATCTAACTACATAACTAGGACCTATTATAGGTATTACAATTTATTACCTTTCAATATCCTTTGGAAGCGTAAAGAATGTCAATTCGTCATTTCTATCACTATTCAAACAGCCGAATGCTATGCAGTACTTTCTAGCTTTCTTCTTGGTACTCATAATTAAAACACGAATAAAGTTTGTCAATAACTTTACGTAAGTAGGTGCTCCATCGCTAAGTACAAGGCGCGCGACTCATCGAGCGTACGCTTGACACTCGACTGAACGGACCCGAATATTGGGTCCTTGAATTTATTTGTACTTGTTGCGGAGTGCGACCGCCCTGCCCCTGCGACGTACGTCAACAGCCTGTCTAGAGACGGAGTAATGTGCAGTTGTCTATGACTGAGACCCAGAAAACGTTTTAGTTTCACGTCATATATCTTATGCACATAGATACTTGAAAATATAAAAGAATATTCTCTCGAATCAATCCAATGCTTCAAATGCAGTCAAGTTCAAGTAGTTACAAAATAGAACTATAATCAAATCCAAAATTATTCAATCGCGCTTATAGCATTAGGCTAAACAAACCCTTCAAATTTGAATAAGTATATACATTTTACAATTTTATTCACACGTAATAATTTCCCCATTAGGTATTTTCTTTCAATGCCACGATAAAGTCACGATAACAGAGTGATTACAAATTAATCCTTTGATAGTCCTCACACATTTTGGTGATGTCACTACGTAGGGAGGTCAAGTTTTAGAAAACACTCTTGATGGAATGGTGTACGGTCATATACAAAAATATTCATACAAGAGGTTTACAAACAAAAACTGTTTTTTTTACACTGTACAATAATTAAAATTTAATTTACCTGCGTATGTTATTTAGTAACGACTGTGGATTTTAATTTTTTGCATTAAGGCAGAAAGAAATAATTAGAAGTCACAAACTTGTACTATTATTTATTCTGTGCCACAAACAACAAAGTAGGATGGAGGGGAGGGGTATGGGCCAAATTTGCACGCGGGCAAAGCAGCGGGGCGTAGCTAGTAGATTATAAATATTGTGAAAAAATACATTTTATTTTGATACACCGTTTGATCTGATTATATAACTACCCCCATATCTCAACAACTCGTCGAATGATTTTTATTTAGCTCATAGGAAAATGAACTTGGACAAGACCAAGGTGCTCCCTAGCCAAGGCCCAAAAGTAAGTATTGCCTCCCTGAAATATCCAACGCACACCAAGCGTGTACTTTCACGCGCGTGAAGGTCACGTGTTGAACTGCAGAGTAACTTCGGCAGTTCCACAAAGTTGCAGTTTTTTTTTCTAACGAAAGAAAGTATATGAATTAACATTATATTTCTTTAGAATTCACCTGCTTTGATAATTTTCTCACCTTCAATGTTATTCATTGCATTTGTTATCGGCTAAGATATTTTTGTTTCAACCTTTTTTTAACAGTCTGTGGCTCTTTCATGTCCCGATGAACTTGAAATACTCTTTCACGGAAGTCATAATTTTGCAGTCAGCGTAATAATTTAGCGTGCAGTTCATAATGAAAAAAAACGTATTCCATTTTATTCTCTAAAGTCTGAGATTTAGGATTTATTTTTAAAACTTTCAGGTATGTCCTTGAGAAGCATTTCGAACATTATTTGATTTTAATATTGACTTTGGATACACTTTGTAGATATAGTGACGTGGTTTGAACGTGATCGATGATTTATTACATTTTACGGTCACGACCGTGTGTCCAATTTTTGGTCTGGTATTTTATTTGATCACAATTTTAACATTTGTAGCAACGATCTCATAATATTAGATCAATGATTGTAAATTACAGAACAGAATCATTATTACTTTTACGACTATATGTGCCTAATATAGCTTTATGTCAAAAGAACAATAAATATCTTACCGTAAAGAAAGTAAGGAATTTTGTAGTTTATTTAAAAAAAAATAAAAAATAAGGAGACAAGTTGTGCCCGTCGATTCGCCCGCGTGGTCTTTTTTCGGGATGTTTTTCCAGGACCGAAAGAAACAATTAAATAAAATGCTCGGCTTTTGTCCATCGCATTGAGGTATAAAGTACACCAGATTTTATCCAGAGAGACAGACAAGATAAAAATGTAAGTTATATTCTTATTTAGTAGCTCATATAAAGTCGGACGTACAATGAGCTACTTAACAAATTCTTGTTCTTGTTCTTGGTCTCTAGAGAGCACTTTTTAAATTATCTTCTTTGTACACACATTTTGTTACTTACCGATTTACTGTACGTATATATAGATAGGTACAGATAATAATAGACTCGTATTTTAAAATTAATAAGAATTAACTACCCCCATATCTCAACAACTCGTCGAATGATTTTTATTTAGCTCATAGGAAAATGAACTTGGACAAGACCAAGATATCAAGCACTCATTGACAGCCCAGGTTATTAAAAGTTGTAAAAGATAGCGAAATAAATACGAAAACCATTAAAAAATACCCTGAAGCAACTACAGTTTGTCAAAGCCAGTCAAATCCTTTTTTGGTAAATGCCATGAGCACGAGTTTTCTGAGCTATCAGTTGTTAATCTCTGCGAGATTGCATCCAAATTAATATGAAGCTCATGAGCCAAAATGTATCTTTTGAATGCAGTGAAAGCCCACCTACTTTCACCCCCAGCTCAAAATTATTTGGTCTGCGAATTTGTATCAACACTTGCGCATAAACCGGCAAAAAAATGGGGCCAATAGGTCTTCAACCGATGAATGATCGGGCATTGAAATATTAGCTGGTCTTTGTGTTACGAGTACTGAAGACAAAGCTATCGCATTGTTGCCCGACTGCGCGGAGGGTAATGTGTTTATCAACCTATATATGCATATATGTATGTTTGTTCCTTTCTGGCGCTCTAGAGACCAAGCGCGTGGGCCGATTTTAATGATTTTTATGTCAATTGCGAGTGCTACAATAATCAAAATTCAATATGACAACCAGACGCCATATAGAGAAAAAGACAAGAAAAAAATTCGACGAACTATGTCAAGTGGGTCTCATTGAATAGATATTTGAAAATCATGTTCAGGTTTCTCATATCATTTTTCATTTCGAATGATCATTTAGGATCTATAACGATTTAAAGTTCGTTAGTAATCATTCTCACAAATGTTGTTGCCTCTTTATAGTTTTGTTCGCAGTCGGGTTCTAAAGCACTTTGGATTATGTATTGTTATAGTTTTAATTAAACAAATACATGTCGTGAAAGATAATAACTATGTTCAGAGGCAATAAACTTACAGTATCGCTACTACCGCAAGTGAAGATTATCTATTGTGTACATTTATCAAAGCAAGTAACAAAAAGTCGGTACAACGAAGATAATAAAAAAAAAAACTGTACATATTTTTTACATGTTTTCTCTCCGTCTGTTTGTCTGTTTATTTTTTTGCTCATCACGTAAAAACTACTGGACCAATTGGGTTGACCGGTTTTCATATTTTGAGATAGCATAGGGTTTGACTTAAAAATAACCACAACACTTGTTTATAATACTTGGTATCTCAATACAATGAGTATAAGTCTAGCAATCGATAAAAACCATTTGAAGTCTGAACGAATTTTAATGATATTGGTACTTTTGATTCTGGAATAACACATATACGATCCTTATATCCCAGAAAAAATAACAAAATGGGCAAAGCCACGGGTACAGCTAGTTTGCATAATTAAAAGGTGAAGAAAGAAGCGTAAATTGAAATAGCAAAACCTAAACATCCGCCATTTTGAAGAAAAAAAACTCGATTTACTGGCCATCACCATCAATTAAATAAACTTGTATCAATCGATAGGGAAAATTATGAAAACAAAAAGTGTTCTAAAAAAAAGAAGCAAAGTAATCGACAAAAAATACATATAATTATCGAACCTGCTCACAAAATTTCACGAGAATCGGTTGAGAAATGAGACCTGTAGAGGAGATAGCCGGACATATGAAAGCATTTTTGCCCAAGCTGAAACGGAGACGCTTCGTTCGCGCTTCGTGCTCGCTCGGTCAATAAAGATAGCAGCATGTGTTCCCATCGTGTATGAACGACGAAAATAATAATTTTCAAACCCAAATATCTGGGAAAGTTTTTTTTGACTAGTTTCATTCAAGTAATCGAGTTTTTACCAAATCGCAGAAGTTTAGGAATACAAAAAGGGTGGCTTTATAAAAAAAGTTACATGGTCTTTAAAAAAAGACGTCGTGATAATGTAAGTAATATATTTCAGAAGAATGAGTGATGATTCGAAAGATACTTGTTAAAACAATATAAACACTTGTAAAGTAAGCATGTAAGAGTTTGTAAAAATTAGAGAAAAAGTTTAATATAAGTAAAATAAAAACACAGCTTTGGACGATGAAACAGTTATTTTTAAATAAAGTAAACTATACATATTCTTAGATGAAATTATCTACTGGCACAGTTACTGCTAAATTCATAGTTTTGTGGTCGCAAGAAAGCCAGCGGTTGCGAGCTACTTGTGCATTATCAGTATTTCATTTATTAGGTTGTTCTGTATCAACTGCCGCGTTAGGTAATTTGATATTTTGCCGCAGTTGTGCTTCATGTTCCTTGTGCCGCAAATTGAAATCAACGCACAAAATGGAGGAGCTGTCTATTTATTAATTCAAAGTAGAAATATTGGGTACGAGTATAGCAAACAGGGCTAGCCGCTAGCTGTATTGTATTCTCTACTTTTAATCGTTTTACAATAGGAGTAGGTTCTGTAGTCATCATTTTTTGAAAGAATATATTTTCAGTGTAGTCCTGTAAAACTTTCGTTAAAATTGGTTTGGTAGTTTTCTATTGATTAGTCCATTATAATTTTGTTCTTTTGCTTATACTCTTTCATATCTTCGAGATTTATTTACTAAGGCTGATCCTTTTTTACTTGAAAGGATAATTCTCCAGTGTTAGTTCCGTATAAATTTCATCCAACATTAGTAAATTTTTATTTAAAGATTAATTTGTGTGAACAATCCTAACTATATTAATGGTCTGCTCGTACCTCATGATCAACTATTAGTGAAAATTCACAGGCCATCATCGATATTGAAATGTCAGCAATTAAGCAAATTTACAACTAAACAAATTCAAACAAAACAATTAAACAAATTCTATGTTCTTCCCCAGGGCTCAAACTAAACTTCTTACTTTTTTTATTTTACACCAAATTTCATCAAGAATCGGTTCAGACGTTTAATCATGAAAAGGTAAAAAACAGAAAGAGAGACAGTTATTTTCGCTTATATAATACTACAAGCTGTGCCCGCGGCTTTGCCCACTGTCATTTTTCTGGGTTCAAAATAATCTGTGTTATTCAAGAACCAAAAGTACCTTTAGAGTACAATAATACTACATTTCATCAAAATTGACCGGTCGTCAATACTTTATTTCACTTGCTGGCTTCCACTTATTGGATTGAGATACCAAGTACACAATTTTAAGTTAAAACCTAAGCTATCCAACAATGAAAACCGAATTTTAATTGGTCTAGTAGTTTTTACGTGATGCGCGAACTAACATCCAGACATACGTACACTTTTTTTATTTTTTTCTTGTTTAGTCTTTTATTTTAAGTCTCCTAGTTGTTTATTTTTCATTTTCTTGTACAGACTTTTTGTTACTGCTTCATCTATCTTCTATCTATCTTCTGTCTATCTTCTGCCTATCTTCTATCTATAATCTATCTATCTTCTATATATCTTCTAACCATTTTCTATCTATCCTCTATCTATCTTCTATCTATATTTATATAAAAATCAATTGACGCAAAAACTCTAGACTAAAAAAAAACAAAATATGCATTTTTTTGTTGTGTTCGTAATTATACATTTAAGGTATAAAAACAATAACAAAAAACTCTTGTTTTTATTTTTTATTGAAATATACCAAGAGATTTTTAATGAAATTTTTATTTATTAGAGTGAGGGGAGGTAGGCAAATATTGTACGCGTGCAAAGCCGCAAGGCACAGCTAGTTATAAGTAAAGATAGATAGATAGTATGGATTTCACGTTTCGAGTTTCAGTATTGAAAAATACTTAAGTAATTGTTGTTATAATTGGCAGCGGCACCGGCGGCGCGGCGTGGGCTAAATGCGACAAAACATTACCGTCAGGAATTTCGCAATTAAACACAGATGTATTGTCTAGGTTTGCGTAATATTAATGCAGTTATAGCATACTTACAGTTGTATGTGTGTATCAGTCTATTGTTTCAAGTTTCGCCTGGTTGTTAGCTCTGATGACATCAATACTTTTAAATATTGTAATTTAACAATGTGTATGCTTGCATCGCTTCTGCATAAATTACCTGTAATTATTTTGAATTTAGATAGACAGCATTGTCAAAGACGTGTGAATGGACTGGAATAGGGCGAGAATTTATATTATAAATTATTCATATCAGGGTTTAGAACAACTAACTGAGCCTTAGGTTTTTGTATTGTAGCTAGTTATATTTTTTCTTGCGGAAGTATTTTTTCTGTTACCTGCCGTTAAAATGCCAGAATCACTACAGTTTAAAGAACACTGTAACCAAAGAAATGTCTGGGTACATGAGGATCAATAACTAATATCTCTGACGAGCTACAATGCTCTACTAATTATGATACTAAGCGGCTAGGGCTCACGTACAATGCTTTATTCATCCTGTCATTCATTCAGTCATTTCACAGAATATTCAATTTAAATGTCAAGGAGAAACTGATGTTGCAGCAGTGAAATACAATATTTTTAAAACTGAGTTATTTGGCAACTTTAGTCAAATCTCAGTACTTAAATGGATGTCTGTTATGTATGATGTAGATCCATACCAATATATAAAAGTGAAACATTGTCTGTTTATTTGGGGAGCTATCACGCGATAACGGCTAAAAGGACTTTGTCGATATTCGGAATGGAGATAACTTATATCCTGGAATAAAACATAGGATACTTTTATTCCGGAAAATTGTAAGTTTCCACGGGAAAACTGGAAAATGTTGATAACTCACTGTAAGGAACGGTTGCCAAGGAAACGAAATAGTAAAACTGTCAAAAAACATCAAGAGCATTGGTGCTATACCTACTTTTTGCATTACTTTTTAATATCCTAGAAGAAAGTAGGATGCTTTTTTTTCAAGATAAACAGTAGACCGCGCCTACGAAGTCGCGGGCGGGAAAGCTAGTAACTTACAATTTTTATCAGTTGCACCAAAGAGCAACAGTAATTGTTGCAGTAGTTTTAGTTGTTGATGTTGTTTTTGCCGTTGATATAAGTTATAAATTATCACGTGAAATTGTCTGGCCGGTTTACTTAATACAAATCTGGATCAAGAATTGCTCAACTTTAAGCGCCGTAATTAAACCTATACCAAATTGTTGCGTATCATTGATGTTTAATTAAAACGACAGTGTAATGCTTACTGAACTGGACATATTAGGGTTGCCAGATTTTAAACTTATACAGATTTTAAACTCATAAAGTAAAAGTAACATGTAAGATTCATTAAATTAATATTCCTTGTAGGTAACCTAATGTTTTCATTGTTACAAGAGCGTGACGCCAAACTATTGTAGGACAAAGACAGCCTGTTAATGTTTAAATATAAGCATACTATTTTCTGGACTCTGAACTTGAATTGAACTGATTGAATTGCTCATCAATCGGCAGAGTACCTACTATATATGTATCAAGTACGTTCACAACTATGCTTATGCATAAATTATACTACAATATTAATTTGAGTCATATCACACAGAGAAACAACCTCTTGATATAAAATGTATAACTAGGAGACAACCCTAAATCAATTGGCAACGCTTGACTGAGCCTGTTTGACGTTATTCATCAGCTCGCGTAAATAGGGCATCTCTAGCGGGTAAAGGTGTGGCCACACGTTCGTTCATAGACTTCATCGACAGCCCATTATGTGACAATCGAGCCATCACTGAAGCCATTGTCACTGTTGCCACTCCATTGTGCATTGGACAATAAACGATATTACCGTATATTACACGTTTATATTATTATTTGTTCGGTTTTGTTTCGACAAATTTGTATTCATTCAATAACTTTTAGTAACATGTATATCATTTTTATTTGTATACTGTCCTCGATCGTTTTCTAGGAAATTCTAAGAATAAAAGTTTATTAAGTTTTATGATTTTAAAAGTGACCTTACTTCTCTTCTTTTTTAAAGCTTTTATTTATCTTCACTTGTATGTATGTATCTATGTATTTATGTCTGTCCTGGCATCTTGCAATTCATATTTCGAGCACTTCCCGATTAACTATCCTGCTGAAACTTTCAGGGTAGCTCACTAATCGACGACAATGCAAAAATACATGGGACAAAGCATTAAAAAATATATATGAATAAATACTTAAAAATAACTACTAAATTATAAAAAGTTTTAATGCATTTAAAAAAACTCATAAAATCTTTTTTGTAAACTTAATTTTTTAAATTATACTTATTGACTTTAGAAAAATTATAAGATATCTTTTCTATAGACACAAGTTTTCATCACAAGATATTTTCCCAAACTATGGTTAGTATTCTAACCAATTTATTACTACACGCAACACCCGTACTGATAACATTTATCTATAAATCAATAACCAAACAACACTATCGCTCAGTATACTGAGAATCGAGAAATCTCGATCCAAATAAATCACGAAGAGTCAAGAGCATGAGGTATCGATTAAACCAAAGAACAGTTTGTTCACAGTTGTTATCTGTTTTGTAACAGTTTGTTCACTTTCTCATGGTCTTCACAATGAGCTCTTTGAACTGACAAATAAAGAGCACACATAGTAACTGTGACTGATCTGTAAACTTGAGACTAATAAATGTAAGACAGTGTTCTGTAGTCACAAAACATTCAAAGAAAAATCAGGCACCGTTTTTGGATTGGAAGATTTGGAAGGAGAATGCTTGAAAGTTGGATGCTAATGGCAAATGAAAGGAGGAAACAGAAACATAGGAAAGGCTGAATCCTAAATCAGGATTCTTTGGTTGCTCACTTCCCATTCAGGAATCCTGAAGCGAGCAACGAAAATCTAATGATGATGTTATAAATATCGAATAAGATACGCAAGATGCATTTCTTCGGATGCATTTCGGAGGATGTGCAATTTAGTTCCTTTAAGCCCATTCCATCATTGTATGACTAGACGAACGCTTTGCTACTATACATTTTCATCTTTACCGCAAAGGAGTGGAACTCTTTGTTGTATTTTGTTTTTCCCAATACTTATGGAGTGACGACCTGCAAAAAGAGGCTGGAAGAAAAGGGACGAGGAGAGCTGAAAACCGAGCTCAGTGGTGTACATTAGGAGAGGCCTACATCCAGTGACAGATATACTTATAACTCGGGGGTCTTATAAGTTGTATATACTACAAAAGAAAATAAAAATACTATGGGCATTAACATAACAAACGTAATGGATTAAGATATAAATTCAATAGATGTCTAAACTTAATTGAATTGAGTGAATAACACTTCGTTTTAATAGATAATAATGATTATGTAAATATCGTTGCAGCAGATAAGTAAGATCAAAGTCGATATTACACGTGTCTGTCTGATTGTTTTCATACACTATCTACACATCTGTGGTTACCATTTAATAGGTATAAAAAGATAGGTACTAAAGTACAGTAATTACAATTGCCACATTACACATGTTCACTGTTGTTGCTAAATTGTAACAGAGGGTATGTAAATATATTATGTGCAAAAAGTTTTTTGGGTTCTATATATCTTCTTAACCTTTGTTTTTTATGAAAATTATAACTAAGTAGCTAGATTTGTTATGAGTTGTTTGTAAACAATGGATTTGAGGACGTTCAGGGTTAATTTGATATATTTAAGTTCAAATCTTTGGCACTTATTGTGCAATAATTTATTATGTGTCATAACTAATAGATACTCGAACTAATACATACTCAAGTCTATTATTATTAATAAGTCCCGCCGCTGCGCTTGCTGGTTATATCAGCTTTTGGCTGTCCAAAAATACCAAAAAGTAATTGATAATATATTCAGGACGATTCACATCCATTACCTAGCCCCAAACTAGGATATCCTGTACTACAGTTACTAGAATACGGAAAATTAACATTTCTGCTCATCCTTTGATGTATTGCAAATACACCAATGTATTAAAAATACACCAATGTGCTCATTGATGTGTTTTTAATACATTGATCACAAATGATTGCACCTTGCGGAATTCGAATCCGCTACCGTTCGACTTCGTAGTTAGCGTCACTAGCCACAAGGTCAAGCTAAAAAGTAATTGTTATATATTAATGGCGTATGTTTTATCATTTTTTTAAGGTACTAAAACGTGTTTACTTGCTTCTCATAATTAAAGACCGAGTAAAAAAAGAACCACCGTCAATCTAGCAACTCAAGTAATAAATTATAATACATTAAAACTTTGTGATTGTATCTATTTATTTAGCATGAAATCTTAAAAGGACATGTAAAAGATGAAACTATATCTTCAATCAGGATCAGAGGTAAAGCTTGTATTAACTTAACATATATTTAATGAAGAAAAACAATTTATTATGATTCACAGTATGTATATTCAACAAGAGAACCAGGTTCGTCATCCTTCCTTTTATCGCCTACACTTTATTAGCTATTTGATCTCAAAGTAATGTCTTAACATATTTATTATCTAAGCCGTCAAGTTGACGCCTTGAGATAGCTCCAGCTAATTCAAAGCCCGCTGATGCCCAGGTATTTTCCAACTAACAAGCACTATCAGTGAGTAGATGTTAGCATTATTCAAATGCTTCTTTTTCTAGTCCCTAACCAGTCTTGCCACATCGAATCTTGAACACGGAAGACGAACTTGTTTCAGCCCTATAAGGGAACTGGTAGATCCTAGTTTGTAACTTGTAGCTAGTACCGAGTAGTCCAGAATGATCGGGTAGGGCCTGTGGCGATATAACAGTGAAACGCTGTTAAAACATCCCCTTACGGCTAGATGCTGGAATGTATAAACGAGGCATGGAAGTAGTACAAAACTTACCTATTTGTAGTAAACGGGAGATGATTATTTTGATTTTAAATATTGTACTTGTAATAAGTGGATAATTACGGTCATTTTTACCGCTGAGGCATCCAATCCGATAACATTCATTTTTTGGTTCGAAATGAATGTTATCGTGTACATGTTATAAATTAATGATAAACTAAGCAAATACTCATAGAATATACCAATTTGGAGATGATGTGATTGCTGGTCGTGTGAGTTAGTGCTGACGTCTGGTGTCAGAGTAAGACAGAATCTGCCTGTTTGACTGAAGGTAGATAGATAGATTAACTCTTTATTGACACCAAGAAAATAAAACGATACATACAGGAAAACACTTAGATTATAGGTACAATGGGTGGTCTTATCACTAAAAACGATTTCTTCCAGACAACCTTTGGATGGACATAAATGATTGATTAACAAGGACGGTGGTGAAGCAAAATAGAAATATATATGTGAAATTAAGATTTAGACTATAAATAGGCATAAAAAGTACAACTACAACTAAAAATAATTTACAATACTTGCATACTATAAATTAATACAATTACAATACATATTATTATGTATACATATTTTTTTAATACTTATAATAGTATTAAAAAAAAAATATTATTATTAAGATAGTCATGCGTGGAAATAAGAACGATCAGAGCGCAATATTGGAGAGGTAAAAGTTTTTAACTTAAGTTTTAAAGCTAGTGACCGATTGAGCTCGTCTTATAGTGACTGGGAGTTTGTTCCAGAGGCACACTGCCTGAACTGTAAATGATGAATCATAGAAAGAAGTACTATGCTCAGGCGTCTTGAGAAGAAGGTTTTCCGATGACCTAAGAGACCGAAAATGAGAACAAAAAAGAAATTGAAATCGTGCCTTTAAGTAAGAAGGAGTAGAAGGATTAAAAAGTATGTTGTAAAGAAGAAGAAGGCTGCCCGAGGACCTCTGGCACGGCTTAAAGACAGCTATTAATCAATAATAGCTGAGACCGGCAGCTTAACGTGCCCTCCAAAGCATGGAGCGATGGAAAACCGCACATAACATAGAAAAGTCATTGGCCAAGGACCGAACCTGTTATTATTGGATTCTAAGTCGCACTAGTAAACCGATAGGCTACCATCACTCTAAGGATATAAAAAATGCAGAAATGATGCATTGTCATTCAATAATGGGTAACGATGTTTACATGGGGTTAGATGGTGCTTAGAATTCAATGGGATTCCAAGAAGGGTTGTCTAAATTGGCCCCTTCCCTTGGCATGGGTGCTATACAGTAGGTAGAGGAAGAAGATAATAAAGTCAGTACTGAAGCTTTTCTTTTTTAGAATGTGGCTACATTACACTTTCCATACCAGGGGGTATTTGCTCAGTGAAAATCCCAAAGAATCAGGGAGAGAGCAAACAATTAAAATAGCTTTGTACTAATTTCAGAACACTTTATTCCTAACGTAAATACGCTAGAACTAAAAAGATCCTCGGGAGATGTTAGAGATTGAATTTGTAATAAAGCATGCGCGAGTTGACCAGGGCGTGAAGCTTTGTCACTGACTATTTTTACATAGTTCTACAGCTGTCACAAATTTATTTATTTCTTAAATATATACGACACTAAAGTAGGATTTTATCCTTTTCCAAGGGAGAGTAATGATTGAATTTCAGATATTTACATCAAAATAGATGGTGCATTTAAATTCCAAGCCATTGTAGAAAAGTGTTGCCATTAATGTGACTGTTGGATACCCTTTTAGTGCTTTGCGTGGATTATCCCGATTCAAAAGAATGAATTTATACTTGAAAGGGGACAATACTTCGTTACTCTTGATTTATTGAAGAAGAAACGAGATAAACTGCGTCTCATGTTCCAAAGTAGGTAGGTACTAGACTATCGCAAAGTGTATCCAACATGTTTTCAAATGTTCGAGGACTTTAAAAAAACAAGAAACTTCTTAATTTTTTTCAAAGGGCCATCGAAATACTGAGAACGGGGCTCATATTTATCTGTCAAGGTTTGTTTAATTTCAAAAGTAGGTATACACGCGTACAACTATACTCGTGTTCCACTTTAAGTAAACAAAACCAATAGTTTATAGAAAACACGTAACATCCCTTCGCAGTATTGGTTAATCATCTCAACCTTGGTGTTTGCTTACAATCTGTTCAATAACAATTTTGGCATTTGTGTGTACTAAAAGTTAGTACAGTAGCAATTAATTAAAAGTTATAGTATTCTAAAGTCACAAAAACAATTCAAGGTGACTTAACATCCCTACGAATGAAAATAGACAAGTTGGGACGTAGTTACGAAGCTGTATAATTATTAGCTAAAATAGTAAAGTGACAGAAATGACCTATTATCCAGAGAGACAGATCAAAATTTGACTTTTTTGCAGCAGCGAGCTTCCAGTGGTTAGGTGCTGAGACAATTTAAATAATTGTGATTACATTCATAGATATAATTAAAAGTGGGAAGATTACGTGTTAGCAGTCACTCTCATTGTGCTAGTCTGTGTATGTCTCTCAATCTTTATTGTTGAAGCACAAGAAGCACGACGCGTGGAAATGTAGTTGTGTGTGTATTGCCTGTAGCTGTATCTAGTCCTGTTGTTGTTCACGTGATATAAAAACGTGCCGTATCTTCCCCCCTTAAACTAGATCTATGGATTACATTACTTACTTAAAAATAGAAATTTCAGGGAACATCTCTTGTACTGTAGTTATCTATACTTATAATAAAGCAATAAGAACGAAAAAGACTGTACAAAGAAGATAATTAAAAAAATTGATATACTGATATTTTAGGTCTTGGAAGTAAGCCCTATTATGTACATATGACATATGAGTACTTTTAACCTAGAGAAATGACCACGCGTGCGAAGACGCGGGTACAGCTAGTACCTTCTATTCGTGTGTAACTATCAATATTTATAGAATTCTTCGAAGTTTTCGGGTAAATGTTTACACTCTACGCACCCTCACCACATTAGTGATGAAAGCTAAGTATATTTGCGCGTACTTCGCTAAATTGTTCGTATAAAAATAACCAGGTGGGTTACTATTTCCGTTCCGTTTACTTTTATCAATCACATCTAACGTAATGTAATGTAACGGAGCATGATCTTGGTTAAATTTGTTTGGAAGGTCAAGGTGTGCTATTGGTGTGCTACATATATTATTACCTACTTAAGTAGGTAAATAAAGAACTGGCTATAGGGCGACATTGCAAAAAAATAATGACAGTCTGCCAAGCGTTATGTTAACACATATCTATCAAATTGAACTAACATGATTGAAATAAAAAACATATGAACATGGTTAATTAATTTGTAAAATAAATTTCAAAAGCGTGTTTAGCTTGAATAATCGAGTTACCTCCGGTCTTGGATCTCACCTTGGTAAGGAGTCAAAAGTGATCAATAAAAACGCCAATTAAACAGCAACATAAAAATTTAACGCTATTCTTTAGTTGGTGTTCATAGTATATGTCCTTTTAATGTCTATGCAACTTTATTTTATTACCCGTTCAGTTAGCCACAGTCGAAAGATGTATAAGTCTGGGAAATAATGAGATAGATTTTCCGTTACTGCCAGGGACTGCAATTACGACACCTACTTTGAACGTGGGCGCTTGAACAGATGCAATAGATGCATACAAACCTAAATTAGCACACCTAGTACAGACAACATATGTTTAGTCGTTATTTAAATTTGAAAAACTCTTATTCCTTACCACCATAAACTGTAGCCCACGACTTCACGCGGGCTACAGTTTATCGCGATAAAAGTATTCTTCCTTCCCCAGGGTTCAAACTATCTTCATACCACATTTCATCAAGATCGTTTCAGCAGTTAAGTCAGAGAGAGACCGTTACTTTCGCTTTTATAATATTAGTATGGAAAAGGCAAAAGTGATGGAAAAGGATGGACCAGGACACGTAAGAACGTGTCCTGATTCAAGTTTCGATTTGGCAGCATGATGAAATTTTTAATTGTCTTACTGATATATAAATAAAGTTCAATTATATCCAAGTTGTTACTTATTGAAGAATTAAAATGTAGTAAGTTGTAAAAATTACGATTGTGTTCCAAGTTTCCAACCGTATTATGTTTTTTAAAACCAGTTTTGTCGACGTGCGTAAGTCTAATCGCAACACAACTGTTGCGACATGACATTGGCTAGGGTCATCGCACCTACTATTATAAGCCCTAGAACCAGGTCCAACAATACAGGTCCCTCGCCCACGTCGACAACTCTCCACCATTTGCTATTCTGACTTTCCAATAAACAGGGATCGAGCACAGGAATAAACGCAGTGTCGATTATCGAACTGAATCGCCATTCGATTATCCGAAGTTTAAAACTTCGGAACGCAGTCTGAAGTTTAAGATTGTATTCCGACGTTAACGTCAACGTCCAGTTTATTATATTGTGTCAATGTGAATTTATCGCGAATGCTGTGCATGAATAATCTATATTAGTTCACAGTGAAGGCACTATCGATTGAATAAAACTTAGAGCGAATAGTCCGTATCTATGTCATTTTTGTCGCAGTTCATTGATCCGGATGATCAGTTTGCTACTTAAATATCTTTACGTCGAGTTTTGTAACTTTAATTGACTTCAAGGTTCATTGAGTTCATTGATAATCATTTTGTGACGACAATGACAAACATTTAACGGAAGAGAACTATATCGTTTTAAGAATTATAACTGAACATTAGTTATCTAAAAAGCTAATTGCATTAAGGTAAGTACTGTATGCAGTAAGGTATTATATTTAAATAACTGAAAAAATATACAACATAACATGTTCAAACTCATTACTTACGTTCAAAAATATGAAGTAGTTTTTTTTAAACCACAATACTTAAACAAGCAGACGACCTTAGCGGTCACAGTCCCATTAAATTTTATGCCATTTTACTTTGATTTTTATATAATAGAAGTGACAGTCCATAAAGGTTTGCAGGTGGCTCAAAATTTTGGAGGACAGATACCTTACCGCAAGTTGTCACCAAAAAAATCTCTGGAAAAAATTGCGATTTCAGCTAATTAGGAGTATAAAGACGCCGCGAGACGTAGACTGATTCACTCTATAACTTCAAAAGAGTTTTGCCGTAGAGATCTCATTATAGGTTCCCCTCGTGTTGTGGCTTAATATTAAGCCACGATTAAGCGTATTTATGACAAGGGTCATATATTGTAAGTAATAAGTTATTGTATTTGTTCCTTATATGGTGTAATAAAGTGTTTATTATTATTATTGTTACTGCCTTATTACATTGTTCGTCCAATGGAGAATTATGTTTTATGGATTGACAGACAACCAACCAATGACTGATGCCGTCACTGTTTTAGATCTTTTCTTTCCGATATCTATAGGAAAGAAGAGGTCGCTGTGTCTGCCTTGTTACGAGGCCGTCCTAGGGGTTGTTCTACCAGACCAGGGACCGACGCTCAGTGGACAACATTTTTATGTAGCCTACAGGGGAACTTCGTGGTACGAGCCATCCTTTTATCTTTGAATAGTAGATTTCTCTCTTATAGAATGTTTTCTATGTAGGCTCACAGTTGAAATAGCTTGAAGATCTTGCACTCGGTTACTCAGTCTTCTCTCGATTTAATATCTTTACTAAAATTCTAGAACAACTTTACAATATACAAAAGTGTTCAGGAAATTATTTATGATCAAGTATTGTTATTATCACGAGTTTTCGTTTCCAACAATACGGATCAACACGTATGTAATTATTATCAAATAGTTAAAGATCTAATAAACTTATTTACACATTTTTAAAACATGTGTCGTAACCATCGAGATGAGCCAATACGATACAATGTAAGAATTACAGGTTATTTCAATTTTAGAATATGTGTCGACAATACAGTGATAGACTATGAAAAAGGTTTGATTATGTTCATGAAGAAGGTTGACATCGTCACAGCCCAGGGATAGATATTACAGAAAATTGAATAAATATATTGAAAGCAAGAAGCTTTCCCTGATAATGTTACCACTTTACTTAATAACTAATTATTCTAATTACTTCAATATATTCCTAGCAATCTAATATTATTTTAATTATTATTTTTTCTATATAAAGAAAGAAAGATAGAGAGGCTTTTGCCCTGCAGTGGTAAGGTAATGAAGATGAATGATAATTATGTAATTAGTTCATAAGAACTGTAATAACATTAGTAATGTAAACTGTACTTTGATACCTAATGCAAATCTGATCAACATTATCAGCTCGTGTTTGTCTTCTGTTGGACAAACGCTTCAATGAATGCTACTGAGCCCTGACTTAGGTTCTTCTTATCTAGTTTCTGCTGGCTGCTTTCTGCAGGTCATCGCTCCACCTAACCGGTGGGCGTCCTACCCTACCTACACTACGATAATACGTACGATTAATGTAATA
Source organism: Alsophila aescularia (assembly GCA_946251855.1). Taxonomy (NCBI): domain Eukaryota; kingdom Metazoa; phylum Arthropoda; class Insecta; order Lepidoptera; family Geometridae; genus Alsophila; species Alsophila aescularia. Next base: position 19,320,911 of record OX276377.1, on the reverse strand, counting down.
TGCTATGTTGTACATCGTTCGAGCAGCCTATTACCACTGCAGCTTGCTGATTGGGCTACGTCGATGACTCTGGTACTCAGTCGGATAGCCTCTTTTCGGTGTCAGGTTGTGAGTAACGAGCATCGCCAATTACGTTAATGATACCATGATACCATTAACTAACACAAAAAAACAGTAACCAATTTAGTTACATGCAAAGTCAAACTATGTCAGACAGTTTTGGCAAGTCAGTGTTATGAGAGCGCTGTTTCTGTAGGAGTTTAGTCTAGATCTGTCAGGTACGAAGTAACACATAACAATCAGGTTAAAACAATTATTACTGAGATACTGGGCCGAGTTATTACAAACTCATTTAACATCGGAAATTGGGTTTTTTTTTTTAATAGAATAGTTTTTATTTAACTTCACTTCATGTATATATGTATGTATCTCTGTATTTCGTCTGTCCTGGAATCTTGCACTTCAAATTTCCAGCACTTCCTGATTAGCTATTCGGCTGAAACTTTCAGGATAGCTCACAAACCGATGACAAAGCAATAGGAAAAAAGAAACAGTAAAAAAATGTGACATTCATTAAAAAACCCGTAAATGCTTATTTTTTTTATTCAATTTATTAAATTATACTTATTCATTCTTATTACAGGAATGTCAACTTTCAAACGGGGAAGGTTCATAATTTTACAGTTTTTTTTGGATGTTCACTCATATTTCACTTTTATCTGAAACGATTTAAGTCACGTCCGTTAGACAATTGTTGTTTTTTTATTTATGAAATTGTTGTAAGGCATGTTTCGCTAAGCAGGCGTAACTGCTAAACATGAAATAGTAGTTTCCTACCAATTTTAGATTAAACGAAACTTCTTATTAAAGCATTGGATTGTAAACTGCATTTTCAACGGATGACTTGTATAATCCGTTTGATATTTCTCAAATTGGAGTCAATACCGCGTTCCACTTACCTACTTTTACAATCAATATCAATTTGCATAATATTTCACGTCCTCTACTATGACTTATTAAGTCAATATAGCTCATCGATAAGCTGCAAAAAGTTGCTAATTTATTCCTCCCATGTTTCACCCAACATTTTGGCAATCATTACTCACTATTGCTTCCGTCTATTATTCTGTTCCTTTCAATTGCTACATACAAATCATAATGATAACACTATGTTGTATTAAGAATTCAATCGTGACGTGTTTTTAATCAGTCACTGGAGTTCTTATGCATTTGGTATAATAATATAAAAGTACGCCGTACCTATTGTTTTGCATTGCACTGCATCGGTGTATCGGCTCATGATTGGCGTAATTGGTAGCTGATATAGAGACGACAATCAATGTTCCAATGTCAATAAGGCTTCATCTGATTGTTATGTTGACACAGAGGGCTGCATGATGATTAAGTATGACCGTAATGACTTGCTAGACTTTGGTAGTACCTACCTTAATTGACTAGATTAAAAAAACAACTAAACTGAACTATGCGGAAAAATATAAGTACCTGCACTAATATAACTACACAATAATAACGTCCTTAAAGGCTGCGATGAAATATAGGGCTCAAAGGCTACAAAAGTTAGTAGTACGATACGGTACAGACCTATGTAAACTTTTTATATATATATCTATCTATATATCATCGAACCTTGAAAGTGATTATACCGCTCATAAAAGATGCTAACATCTATAAAACTGAGACTAAAGTTCAAACTGATGTCCATAAACGTCACCACATTCGTTTCGTTAAATATTTAGGAGGTGTGCACATGAATACGGTTGACCTGCTTGGTCCTTAACATATTCAAGGTCCGCAGACACAAGGTACACAAAATTAATATTGTAGAGGGTCCTAATATTGTACGGGGTTGGGCTTACATGTTTTGTCTGCGTTGACCTCACGCCAAGGACAACCACTAACAAAACAGGATAGAGAAAAAAACTTTGTGGTAAGTTTTATCACACATCCGGCATGGAATCCAGTGGCTCTAACGTGAAATGTGACAAACTACCAAACCGGTTTCCTCAAGAAAAATATTTGGTCTAGACGTTGAATGTTTTTTTTTGTGGATAACGGAGAAATACAGTTTCATTGTTTTTTATTTTTTAACTTTAAAGAACGGGTAAAAATGTAGCTTTTTGACTTGAAGATAAGAAGTTTTAAATAAGCTTACCACCCAGAATCTGTATTACCTAACCATGTAGGCGATGATTCAACCATTGATGCAAGTAATGGGAGATGGGCTAGACTTAAACAACATTCTGACCGCAAATGGGCAAATCGTGTACCGGAATGAAACCACCAGAGATCCAAGAAAGTGCTACGCCTCATTCTCTGTGAAACAAGGAAAAAAACGTAAAGTCTAATGTTTCATATAACGCAGTCACGTATGCAGCGAGGCCGTCCATTTATGTGCAAACACAGATAGCAAAGTTTGTACTCGAGTAACACTGATAATATCGGAACGCACAGCAAATGTGGAGAAATTCGTTCCTACCTGAGACGGACGCGACAAAAAACAGTTTGGATGTGAAAAAGCCGTTTCGTTAGTAAAAAAAAGTATTTCCTTTACATTGTATGTACAAGACCTCCGACACTGAGGTCCTTTGAGCCCGCCCTTCAATGGCCCTTACCTACGATCCTTTTTTGTCCGCATGTTTGTCGGTTATGGATTGCAAAGCTGCGAAAACATCCATATGTTGACTATCTCATTTGTTAAGCAGAATCAGATAAATAAAACCTCCTCCCCTTTGTAAACCTCACTGATGTATTAATCATAATTTGTATTGAGTTTGTATTCAGTTATTGGAAAAGACTGTTCTTATATTGTTAATTAAGTACCGATTGAATTTAATAACATTACTGTTATAACAACGACGCGTTACTCATAAGTGGAGTAAAGAATGCATTTATTCAACACACACAGAAATAAGATACAAATAATTACAATAATTGAGTACAATAGAAAAGGAAAAACAAAGAATAAGTAAAAGTAGATAGTAAAAGTGGTGCTGAACGGGCCTCCATCAGTAACGCGTTAATCTGAAATTTCAGTTATAAATTAGTAGTTGAAGTTGCCAAAAGAACAATGGCGAACTTCCAGGCATACTTTTATGTTAGTAAAATTCACGGCGTCTTTAGAAAAAAAATATCGCTTGTAATTCAGAATTATTTCCTGAGATTATTTGTATAAGAAGTTTTTATAGAAGAGGCCAGGAATAATTCGTATTAGGCTTCCAAGTTTTGTAGGTTATGTTACTGTTAAAGACTTTTGAAACAAGTCATAGAGGTTTTAATTATTTTATCTGCATAAAATAAATAAATTAATTAATGAGGTAGGCAATTAAGTGATATATATATATAAATATAATGTTTAAAGATATTGTACCTATTCAATTACCTACCTAGTGTAACAGACTAGGCTTTTGAATAATTATTATTTTCAATCTGTTACTGCCTAGCGAGATTACAAAACATGTTCAGATATGTTGCTGCTGTTTCACTGTGCAGCGAAACAGTTGTCTAATATTAGCACAAATATTTTGCGACAATTCCTTACACTAAATACTTTATTTACACAAACCTTTGTTTCTTTTGTATTTATTGTTCAATATTTTAAGCCAGACGCCCTATGTACTAGTTTTTTTCACTACCTGGGTGGCTGGTAGATAGTGTTGTTTAGAAGTCCTTTTTTGTACAATATTTTTGTGCAAAACAATTAAGTAAATAAACATAACCTAACAAAAAATCTCTAATCCAGGTCTACTGCGACATGTTACTAACAAAATGCTGTTAGCTTACCGTATTATATAACATGTTAGTAACCACAGCCCATCCACTGCAACTTGACTGACTTGACAGCAATTATGTTTTTATTAGCAAATATGATTCTCTCAAATGAGCTCCGATGAAGAAGACGTGTTAGTTTAAGTTTTCTAGATTCCAATTCAATTGATTCCGACTTAAGAAAAGCTACACAGTCTGTGTATAATATACAATTACAAGTATTGTATGCTACAAAGGGAGGTTATGATTTTCATATATCCAGCAGAGTTGTTGACGACACGAGTACTAACACAAAATGAATTATAAACGTCCCGCAGGCGAACGCGGGTGACGTTTTCCATCCACGATGGATAACGTGTCAGTTTGCTATCCTGTTAGCTAACACCAAAGCCACGCCCATTTTTCGTGTTACATGCCGCAGCGGACCCGGCTTTACACTTCCTCCATAAACTATAATGCATTGTATTATCTTTGCTATAATGTTTTGTCTATAGGTTTTATATTGACGTACCATTTTGTCTATAGCACAGTCTATAGTATAATTCTGTTCATCGCAAGGAGGTTGAATTACGCTTAATGTTAAAAGGTTTAACTCCAGTAATTGTAATTCAACCTCCTTTGGATTATAAAAACGGGTGGGAAGTAAGCATAATTCAACCTTCTTTAGTGTAAAAAAACCGGGTGAGAAGTATTCTGGAGGTCGATTCTCACGAAGTGATATAAATATCACAGAAGATAAATGTCATAAAATCCGTACATTTTTCAATATATATCTATTGTGATATTTATATCACTTCGTGAGAATTGCCCCCCTGTGTTGACGATTTTGACGTCCGAACCGGAAACGTAAAAAAATCAAGGTATATAATACGTAACATTGTATTATATACCTAGTTTTTTTACTCATTGGGCAGGCAACCAGGCCGATAAAATATTGTAGGAAGGAAATGAAGTTTCAATTTCATGTTTTTTTTTAATTTATTTGTTAACCAGACTTTGCCTATCTTACATACTTTGTTGAAAAAACGAAGAAAAATAATTACTTCTGTAGAAATGATATATCAAGACGCTGCAAGATTTATCATATAAAATTTCGCCCTTGTTCTTTTATGAATTAGCCACATTAATGGGTAAAAATTACATTATTCTGTAATTTTATTCAGGTTATTACTTCTGATATACGCACCAACATATTTAAAAATCATATTTGAATGGGTCCTTTGCTTCTTTTTGGTTGTCACTCGTATTAATTAGATTCTGACTACGAACGAAGATTATTACGTATACATGATACATGCATATAGTACCATGTTTAAGTTTTTCGTTTTGTTAGGAGTATACTAGTTATAAAATAATCAACCTGTTAACTAGGGCCTTTCATTTAATAATTTTTATTCTGTTAACATTAATATTTGAATGTCAATGACGTGGTGTCAATGTTATCTGCAACGTCCGTTTCAACTCTCTTACATAATCGAAAGTGTCCCACGTCGTCGCGTGCGTGACAGTCTCATTTGCATGAATATTACTGTGGGTAGCCATTCTATATCGGAAATACGAGTATTTTACATATTATTAATAAAAGTTTTTAAAGTGACATGGTCACTAAAGTCAACATGGGATATTTACCATGTATATCTTTTGTTTTGAGTTTCCGATATTTCGGCATTGTTGGAAGTTTTAAATAAAGTTCTGTAATGTGTTTTTGAACATTCGCGACTGCTTAGCGAAACCATCCCATGTTTATTCAAAGATAAATTTTGAACCCTTCCAAATTCTGCCGATAAATTCTAATTCTTGCACAGTAACTCATGAGCGTCGTCAATGACAAATCCAAAAATAAAACAATTTATTGACATCTGATAAACTATTATCTACTTTTTTCAATTATTTATCTATACCTACAGCACGTTACGTACGGTACGCCAACTCGTTATTACAATAATATTGATTTTACTGTTTGGCATTTGAATAGAACTGTTATTTTTTTTCAATATTCTTGTTGATCTGATATTTTTGTTGTATTGGAAAATACATAACGTCACATGGCATATTGCCAGAAAGTACCGATAGGTAAGTATATGACTGGAGACAACAAAATAATGAATCAACACACCCACTAAACACGCCCACAAAGTTAATATAACAATTTCTGTGTACAATGACTGTATTCCAAAGCCTGATATTTTTCACGAAGATTTTTGCTTTTGGGAATATACGTCCTTTATAATATGTAGAATAGTGTAGCTATAAAAACCTGGTGAGTGAATTAATCTTCAAGCAGAAAACAAATCATTGTCTGACATTGACCAACCGTCAATATTATTACAAAAATGCCGAACCTTTTCAAAATGCATATAATTTATCTTCGCATTACATAATTCAATGTCACAATAATGTGACATTGTTCCAATTGTATACTGCAACAGACACAATAAGATAAATAATTATGTTGTCGGCAACATTTAAATTTTTATAAGATTTAATAATATTTGCTCATTTATTATCGCTCTGAGTGCACTCATATTTACACATTTATAATTTATATTATTTTCAGTGAATAAGCAAACACACACACATCATGTTTTTCAGTAGGTGCTACTCATATTGCTTTTACTGACCTTGACTGGACAAATATTCGTTATCTTTGTATTCTACGAGTCTTTGGAATTTGCTCTGATAGCCAGTTCTTCACTATCTCGTCCTTTATCAATATTTACTTAATGAGGTAACTCGTAAGTGAATTCAACATCACAACACCTATATTTTCAAGTTTTATATTAATATTGTTTCTTCTAATTTCAATTATAAGCTTAGAATCACAAATTATCTGAATCTATTCATGGCACATAGCAATGTTGTTTATTTTTCGTAACAATGACATTATAGGATTACTTTGAGAAAATCGTTTCTATTTTTAGTCATTAGGGGAAAAAGTCTCGCCTACGCTGAAAACAAAACTCTCGCCGAGTCTATCTTTAAATATTTTTAAACCAAATTGAGTCCATCGGCGCTTGACAGCTTAACGTGATCCTTCGTATAAAAAAAGAAAGCGTTTTAGTCTTGAATCAAATGAACCGTTTCGAAGTAGACGCTTCGTTTTCAACGGATGAGTACAGTTCCCACGAACAGCAGCTAAGTTCCACGCTAATAAGCCAAATGAGATTATAAACTAGTACATACATGCAAGCAATTTACGCTCCAATACGTTACTACAAGCAACCGCAAATGTGTCTGATATTTCAAATCGACAAACATTGTAAATGAGAAATATCTTCTGGTTGTACACATTTTATGGAACAGTACACGCACGTCGTTACATGTTATCTGCTACGTCCGTTCCAACTAGCGTCTTCATATTATTAGCTGTTGGAAGAATATTGTTTTCTAAGTGAATGCTTGTTGTAATAGCATTAGCATTGACAACATTTCTTATAGTACAAGTTGAAATTTGTCTTTTATAAGTATACCTTAGGCACCTACCATTATAAGTAGACTAAAAATTGTGTGGTATCTACAACCTACGTTCGTCCACAATGTGAAGCAGTTTGGTGTCTAGATTCTATTCAGTTGTTTTAATTATATTTAACTGTTTCAATAATTTTACATGATAATATGTTGTGTATCGCGGTAGATAGGCATGATTTGACTTTCAATTGTATTCTATAAGAATAATGGACTGATATAAAATGTAGCTGCAAAAAAACTTGGTATTTTGTCTAAGGTTAGGCGGTACTTTACAGCGGGACAGTTTTTGAATCTTTATCAAGCACAGGTCCGATCTTGTTGTATGGAGTACTGCTGCCACCACTGGGACGGTTCTGGCAAGTATCAGCTCGAGTCTTTGGATTCAATTGAGAGACGTGCTATCAGGCTCATTGGGGATGACACTCTAATAAAGAGTAAGCTTCATAGTCTGGCGCATCGACGTGAGGTAGTAAGCCTGTCGGTATTTTACAGATTGCACTATGGAGAGTGTGCACAAGAACTGCACAACATGATTCCCCCGTCACCTTTCCATCACCATACGACTAGACGATCAGCAAAGCGCCATCCTTTTATGGTTGAAATACCTCGCACAAGAACCAAGCGTTACGCTTCTTTATTTATTATAAGAACTGCAAAGGAGTGGAATGCCCTGCCCTCGTCAGTGTTTCCGATAAATTATAACCCAGGTGTGTTCAAGTCAAGAGTGAATAGGTATCTACTAGGCAAGCGTGCTACACCTTCGACCACATCATTGCTTTCCATCAGGTGAGATCGTGGTCAAACGATTGCCTAGCCCGTAATAAAATATATATATAAAGTCTACGATGCCATTTAATGATTGTTTGATCGATAAATCAACTTAAATATGTTTTTGTCATCAGAGAAGTTGACAACGATTAATAACTTCATGCATAAATTAAATCCTGATTGACATCTGTGTGATCCATTTTGCAAATATCGCCCACGGTCTTATTATTTGCAAAGTTACTTTCTCTTCGCCTCCGTGTAAGCTATTGGCCACTTCATACAACTGTTACTGTGTCAGGCGTAAAATACTTATTTATTTTAGAATAGTAAATATATAAGTGGGATGTAATATTTAGAAATTGATTTATTGTTATATTACACTATGTCTGATTATATTTATATGTGGCTAGCTGTGCCCATGGCTTTGCTCGCGTAGTAATTTTTATGGTATATAAGGATCCTGTGTATTATTCCAAAACGAAAAGTACCAATACACCAAATTTCATAAATCTTCCTTCAGACGTCGAATAGCTTTTAAACGATTGCTTGTCTTCTAGTCATCAGATTGAGATATCAAGTGCACCATTTATTAAGTCAAAACCAAGACTATTTATTATTGAAAATTGCGTCGTAATCGGTCCAGTAGTTTTTACGTGATGCGCGAACAGACAGACAGATAGACACCATAAAAATTACATGAAACCATGGTATATTCTTGATCCGTAGCTTATTTTACGTATCCTAGACATATTTTTTTATTATTTTTTGTGCACAGCCTTTTTGTTACTGCTTTATTATAAGTACAGATAGAAGATATAGATAGCTAGATTATATTTAGTAGTGATAATCACTGATAAAGAATTGCAACATGCTAAGTATGATACTGAGAGTTCCGAGAACCGTATGAAATTGTAATAAAGTCGTCCTCATATTTCTCTTTAGCCAGTTAATTATCCTTGACACAATCAATTGTTCAACACCACTGAGTATAATTTTATGCTGATAAATATTCCTGATGCATTTCCCTTGCCCTCGCTTTTTAATTGTGTTACTTTTTTTTTTGCTAAGCACCTCTACTCAATGAAACATAAGTTTGAGATCATACAATAATCCAACAGAATCAGCCACCAATTATGCCACTTTTTTTCATAAAAGTGATGCACTTACCAACGAACAGCATTTAGTTTTTATAAAATTAATATTATTATATTAAAATTTATTTTATTCTGTTTACTAAATTCAATACTGACTCTAGTTTACCATTTGTTACCGCCTCGCATTATAGCGGTAATGTGAAACGGGAAATACTAGTGGTCACGAAACGGATGATGCCATTTTTGTCATTGTCGTTTTGGTGTTATCATGAATCTGACTCCAAGGCTGTGCATACGTTTAGGAATGATATTTAATAGGATACATGAATAGCTGATCTTATAGAACGGGGACGCAGATGTTCCATTCTATTGTAATTAATTTACTAGACTTACCCACCTATAAAAGTCGTTGAAAGACATCATTAAGTTAAACTTATTGTAAACCGAACGTGACATCATCTCGAATTGCACCTCACATGTATATTGTTATCCCAAACCATTCATCAGATTTAACGATAATCGATGACCAGACTATTTTACAATACAAGTCATTGCATTATTTGTAAAGCTACTGCTGATCAACTGCAGTTTTTATGGACAATATTTTCCATAAAACCTGCTGCTTCTTCCAGTGAAATTAGCTAAATACAGAGTTTTTATATCTGATTTTCTCACTACATAAACGTTCGTGAGCTGGATGTCCGAATTTGGCCATAAAGCCATTGCATCTGAAAGCAACTTTGCGTTTAAACCTCGTACGGTATTTGCAGCGGTTTGTTCACCGTTATTTTAACTACCAGCAAACCCAGTGTTGTCTGTAATAAGCCGTGCAATATTTTCATTGAGCTTTACGGGCCTTAGTTTACCATTATGGTGATTGTTCTTATGAACTTGGAATGCATGCTGCAAATTCACTTATAATGCTGCTGTAGCCATGATCTCAGATGAATTAAGTACTTGATAGTGTCGCTTATCTAGTATAAGCTGTATTTTATTATAAAGTGTTTATGTTAGCTATAAGTATGATAATATGGTTGAAGTCAGCGCCACTAATAGATAACATATAGGCTAACTTGAAATAGTCAATTGTAACAATATGTGAATTACTTATTAGATATTGATTGTAGGAAAGGTAAGATAATTGGGTTTGTCTTAAAAATATTAAGGGTGTAGGTAGTTATGTACCTATAATTACCACTGATGTTTAAAAAGGCGATTAGGCAAACAAAGTTGTATTTTAATCGTCACGGTAATGACTTTGTCTAAATGCATACGAGTAAAGTGGCCTTATCTGTGTATCGTGTCAAATCAAAGTCAAATCTTATCAATACAGCATCTATTCTATCTATCGAAACTGCAATAGATATAGCCTTATCGTATTAAACAGTCTTGTGGTTATGACGTATGTTTACCTTATATATTCGCGTCTGTCGGTTTCGTTTCTTGGTATATTTACCTTTTATGCAATGTTAATGCTCATGATACAAGTTTTTGGAAATTACGCAGATTAAGGCTAAAGTTACGTCACTTGCAAGACTCCTTAATTCAAGGCTTTTGTACTTTATAGTTCATGAGTCATTTGGAGTAGGTAAACCTAAAAGTTACTAAAAATTAAATTTAAAATCAGAAAAGAATCGCAAATATTGACAATGTTAATGCTGTAAAAGTTGCTACGATATTGATAATATTGTGTAAACTATCGTGTTATACATCTCATAGCTACTTTAAAACAATAATAATATTACTAAATAGGAAGCAAAGACCTTCGTGAAACCGTCACTGTCATTATTCCTTTAATACATATAGTTGAATAGTTTGGGCCACATTAGCGCTCCCTGTGGTACACTACACGGTACACCACATTCAATATTCGTATTCTTGGAAGTAGGTATAATAAACTTTGGGCAATCTGTGCTTATGACCCAATAAACTTAGTAATATATTTTATTCTGTGCCAATACCAAGGCCTAAATGGCAAATTGGATTTTAACTTATTTTTTTGTTAGTATTCTTATTACCTTACTGTACACTTATTGATGTACAAGAATCTCTGTCTTAAGCCTTATCGTATTCATTTTGTTTATCCAAACAGCATAGCATTTTAAAGCAAATAGCATTTTTCGAATAGTAGATTCAAGAGACCGTTTCCCCTAAACCGAATGAGAGACGTGAAGACGTGATCGTATGATATTTTACCTGCACAATAATAATAGCTGGCCTCGGGTCTTGGAACAGCTGTTTGGGCTTCGGATAAAAGATTGAATGAACATGCCTTCATGTCGATGCGGCGTCTTTGAGGCAATTTTTTTTTATCAATAAAACGTTTTTCGTTGAACAGCTGCTCTTTAATATTTTGTACTTATGAAAGTTTTATTTGTTACAGAAGTGCAAGAGGTGGCATGTCTCAATACATCTGATGACGTCTTTATAAACGGTAAGTTGACGTTTTTAATAGGTAAATATACAAAACATAAATAAAACAATATTACTAAGGTTAATAGTTACGTCCGGTCCATACAGAGAAATACATAATACCATACTAATTTTGGATACTTTTTTGTAGGATAAGTTTTGGCCCTACTTAAAAATTAAGATCTTACCAATACTGCGGACGTTTGGTTTACTCAGGTAGCAAAGGACAAACACACAAACATTTTTTCCACGTCGAACACATAGCGCCCCTCCTTTTTTAAAGTCGGGTTTTCACAATAGATTAACTGTGCAATGCGCAGCAATTGTCTTCAATTACCAACCAATAGAGTGAATTGAAGGTCTCGACTTTCAGTTTTTGTTTTAGGTTTTCGATTTTCTTTCTTTTATAATGTCAACAATTGCAAAAAAATCTTATGTACCACAATATTTTTTCCTTTTAACTATAATGAATTATAGGTATGTTGGTGTGGTATCCCTTTGTTTCGCATCACTTTTTTAATAGTTATGCATAATTTTTAATGACAATATTAATTTTACACCAACAGTATTTGGCATACTGTTAAGGTAGGCATCATTATCTTTTGGGCTATATTATTTTGGACTACTATGGGATCACATAAAATATAATCTAGGTACTATACTGTGACAGATAGTTAAGGTGCGGTGGGGTGGCCCTGGGGCCATCCGTAAGTCGCGAACATGTTTGTTTTACATAGGTAGGTACGTAAAATAATTTTGTTTTAAGTTATTTCACTCACGGTGGATAGTGAAATTTGTACGCTACTAAATATTATTCTTGTTTATCGTTATATTAACTTTAGATATGGTAAACACGATTATGCCTAAATATGCGTATTTTTATTATGCTTGCACATTATTAGGACTAGTGGCTCTGTGAGCTGTAGATCTCGCGTGCACAAACTTTTTTGCAAACAATCTAGCGGTGCACAGTAGCGCCATCTAGTTACCTTAATGTAAAACTAACATTAATAACCAAGGTGCTCCATCAATCCCTTTTAGTGGGAAAAGGGCTGATTCCACTGGTAGAAACCTAACATTGAGAAATTTACTGCGTTTTGAGAAGTTATTCTGCTCATCACGCCGAAGATCCTCATCAGATCTTCACCAAATTTTTATGAGACCAATTGAAAGTTACTATCTTTCAAATACAAAAAAAGAACCATCGAAATTGGATCTAATAAGGCGGAGATATTCAGTAGCCCCCTTTTGCCCCTTTTTAGGGAAGTCTCTCCCAATTAAAAATCCTCGACTACTAAAAATAAAGCTAAAAGTTCGTTTAACCTGTATACCAAGTTTCGTCTAGATCGGTTGAGAAATGCGACCTATAGAGAACAGAGATCCGGATTGACATCCGGACATACGAAAGCATTTGTGCCCAAGCGTTAAACGGAGACGTTTCGCACGCGCTTCGCACTCGCTCGGTCAATAAGTAAAATTACGCCACACTAAATTATGACATTATATTTTATGCGTATCGATAGAGAACCGTTGCTGTGTTTATTTGGGTTAAAACTGATATTCCATTAACATTAAACATTACACATAAATAAGCTTGTATATCAGTCTCTTTATTTCTAGAAAAAAAGACCTCGTAAATTAACTATCCCACCAATTTCAATAAGCTTTAGACCACTTTAAGAAAAAAGACTGTCGAAGTCTTTCATATCAGATCAGTAAGATTAGTCTAGTGTTCTTAACTTGGCTTACGGTATCTGCGTATCTACAAGAATGTCTTATTACTTTTTAATTCACGTGTTTGATTGAAGAGAACTATGCCACTATTTGTTTAATGTTACCGCTAACTTGACCCCGTTTGAGGAACTAATTTGCCCTAATTAATTACTCCAAGTATCTAATTATCACTTTATCTAAATACATTATATGTTTTCAATAAGATAAGAAAAGTTTTCTAAGCAATAGCAAATGTTGCCTACTGTTATAGATTTGACTTACATCTTGAAATGCAGTCGAAATCAAAAAGGATCCCGGTCTAGCATGATATAAAAAAACTTTTTTTTTCTTACTTTATCATAATGGTGGTCGGATGGACTACCATTATGATAAAGTAAGAACAAAATATATTTTTTGTACGGTACGGTACAGGATGGTCATCGAATGAATTGCGTAAAAACAACATTTCCTTTTATATGTAAGATTTTTTATCTCTCCTATTCAACAGGATATGCAAACTATTTGTATGACGTCATAGAGCTTAACCGAATCTTATCTAGCGTTAGATAACGGTGGTCATCGAATTTTTACCTAGAATTTGGACAAAAAACTCAAGCGTTAGTTTTGGTGGTCTCACATTTTTCGCAAATAGTAAAAAATGTAAGTGATTCAAATTTTTTGCAACAGACCTCGATAAGTTTGCGAAGTAAAATGTATGTCAAGCGCTGAGCATGTTTCTGCTGAAAAAGTGAATCGAGTTTTTGTTGATGCCGTTTATTTTTTGGGTCACTAGTCTCTACTATAGGAAGTAGCACTTTAGCACGAGTGCGGAAACGAACAAACTGATGTAAACTAGGACTTCCTCTTGCTTGGACATAGCAACTGCTTTGTACGTTTTGAAATTTATAAAGATTGCTGATCTTACAACATTACTATCAATGCTTCGCCCAATGTTTCTACAATGTTTCTCTTTCAGTAAGTACAAGATCATAATAGAATAAATAAAAGAAGTGGCCTAGTTTTCTAAGCCTCTTCTTGAACTATTTGCTTGTTTGTCGTATGAGGTAGCGCTGGCCTCTGGAGTCAGAGTTTGTCAGGCCACCCGAGGGAATGCTTAAAGCCAAGTTGGCCCGCATATTAGCAAAGTGGCTATTGCAGCTGTTTACGGACTCCTGAGGGGAACTTTCGGTATGTAAAAGTTCAGGATGTGACATGGCTTAACGACTGCTAATAATCAATAACCGCCAGGACCGACCGCTTAACTTGCCCTCTGAAACACGACTTGAACTAATAAAATATAATTCATAAAAATTAAACAAAAAGTTAGCAGTGCTCTTAATTATAGTAATAAGGTAATAAAATGTATCTGCGATGATGTTAGTAATATATTAAAGTAATAGAGCAATTTATTTATAACTTATCGGTTTAACGAGGTTCACGGAGTTCAGTTGGATGATAACTTGGCTCGACGTGGCTGCAATGAATGTTGATAACTCAGTCTATAATCTACATGGAACAATCAGGATTAATAATAAAAAAGAAATATGTATATTCGGGACAATTTACACCAATTACCTAGCCCAAACTAGGATAACGTGTACTGTGGATACTAGACAACGGATAAACACACATAGATACGAATATTACATCCATGACTCGGAAACAAATATTTCTGCTCATAACACAAATGATTGCACCTAGCGGGATTCAAAACCACGACCGTTGACTTCAAAGTCAGGGTCACTAACCATCAGGCCAACCGGTCGAAATTACTTATAGAAACCTCAAAATAAATACTTGCTTCGATAAATCCATACGGTTTGATAACTGCAAAAAAACAAACGGAGCTTGCAAACGGACTTAAATCTTCTTATCCTATTAGTTTAAGTCATACTTGAAAAATATCATTAGTCATTAATCACGTCGTACAATGAATTCATATTTGGCTTCAACCAATTCAGATCGAATCTGGAAGGAAGTCATCCGACAGAGAACCAAAGTAATCGTTACACCCCATAAGATTAGTAAGCTGAAGTAACAGTGGACAAGGATCGATAGCTGTTGGGATATAAATATTCTTGAGTGGAGATCTCGATTCAGCAAACGTTATGTAAGACGCCCTCCGGGTAGATGGAGCGACCATACAGGTACTCAAGGTGACTGGTGGTAGTTGGAAAGGAAGAACCGAAGATCAGGCTCAATGGCTTTGAGAGAGGTTTATATCCAGTGGTGGACTGAGATAGACTGACTTGATTATGATGATAACGATGCAATCCTTAAAACTACAAAAGCACAACATTGAACATATTCTTAAGGAAGATCCTGACTTGATAAAATCTGGATGACACATCAATATTTATATTTCTTATTTATTCAAATAAATTAACATCAAAGTAAAGTCCAAAGTACTTTATTGAAATGGAAGTCCAAAGTTCATATAAAAATGACTTGCCAATTAATGAACTGCTCAAGTTATTTTGTAGGAAGTTTTAATAGAGAAGACTCTGGCGGAAAAAATAACACAACTCAGGCTAATAATTAGGTTTGAGCTGGCTTATTATAAACCGCCATACCAATCAAATACTCTGCAAATATGTAAGTAGGTAAGTACTTATTTACCTACGCTGTTAATAGTTGTTAGTTCATTTGGTATGCTATTAAGCTTACATTAGTGATAGCATATAATATGTATTTATTAAGATACAGATTAGAACAAAACGCTTGAAATTAGCACCATATTACTTACTTTTTTTTACGGAATTACTGCTTTAATAATAACTTACTACCACAGAATAAGACAAACTACAACATGGAACAGTTGGATAATCTTTATTCCATTATAGCATTTGTAGCCCTAGCGGCTGGTAATGGGCTAGAGCCTAGCTAGCACATTTTCAGTAGGCATCGTACCCAACATTCTGGCGTCATTGCTTCGTAGAATTGCATTGCTAATTCGGTGAGCCAAATAAGTACCAGCATTTTGGTCACGCGTCGCATCGACACTGGCCTTCAAAAATTAGTACCACACTTTTAATGTCTGTCTGTTCGCGCATCACCCTAAAACTACTGGACCGATTGCAATGCGATTTTTACTGTTGGATAGCTTAGATTTAGACTTAAAAACTGGTGTACTTGGTATCTCAATCTGAAGCCAAGAAATTTATTAAAATCTCTATTAATTTTAAAAGTGTGGTACTAAGTTCTGAAGGGCAGGTATTACTTAGGTACGCAATATGATAATTATATACACAATAATAATTGCAGTTCTCTCAATTCTTCAGTAAAAAATCATGTCGATCGTCATTCTCATTCATCAAGATCTTTTTCACGTCATCGAAGTAGAAAATTTTGTGGTACATACTCAGATTAAAAACTTGTTTCTATGATATACGTAAAAACGCAATTAATGTTAACCTCACCTGACGTAGCCTCTATTCGTGTTGTTAAAATTATTGCCCACACTATACCTTACATTGTAGTTATAAAACAAGGTAATAAAGTTAGTAGTGTCAAATGAAATGGTAGAGTTATTTTAACGTCGTCCAATTTGTGTGTCCCAGTAGAAAGTGAGAAGTTATGGATAGTAACAATACTCATAGGTGCAGGTTGAATAGGATTTGGTTGATATTAGGTATTACAAAATGTGTTAATGTTTTACTGCCGTTTTTTTTGTTTTGTTGTATGAGCCAGTGCTGGCCTCTGGTATCAGAGATTGTCAGGCCGCTCGAGTGCCTTTTACATGGCTTAACGACAGTTATTAATCAATAACAGCCGGGACCGACAGCTTAACGTGCCCTCCGAAGCACGGAGCGATGGAAAACCGTGCATAACTTAGAAAAGTCTAGGATTGAACCCGGTAAAGCCGGTTAGATTCTAAGATGCACTACATTGAACCGTTAGGCTACCATCGCTCGTGCAGTCAATGCTTTTGTGATTATTCACAGTAATTAAATAATTTAATAGCCATTTATAATGTATAGGTACTGATGTTACTACTAATATCGAATAAGTTGAAAATATAATGTAGATGTATATGCCGAACTATTGTATATCTAAAATCAATTATATTATAACCTAATTGATAAACTAATGACTAAAGACAGATTTCATCATGACCAATTGATTTATTTTCTTGACATATACCGTTTCACCTTCTATTCTCTTAGAAAACAAGTCATCGTATATTTCTAAACGATGGTTCGTCGAACTGATTAGTCAACAAGGAAAAATAATGATATTTCGGTCAAGTTACTAACTTCAGTTCAGCGAAAGAGTTCAGGGACTTCTTTGATATAGACAAAAGTGACAGTACATACGATGTTTTTGTCGGTACCTAGATTGAATTCGTGTCCAATTTAGAAACCAAACGAATATTCAGAAAACATTGTCTTACTTCTAATAAAATATTCTACCGCAAAGTAACATATTCATGAATCTACGTCATTTATACATAAGTCCCGGTTATTATACACACTTAGAATCAAAACATGTTTTTGCAATGTACATATAATTCGTAGGTTCTGACCCGTGAGTATGTAGGTACCTACTGCTGTTTACAACCAGTCAATTACTAGACATTGTAATAGCAATCTTATACCTCTTGTAGATAAGTTAGTGCTCATATGAAATTGACTCTCACTTGACTCTCTCTCTCTCTCTCTCTCTCTCTCTCTCTCTCTCTCTCTCTCTCACACACACACACACACACACACAAATACATACACACACACACACCGACACACTATACATATGATTACTCTAGAATGCTCTATCGCATCTTTGGGTTTGAATATTTAGACTGAGACTCTACCACAGACGCTTTAGTGAATAGGTAAATTTTAAATTAATTTCGTATCTGCCGTCATGCCTACAACATTGTGATTCTAAATTAAAGTTTAGTTAAATTCTCCGCTACATTCCCATTATCATAATTGCCAAAATCTAGAACAAAAAATATTAAAATGACCCATACAATTATTTATGTCAGAAAACATTGACGGTTCACGCAACCAATTATTATACAACGATTGGATTTTAGGCTTTACAAAAACCTGTAATGGTGGTAGGACAAAAAATATTTACGGCCTTAAAATACGGCGGTAAAGATTAATGGTTTAACGGGATTGAGTATGCTGATCAAGCATTACAAATATGTTCTAATATATAGTGTATCAGTAGATTTACCGCCCAAGATGCTGTTCTCAGCTAATTGAAAATTTAAGATGGATGTTATTGAGTACCTGTAGGCTCTTGTAAAAACTATCAGCTGCGCCTCACTGCTTTGCCCACGAGGATATTTTTCGTGATAAAAAAAACGTATAGAAATGAATGTACATCAACGACGGTGGAAGTTTTATTTAATATCATTAAAAAATCGTGAAGCAAATCAACCTTTACAGCAACATTCGCTGTAACAGAGAGAATTGGTCAGCGATTTGTAGATAGAGTTGGTAAAATTCCTTTATATTATGTGGTTCAGGAGCATACTGGCTTCGTCACAAGAGATATAGATATACTTATTGCAGTTTTATTACGAAAAGAAAAAAGAATATACGTGGGGTTTACTTGAAAACCATCTTCTAGTTGTGCCCCTTTTGGCTTGCTCTACAGTCTACATAATAAATAATAGTACTAGATACGAAATGCACCACAGACTTTTAATCTACTGTATATTAAAAGTCTGTGATTGTGTGCAAATCATTGTTGTGTAACAATGATTTGCACACAACTGCAGAAACTATACTCGTGATTTATTAAATATTCAACTTAATAACTGCTCTTTTAAGTTTAGTTTAACCGTTCGTAGTACTAATTAATTCTGTGGTTTAACAGAAATAATACCATAATTTCCTATTATAGTACGCATATTCCGTGCTTCGGAGGGCACGTTAAGCTGTCGGTCCCGGCTGTTATTGATTAATAACAGTCGTTAAGCCATGTCAGAGGCCTTCGGGCGGCCTGACAAACTCTGACACCAGAGGCCCGCACTACCTCATACGACAAGCAAGCAAGCAAGCAAGCAAGCAAGCACGCATATTAGTTCGTTCTCTGGTAATTGATGTGTGTGTGGCAAATAAATAAAATATATAACTACATGTATTTGTCTATGTAAAACAATTTAAAATGCAATCGCCCAGGTTTTTTGCGTAATAATGAAGTGTACGATTTCCTCGTTTAAATATACATTTTATTGTAGTAAGTATATAGTTGGATTTAGAACGTTAGGACATGGCTGCGTGCCAATGTGTAGGCTCGGGAGACTCGATGTCGCCTCCTCATCGTTTGTGCTGAGATAAATTATTGTAACTCTCCTCTAGTAGGTATATTTTCGGGACTATTATTATTAAACCTGGAAAGAACGAATTTGAAGTTAATTTTTGGCCCTCAAAATTTATAAAAATAATATCGGAATATACTGGATCTAAGTTAGTTTATTTATTGTAAATCCTAACATTAACGTAACATTCTTATAATATTTTGTTATTGACTTGTGTGTCTCTTGCTCGTACGTACAAACAAACTTAACGGCAATCATCTTAACGCAGCTTATTTTCTGAATGATTTTCCTGTAAATATGATACTGTTACCAAGAGGTAAACATTGGTAAGTATAGACAGAGACGTGATAGACAGAAGGGCGACAACCAAACATTTTTTTTTTTTTTTTTTTTTTGTTTTGAAAACAACACTTTGGTTTGCAAAGGAACCTATGACGCACATTATAAGTCAAGATCCCGCTTGACTGAATAAAAAATAAATATGCTATTATAACGAATTTTTTATTCGACGTTCAAAACGTGAAGGTTTTATTGAAGTCGTTTGTATGTTGTATTTATCATGTTCACCCATGTCTCCCTGGGTTTGAGAGGGTAGAGAGTTTGAGGATAGAGGTGCGGTTAGATAATGTTTAACAAAATTATGACTTTTGTTTTTTTTGTCGTTTTTTTTCACACTGTTAGCCGATAGACTCTCACTGACGAACTCAGTCTTCCCCAAAGGACACCACAAACAAGACATAAGTTGAAAATTAATACCCTACGGTCGGTTAAAAAATAGCCTGACCCTCTTGTGATGAAGAGGAATCGATTGATACCTCGCTTGTCAAAATTGGACGCTATGATGGAATATCCACTTAGACCATTAAACTCATTACCCTTCCCTTGTTTCGCCGTCGTCAGGTTATAAACAGTTACTCGCTGTTTATGATAGTCAATCATAAAAGGAGGGCTTTGCATTATACCGCGCTTGGCAGGTGTCTTGGTGATCAACACACAGTTGCATGCTGCGGCCCGTTCCCTGGCTTTCCTTAGCTGGTTCTCTTCTCGCAGCTCCCGCGGGTGAGAAGGGGTGGGCATAATTATGTATATGCCGCGCACCACACGACTACGGCATTATTATTGGGATATGACACGGATTTAAACAATCCACACCAATATATAAAAGTGAAACGTTGTCTGTTTGTTTCTTGGGAGTTTTAACGCGATAACGGCTGGACAGATTTTGATGAAAATATGTTGATCGTACGCGATTACTCGTCAGATAGTGATTGTAAGTCAACTCAGTCAGACAAGGCTATGTTAGTAGGTATTTAGATTCAAAAAAATATCAAATATATAGTTTATTGACCGAGCGAGCACGAAGCTTACTCTGTTTCAGCTTGAGCAAAAAAGAACGTATGTCTGGATGTCTGTCCGGCTGTCTGCCCGGCTGTTCGCCTCTACATTATCGCATTTCTCAACCAATCTAGACGAAACTTGGTTTACAAATTAAGCGAATTTTTGGATTTTTTTCGTCGTTGGGGATTTTTGATTGGGGGGATACTTCTCCCAAAAAAGGGTAAAAAGGGGGCTACTGAATATCTCCGCCTTTTAAAATCCGATTTCAATGATTCATTTTTTATATGAAAAGTAGTAACTTCAAATTAGTCTCATAAAAAATTGGTGAAGATCTGATGAGGGTCCTTGACGTGATGAGCAGAATAGCTCCTCAAAATGCAGTAAATTTCTCACTTTTAGGTTTCTACCAGTGGAATCAGCCCTTTACTTACTAGGTAGGGATTGATGGAGCACCTTGGCTATTAATGTTAGTTGTACATTAAGCTATATGGCGCTAATGTGCACCGCTAGATTGTTTGCAAAAAAGTTTGTACGCACAAGGTCTACAGCTCACAGACCTACTAGTTATTTTATACGCAACTTATTAGTAGTAGTAGTAGTAGTATCATAATGAGTTGTATTCATAACACGTACAGTAGTATTGTATATTTTTATACTTACCTAATAAATTTCACGTTTGAATATAACCCAATCCACACGAATATATGAAAGTGAAACGTTGTGTGTTTGTTTTGGGAGTTTTAACGAGACAACGTGTGGAAGGAGTTTGATAAAACTTTGTAAATAGGTACAGTACAATATAGAGACCAACATAGGATACTTTTTATCCTGGAAAATAGTTAGTTTCCACGGAAAAACTGGAAAATGACAATTACTCGTTGTAAGGAACGGTTGCCATAGAAACGAAATAATAACAAGTCTGTCAAAAGGCATGAAGAGCGTTAGTACTATACCTTTGCATTCGTTTTTCATACCTAGAAGAACACAGAATGTTTTTTTCTTGACAAACTGTATTCCGCGCGGACGAAGTCGCGGGCGAAAGCTAGTGTTACATAAATTATACATGAGAACTCTCTATCTCTTTCTCTCTATCACCCACTTCATCTTTAAAAGAAAAGTCTATTTACTACTCTTTTTTTCTTGGTTCTCTGATAAATATGTAAAAGCTTGTACGTTCAGGCACTTATTCATATAGTTACATAAATCGATACAACGCACGCGTGTACGTCATCTGCATCCGACAAGTCGATTTAACTTTTTTAGAGTCCAATTTGTTATTGTAAATTGCAAACTTGAATAAAATTCAAGAATTCTCTACCCGTGACCTTTACCTAAAACAAAGTCAGGCCAACGATCTGAGCTAGAAACCAACTGGTCGGTAATCTGTGACCTAACTGTCATGCTTTAGATATGGTACATTAACGTTTGCTCATTTTAATGGACACGTATAAATCTTTTGTCGTGTTGAATATTAATGTGCTTTTAGGCATTACGGTATTTAAGTCTATGCTTTTCTGTGACCTGTCCACTGTATAAGATTACCTATGTGGTTGCACACCTACCAGCTGCAGATGAATGCAGATTCCTTTATTAGCAAGCATGTTATGGTGGAGTTGCGTCAATTGGGACTAGGAAAATAACTCGGAAAATATCATCAATATATCAATCTGCAGCCGAAGATTGCTGATTAAAAGGTCAGATTTATGTTAACTACGGCTGACGTAAGTTCAATAACGTATCTACGTTGACCTATCGTCTTTAATTAATTACCAGTATTGTCAATTTGCCGTGTGGTGTGCTGTGAGAACCAGCATAGGGAATTCAGGAAATGGGTGGCAGCATTGTTCTGTGTAATTTCAACATTGTTCTGTGTAAGTTTCAAAATGGGTAGCAGCATTGTACTGTGTAAGTTTCAACATTGTTGTGGGTAGCAGCATTGTTTTGTGTAAGTTTCAAAATGGTTAGCAGCATTGTTCTGTGTAAGTTTCAACATTGTTATGTGTTAGTTTCAACATTGTTCTGTATAAGTTTCCAAATTGTTCTGTGTAAGTTTCAAAATGGGTAGCAGCATTGTTCTGTGTAAGTTTCAACATTTACCAAACTGCCTCCGAGAGTGGTGATTATTGCAAAATCCCCACTATTATTATTGTCGGATCAGTCATTACTGATCAATAATAAATAATAAGCCCATTGGCTTCTTCAGGCTGATGACTATGATGGTGGTGATGGTGATTATTCTGTATAACGGCAGAGGGATACGAGTGGTGAATGACTTGACTGGAGCTGCAAGATTATACATATATATTATATGCAATTACATCTATCTATCTATCTATCTATCTACTCGTATCTATACTTATACTTATAATAAAGCAAAAAGAACAAAAAAACTGAACAAAAATTTTTTTTTTTTAAATCGTGTTTGTTTGTTTGTTTCTGTGTTTGTTTGTCTGTATGTTTGTTCACGCATCACGTAAAAGCTAGTAAGCCTATTGCGATGCAATTTAGCTAGGTTTTCACTTAAAAACTGGAGTACTTATTATCTCAATCCGATGAGTAGAAGCCAAGCAATCAATAAAAATATGTTTGACGGCTGAAGGAATTTTGATCAAATGTTGGTATATTGGTATTTTAGGTCCTGGAATAGCACATAGAGTACTTTTAACCTCGAAAAATGACCACGCGTGTGAAGCCGTGGTCATCAGATAGTAATATAATATACAAGACCGCTGAGGATGACGATGTTGATGATGGTAGGTTTTACATAGATATGCTATTTACTTATATCTATAAAAACATTATTGGACCATGCTATGTATTTCAAAACAACACAGCGAAAGTAGATAACTAATCGGAAAATTAGCCTACCAAATTGTCCCAATATGTAAATTAGGTTACTAGGTTAAGGGGCGATTACACGGCGGATCAGTCGTCACTCGAGCACGTGCAGATAACAATTAGTTCGTTACAATTTTCTAATTCTCTCTTTCCTATGTTGGCAGGTGTCCAATAGGCCTTCTCTGCCATCAGAAGCTCAACCTTGGATAGCGACCGCAAATAAATTCTCGACTTTCTTAGTTTCAGTTTATTATGCTATCGGAATAGTGCTGTTCGTCGTCATCGTCATTTTCGTGACGTTTTCTCGTTTTAGCCCCCAGCTGATATATTGATTTGAACTGTATTATAAGGCAATGCCCTATTCTAATCGTTTTCTCGCAGGTGTTTTCTCGAGATTAAGACAGACTTCCTTGGTCTCTGCAGTCTGTATACTACGGGGTATCCATTGCAAAGATCCAATGAAACAGTTCAGTAGTTTTGTCGTGAAAACAAGATAGGCAACACAACGTTTCACTTTTATGTATTGAGATTAGAAAATCTGTATTGTATTTTTATCTTCAAAAGTAAATAGGATATAATAGAAATTCTGTTTTGTCATTCGTATTTTGATTTAAGGCAGCAATAGATACTTTGCCTACATTTTCAATGTCTCGTACTCAGTTCTAGAAACAACCACCATCATAATCATCCGCTTATCCTTATCCACCGCCGGATGTAGGTCTCTCCAACTCTCCGCATCCAGTTTCTGACTCCACCTGACCACAGGGCGTCCTACACCAACTACTACCAACCAACCAACGTTTATCGGTTCTTCGGGAAATATGACCAGCCCACTGCCATTTTATCTTGCTTATCCTCAGAGCTATGTCAGTTACCTTGGTTCTTTGTCGGATCAATTCGTTACGAATCTTGACCTTTAGAGATACTCCCAGCATAGTTCTCTCCATTGCTCGCTGAGCCATCTTAAATTTATGCAACTAGTCTAACCGTGATTGTCCACGTTTCGCCTCCATAGCCATAGTCTCTATAGTAAAGACGACGAGAAGACTTGAAGAAGCTTGCCGAACGCTGCCCACCTAGCTGAATTCTCCTATTGGCTTCCTTCTCAAAGTTGTTCTCACCCATTTGCAATATTTTCCCAAGGTAATCATATTTTTCGACAACTTCAAGAGGTTTCCAGAAACTGCTACAGGAAAAAGAAATTGTTAGACAGTGAAATCTCAGGTTTCGAACGCACGAGAGAAACGCGAGTTTGTTTGAAATAACCACTTCTGTTTGAACGTGGTTGTTTGTGTGGACACAGCGTGTGTCATATTGTCTCAAAGATGATGTTCGTCACAAGTAGCTTACGTCAGTGTGTGTCACACCTTAATTATAGTCTTAGTTCCGTAAAGGGTATGAAAAGAAACTGAAAATGTGTTGCAATACTACGTAAATAAGTGATCATTAGTAAACTAAAATTTCCAAAGTTCGGGCATGGCCTTGAGGTTTTTTATACTTAATATACTGATAATTCCTTCATCTAATGCAAACAACGTTCCTACTAATGAAGCCCCATTTCGACCAACATCAGCTAAGCCTAGGATGTTGTGCTTTTCAAACCGAGTGCAAACGAAATTGTTTGCAATTGATTGCTAAATCTGACCAAGCAGTTGTATCACTCTCTTAGTCAAGATGAACTTTCATTGACAAACCCTCACAATCACAATCGAGTCTTTCCGTAAAATGAGGTTGCTGTAAGTTTGCTAATTGCTAGCATATTGAAGTAAACATTTAGCGTTTGTAGCGAAAAGGAAGTAAAGTTTATAAATACAATGTGTGGGTTCTTCAATATTATCAACACTTTCTATCAAGTATATACGACCCGAGACTTACGACCGTGTTTGTCATCATAATGAAATTATTATAGTAAATGTTTTCAAATGAAAGTGTTTAATCTAAGAGGGGAAGTAAACTAACAGTACTAAAATCGTGATTATTTGCAAAGATTTGAAAACAGATATTCAGTCTTATGCAGCAGTGCGGAAAATATAATAAGGCTATAATAAAAGATAATTTGCTAATCAAATCTAAAATGTCAGGTTTAAATCAAAACTTTTGATTTTCTCGTCTAAAAATTGACTCTTTCGTTCAGAATATATAAAAGTGAAACGTAGTCTGATTTTGATGAAATTTGTATTGGAGATAGCTTATACCCTAGAATAAAACATAGGATACTTTTTCCCGGAAAAATGAAAGTTTTCACGGGAAAACTGGAAAATGTTGATTACTCGCTGTAAGGCATGGTTGCCATGGAAAAAAATAACAAGTCTGTCAAAAATCTTTAAAAGCATTGGTGCTATACCTACCTACTTTTGCATTGGTTTTTAATATCCTAGAAGAACATAGGATGCTTTTTTCGCGATAAACAGTCGTCTGCGCGGACAAAATCGCGGGCGGGTAAGCTAGTAATAAAATAAAGCAAAGTCGCCAATCGAGCAGGTATTTCTGTCTGTTCTGTTAATATCAGAAACAACTGAACCTAGTCTCAGCGGGTCGCTGTATAGTTAAGTTATCACTAGCTTGATCATCAAACAATAATTTCTTCACAAAACCTTATTGTCCTTACCCCCTTACCTTATTATCATAGAATTTCGAGCAAACTACGGAAAGTTGCTTGCTTGCTCGAAATCATAGAAGCAATAAAGCCAGAATTACCAATATAAATAGCAAAAAAAAACTACCTTCTACTGAACCAATTTTGATGAAATTTATATAGAACTACAATAGAGGTCTTCGATTTCAAATACAAAATGAATCATCTAAATCGGTTCAGATATTCGGAGATATAAATGAACATAAACACAAAAAAATACATACAGTCGACTTTACAACATCCTCTCTTTCGGAAGTCGATAATATATTTACTGCGGCTCTTACGAGTTACTGTGAGTTATTGTTATTGTGTGTCGAGTTGCTGTTACATTAATTTTAGGCCTAGGCAATTTTATGTATAATTGTTAAAATGTTGTCTACATTATTAATGTACTATCAGTGGTTCAGTAGGTCTACTAAGTTACGAGTGTACCTAGCTACAATGTATCCATGCCTGTTTTTAATGAGACTCACCCAAGCCACAGAATAAATAATAGTTTTCCAAGCGTTAATGACCGGCACACGAATTCTACAAGCTTACGTCATACGCTGTCACAACACATTTATGTGTGTCACATGCAAAGGTAACATGTATATTATCATGCTTTCGTATTCACCTGGAAAATAATACTCCTCCTGATTTAACCATGAAAAAATAGTTTTAATGAACGCATTGCATAGCGAAGAATTTTGAGTTTATTGGTATGGGCAGGCTTGCTACGCTTAAGAATAGAACCGCTCCATATCATCCCGTGGAATTCTTAAAAGGTGATTAAGAGAGAGTCGAAAAGGTGGAAGTATGCCTGAATGTAATCAGTGTGTGCTGCTATCCACTGGGCGTAGCAAGCCGCATACCATCTCGTGCCCATTTCAACCGGATGCAGGCGGTTATCCCACCAACGAAAATTCCCAAAGAGGGTTCACGTCAGGCAGGCGGCCGGTCATAAAACATCCGGCGAAACTTCTTGTACTCATGTCAACTACAAAGTGGACATGAGTGATAAAACTGACCCCACATAATAGTGGGATAAGGGTAGGGAGATGATGATCGGTGTGGCAGGCGGGACGCATACCATCAGGTGAATATCAGACCGTCTCGTCGACGACAGTCATAACCACGATTAAAATAACTTTTATTAATGACTAGCTGTGCCCGCGGCTTTGCCTGCGTGGTCATTTCATTTAAAATTACGTGTTATTCCAGGACCAAAATTACCTGTAAAGTACAATTACTACATTTCTTCATATTTTTTTCCGTCAAATAGTTTTTTTTATCGATTACTCGGCATCGGCAAGATACCAAGTACCCCAGTTTTTAAGTCAAACCCTAAGCTATCCAACAGTGAAAACCGCATCGTAATCGGTCCAGTAGTTTTACGTGATTTGCGAACAAACATACAGACAAACAAACAAACAGACAGACGGACACGAGTTGAAAAAATGTGATATTCTTGATCAATTGCTTATTTTAAGTACACTATACCTTTTTTTTTTAAATTATCTTTTTGTTACAGACTTTTTCGTTCATATTTTCTTTCATAATATACCAGCTGTTTAACAGTGATAGACCCAAAACTCTAGAACAAAAAAAACAGAATCATTTCAAAGAAATCACATACTTTTAGCTTTAGCGTCCTACACACAGCTGACTTTAGAATCGTGCGAGGTGACGAAATCAACAGACATGAATGTAAGGAGAAGAGCGTAGGAGTGCGTCTGCGTTTTTCTGCATACGATGTCACTTTGGACCGTCTGAGTTATGCACGGAAACACTTTAGTGAGTGCAAACAGAAATTTGCTAGTGAAATGTTCGCTAGATTTTATTTGGATCATTGAACGGACGAGTACATTTTTATTGACTTTACGTTTTGTAAACGTACTCAATGATAAAAAACAGACAAAACATTTAGTTAAAAAGATGCACTTTCTAAAAATAATTGTCGGCTATACCAGGCATTTACTTTGGTGTCAGCGATGAGTTCCAAATTCAAGGTTTTCCACATTACAGAAAAATGGTGGCCGAGAAGTGTGCAAGATGGCGATAGAGCAGTAGTCAGTGAGCTTTGGAATCGAACGATACTAGGTTCAATCCTCGGACGGCATCAATGACTTTCAATGAGTTTGTGCAGACTTGCCATTGCTCCGTGCTTTCGAAGCCGTTTGCTAACAGTTGATAGCAGTTAGCCACGTCATAGGCCCTTGGGCGGCCTGACAAACTCTGGCACGACACCAGAGGTCAGCCCTGCCTCATTAGACATACATACATACTATTACAGAAAGAAAAAAAACATGTTTATTCAAAACTGAATTAGAGATAAACATAATAGTAAGAAGTACAAAAGAAGAGCATTATACTGATATCCAAAACAGATTATTTAAGATGCCAACCCATATTACCTACTTCCCTTTATGATACGTGGTCACGCTGAAAGTTTCCGGAACTGGCCACTTACATAAAGAATATTCAAGAGGAATAGTTTGGCTGCAGTTTGCAGTTTGTTTAAGCTGACTGTCGAAACAATAAAAAAATGAGAAACAATACATTAATTTTTGACCATTCATCAATATTTTTTCTTATTCATTTCGATTTTTTTTATTGTGAATAGGTCACACTAAAAAACACTTTATATCATAAAGTTTAACTGACCTACGAATAATTTTACCTAGATTTAACGAACAATTCCAACGTCCATAAAAAATATATATTAAAAAAAAACACCATCTGACGTTCGGAGCACGAGAACACCGAGAGAGCTAAGCGGGCAGATTTTACGACGAACTACGTCTGCGCATAAAACTGGCAACATTCAAATGTGCGAAAGTGGAAGGTGTACTGGGTGTTTTATAGCTTCAAAGAATAGTGAGACTATTGCACTTGAGTGTACAGAAAGCGACGAAACTGTTATTCGTGAAAATTTCTGTGCGAACGAAACTTACAACTTTTTTGGCAGACTAATATTTTTGCGAAGCGATGATAGAATTAAACTTATTAGTACCTGAAAAAATCTTTCAGAATTTTGCTAAGATTTAAATTTGGATGAAATTATGAGATAATCTATGTCTTGTTTTACCAGAAAGTAATTTTTACGTCTAAAAAAAACATAGTTCCCGAGAGAGTAGGGTTTAACTGAAAGCAGAACAGAGCCTCGGTGTTCAGTTAGCTATTTTGAAGATGTGTTGTGATTTATGTTCTTGACTGTACACATTGGCCAATGCACAGGCAGACTCAAGGCTAATCTGAAGTGAATTTGCTAATGCTTTTTGCTTGTTTTTTTCGATAGTATTCTGCCAGACAGATAGCTAAGACTATAAAAATAACTGTAGTAATATGTAACATAATTACTTTTAAAATTGGTGTTTAGTTTCCGTAACAATAATTCATCAACATTTTCGATTAACAAATTAATGAGTATCTTTTTAAACAACATGAATAAACGGAATGAAATAAATAAAAAATATATATATATACAGTTGCGAACCAAACTAAAAAGAGGCACCCTTAAGATTCTTGATTTTGAAATATAAGGTGCAGTCTAATCTTATAAATGTAAGAAAGAATTCTATATTTTTGGAAAGTTTCTTAAAGATTTTGGAATGTACAAAATCAAGACCTAAAAAAAACATAAAAAAAAAAAAAAAAAAAAAGACCTTATTTTTTACCTCACTCGATAGGTTTTGGTCATTTTTTGTTCCGTCTGAAATACAATATGGCAGCTATAAGCCGCCATATTAGTTTTATTGATACTTCATAATAATTATATTCTATTCTTTGTTTGTCGTATGCGGTAGTGCTGACCTCTGGTGTCAGAGTTTGTCAGGCCGCCCAAGGGCCTCTGATATGGCTTAACTATTAATCAATAACAGACGGGACCTATGGAAAACCGCACATAACATAGAAAAGTCATTGGTGCGGAGCCTAGGATCAATTCCGGTAAAATAAATACGTCACTTCCGTGATTAAGTCAAATCCAATGAAATCTTATGCATCAAAATCCAATAAGCCGTTTAAGCTGTAGGACGCGCCAAAGGAACATACAAACTTACATACAGCCCAAAAACGTAACCCTCCGCAGTCGGGTAAGAAATAGACCTACGTTCATATATAATGCAAATATTTGGATAAAAAATATATACATTGCTATCAGCTATTTTCTATTAAATGAGTAAATACTAGTCAACTTCTAAAAGGTCAACTTGCCTGTCTCTACAATGCAAGCAATGGAAATATTCCTACATCAAAATCACCTATATTTTCTGAGGACTGTATTGAAATTCGAAGTAGTCCCCACAGCATTTCCACGAAGATTTAAAACAGCATTGTTGTAAAGAAACAGCGTTTACAAACCCATTGCATTGATGAGTGAAAATGTCAGCATCAAATGCGCATGAAAAAAATCCTTTCCATTGTGTTAGTGGTGTTGGATTAACAAAACATTATGACGACTCGTTCAGTGGGTAAGGTATACGCACTAGGTAGGTGTTAGTCACATTCTGATAGGGTGGTGGCGGATTTAGCGTCGGTGTCAATTCGATAGTGGCTTTCGGTGGCTCTTTATCATTTGTTTTATTTAAATTAGTATCTATTGCCACTGCCACTCATCGGTTTGAGAACACCATCGATGTTGCTACTGCGTCCTGCGTGGAGGAGGTTCTAAATTCAATTCATGCGTAATGTTTTTATGTATGACTTATCGGCCGATTTGGATGACTCTTTATTATTTGAGAGAGTGTAGCCCGCTGGAGTGTTCCCATATCTCATCAGCATAGGCCTTCTTACATCTACAAAAGATGATTAAAGCAGCGTCAGGAGGTTGTAGTACGGCACTTCTTTTGGTGACAGAATAAGCCAATACTGGATCTGCAGCTGCAACCGCACCGTTGGTAAATAAGGTTTTGTGAGTGGTGCCCATATCTAACTAAATAAAGCAGCGTCAGGAGGTTGTAGTACGGCACTTCTTTTGGTGACAGAATAAGCCAATACTGGATCTGCAGCTGCGACCGCACCGTTGGTAAATAAGGTTTTGTGAGTGGTGCCCATATCTAACTAAATAAAGCAGCGTCAGGAGGTTGTAGTACGGCACTTCTTTTGGTGACAGAATAAGCCAATACTGGATCTGTAGCTGCGACCGCACCGTTGGTAAATAAGGTTTTGTGAGTGGTGCCCATATCTAACTAAATAAAAAACTACCACCATAAAAGGTAGCATAGAGTAATATTTTGACCGTATGGAAATGGAAACACGCTTTTCAGTTAGATCCCTTGCCTAAATTATTATCTATACTTGAACTAACCACAATACCGCAATCTCTCTTGAAACTTGTGGGTTGCCAACGTAATAAATTGTTAGATAAATATACCGCAGATAGCGTGCGAAAATATTTCCAGGCTAATATTGTGGGAAAAGATACATTATAGGGTTATCAGTCACAGGATTTCCCTGGACAACGAGTCATACGAACGATAAAAAATGCATACCTAGTACTCACAGGTTTAAGATCAAAACAGGCAACATTATTAAACTGATGACTTTCTCCAACGTCGAAACCCTGTTAAACCTTAGATCAGTTGAAATTTATTGAGTTAACTGTGGTTTAATGTTGGGTGCTTGCTTGTGGTATGAGGTGGTGCCGTCCTCTGATATCAGATACTATCAGACCTCCCGAGGGCTTGTGATATGGCTAAACGACTGCTATCAATCTATAACAGCCGGTTCCGACAGCTTAACGTGCCCTCCGAAGCACGGAGGATAGAAATCTACACATAACTTAGAAAAGTCATTGGTGCCGAGCCTATTGGGTTCTAAAGCCCTCTAGTTCATATTTTTTTAATGCGCTCTTTTACCAAAATAACTCACTGATACCTACACATTCCGTGTGAAATATATACCAGCAAATATTATAAATATTACTTAAAACTGTCTGAAACAGGTGTACCTACTTTTGTGTTTTCTAGAGAACACAATTTGCACACAAAACTATTAAAGGTCAAGTTTTCGTGGTAACCCTGTGTGCGTAGACACTCTAAACAGATGTTAGATAACAATGATTTGCGCGTGCACATGAGAGAAATGACGCGCGCATTGATATTGAACCATT
This sequence comes from Alsophila aescularia, assembly GCA_946251855.1. Taxonomy (NCBI): domain Eukaryota; kingdom Metazoa; phylum Arthropoda; class Insecta; order Lepidoptera; family Geometridae; genus Alsophila; species Alsophila aescularia. The sequence goes on along the minus strand of OX276377.1, from coordinate 19,288,488 downwards.
GCCGTTGTGCAGATGTTGCGCACATAAATATGTAAGACTCAGTAATAGTGAAGTTGAGATAGTAATGAACTGTCAGTCACAATGAAAGAAAGAAATAATATATTACTTGGGAGTTTACTGACTAGAAGTTTTCTATGCGAACTCTCTCTCCTGGGTCCATCATCAGATCTGTATTGTAAGCTATAACGTACTCGTAGGTGTACACAATTTGAGCTCAATCACATAAATGGGGGGAGGGGGAGGGGGGGGGGGAGTCTAATGTCGACGTTAAATTGTTTTTTTTTTACCGACGAACAGCCTCAAAGTACCAGAGACGACCAAAGCCATGTATCATCATTTAACGGCTAAAACCGTATAATATCATTAAATTACACCATCCTGAACCTAGCTAGCCTAGCTATGCAGTCATCAGAAAGGTCAGAAAGCTGCCTGGGGGCCCATTTCTGCTGAGTCAAAATTAATTTTGGGCGTGGGCTCTCTCTAGTCAAGCCAAAAAGCCTGACATGCACGACTACTTTATTACTACAGAACCTAATTTAATTGCTTGTACACCAGTGCGAGCATAATTAAATAAAGTCTGAGTCTGGGCTGCAAAGGTCTGCATATAACCTAGATCCAGTTTTCCCATTCACGGTTGAGTGGTCAGCTCACAGTATCAGGTTTGGTTCCCGGCTAATGAACACCGGCTGAGCTAGTTTTACTCACAATAATATAGCGATTGCGCATGATTCTGCTTGGGATTCCTTCGCACTTATTATACTCGTACATGTAGAGCATTTCAGCAAGTACTAGCCACTTTTAAAATTGAGATCGATGACTGCGATGCTTGTAATAAAGTATTCCAACGCAACAATTACGAATTGACACGTAGTACTGTAGTGAAATTTTATTTTCCTGTTAATGAACATGATAAAAGAAAGAAAACGAAATAACGAAAAAGTAACTAAAATTTATGAAAAATTGTTTAAAAAATATGTTAATGACCACCATCGTGAAACAGAATGGATATTTATTTATAGACTAGTTGTGCTCCGCGGTTTCATCCGCGTGGATATGATGTTGGATGATGATTATGTTGAAAAGTAGCCAGTTTATTAGTGTATTAGTCCAGGATATAAGATAGATAGATAAATTCTTTATTGCACACACCAAAAACAAACTCAACAAAAAATAAAGGAACAATAGCAGAAGAAGTGTCACAATGGGCGGCCTTATCGCTAAAAGCGATCTCTTCCAGGCAACTTTTGGACGGAGAGGATTTGTTATAGTTGTGAGGGACGGGGTTTATTATGATATAAAAATACTACTTAGTGAGAAATAGTAAATCAAATTTCTAATTATACTAAAACTATTTTACGATTAATAATAGATATTATTACAATATACATTTAAATATAAATTTCCAATATATACATACATATATAAATCTATACTTATAATAAAACTGTAACGGGTCCAAAAAATTTTTTCTAAATATCTTCAATGTACAGACATTGAAGATATTTAGAAAAAATTTTTTGGACCTCACTCTAGATTCGATACTGAAGCCAAAACTGTATTTTTTTTCATTTTTGTCTGTCTGTCTGTCTGTATCTTGGCTAGGCATCACGCCGAAACTACTGAATGAATTTAAATGAAACTTGGTATGATTTGAGTTCTTACTACGAGGTAGGACATAGGCTACTTTTCATCCCGAAAAATGAAAGGGTTCCTGCAGGATCGGGGTTTAAAGTTATTTCAAAAAACACTTACCACTCTGAAACTACTAAACGGATTTTGATGCAACTTGGCACAGTCATAGTTTATATGATGGGTTAAAATTGAGAAGACTTTTTATCCCGAAAAAATAAAGAGTTCCTGCGGGATAATGTCCCAAATTCTGTGAATTAAAGATATTTTGTAATTTGTTTTGGGGGCCGTTCTATATTCAATACTAAAGCCAAAACTGTATTTTTTTTATTTTTGGTCTTGTGTCTGTCTGTCCGTCTGTCTGTCTGTACCTTGGAAATGTATCACGCCGAAAATTTTCAATGAATTCAAATGAAATTTGGTATGATTTGAGTTCATACTTTGAGGTAGGACATAGGATACTTACCATCCCGAAAAATTAAGAGGTTCCTGCACGATAGGCATTGAAAGTTATTTAAAAGAACACGTATCACGCTGAAACTACTTGACGGATTTCGTTGAAACCTGGCTCAGTCATAGATTACATAATAGGTAAAAATTGAGGATACTTTTTATCCCGAAAAATAAAGTGTTCCTTCGGGATAATGTCCAAAACTCTGTAAATTAAAGATATTATGTAATTTTTTTTGGAGGCCGTTCTTTATTCAGTACTAAAGCTAACACTGTATTTTTTTATTTTTGTCCGTCTGTCTGTCTGTCCGTCTGTCCGTCTGTACCTTGGCAGCGCACCACGCCGAAAATACTTAATGAATTCAAATAAAATTTGGTATGATTTGAGTTCACACTTCGAGGTAGGACATTAGATACTTTTCATCACGAAAAAATTAAGTGTTCCTGCAGGATAGGGGTGGAAAATTATTTAAAAGAACACTTAGCACGCTGAAACTATTGGACGGATGTTGATGCAACTTGGCACAGACATAGTTTATAAGATGGGTGAAAATTATGGATACATTTTGTCCCGAAAAAATAAAGGGTTCCTGTGGGATATGGGTCCAAATTCTGTACATTAAAGATATAGTGTTTTTTTTGTAAATTACTCTACATTCGATTATGAAGCCTAAACTGTATGTTTTTTCATTTTTGTCTGTCAGTATTTATCTTAGCCGCGCATCACGCCGCCGGAACTACTGGATGAATTCAAAAGAAACTTGGTATGATTTGAGTTCGTACTACGAGGTAGAACATAGGATACTTTACATATTGAAAAATTTATGGGTTATTATTTAGGGGTTGAAACTTATTTAAAAGAACACGTACCACGCTGAAACTCATGAACAGGTTTTGATGCAACTTGGCACTGTCTTAAGTGATATGAAAGGTTAAAATTGAGGACACGTTTTATCCCGAAAAAGTGAAGGGTTTCTGCGGGATATGGGTCCCAAGTTATGTTAATAATTTAGTAATAAAAATATTTTTTGGATGGTTCTCTATATTCGATACTGAAGCCAAACTGATTTACTTTTTAATTTTGTCTGTCTGTTTGTCCGTATCTTGACCGCGCATCGCACCCAAACTACTAAATGGATTCAAATGAAAAAAATGCTCTTGGGTGCTTAAAAAATGTATTGAATTATTTTTTTGTTAATCTTTTCATTCTTTCTGTTTGTCTGTAAGTTTGTTTGTTCCGCATCACGTAAAAACTATTGAAACGATTGCGATGCGGTTTTCAATGTTAGATAGTTTAGGGTTTCATTTAAATCTGGTGTTATTGGTATCACAATCCGGTGAGTTAGAAGCCGAGCAATTGATAAAGTATTTTTGACGGCTGAAGAAATTTTGTTCAAATGTTGGTATATTGGTCCTGGAATAGCACATTATGGTACCTACTTTGAACCTAAAGAAAAGAAAACGCGTGCGAAGCCGCGGGTACAGCTAGTATATAAATAAATATATATTATATGAATACATAAATACCCAAATATAATTATTATTTAAAAACAAAAAAAAAACTGTAATACAAGCAACATGACAAACGTGATAATAAACATAATATTAGCTAGATTTCCAAGTAAAACTGTAATACAAGCAACATGAAAAACGTGGTAATAAACATAATATTAGCTAGATTTCCAAGTAAAACTGTAATACAAGCAACATGACAAACGTGATAATAAACATAATATTAGCTAGACTTCCAAGTAAAACTGTAATACAAGAAACATGACAAACGTGATAATAAATATAATATTAGCTAGACTTCCAAGTAAAACTGTAATACAAGCAACATGACAAACGTGATAATAAACATAATATTAGCTGGACTTCCAAGTAAAACTGTAATACAAGCAACATGAAAAACGTGGTAATAAACATAATATTAGCTGGACTTCCAAGTAAAACTGTAATACAAGCAACATGACAAACGTGATAATAAACATAATATTAGCTAGACTTCCAAGTAAAAATAAGCGATCGTGGTACCAAATTTCATCCAAATCCATTCAGCCGTTTAAGCGGAAAAGAGTAACAAACATACAAAGACACACAAACACTTAAATGACATAGATTAGTATACAAGAAAGTATATTATTTTTATATTCCTTCTTTTTCCAAAAGTTTCAATCGAGCTGTGTTCTTGAGGTGAAATTAAATGTATGATTTTTACTAATTTACACTATATTTCTTGGAAGGCAATGGACCTAATCTACAATGAAATTCAGTAGACATAAACAAGTTTATATCAAAGGGAAAGGTGAGTCATAAATTTCATAATTAAAATTCATAATTATCACCACTTTGATGGAACGTCGTAAAATGCAATATAAAATGTACCTACAGCATTTTCTAGTTATGGGTGCATCAAACAGAACTATAAAGTGGAAATAACTCAAAAAACCCAAATATATGTTTCACCTCTAAAAGTGTAACGTCTGTTAAATTTATAATATAATAGAGATTTTGTTATTAAACGTACTAGAATATACATAAAATATGTAATTATATAATAATTATGTACATATTACTTAAAATAAGCTGCTGAACAAGTTTTTTTTTTTTTTTAAATCGTGTCTTTCTGTTTGTCTGTATGTTTGTTTGTCTGTATTTTTGTTTGCGCATCACGTATAAACTACTGAACCGATTGTGATGTGGTTTTCACTGTTGGATAGCTTAGGTTCTGACTTATAAATTGGGATATCTTAATCCGATGAGTAGATGCCGAGCAATCGGTAAAAAACTATTTGAAGTATGAATGAATTTTGAAGAAATGTAGTATATTGTACTTTATAGGTACTTTTGGTCCTGGAATAACACGTATGGGCTACTTTTAAATGAAAGGATTACGCGGGCAAAGCCGCGGGTACAGCTAGTCACAGTATAAAATAACAGTGGATAGGCAAAAAACATAAGAAGACTTCAATACGAAACATATATTTTTCAAACTAATTAAATATATAAATGAGTAACTATTTACCCTATAGATACGAGTACATATTATGAAACGAGCTAAATTAAATACGAGTATATTGATATGTTGTAAAGTTTTCCTTGCGCTATAAATAATTTTCGAATTATCTACGATTGTGTCATTCAACCTTAATCTAAGAGGTCTGGTAACTTAACTGTTTAATAGTGCAACTTAGAATCCAACAATACTGGGTTCGGTTCTAGGCTCCTCCAATGACTTTTCTAAATGTGCAGTTTTCCAACGCTTCGGAGTGCACGTTAAGTTGTAGGTCCTGGATGTGTGATTAATAGCAGTCGTTAAGCCATGTCAGAGGCCCTCGGGGGCGGCCCGACGGATTCTGACACCAGAGGCCAGCACTCCTCATACGACAAACAAAATAAGCTTAATCTACCGCGTATCTATGTATGTTTATCCGTTGTCTCAAACCCATAGTACCATACCCATAGGCATCCTAGTTTGGGGCTAGGTAATTTGGTTTGTTTGTTTGTCATATGAGGTAGTGCTGGCCTCTGGTATCAGAGTTTGTCAAGCCGCCCGAAGGCCTCTAACATGGCTTTACGACTGCTATTAATTAATAATAGCCGTTACCGATAGCTTAACGTGCCCTCCGAAGCACGGAGCAATGGAAAACCGCACATAACTCAGAAAAGTCTTAGAAAAGCCTAGCATTGAACTCGGTATCGTTAGATTCTAAGTTGCACTATAGAATCGTTAGGCTACCATCGCTCGGTAATTGTGGTGAATTGACCCGAATATATTTATTTTATTTATTTTTTACCTTAATTAAACTTATAACATCTCTGAATGGAGATGTGTTGAAACAAGCCCATACAACCGAAGACCAGCATGTTGACCTTTTGCCACGATGTAACCTTGAACTGTGGTTTTACTTTCATTCATACTCATGAGTAAGCAGCAAAAGTATTATTGTTTTTATGAATTTGGAGACGAATGAACATTTAGATAGATAGATAGAACATTTGTGATGTAAAAATATCTCATTTTGCAGGCCTACAGCTATAGCTTTAAATATCTCCAGTAAACATTGTATCATCATCATCATCATCGTCAGCCCGTATTCAACTAATGCTGGACATTGGTCTCTCCTAATGAATACCACTTTGCCCAGTCTTCCGCTCTTCTCATCCAGATTCTGCCAGTCGCCGCAGGTCTTCTCTTCACCCAGCTGGTGGGCTTCTTACATAATGTTTGCCAAGCCGCGGTCTCTATTCTTGGACTCTTCGACCCCAACAGTTGTTCGTCATTTGACAAATGTGACTAGCCAACTGCTTCTTCAGCTTGCTAATCTTTTCAGAAATGTCGGTGATTTTGGTTCGCTGTCAGATCACCTCTTTTCGGATCAATCTACAGAGAAATATAAATTTTATAGAATTATTGCAATATCCTCCCTCCTGGTAGGTTGACGTTGTCACGCTCAAAACACCGCGTGGCAATGTAGACAACACCCATATCATCCCATATCCCATCATTTTATTGTGAAATGGGTTCATAGCATCTGTGTTATGGAGTCTTCTTCTTTAATCCATAAATACTCTCTTTCCCTTCTGTACGTATAAATAGGAAACATGTTTATCTATCCATGGTAATTTATTCAACTAATATTATAAATGCGAAAGTTTGTGAGTGAGCGAATGTATGTGTCTGTTTGTCCAGACTTCACGCTGAAACGTCTCAAAGGATTTTGATGAAATTTGGTATGTAGGTACACATCCTGGAATATTTTTCATCATCATCATCATATTCTTCGCGGGTGAAACGGCGGGGTGCAGTAAATTAATATAGCAAGAAACATTATTATTCCTTTTAGCATTACGCAAGTAGTAAATTCAGACATGTCCCTTATTAACATAATAAAGAGTTCATAACTATTTACCTCACTAATTTACAGAGCTCTACTTGTCTTGACCAAGTAAGTATCATTGCAATAACAGTAACAAGGCTGAATACGTAAGTCTTACTGTAAAACATGCGTCCAAGCGAATGGATGCAGGTCATTTCATACATCAGGCCGTTTTGCATTTAAACATGGAATATGATATGACGCATGTATGATAGGGGGCGATTGAATATGATAAACATATTATTCCGCTGCTCTCATAATAATTTTCCTGAATTTCATTGACATATGCGCGCATATGAATCGTTGAAAGATTACACAAATTTTAAAGCGTTGAGGGTAAGTATGGAAAACCATTTACATGAACAAGTTAAGGTTCGCGGCTACAAAATAAACAATTCAAATTGCGCTCCATGCGACCCTTACCGTCTTTCAAAGCTCACAGAATGGTTATTCATATTTTTTTACCGAAGACGATGTTGAAAAACTTGTCTGGATCCAAGATCCTTTCCATGCACAAGATCACCAGAATCCACTTCGCAAGAAGAAGAGTCTCATTGAAATCTCTTGCTCTATGCACAAGATCACCAGAATCCACTTTGCAAGAAAAAGAGTCTCATTGAAATCTCTTGCGTCAAGGCTTCTTAAAACAAGATTCACGTGTTTGGATTTGGTGAAGTTTTGCATATTGGTCCAAAATAAAGTTCAAAAGTTCTAAGGATTCTCATTCCCTTTGCAACATCAATAAAATACTAAACCTGTAACAGTGCCACAAACTGAAAAAGTTTGGGAGCCCCTGATTTAAGGCTCAGTCCCGAAATCAGCAAAAAGAAGAATAGCAAAACGTTGAGAACGACGTAATGATACAACTTCATACGAACCAAAAAATACTGTAGATAGAAAAGTATACTACCTAAAAAAAATACCGAACAGAACTTTCAGAAATGGCTTGGTATCCTTGGGAAAAAAAAAACACGAACTACCACATGAAAATAACATGTTGCATCGCTGTTCTCGTTATTTTCAGCGACAGTTTTTATTAAATAATAATTATATAGATACCCTATTAACAAATAACCGAACTTTTTTTTTGCGTTTTATATTTTGAGATATCGATAGAAAAGCACAAAATTTATCTAAAAGAGATTCCCGAGCTGCATCACCTCTCTCGCTCACACTGCACCTGGACGAGCAAGACAAACATTCAAGAGCCTACCCCACCTTAAGCAATATAATTCCATAGACAAAAGACATTCAAAACGTTGACACTAAATCTTTTGTTCAAGTGAAACCTCGCTTTCGTACAGGTTCATAGTCAAAAAGAACTTTCAGTATCTTGAGTAATGACCACCTCATTTGTCCAAAACAATATTCGAGTAATAACAATACATTTATGTCCAAGATCACCATTAAACAAACAGATCTGAATTATTACGCTGTACTTTTACATACATTTAAGTATACGAAAAAGCTTTTAAGTTAGCTTTGTGTGACATTTTAAAGTACACGGTCAACCAGTGAACTGTCCTGCTTGCAAATTTGGCCTTGCTGTTCTGAGTCACAATTTTGCCATTATCGTGCTACCCTTTCATTATATTCATAACTTACTTCATTAACTATGTAATAAGTTGCATATCTGGTATTGACGACTATTTATGGACTTGTTTGTTGAATCTGCTGTCGAATGATTCACGTTGATGTTCTGTCAGTACAATGAGATGAGATTAGCATAACTTTTTATTGATATTCCTCTGACTTCTCGTTGACCGTTGCCGATTGATCGATTTGAATTAAATTTTCCTTATTGCAAGTAAGCACGATATTTTTTTATTGCAGACTAGCTGCGCTCCACAGCTTCGCTTGCATGCAAAATTTTCCGGAATAAAAAGTATCCACTGTTGGTCTGTACTTACAAAATTCCAGCCGTTACCGCGAGAAAGCGCCCCAAAAAAACAAACAAACCAACGAACAAACAAACAGACATCGTTTTATTTTTGTATATTAGTGAGGATAGTATGAACTCATGATGTGAACCCTAATAATTTTGATGACCCCTGGTACAATTCAATAAAAATTCACTCTTTGTTTTTTATAACCTTTTCCGTACAATTTCGAACTCAACAAAAAATAATTATTAAAATCGGTCGAGCAATTTGCGAGTTTTTGCAAGACTAATGCACGGCAATTGATTTTTATATATGTATCCAACATTATAAAAAAGTGCTGAAACTGCAAACACTGAAATCAGGAAACTGAGGAATTTTCTTTGGGGTGCATCTTGTTCTTATTATTCTTGTTTTGTTCTTCATAAAGTTCTTCTATTTCTTTTTTTTAAAGTTTATCAAAAAATGAAATATAATAAAATGCAATAGCCATGTAATGTCACGAGAACCAATTGTATGTGCCAAATTTCATCCCGTTAGCTTCAGTGGAAGTGGGAGAAATATTGATTGCAAAATTCCAAGACATACAAGTGAAGTTAAATAAAAGCTTTTAAAAAAGATTGTGGTTATTTTTTGTATTACATTACCTTAGCGCAAAAACTGTTAAAACCTTGAGCTGTTCAAAAGTTTTACTGATTTTTTTTATGTTAACTTGTTTCCAAGCTTCAATGTACTTTTTAAGTTCATTATCATTTCCTTAATCACCGGTCCCCAATATGAGACCTTGCGTGTTCGCACTTTTGGCATCAGTGTCGATTACCGTCGCTTCCTGTGATTTTTCTGTTAAAGGCGCTGTAAATGCATTGTTGATATAACCGATTCAGTGAAATGACGTCAAGAATGAGTAACCTCTTTAGTTTATTGTCACTCTTACTTGGAGTATGTTCGTACTTTGACGTCATTTGAATCTGAACTAATTATATTGTTGTCGATATAACGTTTTTGTAATAGTATCTCCTATTTCACATTAATTAATCTTAGTTAAAATAATTATCTGCTATTGGTAGAACTACGTCATCCTAATCACTGACTGACCCTCTCAAGGATCTAACAAGTAAAGAATAGGAATGCACGTTTGTTTTGTCACTTCATAAATTTTTGAATCTATTCTTTTAATATATATTTACGTATCTATGTATTTTGTCTTTCCTGGAATCTTGCAATTTAACGAGCACTTCTCGATTAGCTATCCAGCTGAAACTTTCAGGGTAGCTCACAAACCGACGAAAAGGCATAAAAAAAAGAAAAAAAAAACATTAAAAGTGAAGAGGCAAAAAAAGAAAAAGTAACTTGAAGGCGTAAATAGAAACAAAAAACAGAAAAAGTGACATTCATTATAAACACCGTAAAACCTATTTTTTTTAAATTAATTCTTATTATTTGATACTTAAGTTGAAAGTTAAAAAGAAGATAATAACTATTTACTTACCAATATTATGTCTGTATTGCAATAATTCTGTTATTTATCCGTGGGAAAATATGTATCACCTGTAACCATACACAATAGAACGCTAAACAAGACAATAAGTTTAAAAACTACCAAGTTTTTAGTTTGAACACATAACCCTTCCTTTGCTTCGCCTAAGACGGGTAAAACAAATGCCTATGACACTCCAATCTACTTGAAGACGAATTGATTATTTTATTAATCGATACCTCGCTTGCGGCTATGGTGGAACATCCACTTACATACATACATAGACTGTTACATACTCATTACCCTTCCCTCGTTTCGCCGTAGTCAGGTAAAAATAATCCGTTAGTCTCTATCTAACTCGGCCCCCGCAGTCACAGGCAGCCTCCGGCATCGTTAGGTGTGCTGTATCGTCACATTCGCAAACTGGTTAACTGCCATCATCCTGCCCAGTTAACATTGAACCACTTCTTGGCCGGCCAAGTGCACCGAGGATGTTATTATGTGGACAGAAATAGAATCAAATTTATGTTACATCACGGCGAAATAGGTAGGAAGTTGTTGATAGAAATGGACTCGGAAAAGGAGAGGTAGAAAACTGGTTTATTTCGAAGAGCCGTGACGAATTAAAAAGCAAAATTCAATAATAAAAAAAAAGATACCTCACTTATGTGTATTGATATTTACATTTCTATCCGTTTTGAAAGTTGTATAAGTTTCAAGTTGAAAGTGTAACATGCGTTTGTAAGAATGATTCCAAACACAAACATATTTTGTAATTCGCTCCGCAGATTGAGTTATTGGCCATTTGAAATCGTTTTCAAGAGTGCCGTTATTAATGAAAGGAAGCGCGTAGATTTAAATTGCAGACTATCTGCAGTTGCAATAATTGAAGAGGTTGAGTTGGTAATGGACCGCAGGGGACCGTTTGCCCATAACTTATTCTGTCCTATATTTAGATGGCAGTGTGCGAGCAGGGATATAGTGATTTATATAATAGCTCACAGTAACTGATCGTCTAGATATGATTGCTTCTACAATCCGCGCAATTTAAAACTCACATTTCATAAAATTCTTGTGTTGTCATAATTTAATACCATGTTTGTAAAACAAGTGTCGATTACAATGCATTGCGGATGAAATTCGAGACATATTCACGATGCGACCGCTTACAGACTAGTGTTAAATGCACTTGGACGTGATTTACCTCGTGTCATCAATAAATACGTCAGCGAACACGATCGTAACAAATGTATTATTTGTTATCGTATTAAAATATTTTATTGTTTCTATTTCAGGTGCCAAGAACTTGGTAAGATGACGTGGCTCCAACTATCCGCCTGCTTCCTGGCAGTATCTGTACTGCTATCGCCAACCCTAGCAGCCGTATGCCCCGAAGCCTGTGTCTGCGCGACCACTCGTGATGGTCTTCACCGTGCTACCTGCAGCAACCTTGCCGAGCTGTACAAGTTTACTCTGCGCCAGAAACACCACAACATAAACATTCTCGACCTTTCACACAACAACATCACAAAATTAAGTCACGAGCTCGACCGGCTTACTGAAATTGTCACGTTGGATCTCTCCACCAATGGCATACAATACCTCAACAAATTTCTACATAACGCCAAAAAATTGGTTCACTTGAATTTGGCAAATAATAGAATACAGCTTCTCTCATTAAACTATTTGCCCACTAGTGTCAGTTCTCTGGATTTAACCAACAATCTGCTGAAAGACGTGCCTTCAGATCTTGGGCATTTAGTCAGTTTAGAACACTTAGAGATGGAAGGAAATCCTCTTGACTGTTCATGTGAAAATCTTTTAGCGCGAGATCGATTACTTGTTGCTAATGTATTTATTGATAATGTTAAATGTGTTTCACCAGATAAACAACAAGGAAAGTCCTGGCTTGAGCTTAAAACGAAAGAAATTTGCAAAGCTCCTAAACGAGAAATTAACTATCTTGATATGATGATGGGTGACCAACCAGTTGATGCTGTAAAAGTTGGTGAAGATACCACTGCCCTCAAATCAATGCCATTGGTAGCAAGTAACGATCTTGAAGATGGCAACGTGATACATGGAAGTAGTGACATCGAAGATGATGACAGACAATTCCTAAAAGTTCGAAAAACTCTCACAACACCACGGTCTAGTGAAATTGAAGGATCTGGTGAATATGAAAGTACAACAATTTCAGAAATTTCCGTTGAACCTAAATTACAGCCCAAACTACATGCAAACCTCATGGCATCAGATGAAGATATACCTGCTGACAATATTCAGACAACTGCAGATCCTTTAGAGGGATCTGGAGAAGGATCTGGATTTGGAGCTTTATCAAACGACTATGATATAGGTGATGAAGTGGGAGAAACTACAACTGAAGCATTTCATTACCCAGGTCCCGTTGTTCCACTATTTGACGATGACAATGATAAATCTACAACGGAATTTCCTTTGCCTTTACTTCCTTCTGTATATAAAGGTGGTGTTAACTGGAACAGCGAAAGTAATCCTTCTGGATCTACTGAAAAAACAGCTACTTCCCCAGCAGCTAGAGACACAACAGTATCTGAGCAAATTAGAGTGACTCAAGCGTCTGAAGTAGGTCAAATGCCAGCTTCAAATGAAAATGCTACTACTCATAAAACTGGTACATACGTCTGTATTGCAATAATTGTTGTTTTATTGGTAGGTTTAATTGGGTTTGCTATTATTAAAGGTCAAATGAGAAAAAGGAGAGATCGAAGACTTCTTCGTCAGCAAAAGAGGGACGTTGAAAAGGCTTCTAAAGAAATGGTAGATATGAACAAATCTCTACTAGGTAAACCAGCTCCTTTAGAAGAACCAATCGAAAAGAAAGTAAATGGAAAATATGAACTAGTTCCCACACACGAAGTTCACCAAAAGAAGGGTGAGAACGGCGATGTCGCAAACGGAATTAATCGTAACGAACCAAACACGATAAGAACCAATAGTCCTAGGGATTCCAATCAGAACAAGAGCAGTTCCAAAGACAATAATTTGAACGAACACGATAAAACACAACAAGAAACTTCGTTTGAATCTGCTGCTTCACCTGATTCGAGAAAAGACACAAATTCATTAGCTAGCGAAGATATATTTGTCCCGGTTAATGATGATGACCCAAAACTAAATAGTACTGCCGATTCTGATATCTCCCAGCCTCTTATAAATGGAGACCAGATCACTGATTCTGACTTTTTGTCACCGTCACGAGAATACGTCCCAGTTTACTCCCCTGATATGGGAAGAGTCCGCATAAAGATGTCGGAGACTCCAAAGCCTAAAACACCAGTACTAGTCACCAGAAGTAGGTCAAACGCTGGAGACATCATCATTGTTCCTTCGGGAGATGCGAACGCACGCAAATCAACCACTTGAAATTTGGTCTGAAACTAAATGGACACTTAAAGTTATGTGTAGGTTTTAAACAGTGTCAATGAACAAACACTTCACATTTGGCGAAACTCTGTGATTTATGTGTGTGCTAAGACTAAGAGTAAGTGGGATTGAAATTGTTTGGAAAAGTGGTGTGTATCTTGAGAACTTTTGCTGCCAAAGTGTGTTTGTAGTCGACAGTGCCTTGTATTTAGTGGTATAATAGAATATTTATGAAAATAATTATATAGCGCAATAAGTGAAAAATATTTTTATATGTGTAAAAAGTGTTGCCATGTTCACAATACATAGCTGTAAAACTTTTTTGATAAGGATATATAATTTAAAAATCTGTTTGTGAAACCATAAATTGCCTTATACGCATGTTGTATAATTATTGCTTCTCATAAGTTTCTGTTTTGCATCTTCTGTATTTATTTCACCGCGGATACAATTTGAATTTTGTTCATGGTTGTGTACTTATTTTCCGTGAAAGCTGTATTTTAACATCATTTCAGAGCTGGCTATGTTATTTAAGTTTTATTCATTATTTTCGCACACCGAGATTCATTATCTTTCATGGTCTGGCTAAGTGTAAGTTCCTTTAAATTTTATAATTTTATTGAGTTTAGAACATAAGGATGTGATACCATTTATTATAAGTAATTCATGCTCATTCTTGATTGCATATTGTATGTACAGATAATATTTAATTTCCAATATTTAGTTTAAAAACAAGATCTTATTGAAGTTTTATATATTTTTTGGGTAAGATTTTTTAAATGTTCATGATCATGCTTGCGTTGACAATAATAAATAAAATTATTCATTATAAGTTTTTTTTATCGTGTAAAATTTTATTTTTATGTCTGTGATCAAAACAGAACAATAGATAGTTCACTAAGATTTAAAAAATGAATGTAATTATTTCAAGAAATACAAATATAAATGGTTGATTCGACTTTTGTGCCTGTGTTAGTCATTTCCATTTCCTAAAATTCAATGTAATATGGAGCTGCTGTTATTGTTTAAATAAGAATGGCCAAGTAGGAGTCGAGACTCGCAGATTCAGGTTATCTACGTACTTTCGAGATTTATCTACTCTTTTAATTTCAAATAATTATTTAGTCAATGACCTTATTACAAAGACATTCCTAATTTTATTAAACAGTATCTTATTGCTATACCTATATACCTATACCTAAAGAAGAATCGATTGATACGAAAGTTCAACTTGCAAACTTCTTAAAAACTGTTGATCCTTGCACAAGTTTTTAAGAACTTTGCAAAATTCTTTTATATATGTGGTTCATAAAATGATGCATAATGTTTTTGTAAATGCTCTATATACTCCGATTTTCACCCAGCTACGGAAAAGCTAGGGAAGGGTAAGTTTAACAGTATACGTATGTATAGGTATGTATGTAATGTAGGTATGTGGATAATCCATCATAGCGTCGCCCATGTTGGTCCAATTTTGACAAACGAGGTTTCAATCGATTCATAGGTATTTTTTTTACCTGACTACTGCAAGGCAAAGTAAGGGTTATGTGTTCAAACTAAAAACTTGGTCTGATTTTGACAAGCGATTCGTCTTCATTGCAAGATTGTGATAGGCTAATTTTTACCCGACCGTAGTCAGCAGGACTTAGTTTTTGTACTTATGTCTTGTCTTAAATGTTCAGTACCTCTACCATTTTTTTCCAAATAATTAGATGTTTTGTTTTAAATGTATTAAAAGTATGAGAGTTAATACGCTTTATAACTATGCCCTATGCGCTTTACAACTATGGGGTTGACGAGCTCACGTTTAGGCAAACGTAGTGTAAGATGCCCTGTGGCCAGGTGGAGTGACAACCTGCGAAAAGCGGCTGGAAGAAAATGAATGAAGAGAGCTAAAGAACGAGCTTAGTGGCGTGCTTTAGGAGAGGCCTATGTCCAGCAGAGGACAGATATAAGCTGATGATGAACTATGCCTAGTTTAACAAGTGTCAATGATTCGTAGCTTTCGAGAAAAACAGCTGTGGCAGACGGATAAATGGACAGACGCACAGATGGACAACTGATTGATCTTATAAGGGTTACGTTTTTCGTTTTATTGTACCTATGTTATCCTGAAAAACCTAAAAATAACCTAAAAATACCTGCAGTTGATCGTCATATTGATCAAGTAATTTCGGTTAAATTTTACTAGGTATTTCATATTGAATTTTTGTATGAAAATTTGAATAGGTGTTAAACTAACGTACCGTCAGCTTTCCTAAACATGGTAAATATCCCTTTTCAAATGTTTATACTTCTAGTGTTTATGACCATGTTAGTTTTAGACCATAAACCCTCAGCATATCTACAATATCTCTAAATATCACATTCACTATAACGTTTTTTTGCATTTTATCTATATCTGTTAAATTGTGCCACCTATCTCAAAATATAAAAAGTTTCAACGATCTAAGAATCTAGGAGAATCAATAGAGGGCGTTGGACGTTAAGTATTTGAAACAGAAGTACCTCCCCTCCATTAATCGTATCGTTTGTTACTGCTAGTAGCAAGTTTAAACTTTATCTGTGAGATGGCGCGGTAGAACAATAAGCTGCATAAATATTATATACTAGCTTTCCCGCCCGCGACTTCGTCGTTTAGGTATAACACGAATGCTCTTAATCTTTTTTGATAAACTTGTTATTTCGTTTCCAACAACAACAGTTCTTTACAGCGAGTAATCAACATTTTCCAGTTTTTCCATGGAAACTTACAATTTTCCAGGATAAAAAGTATCCTATGTTTTATTCCAGGGTAAAAGCTATCTCCATTCCAAATTTCATCAAAATCCGGCCAGCCTTAATCGCGTGAAAGCTCCCGAAACAAACAAACAAACAAACAGACAACGTTTCACCTTTATATATTGGTAATGGATGGATTTTTATTTTAGGAGAGTAAGTACAATTAAATTTCCCGCAAATCTATTATCTACATGCAAACGTGTAAGTATTAGTATTAAGTACCAATTTCAAGTTTCAAGTTCTTCCAAGAAGTCTATGTAGGTAAATTCAACATAACGTAAGGACGTTTGTCCTTCACACTGATATCCGCGTCGCGTCCGGTCCGATATGGCGGCCTATGCGTTTGAATGGTCGTGTATCCAGGAGACCTCTGACAACCAACACATAAATGTTTAGACCGCCATATTGGACTGACAAATTGTTTGTCGTTATCGGTCAAATGAACAAACGGTCTATGGGTAAGTCACTGGCTGAAATCGATCTATACTTATAATAAAACAGAGAGTACCAAAAACTATACAATGAAGATAATTTAAAAAAAAATCGCGGGCTTCACTCCAAAGGGGCGTATGAACAAAAATTCAATTTTTCTTTTTCAGTGCCATTCAATTCCTGTACTAGCAACACGTAAGCTCAATTTTTTTAGTAATTAAATGGTAATTATATTTTAAGAAATTAATGAAAAACATTATGGCGTATGATTTGTTCTCAGAAATTATTATCAAACCAAAACGGCGAATGTAGGCGTCTATTTTCTCGGAAGAATCTTTAAACATAGACAATGTTGTAGGTCTTTATTGTTTGTATGTTTTTAATAGTTAGTTAAATTCGTTAAAGTAAAGTAATATCGTGCAATAATAATAATTTGCTAAGAAAATTATATATTTTTTGTTGGTCCCAAAAGCTACATTATGTTGTTTTTTTGAAGATATTTTACTTCTGGTCAGTTAAAAAAATAACTATTATTTGATTCCTGGCCATGGCCCGTTACTTTGTTAAGGTTCCGTACCCAAAGAGTGCCAAAACGGGACCATACTACTAAGGCTCCGCTTTCCATCCGTCCGTCTGTCAAAGGGCTGTATCTTTTGAACCGTAATACCGTAGACACTTGATTTTTGTACAGAGTGTGCATTAGGTACTATGGACGCTAAACAAGAAACGAGTTTTTTATGCGTTTTTTGCTAGGTGGTACGGAACCCTTCGTACGAGAGTCCAACTTGACAATGGTCGTTTTTTTACACTCCATATTCATTGGATGAAGAAGCGATTGAGCGATATAAGGGGCCGAAAGTATTCGTGCAACAGCTTAGTCGAAACCATCTGACGAAGTTGACCACATCAAGTGAGACAATTGTCGTTTCTAAGCCGGAGATTCTCGCGAAAGTTGTAGACTTCTATGGCCAACTGTAAATGTCAAACGCGTTGCAACCCAAACCCGACATTGAGGATTCCAGGGTCACTCTGAGCCGGCACTACACCGAAGAGCTGCCAGAAGTCAGCCTTGACGAAATAGAAATGGCTCCGAAACTCCTGATGGCAGGAGGTACTCCCACGCTTAAATAACTTCAGCGTATATTTGATTCTGTCTTCTTCTCTGGGAGAACTCCAAAGTCATGGAACAAGAGTGTGGTGATAAGACCCTTTTTAAAAACTATAGGCCCATTTCCCTTCTGATCCTGAGCCATGTCTACAAGCTATTTTCGAGAGTCATCACGAATCAACTGCGCAGATTTTAACGTATTAGAGCAGGCTGGTTTTTGGGGAGGATACGGCACAATAGACCACATCCATACAGTGTGGCAAATTATACAGAAGACAGAAGATTATAATCAGCCCCTGTACCTAGCGTTTGTGGGCTACGAGAAAGCCTTTGACTCCATCGAGACTTGGTCTATTTTGGAGTCTCTGCAAAGATTCAAAATCAAATGTCGGCATATCCAAGTATTGAGATGTCTGTATGACGCTGCAACAATTACCCTCCAAGTATAGAACCAGCAGACTAAGCATATCCCGTTCATTGAGGTGAGACAAGGGGAAGTTATTTCTCCAAAACTGTTCTCAAATGCATTGGAGATGTTTAAACCGAGTCGTGAACACTCACGGTACGACTAGTCGATTAATTTAAAGTCGCTCTGCGGACAATGGAAAGGGCGTTGCTCGGAGTGTCTCTGAAAGATCGTATGCGGAATGATGTGATCCGGCAGAGAACCAAAATTGTCAACATAGCCCTTAGGATTAGTAAGCTGAAGTGGCAGTGGGCTGGTCAAATTTGTCGAAGAACTGATAACCGTAGGGGTAGACGTGTTCTTGAGTGGAGATCGCTGCTCGGTAAACGTAGTATAGGGTGCCCTTCGGCTTGGTGGAGCGACGATATACGCAAAGTGTCTGACAGCAGTTGAAAGAGAAGAACCGAAAGTGTGAGCAAAGCGTGCTTTGAGAGAGGCTTATTTCCAGCAGTGGACTGACACGGGTCGATGATGATAATAATAATTCATAGGATATCGATTTTAAATGTGTTGATCAATTTATCAATGTTATCATTGATTATACAAATATTAATAGGTACTACCCACCCAAGTCACATACTACACTCACTACTCACTCACCAACATCATACCGCCTCTGAAGTTGACTATTGAATAGAAAATATTAATAGTTAAATTTTGTTATGATATTAGTGTATTTTTTTGAATTCTCATAGTGTAATAAACAATTTAATGGCGTATACACCTTCTTGAATAAAGTGACATAATGTCACTTGTTGTCAAACCAAATGAGCTAATAAATTTCCGAAAAAAATTGTAGTAGACGTGTTGTACATTATTTTTTACGCTGAAATTATGAAAACACGAATCATGCACTTAGTTGGAACTATTTCTTATTATATTACCAACACACAAAAAACCTTTTTTACGTCCTGAAATCGTTTGGCTTTTTTGTGAATAATTGACTAAGTTTCATGATATTGTAATACTGTGATATTGTCGCCAAGCCAAAGAGTTGTAAGAACAAAAAACGCATGTTAGATAACACTTAAATCATAATCAAGCATTATATATAATTTATGATGCGTTTATAACGCCACATGCAAATTTACAGTACGCTAGGTTTACTCCAAAAAAGTTATTCAGTTATTTGTCTCTCCTGTAAAGTAGGGGTTTTGTTGATACGCCCCTTTGGTTTGAAGCCCGCGATATGGTCTAGTGTACTTAAAATAGGCTACTGCATAAGAAATATAACATTTTTTTAAATGGTGTCTGTCTGTTTCTCTATGTACTATGTTCGCGCATCACTTAAAACTACTGAACCGATGGCTATGCGGTTTTCACTGTTGGATAGCTTAGGGTTTGACTTTGACTTAAAAACTGGGGAACTTGATATCGCAATTCGATGATTAGATGCCGAGCAATCGATAAAAACTATTTGACGGCTTAACGAATTTTGAAGAATTTTTGTATATTGTACTTTATATATACTTTTGGTCCTGGAATAACAAGTATGGGCTACTTTTAAATGAAACGACCACGCGGGTAAAGCTGCGGGCACATCTAGTATGACATAACTACGTAGGTAGATACATAAAATGACAAAAATGTTGTGAGGAAGAATCAAAATGTGTTTAATGTATACACAAATACGCAACTATGCTGAAGTGGGCTATGTTGAAGGGCTGTTTATATATAAGTATTCTTTAAGTATAAAATTACTTAACATTATGTATTTACAAATGTCTATTATAGCGTTTATACTTCTCAGATACTTTACAGTCTACGTTAAGCAATTAAACACTATACTTACAGTATTTTACATAATTAAAACAATATTCTTAGTACAATACCTAAAAACTGTTAGGTACGGAGGGATTTTCTAAAAATTACTCTCTCTTGGAGCGTTGTCATCTCTGAGATTGAGAGGCTGTTCTAATTCAGCTTGAATATCTACTGTGATGCTGTCACCAGTATCAACACCGTACTCTGACATTCGTCTCCGTCGAACTCCAGGAGAATTATCAAGTTCCGCTATTTCATGACTTCCGAACCTTTTGACTTTTCGCCGTCTTCTTCGGCGGTTATCGTCTTGTATCTCTTCCAATTCGTAATCTTCTAAAACGGGAGCTTCACCATTTCTCTCTGTCTCTTCCAGAAGATCCCCACTTGACTTAGTTTTCCTCCTTCCCCTTTTTTTTCTTATTTTTCCTGATCCTGTTTCATTTAACGAGTGACATGACGTATTTAATTTTGGCATGGAAAGAGCTTCGTCGTAAGATGGCGGTGCAATCAAATCTCTAGGATCGGGAGTATTAACCAAAGCCTCCTGTTCTGCACGCATTCTTAACTGCCTGAGTCTATCTCTCGCCTCTTCAACTTGCCTTTCCCTCTCTGCCTGTATAGCCTCTAAACGTCGTTTCATTGACCTTCTAATGCATTGAACTAATATGAAAGTCAAACATAAACTAACCATCATGACTATAATAAACCAAATCAAACTGTCAGCGTTAGCCGTTTGCTGGTTAGGGTTCCAAATGAAGTAGCAGGCTTCTAACCAAGTCTGGCCAATGACGCTCATAGGGCTATTGCAAATAAGATTATAGGATTCTTCTTTCTTATTAGGTTCTAATGTAACGAATTCATAGAAATCATACATATTGCTGTCAGTACAGTCACAGCGCCACATATTGTCATTCAAGTCAAGTCGTTCTAAGTAAGGATTCGATTCAAAATATGTTTTTCTCCAAATTGTTGTAAATCTGTTTCCAATTACAGCCAGGCCAGATAAACGTGGCAACATAAAGAAAGTGAAGTTATTTATAAAACTAATTCTGTTGTAATTCAAGTTTAAATACTTTAATGTGTTTGACGATATGCTATCAGGAATATGTGACAAAAGATTTCTGGACAAATCTAAATCTACTAAAGACTGCAATCCTTCTAAAGAATCCTTACCTATTAGGCTTATTTCACAGGAACTCATATCGAGGACTGTTACTGATGTAGATCTTAAATGTCCAACGCGTGTAAGATAGTTTCTGGCTAACTTTAATTCGGTTAATGTTGGCATTTCGATTAAAACATTCTCAGGTATATGTGAAATCTCATTCCAAGATAAATCTAAATGTTTCAACATCCCAAGACCACGAAAAGTATCAGTTTTTAAAGATCCAATATTGTTATACGACAAGTCGAGATACTCCAATTTTGTGTTGTTAAGGAATTCGTTACTCCCCAGATATCTTACCATGTTGTGATTTAGTATTACCTTCCTTAAATTTGGAAAGCCTTGAATATTAGGCTGTAACACATTGCAATAGGATATGTCCAAAACTTTCAACGAGTCAGAAAACAAATTGTACGCAGAAGAAGAAAGCTCCAAACGATTATTGTGTGACATTTCCAGATAAATCAATGACGGCAAGTACATCAGTTCATTGTGATTTATGGTACTCAGCTGGCAGTTACTGACGTACAGACTCCTCAATGTTGATGAGATAAGGTTCTGTATGCGTACTAAGGGATTGAAGTTTAGTTTCAGTACTCTTATGTTTATCAGTCCGCTTAATGGAGATCTTCCGTGTATGGAGTCTATCTCGCAGTTATCCAAGATTAATGTTTCGAGCGAAGGACTTATTAGCAGTTCCTGGTTTGCTAGATTTCCCATGGTTCTGAACTTGTTGTGTGATAATTCTAGTATTTTAAGACTCGTCGCTGGTTGAAGTACTTCGTTCGGATTGATGTTGAGCCATGATTCAAAATAATTTCTTGATAAATTTAGCACTTCTAATGCCGTAAGATTTTGAAGGGCATTTTCTGGGATTTCTCTAAGTCGATTTCCACTGAAATCTAATTTGACTAGATTATAAAATCTGTTTAGTGATTTTGGGAAGACAGAAATCTCGTTATATGAAATATTAAGGTGCTTGACCTGAAAATTAAAAGAAAAGGTGGGTTTATTACTCAGATTCTGAATTAAAATAAGGAAAAACAAAATATGTTTTTTTTTTATTATACTGTTTTATATGTACTAAAAGCAAAAAATACAACAAAATCGTGGGGCGTGTCGAATTTTTATTACTCAGGTTATGCTACGCCCCAAAAACTTATTTTATTTTTAAGTTTTTAGTTTTTATTTTATTATTTCTAAAGTGTTCTAAAAAACAAGAAGCCCTGTGTGTCAGGCCTTTTCATTTGATACTTATAGAGGTATATTTATAGATATTTATAGAGGTGGTTGAAAAAACTATGTAATTGACCATTTTGTTGCAGCGGCCATCTTGGATTTACAATGATACTGAATACCTATAAATAATTGTATTGTCATCAGAACCAAAGGTGTGTACCAAACAGATCAATCGGTCAACAAGAAGGACGTAAAATTTCAATTACTAGATTTGACCCAAACAAACAAAAAAAACATCAACAAGCAGGGCAAGCTAAATAAAACCACTTAGTAAAAAAAGTTGCATTCATGTGGTATATGGTAGCTATGGAAGGTATGGTACCTGTTGATTCAATCCATCTGGGAGATCAGTAAGACCTCTTCGAGAGCAATCCACGCTGGTAAAATCTGGACTACACGAGCACAGGTAGCAAAGGTCCAAGCCTTTGTCATCGTCTAACATATCTCCTTTGGCAGTGATACTCAGGAAGAGTAGCATCTGAAGGATGAATATCATGTACAGAAGCATCACGTCTTGATTTCATTACTATCTGGAAAAATATAATCGTTTCTATAATTTACATATTGATAGTGCTAGGTGGTTTTCATAGCTGAGGCATTACAATTACCTACAAATAGGATAACCAGAAAAAGCACGGCAAAGTTCAAGGTAAACATTTCAAAGTGATAGGAAAAGCTTGAACGTTTTTATTAGTTATAGGGCTCCTAATTTCTCACGTGACAAAGTAAAAATGGGTCAATTTAAACACCTGCACAATTATCGATCAGATTTTTCTTGTCACGTACAAGCGCACACCCAAAAGTATAGTGGGATACTTTTTTAAAAGGTTGGCATGTCGCTTATTGTACGAACCCGAGTATATCAACATAAGTAAGTACTACATACAACAATTTTATCTTTGTTATCAGCTATTGATAAAGCAGCGGGTGTAGGGCACTTGAATTTGGGTCGCCTAAGTTTACATACCTGTTGCAAAATCGTAATCTATCCTCTGAACAATGGATATCATGCTTATATTAGCTTATTCATATATTTTGTCCATGTACCTATTTCCTGAAATGAACAAAATTAAAAATTAAATTAATGTGTGATTGATGTCTTGCAATCTCTTACAGATTGCTGTAAACTTTACAAATGCTTTTGCTTAACCATTTTACAAAAAACAGTGTCCTAAGTTATTTTATTTTAACAACAAGAATATCGTCATGTAGATTTCTAAAACGCTTAGGCTATTCATATAGAAGAACAATTTTAACTAGTATTTCGTCTAATTTACAAGCCTGTTTCTTTTTATTTACTCAAACCTTCCTAATAATAAAATGTTTCAATTGAATGCTTGACTTACTATTTTGAGTATTATGAATGATTTAATTTTAAATAGGAGTAGCTCCAGTACACACCTGTTAGCACATTATCGGCATGAATTCATGTAATTCTCATTATCTGAGCACACACACAGACACACACACTGCACTTAAGATAACTATATTCACGATTTTATTAATTTTATATCACTTATTGTTTCCAAAGCAGTTTTTTTCAACGTGTGGTCTGCAGTAGGTGATTACATTGTGTGAGTCAAATAAGTGACGCGCTATCATTGATAAAATGATAAGAACGGCGAAAATTGTAAGTATGGGCTGGGGTAAAGTATAATCTGTGTTTAGTTGTCCTTTGGAATCTATGAGTATAGTGCTATAATTATAGATATTTGTAATGTTTTGTTTGAGTAGGTAGTACATTTGGGAGTAACTGTTGATTGGGCGCTACCAGATACAAAATAAGTATGTACTAACAGTCAATACTTGGCTATGCTCGTAGCGTAGCGTTGAAAGTAATTAAATCATAGATAGAAATTTGTATGACAATAAATATGGTAGGTAACCTACCTAATTTGAAAGTAGGTAAATAATCTAGGTATGATTTATGTGCTTACCTATATTTTGATACCTAGGTACTTTTATAATCTCAATCTCTAAATGTAAATAACCATCAATATGAATTGGCGAGAATTATAATAATTATAATTTCTATTATATCACACTTATTTTTTATTTATTTTTTGTTATATGTGAAACTATCACGAACATAAAAAAAGCGCCATCTATAATAGGTATGGTGAACAACTAGTTAACATTTTCATACCGCGGTTCTACCTTTCTGGAATGTACAACTACGGTTCTTGAGCACCATACATTAATTGTGTGGAGAAAATCAGTAGATGGCACTAGTTGTATTCGCATGATATCTGCTAAAAATAATAAAAAACCAAGGTAGCCTTAACACATTTATTAACCTACACACATTAAAATGCCTCTTTATAAAATTATCATTAAAGGTAAATTTAGTATTAAAGATTACGTGACTTTGACACATTATTTCTAATTTTACAAATATACCTTCTTTTAAATTACAATCGGCTAAGACCCAGTTAGGACTCACGTTTTAGTATCGGTATCATCGAGGTATCAAACAAGGAGACGCGCCTCTCCTTGTTGGTATGCGTCTCATCTCGAAGCTTAAAATCCTGAATGAAAAAGAGCGTCGGATACGCTCGAAATCTAGATCGATGATGTCGACACTAATCCACGAGTCTGCCATTTGTAATATCATTAAAGCTAGTTTATAATTTTAATTATTTACATGACTTAGAACTAAGTAGGGTTAGAATAAATTACGACCAATAAAATTAATACATTATTGATACTAACATTAATCCCTGACATTCAGTTTTTAATTGATTCAAGTTTTTTTTTTATGAATACCTTGAGATGATTCATTAAAAAAAAAAGTATCAATTTCTGTACAAAGCTAGGTGATATGGATTTCAACCGTGCGTCTCACAGATCGCCGATCAACCGCTCTCGGTCGGTATTCGGTAAGATCACCGATGGATCTCGATCTTCGATATCGTCGAGGGTTCTCATCCTCATCTATGAAATCAGGTAACGAATGGAAGGACGAGTTCAGTCGAGGCATCAGTAGGGCCTCATCATAACTTGGAGGAAGGTCTTCGTCCCGTAATGGAACTCTCATAACCACTGATTCTGCTCTAGGCTGAGCAGTACCATTCAAGTTGACGACAGTAGTATCTCTTGCAGGTGGTCTTGGAGGCTCCGGCTTACTTAAAGACATGAGCCCTCGACAAACCATAGACGTTACTACAATACCAATAATAACTCCAATCATTACAGCTATTGTTGTATATGAATCAGTGCTGGCGTCATTCGGATGCCATGTCAGGATATACGCTTGCTGCCAACTCATCTGTGTCACATTCGAAGGCGAGTAGCATATCAACGACGCTTGATCAGCGATCTTCGGTGGCTCTTTAGTCAAAAACTCGTATGTCAGCAAAAGATTCACGCTGAACCCTTCACAGCTCCACCGGTTACCCTTCACGTAGACTTCCCTCAAAAATGGGTTCGAGGAAAAGTGTGAGGTCGACCATACCTCTTTGAACTCGTTCCCTCTCAAATCCAATACCGCGAGATGCGGTAGGGATGAGAAAGTATTGTCAGTGAGTGTACTTATCTCATTGTAACTCAAATCCAGATCCTGAAGAGTATTCGAGCCTAAATTGTCTGGAATTTCTTCAATTTGATTTATGGACAAGTCTAATTCCAGCAAAGAATTCATTCCCCTTAGCGAATCGACATTTATGTTCACAATTTGACAGTTGCTCAGGCGTACGCTTCTCAAAGAATGAGATTGGAAAGTGGGAACATCGGAAAAGTAATTTCTGGATAGAATGAGGCTGTCCAAGTTTTTCGCTTCGGTAAATATGCTTGGCGGCAAATCGTAGATTCTGTTCTCAGATAAATCTAGAAAATGCAGTTTTGGCATCATGTTGAACGAGTCGTGTTCTATGTTATTTATTTTGTTCTTGGACAAATCTAGGGTTCGTATATTGTAAAAACCGGTACTGGTCCAAGTTTCGTAGTTATTGTTGGATAAGTTTAGTGTGTTTAGTCCATTCCAGAGATGGAAATAGGTGGGCAGCGGACGGTTTATGTGATTTCCCGATAAATCCAGCGTGTCCACCTTAGAAAAGTTTTCAAGTTGGGTCGGGAAGGTCACGAAGTTGTTGTTGGATAGCAGTAGTACTTGTGCCTGTAATAAAATAATTAATTAAGATATTAGGCTTAAGTGAACATAAACATTAGTGGCTCGTTGATTTGGATTGCGCTTAGTCAGTGGAATTTTCTTCATTTGTTTGTAAAACCTTGGGTATTTCACGCCTAAGTAAATGAGCTATATAATAAGTATATACATCCAAAAATTTAATTTAAGAAAACAAAATAGAAAGTATGTACTGATAGCGCAAAATCTATTCTAGATTAGATATTTTTATCCTCTTACGTCATAATCCAATCCTTGAGGGAGATCCGTGAGGCCTCTATCGCTGCAGTCCAGATGAAGTAGACCGCCTAAGGTATATGTGCGGCAGAGGGGATCGTCCAGGTCTTCATCCAGCTGCCGCAAGACTCCAGCAGTCACCATCGCTGGTAGCAGCCATAACCACAGCGCTAATTTTAGTGCACCTGAAAGATAGATGGATGCACATGTTTAGTATAGGAGAGATAATCAATAAATATAAATACTAATTGATGACCTAATCACTACTTTCATGTACTCGTAGTAGTACCTAATACCCATCGCACGAACACCAAAGAGGATAAAAAAATGCTCTGTACATATAATAGTATTACAATATTTCGTATTTTTTTTGAAAAATAAGTTATACATTCCTGGCCTTGAATTCTACATATATTCAGTAAATACTTACAGGTTTTATAAAAGGCCGTATTCGGAATTACAATATAGTACTTTAGTGTGTTTAGACAATTTAAAAATAAGAATACATAAATTCCCAATTATTTAACTATACTAATTCATACATTATAACAATTCAAG
Organism: Alsophila aescularia; assembly: GCA_946251855.1. Classification (NCBI taxonomy): domain Eukaryota; kingdom Metazoa; phylum Arthropoda; class Insecta; order Lepidoptera; family Geometridae; genus Alsophila; species Alsophila aescularia. The sequence continues at coordinate 19,260,891 of OX276377.1, read as the reverse complement.
AAGCCTGTAAACATAATATATATCAAGACGTCTGAAAACATAATGTCTATTACCTACATCTATCCGTCAAAATTATTGTGTATGCTACGAGTATGTCAAAATTCTCTTAGCATACACAATAATGCATGAAATTTTCCTAATTCTATAGTGTTTTCTTCTAATACAGAAGAAAACACTATAGAATTAGGAAAATTTCATGCTAACGTGAGTCATACAATACTGTACCAAAACTGTACTCACCCGATCCCATTAGAAATGCTTTATCACTTATCACATGTTACCAATACTTTCATTCACATATTCCACTTATTTCAAGTGCACGTTTCATTCAACTTTCACACACACAGTTCAACGTTGAACAAAAATCAAAGCATTTAAATGGTATATGCTTTACTCGACATAAAGTAATTTTCACTGACGTGTGTGGCAATGGAAGATAGTGTTAACAAGTACTAGGTGCGCTCTTCGCTCCATGTGGCCGAAACTACAGGTTGTACTTTTTTAAATATCGTGCCTATTTTTCTTGAAATATTTTCTTCGATAATTAAAAAAAAAAGTTTGACATTAAAAAAGTAGTAGTGAGATGTTCTTGTCTTAAAGTAGGATCAGTATGCTGGTGGTATGCTGCCCGAATATAAAACTACTGATATGAAACGATAATGATTTTCTAAAATTAGGTATTTTTTTTTTATGGAATCGTAAATAAGTTTTTATTAAAATATATTCATCATCATAATCATCAGGCTATAATTAGACCACTTCTAGAGTAGGCCTAATGCACGCCAATAAGCTTGGTCTTCAGTTCTCCTCATCCATTTTCTTCCAGACGCTTTTCATCATCGTCATCATCAGCCTATATCTGTCCACTGCTGAACTTAGGCCTCTCCTAATGCAAGCCACTGAGCTCGGTTCTCAGCTCTCCTCATCTATGTTATTTCGGTCGCTTTTCGCAGGTCGTCACCTGCGTGGCAGGCGTACCTGGCTACACTACTTTTGCCTAAACGTTGTCTCCACTCGAGAACTCGTCTACCAAAACGATTATTGGTTCTTCGGGAAATGTGACCAGCCCATTGCCATTTTATGACCTAGGTTGTCCGTCCGATATATTCATTACGAACCTTGTCCTTCAGATAAACTCCTAGCATAGCTCTCTCCATAGCTCGCTGAGCGACCTTAAATTTGTGAACTAGTTTGACCGTGAGTGCCCACGTTTCGGCTCGCTTAGGTCATAACTGGTAGGGCGCACTGATTGCAGACTTTTGTCTTCAGGCACTGTGGTATGGATGCCAAGAAGACTTGACAAAACTTACCGACTGCTGCCCAACCCAGCTAAATTCTTCTGTTGACTTCCTTCTCAAAGTTGTTCATACTTAATTGCAATATTTGCCCAAGGTAAACATATTGTTGGACAACTTCAAGAGGTACACCTTTGACTGCCATCAGTTCCAGGTCAACAAGATCGATAATCATGATCTTGATCATATCTAGTTCATTCCGAGACCGATTCGTCGAGAAGCATCATCTAGGTTGGTCAGCATACTCTTCAAGTCTTGCAGCGGTGGAGTTGCTGTAAGACATTAGGACGATATTATCGGCAAATCGTAAGTGTGAGATGTTCTCGCCATTGATATTAATGTCCATTCCTTTTCAATCTAGAATCTTAAACATATCTTCTAATGCATTAGTGAGCAGTTTCGGAGATATAACATGCCCCTGTCTCACTCCCCTGCACAGTTGGTTGCAGTTGGATATATTTGCACTTGACACTCATAGTTGCGGCGTCAAACCGAAATCTCAGCACTTCGATGTATCGCCAGTCCACTTGACACCGCTGCAAAGATTTACTTTTATTGTGTTGAACCGCCCAGGTTTCATTACAGTAAAAGGCCTTCACATAGTCCAAAAAAGGAAGACATAGGGGCTGGTTTCACTCCTTAGACTTCTGTATGTCTCACTATTGTATGTATATAAGAAAATATCAGTTTTACTAATCAGGTTTTGGTCCGACTGAATCTTCAAATGACCTTTCGAAAAAAAAAAAAAAGATTTTAAGATTTTCTTTAAAGATTTTTTAATACATCCTGTGTTTTATTCTGTTATCGACGTTGTCTTATCTCTGATTAGGTATCGACTTATCGCTGGCCAAAGAAATAGTAACACCTCGAAAAACATGTGAATCACACACAATTCTTAAAAGAATGCTCGATATTGTTTAGAAATTAGCTGTGCTTATGTTTACATATTTAATGAGAGCGAAAGGATTGCCTAGAAGTAGTCGCTTGGATCAAAGGTCCTTGTCATAATATTTTTGTTCATTTTTATCTAATACTAGAATTAAATAACTAAATAAAAAAAATGTATTATAAAAAATATTTTAGAACCCCTTGTTCGACCAACTAAAGTATCAAAATGAATAAGCTACTCGTATTTAATTTAGGGGGTACCGACCGGGGTACCCCCTAAATTACCGGGGTACCGGTAAATTCATAACATAATATTTACCTTCTCATTGTTCCACTATCTATAGCTAAAAAATGGGTTGCTTTTAATTTTATTTTGAGAGCTAATCTGCAACCGTAGGTATACCTAATAAATTAGATAAGATAAACGAAGTGGGTACGTATGTATTATTTTTGTCTCTTTAGAAATTAGAGGTGATGTGTTGAATGTAACAGCCTATGTATATGTACGTGTTTGAATATAAAATATGCTGGCTGAGCGTTTACGTGCGTTTTGAAATCCAACAACACCGGGTTTGATCCTCGACCCTGAACCAATGAGTTTTTATCTAATGTGTGGACTAACCATCGCTCCGTGCAAGCAACAACAAGTACGCCACGTACGTATAAGCTGCGTACACCATGTAAGTATACGTATGTACTACCTCGTTCGACATAGTAGTGCATAATATACATACATATGAATAAAATTATTAAAAAAGAGTGTTTTCCAATCTTTTTAATTTGAGGTGAAAACGATTCTTCCTGAACGGCTTTATGTCGAGAGTTGTATAGAAGCAAGAAGTGAGTTCTCCCATAAGGGAAAATGCTCAACATACTCGTAACTTCAAAGTCGTAGCAAGTATTGGCATAATTACATTTTCCAATTTATTCACGTTTAACTAAAATTTGACTCATTTTCTAAAAGTCTACTATAGAATCATCAAGTACACAGCGATGTCCAAAATGATCCCAGAGCATTTCCAAAAAAAAACAATAATAACAGCATAATACATTCAGGACAATTCACACCAATTACCTAGCCCCAAACTAGGTTGAAATGTACTAGGTATGGGTACTAGCGACGGATATATATATATATATCTGAATATTACATCGAAACCGACGTTTCTGCTGATCACACATATTATTGCACCTAGCGGGATTCGAACCCACTACCGTTGGTTGACTTCGCAGTCAGGGTCACTAGCCACTCGGCCAACTGGTAGCTAAGTGTTTAAAATAGCGTTGCTCGACTTCAAATCAATCATTTATCTTTTAAATAATTATAACGAAATAATCAGTCTGATTTTCATCGTACGTCAGTCTGATTTTCGTCGTACGCTCTTCGTTTGTTTATTGTTTTATTATTGCACAATTTTGTAAATTAATATAATAAGTAGAATTACCCTTGATAATCAGGTATCATCTTGTACGCAAGCAGAAGAATCATCATCATCATCGTCAGCCTGTATTCGTCCACAATTGAATTACTCTAGGTAATAAAGGATCATCTTGTACACAAGCAGAAGGATCATCATCAGCCTGTATTCGTCACCTGTGTGTGCGTGCGTGTGCGTGTGCGTTTGCGTTTGCGTTTGCGTGTGCGTGTGCGTGTGCGTGTGCGTGTGAGTGTGCGTTTGCGTTTGCGTTTGCGTTTGCGTTTGCGTGTGCGTGTGTGTGCGTGCGTGCGTACGTGCGTGCGTGCGTGCGTGCGTGCGTGCGTGCGTGCGTGCGTGCGTGCGTGTGTGCGTGCGTGCGTGTGTGTGTGTGTGTGTGTGTGTGTGTGGACGTAGATCTCTCCTAGTTAACTCTATTGAGCCCGATCTTCAGAAGAAGCAGAAGGATCATCATCATCATCATGATCAAGATCAGCCCGTGTCAGTCTACTGCTGACACGACACAGCAGTAGACTGCGCGGGTGCTGTCTCCTGCTGGTCATGTCATACCTTTCCCCTACTTTGAAATTGAAGGTAGACAAAAAAAAAACAAATAGCAAAATAAAAAATAAAAAAATGCAAATGGCGATAAAGCCGCCTATTGTACAACATTATATGTTATGTATCATTACTGTTATGTTGTTTTTTTATTGTAATGTGTTCAATATAGAGTTATTGTAGATATTGTATTGTATTGTAGACAGAACTAATCTATCCATTTTCCTAAGTTTCTCAAACAGCGCCTACGTTTTCTAAAACATTTTATCCACTGCTGTGAGTTGTCGAATCAAATTCTGCGGCACTCAGGATTACCAGGTGGCTCGTGTTTCGCGACACGCCCGTTACGCCTGTCTCGTCGCGTTTGTAATCAATGGAGGCGGGTAAGCCATATTGATTCGAGTTGTTTTGAGGTGAAATCGGTGTTAAAATGTGATAACCCTAGATGTAGGCCTCAAAGCTAACTTTGTGGCTTGGTTGGAGTTATGCTAATAAGACATCAAAGTAATATTTTTAAGCAGTCGCCCGGTCACATGAGTGAAGTCTTTTCACTTATGTGAAAATTTTAATGAAAGCCTACCAACAATTTAAAAAAAGAGCTGTCGTGGTATGCCTGGCAGATGTGTAAACATGAAAAAATAAAATAACTAAAACAACGAGCAACTTTTTGCACCGTGCGCACTCATTCAGCTGTGAATCAGCAACTCTTCATCTGACCTATACTTACTTTTCGGCCTAATAATACCTTAAGTGTGGTTGGCGCCCGTTCGGCCGCCAGTCTGTAGTACCGGTGTTCAATTCACAACTGGGGTATTTACATTTTGCACATTAAAAATTGTATGTGATGGCTTATAACTTGAATATGGCCCAGCTGAGGCGGAAAGAGCCGACGAGCCACGAGAGGAGCGTCGCCGCGCCAAGAGTCGTCGTTACCCCCGTACCGCGCCATTAGATATTTACACATAAAAAATAAGGTTATATATGGTTCTATATGGTTCTTGCAATGATGTTATATATGGTTCTAGCGTAACTGCGCCCCTTGTCCTCCGTGTAATGCATAGGTCGTAATTTTACAACATTTGTTAGAATATTAATTCAGTGACGAGCATCTTATCTGTACATAACAAGAACTTACTTGAGAATCAACCTTCAATAACAGTCGTAATCTTGAGAAAAGGGATGTAAAAGCTTTATTGCTAGCAAGGCAACTGGTACCTATTCTGTTTTAACGTAGAATTAATAATAAAACCAGTTGGACTAACCCTATTGGGAGGAGGACCTAGTGTACATATGGTTTATTTGTGACTGTTGCTATGATATCATCACCGGAGTACCTACTGGTCAATTGCATACAATCGAAAGCTGCACCGCACAGGTCAGGTACTTGAAAACAATTGACAGCCGTCACCATTACCGTCCAATAGTGGAAAATCTATCTTTAGATTATCAGGCGTCTCGTCCTATTCAGTTCCCTGTTCCTTCCATTCGCAAAACCCAAGATGCTCAAGATTAAGTTCACGCAGAATATGTCACGTTCCTCACACCTGTCTGAGCTCGTTTGTGACCTGTTTGTAACCCCACCGTGGAGTTAGTCAATCAAGGGGGAGGTCGGGAGGTGATAAGCCAGATCTATTAGATCGTGGAGTGTTTCAAGTAGGTATGGCTGTGGTTGGTAATCAAATGTTTATGTTGAAGTGTGTAGAATACTCGTACTAATGCTGTAAAATGAGATCGATTTGGCACTATTTGCTTTGTATTATTTATTACTAGACTACTTTGTCAAATAATCTTCAGGAACAAATTATTAAACAAGTAAAATTATTATAAAAATACAAATAAACCCGACTACAAACATAATTATTGAATACGAGCTGACAGCCTGCAAAAATAATCACCCTAATATTATAAAGGTGAAAGTTTGTATGTATGTAAGGGTGTGTGTGTGTGTGTATGTTTGTTTCTTCTTCACTTTTAAACGGCCAAACTGATTTGGATGCAATATGGTATGGAGATAGCTTATACCCTGGATTAACACAAAGGCTACACTGAAAAAACTAATTAGTTAAACTAGGTAATTTTAAAAAAAGCTGCCAGCAAACAAACTTTGTTTAAATCCCCACGTCTGCTTCAATTAAGACGTACAAAAAGGGGTTAGTTGATTAGAGTTTAGTAATAATTGACATATTATGTTAACACAACCTGACTTTAGTTACAGATGAATATATTAAAACGTAACAAACTATTTGGATATAACTCTAACGTACTGTTGGTTTATTACTAGCAAACATAGATTACCGAAAATACTGGTTGTCAATAGTCTTTCTAGTTATTTAACTAATTACCGATCAAATGTTATTAAGACATTCACAGAATTTGTTAATACTTTTCAATTTTTACAATGCTATTTGTAACCTCGATTTAGCTATTATTTACAAAACTATTTCATGCTTGTAACAAAAAGTCTTTTGTCGACCGGTGACGCCGGCCGGCGCGGTGGCGGAGGCACGTTTGAGCGTTCTTTTCTTCGCTAGCTTCACTCGTGCACTCACGTGGATGGAACAAATAAATAAACTTATCTTGAACCTGTGTTAAGTGATATTATAGTGAATTAGTGTGTGGACTTGCAGTAAGTTTGGTGTAGTATATTTTAATAGTAAAAGTGTACAAAAGCTACATAAAACAAAGGATGAACTGGCGGAGGGCCGGCGCGGCGGCAGCAACGCCCGCGAAGGAAACCATTGCCGACTGCAATAAATAATATCAAATATAAATACTACAATAATTCTACTTACTACTCTAACATGCATCCTAAATCTTTAAATATTTAGGAAATATATTATGGAAGATTATAAACTCATCTTTTTGTAACTCTTGCAAAGACGTTTTTGAAAATTATGATGATGTAACTTTTTTCATCTTCAATAACGTTTTTCAATACGACGAAAAAAATAATTGATTTTATAATTAAGTATTTTATTAGGATTTTGCATTAACATCAAAATTCCTCGAAATATTGAGGCAAAGAAACGAATATAACAGAAAATTTAAGTAGTTTTTGTATGATTGATTAAGTGTTATTGATAATATTAAGACGTATTATTATCTCGAGTATAGCGTGCTTACGGTGACTAGGCACCTAAAGTTATGTTACTTTTTCGGCTTATTTCCAATGATTTTCGAAATCGCCCCCAATGGACCGCTGGGGGGCGGTCAAAAAAATAATTGATTTTATAATTAAGTATTTTATTAGGATTTTGCATTAACATCAAAATTCCTCGAAATATTGAGGCAAAGAAACGAATATAACAGAAAATTTAAGTACTTTTTGTATGAGTGATTAAGTGTTATTGATAATATTAAGACGTATTATTATCTCGAGTATAGCGTGCTTACGGTGACTAGGTACCTAAAGTTATGTTACTTTTTCGGCTTATTTCCAATGATTTTCGAAATCGCCCCCAATGGACCGCCCCCCAGCTTAGAGAAATGCTATATTTCTAATTGCCCATTTTTTTATTCATATGTCTTTTATAATGAAGTTACTAGGCAAGCATATCGTTTGCCGGATGGTAAACTCCACGCATGACAGTGCAATGTCGAAGAGTTGAATCTATATTTTTTCTAACTATTAAAGTAAAATTAATTAATTTATGGTATGTATAACTTTGAAGCTTTTCTGAGTGATACTGCAACTGTCATGGATAGACGTGGCATTTACCATAAGGCAAACAATATGCAAGTCTGGTCACATGATAACATAAAAAACATGAATTGCAAAGAAGTGGGAATTGTAGGGAACTTAATTATTTAAGAATAAAACCTTCCCAATGGCCTACAGTAGGGGCTGTTTATTGGGAGCTATTGGGAATAAGCCATATTTTCTTTCGTTGTTTCAATTAATTATGCTTGTATCAGGCTAGTATTATTACTCCAACTGTCTTGCGCTTACTTGTTATTTTGTTTTCATAAAATGTTACTTTAAAAATATGTCAACTTGTGCCATTATGTATATGTCGAAATTAAAATTAACTAGGTTCATAATTATTCTACTAACTAGCCTGATACTGTACTTATTAGATCTTTATCCGCGTCTCTTAGACTTAAGTTGATAACCTGTATTGTGCTGTGTTGAATATATGATTCTTCAAATTAATGTGTCGTTTTTGTTTTTAAATTAAGGGTGTACGTGCTAGTAACAATAGTTTAGCTACTAATAACAGCAGCATACACGTGGAAGTAACTAAATAGTTTAGCTGCTAACAGCAAACAGCACACACGTGGAAGTAACTAAATAGTTTAGCTACTAACAACAGCAGCATACACGTGGAAGTAACTAAATAGTTTAGCTACTAACAGCAAACAGCACACACGTGGAAGTAACTAAATAGTTTACCTACTAACAACAGCAGCATACACTTGGAAGCAACTAAATAGTCTAGCTACTAACAACAGTAGCATACACTTGGAAGTAACTAAATAGTCTAGCTACTAACAACAGTAGCATACACTTGGAAGTAACTAAATAGTCTAGCTACTAACAACAGCAGCAGCATACACTTGGAAGTAACTAAATAGTTTAGCTACTAACAGCAAACAGCACACACGTGGAAGTAACTAAATAGTCTAGCTACTAACAACAGTAGCATACACTTGGAAATAACTAAATAGTCTAGCTACTAACAACAGCAGCATACACTTGGAAGTAACTAAATAGTTTAGCTACTAACAGCAAACAGCACACACGTGGAAGTAACTAAATAATTTACCTACTAACAACAGCAGCATACACTTGGAAGCAACTAAATAGTCTAGCTACTAACAACAGTAGCATACACTTAGAAGTAACTAAATAGTCTAGCTACTAACAACAGCAGCATACACTTGGAAGTAACTAAATAGTTTAGCTACTAACAACAACAGCTCACACGTGGAAGTAACTAAATAGTTTACCTACTAACAACAGCAGCATACACTTGGAAGCAACTAAATAGTCTAGCTACTAACAACAGTAGCATACACTTGGAAGTAACTAAATAGTCTAGCTACTAATAACAGCAGCATACACGTGGAAGTAACTAAATAGTTTAGCTACTAACAGCAAACAGCACACACGTGGAAGTAACTAAATAGTTTACCTACTAACAACAGCAGCATACACTTGGAAGCAACTAAATAGTCTAGCTACTAACAACAGTAGCATACACTTGGAAGTAACTAAATAGTCTAGCTACTAACAACAGCAGCATACACTTGGAAGTAACTAAATAGTTTAGCTACTAACAACAACAGCTCACACGTGGAAGTAACTAAATAGTTTACCTACTAACAACAGCAGCATACACTTAGAAGTAATTAAATAGTCCAGCTACTAACAACAGCAGCATACACTGAAAAAAAAAACCAAATACTTTCGCTACCAACAACACTTAGTGAGGTAAGATATAAATGGAAATAATAAATAGTTTTGCTACCAATAACACTCAGTGTGATTAGATACACATGGAAATAACTAAACAGTACTAACAGACTAACAGAGCTACTATTAACAAAATAGGAAGACTAACTTTAGCAATACTGTATCCATAGCTGACAAAATTAGTTAAGCAATTATACATAACTATTTCAATTATTAGTAACATAACTCAAATTTACAAAACGAAGTTTGGCTACTAGTAGGTACTAGTTGTGTAGTCACCATTTTTGTGTAGCAAGTTACCAAATGTTATGTTACTAATCACAAAAAAGTTTTTTCAGTGATAGGTGCTTTTATCCCGGAAAACAGCACGATTCCTGAGGGACGCGGGTGAAACCATAGAACGTAGCTATTTATATAAATTTAATGTTTCTTATTTACTTACATATTTTACTTTACTTTAATAATTGCAACATTAGATTATAGAATTTACATTAACTTGAATAATCTAAAGTGGAAAATTTTGTAAGAAGCTTAAAACACAATTCCTACTGTTTAGTTATACTCGTAATAATTATATATTTTTGAAATGCTCTTTTATATACCTTCATTTTGATTCCTTACTCGATAAGTTTTGGTAATATTTGTTCCATCGTAAATACAATATGGCAGTTGTAAGCCGCCATATTAATTTTCTTTATACTTCATATATCCGTTCAAGACAAATCTTATGATGCCTTATTTATCAAAATCCATTAAGCCGTTTAGGCTGTAGGACGCGCCTAAGAAACATACAAACAAACATACATACATATAAACAACCCAAACACATAACCCTCCACGCAGTCGGATAAAATAAAAGCTTTTATAATCTACATTTAGTTGTCACCCTCGAAATTGGCTCCATTTGACGCAATACACTTTCGCCAGCGAATAATCCATTCTTCGAAGCCACTTCTAAAAGACACATTTTTGTATGACCTTTAGTTCCATTAGCGTATTTTGTTTATAACCACAATGGTCTCAAAACGTCTGCCGCGAAACGGTGATTTGATGAGATTTATAAAAACACAGAGGGTCATATCTGGCGAATAAAGTGCTTGTTCGATCATATTAGTTGAATTTTTGGCTGAATGATGTAATTTTTTATTTGCAGCGATTCCCTAGAGCCTTCCAGAACAAGGCTCTAGGGAAGTTTTCGACCACTTCTCGGCCGGAATTCTTTGTACTTACCACCTTTTGTTTTTGATAATGTCGACTCACCGTGAGCTATCTCTAATATTTTCAATGATTCAACACCAGATTTATTGATAACACAAAATTTAAGGCTAATTCGTTCTTTGATTTTATATCCATGGTAAAATTCGCAAGATATACTTTAGGAGGTCGATTAGAAAATATACAACAAGTTTCAAGCAATTATTTGATAGGTCGGCCAAAACTTTACATGAAAATTTGCTAATGTACCAACCTAACAATATTACATTTTTACGCAGACCTACATAAGAGGCGGGAATTCTTTTTTAATAATTCTTGATTCTTATTTGACAGGATGTACAAAATGTACATTTATCAGCTACAGCGATTGGGCAACCATTTTTTTTATCAATATACAAGAAAGCAGAAAGAAATACTAATGAAAATTGTGATACACATAATTGTATCACTGTCATTGTAAATCTAGCATAGTTAACTCATTTTCACCCACAACTTTCCGCTGTAAGCACAACCTGAGAAAACTTTTAACACTACACCGTAACGAGTCAGTTACGAGAGCTCAATAAATAAGGATAAGGACCATTAGAGCCGGTCCAGCAAATCTTCGGACGCCGAACGCCACTTACTTAGACTTAAAGTGTACCGTAGTGCTATTTTGTTAAAGAGTTCGGATTGTCGCGTCCGTTTTGATGTAGAACGGTGATGCAGGCTGGCAATTTTGGTGGAAATATGCAGTAATTTGTTTATGCGCAAGGGAGATATAGCTTAATTGTGCTCGACGCGAAATGAATTGTACTAAACTATTAACTTCGTGTTGTTGTTAAGTAAAAAACTGATGATTTTCGAGACCTGTTTCGCTTTCTAGAAATTTAAATAAGCTCTAGTTTTGTCACAAAAATTGTTTGTATTTTAATAGAATTGTAACGAATTTCCTTTTTTGTGCGTTATCAGCAGATATTTAATTAAGTTCAACTCCAAAAAGACTGTCTTAATTTATACTATTATTTATTCTGTGCTGTAAATCCGTTTTTGCATAGTTACGCAACTCTTATTCAAAGTCGGTAAAGTATTTTAAGGTATCGAACATAGTATCTATGGTGAGAAAAAAGTAGCTAACATTTTTGACCCCGATTTGAACTCGCATTTCAAGTCATAGTCCTATATCGAAAAATCAGGAAAAATGTGTCTAAACGAACAAGTTGCCTAAAATAATGTGGTTGGGGTAAGTATTACGATTACTATATTATGAATTCCATGCATTGGTTTAATCGACAATCGAGTAATGTTAGTATTAATCGATTGTCGATTAAACCAATGCATAAAAACAAAAACAAATTATCAGTAAAAATTGTGTACTTAGTGCAATTGCAATTCCAATAGCACACAATTGATACTATGTTTTTATCACATGGAATACAATACATACACCTAGAACTTACAATAGATTAGTTGTGTGCGTGAATCTAGATTCAAATGGTATATGTATACCGGTGTTACCCCTATTTTAAGTTTATTAGTATAACAGTTATAGTAGGTATGTATGTATGTATGTATTAGTAGGCAGATATAGATATTTGAAATAACATATTCATCAGTAGTCAATAAAGAGAGATATTTATCTTTTACGTAAAAAACTATCTGCAGATCAAGAAGCCAGTACAAATTGCGGTCATCCTATTCCCTAAAACAGGGTTGGCATCTTTTCATTCTTATTTTTCTCTAGCAGGTTGGACAGGTTTAGCCTTTCTCGAGAAATTTTGAATTTTCTGATTATCCCTTTATCTCTCTTCTGCAAACAAAGTATGGTAATCTTACTTAAAGAGTCCAAAAATATATTTATTGACATTGTTTGGGCAGACATTTAAAACGTTCCTTTCTTGTTATAAATTATTCTCTTCCTATTTATTGACAACCCTATTCGTGGGTCAAACGGCTTAACATACGAAGGGGTATCCTTAGTAGACACAAATAATGCGAAGCTCCTTACGAATCATATTTCGCTGATCTCTATTATGGGATGGTTAGGGTCAGATATCGGACATTTGTAATTCATTGTTTTTATCCTTTATTGAACGATTGATTTTTTATTTTTGGGTTTATGTGTTTTGCTGCAATGCTCTACTATAATGTTAAATGTACAACATATAGATTTCGTATCTCTGTACTTGATCTAACTTGGATATCTAGCTGGTTAGGAATAGACATACGACCAATAGAGATGGAAAGGTTTTTCTCAGAAGTGGATTCAATAAAGAAGTTATTATATAATATCTATTGCTAAACTAACTGGACAGTATTTCTGCAATGAGCCTACTTATTGGTGCAAGATATAACAATTTGTCAGAACCTAATAAAAATCCAATTCAAAATAATCTGTACTGTTGAGATAATAATCTGTACCTAAAAATGTGAGGGCCTTAGCTTTACTTTGATAGGGAACTCCGGCTAATAAGCTCTCAGACAATGCTCACAAAGCCAGGAGCTCGATATTTGAACAACTGCTGAATCTTTGCCATTATCAAGTAGTACGTATTCCGCAACTTTGTCTCAGATCCGCTACTCCGCTCGTCCTCAGTCTCAATTTTCAATCCTTTTATATTGGCGAGCCGTGAGCTATCGATGATACTCGTATTATATCGATAAACTAGAGATCTTCAAATTTTACGGGTATTGGCCCTTGGTATTGCTTTATTTATATAGATGTGTACGACTATATGTTATTTAGTGGATGTGTTAGAATATTTAACCACATTTCATTAATTTGGTCTCATTTAGGCTTATAAATTTTTGTTCGATATGAGGTAGTGCTGGCCTCTGGTGTCAGAGTTTGTCAGGCCTCCTGGAGGCCTCTGACTTAGCTTAACGACTGCTATTAATCAATAACAGCCGGGATCGACAGCTTAACTTGCCCTCCGAAGCACGGAGCGATGGAATACCGCACATAACTTAGAAAAGTCATTGGTGCGGAGTGTAGAACTGAACCAGGTATCGTTGGATTCTAAGTCGCACTAGTAAACCGCTAGACTACCATCGCTCAACTATGAGCTAATGAGTAATCTTATCTCAGTTACGATTCATTATAAACTGAATAATGTAGCCTAATTGACCAGAACAACATTTGATTATCTTTAGTGAATGAATTTTATAATGTGTATATGTATCACAGTAGATAATTTTAAGACCTTCGAAACTCAAAATTATTATTTATATATTTCTTAATAAACTATCGATATTGAAGCGGCGCTCAACCATTCACGTGAGTTTTAAGTATTGATAGCGCAGAATAAAACAGCATTGAGTCGATGTCCCATCCCTAAACCTCACCGTCGTCGTCGGGAAACAGGCTTATTCCTCCGATGAGTGCTATCGTTCGTGGCTGTGGACGTAACCAGGCCTAAGACTTTAGGGCGAAGAGGTCTACACAGTTGGTAGAAGACGAGATTGGTGAGAAGTTTGTCAATGTTTTCAAAACGTATCAACCACATTTTTGAAATAGCGTTCTGAACTTCTTCCTCGAAACAGATGGACCCCAAACTGCCTGATTACGTCCATGCTCATGGCCTTTTAGAGCTCGAGCTCTTCTCCTGGGAGCTCAGTCTTTTACAGTGTGTACGCGGCTTTGTACAATCGACTTTCAATATGAATTTCAGATGGGTTATAAGATTGGTAAGCTTTGTGTTTCGAAAACGTACTTTTGATAAATGGCTTTCCGATTCGACGTTTTGATGTATCGGGGTATTGAGTTGTTTCAGTTTAGGTTGCTTCAGATAATGTTGAATAGCTTTCTTGACAGACAATGTGTAATGTTTCGTGAGCGCCATTTGTCTGTAGAAATTAGTTTACTACGGAGTAGAATATAATAGACAAGTATCCGACCGATGCTGTTCCACCAGATGGTAAGTAACGAAACGTCGTTACTTACTGTTAATTCTGTTTGTAAAAAAAACTAATTCGTCGTTAATTCTGTTTGTAAAAAAAACTAATGATGACGATGGTGTATCTTTACCCGACTACAGCAAAACGAGGGAAGGATAATGAGTTTAACAGTTGTTGTATGTAGGTATGTGGATATTTCACCATAGCGTCGCCACTTTTCGTTCGATGTGACAAGCGAGGTGTCAAACGATTCTTCTTCATGTATATAGTGTCATAGAGTTTTTTTTTCACGACTACGGCAAGGCAATGTAAGGGCTATGTGTTCAAACTAATAACTTGGTCCAATTTTGCCAAGGGAGGTATCAATTGATTTGTCTTCATGTATAGAATGTCATAGGCAAAGGAAGGACTATGTGCTCAACCTAAAACTTGGTTTGGTTTTGACAAGCGAGGTATCAGTCGATTTGTCTTCATCGCAAAAGTGTCATGTGCTATTTTTTACCCGACCGTATTCGGGTTTTAGTTTTTGAAATTATGTCTTGTTAGCAATTTCGAAGGGCGACCTGTTGTGTGGGCATATTAGTTTGTCTTTAAAAAAAATAACTTTTCGGGCACACACTAACATTTATTTTTATTTTTCTTCAACAAGTCTTAACAGCTAACACAACAATTATGACACTGTAATTGTTGCTGCACTTCTGTCTATTTGGGCAGAGGTTCTACGTGACTGTGCTTAGTCCAAGCTGACCGGCAGGCCTAAGACCGGGTCCGTAGTCAGGTGGCTTCAGAGAGCGATTAAGGAAAAAGCCTCGAATACTATATATAGATCGCGGATTATATACCTTTGCATATTGCTGACAGTGTATTGAATGGTTATTGGGGGCTATCCCTTAGGTCAGCAATATGCGCAGTGTAACAGAACGTTAATGTATAATTAAGTTCTCAATCAGGATGTGAAAATGAAGCAAAGCTCAACTTTAAGGAAATTCCTCAGCGCACTGAAACTTGTCCACAGGAAGCCAGCGGAAAAGTCATAACGAAAATTAAATACGCTTTGATAAATTTTTGTCGGAAGCCACGTCTTGCTTCAGAGTTGCTGTATAAGTTTTCATAAAGTTATAGTTTCTCAAAGCCCGTCGCGAACGCGGAACATTCCGGAAAATGAAGAAGCAAAGCATCGGAGTGAAACGTAGACGGCGGCTGAGGCGGAATAAAGTTGACATTTTTGCAAAGCTACGAAGGAATTTCAGCAAAATTAAATGTGGCAGTACACGGAACTGGTATAGTGTGAGAGGGAGGGGGTGACACCCACTCCCCAGCGTTCCCGCGCCTTATTTTAGTTGGAAATCTTCGAGTTTTGTTCGTAAAAAGCTGTAACTAGTCAAATTAGCTGTAACTTTTGTTGTTTCTTATCGAGGTTTTCAGTACAGCACGGTTTTGTCGTCGTCTATAATTTATGATTCGTAAGAATTAAATATAGCGTTATTCGAAGATTTTTATTCTTTATTCTGCTGCATACTTTAGACATCTTTCTCACTTTAATCGTTAATCATCTTGTACAGAACTGCCCATCAAAATTATTATTGTATCCACACCTATATATCAAAATGAAAACGTTTGTTTGTTTGTTTGGGGAGTTTTAACGCGATAACGGCTGGACGGATTTTGATGGAATTTGGAATGGCTTTAGATAGATTTTTTATTCCAGGGTAAAAGCTGGCTTTAGATAGCTTTTACCCTGGAATAAAAAAAACTTTTTATCACGGAAAATTGTAAGTTTCCACGGGTAATCTAGAAATTATTTATTACTCGCTGTAAGGAACGGTTGCCATGGACACGAAATAACAAGTCTATTAAAAACATCAAGAGTATTTTTGCTATACCTACTTTTGCATTGATTTTTAATATCGTAGAAGAACATACGAAAGGCCGAAGTCGCGGTCGAAAGCTAGTAAATAATAAAAACACACTATAAGTGATTCCACTGCACCTGGAACTAAAACCTCGTGATGTGGATGTGTTTTTTACATTTCTACTTGTAACATAAAATATAAGATATAATCAAACATTACATTGTGTTGAAATGTACAAACAAAGCTCTTTTATATAACACCCAATTTGATATACTTAATAAAATTAACCCCCGTTTTGGGCTTTCAGACATGATATTTCAACACTCCGAACCGAGTAAACCAATAATAAGAAAGATTCAATTTTTAAATTACTACGTACACAATTTCATAAATGTGGGATAAACAGTTCGAAATTCATCGTCAAAGAAACATATATGTTTCTTACATACATGTTCTTACATACATACAAACTAGCTTAAAAGCTAAAAATACATGCCTACCCTGCCAAACAAAGAGCTTTTGCCAATAAATTATATACTGTTGGAATGTGCCCTACATAAGGCCTTCAATTTGATGTCCATATTATGAATTACGAATAAAAAATATTTTTTTCGTTTCTGATAATGGTGCCATACTGCCGCCATATTGAATGTTTTCAAGAAAAAATACAGCTATGTTACTCGAGGCTGTAAGGATTCTAACGGTACCCCATACATCTAAGGCCGCCCATTGTACACTTCTTCTGCTATTGTTCCTTTATTTTTTGTTGATTTTGTTTGTGGTGTGTGCAATAAAGAATTTATCTATCTATCTATCTATCTATCTATCTAAATCTGTTCAGGTATTTAAAAGTTATGGTGGAATAAAGAAACTCACATATAAACATACATACATACCCACATACATGAATGCTAAAAACAATGCACTCCTTTTTTTGGGCAGTCGTGTAATAAACGCCAATTAGCCGTTGTTGACCTCGCATAGAACGATCAAAATTTACCCACCCACCCGAAAACAAATTGCAACAGCATGCCCGCTCAAACAGCGAGATGCAAACGATGCAGTGCACATTAGCGGAACGAGTAACCTCTGCCGCGACTATCTCGCCAGACATAAACTACCCGCACATTACCGACACGTAACTCACAGGGGTACAAACTGAAAACTAAGTAGAAAATAGATAAGAAATATTAGGAATTTTGATGACTTAAATGACTGCGGTTGGTTTTTACCCGACTACGGCGAAGCAATGGAAGTGTAATGTAGTTAACAGTGTATGTATGTATGTATGTATGTGGGTATGTGGATGTTCCACCATAGCTTCGCCCCTATTGGTCCGATTTTGACAAGCGAGGTGTCAATCGACTCGTATTCAGGTATCAGAGTGTCATAGGTATTTTTTTTCACAAGACTACTGCGAAGCAAAGGAAGGTTTATGTGTTGAAACTAAAACTTTGATCCGATCTTGACAAACGAGATATCAATCGATTCGTCTTCATGTTTAGAGTGTAATAGGCTAGTAATAGGTTATTTTTTTACTACGAAAATGCAAAGGAATGTTTTCAAACTAAAAAAATCGTTCGGTTTTGACAGCTCAGGTATAAATCGATTCGCCTTCATCGCAAGAGTGTCATAGGCTATTTTTTACCCGACTGTAGTCGGGTTTTAGTTTTTGAACTTATGACTAGGGCCGATAATTTTACAAAACTCTTTTTACCCTATAGCTGCTACCATCTTTATTTATCTCATTCTATTTAATTTACACTCGGGGAAAAGTCGTCTCCTCACCTGCCCTTTTAAAGGATCATTCAAATGTAATCTATACGATTACATACTAATGCCAGTTTTTAAACGAAAATAGCCGGGTTCAATTTCCGTACCGTGTATAGGAGTTTTGGAAATCATAGAATGCATTTTTCTTAACTCTTAAATCGACGTACCTTAAGACAAATTTCACTACCTCTAATAGTTTCAGTTTTTTCTTACTTATTAGATGACCCGTACTGTATATGCTGAAACCGTAGAAAGTGCTACGATTCTGATACGGCTACGATTCAATGCTACGGTCTACGGCTACACCAACCATTGCACTGTAAAAATCAAAGTAAACAAATTGTTTTAGCATAATATTTTTTTTATGATTAATATTCTTTCATAGATAAATTGATAAAAATACCAACAAGATCTAAGCTATGAATTCCAAAAGGCTATACTGGAGCCCCTCAATCACGTTTATGATTCTAAAATGTTCTGGCGCACTCTGGGGCAGCATCATCGCAGTATCGCTCGCTAGTACTGTTATCACGATGCACAATCCATTATAGCTCGTCTCATGAAACATCAACTCGAAAGAAGAAGAACGACGCATAGAATAACAATTGTTAATAATTATTATTAGCAATGGTTATCTACGCATTAACACAATGAGTTAGTATGAACGATCCGCTTTGCACTTCCTAACACCATTAACAGCTAATTTTGCAATTCCATTTTTTTTTAATATGGAATGTCTGCTGTCAAGTTTAAGAAGCAGTGTGTTGTTTGCCACTCCCATCAAGACCGCCCTAACGTTTGGATAACGTCCCTTGATCGAGCTTATGAATTGCATTGCTGTGTTACTACAATAATATACATTTCAGTTATACTTTTAAGTGTATCTTCTGCGTCAATAATTCATCTATTGAAAATTATTAATAATTATTGTTGATGATATTTTGATTGCTTGAAGATTTATCTTTAGTCGCTAGTTAACAGTTTATTTGTTTGTCGTATTAGGTAGCGCTGGTGTATGGTGTCAGAATATGACAGGCTGCTCGAGGGTCTCTGACATGGCTTCACGACTGCTATTATTGCCGGGACCAACAGCTTAACGTACCTTCCCAAGCACGGAACGATGAAAACAGCACATAACTTAGAAAAGTCATTGGTGTGAAGCCTAGACCGATCCCGGTATCGTTGGATACTAAGTTGCACTATTGAACCGTAAGGCTACCATCGCTTCATCAATTAACGGCTGTGACATAGTCATAGCTTACAAACCAAACGGGTAAAACCATAACAAATAAAATCAAAATTTCGTCCGTGACCCAAATTTTTCCATTAGAAAATTATTATATATATTTACGCTAAGCAGGCGTTAACTGCTATAAAAACATAAAAAATACGTTTATTCTCATTAGCCCCGCAGTATACCGTTTTTAAAAACTTTTTATTAAATAATCAACACTGGAATCGGTATAAAACCATTTCAAAATAATATTTCTTAGTTTCTAATGCAAGTCGTCTGAAGGAGCAGTTTGACTCTACGCATCTATGTCATTTTTTATTGTTGTTTGTTTGTTTTTTAGCCTGCAATCTATGGGAGTGATATGGGAGCAGTGTAAAACGTTAACAAGATATCAGATATTAAACAACATTTGCGACTACTGTAAGGCTCGCCCGTTTTTTTTATCCTCTTATACCTTAGTAATTAATTTGATAATACGCCCTAATCAAATTTCTTGTGAATTGACGGTTCCATTTTCTTTGTGGTAGCTCAGTTACACTGGCTGACTTACGGAGCTTAGACGTGGACTCTCACGGTACGACTAGTTCACCAATTCAAAGTCGCTCAGCGGGTTATGGAAAGGGCCTATGCTAGGAGATTCTTTGAGAGATCGAATCCGGATCGAGGTGATCCGACAGAGAACCAAAGTTATTGACGTAGCCAATAGGATTAGGAGGCTGAAGTGGCAGTGGGCTGGTCATATTTTCCGAAGGACCGATGACTGTTGGGGTAGACATGTTCTTGAGTGGAGACCGCGACTCGGCAAACGCAATGTAGGACGCCCTCCAGCTAGGTGTAGTGACGACATACGCAAGATGACTGGCGGCGGTTGGAAAAGAGGAGCCAAAGATCGGGCTTAGTGGCGAGCTTTGAGAGAGGCCTATGTCCAGCATTGGACTTATGCGGGCTGATGATGAGTTACACTGGGCCGCAAAGAAAACGGGTCGGTAAGCGGGTCGGTAACAAATAACTTCAAAAACATTGGAACTACCTTTATGAAATAAAGACTGTATTTTCAATTTTATAGTGCTTAAATAAAAGCCATAATGGACGTGGCTGCACCCGGGCGGTCATAAGCACGATATAGATTTCATTTTAACGACCAATAAGCATATATTCAATGATGTCTCTGTGATCAACAGGGTTAAGACCGGCAGTGATCACCGCATGGTAAGAGGCTCATTGAATATCAACGTAAAGCTGGAGTGGTCTCGTTTGATGAGATCTACTCTTCGCCCAAGTCCTGCCCAAATCCAAAACTCCGAGAGCTTTCAGTTGGAGCTGCAAAATCGCTTCCAAATCCTTACCGAATGCGATACATTGGACGAACTAAACAATGGGCTAGTGGAAATTGTCCACGCGGTCGGGTCGGAGTTCTTTAAGACCCCACCGCAAAAAACACAGAAACTCTCGTACTTAAAGTCTTTCAGAAGTTGTTTAACTCCGTCATCCTCGAGGATACTACGCCAGAGGCGTGGCACAGGAACGTAGTGGTTTTGTTCATTAAGAAAGGTGATAAAACCCTCTTGAAGAATTATAGGCCCATTTCACTGCTTAGCCACGTCTATAAGCTGTTTTTGAGAGTAGTTACAAACCGTCTCTCTCGTAGGTTTGACGACTTTCAGCCTCCCGAACAAGCTGGATTCCGGAAAGGCTTTAGCACCGTAGACCACATCCATACGCTCCGGCAGATTATACAGAAGACCTAAGAGTATAATTGGCCACTATGTCTAGCATTTGTGGATTACGAAAAAGCCTTTGTCAGTCTTTGTTTCAGTCGAGACCTGGGCAGTGCTACAGTTATTACAGCGGTGTCAGATTGACTACCGGTACATCGAAGTGTTGAAGTGTTTGTAAAGCAAGGCCACCATGACAGACCGTCTTCAGGATCACAGCACGAATTCCATCCACGTGCAAAAAGGGGTGAGACAGGGAAACGTCATTTCTCCGAAACTGTTCACCTCTGCACTGGAAGATATATTCAAGCTTCTGAAGTGGAACGGATATGGTATTAACATCAATGGCGAATACATCACTCACCTTCGATTTGCTGATGATATAGTCATCATGGCAGAAACCCTGGAAGACCTAAGCACAACGCTCAGTAACCTCAATATTGTTTCCCAACAGGTGGGTCTTAAAATAAACATGGGCAAGACGAACATCATGTCTAATGCCCATGTCGTACTCATGCCAGTTTATGTTGGGAACGATATTATCGAAGCTGTTGATCACTATGTCTACTTAGGTCAGACGATCCAACTGGGTAGATCCAACTTCGACAAAGAGGTCAACTGACGAATTCAACTCGGATGGGCAGCGTTCGGGAAATTACACCATATCTTCTCGTCACAGATACCGCAGAGCCTTATGACGAAAGGTTATAATCAGTGCGTGTTGCCAGTGATGACATACGGCACTGAGACGGGGTCGCTAAATATTGGTCTCTTACACAAGTTTAGAGTTGCGCAGCGTGCAATGGAGAGAGCTATGCTTGGTGTTTCACTACGTGATAGAAGCAGAAATGAGGAAATCCGTAGAATAACGAAGGTTACTGACATAGCTCTCAGAGTTTGCAAGTTGAAGTGGCAATGGGCAGGCCAAATAGTTTGCAGAACCGACAACCGCTGAGGAATAAAGGTTCACGAATGGCGACCACGAACAAGCAAGCGAAGTGTGGGGAGACCCCCCACACGATGGACCGACGACATTGTAGCCATCGCAGGAAGCCGGTGGATGGAGGTGGCACAAGATCGCTCGTCATGGCGCTCTTTGGGGGAGGCCTATGTTCAGCTGACTTCTAAAGGCTGACAGGATGAAAGTTCAAAATTATGAATTTATTTTGAATAAAAGTAGGTTAAGTAAGATTGAAATATTTTCACGAAAAATGTGCTACAGTATCACATAATATGCAATTTTCACACATTTTAGTATTGTGTACTGACACCACGAGCTGTTACTACAGTTGTTATGAGGTATGACATGCTTTACACCAGTTTTCTGAGCCGATGCTAAATTATAGAAATCGTTTTTATGTTTTATTTGGTTTTAATACAATCACCAAAGATAAATAAAAAGGTTTTAAAGGTTGGTTCTTCATCCTTTATTTGTAAGAAATAAACATAGTTTGATTTTTAAAAGATTGCTCAAATATTTTAAAAGCTATCGCATTGTTTATTACCGACCCGCTTTATTTGCGTCCCAGAATTAGGTATATGGGGTTTCATAGACAATCTAAAATACTAGCATAAACTTTTTTTTAGTTTTACTTAATTCGCGGGCTACAATATTACTACATTCAGATTTGTTTCTTTGTTGGTTGAAGGCTGCGTTTGACCGCTATCTCCCCTGATTTCAAGTGATGATGTGAACTCGAAGGTGATAAACAGGATAAGCCTAAAATTTAATTGTTTCTCGTAGTACTAACAAAATGTTCCAAATAGTCAACTTTTGAAGCCTTATAAACACTAAGTAAATATTCATTATCAGTATCCAAATAAATACGAGCACCATAAACTCGCAAAGTATCTTGAAGCTTATGACAGTCATTACTCACCCAAGCCGGACCATCTAGGGTATCAGCGCCATTTATCGGCACAGTTGAACTGGAGCTAAATGCTGGCCAACGTGGCCAATGTGCCTCGTAATTGGCTCGAGTCCATCTGCAGGCAATTAGGAGGCGGGCGCGTTTTAAAAGATCCATATTTATTTGCCAAGCCTCGCCACTCCGCTTCTAAATGTGCCTTGCAGTGCTCTGATTACTCTGATACTCAATGAGTTTCTGTATTACGATGTTTGGGTGTTTTTAATATTTTTCGTTCTGACTTGTCTTATTTTATGATATTTTAGGTATCAAGCTGTTCTGAGTGTAATTGTAGCATTATGGGTAGAAATTGGAGAGCACCTACTTGGTTGGTCAAGTTTGACCATGTGGTCATAACAAGTATGTGGGAAGACCATAAAAGGTGTGGAAGGGCTTATCGAACGAACAGCTGCTCTTTTTGCTCAAATTCAGAAGACGCAGGCGGACAATAAAATTTGTTGGTAAAAAAGGTTAGAGAATGAGGCCAAAAATAATGACTCTTTATTTTATTTGACGATAGCATAATATAGTTGATTACGTACTCGTTCATATTTTTTACAACTCTCATTCTATTTTTTTTAATGTGATCCCTAACTATAAAATATATTTGTTATTGGTAATTTCATTTACTCAACTAAACTGCTATTCAAGGCAACAACGAATTATTTTGACGTTGGTCTAATTTCGCTTCGATCAAACCCCTAGATGCTCTAATGCACAAGACGATGCCTACTTATTGAATTATTAAGCCCCAAACGTACAAAAGCTTCCAGAATGCTTTCTGGATGATAATGACCCCATGCTAGCCAGTAACTCAGCCAAACTTGTCTATACATTGGCAAACTTTTAGATACCAATGCGAAACTGGGTCGTTTACCTTATTTTCATTGACTTAAAGTTGTTTTTTGCTGAGCAGTGTGATGACTTATGAGCATGTAGAGTTTGTAGATTTGTAGGACGTTAGAAGCACAATGCACTAATTATATCAGTATTTCTGAGTAAGCACCTACCCAGCCCCTTAACAGTTTTCCACGGCATCGGAGAGGCATTAGTGCATTTCCCCGTAATGCTTCTAAAGGCGGTCGGTTGTGATGACCGAAGAGGTTGGCCGGCTTCACAGAGTTTTGAGAAATTATCGTTTACTTTTAACGGTTGGTTGTTTCATTGTTTTGTGGTATGGAGGCAGCAATCTACTAAAACATTAAAGACGAAATTCAAAGAGTATAAAAGAATCAATGTCATTTTACCTGACACATCATTGTAAATGAATCAAATTATATGTTTTTATTTACATCTATTAACTATTTTGTCAATTTAAATACGAACAACTTTATTGCATAATTTCCATGTATTGTCACCGCCAGCTTGCCTGTAACGACGTTAGTTATCTAAACATAACTTAAGATACAGCTTGATGTGCTTTTTTTAATCATAAGCTCTCAATTTAACCTGTATAATATGTAATGTTCGACTAATCTAGAATTTTTGCGTTTTTAAGCTCTAGAATATCTCAGTAGGTATATTATGTGCATTTCAATTGTATATATTATTAGGTAAGTATGAAATTAAAAGGAACTATTTTAGAAATCAAGGGTTGAACCTTAGTATAACCGGCCCTCAGCTAATTTAGAACCATCGGCCAGTAAAGTGCTTCTAGTTCGAGCGTCTTGCGGTAGCGGTCGAGCCATCGAACTTGACAACTAGTTATTTTGGGTCACCCATCACTTAGACCACAAATTGATACCGTAGTACCATCATCTTACAGTATCTTGTGTCAACTATGTTTATATACTTTAAATTTACCTATAGTGATAATCTAGCTTAAGGTACGTAACTAATAATTTAAATTAATACAATATACGAGTATGTACTATACGTGGGAGCATTAAGTTTTTTATCGGAGTATTTTGGTCTTTGTAAGGTTTCACTAACGTCCCCATTATTGTATTATCTCCTTTTTAAAAGCTTTTATTTAACTTGCAATGTTTGTGTATGCGTGTGTAACAAACAATTGTTTAGGTCAAATCTTGCAAGCTGAATTAGAATCACTTCCTCTTATCCTACGGAGTTGAATTTTTGCAAGTTGGTTCATTTCCGATGACAATGCATTTTATGGTAAGCATGACCTGAATCGACTTCCAGGAACAGCTCCAGATAAAGGAACTCTTCAACGGTCAACAGCACTGCCACGTTTTTTTTGTACACATTCTATTAATCTAGCTGGTTTGAAGTTTCACCATGATATCGCTGTAGCACTCCGGGTTGGCTCCTAACCTGGGAACTTCTAAACGTTTAACAACACAGACACGAAATTTTGTTGACGCATTATATTATGCTAGCCGATTTGAAGTTTTACCATGACATGGTTGCTGCTCTCCAAGTTGGCTTCTGATTAGGGAACTCCTCAACGGTTAACAGCATAGACACGAAATGTTGTAAATGCATTTAATTGTGATAGTCCTTAGTTGTTCTGAGTTTCATCATGACATGGCTACTGCATAAAAGCTTTTTTTAAATGTTTTTAATAACTTATTATTTTTTGTCATGTGACTACAAAAATTATAAAAAACACCGATATTAAATTAATTTTAGTCAGTTGTATTATCTCCAATTTAATCTCAATTTTATTTTGTGAAAGTTAAATTTACCATAACTATCATACTAATATAATAAATGCGAAAGTTTGTGTGTATGTATGGTATGTCCGGTCTTCACGCTGAAACGGTTCAACATTAACGGTTCGATATTTGGTATGTATACTCCAGGTATCCAGGTAAACACATAGGATACTTTCACCATCATCGTCGTCATCAACACCGTAGATGAAACTGCGGGGCGCATCTAGTAGTCATATAAAACTTATTATTATATGTTTATATCACTGTGTTATAGGTGTACCTGTACATCCTTAATCAACGGGATGTCTATGTTTCATACTGCTTACAATAACTAGTCATAGTCTATCATCATCAGCCTATGTTTGTCTACTGCTGGACATAGGCCTCTCGCAAGTAACGCCACAGAGCCCGATCTTCGGCTCTTCTCATCCAGGTTTTGCCGGCCGCCTTTCGCAGGTCGTTACTCCACCTAGCCGGTGAGCGTTCTTTATCCTACGTTTGTCAAGGCGCGGTCCTTCGAGAAAGGTGGCCAGCCCATTGCCACTTCAGCTTGCTAATCCTTTGAGCTATGTGTCAGTGACTTTGGTTCTCTGGTAGAACTTCGCTTCAGATTTTATCCTTCAGAGAAACCCCGAGCATAGCTCATAGTCCATGTACCTACAAGTTAAATTAAAATACATATATTCTTAACAAAAAAGGGATCAATCGCAGTAGTCAATAAAAACTTTCCAATCTTACACAACACGTCCTACTTAATATTAGTCTTAAGTGGTCCAATCAAGGATCCCCTCACGGTCAGATGCCTGAAATCTCACAAAGGGCCAAATGGACGGCTCGACTAAGTAACATCAAGTTCGTCTTACCTTTAAGACGTAGTGCGACGACAACTAAACTCCTAATTGGCAGAATCGAGTTTCAAAACGGGGAATCGAACCCCCGATCCTGCACTTAGCAGTCACGGATCCATTTAACGGTTTAGTGGAGACGGATCCCTTTTGCGAGACGATATTTGGCAATTAGGGGATGGCGGTGATTTCGTTAACTGTTGCCAAGATTGTTGCTCTATAGTGTATGTTAAGTATCGGACATCCTGGACAGTGAATACTGCTCATAATAAGAGACGGTATAAATTGTACGTTTATGTGATAAACCGATATCTTTTAATAAATAACAAAACTCTTGCGGATTATCTGTGTAAGGTAAACTTACATGAATACATAACAATCGACTCAATTAAATGCTCAGTTTTTTAAAGCATTTATTTAACTTAACTAGTATATATGTATCTACTAGCTGCGCCCCGCGGCTTTGCCCGCGTGCAATCTTCTCCCCCATCCTATTTAAAAATAATACAGTTAGCGTTACAATCATGTCACATAATTTAAAAGAGTTTTGGTGGTATATATTCTTTATATTGAAGTTTTTTTGATGAACAAATATTTTCCGTCGTATAAACCGTCAGACCTATTCGTGTAACTACTCACATAGTTACACGAATTGGTCTGACGGTTTCCCAACACGTGAGCACGGCACATAACAATTGACCATGTGAGGAGCATGTATTTTCCAAATTTAATCCTTAAACTTGTAGGGATTACCCCTGCGCCTTGTTTAGTAATTGCAAATGGGAGTCACTCCCATAAGGCTGGAATTTCAATAAAACCTTCCAAAGTAACCTTCTTGGATAATCAAGGAATCATTAATTTTGAATGAAAACACTTTTTTAAGAGAAATAATAATATAATCTCATTTATCTACTTTGTTTATTTAAACACACAAAAGCTCTGCTGAATACAAAATGCATTGCCAATTGCAAGACGTTATCAATTAAAGAAAAAGTTTTGATAAACTAATAGTGTTTATTTATATTTGTATTTCTATTAAAAACATTCTATTATAAACGCAGCATAGTGCATACTTTTTTAAATATAATCACAGCATTTAATGTTGATAGGGAGGTATAATCTAATAACTTTATTTGTCAATTTTGTATCTCTAACTTAAGCTATCCTGGTACCAAATTTCATCCAAATCCGTTCAACTGTTATATCTCCAAATTCTTAAATGTTTCTGCTCTCCTGGTTCTTAGTTTTTTTTTAAATATAATCACAGCATTTAATGTTCATTGGGAGCTAAGTATACTCACTTTTAATAACTTTATTTGTCAATTTTATATCTCCAACTTCTTAAGTGCTTATGCTCTCCTGGTACGTAGAAATATTTTTTTCGTTTTTTTTAAGTTTTATGGAAAACGATATATATTTTTTCTCCTATTTTGAGATAAAAAGTAGCCTATGTGTTAATCCAGGATATAAGCTATTCTGGTACCAAATTTTATCTAAATCCGTCCAGCCATTCGAGCGTGAAGGACCAACAAACACACACACACACACACACACACACACACACATACAAACTTTCGCATTTATAATATTAGTGTGATTAGTGTGATAGTGTGATGTACTTCTGTCTGTCCTTGAATTTTGCAATTCAAATTTCGAGCACTTTCCGATAAGCTATCCGGGTGAAACTTTCGGTAGCTCACAAATCGATGAAAAAGTAAAAAAAAGAAGCATTTAAGAACACAAAAAGGGACAAAGCTTAAAAAAATGAAAAATTAAAACTCATTAAAAGCTTATTATATAAAAAAAAAACCTATTAATTAGTATTATACTAATCGCACTTCGCACTAATATTATAAATGAGAGAGGTGTAGCCACTGTCGTAAACTGGACAATCAGAGCTTAGACTTTTAAAATCTCTCTTATCGTGCGGAAAACTTCGTATGCGCGACGCAGAACTCCATACATTAGAACTGCAACTCCATACAAAACGTCATAAAATGCATATAAACCGATTAGCGCCATATTATCTATCTTTTACCTTTAAAAGTGTGTGTGCATGTTTAACAAACATGCACACACACTTCTAAAGGTTAAAGATTTTCCTCCTTCACGCTCAAACGGCAGAACGGATTTGCATTAAATTTGTTACCAGTATAGCTTATATCCTGGTTTAATACATAGGCTACTTTTCATCAACATCATCATCATCCATCATCATGATCCACGTGGGTGAAACCGCAGGGCGCAGCTATAACCTAATAATTTAAAAAATACATAATAATGTAACTAAACTTAACACAAACGTATGCTTGCAATAATCTTATGAAGTTGTATCATGTCGTTGGCGTGTCGTAGTCATGCTCGAATCGAATGTATACCACATTCGGGTGCTCCAGCTTAAATTTGACCGGACGCTGAAAATAATCATCTTTGATTAAATCCATCAGTTAACTCTTATTCAGATTAATTCATTGAGTTCAAACTCACAAGGCACTGGCTACAAGGCCGTAGCCTTTTCTGATGAATAAGACATTTTCTTTTATACGTTACATACGTTACGTTACGTTCAGGTATATACCCCTTTCTTTAGTTGGCAATATCCACAGGAATCAATCCTTTGCCCTTTTCCAAGTGGGACACTGGGCGGCGGCGCAAGGCGTGGCGCAATCCGGATATGCCGCATCCGGGCGGCTATATCCGCGTATATCCGCTGGGGGCGGATCAGCCGGATAACCAACAGGTGTGGGATGAGCCGCGCAAGAGCCGCCCACCGCCACGTGGACTGACTTTTTTTAGAACTTGGATTTCTAGAGGAGGTTCGTTTAAGTAATGTTTGGTATGCGCCATGTGCCAAGAAGTTTTTTGTGGATTGGAAAACACAACTTATTCTACTTATGGTACTATTTACATAAGAGTAGTTAAAATGTACGGTATTAGAGAATATGAAATTAAGTTTGGTGTTTATTTCTCTACATGTTAGTTTTTACGTTAGTCATGGTATTACTTCTTTCGTTTGTAACTTAGCAGTCGTCTTTTAAGTGCATTAACGTATTTTCCTTAAAAAAATAAAAAATTACTACCGTGTGAATATGAACGATCTCGTCATATACTGTAGTTTTACAATTTTTTTTTTGATTATGATTAAAAAAAACATCATTACCAATAGTTTTGAGCCATTGCTGTAATTATGTAACATCGACATGGTGTACTGCGAGTACTCATAATATTATCCCTACTCTTGCTTTGTGAGCCTAAGTTACACAAGTAGGAACCACGCTGATAACAAACATTCATATTTTTTTATAAAAGAGCCATAATTATTGTTATCATTTTCATTTTTATTTACGGCTAAAGTTACATCCATTAAATAAAGGGGATTTTCTTTCGCACTTGGAATACATAAAATAAATCTAAAACAGTTTTAAAATTGTTAAATTGTGAGCCAAAATAATCACCAGACCGAAATTTATTAGGACATTTGGGTAGTTAATGCGCAAAATTGACGAAAGCAGTCGTTTTGTGCCTAAAAGTGGTGACTTTCGGGTACAGAAGTTTGTTGGAGGTATCATTATAGTCGAATCAATCAGTTTGGAATGGTGGTCCCAATACGCTGCGGGGTCTGAATGGGTATAAGTGTAATGCTGACTTTATTTATGGTAATCACTAGTGAGGGATGTATTGTGAAGCCGAAAATTTAGGGAGGGCGTAAACATCAACAACTTTTTGATTAGGTAATTATTGTTTGTTGTTGCCTATTTACTTATTTAATACTTTATTGCACTAAGAAAGTACTTTATAAAGTGTGTTTTTTTTAAAGGTATAGAACTTTAAGTTGGCAACACTTTTTTAACTGGCGGCCATTTTGTCAGCTGTCAAGTGATTTATGTTTAGTTTGGTTTGGCATTTTAAGATGAATAGAATGACGCCTGAACAACGCTTCCAAATTGTGCAAATTTATTTTGATAGTCATGGTTCTGTTCGAAATACGTATCGCGCACTACGTCCATTTTACGGTCAATATAATCGTCCATCAGAGCAATTAATTTGATTAACTATGGAACGTTTTCGGTCCAAGTTTACTCTAAATGATAATACGCATCCACAGAGACGTCGTACAGTGCGTATAGGAGAAGTCATTGCTGCTGTAGAGCGTAGCGTAGAGGAAGACCCGAATCAGTCTATCCGCCATCGTGCACAGGAGTTGGACATGTGTCCATTCACTTTATGGAAGATTTTGCTGAAAGATCTTGGTTTGCGTGCTTACAAAATCCAACTCGTGCAAGAATTGAAGCCACACGATCACCTAGCAAGGCGTAGATTCGGTGAATGAAAACCCAAATTGCCGTTGATCCCGATTTTCATAAGCGAATTTTGTTTAGCGATGAAGCTTACTTTTGGTTAAATGGATACGTCAATAAACAAAACTGCCGTATTTGGAGTGATGATAATCCTCAAGCTTATGTTGAGACACCGTTACATCCTGAAAAACTGACTGTTTGGTGTGCTTTATGGGCTGGTGGAATAATTGATCCGTACTTCTTTAAAAACGATGCTGGCCAGAACGTCACAGTCAATGGTGATCACTATAGAGCCATGATTACTGACTTTTTCGTTCATCAATTGAACAATCATGATGTGCAGGAGCTGTGGTTTCAACAAGACGGGGCAACATGTCATACAGCTCGTGCCACAATTGATTTATTGAAGGAAACGTTTGGTAACCGCATAGTTTGTGAATTGTGGTCCGTGAATTGGCCTCCAAGATCCTGCGATTTAACGCCGCTTGACTATTTTCTGTGGGGATATGTGAAGTCGCTAGTCTACACTGATAAGCCCAAAACAATTAACCACTTGGAGGACAACATTCGCCGCGTTATTGCCGATATACGGCCACAAATGTTGGAAAAGGTCATCGAAAATTGGACCTCCAGATTGGGCTACGTCCGAGCCAGCCATGGCGGTCATATGCCAGAAGTCATATTTAAAGTATAATGCCAGAAGATTATCTTTCGAATACAGTAAATGTCATGTCAATTTAAAAAATCATCTTTGTTTTATTCCATTTCAAAGTTCTATACCTCTAAAAAAACAGTCTTTATATTGTACCTATATTGTATATTTTATTTTTTTATACCTATGTATATTTGGTAGTTAACTGCTGTAAGTTTACATTAGCTTTAAGATTATTTAAGTTATTGCACCAGTATCTTTCTAACATTACGTTTTTAGAAAACTACTACGATCCGCAGATGAGTTTAGAGGTGTAAATCTTTTTTTTTTTGTCTTCTAATTTTTAGGACGTTGTTACTCTACTCTGTTTTGGGTCACCATAACCTAAAAGTACAGGCACAGAACGGTGTTATGTGTAATATGTCCTGTGCATTAATACTCTCACAGCGCCAGTTGGTTAACAAAACATGATCAAGGAATTATGTAGCAAGTTAAATAAAATCTTGCAAAAAGATGACTTCTCCAATTGTTTCATAAAATGCTCTATCTTACGACCCATTTCTATATTCCATCCAAAAGGATAGAAAGCCAAATCTTCAGCACCAATATTTTATGAAAATTAATATTAATCAAACACACGCCCACGTATCCTCGGTTATTTGTCGCCTCGTCCTTTAATACCCAAATTAATAGTCGAAACTTGGGATCCCGCACGCTCGTCTTACTTGCAGCTTCGAGCAGCCTTACTTTAACTTAGTCGCCAATTAATTTATTGCGCCAACTTTACTTTCCATTCTTTACCTTACCACTTATACGCCTGAGAAGGTGTTGCTAGTATCGACGTGAAAAATTACCCCTGTTTATAAAATTAGAGCGTTAGCGCTCGATCAATATATTGTTTGGAACATGAAATAACACGCTAGTTGAGTTTAAATATTGCAATTCTTTTCGGTATTATAGTAACGGAACACTTATTTTTTTATTGACTAGTAGTAAGTAGGTAATTGTTAAAGGTGACATTGCTGGCATATTTATTATGACTTCTAAATGTATATAGCTACAGGGAATATTATTATTATTAATGATAATAATAATATTCGGGACCATTCCACACCAATTACCTAGCCCCAAACTAGGATAACCTGTAATATGGGCACTAGATAACGGATAAACCTACATAAATACGAATATCAACATCCATGACTCTGAAACAAACATTTCTGTTCATCACACAAATGATTGCACCTTGCAGGATTCGAACCCGCGACCGTTTGATTTAGACACGGCCACTAGACCAACCGGCCGTCAATATTAAAGGGTTTTTGTCCCCAATAGCTAAAATAATATATAATATATAGCTTGTCATAATAGCTAAAAACAACGTTACAATTATAATTATCATCATCATCATCATCATCATTTACAGCCACTACGCTACCCACTGCTGGGTATGGGCTAACTTTCGCTGCTATCACTAGTGAACAAAAGTAAATTAAATTGTAAATTAATTCTAGTTTCTATTCTATTCTAATTTCTTGGGTGATCCGACAAACATTGACACCAGAGGTCGGTACTACCTCATAAATAAATAGCTCAATGTTGTATTTTTGAATCTCATTCTTCATATTGTTTTACCCAAAATCCATGGAAACTCGCTTAACTGGCAACTCCACATACCGCAAGCCTACGCCTCGCGATAACCGCGCGAAAGAGATTTATTATTTCGCGAACTTGTTAAAACTTCATCATTCGCCCGTATTATCGGCAATGTGTGCCGCTTGCACGCTGCTTGAGTTTACCGAACTTTATTAATTGGCCAAGTGAAAAAATATATGTTTAACCTACCTGTAGTAGATTCTTGGACAAGGCTGAAAAACTGACAACCAGCATGCCTTCGCATTTTTATCCGTTATTTTAGCCGTTATCAAGTCTCTCCATCCGTTCTTTTCGTTTCTGATTTCGATAGATAAATGATTTATGAGTATTAAAATATATATATTCTGAGGCCTAATTAATATAGCCAATGATCTAGACAGCCTCTTTAAAGTCATGGATGAAAGGCAATAATTTCGCCAAAAAGAACATTATGCCGGAATCTTATCATCACCACTTACCAGCATTATATGACCATGAGAGGAGTTTTTTTTTATAGATGCGGTGATATGTTTACGAAGGTGCTCTCATCTCAGTAAAAGTTCATAGGGCTGGCCAAGAAATGAGTTTGATTTTAAAGACACAACAATTTACAAGATATTTATAAAATCTCAATCAGCATGTCAGTGCGATACCACGCTCAAGATTTCCCAGCGATCCTCAAATAAATCTTTAAAGATAACGCCTGTTTGTACCATCATTTACTTCCATCGCCGTTAAGAAAACCTAAGCACCTATTCTGTAGTCGAAAGGCAATTCTAATTAGCCCTCCTTATTTATGATTCATAAGCCGAAGTACAATAAATTCTGAGAGAATCTTTCCGTCCCACATGTGCTAGTAAGCCGTTGCATTAGCGAATGTTGAATGTAGGTTCTCGCCTAATAAGAGATGGGATGTAAGGAATCGCACTGATTACTATATTATTTATTACGCTACGTGCCGCCCGTGTAAACGCTTCCTAATACTCGTATCTACGCTCGCGTCTTGGAACTGTTTCACAATGTAGAGTGTGTATCTTTGCTAAGAAATTGCTGGGAAGGTTTACCAGTGGGTATTGCGCGAAGGTTCCATTAGCGGTGTAGGTGTAGCGCCATCTATCAAATGGGGTAACGATTAAGTGAGTTGCAGCGGCGCGGGGCACCTATGAGATTTTTAATTATTGCCAGTATTAAATCGTGATTAATGTGAACCATGCTTTATGGCCGCGGCTTTGAAGCTGTGGAAGTGGGAAGGTGCTGTTGTGAGAATCGATTTTTCAGTTTGTAAGAAAAATGCAGAGGATCTTAGAAAAAACCGGGTGTGAATCCAAGACATTTAGAATTGTCCCCAGATCAGAATGACTTAAAATATGTAAGAACTCTTTGAAAGGAAGTAAATAGGGATAAAATTTAGACCAACTATTGCATCGGAATAAGTTTAGCGATTGCTGAAGTTTTGATAGATAATTCCATAAAATGTGCTCTATCTTTAGTTTTTTGTTTAAAATTGTTTCCCAAAATATATTATGATTCTTAGAAGCGACCTTGTCACCTGTTTTAAATCACGGATTTGATATTTAGCAAAGGAAATTAAGCTTACATATATTGTTTTTTTGTTTTCACCATAATTGAGCCCGGCTTAGCTTTGTTATTTTTTTGTTTTTCCTCTTTGTTTCTGATTTGACCATTCACGCCCACATAAAAAATTCACCCGGCATTTCTTTGTTTTAATACGGATGATCCATTAGATACCAACGTTATGACACTGATCAGGGCCATTATTCTATAAGAACAATCACACGCGTAACGCGTCTCGCTGTGGAATCGTTCGGAAAAGTACGGCAATTCTCGAACATGCACAAACAATTCCACGCAGATATCTTAACGCGGCGCGTTACGTGGCCGAGTGGCAATAGAGAATAATGGCCCTGAACCAAACTCTACCACATAAACCAAGTTAAAGTTATTTCACAAGCATTATAAATATTCATTTGAATTATCTCTATATCGCAAGGCTCGAGACGTGGCGTAAGGAGTAAGCCAAAGGTGGCGTATGAAGCAGAAATTCGCTTTATCCCCTTAAAGGATGCTTTGACTATGTCGGATGGACCAGAAATAGTTTCATATTACAGTATTTGAGACAATTGGCTTCATCTGATTGTTATCTAGGCACGAGATCGTACGCTTGCTGATAAATCACTTACAAATATAGAAGCTAGAACACTAGCAGCATTGGATGACGAAAATAATACAGCTGCACTGCAAGAAGTTATTAAATATGGAAGGAACGGTGCGTTAGAAATAATCAGCGGTATGGAGATAGGGAGAAATATGAAAGTCATTATTCACAAGACTTTGTCAACATGCAGCTGATAAATTTACTTTGGCTGGGTTACATTACAACGCATAATAATTTTGAGGTGTGGTGAGGATATGAAGGATATGAATGGGAGATGTATGAAAGTTTGTTTCGTTAGGTTCTTATGTGCAATGGCAAAGCAACAAGAGCCCAAAGTGGTCAAACCTTCTAGTATAATGAAATATTACTTATAGTCGGTTTTATTGGATCTTAGTAGTGTGAAGAAGATACAAAAGGTTTGGACGAAACAATAAAAGCACAATTGGAAAACTTCATCATTTTAATGTAAGGCTGTAATAATGATCCAATGGATACTAGTTTTTCCAATTCTTTGATAACCTGACTTGACGTAGTAGGTCCTATTATTTATTATGTGCTTTACCTACAAAGTCCTTTGAAAAAAAACTCTTTCATTTGTACCTAAAATATTTACTATCTGCAAAAAACATCAAAAGCGATAGGTATTAAGACTTACGTCAAAAACGCAAGCAAGAGATTTTGAGCAGGTACTGCTGAGAAACTGCAACGTCACTTAGCATGATTAAAAACACAAGTTTTTTAGTCATTCATTAACATTTTATGTAAGGTTTAAATCCGATGAATTGATGCAAAGTCATTTTTTATCGAACAAGAGCTACAACAAAATAACAAACAATACGTCAACAATACTACAATGTAGCGATACCTCCTAGTGGTAGGTACTTTGTACCTACTCTGAAAGATTCTCCACAGGTGTGAGGGTGAAGACTCTTCATCATCCTTACGTCCCGTAATCTACGTCTCGAAATTATTATTTATATGGTAATTACAATACACGCTATCTCACCCGGCTAATGTTATTTATGTGGGGATATAAGAAACGAGCAGTTTTTGCATAACGCCCCTGTAATGTGCTAGGATTGAATGATAACAGTGTGGGAGTGATTTTGAGTTAGATTTAGTCTGAGGGTGGAGATTATACTCACATAATTTGGGAATAAAAAGGAAACGAGTCTCGGTCAGGTCGATTTCTGGACTCTTTTAAAATGTCTACTCTGATCTTGTTCGAAATCGTCAGAATTTGATGTTGTCATAATAGTTTTTTTTTTATCTAACTTTTTCATATTTCAAATAAAACCTAAAATAATACTGAACCAATTCTCATCATATTTATATATATAGGAGACAAGACTTCCTATAAAAAAAAAGGTTCAAATAGGGTCAGAAATTTTGGAGATAGAGAAAACATATAAAAAACACCGTTATATAATAAAATTAATAAACATTCTGACCAATACATCGGACTCAAGCTATGGCAAAACCTATTCAAATTCCAATCTTTCTAGGTACCGTTGCCAATATTCCCACCCGCCGCCGCCGTTCCTAACTTTATTATCGGTTTCCGCTAACCAATATACTCGGTACCGACGTATCCCAAACTTATTTTGCATGTTAGCCGCGATATGGTGCGAGTGTTGCACTTCCGAAAGAAAGTTATGAATTATGGGACATGTCGGAGGCGTTTACCCCACATTTCTACTTCCAGGAACATAGATTAAGTGAAACAGTCAATGTGCTTTTGCATATCAGCTTGGGTTCGGTTTTTTTTTAAACATTTTCTTTAGAAATGAGTTGCGACATTACATCCCCCTATCACTCTTTGCCACTCTAGGTTTTAAGTTTGAAAGCAGCCAGCGTTAACGTCACACAGCCGTGCACTTCCGATAAAATACTTAAAGGACTCTTAAAAATTTTCTTCATCATCATCCTATACTTGTCCACTGGACGTTTATCATCATCAGCCTATTTTTTTTTATTCCTTCTGACATACAATTTCAATGAATGTTGATGTTATTGATATTCTATTTTTTCAGGAATTATTAAAGCATTTTAAATAGTGATTAACAGTCAAATTACGGACAATAGCAATGTTTTATTAATTGGATTAAAAACATTACTGAAACTTCTAGTACACAATTTGGCCGCTTTACTCTAAGGTATTTTTACTAAAAGCATCCTATATATTCCATTACCTGATTTAACTTGACTTCTGAGGTATAAAGCATCTTATATATTCCATTACCTGATTTAACTTCACTTCTGAGGTATAAAGGTTGTGACGCTAAACACCTCTTTAGGGAGCTATATCCACTACTTAAAGAAAATCATATTCATAGAGGCGATAAATTCTCGAACTCGCACACCTCTTTAACTGTATTATTTTAACGTAAACCTAGTACTCACCTCTCTTTCTAGCACATACATTTTATGTAGTTGTGTCTCGTTCTGTTTTTGGAGGATATCTTAATAAGATTCATGAAAGGACGCCATATTTTATATCCGACTCTGTCCTCTATCTCCTTATATTATCCGAGCAAGAAGAGGTTTTGAAATATGTGCTTGGTTGGGAATTTCCGATCTTTCAATTACAGCAGTGTTAGGAAGTTTGAGTTGGAAAACTTGGGAAATTCACGTGAGGGGATGATTTAACATTGAAATGATTTAATTAGGTATTTAGGATTTATGTACTCTGTTCTTGTTTTTTATTCAGAACCGACAATAGTCATCAGTCACATGATAGACTATTAAATATTCTTAGCAACTTTGTGAAAGCTGTAGGGTAATAGGCACGCTTAATTATTTTAGATATAGGCACTATAATGTATGGCATCTTGTTACTGTATTATTACATTCCATGATGTATGTGTATATGCCCAATGGCATCTGAAATGGCTAACCAATTACTAAAATTCATTGGTCGTCGAGCCGAGGATCGAACTCGGTGTCGTTGGATTGTTACCGCTCGTTCTCACCGCACATTCCATTAGTTTACTCATTTCCACGAGGACCTAAATTTGATTGATTGCTAAAGTAAATACTAAAAAGTAGTTTCCAATTTATTTGTTTTCTCTTCTACAATATAAAACTTGACGTTACAGCTTAAAAGTTTACCAAGGGGTGTGGATGAACACCGATATTAAATAAAGTTGCCGCTATAAATATTCCTTCGCTAACTCTGAGACAGGTAAAAAGGCTCTAGATCTTCATTCGGCTTATGAGGTAAATAGATTTATGGTAAAACGTTGGATATTATAAAGGTAATTAAAAACACTTGGCATAATGTAAATGAGGCGCGTCATTTGGATAGGTATTTTTCAATTATCTCATCATCAAATCATCATCAGAGTGACGTTAGCCTAACGGTTCAATAGTGCAACTTAGAATCCAACGATACCGGGTTCGGTCCTAGGCTCCGCACCAATGACTTTTCTAAGTTTTGTGCGGTTTTCCATCGCTCCGTGATTCAAAGGCACGTTAAGCTGGCCTGGCTGTTGTTGATTAATAGCAGTAGGTAAGCCAAGTCAGAGGCCCTCGGGCGGTCTGACATACTCTCACACCAGAGGCCAGCACTACCTCATACGATAAACAACGACACACAATTATCAATATTATTTTAATTAAGATAAAATTAATATTATACAAATAAGATTATTCCTGATATTTCCTACTAACACAATGAATAAAAAAACACGCACTGCACCGCCTGGATTTGCAGATATCTTCTCTATTATAGGTACAGACAATATTTTGATATATTGGTAAGTTTGGTTACCTACATAATGTCTATAATGTTTGATAGAAGGTATACTTCCAAAGTCGCATATATACATATAAGAGGCGAAATAATTAAAAAAAAACAAATTTTCACCGAAAAAATATTGAACCATGTAGTGGTAACTTTTTCCATTGACTCATGTCTCCCAGCTTATTTCGCGGGACGTAATATAATTCCTTGGTCGTAAATCTTAACTTTAAGCGAAGCCAGGAGGGGGGATTAAAGATCAGTAATCTTAGGCGCGGATGAGTTATGGGCGCCGCTACGATCCTCTTTATTGTGACTTTAAGAAACTAAGAGGAGATTTTCTTAAAGGTTCGAAATTAATTTAGATAATGATTAATGGTATCTACGGTAAGCAGGAAGCTCGGGGAGGGTATTTGCATAATTGGAAGGTTTAGTTCTGCGGTGAATATTTGCGGTTGTATCGTTTTATTGGATTTAGTAGTTTGATAGTGTTTGTGTTGGGATGTGGTCGTTGGGCGCTGGGTTTGTGTTATTAAATTGTGATAAAGTGAAAGGTTATGATTGTATTTGTTAAAAAAGTTTGCTTAAATTAATGGAAATTACTATCTTAACTTGTTAAATTTAATTATCTGCCAAATACAAAAAATAGCAATATTAAATCTGATATTTATGTTATGAGAATGAAACAACAGTGTTTCAACAGAAAATATCAGATTCTTATCAAGCTTATAAAACTGTATTTTTTCAGTTATATTAATAATTGATTGATATTTTAGTTGGTAAAATTCAGCGTCATAATGTATATATTCATTGCGTGTATTTTAGTTTGTGTATATATATCTGTTAAATATACACCATATATACAATATGTCTGGACACAAAACTCGAAGACATTAACAGCGTATTATGCACTTAATTTTAACGAAGAAAAAAATAAAAAAGGGGTATGCAAATCAACCCCTTATTAATTCCAGCTATTTTACTTTTTGAAGTGTCAAAATTATTTGATTGTCTGTATTAATTAATATCTACAGAAGTGGAGTTTTTCCAGACATAAAAATTGATACTTTTATGAGTAAAAATAATATTATTTCATATAATAATAACTTTTTGCTAAAAATATTTACACATCATGGCAAAAAAATGGTTCATGTGTAAATGAGTGTTAAAAATAAGGTATATATTCTAGAGTTTCTACTCTATTGCAAAAACTAAACTGTTTACACTTCATTATGTTAAAGTTCATAGAATAGGAGCATAGTTTAGGAGCTATTTTTAATTGACTATATAAAAAGTAGAGATTGCACGAGCATTACGAACAATGAAAAATAAACTTAAATGGACGTAATACTATAAAATATATATTATTTTATTATTTCAATCTTTTAAAAAAGATTTAATTGCTTATAGTAGGTGTTTTAAGGCCAGTCTCCAAGGTTAAATTTCCCACTACCCACTCTCATGCCACCTCCCGTGCACTATGCCACCCGCTACCCGCAATAAGCACTGAAGTGCCTGCGTAACGAAGTTGAATATTGCGAGCGCTGATTGAACACACAATTTAGCTCGGAACTAAATTACGTATGACTCAAAAGTTATTTATTTTATTGGCAGGCTAATAATTTAGTTAGGTAAATTTTGGCTAAGCATTAGATATTAAACTATATTTTCTTCCTGTGAGATTTATTTTAGAGATAAAAACTTAAGCCGTTGAGTAGAAAAATGAAAATATCACCGAAAATAACGTAATTTTTGATAAGAAAATGTATCGCATGAAATTCTGTTAATCATGTTTTTGTCTTAGTCTTAGAGAGATAAAGACCTCAAAAACATATATGTTAAGTTTCACATTTATCATGTCTGTGGTTGACCCAGAATATTTATGGAAAAAATCCTTAAAAAACAGAGCCTGGTCTTAACAGCGTGCACAGAATTATCTGTTTTCATTGATATGACGCTCGCGCAAGGATGATTATGTTATGATGCTCAAACAAGAATAGCTCCTATACCAACATTTTAAAAACTTTAAACTTTGAAAGAGTTTGGTAGAATAAGCTACCATTTATGCACATAATAATTAAGTGTTTACAATTTAGTTTTATGCAGTAGAGCAGAAAATGTGGAAATAAACGTTAATTTGGCACCAATGTACCATTGATTTGCAATGATGTGTAAATATTTTAAATAGAAACTTATTATTATCTAAAAAATAAATATTTTTACTCTTAAAATAATCTACTTTTATGTCAAGGAGCGTCTAATTCCGTAGATATTAATT
This sequence comes from Alsophila aescularia, assembly GCA_946251855.1. NCBI lineage: Eukaryota > Metazoa > Arthropoda > Insecta > Lepidoptera > Geometridae > Alsophila > Alsophila aescularia. Next base: position 19,219,502 of record OX276377.1, on the reverse strand, counting down.
ATTTAAACCTATCAAATAATTTCTACACTTCAAGAAGTAAAATTACCGGCATTAATAGGGGGTGGGTTTGTAAACCCCTCTTCTATTTTTTTCATCGATAATATTAAGTGTATAACACGATGTTAAAGTGTCCGAGTCTTGTGTGCAGACATATTGTATATATATTATTTACCAAGGTAACTGCTAGGCAAGGTATATAGCTTTCATGATAAGCAAGCTAAAGCGGCTGTGGGCTGGTCACATTTCCCGAAGAACTCGAATACCCCAATGATTACTCATTAGGGTATACGAGTTTTCGAGTGGAGACCACGTTCAGGCGCCCTGTGGTCAGGTGGATTAACGACCTGCGAAAAGCTTCTTGCAGAAAATTGATGAGGAGAACTTAACACCGAGCTCAGTGGCGTGCATTAGGAGAGGCTTACGACCAGCAGTGGACAAATACAGGCTGATGATGATGACGATATATGTTAATTACGTTTTCTTCATTCATTTATGTAGGTACTTCCACATTTAGTTCCTCAATCATCTTGTAAGATTTGGGGCACAAAAGCTCGAAGCGTTGAGAAATTAGTCAAACCTCTTTATCGGCGATCGCCCCACCACGAGCTTATTCATAAATCTGGGCGGGCATTATTCGCGGAAGGTGAAACAACAAACATTATACACATAAATCTGCAACCTATCTCAGGCGAGAGTTATTTGAGGGACACACGGCTATAAAAGCTAGATGATCGCTTTTGCCATCAATGGTTGGAAACAGGATCTCGTATTAATCAGCTAGACTCGCGGACTTTAGAAGGATTTACTTTTTACAAGTTTTATTTTTATTGCCAGTTACCAACCCGATACCAGCCCTTTAACGGCAATGATAGGGACGATTCAGTTCAAAATATTGCGTAATTGTTTGTTTAGAAGCATGTTCACTCCAACCACGTGTTTAAAAGCTTCTCAAGACCTTAATATTTTTTCCTATTCTTGTTATCTTTAATGCAAGCACCCAAACATTTTTGTTGCTTAATAATTCGTTAGTATTTTTATTAAGTTTATTATTTCGGCAATCGTGGCTGAGTGGTATATTAGTGCGCGTTAAAATCCAACTGGGTTCATTCCTCGGCTCCGCACCAATGAATTAAGTGCGGATTGCCATCGCTCAGTGCTCCGAAGGACATACAATGCACATTTAGCCGACGGTCTCGTGTGCTATTTGATTAATAGCAGGCATTAAGCCATGTCAGACGCCTTCGGGCGGCTTGACAAACTCTGACACCAGAGCCTAGCACTGCCTCATACGACAAGCAAGTGAAATGTAAAAAAATAGTGACATGATAATACTTTAAAAAACTTACCCTATTTTGGGTCAGATTGTGCTTTGGCAAAGCATTAATAGTCGTAGGTACTATGCTTTACCAAACATTCCAGCAGCACCTAAATATGCACCTACCACACCAAAAATTCTCTAAAATACGGCGGGGAAGCTCGCCTCTGGGCCGCGGTCCAGTTATACCATTCTGAATGCAGAAGGGGTTAGCTGGGTCGAATGTATGGGCGAGTTTCAAATCGAAAAATACACATATAGCATGTCAATCTCACCACCTCTGTGTCCCCTCCGTTATCTAGCAGAGTCGCGCCATAAGACAATAGTAACGCAATAATAAAAATGTTGAATAGCCCCCGTAATGATACTGAGTAACGCATTGTACCACGATAACGGATAAACTGTACCCTGAAGAGGTATAACACTGTTTGTTTGACTTATTGTGTCTTATCTTGCCTTTAGAGTTTGTTCTTTTGGATTATTCTTTCAATACATAATGCTAATAGGAATTTTAGCAAAGATCATGTTGGCGAAAGTTAAATACATGTGTTAAAAAATTGGTCTTAAGTTTTAAACTTTGCTAGCATTTGGTAAAATTTGGTTAACTTACGTTATTTGCTTTACATATAATTAAATTCTCCTTACAGGTGCGCGTAATTCATCTTTGATAAAACCTTTGGTGTTATTAAAGATAAGCATCCTTCGACACACTTTTCAAAATTTTACGTTTGTAAATATTGTATACGTCAAGAATAATATTTTCCTGTACAAAAATATGTTTACCACCGGTCCCGAAGTTAACTCCATATATTATTCACCTTTTCAATATTCACTCATATTTACTTTTCAATTTACCCCAATAACCTAACACACAAAAAAACAATATAACAACAAACTTTGCTGGCTTATTTACGGCAGCCATCAAGATTTTCTTTCAAATTTCCCCGAAGCGAGCGCGCATATTTCCACCGTTTATTATCCGCACGTCGACCTCCTTACTTATCTTCATATTGTTAAAAACATGATGACTTAGGAACTGAAAGTCCCATTAAGTAGACGTCTCTATTCATGTGGTAACACGGGCGCGGAAGGGGGTTGGGGTGAAGTGGGGGACGGAATAAATACAAATAAAGAAGTGAGTTGTTTAAAAATGGAACAAGCGCGGGTATGGTGAGATAAGGCTGCGTTTCCGGCGGGCCCCTCGTCGGTGTGACACTGGCTGGAATTATTTCAGCGGTTCGACGAGAAAACCCGACGCCAAGCGCTGTCGCATTCACCACTCTATCTTTAAAAATGTTTGGGGATGGGAAAAGAGCTAATTAATAAATAATCTATCGATATTTTTCCAACGATACATTCCATGATTGGATTTCTAAATAAAACATCAAAAGTGTAAATTCATAAATATCTTGTTACTTACAAGGCATTTATCTACCGAATAGTTGATACACAACATTTATTGGCCAGCTGTTCCCTCGTATAATTTCATCTTGTTCATTACCAAGAGTTGGTTAATTTTTATTAAATAAATAGACTAAAGGTCAGTAGTTTAGAGGGAAAACTTATTGCGTACCCTTGCAGTAGTCATATAATAGACTGCTAGTTTAAATGAGCTGATTCTATGCGTTGATTTTCAATTCACCGGCCGCTGTTTATAGGGCCATGTGACAGAATCTGTTATAAAACAAAGCAAAGCAAGGTTTGATTCTATACTACTTAACAATATGAAAAACTTTTGCAAATTAGAAGAGTTATTTTCAGATTTACATTATTTTCCCCTTTACATTATAAAGTTACCATTGGCATTGTTCCGTGGTAGAGTAGGAACCAATCTTTATGGCGGCTGAGAAGTTAAATAACTAATTTTAGGTGTAAGTGGGCTTTAGAGAGGTGAGAGGCCGGGGCACACCCTCCCGCTAGCCTGCCGCATCCCGCGCGTGCCCGCCGCATTTGTGCTTGTCTGCACGCTACATCCGTACGCTGCACACATGCACGCAATTCAGTTCAAGTACAGTCTAGGTCTAGTTAGTTATTTTAAAGTTGTTTGTTATCAACCAATACAATCCACCAACACGATATCAGCATATATTCCGATATTAATATTATTGTGTTGACGTATGTTAACATAATTTTAAGTGTCGACGCTAATTTAGCTACTAGAAACATAACTATAGGTATATTTTTTTATCATTCCATTATTTGTATGTACTTAACACATATATTTTTTCAATCATTACATTATTTGCTTGTGACATAAGTAAGTATGGTTTACGTAGTTTATTAAATATGTATGTAGGTATATTCATTTTTATTTTGCATGATTTATTGTATTATTCTGCACCATCGTCCTTTTTTAATCGAAATTTCCGTCCATCCAAAGGTTGTCTGGAAGAGATCGCTTTTAGCGATAAAACCACCCGTTTTTCCTGTTTTTTAAATTAAATTCTTGTATATTTGTTCCATAATTCTGGTATAATAAAGTGTTTCTTATTATTAACATGTTCTACAAGTAGGTAGTAAAAAAATTACTCTAATAATTGCGAACCTTACTATACCAGCGCGAAGTCACACTCGCAGCGCACTTCACAGTCGCCATAAAGATTGGTTCCTACTCTAGCGCACTAGTTACCGCCTGGCTAGTTACTGCCTTCAAGCAGAAAATCTGTCACCGTACCTAAAATAGTTCTTGAATACCAGCCCCAATCGATGCTTACCGTTATTATCCCCATTACATCGTAACTTTACACTAAATGAAATAGTAGTCAAAAGCTAGCCAGTAAAAAAACTTTCGAATAATGTACCATCGATAAGTTCTATCGACCGAAAATACTATCGAAGATGCCCCCTCACTACGGACAGATCTGTAAAGAGCCACCGTGTCAGATGCCCGCCGCTGTTTCTTAATTTCCTCTTGCCGAGATAAGATTGGCTTTTAGCTTTTTATTGAATTTTCTCTGTTAGACATCGCATTTTACAAGTTACGCTGTAAAAGCTTCGCAGATACAAATAAATTAAATAGTATTAATGCTGCCAGAATTTCATTAACGTTGCCTATTGGTAGTGACTTGTTAGACTAGGTTTAGTTGATAATTGTTTATTTTTGTATTGCATTGTTTTTTTTTCTGTGAATTAATAAATGTCACTAGTATCTGTTGGTATACGGTTATATTAAAAACCAGGTCATAAATAGGTACACTAAAACTGTCTCAAGCTTCATGAAACATTCCTTCTAGCATTGATGTTTATTTTACCATCCACATTTTTAGTATGCATGGTAGTTAAGTTTATATTTAGAAAAATCATATAAAGGGAATATGAAAGAATCCTTTTAAAAAACCTTTTTTTCATATTTTTTTTATGTTTAAATCAGCGTAAATCGACACAGCCTTCAGAGTACTGGTAAACCCGGTTTTAATTTAAGTCATTTTTACTACTTACACCAGTGAAGAAAATATTAACCATTGATTTGATAGATATAGAAAATCTTATTACGACCAAATTAAGGCCCAAATCAAAGAACACGAGCAGAAATTAATAAACCGCTATTTACAATCAAACGCTTACGTCCAAAGGGGCCGTTTAAACAAAACAAGTTAATTTTTAACGAGTGCTCGTCAAATCGTTTAATTACGTCCTCGGGGATAGAAGGACTAATCAACCGTTTAAGGAAAACCGTAACTAGGGCGATAAAACAGTCCTAAGGTGGAGATGATTCAGGAAATTAGCTCTTTAAAATGGCGAAGTAAGTGTGGAAGAAAGGCTGGATGGAGTGTTTCGTACACATTTTTAGTGGTGGTCAACTACTCTGTTAGATGGACATGTTTTTTTTTTCTTGCAGCCTCTATCTTTTAATTTATACTTATCATAAAGCCGTATGTACCAAAACGTATCTACAATGAAGATAATAAGCAATTAGTATAGGGGACTTAAAATAAGCTACTGAATAAGAATATAACATTTTTTAAATCGTATCTGTCCGCCTGTTTGTCTGTTCGCACATCACGTAAAACCGACTGGACTATGCAATCAGTAAAAACCGCAAAAACCGCATCACAATTGATGCGCTAGATAACTTATATATATAACTCATTTTATGTTTTTACAAGCTCAAATGGCATAAAACTTTTCATGACGTAAGTAAGAAGTCGCTTTTTAAATATTTTCGGATATTAGGCACTAGTTGTAACTTATATGTAACTTACATCAAAAGCACAGTCGTCATCAGCCAATATTTGTCTACTGCTGGACGTAGGCCTCTCCTAATGCACGCCACTGAGCTCAGTCTTCAGCTCTCCTCATCCATTTCCTTCCAGCAACTTTTCGCAGATCGTCACTCCATCTGGCCACAGGGTGACGGTAGAAGCACATTACACACGCATTTATATCCTTTCATCATCATCAGCCCGTGACAGTCCACTGCTGGACATACCAAAGCACGCCACTTAGCCCAATCTTCGGCTCCTCTCTTCCAACCGCTGCCAGCCACTTTGCGTATATCGTCGCTCCACCTAGCTGGAGGGCGCCCTACACTACGTTTGGCGAGTCACGTTTTCCACTTAAGAACACGTCTACCCCAACTGTTATCAGTCCGTTGACAGATATGGCCAGCCCACTGCCACTTCAGCTTACTAATCCTAAGTGCTATGTTGACAACTTTGGTTCTCTGCCGGATCACATTCCGGATACGATCTTTTAGAGAAACTTCGAGCATAGCCCTTTCCATAGCCCGCTGAGCGACCTTAAATTGGTGGACTAGTCGCTCCGTGAGTGTCCACGACTCGGCTACGTATATCATAACAGGTAGGACATACTGGTTGAAGACTTTTGTCAACTTGCGGTATTGGTGACGTGAAGACTTGACGAAGTTTCGCAAATGCTGCCCAGCCCAGCTGTATTCTTCTGCGGGTCTCTGTATTGATGTTGTTTTTACCTAGTTAAAAAGTTTGCCCCACATAAACATATTCCTGAACAACTTCGAGGGCAGTTTCGTTAGCAATTGATTCCGGAATAACATGTTCGTTGAACATAACCTTGGTTTTGTCCAAGTTCATCCGGAGACCAATACGTTGAGACGAATCAGCTAGGCTGTCCAACATCTATGTCAAGTCCTGCAACTTTTCTGCCACAATGACAATGTCATCCGCGAATCTCAAGGGTTTCGGGGTGGATACTGCACCTAGACCACATCCATACAGTGTGGCAGATTATACAGAAGACAGAAGAGTATAATCAGCCTCTGTGTTTAGCGTTTGTGGACTATGAGAAATCCTTTGACTCTATCGAGACTTGGTCTGTTTTGGAGTCCCTGCAACGATGCCAAATCGACTGGCGGTATATCCAAGGTTGAGATGTATGGAAGACGCCGCAACAATGACCGACCTGCGTCCAGGTGTGTGGCAAGGGGACGTTATTTCTCCGAATATGTTCTCAAATACATTGGAGGATATGTTTAAGACTCACGACACTCATTTAACATTAACGGTGAGTACATCTCACACTTGAGATTCGCGGATGACATCGTCATTGTGGCAGAATCTTACATATCCTTTACGGATTATAATATGCTCTTAGTGATTTGTTAAGTAATAACAAGAACTTTTTATAAAGAAGAATAAGTTCTAAAATAATTCATTCTTATGTTAGCGTTTAGACTTCCCGTTTACGGATCTCTAATGAAAACCACCCCAATTTTTGACAGCGTTTCCCCATGATCGCTGCAGTTCATTCAAAAATCTGTTACTTCGCCAACTCGAAAGACAATTGCAGAGATAATTTCAACGTATTTTTTCATTTCACAGATAATTTTAACGCCTTTTCCGTTTCAGAGATAATTTTAACGTATTTTTTATGATTATTTCTATTTAGTCTACCGGGATGTATCCTGTGGAAGAGCTTTTATAAAAGTTTTTGTTTTATCATTTGTTTTTTATTTTAATGTCGTCGCTAAGAGCAAGGTTCTATTGCAAGTTTAAAATGAATGATTTGTGGTAGGTTGCACCACCGTACTTTAGCAATAACAAACATGGACATTTCAGTTAAAGTACCGGTTAGGCAAAAAAAAAGTTACACCATCAGTCAATTACAATATAACGTCATAACTTTAACTGTTAACCGTATGTAAACTACAACAGTAACTTTAACTGGGACTAGTTTTCCCGCCCGCAACGTCGAGCGGCCTACAGTTTATCGCAAAAAAAAGCATCCTATTTTCTTCTAGGATATTAAAAACCAATACAAAAGTAGGTATAGCACCAATGGTCTTGATGTTGTTTGACAGACTTGTTATTTCGTTTCCATGGCATCCACAGACCATTCTGTGATGGCAACCGTTCCTTACAGTAAGTAATCAACATTTTCCAGTTTTCCCGTGGAAACTTACAATTTTCCGGGATAAAAGGTATCCTATGTTTTATTCCAGGGTTTAAGCTATCTCCATTCTCAATTTCATCAAAATCCGTTTAGCCGTTATCGCGTGAAAGCTCCCCAAACAAACAATCAAACAAACAAACAGAAAACGTTTCACTTTTATATATTGGTACTTATGGATTATGGTGCAACCATAATTGGGCTAATAATTTCAGAGCAATGGACGTTATAAAAATATTTTAATTATAGTTGTAATTTTGAAGGTCCTACAACATCAGAAAAAGCGATGTACATAGTTGCAAGTGTCGCATCATTATATTCATTATTTATAGTTTCTAAAACCTAAATAGGGAGGTATAGGAAATGAAATAGTTGTTTTAGTTTCATGACGGGTTTTCTGGAGCAGTTACAATTTGAATCCGGTGATAAAGTTATATTATATATTATTTAGCCTCGCAGTAAAATGTAAAATAATACAAATTTGAAAACATTTAAAAATCAAGAGTCCAGGTCATTGTTTGAATAATACAACACTAAAACAAAGTAGCTCATCTTATCTCTCACTTTACGTCGGAATATAAAGATTGTGCATCGGAATACATTTGCGTTTGGCGTTATCTGGCGCATAAACCGCGCGTTAGCAACGCTGCACATTTCCGCCTTCGCGGGTATATTTTATTCATTCTGTTTCCGCTTAAATGCGCTATTAGACGGTTGATGGTGATGATGTGTCATTCGCCTTATAGGAGATATGAATCTTAACTCTATGTAAGAATTCCTTTGCTTAAAAAATATGTTGTTACGCTGTAGATGACATTTTACATTATAAAAATAGTTAATTATGTTATGAGCAGAAGAAAATGATTTATTTTTTACCCGAGTACGGAAAACAAGGGAAAGGTTGTTGTTGGTTGTTGTTGTTGTTGTGTAGTTTAACAGTCTATGTATGTATCTATGTGGATGTTCCACCACAGCGTAAAAAAAAACAAAGAATTACTCGTAGGGAAAGTAGTCTATCTAAAAATTGGTCAATTCTCTATAGTAATATTTGGAAAAATGTACGAAAATCACACACAACTGAATTCATTCAACAGCAGTTTTCTTTGCAAACAACCGTCAGCCTGTCACTTTGACAGTAGCGCCCACGGTAATATCGGTTTGGGGCATGGTCGTTGTAATCGCAAGATGGCGTAATTACAAGGGATATCGTCGTCATGCTCACAGTAACTCGGTACGCGTGTTAGCACGATAATATCGATTGATAATAGCGTGTCTCGGAATGCACCCCCCTAATGGTCCGTTTTTTTCCGTCTATTATTTATTCTGTAGCAAAAGTGACTTAGCACAGAAGAAATAATAGATCATAGGCTACTTTTTACCCGACTTTTACTACTTTTTAGTTTTTGAACTTATGTTAAACTTGTTGTTATTTCTCATCTGAGAAAGATGAGAAATTTGCTATTATGTGATATTTATTAAAGAAAATTCAGTGATTATCATATGAATAATATGATATCGTCGGAGGAACATTCTGGAAAACTGGGAGGGGTTTTAACAAAACTCGGAATAGATAGAGGCTCATTAGTCAATCTTACTGAATAAATTTAGTAATGTTTAGTTCGCAAGGATTGAGTTTTGTGTTTTCGTTATATTATTCAAGTAAAAAAAAGGTATTTAAAGGTAAGCCTATATACCAAAGTATATACTTAAACTTGGCGTTGTAAGCCCACAAGTTTAAAACCCGTCCCGAGTACAATTGAATTGTATTTAGAAATCTAGAACTGTCACAAAGCGTTTTAGTTTTACAAATATTGTTATATCTGTTGTTGTGAGGACAGACAGTAAAGCTACGGCAGACGATGGGTGAGCGTGGGATCTTTTCACCTGAAACCGCGGTAACGCGATGTGGATATATGGTGTATATGTACAGAGCTGATGATTATCATCAGTCTTCACTATTATGATGGTAGGAAATGGTAATTGTAATTATACAGAATTAGTGTAGACGTGCCACTGACTATCGTTGAATGACCTGGGCCATTATTCTCTATGAACAGTCACACGCGTAATGCTTCTCGCTGTGGAATCGTTCGGAAAAGTACGGCAATTCTCGAACATGCACAAACAATTCCACGCAGATATCTTAACGTGGCGCATTACGTGGCCGAGTGGCAATAGAGAATAAGGTCCCTGCTTGTCTCATGCTTGTTACATAAAAATAGTTAAAATATATAATCAGTTTTCCTTTTTGTTTATTTCCGTAGATTCATAGGTTGCTATTGTTAATCCAAAAAGGTATGTAGCTTTTTAGCTTTTTTATTAGTTAAAATATTGTATGAATCTGGATGGATTTTCATCAGAACACATCTAGGATAACGTGAGAAGGAATCAAAATCAAACATATTTTTTACGACAAAATAGTAATAATATAATATATTTTAGTATTCAATCTATTTGTTTATTCATAAATAATTGTTATGCATATTGTTTCTAATAAAATATTACTGGCTGCAATATATATTATTTTGTATCTCCTTTCTTTTGTTTCTTCTTAACGTTAAAAACTTGTACAAGCAAGTGGCTTTTTTTTTTATTTTACGACATTTTTAGTTGTTATATTTTTTCTTTATATATTATATTGTCAGATATATTAGCGGGCGCAAAAAAAACATCTCACTAAAGTTTCATCGGAATCAGATGAATGGTATAAGAACACAAAAAACGAAAAAACAAACAAACGAACAAACGTTCATTTAAACAATTTTTGCATATTTAGTTTTTTTTTTGCAAAAATCTATTGCAAGTTAAACAACAATTAAAAAATAATTTATTGTACTACTCTGAATAAAAATGATTTTGTATAAGGACACATATATGATTGCAACTTATTTGAAAAAGTATTCAAAAAGTGGTTTTATTATCTCTTTAAAAATACAAAACAGCGAGTTGCATGCAAGTGCGATTTAGCGAGATGTCAGAGTGTGCGACGTTACTCATGCGTTAATTTCGTGAGACGCGACAAATTAATTCGAGCTCAGATTTAGATGTGAATTTAATTAACTACTGCTACTATTATTTTGAAAAGTTGCTTTTGTTTTCGTGAATTCGACTTTGAAACACTAGGCACATAATGCTATTATTGTTACACGTCATTCTCATAAGAACCAACTTTTTGATTTTATTAATTATCTCCGTAGCACGTTTTATGTACATTAAGTAAAGCTCATGTCTAAAATGAGTAAACTACACATACACACACCAATTTCAGGGCATCGTCATCCTAATACCCACTTATAAGAAAGAAAATTAGCCTAATCTTAAATATGAGCCAGATTATACCGATTAGTTGCGTGTCCATAGAGCGAGATAAAAATAATAGCCATGCTCTCCGCCCTACGCTCCCCGCCCGTAATCATGCGTAGGCCGTGTGAATCGTAGCGGATCGTAGCGGTGGGGCGGCTGCACGGCGGCGGCGGTGTAGCGCGTAGCATTTGCTTCGGTAGCAAACTTGCGTACTTATGTTTCTAATATTTAAAATTATCTGTACTTGGGTCAGATTTACGAACCAACCTAATAATATACCTACTAATAGCATACTACAGCATACATACATATACAGCATAGCAATACTAGTATACCTACTAATAGCAGATTCTTGTAGTAATTTATTAATGGGTATCAAAAACCCATTCAAATGCTTCTACAACCTGCCGCTTACGAGATTAAATATAGCAAAACATCTATTTGTGTTTCATCATATTGGACTTTAGAGTTAAGTTATTGTTAATGTTATTGGCAATGGTTTGTAAAAATTGTAAGAAAAAAAAATTGTATAATTAAATTAAGTTTAAACAGGCCCAGCACAATCTGCTGCAGAATAAACAAATGAAAATCTAAAAGTAATCTAATCATCAGTAGAATGAGTTCGAAAAGCGACTGTCAACTCGATTACACCTCAATCTGGCTCAACAACGGACGAATTGAGATGAATATCCGTCGCAATGAATAAAAAATAAGCCGCGGCTCAAAAAAACGGGAGGGAGTAAAAAAATAATATTATCCTGTGGAAATGAATTAAGCAACTCGCAGATACTGCGGCTTGGGATAGGAGGTGAGCGGATTGTTGGAAAGTGTGGAGAGGGCCTTACAAAACTAATACATGATGTCGTGTGGTCTGAAATTTATTGTTAACTAGTTTTCCCGCCCGCAACTTCGTACACGCGGACTACTATTTATCGCGAAAAAACCCATCCTATTTTCTTCTAGAATATTAAAAACAAATGCAAAAGTAGGTATAGGACCAATGCTCTTGATGTTTTTTGACAGACTTGTTATTTCGTTTCCATGGCAACCACAGACCATTCTGTGATGGCAACCGTTCCTTACAGTGAGTAATCAACATTTTACAGTTTTCCAGTGGAAACTTACAGTTTTCCGGGATACAGAGTATCCCATGTTTTATTCCAGGGTATAAGCTGTCTCTATTCTAAATTTCATCAAAACCCGTCCAGACGTTATTGCATGAAATCTCCCCAAACAAACCAACAAACAAACAAAAAAAAGACAACGTTTCACTTCTATATATTGGTATGGATTTATGTATATAGAATATTACGACTAACTTTTAGTACAAATGCTCGTTTTTTTTTATTGCTTAGTTTCAATAAAAAAATCATCGCATTAGCATCAGGACTGAGCAGTGCACAGCATATCCTCAAGTATCACAACTTAGGTAGGTACACCCCTACAGCATCAGGGTTTGCGGATCAAATGTTGTCATGATAAACATTTATTTTGTATTCAACAAAACCATAATTGTGCATTTGAAATAAAAAAAAAAATACCTTAACCAAAATAAATGATTAAACATACATCTACACGATTAGGCGGAAAGAAAATTGTTTCAATATTTTTTTTACTATATCTCCCTGGACCAAAAGTTTCAAAGTACGAGTACTTGTGGCCGATTTCGATTGCCATTCTAGGGGCGCTGTTGGTCCTGATCGTCACGGGCATGGTCGTCATGATGATGTGCAATAAGAGGAGCCAGCAGATCAGATACAACAGTGCCATAATCGCCGCCATGAGCAACCAGAACCGAACCAGGTTCGCAGAAGCATGCAGTCACTGGCCTGATTCATATTCCAAGACAACAATAAGCGTTGTGCAGTATTTATTACTGAATACATTTTGAAACAAATCTTTGAGAACTTTCTGCACCAATGAAAATTCTCCGAGTTTTCAGTTTGGTGCCACTGGGATATTTGAATTGAAAGAGACTCCCATGCTTTCATTGCATCGGCTGCACAGTGCATCTCGACTGAAGGTGTTTATAAAATTTGCTGCGTACACAGGCTTGATACACTGTGCATAGACGACGACAGGTAAGCTGGAAGAGAGAGAGAGAGTTTTTTTTTATTCTATACCAAATCTATTAATTAATATGTAAATTAGCTTAAATCTATGTTTTTTTCTCGAGGTTTAAATGTAGTTTCTTTTGAACGCGTTTTTAAGGGCGTTTCTAAGTTTCCCAATATTTCCGTATGTTTCTAGTTTAGACAAGCTCTTAGTATATATTAATTTTAATATATAAATTTTGGAACAAAAAGGCAGGATTTTTAAATAGTATAGGCGATATGACAATTTTGTGAGCCCAATCTGTAGATGTTGTCAGAAAGTATTTTGATTTTCATTTCCATGAGTAGTCTAACGCTTCCCCCCTTCCTATGAGCGCTCTCTTCCGCTAGTTTTTTTTTAATGTCTTTTGCATTGTCTTCAAATTTTTTAATAATAAATTTTAGATCGCTTCTGTTTAATTTCACATTTTCCAAAGTTAAGTTCAATTTAATTAAGTAAGTAAGATTTGAAGCAAACATAAAGAATCAAAAAACTTCGTGAATGTAATAGTTTTTATTCGTATTTTTTATTATAAACGGTATAATTGTATAAAATTATGTTAACTTTTCAAATTCCTTTCCCAAATATACAGGATGTAACATAATATTAGTATTAGTACCGGGGTGGGGTATTCCTCACGCCTTTTGGATCGTCGTATCGACGAGGATGAGATCATAGAGCCCGTGGTTGAAAAGAGGAGGAGGCATTTGAGTGACAGGCAGTGGGCTTTTTATCGCTCGAGGCTTTTGGAGTTCCCTGAAGGTGACAGAGATCGAGAGAGGGAGGACTGGGAGTACCGCGACTAGGCCAAGCGGGGCAGCCGATCAAGTTCCGTCACAGCTACGCCGAGCACGTCCCTCACGGCAGACTCGGGACAGTCCGACCATATTGAAATGCCATAATAGCTATTTAGATTTGTGATCAGTTTCAAGTGTTACATAAAATTGTAACAGCGTGCTGAGAGACCATAGGCTAACGAGTTAGTGATGTGGGTCGAGACCCACATCTGCTCGGAATGGTGAACAATCTCCACTCAACGGGGTATTTCCACCAGCGCGCAAGCGAGGAGAGGCCTAGCAACATGAACCCGCAGATGGAGCAGTATATATGTTGTGCGACGTGATAAAAAATATTTAGGGATGTCGCAAAATTTTAATTTATGTATTCAATCATTGCACACGTAAATGAATTTAACTGCTTGATCGAAACAAACCTACTTCGTACATATAAGGCTATTCAGTGACTCGTTGTACATAAATAGTTAAGACCAAACCACAGCATAACTAATAGTACTACGTACCTAAATGAAAACTCGCATTTTGAAAAATAGAAACCTGCTGACATATTTTTAATTAAAGAACCACTCCGTTGTCTATTTTCTTCAAGTAGATACTTGAAATTTCATAATAGTAAGTCCTCTCCACACTTTTTACCCTGTGTCTCCCGATCCCGGGGTAAGTAGGGAATAAAATTAACCGCGGATGATCGCTAATGAAAATAAATTGGCGGCAGGAGATTTGAGATTACACCGACCGCGACGAGAGAGAAAAAATACTGCGCGTTCGGAGTAGGATACCTTTTCGACTGTTTCTCTAAGGAGAAAAACTAGATAACAGAATAAGAAAAGTGCTAGATTAGGGGCGGATCCAAATTTGCTTTATATAACTTCATGATTATTTTGAATAGCAAAGAAAACAAATGCATTTTTCATCAAGACACGTAGGATGGTTTTTGAAAATCAACAATAACGCATCAGTCAGTATATTTTTGAGGTGTGGTACGGCGTTATAAGACGCGTCTAGCATCCTGCTTGCCATGGACGTCCGCTCGAGGTCTTTCCTAAATGCTGATTCTGAAGCCATTGCCCAGGTGATTGCTCGGACACTACGCTACAGGGATTCAAAAGCAATTAACCGTACAATAATACATGATGGAGAAAAACATTTCAAAAAACTTGGTTGGACACTACCGTACTACATATAGGTACTGTACCGCCTGGTTACAGCTACCACCCTTCACCAATCCACTACATACCGGGTACTCCGACAGCAGTATTTGTCATTCTAGACTCATAGCTCTAACACATTGTCAGTTAACTTTCAGGAAAGGAGCTGCGAGGAAAGGTTCCTGTGTATTATCACCAAGTACTGCGATGACCACGCCGCAAGCGTGGTGATTATTAAACCCACAATATGATAGGCCAATAACGACCGCTCGTTGTGGCATTCTATGGGAGAGGCTGATGCTCAGGAGTGGACCTTTACCGGCTGATGATGTGATGTGATCATTTAACACCAGGTAAGCCACGTTAGCCTAGAAACAATAAAAAACAGAGATTGAGAAAAGGCAAGCATATTGCTGTTAAATAAAGGAACTTCCGGGCATCTAAGCTATATATATGCCTCATTTACATTCTGCGCCTGCCGGTACTCCTCGCGCTGCCTGGCCATACTTCCCTAAATACTGCCGTAGCAGGATTGAGAGAAGTGTGTGTTTATACACACTGCCCTACCACTCACATTGCTTTCGTCTTTCAGCGATGACAGACGTCAAAATAACTACATCGTCCACGCTGTCTTCTTGCAATAATAATAGTGTTCGTTATTTAAAAAGATCAAAATCAAAAAATGAAAATGCATTGGATTCCACTATTTCAATATTGTGTTTTATTCCTCCACTCCAAAGTAGTTTTGGCAGATCGTACAAAAAGAAGGCGGCTCGTACGTCGATCCGTGCTGGTGCGCGGTGAGAAGTGAGCAACCGAGCTGAATGTAAACACGCACTGTCGCTCGCACTGCCCGTCCTTTGACTCCTCACAAAAACCGCTCATTTGGGGAGCGCCGGACAGCTCGAGTAGCAGTGGCAGCAGCATGAGAAGAATCGTGCTTGCATACTCGTCCTGCCCACATCCCTGCCTACTGTCCTGCTCACTGTCGTGGAAGTGAGTTGAATTGTAAACGAGGTATAAAAGTTGTTCTTAAATAATAATTGGATAGATAACATTATAAATTCTGCATTACATTGTTCATTGGCTATAAAATATAAATGCACGGAGTCGGACACCAAGCAAAGAAGTGGTTGCGAAAATGGTGAACGAAAGTCTCCGAGGGTGGTTCATCTTCTTAAGTCAATGTAAGGATCAACCCTGAGTTATGGTCGGACTGGGGTAGTTAATAAAGAAGATTTACGTTTTTGGAGGAATTAGCTTTGATGTTTTTGTTTTGTTGTTTTGTACATTTAGCACTACATCAATGCTACGCGATTTCATCCGCGCGGACTACAGTTTTTCGTGAAAAAAAGCATCCATGTTCATCTAGGATATTAGAAACCAATGCAAAAATATAGCACCAACGCTCTTGATGCTTTTTGACAGACTTGTTATTATTTCGTTTCCAGTGCCGAGTTATTCGGCGTCGGATGGTTGTAAAACTAACTTGGTTTCGGCAACGTTATAGCGGCCTCTACCTAAATGTGCCGCTTCTTTGAAAATTAAATTGAAAATATGTTTATTCACTGCAAAACAAAATACATAACACTACTTATACTTAAAATTAAATGTAACAAAAAGATTTCAATTGTTTTGCAGGGTATTTATTATTATTTTTTGCTAAATATCTTTCCGCTAACTCTAGGCTTTTCGCGTATTATATTTTTTCTTTGCTTTTGGTCACTTAGTTGCATACTAAATATTAAAAAACCGAAAGTAACTCTTGACTCTCTGTTTATTACCTTTTCATGGACGAACCGATCTTTATGAAATTTCATATGGCGATAGTTTGAACCCTGGGTAAGGAGATAATTTTTATCGCGATAGTCTGTATTCCGCGTAGACGTAGTTGCGGGCAAAATTAAATAGTTACTTTTGTAGCTGTAAAGCAATCAATTTCTATATCTATCTATTCTATACTATTCTATACATATATAAAAACTGTAACCAAGGTGAAATCTTTACATGCTAGATAATGTAGAAATAACAATATTATTTGAGTATATGAAAGTACTAGGAAACCAAAAAAATAACTTTTTTGATTTTTTGTCTGTCTGTCTGTCTGTCTACATGTGACTTTATCACGGAAAAACCACTGGATGCATTTTGATGCCATTAGCTGAAATTGGAGCCGTGCGGAGGTTTTTATATCTGTTGTATCAAAATAGGTTCATCCAAAAAGTAATTACAGACATTTTTATATTTCATTGCGCCACAGAATAAGGAATATGTAGGTACTAACTACGTAGTAAGACACATAAATAAAACAAGGCATAGGTAAGTTTCAAAACTAAAACCCGTAAAAATTAACCTGTGACACTATTGCGATGAAGACGAATTCCTATTGAAAGAAAGACGAAAGTTGGGTAAAAAAAATATAGACACTATATACCTGAAGCATAGTATTATTAGGTATTCTGTACCTAAAGATAAATCGAATGAC
Organism: Alsophila aescularia; assembly: GCA_946251855.1. Classification (NCBI taxonomy): domain Eukaryota; kingdom Metazoa; phylum Arthropoda; class Insecta; order Lepidoptera; family Geometridae; genus Alsophila; species Alsophila aescularia. The sequence continues at coordinate 19,201,994 of OX276377.1, read as the reverse complement.
ACTCCGCTTGTCAAAAGCGAACCAACAGGGACGACGCTATGGTGGAACATGTCCACATAACGAGTAAGGAGTAATGTGTCTATGACTTAATCACATACATAGATTGTTAAACTCAGTACCCTTTCCTTGTTTTGCTGTAGTCGGGTAATAATAATAATTATGTCCTATCTAATGAAACTACGTATTGTAGGTAGGGTATACCTTTGTTTTTATGATCTATACCTACACTAACATAATACTCAGAAAAGATTTGATTTGAAACATCAAAATGTACCACCGTGTTTCATTTAAGTTTATTATTCACTAAGCCACGGCGCAGGCGACATCTCGGCAATCTCTGTACGACAATAAAACTCTTAAGCCCCATCGCCGGCGGAAGATTTACTCCACAACTTAATACAGCAATATTATCGTTGTCTGTACACCGCCTTAGTGGCCGGCAAATAAGCGGAATGGGCGGTAAAGAGATGCGGAAGAAGGAATAACGTTAGGAATAAACGGTACTGAGCTACTGCAAAATCTTGAAAGATTTCTGAACAAGGCAGTACTTAGGCAGTCCTTTGTCCAGAAATCTCAATTGGTGTAATTATGACTCATCTGCTTATAAGATTGCAATTTTTAGTATAGTTTTTTTTTCAGCTCCACACTGCTAGCAAATCCTTGCTTAATGAATTAGGTAATTATATTCTGTAATTGTACTAAAATAAGAGGCAGTTTCAAGTTAAACCGATCACTGACAAAGTTTCTGAATCCAGGTTGCGATGGTACGGACACGTAGTACGACGACCTGACGATCATGTCGTGAAAAAGTGCCTTTCCATGGATACGGACAAAAGGGGGAGAGGAAGGCCTCCCACAACCTGGCTGTCAACTGTCCAGAAGGATATGAAGGCGTTCGATACCGTAGAAGCGGATGCCAAAGACCGGCAGAAGTGGCGCTGCATGATTGCGAAAGCTGACCCCGTATAACGGGATAAAGCGAAGAGGAAGAAGAAGATTCTGTAATTGTACTCGCAGTAGGTAAGTATAGTCCGCGAGAAACGAACTCCCAGTAGAAACACACCAAGCAAACCGCGTAGCTGCTGGTGCTCTTGCTGTCTACGATTTTTTTAAACGGATTTTTCAAACTGTTTTATTTAGCTTGACCTGTTTGTTTTTTGTTTATTTGCTTGTTTGGGTCAAATCTAGTAATTGAAATTTTACCCCATTGCTGATGACCGATTGATTTAAAATTTGGCACACGCCAAGTTCTGCTAACAATACATTTATGTATATTCATTATCATTGTAAATCCAAGATGGCCGCCGCCACAAAATGGCGGATTACATAAAAAAAATAGACTCCTCAATATGGGTATCAAATAAAAGGGCTTAACTAGTAGAATCACTAAAATCTACTACTAACATTGGATAGGATCTGCCGTACTTTCGTTGGTGCCGATTCAAAGCGCCCCACCCAGCATCCAAGGAACGAAATTTGACATTGTTTCATCTCCTGACGTTAGTCACCGTTAGTTCCGTGGATGCTCACTACTGCCAAACTACTGCTATCAGCGCCAAAATAGCGATAGTCAAATGTGCTCATTGTGACGTTCGTCAACAGCCTGTCCAGAGTACGGAGTAATGTGCAGTTGTCTATGAGTAGAATACAGCACACTATGGAAATTCCAAATTCAAGATGGCCGCTACCACAAATGATGGATTACTTTTTTAGTATTCAATCCCCTCAATATAGGTATCAAATGAAAGGGCTTGACATGAGTTTTTATAACATATTAAACCGTTTAACTTAATTATTTTTACTTATTTAATTTATTCATCTATACTTATAATAAAACTGTAACAGGTCAAATTCTATACATTGAAGATATTTAGTTTTTTTTAGGGTACTCCATATTCAATACTGCAGCCATATTTATTCTGTGCTGCAGCCAAAACTATTATTTTTTCATTTATGTCTGTCTGTCTGGCCGCGCATCACGCATAAACTACTGAATGAATTCAAATGAAACTCGGTATGATTCGAGCTCATACTACGTGTACTTGTACTATAATTTATTCTGTGCTATTTTTCTGGAGGAAGATCATACTGAATGAACTGGATACTGAATGAATTCAAATGAAACTTGGTATGATTTGAGTTCATACTCGTACTACGAGGTAGGCACATTGGATATATTTCATCCCGAAAAATTAAAGGGTTCCGCAGGTAAGGGGTTGAAAGTTATTTAAAAGAACACGTACCACGCTGAAACTACGTGAAGGATTTTGATGCAACTTGGCACAGCTATAGTTTATATTATGGGTTAAAATTGAAGATACTTTTTATCCCGAAAAAATAAACGGTTCCTGCGGGATAGGGTCAAAGTTATGTTAATTTTGAAGTAGGTAAATAATATATATTTGGAGGGATAAATACTCGGTACTCTATATTCGTTACTGAAGCCAAAACAGTATTTATTTCATTTCGTCTGTCTGTTTGTCTGTCCGGCTGTATTTTTATATATTGACCGCGCAACACACCGAAACCACTGAAAGAATCCAAATGAAACTTGGTGATTTAAGTTCATACAGTTGTATGAACAAAGGTAGGACATTGGATACATTTCATCGCGAAAAAGTCAAGGGTTCCCGCAGGATAGTTTTTTTTTATTACGGACTAGGCAATCGTTTGACCACGATCTCACCTTATGGAAAGCGACGATGTGGTCAAAGGTGTAGCATGCCTAGTAAATACCAATTCACTCTTGACTTGAACACACCGGGGTTATAATTTACCGGAAACACTGACAAGGGCAGGGCATTCCACTCCTTTGCAGTTCTTATAATAAATGAAGAAGCGTAACGCTTCGTTCTTATGCGAGGTATTTCAACCATAAAAGGGTGGCACTTTGCTGATCATCTAGTCGTACGGTGATGGAAAGGTGATGGGGGAATCAGGTTGTGCAGTTCTCGTGCACACTCTCCATAGTGCAATCTATAGAATACCGCCAGGCTTGCTACCTCACGTCGATGCGCCAGACTTTGAAGCTTACTCTTTACCAGAGTGTCATCCCCAATGAGCCTGATAGCACGTCTATCAATTGAATCCAAAGACTCAAGCTGATACTTGGCAGAACCGTCCCAGAGGTGGCAGCAGTAATCCATATGAGATCGGACCTGTGCTTGATAAAGATTCAAAAGCTATCCCGGTGTACTGCCTAACCTTAGACAAAATACCAAGTTTTTTTGCAGCTACCTTGGCTTTGGATTCAATATAAGACCCAAAATTCAGGTTTGATGTGAGTTCAACCATAAAAGGGTGGCACTTTGCTGACACCCAAAAGCTCCAAATGGTCGCCTATTGGTATTGTTACACTTTGGAAAGACGGAGATCGGTGTAGGGGACTCTTTTTAGTAGTAAACAAACACGCCTGCGTTTTAGTAGAATTAAACTTAACCAGGTCTACCATAGCCTCTCTCTGAAACTGGACAGCGTCACAGCTGGCTTGAGCATTGGAAATGTATCTCTCAACTACAGTACTGTCATCAGCATATCCAAAGGCCGGCCCAAGTACCGGGCTTCAGAAGATCATTCATGTGCAGTAAAAACAATGTAGCCGAGAGAACCGATCCCTGAGGTACACCGGCATTGATAGCCATTTGATCAGACGAGCAGCCCTCTAAGACTACTCGCATAGATCGTTCCCTCAAGAAATCAACTATCCAATTGCATAAGTCAACAGGTAAACGATATGAGGGAAGCTTGTTTAAAAGGCCATCGTGCCAGACCCGATCAAATGCCTTCGATATGTCAAGGGAGACGGCAAGCGCCTCACCATGCATCTCTATGGCTTCGCTCAGTACGTGAGTGGATCCCCAGTAGACCGGTTTCGGCGAAATCCGTATTTCCGGTAACTGAGAAGATCATTGTCTTCAAGGTAGTTGTTGAAAGTTATTTAAAAGAACACGTATCACGTCATAGTTTATATCCCCCCGAAAAAATAAAGGGTTCCTGCGAGATAGTTATGTTAATTTTGAAGTTATAAACATAATATAATAAAATGAAATAAAACTGCTGTAGCAATAAAAAATGTTGTTAGTTTTATTTCCCGGCATAATATTACTATTATTATGCGGGGCTGCCCGACGCATGCGCGACGACGGACTGCGTCGCGGCCAGCCGATAAGACAGGCCGGCCGGCAAGGCGCAGAGCACAAGCCAGGGATCGAAAGTATTTTAGGTTTTTAATTAGATTCGTTGGTTGGTTTGGTTTAGAATTATTTGTTTGTTATATTTTAAGTTTGAAGGTAGGTATTAAGTAGGTATTGGGTAGGTATTATTTTTCCTGGTTGAGATGATAATAAGTAGGTAGGTTACCTACTTAGCGAAAGTAATTTTAGGATCTTAGTTTATAATTTTGCATATGCATTAGTTTTGTTTGTGAGATATTTATTTGGAGTTAAAATTCAAGTTTTCCGATTTATAGTTACTTCTGTAGTGCACCTCTAGGATACTAAAGGAATATTTCCTCCAAATTTCAAATATCTAGGTCCACCACTTTAGGCTGTAAAGCCCGGTCAATTTATTTTTTCAATAGTTATTATCATATTGCCCTTTTGTATCGGGAATTTTTTAAACTGTCCGGGTATATATATATATTTAAATAATTATAATAAAGCAGTAAGTATATAACAAAATGTCTGTATTAAAAAGGTAAAAAATAATTTGTATAGGGTAGTTACTTAAAATAAGCTACTGAATAGTGTTTTTTAAATCGTGTTTTTGTTCTCACATATCGTAAAAACTAGGTTTTGACTTAAAAACTGGTGGACTTAATATCTCAATCTGATGTGTAGAACACGAGCCATCGATAACTTTTTGACGGCTGAAGGAATTTTGATCAAATGTTGATATATTGGTGTTTCAGGTCTTAGAAAAACACATAGAGAAGAAATTATCACGCGGGCGAAGCCGCGGGCACAGCTAGTCCTAAATATAATAATCACTGAAAAGTAATCACAATTTTCAAAGTTCATCATATAATCTGGTAAAGTGGCGTGCATCACTTCATAGCAGCTTTATACGCCTACATAAAATTAACAAGCAATGTGTTCTCCTGCAAATCTTGGCCGAACGATCCAGTCGGTTCTTAATTTCTTAACTCTTATCTGCCCATACAATTAGGCGGCAAGCGCGCAGTACTTGCGAGTGTGTCTGCAGACATGCTCGGACATTGAAGGGTATCATAACATTGTTAGAAATAATATTATTAAAAAAAAACTATTTCTAGCTTATATTATAAACTGACAAACACTCCTTGGCTGAGAATATTTTAATCGTCATAATTAATTAATCAAGTATATTAACACATATTTGTGAAAATCGCTGTCCCATATTATAGGTACGCACATGATTGTGGCAGACACAAAGCAAAAGCGTTACTCTATTAAAGCGTTTGGGATAGTTTTTTTTTTCAAACTCTTTATAAATTGTCCGTTGATTTTCACCTTGATCGAGACTTGTTTCCAACCGTTTCTATCGTTTCTAAACTGGTATCACTGGGTATGTGGCGCCTGCTATTTTTTAACAGCCGTGCCGCTATATGGCAACTTCTTGCTAAGACGGTCAATCAGTGGCTACCGCAGCTTTCTTCAAAAACACTAGAGCTTAGATACTGAATCAACAAACTCTACAGCTCTACCAGGCTTTAGTTATGATATAACAAGGAGGACAGCTAAGCCAAGCTTACAGTAGATTTAATTAATTGACATGACGTTTTTTGCCCTCAATGTTGTTGGGACATGAAAGATTGGGGTTTCGTTATAGACGGATAAGTGTTTTCGTCTACGTTTTAGGTAGCCTCATGTAGTATGTAGCTATTTATAGTAAAGTAGGTAGTAAGTTGTAATAGTCTCAATATTAATATTCCTAATGGCATGGCTAGCTGAGGGAACCAGTGTAGCTTACACGTTATGAATGTTGCGTACTTTAATTCTTCAGGCGCCTGCCTGCCTTGTTTATTAGCTGGACGGTGCATGATTTAAATCGGTACTTTCTTATACATATTTACCCTTGTCATCTACATAATTAATATTAACTACATTGAATTTATTTGAAACCTTGGTCTGTTTAGGCACCTGTGTTCGTTTTTAATTGCTAAACATCGTTTTCGAGGGTTAAAAAAACTCGTGAGTGACAGTAGTAACATATGTATATAAAATGAACTAGGGACCCGCCCTGGCTTCGCACGGCTAGATATATAGAAATATAAAATTAGTAGGTACTTTATTTGGACAAATAGAACATCAACAATTTCTAACACAAAATGTTTATGTTCATAGGTTTTATACTGACGTATACTATTTCGTCTATAGTAAGTATTATTCCGTTTAACGCAAGGAGGTTGAATTACGGTTACTATTTCGTGTATTATTTGCATAGAGCATTTCCTATGTCAATGATTGTTAGATGTTCTGTGATTTCGTTTCCATGGCAACGTTCCTACAAAGACCCGTATCTCCTTCTTATTTTGCGATCTTTCGTAATATTTATATACTCTTTGGTTTGTGATACAAAGTAATCAAGTTTTTTTTGCAAAATTTAATAGCTCGGATTTCATTATTGCAATTTTCGAAGAGAACTCTAATTTTTTGAAAAATAAAATACTGCTAGTGTTACTCGCTGATAATTTAGCTTTCTTTATGTGAAAGAATTTTTAAAATAGGGTATATATTTTTTGAGTTTATCCATTACAAACAAACAAACAAACAATCAAATCTTTCCTCTTTATAATATTAGTGTAGATCACGCTCACGCTAGTTTATTCACTAGCAATGTTGCCAAATTACTAGGAAAATCTAGGTACTGAATATTTTATACACATAGGCACATAACACCTTCTAGCTGCGTAGCTTGTAATAAATTGCGTTATTGCCAACATCGCCATAATCCTAGGTTAACTGACTTCGCTTCCAACCAACCCTGACTTTGCTCGCGGTACGGCACTTTGTTTAGATTAAAACTTTATTATTCAACTGATATAATTGCCAGTCGTTCTTTTTAACTGCTTCTTACCAATTTTCTACCGTAACATATCTCATGAATGTTCATTGCAAGTACGACTTCTAATATTTGTATAATGAAACGATCTAGTTTTTGAGTAACTAACTAACAACAGGTACCTACTGTTAAATGTTTTTATTTTAGTATCTCAAAAAAACAGTACTTATTGTAAGTATAATGTTGTATGACGTCACGCGACACAAATCCAATCATGAGATATCAAATTTTCTAGTTTTTCATTTAATTATTACTAGTAATTTTTGCTTATTGTCTTGAGTGTTTTTTTTACTTTGTTTGGAAACTTGCGAGTTGAATTTTTACATGTTAGCTTAGTTCCGATGACAATGCATTTTTATGGTGAGCATAATTATGACCTGAATCGACATCCAGGATTAGCTCCAGATAAAGGAACTCTTCAACGGACAACATCACAGATACGAAATTTTATGTACGCATTTTATTATGATAGCCAGTTTTAAGTTTTACCACGACATAGTTGCTGCACTCAGCACATACAGGAAATTTTGCATACACATTTAATGTTGATAGCCCGTTCTAAGTTTTACCATGACATGGCTACTACATAAATTGAGCTAATTGAGCCCAGCGGTTCAATAGTGCAACTTAGAATCCAAAGATACCGGGTTCGGTCATAGGCTCCGCAGCACAGAACTCGGAATATAATAATTCCGATTTCTGTGCTCCGCACCAATGACTTTTCTACGTTATGTGCAGTTTCCCATCGCTCAGTTCTCCGGAGGGCAAGTTAAGCTGTCAGTCCCGGCTGTTATTAATTAGTAGCAGTCGTTAAGCCATATGAGAGGCCCTCGGGTGGCCTGACAATCTCTGACACCAGAAGTCAGCACTACCTCATACAATAAACAAACAAACCTACATAAAAGCTTCATTTTTATAATATTAAATGGAGTTATTAATATAATTGTAAACTTTTGACCACGAAGACAAGCTTCTTATTCTACAAAATTGTTATCGTCTACAGGCTTTTAACGAACCACACATAGTTGATCGGGTCTGGCACGACGGCCTTTTAAACAAGCTTCCCTCATATGGTTTACCTGTTGGCTTATGCAATTGGATAGTTGATTTCTTGAGGGAACGATCTATTCGAGTAGTCTTAGAGGGCTGCTCGTCTGATCAATTGGCTATCAATGCCGGTGTACCTCAGGGATTCTCTCGGCTACACTGTTTTTACTGAACTTTAATGACCTTCTGAAGCCCGGTACCTTTGGGTATGCTGATGACATTACTGTAGTTGAGAGATACACTTCCAATGCTCAAGCCAGCTGTGACGCTGTCCAGTTTCAGAGAGAGGCTATGGTAGACCGTTTAAATTTAGACTTAGAAGCCGTGTCCGATTGGGGCGATGCTAACCTGGTTAAGTTTAATGTTACTAAAACGCAAGCGTGTTTGTTTTCTGGTAAAAAGAGTCCTCTACACCGATCTCCGTCTTTCCAAAGTGTAACAATACCAATAGGCGACCATTTGGAGCTTTTGGGTGTCGAACTCACATCAAACCTGAATTTTGGGTCTTATATTGAATCCAAAGCCAAGGTAGCTACAAAAAAACTTGGTATTTTGTCTAAGGTTAGGCGGTACTTCACACCGGGACGGCTTTTGAATCTTTATCAAGCACAGGTCCGATCTTGTATGGAGTACTGCTGCCACCTCTGGGACGGTTCTGCCAAGTATCAGCTCGAGTCTTTGGATTCAATTGAGAGACGTGCTATCAGGCTCATTGGGGATGACACTCTGGTAAAGAGTAAGCTTCAAAGTCTGGCGCATCGACATGTGGTAGCAAGCCTGGCGGTATTCTACAGATTGCACTATGGAGAGTATGCACAAGAACTGCACAACCTGATTCCCCCATCACCTTTCCATCACCGTACGACTAGATATTTCATGGTTGAAATACCTCGCACAAGAACGAAGCGTTACGCTTCTTCATTTATTATAAGAACTGCAAAGGAGTGGAATGCCCTGCCCTCGTCAGTGTTTCCGGTAAATTTTAATCCCGGTGTGTTCAAGTCAAGAGTGAATAGGTATCTACTAGGCAAGAGTGCTACACCTTCGACCACATCATCGCTTTCCATCAGGTGAGATCGGGGTCAAACGATTGCCTAGTCAGTAACAAAAAAAAAAGAAAAAGAAGTTCTTGTGTACAAAAAGCAAAAAGACACGAATAGAGGCTGAAACCTGGGTATCTGATGTTGTGCTGGAGTTTACCAACTTTAGAACCTTGGTTACCACAATTAACTTGAAATTGTTATTTGTTCAGAACACTGTGTTTTAACTAAGTTTAATTTTAGTATACAAAAAAGTACATAGCTTATTGAATTCCCAGATATTAGAGAGGCAGCATTTTTAGTATAATATGCTGTGTACATTTAATAAGATTACACAATCAGCAAAATAGCACTCAAAGATCTACTCGTAGTAAGATTGTCTGCGTAAAGAGCGATCGAAGAATCGTTCCTTTCAGTTTAAAGCTCTCTAATTGGCATAATCCTTGCCAGTTCATTCGATCGTTTCTATCACTGGCGTACTTTGCAAGAGGTTTATATTACTCCAACTTTGAGGGATAAGTAGCCATATTTTCTTGAAATAAGCATGCGATTTAAATGAATATTTTGTAAGGGGACTGAACGTATGTTGAAGATGTGTGAAGAATATGTTGAATCATACGCGTTTACTGGTTGGATAGTGATTGTAAGCCAACTCAGTCAGACATGGCTATGTTAGTAGGTATTGAGATTCTAAAAAATATATAATAAATTGTTTATTTTTATTTTATACGAAACTTACTAATGGCTCTGTGAGCTATTGACCTCGCGAAAACAATCTTTTTTGCAAATAATCTAGCGGTGCACATAGCTACCTTATTGTAAAACTAACATTAATAACCAAGGTGCTCCATCTATCCCTGTATAGCATAGGTTAAGGGCTGATTCCACTAGAACAAACCTAAAAATGAGCAACCTACTGCACTTTAAGGAGCTATTTTGCTCATCAGGTCGTATATCCTCATCAGATCTTCACCAATTTTTTATAAGACCAACTTTAATCTTTCAAATAAAAATAACCATCGAAATAGGATCTACTAAGGTGGAGATATTCACGAAGTCCCCTTCTTAAAGGAAGTAACCCCCCCGCCCCTCTCAAAAATCCCTGAAGGTTAAAAAATTCTAAGAATTCGTTAAACCTGTATACTAAGTTTCGTCCAGATCGGTTGAGAAATACGACCTATAGAGTAGAACAGCCGGACATCCGCCGAACATACGAAAGCATTTTTGGCCAAGCTGAAACGGAGACGCTTCGCGCTCTCTCGGTCAATTAGTAGCAGTATCATAATGCGCTGTATTACACGTTGTGTACACGTATCGTAGTATTGTATAAGTATAAAAATATATAAACGTATATTCAAACGTATATTTAAACCCAATGTTGAATGGTTCAAACTATATAGCTCCCTCTGTTTTCCCAATCTTAGACACCTCTGCTAAATTATAGATAATAAAATCTATCTAGACTATCCACAACAGCGCAAACTCCCGAAACAGTCGGTCATTCACCATAAGATCGAAGACGCGACAGACGTCTGCAGATATCATGGCCGATTACACGAAGACTTCAAGTTTAGTTTGACAGGTGATTTGGGTCTCCCAGCCGGTCGCTTCCGCCCATCTCTGCCTCAGATATCTATTGACACATGTATTGTCCAGTCCACAAACAGTTATAGTAATATTTCCCGAGATACGAATGTGTGTTTGGATTTTGTTGTTGATAATGAGTTGTGATGATACGAGTCTTCTTCTTTCGTATCGATGTTTGAACCATAGAGATGGTCGATTTTAGTGCATCATAGGATTAGGGACACTGCGTAAAGTATCTGTCTATAACAGTCGGCCCAGGGTGAGCCTTTTTTTGAAATATATAGGGTTCGATTTATTAAAATGCCAGTCGTGGTAGAAATGGTGTGACCACGACTCCGAGGCCGTAGCTCCTCCTATTAGCTGTTGAATATTTCCATTACGTGTATTAGTATGAAATGAAGTATTGCACTTTGGTAATAATACTAGATTATTAAAAAATACATAGATACATTACAGGAAACAGCTCAATACTACTAACACAAGAGTGCAATGTTTCAGGACGAGAAAAAGATGAAGCATATTGAATTACCTATAATTGTTAAAAGTTGGACTATCTTTCATAAAAATATGTGGTTGGACTTCCTCAAATGTATGTACTAACCACAAATTGCGAAGTTTTTGATATGTAGAATCAAGGTTGGAACATAAAATATAATAATGCTCGTATTGTCTATGAGGTCAGTTTGATACTATTCTCGTTGCCTATAAAATATAATATTCATATGCCTGCTTAGATTATTATAAGCCTATCATATATTAAATGAAGTTAGTAAGTATAAGAGAGGTATGACTTTTAAAATAACCTTAGTGAAAAGATTAAAAATAAAAGAGAAACAATCTTTTCATATTATATTCAATTAAATTTTCGTTTATATAATTGAATCGAATAAACATTTAGCCAATATCTTCATTATGTAAGCAGTAAATGCTTAATTGTTCGTGTGAGCCTAGTGACGTAGTTCACGTTAAAAACCTTATTTTAACATTAGATAAAAATATTTACAGTTATTTGGAAATTTCATCACAGCTTCACAAAAACAAGCATAACATTGGAACAATAAAACAATCCATTTATATTTAAAACTAGTGATGTGTCTAAAACTATAAAACAATATCGATCTATGGAAATGTAGTGAACAGCCTCAATCTATAAATGCGTAAATACTGAAACATACAAATAGTCTAGAAAAACTTTTTATTACGCGTTGCCTTATTATTTAGCAATTATCTAAAATCTCTTATATAATCATGTATTTTATAGACAAATGTATTATAATACAAATATAATAAATGTCAAACTTTTCCAGACTCTCTTAACTCGCCAGTCCCCCACATTTTGATATAATGTTGAGTTTCACACAATTCACTCTAAAAACATTACCAATCTTTGGACTGCGGAAGTATTCTAGTACTATGAACAAAATAATGTCATACGGAATGTGCGCAAACTACTTATTAGCAAAGATCGATGTAGCTCAAAATTTTATACTAGTGTGCAATACATTATCGCTTTTTATTAATATAACTATAATACAAACAATATTATACAATTAGAATAACATTGAATACCATTCTAAACGTCAAAGTTATAACACTAGAATTAATATAAGTCGAACAATATCGAAAGTTCCCTATCTTAGTGTACAAATTATAATATTTTTATACAGCTACCTATAAAATGTAATAAATAAACCGAGAATTTGTGTCTATATACATCTAAACTATATAGCCCATGAGATTCATAAACAAACAGATGTGACTTGTCCTTTGATAGCAATTTATTTGTACATCTATGTACATAATACGATGTGATCGCTGCTCTAAATTAGAAGAAATTAGTTACATCGATAAACTAACTCTATGCATACAAAGATTGCATACTTTAAGCGAAACTACTGAATAATCTACGAGAGTTAATAGTAAAGTCGTCTGAATAATACGAGCAGTTAAAAATTGGGATGACGCAACCCGTAATACTAACATGGCACTGCACACCATAACGATTCAATTCAGTCTTTCGTGTTAATATGCCGATGGGACGTCACAAACACAAAGTCCACGAGCTCAAATCTCTCTTCAGAGTTTAATAAATCTTAGAGTTCAAACCAATTTCCTTTCAGAAATAGCATGTGGATGCCCAGGGTGAGAGTAGTGGCCGGGAGATGACGGCTCATATAAAGACATTTTCAGTCTCTTGCACTTTGCCCTTCTGTTCTTGAACCAAAACTGCACGTTCTTAGACTCTAATCTTGGAAACTTCTGCCGATAAGGCATCCTATTCAGTTCCTCTGTGTATTTGAGTATTAGGTTGTGCGAGGGATGCGTGTTCATTGAGAACCACTGCTCAAGGACAGGAACCTCAGATACTGGATCTATGAAGGTGCGGTTACGCTTGCGACGCTCATCAGATGCTCCGGCTAGGGCTAAATTCAGTCCACTGGCACTCTCACCAGGGACTGGTCCAACTCCTGGAAATCCACTCATGTATTGACTCATATACATGATCCCATGTCCAAACATGGGATGGTTAGGTACCATTGGAAAGGGCAGACGTTCGAGATGCGGGGAGGTGGGTCTGTAATGCCTTTCCTGCATTACTTCATCATCAGAAACTTCGTGATCATCGGTGACGCCATTTTCATCATCGTTGTTGTTATTGTTGCTATTGTTGTTATGTGAACTGTCGCTGTTCTTTGCTGGAGACCTTTGTGGTGAGTGGGTTGGATCAGGCTTGCTCAGGTCCTTTGGTTCCTGCTTGATATCGTGAACCTGTGGCAAAAACAAGTAAGGATCAGTAAAATAGAGTTTTATTTTATTTTTCTGTAATGTATTTTTTGTACGGGAATCAAGTGCTAGAACTTTTTTTTGAAAATTACCTTAATAATGTCAGGTGGTTTTGAAGATTCTTGTATAGGACCTTCTGATTCATTATTATTTTTCTTAGTAGTGATCAATGAAAGTGGTGCGTCTGGGCTATCGGGCCTATCGTCAGGGTTCAAGTCGCCTCCATCATCTTCCAAATCAGAACCCCCATTGGATAAGTTATCTTCTGACATTACTGACATTGGATATCGGCCAGGGCTACCAGAAAGTAGCATGGGACTTTTCATTGAGTTATGATCTTGGGAAACGTAACTATCGTTACCCATCATTGAGCCATTGCTTGGGCTGTGGCTACGACTATTGAATCCATTAACACCAAGGTGACATCCCAGGCCTCCAATATTACGTAGCTCGGCTCGTTTTTGCGCAGCGCGCGCGTTTTTGAACCAGTACACCACATTATTGACATCGAGAGGCTTCCGTCCTCGCCGTGACTCAAGATTGTTCAGTTCTCTAACATATTGCTGTATTTGCTGCCGGCTTGGGTGCTGGTTTTCAGAAAACCAACGCTGCAATTTCGGCAATTCTAACTCTGGATCGAAACTTGTCCGCATTCGAGTTTTCTGGGTGGGGTATTGACTTTGAACTGTTTGTAGCGCTGGATGCAAATGTTCTGGCATTGTGTTGAGAGTCGGAGAGCGGTTCTTTGGTCCGGGTGATGGGTACCGCCGAGGACTAAACGGTGGGGGTCTTGGTGACACTTGCGCACTCCACCACGACTCAAACTTTCTGCGCATCTCCTCCGAGGGCTCGTGGAAGTTATGCGGCCCCGGTGTCCTATCCTGCCCTCGGCATATCTGAGCGAGAGTTACCTGCAACAAGAGAAACGTTTCACGTCAAAGTCGTCACAAGTAGCTTGAAGAGTAAATAAAGAAAAAAGATACCGCAAACAATTTTAGATGGTTTTAACGAGGTCACTCTAACCAGCAACAGATACAGAGATAATTGTTTGAATAAACACGGAGCATTGTTTCACAGAACATCGCCATTAGATTATGAAAATATTAGGTCGGCTGTTAATGCATGTGTCATGCGCGAGCGGTCGGCCGAGGCTCTGACGCTGGAGTGTTTGCTCGGTGGTTAGTGCGCATCACTCGCACTCCGCGCACCGCCAAACTTCAATCATGGTCTGCTCTAAAACAATGAGCGGGAAGGGCGTCTTTCCAATTAACATCCACCCACTTCGCCCTCAACTAGGCGCCGCCAACGTCGCTCCGTACCGCTACTCTAAGTGCTTAAAACGCTTCCGCGTCTAGTATACCCAAAAACTGATCTCCAAGCATCTAGACGATCCCGCCGCTATTTTAACCGACAAATAGACCGTGTGACTCGAAAATAATTCCAATGCCTTGTTTAAATTTCACAACTATTTATTCAACACGATAACATGAATGAATATTTAGATAGGTTTTAATCGCGGAGCAAGTAGTCAATCATAAAGAACTTGTCAGATTATAGCTCTGTTCGCGGAGTTTACATAGCTTGACAGTTATGCAAGTGAGATCTGCCCGTATCGCTAGATTACATAGAACAATGCCAGCGATTACGTCGTCAAGCGAGTTGTCAGCCGAGCCGTTTGCTTTACAACTGTTGCTAAATCAAAGCGTTAAATTAAATGTAGAGCGTAGATTGCGCCTATAAATCATGTCAGAGGCATTAGCGAGCTAGAGTGATACCTTAATCCACTTCTTTGTTTTTTATTTTTAAATAGTCAGGCCATATTTGCTTTCAGATATTGTCTGTTTCAGATTCGTGGAAGATTTACAAGAGCTGGCGCCTGCGCGTGATAACTCGCGTCAAATGTAATCCGCCTAAGTACGTAATTCGGTGTGTGATTGCGAACATTGCTTGATATACTCGTACTTATATAGGACAACTTTGAACACAATAGGCTTAGTCTTATCTCATATTATTTCGTTGTGTGTACATACGCCACTTACGTGCTTCAAGATGTGATTAAATTGTAATGAGTTACCTTGAAATTTAAGGGATTTGGAACGTCAGGAAAATGGAAGGTCCAAAGAAAAGTGGCAGCGGTAAATTAATCTTTCAGTGTGCCTCGAAGGCTTCTGTTCAAATATTTCGCAATCGTTCGTAAGTTTGTTCCGAGTTGAAATCGAAGCGGCATAAATTGCCGTGAGTTAAATTACCATAATATCACAGAGCTGAGTTCATCTGGCGTTTAGCTGCCAACTTCAAGGAGTGTTTGATTATCTCACCCGGAGTTCCTTTGCTTCATTTGGTAGAACTTCGCCTTCTCGTATCTATCTTGAAAACTTTGATATTTGAATCGAAAGCAAAATTAGCCCACCACTTAACTGAAAATGCCAAATTGAAATCGGGTCGCTGCGAATCGGGTTAAGCCTCGAGAAGGGAACGCATCGAGCGCTAACCTCGCGTTTAATAAGATTATAAAGCATTATTTTATGGTATTAATAAGATCAAAAGCGTTCGTACATCTAAAACTCCTTTTAACCCTCTTTCGCGAGCCGGAGTTGGTAAGACGAGGGGGTTGCTTCGCCCGCTGTAACCCGTTCGCAACAAGGCGACTGGCTGATATTTAGAAAATATAATAAGGCCTCGCGAGCGAGGATGAGACTGAGATTCAATTAAATTTATTATGTATGGAGATCTGGCGTGTGAGGCAGGTGCTCATCGCGTCGACAAATTGCTGTATCTACTCGCATCTTGGGAGATTTAAACCTCCCTCCGCTCAGGTATTTTACAAGATTGCCTTATAACGATTGGTGTTAGTAAATATATCGCAAGTGTTGAATAATTTATTTTACTGCTTTCATTATAACCAGGCTTTATTTAATGACGCTATGTTAAAAAAGTTACTTATTGTTAAACTTATATTTTTTTATTAATTCTTTAAGATTATTCATGAGGAATACAATGATGACTTCTTAATAGTGTGTCAAACAGGCGTAGATGAAAGGGTACATCACTACTCATACTACTGATGTACTACTATATATACTATAGCTCCTCAGAACATGAAAACAATGGAATTTACATTATCTTCCGTAAAGACGCTGAGCGCCCGCGAACATCAAAACAAATGTTGCTTTAATTCTTCTCCCGAGTGATGATCCCTATTAGCAGGGACTTAGGAGTAACCTCGCAAATTATAACGAACTCGCTGTATTGTACACAGTCAGATGCAAAAGTATGTTATCAATGTAGAACCTTGTCAGCATAAGATAATCTTATGTGGATTTCACTATCTAGGGTGGATGTATGAGTAATTGACCATGCGTAGGTAGTTGACCAATTTCAAATTTGAGCGCAAATACTAAGCTACCTGGCTAACATTTGCTCTCATTGGTCATAAAATATTGTTTTTACACTATTTGGATATAGGCCAATCATATTCAAGCACGCCAGCGATTGCATATAAAAGTCTTTTTGAACTTTTTCGTGACAGATGCAAATATATCCGCCATTTTTCTGCTCTACACTAAGGAGCTCGCACAAGGTATGTTTTATTAAATCCAACGAAATTTATGTCGATTTCTATTCCGAATATTAATATATGTGTGTAGATTGTATTGATGATACAATTTTAAAGAATCCTTTATTATTTCATGTTTTTTTTTTGGTGGTTAACTATTGAAACATAAAACTGACCATTTTCTAGTAATTAACCAATTTGGTCAACTACTGAAAATGAATGTTTTTTTGCACTTCTTTTATAAAAAGTTATTTTATTTCATAAGTGATTTTAGTATGTCTATTTTTTATTTTCTCATCTCAAGTTATATCAGTAATTGACCACACTGGTCAATTACTGGTTAACCGTAGAACTTTTTTGCTTTAGTCTTTGACCAGATATATTTTCATTCCAGATATTATGCAAAATGCCATCGAAGAAATAATTCTATAAGTATAGTGTAGCAAGCTAGAAAAATGGGACCACCCTACGAAAAAAAAATTACTTTCCGGGTGGATATCAGCGATAGCCAAGAAATATTTTCCTTTTAACAAAGAATGTTTAGCATAGTGTTAAGGTGCTCTCCACGCCAAACACAATCAAAAGCCCTGATAAACGGATCACTATATGCTATAAGACCGAGGATATTATTTAACCCATAGAGACTATTCATATTACATCAAAGAGGATTCTACAAAGTTGGGGAAATGTAAAAATATTTGCCAAAACAATACCATCCAAAGATAATTAATGTAGATGGTATACCTAAACAAAGTTATAACTATGATAAAATATAATAATAACTACTAAGACTGATATTTTTCCTTATTTAAAATACTTTCTAATGGAAATTGACGTTTTTATCCATGTGGTCAAACACTAGATCATAAAGTGGTCAAACACTGGATACATCTGGTCAATCATACGCACATTGGTGTAATTTTCACTTCAGTAATTAATAGAAAATATAGTGTAGAAGTAAGTAAAAATATTGTTGGTTTATTATATTAAACAACTCAAAGGGATTGTAAAGAAAAATAATCAAACATGTATTTCATTTAATTAGAAAATAAGACTAGTTTTAATAACAAAATCCGCCTTAATTGGTCAACTATTGGTGCGTTCACCCTAGTAGTCTCAAATATTTCTTTGCTACATGATATTATGCGTGACATATTATTTATTATTTTTGACTCAAACGACTTCTCGCTTGTAGTATTTGCAAATAAATCTATCTGTTTCCATTGCAATTTCTTTGAATAATTGTTACTAGCTTACGCCCAAGACTTCGTCTGCGTGGAATAGAGTTTATCGCGAAAAAAGCATCCTTTGTTCTTCTAGGATATTAAAAACCAATACAAAAGTATAGCACCAACGCTCTTGATGTTTTTTGACAGACTTGTTATTATTTCGTTTCCATGGCAACCGTTCCTTACAGCGAGTAATCGACATTTTCCAGTTTTCCCGTGGAAACTTACCATATTCCGAAATAAAAAGTATTATATGTTTGTCTCTATATTGTACACTACCTATTTACAAAGTTTCATCAAAATCAGCCGTTTTGGCGTGAAAGCTCCGTTTCACTTCGTTACTTCACACGTGTGGATGAATTATAACAAATGACTATCTAACATTTTTGAATGGAGCCCGGTCTTAATAACAGTCAAGGCGCCATTTTGAAAAAAAAACATCTCTTGACCATAAATGAAACCTTAGAAAAACATAATGATATATAATTTAAAAAACTCCAATTAAATCTATTTCATTGCTACGAAACGATATAATAATTGTCGATCCGTTTCAATAGCCGACTTAAAATACGGAAAACAATGAGTTCCTACGTTAATAGGGGGTAAAGGTTTAGTGCTCGGGCATTGTTGAACAACGCTAGCAATGTTGGCATATTTGAACAATGTTCGCATTGTCGAAAAGCTCGGGGTTACAACAATCGGCATTAAAGAACAGAAGCGTTGGTTCAGCCCAGTGTACCGTGGAAGCTTTGTGAATCTCATGATTATGATGCCCGCACTCTGATACGGTTTGACAGATGTTTTTGGACAGCTTAAAGATTTTGTGGAGGTGTTAATTAACCTTGAAGGTGCTTATAACATATAAAATATTTTGGTTTAATTTGTACTTTGCTTCGTATCCACCGAAATAATATATACAGTGTGTTTGCCGGAACGATGTGTTGGAGGAGCTGATGAAAGGTAAAGTGATTGCATGCTCAATGATTTTTGTAGCTTATTGTGACGAAAGATTGAATTGTTATGACTAATTAGAAACCAAAATAATAGTGATTAATGCACTATCGGGTATTTTAATACATCTAAACGAGAAAAAAAACCCATATTAAAAGTAAAAACAAACTTTTTTAGCTTACGTTACTTTTCATTATGGCATATGCAGCTTTAAATGATCATATTGGTACCCTTCATCAGCTCCTCTAATCTCTACATCGTTCTACTAAACACCCTGTATAAGTATTCGTCATATTCTTTACTGTCAATTAAAATTTGTAAATTATTTTGTGTTTAAGACTCTTTTTGGTATTCTATTTATGTTCCTGTTTTCTAACTATTATAGTGATCTACGTACAGCCTAGTTTATTCTAATTTTCCAAGTATTGTAAGTTTCCAGGTGGTGTAAAGTGTACTCTAGTTTTCTTAATAATTATTTTCATAATAAGTACCAAAGAAGTAGTCATATACTACACAGTACTTAATATTTTTACTGTGGGGAGACTTTGCTACCAAAATTGTGTATATTCACAGTGCGAGTCCATTTAAAACTCAACCTAATACTCGTAAATATAAATGGATACTCGTTTCGACGTTAGCGCGAAAACAGACACTGAAAAATAAGTACATTTTGTACGACGCCTAGAAAGTAAATTAATAAAAGCCAACAATGATAAAGACATCCAACATCTTTGAAGAAATTACCTCATCCAAAGGACACCCAGTGGACATCAACAGCGGCCTGCTCTGAACCAGGAGTAGCCTCAACAGCTTGTCCTTAATGTCCTGGAGTGGAGTGGGCCTGGGTCTGAGTAGCTGGATGCGGAGAGTGGCCACAGTTGTCAGCTCGCCGAGGACTTCACCAACTGTGGCTAGGGGACCGTCGGATATGCGCTCGAAGGGAAGAGGTTTCCAGTTGTTGATGACTACAGAGCCTGGGGACAAAAATGTATTGGTAGTTATTACATTAAATATTATACAAGATCCTAAAAACAAAAGACCAAATGAAAGTCAAATAACAATCAACTTTGATAAACAAGACATAATTCAGAAAACTAAAACCCGACCACGCTACGGTCAGGTAAAAAATAGCCTTGGAGGCTTTGACACACTTGACACACAATGAAGACGAACCGATTGGACATCGCATGTCCAAATCAGACCAAGTTTTTAGTTTGAACACATAACTCTTCCTTTGATTCGCTGTAGTCGGGTAAAAGGATGAAGACGAATCGAAAGATACCTTGCTTGTCAATATCGGAACAAATAATGGCGACGGTATGGTGGAACATCCACATCGATAAACGTGAATCTCTAATATCCTCAGAAATGTCAATCTCTAATATATCTATGCTAATACGTTTCACAAATAAATAAGTGTTCTTACCTCTGGCAGAAGCAGCTAACTCATGTGGGTACCCAAGCCTCATCATAGCCGCTGGGACTAGTTCATGGAAGGCGGTAGCTGCTGGGATGATGACGTAGCTGTCAGTTTCCACAATCGCCCGCCGTCGCCACGCGCCTTCTTCAAGCGAGGAGACGGCTTCTACCACGCAGTGGACAGGTAGAGTTTTACCTGAGAAAGAAAGATAGGTACATATTTAGCATAGGATATTTATGTAATCTATCTTGCATCCACCTATGTTTCGTCATCATCATAATCAGCCTACATTCGTTCACTGCTGGACGTAGGCCTATCCTAGTGAAAGCCACTGAGCCCGATCTTCAGCTCTCCACATAAATAAAGTTAAAGTTAACATTAGATTTGCATCTTATTTTGCTATCTCTTGTTTAAACTTCGAGCCCTTTGTAGCATGTATGTGATATTATGAATTTTCAGATGAGAAACTCTAAATTAAAAATATCCCGTGAACAATCGTGAATAACTAAAGCAAAACAAAGTGACAGAAAAATCGTCTTTGAAGCTTTCTCTTACATATATACTATGGACGTCGAAGCGCTGCCGTTAAGGAGCATCTTAAATTATTTAACAACTTTTCAAGCGGGAGCGCAATGCTTTTGACTTGCTCGCGGCAAAAAACCGAGCGAAATGTTAAAATAATAATTAATCCTTGCTTCATGTCTCGCGGCCGGACGGGCAGCGCAACAGCGCTTTGTGATGCGATATTAAATAAATGTTGCTGCTACAATGCGCTTTTTTACAGCGGAGCGTTTAAGAGCGGCCAGAGGCTTCATCGAAGCCTCCCTGAAAGCAAAGAGTAAAAACTCTTTGGCAGTTTTTTTTTTATTACATAATGATTCTTTGTGTTGTTCAACGCCTATAAAAGAAGGGGATAAAACGTTCTTAGCCAGGAGCCCCTTTAAATACCTACTCGTTGAAAAAATACGCTGTTATTAACAATAAAGACCCGAAGCAGGGATGGTATTGAATTTACATACTTTTATCCGGGAATTCGGAACAATACCTTACAAAAGGTGGTCTAAAACTGTGAATTTTGCCAATCTCTTAATTCTCTCGAGGTAAGAACTTATAACTATATACTGCGTTATAACTTTAAAATAACCGGTATTTCCGGCGCTGTAATTAAGCAAAGTAACTTTCAATAGTTTCGCTATAACCGTTAATCTCGTAAAGTAAATTTCAATAATTTCCTTCATAACGGTTAATCGCGTAAAGTATCTTTTAATTGTTTTCGTTATATCAGTTAATCGCGTAAGCACTGTTCAATAGTTTTCGTTATAACTGTTATTTAGGTTGAGAAATGTGGGATCCCGAAGGTAGTTTTCGGTTAGCACCTATGGTTTAATGTAAAGCTTGGATTATTTGAGGTTTAGTAGTGAAACCGCCGGACGGGCCGGTCTTTTGGTCAAGTAATCCCTTAGTTATGAAACTAGTGGACTTCGATATTAATTAAACATTTTATGTAGAGCAATATATATACAATTTTGTATTGCAGGTAAAACTTAATTTTTATTATCAGTTTAATTTTTTTACGGTTAAAGTTAAAAAACTGAGCTTTGCTTTGCTTGTTTTAATCTTTTCAGGACTCCATCCATCAGGGAATAAAATCCCTTAAGTCTCGTCCAGTTTGTCTGTCCGTCTATCCGTCCATCCTAGTTTATCACAGTATCGTAACTTCTAGGGACAGGAATTAAATATAATGACTTTTGATACAAGAAAACTTCAAAAAAATATCACAATTAAAAAAAAACTTGAATTTACTTTTGAAGCGTTCAAATGTAGTGCTGATTCAAAAAGCTAAGGAACTCTAACGAGAATATTGTTCTTTTATTGTCATTTTTGTAGTTACATCAGAATTACATAAATATGATTGTATATCATATCATCATCGTCAGCCTTTACTTGTCCACTGCTAGACGTAGTCCTCTCCTAATGCACACCACTGGTCGGTCTTCAGCTCTCCGCATCCATTTTCTGTCAAACCGCATTTTGCAGGACGTCAATCCACCTAGCCTCATGGCGCCCTACACTCAGTTTCCCTAAGCGTGGTCTCCACTCGAGAACTCGTCTATCCCAACACTATTCTAACATTAGTGCTATTTATTCATTTTGTCTAATGCCCAAAAAAGGGTACCATTTACCTAATCACTATATGAATACAATTAATACTGAATTTAGAAATGCATAATAAGTTTTATACTTATCAACAAACACAATATCTAATCTGTACATTCGTAATGATGCCGATGACAATCTTACGTAACACTGATAATAAATTAATTTTATAAATTTCTTGCAGCTTTTACTGCAACTACCGCAAGTAATTCTGGCATGTTTAGATATTTGTAATATTTTAACATGCCTGCGAAAATCATAAGTTACTCGTACTTATTTCAAATCCAGCATAAAATTAGCAAATGAGACAGTCCGGAATTATGAACAGAAATTGTCTTCTGACGAATAAGTAATAGGCACAAAGAAATACTTTGTGAATTTTTGATTTACTCACTTTAGGGATGAGCGTTAAGTTTTTTTTTCATTCTCATTGTTCGCACTCTCTAAAATACATTTATGCTGGTCTGGTATTTGACCCGTTATTTATTCTGTTATTTATTTCTAGGGAAATGGCATATTTTTCCATTTCATTTTTATATATTTTTTTCTTCAAACAGTGCGTCCTACCAGTCATGACCTACGGAGCCGAAACGTAGACACTCACGGTCAAACTAGACCACAAATTTAACGTAGCTCAGCGAGCTATGAAGAGAGCTATGCTTGGATTTTCTCTGAAGGACAAGTTTCGTAATGAAGACATCCGAAAGAGAACCAAGGTAACCGACATAGCTCTAAGTATAAGCAAACTAAAGTGGCAGTGGGCTGGTCACATTTCCCGAAGGGCCGATAATCGTTGGTGTAGACGAGTTCTCGAGTGGAGACCACGTCTATAATAATAATAATAATAATTTAATAATAATAATTTTTTATTTCGTTGCCAAAAAACTAACAAAACAATCGGACACCTTAAAGTAAACGATATTTTGTAATTATGTTAATTGTGGGTATACTAGTTCCCACACTAGGATTCCCTGTGTTGTGGGAAACTAGTCTCTTCCTGGGGTTACAAAATTCAAAAAATTATACATACTATTATATTAAAATAAGTTTCTAATATATATAAAACCTTCTATATAATTGCACCTACTAGGTGCACACCACACAAAAGTCTAGGTAAACGTAGTGTAGGACACCCTGTGGCCAGGTGCAGTGACGACCTGCGAAAAGCAGCTGGCAGAAAATAGATGAGAAGAGCTCAGATCGAGCTCAGTGGTGTGCATTAGGACATTAGTCATACAGCAGTCCAGCAGTGGATAAGTATAGGCTGATGATGATGTTGATGACGGTTTTTATCAAAATTAAGACTAACAAACGCATACTTATAAAATAAAATAAGCTAGATTCTTAACTTAGTTGTATCTTATAGCCATTAGCGCAACACACAATAGCAATCAGACGCTAAGCGCAGCCAAGCGCAGTCTTAGTGGAGCTTGAACAACCGAGCTTACTTGAAAAACAAACGCTCTTGTAAATATACCACCGAAAGAGGGAGGTCAGGCAAGGGAGTGCAATGAAATAAAACCTAGAACTCAAGGAGTTAAGCGCTAAGAAGTCTTTATGGAGTTGAGAGGAATGAGTTGAAATCTCAAGTCCTTAAAGTACGGCATTGCAACTTTGATATAGCCGTTTTTTTTTTTTTTTTAATAATTATATTCCATCAGCTAAGCCTGCGCTTTGCCTGCATGGACATATTCCAGGATAAAAAGTGAAAAAAGGCCCCTCCTCTTCCCTCCCCCTCCTTTCTCGTACACTATTTCTTAATCAAATTTAATCAAAATCGGTTACTTTATGTCATGAAAAGGTAACAAACAGAAATTGTGACTAGTGAGATATTAATGTGTGACAATAATTCTAAAGTGATACAATAAAATATAATAATAATAAAATGTGAAGATTGGAGAACATTTGAGTGTCATCCGTGTCCTATCGGTCCGAAATAACGCATTTTTCTATATTTTTTAAGTTTGTATATGATCGTAATTTTAGCTTATTTAAACATTGTTTACCTAGAAAGTACTTTATCCTTCGAAAGAAAATTCTAAGAACGTATTGTATTTGCTACGTTAAGTTCAAATCTCATCAAGTAAAATTAACTTGGCAAAGCTCACGTCAGACCGGATGTGGAGGCTTTAACAGATATATTCGGAATCAAATTCGCTTTTCGTCGAGCTCTTTACCCGACACCCCTGCACTGTTTACAGAAGCTACAGGAACAATGGAAGTGCCCGATACCCTCCGATACCTATAAATCTGCTAAAAAATTCGACATGGGTTTGAAAACTATAATCATTGAAACAATAATGTAAAACCTCAGGAGTCGAATTGTCGAATATAAGCGACGATTTTGGACTAATTCGTCGAAAAAGTCTTTCCTCTGAGTATGCTGTCAAGTCGTAACAAGCCCTATGTGCAGATATTCTTACCCTACTCACATGAACACACACAGTCTCATAAATAAATACGAACTCCATATTCTATTCTTCAGTCGTGAGTCAAACATGTAGATCAATTGATAGAGTTAAAAAAAAAACACTTAAATGGTAGTAATGTTATAATTAAATCCTTAACTTTTTACTGCAGTTGTCATATTTTAAATTAAAAGCTTTTATTTAACTTCACTTGTATGTATGTATCTATGTATTTCTGTCTGTCCTGAAAATCTTGCAATTCAAATTTCGAGCGCTTCCCGATTAGCTATCCGGCTGAAACTTTAACTAGAAGCTTTAGAAGGGTAGCTCACAAACCGGTGACAAAGAAACAAAAAAACAATAAAAAAGCATTCATTATAAAAAAGCTCGTAAAATCTTTTTAATTTAATTTTATAAAATTATACTTATTTTCATTTGTTACGTAAGAACGCTAAGTCACTTCCAGCTTCTATGCAAACCCTTTAGAGTTAACAACGAACTGTGAGCGACGCGTGTACTTAACGTAGAGTTAGCATAAGTATAAAAGTCTCATCCTAAGCTCCCTTACTAGGAAACGAGAAGATGCTTGATTAAGTTTGTTTGGGTAAATATAATTAGAGTTAGGTGTCAAAAGAAAAAAGGTAATTTATAAACATATTGGTGGAACATATTAGGGGGTGAATTCTCGGTTCATGCGCAAGATTAGCTATCATACGAGATGACATCACATCTAGTATGGCACAACATTTTTTAAGTAGATATAGTAGCTAACTACTATAAAGAAGCAAAGAAGCGCCCGAAAATCACCCCTGGTCCTTAACTAATTTAAGGAAAATAATTGTAAAAACATATATAGGGAAGTCATGTTGGGAGGCTTTTGCCTAACAATGGGACAGTACAGGCTCATAGACTACTAGGAGCCTTTATAAATAGTAATAATAATTGACAACTATGCGCTTAAACTACAAGAAGTTTCGAAGACGTTATTCTTTCACTAGACACACAAGGATTAGTATATTAGAAAGAAACTAAGTTCTTACCCTAAAATAAGAGTATATATATTACACACCAATATTTTACTCGGTTCACATTTAGCGGAGACATGATTGAATTGAACATAATACCAAAAACAAAAACACCTCCTGTTCGCACAATTACAATATCGTTTTTTTTCATCAGTGTATTGCTATAGAAAAATAAAAATAATTTAAAATATTCAACAGCTCGCTCATCTAAAATTGAACACAGTAGATACACATTATTTAGTTTAGTTCGTGTCGCAGCGAATGCTATTGGATTTGCGTGTATTGCCTATTCGTGAGCGATGATCTATTTAGATTGGCTAAGGCGTGGCGTGACGGATGCTGAAACCTAGCAAGTACAACATGCTACACGCATCCTGTTTGAAAACATAGTTGTTCAATGAATTTTTATGGCGTTTTGTCAGGGGAAAGTGTGGAAATTGTTTAATGGTTCATACACAAGTAAAAACAAACGCCACTGATTGACATATTACCAATTATGTTGATGTTCTGCTTGAAATATCTGTCATTGAAATCAGATCTTGTCAAAATTTTACTTTTGGAAATATGTAATGGTCGTACCTGGATTGGAAAACTGGAAACTAGCCTAGTTTTTAGTATATCTGGCATCATAATTATTATAATAAACAAATTAAAAACTTAAGCTAATTTTGTCTGTCTAATGCTGAAAATTCATAATTCAAATAAGTAAAATTAATTGTATCGCTAATGGTTGTTCCTAACTATCTATGGTTGTTCCTAACTATCTATGAGTGTACCAGGCTTTATTTGTCTTACAAAAGCTAAGACTAAGTTACACCTATCCAATACCTAACTAGGGATGTAGCTAAAGCCTACCCAGCAGGTAATCCCTTTACACAGGACGCGAACTCCGAACTTTCTCCTGACCACGCAGACTGTCTAATTCTATACTATTGTTTAGTACGCTAACACAATCTGGCCCCTCTAATATGTAAAAACTGGCTTAGGAAAGTAGTCCGGATCGTCTAAATTACTACGTCGCCTCTTACTTCATTTGTTTACTTCAAACCTTATAAAAAAATGTATTATGTATACGTACGAATTCAGTCCCCGTTACATTACATTACGATATTTTTTTACAAACACATTCTACCTAAGCCGTAAGACTTGAGTTAATGCATATTTTTAATTTGTATTTTGGGACATTAGTAGTAAGTGTTAGTTGTGGTTTTGTAAGTATTGTACGTATAGCTATATGATTGAACTCGGGGTTTCAACTCTTCAGTCCTGAATCCTGACGCTAATGTTGATAAAAACCGCTAAACAAAAAAAATACTTAATTCAGTTATTGCCTCTGTGATTTGGTTGGTTAATCATTTTGTCATAACGAACATTTTGCTTAATTTCTTACAGCATCCCTATTACAATAATTACTAAAGCCCTTTTACTCCACTAAAAAAAAACATTGACAGCAATGCTTGCTTACTTATCGTATGAGGTAGTGGTGGCCTCTGTTGTCAGAGTTTGTCAGGCCACCCGAGGGACTCTGACGTGGCTTAACGACCGTTATTAATAAATAACAGTCGGGACCGATAGATAACGTGCCCTCCGAAGCACGGAACGATGGAAATCCTTGGTGCGGTAAAGGACCGAACCCGGTGTAGTTGAATTCTAACTTGCACTAGTATACAGTTACTATCGCACATTGACAGTATTGCTCCCTAAGCAACATGCGTATGATTTAGTATGGTATCAAATATCTCTATTATCTAAACAGTTAAATTACATGAAAGAGCCACAGATCTTACTTACACGACTGTGTCTCAATTTAAAATTTACCTAATCAACCTACAAAACGATATCTAGTTTAAAAGTGAAGTAACGCCAGGTATCAACTGACCGTCCTGTCTAGGAAAGTAACATGACTCCTAGGTCTTTGAAACGTGCACTAGGGCTTACCTTCCTTAAGCCTCGCCACCTTTATTATACCCTACTTTAATACTCGGCTTTAACTTTACAATAACTTCCCGGTTGAATAAACTCTAAGTTTTAAAAGTGTGTGGGCAAAGGAAAGAAAATTTTCTATTTTTATAATTTTTGTAACCGATGAGCATGAATATTTGCCAATTACGAAAAAGTAAATTTATACTAAAAGAGGTGTATAATTTCACTCTGAAAATAAAAACTTCCTTTGTTTAAAGTTTTTTATTACTTAATGATGTCCTTAATTAAAATTTGATGATGACTAAAATGATTATCAAGTATTATTTTAACTAAAAGATCTATAACAATAAGCCACAGAAATCTACTCCACATCCACAGAGATCTAATCAACATGTTACCTTAGTACATTGTAATAAAGTTTAATTTCCTCGTCCATTGTGATCTACACATTCAAATTATAAAGAGAAGTACACAATAAGATACAAGATAACAACAATTATTGTGAAGGCGTTACATCTGTCAAAGGGCGTGTTCAGAGTTTAATTAAGAAACTCGGTTCATCCCTTCTGAAGGGCTTGGCCAAGTTGAAATGGCCTTGTTATGAATTCTACGAAGTTTATCAAGTATTTGATCAAATAATTATTATTTGGTATAATTCGAGCTTATAAAACTTGACACTGCATTTCGGTAAATTCTGAGACTACGCAACCAACTCCGTTTAATACCTACTCGAAGGGTAAATTAGACTTCGTGAATTTGGTCAGAAAATTTATATCTGAAGATTATTTATAGCATAAGGTAAAACACAGTAAATCATATACAATTTCTTGTTGTCCCCACACTAGGTCAAGCCTGTCTCGTGTTAGCCTCAAAACCAAGTTAACAGAATATAAATTATTAACGTTGACAAGAGCAATAAACTAAACTAAAATCTATTTTGATCCTGAAAACCTACAAATCCTATATTACTCATGTTTTTATTACTATTTATAATTATAACATTGACCTGCAATGCAGTTTCCATAAATAAAAAATATTTTTTTAAAAATAGTCTGGAACTTATACAATACCAGCTGCCCCGTGGTTTTGCCCGCGTGCCCCCTTTCACCACCTTAGAGATGGAGTTAATAAAAAACCCTTCTTAGTTTGCTTTAGGATACTCAAGAAATATTTCCTCCAAATTTCAAATCTCTATGTCCATCATTAGGAGTTGTCTGTCAGTCATTATGTCAAGATACTGTTTTATAGGTATTATAGGTATTAGATAGAAGATAAGCCAATACCATATAAGCAAAAGATCCTATTTCTAGCTGATCCAATAAATGCTGCGAGCTAAAATCAAAGCATATTACCCCAATTATCCAACTTAAGGCGAAGGTACGTCATCATTATCCATGTCGTTGCGGCACCTTCATAACCCACGTCTATCCTTTGTTTGTCCCCGTCAATAGCTAACACATTCACCCAGATACCGCCATGAAAACTTGCAAAACGCCATTGTTAAGTACCCTATACACGATACAACGGCTGTCGCAGCGGCATGGCACGCTTATCGACGCGCGTCAAAGAAGTTCAAAAGCACGGTTTAGACTTTAGACGTCGCTATCTCCTCTCGTTTGTCAGTTTATGCCGGGAGGTGCGATTGTCTCAAATAAATGGCCTTTTTGAAGGCACAGTTTAATTGACATCGCGAATGAATAATGTTTCTTCTGATATTGAATACAGTTCCTTACGCGGTGTGACGTCATTGTTATTTCCACATGACATTTTCATTAAGGATATCTTTGAAGTCTTCATGCTTTTGTATGTTACAATCATGTAGGTCGCCTCAGATCTTACACGTTGTTTTTCTCATGCTTCCTTGAAAATTGATGTTGTTGACATTTAGAGCAAACTCTTGTTTTTTCCCGGAATATTGTAGCACCAGCACCAGCGGAAATACTTTCGATTTTTTCGATTTACGTGTTGTAAAATCACCAAATCATTACTTAGCGCAACCTTCAAGTAACTGATATTTTTAATCTTCTTCTAAAAGGAGGAGCTTCTCAAGCCGTCTGTATTTTTGTATTTTTTTTTACATATAAGGAAAACTTTTATTATTATTTTTAATGATCGATTGACCATTTAAATAATATCAATGACTTGTTCACCGACGTCTGCAAACGGTGTTATGGGTTTGAAATTGAGTTTATGAGTGTCTCAAAAAACAAGCAATTTTCATTCAGGTCAATTTGTGATCATATGGTATGAACTGCAATGTTGAATTTTGATATTGACTTGCGGGACTTACTGTATACTTTTTGTTTTAAAATTTTATGAGCTGTGTAAGATTTTTCAATCAAGAACGCTTTTTTATTTTATCCGACTTCTCTCGCTCTCTTGTATTCTCGTCATCAATAGGTTGACTGGAAGTGAAAACTTACAGCTATAAGTCTGCATACTGTAATTAAGTTCGTTAAATTTTTATTTGTAATTATTGTTGTTAACTAGTGTACTAAAGCATTAAAATCATATAATATCATATCATAAAATCCGGATTATGAACTCAAAAATGTTGGCATAATGATATACATTACGCACGGCACGTCTCTAATAAGAAAAATAAATAAAACACAACACTGTTTTTTGAACTTAACGATGTTATAATGTATATTTTTTACCATTACAGCACCATTAAGGCTCCGCACCTATGAGAGTTTTCGTCATTTATTGTCTATGGCGGCGCGTGTTAGACTGTGGACTGGATTTTGGCTCCATAATTTACTTTACATATTTAGTACCTAACCAATTTTATGTGATATATTATGATAATCAAATGTTTTATCCTGATTAAAAATGTTACAAAGATGTGTTAAACATGTGAAAACACCTGACATCACGAAACAGCAACGTACATGATGAAAGAGTTTTTACCAGCAAAATCCAGAAAAGATTACGACTTATTTTCATTAAAAGTATGTACCTGTTGCATGAGTGTAGATAAAGTAGTGTATGAAACGGCACATAACTAGGTATTAAAACACTCGAGTGATACTATTAAACTCAATTTCGTGTTTTAATTCCCTTAATTATGCAACCGTTTCATAAACTACTATTCTATCTAGCTTACTGAAACTTCGGCGCCGTCGCGTCATCGAGAGTTTCCAAAATTTAGCATCTGGCTTTAAAACTTTGAAAAATATCTCAATAACGATGACTGATAATTGGTTGCAAATTAAAACAGGGCCCTTATTCGGTATGAACAGATACGTAACGCGTCGCGTAACGATATCTTGGAATTGGAGTGAAATTGTTCGTGAATTGACGTAATGACGTCACACGTTTACTGAAAGAAACTTCATGTGCATAGCGAACAAGCGCCCAGGATGCAGCTTGCAGAAACATACTGGGATACGTTTTCCCAGTATGTTTCGTTAATTTCCATCAGTCTTCCTCACAAATGTGGCAGCGGGCTAATCTCATTTGTGTAATAAAATCTGTGTCTTAGCCGAGCCGGCGGCAAACCGTGATCCGGCCGTGAAATGCGTGCTCCTCACGATAATCCTGTTAGGTTAAGAAGGTTTCTACATATTACGTGCTTTGCTTCGCCTTAAGGATTAAAACGACGTACGCATTACGGGAACACGTTCCTTTGTCATATTGATTTTGTTTTAAGTAAAGCAGGCCTTTGACGGTGATTAGCTGTATAATGAAATGAGGTTATTTTTAGCTGTAGCACAGTACACTTTAAATTCTTATACATGTGTACTGTGGATACTCCCTCGTAGTTTTTTCTAAGGATTAGGCTTTGGTTGGATAATAAAATGCTTAAAAGGTATTCCAAACGCTCGGTGTTCATAGAGGGAAAATTATCTGATAAAGATAAAACATGACTGTCAAAATATAAATAAAAAATAAACATAAAAAAATATACAAAGTTTTTTAATTAATTATTTCATTGTACTGATTATTTGCTACTTACTACTTCATTATAAGTATTTATATAGTACTAGTTTTCCCTCCCGCGACTTCGTCCGCGCGGACGACTGTTTATCGCGAAAAAAAAGCATCTTATTTTCTTCTAGAATATTAAAAACCAATGCAAAAGTAGGTATAAATGCTATTGATGTTTTGACAGACTTGTTATTTCGTTTCCATGGCAACCACAGACCATTCTGTGGTGGTAACCGTTCCGTACAGTGAGTAATCAACATTTTCCAGTTTTCCCGTGGAAACTTACAACTTTCCGGAATAAAAAGTGTCCTACATTTTATTTAAGCTATCTCTTCTCTAAATTTCATCAAAATCTGTCCAGCCGTTATCGCGTGAAAGCTCCCCAAACAAACAAACAAACAAACAGGCAACGTTTCACTTTTATATATTGGTATGGATACATAAGTATGGATTTAGCGCCTACATTATATCATTATTTTATTGTCGCTGAAAGAAATAAATTTGCAATCATTGTACGAATCGATAATTTGCTATGCAAATTTACTTAGAGGCTAGTAGGACCCATAAAAATGAAGGTAACTGTAATTTGTATAGCCATCGCCGTGACGGTCTGTCTTTACCTTTAGATTTCTTCAGCAACTCAATTTATAGGTATTAATTCAGTAGACCCTAAGTCAGGCTTAAGCGATTAAGGCACGGCAAAGATGCAACGTAGATTTAGAGCAAAGCTCGCCATGACAAGGTGGTCATCGCAAACCCCCAGATCTTTACGCTGGACAATGAAGACAAAGGAGGTATAAATTATTCAGCCAAAGCAAAGTCGACTTTACCGTTGAGAACTTAAGGGTTATTTGTAATATTAAAGTGTATGCGTCAATTTTGCGTTAAGACGCGTAGTTTGCATGAAAGAGGAATCGGAGAGCGTCTGGGAGTTAAACCTGCCCCCGGGCAGTGCCCGTCCATAAATAATTAATCTGCGTTCTGCGTCCAAAGGTTTCCTAAATCCCGTCGTGGTTTAGGTAACCGTCCGTCTGGGATAGCTAAGATTGTTTCATGGTGCGTTTGTTTTGATAATTCTAAGTACCGTTCTTGATGTCCAGCTATGAAAAAACGCATGTTTCAATTATTGATTTACGTAAAACTATTATGATGAACATGAAAGATAAGGTTAACGGACGTGTAATTAAACCAGATATAAACACCAAAAAATGCACCGTAGCGTAGGGAGCTACGAATGTCTACGAGATGCGTAGATGTCTACAAAGGCTTTGAATAAACGAAAATGGCACTTAACAAAATACATAATGTCAAAAAAGCATTAATTATGATTCAAAAATCTTTTGGTTAAACTTGTAAAATGCAGTTGTTATTCCCTGAATTCTTAATATGATAATCTGAAAAGTAATATTTAATTTGTTATTTTCATTTGTTTTTATTCCTCTCTATATGTCATCTTAAAATAAAAGAAAACAATATTGTGAACAAGCATGACCAACTTAGCTATAGTCATGATATACCACAGGGCTGTCTCGCGCGGGTAAAGCTGCCTAATCCGCGCACGATCCACCGCTGCAAGACGCCGCTTGTTGCTCGCTAGAGGGGCTTCCGAGGCTATAAACTATTTTAAATATGCGTGTATTGGACAATGGCTATTAAATATATTCTTTAAACACAGTAAAGTTTCCGTCATTTTTTTAAGTTCGGTAAGTTTTAACATTGGTAATGTGGTGCTATGCGGTTTATGTCCTTAAAATCATTATAACAATATATTTTTATCCAAATTTATTATGTGGTGTTGTTTACATTTATACTTTTAATTTGTGAACCATTTTAATGCAAAATATTTAATTATTATCTGAAAAATAAAAGACTGAGACAGCAATTTAAACAAATTTTATATCAGGGCAATAAAATCGATAAACTCACCCACTAATAAATTGTTGTACAAACAATAAATGAAAAGCTAATCAATATTTCTAATTAATCACACCCAGATATACGTAATAATGTGTTTGTTAGTCACTAATAAAAATAATAAAAACACAAGTTAAGTATCTAAATCACTTATTAAATATATTTTAGCTATAATAATTGAAGTAGGGTACTTTTAATTATACTGTGGCATCACACCATAAAAAGGATTTAAAAGTAATTCCAACAAGTATCAAACATCCGCCCTACGAAATTAGCTTACCTTCACTCGAAAAGCATCAGCTCTAATAGTCTAAACTGAATTTCGCTGAAACCTAAGGTTGGATATTGAATTATGAACAGTTTTGTGTAAAACTTTCTCCGCGTAGGGCTACCAAGCTTTGTATGAATTCAAGACAGTGCTTGGACGTAAATTTGGAAAATTCCAACATTGCCAACCCATCTGACGATAAAAGAAGATATTTCATAAGTTTTTTGGTACCGACTGGTATTTCAATTTTGTACAGCAATCGTATTAAGTTTTCTAATTCATGATCCTTACAGTCGACGAAACAGTGACAAAAGTCTAAGTACCTCCCTAGTCACAAAATAGCTTTCTTCAAGTTAGTTATTGTGTCAAACATACCTCCCAAATTCTTTATACAAAATCAATAGAAGTAAATGTATAAAAGCTTCAGTTTTTTTAAAGTATGTGAATTCGTTTCTGATAGTTTCATATATTGTACTTTTTAGCAAAATTAGACAATAAGTAAAAAAGTGCTTTTTAAAGTAAGATTTTTAAAAACCCGACTACAAAGTATAGCCACTTAGCTGAGCTAATGAGCCCAAATACGGTATATTGCTTTTTCATGAGTGCTCCTGACTGCAACATCAACAACAACATTATTTCATAGGAAGCCGTACATTTTTAGCTTGCAAGATTTAGCCTTAGCATACAACTATCCAACCATTACCTCATATTAGCACGGTGAGTTAAATAAAACCTTGCAAAAATAAGTTGAGTGTTAGCCTTTTCATCATAGCAGATTGAATCTAGAGGCCTATGTTACTTGTTTTAATTGCTTCATGCGACTTTCACGTGATTCATTCATGTCACTTCATAATCCTTTTAAAACTTTAGAATTCGTTATTCAAACACGCATATTTGTAGCAGTATAATTAAGTCTAAAGATTGTCGCACGCAGAGCTAGAACATTATTTTATACATTTATATACATTATTTTATACACTTGAAATTGAAGGACTCTAAATGTATAAACCTTTTGAATAGAGATTTTAGACAATAACCTTGCGTAGCGCTGATACGTGGGTGGTAGGTATAGGTACCCACAGAAAAAAACTACTACTGATGCTTCATTGAAATTTGGTTAGAGCAGATGAAAAATAAACATCAGATTTGGTTGAAATGTATATCTATTGAAGCAGCTAGATAATACATTATAATATAATTCACTCTAAATAGTCATATAACATTAATTCATGACAGAGTGCTAAGAACTACATACAATAATAATCTCACATCGTAATAGCCTGCTAAACTTTAGCGTGGATTATCGCCTGATACAGACAAAACCGTACCATTTAATTAATTAATTGGGTAAAACGGCATTAACGGCAACGCAGTCGCTAAAACCGCACTATTCTCAATCAATGTTGGTCAGAATGGCGTTCAAATAATCGGTGGGCAGTTAATGAACGCATTTGAAAAGTTAAAAGCCCGCTGTTAGGCCGCGTACACGCCCGCGACTAATTAACGTTGGGCGGTAATGCCGCTAGTGTGAACGGGCACTTAGAGGCATTATCGTCTAAATTGTCCTAATGTTTAGTTGTGGGCGTGTGTCGTTACATATGTGATTTCAGATACAAATTAGAGCCAACGCAACGGGTTCTGTCTGCTTTAGAAAGTTTGAGAGACTATTTCAATACAAAGTCCTGTCTATGAACTTAAAGCATAACAAATGTTACAAATAACCCAACAATGTCTAATATACTTGAAGAACTAATCCATTTTTGACTTATAGGTACTAAAAAATCAAATAGCCTACAAATACTATGCACTATCAAAAACAAAAGGAGGTAGGTTAAATCCGCCCGCCCCAAAATTGTATAGGCTCTGAAACGAATCGTATTTAGAGAACACAGACAGCCTCGATTTAGTAATTAATTTTCCCGCGCGAAGTGCTCTAAATGCACCAGAAACTATAATCCCCATTAAAATGGGAAATAGGCTTTGCCATCAAATATAATTTTGGCTTCTAAACGCGGAACCGAAACATAATTACGAAATTCGGTAAATCCATTGCACGCTATTCAACGTGAAATGTACATTTAATAACATATTTTCAGTTATTTCGCTGCATTCATGTTTGTTTAAATGTTTATGTTAATCGGAGTTACCTACCATAGGGAATTACTCTGACCGAACAACCGTTTTTCCCGACAACAACCATTCGATATATTCGCAATACCTAGTAAGTAGGTAGTTCATTTGGCGAACGACAATCCTACGAGAATAAAATTATACGAGGCGATCATTTTCATTTGCTTCCCGGCCGCTCAATTTTTCGCATAACGCACCATCCAATGAAAACACAAATTAATCTCCTCATTTTTTGCATACAATTTTATATCATTGAGCTCAAATATCCGAACGCGCTGCATTTCACGACGCGTAATCCTGCGTCACAACGATAGTTATGGATTACTTTTGTTTCGATTGAATTAATTCATCATAGGTTAAAATATATTAATTTATAATATCGATTGATGCGAGAG
This sequence comes from Alsophila aescularia, assembly GCA_946251855.1. NCBI lineage: Eukaryota > Metazoa > Arthropoda > Insecta > Lepidoptera > Geometridae > Alsophila > Alsophila aescularia. Next base: position 19,165,186 of record OX276377.1, on the reverse strand, counting down.
AATAATCCTCAAAAGATCCACTTTGTTTACGTGCGCTTTTATGAAAGGTGTGGCGTAAAATCTGAAATCAATATAGGCAACTATAGAAACCAGAGTGCGGGCGAGGGCTGTGTCGACGCGATATCCAACACGGGTACGGATTAAGCGACGTCAAATCCGGGATTAAGCGGGACCGGGATAAAACGAAGGCCGGGATCGGCTCGAGCGCGGGTCAGCGGGATTTGAGCGCGTCGCTGGAGCAATAAAAGTGTCTGCAGCCGATTTAGCCTGAGCCCGCAGGCAATTCGGCGCGGCTACCAATTGCTAGGTAATTTCGGTTTGCGAGCGCGATCTGTCCGCACAAAGCCGCTCTAATGCCCGCCAATGGGATTAGCCTAGTGTCGTGCGCCCTTTCAGATTTATTAGATAGAATCAGATTGTCTGCTTTGATTCGGTAGCCTGTATTTTTCTCGGTACCTTCATATATTATGTTAATATTACAGTAGCAAATACGAAATATATCTAATATTGGCTACACCTGTGCTGATTGAACGACCTACCGTAGAAAACCCCAAATAAAAAGACATCGAATACACGGGAAACATATTGTATCATTACTCATTCTCATTGCCCAACTTGCGGCTACGTTTGAACCCCGTTGCACTCGACCAATGAAAGTTTTTCTAAACTAATCCCGCTCGTTTGCAATGGCCGTCGCTGAGCCATTATAGGGGCCCCTCGGTAATCCGGATCGGAGATTCATTAGGGCGAGATTATACTCTATTGAAATCCAGCACAAGCGGGCGCGGGCGGAGTGGATAGCGGGTTGTAAATTGCGGAATGGTACGTTAGAACGCTATGCTAACGCTATGGACAGACGAAAACATTTGTGATTTTGCTTTGAGGGTAAGCAAAATTATATTTATAGTGCGTGCTTGCTTGTCGTATGAGGTATCAGTGTTTGTCTCGTCGTCTGAGGGCCTCTGACATGGCTTAACGACTGCTATTTATCAATTACAGCCGGGACCGACAGCTTAACTTGCTCTCTGAATCACGAAGCGACGGAAAACCGCACATAATTTAGAAAAGTAATTGGTCAAGCCTAGGACCGAACCCGGAATTGTTAGATTCTAAGTCGCACTAGTATACCGCTAGACTACCATCGTCATTAGTCATATTTTTAGTGATTCAAAGGGACTGAAAATTCTTATCTAAGAACTGATATATAATTCTCAACAATATTGTTTAAAGACTGATGGTTGCAGTAGGTGAGCAAATGCACATATTTATGAAAGAAAATATTTTTAGTGGAACAGTGAGAAAATATTGGTTATAAATTAGCTTTATATCAAGCTTTTGTAAACTTTTATTTGGAGGGCAGTAAGCATCGGCCGAAAAAATGAGCGATGGACACATACAAAGATGTACCCTAACATTATTATATTGAATGATACATAAAATTAATTAATCAAATATTACTGTACCTGTGAATTGAAACTTGGTATATTGGATTTTCTGCAAAATATTTCCCAAAAAGCTATCAATCGGCAAATGATTAATCAACTTAACCTTCCAACCGCCTCATTCCCAACGCGTAGGTAAACATAAATTCCCAATACGTACTATGTATACTTTCCCGATACTTCGATACCTTCTCAATACGTAGGTATAATGTGAGGTGCTTTCCTGCTTTCCCAAGCATTAATATTATTGGATAAGTCGAAACGTACATCAAACGGTTCGACACTGTGGTAAACAAAACCGGAGCATTCGGATGAAAAGGTACACGCAATTGCGGCGATATTTTATTCTGTCTTTCTTTGAAGGAAGGGAATGTCAATACGCAATATGAGTAATGGATACGCATGTATCAACCTTATTTAGGTAGATGCAATTAGGTTGATAAGAAAGTGGGTACATAAAAAGCAAAGTAGAAAGCTTTCATTAATTATCTGTCAGACTTAGCTGTTAGGTCTAGTTACTATCAAATGAAATATCAGCTACACCACATGCTGTAAATAGAAATACCTACAATATGGTATAAACAAATTTATATTATTGCTTGTCCTAATCAACATAACTGTAATCCCATTATAAATATTTCATCTCTGAACACTTTTAATTTGACCACGCAACCATAACTAATGAAATAAATTCGTACAATGACCAGAAAATCTTACAAAAACTCAGCTTTAATCGTACTAGGAGCTTATCTCGTTTTGTAGTCCTCCACGCGGGATTATTCGCCGGGCGGCTTTATCCCGGAATAAAATATTTATATAGCACGTAACGAGCAGCCCGAGAAAAAAAAGCTATCTGGGAAAATTGGTTTGGTTTTTAACCGTATTTTTTTAATGTTTGTTACCTCAAAACTCCGTGATTTGTGAACCGATCTCGAAAACAATTTTTTGTTTGCATGGATATACTTTCAGATTGGTCCCATAGAAATTTTATCAATATCGGTTCAGTAGTTTTTTAACCAGTTACAATAAAAAGTATAATTTGGTTCGAACGTTCGCGAAGTACGAGCCTTTGAATTAGGTTGTTCACGTTTTTGTTAAAAAATAATTGACATATATTTTTTACAGTTCTGCAGACAGATAGATATGTTTCACTATTTTAATCCCAAATAAAAATCCCATGTTACACGTTCGTTGAGTATGAAAGGCTAGTTAAAACTGATTCCTGATCTAAACCTTTGGAGCTTGCCACGCTTGTTTTAGCGTAATAAATAAAGACACTAATAATATTTTAGCCACGAACCATTCGTCAACTCTCCAACCCCTATGGTAGGTCGCGGTTTTATCCGTAAGGTTCATTGACTAACACAGTAAACCCCTTGCTCACATCTACAATGAAATATCAACCTTAGACACTAAGATATAAAAGTTACATTGCCAAAAATATGTGGCTACTCTAGCTTTCTACTGCAAGCTCAAGATAAGCCGACGGATTAGTTCGGCGGAACGAAAAAAAAGAATAAAAAGTATGAACTACAGCTCTGATTGAGTTTTATTCTTTTTTTATCCACGGAATTAGGGAGCGTAACGACCCTAGTAAAAATAAGCAAATACAACACAATGCTAAAATGGTTTCGGAGTAAAACTTATGAATAATTATCCTTCTTTTAGAACATAATTTGAATATATTTGTTTATTTTACAATTACTAAAAAATCTGTCGATGAAATAACACAATGGTTTAATGAGGTTCGAATCCGCCCTATGCAGGATCGCCATAGTCGGACTGTACCTGTAGGTATACAAAAACTATATTTTATATTTTCATATTTTTTTTATTTTTTTTTAATATTAACTTTTTTTTTTTTTTTTTAAGTCCCGTTTAAATATTTAAAACTTCGAAACAAGTCGTAACTTCTTTTTTATCTTTAGTCTTTCAAAAAGAGTTTTATATATAAAAAAATACACGACTGCAGGTTTTTTTTTAGTTTTTGGCATTAACGCCTGCTTAGTTTGTTCTTTTCAGCTTAATATCTGAAAGTTCCCTCATTGAGGGACCAGTATATTAAACAGCAGAATATATAGAAGTAGCTTTAGAAGAGTTATCACGAAAAGAAAATTTTGATGTAAATGTAATATGTCTGAGTGAAACATTTATAAAGAAAGGTAATGAATCCCTACTAAAAATACATAAGTTCAATTTAGCTTCTTCTTATTCCCGGAGCGGTAAAAGAGGAGGTACTTGTATATTAATTAAAAATGAACTTCAATACAAAGAAATTACATATATTAAGTCTTTAGCGACAAATTTGGTGTTTGAAGCTTGCGGAATAGAAATACTAGCACATAATCTGATAATAATTTGTATTTATAGGGTTCCTAAATATGAGGTGGAGATTTTTCTGAAACGACTGGAAGATTTATTGAAATATTTGACGTATAAATATAAAAACAAAAAAGTAATTCTGTGCGGAGATTGGAATATTGATTTACTCAAAATAAATAACACGAGTAAAGAGCTATTAACTGTACTTAAAAATTATAATTATGATTTTCTAATCAAGGTTCCAACGAGAAAGCTTGCGTGCATTGATCAAATTGCAACCAATATTAAAAAAAACGTACTTTCAGGTATCCATTATTTGGCATTATCGGATCATGAAACTGCACAAAGAGTTACCATTGAATTAAAAACGAAAATGGCTTGTCCCGAGTACCTAGAGGATAAAAGAGACTTCTCTAGTGAAAATATCAACAAGTTTTGTGAATGTATTACTTCCATTAAATTTAATGAAGTATATGAACAAATAACACTTAACGAAGCATTTGATGCATTTCACAATATGCTTTTAATGTTTTTTGGTCTTTGTTTTCCGGTAATCAGAATGAAAATAAAACGTAAAAATATCTATAAATGTAAATGGATTTCAAAAGGAATAAAAAAATCCTGCATACAAAAAAGATTACACTATTTAAAATATATCCATCATAAAGATAACAAAAAATCTAACGTCCAAACGTACAAATCATATAGTAAATTACTTCAAAAATGTATAAAGAAATCACAACAAATACAGAACACTAAATATATAAATCATAATAAAAACAAAGGAAAAGCCGTTTGGAACGTCATACGCAATAACATAGAAAATGATAACGTACAATCTAATGGAATTGAGGCAATTAAAATTGATAATATGACGTTTAATGATTCAAATAAAATATGCAATATGTTTAATAATTATTTTATCAATGTATCAACAAATGACAATAATTTAACGTCACAATCTAGAAATTTATACAATTCTTCAAAAAATAATCCAATTCATTCAATATTTTTAAATCCAACTGATGAATCAGAAATATTAAATATAATTAAATCACTAAATAATACTAATTCGGTTGGTTATGATAATATTAATACTAAAATTATAAAAATTTGTGCCCCTCACTTGTGTCAACATCTTTGTCATATTATCAATTTGTCATTTGCTGAAGGTTCATTTCCCGATAAGTTGAAGATTTCTATCGTAAAACCACTGCACAAAAAAGGTGAAAAAGACAACATGAACAATTACAGACCGGTAACTCTCATCCCAGTGTTGTCTAAAATTTTTGAAAAGGCCATGCTTTCAAGACTGAATGAATTCATGACAAAAAATAAGATACTCAGTCCTGATCAATTCGGTTTTACGAAAAACAGTTCCACCACTTTGGCGTGCTTTAATTTAATTAAGTCAATAACAGACGGTCTTAACAATAAACTAAAGGTAGCAGCCATATTCCTAGATATGACAAAAGCATTTGATTTAGTTAATCATAATACAGCGCTAAATAAACTTAATTTTTATGGAATTAGAGGAAACGCTCAAAATTGGCTCAAAAGTTATTTGGAAAACCGAACACAATGTACAGAAGTTTATAAAATTATGAATGGGCACAAAAGAGTTTATAGGTCGGAGCTTCAAACAAACAAAACCGGTGTTCCTCAAGGGAGTATACTGGGACCTTTCATTTTCCTAACTTATATAAATGATATTCCCAACGTGATAAAACATCAGTGTATTTTATATGCCGATGATACTACAGTAGTCGTTAAATCGAGAAGTAATGAACAACTTAAAGTGGATATTAACAATACATTAAATGACATAACAATGTGGTTAAATCAAAATAATTTGAAAATCAATCTAAGTAAAAGTAATGTTATCCAGTTCCAAACTTATCAATCTAAACCAGATAAGCTAAACATCAACTACCAAAATACACAGTTAATGGAAGTGGACACATGTAAATTTTTAGGCATAACAATTGACAAGAACTGCAATTGGAAGTGCCACGTAGAAAATGTCAGTGACAGACTCGATCGCTTTGTCTACGCTATAAGACAACTGCGACTCTCAGTTTCCAAAGATGCTGCCTTGTGTGCGTACCATGGCTACGTGTCTTCGATTTTGTCATACGGACTACTTTTGTGGGGCAACTCTGTTGACATTAATAGGGCGTTCGTTGTACAAAAAAAATGCGTTCGGGCAATTTGTGGTGCCTGGTCTACCGACAGTTGTCGACCACTTTTTAAACAGTTTCAAATTCTCCCATTACCCTGTATGTATATTAGGGAAGTCTGCGTGTTTGTAAAAGAACACCCCAACATGTTCGACGAACACTCAAAAATGGTACAAAGAAGCACTAGAAATTGTAATAGACTTTATTTTCCAAATTGTCGATTAGACATATTTAAGAAAAACTCTTTTTTGATGGCTATCAAAATTTATAATAAATTGCCAAAAGATTTAAAATCCATGTGCATACATAAATTCAAACAAAAACTAAAAGTCTGGTTATTGGACAAATGTTTCTATAGTGTAAAGGATTATTTACATACTAAATTATGATTAATAATGAAAAATCCTTATGTATTTAAATTTGACATATTATTAAAGTTTATATAATTATTTTGTTCATTAAAACTTTGACATATTTTACGATTACTATTATGATGACTTAATTTCCATTATTATTGCAACTATTTGACATTGTGATGAGAATAATTAATTGAGATATAACTTTTATTTGTGTAAATTGTGTAACTAACATAAATGTAAGAATTACAATAACATAGTTATAATATATTATAACATGCATGCTAGACATGTAATTATTGCACACCTCTGTTGAGGTAGATTGTACGGGACTCATAGCACTGTAACAACTATCAATTTACCTACATCTATGGCAATAAATGAATTTGTATTTTTTGTATTTTGTATTTTTTAGCGAGAACATATCTAATAAATTACCGTTCCGGTAAGACGGATTTAAAGATGAAAGGAAAAATTTGCATGGTGGTGTAGTGGTCACAGTAGCCAGATTGGTTAGCGGCATGTGCCGCGCAAGGCACGGATGGTGGGTTCGAATCCCGTCCGTGATCCAATTTTTTTCTAGTATTATGAATATCGAGACGAAACTTATTTTTTGAGATACTTTATTATGTTGGTATAGTTGTTTTACATTTCTCATGTCTGATTTTGAAAACTAAAGCAAGTGAAATGCTAAAAAAACTTAAAATTAAGTCGAAACCTAAAAATGCTAAACAATACTCACAGTCAAACCTGACCGGAGTATATTATACTCCGACCAGGATTACTAAATGCTAAACAATACTCACAGTCAAACCTGACCGGAGTATATTATACTCCGACCAGGTTTACTAAATGCTAAACAATACTCACAGTCAAACCTGACCGGAGTATATTATACTCCGACCAGGTTTACTAAATGCTAAACAATACTCACAGTCAAACCTGACCGGAGTATATTATACTCCGACCAGGTTGACTAAATGCTAAACAATACTCACAGTCAAACCTGACCGGAGTATATTATACTCCGACCAGGTTTACTAAATGCTAAACAATACTCACAGTCAAACCTGACCGGAGTATATTATACTCCGACCAGGTTTACTAAATGCTAAACAATACTCACAGTCAAACCTGACCGGAGTATATTATACTCCGACCAGGTTTACTAAATGCTAAACAATACTCACAGTCAAACCTGACCGGAGTATATTATACTCCGACCAGGTTGACTAAATGCTAAACAATACTCACAGTTAAACCTGACCGGAGTATATTATACTCCGGTCAGGTTTACGACTTATGAGGTTTTTTTTGTATTTCACTCGCGTTAGTTTTCAAATTCAGATTTAAGAAATGTCCGAGTATATCCGATCTTCATAAACGTGAGTTTTTACCCGTTTTTACATATTTTATTTCCTTATATCGTGGTTGTTTAGGCAAATATTGCAATTGGGTAAGAATAACTTTGAGAAGGAAACCAATAGAATAATTCAGCTGGGTGCTGAAGACTGCCCAGCATTCAGCAAGCTTCGTCAAGTCTTCTTGTCGTCCATACAACAGTGCCTCGAGACAAAGTCTTCAATCAGTTCGTCATACTCGTCAGGAGCTACGGAGCCAACATGTCTCTCACTCACGGTCAGATAAAAAGATCGCTTATGGAGAGTATGTCTAGAGTTATTTTTCAAGGACAAGATTCGTAATGTACCAAGAAACAATATAAACGACACAACTCTAAGGATAAGCAAGCTAATGTGGCAGTGGGCTGGTTACATTTCCGATAACCGTTGGAGTAGACATGTTCACGAGTGGTCACGTGGTCTCCACGCATACCTAAACATTTAGCAAACTGGCTGAGGAGGGCTGAAGACCGAGCTCAGTGACGTGAATTAGGAGAGGTCTGCGCCCAGCAGTGGACAAGTAAATAATGATGATGATGATGAGATATCGTTGAAAATCATTCAATCAAATAAAATGTACTCCCGAGCTATACGAGAGCTTCCTACCACTCAACATGCACACGGACGAGCAGAACCCTTCAGAAACTTTTTCTATTTTTTGGCAATTAGTTTTGCTTCTTGAACATTATGAACCTACTTACTTGAAAATCATACAATTAACCCAACTCTATCACATCTCAAAACTTAACGAGCGTAAAGAAAATAGTGCGAAAAATATAAAGCATCTGAAAGGAATAAGGCTGTAGTACTACTATTTATTCTGTGCCGAGGCCTGGAAATCCTTTACGAGGACGGCACGTGCAAATCCCGGATACAAGGATTGTACCCTATCCCGGCTTACCTTAATCCTACTACCTAAATATACGCAAATACAGTACGGTGCGTAGAGGAGCGTTTTAGAGGACCACGTGACGGATAAACCCGAAATATACCCAGTTGTAACTAGTTTTAGCCCGCGACCTTACCCGCGTGGACTATAATGATTTTACTTATCAAAATAGATGCGTAATTTGTTTCTTTTTATCTGTACCTAAGCACCCTAATTAAAGGACATAAAACGACACGTAAATTGTTTGGCAAACATTGTTGTACAACTCTGCTACCGGTTGATACTTAACTATGAAACATTATAGTAACATACAACTTACCTAGAAATAGCCTAAGAAACAATCATATTGTTCTTGAAATTAAAGCTACCAAACGCCAAAACAATTATAGTTTTGAGGGAACAAACAATCTCACACACAAACACAAAGAAAATAGGTATAATCTTAAAAAATAAAATAAAAAACAAGTTTTTCATAATATTTTTGTTGCTTTGTAACTTTTACGTTTTTAAGTTCTTTTTCTCCTTTTTTTTTTTTGGCTTATCACTTTTTTTATTGCTTTAGTCAACGGTTTGTGAGCTACCCTGAAAGTGTCAGCCAGATAGCTAATCGGAAAGTGGTCAAAATTTGAAATGGAAGATTCCGGGACAGACGAAATACATACATAGATACATACATAGTTAAAAATAAAAGCTTTTAAAAAATGCTGAAAAGTAGGTATATTTTCAGGTTCAGTGACCTATAAAAATCCGATACTTGTTACTAGTTTTGCAAATATAAAATCTGCAATGTATAGATATGTCTAAGTTACAGTTTTATATTTTTTGGTATACCTATAGATTATAGCTATAAAACTGTTTTTACATTAACAGCTAAAACAACGTGTATTCTCAGGAACTCTCTGACCTCCTAGCTGGCTCTCGTTTCTACTCGTATCACAGAAAATTCCGTAATCGTAAAAAAGACCATCTACATTAATTGTACACGAGTGAACATCTCGCATTATACGTTTCACACGTTTACCTACCGTGCAAGAGAACAATTGCAAGAGTATAATGCGATTTCTGATGAGGTTTCCTCTCGGATAAAACATAGGTTCAAAAAAGAGGAATCCTTTCTGAAAAGGGAATGCAATCCTTTCTTGCTTGTCGTATGAGGTAGTGATGGCCTCTATGGTGTTAAAGTTTTTCAGGCAGCCCGAGGTCCTCTTAAATGGCTTAAAGACTGCTATTAATCATAACAGCTGGGACCTAAAGCTTAACATACTCTCAGAAGCACGGAGCGATGGAAATCCGCACATAACTTAGAAAAGTTATTGGTGCAGAGCCGAGGACCAATCCCGGTATTATTGGATTCTTACTCACACTATTATAACGCCCTCCAAAGCAAGGAGCGTGTACTGTGGTAACACAACCATAATAAAATAAAAAGTTTTACCCAAGTCGTTAATACCTAAATTCAATTTTAAAACTACTTACAATAGCTAAACATAATATACCTAACGTATAGCGGCACTTGGCTCTGTCCGTCGGGAGATAATCCCATTGTCTGTCTCTCTCACACCCAATGGAGGTGTTTGCAAATCCTTGTTGCGTCCCTCTCTAATCCCTTATTTGAATCTTATCAGATCTCAGGAGATACACCGGTAGTGGTCTGAGTCCGCGTGTGGTTGAAGCTTTATCCCTTAGGGTTGTCGGTAAAAACTGAGGGATATACATTCCCTTGTGTATACTTAGTTTGTCTTTGCTGTTGTGGTAGGGCTGATGATTTCTATTTTGAAGATAAATGGAAACGAGTGTTTCTCGAAGTGTGAAGTTGTAGTATGTGGTGACAGTGTGTTTCTCTCAAGGACAGGATCCGAAACGAAGGGATCCGACAGAGAACCAAAGTCACCGAAAAAGCTCAAAGGATTACCAAGCTGAAGTTGCAGTAGGCTGGTCACATTATCGTAGGACGGACAGCAACTGGGCCGAAGAGCGGAATAAATTTATATGATAATAACGAGGAAATGTTTACCTCAAATGAATAATCTAATTAGAATGGGTCTATTTGAATATGCAAAGTTTTTAATATTTGTACTTACATATAACAATAACTATGCTCTTTAGAATAAACATGTAGTTGATGTATTATGTTGCAAAATAGCTGACTTATCTACAAGTTCAATAACAATCATATTTTTCAAAACAGACTTATAGGGCATCCCTAAATCACAAGCATATATTAAGGTCCGTCCAGACCGAACGCGATTAATGGCTCTCAACGCGCGATAGAAACTAAATTTACTGCAACGCGTCGCACGATTAAGGCGACAGCGCACAGAGCATGCAGCTGCTTTGATCCGTCTCCGCGATCCGAGGATCAGCGCAAAGATTTGCTGAAACAGATAATAAGAACTTTGCCACATTCAATAAGTATTATTTAAGCTCTTTATAGAAATTGTTAGTTTTAAGTTAGAACTATTATGAAAAAATGCCCAGATTCAGTTTTTAATCCAATTTTCAACGTTTATTAATTCCCTTCCACAAAACTGGTTTTTTACCTATAAAAAAACAATTCCCCAGTCATAATTTAAAGGAAGCGCCTTGAATTAAAGGTTTATTTCTTGCCAGTGTAATAAGATATTATTACTAACCCTTTGTAGGGATTAAGATTTTGTTAAGGGCACGGTCCCTAAGCCCAGCCAGACGGGGTCCCTATTAGAGGGAAGCAGCCCTTTGCTCACTTCTATGGTTTTTACGATGATCTAAACAATGAAGACTATTTTGCCTTTGTAGTACCTATACTTTAGATCAGCCGTAAATAGGTATTTCAAACTGTTAAATAGCTCTATAGTTTACTAGCAGCTTCGCCCGCGTGCAAAATTCGCCACCCATTCACCCTTTTAAAGATGGAACTTCAAAAAATCCTTTCTTAGTGCACCACCTTAGGATACTGAAGAAACATATCCTCCAACTATCAAATCTCTGGCCCAATGGTTTTGGCTGTGCGTTGTCTGTCAGGCAGGTACTATTTTATAGAGTCGATATTTCAGCATTATTTTCAAGCTCGAAAAATTATAACAACGAATCAGGAAAAGTTTGTAATATAGTTCTCAAATCTGTGGTAATATACCACCACAAAAATTCTGGAAGTGAGAAAAGAAATAAAGCTTAATTAAATTTAAATTAAGTTTAGCAATAATTGACTTAGGTAACCAATGTTCTTTTGATTAAATAAAATGTCATTACGGCTAAATAGAAACACGTGCTATAATTTACAGCAAATCAAATTTATTTAGAGACAAATAATCTTAATCGAGTAAAACCAGTTCCGTCTCGACCGTACAAGAGACGGGCGAGGGAGCGGAACGGTCTGCAGCTAGGCCTATCCGCTCACCTTCGTAAGCCTAATCTTGACAAATGGTCCGGATCATCCGTAACCACGCTGCCGTTCACGTATTTGTCCACACAACTCGACCGCCACGATTTTTTATCGATTGATCACCGGCTCAGCTGATTGCGGCTCTCTGTTGTTGCCGACGGATTGACGCACACAGACATGTGTAGAACGCGGCATTAACGAAATTATAAAGTCACACACAAAAGAATAATCGTGAAGGATTTGCGTTATGATACGCACACACGTGCTTTTTCGTTTTGATTTTCGAGCGATACTCGTTCGTCGTTGTGTTGGTGTGGATGGATTGTTGGTGTGCGTTAAGCTGAATGCATGCCTCAAATTGGACTGAAGTGCAGGAGATTATCTCGAGATGATTGATGGAGAAGCCCCCACTTCGGCACGGAGCTGACAGATAAGCACCCGGCGTTGCTTCGGTATGATTGGGAGATTTTGATGTCTAATCCAAGTAACGTCAAAGATTTCGTACTTGAAGAACTTTACCATCTTATTAGTAAAAAATACTGTCTCTTTTTGTGCTAACTTGTAGAAAAAATCCTCATTTTCATTTTATATTATCGGAAATAACCAAATCCGTCCAAATAAGACTCCGAAGTTCATATCCGAACAAAGACCTGAGGAACATGTAGGCACGACCTATGCACAGTAAGGGTAGGTACCTACTGCAAAATAGCCGCTATTTTGCACCGACCGTATTCTTTCTCATACTGACAGGTAAATTATAGATTTTGTAGTTCGAATAGTTTTATCTGCCAGCCAGGTTCGTGATATTTATATCAATTTGAACCTTTAAAAGCGGTTCGCTTTCCTTTTAATCGATTTCAAAACGGAGGAAGTTCTTGTATTTATGTGTATGTCATCACATCTCCGTATGAACCGATTTGGATCGTTTTTTTTTTATTTGTAAGGGTTGATCTTCTGGTAGTTTCTACATTTTATCAAAATTGGTTCTAATTCATTAAAGTATTTTTTTTGTAAGAGGCTATTTTGTAAAAGTCTATTCTAGCTGGCACTTTCCTAACCACTTCACTCAGGTATGAGCCTAATCTAGAGTGATCGAGTGTCTTAGCATATTGTTGCCTAAAGCTTTGCCAAACAGTGTGCTGGTTGAACCTTCCACTACAATTTTATGAACGCAGAACCATCTTCATCGTAAAACAGCAGGGTTTCTATGATACGTTTATATATTCGTACAAATCTGGTCAAATTATATTGATAATCCTATTTTTGACCAGCTATGACCACCCAGCAGCGTCGAAAATTTCTAAGAGTCTATAAGCTGCCTTCTTAGTTTTCATACTGTATATTCAAGTACGTTGTAGAACTAAGGCAGAGCACACACGTAGAACTAAGTAGAGCTTCATCCGGATGATCTGAGATTAGATGGAAGCGGCTGCCCACCGTCCGGGTATCTCAGACCGGATTACTAGGATCCGGATTTCGCTGAATATCTTGCTATGGATTTATAGAAGGAGGTATCTTCGTGAAATTACAGTGAAGTTAAGATGTTACTGGTGAAATGAGATTGGGATTTTAAAATAACTTGTAACCTTACTACGCTAACCGAACATTTGTTTTGTTCTTTTACTCTTATAAGACTGAACTGATTGTTACGAGTATTAATATGTCTAAGGCCATTCAAACGTCTTTTTTACATATCCAAATTATATTTTTAAATTTGTAATGTTGTTGCTCAAGTTCACGACACTAAAAAAGAATAACAATTTTAAGAATATAAATAGGTCCAGGTTATGTTCATAACAATGTAAGTCTTTGTTGTCCTTGAACCTAGTAAATGTCAAAAAACATCATAGTTTTAATAATTAATTAACGAATATACAGTAATATATAGTACATCAAAATAGAATACAAAACGGCATACTTTATTCCCATTTAATTTATTTACTTAATTTTTCATATTTTTTTATTTAATTTCTTTCTTAAATCATTGCAGTTGAAATATAAAATGTGACGAAAAACAACGTTAATTTTGTATATTATCTCAAGCCAAAATATGAAGTATCGACCATTAACACCAAAAAGAGTTAAAATTTGCTTCACTAAATGACAAATTTTGCTACGGTTATACGTATATTTAGAAACCTATAAGGATTATTAGCATCGATGCCCTTGTTCCGTTCCTCTTCTTCTTCTTGAGGCACCACCGCCTACCGGATATCCTGACTTTGGACGCTGTTGCTTGGAACAGGGATCTGATGCTCCGTCAATTTGTATTTAAAATTTAAGAGCTAATTGAATCTCATTCTACACATCACACACGATGATAATTATCAACATCCAAAAGTACGAGTATTACCATAAAAAGCTTCTAACTCTGTCTGCCTCAAAGCGTCGAAATATTCCGCAGTCACCCACCACACGCAAGTACGAGACAATACAAATGTAGGGTGTGCACACACACACGGATCAGGCCTAAGCCGGATTACGCGACCGGCGGATCTGGATTGGAGGCAGGCACCGTAGAGGTCGGGATATTATGGATTACGTATGAAAAATGTTCAAAAGCTGTTGAAAAAGGTAAATGTATGCGTTGCTGTAACGACTTGGTCTCGCTTTTTATATTTTGTTTTTTTATAAAGCTTTTACATGTTTTATCATCATACTTAAACTGAAAATAGTTTGAAAGAAACTAAAAAGGCACGCATAGGAAGTTTACCATCTGCATCATCAGTCAGACCCTTCTCATCATGTGTAATGAATAGAACATTACAAAACAAATTGAATGAGCTCAAAAGCGATGGGTTTACTTGCTAAATTGAAGCATTACCATTACCCAACTTCCTGCTCCATCATCAGCACAGCTCGATGGTACCTTATTATTCTACCGTCATTATCATAAAATAATTATGAAAAAAAACTAATTACTTCTAAGAAGGGGGTAAAAGAGAGTTGTAAGATTTGCATACAACAGGTCAAGCTAACAAAAATGTGTTAAAGATACAAAAATAGATTCAATAAAGCAAAAAAAGTAAAAAAAAAAGAAGTTTAAACCCACCACCACTAGGTGAAACACAAAGCCAGGAAGCAATTGATAGACAGAATGCAAAAAATAGTTTAAACAAAGATACTAAAGACTAAACAATGTAGTTATAGAGTAAGTTAACGCAACACTTGCCCAAATACGAGTAAATATTGGATTCTACTTCTCGTACATACACATCACAAGCGATTCAATATCAACACGTATATACACACACATAAACACCAGTACGGCGGGATCGTGCGATCATCCGGATCAGCCGCGTCCGGATCAGCTCGTGTCGGCCGGAGATAAAGCGCGTGTGCAACCGGGACTGTGAAGAGGCAGTAAAGAAAATAGGAGAAGCTAGATATCGAAGGTTCTCTTTCATACTTAGGCATTGCTTATCAAATTTTATCTACGTACTAGTTTAAATCTATGATAAAGAAAACAAGATCAAATGGAGTTTACCTACTAAACAGCTAACTGTTAATTAATTAAATTTTCATTAAATTTGGACCTTTCTGGACTTTTACCTGTTTAAATAAAGATGAATCATCAGAATCCGTACAGAAAACCCGGAGGTAACATACATAAATATATAGCCGAATCGAAAACATCCTCATTTTCAAAGTCGGTTAAAAATATCTTAAACGTAAGTAGTATTTTTAAGATATTCTGGGTTATCTGTTTTATTTGCAAGTGGTTGTATAATTACGACTTACAAGCAATTATAAATTTTTAAACGGCGTCGCTTTTTTATCCGACTGCGGAGGGTTAAGTATGTTTTTGGTTTGTATGTATGTATATTCATTTGGCGCGTCCTACAGCCTAAATGGCTTGATGGATTTTGATAAATGAGGTATCATTGGATTTGTCTTCATCACGCGAGTGAAACAAAATATATGAAGTATCAAGAAAATTAATATGGCGGCTTACAGGTGCCATATTGTATTTACGACGGAAAAAAAATATAAAACCTATCGAGTGCAGTACATATCCAAAATGAAGGTCTCTAAAATACCACTCCATAATTATTATGTAAAAAAAAAAGTTAAAAAAGTTATTAAAAAAAAAAACTAAAACCAAAAACAAAACAGCGAACAAAACTTTAATGGGAACCTGGAGATCTACAATTCGTGCCTCCCATTTTTGAAATTCTAGCTGATCCCGTCAAAGGAGAAATGGAATGAATGATGCCTTTGACTGCACCTTATAATTCAAAATCAAGAATGTAAAGCTTGTTGGCCTCTTTTTAGTTTTGTTCGCAGTCGAGATTTTGTTTCTTCTTATAATCGTAGTTATCCTACTGCACTGCATATTTTACGGTGTCTCTATATTGTAGGGTGGACTGTGAGTGCTGATTGAAAATGTAAAGTTTCACACTGGAATAGTGCTTTTTCTCTTCTATTCGTTTGTTCTGTTGAACTACATCATCGGTGTTATGTCAACAATGCACAATAGAGAAAAATAATGAAGGTCTTCCGTTTTATTCATAATATGATCCTACACGCTAGCTATTCCTACTCAACATCTATAAAATATTATCACGCTCGACAATCGCGCTCATCCATATAATAAAAAATAATAAAAGTCTTAAGTTGTTGAATTTTCGAACAAGATGTATCTTTAGATTAGTCAAATATTGTTATTTAATAGTCCATAGTCAGCTATAAACTCAAAAATTATAGATTAATTTACATTCAATCTTTGTGAGATCCCGTTGATTTTAGCAATAAAATCATGCTTAACTATACATGTTATGTCTTACATACAAAATAAAAGATATTATACGGCACTATAAAAAATATAAATCGGCTTATCTGTATAAAACCAGCTTATTCGTATAAAGTAGTGTCTGAAAAAAAGGTTCGGCGAATTATTATTTTTACACGAATGTAATAATCATTATATGTACACCAAATTATTACTGTTTTCATATTTGAAAAAGGAATTCCTGTATGCATCAATGCATTGTGTTTATAAAATTTATTATTATCAGTAATTATTATTAGATATACCCGCGTAATCTTGGTTGTTTAAACTATCATCATCGTCATCATTTTCAGCCCTTGTCCGCCCACTGCTGGGCATAGGCCTATGTGATCCTGTGCTGTGCGCACTCATGTCCAACCCGCGATCTTTATTATGTCGTCGACCCATCTCGCCACTAGACGACCGACGCTTCTGTAGTCCGTTCGCTCCACCTGCTTCACTCTGTCTAGCCACGTGTCCTGCCCAACACTATTTGAGTTCGAAAATCATCTCTCCGACATATTTGACCTTCGTACAGCGTTTTATTTCTTTGTTGCAAACTGGGTCTTGTAATTTGATCGGCATGGCACGGTCCATGGCTTTTTGTGCAACTATCATTTGATACACAGCTGCCTTCGTGAGCGTCTATGTCTTGGCACCATACGCCATGGTGGGCAGAATAAATAGCACCACCTCTGTACCAAAATAAATAGTATGTCCAAGATAGAAGTATTGATCGTCTGTCTCTAGCCTTTCGTTCCCAACAATGATGGTGGGTTTCGAGTTGCCAAGGATATTTTCACCATAACTTTCGTCATGAACATATTCATTTTAAAACCTGCGCTTATAGAAGCATTGTAAAGTTTTTTCAACATAATTTCAAGGTTATCTGAAATCTCTGCAAATAGAACAAGATCGTCTCCGAATCTCAAATGTGACAAGTAGGCACCACTGATGACACCATTGATTTAAACTATACCAAAATAATAATGACTACATTATTAAAATCGCTTTATATACATTGGCATTGTACTTGCTTGCTTGCTTGTCGTATGAAGTAGTGCTGGCCTCGAGTGTCCGAGTTTGTCAGGACGCCCGAAGGCCTCTGACATGGCTTAACAACTGCTATTAATCAATAACAACCGGGACCGACAGCTTAACGTGCCCTCCGTTACTTATTAATTATTTATATTTGAATGCCAAACTAATATTCTAACGCTACACAGGTACGGCTTGACAAAAAGATATATCTACGGATGTCGGTTTTAATCCGACTCGCATTGTGCAAGCACTAATCGGCGCAGATCGACGCGTCGCGAGACGATTTGAAATTAATAATGATTTATACAGCCGATTAGAGCCAGGTTAGGTATCAGTGCCACCGGGCCTTGGAAGATTAGCTAACGCGAAGTTGCATTTTGATATATTTGCTTTGCAGAAGCTTGTTGAAAATTCTACTTAGAGAAGTTGAAGAGAGGTATAGCGATACAAGAAAAACTATGCTAACTATGCGTGGCCCGTACGTGCCAAACGCTAAGGTTAAGCATTTCAAAAAAAGTCTCATATAAGTCGTTTAATTATCTTCTACAAATGCAGATGTGCGTGTGGCAAAACCTTTTGATCTATACTATTTCATTAAAAACCCAAAAACTCTGAAAAGCACTTATTGAAGATTAAGATGAAGATTAACACATATTACGGATTCTGTAATAAAAGGTCAGAAATAAGATTAGCAAGATTAACCAAGGGTTCGATTTAAGCTGGAATTAATGATCTCAGATTATAAAGGCTTTCTGCAAAGACGATCTGCACTTAGCTCAGATAATTTATTCTCAGCTACGTCTTACATTGCATCGGATTGCGTGTGCACGCCCGGCTTACAAACCGAACGCGCCTTGCAGACGGGATGTCCCGGATTAGATTTAAGGGGTAAAAGAACTAAAAAAGAGACGGCACATACGACTTTTCACCCATCAGACAAGGACAGATGACCGGCTGAGATTTAGAGATTATGATTCATAAAGAGAGGAGAATGAATGGAAAATTATTGCGAAGGGGATATATGGGTATTGCACCCGTACTGTATGGGAAACCGAATGTCGATTGATCTAACGGTTAATTTGGAGTAGATCATTCATTTTCAGGTTAAACGTTGTTTAGCCACCGTTGAACTGTTATTTATTCTGTGCTACCGTTCAAATGTGTGTGGCCCTATGCAAAGACCGTAAAATTAAGTTCACAGATTTGGGGACCTTTGTAATTACCTCACTTTTCTGTGGTATCTATTGGAATATCTGCATCTTAATCTATTCTTTCTATTGTTATTTATTAATGTAAGTTGTTATCTTTAATAGATGTTAGTTTTGCTATTATTTTCCCTCCCTCTTTACTATTCTCCCTCCCACCTTAAGTCGTGTTCCTCGAGTCTGAGGATGGCATCCTCTTTTTTATGTCAACTCGAGAATGTGTGAGTGCGGATTGCTATTATATAAATGTGTTTATATAAGTTATTTTTTAAATTTTCAATGTCGAATCCTATATTAACGAATTATCAGAACACTATCTGTCTATACTTATAATAAAGCAATAGGAACGAAAAAGTCTGAACAAAGAAGATACTTGTAATTAAAAATAATGGTAGGGTACTTAAAATAAGTTACTGAACAAGAATAGATCAAATTAGTAAATTCAATTAGTTTTTAAAATGGTGTCCGTCTGTTTGCCTGCTTATCTGTGTGTCTGTTTGTTTGTTTGTTTGTTAGTTTGTTAGTTTGTTAGTTTGTTAGTTTGTTAGTTTGTTTGTCTGTATGTATGTTTGTTCGCGCATCACGTAAAATCTACTAGACCGAGTAAGATGCGGTTAACACTGTTGGACAGCTTAGGGATTGACTTAAAAACTGGCATACTAGGTATCTCAATCCGATGAGTACAAGCCGAGCAATCGATAAAAATATTGTTGACGGCTGAAGTTTGTTTTATCAAATGTTGGTATATTGGTATTTAAAGTCCTGGAATAGCACATAGGGTACTTTTAACCTAGACAAATGATCACGCGTGCGAAGCCGCGGACATCAGCTAGTAACAAAATAAAAACTTGTTATCATGGCAACGACAAATAAAAATACCTTCTTTTAAGTATCAATGTGTAAGTTTATATTAGTACAAAATTAGTACTTGTCTTGAAAGAAACCTAAAATTGATATTTATTGAACGGTTTAACAGCCCAGCGACGATTTTCTATACTTTTATGACTTTGCAGTTTAACAGCATCATCACATTGAAATTAAACGATGGAATCAATCAGAATTCTCGGATAGAAGACGTAAAAGACCCGACATGTTGAAGATAAATCAATTATGGCATCAGATTAACGGGCAGATGAGCTTCTATGGCCAGACAAAAGTCGGGAAGGGACGGCGCGTGCTTTAGAATAAAATAGCGATGCCTTGTTTATAAAAGACTGTACACGAATCGTTCCCAAGGCGGTAACCGATAGCTAAGTTAAGTAAAAAGTTCTGCCAAGCGCGAAAGCTTGAACTTGATAAGCTTTCCTGCTTATGTAAATTTGCTCTTTAATTAAAGGCTAATTAGATCTAATTAAGAATTAATATTGTTAGTATGTTATAACTAAACGTATTTATGAGGATTAATAATTTTCAAAATATATTTTTGTCGTACTGCCTTCACTAGAACTACACTAGATAAAATCAACAAAAAACAAAGGTTTCGTATTCCGCTATTTTCATCCACGAACAAAAAAACTGATTAAAATAATACATTTCAACACAGGTAAACATATGTCAGATATAAACGTGCAGTGCTATCTCAGGATGTTTTATTTATTTTTTCAAATCTCACGATATGACACGAGATGTAAATTTACGGCATTTAACTTAACCAATTTGAATTTGCTCCCATATTAAAAACTAGCTGTACCCGTGGTTTTCATCTAGGTTATAAGTACTCTAGGTGCTATTCCAGGACCTCAAATACCAATATTCCAACATTTGATCAAATTTCCTTCAGCCGTCAAAAATATTTATATTAATCGCTCGGCGTCTAATCACCGGATTCAAATACCAAGTACCCCAGTTTTTAAGGCAAACCCTAAGCTATCCAACAATGTAAACCACACCGCAATTGGTCCAGTAGTTTTTAGGTGATGCGTGAACAAACATATAGACAAAAAACAGACTAACAGACAAATAGACAGACACGAATTTAATGAATGTTATATTCTTGTTCAGTAGCTCATTTTAAGTTCTCTAGACCTTCTTTTTAAATATCTTCATTGTACAGATTTTTTGTTACTTACTGCTTTATTATAAATATTGATAAATCTATTTCAAAACAATAATTTATCAATTATCAAAACACAAGACATGCAAGTGTTGGTAATAGTAGATTACTGCATCGAGCGGAAAGTGACTCATTGCTGCACCGAGTAGTTAGATTGGAGCCCGAGCTTTAGCAAGGGCTCTAAAACCACGAGTGCAGCAAGGAGTCACTTGAGCGAGTGTCAGTAATCTGCTTTTCTCTCCACTACAAAGTAATATCACTATTGTGCACCTATATAATATATTTATTTTTATTTAAATGTAAGCAGAACAATTTTCAGTCACATAGACTTTTAAATTTGCGGCAATACTATCGCGCTCACATTTAAAAATTAGTAGGTACATTCTATTTTTAAATCTCTATTGGACGAATGCATTCATTCCATAATAGCTGCACCCCGTGGTTTCATCCGCGTATTGGATGATGGTGATGATGAAAAGTATCCTATGTGTTATTCCAGGCTATAAGCTATATCCATTCCAAATTTCATCAAAATACGTTCATCCGTTCAAGAGTGAAGTAAAATGATGTTGATTATGATGATGAAAAATATTTTATATGTTATTCCAGGGAATAAGCTATCTCTATTCTTAATTTCATCAAAATCCGTTCAGCCGTTCAAGAATGATGTAAAATTATGTTGATGATGATGTTAAAAGATATCTTATGTGTTATTCCAAGGTATAAGCTATCTCCATTCCAAATTTCATCAAAATCCGTTCAGTCGTTTGAGAGTGAAGTAAAATGGTGATGATGATGATGAAAAGTATCGTATGTGTTATTCCAGGGTATAAGATATCTCCATTCCAAATTTCATTAAAATCTGTTCAGTCGTTTGGGAGTGAAAGAGTAACAAACATACACACACGCACAAACACACATATACAAACTTTCGCCTGTATAATATCAGTGTGATGATCATGTAACTAAAAAAACAGTTCAGTAATGGATTTCAATGCTTACTTTCCGCACTGTAAAACCGTGCAGTAATGGATTTCCATACTTACTTTCCGCACTGTAATACTGTGCAGTAATGGATTTCCATACTTACTTTCCTGCAATGTTTTTATTGAGCAGGAATGAGGTACTTTCTGCTTACGTTTTAGGTGAACAATGGTGATATTACTGTGTAGTGGGAAGAAAAAAATATTGCTGTAAGTTCCGGAATAAGTACGCCTCTATGAAGAAAAAACCTCTGTGCTAATCCTTAAAAATGTACCTTTAGTTTTTCTACTATATTAAAACAAAATCTGTGACTCCTTATGCTGCATCAACAAAGTCATCTAAATAGTTCCAAAAATCGAAATAACTTGTTTTTGTCGTCAACTCTGTATTTAATAAACGTTTTTTTTTCAAATGTATATTTTATGAACAAAACCTTTATATTTGGTAAACTTACCAGCAATACCTTTATTCAGCAGGTTGTTAAAGGCCTCTTTCTTCGGAGACAGGTGAGGAGTGTGCTGGGTGCGTTCATGATGCACTGGCGCTGAAGGAGGGCGCGGAACCGCCCGCTCCTCTGGGGACCTCCGTGGTGGCGTTTTGCTGCGACGCAGCTCCGATGCTAGGTTCTGTAAAGAAGGAAACAAGGTATTTTTTAAGTGGAATAGTTATAAAAGCAATACATTTATCCTAATTTTGGAATACTGTGTTAAAAAACTATCAAAACAACAAAGGGCAATGATAGGCGAGTTAGGTTTATGATGTAATTCTCTATAAATATACAGAAAACGCAAAAAAAAAAACAGATTAGTATTCAGATATGATTTAAATCATTGATGATGAACCATTTCTATATACATATTAGTTATACTGATATGACTTTCATAAAAGTCAACTTATACGAAACCTTTACATACTGTATTAAAATATATTATATTTTAATATAGTATGTTGGTAAATGCCAATTGTACTAGATTCGATGCAAATCACAATCGAATTTCTAATTTTAGGTCGCTGAAACCTGCATGAAGCAAAACGACGAAACTCATTACATAGTAAATTATCTGGTAAGCATATTCGCCAAAAGCTTCTTGATCACAAATAATAATCCACAATTTCTGCTCTCACGCAAATGATAATGAATAATTCCACCATTTGGTCTGTTACAGTTGCATACATTTCAATGTGTACTCGTATGTATGCGGTGCAGAGCCGAAACGTGCAGGACATGCGAATAAGTGCATAAAAGGGGAGGCACCGTTGCACCGCTTTAAATTGTATTATGTAACTGTAACTTTTCATAAAGGTAGTTAACAGTTTGAAAATGATAATGGTGGTGATTATGGAGACGTTTTTGATAATGCTGGTCATGATTTTGACGAATCTAACTTTGGCAATGCTACGCCTACTGCAAATTGATCCAGTGTGTGTAAAGAATTGGAAACAAAGGTGATGAAAAATAACACAAACAAGAAAATCCCAAGTCTAATGCAAAAGCCAAATATTTATCACAGTACAGTTGATTTCGATACAAAAATAGAGAAATCTTCCAATCTTACTCCGTTAATAGAGCCAAATATGATGATTTTCAACGTCACTAGTTTCGTTGACAACAGGAATTTTATTTTTGGTCATTCTCATTTGATTAGAGCCAATTTGCACGATTAAGATGAAAATATTGAAATAGGCATAGAGCTGCTATTTTTATCATCGTTAACTCTTCTCAAAAGTGTCGTCACGCTAGAGGTGACAATTTAACGACCAATTTGATGACCATCAATGGGCAAATCTTTCATGCTTGTATTTTATGATTGTGAAAGAGTAAAGTCAAAGTCAAAGTATTTTATATAATAATTTTTCTAATGGAAAAATTTGGGTCACGGACGAGATTCAACTATTTTATTGTAAAAAGGCAAAATAATAGCACCTTTACAAGTCAAAATTAGCTTCTCATGAACAAGGAAAAATACATGAAATATTATAAATAGATCAAATCAATAAAATGTAGGTAAACTAAGTATGATTTGAGTTTGTAGAGGAAATTTCCCTTTCATGTGCCAACAGATTTAAATCTCACACTGGAAAAGGAAATACCCTTCTGACTCTACCGGTGCTACGGAAATACGCCCGTTAGAGAAGAGAGCACCAATAAACTGTACGGGGATTAAATTTTTTCCATATTTGTTAATGCTTTATAATTTTTTCAAATGTCAGAAATTATAATAAAATATATGTAAATAAAAATTACAATGAGAGGTCCCACAATCATCAAACAATCAAACTAGGGCAAAGAAAGCAAACATTTTAACTAAGTATGCTGTTTATTACAACGTGACATCATTTCATGATCTCTGGCATGTTGTAGTCATGAGACATCTCACAAAGTACTTTGAATATTGTATTCACATAGCGTAAACATAGAAGTTATCATTTATTATTATATTACCATGATCTTTTTATAACATTTTATGTATTTCTCCTTGTTCAAGTTAATTTTGACTTGTAAAAGTGCTATTATTTTACCTGTTTACACAAAAAAAATTGACTTTGACTATGACTCTAATCCAAATTTCATCAAATCCGTTGAGCTGGTTTAGTAAACAACTAACAAACTTACACATAAACTCACACACTCACGCAAACACAAACTTTCGCATTTATAATATTAGTAGGATACACAGAATAAAACATAATTCTTAATCACGTATATGACAAGGTGATTCTCAACAGGAAGATTAGTAACAAATATATTAAATTAATACTGGTAACATAATTAAGGATTGAAAGCAATTTCAACCAAGCGGAAAGTGGTACAAGTGCAAGCGGTGTGGTAGAGAATTAATAAATTCAAAGAAAATTAGTCGAAATATTGAAACAAACAAAAGACCAAAGTATCCGCATGAATTCTAATCTAAGAAAAGTCGAACCACTTAAAGCAAATCGAGATTCAAATTGGACACTTGGGCCATTGCGTCAGTCGATATCATACGTTCATAGCGTTCGTGAACATCACTGATTCCACTGATTACATTCATTGAGCTTTGTTACTGAACAAGCTGACCACATAATAGCGAATCTGGACAAAATTATGGTGTTTTAATAAGGTTAATGATACAAACAAGACATGTCTTATGATCGTAGGGGGTAAAGTTGACGATCAAATGTAGAAAAAAAAACTGGTGACAGCATGTTTAAATTAATACTGCTAATACTCGTATACTTTACATTACACATGTAGAATTTGTTATTTTTCCATTAACGAATGTGAAATATTTAATCAAAATAATACCATTTAAACGTATCTATTTTGAGAATTCGGTTTTTTGAAGTATCAATACCTAGATAAAATTATTGAACTAAGGAAAGCTTCGCTGAAATAGTTTGTTTATCTATATTCTATCTAAACTTTATAATAAAACAGTAACAAAAAGTCTGTACGAAAAAGATATTTAAATAAAATTGTCTAGTGACATAAAAATAAACTATTGAACTAGAATAATCGTGTCTGTCTGTATATCTGTATGAATGTTTGTTCACCCATCACGTAAAACTACTGGATCAATTGAAATGCGGATAGCTTACGCTTTGACTTAAAGTCTGGTGTAATTCATATTTCAATCCGATCAGTAGAAAGGAGTAATCGTTAAAAATATTTTTGAAGGCTGAAGGAATTTTGATCTTTTGATCTTTTTCTAATTTGGAATATTGGTATTGTAAAAATACCAATATTCCAAATTAGAAAAAAGCCGGCAAAGCCGCGGGCACAGCTAGTACTTATAATAAAGCAGAAAGTAACAAAAAGTCAGTAAAATGAAGATTATAAAAAAAGGTCTTGGAGACTTAAACTAAGCTACTGGACAATAATAATACTTATTTTAATTGTATCTGTCTGTCTGTCTGTTCGCACATCACTTAAAAGCAACTGGTCTGATTGCGATGTGGTTTTCACTGATGTATAGCTTAGGGTTTGACTTAAAAACAGGTGTACTTGATATCTCAATTCATAAACTATTTTACGGCTGAATGAAATTTTGAATATTGGAGGTACTTTTGGCCCTGGATACTATACTGGATAGAATATTTTATCCCAGAAAACTAACCACGGAGGCAAAACCGCTGGCACAGTTAGTTTTGAATAAGCGCTTACATAGGCTATGCACACATAGTCATAGAATAAGACGTGTATATATAGGTATAGATCTTTGCAATATCTCTTCATTTGTACAAGCAACGCTAACTCAAATTAATTCTTGAAAGCAATTGTTGCAAGTCGAGCCCCCTTAGAATATATAATACGCTTCAGTAGGCGACTGGTCATCGCATCAAAGCATCCTTCGAATCAATTCTAGAAACGAATGCATCAATAAGACCTGCCCGCTTTCTACCGATAGATTGATTTGCATCTAGTATCATATTGCAATAGTCAGAAACTCTTACTATATCTACCTACATAAATATTATATTATAATCATCTATATACTCTACTTATAATAAAGCAATAAGAACGAAAAAGTCGGTAAAAAGAAGAAAATTAAAAAAATAATGGTCAAGGGTACTTAAAATTAGCAACTGAACAAGAGTATAAATAACATTTTTTTAAATTGTCCCTGTCCGTTTGTTTGTCTATATTTTTATTCACGCATCACGTAAAAACTACGGAACCGATTGCGATGCGGTTTTCACTGTTGGATAGCTTAGGGTTTGACTTAAAAACTGGGGATCTCAATCCATTGAGTCTATAAAATCGATAAAAACTTTTTGACGGCTGAAGGAGTTTCGAACAAATGGTGGTATATTGGTAGTAAAGGTCCCGGAATAGCACATAGAGTATTTCTAAATAACCACGCGTGCGAAGCCGCGGCATAGTTAGTTGAAGAATAAGACTAGTTTTAAGTCTGTCTCGACTACATAAAGCCTTCATAGGTCTAAAGAGCAGCTTCAAGTGCCAATATCATGGACAAAGACAACAGTTCTGTTGAAAACAAATGCATCAATGAGCCAAACAAGTCAGGAACTACGGCATTTATCAATCAGGAACCATTTTAACACGCAAGGCAAAAAGGCGCATCTGTGTCTGGTCCTAGATTTTAACCAAACTCGGCATCGATTCTATCATGTAATACATCAGCGCATCTTGGTTTTCAGATGCTAGTTGAAGTTGCCACCTTCAACCAACTGGTGAATTGTCCATACAAACGTAATACGTAAAACATAATACAAAGCTATTTGTACTATTTCCTCTATACTATTATGATATTATTCGGTTTCAGATAATATTTGACTAGGTTCTCAAATGTATTTGTTTCTTAAAAATACTTAACTAAAACGAACTGTAACCGAATATTGTATTTTACAGTGAAATAAATACAATTCACTAACATTTCGTTATAAGCGTCTGCCGGCTACGTGATACAGATTGTGGTCAAAAGAATTTGTCTCTTTTTAACTCTCTTCTAACACTTTTTGGGAATGAGTCTGAATGCTTAATATTCTGGCAAATAGCAACATCTTGCCATAGTCACCACGCTTGGCAGGTGGATTGGTGACCGCAGTGTTACAAATATGTAACCGGAGGACGCTGCTGCCCATCTTCCGGTGTGTATTCCCTTAGTCGCCTCTTTTGACATCCACGGGAGGATTCGGAGGGGTCTTATTCTAACCGCCACGCCGGTTATTTCTAACCGGCCGCCACGGCTACCGCAATAGCAACATTAAGCATAAATTACAAAAAAACGTAAATTCTTCAAAAATAAGCTTCACATATTGTTCTGGTTCTACATCTTATTCGAAATATTCACAAATTATATTAAAATACAATAAACAAATACTAATATTTTTACGCATACGTACAACTTTATGTTAAATGAACGAAGGAAAATAATGTAACTTACTCCCGCCAAACTAAGCTACATATGTATTCCTCGTTTATTTTAAATATGGATTTCCGCAAAGTAACGCCTGAGTATATCAACTAACTTGATAGTTTCAAATGAATTGTCCAAATCCTTCAATCGATCACAGTTCAATAGTTCAACAAAGAGGCGCCTGGTTACTAAACCTTTCCATGCAACCTTCGGACCAATTCCCTCAACAAATGCATCAACGAGCCGTGCCTCCTAGCAGGTCGATTCGCGCCACAGATACGTCTAATATCGTATTGGAATTTGTGATGCCGTTTGACCCCTGTTAACCCAGATTACGCTCCTCGGCGCCTGATTCGTCCTCTCCAGCCTGATTGTGTTGTGACACAAACTGTAATGTATTATGTGTTAACTCTGCCTGCAATCACGGCACGCACAATTACAATGGATATGTTTGCCAAACTTGGTAGGTACGTAGTTTCGTCGTTATGGGGTCGTGCTCCAGGTTTACTCATATCATATGGTGTTTTATTTATGTACTAGTTTTCCCGCCCGCGACTTCGTACTCGCGGACTACAGTTTATCGCGAAGAAAAGCATCCTATGTTCTTCTAGGATATTAAAAACCAATGCAAAAGTAGGTATAGCACCAATGCTCTTAATGTTTTATGACATACTTGTTATTTCGTTTCCATGGCAACCACAGACCATTCTGTGATGGCAACCGTTCTTTACAGTGAATAATCAACATTTTCCAGTTTTACCGTAGAAACTTACAATTTTCCGGGATAAAAATTATCCTACGTTTTATTCGAGGGTATAAGCTGTCTCCATTATAAATTTCATCAAAATCCGTCCAGCCGTTATCGCGTGAAAGCTCCCAAACAAACAAAGAAACAAACAAACAAACAGAAAACGTTTCAATTTTATATATTGGTATGGATTTAATAGGCTAAACTATTTTGGCACTGAAGTTGCGCTTTTCGCTTTTATAGCTTGCCAAAATAAATCATATGAGTAACTACCTATTTTGTTTAGTATGAAATGTAAAATAAGTAAAGGTAATTGTGAGAAAATGCGCATACCTACTCATAAATTTCAATCTATATATGTGTTCCAATTATTTTGTGTTGTCATCTGATCTTCACTCATTCTCTCTGTACGCCGCACAATCAGAATACTAAAAATAACGCTAATCCATAAAAACTTAATTTGTCGTGACGTATTTGTTTACGCCGCGGCGCCGTTTGCAAAAATCCAAATGTCATCATGATTTCCAGTGGAATTTGCCTAAAGTAAAGACCTCTGTATAGACTAATCTACAGAAGTAAGTGATCTGCTATGGTTACAAACATGGGGTCAGGGGTCGCGACCGGAGCACACGAGTATATGATGAAATTGGCTTAAATCTTATAACGAGATAACTCACTTAGTCTTGTATAAAATATAAAATCGGAAAATACAAATCCGCGATGTGTAGTCAAGTGGAACGGATGTGACACACGATAAAAGAGTTAGTCGAACTAACGCGAACAAAAAAAAAATGATTTTTTAAAATCGGTCCACTATTGACGGAGTGATCGACCGACATACATAAAAAAAAAACATACATACACCCGAACATATAACCGTCTCCTTTTGTGAATGTATATAATATGGTTCGTTTATGAGTACCCTAATAAGTAGTAAGTAGTATTGAGTGATGCAATACCATTCAATATTATAAACACAATAACTAATTCTGGGTCCACATGAACATTCCTTTGGGGAAAAGTACCTTTGATCAAGTAATGCCAGGTAACTACCTATATTTTTTTATCTTCAATAGATCTACGAGTACGATTGATCACCAACTCGCCTGATGGTCAGCGGCGATGTGACCGAGGATAAGGCATGCTGATCCAGACAACACACTTCATACACTTTCAGAAAATAAGCAAGATGGCAGAAACATCCATTCCATAACAATAAGCATACAAACGTTTCGTACGAATTGGTAGAATGTGAACTATACTCGTATATGTGGATGGTATCGTGACGATCTTCTGTTTGTCGTAGTGCGGTATGGAGAAGAGGGGAGAATGCAGTTACAACGCTTTGTCTCCGAAACTGATCTTATTAAATAGAAGCTTTCGCCCGAGATTTCGTCCACGCGAGCTACAATTAATCGCGAAAAAAGCATCCTATGTTCTTCTAGGATAAAAACCAATGCAAAAGTATAGCACTAACGCTCTTGATGCCTTTTGACAGACTTGTAATTACTTAATTTCCATGGCAACCGTTCCTTACAGCGAGTAATCGTCATTTTACAGTTTGTCCGTGAAAACTTACCATTTTCCGGGATAAAAAGTATCCTATCTATCCTAAGTATCTATTTACAAAGTTTCATCTAAATCCGTCCAGCCGTTATCGCGTTAAAACTCCCCCAAACAAACAAACAAAGTTTCACTTTTATATATTGGTGTGGATTTACAGACTCGCTACTTTCCCACGATGTTAGTTTTATTTTTTCAACAATTAAAAATGTCAGTTTCTGTGCCTGTATGTCACGTAGGTACGATCATAAGATGACTGGTCACTGGACTGCCTTATCTTAACAAAATTACGCTACGTATTTAATTATTACTTTTTGGTTTATCATTTGCTTACAAAATAATTAATACCACAGTATCTAAACAATTTAGCACACTTTTAACTAAGTAAAGAATTTAAAAAACTTTTCAGAAATTACTAAATAATTATTTTTCAACTAGCTAAGACCACGGTTTCACCCGCGTGGAAGATGATGATGTTATGTGTCCTATGTGTTGTTTATAAGCTATCTTCATTTTAAATTTCATCAAAATCCATTCAGCCGTTTCAGCGTAAAGAAGTAATAAACGTACACACACTCACAAACTTTTACATCCACACCAATATATAACAGTGAAACTTTGTGAAAATTTGTAAATACAATATAGAGACCAATATAGGATATTTTTTATCCCGGAATATGGTAAGTTGCCACAGGAAAACTAGAAAATGTCGATTACTCGATGTAAGGAACAGTTGTAACAAGTCTATCAAAAATCATCAAGAACGTTGTTTTCATAGATATATATATATATATATATGTATATATATATATATATGTGTGTATATATATATATATATATATATATATAATTATATGTAATTCTATGGTGGTTTCTATACTTTTGCATTGTTTTTTAATATCCTAGATGATTTATAATATTAGTAGGATGGTTCCAATTTTGAATATGTTAAATGGAGTTTTGGTAAATTGAGTGGCAAATTGCTACTGTTACAATCTTATTAAAAAAAAGCGACAAGACAAAATTAAATAATTATAGGTCTATAAGTCTCCTCTCTCAGATTTATAAGTTGTTCGCGAAAGTGTTGTGCAATAGATTATCCCGCACCCTCGATGATTATCAACCTGTAGAGCAAGCAGGCTTCAGGAGTGGATACTCAACTATAGACCACATCCATGCTGTCAGGCAGCTGATGGAGAGGAGTAGGGAGTACAACCAGCCCATGTGTTTCGCCTTTGTTGATTACGAAAAGGCTTTCGACAGTGTCGAACACTGGGCTGTGTTTCACTCTCTCCATCTATGCAATATTGACAAAAGATATGTGGATATCCTCCGGAAGCTATACAGCTCTGCAACGTTGCAGGTGAGCATGCACAAACTTACCAGCCCCGTTTATCTTAAAAGGGGTGTGCGGCAAGGTGTCACTCTCTCGCCCAAGCTCTTTACGAATGTGTTGGAAGACTTTATGACTGACAACACTAGACTGGAGCGAGAGAGGTGTCAACATCAACGGCAGTTGCATGACGCACCTAAGATTCACAACAACATAAAAACTGCAAGGAGCATCTCTGAGGGTCGGCCTCAGGATGAACGTGTCCAAGACAAAGATTATGACCAATACTTTAGTGCCAACATCTCATGTGCTCGTAGGTAGCAACCAGATTGAAATTGTAGACGAGTACATCTACCCTGGACATCGTTTATCCTTTGGACAGTACTCTCATATTGCAAAAATCAGTCGGCGTATTCGGCTAGGATGGGCTGCTTTTGGGATACTTGACGATATATTCAAGGCAAAAATTCCGCAAAACCTGAAGACAAAGGCTTTTAATCAATGTGTCCTTCCCATTCTCACTTATAGTTCCAAAACATGGCCGCTCATGCTGGAGAACATGATACATGCATGGAAATTAAAGTAGCCCAAAGAGCAATGGAGCGCGCCGTGCTAGAAATCAAGCTGGTGGATCGTGTGCCTAATATCGAAATTCGTCGAAGGACGAACGTTGAAGATGTTGGCATGCGAATTTCCAAGCTTAAGTGGAGATGGGCGAGACATGTTGCAAGGCGGAACGACGGAAGGTGGACCAAAGCAGTCACCGAGTCGTGGCCACGGGAAGGTAAAAGATCAAGGAGCAGACCACGGCCTGGCCTGGTGGAGTTATGACATAGCCAGAGTTGCTGGCAAAAGTTTTTGAGGACAGAACAAGATCGAAAGGGGTGGTGTCAAGGAGAGGAGGCTTATGCCCAACAGTGGGATGACAAAGGCTGAGAAGAAGAAGAAATTGAGTTTTTGTATTTTATATGTAGGTATCTTAGTTTATTTGATGCTGCAGGTAAGAATCAAGAGTTATATTTGCTTTCCGTTACTTCGCTGTCACAGTTGTCGAAAAATTTGTACATAACCCGCTATCTTCACATTCAATGATCGCTACATATTTTATAAGCATATATCGATATGCCACATAATTATTGCAACTGCATTAAGACAAATTGATTACTACACATAAACAAACATTTGTTTTGTTGTTATTTTCATGCACCGTTCGGAAAACCTGCGCTACTTTGCGCCACGTTAACAACTGAAGAGTTAAAAGATAAGCTCACTTGATATACAAATATAAGACGTTTCTAAACGTTATCTAACGCAAATAAGTGTAGCATTAATTAATCAGGGCTGAGCGTGATAGACAACAAGAGTAATTCCATAGCAAATGTTACTATCTCGTGGTTTTGGTGCATGTTTGTGTCTCGGTTACGTACTGCCTCCGTATTAGACGAATGAGATAAAGAGATCTGTTTTACAGCATTTTTGACGGTGAAAAATCGTTGTCTCCGTTAAAATCGGTACAATAACGGTGGGTTTGAACGTTTGTAAACTTTAACAAGAGATCAACACCCGGTTTCTGGAACGCGAATTACCGAAAACTTACATATGCTCACCAGCCTGTTATATCTTGTTAAAAGCGTTTTGGGTTGCTGAAAATCTCATGAGACAGTCTGTGAACGGACATGTCGTCAAATCTCCAATTAAAGTTCAATTGAAGCAGCTTTGGGCTTCCGGAAAGCTTTTTTGCATGTCAAATGCTTGTTAGCTTGCAATTAGTTAAATGCAAATTTTTGACCAATTAACCTACTTTTAACCGCTGGAATACGATACTGGAAGGTTTTCAATATCTACAGAGCTATAAAATATACATAAGATTAATGAAACATTTTATTAGTCCTTCGTTAACCCTTATTACATTTATTTGTTATTTTACTACTCACTTGAAGTGGCACGCGTTTTAGAAACTGGCGGCGGAGGTTACACTTTTGGTAAAAACATAATTTAATAATTTGTTTTTGTTTTTAAAAAAAAGTCAAAAACAAAAGAGACAACGATATAGCTACACAGACACAAAACACTAAAGAGTCGTAGAGAGAGTAACGTAAAGAAACATATAAAGTGTGACCATACCAATAAAATAATCTCTTAGCTCTTATCAATCAATTAGCTAATTTTTAGATCAATTGCGTTGCAAAAGAGAGTCAATTATGACCGACTGTCAATTGTGACGCGTTTCAGAAACCGGGTGTAAGTCTATTGCAGAAACCCTTCGTTAGAATGTGAAATTTGCTCACCACCGGGTATCAAGACACATCGAACGACGATAAGGTATACTATTATTATTTATTCCTAGTTTCATGTCAATTAGTGCATATAATTTTGAAAAATTTGCATGCCTTTATAGCAAAACACATATGAACTTAATCTCATATATAAGATCTGTGTTTATTTTACATACCATATCTTTAAGCAAACAAACTATTTGATTTGATATTTGAAAGTAGGTCTCAATCCCAGCAATGAATTTAATTTGCAAAAATCATTACATTGGTACAATAGATATTAAAGTCTAAACTTACAGACCAAATACAGGCATAGGTATTTCTTTTAAAGATTCCATCAATAATATTTTCTAGAATGTGATTTACCTCGATTCAATTCACAAATTTTACTGATAATAAATCCCATTTATTCATTCACTTATGTTGTATTGATATCGATTTGAGCTAATTCCCACACTCATTGTTTGTTACAAATATTAGTGCATTGATGTTTGTTTAATTATTATCAAAGTTCAATACAATAATGTTGTAATAAGCTGTGGAATTAATCTTATCGGTTATGCTATGGGACACTAACTTATAAACAAAAACCAGAAATAATATTAAAACTATATAAAAACGAAATATTCGGAATTCTGTTGTCTTCCACTATCGCTGCCAAAATTTTAAGTATTTTAAAAAATCTTATTGGATTAAATGAAAGTGATTTTTGGCATAGAGCAAAGTATGAAACTAAATTCGCTAAAGCTCTGTTTTTCTTCCTCATCTCCTACAACCTGGTTCTACATACGAGCACCCTTATGCCGTGTTTACACTTACTGCTGCATCGGGAGCCGGGATCACTGCTTAATCCATAAAGTGGCGATAGCCAGGGTTTGTGCAGGGTTGCCGATTGGAGTAATTGTCGGTTTCCATACCTGAGTTGGATTACATTAAGATTATTTTTCTTAAGAGCTTATTAAGTTTCAAAATAGCTTATTTCTTAGCTAAACGGAAACAAGATATACTTTTCTCGTAAATTTCATGTTTTAATGGTTTTTGTTCATAAGAAAGTTTTGCCCATAATAGCCACGCTGAGCATGCGGGTTGGCGATCGCAGGGCGTATAGCTTCTCGTACCGGTGACGCTGCCGCCCGTCATCGGTCTGTGTCATTTGGCTTCGCTTTGGTTTTTGGAATGGTTATACCACCATCTGTCGGTTGCCAGAGCCTCACCACAGAATAAATAATAGTACTATCTCGCTCGATATCCAGCAGGATGACCGCGAGCAGGTGAGGTTAAAGTGTTCGAGTATTTGAGTAAGACAATTAAGTTGTATGCAGTAAAAAAGCTTTATGCAGTAGCCGTGTCATACTGAAACTTAAAAAGGGCTATCCAATTAAATGCATTTACAACATTTCGTGTCTATGTGTCTATGTAACCGTTGATGAGTTCCCTAAACAGGAGCCAACCGGAGAGCAGCAACCATGTTATGGTAAA
The DNA here is from genome assembly GCA_946251855.1 of Alsophila aescularia. Classification (NCBI taxonomy): domain Eukaryota; kingdom Metazoa; phylum Arthropoda; class Insecta; order Lepidoptera; family Geometridae; genus Alsophila; species Alsophila aescularia. The sequence continues at coordinate 19,129,922 of OX276377.1, read as the reverse complement.
ACTTCAAACCGGCTAGCATAATATAATGCGTACACAAAATTTTGAGTCTGTGCTGTTAAACGTTGAGGAGTTCCCTAGTTAGGAGCAAACCTGGAGTGCAGCAGCCATGTCATGGCAAAAGTTCAAATTAGTTATCATAATATAATGTGTACGCAAAATGTTGCGTCTTTGCTATTAACCGTTGAGTAGTTCCCAAGTCAGGAGCCAACTCGGAGAGCTGCAGCCATGTTATGGTAAAACTTAAAACCGGTTATCATAATAGAAAGTGTACACATAATTTTGTGACAGTTCTGTTGACCGTTGAAGAGTACCTTTTTCTGGAGCTGTTCCTGGATGTTGATTCAGGTCATGCTTACAATCAAAGTACATTGTCATCGGAACTGAACCAACATGCAAAAATTCAACTTATTAGAATAAGAGGAAGTTGTTCTAATTCAGCTTGCAAGATTTGACCTAAACAAACATTCATACATACATACAAACATTGCAAGTTAAATAAAAGCTTTTAAAAACACGACTGCCCTACCAAAAAACGAACTTTTCAATATTTTTATAGACTATGTTACTCGGGACGAGGTATGTATTCTAATGATACTCCACACATCGAAATCTGTTCAGGCATTTAAAATTATGGTGGAACAAAGAAACTCACATACATACATACATACATACATACATGAACCCTGACAACATTACGTAAAAGTCTGTCACTGAAACTTTTGACATCATCGTGTAAATCTGTTACCGTGTCAAAAAAGGCCTAATTCAACCTTGTGATAAATAAAAATATTAATAAAGCCATCACGATTGTCTTCACCAATATGAATTTAATCGTGATTTTCGATGACTGTCGTGTGTATATTGTGTGGTTTAGTTTTTGGTCTCAGAATATAATGTGTACAAGTGTTAATTATAAATATGAACATATGTCGTGCATGATATTTGATATTTTAATACTTACTAGAAATAAAAATAAACTGAAAGTGTCTAGATTTCGTTTAAAGAAAGTTAGTGATTCATATATAGGGAACTTTTCCCAGTTTGATTATTAGATGATTGTGGGCCATCACATTGTCACTTTTATCTTTTACATTTGTAATTTTAATATATTTTAATATAATTTCTTATATATGTAAAAATTATAAGGAATTAACAAAAATAGAAAACTTAATATCCCCGTAGAGTTTTTTGGTGCTCTCTTCTCTAACGGGCGTATTTCCGAAGCACCGGTAGAGTCAGAAGGAAAAAGATCCTTTTCCAGAATGAGATTTAACTCTGTTGGCACATGAAACGGAAATTCCTTCCTTCCTTTTCAAACTCAAAGCATACTTAGTTCACCTAAATTTTATTGATTTGATCCATTTATAATATTTTATGTACTCGTATTTCTCCTTTTTCATAAGATGTTAATTTAGACTTTTGAAAGTGAAATTATTTTGCTTATTTAAATAAAATACTTTGAGTTTAACATTGATAAGGAATTTGATTGGAATTGATGAAGATTGTTTAGTCGTTACACTTTCTCCTACTAGGATCAGCTTTGCATTGTATGACACGCGTGCATCAACCAAATTTTTTACCTAATTCCTTATCTTTTAGAGAGATAAATTATCTTTATGTTTAGGACCATCATAGATAATGATAATTTCTTTCGTTATAATGACCAGCACAATTATTATTATTATTAGGTCATAATTGCCAGGACTTAGGTATTCCCAGGCATGTTATTAAGTGTCCAAGTAAATAATCACTGATAGACTTGACTCACCTATTCCCACATTCTATATATATAAACCAACAACGGAAGTGGTTATCATATGGTTCGATTATTTTTAATTACCTATTGATATCAAATCAATTCGTCGGGTAACCCATTTCTGATTTTGGTAGGTACATACCTACTTATCTATTCGTGGTTAACAACAACACAATTATACATACAATTATTGAAACCTTATAAGTACTGCTTTTAAATACATAATATACGTTAAGTCTATTTTAATATTTCTTACAAATAGTTTAAAAAACTAAAAAAGACGCTTTATTTTTTAATATTTCATTGACAGATATGAGAAGAAGGATTATACCCCACGCTTTTTTTAAATTCAAACACTATTCTTAATTCAAAATTATTAAAATTTATTTTGTATTTTTTAGTTTGGTTTTCTATATAAAGCGTGTTTTTTAGTTTTTTTAAACTATTATTTATTTTCTACTTTTATTTTTTTATTTTATTTTTTTTCTTCGAATTATTGCTTTGTCATAGGTCTTTGACAGGTGTGCAAAATTTGAATGAAATCTGACCGTTTAAAGTGGGTCGAAATAGCGTCCAAAGGAGTCGCTTACAAACATACAAACATACACGTGAAGCTTATAAAAACATAACGAGACCACAGAATATCTACAAGGTACTATAACCTCATTTCATTATTCTAATCTTTGAGATTTTACATATAATCTCGGCTAAGCATATAATCAGGCATCATAATAAGCTAATAAACTGTAAAAATGGATAAGGATTATCATAATATACATTTTTAGATTTATACAAATATGGCGTTACAGAGTAAATATGTTCAGTTATGCTATAATATTCCAAGGTTTTTATCAGATATTTGGAATTGAATAATAGATTAATAATAAATAACAGACATATGATTCAAAGGCAAATAAATGATAAGCCAGTCGGTATTACCGGAGTGACAAAGTTTTATAGGCGTGAATCTACGCGCGTCTGTGGAGTTTTCAATTCGTCATTTCAATTCTTACAAATCTGTATCTTATTAAAAATAATTCTTGAGCCAATGTTATCATTGTTTTTTTGGGAAATCTAACGCTAAGAAAGAATATGATAGTCAGGCCGTCTTTTTTGCCAGATTTTGCAAATGTGAGATGAGATGGGGCACGTTAATTGTGCTGTCGGTCCCGGCTGTTATTGACCAGGCCAGCACAACTCATAAGACAAACAAACAAACTTAGAAAGATTAAGTATTTAAGGTTACTCAAAACTGCTTACAAAATCGCTGTCAAGAGCAGTTTTTTCCAAAATTATTTTTATCTTGTTGGTGACAAACTTTTCATACAAAACAAGTATATCAAAATTCCGCACCGTAAACAATCAAAAAATTAACGGATATTTTTAATCGACTTCACAAAAGGAGACGGTTATTATGTTCGTTTTTTTTTTATGAATTTAGAAAATAACGTTGGTTGAGCTGCTTAATTCAATATAACAACATATTTTAACGCTATGTATTTATATCTAATTCTAGTTTTAAAAAGTGTCTCCACTTTTTTCACTCTTAAATACTTACGTTTTATGTTACTAATACGTTTTATGTAGATAATATTGGAAAAGTATGTATAATTCAGCTGGCATCCCCGAGCAGCACTGACAGAAAAAACATATTGTTATCTTTAGATTCTGTCAAACAGTTGCAAAAGTGAGTTTCGTCAAATGAATCAAACGAATAAAAAAAACATTTTTTCAAGTTAAAATAGACACTTTTTTATGTCAATAATATATATTATTGAGCGCAGAAGCTAATATCGACCGTGAAAGTGAACGCCAGCCCAGCCAGGTGGAGAGACGACTTGCGAAAGACAGCTGGCAGCGACCGGATGAGAAGAGCAGAAGATCGGATTTAGTGTCGTTCTTAGACAGAGGCCTACGTCCAGCAGTGGATTAGTATAGGCTGATGATGATGATGAACTACTCCTACAAAAATGCGTTGTGGATACTCTTATGACACTCTTTATGTTGCTTTGACTTAACCAGTATCATAAGCGCTTACGTTACGGTAGTAAACGAGTAAAATTTTTCAATCTATTTGTCTTAATATAAGGACAAACACTTTTTTTTTTTTTCCTTATTCTTAGGGAACGTAAGACTTACGCACCCTAGTTTTATTACAATCTAGCCACGATTTGGCTAATAAGTAATTTGTTCACAATTAGACACAGACACCGACCTCGCCGGATGCGAGGTCGAAGGTCCCGTAATTAATTTCGACTTTATTCGCCTTCGAGTTTCTTGCCGATTCTTCTCGAAGGTGTATTCCGAATCGGTGGTCAGTTATGCAATTCATTTAAAGGGCTCCAGCCATCTCATGAGGGCCCTCTCGATCACTACCTAACAGTAGAGATCGAGGGGTGTTTAGTTCGATACTCCCCAAGTAATCAATGGCAACTGTCCAAGCCGAGGTTCGTACCCCCTGGGTGCCCTTGAGCAAGTGGCCAAAAACTTAACTTTGGCGTGCGCCTTCTGCGTCACGCATTGTGGCGGAGCGCTTTTGCGCCCGCCCCACCGTCCGGTGACGCTGTAGAGGTCAGTTATAGACCAACAGCACATATCCTTTTTAATTTGAATATAACTTAAACTTTTGCACTGAGTATACTAAGAATGTGTCCATTAAAACTTTTCTTATAGTCTCTATTAAGGTGAAGTCACACTGTTAATGTTTACTTTATAAGTAGCACTTGTTACACACTACACTATACTAATATAATAATATACACGACACTAACTCAAACGGTTTTGTCCTTTTAAGTCTTCTAACTATGTCAGTGTGATCGAGGAGCTGGATTGCCTCGAATGTTCACATGGTGATGAAGTCTATGGCCGTGAGCTTCTGCATACTTTTTAATTACTTTGTCAATGAACTCTATTTTGAGGGCCCGATGGAGATCGTTGTTTCTTATTTACCAAGGTGCATTCACTATTTCCCTTAGTACCTTGTTCTGGAAGCGTTGAATAATTAATGTATTGCTCTGTTTGGTGCAGCCCCAAAGCTGTATACCATAAGTCCAGACTGACTTTAGGACTTGCTTGTATAATAATAGTTTATTGTGTGTTGACAGCGTGGAGTGTCTTCCAAGCAGCCAATACATTCTTTTGAATCGCAGTTCTAACGCTTCTCTTTTCTTCTTGACGTGCGTTTTCCAGCGGAGCTTCGCATCAAGCGTCATACCGAGATACTTGGGTGTATACTCGTATGGAATCTGTTTATTATTTATAAAAACTGGAGAATATTCCTGTTTCTTGTTGCTGAAGTCAATGTGAATTGATTTGGATTCGTTTAATTTCATCCTCCATTGTTTAGTCCAGTCGTAGACTCGACTGACCGCTGTTTGGACCTTTTCTGCTGCTTCCTGATGGGTACTTCCTACTGCCATTATAGCAGTGTCATCAGCAAAGGTCCCGATGGTGATGAGAGATATTTTCTAGCACAGGAATATCACAAGTGTAAAGCAGGTACAGGACCGGACCTAAAACACCTAAAACATACTCCAGCTTTTATTTCCTTAAGTTCTGAGAAGGCATCTTCTTGTCTAATTCTAAATACTCTATTTGATATACACGATTCTAAGATATCCGCAAAATGTTTTGGTAGCATATTTCTCAGTTTATGTATAAGCCCTTCATGCCACACTTTATCAAAAGCTTGCGCCACATCTAGAAATACTGTAGTGCACACTTTTTTACCTTCAAGAGTTTTTTCTATAATGTTTGTTAATCTGTGCACTTGATCTATAGTCGAGTGTTTTTCTCGAAAACCAAACTGATGCTCTGGTATTAAATTTTTGCTATCTATGATTGGATTGAAAGCCTTTTGAGAAACAACTTTTCAAAAAGCTTTGACATTAAGGGGAGCAAAGAGATTGGCCTGTATGATGTGGTTTCATGAGGCGGTTTCCCAGGTTTTAATATCATGATTACTTCCGCAATTTTCCATAAGTCTGGTACATGCTTCAACCTTAGAGTGGCATTAACAAGGGTCGTTAACTTCACTATAGCCTTTCTTGGAAGATTACGAAGTATTTCTCCTGATATTAAATCATACCAAGGACATTTTCGTGGGCTTATACTTAGTTTAATTTCTCTTACAATTTCTCTAGGTGTAACTAGTTTGATATCACTTTCATTATTGTATGGCATAGTATCTTCCAAAGTCAGAGCTTCATTTGCTTCACCCTCATTTAGTTGAAAGATGGTTTCTAAGTGCTCTGCAAACACATATAAAAACAAACAAGTATACTTTAGCATTCATTACTTTATTTGTTTAAAATAAAATTATACATAATCTTTCATAATATCCTCAGTTTCATCAATTACGATTCTCGTTAACGCAACGTAAAAGTATTGATGTTACTTTGGGCAATGTTTCCAGCGCAACTACTGAGCAACGTGACTTAAAATACAATTTCACAGGGCGACGAGCAAATTGCGGTGTCACGCAACATTTTGCAACCAAAGTTCTGGGTGGCTGCTCTCTTCATTCAACAAATATCAAAAAAAAACTAATGCTCTGTTTGTTTCTTTATTTGTCGTAAGCGATGAAAAACCGCACATAACTTAGAAAAGTCATTGGGGTGTAGCCTAGGCTCGAACCCGGTATCTTTTGATTCTAAATTGCACTATTGAACCATTAGGCTACCATCGCTCTCTAAAGCACTAAAAACTTAAATTAAGTACAGACATTGAGCTTAAAAATAGAACATTAAGCGGCCTTATCGCTAATTACAAGCAGTTAGCCCTTCCAACCAACCGTAGGCTAGATAGCGGGATATGAAAATTTATAGACATGAACTTTTACTACGCTCTACCTAACCTACTTCTTTGTCTCAATTATCAAAAATTCCTAGAAACGTTCCACGCACGGTTTAGTCGAAATCAGACCGGTATGAGCAATCTATTAACAAGTACCCGCCACAATCGCGTAATTAGTGTCATTTGCACTATTTTTGGACGGGATAAACACAGCAGGGCACATTGACGAGATGCACGGTGCCCACAAATTGGAAACAAATAGTTTTAGGTGCTAAGTTAATTTGTTCGGCTTTCGCTAACGTGTGAGCAATCAGTTCTGGATCGCTCTTTGTTTTTAAACTTGTGATATGGTTCATTGTGCAGCTACCGTTAGGTTATAGTGTTTCGACGCGAAGTTGAAGCTTATTGCTGAACTGTTTGTAGAAGTTTAGTATTAGAAGTACTTTACCCTGCAACGGTGTGTGCAGTGGCATGTTTTTTTTATGTTTGGACTGTATTATAACGAATATGTTTAGTCAAAATAAAGCACAACACATCACATCTTTTTTATAAACTGTTTTTATTGATAAAGCGTTAGATACCCACCAGACCCTTGACTCTCTACTAATCCGTATAAAAGACCAATAAAATTAATTACACAATTTTATAAATACAAGTAAATTTATAATATTGTATTTATATTCATCCAATTATGTTAAATAGTGATAAAAATGAAAGATGACGTCACTCGTCAACTTCAACGTCGAAAACGGGTCCCAATCGTCGCAATGTCATATACTTCTCGCACACAAAGCATTCCGACTAATCGCGATAAACCAATAAATCTGTGCCGTAATCTGTATTATCTACATAATCCGATAATGCACGTATTCGCGGCACTATCGCTATCCGTAAATGGATGGTATCCGTAGATATCAGAGCGCGGATAATCCGTAAACGTGCGCTATCTGTTCGCGCATTGATGGAAATAACACGCGTGGAAGGAATATTCGCAGAAATGTATTCGACGAGTGTGCGTTATTTAAATTTGATTAAAAATACGTGGTTTTTGATAGTTATTTTGTGATGATCTAGATGAGTAATTAGAATTTATCAAAGATTCATTAAATAAAGAGAGAAGACTGAGCGTTCTTTACAGGTCAGTTTAATAAACACAATTTCGAGTGTGTTCGAGTCTTTTGTATGAGCTGGAACCAGATGGAGATAGTCTATCTAAGGCGAATAATTTCGCCTTAGATAGACTATCTAAGGCGAAATTATTACATAACACAATGTTTTCAAGGTTCGAACAATACTGAAAGATACACTTCATAACAGGACTTGGGTTTTAATAAATCCATCCATAACCCGTATGTATTTTTTTCTGGCACACTTTGGGCAGCCGTACAGCATCATCGCATCATCCAGCTGGCACACTCTGGACAGCCATACAGCATCGTCGCATCATCCAGCTGGCACACTCTGGACAGCCATACTGCATCATCGCATCATCCAGCTGGCTCACTCTGGGCAGCCATACAGCATCATCGCAATCCAGCTGTCATACTCTGGGCAGCCATACAGTATCATCGCATCATCCATCTGGCACACTGTGGGCAGCCATACTGCATCATCGCATCATCCAGCTGGCTCACTCTGGGCAGCCATAAAGCATCATCGCATCACCCGGCTGGCACACTGTGGGCAGCCATACAGCATCATCGCAATCCAGCTGGCACACTCTGGGCAGCCATACAGCATAATCGCAATCCAGCTGGCACTCTCTGGGCAGCCATACAGCATCATCGCAGTCCAGCTGGCTATTTCAGTAACCACAAATTTTTAACCAAAAGCGGTGGTTGAAACATCGACACAAGTTTCAACCTGAGTATGTCGCGAAATAATTTATTCCCAACACTACAATTTCGTCTAATGTTCAGTACTTGGAAAACCGTTATCAATATACAAAACGTACTTATTATAGTTATACTTACCTACTTGACGTTATTCACACTTTTTAAGCTATTTATCAAGGAAACGATACAAACCACTCCAGATAATGCCACTCGAAATATAAACCTGTCAGTAATCGTCGCGAAGATTATTTGCCGCCATGATTATCGCTAATTAATACTCAAGTAGCGAACGATATAAATGGAACAACCCAGTTAAACCACTCGCCGGCGCATAGAATATCGAGCACCGATACTCGTGAACAATCACTACGATTGTTTTCATATTATTTAGAAGATGTGTCATGCATTATGCAACGATGCAGTGTCTAATAAGGCGCCGCGCGCCGTCTAGTTCATACAGAACTTTGGATGAGAAACAAACAAAAAAGCTATCAATGGAGCCGCGGACGATTCGCGGAGCACATTAGATATTGTTAACAAAACTTCCTCCTTGATTAATATGCATCGACAGGTAATGCTCAGTACGTGTCCCTGCGCCGCCGACAGCGCCTATAACTCATTTTCGCATGCGCGTCGCATCCATGCAGAATTTTAGGCGGGATGCGTTTGCGTAACGAGCGTCCAGTAAAAGTAGCTACTTCCCATCAACGCTTCTTTGTCCTCGACGATCACGTCTGTCGAGTTAGACAAGGAGAGGCACGTTAGCTCCGATGCGTTTGGACAACGCATATCGCATTCGGTAAAAGCTGGTTTCGTCGGCCGCTGGCTCGCATTCCCATGCAAGGTATGCCCGCAGGAGCTATGTCGGCAATTTAAATATTACGGCTACTCCAAAACGTGAGATGTAAAAGTAGCAAGAAGCCCCGTGTGGGCCTGGGACTCAGCGCAACAAGGCAACAAGCTTATACCCTGAATCCGTTCAAAAAATATAATGAAGCGACGACATTTTTCCGTAATTAAAATGTAGCTTTTTACCGTACTTTTGTAAGGCGAAAATAATTAATAATAAGCACTTTAATTTTCATCTGAATTTAACGTGGGAGGTTAATGTCCATGAAAAATCGCAAGTCCCCTCGTAAAACTTCAAATGCAGAGCTTATGCGCTATAAAAATTGTGAAGTTTTTTTGGTGAAATTGTTGATTTCGTGTGTGTAGTAGAGTTGTTATAATTGTGTGCAGCGATGTCAATGGCAGGCGGTATCCATTCCCATGTCCGCACCGAAAAAAATATTCAAATTGATTCACGCGCGCGCGCCTCCGTCCGAATTTTGCAGAGCGTTTGATGCGCCCGCGCCGATTCCGGCAAATCCGTCGCGTCGGAAGTGCGTGGCGCGCGCCTCCCTGCCGCCTGATGTGTCGATAGGTTGGCTTGAAGTCGTTGACCTTGATCAGGACCTCTGATAATAAACATCAGATAGACCGTTAATTCCTATGATTAAGATTCCAAAAAACACGCCCTCCGTCGTTATGCGTCGAAATGAACTCCATTTAATTGAAATTACTGTCATTATCTTGCAACATTTAGCGCCAGACGGGCCAAAAAATGAATGGCCGTGATTTTGGTCGACGTGCAAATTATCGACGTTTTGTATTCCCCTCACTAATCCGAGAGCTACGTATACGGTCACACAATGCACTTATTATTCGACAGTTCAGTTTCTAAGTAAAGTGCATACGGATTGTATACCACGTGATATGACGTGTCCGTCTGTCCTTTCAATGACTTGAATAATATCACAATAATTAGGAAATAAAATGGCACGGGTAGCTCTATATTTGAACACTAACTTGTCCAAAAATTTATGTTCATCTGCTCATGACTCATGAGAATACAAATTATTACATTTTATTTTTAGAATAAAATAAAATGTAATAAATGTAATGTCTTCCTACAATACTTTATAATAAAACTTAACATAACTGCATAACTTTATTGACAATTCCAATTTAACTTTTTACCAACCCTATATGGTGGTATGCCCGAATGCGAACTTACCCGTTTACGGATGTTCGTGAGAGATTTATAACAACATTGTCGTCAAAAATCAAAGGTGTCGAAATGGTACCCGCAGGCGGATCTTGTGTTAAGAACCTAAGACAATTAAGTGGATCTTTCTTGTAAGTGAGGTAGCGTATACCTGTGTTTTATGACATCCTAACAATGCTTAAGAAATCCGGCTCCGGCCACTATTGTTTATCCCATTACGTCAGTTAAGGCGTCGTAAAGAATACATTATATAATGGCTACAAACAGGATCATCAGTTTAACGGTAATATTCCAAGGACGCGATTTGTAAAGGCTCTATATCTACCTGTCGGAGAAGTCAATAGAAAAAAATGATAAATTCTTAATGTCAGGATTTTGTAACGAAAACATGACAATACGAAAGTTTTTTTTGGATTTATCAGCGTAAAAGTTTATGTGAGGGTTTACGATATAGATGCTACTTATTTTTTTCGGATTCTTATCCTTATACAAGCAAGAAACCATGGCTTGCTCCTTCGCTCATTATAACGGCTCAAAGTAAAGCTTACAGCACATTTTACAAAATTACGACGCGCAGGCGACGCGCGATCATCGAATCGTATATATACATTTACGTAGACCAACATTTTCCCGAGCAGTGAAATGTGCTCTGGAAAACGTTGGTTTGGTCAAAAACCATCGCTGGAAAGTTACAAGCTTCCTAGAAACATGCCCTCTTGACCATGTCAACACGCAAGTTATCTATCAATAACGCACACTATCTATGACTTTAATAGCGGCCACAATCTATCAGTGCGTGAGCACGTTTACATCTAGAGTCTGGAAGCTGGCACACAACAGAGATTAGAGTTCGTTCACACAGGATTTTATTCCTCATAGTATCGATGCACATATCGGTGCAGCTCTTACTCATTTGTTGTTGTAATTGTAAAAGGGATGGCGGATGAGATAAGTGGGTCGATGACTTTTGGCTCCGGACGGCGATTACTGTGATTATGCACTTTGTGCGTTGAACTTTAGTACGAGCTTTGATATGCGCCAGCTTTGATACGAGGACACTGCCTATTCAGTGCGTGCGCGTCGTGATTCGGACGTCATTTATAATCGTCTTTCATCATTATTGAGGTTATTAACAAGGGTTATTTATATCTTTGTTAATTTTTCTTATCCAGATGGTTCATTACATACAAACTTACAAACTTAACTAACGCTCTAAAACGAAAATAAGTTCAGATCAAAATCTAGTTTTGTATAACATGTAGAATTGGCTTCATACAACCACGCCTATTATATGTATATAGCAGTTTCCAAATAAAAATGTTATTCGGTATTTAATTATAGGTATATATTTACTAAATCATTGCAAGTCTATGTTTTCAGTACTAAACATAAAATAGGTCTTAAACGTTGATATAGTTTATGATACCTCTAACAAAGACTGGCTTAGTACTTTTATTATTCTGTGGTTTAGATTTGACTTACAACATTTGTATGAAAAGGTGACTTTGCGCATCTCTACACAGCAAAGCGTCATACTTTTAATGTGGAAGTATGAGTTATACCTACGCACTCAGCATTTGGTCAGTCGTATTGGGCAGCTAAACTATTTATACGCAGTCTAGCTAATCTATCACTAATTCACCAAAATAGCCCCGAATGTAGCTAACAAACTTAACCTGCAATGTGATTTTTACCATTCAGTGTGGCCAAACTTAGAAAAAAAAACTGGGAAAATGTGGGGGATGTGGGGGAAGGTTTGAGGAAGTGAGGGAAGATGGGTGTAATTAGGAGAGGGTAGGGGGAAGTGGGTTTCCCCCTACCATTCCCTCTTTTTCCCCACTCTGCTCCCATCTTTCTTTTCAGTCTTCCCCCACTCTGCACCACCTGCCCCACATCCCGCACCCCTCCCCGACACACCCACCATTCCTTAACTTCCCCCTACCCTCCCCTCACTTTCCCCAACCTTCCCTCACTTCCCCACATCTTCATCCCCCCATTATTTCCCCAGTTTTTTTTATTTTTTCTAAGTATGGTCACCCCGAATTGTAATAATCGCGCAGCGATCACGTTGCAGTGCAGGTTAAGTTTTCTTACTGAATCGCACCCCTGCCCAGGGGTGCGATTCAGGGCACAATGGTTTCAAATATCATTTAAAAGAAAGAAGAAGAAGATAAGAACAGCCAAGAACTGCAATTATAGTCAGATAAGTCACTTTATAATTCCTACCTCAAAACGTAACAATTACGTAAAACTTTTATCCGTTGCAACAAACAACAAATAAAAATTAACAATCGTCTATCCTTATCAAGTAGGCACGGATATTCTGAAACACATCAGCTATACTTACATTGTTTTGGTTGGCCGTATGTACGAGTATAAATTCCCATGTAGGGCTGATAGCGGGCGAATCCATCTGGTAGATAGTGACCACTATTACCGCTATCGCATCCGCTGCGCAACGATAACTGGCGATTGTCGAACGTCGCCTAGTAATCTATTGTTAACCGCAGGATTGGAGAAACGGCCTCGGGGACGCTCGCGTTGTGGAAGGACGAATGCAACGATTAGGATTCTGCGTTAATAGGTCGTTGAACTAAAACACCACGGAAAATCATTCTAGTATAACCTAAAAGTGAAACTTTCTGGTGTTCTGTGAAAAATTACAAGGATATCATAATTTTATGACATTGTATTTTTTTATAATTCATATGTTACTAAAATTGGGAAACCCCCCTGCCTTAAGGGCTTTATAAGTGTGGCGTTCAATAGCTTCAATTTTATTACATAGAAACTACCGTTACATAACACAAGTAGCTTAGTAGAAGCAGTTGTATTTGAATCAGTACTTTTGATTAGCCTAATACCTGTGTCAATGCATCCAATAGGAACATTAGTAATCGGGTGACGAGCCGCACGGCGGCGCGGGGAGACTTTTCCCAGACACGAACAAACATTATACATTTTGTTACTCGTCAACCTTATTTTCAAGTGATATGGTTCAAAATAAGATAAAGGGCCATTTTTGCTAGTTGTACGCTCTCAGTGCAATTCCTATGTCTGTCATGCAGGATAATCGGCACGCAACAGTTATTCGACATGGCAATACCATGTCTTCTAGTAGTTCCAAAATCGATACGGAGAAAATGTAATGGTGTAACATACCTATATGGCTTTATGGAGAGCGAGAGCAATAAGCTCAACCACACCTTGTGCAAATGTGAGTTCCTTAAGTCGTTCACATGCGTTAAGTTAATAATTAACTACTTTTAGATTAATTTAACTTCTTATTGTGTGTCATTATCATCATCAGCCCCTCATTTGTCCACTGCTGGACGTAGACTTCTCCTTGTGAACGCCACTGAGCCCGATCTTTGGCTCTCTTCTTCCAATCGCTGCCTGCCGTCCTTCGCAAGTCATCACTCTACCTGACCGACGGGCGCTCTACACTACATTTGCCTAACCCTGGCCTCCACTCTAAAACTCTAGAACCGATAACCGTTGGAAAAGATCCCAACGGTTTTCGGTTATTCGAGATATTTGACTGGCCCATTGCCACTTCAGCTTACTAATTATTGTTACCGTTATAGGTTACCTTTATTCTCTGGCGGATTACCTCGTTTTGCATATGATCCCTTAGAGAAACTCCAAGCATAGCTCGCTGAGCGACTTTAAACTTGTGAATCAGTTGCACTGTAAGTGTCCACGTTTTGGCTCCGTAGGTCATAACGGTAGGACGCACGTGTTGAAGACTTTCGTATTTAGACACTGTGGTATGGACGACGAAAAGACCTGACGAGTTTACTAAATTCTACCCATTCTAGCTGAATCCTCATATCGGCTTCCCTTTCGAAGCTGTTCCTACCTAATCGAATATTCTGCCCGAGGTAAACATACTCTTGAACTACTTCATTTATGACGATTGGTCTCGGGGTAATAAGGTCGTTAAACATAACCTTGGCTTTGTCCATTTTCATCCTGACACTAGAGGTGATATCTAGGTCGGTCAGCATTAGTTCGTGATCCTGCAAACGACTCCGCCTTATGAATAATATCATCAGTGAATCGTAGGTGTGAGATGCACTTGCCATTTTTTCGTTCCTTTCCAGTCCAGCGTCTTAAACATATAATGATTTTAATCATATTATTATTTATTTATAATATTATTCTCACAGTTCACTTTGTCTCTTAGTGTCCGATCCTCGATGAATCATTACCAGATTTAGTTGAAGAAAAAAATTCAAAATTTTCGATTTATTTCGGACCGCTTACATAAAATTATAACACACATGGCATATTTTATAATTCGCTACTGCCTTTTTGTCCCAAAATTTATGTATTTCTTAGGATGTTGTCAACTTTGGAATCATACCTTACTTAACAGTTTTGCATTTTAAGAGGTACGCTCACCGCCATCCTCAATTTACCTTTCGATGATCGCTCTTGGTGCCAGGCCTCACTACCAATAAGGTTCGGTGGTCTTGGCATACGTGAAATTTCTAGTGTATCTCTACCAGCTTGCCTATCCTCAGTTTATAGTACACAAAAATTAATCAGAGCTATTTATCAGCCTGTATTACAAATTACGAAATAAGTTTTTTGACTGAGGCTAGGGATGCTTGGAAAAAAGCCTGTCCAAATCATTCCTTGCCCAAAGCGCCTTCTCCCCAGAAGCATCGGGACGGGCCGCTCTGCGAAATTGATTGGAAAAATCTTCTTGATACGTCCGTTTGTTCTGCAGAGCGTGCTCGCCTCCTCGCTGTTTCACGTTGGGAATCAGGCCTTTGGTTGCAAGCATTTCCATCAAAAAACATTGAAAACTTACTACACAACCAGACATTCCGATTAGACGTTTCTCTGCTTCTGGGCGTTTTTTGCCAAGTTCCACATCGTTGCATTTGCGGCGATATGGTGGATCGGCTTGGCCATCATGGACTATCTTGCTACAGAAGCGCAGGGAGGATTCCTCGACACGCCAGTTTGAATTAAGTCATCCTTCGGGCCTTTGTCAGTGCCAGCGTTCCGTCAATCTTAGAATCAAACGGCCTGATGACTTTAATTCCTTGGAAGATGGGACAGCCTTTAGTTTGGGATGCAACTTGTGTTGATACCTTGGCGCCGGCCGTCTCATTTTCCAGAGAAAACTATTCAGGCTGGCGGTGCTGCAACCAAAGCAGAAAACCTCAAGCAGCGCAAATATGGGAATCTTGACATGGGTTACATGTTTGTGCCGTTTGGGGTTAAAACTTTGGGTCCGTGGGGGCCAGGCGGCCATGAAATTTACAGGGACTTGGCAAAACGTTTTGTGGAGGTGACATGTTACCAGATTGCAGGCTTCTATTTAGGCCAAAAAATTATATTACAGCGTGGCAATGCAGCCAGCATTCTGAGCACTTTCCCTTCCTCCGAAAGACTTTTAGATAGTTTTGTGTAAATTAGTTACGTTTTTTATTTATATTTTTAAAATAACTTTTGTTGTTTGTTCGTTTTATGCTGTAAATAAATTCTTACCTAATATTATTATTATTTATATTAATATTATTAATTAATATATTTCTTGTCATACAGTTCTAGATTTGCAAAAAATTTGGCATACAGACAGACAATAAAGCAGAAAAGAAAGAAGAAGCAAGAAGAAGAAAATTAATATTTATGTGCCTAGTGGCACAGAATAATTAATAGTACGATACTTACACTAGAGTGACATGTAAGTGTTTTGGCTTACTAAAATAGTTAATTAACCATTAATTGTGATAAATAGGTAACACTATCCTTGTCAAAATAATTATTTTGTGAAGATTTATCTACCTAGTCTATTATATGAGTTATAAGTTTTAATGTTTGTGTTTTTTTACATGTGGCAACTTTAAAATATCTAATGTTTCTTCTATTTGACACTTTCATTCTTAGAAAGCTATCATTATTGCAATAGTAGTTACACGTTATTGTTTTTTTGTACCTGGTAATAAAATGTATGTTGTTTTATATTATGCAAAATTATTTATTCTGCTTCTAAATGTGACAGAATTGTCTCATAAACTGAAACCGTGTGTCTAAAGACGCCGGAAGATGCATACTAATGCGAAGTAATGCCAATAAAATGTGCGTGGTATAAGTTTTAAGAGAATATCGATAAAATCAACTAAACTAGACTAGACTTAGTTTTAGCTAGGCGTATGTTAATATGATACCTACTTGTTTTTATGCAGAATAATTTTTAGAGTGAACATTAACCCCGACACGTCACTTCTATTATTACAGTTCTACTCTTTTGCGTTTTGAAGGGTTCATATCGCGTGCACCTTATAACGAATCTATGTTACAAAACCACATATTTTTTCATAACAAGAGCAGTACTAGTTATTGATCTAGGTTGTTATCTTTTCGATAATGAACAATGCCTTTTTAATAAAGTATTTAAAATAAAACTGTAACAAGTGCTGCACAAAATACCATGGTACAAAAAATCGACTACAAATGGATTAACAGCTAATAACTAAACAAAAACTACAGGACCAATTTTGATTAAGTTTATATGGGACCACACTGAAAGTCTATTCTTTTGAACAAAACAACAACTATCCAAATCAGTTTAGAAATCTTAGAGATTTGAGGTAAAAAGAAAAAAAAAAAAAAAAAAAAAACTACCGAACCAATTTTCATACCTTTTATATGGGATCACCTGGATAGTATACCCATTAAAACAAAAAAAAAAATATAATTGGTACGCAATTGACGGAGAAATCGGTGGACATATACAAAAAAACACATACAGTCGAACTTAAAACCATCTCCTTTTGTGAAGTCGCTAAAAAACACTTTTTTTTAAATGTTTTATCTAACTAAAGAGAAACTGAAAATCACATTATAAAAGTTTTACTTTGATAGATGCAAAAACATTATATTTAAGAGTATCTTAAAGCTCAGCAGATTTGATATGACGAGTACTATTTGCATGAAGCAAAGCACCAATTTACCCATAAGTTTGCATTCATCGCTTTCCATTTAGTGATACTATGAGTGTATTGAGTGAATTAAGTTTGTCAAAAGATTGCCTAGTCCGCTATTAAAAATTAAACTGCTGTATTGAAGTAATTACACTAAGATATGTTTTAAAGTAAGTTTATATATATATATATATATATATATATATATATATATACATTTTGAAAACCTACTCAAAAATCGCTAATCCCTTGTAACTCAAAATAGTGAAATATTAGCATAAAGTCAACATAAAAATATATTAACCTTTTGTTTGTTCATCAATAATCATAGCGTTTGTTTCATAACCGTTTTATGTCTGAATTAATTGTATTATTTTGATAACAGAAATAAATTAAATAGGTATCAAACAATAAAAAAATACAGTTTAATTATCTATTCGTAAAGCAACATTCCGAGTCCCAGCAATGGGACTTGGGCATTTTGCTACGAGGGCTAATGGGCTGATTATAAAAATAAAAATCGCAAAAAAGTCCTTCTCGGGTTTGTGCGATAAAAGGTATCTTAATCCAACAGCCTCGTGAGGCATTTGGCGCATAATGGCTTGAGAAAAAATTATAAAATAATATATTTTATAATATTTTATATTTTTTTCCACCAAAACACAAACCCCCTAACCAAAAGTAGCTTTAGGTCTACCTAATAATTTTGCTAAAGCTTGGATCACGGACGTGGCTCGAACCCGCACCATCCGTGCCTCTGCGCGGTACATGCCGCCAACCAATTCGGCACCACTATAACCACTACACAGCTATCCAAATATTTGCTCTACTTTCTCATACAATCTTACAGGGACGGTAACGCCATCTATTGAGTTTGTTGAAACTGACGAACCTACACGACACGGCTAATATTGCTATCTAAGTACGAGTAATAAAAATATATAATGTTTTCGCTAAGCAAGCGTTGAGGTGCATCGTTTTACTTGTGGCGCGACATTCATATTTTTTGGTGTTTTTTGTCGTCAGAGATCTTCAACACTTCTTCAGATAGCGCAAGCTGATTTTGCGCAAACTAGGATTCCTAACACACATGTTTTAATGCATTGTATCACATAAATATCATTAGTGTAGTTACGAAAAAAACACCAGTGTTTTTTTAGTTACCCAGTAACTAAAAAAACACTGTAAAAATAAATGACGGATATTCGTAGCTACACTAATGATATTTATGTGATACAATCCTTTAAAACATGTGTGTTAGGTCATGTGTGTTTGAAGAGCTGTGACGACAAAAAATTTGAATTTCGCGCCATAAGCGAAACGTTGCACCTTAATGCTAAACTGCCTTACATATAAAAAGTTAAGCAATGATTAGTATTTCTGCGTGTTATAATATTGTACTGCGCAGTACTAATTGATATTTATTAACTTTTTATAAGCCAGGCGCAATGTTAAAGTTCTGCAATGAGGTCTGACAACGCGGTAACTTTTTAAAAGCTTTTATTTAACTTAACTTGTATGTATGTATGTATCTATGTATTTATGACTGTCCTGGAATCCTGCAATTAAAATTTTTAGCACTTCCCGAGCTATCCGGCTGAAATCGGGGTAGCTCACAAATTGAACACAATGCAATTAATAATATATATTTAGTCTTTTCGTTTTTTTTGTTTTAAATTATTTTTATTCAATCAATTGCATTGCATAATAATTATTATGCTTTGGATCAAAAAATTAATTACAAATTGCTTTTGAGGAAACACGACGATAATAACGTTTGTACACACTACCGCCACACTAGGATCCCCGGTGTCGTGGGGGGCGGACACATACATCAACACGCCACAAACATCCAAAACCAGAGAACAAACATTTATGCTCATCACATGATTGTTTGCCTGGGCCAGGTTTCGTACCCGGGACACTAATCTCAGCAGGTGAGTTGTTCCCAAGGCAGGGGCACTACTAACTGTGCTATTATCGTCAAACTCGAAAATTACACCCATATTTGTGGTCATCATACCTTCTGGATTGTTCTACCAAATCCAGTGATATTTTTACTAGATTCCTACTTAGACTCAAACTGTTGAGTTTATTAAAATTCTGTAATAAAACTTACTGCTTAGCAATATTCCTATGTATGAACTACAGAAGTCATAATAAAAACTAGCTGAGCTCGCGTGGTCATTTTTCTGGGATATAAGAACCAAAAGAACTAAAATCATCAAACTCCGTTCAGACGTGAAATTGTTATTTATCGATTTTTCGACTTCACTCATCAGATTGAGTAGAAGTCGATTGATTGATACGCGAACAAACAAACAAACAGACAGACATTATTTAAAAAAAATGTTATACACAGAACAAGAAGTTCAGTAGCTTATTTTAAGTCTCCTGGACCCTGGACCATTTGTTTTTATTATCTTCATTGTACATACTTTTTGGTACCTACTACTTTATTATAAGTATAGATATGAGTCAAAACCTTTAACTAAAACAAATGGCCCCAATGCCATACGTCATCAGTACATTGATGAAAGATAGTTCCAAAGCCCAGGGTTACGGTGTCAATTGTAGACGTGAGACGACTTAGCTGAGCTGTAAGGAACACACCACACGAACGATGAATGATGCAATGATACGTGATGCGTATTCTACGGGGAAAAATTGGAATATTCTTACGAGTGCAAATAAACTTAAATTTAAGTCATGATAGAAGTAGATTAATTCTAATTATTATTTAAGTTGATAAGTAGGTACATATTGCATGAGATTGAGTTTATCATGTAATTAGGAAATAATTTTCATTATAAATAGAATGAAACATTTTTAGTTACGTAGACAAATATGACATATAGCTAGTGGCACGTAAGTCTAGCGGTAAACGAAACGTGGCAGAGATCTTGGTACAGTCAGTTTTCGGGATAAAAAATATTCAACATTTTAACAGATTATATAAACTTTGACTGTGCCAAGATCCCCACCACGTTTCGTTCACCGCTAGACTTATGTGCCGCTAGGTATACTATCACAGCTTATCCTGTGAGATCTGCCTATGATGAAATATCACACAGATAATCCTGTGAACTCATAACCCGACTTCAATTGGATTCCCTAAAAAATCAACATGATACTAATTTATATTAGACCATTCCGAATATTTACTCTTTTAAATGAAGAATCATCCAAATTGGCCTAGAAATTGGAGAACATAAATAAAATAAAAGGGTCGTATTGGGAAACTTCTTCTTTTATGTAGTCGGTTTAAAATACGGTACATCAGTCGCTGGTTCCGTTGATTAGATACGCGGCATGAAGTTAATTTCTGCTTACAGCCAACTCAAGTAGTTGTTGAAACTGGTTATGAATGCCTTTTGGCAGCAAACCGATGATAAATTATGGGTAGGCACAGATACGCATTAAGGGGCGTGTCCCCGACAGTACGACAATACGCGTCGTGTGGCGAGACCTGAAGATTGTCCCACTAAACGTTCATTAATCAGTGGCACTGATTCTAAATATAGTGACTTATGCTATAGCGTGCTGATGTCAGCACAGTCACAGACCAGTAGTGGCGGTTAGTGGGCTAGATTAACTCGGGGTAAAGGCCTATGTTTAATTGTTAATGTCTTCGAGGTTTAGGTAGTGATTGGTTAAAGCTGTTTGTATTTTCTACAATATGTACACATCAGTATCAGGGAAAATCATTACTCTGATATCAACATGATAGCGGTAAAACTATGGAACTCTTTGCCAGTAACCATAAGGCAAGCGACATCGCTTCAATGTTTCAAAGATCGGGTCAGAAACTTTTATCATTCAACGCTACGAGTATGACATGTTGCTGTATTTACTTATTTTAATGTTTAATATGCTTATGTAGTGTAATGTATTTTGTGTGTAGGTTCCTATTTATTTTAGTATGTATAATTATTATTAGTATATATGTTTATAAGTAAGTATTTTTATATTATATACATATATTTATATATATATATATATATATATATATTATTTTATATATTGTACTTATGGTATTTATAAGTAATATTTTATCGTATTTATATTCTAAAAATATAAATTTATTCATTTCAGTAAATGTATACTTGCATATGCACACTATCGTTAATTAATGTTCATGTTCTCGCTTTCTAATCAGGTTGCCTGGAAGAGATCGCTGCTTAGTGATAAGGCCGCCGATTGTACTATTTTAAGGTTAATATTGATGTGCTATAATTTAAGTTTTTTAGTGCAATAAAGATCTATCTTTCTATCCATCTATCTATCTATTAAGGCCTCCCAGAATAAATTGGGAACGTAATACGCTAATGGTCTGATAACCTATAATTCAGTAGATAGCTATACAATTTTTAATTTTACACTATCTACGACCCGTGGTTTTACCCGCACGGATTATGATGATGGATGATGATGATGATGATGATGAAAAATAGCCAATGTGTTAATGCAGGATATAAGTGATCCTGGTACCAAATTTCATCCAAATCTATTCTGCCGTTTGAGCGTGCAGGAGTAACAAACATACACGCATACGCTTTTAAAGATAAAAGGATAGGTGGCGCTAATCGATTTGTATGCATTTTATGATGTTTTGTATGGACTGTCAGTTCTAATGTAAGGAGTTCTGCATCGCGCATAGGAAATTTTCTGCTCGATAAGAGAGTATTCATTTTCAATACTAGAAAAAACTCTAAACTCTCTTTGTTTATTTTTTCTTTCATTTTTTAAGCTCTGATTGGCTTTTTTAGACAGTGACTATTATACACTACTCTGATTTGTGTATATATTCTTATAATCTATCTATCTTCTGTTTTGTGACACAGAAGATAACTAAAAAAAACTAGGGTACTTAAAATAAGCTACTGAACCAGAAATATAATATTTAAAAAAAACATGTCTGTCTGTTTGTTTATTTTTCTGTATGTTTTAACGAATCACGTCAAAACTACTGGTTTTCACTGTTGTTTAAATTGTGGTTAGACTTAAAATCTGGGGTACATGGCATCACAATCCGGTTAATATAACCCGATCAATCTATAAAAACTATTTAGAGGATGAAAAAATTTTGATGAAATGCAGTAAGCATATTGTACTTTATAGGCACTTTTGGTACTGGAACTGGAATAACACATAGGCTATCTTTTACCCAGTTAAATGACCACGCCGGAAAAGCCGCGGGGGGCACAGCTAGTTTATAATATTAGTGTGATTAATACGAATATCAGTATTTGTCGCACATAATATCATTAGGTTTACGAGTCGGTTTTCCAACGTCTCGTTACTTTTTGACGTTTTTTGTATGGCGTTTATGTCAAAAGCTGACGGACAGTAAGCGAAAACGGTTATTAAGATATAGAAACTGGCCATAAGAGTTTTAGCATACAATTCAATTCTCAAAATTTAGGTCGTATTTTAATTATAACGGCATGCATAGAGAACAAATGTTACTCTATAGGTAGTCTCTGTTATTATAGTGCACTGTTCAATTATTTTCATTATAAGTGATTTAATTGATATAAAAATGCTAATTAGTAAAGTATTTTA
Source organism: Alsophila aescularia (assembly GCA_946251855.1). Taxonomy (NCBI): domain Eukaryota; kingdom Metazoa; phylum Arthropoda; class Insecta; order Lepidoptera; family Geometridae; genus Alsophila; species Alsophila aescularia. Next base: position 19,106,981 of record OX276377.1, on the reverse strand, counting down.
TATGAATATTGACTACTTCCATTCTAAAACTGTCCTTAATCAGGCAATAAATTTTAAAAGTAACACTTTTAATACTACCTCTAAAAAGTCCAGCTGATTCGACCAAATCTTGTTTAAACGATTACGACTTCTAAAACAGGTGTAAAACTGCGATTAAATTCTTTTATTGTACCTCTTTATGTTGTTTATTTGGCTAATGAATAAATTATTCGATTGGATGTTATGAATATTCAACAAGTCGAAAGAAAAGCTATAATTTTCAATGATGATTTTAGTAGTAGATAATACAAATAAGATTTATTTTTAAATTTAGTGTTTTTAGATTTTGGACATGAATAGCGGTGTTATTTATTTCATCTTAAACTTAGCTGTGAGTTTTATTAATTCCAGATACCTATAAGTTATGGGTACTTTTTATATGATATTTTTCTCTACGTTTCTTCCTAGACTATACTTACAAGATAATTTTATTTGTTATTATAACATTGAAGAGGTATACTAGTGTGCTTAAAAATCAAACAGTACTGGACTTGGTCCTTGTCTCCGTACCAATTACTTTTCTGTTATGTTCGGATTTCTATATCTCCATGCTTCGGAAGGCACGTTAAGCTGTCAGTCCCGGGTGTTATTGATTAAATAGCTGTCGTTAAGCCATATCAGAGGCCCTCAAGCGCTTTACAATTTCTGGCACCAGAGGCCAGAAATACCTCATGCAAGCAAGCAAGCAATGCTTTGCGGGTAGCTCGACATATTATAATGAGCATTGCAAATTGCTCTTAAATCACTAGTTCTATGGACAGAAGTACTACAGTTATACTATTTTATATTTATGTACAAATCAATGTAAACTTTATAGCTCCAGTGCCAAGGCCGCTTCACACAATAGCGAGTAGTAAAATATATGTTCAGCATATTCAATATAACCTCATCAGATAAGTCATTAATACTTCCAAGCTCGCTAACTACATACATGCAAGTGTAAACCAACACGGAACAAAGGCATGATTGACTTTTTATTCCTATAAAAACACATCGTAACGTCTCACCAATGATAACAAGCTGCGTAATTCGCGTGTAAGTGAAAATTAGGTTGTTATTAAAGTTGGCAATTACACCGATATTGCTATGCGATATCAATTGGTAATTAATAATTATGGACACCTTGTAGGCGTAACGATGCGGAACGCTCGACTGCTAACTAAGGTAGATAATGGAAGCCGGTATCAATGAATAAGTCGGTAGGTAGAAGTTTGAGACTCTTGAATTGGGATGCGTGGCAAGAATCTCAACGGAACTGAAGGGCTATTACGCAATGTTGATCAAATCGGTTTCAAGCCGTCAAATACATTAATGCTTTGCGATAGAGTCGATTTTGCTATGAAAAAGTGACAATGTGATTGTAACCAAGTTCTATGGTCGGGGCCCTGGGCAGGACCCTAGCCTGTAGATTGGAGATGTCCATCCCATCGATGCCATCGGTTGGCAGAGCGAAGGAACGGCATGCTTTTTTGATTGAAACTATCGTCCTAATCAAAAAAGCATCCACAGAAGTATATAACTACTACATAAGAGTAACTTTTATATAGTGCAAATTTTATAGAATTAGTTGTGGTAAGAATTTATAACCACTTAGAAAACATTACCATGACATACTGACTCACAACACACAGCCTAAACCGATGGACCTAGAGAATTGAAATTTGGAAGGAATATTTCTACTTACTCAAAGTTCCAATTAAAGGTTTTCTTTTAATTCCATCCCTAAGGGTGTGAAGGGGGGTGGCAAAGTTTAAACACAAGCATATTTATTCTGTGACGCAAGGAAAGCCGCAAGGCGCATCTAGTTCTCATATAAAACGAAAAATAATAACAAAATCACGATTACTGCTGTTTTTTTTTTTCAATTTGTCATGTATAAATGTCATGTATAAACAACCGACAAGTCTAAGTAAAAGATACACAGAGCTCTATTACTGTTTTCGGCTTTATAAGTTACTAGTTTTCCCGCCCGCGATTTCGTAAGCGCGGACTACTGTTTATCGCGAAAAAAAACATCCTATTTTCTTCTAAGATATTAAAAACCAATGCAAAAGTAGGTATAGAACCATTGACCCTTTTAAACAAAGCGATGTATAGCACCAATGCTCTTGATGTTTTTTGACAGACTTGTTATTTCGTTTCCATGACAACCACAGACCATTCTGTGATGGCAACCGTTCCTTACAGTAATCAACATTTTCCAGTTTTTCCGTGGAAACTTACAATTATCCGGGACAAAAAGGATCCTATGTTTTATTCCAGGGCTTAAGCTATCTCTACTCAAAATTTCATCAAAATACGTCCAGCCGTTATCGCGTGAAAGCTCCCCGAACAAGCAAACAAACAGACAACGTTTCACTTTTATATATTGGTATGAATTCGTTAGTCTGTTTAAAATTGGTATAACGACACAAAAAATGCGATACTGGGTTCACCGACTGCTTAAATGCATAAAACAAAAATCAACATATGGATTAGTCAGCTGTATGTTAATGTAATTATATATTGTAATTTTTCCATACCTGCCCATGAAGCTTTTTGTTATAATATCCTATTTTAGATAATGCATAGGCTATAGCTAGAAATAAGGGCGTCAGACATTCCAATGCAGGACGAGTGTCTAAAGCCGTCCACAATACAACTTCACATTGTGCTATAAAAACATCGTCGTATGTCATTACATGTACTTTTGGAACGGTTAGGAATATTGTATTATTTTATTTATTTCGCGTTTATTGTCCACCGGGTGAAACCGCGTGTGTCGCCGGGCCACAGCTACAGGGAGGGATCCACAGTATGCATTGTTAAAAAACATAAGGTACCTACATAAATAACCTCTTTTTAATAGTTAGGGAAAATCAAGTTGGAAATAAGGAACGATATTTTCAAATTAAATTTTATTACTTTACAAAATATAGATATGAATCGTCAAAACTGAATATCGCGGTAAAAATGAGCTGAGAATCTGAATGAAGACTAAAAATGTTATAAGTGAAATAAAAGCTTAATCAAATGAATATAAATCATATCAAACTGATTTGTTGATTTCGCAAAAGTAACTTTATTAGCAACGACTAAAACCATGGACATAATTGAGTCACCCAGTTGCAAAACTACCCAACTTCAATCTAATGCATGCATTAACAAAACTAGCCAGATTGTCCCAGTACCTGAACTGGATGCATATAATGAAGTTGGCTAGTTTTGCAATTGGGTGACTCAATTATAAAACGATTATCATTTTAATTATACATCTTTTTTTTAGTTGATTAGCATCAATTAATTAATTTATAAAGCTTTTAATTGTGACATGCGCTTATCTAAACCGTGGAAACAATAACAAACCATCATCACACACCATCGCAGTCGCTATAAAACTCCTAATCCGTCCCCTCCTACGTAAACAAGCGTATGTGGGGGTGCGTACACCCACACTGCTGACGCACATACGCATACACGTCCCATGCGTACGTACATACACGCACATGTGGGTAGGCTAATGATAGTGGGCTTCCGTTGCGTCACACCTGAGAGCCCGTAACCGACGTCGGGTTATAGATACCTAGTCTAACCCTCACCCCTTAATTCAGCTAAACGCACTCTTGCTTAGTAGACCTTTCTCGAGCTGATAATACCGAACCTGCGATATTTTGATTCAGTTGAGCCTCCGGGGAAATTGTGTAACTGAGTGGGAATCGTTCTAAGTAGTACAAAACGTAATTTTGCAAATTAATCATATTTTTTTATTTGACAGTAGTTCATCGTATTTCACTTGTCAAAACGATGAACCTACAGAAGCTAATTCCAATACAATACTTCCGCTGCTTAACCTCGAACGATTATTTTGTAGTAAATTTAACGTAAATTCGATATCAACAGCAAAATATGCATATGAAATGCCTAATTTTCTAAAATATATTTGATTCTGATACTTTTATTTCAATAATTTTATTGAAATATTCAACGACTTGAATTAAATTGTGTCATGTGTCAAATCAGTAGCTAAAACGTGCTCTAAGTAGCAACGACTTACTGTCTAATCTCGCAATGACTTACTGTCTTATCTCGCAATTACAACTTTCTATGTGGATCTACTTCATTACATTTATATAAAATGTATCAATTGCAAAGATGTCATTAGAAGGGCACTGTGACCACACACTTACGAAGTTAGACTTGGTCTAAAAATGTCTGTCTTCCATCTTATTAAGCTATTTAGAGGTATTTTATAATGTTGAAATTACTACTATGAAGCTTTTGTCATATTCCTATCTTCAGCATAAATGAAATCCAGAAATGTTGATTATTGAATCAACCCATGTGTGGTTAAAACTAAATAAAAATTTGAACACGGTAACGGCCACTCCTTAAACTTCCTTGAATGACACGGTGAACGAATTACGCAAGAATACAAAAGCTCTCAGAATTAAAAGGAAAAAGTTCAATTAATCCTAATTTGCTCGCTAAGATTAAACTCGCGATAACCGACATACTATAAGAACCCTTTACTTCACTTTCCGGCCCCCATTCACGTTTTAAGCCGCTTTAAAAACCAGTAGAGTTCGACAAACAAGGGACTTATAATGAGTAACCGACTAAGAATTGTTCCCAAGAAATGGATCAATTTAGATTAGCGGTCGAAGGGCTCACGATTTAATATAAATCGATAAACATATATATTGTTCACTTGATCAAGTTAGATTTACAACTGTATTTCACAATTATAGAAATAATATTTATTTTGCTGTCAATAGATCTATCAATTCTGCAGCCGACATATACCATTGTCACATGATCGGTATGCGATGTAAATACCCTTCACATATCCACGTAAGTAGTTTTTTCAACATCTCGATCACATGCAAGCAACATTAAAAATATTTTCCCTCTTAATTAGTAAATTCATTTGCATTAACAAGTGCTGCCCGTCCCATACTAGGACGATCATTATTATAATTGTATTTTTTATTGTCTCGCGAAAAACTTATGCTCTGTAACGGTCAGGCTATTCGATGGTAATCGCGGACGCATCCGCCGATAAATCGATAAACAAGTCGCGCGACTGTGACGAGTTTCCCAACTACCCGCAAATTATAATAATCGCGGCGCTACTGTTTTCACAGTAGACGCAACCGAGCTTTGATTGTTGTACATTCGACGAGAGCGTTCGCAGATCGTCGGTCGATAATAAGCCAGCGAATTAATTACTTAATTCCGATGCGTGAGTAAAGGTATGCAATTTCTAACGCAATGCCCGTAATTGCATTTTTTCCGTTTAGGCACAGCCAAGATAATATTTTTGAAAGCTTATCGCTCGTGCTCATGACTCGTAACGTTATTTACACTTTCGCATGAACCACTGTGGCGACTGAAGCGAACAGTTGAATATTTCGACCTAATAATAAATTATTTTAATATACAAAAAATAGCGTTGCGTGCGGTCGCAGACTTCGTCATTACATTCCGTTTGAATCCGCAACTTCCTTTACCAATACAATTATATTTTTACATTCGAAAAATTTGGTTTCTATGTGTGCGTGAGAAGCGAGCTGCGAGCGTATATACACAAGTGCCTTACATGCGTTGTTTTTGGCTGGTCGTTGCGTGCACGCATGTTTTCTTTGTTACATTCACAGATGTTATCGAGAGCGTTATATTTTTTTGACATTTATTAACTGGACTTATCTATACTAATAAACCATTAATATCTTTATGCAGTTATTCAAAATAAAAATGCAACTTATGGAGCTTATAGTTGCCCCTCCGGCGCTTTACAACAAAAACGTCTGGAAAATGCAGTTACATCCACAACGAATCTATTAATATTTATTTGCATAGACAATGGATTACTGATAAAAGTTAGGGTTGTCAATCACGGAGTTCTTTATTAAGTAATCCAGTATTATTCAAATATTGATATTATTGACAACTGCTCCAATATGATGTAACCTTTATCCTATGAGACATATTATTTTATGATAACCTGAAAATCAACAGGACTAATAAATTTTTGATATATGAACTGCATTGGCGTTCCGTTTTAGTTTGTATTTAAATGATAACTTTACAAAAAATTACACAACAAGTACATTAGAGTGAGTACACATTGTAGAGTTTAACTAAATGGGTATATTTTATTCTAAAATACAATTTTCAGCTAATTTGTATCAATTTTAACTAATAATTTTGGAAAGGAAAAATATTGATCAACGGACGGGACTATTAGATATGTTCTCGCTAAACAAGCGTTAATGCTAAAATCACATTTTTAGATAATCTTTGGATTAGGCTAAATCTATGAATACTTTAGTCTGACATATTCCATAAAACCACAAGAAAGTCTAAACATTTTATCCAACAGACAGGTAGCGACATCCCTTTACTATCGCGCACGTAGGATTAGACCGTGCTATACATGTGTGTGTGAACCTGTATGTGTGTGTTTCCGTCATTTCCCTGCGCAGGAGTCGTCGATCGCGATGATTGCTCACGCGTTTCGCATCACTCGCCCCCACCCCACATCTGCCAGTTCACATACAATTTACATACGATTTGTTCTGCAGTAACTTTTTTTGTGACATTCTATCGATAATCTAATAGTTTACAGACAGTTGTTTCCGAATAAGTAGTCGTATTAACGTTGATTCAATAAAATGAATCAAGTAGAGTTGTGTTGATAAGGCCTGAACATAGATATACCTGACGACAGCTATCTCCAAAAAAAGAAATGCATCGACAAAAACATTTGTGACAATATCCGTGAAACGTCGCCAAGTCTCACATGCATTTGTTGGTGCAACAAAACAACATAAAAAATACATAAATCTACCATAGAACTGTTGCTCACTTCATTCTAAAGTTCTTTGACAGGTTAACGCAAGCCATGTTTCGAGTATCATAGAAGATTTACTACGGACAGAGTCCGCTAGTTCGATTCCTGTCGTAAAATTAATAATACTACGACAGGAATCGAACCGAATAATATATAACCGTATTCAAGTGTTTTTGAACCGCAGTCCACAAAGTTTTCAACTCTAGCTGCAATTTTAAGAATTTTAGAGGAAGGAAGTTGTTAGAAATGTAGACACTTGTGTTATATAAATTCTATTAGTTAAATAAAAAGACATCTAAAACGAATTCAGAATTCATCTTTACAAGCACATACAGCGGCACAGCGACGCCTGTAGTATTTCAATTAAATAGACTCTCCACGACTCTACCTTAGAAGGCACAGGGCTCTAGAGAGCTACCTAGTGAGCTGCGTGCTTTTGTTTCAATAATTAGCTAAATAATAGTGGAAAAAAAAAGTAACGTTGTCTTTTCACTTACCATAAGGTGAGATGGTGAACGAATGTTGATTTGTATCTGTAGGTTTAAAAAAACAAGTATAAGAACATGTTTGATCAGAAAAGTAAAAGCTTCGTTATATCATGTTTTAATCGGCCCCCAACATTTTATTGTATTCCCGCAAAGTTTTGAGTTGCGGATATTCTTCCGGTCAACACATAATTATAATGAATAAGCCATTTTATGTTGCAGTTTTACAAATAACTAACGGTAACTATATACTTATTAACAATTGATTACCTACTAAGTAATGATTAAGGCCGTTGACAAACCTGCCTTTGTCACCACAATACCACAGATTGGTCATTGAGTAGCGAAATAAAACTAAAATTAATAAATAATTAACAATACGCAATTCTAATCGCATAATAACCACTTAAACTACAATAATCATATCGTCGATTTGTTAACAATTTGAGTACGAAAACTGAGGACTCAACCACCCATGGCCACCGAAATAAAGAGAAACGCACACATGCGAGGGGTGTGTCGCGCCGCGAGAATGCACCCTCATTGTTTATCCCACGATTAAAACCAATTCAAAAACTAAATCGCACTCGAAAATTAAGCTCGAGTGGTGCTGCGGAAGCCTTTGTTTTAAGCACAATATGCACTCGAAAGACAACTAAAGCTGCGAACGTGAGTGTGTGTGTGTGTGTCAAATGCTAAGAGGTCATGTAAATTAAATGTTTGCAATGCAATATTTATGTTATATGGTTTCCAAAAGTTTCAAGATCTCATCTAGAGTCCATTTTGCCATATTTTCGTATCAACTGCGGATTTTCTGAAATAATAAAGTAGATACACCAATGACATTTTATTTATTTTATTTTAGGTAAGATTTAAGTAATATGATTAAGCTGTATAATTTATAGATTAGGTTACCAGTTCTTTTTAATGCTCCTGCATCTACTATTAAATAGTAAATAGAAAATAAGCAAAATGCAATTATAGATAATTGCATAATAATGATCGGATAATTGAGTAGTTTAGAGGAATTTCCCACTTGTTAATACAGCTTTAAATGCGTTTGAGGCAAGGCTTCTAGTTAGCCAGATGCTTTGTTAGAATGTTTGCTCTAAGTACTGCTGTCGGCTGCAGCTCTAACAAATAGATCAAGGTAACTGAAATGACTCACGTCTAACATTTTAGCACTTAGCATTATTTCTATACATTATATTGAAAAGTTAATTTTATTTTGAAGTGTATGGTATATGAAGTGCAATAATGCTTTCAACGGGGAACTTTCAAATAATGCTTTCAACTTTCACCAATATTTGATATGTTTAACATATCAAATATTGGTGAATTCCAAATTTAGGGGTTGAATTTCGCAAAATTGTTTCTTGTCCTACACATTCAATACGATAGGAACATATTGAAAATTTTGTGACTTAAATACTAAGAATAACATTTTTCATTTTTCTTATTGTCTGTATTTATTAAGTGGAAGTCACTTTGTTCTTGTGTTCATTTGGTTTGCACTCATTATACCTACCACATTTTCATTATCACATCACTAAAGTTACTCAAAGGGTTTTGCACGATTTCCGTGTTGTCGGAGCTGGATAGCCTCGACGTTCACATGATGATGAAAGGCTTCTTTCGGGGGATTTAGCAATAAGAAAGTTATCTTGACAAACTAATGACAAAATGTTTTTACATTGTGAAAAGGTTAATTATTTTATATAACAAAAAGTTACAAACAAAAAGTATATTCAATATTTAAAGGACAATAACAAAAAGTTTTATCTTAAAAATACTTCATTAAGTCCCTCTATTCGATGAGACATCCTGTATTTTTATTATTATCTATGAAACAGATCTTTATCGCATAAAAATGAGTAATAATCAATCTATAAGTCCACTCTAATGACGTCATTACTTCTATACATACTTCTACTCATGTTCAAGTCAATTAAGTTCACGCTAGTTGTGGTACGTCCACACGGAGCTAAGCGAGGATTAAAAGTAGGGTGCGCCACCAGGCTGCGCCGGCGCAGACGACAGCTGACGTCGTTGTCGTGTAGAGGACTTGTAATTACTACGGTCTATTGTCTCTACTGTTGAAATATTGTGTGGCGATTGGTATCAACAATGTTTTGTTTTAGTTACTAGTGGCAAAAAAAAGATTTAGGCTGAAGTAATGTTTAATTACTGTTACCAACGATTAAACCAGTACAGAACAAAACAAAATCTGGATTGTGTTATCAAGCTATAAAAACATTTAAACTTTGTTAATTTTATAATATCAGAGTTCATTCATTTTTTTTTGTCGCCCTTTTCGTCTTTCTTTTGTGCACCGCGGCTTCAGGCGGTGGTGTCGTGTCGTGTGTGATCCAGTTTAATCTTTCAAATTAGAACGTTTGCTTGCCTATAATTGTGACGACGTGGAACTGAATCGTAACTCAGATAAGATTACGATTTACCTTGTTTCAACCCTTCAATATTTCTAACCAAAAACATTCCAACAAAATACAACCCGTTAATATCATACCAAACCAACATCACAATACCACAGAATAAATAATTGTCAATGCTCAGTAATGTCACGAATGAGGTTCACAATAAAAAACTGTGTTATTATTTTTACACACGCTCCAAACTGATTCGGGAGTATCGAGAAATATTCGAGTCAAGTCTGAAATATTATAAAGTAAGTATTCACGCATGCTTTATCGTAAATCAATAATTAATATCGGAGGTTCGATGGCTGAAACGCTCCCGAATTTCGCTCACGATGAGGCTCGCGTTCGAGTAATCGAACTGGCAAAAAATAAAAATGAAGCAAATAAGAAATACTCCATTACGGGAGAGAGTATGGGAGGTGTGGAGATGATTTCAGTTGTTTGTGGTGGTTGGGAGCTAGACAGAGCCTGTTGTTTTTTAGAGTAGTAGCATAGAATAACTAAATATACTATGTATTAGATACATGAGTGGGTTTATTGAGGTAATTACACCAGGGCAAACTTAGTATTAAACTAATTAAATAAGTTGGGAGCGAGGCTCACAAGGATAGTAGCTAACATTGGAATATCTGAGTGGTAAATTTACAGAATTTTTTTAATACTTTAAAAATCAACTCTTCGAATCAGCACGTACTTACATAATGTATCTTTATAGTTTTATTTATTTTTGTAGCAAACCTAACATCATCAAAATTAACAATATGCAATCGATTTTAAACTACGTACTACACATAATTCAAACCACTATTCAGAACACACCGAATGTCTAAATATTTCCCGGGTGGTCTTTAATTATAAAATCCGGGAAAAAGTTCCTAACACGTCTCCACCGCACCTGTGTCCGAGCGGGCGCATTGCGTATGCAAGCCGTGGTGCGCCTCTGGCCACGTCAGCTATTTGCTTGAGACCCGGGGCTCAGCCATTCAAGGCTAAACCGGGGCCAGTTTTTGGCTGTTTCCGACTTGATCCACCACTCGTCTCAGAATTCTTCGACCCTAATTCCTGTGGCGATAACGAGATGTTGCTGCTATTGTTTTGTCGGTTTAACATCAATGATGATGCTGAATGATATAAGCTGACGCACATAGAAATACACACATAAATCTAGGTTTTTATGGGTCTAGTTTTTACCAATACTTAATCTTGATGTAATTGAAGCTGTGCTAAGCTTATTATTCAAATATTTGTAGAGCAGCATGGAGGCTCATCGGAAAGGATAAAGACGGATCCACAAATTTTTCTTCGGCGCTTTTTTCTTTGGTTCACATCACAATGTTATTATATACTAGCTGTACCCGCGGCTTCGCACGCGTGGTCTTTTCTTTAGGTTCAAAGTACCATAATGTGCTACTCCAGGACCAATATGCCAACATTTGATCAAAATTTCTTTAGCCGTCAATAATACTTTTATCAATTGCTCGGCTTCTAACTCACCAGATTGAGATACCAATTACACCAGTTTTTAAATCAAACCAGCTATCTAACAATGAAAACCACATTGCAATCTGTCCAATAGTTTTTACATGATGCGTGAACAAACAAACATACAGACAGACAGAGGGACTTAAAAAAAACATATTCAATACCCTTTTTAAGCACCCAATCGCATTTTTTATCTTCTTTTTATAGCCTTTTTCGTACTCATTGCTTTATTATAAGTATAGATATATGACTGTGTCAATTTGCATCCAAAAATCCGTCTAGTAGTTTCAGCGTCATTCGTTTTCTTTTTAATAACTTTCAACACTTATATTGTGGAAACAACCTGTATTACAAAAATTGAAGGAATTCATTAGTTTCGCACAGAAACTACTGAATTCATTAAAAAAACTTACTAAGTTACTTATTTACTTATTGTTTTACTTTTTATTTCAAAATAAAAATGAAACAGTTTTAGCTTCAGTAGGTATCGAAATAGAGAACCATCCAAAAATTATTATTTATTACTTAAATATTAATATAACTTTGGACCCATATACCGCAGAAGCCCTTTTTACGAGATAAAAAGTATTCATAATTTTCACTCATCTTATAGACTATGTCTGTGCCAAGTTGCATCAACATCCGTCCAGTAGTTTCAGCGTGCTACGTGTTCTTAGAAAAATAATAATTAATTAATTTAATTTAATAATTTTTCACCCCTATCCTGCAGGAGGAACTCTTTAATTTTTCGGGATGAAAAGTATCCAATGCCCTACCTCGAAGTATGAACTCAAATCATACCAAATTTTATTTGAATTATGTGAGTGTTTTCAGCGTGATGTGCTGCCAAGGTACAGATACACAGATGGACAGACTGACAGACAAAAATTAAAAAATATAGTTTTGGCTTTTGTATTGAATGTAGAACAGCCTCCAAAAAAGTTACAAAATATCTTCAATTTACAGAATTTGGGACATTATCCAGAGGAACTCTTAATTTTTTCGGGATTTAAATTGTCCTCAATTTTGTAAACTATGACTGTGCCAAGTTGCAACAAAATCCTTCCAGTAGTTTCAGCGTGATACGTGTTCTTTTAAATAAATTTCAACGCCAATCCTGCGGAAACCCTTTAATTTTTCGGGATTAAATATGTCCTACCTCGTAGTATGAACTCAAATCAAACCAAGTTTCATTTAAATTCATTCAGTAGTTTCGGCGTGATGCCTAGCCAAGATACAGACAGACAGACAGATAGACAAAAATAAAAAAAAAAACAGTTTTGGCTTCAGAATCGAATATAGTACCCTCCAAAAGAAAATTTCAAAATATCTTCAATGTACAGAATTGGACGCGTTACAGTTTTATTTTAAGTATATATAGATATGCGCAGAGTTATTTGATATCAACCGGACAGTAGGCAATTCAGCAGACACACAACTTCCAGTCGCAAGGATTTGAAAGGTCGTGCTGAGGCAAACTGCAAAGCGCTAAAGCTAGTGTGAGCCAAACTCGAAAAGTTTACAGATTTGAATGTAGCGGAACACAGTGACTGAAATGCTTGCGTGTTTTAAAGACAATCAGCGCCATCTAGTTAAATCGAAGGCAGAACTTTGATTCGTTTGATTTATGCGCTGGAGTTGTTGATGCTGGCAAAGATTTGATGCTGGCTTTTTAGTGATCTTTGATGCTGGTAAATTATGTAGTGTCTTTTTTGTTCTTATTGCTTTATTATAAGTACAGATACGCTACGCTCTCTTGTGTAGAGGTTCTACAATAAAAATACTTACGCCGTGTTAAGGAAGTAGGATACTCCATTGTGCTATACCTACTCGTTCTTTAATATCTAAGAACCATCTCGATTACCTCAGCTTTCAATCATAAAAAACCGCACCTAAATCAAACCATTCGTTTGGAAGCTACGATTCTCACCACTTTTTCTCACTTCTCCATATAGCTAAGAACCATCACAATCACATTAGCTTTCAACAATAAAAAAAACTAAAAAACACACACACCCACACACTCACACATACAGTGATACACACCCTAAACTTATAACACCCGTCTCTTTGTTCGGGGGTTAAAAAATGTAAAAATAACGCATAAAATATGTAAACGCTATTAATTATGGAACAAAAAACTAAAAGCGCGTGGTTTCGATCCACGGACGTCTGGATTAGACTTCCGCCCATGCTAACCGCTCGGCCACTCGTTGCGTGACGCGGACAACGAAATTTGGTACCGTTCTTAAACGGATGTTTTATTACTTTAATTTAACATAAACTTTGGACCCTTATCCCTTAAAAATTCTTTATTTTTTCGGGAGTAAAAGTATTCTAAATTTTAACAGATAATATAAACTTTGACTATGCCCAGTTACATCAAAATCCGTCCAGTAGTTTGAGCGTGATACGTGTTCTTTTAAATAACTTACAAGCCTTATCCTGCAGGAACCCTTTATTTTTTCGGGATAAAAAGTATTTTAAATGTTAATCCATAACATAAGCTATGATTGTGCTAAGTTTCATCAAAATCTGTTCGGTAGTTTCAGCGTGATGCGTGTTCAAAGAGACAGACAGACAAACAGACAGACAGACAGACAGACAAAAATTAAAAAAATATCCTTTTTGCACTCCATATCGATTTTGAAGTTTATCTCAATTATATTTTCAAAAAATATTTAATGTACAGATTTAGCCCAGTTACAGTTTTATTATAGTATAGATAGATTATAGTGCTTGAAATTAGCACGCTAGTAAGAGTGTCATTATTATATGTATGGTGTATCAGTGTAATATAACTTTTATTGTCTTCGACTTGTGAACTATCTTATATCATTTACAAATATATATATGTAATATATATGATAAATAAATGTGTGTTTGTCAGTGCGCGAAGCGCTCCTAAACCATTGAACGGATTGTGACGAAACTTTGGCAAGGTCTTCTGATGACGCCCGGGATGGTTTATGGCTAAATAAAATATCACACTAATATTATAAATGCGAAAGTTTGTATGTTTGTGTGTGTGTGTGTGTGTGTGTGTGTGTGTTTGTTGCTCCTTCACGCTCGAATGGCTGGACGGATTTAGATAAAATTTGGTACCAGGATAGCTTATATCCTGGATTAACACATAGGCTACTTTTTATCTCGAAATAGGAGAAAAAAATATTATCGTTTTCTATAAAACTTGAAAAATAAAACGAAAAAATAATGAAAAAATATATTTCAAGTACCAGGAGAGTTATGCTAAGTACTTAAGAAGTTGGAGATATAAAATTGACAAATAATGTTATTAAAAGTGAGTATAACTTAGCTCCCAATGGTGTGATTATATTAAAATAAGTATTTCTGAGTACCAGGAGAACAGAAACACTTAAGATGTTGGAGACATAATATATAAAGTTATTTAAAGTGAGTATTCCTCCCCATTAAGATTAAATGGTGTGATTAAATTAAAAAAAGTTTTTCTAAGTACCAGGAGAAAAGAAACACCTGAAGTTGGATATATGACATTGACAAATAAAGCTATTAAAAGAGAGTATACCTCCCCATGAACATTAAATAGTGTTATTCTATTTTTTTTTTAGTATTTCAAAGTACCAGGAGAGCAGAACGCCTAAGAAGTTGGAGATATGACATTGACAAATAAGGTTAATTATTAAAAGTGAGTTTACCTCCCCATGAACATTAAATAGTATAGTAGTAGGAGAGAGCAGAAAAACTTAAGTCAAACTGTTGCTCCTTCACGCTCGAACAGCTGAACGGATTTGGATGAAATGTGGTACCACGATAGCTTATAATATCTTGGATTAACACATAGGCTACTTTTGATCCCGAAATAGGGGAAAAAAGTAGTATCATTTTCATTACGATTTGAAAAACAAACAAAACAAAAAAAAAAAAAACTAAGTACCAGGAGAGCATAACACTTAAGAAGTTGGATATACAAAATTGACAAATAAAGTTATTAAAAGTGAGTATACCTCCCCATGAACATTAAATGATGGATTATATTTAGAAAAGTATTGCTAAGTACCAGGAGAACAGAATCACTTAGGATGTTGGAGATGTAACAGTAAAAAATAAAGTTATTAAAAGTGAGAATACCTCCCTATAAACATTAAATAAGTAGTGTGATGGTATTTAAAAAAAAAAGTATTTCTAAGTACTAGGAGAGCAGAAAAACTTAAAAAATTGGAGATACAAAATTGACAATTATAGTTATTAAAAGTGAGTATACTTATCTCCCCATGAACATGAAATGGTGTGATTATATTAAAAAAATATCTAAGAACCAGGAGAGCAGAAACCTTTTTTTTTTTAAATTGGTTATATAACAACAGAAAGTAAGAAATTCGTGTTACTTACACTATTTATAACTCAAGAACTGCTGGACAGATTTTTATTATCTTTGATTTTTTGAATTTGTATCCGTCCCGAATGGATAATAAATATAGATGCAAAAAGGAGGGAATTATTAAGATTAATTTTCTAAACTTGTGGGAGTGGTAAAGTTTAACCGCGGGCGAAGCTGCGGGGCGCAGCTAGTATATAATAAATTAGAAAAAAAAAAACGATTCAATTTATTTAACTTTTTAGATTTTGAAGGATATGCCATTTGAAGCGTTTGAATCAAATTTGTACCAAAAATGCTAAGTCAAAGAGTACTTCTGAAGACGAGGGTTTATGGACAAAAAAACGAACATAAACAACAAAAAATAACACGTTACCTATATTGTCATATTTGAAGATTGCACGCGGGCAAACCCCCGGGGGGGTTATCAGTAATACCTTCCAATTCGTAGACAAATTACTTACATAAGTTGCAGTTTAGTCTATCTAACCCCTCTGCAATTTGAGTGATCACCATATTCCCCACACTATAATCTTAAGTAGTGTTTACACAGATCCTGTGAGCTTCTATCCATTATTAATTGCGCTACTCAGGTGCGGAGATTATCCTTATTAGGCGACCGCAAGCTCAGCTATGCGTTTCCGGGCCTCCTCGAATCGTCTTAACGGACGATACCTTAAGCGTTGCGTCTTACAATATTTTTTGTTTCAGTGAACCGTTGGATGTGGTGTGACAGTGCCTTTAGAACAGCTGCGATCTGCTAGGTTTGAGTAATTGGGTTATTGGAATATTGATGAAGCAGTCTATGTAGTTATAACAATTATTTTTACACGAGTACAGCGAAGTAAGGGAAGGGTTTAACAGTCTATGTATGTATGTGTATATATAATGTTCCACCATAGCTTCGCCCCTATTGGCCTTATTTTGACAAGCGAGGTATCAATCGATTCGTCTTCATTTATAGTGTTATTAGGCTATTTTTTTACCGTCTACGGCGGAGCAAAGGAAGTGTTATGTGTTCAAACTAAAAACTAGGTACGATTTTGACAAGCGAAGTATCAATCGATTCATCTTCATCGCAAGTGTCATAGGCAATCTTTTATGGTCGGGTTTTAGTTTTTGAACTTATTGACCAAGCGAGCGCGAAGCGCGAGCGAAGCGTCTCCGGTTCAGCTTGGGCAAAAATGCTTTCGTTCGTCCTTCCGGATGTCAGTCCGGATCTCTGTTCTCCTCTAAAGGTCGCATTTCTCAACCGATCTAGATGAAACTTGGTATACAGGTTAAACGAATTTTAGAATTTTTTATTCGTCGGGTATTTTTGTTTGGTTTTTGATTACTTCCCCCAAAAAGGGCAAAAAGGGGGCTACTAAATATCACCGCCTTACTAGTTCCGATTTCGAAGTTTCTTTTTTCATTTGAAAGGTACCAACTTCAAAATTGGTTTCATAAAAAATTGGTGAGATCTAATGAGGATCTTCGGCGTGAAGAGTAGAATACCTCCTCAAAATGCAGTCAATTTCTCACTTTTAGGTTTCTACCAGTATGTGGAATCAGCCCTTTGCCCACTAGGTAGACATTGATGGAGCACCTTGGTTATTAATGTTAGTTTTACATTACGGTAACTAGATGGCGCTACTGTGCACCGCTAGATTGTATGCAAAAATGTTTGTACGCGCGAGATCTACAGCTTACAGAGCCACTAGTGTATTTTTTATCAACTAAATACACTTTTCGACCACATCTACACTTAACTTAGCACTAGGTGAGACAGTGATCAAACGCACATTTTAACTCTATTGTCTTTAATCAATCGTCTAACAGACTATGAGTAACCTACCCCGCGTAGTTCCTGGCGTTTGCTGTCCCACCCACTCCTAGTATCTTCCTAATTTCCCCCTTATGGTTATTCCCTTTCTCCCCACCAGCTTTGTCCCTCTAGTGGAAAGAAAGAGAAAAATAAAAAATGTATGGCCTTTCTCCCCACTATGAAATATATTATAGGTAAAAATAAAAATAAACTCTTTGTCCCCACTATGGAATCAAAAAATAAATAATAGTTTAAAAAAACTGGCTAGGCATCACGCCGAAACTACTGAATGAATTTATATGAAACTTGGTATGATTTGAGTTCGTACTACGAGGTAGGACATAGGCTACTTTTCATCCCGAAAAATGAAAGGGTTCCCGCAGGATTGAGGTTTAGAGTTATTTCAAAAAACACTTACCACTCCGAAACTACTGGACGGATTTTGATGCAATTTGGCACAGTTATAGTTTATATGATGGGTTAAAATTCAGAATACTTTTTATCCCGAAAAAAAAAAGTTCCTGTGGGATAATGTCCCAAATTCTGTTTTTTTTTTGTTTGTTGCCGTTCTATTTTAAAATACTAAAGCCGAAACTGTATTATTTTTAAGTTCTGGTCTTCTGTCTGTCTGTCCGTCTGTCTGTCTGTATCTTGGCTAGGCATCACGCTGAAACTAATAAATGAATTTATATGAAACTTGGTATGATTTGAGTTCGTACTACGAGGTAGGACATAGGCTACTTTTCAACCCGAAAAATGAAAGGGTTCCCGCAGGATTGAGGTTTAAAGTTATTTCAAAAAACACTTACCACTCTGAAACTACTGGACGGATTTTGATGTAATTTGGCACAGTTATCTATCTATACTTATAATAAAACTGTAACGGGTCCAATTCTGTACCTTGAAGATATTTTGAAAAAATTTTTGGACCTTACTCTAGATTCGATACTGAAGCCAAAACTATATATTTTTTTCATTTTTGTCTGTGTGTCTGTCTGTCTGTCTGTCTGTATCTTGGCTAGGCATCACGTCGAAACTACTGAATGAATTTAAATGAAACTTGTTATGATTTGAGTTCATACTACGAGGTAGGACATAGGATACTTTTCATCCCGAAAAATGAAAGGGTTCCCGCAGGATTGGGGGTTGAAAGTTATTTAAAAACACTTACCACTCTGAAACTACTGGACGGATTTTGATGCAACTTGGCTCAGTCATAGTTTGTATGATGGGTTAAAATTGAGGATACTTTTTATCCCGAAAAAATAAAGAGTTCCTGCGGGATAATGTCCCAAATTCTGTAAATTAAAGATATCATGTTTTTTTTTTTGGAGGCCATTCTATATTCAATACTAAAGCCAAAACTGTATTTTTTTAATTTTTGTTTTGCTGTCCGTCTGTATGTCTGTACCTCGGAAGTACGGAAGTCGGAAATACTCAATAAATTCAAATGAAATTTGGTATGATTTGAGTTCATACTTTCAGGTAAGGCATAGGATAATTACCATCCCGAAAAATTAAAGGGTTCCTGCAGGATAGGCGTTGAAAGATATTTAAAAGAACAGGTATCAAGCTGAAACTACTTCAAGGATTGTGTTGAAACTTGGCACAGTCATAGTTTTTATAATGGGTAATAATTGAGGATACTATTTATTCTGAAAAATAAAATGTTCCTTCGGGATAATGTCCAAAATATGTAAATTGAAGATATTATGGTATTTTTTTGGAGGCCGTTCTACGTATATTTAATACTAAAGCTAACACTGTATTTTTTAATATTTATCTGTCTGTCTGTCTGTCTGTCTGTCCGTCTGTACCTTGGCAGCGCACGCCGAAAATACTTAAAATTAAGTGTTCCTGCAGGATAGGGGTGGAAAATTATTTAAAAGAACACTTAGCACGCTGAAACTATTGGACGGATGTTGATGCAACTTGGCACAGACATAGTTTATAAGATAGGTGAAAATTATGGATACATTTTGTCCCGAAAAAATAAAGGGTTCCTGCGGGATATGGGTTCAAAGTTATGTTAATATTTAAGTATTTTTTTTTTTTGATTGTTCTCTTTATTCGATACTGAAGCCAAACTGTTTCACTTTTTAATTTTGTATGTCTGTCTGTCCGTACCTTGACCGCGCATCGCACCCAAACTACTAAATGAATTCAAATGAAAAAAATGCTCTTGGGTGCTTAAAAAAGGTATTGAACATATTTTTTTTGTTAATCTTTTCTTTCTTTCTGTTTGTCTGTATGTTTGTTTGTTCATGCATCACGTAAAAACCACTGAACCGATTGCGATGCGGTTTTCATTGTTAGATAGCTTAGGATTTGATTTAAATCTGGTGTAATTGGTTTCTCAATCCGGTGAGTTAGAAGCCGAGCAATTGATAAAGTATTTCAAATGCATTTCGGGTTACTGAAAATCTCATGTGACAGCCTGTTAACGCAAATGTCGAATCTCCAATTAAACGTCAATTGAAGTGATTTTGGGTTTCCGGAAAGCTTTTTCGTTTGTCAAAGGATTTTTAACTTGCAATTAGTTAATTGCACATTTTTGACCAATTAAACTACATTGATAACCAATGGATACGTTACTGAGGGTATTGAATATGTACGGAGCTATAAAATATCATCATCATCATCATGTCAGTCTATAGAAGTCCCTTTCTGAACATAGGCCTCCCCCAAACAGCGCCATGACGAGCGATCGAGGTCTGTGGCATTTATTGGGAGAGGCCTATGTCCAGCAGTGGGCGAACACAGGCAGATGATGATGATGATGATGAATTTCAAAAACAAGAGACAAGGATAGAGGTATAGCGCTGTCTCTTTTGTTTTTGATTATCCACACAGATAAAAACACTAAAGAGTGAACGAAAGAGAACGAACCTATCAAGTGTGTGTGTGTGTGGTGTACTCTTGTTAAAAATCAATTACCGATTTTTTAATTGAATTGCGTTTCAGAAACTCGAAGAGAGTCAAATATGAGAGCCTATTGGCTAATTGTTGATTTGACATGCGTTTCGGAAAACTGTTTGTCAGAAGAATACACCTGGCAGTGTTAGATATTTTGATTCACAACCCAACGTAAACTTTTTTTTAGTGTTATTGTGCTAGCCTATCTCAAAAGTACATTACTAGATACATTTCATGAAAATTTGTTCAGCCGTATAATTGTTTTTATCGATTGCTCGGCTTCTACTCGTCGGACTGAGATACAAAGACACAAGATTTTATAAAAATAATTTCAAGCAGTGATAAATATTAGTGATACTATCTCCACTTCCTGATAGCTACAAAGCGAATAGTTATACCTTTGCGTAACCAATCACTGCCGCGTCGATGTTGGCTTAAAGCACAGAATATCTAATAGTACCAGAAAACAAATTAATAGCTTATAACCTCATTTCTTCGGTTAATCACGCAACTGGCTAAATAGAATCCGTCCACAGTCATTGTTGCCGGAACAAGCATATCATTTCAATTACTGACAAGTAAACAAATGTCTGAAATACTCCTTTCGTTTTCGATGGATTAGGTAACTTTATTAATAGATTTTATTTGGATTGTTGCAAGATATCAAATTGAATATAAAGAATAGTTCGCGTTGCAATGTCGTGCGCGCGCGCAGTTCGCAAGCACATAATTGCGCGGAGCAGCGCCCGACCAGATTATCAGAAGTAAGTGCGTTCGATAACGCATGCCCACGAACGCGTGTTATTAAATTTATTCCTTTTTCGCCAGAATCTGCATAATGAGGGGGGCAAAAAAATAACGTAATCGCTAGAGTGAACGTCGCCTTCCCTTGGAGAAAGGCGGGCGGTTGTTGCCTGATGTATGTACGGACGGATATAATGAATGTATAAGAAGCGGCTGGAGCTTCACTGGTCTTTATTTTTGTGTTATTATGAAAATTCCAGACGCTTATTGCCGATTATTCATTGTCAAAGCATGGCATCGTTTCAGTAGATACCCAGACTTACATTAGCTACTTACTTGAATGTTATTATTTAAAGAAGCCTATGCCACGATGCTCACGATCGCCTACAGCGAAGCGGATCCTCTCACGTTAATATATTAGGTGCAATGTAGTTTCAGTGGTCTGCATGCACCCTAACTCCGTCGAATTTCGACTCGATTTAAATTACATACCTACAACTTTATTTTTGAGAAATAGCTTAACAAGGGAAGGTTGGAATGGCAGTTGGCGATTTATTTGAAAATTACGTAATTGCTTAATTAGAGCAATTCCCTTCTGTAATGACAGACAAAGAACAAAAACTTAAAATAATGCCGACGAGCAAGTCCGGCCCTGTAAAGCCGTGGGCTACCGAAATTCCGCATGCGCGCGTGTATTTGAACCTTTATTCGTTTTCATTATCTCCCCGAAGGCGGTCATTACGATGCTTTCGCAAAATTTCAAAATTTGCACATTCCCCTATTTGCGTAGAAAGTCGATCAGGACGCGACCGCATTGATCAACGTGATTAAGATGACAATGTCTTAATGCGAATTTTCCCAAGAAGTCTTACGAAACAGTGGCTCATATTTCTTTAACGTCATTACTCGAAGTAATTTCTCAAAGATATGCTTTATAATGATCTGATGCCCGTGAGAAGTTTACGTTGTAACAGGATCGGAGGCGAGGAAAAAAGGTCCGCGCGTGTCGTCACCCGTCCAACAAGTAGCGGGTAATTTATGGTTAGTTTTTGGCTGCGGCCGCGCAATGCAGCCTCGCGGCTTTTCGCGGCTCGCGAGCTCGTCCGCCGGTCACAGACCCCGCGCCATTCCGTCAATCTTGACTACTTATCCGTCCGCGCCGATCCCTTATATTAATCATTTTTTTCCTCCCAAAAAAACGCACGTTATAAAAGATCCTATCGTCCGGCCCCGGGAGCTGGCCGTGCAGTGCACTCGTTTTCGAAACTATAGAATTGACAAACAACTATCGCAACTGATACTTATTAAGACGTGTATTATTGACTTTAAACTGGTTCATTGTACGGCCAAAATTAATCTCGGAGCTAAGCTGCGTCACAAAGGCGGCGTGCCGGCGCGTACGGGGGCTATTACGGACACCGCGTTATAATTACCTTTTTAAATAGTTTTTTCAGACGGTGTCGATATTAAAACGTCAATGTAAATAACTTGTTAGCCGCAATCTCATTTCTGAGCGATTGGATATTACAATAGTGTACGTGATTTGAGAAAGGTAACGGTGTCGCCGCTTTATCCGCGAGATGGAGCCTATTATCGACGTAAGGCGCAAGAGCGGCGCGTGCCGGCTCCCAGGCGGCAGTTTAGACCATTACTAGCTGCCAGATAAAAAATAAACTAATAATTTCCGACGTTAGACGTACCACGCACTACGATTCGACCCATTGTGAACTCATTTCATGCAATTTAGTGCCGAGCTGACTGTGGACGTCGTTTTTACTAAAAGTCGAAAAATGATCGAATTATAATAAATGTCATAAAAGGGCTCTACGTAAAAAGTAGCTTAAATCGTAGATACGGTTGACACGAGCCAAAAAGAGAACGGTAGCGGTGGCTCACTGCCGAGCTAATAATTGGGTTCTATAACTAATCATTGTGTCGGTCTGCAGTGTAAATTGAACCACGGAATATTTCACCTGTACGTGTCTAATTGCACGGATTATTTGTGTACTAAAGCCGGTGGTTTTTGTCGTAAGAGCCGGCTATGGCACGCGCCCACTTTCTATGCGGCTATCGAGAGACGTAATTGTGCTTATACCCTTTTTTATCGATTTCGAAACACCTAAGTCATCGTCGGGAATCAGTAACGGTGAATGCGATCGTTTCGACTTCTGTGTTTTAAATGAGTAGGCATGTATGTATACCCATTATTATTATGATGATCTTTGTCTTAACAATATCAATGTTAAATTTTGTGTTATAATTTTACAATCTTAATTAAATTTCGATCGAATCTTGTAAAAACATTAACTATTTATGCCCATATTCAATCACAGAATTAACAAACAACATCACTGATAGCATTTAATTAAATGTACATTTCTTTATTTTACTGTTTTACATACCTACTTAATAATATATTTCAAATAAACGTAATACTTAATAAGTACTTAGAATGGAAAGTATAGGGAAACCGTTAGATATCTTTAAAAAAAAATAGCAGTTACTACTTACCAACTTATCAGGAAAATCTGCGATGCATATTCTTCATTTACTAATTAACTTAAATGTTATCAAATTAATTCATTGTCCTTCTAAAATAGCAAATCCGTAATTCGCGGCAAATCACAATAGTATTATTGGACGTATCGTCAAAAAATCTAACTCAAATAGCGGATTAGGAGAATCAATCACGGCATTCTTATCATTAGCCACACAGCTAAGCCACAATACCCCGATAACGGCAATCTGAGTTGGTAAAACTAGGGATAGGACAGCCTATTCAGGATACCAACTCGATAAATTTATAAATGTCGATAATCTGTGTAATATCTGGCCCCAATATATTATGTCACTTGCAAAAAAAAACTATAGTTATTCAAGTTAGATGACATCGCCTATGAAACTTGGTACTGGTGAGTAACCAAGAACAAGGGGGCCGGGAACGGTCCACAAAATCTTGTCAGTAGTCAACAGTTCTTCTGTCTTGATTATAAATCCACCACAGTCCTCAATTTAAAAAAATGGTATACGTACATACCTAATAATATAAGGTAGGTACCGTTAAAATTAATAAACTAAATAACTATTTTCCTAAAATACTTAAAAATACTACAAAATATAAAAAAAACTAACGATACTCTCGTTGCGCGTTCGTCCCTAATCAGAGTAGGTATGTAAAAGGTAATATTTGTGTTATCGCGCCTCACAATAATCCGCGATAACGGATTAGCTCACTCTCTGGATATTTATAAACACCGCTATCGATATAATCGACTCAATTTCCAGTAACGATCGATTATTTTGACATGCTTTAATTTGTTAGGCACGGAGGGCGAAGTGATAAAGTGTGTTAATGCATTTTTGTACTTAGGCTTTTATTACTGCGAAGCAAAATGTTATAATATGTTACAGTACTTATTATTTAAAGCTATAATAAATAACAATCACTAAGTCTGAAACAAATAAGTTATTTTTATTAAGGTACTGATTTAAACTAGCCGGTGACATTGAAAATAACATTGTAACTCACATTCTATGTGCCTAGCATTAATGAAGACTTGACGTAATTGGATCATTTTTATACCTATTTTGTAAAATATTAATATATTAAATATTTTGTAATATCTCGTTGAATATCGAAGTATTCGAAGTAGTTTTCGTTAGCAACTTTTTCACGATGTAGTGACCGAACATTTAGCAGAAAGTCTGAAAACAGCAAAGGTTACTTTTCAACTCCAAAAAAACTAAAATGTGCCAGTACAGGGAAATTAAAAAAACTTAAATGTGCCACAAATTACAATCTATATAAAAAACAGCTGTAGCCTCTATACCTCTACTTCTGACATATAAAACCCACTAAAGTCAATTAAAATAACAGCAAAACTCAAGTAAATGCTAATCATCAAAAACCACACGTAAAAGATTTCCTCATTCTACAAACGTAGACATTAAACACAGATTCATGGCGCTAAATAAATTTTATATTACTAGTAAAACCACTGTAAAACCAGTCCAAATTTACGTTGATTTTTCTTAAATATTTAAGATTAGTAAAAATTAGTTGAGATGACCAGATAGTGGTAATTTATTGACATTTGCAAAAAGATTAATAAAGTTCAGTAAGAAAATGTTTATTCAAACGCCGAAATTAAAATGTCATCAAAAATTAATAAAAATATATTACGGAAAATACAAGGTTAAGAAAGAAATAAAAATAATTTATTCAATAGTTTAGCACAAAATTGTTCACTACTGACTTCCAGCATTGTGTTGTCACTTGCGAATGCAAAAATGGTAGAGCGAAAGTGGAAAATAAAAGTTAAAAAAACGGACTGATAAATGATTAAACTAATCTTTAATAAAGCAGTACCTAAGTAAAAAAAGTATATTCAATGAAGATCATGTAAAAAATTATCTAGTTGATATATAAATAACTAGTTTTCCCGCCCGCGACTTCGTCCGCGCGGACTACTGTTTATCGCGAAAAATGCATCCTATTTTCTTCTAGGATATGGAAAACCAATGCAAAAGTAGGTACAGCACTTGATGTTTTTTGACAGACTTATTATTTCGTTTCCATGGCAACCACAGACCATTCTGTGATGGCAACCGTTCCTTACAGTAAGTAATCAACATTTTCCAGTTTTCCCGTGGTAACTTACAATATTCCGGGATAAAAAGTGTCCTATGTTTCATTCCAGAGCTTAGGCTATCTCCATTCTAAATTTCATCAAAATCCGTTCAGCCGTTATCACGTGAAAGCTCCCTAAACAAACAAACAGACAACGTTTCACTTTTATATATTGGTATGGATAAGCTACTGAACAAAATTACAACATTTTTAAAGTTGTTGTCTGTTTGTCCGTTTGTTCGCTCTTCACGTAAAAACTGCTGGAACGATCGTGATGCGGTTTTCACAAATGGTTAGCTTATGGTTTGATAAACTGAAAATCTGATGTACCTGGTATCTCAATCTGATGAGTAGAAGTCGAGCAATGGATAAAAATATTTTTTTTGGCTGAAGGAAAATTGGTATACAGGTTAGAATTTTAGGTCGGTCGGTCGAGGGAAAGTACCTTAAATATTGATGACAGCAAATTTTACTTCCTATATTTTTCAAGTTAATTATGAAAGAAATCAAAGATTTTTGAAAAAAAATGGCCTTTTCTTTGAAACGCTCTACTTTTTATATTTTTCTTGATGTCCTATTGAAAATAATGTAACTATATAAATATATTCAGGACAATTCACACCAATTACCTAGATCCAAAAAATTGAATTGAATTGGTGAAATTGTAAATGTCATAGTATTTCTTTAATTTAAGACACAATGTTTTTTATAGACATTTGATTCTCATCTGTCGGTTGATGACATAAAATTACAAGATAAAGATTTTGACATTGTTGTCGAAAATAAAAGATTCCCGGTAAGCCAGTTTTCAAAAATCTTTGAATGCAAATATAAGTAATTTATAAAATGAAGGAATTTTTCTTTGCATAAAATACGCTATCATCAATTATAGTATACTATCTTTCACCCACGACTTCGTCCGCGCGGACTGAAGTTAATCACGAAAAAAGCATCCTATGTTCATCTAGGATACTAAAACTGAATGCAAAAGTATAGCACCAACGCTTTTGATGCTTTTTGACAGACTATTTATTATTACCGTATTAGTTTTCCGTTTCTTACAGCGAGTAATATCGATATTTCCCAGTTTTCCCGTGGCAACTTACCATTTTCCAGGATAAAAAGTATCCTATGTTGGTATCTATATTGTACAGTACCTATTTACAAAGCTGGGTGTGTACTCCCCAATGGCCGGCTAAAGGTTAAAGATCGGATCGTGAAAGCTCCCCAAACAAACAAATATACAAACAACGTTTCACTTTTATATACTAGTGTGGTTTGTTTGTTTGTTTGTCGTATGAGGCAGTGCTGGCCTCTGATGTCAGAGTTTGTCAAGCCGCCCGAGGGCCTCTGACATGGCTTAACGACTGCTACTAATTTTTAACAGCCGGGACCGACATCTTAACGTGCCCTCCGAAGCACGGAGCGATGGAAAACTAGTTTGGTACTCTCCACCTTTAAATTTCATCCTGTATAACAATAAATATATTCAAATTAATCTATTTGGGTTATTTCACATCAATTACATAGCCCCAAACTAGGATACCCTGTACTGTGGGTACTAGACAGATATATAATACATACGAATATTACATCAATTACTCGGAAACAAACATTACTGCTCATCACACAAATTGATGGCACCTAGCGGGATTCGAATGGTTGTCTTCGCAGTCAGGGCCACTACCCACTCGGCCAATCGGTCGTCAAATTATTATACCTTATAGGGTACTTTTGGTCCTGGAATAACTAAAAGGATACTTTATCCCAGAAAAATAACCACGAGGGCAAACCCGCGGGCACAGCTAGTATAAAATAAGTTGGCTAGCTAGTATAATTCTCTCATAATATATCTACGCCTACATCTACACTAATCTACATCTACAATTCTACACTAATGTTATAAAGAGGTTATTTTTATTGTTTGTATGTTTGTTTATAAAGGATAAACTCAAAAATACCTGACCGATTTTAAAACTCTTTCAAAGCTACATTATCAGCGAGTAACATGGGAAGTATTTTATTTTCCAAAAAATTAGAAGTCCCTACGAAAATTGACGTTGCTGTGGAAACGAAATAATAATGACACATTGCAATGGAAACAAAATTATAACAAGTACAGACTTGTTCCACTATATATAGGTATAGTATAGTATAGTTTCCATTACAAAGACAACTGCATTATAACTGCAAGCACGTAAGTAATAATGCAGTTGTCTATGGTCAAAAAACACCACGATCGTTAACTGGAAACTGACAACAGGTTAACTGGAAGATAATGCTTACTGGCATTAATTTCGCCTATGTACCTATCTTTTGTGTGCAATAAAAAAATATCTATCTATCTATCGTTGCTGCCAAGGATATTGAATACGCATAATGGCCTATTTTTTTAGAAGTTACTACGGGTGTAAAAATGATAAAAGTAAAAAATATGCTGCGGTGTGAGCCCTACCCATGCGAAGCCGGGGCGAGTAACTAGTAATTATTATAATGCAAACATATTTTATGAATACCCTACTTAAGTAATAAGTTAATAACCTAACACTTTCACTTTTCACTTTCATAATACCTATGATAATTTGAAACCCTTAGAGTCGATAGATTAAGAGGTTTATCGGGATATAGGATTAAGGCAAAAGAATTGTTGATTTGTCGCCATCATTCTGGCGCATTCGAATTCATTCTGCAACTTTGGTGTGTAGACTCCTTAAATGACCATGATAGCTAAAAATCTATCAAATCAACAATTCTCAAACAACTCCATTACATTATAAACCGTAGTCTATCCATGATCATGGCACCTACATCATACTCGTATTATATGGCTACTTATATTTTACTTTTATGTCTGCATCTACTATCTTATTTATTTATTTATTGTTTAGCACACAAATACAATGTACAAGAAGGACTTAATTCTAAGTAGCATTTTCTACCAGTCAACCTGGACGTGCAAGAAAAACGGCAGCGGTGCAGTAAAAAAACGTAAAGTGATTAGAAATAGGTAGCTATAAATTAAAAAAGAAAGAATAAATAAAACTAAAACTATAGAATATTATAAGTATACTCCCGAACAAGCTGGATTCCAGAAAGGCTTTAGCACCGTAGACCACTTCCATATACACTCCGGCAGATTATACAGAAGACCGAAGCTTTAGCACCGTAGACCACTTCCATATACACTCCGGCAGATTATACAGAAGACCGAAGAGTATAATCGACCATTATGTCTAGCGTTTGTAGATTACGAGAAAGGCTTTGATTCAGTCGAGACCTGGGCAGTATTTGTACAGCAAGCCCACCATGACAGTCCGCCTTCAGGATCAGAGCACGAACTCTATCCACATGCAAAAAGGGGTGAGACAGGGAGACGTTATTTCTCCGAAACTGTTCACCTCTGCACTGGAAGATATATTCAAGCTTCTGAACTGGAACGGATATGGTGTTAACGTCATTGGCGAATATGTAATAATGGCAGAAACCCTGGAAGACCTCAGCACAATGCTCAGTGACCTCAATATTGTTTCCCAAATGGTGGGTGGGTCTTAAAATGAACCATGTCCAAATGCCCATGTCGTACCCATGCCAGTTTATGTTGGGAACGATATTATCGAAGCTGTTGATTAGTATGTCTACTTAGGTCAGACGATCCAACTGGGTAGATCCAACTTCGACAAAGAGGTCAACCGACGAATCCAACTCGGGTAGGCAGCGTTCGGGAAATTACACCATATCTTCTCGTCGCAGATACCGCAGAGCCTCAAGACGAAAGTTTATAATCGGTGCGTGTTGCCAGTGATGACATACGGCACTGAGACGTGGTCGCTAATTATTGGTCTCATACACAAGCTCAGAGTTGCGCAGAGCGCAATGGAGAGAGTTATGCTCGGTGTTTCACTACGTGATAGAATCCGAAATGAGAAAATCCGTAGAAGAACGAAGGTTACCGACATAGCTCTCAGAGTTTGCAAGTTGAAGTGGCAATGGGCAGGCCATATAGCCATATAGTGGCCATATAGCCACGCAGAACCGACAACCGCTGGGGAATGAAGGTTCTCGAATGGCGACCACGAACAAGCAAGTGAAGTGTGGGGAGACCCCTCACACGATGGACCGACGATATTGTAGCCATCGCAGGAAGTCGGTGGATAGAGGTGGCACAAGATCGCTCGTCATGGCGCTCTTTGGGTGAGGCCTATGTTCAGCAGTGGACTTCTAAAGGCTGACATGATGATGATGATGATAAGTATACACTAATACATAAAATAAATATAATAATAATATTATCATTTATCATTATTAAGTATGTGACATGTGAAAAAAGTAATAAATAAAATATATAAAAAACTGTTTGTAAATAAACCATACTACAAATAGGACAAAAAATAATAATTAAGGAATGCTTGAAATTATGAATGATGAACCATGACCTATTCTACATAAAAGTTGCGAACCTTATCTTCATAATACATTTCTGTGTCTGGGAATGCAAATAATTGACAGCAGTGACAATAAAAAGATTAAGATCATTGTAAACCTCTAATGAAGTTGTTACGAGTATTAATCACTAACATTTAAAATCAATTTGCGGACATCGTACTCGAATACAGTGCTTTTAAGTAAATTTACAAGTAATTCAAGTATAAAGTATTTTATGAATACCGACAATCATCAGTGTGATTTAATGGTAAATAAAGTCGTTTACATAATTATTGCAAACAATTAGAAGAAACAGGAACATAGACTCAAGATTATGGATTAAAATTAGATATAGTTCTAACCTAAAAGACGATCGTGATCGGGTCAAGTAAAAATCTAATGAGCCCAAATTCAAAGGATTCTAGAAGCCAGTGAAGGGTTACGTTACCTTCCAGCTCCACCATAAAACCAGTAAGGTGGTACTATCCTATTGTATAGTCATCAAAATAACTAACATTTACAAAGTTTTAAATAGATATGATCACTATAAGTAGGTGAAATTTCGTCCCTTAGATTCCATTACACAGTAACACCTAGGAAGTACTATACATTATTCTGTGGTAACAAGTAAACATAACAAAAGCGTGTTAAAAAGGCGTGGCGTTCATTATCTTTCCCGATTAAAAGGAGGTACTATGATTATATGGTCCCGTGCATCTTCGAAGCGTTGCGTCGTCACAATCTATCTAGCTGATGCCACCACGATGTTTCTACCAAACCCTTTTCACCGCCCTAACCAGATATATCTGGGATATTTACACCCCACACCACATTGGTTAAATCATCGACACGAAACAAGAAGAGAAGAAGACAGATAAAACAGTGATTAAGTTATATTCTAGAAATAAATAATAACACTGCACTGCTCTAACTGCAGTTTTTCTGGTGTTGCAATTAAGAAAATCGTTTTTATGAAAGCATTGAAATATGTTCAAACATTAAAACATTAAGATACATTGCTATTTTTTAATTAAACATTTATTTTACTTGCAATGTTTGAATGTATGTATGTTTGTTTAGGTCAAATCTTGCAAGCTGAATTAGAATCACTTCCTCTTATCCGACGGAGTTATATTTATACATCTTGGTTCAGTTCCAATGATAATGCATTTTTATGGTAAGCATGACCTGAAACGGCATCCAGGCTTAGCTCCAGATAAAGAAACTCTTCTTCTACGGTCAACAGCACATACACGAAATGATGTATACGCATTTAATTGTGATAGCGCGATCTAAGTTTCTTCATGACATGGCTACTGCATAAAAGCTTTTTTTTAATGGTTTTAATTAACTTATTTAAGTTCAGACTACTAGAGCGGGCCAATAAAACATATCTGTATACGCTTGGGCTTGAAAAGCACACCATTGTTTGTTGGTGTGCTTTTCACACACACAACGTTACGCTTTTACAGATAAGTATAAGGTTATGGAATATATAATGTAGTTATATTAATGAAGAAGATAACGGTCTGATTTCTGATACTAATGTCCTATATCTTATCAATTAGGTAGATAAATATTGTTTCATTTAATACGGTTGGAATAACGTTTAGTATTATAACAAAAACCTTTGGATTGAGTAAATAATTATATATACCATATCTAGCATAACTTAAACTTGGCTTCTATAGTTCTTAGTTAAACTACCCATAATTATTGTTTTATCATCATATTTTTTTCCCAGATCGGGTATTTCCCAAGTACTTACCCACTTAATCACTTATTACGGCCGTTTCTTGTAACGTTCATCCTTTATCGCATTTATGAACCAATACAACTTATATTAATAATAAATTAAATTGACAAATAATAATTAGTAAATTAATAAACTTATACTAATATTAACTTACATTTTTTTCCACGTGATGTATAATTATTTGTTGAATGAAAAATATATCCAATTGACATTTACAGTAGGTAAGTATAGGTAAGTACTTATGTATACTGTAATGCAATATAAAATTATGTAATAATAATTATGCATATAATATTTGGGGTTGGCCTTAGACATCCGGTAACGGCGTAGAGGGAGGGGGATGGAGGGGAAGGTGGGGGAAGGGGAAGTCCCCCACAACCCATCCCCTCTTGAAATACTACCCCTAGTACCCCCAATGCGGAGATGCTTAGTTTATTAGATATTTCAGTTTTAAGTTTATTGAAAATCGGCTGATTGGTCATCGTAAATAAAATTATTAATTAGAAGAATGTGTTTTTTTCAGCTGCATTCGCCAGAATGTATTGAAGATGTTATGTATGGCCCCACTAGGGTAGGCTACTCGTAGATTAGAATAGGATTACACACTGTTAATTTACAAAATAATTTAAAAAAAAAAAAAATTAATTTTATGGAACCTGTTACGCCTATTTTTGGTAACAGGTTATATAAAAGTTTTTATATACTACTATTTTACAAAAAAAAAAACATAACTCTAAAACTATACATCTCCTGGTGTTCGGGGGGAACTTCCCCCTCCCAATGTCTTATTCCCTTCCCCTCTACAACGGTAACGGATGTCTACAGTTTTACCAATATACAAATATTGATTGCTCGTACAAAATATAATATTAAAAAATTTAACTCAATTTTAATAAATATATTGGAGTAATTATAGTTATAACAGATCATCTCCTAATAAGAATTATCCTCCAATCATGTATTTTCAGTTTATGAGGGTTTTTAAAATACCGCAGTAATTATTGTGTTCTAATAAAAAAGAAAACACTAGATACTAATATATATAAAATACATAAACGTTATAATGTTTCTTCTTCACTAAATAAATTAGATGTCATTGAAAATTTTACTTATAAAATAACTTATATTCATTATATAACAAGTACAAATAAAAAAAAATTATAGCCCCCATCCACCCTACCCCATTATAGCTAAGATCACATCAGCTTTTAAACATAAAAAACCACATCAAAATCGGTCCGTTCGTTTGGGAGCTACGATGCCACAGACAGACACACGCTAAACTAATACTCCTCTCTTTTCGAGTTCAGGGGTTTAAAAAGTTAGAAAATGCTTTATTGTACATTAAACTACCATAATTACAAAGAAAAACTAAAAAAAGGTAGATACCAAAAATAAAATGAAACAGATGTTAAAATACTATGTTGTTTAAACAATGACATAAAACATAGATTTAATTAAAAGTGGGAAGATTAGGTACCAGTTGAACATTTAACTAGAAAATT
This sequence comes from Alsophila aescularia, assembly GCA_946251855.1. Taxonomy (NCBI): domain Eukaryota; kingdom Metazoa; phylum Arthropoda; class Insecta; order Lepidoptera; family Geometridae; genus Alsophila; species Alsophila aescularia. The sequence goes on along the minus strand of OX276377.1, from coordinate 19,073,568 downwards.
GCAAAAAAAATAGAGCGACTTAATATTCTGTTACTGCACTACGTGACCTTGCTGAAATATCTTGTTAGATGCCCATTGTCAAGTTATTGTTAAACGAAACGTGTTCATGCGGCTGTTTCTATTTCAATGCAAATTGTACCGTTATCAGATGAACTTGAAATGGATGAAATTCCAGTGACGTATACTTATATTAAGAATAAATAACGTTATTAACGTTATTATAAGATGAAAATGTTACTGAAATTATCCACAATGTAAAAAAAAAATTGTAAGTACATAACGGCATGATTAAATATTTTATTTTCTGGGAGTTTAGTGGAAAAAATAGGCACGTTATCATTTTAATTACGATCATATAATTTAGTTAATAATTGTATTAGTAACGATGAAAAACGTATGTTCTTACAATGTTTCAGCATAAACTGGATACAATATTCATTATGGATCTACATAGGACCAAGTAACCTAAAGAAAACAGAAGGACCAGCTAACTTACCAAACTATTAAATCTATATCTATTTATCTATCCTAAACTAAAAGTAGTAAACAACAAAAAGTCTGTACAAAGAACATAATAGAAACAAATTGGCCTAGGATACTTAAATAAGGTATTGAACAAGTTTTTTTTTTTAAATTGACTGTTTATCTGGTCCAAAAAACTACTGGACCGATTGACATGCGGTGTTCACTGCTGGACAGCTTAGACTATGACTTAAAAATTAGAGTACTTTGTTTCTCAATCCATTATGTAGAAGCCGGACAATCGATAAAAATATTTGACGGCTGAACGAAATTTGATATATTTTACTTGTAGGTATTTCTGGTCCTCGAATATCACATAAGATACTTTTATTTCCCACAAATTTGTCCACGAGGGCAAAGCCTCGGGCACTAGCTGTGCCTCGGGCACTAGTTGTTTCCGAGGCTTTGCCCTCGTGGACACATACACAAACATGGATACATAATACATGAAAAAAAAAACTTGATATTTCATAAATAAAGACATTATAATAAAAATTGTCATTATTTTATTTATTAATACAATCTCAACTAGTTACTCCAATCATCATCATCATGATCAGTCTGGAATTCGTCCACTGCTGGACTTTGATTGGTGTCCCAATGAACGCCATATATTTACAAGTTTCTGATGAGGCAATTTTAATAAATTCATTTTTAGAACACATATCTTACATACCTACCTAAAGGCAACATCAGTCTCCGATACTCTTCCAAATTGATTAGTTGCAAAAGTGACATAACGTGAATTCAAAGATCTTAAATCATATATATTTGTGACTATTTTGGTAATGGCAGGCATATTCTTGAGTGTAATTGATGTCATAATTGTGTAATTAATTAAAGTAAAAACAGCGCATATAGTCACAATGGTTCAGACATGGTGGTTATCAACCCTACATTTTTAATATTTTCAGTAAAGTTATTAAAAACTAACCTGCGAAAGGTCGCTCGGCGCCTCCGTCTTGACAGTGTTGGCCGCAGCCCACGCCTCAGCAAACGTCTCCATAGCACTCTGAAAGTCCATCTTGTTACTAATCACGACGACATCAACATGCCGAAATTTCACTCAACATGTGCACAGGGATCGCGCCAACATGGAGTGGCACACGTCCGCTTCGGCCGGCCGGCGGCGCGGTACTGGCGGGGCCCCGCCCAGCGCACCGCCCGCGAGAAGAAAAACCGATACCACCCGAGCCTTCCCGTTTCAGCGCTTTTCTTTTTTAAGCCGCTATTTTAACGAGTTTCTTTTTTTTTGCACTCAAGCCCGGCCCACGTCGGTTGGGCGTCCTCTGGATTATTTACACTTGTAATTCTGTGTAACGCTTAATTTGTAGGGGGGGGGGTGTCCGATTAATAGATGTAGCATCTATTGATGTATAGCGCTCGATCGGTATCTTTATATTGCTAAGGCTCTGATGCTGACTGCTGACAAGGTGGTTGTGTAAAGAAATGAAATACTACCTTGACTGAATTAGTGACTGACATGATATTTGAAGCCCAGCAAATTAGTCAAGTTTGAAGTATTAGAGTGATAAATCATATTGACTTGACTAAGATTATTGATTGACTAACTTATAAGTTGCTCACTTCAGTGTTTGTTTTTATAATAATACTAGCTTTCCCGCTCGCGACTACGTCCGCACGGACTACTGTTTATCGCGAAAAAAAACATCCTATGTTCTTCTAGAATATTAAAAACCAATGCAATAGTATTTTAGCACTAAGCTCTTGATGTTTTTTGACATACTCGTACTTGTTATTTCGATTCCATGGCAACCGTTTCTTACAGCGAGTAATCATAATTTTTATTTTTTCCAGTTTTCCCGTAGAAACTTACAATTTCCCGGGATAAAAAGTTTTATTTTATTTCAGGGTATATATGTATATATATATATATATAAGCTATCTCCATTCCAAATTTCATCTAAATCCGTCCAGCCGTTATCGGGTGAAAGTATATATTGGTATGGATTGCTTGATTACGCACGTGCATATTTTTAAGTTAATGATATTAGAAGATCTGGCACTGTCAGTGTGATAGTAAGAAACCCCTGCGCATTATAACCTCTATATTTTCTTTTAATTACTTACTCTACCTTTAAAAAAGCCATCTAACTAGGATCTTAATTTCCTTTCAAAAGCTATCAACTTAACTAATTGCAATATCCATGCAAAATGACTATTGAAGCTCCAGGGAAAGCATTTTTATTCATTAAATAAATCATCCGAGCTTCCCGTTTTCCCGGGATGTGGGTAAAAAAATTGTCACGGCTAGCCATAATTTTGTACGTGCCGTTTAGAGACCGTTTAACCGTTATTACCTACAGGAAGGTTAATTTTTCTTAATTTCTGGGGCTTTTCAAACGGGAGTAACTCACCGGCTTTTTAAATTGTAAGGAGGTGGTGAAATATTGGCCGGTGGTTTGAGGCTATCCTCATTATATTTAATGCCTGTGTTATTTCTTGGTACTGCTATGGATAGCTTTAACATTAATTGTAATGTAATTACTCTGGGGATTGTTATGATAGTGGTATTAGTTCTGCACCATTTCTAGAAACATAACAGTAAGTATGGATCGACTTAACAATATATAGATTCTATAAGCATAATTGTATCTTCACAAATAACTATATACTGCGGAGTTAGGTCGATACACTGGTATAAAACCGTTTTAGCATACATTACCGATAAGGATATTAATTGAAAAGATTTCAAAGTTCGAGTTGTAACGCAACATAACAAGACATAAGTTCATAAGTTCGACTACGGTCGGGTAAAAAATAGCATAAGGCACTCTTGCGATGAAGACGAATCGATTGATACCTTGTTTGTCAAAATCGAACCAAGTTTTTAGTTTGAACACGTAACTTCTGCATTTGTCTTGCCGTAGTCGGGTAAAACAATATTTGCCTATGACACTCTATACCTGAAGACGAATGGATTGAATCGAAGCTTGTCAAAATCGAACCAATAGGGGCGAAGCTATGGTAGAACATCCACATACCCCATATACATAGATGCATACATACTTACATAGACTGTTAAACTCATTAACCTGAAACCATTAGATATGAAATTTTGTGTACGTGTTTTATTATGATAGCCGGTTTTAAGTTTTACTATAGTCATGTTGGCTGTTGCACTCAGGGTTGGGTCCTGACTAGCGATCTCCTCAACAGTTAACATCACAGACACGAAATGCTGTATACGCATTTATTTGTGACTAGCTGTACACGCGGCTTCGCACGCGTGGTCATTTCTGTAGGTTAAAAGTACTGTAATGTGCTATTCCAAGACCTAAAATACCAATAAACCAACATTTGATCAAAATTCCTTCAGGCGTCAAAAAGTATTTTTTCGATTGTCGGCTTCTACTCATTGGATTGAGATACCAAGTACCCCAGTTTTTTGCATCGCAAGCGTTCCAGTAGTTTTTACGTGATGCGCAAACAAACTTACTGACAAACAGAGACACGATTTGAAAAATAAAATATGCTTGTTCTGTAGCTTGTTATAAGTACCATAGATCATTTTTTTAAATTTCGTTCACGTTGCTTAATTATAAGTATAGTTATACATAGATAATAAATAGATAGCCCGTTCTAATTTTCACCATGACATGGCTACTGCATAAAAGTTTGTTTAAAATAAATTTTTCATTAAATTATTTAACTTACAACTGGATGAAGAGACGAGTAGCCCGTCCATCTGCTGGTAACAATTGCAAGCAATACTCAAAACGATCGCTTGCAAAGTTCTCTTTACTTAAAATCCTTAGTAAAACAGCTCAAAACAAAACCCACTACAATCAGTACAAGGTAAGATGATCTAAATATAACAGAATATAAATATACCGTTACATTGACGAGCACTATAGAGAAGTAGAGAGGTAGAGCACAATACTTATCGAGCTTCGAAACAACTCTAGCCTTTCGAGGGGCTTTGTACTGGCCGATACTCTTTGTCTTCCATTAGATGTATAGTAATGAATAAAACAATGGACTATTTATCGGCAGGGTTTAGAGAAATATGAGTGATTTAAAAGTAGTTATGGGCTGAGACTAATATAGTACATATGAGAAAAGATAAATAATGAATCAAAGTTTTTGAAAATCCCCTACTGAATGGTTGTTACCACTGAATCAATATTTTATTAGTAAGATTTTGTATCAGTCTGACTAAATCTTATGTTTTAGTCACAAAATCGTTTCAGCCCTGGGCCTGCAGTGTCGTCATATAGATAGTGATTGATTTACAACCGAAATCGGTACATACCCGTGACAATCGTTAGCTTTGACAGTTATTGTCAATATTTTTGTCCAAACGGTTAGATCATCGAACTATTAGTAGAACAGAATGGAATGAACCAGTAACGCTTCACTTTACGATATCTTCATGGATTTATTCCATGCATTGTCGTAAAGACGTCACTTGTTTTCTGCAAGGAATTTCATGTGGCATCTGTTTATCTATACTTATAATAAAGCAATAAGTACCCAAAAAAACTGTACAACGAAGATCTTTAAAAGAATTAGTCTAGGGTACTTAAAATAAGCTACTGATAAAAGAACTTAACTTTTAAATATCGTTTCTGTCTGTTTGGCTGTATGTTTGTTTACGCATCACGTAATAACTACTAGAACGATTGCGATGCGATTGATTTTCACTGTTTGATAGCTTAGGGTTTGACTTAGAAACTGGTTAACTTGGTATCTCAATGTGATAAGTAGAATTCGAGCAATCGATAAAAAACCATTTGAACGAAGTTTGATGACTTTTGGTACGCGGGCAAATAAAAATGACCATGCGGGCACAACTAGTAGCGAATAAGCAATCTGTGCGTCGTTTGTGTTTCTACAAACTACTAATTTGTTGTGAGCCCACAGAAGTTCTTTGATAATACCAGAAAGATTCGTCATCACATCACATCAACAGACCGTTGTCTTGTACCCTATAGAACACCACAACGGAGGTTACTTGCTGTTGCATCGGGTTTGTCTTAGTCAATGTGTAGACAAAGTGTGTGTGTAGATGAAAAAAAAAACTGCTCCTCATTTCATGAAGTCATTTAGCTGATTCTCACATCTCCCGCGATATGAGAAGCCATTATAGTGCCAGGCACCACACGCCAAGATTAGTTTGTCGCTAGAAACGTCTCTAAAAATATTACAGTATGAACAATTCTCTTTCTTAATTTGAGTATTGGATACTCAAATTAAGAAAGAGAATTGTTCATACTGTTTGTTTGTTTGTCGTATGAGGTAGTGCTGGCCTCTGATGTCACAGTTTGTCAAGACGCCCGAGGGCCACTGACAAGGCTTAACGACTGCTGTTAATCAATAACAGCCGGGACCGACAGCTTAACGTGCCCTCCGAAGCACAGAGCGATGGAAAACCGGACATAACTTAGAAAAGTCAATGGCGCGGAGCCTAGGTTTTGAACCCGGTATCGTTGGATTCTAAATTGCACTATAGAACCGGTAGGCCACCATCGCTCTTGTTCATACGAGAACAAGGGATATAGCTTTGTTGACAATAGATTTAAAACAGTATCCCCGAGAACGAAGGTAAGTATGATTCCTACTTTGTATTCTTCTATTTCATTTTTCCATTTTTGTTTGGATTTATCAGCATGCGCTAAAACTTTCAAAGATTTTATATACTACTCCTATAACTGTTAAATTTAATTTACGAATTGTCATTCATCCCTATCAAGCGTTAAATAGCTCTATTTTATGGATTTTGATAGACTTTAATAGGCATTTAGTATTATCTAATTGTCCTCACTGAGTATAGCACTTAGTTGTAAGGTTTAATTTTAAATCCCACGTTTCTTCAAACCAAACAAACTGTCCGTAATAAGCACAGATGGCATTGCCTCACGAAACAAGAGGCTCAAATTACGCGTGTCCACAGAAAACGTAACTAAAACAAATAATGACAATAACCTCTACTCAGTTGTCACTTTACTAGAAGTCTCTTATCTATTTAGCAAATTCTATTTTCTATTAAAGTATTAGATCGCGATGTGTGTGATGTATTAATTCATACAATTTAAAACTTGTATGAATTAACTCATCAGACACGTATCGTAAAAAGACAAATATGTCAAAATTTAATTCAGAGTTATCAACTAAAATGAAACTTATTATTAACTAGCTGATGGCCGTGGTTTCACACGCGTGGTCATTTCTAGAGGTTAAAAGTACTCTTTGTTCTATTCCAGGACCTAAAATACCAATATACCAATATTTGATCAAAATTCCTTCAGCCGTCAAAAATAATTTTACCGATTGCTCGGCTTCTACTCATCTGATTGAGATATAAAGTAACCCAGTTTTTAAGTCAATACATAAGCTATCCAACAGTGAAAACCGCATTGCAATCGATCCAGTAATTTTTACATGATGCGCGAACAAACATACAGGCAGACAAGACTTTTTCGTTCCTATTGCTTTATTATAAGTATAGATAGATTAATAGACAGCTATTGATTATTAGCAGTCGTAAAACCATGTCAGAGACCTTTGGGCGGCCTAACAAACTCTGACACCAAAGGCCAGCACCACCTTATTAGACAAACAACCAAACAAAACTGAAACTGTGTATTAAAAGCTTGTTTATTACTATTAAAGTACTAGATGTGCCTGCGTCTTTGACCACCTGATAACTTTTCAGGGATATAAATATCCTATGTGTTATTCCAAAATCAAAAGTACCAATTTACGAAATTTCATAAAACTTTGTTCAGACGTCAAATAGTTTTTGATCGATTGCACGGCTTCTACTCATCGGATTAAGATAACAAGTACACCAGTATTCAGTCAAACCCAAGCTGTTTAAGAGAGAGAGAAAAAAACAGTTATAATTAACTGTTTTTTTTCTATAATATTTGTTTTAATAAACATAAACCTTCCTGACCAAATTTTAAACAATGTGCGGATCTAAATTTTAACTTTCCGAAATTTATGTATAATATTGTTACAAAATAACTCGTAGTTATAACATAGTAGGTATGTGCATCAGAATATTGGTACCAAATACTTACTTTTATAATTGTGTCACACAGGTATGCCATAAAGAAGGTGGTGTAGTTTTTTTTAAAGCTAATGTTTTACCGTTAGCTCACCGATCGATGTTATTGTGACGATGTGGTCGAAAGTGTTATTAAGCACGCTAACCCTGAATAGTGGCTTTCAATTGCTGCTGGGGTATTACTAAAGAAAATTTGTGTCTAGCTAAAATACAATACGTGTAACACCGCTTTATAAGCCAAGTTCACGAACTTCTGAGGAAGAACGTTACGTTTTTTTGTGAAACGTTTTTCTTATATATAATTATTATTGAAATCGCTCAGCGTGCGTTGGAAATAGCTTGCTTGGAGTTTCTCTGAAAGATCGAATTTGAAAAGAGGCTATCTAACAGATAACCAAAGTTATCGACATGACCATTGCCCAAGCTGAAGTGGCAGTGGGCTGGTCATATTTGTCGAAGGACCGATCACCGTTTGTGTAGATGTTTTTCTAGAGTGGAGACCGTGACTCGGAAAACGTAGATTACGCCCTCCCAATAGGTGGAGTGACGATATACGCAAGAAGGCTGGCGGCAGTGAGAAAGGAAGAGCCAGCAGTGGACTGTTACAGGCTTATAATGATGATGATGATGATGATGATGATGATTGGAAACGAGAACTTATTGTTTATTTTTCGGTTAATACTATTGTTATTGACCATGTCAATTTCAAATCTTACCTACTGTAATGACATTGAATATTTAATATACATTTCAGTAAGCACAGATAAAGCAACGGTGGAAGACAATTGGCAAGATAAATTGATGACATAGAAATTAACTTGCACGAAAGCCTTGGCCAAGATTAGCGTTTGCGAAGTGGTTTATGCATACTGCTGTGCGTAGATTGAACTGTCTAAACCTACATATGAGTACCATATACATTTTATAGAAATTGACGAAGTACTTTTTTGTTGTATCCCTTTGAGATCGATTTTCAGGGTCAGAGATCAAATTATGTTCACTTCGCTGTTGTAATATTTTACTGGTTATTCTTGATAAAACTGATGTTAGATTCATTTCTTTTTCGCAAAAGCCTGATGAATAAATATTTGTTACTACATTTGCACACATTTCTTTATTTACTCACATAGGCAGGAAGTATACTCGTATTATATGTCAGCCAAGTATTTACATTTATATCTTACTAACAACTGATTTGGTTTACGCTACTTAGTAATGTTTTCGTAAGCATGCAAATATTGTATTCTGTTACGTCAAAGTTTCATCATAACTAATTAGGACTAATTGTTTTACTAAACGCTATTTTAATGTGTTTTTGTAAAATTTAGGAAAAAATAATGTTTAAATGCCCAATAAGTTAACATATTTAGGCAAATTTTGTGTAGGGCACCCTGTGGTCAGGTGGAGTGACGATCTGCAAAAAGCCGCTAGCACAAACTGGATGCAGAGTGCTGAAGACCGAGCTCAGTGGCATGCATTAGGAGAGACCTACGGCCAGTAGTGGACAAGCATTTGCTGATGATGATGATGAAATAAGTGAGATTCCAGTCAAGTGAGATCGTGGTCAAACGATTGGCTATTCGGTAATGAAAATAAAAGGTGTTTATCTTTATCCGCCTCGTACATTCCCATAGCTGGGAACGTTGCCACCCTTCGCTCAGAGAGCGAGTATTGCCAAGTTGACCCGGTGGATCGGTGGATGTCACAGGTCTTATAATTTTAAGGTTTTCGGAAACCAGTTTCTATACCATGGTTACCTTCTCTGTTTTTGAACGATGGCATAATGAGTTCTCGAATGAAGACCACGTAGGGAGCCTTGTGGCCAGGTGGAGTGAAAACCTGCTAAAAGTGTCTGTCAGAAACTGGATACGGTTAGCTGAATACCTAGCTCTTAAGAGAGGCCTAGGTCCAGCAGTGGATAAGTATAGGCTGATGATGATGATGATGATGGTATCGAAAACTTGCTACTGCTACTGTTACTAGGTTATATATTTATAAGTTAACTAAAAACATTTAAAAAAAAGCTTTTCATGGTAGCAATGGTGAAACTTAGAATGGACTATCATATGGTATCTATACTACATTTTGGGTCTGTCTGTTACCCATTGAGGAGTTCCCCAGTCAGAATCCAACCCTGAGTGCAGCAACCATGATAGTCGGTTTTAACTTTTACCATGACATGTCATGGTAAAAGTTAAAACCGAGTATCATAGTAAAATGCGTACACAAAATTTCGTGTCTGTACCGTTGATCATTGAAGATCATTATCTGGAGCTAATCCTGGATTTCGATTCAGGTTATGCTTACAATAAAAATGCATGGTCATCGGAATTAAACCAACTTGTAAAAATTGGTTCTAATTCAGCTTGCAAGATTTGACCTAAACAAACATACATACATACATACATACATACAAACATTGCAAGTTAAATAAAAGCTTATAAAAATACATGTTTTTCTAACAATAAAACAAAGATCGTTTAATAAATCATCGTTTATGCATCTATTGACATATTATAATATGTACATCAGAGAACACCAGTAATTACCAAGGTTTTTTAATCATATTTCAAACTAACAAAACTTAAAAAAAACCTAATATTATCTTAATCAGCCTTTGTCAGTCTTATGATTAAGGGCCTATTTCACGAACGTTGATCGAGTAAAGCGTTGATCACTTGCTAAATAATGTTGCTCGGCAAGTAAATGTAACGAGTATCTCTAACCTTTAATTCTTGGTTAGTAATACTCAGGCGTAGTGAAATTCATACGTACAGTTTCTGGCGAGTTTAACTGGCGATCATCTAATTTGAAACATTACTTTAAAAATAGGCCCCAAGGCTTTGTTAGAAATTATGCTATATTTTAATCTTTTATAAATAGGTAAATTACATCATTAAAAGATTGTGATGGTAACTTTATAGGCATTACAATAGAAAAAAGGAAGTTTATAATATAAAAAGCGGAGTGCAAAGACAACACCGTTATCGTTTTACCATATTTGGAACATTGTAAACGTCTTCTGATATCTTGGTGTTATTGACACTGTGACGTCATAGAGACCAATTTCAATGTGTTTGTTTATTTGCCATGGATACTAAAGTTTTATCGTGTGTATATTCACTATTTTCTGTAAGTCGTAAGTATACAATATGCAATTATACCTTCAGTGTTCTGTATATGGATACTCAGATTGTATGCATACTGTTCACAGTAGTTTTTGTTTTACCAAAGGTACCTGAAACATTACGCAATCTTTGTATTTTAGTATTACGATGTTGTCTTGTTAAACCATTTTATTCATAAAATATGTCAAAGACATTTAGGATTTTTATACAAAGTACGGAAACAAATTCAAACTTGTTGACACAGACTAAATAACTGGAGAACTGCATAACATTAAAATAAGGAGTAACAAACTAGTTTATATAAAAATATTTAGTGTTTGGTATCGTTCTCTATCCATAAAGTTGGATAGATACTTTCCTAACAAAATATAGGATGTGATTACGTGTATAATACATGGTTGGAGACCTTTTTGTTATCCGTTTCTCATAACATAAGACCGTGTTTTTTGATTTCCATTTTGCCAGATTAATATCCATCCATGTTGAAACCTAAAGCTTTTGATAGGTACATATTTTTTATCTCAGAAAATACTTCAATCTATTTCACACATATTTTTTTAAATAATTCTGTTTTACTTTCCACAATATTCAATAAATAGAAGTTGATGTTCATTTTCTTTTTTTATTCATAAATATAGTGGTACTTACTACAGGTATAAATATGAAGCCAATAGAGTTAGTACCTATGTATCCAACTGAAGTTTTATCTGACATGAAATCTACTGAACTTTACCAACTCAAAAGTGGAACAACCCGTCTTGAAGTACAATCATTTGCCCTTGTATCTGCGAGCTCACAACACAGAAAAAGGAGATGTCACAGCTTACAGCACTGCTTTAACCCATCCCCCAGTTACGTAACGATGGACTGAAAGCCACTGAAATCTGCTGAAGGTTCTATGTACTGAGTTTTCCTTACATATCCTAATCCGCCTATATCCAAGACCCAATGGCGTTCGCTAGGCGTCGACGATCGCTTAGCCTCCTCCAATACTGGGGTTAGGTTGATCCTTTATCCGAGATTAGGCGCTCTCACTCTGCCGCAGGGCGGGGACTCGCCACGCCCACCGGTCGATGCGAGCGCCACGCTCATTGTTCCGTTATCTATCCGAGACAGAGCACGCTCATCCGGCGCTCGCCGGTAACTCGGTGACGTCATCGAGAAGTCGCTAGTCTAGATTCAACCGGCTGCGTGCTTGCCGCAGTTAGTACCGCTATTTTTAAATGAGTTGCTACCGTACAGGAATGAGAAGTGATCTTATGATATGACGTTCGAGGTTAGATCAAGATCCTGTAAAAGACCGCGGTTGTCAGACAGGTTTTATGACGTCACGATACTTACGTCACCGCGATGCTTATATTTCTGTACCCACAGATGTTAGAACTCAGAATGTAACTACGATTAAAGGTTCTTGTCTAAGCCCTTAGTAAGCCTTTTACGGGATTATCTTAGCTGTTTAAAGAGCAAGTTTGTTGTCTGAAATTAAAATGGTGTACAGATGGTTACAACATGGATAAGTAATTCTAATATAATTTGAACTTGAGAATTCCCACTGCTGGTACTTAAGCACACAGCACACTCTGTTGAGATATGATTATAAAACTCAATTTAAAGTTGACACCCGTTTTCAAAAAGAAACTCTAACTACTTTAGTATCGCAGTATTAACATCATAATGTATGCCGAAATTCTAACAAGGAAGCTGTGCGCAGTAGGCATCCCTAATAAGGTTCACAAGGAAAACAATAGTAGGACAGCCTGTGATCAACATGTTTATTGGCCGAGCCGAAGGAACAGGAAACTCTGTAGCGGTCTGTAGGTCAGCTATTTTAATATTTATGACTTTGATACCACTGATCAGATTGTGTTAGTATTTGCCAATTTTATAGTGTATGATGAGTCACGAATATTCGTTTTTCTTGGCTTTTTTTCGCTGACAATCAAATTTTGGTCAGTTTATTAACAAACATACAAACATATTTGCATTAGCACAATATACGTATAGCTTAGCATAGGTGCCGTTCTTGGGTGTTTGGTACCAGAGTATTCATAATTCCTGCGATTCTTTAAATACTTAGATGAGTTCTAGTAAGGTTTATTATTTACCTATGTCATCGTTAGTTATTTTTTACACAACTGCCCAAAAAAAGGAGTGTAATGTTTTTAGGATTCACGTATGTTTGTATGTATGTATATAAGTTTCTTTATTCCACCATAACTTTTAAATGCCTGAACAAGTTTAGACGTATAGGGTATCGTTAGAAGTTAATGAATCCTTACATCCCCCCGAGTAACATAGGCTATTTTTTTTATATTCTGTATGGCGGTAGTATGAGTCCATTTTCAAATGCGTTTTTTTTTTATTTTACAATATGAGTATCAAATTAAATTAAGCACATTCCAACAGTATATAATTTATTGGCATGAGTTCTTTTTTGGCAGGACAGGCGTGTTTTTTTTAGCTTTTAAGCTATTTTTTTCCTAGTTTTAGCGATTTTTAGTTGCTCCGACCAGTCCACTCCTGACGCAATGTCACAGAATAAATAATTTACTAAGTCAAACTAAACTCAATGACTTCGTAAGTTCCACTCAATGTATAGGCTCAGACACACTGTAGAGGTACGCCTATATCGACCAGCAGGCCATGACCTATGCTATAGGTTGTTATCGGTCTCTATCCAATGATATTTTTCGACTTCTCGAGGTTCGACAGACTATCTCGATAGACACAATGTCTTTTCTCGATGAGAAAACGCTGCTAGTCCAGCAGATTCATGCCATATTGGCTACGAATGTGATCTCCTCGGCTGGCTCCGACACATTCTAGAAAGTGATAGATATCAAGTTGTGAGCAAGGGATTCAAACCCATTACTCTCTTTGATAAATTTGTACCTACAAGTATAACAAAATACCGGTTTCATACCAATGGCTTTGTAGGAAGTAGCTTTAACCTTCCTAAATAGAGTAGCCGCGCACTTACACCACTTACGTGCTGAATGTTACTTTCTTATGTAAAGGTAAGAATTAGACAATGTTCTGTAAAACATTGGGTAAATAAGTACAGACTAAAATGGAATACTCTGCAATTTTAGCGACATACGCTAGCTACATTTAGAATTTTAGAAACACAAGAGCATGATGAATAAGTTAAAATAAAGAAAAATTATTGATATTAAGAACAACAATTTAGGATTACTTTGGATTACAGAAATCGTGAAATAGAAGAATTAGGAATGAATATCTTCTAATTTACTTTTATGGCGTAGTAGTAGTTTTTATCTGGAAATCAAACGCAGCTTGAATATTTCCTTGATACACAAGCAAATTTGCCTTTTATTCTAGCCTAGAATTCTATGTGTTCTATGTACCGAGAACGTGAGTTAGTCTTACCCGTGAGACAATGTGGGGTAACGGGAAGGAGGAGGTGGGCGATTCTCCCCCTCTGTGTTACTGCAAATTTGTTATCTCGGCACAGTACGGCTATGGAAGATTAATTCCTGTGACAGAGAATCTCGCTCACGACTTTGTCTGTGATGGTTAAGTTTTGTGAGATTGTTCACTAACTTTAGAAATGAAGGTTTATTAAGAGCAGTATTATATTTTTCCTGGAGATAGATCAGCTGAGTCCTCTGCCAGCCTTGCCCAACCTATAGGGTCCGCAGAGGTAGGTCCACAAGCATAATAAAGTCTCAGGGATCCATGAACACCTCTCAATATCAAGCCCCACACATGGCCCACGCATTTATTATGGTGGCAGTGTAGCTCCAAAATCAAATGCGAAAAATATTTTTTTCACCTATTTTACTATACCTAAAGGTATCAAATTGAAGGCCTTGATGAGAAAATTCCAAAAAAATATAATTTAATAGCATACATTATTTTTTGGCAGAACAGGAGTGTTTTTTAGCTCTTAAGCTAGTTATTTGTCTGAATGTTTTAATTATTTCTAGATATTTTTTATTTGATGTTCAATGTTTCTTCCAGCAAAATGGGGATTGCTCCATGGCGCAAAGTTTCACCTTTAGACGCAAAATTATCGTCTATTTTTTATTATTTATATTTTTTGTTATTGTATAGGAAGTTCATCATGCCCAGAGATTACAAAAGGGCTCCTGGTTAGAGAAAATATGCTGATTACTCGGAAGAAAAGTTACAGCTAGCGGCTATTAAATCAAATACAATGACCCAAAGGGAAGCAAGCGAAAACTTTGGCATTCCGAGGCGTACATCTACAGTCTACACTAATAATATAGGTAAAGAGGAAAGATTTGATTGTTTGTTTGTTTTTGATTGTTTGTAATAGATAAACACAAAAAAAAATGACCCGATTTAAAAAATCTTTCACATAAAGAAAGCTAAATTATCAGGCAGTAATACTAGCAGTATTTTATTTTTCAAAAATTTAGAGTTTCCTTCCAAAATTGCTATAACGTAACCCAAGGTAGCAAATTTTGCAAAAAAAACTTTGTTTACGGAACGTTGCCATGGGAACGAAATCACAGAACATCTTATAATCATTGATGTCGGAAATGCTCTATGCTAATAATACATGAAATAATAACAAGTCTATCAAGTACGTGAGTAATAATTCAGTTGTATATGGTCAAAAGTACTACTGCCAATGATTTTGAATTACGCTTATTGGCGTTTTTATTTTAAATGTTACGACTGGTATAAAAATGCTAAAATTAAGAAAATTGCCGTGGGGTGCGCGCTACCAATAAACTCAAAAAATACTAACCGATTTTAAAAATTCTAGACGTAGCGTAAACGTTTCACGACAAACAAACGGTCGCGCGCCCTGACACAGACCCAATCGGTTGATTAAACCAAAGAAGGTTGAATACGCTTGCCGGCGTAAAACCTTTTAATGAGAAAAGATTTGATCATTGTATGTTTGTTTGTTTGTAGTAACAGCGTAATATTATTAGGTGTTCTGTGGTAACAGAATGCACAGAGCAAAATCAAACAAATTGATGTTTTTGTGATCTTTAATTCTGTATAACTCGCGATTTGTACGTGGCGTAGACGTTACACGACAAACAAACGGCCGTGCACCTCGACACAGCCCCATCCAGTTTTTTAAACCCAAGTAGGTTGAATAACGCTTACTTCCCACCCGGTTTTTAAAATCTAAGGAGGTTGTATTACGCTTACTGGCGTTAATCCTTTAAACAGTAACCGTAATTCAATCTCCTTGCGTTAAACAGAATAATACTCGTACTTTATACAAAATGGTACGTCAGTATAAAACATTTAAAAAAAACATTATACCTAGCCGTAGAAAATGCAATAAAGTTTATGGAGGAAGCACAAACTAATAAGAGGAGATACGGGATAGGAAGTAATAGCACAGAATAAATTATTGGTACATAATAGTAAGGAATTGTTGTTACATTTAAGTTTGTGTAAATAAAGTATTTAGTGTAAGGAATTGTTGCAAAATATTTGTGCAAATTAAGTATTTAATGTAAGGAATTGTTCTTACGTTATATTTGTGCAAAAAAATCATTTTGTGTAAGAAATTATTGTTGTTCTATTTGTCCAAATAAATTACCTAGTAATTTTATCTTTCTATATATCTACCCGTGCAAAGCCGGGGCGGGTCGCTAGTTATTATATAAATTAAATAAAACACTTAAGTTCGTCCGTTGAAAAGCGAATGGTGAAAAATATTGATTGAGTGGATGGAGTAAGAAGCGCCTGAGCAAACATTTTCAAGACTGCTCAAAGCAATGATGGAAGCAATAGCACCATGCATAATGGACAACCTGAGGAGTGGGTTTCGCAGATGTGGCATATATCCTTGCGACGTTAAGGAGTAGATTGCGAGACGAGTTGAAGACGATCACTGTATTCACACCAAATCCGACACCAAATCCCTATTGACTTCAATAAGGATTTGGTGTCGGCTTCATTCATAGAACAATTAGAGACAAAACGGAAAGCAAGAATAGAGTCTTGCTCGAAAAGGAGGAGGAAATATGAAGTCCCTGCTGAAAAAAGCATTTGTCACGAACAGTTCTTACCCACCGTCCACCTCCTGAGATCACCTGAGTGAACCGTGGGAAGTTTCTTTTACAACGGCTCACCCAACTCAATATAACGTGACGATGAGTCAGAAGATGAATGCTTTTTAGAACCTGACAGTCCAGACATGCCTGAAACGTGTTTCAAGCATTGGTTGAGACCAGCGATAACTAGTTTCTTCAAAGAAATGAAGCGAGAGAGAGAGATATACGTTTGTGATAGTAAAATACGACGAAAAACTGTACCCAGGTATAAATAATGGATGATAATGCTGCAACTGTAGATGCTATGAAGAAGTCTTTAAAATCCTGGAAATTACCTAAAACGAAGATGTGAATTATTATGAGTGGAGTGACGTCCTTGGGAGCATAGATCCTCCCAAACTAAATCCAAGCAAGGGTTATTTCGCGTTGAATGAAACTTTGCGCCAACTTTAAATCTGTTGACTTTGCGCCATTACATTATTTTCATAAGAAAAGGCTGATTTGTAAAATTGAATGCAAAGAATCACCCACTGAAGAGGACACAATAAGCCAAATAAAAAACAAGTACCTGATAACGTGCCAATTATGATACAGACAAATAAAGATGTTATGCAATTATTGGTCTTTGCTATTACCAAGGAAGTTCTATGTACTTACGTACAACTGGAATGATATCTCTCGTATACAAAAGTGGTCTCAACGAAAATGTAATTTAAAAAGAAAATGCGAAAAAAGGAACAACTGCATTGAAAAAGTTAACGGAAGGAAAGGAAGTTTACGTTGGATCGGAAGTCTCTTTCTCTCTCGTACAAAGTTTCAGAGTTTTCGTACAGACAATAAAATAAACTTGCGAAATAATCGTCGTAAAGACAACTGTATCAAAGAGGTCACCTACTTAATATATCTCATTGAACTGCCCACGAACATAATTTTATAGGAAAGAGTTTTTATTCTATTTTTTAATCCAATCGAAACATACGAGTACCAGGGGCAGAAAAGTCTAACGTAGTATTTATATACTCTTTGCAGAGAAGTTAACCGTAACGTAAATGACTACAGGTTCTACCGTCTCGCTTTTTTACCTCTGTAACTATAACCTCCAGACATCTAATTTTGGTGACATTTTTTAGCTTATATAGTCAGCTCAATGATGTATTATGTATGATTTTTGTCAAAATACAGAGCAAGAGGCAGCACAGAGAAAAATCAGAAAAATGGATGTATTCGTGATCTTCTATTCGTTATAATTTGCAATTTAGATAGGATATCATATTGATTCGGGTGGCGTTGTAAAGATCTCGCTGATAGCATTCTAATCAATATAATAAAGTTTACAAAAGGTCTACTCTTAGGTAAGCTTAACTAAGTAAATTTAAAAAACGGGATAGAATAAAAGTGAAAATCACATAAGTGTCTGCAGCGCCCGTAAAGTCTGTATTACAATAAAGGTTAGGCACATTGTTGGAAAAAAGAAGTATTGGAGCTAACAGCGGTACCCAAAACTTTAGCAAAAGAGAGGGTTTCAGAACCGGGTCAAATTGTACGTGCCGTAGACGTTTCACGAGAAACAAACAGCCATGCGCTCCAACACATCCCCACCCAGTTTCAATCGAAGTCCAATGAGATTGTACATCTAAATGTAGTTGGCGGGGAAATTAAAAACTCAATGCAAATGTTCGCCATCAATGCCATCAATCCTTGGCTATTACCAAGTGCTAAAAAAGTATCACCTTTATATTATTTTATTTTTACTACGTTCTCTACTAAATTCGGTGAAAACTCACCCTGTGTTACGGTACGTCATTTCAGCTAGTTTGCTTGAGAGTTTTATGTTTCTTTGAAAAAACTGTCATCATCATTATCATCAGCCCGAGCTCGTCCAGTGCTGGACATAGGACTCTCCCAATGAACGCCACAGAGCCCGATCTTCGGCTCCTCTCATCCAGTTTCTGCCGGCCGCCTTTCGCAGCTTGTTACTCTACCTGGCCGGTGGGCGTCCTACACTACGTTTGCCAACTCTCCACTACTTTCTCCACTCGAGGACACTTCTACCCCAGCGGTTGTCGATCCTTCGAGAAATGTGACCAGCCCATTGCCACTTCAGCTTGCGAATCCTTTGAGCTATGTCGGTGACTTTGGTTCTCTGGCGGATTACGTCGTTTCCGATTTTATCCTTCAGAGAAACCCCGAGCATATCTCTCTCCATAGCTCCATAGCTGAGCGACTTTAAATTTGTGAACAAGCCCCACTGTTAGTGTCCATGTCTCGGCTCCGTATGTCATAACTGATAGGACGCGGGCATTAAAGACTTTCGTCTTCAGGGACTGTGGAATGGACGACGAGAAGGCCTGACGAAGTTTGCCGCCCAGCCCAACTGAATTCTTCTGTTGGCTTCCCTATCGAAGTTGTGTCTACCCAACTGCAGAGTTTGCCCAAGATAGACGTATTCATTAACAACTTCGAGGGGTTCACCATTGATGACTACAGGTTTCGGGGTAATAAGATCGTTAAACTTGATCTTCGTCTTGTTTAAGTTCATCCCGAGACCGATTTATCGAGAAGCATGAACCAGGCCGTTCACCATTCGCTCAAGTACCTCCAGCGATTCCGCCGTAAGGACTATATCATCGGCAAATCTTTTGTGAGATGTACTCGCCGTTTATAATTATGCCCTTCCCTAGAAAAACTGTAGATGAACTAAATTTAAGTAGCTATTTTTTATTTACCCACCTATTTTTTTCGTAATAATTTGGCTTCTCATAATTATATAATATTATACCACAAAAAAGACGAAGCATGAAATAAAAATAAAAATGTGAAACGTATTGTGAAACATTTCGTGACCTGATCATATAACTTTGTATTTTTTTACTTTTGCGCTGTACCCCAGTAATTCAACAACCCTTAAACAGATTCAGCTCAGCTCAAACACAAACTTAAAAATTCTATAAACATTGACTAACAGTTAGTTATCAGTTACGAAAGTTATCGTCGAAAAAACATACGTCCTTTCATCGTAGCGTACAAACGCCAATTCACCCAAGTTGTCATGGAGACCTCACTTCATTCATTGAAATAACTACAACATAGTAAATTATTTATTCAGTAACTACGTTTTTAAGGTATACGGTAACACAGCCTCATGTTTATGTTAAGGCGCTATGGGCTCCAAATTTTTGTCCCGCTCGTTTTGGTGCAGAGTAAGCAGTAAAGGTGATGCATCTCGGAAGCCGGTTTTAGTTAAGATTTTCAATTTAATTTAATATTTTTTTTAATAATCTTACGATTTTAAAAAACTAATTCCACAGAAGTATTTGTTTTTTTTTTTAAGATTACGCACATTTGATTTTGTAAAAATATCTTCGATAGAAACTAAATGAAGTGGATTTATTCCATCGACGGGACCGTCAAAACGGGTGATTTTTAGGAAACTACGATTTTTTCCATCGAGCCAAATTTATTTAATCGTGTTTTGGTGACCACAGCCGGATAAAGTATTTTGTGTACATTTATTACACATAAAAAAAGAAGTCAATTAACCGTTTTCAAAGGTCTAGTTTTAAATATTCGTGAGAACGAATTGTCAAATTTGGTTACCATTTCGCCTTAAGTGTTAATCTAATTATTGTAAAGCTATCACTATTCCATTCCCAGTCACCATCTATCTACCTTATAAGTCTTTACCTTCTTAATTCAGTTGAGTAAAAGATCGCTTGGGGCTTGAAGGCCCAAAGATATCATGCCCATCGCACATTTATCGCCAAGTAATCGCATAATCATCAATAATCCTTAAGTCACACAAAAAGCAACAAAGGCGAGAGAGGATTTCAATCACGACAACGCAAAGGTGTATCCATCAACAAATATTTGTTAAACCGATCTCAATCTTAAGATTAAATCACTAGAGTTTAAATTGCTACTTTTTAAATAATTGCACCCGCTGCGAATCGAAGATCAGACTAGGATAAATAATATTGAGATTTTGGGATTATAATTAATGAAATGTCACGCGATTTCTGACTTTCTGTCTACCTGAGGCTACTTTTAAATTATCCTTTTGATGTTTGAAGTTAATACGTGAATGCTCTACAAAAAATGAAACATTTCTATATGGCGCTCTATGAGCGGGCGCTCGATGAGTAGCTTACTTCGGATAATATCTTATGTTACAAAGATCTGGAAGATTCATCTTATGCTGGTGTAGGATTTTTGATGAAGTCATAGTAACATTAAATAAATAACACTGCATTAAAATTGTTCCAACATCCGACCACAAAAGCTCTTACCGAGACACCGTGCCACTATTTTACTAATGCTAAAATCGTTTAAGAAAAATCGTAAATGAAAAATGCATAGGGAGTTTTGGCCTCGGTGTACGCAACAGCAGAAGGCAAACCCTAGTCAACTTTCTCAAGAACCACCGGCAGATGTACATGAATACTTTTTCCAAAACGAACCATGAGAAACTGGACTTGGGCCAGCCCTGACAAAATCAAAAACGAAGTCAATTATATGGGCGTTTCCTCGTGGCCTAACTAGGCAGCCTAACTGATTCGGCCACGTATCCTCAACTCACACAAATATTTCGTAACAGACGTTGAAGTTCTCAGCCATTTAAAACTTCACGATCACCATTTGGTTAGGGCAACACAAAGATTTGATTAGAAAAAAAAACGACTTCATATTAAAAATGTACTTTTGTAAACAACTACTAAAACGAATAAAATAATTATAAGTGAACAAGGACAATCTCACTTTTTCTAAATTAAAAATTTGATACCTGTTAAAATACCTAGTAAAAATACAACATAAGAAAGAGTTTTTTGAAGTCGGTGCCAAGCACACACTATATAGTAGGTACAGAAATACGAAGAAAGGAGATAGCGTAGCAGAAGAATACAGAAGTCGACGGTCTTCTGGCACTAATTAGGAATCAGGAGAAAACGTCAGCTACATGGACCTCTTCACTTGAGAAAAGTCTGGATAAACATCCTCAATTTGAGTACTGTCCATCCTATTGATACTCTACGAAAGTCTACGAAGTCTACGAAGACAAAAGTCGGAGAAGTCTTGTTTGTCTTTTTTCATGTTTGATTGATACAGAAAACTTCCAAGTTTCAATTGTAAGTTAACTTCTTCTGCACGCGTAGCGTCGTCGATTAAGGCCAAAGGGAAATCGTAACTATAAGGGTTTTCAAATGTAAAAAATTAGTCATTATTAGTATATATTATGTTTTTATTAATTTTTTTATCAAGGTAGATGAAATCTTCTTCTTCTTCTTTTTTTTATTTTATTGGCTTCTGCGGAGGCACTGGCCTACTAGCAATTACGCCAATATCAAGGTTAGTTTAATGTAGGTAAGTATTGTCAAGTCACAGTCGATAATTGTCAAAGCCACGAATAAGTAAAATGGTGTACGTTTTACTGAACCTTCCTGGAGAGTCTTGAAAACATCACACATAGTAACGTTTTTCATTTTTTTATCCTTTGCCCACACTCGTGTACGTTAACAAACACCTAATGACTAATATAACACCACCAATATTACTCATTAACACTCGAAAATACACTAATATGAAGAAGAAAACAAAATTAACAACATGACAGCTTGAATACTTTCAAAAAACTCGTAGGTGAAATCTTCTTCTTCTTCTTCTTTTTTATTCGATGGCTTCTGCGGAGGCACTGGCCTAATAGCAATTTCGCCAATGTCAAGTGTATTTTATAGTTTAAAGTAATGTCACGTCACAGTCAATTATTGTCAAAATCACGAATCAGTAAAATGGTGGACATTTACTGAAACTTCCGAGGGAGATTTGGACAAATCACAATATGTCATTTATTTCTGCGTTTGATTCTTTTGCCTACACTCATGCACGTTAACGAACACCTAATGGTTAATATTCCACCAATATTACACATCAATACTCGAAGAAACACATTATTGAGAATAAAATCAAACTCTAAATCACAACATTTTGTTTTTTTTCAAAAAACCCCGTTGGTGAAATCATAACTTGATAAAATCAATGACAATGTAATAATGACAGATTATTTGAATTATACATAGAGTAACATTTCGTACTGTCGTTGGTGTGTCGACAATACAGTGATAGACTTTGAAAAAGGTTTGATTATGATAAAAGAGGTTGACATAACTAATGTTAATAAAAACTGATGTTATTGGTATCCCATTTTGGCGAATAGAAGCCGAGCAATTGATAAAAATATTATTGACGGCTGAAGAAATTTTGATCAAATGTTGGTATATTGGTATTTTAGGTCCTGGAATAGCACATTATGGTACTTTTAACCTAAAGAAATGACGACGCGTGCGAAGCCAATATTAGATAAAAATAATGGCTAGGTTTGGGACCTACTTCAACAACTCTTTCTTATTTTGTATTGGTATCACATTTACCTTAATAATTTTGAAAAAGTGATTTTGTTCTTGTTCAAATGTAATTCATCATCAGCCTATATCTGTTCACTGCTGGACGTAGGCCTCTCTTAATGCACACCACTGAGCTCGGTCTTCAGCTCTCCTCATCCATTTTCTTCCGGCCACTTTTCGCAGGTCCTCTCTCTACCTGGGCAGAGGACGTCCTACACTACGTTTGCCTAAACGTGGTCTCCACTGGAGAACTCGTCTACCCCAACGGTTATTGGTTCTTCGGGAAATGTGATCAGCCCATTGCCACTTTAGCTTGCTTATCTTTTGAGCAATGTCGGTTACCTTGGTTCTCTGTCGGATATCTTCATTACGAATCTTGTCCTTTAGAGAAACTCCAAGCATAGCTCTCTCATAGCTCTCTCATAGCTCACTGAGTGACCTTAAATTTGTGGACTAGTTTGATTGTGAGTGTCCACGTTTCGGCTCCGTTGGTCATGACTGATAAAAGGCACTGATTGAATACTTTTGTCTTCATGCACTGTGGTATGGACGACGTGAAGACTTGACGAAGCTTGCCGAATGCTATATATTAAAATGACCACGCGTGCGAAGCCGCCGGCATTAGCTAGTAAGAAATAATTTTGTTTGAGAGTGTGTAGTGTAGTAAGAAGATGGTGTTTTTCTTCGTGTTTACTGTATAGCCAGTTGCCTTTTGCTTATGTAGTTCGAATTAAACCTTACAAAAACACAACATTCGTAGATGTTAATGGTCATTCATTGCCAATTCAACGTCATATGACTAATAAAACTACTGAATCAGTTTTGATGAAAATATTGACTTCACTGGAAATACTTCAAATAAAAAAAAGTTTGGAATCTTAATACGAGATACGAAATGTAGATGTGAGGGATCATAAAAATAACATGTCAACATGTCTGCTGCTGGACGTAGGCCGTCTCCTAATGCACGCCAATGAGCTCGGTCTTTGTTTTCGAGCCGTTTTTCGTAGGTCGTCACTCCCCCTGGCACAGAATAAATAATAACCCCTGGCCACAGGGTGTCCTACACTACGTTTGCCTAAACGTGGTCTCCCCTCGGTAATACTTACATGGTAATTACTTACTTAACTTGTAAGTAATTATAAAAAAAAACTTTTGCAAAGCAAGTTTTTACAAGTAAGACCTGAGAACTCATCGATACCAATAAAATAAGCCTAAACTTGAAGGGGTTCCAACACATGATTGTTGAGTTCCTGTGACTTCCGGCTCCTTCGTCAGATCTTGGATACCACATATATACCAGAGAAGTCATCAAGACAAACCAAATGAGCCCAAACTCGAAGCTGTTCAATCACTTGTCTTGATTGTTGAGTTCCTGTGACTACCTTCCGGCTCCATCATCAGATCTTAGATAACACATTATTTGACCAGATAACTCATCAAGACAAACCAAATAAGCCCAAACTCGAAGCTGTTCCATCATTTGATTGTTGAGTTCCTGTGACTACCTTCCGTCTCCATCATCAGACCCTATTTACCACATAAGACCGGAGAACTCATCAAGACAAACCAAATGTGACTAAACTCGAAGGAGTTCGATCATTTGAGTTCCTATGACTACCCTCCGGCTCCATCATTAGACCTTGGATACATATGACCACATATGACCAGAGAACTCAGCAAACAAACCAAATGAGCCCAAACTCGAAGGGGTTCCATAATTTGATTATTAAGTTCCTTTGAGTACCTTCCGGCGCCATCACCAGTTCCTGGGATACCACATAAAACGAGAGAACTCATCAAGACAAACCAAATGAGCCCAAACTCGAAGCTGTTCCATCACTTGTCTTTGTTGTTAAGTTCCTGTGACTAGCTTCCGGCTCCATCGTAAGACCAGCTCAATAGCATCATAATATTGAATTGTCATGAGGACTACACCCGTGTGCCTAACTTCTGCTTCGTTGGACGTCGTTAAATGGTTGAAAATTGATTAGCAAACTTGTCCCAAACATAATAACCCCGTAAAAATAAATAAAAGTTCGTAAAAAGCTATTAAACAAATTATGATGAAATGTTTACCTTAACACACTGGAGGTCTATTTTGTCAAGTAAAAATAATCATATAATTCGGTTCAAAAATGAATGAATGAATACGAGAGAACGAAAACACTAAAACAAATAGATTTTCTAATAAAACTACTGAACCAATTTTGAAAAAGTTATACGTGACTACACTGAAAGCTTACTTTTTTGAATAGAATAATAAACATCCAAAATCTGTTTAGAAATCCTAGAGATTTGATGCAATATAAACGCTAAACCTAAAAAAATATTATAATTAAGTATTTTTGTGAAACTGCTGAACCAATTTTGATTTAAAAAAAACGTAATCGGGGTCCGACCCATTCTAATAAAAAAAAAGTATCCAAATCGGTTCAGTAGCTTTCGAGATATGATTAACTCATATCTCGACAAAAAAAACACAGTCTTCTTGAGAACCTCCTCCTTTTAGAAGGCGATTAAAAAGGGTGACGCATCCATGTGGAGTAATTATCCTCCAATCAGTCTACTATCACAAATTCATAAGTTGTTTGCAAATATCCTGAGTCTTTCCCGTGATCTACCTAAGTATCAATCAGTCGAGCAGGCCGGTGTCCGAAGTGGCTTTTCCATGATTGACCACTTTCACGCTGTCAAGCAGCTGACTGAGAAGAGTCATGAGTTCAACCGACCCCTGTGTACCTATGGCCTTCGTCAACTTCGAGAAGGCCTTTGACAATGTTGTACACTAGGCCGTGTTTGACTCTCTCCATCGCTGCAGCATCGACATGTCGAAGTATATGCAGCATGGATATACTTCGAGAGCTGTACCAATCGGCAATTATGCAAGTTCGACTACATGCTTTGACAAACCCAATAGCCCTCAAAAGGGGGGTGCGACAAGGGGACACCACATCACCCAAGCTCTTTAGTGCGGTTCTAGAAGATGTGATGAAGACTCTCGCATGGGATACCAAAGGCATCAATGGCGTGCACTTGTTGCATCTAGGATTTGCAGTCATCAATCCTGAAAATAACAGCAACTTAAATGTATCCTTCGTCTAAATCTTCAACACAACCAGATAAGGTTATTTTGAATCAAAAAATCTACGCGCACTTTGACAACCGTGACCGATACCAACCCGACGATACTCCGAGTAGTTACGTTAAGAATGCGACGAATTTGAAAAGTCACTGGTTTTTTATCCGATCCCAGATTATCTGGTCTCTTTACCCCACTCGATCAATCTTATCGAGGTAACTATAACATAGAAAACGCCTTAAACGATCCAAATACATGATAAGTGATTTTGGAACTTATAGTTCAAGGATTATAGTGGATTTTGAGATGTGAGGATTTAATGGAGATGCTGGGACGAGGTCGAATGCGCCGGATCATCGCCGGATTCCGGGAAATTCGCCCCGCGTGAATACCTGCCTTGCAGGTAAGATTACGGGTGTAAATAAGTTTAGACACGGCTATAAAAATTGTAAAACTGAATTATTTAGTACATAAAATACTGATAATATATTTTTCACTTCCCATGCTCGTAAAGTTATTGTTTATGCTGGGTGTAGGCCACATAAAACTGATTTTGATGCTCTAGTGCATAATAGTAGGTTATGAAACTGTCGTATAATTGGGGTTATTAAAACACAAGTTGGGTTTATTATTTATAGTGATTATTCAAATTTTGAGTTCACCCAAAACGAAGAAGCTCTATGCTTGTCTTTTAGGTACTGAATGTAGGCAGCAAGCATCACGTTTTCTGAAAATGTATTTATTTTCCATTTTCCACTCCAAAGATTCCTTGTAGGTTTTGTCATCTGTTTTCCTAGACTTATTTGGGAGTAGATCATGAGTCATTT
This sequence comes from Alsophila aescularia, assembly GCA_946251855.1. Taxonomy (NCBI): domain Eukaryota; kingdom Metazoa; phylum Arthropoda; class Insecta; order Lepidoptera; family Geometridae; genus Alsophila; species Alsophila aescularia. The sequence continues at coordinate 19,046,564 of OX276377.1, read as the reverse complement.
TTGTTGCCACGTCAAGGAAATTTGGTGGCGTCAAATCTTCATCTGTATCACTACTATCCATTTTTTGAACCCCAAAAACTTTCACTATTAATATAAACACATAAATTACACTTGAAAAAATATGCCTAACGGTGGAAAATCTATGTCTATCCATTCTGCACGCGCCACCATAGATAATTAACAGCCACACATAATTAAAACTTCCCTTGTCGGATCAACAAACTGTAATATTATGGAAAAAAATATCCAAACCCCTGATTGGCGAAGCCATTACTGTTCTAAACTGAGAAAAATGAATTAAAACTTTGTTTAGTTCCAAAAACCATTATATAATAATATATATTTTTAGTTTTTTTTTTAGTTCGCCTATGTACCTATCTTATGTGTGCAATAAAGAATTTTCTATCTATCTATCTATCTATTTTTCTTATTAGCTTCGAGCATTGGATTATGCGTGCGTAAAGTATGTCATAATATGCCACCATTTTCAAGCGACTTCAAGAGGAGGTTCTCAATTCGACCCGAAAGTTTTTTGTATGTATTTTACGCGATATCTCCGTCAAAATGTAGGTCGCTTTTGAAGTTTTTTTTTATTGGATAGGATATATATGGTAGGTATGGTCGCACATATATATATATATATATATATATATCTATGTGCGACCATACCACATAGTTTTTTGTATGTATTTTACGCGATATCTCCGTCAAAATGTAGGTCGCTTTTGAAGTTTTTTTTATTGGATAGGATATATATGGTAGGTATGGTCGCACATATATATATATATATTTATATATATATATATCACTTGCGATTGCTGTAATCGCATGTTCCTGTATTGTTCACGCCACTCAAAATAGGGAAATAAAATAAACTAAAAAAAAGAAGTAAAAACCGACTTCAAAATAAGAAATAAAATATTATGTGGGAAACAGTTAAGGAAGTCGGTGCCCAATTTTCTTTAATCTAATCAAATCAATGACACAAACTTCTATAACTGTTTCCCACATAAGATTATTTTATTCATTTTGAAGTCGGTTTTTACTTTTTTTTAGATTATTTTATTGAGTTCATAATCCGGATTTTACGATAGGAGTGTAGAAAAAAGTGATTTACTTATCTAATTCTCTATAGTCTCAGATCCGAGCCTATGTTTCATGTAGAAAGTTTAAAGAAGAAGTGGCGGGATGAAGCTCTCATATTTTCTAAACAATATTTTAATAAGATAAGATATCACTGTTTCATTTCCTCGCAATCGAAGTGAAAATAATAGTGTTACTGTGTACTCGTTAATAAAACAAAGCATTTTATTCTTTAATTCAAGATCTACCCTTGCCTTCGGCTCTGGCGGATAAAATGGCATTTTGATGCACTTGATGTACAATTTACTATTTAACTCCTACAAAATCATAATACATTTTTTAAATCACCTCCATGGACATGTTGCTTAGTTTTATATAACCGTCGCTGGCGCTTATTCATGAATGCTTCTCTTGTAAACTTAAAATATTAATCTAAAGCCAAATTCAGTTCTATTCTTGCTTTGAATATTCTAGTGCTTTATTAAAATAATTTAACAATAGCGTCTAGTGAAGCTATCATTTCAATTCTTGCCAATTGGCCAAGAATAGTACTTCAAAACACAATTTTCTTTCTACAGTCTAACGCCTGCCGCTTCTACAAATTTACATCTCTGCACCAATATGACTTGCTATTTGTCCACACCATAGTCCACAGAGCCGCTGTGTTATTGTTGACCCTGCCTACCATTAAACAAACACGTTTGTACATGCGAATATTGTAAAATTTACTTGGACCAGTCCAGTTTTGATTTAGGATTACGTGTTCTGGGAAAAATAGGCGTTTATCCATGTTTATCTTGTAGACTCTGTGTTAATTGAAAGCTGTATAGCATTGTACGAATTCATAAATATCTGATATAAAATAAAAGGTACATACATTTTGCAGATTTATGTAGCATTATCTGTTTACAACTGAATCAATCCAATTCAAGACAGCAACGGTCGTGAGTAAAATCATAGCAAATTGTATTATGATGATTGCAAATGATATTATTATGATTGTAAATTATAGGTATAGTAATTAAGGTAAAATCATTATTAGAAAACACTGCATAACATAGCTGTGGGTAATATATACTTATTATGAACCTAATTCATACAAAAAAGGTTGCATTCGTCTGATGTTGCATGTTCACATAAAAGTAGAAAAAGTAACTTGAATTTCCGCTTCAAATAATAAACTAAGCGACATAAACAGGGCTCGTCCGGGATTTGAACCCGGGACCTCTCGCACCCAAAGCGAGAATCATACCCCTAGACCAACGAGCCGCTTGATGAAGGATTCGTTAATGTACAATACTCATTACATACCTATTAACAAAGACAATAAAAATACTACGATAAAATTATAAACATCAATTTCATAATAGACCATTATTACCGGTACCTACGGTTCAAATAAAATTATTTGTTTTAAGTTAGTTTTAACACTAGGTATAACAAGTACCCATAGCAACACAAAATATGAGTAATCCATTGCAAACCAAGAATAATAATAAGATAGTAAATTAATTTTAACGTAGTATTTTTGTTGTCTTTGTTTTGGGTTAAATACTCATTCAATATGAGAAAAGAGTTTCAGAGTCATGTGAATTATTATTGGGAGAGAAATGGGATCTCGATGAAAACAGTATGCGATTTCCTCAACGTTGTCCTTGATGTCTGGGACAACGTTGAGGTTCTTGGTGTCCATGGGAATCAAGAACCATTTCCAAGTCGAAATCTGCATGTAGAGAACTGCAGAACCAAAACATAATTTTAGAATACTTGAGATCTTTTGAACGTTAAGCTTATAAGCAAAGCGGGCCCTCCACGCCAAGCTACGAAAGACGCGTTCAGACGCTGCCGATCGCAGTAGCTTGTGATAATACACAGGAAAATGCTTTAGCCCAATCCCCGAATTCCCTTAGCTGGTTCTCACTGCACCCGCGGGGTGAGATTATGCCGGGTACCATATATATGACAAAGGCATGCATAGGATCATAGGATCGCCATTTTCTATATAACGTTGTATGAGTTTGAATCGTACATCCCAAATCACAGACTCTTTCATACAATTTCAACAGCAACAGCTAGTTGTATACATATTTTTATTTCATTATTTCATGAAAACTTACAGCTAGATATAGACAAATTACGTAAGAATGATTTGTAAGTACTAGAATTAATATGGAAAGCTGAATAAAAATAACTAGATAAAAACATAGGAAAATCTCCAAGACATATTTTCCCTTGCTCTACCATAACTTGTACTCCTACACATTTCAAACGTTTTATATTTGCGATACGTTCCTAATACACTTTATTGCGCTTCATTCGTCGTATCTCACATACGAATTGCGGTTAAAAGAAACTTTATTATTGGGAAAGCGGAACGGGCGCAGATGCTCCGTGCGAATAATTTGAAGATACAAATAATATGAACCGATACAAGCAAATAAGAGCGCCGTGTTTTACTTACGCGGAGAGAGATGGTGCAGAGACGGTGCGGTAAAAAGCTATTTAAACCGTACGATAAACACAGTCGTAGACACCAACAGAACGATGAAATAAAAAATCATAAAAAAGAACACGACTGTGAAAAAGGAACTAAAAAGCAGAGAGAAATTAAATTAACATTGCATTCGGGGGACCTCTTAGATTAAAAGTGTTCCACAGAACGGTATTTTCAAGATAGAATTTATTTTTAATCGACTTCACAAAAGAAGACTGTTATATGTTCGAAAGGATGTAAGTTTTTTATGTATTTCGTGCGATTTTTCCGTCAATTGCAAACCGATTTTGAAATTATTTTTTTTGTTTGAAAGAATATACTCTCCAAGTGGTCCCTTTCAAATTGTATCAAAATTGGTAGTTTTTTGAGATTAAATTGTTTTTTAGTGTATCCATTTGATTTTGTGTTTATATTGCCTCAAATATATCATATATAATATATAATATATATATAATATATCTCTAAGATTTCTGAACCGATTTAGAAGGTTGCTTTTTATTCAAAATGGCAGACTTTCAGTGTAGTCCCACATAAACTTTATCAAAATTGGTTCAGTGGTTTTTATTAGAAAACCTAGTTGGTTTATATTCTCTAGTTTATGTTCTCTAATATCTTGGGATTTCTGAACCGAATAAGATGATTGTATTTACTTGAAAAAAAAAACCTCTAGTATGGTACTGTATAAACTTCATCCAAATTTGTTTAATAGCTTTAAACAAGCTTTAATGTAATTCACTGGGTTATTATGCTTGAGACTAGTTTGCAAGTCAATTTTGAACCATTTAATGACGTCCACAGATGCTAAAGTTTTGCAGGTGGGTGTAGTTCTGATGACAATTATGGTAGGTTAAATTAAGATGAACTGATGATGGAGCCGGAGGTAGTCAAAGGAACACAACAACAGGTTGATAGAACCCTTTTGAGTTTGGGCTCATTTTCTTTGTCTTGATGGGTTCTCTGGTTATGTGGTATCCAAGGTCTGATGATGGAGCCGGAAAGTAGTCATAGGAAATCAACCATCAGGTGATGGAATCCCTTAGAGTTTGGGCTCATTTGGTTTGTCTTGATGAGTTCTCTGGTCTTATGTGGTATCCAAGGTCTTGTGATGGAGCCGGAAGGTAGTCACAAGAACTCAACAACAAAATGATGGAATCCTTTCGAGTTTGGGCTCTTGAGAGTTCTCTGGTTTTATGTGGTATCCAGGGTCTGATGATGGAACTGGAAGGTATTCATAGGAACTCAACATTCAGATGATGGAACCCCTCCGAGTTTGGGTTCATTGGGTTTGTCGTGATGGGTTATATGGTCTAATGTGGTATCGAGGGTCTCATGATGGAGCCGGAGATATAGAAACCCATAACCTAACAATCAAATTATTAAACAAATTCGAGTTCAGCTCAGTGTCCCCGCTATAAAAAAACAATATTGTAAGTACACTCCGACCACGTGACCATGACATCACTGTGGCAATACGGAAAAATGGCGCGAAAATATTGTTGCCAAGTAAAACTTATTTTCCGTTCCTTCAACGGTTTGGCGGATTTGAACAAAACTCGGCCTGTGATTGGCTGAACATATGTAGCCACTGACAAACTGAACCAAAGTGTTATGAAATTATTATGTCTTCTCGTGACCACGATCAATGCAACTTGATCGAAACGTCGAGGTAAATAAATATAAGTTTTCAGTGCGATTAAGTCCCGTTTAAATATATAACTATGAAATTACTATGTAAGGAGAGGGCACCGCGGAAAAAATATGAAGCCAAAAATGGGAGTAGTTTCACAAAAAAAACGTATTTTGGAAACGAAAGCGATGACACACTGTTTTATTTAAATACTAGATGAACCTACCTATCCGTTAACATTAAAACATCAACACAGTTTAGTACAAAACGTGACCAGAATATTTTTGTGAAAACCAACAAAAATTACAAAAATTTACGGCTCGCGGAGAAAGGCCGTGGTTTTATTTAAAAAAAAAACTTTTTTGGTGTTTTTACGTATAATATGTGTATCCCTTTGAAGAGAGAAACACATAGATTCGAAAATAAATGCGAGATTACATTTAAATTTATTTAAATCGGTCAAACGGTTAAAGTTAACTTCCATGTTTTTTTTTGGTTGCTGTAGCGACCAAAGGGAATTCGCCGTTGTGGAATTTGGTCGCTATAGCGCCAAAAGGGATTCAGTGGGCTTATTTTATTGGTCTCGATGAGTTCTCAAATTTTAAATGGTACTGGTGGTGTCTCGTAAAAGATTGCTTTAAAATAGGATGTATATATTTACAATTTATAATTCTATTTGTTTTGTGTTTATGTTTCTTCATATCTACGACATGTGTTTTATTTTTTTAAAGAGTTCCATTTCATTCCAGTGAAATCATAGATAATTTATGTCGAAACTAGTTCAGTTGTTTTTATATGTAGGTTAGTCATCCTTGGTTTTTATTTACCAACTATTTTCTTTGTTATATATTCTTTTCGATGTTTGCTTAGCTCACTCAAAATCAAGAAACTAAAATATTTTTCCAAAAAATTTGAATCTACATCATATTAAAAATGTTCGTTTGCAAACAACCACCTATAAGAATAAAATAATTACAATTGAGCCAGAACAATATCACTTTTTCGAAATTACCAATGTAATAATAATGCAAAAACACAACCTACAATAAGAAAGAGTTTTTTGAAGGCGGTGCCAAACATAGGCATTATTTAAATCTAATATCATAACAACAAAATTAATATACAACTATCTACGAATTCCACTGATCTCTATGGATTTGCTGTGCCGTACTTTCGTTTGTGCTGATTTAAAGTGCCCCACCAACCATCCATGGAACTAAAATTGACATTGTTTTATCTCCTGATGTTAGTCACAGAATAAATAATAGTACAAAATCCTCAGCTCCATGTATGCTCACTACTGCCAAACTACTGCTATCAGCGCCAAAATGGTGGTAATCAAATGCTATCATTGTGACGTTCGTCAAGAGCCTGTCTAGAGTACGAAGTCATATGCAGTTGTCTATGACGCACCCTCATAGAAAATACGAAATGCAGAAGAGAGAAAACAAGAGACTCATACGAGCGGATTTTGACTTTCACACGTTCACAAACCGATTTACACGAATACAGCAATATAGTAAATGTTAAACTTTTTGTAGATACTTTAATAGCTTATTGCCTATTTTATATAGCATGTCAAGCCGTTTAAGACATTTTTGAATAAGCTCAACCATGTTAATAATGACAGTTCGGTTAGTCACTGCCTTCAAAATTCTCTTTCTTATCTTGTGTTGTATTTTTGCATTATTATTACATTGGTAATTTCGAAAAAGTGACATTGTTCTGGCTCAATTGTAATTCATTTATTATTTTAGTGGTATTTTACAAAAGAACATTTTTAAAATGAAGTCTTTTTTTTTTTGGAAAAGTTTCTTTATTTTTTAATACTTTTTAGTAACAAGTTTTAAGTTATGCCAATAAAATATAAATTGTTGTAATGTATTCATCAAGGCCTTCAATTTGAACCCATATGGAAGAAAAATATTTTTTTCTCATTTCAAAATGTAGCCATACTGCCGCAATAATGTTTTTTTTTTTAAATAGCCTGTGTTACTAGGGATGATGTACGGATTCTAACGATACCATATACATCAAAAACAATTCAGGAATTTAAAAGTTGTGGTTGAATAAAGAAACTCAACATACATACCTATACATACATACATACAAACATATATGAATCCTAAAAACACTCCTTTTTTGGGCATTCATGTAATTAGCAAGCAATTCGTCGTGTTCCCATGCTTTGAGACTTGTATAGCCGCAGAGTCGTATCGGATAATATAAAGAGCTCTCCGGTGTTTTTAAACGCGAGTGAATCTAATAGGTTATTTTCTTCCACGCAGGTGCATATGTAGTAAATATCTGTACGTGTACTCGTTTACTTAGCATTTATGGGATTTTCATTCTGTCTACAATTATTTTACTTTTGAATGCATTTACTCAAAAGTTCTTTATCCAGCGTATTTAATTAAAATTAGTTAAATTAACCCAGATTTGGGTAAACCATGGCTTTTGTTATAGACATAAACAAGTAGGTAGTATACACTTTTGTTGGTGTTGGTGGCCTATGGTACGGCCAACACGATTGCGACAAAAAAAACACATCTTGTTCAACGGTTTGCAATTTATGCATTATTTAGGCACTCAAGTATACCTACCTAACGAATAAAGTAATTTTGAATAAACTCTCTGCGCCCCGCGTGTATTATGATGATGGATGATAATGATGATGGAAAGTAAGCCTATGCGTTATTCCAGGTTATAAGCTGTACTGGTACCAAATTTCATCCAAATCTGTTCAGCTGTTCAAGTGTGAACGAGTAACAAACACACACACTAAGACAGATGGCGCTAATATTTTTTTATGCATTTAATATGTTTTGTAGTTACTGTCAGTTCTAATGTTTGGAGTTCTGCATCGCGCATAGGAAATTTTCCGCCCTATTAGAGAGTATTCATTTTAAAAAGTTTACGCTCTGATTGGCCTGTTTACGACACTGGCAACACTTCTCTGATTTAGGTACAATATAAGTGTGACAATTCAAAATGAGAGCAATAAAACATAAATCAATACCTAAATTTCCACCAAGAATCTCTCGCAGTACTTTAGCTGAAAGTCTCATAAGAATCGCGTTAGGACCCTCAAAGGAAATAATCTTCGGTGCATTAAAACATAAACATGTACAGTCGTTAGCAAATCATTAGCCGTTTCTCTCTGAAGATTGGCCCGCTCCGTTTGCTATCAATCGGGCGCAAACATAGAGACCGATAAAATGACGCATATCGGCGAGTATTTAAGTACGAATATACTTATATTATATAAAATATGTCCAAAAATAAATGTTAAACGCTTTTATGTAAGAGCTAAAAAATAAAATAAAATCGTAGAGCGAGTCGAATTTCTATTACTCAGGTTACGCTACGGCCCACGATTTTATATTATATATTAGCTTTTAGTACATTATCTTATTCACAATAAAAGCGTTTAATTTAAATATTTTTTACTTATTTTATTATCAAGTTTTTAATTTTATATATTTATTAATAAAACTGTTCTGTGTTCTACTTGTCAAATATATTCATATTAACAGGAATAAAAATATACGCATATTTGTGGTTGCGGCCATCTTGCACTTGGAATTTTCATGGTGGACTGTATTTAATCGTTATTCCTAGTCATTTGATACCCATATTGAGGGGGTTGAAACATATATTTGTGATCCGCCATTTTGTGGCAGCGGCCATCTTGGGTTTACAATGAATTGAATATACTAAATTGTACTGTCATCAAATTAACTAAAGGTGTGTACCAAAAATCAGATCAATCGGTCAACAGAAAGGGGGTAAAATTTAAATTACTGAATTTGACCCAAACAAACAGGGCAAGCTAAATAAAACCGTTTAACAAAACCGTTTAAAACGCACTGAGTTTCCACTGTCATATTAAGGAGTTGCGTCATATTATTAGGCCTCTTTTTTTGACTTAATTAATTAATTGATACATTAAAAAAACTACTTGAGCTCTTAGTTTTATTATTAAACATAAATGTTAAAAACTCTAATAGTTGGTTGTATAACAGCGTTGTTTTAACTTTTCATCCTAAATTACTACTGCAGACTCCATCTTAATGTAACGTAAAGTACCTAGCCATAATATTGTCTATGTTTGTAGAATGTTGGTAGGCAACAAATGTAAAATAAAAAATCCACAATTAAAGTTTAAAGAAGTCTAAAATAAAAACATTAAGTATATAAGTATATAATTATGCCAATCTTATATTTTTAAATTATTTTTCATAAGTAGTAAGTATATAATTATGCCAATCTTATATTTTTTTCTAAGGTGAAAATTAAGATTATTTTTGCTAATCAATCAGTTACTGTAACCACTACATGCACTCCCAGTATTTCTTTCAATTTGTCAATAATCGTTTTACGGAGGCATTAATTTTTACATGACTGCCCAATAAAAGGAGTGTAATGTTTTTAGGGTTCATGTATGTTTGTATGTATGTGAGTTTCTTTATTCCACTATAACTTTTAAATGCCTGAACAGATTTAGACGTGTATCGTTAGAATCCTTACAACCCCCCAAGTAACATAATATAAAGCTCCATTTTCAAATGCAAAACAAATAACAACTTCTTATTTTACAATATGGGTATCAAATTGAAGGCTTTGTTAAGCACATTCCAACAATAGAAAATGTATTGGCATAAGTTCATTTTAGGCACGGCAGGTGTGCTTTATTAGCTTTTAAGCTAGTTATTCCTTTATTAAAGACTAGCTGTACCCGCGGCTTCAAACGCGTGTTCTTTTCTTTAGGTTCAAAGCACCATAATAACCATAATTCCAGGACCAATATACCAACATTTGAACAAAATTTCTTCAGCCGTCAAAAATACTTTATCACTTGCTCGGTTACACCAGATTTAAATCAAACCTTAACCTATCTAACAATGAAAACCACATTGCGATCGGTCGCGTAATTTTTACGTGATGCGTGAACAAACAAACATACAGACAAACAGAAAGAAATACACGATTAACAAAAAAAATTGATCAATACCTTTTTTAAGCACCCAAGAGCATTTTTTTCATTTGAATTAATTTAGTAGTTTGTGTGCGATGCGTGGTCAAGATACGGACAAACACAGATACAATTAAAAATTAAAACAGTTTGGCTTCTGTATCGAATATAGAGAACCTTCCAAAAAATATTTTTTATTACTTATATATTAACATAACTTTGGACCCATATCCCGCAGAAACCGTTTACTTATTCGGGATAAAACATGTCCTCAATTTTAACCCATCATATAACTTAAGACAGAGCCAAGTTGCATCAAAACCTGTCTATTACTTTCAGCGTGGTACGTGTTCTTTTAAATAAGTTTCAACCCCTAAATAATAACCCATAAATTTTTCGATATGTAAAGTATCCTATGTCCTACCTCGTAGTACGAACTCAAATCATACAAAGTTTCTTTTGAATTCATCCAGTAGTTCCGGAGGCGTGATGCGCGGCTAAGATACAGACTGACAGACATACACACAAAAATGAAAAAACATACAGTTTAGGCTTCATAATAGAATATAGAGTAACATCCAAAAAAATAACACTATATCTTTAATGTACAGAATTTGGACCCATATCCCACAGGAACCCTTTATTTTTTCGGGACAAAATGTATCCATAATTTTCACCTATCGTAAAAACTATGTCTGTGCCAAGTTGCATCAACATCCGTCCAAAAGTTTCAGCGTGCTAAGTGTTCTTTTAAATAATTTTCCACCCCTATCCTGCAGGAACACTTAATTTTTTCGGGATGAAAAGTATCCAATGTCCTATCTCGAAGTGTGAACTCAGATCATACCAAATTTCATTTGAATTCATTACGTATTTTTGGCGTGGTGCGCTGTCAAGGTACAGACAGACAGACGGACAGACAGACACACAGACAAACATAAAAAAATACAATGTTGGCTTTAGTGTTGAACATATAACGTCCTCCAAAAAAAATTACATGATATCTTCAATTTACAGAATATTGGACATTATCCCGAAGGAACACTTTATTTTTCGGGATAAAAGTATCCTCCATTTTTACCCATTATATAAACTATAACTGCGCCAAGTTTCAACAAAATCCGTCAAGTAGTTTCAGCGTGATACGTGTTCTTTTAAATAACTTTCAACGCCTATCCTGCAGGAACCCTTTAATTTTCCGGGATGAAAAGTATCCTATGTTCTATACCTCAAAGTATTCATTGAGTATTTTTGGCGTTATGCACTTTCAAGGTGCAGACAGCCAGACGGACTGACAGACAGAACGACAAAAATTAATAAATACAGTTTTGGCTTTAGTATTGAATATAGAACGGCCCCCAAAAAAAAATACAAAATATCTTTAATTTATAGAATTTGGGACATTATCCCGCAGGAACTATTTATTTATTCGGGATAAAAAGTATTCTTAATTTTAACCTATCGTATAAACTATGACTGTACCAAGTTGCATCAAAATCCGTCTAGTAGTTTCAGAGTGGTAAGTGTTTTTTGAAATAACTTTCAACCCCAATCCTGCGGGAACCCTTTCATTTTTCGGGATGAAAAGTAGCCTATGTCCTACCTGGTACTATGAACTCAAATCATACCAAGTTTAATTTAAATTCATTCAGTAGTTTCGGCGTGATGCCTAGCCAAGATACAGACAGACAGACAGACAGACAGACAGACAGACAGACAGACAAAATGAAAAAAAATACAGTTTTGGCTTCAGTAACAAAAATAGAGTAAGGTCCAAAAAAATATTTCAAAATATGTTCAATGTACAGAATTGGACCCGTTACAGTTTTATTATAAGTATAGATATGGTTTCGCTTAACAGGTGTCAACGCTAAAATCATATTATAATAATTTTGTTATGCCATTATTACTTTACTGTAAACTATTCGGTAAGCAACAATTTAATGCCCATTTAAATGTGACGTAACGATCAAATCGAAGCATTTCTATGAAATACTGCATAGATTGCAGTTTATATACAGTCATTCTGATTCAATTTTATTTGGTATCAATTAAGGAATATACACGCTGATAAATCATAAAATATCGTGTAATATTTCGTGTATAAAAATAAAACCTGGCTGTGCTCACAATGCTCAAAAAAAGCTTCTTTAAGCTAAATGTTCTCTAGTCTACTAAATAACTATATTCTATGCAGAAATAATAAATAGGTAAATATATTATTACTCTTGAAGTCTTGATCTTGACCTGCTTATTTACACTTGATTAACAGAGCATGTTAACAAATATTGATTTCTTTTGTCACACATTCCATTGCCGTAACGAAAATACGTTACGGTAGCGTTACTAAGCCTACTTTAATCACAGTGTGCCACTACCTATATACGCTACAACATGGTTAAACCACAGAATAAATAATAGTGATAAACTAAGTAATCAATGATAGCGATACTTACAAAAGAAGCCAACACGAAGCGGCTCGTTGGTCTAGGGGTATGATTCTCGCTTTGGGTGCGAGAGGTCCCGGGTTCAAATCCCGGACGAGCCCTGTTTTAGCTTTTTAGAGCCACAATCTATTTACTTTCCACAATTTTAATCTCCTTCGAGAATTTATAACCGCAACTTTAGAAGTCCCGTGGACATTTGAATGTTTTAGCATTACTTTGGGCACTTCGTTCGTTCTTCGTCTCGTCGGAGGGACAGAATCATCTTAATGCCGGTAATTATACGGATTTTACGAATTACTCGGTCATAAGTAAACAAACGGAATGCCCTATTTACAATCGTAAATTTCGGGCGCTGAGCCTCTGCCAAGTTGGAGGGGCAGTCTTTAAGCACATTATTTTATTTCCTTTTTGAGTATTTTGCTTTTCATTAGCCTTAAAATAAACTGAGTAAAATTAAAGTGCCGCAAACGGTGGATTATTTATTTGAGTATGGTGTTTCTTTTATTTTTATTGAATAACAAGAAACGTTATCAAAATTAACGGACATTTTTGTAGCCTCTAAAAGTACTTAAGCTGCTTTCTGTGATCAAAAATCTTATAATGAATTTCATTACTTTTGTAAGCTGAATGATTTATGAATTGTTGACAGAAAACATTGTAATTAAAAATAACATCAATCAGAAGCGTGACAGTCGGAATATACAGTCACAATGGATTCTAAGTCCCATTATTTTTGCAGCTTAAAAGGACGTTAAATATATATTGAAAGATAAATAGTCAAAGATTGAAAGCGTTTTCAAAGACGCAAGTGAAAAACGTATTTTAACGTTTTCATTGTGATTCTACGCTCTAGATATTATACTGTACAGCACACTCTGTATTTCTCGGATTTAAATCTTGCTGTTTGTCTTACATGTCCACATATATAAATATAAAAAAATATGAAGAAAAAATATATGTAGCTTACTCGCCAAACTGAAGTTTGGCGGAAGGAAGTAACATATATTTCCTTCGTTCATTTTAAATATGGATTTCCGGAACGTAACGCCCGAGTCTAATCAATTAGTTATGTACATCTATACCAATATATAAAAGTGAACCGTTGTCTGTTTGTTTATTTGTTTGTTTGTTTGTGGAGCTTAACGCGATAACAGATGGACGGATTTTGATGAAATTTAGAATGGAGATAGCTTATACCATGGAATAAAACATAGAATACTTTTTATCCCGGAAAATTGTAAGTTTTCTCGGGAAAACCGGAAACATTGAAAATATGTTGAATACTCGCTTTAAGAAACGGTTGCCATGGAAGCGAAATAGCAAGTATGTCAAAAACATCAAGAGCATTGGTGCTATACCTACTTTTGCATTGGTTTTTAATATCCTAGAAGAACATAAGATATTTATTTTGCGATAAACAGTAGTCCGCGCGTACGTAGTTGCAGGCGGGAAAGCTAGTATATTATAAAATACTAGGGACTCGCCCCGGCTTCGCACATACCGCGGCAATTTTCTTACTTTTTGCATTATTATACCCGTCCTTACATCTAAAAAAAACGCCCGTAAGCGTAATTCAAAATCTTTGGCAACAGTGCTTTTTGACCATAGACAATTGCATTATTACACACGTACTTGACAGACTTGTTATTATTACATTTCTATCTAGAATACTGCGTATGTTACTCGCTGATCATGTAGTTTTCTATAGGTGAAAAATTGTGTTAAATCGGTTCAGTTTTTTTTTTTGAGTTTACCCTTTACTTACATTATTATTTAGCATCGTCGTCTAACATAGTCTATTAGTAGTTTGTACTTAGATGACGTCATCCCCGTCGAGATACTTAAATTTTTGGGGTTTCGTACCTTAAAAGGAAAAAAGAAACCCTTATAGGATCACTTCGTTGTCCGTGCGTCTGTTTGTCTATCTGTCTGTATGTCTATCTGTCTGTATGTCTATCTGTATGTCTGTCAATACCCTTTTTCTCAGGAACGCGTGGCGGTATCAAGTTGAACTTAATATCAAATACTATTATCTGCAATCCCTTGGAGCTGTGAAAATACAAAGTTTTAGGTCAACGAAATCAAAAGATACGGCGTTTACGCCGCATGTTTGGCACTCGCAAGGAAAACTTATAGGGTACCTAAAACCCTACCTACTTCCCGTTGACCCAGAATCATAAAATTTGGCAAGAAGCAATTTCTGCACAAGTAACGAGAAAAATCCGAAACCCGTGTAGACACATCACTTTATTTTTGTATTATTCAAAAAGTTGTTATAAATATTTTTTGAACAGTACCCTAGGTGCAAGTGTCCGACTTGCACTTGGCCAGTTTTTTCCGTGTTAATGATATCTCTCCAAAAAAGCCTAAATAATTTAATTTCAAACACGTTTTAAATACACATTAAGCGACCAAGTTAATTTCGCGAGTTCCAATTTTAAGAAGCAAAACAGAAGGCAAGTTAAACATAAACAGATCAAGTATCTTCCATAAGCTGTACAACATTTAGTTCGTATTTACAGTACGAGTAACTTTGGGGTCGGACCTGAGAAGAGCGGGTTGTGAAATTCGAAAGAAATGCTGATATTTATAAGATTGGGAATATATAATAATTATGTACTGTCATTTCCAGTATATGATTCAGATTTTAGGATAAAATCAATGGGACGAGTTACTGAACCAAATATAACATATTTTAAAAATTAAGTAACTTGTTCCATTAGGACGAGTGTCTTGTGGGATGAGTCGCTGAACTAGACGATTGATATACGGCACCTATATGACGCCATGGCAACCGGGGCAGAAATTATGTAAAAAAAAAACTAGGAAGGCGGGCGGAACTGGCCCGTGGACAGCTGCATTTTGAATGAAGAGTAGCCGAGTTTTGCTATAATGCGAGTCAAACATCCATTGTTTGTTGTTTGTTTGTCGTATGAGGTAGTGCTGGCCTCTGATGTTAGAGTTTGTCAGGCCGCCAGAGGGCCGCTGATATGGCTTAACGACTGCTATTAATCAATAACATGCCGGGACCGACAGCTTAACTTGCCTTCCGAAGCACCGAGCGTTGGAAAATCGTACATAACTTAGAAAAGTCATAAGTGCGTGCTTATGACCGAACCCGGTATCGTTGAATTCTAAGTTGCACTATTGAACGTTAGGCTACCGTGGCTTTTCTTCTTCTTCGTATCAATAGTATTTATGTCACCCTACTATGGCGAAGCAAGAGAAGAGTAATGAGTTTAACAGTATATGTATGTATCTGGATGTTCCACCATAGCGTCGCCCCTATTGGTCCGGTTTTGACAAGAAAGGTATCAATCGATTCCTCTTCAGCTAAAGGGTATTTTTTTACCCGACGCAAAGGGTTATGTTTTCAGACTAAAAACTTGATCCGATTTTGTCAAGCGAGGTATCAATCGATTCTACTTCATCGCAAGATTGTCATAGGTTATTTTTTACATAGGGTTTTAGTCTTTGAACTTATGTCTTGTTTTCATTTTAAATCCACTTGGACTTTAAATCCATTAACCTTTAAGAAAGAAGAAACAAACAAACCATTAATAAAAAGTGTCAATCATACTAGGCTTTGCATTTTATAGAAAAGAAAATATGTGTACGTTTTCTCCTCCTCGTCGCTTTTCCACTAAGCCAACACCATAAGGCTCTGTAGCTTCCGTAGCTTGCAAGCTAAATGGCTGGCACTCGCTCCTCGCGGCCGGCTAATGAAATAAGATCCCGGCTCCGAGCTAAGGAATGGCGGAATTAAAACTACATAAATGAGACTCCATTACTGGAGGAATTCTCAACTGACTCCGCCGAACGACATCTATTTCCAGACATAATTCCCGTTTAAAAATGCTCCAATTATTTCTGTGGCAAAAGAGGGCTCGTCCGGGATTTGAACCCGGGACTTCTCGCACCCAAAGCGAGAATCATACCCCTAGACCAACGAGCCGCATACGTTATGCGAGGCATACAGACAACTGGTCAAATAAATATATACTTTATGAGAATGAGGTAAGTAACGACGTGTGCCGTTATGTTTGGTGAAGCCTTCGCAGCTATATTGTACCGACGACGCGACGTAGGAAGGTGGTCATATTGTTCGTGATTCTATGTCAAGCGGCTCGTTGGTCTAGGGGTATGATTCTCGCTTTGGGTGCGAGAGGTCCCGGGTTCAAATCCCGGACGAGCCCTGTTTTGATATCTGACATAGAAGTAACATATTGCTACAGTCAGTAGTGGACATAGACATTTAAATTGTAAATATGATTGATTATGGCCACTAAGAGAAATTAAAGCCCGCTCAGAAAATCATTAATTTACTTCCTAAAGGAGGTACATATTTAAAAGATTTGTATGATTCTTGAAACGACTCTAGATTCTGATTCAAGACTTCAGCGTAGTCCCATACAAATTTAATTAAAAATAGTTTACTCTGTATTTTAAAGTAATTAATTTGAAGCACAGACTAAATAAGAGAATAATTAAGAGCAATGGTAACGGTTCAATAGTGCAATTTAGAATCTAATGATACCGGGTTCGGTACTAGGTTCCGCAGCTATGACTTCTTTTAGTTATGTACGGTTTTCCATCTCTCCGTGCTTCGGAGGGCAAGTTAAGCTGTCGGTCCCGGCCGTTCCAATGACCAATGATTTTTAAATCATTATGCTTCATTAGAAGATTATCATTTTTTTGTGAGAAAATACAATTCCAATAAAGTATATAGGAGTCGGGTCGTATTTTTTGACACTTTTTGCTTATGTAAAACGGTATCAACTGAGGCACTAAGCTGTTGTTGATTAATAGCAGTCCCTCGGGTGGCCTGACAAACTCTGACATCAGAGACCAGCATTAACTCATACGACAAACACAAACAGAATTAATAGCACTACGTATTTGAAGTCGCCTTTTTGATTCAAGCCAAAATGAGTGAGCCAAATACTTTGCTAAAGGCAAGCTAGTAGAAACGCGCAGACTTAAAAAAAACTTTATTCCTGCGCGTAATACCTACCGAAGATATCTGTATAATTATTATCATTCTCCCGTGAAAAAGGCCACATGAAAGTGAGGGCTTAAGAAGCCCTTTGAAAGAAGTCATCTGCGTCTTGATTGATGGAACCACGTAGATTTATTATGTTAATTCTGCTCCTTCGGTGGAAAAAAAAAACTCGTAAAGTAGGAATGATACTCTGGAATAAAATGACAGCCTAGAGTCAGTTGTTTCTTTTCTATCTAAGCAATTAATATCAATGTGACGTTAATATTCAAGCGAATACAAATAGAATTCAAATATTAATTGTATAGTACTGGTTGTACACTGCTTCTGTACATAAAGAAAAAAAAATAAAGAAAAATCGTTTATTCACCGTCGTTTATTCGTTCGTTTTTTCGTTTACATCCTTTGTCTAGAAATAATTCTGTTTCGTTGCTAGGCAAGAAACATCGGCAAACTTATTTATGCCAATAAATCATGCAACTTATGCAAATAACATCTGAGTAAATAGGCTAATAGCATAGCAGCAGGTATATGTACACCTGCTTATGACACTTATTCATAATTCAATTTAAGCATGATTATTACAAAATAAATAAATAATTATCTTACTTTTGTGGACTATGAAAAGACCTTTGACTCCGTTGAAACCTGGGCGGTCCTGTAGACTTTGCAGCGTTGTCAAGTGGAATGGCGATACATCGAAGTGCTGAGGTTTCTGTATGATGCCTCGACTATGAGTGTCCAAGTACAAAACTAGCAGCCTAAACATATCCAACTGTGAAGGGGAGTGTGACAGAGTGATGTTACGAGTATATCCCCGAAACTGTTCACGAATGCCCTGGAAGATATATTTAAGACGCTGGATTGGAACTGCATTGGCGTTAATATCGATGGCGAGAACATCTCACACTTACGATTTGCCGATGATATCGTCCTAATGGCGGAGTCATTGCAAGACTTGCAAAGTATGCTGACCAACCTAGATGATGCTTCTTGACTGATTGGTCTCGGAATGAACATAGATAAAACCAAGATCATTTTCAAAGATCTGATTGACCCGAAACCGATTGCAGTTAATGTTGTGCCTCTTGAAGTTGTCCAACAATATGTTTACCTTGGGAAAATATTGCAATTGCAACTTTGAGAAGGAAGCCAACAGAAGAATTCAGCTGGGTTGGGCAGCATTCGGCAAGCTTCGTCAAGTCTTCTCGTCATCCATATCACAGTGCCTGAAGACGAAAGTCTTCAATCAGTGGGTCCTACCAGTCATGACCTACGGTGCCGAAATGTGGACACTCACGGTCAAACTAGTCCACAAATTTAAGGTCGCTCAGCGAGCTATGGAGAGAGCTATGCTCGGAGTTTCTCTAAAGGACAAAATTCGTAATGAAGATATCCGACGGAGAACCAAGGTAACCGACATAGCTTAATGGATAAGCAAGCTAAAGTGGCAGTGGGCTGGTCACATTTCCCGTAAGAACTGATAACCGTTGGGGTAGACGAGTTCTCGAGTGGAGACTACATTTAGGCAAACGTAGTGTTGGACGGCCTGTGGTCAGGTGGGGTGACGACCTGCGAAAAGCGGCTGACAGAAAATGGATGAGGAGAGCTGAAGACAGAGCTCAGTAGCGTGCATTAGGAGAGGTCTACGTCCAGCAGTGGACAGTTATAGGCTGATGATGATGATGATGATGATGATGATGAAGACTCTTGCGTAAAAGTCGATAAAGTACCACCAAAAGATCTCCAAATTTGAATTGAGTATTTACCATTTGTTTATTCGACATAATGTCTGCCTTCAGACTCCACTTTACTACCATCATTATTATTTTTAAAAATTTAGGTCTTCGACATATTTACGACCACAAAATAGAGAGGTCGCATCGCTTCTGTTGTCCAAGTCGACACAATGTCGATAGTCGATACCGACCGCCTGTCGACAATGGCGACGTCGATATCTGTAGACAGGCTTTGTCACAGCCTGCTTGCTGAACACAATACTGCAGGCATTAAGTGACATACTTACTTGAAGTGTTAGCATAAGTTAGAAGGTGGTTTTATCCCAGTGCAATGGCTAGAAAGGGGTCGATGTTCTCAAGCATTTTACAAAGCTACCCAGCTTTGTAAAATCGGATCAACATGTCAACCAAGTTTTTTCTACATACATATTTATAATCTTGTAGTTATATATTGAAATGGGACTTAATCGCGCTGAAAATCTTAATTTTTATTTACCTCGACGTTTCGATCAAGTTGCATTGATCGTGGTCATGAGAAGACTCGATAACCGACCACAACAATGCAACCATGACCACGATCAATGCAACTTGATTGAAACGTCAAGGTACGAGAAAATAAAAATAAAGTTTTTCAGCGCGATTAAGTCCCGTTTCAATATATAACTATGAGTTTGAATCGCGAAAGTTTAAAAGTTATAATTTTGTAGTTTTTTTTTATCTAAGCATTACAAAACTGAAAAACTCACAAGTAAGACAATTAGCTCCGACCAGATTTCGGTCAATTTTGAAGTCCTTCACCTATTAAGAGTTATATGCAAGCTGCGACGAGTGAAATGTCAAAGAAATCGCAGAATTTTATTTTTGTACCCCCTTTCATAATTTTACAAACTGACACCGCTGAGGACGGCACTATCTTAATCGACATAAATACGTGGTCAAAGTCAAAATAATGTGTGTGTATGAAAATATTGTATTAGTGTCAAGAATATTGATTGTGTTCTGGTCGAGAATACTCGTCTTAACAATGTAAAATTGAGTAAACATATAAGTTTTTCACTACTTTCTACTGAAATCAAGTGAAACGACAAATTTTACAATACAGCTTCATAAAACAAAGCCTAACTCCCGGCGACGCTCAAAACTCAATAACCAGCCTCAGGTGGAACAAGCGTATTATTGAATCAACCGCCAACCCCACGCACCCACCTGCCAATTATTATTACTATACCTCTTAAATCATTTTAACCCTTGCCCGTCGGAGATAAGTTTATTTTAAACCGGTCGAGTGCCTTTCATTCATCTAAGTGCTTCTTTTGTGACGACATTTCCCTGCGCCTCCTCAATTAGCCCGACTGGAAGCACAAAAATTAAGTTAAATACTCCGACTTTGCGTTCAGTGTTTACTTATTGGCTATCGGAGCATCGGAACGTCGTCGCTCGACGTAACCAGTAACTTCGTAAATTAAAACTCTGTGGGGACTAATGTGGACCTCAAGTATTATGCGGAGCCACAGAATAACTAGTAGATAGTGCTAGTAGACGCGAATTTGTTTTAAACATGTCCTATAAATATATAAATACTATCAGTGGTGCGAGTTGGATGCGTTGTCGAAGGAGTGTAATACATTTTAGAATGATGGCTGTAATAAGAGGTAAGTATTCCAATAAATATGATTGCTGTGACTACTCCGAGTTGAAAAATACTGGCCAAGTGAGTGTTGGACCACGCCTAGTGTAGAGGATTACGTATTCCACTTTTTGCTTCACAACTCGTTAAGTTTTCATCACAGATTAACGGAAATAATTTTAAATGCTTTCCATCATGTAGCTTATTTATAAGATGATTGATAATAACTAAGTTTCTAGGTCAATATATACATATAACCAGCTGATTCCCGCGGCTTCGCACGCTTGGTCATTTTTCTAGGTTAAAACTGCTCTTTATAATATACTTATCTTTGTAGTATACCAATATACTAACATTTTATCAAAATTCCTTCAGCCGTCAACAAGTTTTTATCGATTGTTCGGCTTCTACTCATCGGATTCAGATACCAAGTATACCAGATTTTAAGTCAAATTTAAAGCTATCCAACAGAGCATCGCAATCGGTCCAGTAGTTTTCACGTGATGTGCCAACAAACATACGGACATGAATTTAAAAAATGTTATATTCTTGTTCAGTAGCTTATTTTAAGTACCCTAGTTTGTTTGTTTGTCGTATGAGGTAGTGCTGGCCTCTGATGTCAGAGTTTGTCAGGCCGCCCGAGGGCCTCTGACATGGCCCTAAGCTATCCAACAGTGAAAACCACATCGCAATCGGTCCAGTAGTTTTTAAGTGATGCGCGAAGAAACATACAGACAAACAGATATACAGACGCCTTCAAAAAACTCTTTCTTATCTTATGTTGTATTTTGCATTATTATTGCGTTGGTAATTTCGAAAAAGTGATACTGTTCTGGCTCAATTGTAATTATTTTATTCTTTTTAGTGGTTGTTTACAAAATAACATAATTTTTTTTTTTGGAAATAAATTTAAGTTTTTGATTTTTAGTGGCCTTAGCAAACATCGGAAAGAATATATGCCAAAGAAAATAGTAGACACTCACTCACTTAAGGCTCAAAACGTTGGTAAATTAAAACCAAGGATGAATTTGAGAACGTGACATTGTACGCCGAGACGGAATAAACCTACATAATTATATAACAACTGAATTAGTTTTGACGAAAATTATCTATGATTTCAACGGAATAGAATGAAACTCTTAAAAAAATGGTTACACATCTCGTAGATATGAGGAAATATACACCCAAAACAAATGGATTTATAAGTTGTAAATGCTGTAATGATATATGTGTCCTTTTTATACGCTTTATATTAGCTTCACTTGTATGTTTGTATGTTTGTAATCGACTTGTTTGGACGCAATTTTGACCCACCTTGAACGGTCAGATTTCATTCAACACACACCTGTCAAAGACCAATGACAATGCAATAATTCGAAAAAAAAAACAAAAAAACTAAAAAACACGTTTTATATAGAAAACCAAACTAAAAAATAGAAAATAAATTTTAATAGTGTAAATAAGAAAAAAAAAAATATTGAAGAAAGCGTGGGGTACTTCTCATATCTGTCAATGAAATATTTATAACTATTGACCCATGCACCCCACGTTTTTTTTTAAATAAAACTTTTTTTTCTTATTTACACTATTAAAATTTATTTTCTATTTTTTAGTTTGGTTTTCTATATAAAGCGTGTTTTTTAGTTTTTATACGCTTTATATTAGCTTCACTTGTATGTTTGTAACCGACTCCTTTGGACGCTATTTTGACCCACTTTAAACGGTCAGATTTCATTCCAATTTTGCACACCTGTCAAAGACCGATGACAATGCAATAATTGGAAAAAAAAATCAGTAGAAAATAAATAATAGTTTAAAAAAACTAAAAAACACGCTTTATATAGAAAACCAAACTAAAAAATAGAAAATAAATTTTAATAGTGTAAATAAGAAAAAAATGATTTATTTAAAAAAAAGCGTGGGGTGCTTCTCATATCTGTCAATGAAATATTTATAACTATTGACCCACCCCACGATTTTTTTGATATAAAACATTTTTTTCTTATTTACACTATTAAAATTTATTTTCTATTTTTTAGTTTGGTTTTCTATATAAAGCGTGTTTTTTAGTTTTTTTAAACTTTTATTTATTTAAAACAATCTTTTACAGACACCACCAGTACCACTTAAAACCTGAGATCTCATCAAGACCAATCAAATAAACTCGAAGGGGTTTCATCATTTGATGGTTGGGTAATGGGTTCCTATGACTCCATCTCCATCATCAGACCCTCAATACCTCATTTGACCAGAGAACTTATGAAGACAAACCCAATGAAACCAAATTCGAAGGGGTTCCATTATTTGATTGTTAAGTTCCTATGACTACCTTCCGGCTCCATCATCAGACCCTAGATACTAAATAACACCAGAGAACTCATCAAAAAAAAACAAATGAACCCAAACACGAAGGGGTTCCATCATTTATTTGTTGAGTTCCTGTGACTACCTTCTGTCTAAAAGTCTAAATCATCAGACTCTGGATACCACATATCACTAGATAATTCATCAAGACAAACAAAATGAGCCCAAACTCGAAGGGATTCCATCATCCGATTGTATAGTTCCTTTGACTACTACTACTACTGTAGTTTTTTAATTTTTATCAGATCTCTATCTCTCAGATCTACCCCGTTGTGCAAAATTTTAGCATCTTTGGAAGTCTTTAAATTGTTCAAAATTGACTTGCAATCCTGTCCTAACCATTATAACACAGTGAATGAAATTAAACCTTCTTTAAAGCTACTAAACCAATTTTGATAAAACTTATGCAGTACCATCAAATAAAAAAAAAGATCTGAACCAATTTTGATGAAGTTTATATGAGACTACACACAAAGATTACCCTTTTGAATTAAAAAACAACCATCTGAATCTGTTTAGAAACTTAGAGATAAACACAAAATCAAGGCTATATAAACACATAATCAAATTAATTTACTCAAAAAACTATTTATTCTGGAAAAACTGCTAAATCAATTTTGATACATTTTATATGGGTCTACTTTTTTTAATCTTTATTTGTTTATAGAGGGTTTTATCAACAGACATGTCACCCTCATAGGGGCTTTCTTATAATATAATTATATAATATACTATGATCTTATTTCCTACGCTTAATAACTAATTTAACGATTTTATATAAACAATTAGCTTGGCTCGATAGAGGAGCAGCAAGTACGCTTGTAAAAGTCCCAACATCAATCAAATTATACCCATTTTCTATTATGAACATACTCCTCTCGGCCTCTCCGAACACACTCCATCAAAATATGAGTCACGTCCTCAACCACATTACATTCAGCACAGTTTGGTGAAATAGACTTTCTCATGAGAACATGAACATAAACATGAACATAAACATGAAACGCAAAGCTATTCAAGGGAATATGTCCATAACGAAGTCTAAAAGCAGTCACTACATCACTGCGATGCATATCTGCACCCACAAACCACGGGAGTCGGGAAAGGCTCGGTTGGATTGTTTTGTACAAAATTCCTTTACTTAATGATATCTCGTCAAAATATTCTTTCCACAAGTCTACACATTGACAACGGACCATATAGTTAAGATCACTGAAGTAAGGTAAACATTCAAAAAACATTCCATCTGTGACGGCCTCCTTCGCAAAACGATCGACTTCTTCGTTCCCATACAAACCTATATGGGACGGTATCCTGCCCATTGTAATATTAAAGTCTTATCTTGTAACTTACTAATGGAGTCCAAAAATTTATAAGCTATCGGTGCACCTCGAAAATTCGAGGCGCACCGAGTCAGATGCTGCAACGCACTCTTAGAATCCGTTAGTATCACATAATTGCCTGGCCCAAATGACTCGATATATGAGATCGCCTCTGCTATTGCTAAAAGTTCTACATACATTATATAAACTTTACTAGTAAGTTTAAACTTTAAAGAGGACTTTGTTTGTGGATCAAATATAGCAAATCCCGACTGCTTCCCTTCTTGCGAACCATCGGTATAAACTGAATAATAGTTACAATAATTTTGACACAAATACTGTTCACAAATTCGCTTTAAATTGCAACCTGTATACCTATGTTTTGGTTTATTTACACTGGAAGGCTTTATTACATCGGATAAGTCCACATTGCTCACCCATGTGTCTAACGAAAAACGTTCTAATAGGTGTGTTGAGTAATTATGATAGGTATTAAGTGACTCGTGTACTTTAACAAGTAAAAGCTTTTTCATTCGCCTCCAATACAGGTTTTGACTTAACTGAGAAAGACTGTCTATCGCACGGATTACTTCACTATCTCTGAATGACCTCGCTTTTAACCAATATTTACCTGCCAAGTAGTGTTTGCGTACATATAAAGGTTGCAAATGTAGCTCACACTCCATCACATGTATCGTGGTGCTCTTCACAAAACCTCCAATGACTCGCATACATTGATTTTGAAATCTGTCTAGTTTTAATAAGCTACTTTTAAGGCCGTTGTCATACAGAAAGTTACTGTAGTCCAATCTAGATCGAATAATAGAAATGTATAATCGCGTCAAATGACATGGATGAACTCTTCACCCAGACCCAGCAAGAACTTTAAAAATGTTTAATGGTCTTGCTGGGATTTAATTAATTTTTCGACTTTTTCTGTAATATGTTTTGTCCATTTTAGCGAGCGGTCTAGCCACATACCTAGATACCTAATGTTGTCTACAATTTGTAAAGGTACATTATTTATTGTAAGATTAACACGTTCCCTTTTATAACCTCTCTTAAAAAGACAAACTTTACTTTTTGATGAAGATATTTCTAAACCTATTGGATATAGGTTTAGAAATATCTTGATATCTGAGTGATTTAATTACAATATCCAGAGAATCCTGCAAACGGTGAGAATCTTCTCCCACATTCCTACATACAGAGTATAAGACAAAGTGATCTGCGTACTGTGATGTTAACATGCCATATTTATAACGTCCCTGCATATATTCATAGTAATTATATTAAAAAGTAACGGTGAGAGTGGGTCCCCTTGAGCTAAGCCACGACCCGTAAATCGACATAAATAGGTATTATCGACTAAAATCTTTAACTTCCTCTCCTATAAAAAAAAACCAAAGGTATTGACATATTTTCGAACCAACCCCAATTTGATCCAAAGTTAGCATTAATGAATTTATATTTACATTGTTATATGCATTATAAATACATAAAAAAACATACATACAGCCGAACATATAACCGTCTCCTTTTCTGGAGTCGATTAAAAAGATATTGTTCTGTCTGCCAAGAAGACACCATATTTTTATGTCTATACCTAGATACGTTATCAAAACTGGAGAAGTGAACTTCAAAACTAAAAATATATAAAAGGTTAAAAACTGTCGAAAAAGAAGATCGGAAATACTCCGATCAGATTCGGACTATTTTGAAGTCCTTCGTCTGCCGACAACCCGCGACGAGCGCTACGAAGTCAGCGGGCAACCAAAACCAAAATTACCCTTTCCGACCATAATATGTATTATGTACACGTGTTACACGTCTCAAGTTGTAAAACTTAAGCCGTCGACGAGTAAACTTGGCTTACCAACAGTAAGTAGCCACATATTTCAAGGGGGCTTTACACTACCTGCGCCTAAAACAATCAAACAGCCACTTTAGCGTGTGCAAACAACTACAACTTAGCGCCGCCGCGCCGCTTAGCTTTAACTAAATACTAACTTCGGCTTAAGTAAGATAAGTTACAAGGATACGAATGTAAGCAAACATAAGCGATGCCCTTAAGTTACGAGGTAGCTTTATCGATTTGTTTTTATAACTTAGTTTAAAATGGGGTTTACATTGGAATAAAAGGAAAAATTAAGACCGCGGCAATAACTTAACCCTATAGTTATCTTTTCTCGTCGAAAATACTTTAGGGCCAACTTTACTTTTAGAAAGTGTATAACAGTGTGTGCTGCCAGTGATATCTTATTACGCTGAAACGTGGACACTAACTATTGTCCTGATTCGTAGGCTCAAAGTCACTCAACAAGCTATGGAGGGATCTATGCTTGGGATATCTTTGCAAGGTAAAGCCGGAATATAACAAAACAACTTAAGTTACAGAGTTAGCTCTCAGAATTATCAAATTTAAGTGGTATTGAGCTGGCCGCAAGCCACATAGCTCGTAGAACCGATATGCGTTGGGGAAGACAGGTTCTCGAATGTAACCGTGGACCAGAAGACGGAGCGTATAGCACTCTCCACGAGGTAAACTCAGATGATCTGGGGGCTAAGACAATGTAACATTGCTTCGTAGGGTTTCCTTACTCAGTCGCAAATTTTTCGCAACCACCGCAAGCGAACTAGTACTTATGATTGACCGTCACATTTACTACAACATTATTCATCGACATTCACCTCGAATCTGAGGGATTTATCGTCAAGGTCAATGACCTCTTCGATAAAACATTTACCTCAATGTCAAAGTTAAGGTCATTGTCCCGAACACAAATTTCTTGACCTCGAGGTCAACATTGAGGTCATAGGCCTCGACGACAAAATACTCGCTTACTTATTTAACCTCGAGGTCAAGGTCAATGACCTTGTGGTCATGGTCAAGGTATATGACCCATTCTGTTATGATCGCGGGAGCCCCACCCTTAGGATAGGTTAATTACCTAAAGGCCAAAGGACGAGGTCAATGGCCCGTTCCAGGTCGCCCGCGATGGCTCCCTACCCCACTCTTAAGTTAAGTTAAGTTGTCCCCGTTTGCTTTCCCCGCACCTAAAAATTAACTCATTGAACGAAACGTTAGCGACTGTGGATAAGGAAAGGCTAGTAACACTGTTAGATTATCAAGGCTCTCTGGTGAGAATAGCGGGAGCCCCTGGATGCAAAATGTGTTCAGCTGTGGACGTCTAATGGCAGATTTTTATGGAAAAGTCATAGAGCATCTTCACTCATAAAATCTACTGATTTCATCAGGGGCTTATTAGAGTTTTTTTTTCAATAAAGGATAATAAAATGTTTGATAAAACTGAGACACTGACTCCAGAACTAGGATACATAATATTTGGTCTGAGCTACGGAATCATTCCGTTCTAAAGCAACAATTATCGTAGATAATTTGTTGCCGCCAAAATCTCGGAATTTGGACCTAACATACAATTTGTTCTGCGACTGGAAAACCACGAATGGCGCCAATTCCTTCTCAGAGTTCATATTTCTTTCTATTTCAAGAAGCCGTTGACACTTTGAAGCATATAATCTATACTAAAAACCACAGTGAGTATCAAACAACATTGATATTTCAAACTACTCAAAGTTAGTGACATACTTAAAACTCAGGCAAATTCAGGCTATCCGAGGGTAATAATCCAAAGAAGATAGATTGCTAACCTCCCAAATCATTGAACATTTTCTAAATGATGCGTCTGACCACAGCATTCTGGCCGTAAAAGTACGTACTTATTTAGTAAGTACCTATTTATCAATCAAACCTGCAATCGTAATAAGTTTTCCTGTAAGTACATTTTTATAAATTATTGTGCACAGGTTATGCAAATTATTGGCGCGTGAATGGGGTGTCGCACTAATGAATTATTAAAGACTAGCTGATGCCCGCGGCTTCCCACGCGTGGTCATTTCTTTAGGTTAAAAGTACTTTTTTGTGCTATTCCAGGACCTAAAAAAACAATATACCAATATTTAATCAAAATTCCTTCAGTCGTCACAAATATTATTATTCCACATCTAATCCCGAACAGTACACAAGATATAGCTTCCGTAGAAGCTCTGCCACGCTGTTAGAAAATCCAGGTGCTGATCTCACAGAACTGAAATGCCACTGAAGGTGGATGTCCAGCACAGTAGCATACAGCTATATCGAGGATTCGATCGAAAACAAGGCCAAAAGATTCAGTCGAATAGTTGACAGTATAAATCTAAAACCGTCTACTGTTGATCCTTGGGCGCTACTATTTCCGGCGCTCCCTTCAACATCGAAAGGAAACCCTTGTGAAACGACTAAATTACAGCTTTCTCACTGTAACAGGTCCAATTCTGTACATTGAACATAAATTGTTTTTTTTTCGGAGGGTACTCTATATTCAATACTGATGCCAAAACTGTAGTTTTTCTCATTTTTGGCTCTGTGTGTCTATCTATATCTTGGCCGCGCATCACGCCTAAACTTCGAGAAAATGAAACTTGGTATGATTTGAGTTCATACTACAAGGTAGGAAGGACATTGGATACTTTCATCCCGAAAAATTTAAGGGTTCCCGCAGGATAGGGGTGGAAAGGTATTTAAAAGAACACGTATCACGCTGAAACTAATGGACGTATTTTGATGCAACTTGGCACAGTTTTGAAAATTAAGGATACTTTTTATCCCGAAAATATAAAGAGTTCCTGTGGGACAGGGGTCCAAATTCTGTAAATTAAAGATATTTAGTTTTATTTTTTTGAGTCTGTATTATATTAGGTACAGAAGCCAAAACTGTTTTATTTTTATTTTTTTCTGTTGGTCTGTCTGTCCGTCTGTCTGTATCTTGGCATAGCATCAAGCCGAAACTACTCAATGAATTCAAATGAAACTTGGTATGATTTGAGTTTATACTTCGAGGTAGGAAGGACATTGGATACTTTTCATCCCGAAAATTTAAGGGTTCCCGCAGGATACGGGTGGAAAGGTATTTAAAAGAACACGTATCACGCTGAAACTAATGGACGTATTTTGATGCAACTTGGCACAGTTTTGAAAATTAAGGATACTTTTTATCCCGAAAATCTAAAGAGTTCCTGTGGGATAGGGGTCCAAATTCTGTAAATTAAAGATATTTAGTTTTATTTTTTTGAGTTTGTATTATAATATTAGGTACTGAAGCCAAAACTGTTTTATTTTTATTTTTTTCTGTCGGACTGTCTGTCCGTCTGTCTGTATCTTGGCATAGCATCACGCAGAAACTACTCAATGAATTCAAATGAAACTTGGTATGATTTGAGTTTATACTTCGAGGTAGGAAGGACATTGGATACTTTTCATCCCGAAAATTTAAGGGTTCCCGCAGGATACGGGTGGAAAGGTATTTAAAAGAACACGTGTCACGCTGAAACTAATGGACGTATTTTGATGCAACTTGGCACAGTTTTGAAAATTAAGGATACTTTTTATCCCGAAAATATAAAGAGTTCCTGTGGGATAGGGGTCCAAATTCTGTAAATTAAAGATATTTAGTTTTATTTTTTTGAGTCTGTATTATAATATTAGGTACTGAAGCCAAAACTGTTTTATTTTTATTTTTTTCTGTCGGACTGTCTGTCCGTCTGTCTGTATCTTGGCATAGCATCACGCAGAATCTACTCAAGGAATTCAAATGAAACTTGGTACAATTTGAGTTCATACTTTGAGGTAGGACATTAGATACTTTTAATCCCGAAAAATTAAAGGGTTCCCGCAGGATGCGGGTTGTAAGTTATTTAAAAGAAAACGTATCACGCTGAAACTGCTGGATGGATTTTGATGCAACTTGGCACAGTCATAGTTTATATGATGGGTGAAAATTAAGGACACATTTTAATCCGAAAAAAATGGGGTTCCTTCGGGATATGGGTTCAAATTCTGTACATAGAAGACATTTGTTTTTTTTTTAAGTTTCGCAGTATTCTATATTGAAACCAAAACTGTTTTATTTTTTTCATTTTTGTCTCTTTGTGTGTCTGTATCTTGGCCGCGCATCACGCTGCTGGATTAATTTAAATGAAACTTGATATGATTTGAGTTGATACTACGAGGTAGGACATAGAAAAAATATACATAGGAAATAGTAAAAACTAAAGTGGTTCCGTAGGATAGGGGTAGAAAGTTATTTGAAAGAAGACGTATCACGCTGTAACTACGGGACGGATTTTGATGCAACTTGGCACAGTCATCTATCTATACTTATAATAAAGCAATAGGTAGGAAAAAGACTGTACAAAGAAGTCAAATTAAAAGAATGGTCTAGGGTACCCTAAAATAAGCTACAGACATTTATTTTTATTTTTATTTGCGTCTTTCTGTCTGTTTGTCTGTATTTTTGTGCATCACGTAAAAACTACTGGACCAATTGCTATGTGGTTTTCAATGTAGGATAGCTTAGGGTTTGACTTAAAAACTGGTGTAATTGGTATTTGGCGATTAGAAGCCGAGCAAATGATAAAAATATTGTTGACGCCTGAAGAAATTTTGATCAAATGTTATGGTACTTTTAATTTACAGAAATGACCACGCGTGCGAAGCAGCGGGTACAACTAGTTTTTCATTAAAATATACAGGCAAAGCAAAGCATTAGAGTTAAAACTTTTTTTGGTTTTTCTAAAGTCGATGTTATGTGTGTAACTGAACATTGGTTCACGATAGGTACTTTGATACCATCATTAGAAACTATGTAATTGGTACTGGCTGATTGCAATGTATTTTAGTCTGTTATAGAGGATGTTGAATGAGGAAATGTTATGACAGTTAAAAAATCCTTGTTTTTTTGCGGCGATTTTAATGTAAATGTACTTGTTAATTTCCATTAAGCGATAAATTTCTACATAACGAGGGTTATTAAAGCACTAGAGTGAGTTTAACAAACGAGCCTATGCGAGTTTTTTAATAATACCACTCGAGTGTTCTAAAACCTAGTTATGTGCCATTTCATACACTACTTTATCTACACTCATGCAATAGGCACATAATTTTAAGGAAAAAAATATGTCATAATATTTTCTTGATTTTACTGGTAAAAGCTCGTTCGTCATGTTTGTTGCTGTTTCCGTGATGTAAGGTGGAGTCAAAATCTTCTCACTAACACTGCTGTCAGATATTTTTAATCAGGATTAAACTATTGATCAAAAAAACACATAACACATTAAAATGGTTAGATACTAATTAAATGAAAGTTAAATTATGGCGCAAAAATCTAGTCCACAGTGAATTCGCGCGCATACGGTCTAGCACGCGCCGCCATCGACTCGTCAATCGGAGCCAAACCGGTGCTTTTATGGCAATTTAATGTTATTGTTGATCAAAAGTTTTATCCTGATTAAAATTGTCCTACAGCAGTGTAAGTGAGGAGAATTTGACTCCGCCTGACATCACGGAAACAGCAACGTACATGTCGAACGAGCTTATACCAGAAAATTCAAGTAAATATTACGTCATTTTTTTTTTTATTAAAAGTATGTTTCCTTTGCATGAGTGTAAATAAAGTAGTGTGTGAAACGGCACATAACTATGTATTAAATCACTCGAGTGATATTATACTCGCCTACGGCTCGTTTTTTAAACTCACTCTCGTGTTTTAACGCCCCTCGTTATGCAACCTTTTCATAAACTACTGAAGAGCGATGGTGGCCTAACGGTTCTATAGTGCAATTTAGAATCCAACGATACCGGGTTCAAAACATAGGCTCCGCACCAATGACTTTTCTGAGTTATGTGCGGTTTACCATCGCTCCGTGATTCGGAGAGCACGTTAAGCTGTCGGTCCCGGCTGTTATTGATTAATAGCAGTCGTTAAGCCATGTCAGAGGCCCTCGGGCGGCTTGACAAACTCTGACACCAGAGGCCAGCACTACCTCATACGACAAACAAACATAAACTACTATTAAAAAGATAGATTTCACACCGGCAAATCAAAAGTGAATCACCCAAGATATGCCAATCCGCTCGTTCGCACAAGCCTCACGCACACACTTAAACCATGTTATTTCGATTGGCTATCGCAGCAAGCTAGTTCTTGCTTGTTATTCGAGTTAATTCAGTCAAGTTCTCACGGAAAATCAAAAACAATGCAGTCTTATGTGATAAATGTGTGAAATAACTACAAAACACAACAAATTATCCACTCACATACGAAGCCGCCATTTGCTAATGCTTCATTCGATTGTTTGGCGGTGTTGAATCCGTATTTTTCTTAAACCTTCTTGATGTGAACTATCATAATTAATTAATTATATATTTTGCTTCAAATACCAAAATTTACACATAGGCTTGGTCTTTACATAGTAATACCGACTATAAGGCGTACAGATATGCAAAAATAAATACAAGCCATTAACAGAAACAGAATTTACTAATTAGAGACTCTCCTAATTATCTAGGTATTTGTAAGTACAAAGCGAATCTTAGTCTGCTCTTCGTCTTAATACTTTAAAACATTTTAATGAAAATATCTTCAGAAAGTTCTTTGTTTAATAGGTATTTGCCTGTCATTTATTTGTTTTTATTAATATTCAATTATGGTAAGCGATGGAGGGCATATCAGTCCGCACGTGGTCTAGGTACCTACATACTTACACATAAAAAAGGTAAAAAAAAAGAAGAAAATACATTTATTTCTGACAACACACAACATTAAACATTATCAAAAACAAAAAATAGGAAATTAGACAAACAAACGAAAAATAATGCTGTGTGTTGTCACAAACAGGTCCCGACTCAGCAAACGCAAAGGCCAAGGCCTTGGCACTGATTTTCTGTCGGAACCTAACTACTTAAGCAACTGATTAGTATGTTACTGTGGTTGATTTAAATGCGCTATCCATACCAATATATAAAAGTGAAACGTTCTCTGTTTGTTTGTTTGTTTGGGGAGTTTTAACGCGATAACGGCGTGCTCTACCTTTGCATTGGTTTTTAATATCCTAGAACACAGGATGCTTTTTGTTGCGATAAACTGTAGTCCGCGCGGACGAAGTCGCGGGCGGGAAGATCACTTTAACACATACACACTTTTTTTTTTTCGCTATCCGTACCAATATATAAAAGTGAAACGTTGTCTGTTTGTTTGTTTGTTTGGGGAATTTTAACGCGATAACGGCTGGACGGATTTTGATGAAATTTGGAACGGAGATAGCTTATACCCTGAAATAAAACATAGAATACTTTTTATCTCGGAAAATTGTAAGCTTTCACGCGAAAAATGGAAAAATTTGATTACTCGCTGTAAGGAACGGTTGCCACGGAAACGAAATAACGAGTCTGTCAAAAAACATCATGAGCGTAACTGCTCTACTTATATAGGTGTATTATCTATGTGCTCTACTTTTGCATTGGTTTTTAATATCTTAGAACACAGGATGCTTTTTTTCGCGATAAACTGTAGTCCGCGCGGACGAAGTCGCGGGCGGGATAGCTAGTAAAATAATAAAATGGAAATTTTAATCCACACTTTACTAGTACCTACTCAATACTCATATATTTGAACTGAAAAAGAAGCGGAACTAAACTATAGAGATGAATGATTATATTACAACCAGATTAACTAACCGAGGCACATTGCTGCGTAAATTATGCGATGGCACTTCACTAATCTGCCGAATAAATTAATATTACATTAAGCATCAATCCGGCAATACGCATTAATAAGTTTACCCAGCACATCGGGAGATTCGAGCCCAATTGGCCACCCTCGCCTCCCGCAATTTATTTAAGAATGTTATGTAAATTTGAACACAAGTCTTTGATCGTCCGCATCAAAGTCCAAGCAAAAAAGTTCCACTAGACTGGAGAAAAAACGAGAGGAGCTTAAGAAAAATAATGATTTAATCTTACTTTTCGCTGTCTCGCATATAAAAGCGTCGGGACGAGAGAGGGCGCGAGAATCGTTTTTAATCTTTGCTTTGTAAAGGTGATTATGAGGGATTATAGGTTTGGAAGTATGGCTGAAATTTCGCGGCTGGCGAGGGGGGCTTTGACTCATTTATGCCATATTTTTTGGGTCTCCAGGTGGGGTTGCGGTCTCCCCCCTTCAGATACTTCTCAACTTTTCCTTATTCTAGAGCTCTTCAAAGGAAAGGCTTTATTATATTTTGTTTTGTCTCAACCGATAGACGGTTGTAGTGCATCTTTTAATGGATCAGCTGCGGTCCACAAACCAGAGAGCTGGTAACTTTCACCACAGTACTGTACATACATTGTAGTTATAGGGTGTGTAGCGAAGATAAATCATCATAAACAAGAGTATACATGCTTTTTTACATGAGTATACATTTTTTTTTCTTGTAGGTAAATAAATGATTCTGATTCTGATTCTATGAATGATAAATTGGTACTCCCTGTTGATAACCGTTAAAGATAGGAAATCCATATAAGTATAGGTTTACAAACCAACTGCATTTGAGGGTATTTAAAAAACACCCTTCAAATAAAATTATTATAAAATGCTACGTCAAACACATTTTGTATTAACACACTACTTGGAGGTATTTAAAATACTTGAATAATAATAAAATATACCCAAATAGTTGAAATCCATTGAGGTTTCTATTCCTAAAACAGTTTTATTATCACCAATGAATGATAAGTAGGTACTCCAAGAAGACTCCTATTCGCCGATTCGACCGCCCAGCCACGGCAAGCCGGAATGCAGTTTTGTCATTTTTCATTACGTGACCAGATCAACTTTGTCATCTGAAGCGACGGCGATCTCCCACTGCCGTACGTATAGCCTTAGCCAGGTCGTACAAAAGTTTCTCACAAGTATCTGCTACTTACAATCAAATTCATTTCTTATTTGCAAGTGGTAAGGTACAATTTCAAGAGCAGCAAAGTAGAGATAGAACTTATACGTCGGAGAAACGTTTAAGTAAAGATTCTCTCTAGATGAAGAGTGGTGCCTGCAAGACTTGGACTGTTACTATGAATACTTAAGCGTAGGATAAATCCGTGTCTCGCTACAAAGTCTTTATCATGCCATTTTAGACACTTTGCTATTTTGTTTACTCTACTCTGCGTCTGCGAGAGGTATTTGCTACGAAGGTTCGTTGATGCGCTTCGTAGCAGTCAGTTTTTGAAACGCTTTTATTTGAAAGTATCATGATTAATATTATTTATACCTTGATGTGTTTTATGACCTAAACGTATAAAATAAAACGTATATATAATATATTAAATGAAACAAACACGGATTTTGAATGTTATTACCTATAACGAATCAGATTTTCGTCTTTGAAAGATTCATAAGTAAAAGAATATATAAAATATTTTAAGGATTTTCCCGTCCATTCGCCCTCATCAATTAGATTTCAGAAGTACGAGAGATAAGTAGATCACAGAAAACATTACCTACAAATTGCTGGAAGCTTATCATTGGTACGTGCATAGGTAGGTATTTATATAACGAGTGACTTAATTATATTGCTTGATCTTTGCGGGGCGAGGTGGAGAGTGGGGGGGGCGTCTCATCTCAATCGCAAATCGGCCATCTTGCGCCCCCGAGATAGCCACCCGCGCGTCTCCACCGCCCTCGTCCATTATACTTTTTAAGCCCCAATCTCGTTCATTTAAACGGTTGGCTTTAGATGGCAATCGCATTTTTCCACTGCAGGTCACGTCTCGACCCGTCTCCCGACTCGAGGGCTTAAATCAACAAAAGAAAATAATAAGATTCGTTCAAATTAAAAGTGTAATGTCGCGAAAGCGCGGGTGCCTAATCCCGCCGCCTTTCTTCATTAGGCGGGCCCCGCTAAGGCCCAGAAACGCTTAAAAATGTCGCCGAGAATTTTTCTTTATTCATAACAGAGATTAAGAGAAATGCAAATGAAGCGAGGCGTCGCGGGAGGCTACTTAGCTGTGTCAACAACGTTTCCAGTATTTGAGGGGGGTTTTTCCATTTCAATGAGCTTGAAGTTTCTGTATCGAGAAAAATATATTAAAAATAAACAATAAGTTGCTACCAACTGTAGGTATTTTACTACAAACACTTATTTGAACTTGAAAACTTGAAAATGTTTAACTTACACGAGCTTTCAGTTAGGGCTAGTTGTTCAATAATAATGTAGAAAATAGTTCACTAACAAATATCTACCAGAAGAAATAATAAACTCATACCATAAGAATTCATAAACTTACTCCACATTCAATACAAGAGGAATACAAATCTCATCTCGAACTCATAAAAGAAAAACAGAGGAATATAAAGAAATCAATAATATCATTGGAGCACTTATTATAAAGAGGACAGTGGAGGTAGCGCCCATCGATCGAACCGTTCCTTTATTTGTTCATCCTGCCTTAACGTTTAAACTGCTCGCAACTCTTTCGTAGGCGGCGTTAGACTACTAGAGATGTACAACAATGGATACATTTTATCGACTAATTTAAGTCAAGAGATTTCCTCCACGAAGTAGTGACGAATTAGTGAGAGTTGGGGGGCGCCGCTGAATGATGTCAGCTAGCCACCGCTCATTGTGACGTGCCGTGGGGGAAGCCTATATTTAGCAGAGGACATCTGCTGGCTGATTATAATGAAGATGATGATAAGAGATTTCAAATGTTAGGTACATCTTGAGTATAAACAATGGACATAAATCAGGCACCTTGGCATAATTCCACATAGTGACAGTGGTTGATACTTTGGCGTAAAATGATAAGCTAGCCTCACACTGGAGGATGCTAAAGATAATGTAAAATGTAGTGAAATGTCTTGATAAGGGACCCCTGATACTTGGGACAAAAGCCAAGTAGTAAAAGATAATTCTCGCAAGTGTCAAGTTATGTTCAAGATGTAAATTTCCCCGTAACTACTTAGACAGTGGCCCTTCACATTTAACAAAGCCTCCGCGATATCATCCCTACTTGCATTATTCCCTAGTCTTCGCGACCGCAATCTGCTTTGTATAGTCATGTGCTTGGCAGAGACGCTTTTCCTGTCTTCAGGTTACCGTCAGTAGGTCAACTGACCTTCAAGCTGCAAAAGTAAAAATATCGACAGAATATAACCCCTTCACTACCACTGAAACATTAGATATACCGAGTATATTTTTATACCGAATTTATATCTGAGAACGAATCCCACATTATTGTCTCCGACCATTTATTTTGCGATGGGCATTAAAACAAACCCCTTTTTCTTGGAGAAGCGATTTCATTTTAGCTGGGTTTAGGAAATTTAAGGCCGGTCTTAGAAGCGCCGATATTGCTGCCCTCGATGCCAGTGGGTGGAATAATTAATTTTCTCTATTATTATACGCCTTTTCTTATTCAGATAACGCTTTGTTAAAGCAATAACTTTAGATTTATAAGGTTAAGTGCTTATAGAATTAATAAATGATGAACAGTTTCGGATTTTATGTTTGCAAAATTTGTGTCTGTGTCTTATTTAGATCAAGGAGTAGGTACGCAATTTGTGATGAATTCCGAGAAGGAAACGATTAGGTATGTAACTAATATCCTTAGTTTCTTTATTTTGAATCTTTAAATTCAAATTCGATGGTGAATAAACTGGTGTGCGGTGATCAAGACGTGACAACAAACGGCTTCTGAAGACTTTCTCCCACTACTAAAGTGAAATATATCATGAATTACGACACAAGCTTGGTTTGTTGTTAAGTAATTATAGCTTTAAAGTTGATCAGTGGTGTTTTTTACCCGACTACGGCGAAGCAAGGAAAGGGTAATGAGTTTAACAGTGTATGTATGTATGTAGGTATGTTGATGTTCCACCATAGCGTCACCCCTATTGGTCCTTGTTTGATAAGCGAGGTATCAATCGATTCGTCTTCATTGCAAGAATGACAGTCTATTTTTTGGTTTTAGTTTTTGAACTTATGTCTTGTTAGAGTAAATTTTTGATTGAACCTTCAAAGTCATTCAATTTATATAATATCTAATCCAGAGCTGTATCACCTCTCCCGGTCAATTAAACACAGATGAGAGGAACACAAGAAAGAAAAAGAAACCTTAGTTTCCTAAAGTGTCATGTTTCTGAGATATTGGAGCTCAAAGATAGCATGTGGCCTGCATCAGCCTAGATCTTTCTGTCATAACATTAAGGTGTGGTGTGGTGTGGTGTGGAGTATGAGATGTATTGACATCAATATGGCGCAGTTGGTATTGCGCTGGCCTGCATGTGGTTTGCATCAGCCTAGATCTTTCTGTCATAACATTAAGTAGGTCTGGTGAAGTATGAGATGTATTGACAACAATATGGTGCAGTTGGTATTGCGCTGGCCTGCATGTGGTTTGCTCAGCCTAGATCTTTCTGTCATAACAATAAGTAGGTCTGGTGAAGTATGAGATGTATTGACAACAATATGGTGCAGTTGGTATTGCGCTGGCCTGCATGTGGCCTGCATCAGCCTAGATCTTTCTGTTATAACATTAAGTAGGTGTGGTGGAGTATGAGATGTATTGACAACAATATGGCGCAGTTGGTATTGCGCTGGCCTGCATGTGGCCTGCATCAGCCTAGATTTTTCTGTCATAACATTAAGTAGGTGTGGTGGAGTATGAGATGTATTGACAACAATATGGCGCAGTTGGTATTGCGCTGCCTTCTAAGCTTAGTATCCCAGGTTCGAAGAACATAGGTGATGAACATAAATGTATGTTCTATTCTTGGTAGTGTGGGGTGTGTTGATGTGTGCATGCCATCCGCGACTCAGGATTCAGGGTATTGACATAATGTTGGCAGAAGTTATTGATCTCAGACAGTAGTGGATGATACTTACACAGGTGCATGCCACCGCCCATTTCCCGTTTTCCCTGCTGGATCTCACAGTACCCGCGGGATGAGCAGGGGTGGATCTATTAAGCCGGGCCCACACGGCACATGTCCACACCAATATATATTTATATATATATATATATATATATACTAGCTGATGCCCGCGGCTTTGCACGCGTGGTCATTTCTGTAGGTTAAAAGTATTCTTTGTGCTATGCTAGGACCTAAAATACCAATATATCAACATTTGATCAAAATTCCTTCAGCCGTTCCAAAATATTTTTATCGATTGCTCGGCTTCTACTCATCGGATTGAGATATAAAGTACCCCAGTTTCAAGTCAAAATATAAGCTATCCCACAGTGAAAACCGCATCGCAATCGGTCCGGTAGTTTTTACGTGATGCGCGAACAAACATACAGACAGACAAACATACAGACAGACAAACAAACAGACAGACACGAATTTTTAAAATGGTATATTCTTGTTCAGTAGCTTATTTTATGTACCCTAGACCATTTCTTTTTTAATGATCTTCTTTGTACAGACTTTTTCGTTCCTATTGCTCTATTATAAGTATAGATATATATACAGCAGTCGCAGCCAATGTATATGTCTGTGAAGTTAGGCTCTGTGACGATTGCGCAGGTTCTGTTGTGGGGATAAAACAGCATAAAGTAAGAGCGAGATAGAATATGGAAAAAACGTATGTGAGCGAGCGAAGCAGTTATACAATGCTGTCTTCACCTTCAACATTCGGATTGCGCCTGAAAAATAGCAGTTTGCGCAGCGACCAGCAGACGACTTCCGAGACTCATACCTAATTCCGCTGCGACTACTGTGGAGCATATATATATATATATATATATATATATATATATAGAGAGAACTGAAACGTTGTCTGTTTGTTTGTTTATTTGTTTGAGGAGCTTTCACGCGATAACGGATGTTTTTTTTTGATGAAATTTGGAATGGAGATAGCTTATACCCTGGAATAAAACAGGGTACTTTTTATCCCTGAAAATGGTAAGTTTCCACGGGAAAACTGTAAAATGTTGATGTTTTTTTTCGCTATAAACTATTGTCCGCGCGGACGAAGTCGCGGTCGAAAGCTAGTACCTAATATCATCATTCCGTTACACTGTAATTTTAATCATTTAAGGCTGCAAAATTTTTGAAGTAATAAATAGTAAGTACAAAAGATCGCAATGTCTGGAAGTCAAGTTGGGAGGCCTTTGCCCAACAATGGGCCTGTATAATAGTAATAGTAATAATAAATAGTAAAACCAGTAAGACAGAAAGAGCCTAGATTGATGTAGGTCACAATGCTATCTTTGAGCTCCAATATCTACAAATATGACACTTAAGGATACTAGTGTTCTAGCATTTTTTGTTTGTATTGAAGTCTTCTATCGATTTATAAAGGTTTGCTCAGTTGCCGTAATTTCGCATATTTGTTTCCAAATGGTGTAGGTTTACTATGCCACTAACTTTAGAAGGCTTTTGCAAACTTTTATTATCATGAGGTATTTTATGGTAAAAGTTTAATCAATTTCATGAAACCCTTACTATAGGTATGTAGAGCACTTGTGACGAATCAAAGCGTTTTCGGTCCGTGTTTGCACACTCGTTGATATCCCGCCGAATATCCCGTGCTATCGATAGCGTGGAGAAGGTTTCCGTAAATACGATATATTTAAAATGAATAAACACTTCCTACTATATTTTTACGGAATTATAGTTAAATACTAATTGTTTTTTTAGTTAATTATGGCTTAATGTCTTATTTTAATTTTATTTTATCCAGACTTAAGTAGTAATTTAACAACCATTCATCTATGTCAACCATTGTCATCCATGCTTTTGACGCTCCAAGCTGACGGACAGTAAGCGAAAACGATTCGTGTTAATATAGGCACTTCACATCGCTATTTGGTATTCGCGGGTATTTGCGTTTTTATTCGGCTATATAGTGTAGAAGTCCGAATGATACGAACACCGTCCACAAATCGTGAACAGCAAATAGGTATGCCGAACATGAACGAATATTTTTGCTAACTTTTGCTAATCTGAACGCAAAGATGGACGATTTGACCGCAGCAGCGATTTATTATTTCCTCTGTGTTAATTACTA
This sequence comes from Alsophila aescularia, assembly GCA_946251855.1. Lineage (NCBI taxonomy): Eukaryota > Metazoa > Arthropoda > Insecta > Lepidoptera > Geometridae > Alsophila > Alsophila aescularia. The sequence continues at coordinate 19,005,000 of OX276377.1, read as the reverse complement.
ATACATGTTATGCGTACTTAAAAACAAAGTCTACAAAAACCCATGAAAGAGAAGACGCTGGTGGATGTTGATAAAAATTCACAAAAATCGTACTAAGTAAGTATCTATCCAAAAATATCATAACAAAAACTAAACAACATCCGTCGCTATCGCGCACCGCACTCTAACTGAGCAAGCCATGTGTGGGCAGTAAACGTACTCTTTCGGTATATTTGCAATCCTTTGATATGTAACTAAAAACCGACAACCCGGCGGAAACAAACGAGTGTTCGTGTATTTGCGTATTCGTCTTGTTCGTGAAAAATAGGCAAATATAGGCAAATAGGTGACATTACATCGTAGTATTTGAGCAAATAAGACGAATATGCGAACACGAATAGCAATGTGAAGTGCCACCATAAGATATGGGAACTGGCCCTATGCAAGTTTTTCGGCACAAGTTTGTCCACCTGACCGATAACAGACGACTAGTCTAGTGTTGCTGTTGTAGCCACTAGTAGTTGTAGCTGCCACGCGTGCACAGAAAATAAATGGTGTATCTACCAACTTATTTCATGTTGTATTTTGTTCATTTCCTTGAACTTCAATAATTATGTAAATCATACGACAAATTTCTTCGCCTTATCTGTTGTATGTGGGCAATTATACACCTCATCGCGTAGTCCTCCTATTAGCACGACTAGCGATGCAAGAGCCCGTTTGACCCGACATTATACCGAACATATGCCGGACGTCAGCCTATACAGAATGGCTCTCAAACAGCTTAATAGCAACAAGTTTCTTCATTCCGTTCTCGGAATGGACACGGAATAACGACAGAGCTACAGAGAACACGGGTGGAACACCGGTACTTAAAGTCCTTCAGAAGCTGTTTAACTCGGTCATCCTCGAGGGTACTAGAGGCCAGAGGCGTGGCACAGGAGCGTAGTGGTGTTGTTCTTTAAGAAAGTTGATAACATACTCTTGAATAATTATAGGCCCATTTCGCTGCTGAGCCACGTCTATAATCTGTTTACGAGAGTAGTTACAAACCGTCTCGCTCGTAGGTTTGACGACTTTCGCCCTCCCGAACAAGCTGTATTCCGGAAAGGCTTAAGCACCGTAGACTACATCCATAGGTACGCTCCAGCAGATTATAAAGAAGACCAGAGAGAGAGAAGAGAATAGGCCACTATGTCTAGCGTTTGTGGACTACGAGAAAGCCTTTGATTCAGTCGAGACCTGGGCAGTGCTACAGTCATTACAGCGGTGTCAGAGACGTTATTTCTCCGAAACTGTTCACCTCTGCACTGGACTGGAAGATATATTCAAGCTTCTGAACTGGAATAGATATGGTGTTAACATCAATGGCGAATACATCACTCACTTTCGATTTGCTGATGATATAGTCATCATGGCAGAAACCCTGGAAGACCTAAGCACAATGCTCAGTGACCTCAATATTGTTTCCCAACAGGTGGGTCTTAAAATGAACATGGGTAAGACGAACATCATGTCAAATGCCCATGTCGTACCCATGACAATTTATGTTGGGAACAATATTATCGAATCTGTTGACCACTATGTCTACTTAGGTCAGACGACCCAACTGGGTAGATCCAACTTCAACAAAGAGGTCAACCGACGAATCCAACTTGGATGGGCAGCGTTCGGGAAATTATGCCATATCTTCTCGTCGCAGATACCGCAGAGCCTCAAGACGAAAGTTTATTATCTGTGCGTGTTGCAAGTGATGACATACGGCACTGAGACGTGGTCACTAACTATTGGTCTCATACTCAAGCTCAGAGTAGGGCAGCGTGCAATGGAAAGAGCTATGCTCGGTGTTTCACCACGTGATAGAATTCGAAATGAAGAAATCCGTAGAAGAACCAAGGCTACCGACATAGATCTCAGAGTTTGCAAGTTGAAGTGGCAACAGGCAGGCCATATAGTTCGCAGAACCGACAACCGCTGGGGAATAAAGGTTCTTGAATGGCGACCACGAACAAGCAAGCGAAGTGTGGGGAGACCCCCCACACGATGGACTGACGACATTGTAGACATCGCAGGAAGTCGTTGGATGAAGGTGGCACAAGATCGCTCGTCATAGCGCTCTTTGGGGGAGGCCTGTGTTCAGCAGTAAACTTCGAAAGGCTGAAATGGTGATGATGATGATGATCTGTTGTATTAAACTTTGAAAGTTAGAAATTTAGTTTTTTTTTATTTTCATACTAAAGACATCAACGATGACCCTTGCGTGAAAGTCATGGTTGTTCGTTTTAAGTACATAATATTATCTTAGAATGAAAATTTGAACCAGCAAATTTTATTCAATTCCAAGGCAACAAACAATCGAAAAAAAAGTAAAACAAATAACTACAGAAGACAAGTAAAGATACAATGCTTTTTTTCTTTTTTTCTTTTCTTTACCTTCTGGTGATACAAAAAACACGACTACCCTGGCAAAAATCTTTACAAAATATGACACTCGGGATGATGAAGGATTCTTACGATATCCCATACATCCAAATCTGTTCGGGCATTTAAAATTTATTCACATACATACGTACATAAACGCTTAAAACATAACACTCCTGTTTTGGCAATCATGTAAGAATTTGTTTCAAAAACCATCTCCTCACTTAGCTAGCGTAGTATCCCAGCTTAATTTGATTAGCGACCGCAAGCTGCAGAGTGCCCTCATCGCTGGACGGTCAACTTTGGCGACGGAGTGTGTATTTTGTAACTTCTATGTTTACTCGGAAAATTAAAACTGCGTTTGCTGCATTGAAAGGGTTACTTATAAACTTCAATAATTATTTGAGGCATGCACCTATAAATCTAACATATTATTTATATGATTAAGTACTTACTTATGTACCTACATACCAAATGAAACCAATACAGTTAAATGTTTGGTTAATCGCATCGATTTAATGACTTTGAATAATAAATACCTAACATTGATAAAAATAATAAATAACTGATTATGATCGTTAGTATTAGTAACTATTAGTACTAGATAGCCGTTATTTTATTAATCCATATAATTTATTCATAAGGTATTATTGCCATAAAAATACCGTATTCCTTGTAATAGTAGTGCCATCTTACATTGAGGACATCAATGACAATGTCTTTCATTGCATTGATATGAATAGCGCCATCTGTCACCTTGTGTTAACATTACGTCGAACACTAGCTATCTAAGTTTTTTGTAACTTGATGCAAATATAATGTAGGTTAAGTTGCACCCAACAAATAGATATAAGTTGTAAAATGAGTTTTGATAGATGTAGCTAGTGGTGTTTTATAAACAATTTTATGTAGCTTGACCTGTTTGTTTCTTTCTATCGTCCCTTTTGTAGGAGACTATTTTTAATTTTTACTTGTTTAGGTATTCTAGTTAGGTGTTAGGTTCATCATTCTTGGTATCTTCAAATATTTTGTTTGATGTAAATAGAACTTGTCAATGTTAACTTTAATCGATAACTAATCTGATATTAATGTGCTGTATGTATATTATGTTTCACTAGAATTGTAAATTATCAGGTAAATGTAGGGATAAAATTTACTTATTATCTTGCATCTACAATCATACCTATTAAATGAACAACTAGAATTAAAAAAACAGTTTCGTTATAAAATCATTATATTTATTATTATAAAAAGAAGGATTTCAAATATCTAAAAATCACCTATGTATGAACACTTTTCACATAAAAGCGAACTGGTAAGGCAACCTATGAATGAACCTACTATGTAGGGCCATTTATTTGGGGCCCAATAGGTAAGTTCGAATGAACTTAATAGTCTTTTTTAATCACAATAATAATGTAAATTTGTAACTGCCGGTATTATTTTAATAAAGAAACAATATAACCATCTAGGTACTTAAATAAATCTTGAATTGAATAACCAATTTCTTTCTCCTTATTAAAAGATTATTTTTGTCTAATTTAAAAATATACTAACGAAAAAATACCTACTCTATTCTAAATGTATACTAATTTGGTAAATCGATTACGTTGAAACACATCTTTCAAATTTTTGGTGAAAATCGTTACTCCTCGTCGTGTTGTTTTTTTAGTATGAGAATATCAACAACTGAATCCATAATGTCTACATCTACACTAATAATATTATAAAGAGGAAAGATTTGATTGTTTGTCTGATTGTTTGTTTGTTTGAATTGTGTGTAATGGATAAACTAAAAAAATATAGACCCTAAATTTGAAAATTCTTTCACTTAAAGAAAGCTAATTTAGCAGGATTTCATTTTTCAAAAAATTTGAGTTCCCTTCGAAAATTGCAATAATGAAACCCGAGGTATTAAATTTAACAAAAAATCTCGATAACTTTGTATCCCAAATTCCCAAACCAAAGAGTACATTAATACTACGTGAGATCACAAACTAAGATGGAGATACGGGTCTTTGTATATGGAACGTTGCGATGGAAACGAAATCACAGAACATCTAATAATCATTGACGTAGGATCTATGTTAATAATACACGAAATAGTAACCGTAATTCAACCCTGTAGACGAAATGGTACGTGAGTATAAAACCTATAAACATTCATGATAAATATAAACATGTTGTATAAGAAATTGTTGTTGTTCTATTTGTCCAAATAAAGTACCTACTAATTTTATATTTCTATATATCTACTCGTGCAAAGGCGGGGCAGGTCGCTAGTATTTCATATATATCTTTTACGTGTTTTTTTAAAAAAAAAAGTTCACATTCTGTATTCTTCTGCCGTTTCTTTCTTAAAAAACAACTATATATTTTTTAGGTATCTTATATCACTCTTTTAAAAATAAATACTCATTTATTTTATTGTATGATTTCCGTAGTAAAATTTGTAAATAACTTTGTTCGACTTTAAGAAGTAATAAATTATTGTTTAGGTTTAGGAACTTTGCACCAGTGAATGAACTTCGCGATGTATGTGTTCAGCATAAGGGGAGCTACCCTAAACATGAACGAAAACTTTAAACCCCGTTCATATATAAGTCTGGCTTTTATAATAGAAAAGTATTGTTATCACATCAATTTACAAACATATTCCTATCATTATAGGGCATAAAATCGACATGTCTTAATATTGGCAGATACCCGAAATGTGAACACTCTAGTTCATTCATACGTACACAGCGTAAATGACGCACCCAAATATGAACACTAAGAAATAAACTTTCAGAAACGAAATATATGATAGCAATGAATGAAAATAAGTAGAAAGCATATTACTTCACAAAATACAAATATAATACATTTCATCTGTGATGAGAAATCAACCGTAGCAGGCACCTCTTTCACGTGTTCTCCTTAGTTTTTTTGCCAACTGCGAAGGAGCACAGTAGGACACGCTCGCAAATTATTCCACCATTTTAATTCAAATAGACCAATCATAGACGCAACGTCACTAAGTCAAAACATAATAGTGCTGCCACATTTTGCACAAGGTTCCAGCATGGTAGTTACAAAATCCTTACTTTAGGAAAAATACCTCCAAGTGTTCATTCTTTGGTGTATGTTCATATTATGGTACAACTACCCTACTTCCCCAGCAGACTCTTGCGTAAGAGGCTTACCACTACACAATATAAAATACAATATTAAATTGTATAAAATTGCAGGTAGCAACAAAGCGTTAGACAGCCTTTATGTTTACCATCAAAATATAATGAAAATAAATAAACAATGTAACAAAACGTAAAGTATGTCAACAGCTGGGCCTGAGGAATAACTTGTGAATACGCTTATTCTCAAAAATGATCGAAACCCCAATTTAAACAGTAGTTAGATTAGAACTTTTCAATATTTTCTAAATATAATAAACTAGCTTTCCCGCCCGCTACTTCATCCGCTACTTCATCCGTGCGGACTACTCTTTTTCGAGAAAAAAAACATCCTACGTTCTTCTAGGATATTAAAAACCAATGCAAAATGTATAGCACCAATGCTCTTGTTTTTTTGACATACTTGTCATTTCGTTTCCATGGCAACCGTTTCTTACAGCGAGTTATCAACATTTTCCCAGTTTTCCAGTGGAAACTTGCAATTTTCCGGGATAAAAAGTATTCTGTTTTATTCCAGGGTATAAGCTCTGTCCATTCCAAATTTCATCAAAATCCATGCAGCTGTTATCGCGTGAAAGCTCCCCAAACAAACAAACAAACAGACAACGATTCACTTTTATATATTGGTATGGAATAATAATAATAATATAGTGACCCGCCCCGGCTGCGTATAAAACTGCGTGAAAGTATACAACAAGAGTACGCACAGATCGGGACTGCTCGCGTGAAGTTTCAAATTGTATTAAGCTTCAATATTTTTAGAAACTATACATGGTTAGTACGCTTTTATCGTGTATATTTTCCAATAACGTACACTAACATTTGACGCGAAAAATACACTGCACTAGTTACCATTGCGGACTAAATATGTAATATTTATTTAGAACATTATCCACCGCTAGAGGCGCTAGGCAGGAGCCCGACTTGGCTGCCGTGATAGGTTATTATTATTATTGGATCCCCTCGTTTGTGGATCAAAGTGGCATATAAAATTATGTTTAGAATTGAATCCACTCAGCGGTAGAATTAAGAGGAGATAAAAGTGTCCACGGATCCACATGTGGAGTCGAGCTGTGGATCCAAGTGAACGGAGGGAGCTCCCGTTTTTGCCTTCTTTTTTAAAGCTCTTACACTTTTAAAAACAGATAGATATTCAAGTCTAAAAAAAACAACACAACGACGGGAGCTCGCTACGCTTCGCTCCCACCTTCGTCTTCTAACCTATCACGGCCAAGTTGGGATTACGCCTAGCGCCTCTGGTTCTAGCCTTGTATATTGATCTTAGCTATTTCACTGAATCAGTATCAGAAAGTGTACGCAACCATTACGCAGAAATCATGTATATTTTCTAAAACTTTATTGTGTTAGACATTTTGAAACCCTACAATGTAAGAACACTACGAATGCGTGCTGGCCTTGTAAAATTTCAAAATACGCGCCCCGGCTTCGTATACGGGTAGATATATAGAAAGATAAATTTGATTGACTAATTTGAACAAAAAACAGTTATTGTGACTTAATTTTAAAAGTTAGACATAATAGCCGCGCGGACTTTTTTTTTGTGAGGATGATGCGTAGTTACTATAAACATGTAGTACATTATTTTAATGTATCATGTATAGTTTTCGCAGCGCGTGCCAAATAATGTATGATACCTTCGGTTACACTATTGCAATTTCCGAAGTAAATCTAATTATTTGAAAAATTAAATGTTACCCGTGTTACTCGCTGATAATATAGCTTTCTATAGGTGAAAGATTTTTTTAAATCTGTATGTATTTTGTGAGTTTATTCATTACAAAAACACATACAAAACATCTTATCTTTTCTCGTTATAATATTAGTGTAGTCAAACATAATATATATCCTCCTCACGTACCTATCCTATAACTTAACTAGCAAAATCTTTTAAAAAATAAGCTTGTCGTTTTGTTCCTCTATCTACTACTATCTACAGAACTTAATATCACACTTTTAATGTCTGTCAGTTCGCGCATCACGTTACAACTACTAAACCGATTGCAATGAAATTTTCACTGTTAGATAGCTTAGGTTTTGACCTAAAAACTGGTGTACTTGATATCTCAATCGATGAGTAGAAGCCAAACAATTTAATAAAAAAAACTAAATCTATTAATTTTAAAATTGTGCTACTAAATATTGAATTAAACTACTGGACCGATTGCTTTGCGATTTCCACTGTTGAATAGCTTAGGATTTGACTTAATAACTGGTGTACTTGGTATCTCAATCCGATGAGTAGGCGCCAAGCAATTTAATAAAAAAAGCCTAAGTGGGCCCTAAGTTATGAATAAATCTACTGCGATTGCGATGCGATTTTCACTGTTGGATAGCTAAGGTCTTGACTTAAAAACTGGTTTACTTGGTATCTCAATCCGATGAGTAGGAGCCAAGCAATTTAACAATGAAACAATTAATTTTAAAAGTGTGGTACTAAATCTTGAAGGCCAGTGTACTACGTACGCTACCTACGTACGCTCCATATTATATATAAAAAGTGTAAATCTATTAATAAACAACTATTAATTTAATTTAATGGCAGTCTATTCAGGCCAGTCCACAAAAAACGTAGGAAAAATCCAATCATAACATTCTGACGTAGATAGATGCTAGTTTTGAATCGCTTATGACAAGAAAGTTATAAAGAACCACACATCAAAACACTGTGGAACAGTACCGCAAAATACCGGTTTTTGTTGTCTTCTCTGTTCTCATTTGAAACAACCTAAGTTCAAGCATCTCTAGTAAAATCCAGTTATCGAGACTGTTGGTATCTTTAATTTGGACATTACCGGTTATTTATCCACTTTGACCGGCGCGGCGTAGATGATAAGAACACGAAAACAATGCATGCATCACTTCAGTCGAGTAGAATAATTAAAATAGACTTATAACAGATTATCGGTCCAGGTTGCTGCTCACATTTCCAGAAGAACCGATAACCGCTGGGATAGACGAGTTCTCATATACCACGCTGAAACTACTGGTAGGATTTTTGATGCAACTTGGCACAGTCATAGTTTATATGATGGATAAATATTGCGGATACTTTTTATCCCGGAAAAATTAAGGGTTATTCTAAAGTTATGCTAATTTTGAAGTAATAAATATTTGTACATATAATAAAGCAATAAGTACAATAAAAGCTGCAATTTAAAAATAATGGTCTGGGGTACTTAAAATAAGCTACTATATATATATAATATAATATATAAAATGAACATGAATATAACATTTTTTTAATAATGTGTGTATGTTTGTCTGTAAGTTTCATTGTTCACGTATGACGTAAACACTACTAGACCGATTGCAATGCGGTTTTCATTGTTGGATAGCTAATGGTTTGACTTAAAAACATGGTATCTCAATCCGATGAGTAGAAGCCGAGCAATTGACAAAATCTTTTTGACTGCTGAAGCAATTTTGATCAAATGTTGGTATATTGATATTTCAGGTCCTGGAATAGCACATAATAGCTGTTGCAGCCTCACTCGTAGGTGCAGGGTCCCAGTTGCAGAGAAAATGATACTTGGTTGAGCTCAGGATAGGAGGATGAAACAAAAACGCACTTGTTGACCCTTTAGTTGGTATATTCTTTACAATTTCGTAAACAAGGATTGTAAAGAATTCAGCTTTTGTTATCCCGGTTAGAAATGATGGCTATCGGAACCTTAATATAACTTTGTGGTGCTTGCTAGTTAATATTGGTCACTTGTAGGAGACCTTCTTGTCTTCAACAGCAAACGGGAACTTGACGAATGCACGATAATTTTTGGAAAGTATGGGCTTATATAGTTTGCCCGAAACACGCGAAGCTCTCCTGTTGGGCGATTTATTCTACTTTATTCATAGTATATGTTAGCCCCTTTATTGACGACCCAAATTTTCCCACGCTCGAAAACAGGTACAAAAAATTGACCCAGAAGTTTGCTACAGTCGTACCTCGAATCTCCACCACGAAGAAAGCCTAATTTTTATGGCTTTGCTACGGGTGCGAGGAGATCACAAGATCGGAAGTTCTCCTCGCACCCGTATGAAGACGGTACCCAAACTTTAGGCATGTTGCTAAAAGTTTGTCCAGTTTAGAGACATACCTGTGTGTGACTCATCGCAAGTCAACACACTTGACCTATTTTAGAGAAGTCTCTCCCAGTGAGCCTCCTCTCGCTCTTACTATCTACATTTTATATTTGTCTTACTGATACCTTGTCGATGTTACCTTTATGCTGGCTCAGGATCGCTTTGCGTTGTAAGTCCGTACCTTTCACAAAGCGCGGCTTTCCTGAGCCAACCTGTACCAGCACCCATGCATCCACAGAGAGTTCCAGTCTCTTTGTGGCTGTTCGTGTTTATTCCCTAACGTTTACGTGTACGTTTTCCTATTTCCTAGGCGCATACGAAATAATATTTATCTCGCTTACATGCTGAATAGCTCAAAGTGTTCACAATACCCATGCCTATGCAACTGTGTTCCTACTGACCTCTGATTATTGCGGCTAACTTTTTAATAACTTAATTTCTAAGATTCTATACATGAATACCCTGCGTATACATATATCTACCTATCCTTATAGCTATAGTTCGGTTGTTATTGCGCTCGTTAACAATACAACCTAGGTACTTTTAACCTAGAGCAATGACAACGAGTGCGACGCCGCGGGTACAGCTAGTAAGACAAATGCTGGTAAAAAAAGTAGTATTAATGTAGCAACATACCAATAACTAAAATATGTGACATACACGGAGACACCGGCAGAATCCGGTTAATCAAGGTGATAATGGTCTGTTTATACTCATTACCAGTTATTTAATTAATGATAGGGCATTATAATAATTGACATATGATAAATTAAAAAAACAAAGATTTACTTCAGAACACACTTGTAAGTGATCGCTACGCATGTCTTTCACGTGATATGTAGGTTACGAAAACTAGAAAAGAAGATTAATTATGTCTAATTAATATTATGAAAGTAGGTAGGTATGTGTACTAGTTAACAATATACAGTGTAACAGCTGAACGGATCTCTATGAATACCGAATAGATCTACACTAATATTATAAAGTTTTATGTTTATATTTGTTCACAAAATATACAGAACCGATTCTAAAAATCATTTCAGCTATAGATAACTACATTATCAGCAGAGTAACATGGGCTGTATTTTATTCTTCAAAAAATTAGAGATCTCTACAATAATGCAATCTTGCAATAATGTAACCGAAATATCTAATTTGCCTACAAAAATGAAGATTTCTCGCTTTAAGGAACGGAATGACATATTTACCGTGGAAATGAAATAATAACAAGTCTGTCAAAAAGCACCACGAGCGATGCTGCCAAAGATTTTGAATTACTCTCACTGGCCTATTTTTTTTTAGTAGTTACGACTGGTATAAAATGCTAGTACTTAATATCCTGGAATAATATACGTACTTGGTACTAAGTTATTGTTTTATTCTGCACTCGGGCATTCAAATGGGCGTCCGTCATCTAAAGCCAAATGCCAAGTTAAGTCCAGCCTGTGGATCATGGCGATCCTCGTCCAGATTGTGCCTATACCTCGATGATTTCGCCGCGTCGCCCTATCATTTTAGGCTAGTGATTGACCATCGCACCTGGTGTTTTACCTAATAACCTACGTGTATATTTTTCTACGGGTGCGTTATCTTGGTCTTCTCCCGAGTACCCAGGACACTATCGCTGCAACTAGTTATTATAGTGCTAGGTTATAAAGGTAAGAGATCAGCCCACTTCAGTTCTATTTTTGCCCAACTACGGCGAGGCAAGGTCAGGGTAATGAGTTTAACAGTCTATGTATGTATGTATGTATGTATGTATGTATGTATGTATCTATGTATGTATGTGGATGTTCCACCATAGCGTCGCGTCGCCCCTATTGGACCGATTTTGACAACCGAGGTATCAATCGATTCGTCTTCATTTATAGTGTCATAGGCTTCTTTTTTACCCGACTTCGGTGAAGCAAAGGAAAGGTTATGTGTGTAAACTAAAAACTTGGTCCAATTTTGACAAGCGAGGTATCAATTTGGGACGAGGTCAAAACCTCTTTCATAATAATACTCTTTTGATCTCTTAATTCTTTCATAATCCATTTCTTTTCATTTTGATATTTGGCCATTATTCATTACAAAAATAGAAATAACCTGTCATTCGATATATTGATTTTTTGGAAAAACCAAATTATTATTATAAAATACTTATATAAGTTTATTGAAAATATATATGAGACTTGTAAATATATATAAGAATATCTTCATAAGCCGTTTATAATCATCTCCTCCTGTTCCTGTGCTCCTAATTATAATTGTTCCTGTAATTCTGTTGTCCACTGAGGCTTGGTCCCTGGGCTGGTGGAGCAAGCCCAAACCCTGGGACCGCCTCGTGACAAATTGATTCATCTTCATCGCAATTGAATATGGAGGCTTCATTGGGAGGCGTTATCTTTACGACACGAACTTAATTGCAATATTAGCAGTGTTCGGTTGGTCAATTCAGAATACTAGACGGATTTAGAAACTGAGGGGAAAATTTGAATGATGATGTAATAGCTGAATTGGCTAACGGCTGCGCAAATGCATGGATGATATGGGTTTGAATCCCGTCCGTGATAAAAAAACTAAAAAATATTAGATAATAATTACATTGTTGCTAAGCACTTCGCACTTCTTTTTAGTAAATTTATTATTTATACCTACAACAGATATTAAGACCAAGTCCATGAGTTACTGTTGAGGTATTTGTTAGTTTGTCTTTTACCACAATTTTTTGTGAACGATGCACAAAAAGTGATGATGATGATGTTGACATACGATGTTGATTTTTTGCGTCTATAAAAGGTGCACATATCGGAATCTATATCTATAGTTTCTTAATCAAATTTAAATACACTGTTGACGTATCATAAATAAATAAACTAAAATAAACTAAACTAAGCAGCCGTTAATGCTATAATCATAAAAACATTAATCTATGTATGTCTTCAAACTTCAAAATATTTTATTATTAGTAGACAACATAATATATTTCCCTGCTCCGTGGCTTACGGACCATATTAAATCATTGATGCACAAAAAGGCTATAGCTAAAACTAGATACAAGTTGCGACCCACTGAATACAATAAAGCTAAATACGTTCAGTCTCGAAATCGCTGCAATATAGTGTGTAGGAATGCGTTACGTCGCCATGTCTATGCATCAGTTGAAGATGAGGATCCAGCCAAAGTGTGGAAGTTCCTCAGGTCTCTGGGAATTGGCAAATCACGACAGGACTCCTTTCCCAATAATTTAGATATTGATTCTCTTAATCATCATTTTTCATCTACCTCTGCCTTGCAAGCCTCGGTAAAGAATAGAACAATCAACTACCTTTCTGCCATTACAACTCCTGACCGTCCTCTTTTCGTCTTTAGTCGATTCACCGAATGTGATGTTAAGAAGGCGGTACTGTCTATCTCCTCCAACTCTGTCGGTGGTGATAGTATTAGTCGAAACATGTTGGTGCCCATCCTTGATATTATCCTACCTGTCCTCTGTTTCCTTTTTAATAGTTCTATTTTCAGTGGTGTTTTTCCTGCCGTCTGGAAAGACGCACAGATTTTACCTTTACCCAAGAAATCCAACCCAAAGTCATTTTCTGAGTACCGTCCCATTTCCATCCTTCCATTTCTATCTAAGGTTCTTGAGCGTCTTGTTCACCGACAAGTTAGCCATTTCCTGTCCAGCTAAAATCTTCTCAATCCATTCCAGTCTGGTTTCCGTCCCGGGCACAGCACTATGACTACGCTTGTTAAGATTACTGATGACGTTCGTCTTGGTATGGATAACGGCCTGTTGACTGTGCTGACATTGCTAGATTTTAGTAATGCATTTAATGCTGTCAACTTTGATATTCTCCTTGCAATTCTTTGCTCACTTAACATATCTCCATCGGTGGTCGACTGGTTTCATAGTTATCTATACGGACGTCGGCAGCGGGTTCGCCTGGAGGAGACTTTCTCTGCCTGGTGCAACACGTCAGCCGGTGTACCACAAGGCGGCGTCCTATCTCCACTTTTATTTGCTATTTTCATTAACTCCATATCTCAAAATCTTACTTCTTCTTACCACCTATACGCAAACGATCTTCAAATCTATTCCCAGGCCTCAGTTAATGAGCTAGATAAAGCTGTTACAAGCACAAATTGTGATCTGCGTCGTATAAATGATTGGAGTAAATCCGTAGGATTTACTCCAATCATCATCATTTTTTTTTCATTTTTATAAATCCTAGTAAAACGCAGGTCATTATTTTAGGGAGCTCCCGTATGATCTCTAAGGTGAACTGGCTAACTCTTCCAAATATTATTTTTGATGGAATTAGTATACCATACAGCGATTCAGTCAAGAACCTTGGACTTATAATGGACAGATCTCTCAGTTGGAGCCCTCAGGTAGCAGCTACTAGCTGCAAAATGTTTGCTGCGGCAGCCTCTTTAAGGCGCCTCCGAAATTTCTTACCTACTGCCACTAAGGTTGTTCTCGCGTAATCTCTTTTGCTTCCCATTCTCGATTACGCTGACGTCTGCTATCTCGATCTTACCGAAGAACAGCTGAATAAGCTTGAGCGTTTACAAAATGTTGCTATAAGGTTCATATTTGGCTTGCGCAAATTTGACCATGTTTCTCACTTTCGTGCAAAGCTCAAGTGGCTACCCATTCGCCTTCGCCGGAATGCTCATATCCTTAACTTTCTTTATAATATCTTGTTTAATCTTTCTACCCCGAGCTATCTTAAAGAACGCTTTAATTTTCTCTACACATCCAACACCTTCCATCTTAGATCATCCGAAAATCTCACCCTCAAGCTACCTTTGCATTGCAGCACTTTTTACGGACGTTCTTTCACGGTTTAAGCTGTTCGTCTGTGGAATAAATTGCCTGTTTCTATACGGCGTGCGCCATCTTTGGAAGTTTTTAAGTGTCAAGTGAAGAGGTTTTACTTGGAAGTCTAGCTAATATTATGTTTATTATCACGTTTGTCATGTTGCTTGTATTACAGTTTTTTTTGTTTTTTATCATCTCGTATTTATATTTGGGTATTTATGTATTCATATAATATATATTCATTTATATATGTATGTATATATTGGAAATTTATATTTGAATGTATATTGAAATAATATCTATTATTAATCATAAAATAGTTTTACTATAATTAGAAATTTGATTTACTATTTCTCACTAAGTAGTATTTTTTATATCATAATGCACCCCGTCCCTCACAACTATAACAAATCCTCTCCATCCAAAGGTTGCCTGGAAGAGATCGCTTTTAGCTATAAGGCCGCCCATTGTACACTTCTTCTGCTATTGTTCCTTTATTTTTTGTTGATTTTGTTTGTGGTGTGTGCAATAAAGAATTTATCTATCTATCTATCTATATGTACAACGTCTCATAAACAAAGAGAAAAAATAGAATCATCTAATGTTAATGATTATATTTTTCTAATATAGACAAATTAACAAATAATTTATTATAATAATTTACCTATAAATAATTTTAGGTAGAAAACTAAGTTAGTATAGGTACTTTGAATTTGAAAAGTTCTGGTTGCTGACAAGTAATTTAATAGCAGTCGCTAAGCCTTGTTAGAGGCCCTTGGTTGGCCTGACAAACTCTGATGTCAGAAGTCGGCATACCTCAAGTCATACATACTCGTACAAAAGTGGTTACATAATTAGATTTTCAGACGCGTTATTCATATATTTGTTAATTTTATGTTAATTATTTTATATTGTTGATAGTAATGTGCATGGTCCTTTGCATATCTTTTTTGTCTCTTTATTTCCTGAGATGACCCTAGAAATTATGCAAATAACAAGTCTTATTATCTCACAGAAAACGTAAACATAGCAGTCTCTTCCCTGTCCGTAAACTTATATGGACAGTAACATAGGTTTATCTATCCGTTTAGTTATGATAAAAATAAATTATAGATTAATGAAACTTAAAAACACGCTTTAATACCATTAAACCGAACTAAAAAGTAAAACAACTAATTTCAATATAAGAATAAAGTGATTAACGAGAAAATTAATGTCATTGTAATAAATAGTAGTTTAAAAACACTAAAAAGACACGCTTTAAACAAATTTTAAGTGTAAATAAGAAAAAAATGATTTATTTCAAAAAAATCGTGGGGTGCATGGGTCAATAGTTATAAATATTTCATTGACAGATATGAGAAGCACCCCACGCTTTTGTAAAAAAAAAACATTTTTTTCTATTTTTTAGTTTGGTTTTCTATATAAAGCGTGTTTTTTAGTTTTTTTAAACTATTATTTATTTTCTACTTTTTTTTTCGAATTTATGCATTGTCATCATTCTTTGACAAGTGTGCAAAATTTGAATGAAATCTGACCGTTTAAAGTGGGTCAAAATAGCGTCCAAAGGAGTCTGATACAAACATACAAACAAACATACAAGTGAAGCTAATATAAAGCGTATAAAAAGAAGCGTGGGGTGCTCGATATTAATTGTTATTTATTTTTTACTAATATATGTTACTATTTCTATTTCGAATTGCAGAGTTAATGTCGCACAAAGCCCCCCACACTTTTTATTTACAATGACGTTAATTTTCTCGTTAATTACTGTGTAGTATCGTTTTTTCGTTTTGACGACTGGTTGGTCTAGTGGCTAGAGATCTTAGGTACGAAATCGAACGGTCGCGGGTTCGAATCCTGCAAGGTGCAATCATTTGTGTGATGAGCAAAAATCTTTGTTTCCGAGTCATGGTTGTAATATCTATGTATGTTTATCCGTTATCTAGTGCCCATAGAACATAGTGTGGTATCCTAGTTTGGGGCTAGGTAATTGGTGTAGAAATGTCCCGAATATAAAAAAATAATTAAAAAAAATTATTCTTGTATTGAAATATATTTATTACTTACATTTTAGTTCTGTTTAATGGTATTGAAGCGTGTTTTTTTTGTTTTTTTAATCTATAATTTATTTTTTATTTATTAGTTCTCCAAACTTTTTTTTAGTTTATTTTAGATCCTGATCAGGATAATGGGACAAATTTTTAAAATTATTGTATTGTCATCGGGCCCTGATAAGTGTGCAAATTTTTGAATTAATTTGACCATTTAAAGTGGGTAAAAATCGAGCTCAGTTTCCATTACATACATACAGGTGAAGCTAATAAAAGCGTGTTAAAAAAGCGTGCTATAACGTTAGACTTTGGTTGGCGGACTTTGACGGTTCGGCTAACACTGTACCTACTTTTATGGGCGGACATCGATTTTACATGACATCAATGTAGATCATCAATGTCCGTGACTCTTACTAGAATCAGGCCAGGTACCTGTTATTGTTGTAGTAGAGTGACGAGACGAACAGGTCTATCGTCTATTGGTAAACGCCACGCACGTCCACTTTCTCATTTCCCATGAAAGACGCTAACGAAACCGCGGCCGGAAATTATTCACTAGTTTAAAATAAATACGATTACACGTTGTTTTTCAGTGCTTATATGGACAAACGCAACATATTATGACGTCTTCTTTTCTATTCACGCAAAGAGGGTGTGTCAAATCACGTATACTTGGCATGATTACTTGTTGTGAAAATGATACGAGACGTGCAAGATAACCTTACCCCCAGCGGAAAATATACGGTTAATAACATGTGGACTTGACAACTAGAATAATAATTACATACACACCGAAGCATTGAACTGATTGATGAAACTTTTAATACGTTTACGCCTAATGACATTTTATTTGCTTACAACATATAGTCAGGCTATCGGCTGCTTTTATCCGACTGCACGGAGGGTTATGTGTTTGGGTTGTATGTATGTTTATTTGTACGTTTCTTAGGCGCGTCCTACAGCCTAAACTGATTGATGGATTTTGATAAATGAGCATATAAGAAGTGTCAAGAAAACTCATATGGCAACTGTATGTATTTTCGACGGAAAAAAATATGGTCAAAACCTATCGAGTAAGGTATCAAAATGAATATCTTTAAATACCATTTCAAAAAAATATAATTCTCATAACTAAGCAGTAGCAATTACAGTCAGACTGTAGTGTCCCAATGTTGGGCAAAGGCCTCCCCCCTTGACTTCCATGCTTCGAGATTTTGTTCTATGGATGACCAGTCACTGAAGGTCCCGCCATCACTTGCGTGGCCTCCCGCGACGCATCTTGGTTCACAGTTCATCCGACATGCAGCAAACATGACCAGCCCAGGTCAATTTCAGTTTGGCTCGGTGCTTCAAACATGTTGAGTTAATTTAACCCCTAGAATACCCGTTGGTATACCGTAGGTCACAACGGGGAGAATGCACATGTCCATGAGTTTCTTCTACGTCTTCTGTAAAAAGATCTAGTAAAAGAAAACTGTTTAATTTTCTTTTATATTAAACTGTTGATCGTTGTTTATCTAATTGTGTAATTTCACAACAGTATATTTTTCCTGTTGTGTATATAATTGATTTCAACGCACTAAGTGATAATTTAGAATGTCAGAAACTTACCTATTGTATAATTCACTTCAATAAACGCTTTCTATTGTATCTTGTGTAGTTTTCTTCATAATTCTATGCGTAAATACTTTTTGACTCTGAATTTTAATGTAAAATATTACTTTGGTACGCAATGACCTATGGTCCGAACTGAATATAATTTTGTTTAGGGCTTGAATGTTTTTTATAATGGTTTGGTTTGAGGTTAAGATATCCATCTCCTTCCTGTTTTTTTTGGGACAGAAGAATATGAATGCTATTATAAATAATTAAAGTATTTCATATACATAAATTACTATCTATGTAATATAATGTTATTTTAATGCACCACCGTCTACTCCTTGTTCTTCCATTACTGTCCATCCAAAGGTTGTCTGGAAGAGATCGCTCTTAGCGATAAGACCGCCCCTTGTACTTATTTTAAAGAAATATTTTATGTGTAATAATATATTTTTAAGTGCAATAAAGTATTATCTATCTATCTATGTATCTATCTATCTACATTTCCTGTGTTAATACTACGATGTGCATGTTAAGAAAATTTAAAAAATAATTAGGTAAATAGCACATTATTAGACCCAGTTATCTTGCAAAATAGATGGCAATAATTTAAGTTAAATTTAGTTTAAACTAGATTTAAATGTTTGTAAAACGGGTTAGGTGGGCTAAGTGAGCCAAACTTACTTCTTTAGTCCACTTCCTCAGATGTATCTGAGGAAGTGGGCTAAAGAAGTATTTTCTTACACTTGGTAGTCCGAGAGAAGAGGTGGAGTGATGATATGAATATCTTCCAAGAAATTTAGTGGGAGGAAACTCGTAACAGGGATTTTTGGAATGAGAGTAAGATCTATCCCAGCAATGAGACAGTAGCTATAGCTAACTAAATTTAAAAATGAAAATTGGATGGCGCGATTGTAACTTATCCAACCATATATAGAAGGAACTTTATAATTAGTACCTAATAGTTACTTATCTGTACCTACTTACCCATAATAATTTACGCAAATCAAATAAATATTTTTGACTTCTGCTAAGTACACCATTTGAGTTAGAGGGCACAGAGTGAGGACAATATTTACTTAGGTACTTATTAAACCAATAAAATATTAAATGAATAATATTGATTTAATATACAACCGTCCATAGGTACATATTAGGGTGGTCCAAACTTTTTTTCTTCCTTTTGTCTTGGTTCATCCCATATACTTGTTACACCTATCGACTGTATTATCCTTGTAACATTTTAGCTCCAGTGCAAGGCGGTGCTCAAGGAGTGTTGATTTTTGAATTTTGATTGAATATCATGTGTTCTTTGTGAAAGTAAAGTAGTAGAAGTGTTTAATTCATAGAAAATCAAGTTAAATAGGTGCTTATTAGATTATCGGATAATAAATAAATTTGCAAATACCGTAAATCAGTGTCACTGGTTTTAAAATGAGTACTTCAACACGAAATAAAAACGAAATTTAATAAAATTTGTACTCCAAATACGTAATACGGCAGGAACGGGAAATACATATCTATTGCTATTGTTGACTTTTTGGAGCAGCGGAACCTAATAGATCGAATTCGGGTCAGAAACTTCAAAACAACTGCTTCTTAAACTACCTAGTCCCCAAAAAGAGGGAATGTGCTCTCCTGGAGCAAATAATAGGACATGGCCGTTATCGACATTATATGCCGGATATACTTTCAAAGATATTTAAAGTAGTGGCTCTGTGAGCTGTAGACCTCGCGAGCACAAACTTTTTTGCAAACAATCTAGCAGTGCACAGTAGTCTGTTACCTTATTGTAAAACTAACATTAATAACCAAGGTGCTCCATCAGTCCCTACCTAGTAGGTAAAGAGCTGATTCCACTGGTAGAAACCTAAAAGTCAGCAATTAACTGCATTTTGATGAGCTATTCTGCTCATCACGCCGAAAATCTTCATCAAATCTTCACCAAAGATCACCAAATTTTTATGACACCAACTTTAAGTTACTGCCTTTCAAATAAAAAAGGAACCATCGAAATAGGATCTGATAAGGCGGAGATATTCAGTAGCCCCCTGTAAAAATTTGTTAAACTTGTATAACAAGTTTTGTACAGACCAGTGTAGAAATGCGACCTGTAGAGGAGAACAACCGGACAGCAGGCCGGCGCGCGGACAGACGGATATACGAAATCATTTTTGCCCAAGCTGAAACGGAGATTCGCTCGCGCTTCGCGCTCGCTGGGTATTTTGTATTTGGTTCATTAAGCTCCCCACAGATTCCGTTATTTAAATATGTTTGTGGTAACTTTCACGTAAACACTATGATTGCCTCGATTGAAGTTCCGACACGTAATCATTTGATCAAAGTACCTACTAGCTCATAAGACCTGTAGCTGATTAGAAAAACAAATTCGGGATGTCTTCAACGATAGAGCTTACAGAACTCATGATTATTGTTTTAAATGTACAACCTAAAAAGATTCACTGGCA
Source organism: Alsophila aescularia (assembly GCA_946251855.1). Classification (NCBI taxonomy): domain Eukaryota; kingdom Metazoa; phylum Arthropoda; class Insecta; order Lepidoptera; family Geometridae; genus Alsophila; species Alsophila aescularia. The sequence goes on along the minus strand of OX276377.1, from coordinate 18,984,398 downwards.
AACATCATGCGCGTTGGTTGACATCATGCGCGTTGGTTGATAAAAAGGTTTTCATGAATATCTTACTGTTTAGAAAGCAAAACAACGATACGACACGATACGAAACTTTTTATTTAAACAACGTAGAAAGGATATAAGCAGATTTCTTGGCTTTCAATTCTGGGTCTCATATTTATACCAAAGCTCGGATTGGAGCTCGTTCAATGGCAGAAGCATTCGTGATCTGCATCTATGGATTTTGTAAACCATACGAACGAAGCCTTTGGTCATGATATAGGAAAAGCAGCTAGAGAGCTAGCAGAGTGTTTTAGAACGACAATTATGGTATTTGTCAAAGGTTAAACACTTACAAGCTACAGCAATCACTGCTTTATGTTGTTGAACAAAATATAAAAATGGTGTGTTCTGGCACTGCCAAGAAGATTTAAGTAAACATAGTTTTAAAGCAAAAATAAACGGACCACTAAATAACTAGAATGTTTCTTATATTAAATGTATTTTATTGTTTAGGAAGTCATTTTTTTACAGTACTTATTTTTATATCCTCCTTTATTTCCCGGCTTGTATCATGCCTGAGGTTTTTCAGTAAGTGATAATATTTTAAAATCGATAAGCACCGTCTTCTAAATAAGTTACAGCGTTAATATTTAAAATATATATAAACAGTGACCCGCTAATAAAATAAAAGGGTGACGTTACTTCTCGGCTATATTTGTTTTTCACCTTTTCTTACATGGACCACCCTAGTATACATAGATTTAATATCTGACCTACGTAATTGATCTCATGCAAAAATAGCTGAATCATTTTGGTTCATGTATAAAATAAACATAATATGTACACTTATTTATTTCTACAAGTTTCTACAATAAGCAAGTAATATACTTAATTATTCTTTGACGTGTTCGTGCGATCCGGACACGAGGCCAGTTTTCAAGTCAGTTCAATCACTGGCCTTTCACTCGTGTCCGCTGGGCATGAGTTCAGTGAGAAGCCCGTTATGTCTGATATACCCCACACTCGTCCCTGCACTGCGCTTGCCTTGTCGTCTTGGGAGGGGTGTATCAGACGTAACTGGCTTCTCACTGACCTACTGAACTGTCTTCAAATGCATTCATAAACGAGGCCAGTGACTAAACTGACAACTGAACTGACTCTGAATTGACGCAAGTAAAAACTGGCCTCGTGTCCGGAGCGTATTAGAACAAAGTGCCTACTTTCATATATGTTTTTTATACTGTATGTTTAAATAAATACAAACAACCCCAGGTTACGTTACCAGCATTTTGATTACTTAGAAACAACTGGTTAATTAAAATTCTCTAATTAATTATTAAACGGACGCAAGTAAAAGTCGTTTAATTTACTTTGCACACAATGGGTAAAGTAAATAAGTGGACTTATTCAAGTGATCTTTCACCTTATTTTGCTGAAAGAAATGAGGTGCGCCATGTTTAAAACATAATTTCCTATTTACACACACTCAATCTATTTTCTATGCATGTTGTTATTGCAAATTTTGCAAAAATAATAATTTTAAGTAATAGTTTTTTTCATTGTTTTGTTTCATTTACCTTCCTCAAATACAGATTTTGTGTATGGCAAAAAAGAAACTCGATTTTTTAAAAGTTAAAAACCTACTCGGGACATAGACAAATCAAAAAAATCATACATAATAAAAATCTGTTCAGCTAATCTCGAGTTTAACTTTTACCAGCACATTTAACGATTCATTTTTATATAGAAGATATATTATATTTATTATATTATCATAATCTTTCTATACTTACTTGTACAGGATGAATTTTTAAGATGCGGCAGTAAGGACAGGTACCTTAACTATTGTAGCTACATGAAAGCGTTCTTAGAAAACTGTGGAAAAAATCAATAGTTTTTCTGTACGAATTAATAGATTATTTTGTTTTTTTCTGGAGGATAGTAAATTTTCTTAGTAAAAGTAAACTAGGTATGAAAAATTTGTGTGTTGAGATAATATGTTTGATTTTTATTGTATTTATCCACGTTCGTTTCGTACATAATGTATGGGAAAGTTTTTAGCGATTTCTGACTTTTCTAGAAGGTACTCTAACCTCAGCTGGTCCAATACATTTTTCCCAAAATCTGTGAATGCATATCTTCAAAAGTTAAGGACAGTCTCCTAAGAAAGTTTTTCTGTAGCTACAAACGTTAAGGTAATTCTGTACAATAAGTATAGGAAAAGTTTTTACCCATTTCTATCTTTTTGGTGTATGGCGAAGCAAGGGAAGGGTAGTGAGTTTAACAGTCTATGTATCCACCATAGCGTCCACCACTATTGGTCCAATTTTGACAAACGAGATATCAATCAATCGATTAAGACGATAAGACATAAGACGATCATATGCTTCTTTTTTTACCCGACTACGGCGACGCAAAAGAACTGTTATGTGTTCAAACTAAAAACTTAGTCCGCTTTTGAAAAGCGAGGTATCAATCGATTCGTCTTCATCGCAAGTGTCATAGGCTAATTTTTACCCAACCGGTTTTAGTTATTGAACTTATATCTTGGTTAGTACTCTAACCTCAGTTGGTCCGGTGGAGACTTTTTATCTTTTTAAGAAACAGGATCGATTAACATAAAAAATGTGTTAGTGTAAATGGCCCATTTTCTTGCTGACTGTATACTTTTTTTAGCTAAATTTAGAATGCTTGTCTTAATATTCCCAAAAACTAAGGATAGTCTCATAAGAACGTTTACCTGTAACTACAACGGTTAAGGTACCTGCCCTTTACTGCCCCAACTCAAAAAAACACCCTTTATAGTATCTTCTATCTTTACCTACTTATAATAAAGAAGGAAGTAACAAGAATTACAAAAGATTGGTCTAGGGGACTTAAAATAAGCAACTGAACAGGTTTCGTCAGGTCTGTCTGTTTGTCTGTTTTTATGTTTGCGCGTCACGTAAAAACTAATGGACCGATTGCAATGCGGTTCTCATCGTTGGATAGCTTATGGTTTGACTTAAAAACTGGAGTACTTGTTATCTCAATCCGATGAGTAGAAGTCGAGCAATAATCAATCGTTTGACATCTGAACGAATGATATTGGTACTTTTGGTTCTAGAATAACACATATGATCTTTACTCCCAGCAAAAAACCACGGGGGCAAACCCAATGTATGTCCAAAAAAGATAATTGTGAAAAATATGGTCTCTTTGACTAGGAAAGTCTTTTTTTTTACCGCTGAACGAATTTTTATCCCAGGCAAATGCCCCAAACCCTGGCAACTTATACTTATTATGTACGTACAAAATAATAATTATACTTTGAGAAAAAAACTTAGAAAACATGAATATTTAAGTAAACAATAGAATTTTGTAACAGGCGGCATCTCTATTAGCAGCTTCTAATGAGGCATACTTTGGACGGACAGAAATTATACCATACCAGTTCCAGAGTATACAAGGGTATGTTCAATAGACAACAAGTTTATGATAAGGATAGGCAAAAAGAAACTTCAAATGATCCCAGCTCCCAGCCTAGAGATCTGCCAAGAGTGTTGACACTAAATTAATGTACAAACTTCCTATGTATTTATTTTTAGCAGGGATCTCCATGGCAACTCTGCTAACCGCTAATCTATTATAGGTACAAATATAAAGAACTTAAAAAAAAGCTTTGAGTTATGATTCGAGCAGGGTGTTCGCCTGATGGTAAGCGTGACGGCCTGCCAATAACAGTTGAAATGCCACCCAGAACTTTGGTTTCAAAGTCTCATTGCTAAGTAATTTCGCTGGAAACATTGCCCTTCAAACTGAATCACAAATGTTTACACACTACTGCTTGGCGGTTGAATATCTGACAATGTGGTAGGTACTTCCCCGGACGGACTCTTGCGTAAGAGGCCTATTACTAATAGACTACAGACCTACTTAAATTCAGTTATAATAACAAGGTACACTTAAAAACTCAAGTTTAGTTTGTAGGAACCCTTCGAGCAAAGAATCAACTCCGTTTAAAAGTTAATTGTTTGCTCGAAGTAAGAAATGTAGGTGGACAAGAAAAAGGATAATAACAATAAAATAGAGATCCCTGCCTTAAAACCAGTACCAAAGAGGTATAGCCAGTATATAAATGTATAATACGTTATACTATAAGTAGGTACCTCCATAAACAGAAAACAAACAAGTTTTTGTTGGAAATAAAAATTCCATAAGTCATAGATATTTATGTACTTAAATATTCCATTTAAGATTATATTACTTATTATTTTTATAATATTTACCTAATGACTAAGTAATCCAAGTAATCTAAAATTTATTACAGTCATATCCAGTATAATACTACATATGCAGTTGTGTATGAGTATAACTTTACCAATTCGTCTCGTGTTCTCGTCTCGATTGAAGCTCTCGATAAAACCATGATTCAAAAATGCCGCGCAGAACATTCTTTTCGTCACCCAATCAAATGTGGCTTGTGTAAAAACCAGCCAATGGGAGAACCCGTATATGGTGTGACTTTAGTGGGACGCGCCCGCCCGTTATGCGATAACCTTCGTGAAAAACAGTTTTCTGACATAAACACACCAGAAAAGTTCAACTAAAAATAAGCAGGAGTTATGTTTTGCTAATATAAGTAGCTGAATGGTTTTATCAACGCATCATAACGACAACACACCGATAAACTCACAGTTTACCATTCACGCATCGTATGATCGAGTCATATAAATACGAGGGCTCTCCCCACCTCCTGCCAAAACGTCAAATCACTTCGTGTCGTGCGCTCGCTGTCCGAGGTCGTGTCATTCGTGTTGTTTCGCAAGCCGCACTTGCAACTAAACGTCAATTCATATTTTATTGTGTCATCAAATAAAATTAGGGCGTGTGTGATCGTTCAGTGATATTTATACAGTTAAATAACACGAGAAGATGTCTTTCAACACCGACATATCGACCAAATTGGAGAACAGCAGGTACGGAACGCCTTGGTTTGCTAGTTGTCCTTTCTGTTTATAGGGTCTTTGTGGGCTGGTGTGGCGTGATGCATTCGAATGTAGTAGTTTAGTTGTGTGGCATGCGTGAAGAGCCTACAGTTGAGGGTTTTGGAGTGGCCATTGCGATGGCCGAGACGATGGCGCAGCTGTTTCCTTTCACATTTGAATCGAGTCTTTCAATGAAAGTGTCTGCAGTGTGACGAAAGATATCAGTGAATGATGTCATTGTCATTGTAAAGTGTTCTGTGGATAGTGGCGTGATGTCGGGTTCATCGATGAGATTATCCCGGTTTCTGGGCGTGCGCAAAGCGTGCTAGCCTACAGAGCATGATGAGTCACAGAAAAAACCGTAAAACACTGCAATTTAGTAATATACAAATGTTTTATACCTATTATACATATTTATCTATGATAACACTACTATTTTTAAATCAATGCGCATCTTTTGAACGCGTGACGAGTTACCAAGCAATATTAAAGTTATATGTAGGTTCTTTAGCTGAAGAAGAAACTTCAGAGCATCGTAGCCTTTATTATAACTACGTTTATGTCCACTTTCGTTTGATAGAAACCAATACACCTGGATTTATGGCAGAATGATAAGCTAGTCTGTAGAATTTAAAGTGTTAATGACATAGAAAGATCAGGTGCAATTCACCCGAATAGTCAAAATTACGTAATAGACTTCGATAACAGTCAATAAATCAATGGTTAGAGAACGTTTCGTAACCCATATGAAAAATAAAATCCAATTAGCAATGAGAATTTAAGAACTTTTATATACATTATTCTTAAAGCAAGCATAGAAGCAAAATTCTGTTTTTAGTGATTTTATCTAAAATATTTATGCATAAAATATTCTAACAATCTGGCCATGAGAGTTTCTAAAATATGTTTGGCCTGAGTTATTCAAGGGAATATCATAATATAATAAGCATTCAATAGGTGTAAAAAGGCCTCAAATACCTTGAAATATAAAAGACATTACTATCTCGATATACTGAATAATTAATGAATCACTTGATCTTCTGAATTTTCTTAATCCTCGTGAAAACGATGTATATATCTGGACTAGCTTCAGAAAGTTACACACGATACGACATACCTACATTCTCGAAACAGTCATGTTACTGAGAACATATGAAAACAGTATCATTAAGTTGATGTAACAGATTGCTGTATGATATAAAATATAGAATGGCCCTAACAATGAAATTCGTAGGTATTACAAGAGCGTCTGATTCTTATCTTCTGTATCGGAAACACCGGAATGAATCAGTACTCAGTGCAATACTTTGGTATTTATCATTACTAATGCCTTATCAAATCCTGGAGATGTTTGATTAGAATGACTCATTATCGTCAAATAAAATATAGATATAATTATGTTTGAACTATTATCATTTTTCTTTGCTATAATTAGTTGTATGGAATCCAAAATAGATTAGATACTATAGATAACATAAAACATGGCAAAGTTCCATCTTCTTTTTGAAGGGAAATCGTTTAATCAATTAAATTATTATGAGTTTTGCATATAAGGCAGTTACTTTGAAAATGTTTATTGTATTTGTAAACTTAATTGCATATAAATATAACTGTATAGTTGAAATTACTTCAGTTATTGCCTTTGATGTTTCGATAACAATCAAGCCTAAACGTTATACTTCCAATTATTTCATTCAATGCAAACATTACCCCTTTATTGACCCCTTTCTTGCATCTAGAAAAGGGGTCATGAAGCTCGGATTATAACATTAAAGGATGGCTTCTACAGTATGCTAAGCTGCTGTTCGTTCTTAAAACCCAAATTTATTGCAGCTTTTGTAACTGTTGTTTATACATAATCAATTTCTGTAATATTTAAATGGAATTAATGCATTTAAACAATGAGTACTGTAAAAAAAATTCTAAACGATAACAATATTGGCTCATACCAATATATAACCAATTTAGTATCTTAAATTGTTCATCTTACGTAGAATTTTGACCATATCGCTTATCAGTATTGTTTCCTTTGTTACAGGAACACTCTGCGCAAAATCGCCAGAAATGACGGTCAAGAGTTCTCAAAGCAGAGCATTCTCAACGACATGGAGCGGTTCGTAAAAACTGTCAACACCATGGATCAGACCGTGCTCATTCCCAGCCGCCTGATGAACATCGAGCAGGAAGGTGACGATGATCCTTTCAGCATGTTCTCCATGCTCAATGATCTGAAGAACGAACTGCTCTGGTCAGGGGACGCGGAGGAGCACGTTGAGAGGGGCCGAAGAATTTCTGATATGAGTGATACTGAGAGCGATGCGTCAAGTGCCGCGGGAGACTCTGGCATCGAGGGAGAGGACGAGAGGGAGTCTGCAGCGCGCGCAGCTGCCGCCTGCAGGCGCCACCTACGCGGGCTCCGACGCTCCCTCCGGCAGCTCACCGCTGCCGCTACTCACCTCACAAGTTCTTACCAGGAAGAAGTCGGAGCACCAGTTTAGAACAAATTCAATCAATCTGTGATCGAAGCCTGACCCCTCGCGGTGTAAATATAGGCATAGCAGCCCGAATTGTAAATATAGGTTAAAGGGCTGGACGTGTATGGGATTCTCAGTAAGTTATGCGGTTATTTAATAAATTAACTTTTCTTTCATATTTTTTAGTTTCTTTTCAAGAATAACCCGCCAGTAGGTTAATAAAAAAGTTACTACATACTGCAATAGCGTTAAAATTTTATTGCAACATGTATACCTATGCATCAAGTATTAATACTTGTAATCTAATAACGTAACACACTAATTGTGAAATGTTTATCGTCGCATTAACGGAATTGGACGTGGTGATTATGGTACAGTAGAAGGCTCATTATGAATTCAATCTCATAATTTAACATGAGAACCGCCAAGGTTAGCCGTTGTAGAACTACCTATATTATGACAGCATTTGGAGCTCCAAAAGGCGAAATCGCGGAGGTGAAGGCAAATGTAGAAATCCCTCGAGTAAACTAGCTTCCGCAAGCAAAAAATATTACGTTATGTAGATGTGTACAACAATGTGGTCAGATGAGGTCGGTTGGGTCACAAAGGAGACATCACCAAAGGAGACGACATATTATACACAGCGTACTGCAGACACGCTGCGGCACTAAACCCTGACCCAGAAGAATTTCGACGAGTCTACCAAACCAACGAACTTTACGACCGACCCTGAGCAAGTATGCATGCATGAAGAATTCAAATTATTGATTTCCATTCGTTCTCCGAGAAAAAGTACAGGTGCTCGTACTCTTACAATGTCTAGATATAGAAAACTGCCTGCTTGCAATGTCACGGTTATTTCGTCAATACATTAGGTAAATTTATTCAACTATTGGGTTGGAACTGAATTTCAATCGTTAAGTAGCCAAAACAAAAAGGCGAGAATGTAATGCTTTGGAAAGCACTTCCATTAAAAAATAATGTCCACTTCCGCAGAATGAAGTTTAATTCTCAGTAGAGTAGACCTTATAGGTATTGCTACTTGGCAACAGTGATCACTCAATTAAACTGACCTTGGTCTAACTATTGTCTCGTCCGCGTCCTCATCGCCATTTGAAGCCCACTTGCTTTCAATATGTGCAAGTGACTGAAATAGTTGTTTTCTTTAAATGGCTTTAATGGCTCTAGGATGTTTCCCCATTGCCACTACCGCAATTACTTTGACTGCTGTTTTCGAATCATGTCTATGTATATGCATATAAATTTGGTATGATTTAGAGTTATAAAAAACATTTTACGGACAAGGAGTGTTGCTGTAAAATATGTATAAATCATTTAATGTCATTGATAATAAATTACCAACTATTACAAGCAATAACCACATTTATCTTGCCGAGATAAAGGAAAAAGATAAGTGTGAACCGTGCTCAATCGACTCCAGTGCCGTGTTAAATTTAGCTTCATAAAATTAGAAAGTAACCTTAATACTATGGGGAAAATACAAACTGCATCACGGTGCAATGGCACTATAATACATCTCAGAGATGCTGGATACTGACGGAGTTGAAAAATAATGACGTAGAGTTCAAGAATAGAAAAGAAAAATAGCCTAGCGTGGCGTGAACGAAATTTTGCACTGCATTTGTGTAATGTAATACACATAATTGTACTATGTGTGAATGACGAATGGCATTTCAAGGAATATGAACTTTTGTTATAAATCAAACGCCGCATTGCAGCTTGTTCTTACTGCAATATCTTTTCAAAACATAATCAGCTGTGCTTGACAACAAGACATTCCAATAATAAACATTGACTAAGATAATGCAGGTATGATATACAATATCGACAAGCAACAATACAAGGGTACAGCAATGACGATTTGATAAGGCAATATATAATAAAGCTTGATTAAGTATACCTGTGCTATAACCGAACAATTATTTGATATATTAACGACCTGATATCGGTCATAGCATGGGATAAAGTAAAGACACTGATGAAGCAAAATAATATATATATTTTTTTGCAAATAATGATAGGAGTAGTTGACAGTACAAAGCGATAGCACACAAATACTGATGTAGAAGTTGGAGGCTTGTCACTATAGTGCCATGTTGACATACTGATGATGCAAATCCGCTGATGCAAATGTGACTGGTTCTACAAAATTGACATTTGCGTCAACCAACTAGGTATAACTTATAATGTAAACATAACATTTCTCAGATGTAGCCCTGAGTTCAAAGACACATTTAAGCGATAACTAGAGTTCTAACTAAATTTATGATGTGGAGAAAAGACTAAGTTATAAAATGTTGCTTTCATGTAAACTTTCTTTGTAAAAGAGTTTATTTTATTAAATAAAATAAAATCTTATATTTTCATAAATTTTATGATTCGCTTAGTACATAGGTATAATAAAAACACAGAACCGGTGCTTAGCTTACGTAATCGACATCTTTTCGTAGGTAAGTAAAAAACATAATAATATTATTAGGTTATTTATAGGATATTATAGTATGCCAACTGACTTCGTTGCACATAGTTGGTTTTTAAATAGATGACGTCAAGTAAAATAACTAAAACATATAAATTATTGTAGGTGGTAAAAATCAAACGAACTTAGTATTCGTAAAAAGGCTAGTAGTATACAAGTATCTATATGTGAGAAAAGATACATAATTTGATTAGATCATATTTTATGACACGTTAATTCTTGTTCAAACATCAAAACAGATCAATATTTTAGAGTCCTCTTCAAAATGAAGACTATTGGCAAGATATAGACAAAAAAAACAGTGACGTATTTTAAGTCAGGTGATGTCTAAGTACACAGCATTTATATCAAAGCATGGATCAATATTTGGAAGCCTTTTATAATAAAACGCTTTTAGATTTTTAAACAACAGGATGTTCTCAGGAAGAAACATTAAAAGCTGTTGTTTTGGAGCACTTGGATCACTCCGTGAAGTATAATCTAGTTATGTAAGTTGCACGCGGAGTTGAAAATGATTTGTTCACGCAATACTATTGCGAGAACCTTCACGAGGATTTTCAATGGAAGACAGGTAATTAGCTGCGATAATATTTCCTGAGAAATTACACTACGAGTCATAAAGGTTTTGCGTGAGATTATCACCATAATGTGAGTAGTGGTTATCAATAACATACGATGCACTATCATTGTGTAGATCTTATGGGATCGCTACGTTGCCGAGATTTCAATGTACATATAACTAGATTTCTTTTTACCTGACTACGGCGAAGCAAGGGAAGGGTCATGAAATTAACAGTTTATGGATGTATGTTGGATTTTCCACCATAGCGTCGCCCCTATTGGTCCGATTTTGACTAGCTAGGTGTCAATCGATTCGTCTGTCATAGGCAATTTTTTTACTTGACTATGGCGAAGCAAAGGAAGGGTTATGTGTTCAAAACTTGGGCAGGTTTTGACAAGCGAGGTGTCAATCGATTCGTCTTCATCGCTAGAGTGTCATAGACTACCCGAGACTAAACTTTTTTACCCGACCTTAGTTGGGTTTTGGTTTTTGAACTTATGTCTTGTTCCTATCAGGTAGGTAAGTATAAGATACTAAATGTTACGAGCAGAAAAGGCATAAATATATAGTGATTATGGGTGAAGGTAAGCAGCGGAATCTTATTTACATGAATTCAGGAAAAACTTGCTCTTTTTACTTAGGGCGGGATATTATTGGAAAACAATAACGCATTGTTCCATTTTTAGAAAAATGCTTCCATTCTTCTCTGTGATATTACTAAATGGTTCTTAATCCTCACGACCTGGCAGGCCACCGGTCCAATGTCTAGTGTACGAGGAAAATCGTACAATGCTACTTTTTGTTTGGAAAAATCCACACACGGCTTTAATAGTTGTAATGATTGAGGAATGTGGTATACAAAATTAGAGGCACTTTGCATTTCGCTCAAGTTTCCGTATACCGATGCCGGCCTTCGCTCTACTAGTTTGCGCAATGATTGCCGTGTGGTGTGCGCTGCATGCTAGCCGAGCCCTCGCCTCCTTGTATCGTTTGCCAGTCTAGCTTCACCTAATTTATGTACTCAAATATCCTTGAACCTAACAGTAATGTTATGACACAGTTGATTAGTAAGGTACCAACAAATTTGCTCAAAAGCTGGTCAAACACGTTTGCTGATTAGTCAAAAGTCGTATATTTCCAGCATCGTGGCTGCTACAATGCCTCAGTTACAAACTTGAACCATTACTGTATTTAGGCAAACTGTTCTTCAAAAAGCAGCTAAATCAGAGCACATACTAGGTACAAAATAACAACAAGTAAGATTGTGACTAGTGTGGATGGATAATCAGATGTTCTACCACGGTTCGGTAGGCTTCGTTGGAACGAGTATATGGGCAGTGGTCTGATATGACGTAATCTTACGTCAGTGCTTCGCGAACCTTCAATTCTAGATCGGTACGAAACTACGAACGCGACGTCAGCGGCGGACAATGTAGTCTGCCTCGTGGACATGCGCAGCGGGCATCAAATATACTGCGCAACGCGACAGCCCGTGCAGAGTGGCGTGATGTCGGTATTGAGGGGATGCCGGCCACCACCGCACGGGACAACAGACAGTACAATATATGTAGTGTAGGTGCCCCGAATAAGTAACATAATTTATCAAATGCATACACTCGCTTGATGGTTAGCGCTACAATTGCAATGAAATCCAGAATTTTGGATTGCAAAACCTTACACTGCACTGTGTAAGGTTTTGCACTTGAGACATTAGTTTTAAGTCTCTCATACAGTAATTTTGCTGAACACAGTGCCCTTTATGGGCAGGAACGCAGTAATGTTTGCACAGTAGTGCTGCTTGGTGGTTGAATATCTGATAAAGGTCCACAGACGTACTCTTATAGAAGAGCCCCATACCAACCCTGGGCTGCTGGTTACGTTTGTCGTAGAACCGATAATCGATAGGATAGATGAGTTCTAGAGTGGGGATCCCAAATCAGTAAACGTAGTAGGTAGGTGTAGGATGCCCTCCGGCTAAATGAATCGACACCTGCGCAAGGTAGCTGGCAGAGTCATTGAATGAGAAAAACTGGCGCGCCTTGCGAGAGGCCAGCTCCAGCAGTAGATGATTACAGGCTGTTGACTATGATACCACCACTACAATAGTGCGTGATACAGAAATCTAGAAGTGTTTGATGAGACGTCATTATTGTTCTTTTGTTATGGTGTGGCATTTCCTCAATAATCTATTTCTAGCGTTTTGTTGCGTCTTTTGATTAAGTTTCCAATTTCTGGTGGTTTCTGCGTCATTATTAAAATAGCATGTATCATTCAGTATATTTAGTTTGAGCATACTAAAATCTTATCTGCGGTTCACATCTTATATTTTATGATAACTGAAATATGCTGTTATCATTCTGTAATTAATATCTATATACGTATAATAAAACTGTAACAGGTCCAATGCTAGTAGTAATTAGTATTTTTTTTGGAGGCTGTTCTGTATTCCATTCTGAAGCTAAACCTGTTATTTTTTTCATTTTTGTCTGTCTCTCTGTCTGTGTGTTTGTCTATCTGTCTGTATCTTGGCTAGGCATCACGCCGAAACTACTGAATGAATTTAAGTGAAACTTGGTATGATTTGAGTTCATACTACGAGGGGACATAGGATACTTGCATCCCGAAAAATTAAAGGGTTCCGGCAGGATACGGGGTTGAAAGTTATTTAAAAGAACACTTACCGCGCTGTAACTACTGAACGGATTTTGATGCAACTTGGCACAGTAATAGTATATGATGGATTAAAATTGAGGATACTTAAAAAATAAAGAGTTCCTTCGGGATGGGGGTCCAAAGTTATGTTAAGTATGAAGTCATATATATTTTTTCGGAGGGTACTCTATATTCGATTCTGAAGCCAAAACTGTATTTTGTTATTTTTTTCTGTATGTCTGTCTGTTTGCTTGTCTGTATCTTGACCACGCTTCACGCCAAAACTACTAAATGAATTCAAATGAAACTTGGTATAAATTGAGTTCATATTACGAAGTATGACACTGGATACATTTCATCCCGAAAAAATAAAGAGTTCCCGCAGGATAGGAGTTGAAACTTATTTAAAAGAACACTTAGCACGCTGAAACTACTTGACGGATTTTATTGCAACTTGGCACAGTAAAAGTTTATATAGTGTTCTAAAATGGAGTACCTATACATTTTACCCCGAAAAAATAAATGTTCCTGCGGGATACGGGTCCAAAGTTATGTTAATGAAGTGTTGTTATGTGTATGAAGTCAAATTATTTTTTCGGAGGGTACTCTATATTCGATTCTGAAGCCAAAACAGAACTTTTTTCATTTTTTTCTGCCTGTCTGTATCTTGACCACGCTTCACGCCAAAACTACTGAATGAATTCAAATGAAACTTGGTATGAATTGAGTTCATATTACGAAGTATGACACTGGATACATTTCATCCCAAAAAAAATAAAGGGTTCCCGCAGGATAGGGGTTGAAACTTATTTAAAAGAACACGTATCACGCTGAAACTACTTGACAGATTTTGATGCAACTTGGCACAGTCAAAGTTTATATGGTGTTCTAAAATTGAGTACCTATACTCTTTATCCCGGAAAAATAAAGGGTTCCTGCGGGATAGGAGTCCAAAGATATGTTAAGTTTGAAGTAATAAATAATATTTTTTGGAGGGTACTCTTTATTCGATACTGAAGCCAAAACTGTATATTTTTCATTTTTGTCTGGTCTGTCTGTCGGTCTGTCTGTATCTTGACCGCCCATCACGCTGAAACTACTAAATGAATTCAAATGAAAATGGTATGATATGAGTTCATACTACGAAATAGGATCTTGGATACTTTTTATCCCGATATTTAGCATGGTTCCCTTGGGAGAGGGGATGAAAGTCAAAATGTGTACTTAGTTGTAATTCATTAACGAGTAGTCCGATTTCATTCATTTTTTTTTTGTTAGAAAGGAGGTATCTACTTTAAATATTATCATGTCAGGTTTACAAACCCTAAATGCACAAGAACGTTTGAACGTTCGGCTATCCTATGCTGGCCTTCGCACTTTATCATATAGGATTAGCGGTTACCGTAGATACAAACACAACGTAGTGTGGGACGCCCGCCGGCCAGGTGGTGGAGATGGGGCTCAGTGGCGTTCATTGGGAGAGGCCTACGTCCAGCAGTGGACTGGTATAAGCTGATGATGATGATGATGATGATGTAGATACAAAAATCGCGTAAGGCTTATTCTGTGTTTAGGTCGTAAAAATCTGTTCCGTCCAGTTTTTTTGGGATGTTGTTAGGCTATATACCAGTAGTGTATCCGTGGTGCTCGAAAAAGATCGAAATTTTCGGACTTTTTCCAGATTTTGGCTTAAAACTTCTAAAAAGTGCTTCCCACGGAAAAGTTATCGGTTACACTTATAAAGAAAACAACATTTGCTATAATTTGACCTTAATTGCAACTCTGTTATTTTTTGAAAAACCCGAGTTACAGTACTTCAAACATTGGCCATTTTCCCTAAGAAGTTCAAAATTGTAATTTTAGCCGCCTTCCGAGCAGAATATCGGCTATAATACACATTCTACGAGGAAAATCATAATAAAAAGTTGTAGAACAGTTAATTAACTTTAATTTAAGCACAAGTGAAGCTTTGTAGGACCAATAATCTGGATAAAACGAAAAATTAAGGATATGGGATTTTTCAAGAAATGTGAATTGTTATAAATAAATATTGCACAGTTATCTATTGTAATGTTATTAAAATGACCTCAAATTTATAAATTTGATTTATTTGTATATCATACCAACACAAATCATTTTTTTAAATCGTTTGTTGTCTGCACTGATTGTTATGCGGTATTCACTGATGAATAGCTTAGGGGTTTACTTAAAAACTGGTGTACTTTGTATCTCCAAATAATGTGTAGAAGCCGAGCAATCGATAAAAAACTTTTTGACGGCTGAAGGAATTTTGATTAAATGTTGTTATACTTATTGGTATTTTAGGTCTTGGAATAGCACACTACACCTACAGAAATGACCAAGCGTGCGAAGCCGCGGGTACAGCTAGTTAAATAATATATTCTCAAGCCGCATGCAACATCATTTCAACTCAATTGGGATATAACTTGGATTTAAGCAGGTACTTTCATTGTGTTTAGATCTCTCCCACTACACCAATAAGGTGCACTAATTAATTGTAATAGTATGACCTGTATAAGTATATTAGACATTGATGGATTGTCCTACAATGCCTTCCTGGCAATGACCAGACGGTCCGCAAATATTTTAATTATTATGTGTCTTCGTTTTAAGAAAAATACATGCTAAGGAAAATGCAAAGTTAGGAAAACGATCACCGAAACGAGAGCCTAAAATATAGACCTGTTTCTGTTCTGCCCTTTTACGAGTAAAAGGATTGTAGGTCATATATCACTTACAAATTTATTTTAATACACGCTCAAATTCAAAAATTTCTAAATAGACGAGTATAGTCAGCTAAGTCAAATCTCTCGAACTAACCGATCTATGTAATGTATATAGGTTGTTCTTTACAACTGAGAAAGTATTTTCTTTCTATGTGTTATTTGGCAGAATTATAATCTGTTGAAGCACAAATAATATGAGACCCATGTGCAGTCCGCGGGAAGTGATTTGGACATAATAAATCCGTAAGGACTATATAATATCTACAGTGGCCAAGGCGACCACTGAGAGGGCGGAATGCTCCGCATGACCCCTATGCGGGCATAGTATTTGTTTGGTCTTTGTCAAAAAAATGCTTTGTTACTATACACCTCAAAATTCTGAACGCTTTGCATTTCAGAGAATTATTAATCAATAGTAAGCCAAAGTTTTCTAATTAATGTTTTATTTAACTAGTTATACAGAGTCAATTCATGTCTCGCCTTACCTAAGCTCTTGCGTTTTTTCTCCTTTACAAGTTCAAAGAACCATGATTAGTGTAACCAGATAAAAAAAAAGGATTGTTTAATGGCCTTCTGTGAACGTACTACATTCAGATTTATTATTAATAAACCAGTTAAACAGGCTGCTAAGAACATTTAAGATGTTAATCTTTTTGAATTTACGCATCAGTTATAATTTTAGCATTCATACATTTCGTAACGTAATCCCAAAAACATGTTTATTGATAAGCACTTTACTTGTATTCAATAAATTTGTATATATTTTTTATCTTTTTTTTGTGGTTTTTGAACCAAATGTTCACGCCAGAAATTAATCTAGGTACGAGTATAATGACACAGTATTGTAAAAAATACTGTGGATGGAGGTGGAGGTGGCACAAGAACGCTCGTCATGGCGCTCTTTGGCGGATAGGCCTCGCTTTAGCAGTGGACTTCTAAAGGCTGACATGATGATGATACTAAAAAAACGTTAATGCATCAAGTTGTTCACCATTCTGGCCTCATTTCGGTATGTAAAATTGTCAATGTTTGAAGAGTAATCAAATAAATTAAAATAATAATCAAGTAGTTTAATTTCTTGGGCGTTCTCAAGTGATGCATTTACCAACGATCAGTATTTTATTTTATACATATTTACGTATTAGACTACTTTCTTTTTTTAAATGGTCGCCATTGTAAGAATCAGATTTTTAGAGTAAGAAATGTTGCCCGGGAAATTGGAAAATTCGGGAAAAACATAATGTCCTTTTTCTATGGGATTTTTGTATGTACTCAAACTTGACTTGGATGCTTCATTGGAAACTCAAGAATAAACAAATGTTACTGACTGTTGTGCGTCTCTCCTTTAGCGGGCCTCACAGCACGTCACGCGTAAAAAAAAAGTTCGAACGATGGATATTTATACTATAAGGCGGGGGGTTGGGTGGGGAGGGGGGGGGGGGGGGGGGAGAGTGGAGGGGGGAGGTTTGAAGTTAGAGAGGGGTTGAAGTTAGGGGGGGGTTTGAAGTTAGAGGGGGGGTTGAAGTAAGAGCGGGGGTTGAAGTTAGAGGTGGGGGTAGAGAGGCGGTTGTCGGTTGGGGTTTTAGAGGGTATTGGGGGAGTGGGAAATATGCACACGGGCAATGCCGCGGGGTGCAACATATATAAAATAAAACAAAAGCATTTGGTACAACATTAAACAATATAACGTTAACGTTTACATAAACCTTAAAAATTGTTACTTCATCACTAAAGAACATCTCAGTCACAAAATTATAATTAGAAACCTTATTAATAAAAAGAGGGCCAAGTACACTTGAAAATATTAGTAAACAGTCGGGTAAATATGGTCAAAAGTTGTTAACAAAAAAATGTAGCGTCACGCAGTATAGAAGCATCACGTCACGTCTCTCACAAAAAAGAAAGAACACGTTAGAATCCCGTGGACAGATGACGCAATCTGAGTTTACAAACGAAACGAACACGATTAGAAACACCACAGAATAACATAATAGTATAAAACACTCCGAGACACTGCCGAACCGAATGCCACGACAATCGAGCGTGTCTATGAAGACAAAGAGTTCATTTTGCATTTAATTAAACGGACTATAACATAAGTGTATAAATTACAGACGGAACTATTCAAACAAAGCAGATTTATCTTGGCTCGTCATAATAACCATTGTAATGGAACGGAATGCCATGAAAAGCTCGTCTGTGGGAATTTCCACGACTCCAAGATTTCCATACTTGGCATGTGCCGAACTTAAAGCTTGTACTTACCTAAATCTAGTAATAATAAAGGTGTGTCTATGGCCTAGTGCATTTTATAATTCCTATGTATATAATTTTGTACATATTGAGCAAGTCTGTTCTGGTTCACTTTATGTATATGAATTATGTTTCGTAGTGTGTGCTGTATGACCGATATATCCCGGTGGTCGACCGAGCCAAGCCGGCGCGGTGCCTTATTACGCTGACATACTCTGAAAACATTGACTTCCGAAGCATTGAACGAATTCGAGGTTTATACCATGTTGTTCCAAATATGTCTTTAACTCGACTAGTTGATATACTTGAATGTTTAATAAACTTTACTAGCTTTAGCTGTCAGGGATGCTTACGAAAAGAGAAAAGGTGACATTTGTTTTCATATATAGGTAGATATAGACTCTGTATATCTTTATTATACTTACACCACAATATACAGAAACAAATTGAATGTAGTTAATTGAGGATTTGTCTTTATGTGATGTGGTTTATGTTATTTTATTTTTAAACTTCCCGCACTCGAAAAGAGAGGGGTATTATAAGTGTAGGGTGTGTACGTACGTATGTATGTATGTATGTGCCCGTGTGTATGCTGTCATGCTGTGGCATCGTAGCTCCCAAACGAATGGACCGATTTTGATGTGTTTTTCTGTTTGAAAGGTGATGTGTTCTTACTCGTAGCTATTATGAGGGCTGGGGCCGGGTCGTGGTTTATATACATTTTTAATTTGTGCTTGCTAATGAAATAGATCAACGTTCCAACATCACCTCGCCTGATGGAAAGTGACGACGTGGCTGAGATGATAGAGCAGGTCTAGAAGAGATCTCTGGCCATAAAGACACCCAACAGATTGTATTTTTCAGAGAACAACAAAGATGGCAATAAAAAATCCATTCCATAGCAGTACAACAGAAAAAGTAATAGTACCTATAACCATTTTCTACGATAATAAGTACTCAGAATTGTGAAACAAAACCGCTTAGTGCGAATTCAAGCAATGTTAACGATGTGAGGATGATCTTTTCGTCTACGACTCGCTTACGACTCGTCATGTCTAGGAAGAGAGAAGAAGGAATTAGGTCTTGCAACAGTGAACATTTTCCGCATGGAATCCCTACGAATATTGACACACAGGCTTCCCTACGACGATGCTCAAGAGGAAAGCTGCAAAGCGTCCAACTTAAACTTTTTTATCGTTGCGTTTGGGAATTACATTATTTATTATTCTTTAATTTGGAAAATAAGTCTCATCGCGAGTGCTTTGAGAATCAGCAAAGGGAATTCAGGAAAAGGCAGCAGCATGCATCTGTGTAAGTATCAACATCTACTGCGATAATCACGACGCCTGCACCATTACCGGGGAGCACTATGCTCAGCAGTGGCGTCTTCTAGCCGGTGATGTGATTCATAATATATTTTTTGTAGTTTTGAGGTACTTTGATATCTTAAACGTATTATATTGTAATCTTGAACACAAAAAAGCTTACAAAAAATTGTTTATTTTGAATCAAAATAGATAAGTCTGACATAGTTTATTACTAGCTATCCAGTGATTAATGTTTCTACTTGTTGACCAAGCGAGCGCAAAGCGTCTCCGTTTCAGCTTGGGCTAAAATGCTTTCGCATGTCCGGCTGTCCAGCTGTTCTCCTCTACAGGTCGCATTTCTCAACCGATTCTCGTGAAATTTGTGAGCAGGTTCGATAATTACATGGTTTTTTTTTTCGTCGATTCTGTATTTCGAAATATTCAAAATATATTGTTTTTGCCTTTTTTGTCTACTGATGATTTATTGATGAAACAAAAAACAATAAAAATAAAATTATAAAAACATTTAAATATTCCTAACATGACTAGGGCAAACAAAGCAGCAAAAAGTCATTTCTGCTCAGCAAAAAAAATTGCAGTCAGCGGGATTCGATCCCTCGACCGTCGGCTTCAAAGTCCAAGTCACTAACAATTCGCCCTACCGGTCGTTTTAAGTATAGTATGTGCGCGGTGAACATTTATTCCGTTTTAAGCTAGACTCGCGAGGTCTACAGCTCACAGAACCACTAGTATAGAATGTATTTATATGTAAACCTTCTTCCTCTTTTCAGCCTTTATCATCCCACTGTTGGGCATAAGCCTCCTCCCCTTGACGCAACCCCTTTCAATCTGGTGCTGCCGTTACAAACTGTTTGCCAGCAACTCCATGTTATCACTTCACCGGACCGGTGGTCTGCCACTTGATCGTTTACCTTCCCGACGGGTCCCGAGACCACTGGGCGACTGCTTTGGTCCACCTTCCGTCGTTCCGCCGTGCAACGTGTCCCGTATATAAACCTAGCCACAGATAAATAATGTATGAGTAAGTACTAGACTTAGCATTATTATAACGACAAAGCGTGTGTCAAATCAAGAGTGATAATTTATTGTTAGTAGGTACCTATAATATTATGAGTAATTATAGGCAGGTGTACCTACTTTATAGGTAATATAACTTTCTAACTAACTAGCTGAGCCCGCGGCTTTGCCTGCGTAATCATTTCATTTAAAAGTAGCCCATACGTGTTGTTCCAGGACCAAAAGTATCTATAATGTACACTTATTAAAAAAAAAAAGTTCTGCGGTCTAATAGTTTTTTATCGATTGTTCGGCATCTAATCATTGGATTAAGATATCAAGTATTCCAGCTTTTAAGTGAAACTCTAAGCTAAACAAAAGTGAAAATCACATCACAATCGGTCCAGTACTTTTTACGTAATGCACGAACAAACTTACAGACAAACAAACAAACAGACAAACAGAAAGAAACGATTTAAAAAATATATAATCTTGTTCAGTAGATTATTTTCAGTACACTTTTTTTTTACTTGGTACAGTTTTTTTGGTTTTGGTTTTTAGAGATGCGCCGAACATGGATTTCTAAACCGAACCGATAACGAACATTGTTCTGTTCAGCGATTACCGAACCGAATGTTCGGCCGAACTAATCGGTTCCATTTAGGGGCGCTTTGCCGCACTAAACACGTTTGTACAGTACGATCCACGAGGCTAATAATTAATCACTCGCTCGTCACTGTCTTTACATTTTCGTCAAAAATAAGTGTTTAGAGTTATACCAATCAATCGTTCGAAACTTAGCCCAAAACTTCGTGATCTGCGATCAGAGTAGTCCCAGGACCCTCCTGCGACCTTATCAAAAACAAAACGCTACTGGGATGGAGCCAATAAAATTTAATTAATTATAATTTGATTGATATTTATTTTCTATTTCATTGTGTTGTCTGAGATTGAATTAAATACAAATTGATTGAATGCATACTCATTTACTATTATTCTAATTGTCACCATAAAAATTGACATCAATGTTAAATATGTCATGTTAGTCTGATATTCTGTGCTGGTTTTATTTTCTAAATAAAAATTACTAAGTCGAATAATTTCGGCTCGTACTTTAATATTAATTAATTGGTTAATATTTGATATGTATGCTAAATATTTTCAAGTTAATACAAGCTTAGATAGAACTTAAAATTACATAAGTTTAATATTCGGTTAATATTCGGCACATCAACCGAACATTCGGCCGAATACCGAATATATAAAACCATGCCGAATATGCCGAATACGAATAATTAACGAATATTCGGCGAATCTCTAGTACTACTAGACTAGACGAGATAGATTAATGACCTGGTTTCTATGTCAAGCATATCATTCCAAACGTGCCGTATTTGGTATCTTACATAGCATTTAAACATAATCAGTTTCTCTTCAGCCTCACTTGAAGTATATATACGTGCCTAATAAATTAGTACATTTTGTGCATTAGGTACTATTCAAACAGTGTCTCAATAGCAAATCGTTATAACCAAATTATTATAGCCTCCTTCCTGTATATTTGCCTTGTTGGAGGAAACCGTAACAAGCTAATTTCATATTTCCACAGTTGCGCAAGCAGTATTTTTTTTCAATCAATGATCTTATGTTTTTTGTTTATATATACAGTATTATTGGTAATTCGCCGTATTCCCGTTAGGTATAAGGGTGATTATTTGCGATAATTTTAACCCCCCACGTGCATCATGCAATTGTGAACCATTTTTGAGTTATTATATTTTTAGCTTTTTTCAAAGTCAAAAAAGCAACAGAAAAAACTTTATATAAAAAATATATCAGTTTTAATCTCATTTTTAATTCTAATTTATAAAAAAATAAACATTGGTTATGAATCAATATTAAAACAACAATTATTGTTCCAAATTTAAAGTGAGCACAGAGTTATTTTAGTTATGCACGGGTTTTGGTAGCTGTAGGCACTTATCACTCATCTTTCGGCTAAATGGTGAATCACTGGTATAACTATCGGATGATATTGATAACCCAGGGTCGGAGGTATAACATTAATCATAGATTTGTTTTAAGTGTTTGCCGAAACGTTTCTGATTTGTACACATATCTATCTATGTAAGAATATTTTATTGTATTAGTAATCTTCGTTCAAGTAGGAAAGTAGGAAGTGCAATTTTTTTTCTTCTTATATTGACCTTCACATACTTTGTGTTTTGCGAACCTCTAACTTTGTGAAGTCTGTTAAAACAATTGAGGGATTTTCAAAGGCTTACTCAACTCGAGTGATTAGAAACATGTCATGAAATTCGAAACGTGTCAAGGATTAGCTTCCTCGACCTTACAATCCTTGTCTATGCACCACCCACTCCACACTGTCATAGAAATTATCAAATAGAACATTATTCGTCTCGCACAAAGCCAAGCAAAATGCATACAGAGTGCAAACTGACCAAAGTGCTATTTGGTAGCGATTTGGACAGACACTAAACTAAACTTAATTTATTCAAATGTAATTTAAACCTTGTTGGCTTCGTAATAAGATATTTTTGCTTCTGGCATCTATACCTTACTCACTAAACTATCACTAAAGCCTGTCAGCGTAAAATCAACTTTGTTTTCACGCGGCGAGAGTTCGGATTTGTCCAAACGCTGTTAGACAGCGTGTTAAAAATCTGTTTTAATTACGTTATTTCAAGCGGTGCAGCTTAAATTGACGTAAGTTTAGAAAAGATGCCAGGAGCAAAAAGACCTTGTTACGAAGTCGACAAGGTTTAAACTAAATTTCAAGAAATTTAGTTTAGTTTAGCTTAAAAAGTAAAATTACCGAATTGCTACCAACAGAAATATTGTTTTTAGTGGGTTTTTGCGTTCGCCTACGTTCGCTCTATCAAAACTATCGACAGTGAACTAAACATCAATCCACTGAAGGATTAATACTGAACCCTACAACATGCGAGGTCCAACACACACGGACATTTTTGATTTGCATCTTTGTCCTTTGTTCACAACAATCTATAACAATGGCACGTCCTTCACCTTGGCCTGTTAGCTTCCTCGGTTCAGCCAAGTTCAGCTCTTACTTCGCAGTTCACACACCATTATGTATATATGTATTGCAATAAAAACTCCCTTTTGCGGATTATTATAGCTTCCTGTGTGTGAAATTTTGTTATAAAATATCAGATATGTAGGCTATGTATTATACATAAAATAAACTAAATTGTTATTTTATATATTAATAGGTTATCATATTTTCTTTTGATTTACGTTAATGTAAATATGAGCATATTTGAATGCGTATTCAATTGTTTACATATAAATTAAAAAAATAGCTTACCTTTTTTGTAAAAAACGCCAAAAAGTAACGAGACGTTGGACAAACGACAGGAATGGGGGTAAGTCCACATACCAAGTCTAAATATACCTCTACTAGTTGACGTTTATGTCAAAAGCTGACGGACAGTAAGCGAAAACGTTTCGTTTGTAAGATATAGTAACCAGCCATTGACTTACCTTTTGCTATATATACCTACATATATTACGCTACGCGACTGTAACGGAGTCGAATATCTAGAACTCAAAACAATTAAACTACATGGTAAACTAAATATCTCGTTTCTAATGATAATTCTAATGACTTCACTTCATGTGTGTTTGCGTAAGTAAGGACAGTGCAAGTCAACAAAAAATTACAGTTTGCAAATACAATTACAATTACAATTCACAAAAGCATGCAGATGTTTGGAGCCAAACAAACTCACTCAAACATATTGTGACATGTACACATCCATCATCATTATCATCTCAGTGGGGAGAAATCCACAGCAGCACAGAGGCCTGCCTACCCCATAGAACGTTACAAAGAGCGGTTGCTCGCTTATTGCATCCGCGACTATCCACGCCACACGTTTTCTGCAAGGAATTGCGTTTGGCATAGCGAAGCGCCCAGCTCGTCTCGGTCCTAGGTGATCCGTCCTACATAACTGCATGTACACATGAATTCGTACATAATGCCACAAAATGTTTAGTCGCATCTAAAAGATGCGACTAAACATTGTGTTTAATACTTTTACTTTTGCTTGATGTTTAATACTTTTGCTTGACTTGCTCATTAAAACTTACTAATTGGTGTCTGTGAAGTTATGGTTTCCATAGCCAGAAACTAGTGGTCCTATTAACATACCTACCAGATGAAAAAAAACGGCCAAATGCGAGTCGGACTCGAACAGGGTCCCGTACCACCTCCACTTTATTTTCTTTATCGTTTATTTCTTGTATAATAATACATATCCTGTAAAAAAACAGCTACATATTACGGTTCAAAAGATACAGCTCTGTAAAGGTAGGACAGACGGACGGAATATCCTTAGTGATAAGGCTCCGTTTGCACACTTTGCTTAAAAAATATCAGTAAAACATTAAACATTTAGATAAAGCAACCCGGTCGTAAGTTCCAACTCATATCTACATTAATGCATGCACCCATTCCAAATAATAACTTATCATCGTTTATCAACTAGATATCTATTACTGGTAAGGATGGCAATCTCTAGTTGCCATCTATTGAACCGGATCAGTTCTCGTTATGGTAATTCATCAATCGGTTTTCCATTTTGGGACTAAACCGGAACACCATGACCCGTAGTCATCACCCAAGTTTGGGTTACTGACCTAAGAAATTTAATTTCTTTGCACCGCAGGTTACTAGGCAACAGGTAATAGGTAAGTATTGATAACAACAACACATTCAATCATGATTTGAACATACCCAGGATATTTTTTTGCCTTCTATTGAACCGAATCAGTTCTCGCTATGATATTTCCCCGGGTTTTCCATGGACTAAACCGGAACACCATGACCCGTAGTCATCACCCCAGTTTGGGTTACTGACTTAAGAAATTAATGTTTTAAACCACGGGTTACTAGACAAAAAAGTAATAAGTATTGATAACAATACTTATTACTAATCATGATTTGAATATACCTAGGATATATTTTCCTTAAAAACAGACGGTTCGGCTCATTCTCTGTGACGTCATCATCATTATCAGCTAACTGTTTTGTGGTTGCCGGACAAAAATTAAAACACTGATAGTTTCACTGCCGATGTAGTTAACGTTTATGAACTGTGTAAAATTAAAAAGCAAGCGGATGTATGACGATATCACTCACAATAGTAGACAAATTTTGAGTTTGGTTGGTATGATCTACCATGAGCTCTGAGTAGGATGTACTTGTAACATTGTGATCTCCTGTTATTTTCTATGGTAATAACGTATGATCTGCGATGATAGCCATCCAAGTACCGTTACATATTATTATAGCATTTCAAGGATCACTGACATCTACAGGAATCAGGATATCTCATCTCATCAGTGATGGGTACGATACGATACGATACGAAACACTTTATTGTAATTACCAGTTAGAAAACATATACATTGTAATTGAATTAAAACTATGGAAGTACAATGGGTGGTCTTATCGCAGCGATCTCTTCCAGACAACCTTTGGATGGACAGTAAGAAGTAAAATAAATAGACGGCAGCGTACAATTCTAACAATTCACATTAGTTGATACAACTTAAATTATACAATACGAACATTTAAATTCTACTACAAAAATATATCTATGATAATATACTAATATATAATATCAATATCAAATACATAAATATTAATAAAAATAATAATACGTAGCAGTGTTGTCAAAGTTTGGATAAGGTTATATAGTGACTTTTCACCATATTTTTAAAAATAGGTAATGATTTAGCGCATCGGATATTGAGTGGCAGTGCATTCCACAGTCGGACAGCTTGTATTGTAAAGGATTTATTATAGAACTGGGAAGTGTGGATAGGAATTTTAAGTTGGAGAGTCCTGGAAGAGCGCAACGAATGGCAGTGTGAAGGTTGGATGAACTCAAAACGTTATTTTGGGTATAGTGGGGTGGAAAGGAATAAATAGGATACTATAGAGCAGAGAAAGGAGATGTGCATTCCGGCGAAAACGAATGGGTAACCATTGTAGCTTCTTGCGAAATTCGGAACCGTGGTCATATTTGCGTAGGCCGTATATGAACCTAATACAGAAATTTTGTAAGCGTTCAAGCTTATTAAGCTGCTTTTCGGTTAAATCTAGGTATGAGGCGTCAGCATAATCAAGTATGGGGAACAAGAGTGATTGCGCGAGGGCAATTTTGGTGGTAATAGGCAGGAAATTACGCAATCTCGTAAGACAAGAAGCAAAAGCAAACATTTTGCGACTAGTCTCTGCCAATTGGGGTACCCATGACAGATGCTTATCGATAAGGATTCCTAAACTTTTCACCTTGTCGCTAATTGCAATTTTGGTTCCTTCGAAAATTACCTGTGGAAGGCGAAACCAAGTGTAGTTGTGACCAAACCAATATATAGCTGTAACACTTCCTTGCAGTTGTACGTAGTACTTAAAAGTAACAGAAATAGAGTTGTGTTTTATTTTTTATTTTGGCAGTCTGATAATGGATTTCTAGGAATCATAGATTGAGTTTAATTAGATCTATGACACATTTTATAGATAGATAGATAGATAATACTTTATTGTACACGAGTTTACAAGAATATATAGCAAATAGGAACAATTTTATATCTAAAGTTCAACGGGTGGAAATATCGCTATAAACGATCTCTTCCAGTCAACCTATGGATGGAAAGAAATAATGGAGTGAGATAGGATGGTGGTGTAAACAATTAAAACAAATACATAGTAATTATTTTAATTGTTTATTACATAAATATTCAATTTATGTAATAACCAATTAAAATATAGTCATCTTATCTTAGTTAGGACTTTAACAATCTCATAAATGTAAATATTTCGAAGAACATTATCACAGAATGGTATTCAATGTGGTTCAATTCAAAGCCAAGCTTTCTGAGTTATCTTTTACGCGGTTTATTTGACTAATGGGCAGGTGTCCATTAGTCAAATTAACGATAAAAAAGGAGACTTTCAAGCTGACACAGCCTTCATTTTATTAATTAGGCACACGCGAAAAATTTGTGAGTAGGATTCCAGTCGATTAGACATTATACCGTTTTTATGTTAATGTATACCCCACCTAGGAAACGTGAGTCTCTACGTCATTGCCTCGTGCAGCCATAGATTATAGTCAATCAGTATCAGGCCATATCGATAAAAATGGCATGGAGTGGAGACTATAACATAAATTTACACATAACGAATGGTCACCATCTGTTTTAACAATACCTTCCTAAGGTGTTCAGAACAGTTATTCTAATTCATAAGTTTCAACATTATTATGATAACACTGCTGAGTTCCCACTGCACTGATGTGACCTTCTTTGAGATACTGCCATAAATACTCCTTAAAAGACCTCGGAGCTATTTTACTTCGAGAAAGCAACCAAATTCAAAGGAAGTTGGTTGTTTTCTAGATGGTACTATATTATTGCGCCACCGACTGAAAGGTATTTAATCTCTGATTCTCTCCTTTTTAAGGAAGAAATCGTTCTTTAGCGATAAGACCGCCAATTGTAATCTATAATTTATATCTATAATTGTATTATTTTTTGGTGTGCAATAAAGTGTATTTGTATTGTATTGTATTTTAGCATGTTTGTTAAAATTTTTGGAAAAGCCGGCATGTTCAGATTTATAACAGAGTCCCTCGAAACCAATAACGTCTTGCCTAAAATACAGTCGGATTTTAGGAAAGGGCATAGTACTCAACATCAGCCACTATTCATCCATTGCTGGACGTAGTCTTCTCCTTGTGAAGCCACTTAGCCCGATCTTCAGCTCTCCTCATCCAGTCGCTACCAGCTGCTTTTCAAAGCCGTCACTCCATCTGGCCGGCGAGCGCCCTACACTATGTTTGCCTAAACGCGGTCTCCACTCTAGAACTTGTTGACCCCAACGGTTGTCGGTTCTTCGAGTTATGTGACCAACCCATTGCCACTTCAGCTTGCTAATTCAAGGTACTACTACCGCTTTACTTCATGCTGCTGATAATATTCTTAGTGCTCAAGATAAAGAAATATGTAAATTTTTAGTGTTATTGGTTTTTTCCAGAGTATTTGATTGTTTGAATATAAATCTTTTCCTGTTTAAATTGAGATAGTACGGGTTTGATTCTGAAGCGGTACAGTGGTTCAACTGGGTTCAACAGTTATCTAAGCAATCGTTACCAGTATGTGAGGATTGATCTTGCCGATGACTATTCCTATAGAAACGATGGCTGTGAGTAGAGGAGTGCCTCAGGGCTCTTTTTTGGGACCTATATTTCATCTTGTATTCTGTTGACATTTTAACGCATATTAATCCATAAAATATGTTGTCTTAATGTTGGTTACATTCAAATACACGATCGTATTACTTACAACGAGTGATGTAATCCATTATTATTTATATACACTGCCTAGACGACCAACTTACAAATATATGTGTACAACTCTAATCATTGAAATTTAAAACCGTGATTCCAAAATGTTATCACCTGGAATTACCGGTCTTCGATTATTTTAATTTATTACAACAAGGAGGATAAAAAGACAACTTCGACTGCTGCCCATTTGGTAAGCAGATGCTACGAGGAGTTAACCCATTTTGGATAGAACAGAAATTCCACGTATTTTAGTCAATTACATTTTTTGTCACAGCATTCGTTCAGCGTATGAATTAAGTATTACATCACCAAGTAGTGACTAATAAAGGTATTTGCTAGATTACCTATCTTAGAGAGATTGACTATCTTGTCCATCAATAAACAATCAGTAGCGAATATTAATTGTCTTTGTGTAAATAAACTGACATTATACCACTATACATCGTCATTATACTTATAGAATATGTCATTATACCAGATTATTTACGTTTACGATGACAGAGTTCTATAACTTAAGTTCTTTTTCATAGAATCACACTATCTCATTAATACGAGTATCGCTTCTTTGGGCCTACCCACCGAAGTGAGAAAGATCGAAAGTTCGCGAACCAAATTGTGTATGAAACCTAGGCCCGTATTAATAAATCGCTCTTGGTTGAGCTCTCAAGTGCGATATCAACTGATACGCTCTCAAGTTGTGATCAGCATCTTAAGATCGTCGCTGATTAATAAAGATATTTCAAGAGCATCTCAGATCATGTCGCTTTCAAGAGCCGCATCTCAAGATGCTACGTCACGAACCAGAACTTGAGAGCAAGATTGAATGAACGATTTATTTTCTTTATTGAAAGTTCGGTTTTAGCTCAAATAAGATATAGCGTAAGGTTAAAATTTATTACTTCGATGTAGTTGAATTAAATTAAATGCGATTATATTAAACGTAATGTTTATTTTCTACATAATTATCATAACCTTACTTTAGTTTTTTTGTAGAAAGGATGTAGGCCATAATATTTGTCTATATTTTCAAAGTTACACTATCTATTAAAGAACTTAACGCAATTCATCAATGAAGTACTATAATTTATGAAAATAAAAGTTCGTTTATTGGCTATGCAGTATTTCCAGCGCGTATCCTTTGGTTACGATTTCGGATCTTTTTAGACTTCAGCGAGTCCTCGCCAGGTTTTGATATCTACCAAATCTTCGGATCTTTTCGCAATCATGCCAAATAAATTTGTTTATTCCCAGAGGAATATAAAAATATTCTTATAATGATAGTTAATATAATTATAATTATCAACTTCTGAAATAATATTTTCGAAATCCTTGATTCTAGCAACTGGCAATCATGCTCTCAAGTCACGGATCGACTGCACTCAACATTCTGAATCTCAAAGCGCATCTCAAGTGCCCCCTTGAGAGTCGAGATTGATTTATTATTAAACACTAACTCAGCTGATTACGGCATCTCAATCAACAGCTTAGGATGTATTTATTAATTAGATTCGCATCTTGAGATCGCTCTAAAGAGCGCTCTTGGAGTTGAGATCGGTTTATTAATACGGCCCCTAGTGTCGCCTGTTCCTTATTCGAACGATATCTGTGACGAACCAAAACAAAAGGAGCTTTGGCTTTGGCAAAATATTGTTCGGGACCGACGTTCACCTTATTCTTTCCACTTATTTCACTCGTAGTCAAAAACAATAAAACATCGAGAAATAGAGATAGAAAGTTGCGGTCGATTAAAAAAACGATGAAATTTAATATCACAAGAACTACAGTATGAAACGATTGGAGTAAAAAGAAAAAACTTTCACACATAAATCATTTTTTAATATAACAATACAATACAATAAATACAGTTTTAAAAATCTATATACATATTTAAGATACAAACACAAAAAATGATTGTACTCATGTCCGTTATGGACTTTGAAACCATCCAACCGATGTGCCCCAAACCAGTTTCATTAGAAAGGCAAAATAATACGACGATGATTTTTAGATATTACATCGAAATTAGTAACAGATTTTTATTGTCATTTTTTTATATATTTTGTATGGAACGGCTTTTTTTATGATATCTTTAGTACAAATTGAAGTTTTTGAAGCTCTTGAATCTAATTTGAATTGGTTTAAAGGGTTTTGAAGGTTTGAAGGAATTGTCAAAATCACAGGTATCAAAGTGACAGGTGTCAAAGTGATACCCTAGGGGTAATTGAATCTATCCGGTGAAGTTGTCAAGTACAAATCGATTGACACAGTTATAGATGAGGAACAAGCTGTCAACTATCAAATAGAGTTTCTTTACTCTTTGGAACCATATGGAATGCCACCACACATCTTAACTTTGAAAGTTGGTTCACCGTTGATGGTCATTCGTAATGTGGATCCACTGAAATTGTACAACGGAAGAAGACTTGCTGTTATAAAACTATCGCCAAATTTCATCGAAGCCACAATCATTAGCGAGAAAAGTTTATAGGAGAAGATTTGCTGCTACCACGAATTCAAATGATTTCAACCGATTCAACCTTCGATTTCAAGCGATTACATTTTCCAGTGCGTCTGGCTTTCATCATAACCATCAACTAGGCTCAAGGCCAATTGCTAAGTGTTGCTGGTTTGAACTTAGAAAATTCCTGTTTTTTGCACGGCCAATTATATTTTGTTATCCATTTCTTTTTCATTTTAGGTTCTTTTGGTTACCTACAAATTTAATTAGCCAGTAGATCATCGCGTCGCGGTAAGCGGCTTGATTGTTAGTATATACTACTTGTACTTCTGCGAACAGTAGACCTCATGATCACACACTTTTTTGCAATAATTTAGCAGTGTACAGTAGCGCCATCTAGTGACCTCATTTTAAAATTAACATTAGTAACCTAGGTGCTCCATCAATCACTCAGTTGTTAAAAGGTCAATTCCACTGGTAGAAATACTGCTTAACTGCATTTTAAGGAGCTATTCTGCTCATCACGCCAAAGATCCTCATCAGATCTTCATCAATTTTTTATGAGACCAACTTAAAGTTAACCAACTTAAATAAAAATACTCATCTAAATCAGATCTCATACGGCGGAGATATTCAGTAGCCCCCTTTTTGGAGGAAGAATCTAAACAAAGATCTCCGAACACAAAAAAAAGAAAGTCGTATACCAAGTTTCGTCCAGAGTGATTGTAAAATACGATCTGTAGAGGAGTACCAGCAAACTGACAGATGAAAGCAAATTGATTAAACTCGAAGCAGAGATGCTTCTGTCGCTTCGCTCACTTAGTCAGTAGCAGGAAGACTTTTAAACAAGTGTTAATGTAAAAACACCCTAGAAAACCGACTTTAGAAAAACGCGCCCGAACATTATTTAGCGTTAACAGGAAATGCGCAGTTGAACCGTTACAGTTTGTATAATAAAAACTGCTAAACAAATTTTGATGAAACTTGCACTGTTCCCTAAGTTTAAGTAAATGTAAGCCAGTAAAAACAAAATGGTCAAAAATCCGATTAATAGTTTCGGAGAAATGTGTGGACAAACATACATACATACTTACAAATATACACCTATAAAATGTTGTATATTAATTGTTTGGAAGCCCTAATATATTATCATATGTGAATATTTTGCAGTTCGAATAATATTACATACGTACGTGTCAAATTGATAACCTCATTTTTTGTGATCGGTAATAACATAAAATGAAAAATCTCAAAACGTCTGGGCTTTATAAATGCAGAATACCAAATAGTAACTTATGCAAAATAAGTTACAATTTGGTAGATGTAGATATTAATATTAGCAGAAATAAATTCCATGTTTTTAAGAATATATACCTATACTTTCTGATAAATAATAATCTTACTCACATTTTATTATGCAGAATGTCAAATCTATCTCATATTTTGTTAGTATTATATTTATCTTATTATTCATTATGTAGTACTATTTTATATCATGTCGAATAGAATATCGACAATATGCACGGCGAACCCTTGTCAGGCCACAACTCTACTTCACGGAAGCGAGCAGCGGCTGCACCACGATCATATCGTTAATGTGACAGTGCAATGGTTTTTGTTCGTAATGAAAATATTGACTTTGTGTTTGCAAAGTAATGAAGCAAAAATATTTGATTACTTTTGAAAAATTGATTTAAAAGAAAAAACTATAATATTCTAGTACAAACGTGTGAAATGATATGCCATCCTTAGAATAATTCACTTTGGTGCTGGTATATTTACAGACAAACACCGAACAACCTGGCATTTTGAAAAAATCGATGTTATAGGTACGACGCGTGGTGACATAATATGACTGACGGCCAAAATTTATAAAAAGCCAGTTTGTGGCCAGATGCATTCGCAAGTGCCACGCCTCCTTGCCAAATCTCCTTTTTTTTTGGTTATCTATGGTGACGATAATATATTCTGTTTTAGTTGACGCATAAATTGTCCAAATATATGATTCTCCTATTTGTCTTGTTCTGAGATATACGGATGATCTGCCTACGCGTCTTTACGAAAGGTCGCTGGTCGCATTTGTACATGTACATTGAGACTTAGGGCCGTATTAATAAACCGACCTCAACTCTGAGAGCGCTATTGAGAGCGATCTCAAGATGCTAATCTAATTAATAAATATATCTTAAGCTGTTGATTGAGATGCCGTAATCAGCTGAGTTAGTGTTTAATAATAAATCAATCTCGACTCTCAAGAGCGCACTTGCGATGTGCTTTGAGATGCAGAATGTTGAGTGCAGTCGATCCGTGACTTGAGAGCGTGATTGCCAGATTAAATTATAGTTATTTGTTGATGAATTGCGTTAAGTTCTTTAATAGATAGTGTAAATTTGAAAATATAGACAAATATTATGGCTTACATCCTTTTTACAAAAAAACTAAAGTAAGGTTATGATAATTATGTAGAAAATAAACATTACGTTTAATATAATCGCATTTAATTTAATTCAACTACATCGAATTAATAAATTGTAACCTTACGCTATGTCTTATTTGAGCAAAAACCAAACTTTCACTAAAGAAAATAAATCGTTCATTCGTAGTTCATTCAATCTTGCTCTCAAGTTCTGGTTGGTGACGTAGCATCTTGAGATGCGGCTCTTGAAAGCGACATGATCTGAGATGCTCTTGAAATGTCTTTATTAATCAGCGACGATCTTAAGATGCTGATCACAACTTGAGAGCGTATCAGTTGATATCGCACTTGAGAGCTCAACCAAGAGCGATTTACGGGCCTTAGTATCGGCGCGCCCGTCACGCTAACATAGCCTCTCTACATTAAACATAAATAAATTATAATTTAAAAACACTAAAATATAGCGTATATTTTAGTATTTTTAAATTATAATTTATTTAATGCCATTAAAATGAACTAAAAAACAAAAAATAGTAAGATATTACGGACATATTTAGGTTTGTATTGTCACCGGTCCTGATAAGTGTGCAAAATTTTGAATTAATCTGACCATTTAAAGTGGGTAAAAATCGAGTTCAAATATTCCGTTACAGACAAACATACATAAAGGTGAAGCTAATAAAAGCGTGCTAAAAACAAGTTCTTGAACATATCTGAATAAATACTAGGTATATGATTTGTTATAATGTTTGTTATATAACAATAAACATAATTTACTGTAGATTCATCGTTAATAATTCTCAAGTTAATATTTACATCAAGTTTTATCTTCACACTCTTGAATAGACACAGTAAAGTCTGATTCTAATTACGATATCTCGTGGCTGGCCAAATTATAAAATGCAAAAGTAATAACAATTATCAATATTTTTTATCATTGTTATTTACGTATATTGCTCATGTTAATGATTTTTCTTCTCGTAGTACGTATCGGCTTATTATAAAATAACCTTTTTAAAAATTCTATAGTTTCTAAAGTTTCTAGTACATACTAGAAACTTTAGCAATATTTTTGGCAGTGATTATACCTAGTTATACCTGAAAACAAAAAATAATAATATTCATAAAACTGTTTGGAATATACCTTTCTAAAATAAAAGTTATAAAAACTTGCATTGCTGCAGGGCCTAACTTAACAGAATGGTAATTTTTAATTTAAAAAAAACCTATTTTTATGCAATAACTACATTTTCCTGTTCCATGAAATCTCCCCTTACGAAAAAACAAAAAAATATTTATTATAAAAAAACAAAAAGCCCGACTGCAAACAAAACAAAAAAAGGGGCAAACAAGCATTAGATTATTGAGAAATGTAAGATGCAATCAGAGGCATCAGGAGTAGTAGCTTGCCAGGTTCTATCAGCTGACCCTCCCTTCAAAGGAGAAATAAATGAATGACCCTCCGAATGTATCTTATATGTCAAAATCAAGAATCTAGAGTTTGTTTGCCCCATTTTAGTTTTGTAAGCAGTCTTTTTTTAATATTAAATTTTTGAGCTGAATGCACCCGGACAGATGGGCCCAAGTTGTCACCCAGTGGACACCCGAAGACGGTCATAGACCGGGGTAGACTCAGAAAACGAAGGCAAGATGACTTGGTTTCTTTTCTGGGGGATTGGTCTGACGTGGCCATGGATAGGGATACTTGGAAGGACATTGGGGAGGCCTTTGCCTAGCAGTGGGACAGAAATGGCTAAATAAAAAAAACTTTTTATTTTCCTTATATATTTTTGGAATGGTCTTTTAAATACCCTAATTTTGATACCTCGCTAGGTTTTGATCATTTTTTGTTTCGTCGGAAATACAATATGGCAGTTGTGAGCCGCCACATTAGTTTTCTTGACACTTCATAATATATCCTAATATATCCTATAGCACTCTCGTGATTAAGACGAAATCAAAGATTCCTCATTTATCAAAATCCATCAAGCCGTTTCATAGGCGGTAGTACGCGCCAAACAAACAAACAAACATACAACCCAAACACATAACCCTCCACAGTCGGGTAATATGTAAAAAAAAGTTGAAACACCTAAATGCGCGAGGCACGACTCGCAATTTGCTAGTTATATATTTTCCTAGATGCAACAAAGGAATAATAATGTCTTAAATTCATGCTAGACCAGAGTTAATCAACTCTTAACTATTGTAAAATCGTACCAAAGTTTCATCATTATCATGGGCCTTTCGCATGGACGAAAGGTGAATTGTCAGTCATATCAATTGAGAGGGTGAAGATCAGTGACATAATTGTACTTAGGTACTTGACCTGCCGAATAAATGAGTCGAGTGAAGAGGCCGGTGCGTGGCTTGTGGCTACAATCAGTTCCCGATAGTGTGATCGTATGCTGAATAGGTGCTTTATGTATCACACAAAATATTATAAAGGCCAAAGTTTGTAAGTTGTATGTGTGTGTGTGTGTGTGTGTGTGTGTGTGTGTTTGTTACTCCTTCACACTCAAACGGTTGAACAGATTTTTATGAAATTTTGAATGGATATAGCTTATACCCTAGAATAACACATAAAATACTTTTTCATAATCATTATCATCATCATCACAACCCCGGGGCGCGGCTAGTAATAAATAGGTAGTAGTCATTTTTTTTCTAAATGTTTGATTAGAATGTAATAAATATGTAAATCTGTAGCTATATTATATACTAGTTTTACCAATGATGTAATATATAAATTGAGTTTTACCGCCCGCGACTTCGTCCGCGCGGACTACTGTTTATCCCAAAAAAAGCATCCTATGTTCTTCTAGGATATTAAAAACCAATGCCAAAGTAGGTATAGTACCAATGCTCTCGATGTTTTTTGACAGACTTGTTATTTCGTTTCCTTGGCTACCGTTCCTTACAGCAAGTAATCAACATTTTCCAGTTTTCCCGTGGAAACTTACAGTTTTCTGGGATAAAAAGTATCCTATGTTTTATTCTAGAGTATAAGCTACCTTCATTCCAAATTTCATCAAAATCCGTTATCGCGTGAAAGCTCCCCAAACAAACAAACAAACAAGGCAACGGTTTACTTTTATATATTGGTATGGACTAGCTGTACCCCGGCTTCGCATGCGTGGTCATTTCTCTAGGTTAAAACTACTACAATATGTACTATTCGAAGACCTAAAATACAAATATACCAACATTTGATCAAAATTCCTTCAGCCGTCAAAAAGTTTTTATTGATTGCTCGGCTTCTACTCATCGGATTGAGATACCAAGTATACCAGTTTTAAGTCAAACCTAAAGCTATCCAACTGTCCAAACCGCATCGCTTCGGTCAGTACCTTATTTTATGTACCCTAGACCATTTCTTTTTTAATTATCTTAGTACAGACTTTTTCGAGATCTTTCATGATTCTCTATCTGCAATTCACTCGTTATTCATGATAATTTTTTTAGCTATGAGAATTTATTTTATTCACACACCTATAAACTAGTTCACCATAGTCATAATGCCAAGTTATTCCAGTTCAAGATTACTTTCGAATAAGCGAATAAAGTATCAGTGCGCCCGCCGATTCACGTAGGAAACAAGAATGGTACAGAAGGTAACAAGTACCTAAGTCATCTCACTTGGAGTGGCCAATGAGCTCGCTTGACGTTAGATTGCACATCACGCGATGTCACGTGGGCCAACCGGTATAGACAGAGTTGTACGCGGCTGAGTACAGTCAACGGTGCGGCGCGGCCGGTCTACTGTTGCCAGTTGCAGAAAAACTAGAATCTCTAAAAAAAAATGTAATTGTTCAAATACTGAAGAAAATCTCCATCAATTTCAAGTTTTCTTTTTATGCATAGAACAGATTGACATTTTGTATTTTCTGATTCAACTGACACGTGAACAGACTAACCTTTTATTCTGGAGCCTCGTCACCCTATCATCCTACATCGTCATTCAACTCGTCATCAGCTGGAAGAGATCCCCTGTAAAAAATAGGAAATAATTATGAGCTAATAGCTAATGTAGAATTAAATTGAATAAAAAGTCATAACTACATTGTGTGAACAGTTGACAACACTTGGTCTTGATTGTAATTTGTAATCATGTGGCACACTAATTATGGACTTTACATAGGTACATCATTTAATAATACTTAATTGTGTTTTTGCTTATTCGGCTCTCGTTTTATACATAAGTAGTTTATTTATCCAGCGAATCTCCAAAATGTTCTTTTCATCCTGTCTATTCGAAAACGCTGATTTCCTCGAAAAGTGGAAGCAAAGTAGGCTATTTTTTTTGTTTTTTTTACTGTTTAAGACTTTCAGAGAGTGCAGTAATGAATTTCCGTGGCTCGTCGGCTCTTTCTGCCTTAGCTCGGCCATATTCAACTTATAAGCCATCACATTATATTTTTAATGTGCAAAATGTAAACACTCGAGTTGGGATTTGAACTCCAGTACTAAAGATCCGAAGTTTAACTATGTCCTGTCGAGGCTATCTAGACTTATGTTATTAGGCCAAAAAGTTAGTATATACCTATCACGAAATAAATGAAGGGTTGCTGATTCACAGTTGACCAATGAGAGCGCGCGGTGCAAATTGGGTCGCGTAGCACGCTGTCTGAATTTAAAAAAGAATCATGTAGGTAAATTGTACGGAGAAGAGGAAAAACTGGAAAGCACTGGAAATATTGACAGGGCATAAACTAAAAATTTCACGAGAATGAGTTCATCATGTTCCAAGTAGCGAAAGTATTATATTACTTACACCTGAAAATATAAGAAAAAAACACAATAAATGTGATACAGAATCTATTACCAACTACATCACTGTAAAAATATTTGAAAGCTTGTAACAATTTTATCGAGTGGGAAAATGCAAAAAGAGCGAAGTCTTTTTCGGAAACTGTACCTATTTTCAAGAATTATCCAAGTGTAAGAAAAAAACCGCAAATGTATTGTCTGAAGGCTATCTGAAGGACATAAATCAAAGAAGTCCAAAGTAAATATTATAAATTTTTAGTGAAGCATAATTACCAAGTTTATTTTAAGTTGTTTATTTCATACCCTTTTAAATAAATATATGAGTTGTAAAGTATCTAATTTTTTCTCAAAGAAGGGGATGAAAAGTAGAGTGTATCACTCGTATGCAAAATTTTTTTTCCTCGGGCGACGTATATTGAATACCACGCCAGCAAAATGTTATTTTGCTCCCTAGTTATACAATCTACTATTCTCTCTTTCTATACCGACACTACCGATCTATCTTTTGTCATGAACCTACCAAGAAATTCTCAAAAGGTATATTTACTTATATTGTTGTCAGAGCTTTCGTCACTGTCTGTACCCATTCAATACATCGTATGATCTCCTATTGCAAATTTATAAACGATTTGACCTCGATACTGGCTTGATCTTGTCAAACGCCCCGGCGAATTTTAACGGAACGATTTTTTGTACTCTTT
Source organism: Alsophila aescularia (assembly GCA_946251855.1). Taxonomy (NCBI): domain Eukaryota; kingdom Metazoa; phylum Arthropoda; class Insecta; order Lepidoptera; family Geometridae; genus Alsophila; species Alsophila aescularia. The sequence continues at coordinate 18,945,175 of OX276377.1, read as the reverse complement.
TTGTACCGATGTTCATCGCGGCAGAAGTGTGGGCAAGACATATTGAGGCCTTAGTTTACCGTTATTGTAATTAGTCTTCTGTTGTGTGGTAAGCAGACAACGTAGCCCACGGCCACAGTACATGCAATATTATTGATAGCGAACGCAAAGGGCGAGCGAAGCGTCTCCGTTTCAGCTTGGGAAAAAATGCTTTCGGATGTCCGGATCTCTGTCCGGATTTTCTGCTGTTCTCCTCTACAGCTCGCATTTCTCAACTGATCTAGACGAAACTTGGTACCTATACATGTTCAACAAATTTTTATATTTGTTTTAGTCATCGGGGTTTTTGATTGGGGTGGTTCTATCCCCAAAAAGGGGGCTACTGAATATCTCCGCTTTATTAGATACGATATCAATGTTTTTTTTTTGTAAGGTAGTATCTTTAAGTTGGTCTCATAAAAATTTGGTGAAGATCTGATGAGGATCTTCGGCGTGATGAGCAGAATAGCTCCTCAAAATGCACAAAAAACATACAATAAGGTACCCCCTTTTTACCCTTTTTTGGGGGAAGTACCCCCCCCCCCCCCCCCCCCCCTAAGCAAAACCCCAAGAAAATGTTTATTAAATATGCTTATCTTGTATACCAAGTTTCGTCTAGATCGTTTGAGAAATGTGACCTGTAGAGAACAGCCGGAAATCTGGACACACGAAAGTTTTTTGCTGAAACAGAGACGCTGCGCGCTTGCTCGGTCTATAAATATATTCTCTTGTGATGGCTTATCAACATGCCCACAGTCATACAGTCATTGGAAAGGAGCAGAGGCCGAGGTTAGGTAGCACCTGTATTCGCTATGTCACACGAAATTTCTTGCAGAAAACGTGTGACGTCATTACGATAATTGCCGAAAGATTCCACGGAGATATCGTAACGTGACGCGTTAATGATCATAATCATAGCTAATAAGGGCCCTGGTGATGTTGGATTCCAAAGATCACAAAACAATATTACTGCCGTAGTACTATTATTTACACTGTGTTACTGCTTGGCCACCATCGCACTTTCTAATGTTTTTATATGATTCCCGATACGCTAATCAGGCGTTACTGCTAAAATCATAAAAGTGCTCACAAAATGAGTTAAATATATAATTATAAGGTTAGATTTTAATTATGTTTTATGTTTATTTTAGGTAAGTTTTTACATTATAAGTAAACCTGAATCACTGCTTATTTTAAACCGTTTCTACATTATAATTTATACCCAACGATCTATCAAGTAATCCCGAAAATCAAATATTGTCAAGATAAATGACGCAAGTGACTGAGAGTTGCGGAAGTAGATTTTCCGGAAATTGCTTCAAAAGACTATAATTTTATTCACGTTACATTTAGCAAACCAGCAGCCAATCGGAAGTAAATTGGAATTAAATCAAGGACTGTTATACTTTGCACTCAGAAGAATAAATACAAAAAAATGTGGCTTGGAATATATTACCTAAATAAACAAACGCAAGTAAATAAAAAAGTCCAAGAGTCCATGAGAAAACTTGTTCTGTATTCTAAACAAGACAATAAGAGAAGTTTCTTTAAAATACAACAATAAGAAGGTTCTCCGAGTGCTGTTCCACCAAATACTTCCCACAGATACTTAATTTAATCATAGATTTTATAAGATAACAGTGTGTATCCAACCTCCTTGAATTCAATATTCCCAAAGTAAATATAAGAAGGTTCTCAACTTCTCAAGTCGTCTTTGTATATTTTTTACCACGATTTTATTAAGTCACTTTCTTGTTTGTCTGTCTGTCGTTCCGGGTGAAATCTTGCATTTCAAATTTCGAGTACTTCCCGATTAGTCATCCGACTGAAACTTTCAGGGTGGCTCACAAACCAGTGACAATGTATTCCAAAAAAACATAGAAAAAAACGTGGTTTTTAGACCATTTTTTTAATCTACATTTGCTGTTTGTTTACAACGAATTGACCACAATATACCGCTGCTATGGAAATGTCGACATTTTATGCTGTTTGACAAAAGTTTGGGGCAGTTAAATGTATTTGTATTTTCTTACTAGTAAATTGAAGAAGTTCTAAAGAAAGGAACAAATTTAAAATATTTGTGTATGTGTTCAGACATCTTCGAGGTTTCTGAACCAAATAGAGAGTATTTTTTTGTTTCTTGAAAGTTTTTATAAAATGTATTTTTGAAAGGGCCGACTTCCAGTGTGGCCTTTGATTTAGAAGTTTTTCTAGTAAATCCATTTGAAGTCGTTTTTTTATTTAATTCAATTAGTTCTAATTATTAAACAGTGCAAATAATGTGCAAATAAGAACTTTGACCTGCATGATCCTTTCTCTTATTTCAATAACTGCCATCCACAGCTATCAAAGTGTGTCAACTGTTCTAGGTATCTTTAAATCAGCGTCGGGGGAAGCCTCACATACCTATTAGAAACAAATAGATCCTTAACATTTTTCTCTACAATATTGCTATAAGTTTTAAACCAGGAGCACCATACCTCATTAAGTGCGCGTGACGGTCACGCTGCTGCCACCCAACACTGGTTGATAAAACTCAATGAACTTTGGATCCTGCTGTTGTGATAAAAAACATAAACAATGTCTTGCAATCCGTCTGATTGGTCGGGCGCACGGTATGACTTGGCCGAGGACAGGCAAACGCAAAAGTATTTTATTTCTGTGCTAGCGTTTGATTACTATCTCACCTGTTTTAAAAACCTTTTGTTTAACTTGCTATGTGTGTATGTTTGTTTAGGTCGAATCTTGCAAGCTGAATTAGAACCACTTCCTCTAATCCTGCGGTTCTGATCTATGTTCTGTGCTGTTTCAGTAAAGAGTTTCTACCTATTTTTAAGCCCGATCAAAGAGACGGGTGTTATAAGTTTAGGGTGTATATCCGTGTGTGTGTCTGTCTGTGGCATCGTAGCTCCCAAACGAATGGACCGATTTTGATGCGTTTTTTCAGTTTAAAAGCTGATGTGATGGAGATGGCTCTTAGCTACAAGTATAATGCGGGGAAGGGGGAAGCGGGGTGAGTTTATTTTATTTTGTGCTTGTTACCCGAGTACGGCGAAGCAAGTGAGGGTAATGAGTTTAACAGCCTACGTATGTACTCGTATATGTGGATATTCCACCATAGCGTCGCACGTCGCCCCTATCTTGACAAGCGCAATATCAAGCTTCTGTCTTTAACTGCCGAAAGCTAACGATTATCAAGGTATAGAGCGTCATACATATTTTTTTACCCGACTACGGCGAAGCTAAGGAAGGGTTACATATTCAAACTAAAAACTTGGTCCCATTTTGAGAAGCGAGGTATAAACCGATTCGTCTTCATCGCAAGACTGTTCAGCTATTTTTTACCCAACCGTAGTCGGGTTTTAGTTTTAGAACTTATGTCTTGTTGTAGTGACTGTACTTTTAGGTCCAAAGAACATCGATCGATAGATAGATACTTATATATTCTTATGAAAGAAAATTTACAAGCCATTAGTAGGTCATACAACTAAATTATCTTTCTTATTTACGCAACACTTGTACGGACGCGTTCAATATTAGTAATTTTCCAAATATTAAGCAGATATCGGACAGATAAACATATTTATCAAAGAATATACATTTATTTAGACATAGGTACAAATAATATACATTCATTTAGCCATAGGTACAAAGAATATACATTTATTTAGACACTAGCTGTACCCGCGGCTTCGCACGCGTGGTCTTTTCTTTAGGTTCAAAGTACCATAATGTGCTATTCCAGGACCAATATACCAACATTTGATCAAAATTTCTTCAGCCGTCAAAAATACTTTTATCACTTGATCGGCTTCTAACTCACCGGATTGAGATACCAATTATATTAGTTTTTAAATCAAACCCTAAGCTATCTAACAATGAAAACCGCATTGCAATCGGTCCAATAGTTTTTACGTGATACGTGAACAAACAAACAAACAGACAGAGCAACATGTTTTCTTTTTTTGTTGTTGTTCAATACCCTTTTTAAGCACCCAAGAGCATTTATTATTTATTTTCTTTTTACAGCCTTTTTCGTACCTATTGCTTTATTATAAGTATAGATATATGTCTGTGTCAATGTGCATCAAAAAACCCGTCTAGTAGTTTCAGCGTGATACGTGTTCTTTTTAATAACTTTCAAACCCAATATTGCGGAAACCCTTTAATTTTTGGGATCAAAAGTACCTCGTAGTATGAACTCAAATCATACCGTTTCATTTGAATTCATTCAATAGTTTCTGTGCGATGCGCGGTCAAGCTACGGACAAACAGACAGACAGACAGACAAAAATAGAAAGTAAAACAGTTTTGGCTTTAGTATCGAATATAGAGAACCATCCAAAATATATTATTTATTACTTAAATATTAACATAGCTTTGGACCCATATCCCGCAGAAGCCCTTTAATTTTTCGGGACGAAACGTATTCTCAATTTTAACCCGTCATATAACTTAAGACGGTGCCAAGTTGCATTAAAACCCATCCGTTTGTTTCAGCGTGGTACGTGTTCTTTTACATAATTTTCAACCCCTATCTTGTGAGAACATTAATATTTCGGGATGTAAACTATCCTATGTCCTACCTCGTGGCATGAACTGAAATCATACCAAGTTTCATTAGAATTCATCCAGTAGTTCCGGCGGCGTGATGCGCGGCCAAGATACAGACAGACAGACATACAGACAGAAATTATAAAACATACTATTTAGGCTTCATTAACGAATATAGAGTAACGTTAAAAAAAAAACACAATGTCTTTAATGAACAGAATTTGGACCCATATCCCGCAGGAACCCTATATTATTTCGGGACAATAAGTATCCATAATTTTCACCCTTCTTATAAACTATGTCTGTGCCAAGTTGCATCAACATCCGTCTAGTAGTTTCAGCGTGATACGTGTTCTTTTAAATAACTTTCAACTTCAATCCTGCAGGAACTCTTCAATTTTTCGGGATGAAAAGTATCCAGTGTCCTACCTCAATGTATGAACTCAAAACATACCAAATTTCATTTGAACTCAGTGAGTATTTTCGGCGTGATGCGCTGCCAATGTACAGACAGTCAGACGGACAGACAGACAGACAGACAGACAGACAGACAAAAATTTCAAAATTCACATTTGAGTTAAGTATTGAATATAGAACAGCCTCCAAAAAAAATTACGAATTATCTTCAATTTACAGAATTTGGGACATTATCCCGCAGGAACTCTTTTCGGGATAAAAATTATCCTCATTTTTTACCCATTATATAAACTATGACTGTGCCAGGTTGCAACAAAATCCGTTCAGTAGTTTCAGCGTAATGCGTATTCTTTTAAATAACGCCTATGCTGCGGGAACCCTTTCATTTATCGGGATTAAAAGTATCCTATGTCCTACCTCGTGGTATGAACTCAAATCGTACCAAGTTTTCAACTTCAACTTCGTTGATTCATTCAGTAGTTTCGACGTGATGCCTAGCCAAGATACAGATAGACAGACAGACAGACAGACAGACAAACATGAAAAAAAGTACAGTTTTGGCTTCAGTATCGAATATAGAGTACCCTCCAAAAGAAAATTACAAAATATCTTTAATGTACAGAATTGGACCCGTTACAGTTTTATTATAAGTATATAGATAGGTACAAAGAATATACATAGGTATATAATGCAATATCAATTAGCATAATACCGAACGCTTACATTCTAATACATATAATAAATGCGAAAGTTTGTGTGTATGTTAACACTCAGCACTGAAACAGCGAAACGGATTTTAATGATAGTTTAGATGGAAATGTCTGTTAAGTCTTCTGAAATATTTCGAATTTTATGGGGCTAGACTTACATAGATACAACGTTTCTAACATGTGATTATAATGGTAAGTATATAGTTTTTTTCACCAGTTGACTGAGGTCATTTAGTTCAAAATGTTCAATACAACGTCATCTTCTAAAAAACACAGGCATTGAAACTTTTTGTGTGTTTGCATGTAAGCAGGGCAAAAAAAATGCTTGTCATGATTCACATTAAAAATAAATGAGTAAGTACTTCCCTAATATGCGTATAAAAGGTAGGTTTGGTTTCTTACTGATTACAATAATTTCTCTAATTTATTTTGCTTGATGTTAGAACACCTTTATTTCCATATTCTTTCTTTCTTTTATTGTCTTGTCATCAGTTTCAGCTTACGATCCTGATACAACATACTCGTATAAGTATACCTACCTACTTACAACGTTTTTATTGTTCTGTCATCAGTTTCAGCTTACGATCCTAATACAACTTATAAGTACACCTACCTACTTACTACGTTTTTATTGTTCTGTCATCAGTTTCAGCTTACGATCCTGATACAACTTATAAGTATACCTACCTACTTACAACGTTTTTATTGTTCTGTCATCAGTTTCAGCTTACGATCCTGATACAACTTATAAGTATACCTACCTACTTACAACGTTTTTATTGTTCTGTCATCAGTTTCAGCTTACGATCCTGATACAACTTATAAGTATACCTACCTACTTACAACGTTTTTATTGTTCTGTCATCAGCTTCTGCATACGATCCTGATACAACTTATAAGTATACCTACCTACTTACTACGTTTTTATTGTTCTGTCATCAGTTTCAGCTTACGATCCTGATACAACTTATAAGTATACCTACCTACTTACAACGTTTTTATTGTTCTGTCATCAGTTTCAGCATACGATCCTGATACAACTTATAAGTATACCTACCTACTTACTACGTTTTTATAAGACAAGTTAGGGTTAGGTACACATTACTTATGAACAAAGTTAAATATAAATTACTAGATTCTCGCCCGCGACTTCATCCGCGCGGACTACTGTTAATCACAGAAAAAAACAACCTATGTTCTTCTAGAATATTAAAAACTAATGCGAAAGTAGGTATAACACCAATGATCTTGAAGTTTTTTGACAGACTTGTTATGTCATTTCCATGGCAACTGTTCCTTTACAGCGAGTAATCAACATTTTCCATTTTTCTGGTAGGAACTTACAATTTTCCGGGATAAAAAGTTTAAACAACCAAACCCCAAACAAACAAATAAACAAAAAAACAAACAAACAGACAACGTTTCACTTATATATATTGGTAGGGATAGACTATATAGATTATTTAAAAAAAACTATACACTGAGCATGTAAAATATTTGTCCCTTTCATATTGTTACGCCGGTCGATTCTTAGAAAAACAGTAGGTACTAAAATGACGCAATACCTACATTTAAAGGAACATTCTGGAACACACTAGTAGAGCGTAGGTACCTACAGAAGTTTCCAGAGCGCGCGGTAGGTATATTACCTACGGGCGCGGCGACATCAAAGGTGCCGCCGGCCTTAAGAACCTACAGGCGCGGCGCGGCGCGGCAACTCAAAGGCGCCACCGACCTTGAAAGTTCAAAGACCTACCGACTACCACTAGTACATACGAGTAGTTATGAGTACGTTCTGGAAACTTACGTCGCGGTATAAATAGGGCGCACATCGACTGCCTGGGACAGTACTGATTTGGCTGACGAAACGAAACGATCAAAGTGATTTGAAGCGAGTATTCAGTGATAATTGATAAGAGTGTACAGTCAAGTTAAAGAGTGATTGAGCATTATTTATGGGATTAATTTCTTTTTGTGGTTTTTCGAATAAAGGTGTTAATTTTTAATGTTAATTAGCGTACAATTATTTTATCCGAACTCCAGATCGTAACAATATTATTATGTTGATTTCTACGGCTCGCACAAGAAAATAGGAAATAGGTTTACTCGATAGAGAAGATAGAACCAAGTAATTCAACCATCTATCTATCTACCTATACTTATCGTAAAGCAAGTAAGCGACTTAAAAAAAGGTTCTCAAGTTGACGTTTATGTATATAATATAGTTGAAAATGCGTAATATTCATGTATGTTAGTCTATTATGTGTATGTACCAAATTTCGTACGTATATGTATGTAGTTATGTGCTATTGTCAAAAATGCTTAATAATCACGTATTATGTTAGTCTAGATGAGTAAATGAACACCAAATTTCGCAAATGTACGTATGTATGTATGTATGTATGTTTGTCCACTTATTTCTCGCAAACTACAAGTCTGATTGCAATTTTTGTAATAGTTTCAGTATCTTTCAAGTTAGGGAATAATTTAAGCATCAGTAAAATCGGTTCATTCGTTTAAAGATATGAGCTATTTCCAGAATGGCATTTTTCTAAGCAAACGGAATTCTTACTTTATTTTCTTAGGCCTACTTTAATAAAACAAAAAAATAAATTATATAAAAACTAATTTGTAAAAAATTAAACCTACTTCAAATCGTATAAAACTTAAAAGAAAGAAATAATTCATTATTTTTGAAATCTGTGTCGGGTAAGTACCCCTACTTACTTACTTTAGTCGAACTTTAGACGTAGCATATACCTCAACAAATTTGAATTATATATTTCTTTTAAGTTTTATACGATTAGAAGTCGGTAGTTTTTTAAAAATATGTTTTGAGGTTCTTGATGTTTTGCAAGACGACTTGACGAATTCCAACCTCCTGAGCAGGCTGGGTTTTGCGGAGAATTTAGCACAATAGACACATTAATGGAGGTTATACAGAAGTCTGAAGAGACAAGCCTCTGTGTCTTGCTTTTGTGGAGAAGGCCTTTGACTCCGTTGAAACCTGTGTGGTTCTGGAGACTTTGCAGCGTTCTCAAGTGAACTGGCGATAGATACATCGAAGTGCTAAGGTTTCTGTATGACGCCGCGAGTGTCCTAGTACAAACCCAGCAGTCTAGACGCTAGACATATCCAACTGCGCAGGGGAGTGAGACAGGGGGATGTTATATCCCCGAAACTGTTCACTAATGCCTTGGAATATATGTTTAAGGCGATGGATTGGAAAGATCAATGGCCAGAACATCTCACACTTACAATTTACCAATGAAATCGTCCTAATGGCACAGTCGCTGCAAGACTTGCTGACTTGCTGCAAGCCCCTTGCTGAGCACCCTAGTTGATGCTTCTCGACGTATCGGTCTCGGAATGAACATAGAAAAGACAAAGATCATGTTAAATTATGTTATTGACCCGGAACCGATTGCAGTCAATTGTGTACCTATTAAAGTTGTCCAACAATATGTTTACCTTGGCAAATATTGCAGTTAGGTAAAAACAACTTTGGGAAGGAAGCCGACGTAACAATTCAGCTGGATTGGGCGGCATTCGGCAAGCTTCGTCAAGTTCGCGTCGTCCATACCATAGTGCCTACGTCCGTTCGTGTCCTACGGAACCGAAATGTGGACACTCACGGTCAGACTAGTCCGCAAATATAAGGTCACTCAACGAGCTATGGAGAGAACTATGCTTGGAGTTTCTCTAAAGGACAAGATTCGAAATCAAATGATCCGACAGAGAACCAAAGTAACCGACATAGCTCTAAGGATAAGAAAGCTGAAGTGGCAGTGAGCTGGTCGCAATACCCGAAGAGCCAACAACCGTTGGGGTCAACGAGTTCACAATTGGAGAACGCGCCGAAAACGTGGTGTAGGACGCTCTGTGGACAGGTGGAGTGACGACCTGAGGAAAGTGGCTGGCAGAAACTGGATGAAGAGAGCTGAAGACCGAGCTCAGTGACGTGTATTAGGAGAGGCCTACGTCCAGCAGTGGACAAGTATAAGCTGATGAAGTAACAAAAAGCCTGTACAAAGAAGACACAAAAAACCGGCGAAGTGCTAGTCGGACTCGAGCACCGAGGGTTCCGTACAAACTAGTAGTTATGTAAATAGCTCGTCCGTCATCCCCATTGGGGAAAACCCTCAAATCCCTTTCTCCTTTCCCTTATTTCATAAAAACACACTGAGCTTCCAATGGAGCCTGGTGAAAGAATTATTTAAATATCTTGAAACATGAGGAAGTTATTCCACTTTTGCTGCAGCCTTTTCGAAAGCAAAATCCTCGTCGCTAGTTTGCCGGATGACGTCACAACTCTCATTGGCCGCCTTATGCTAGGAAACCTATAGAGCAATCAGTCTTCCGTTTCCCGCTCAAAAACTACAAATTATATTTTTTATATTATTATTTGTATTTTTTATGTCACCGTTAGTTTTTGTGATAAGGAGATTAAGGATCTGGTGGCTGACCAGGTCATGAGCTCTTTTAGCTCGGTTCCTACTAAAGGTAGAGTCATGGGATTTCGTCCTCCAATACTTGCCTTGCTCTTTTTACAACCAACATTAAAAGCTTAACATAAAAAGAACTTCTTAAGCAAATATTGGAGGACAAAATGGGATCTCTAAATTTAGAAGGAACCGAGATCCATAGGCTCATGACCTGATCTTCCATCAGACCTTCATAGATATCGTAACATCAAATATTATCGTATCTTAGTCGTCTGTGACGCCCTTAAGATACGATAATATTTGATGTTACGATATCTGCATATAAAATATTATAGCATCTTAGGGTATCACACACGGCTAAGATACGATAATATATTGAAATTATTCATTCGCTCGCAGGCCGTCCTAGGTGCCACACGTATTTCTTCACCGCTTTATATATACAGGATGATAAAATATGAGTAGTACGGTTTCACTATTAGATTTATTAGATAGCTCATCAGACGACGATTCTTATTTTGAATTTGATATGCAAATTGCATTAGCGCACTGTAAAAGGTGATCACTTTGGATAGAAAATCACATAAAATTTAGAAATAGCCGCGGTGAATTTAATCTTTAAGCAGCTGTCTCTACAAAAAAAAAACAAACCGCGAGCACAGCTAGTTAGTTATATTAACACTTATAAAGTATAACAATAAATTGTCGCCCTTGACTTGACACGCGCTTTGTCGTTATATTAATGCTAAGTCTAGTTAGTACTTATTCCTACATTATTTATCTGTGGCTAGGTTTATATACGGGACAACTTGCACGGCGGAACGACGGAAGGTGGACCAAAGCAGTCGCCCAGTGGTGGCCTCGGGAAGGTAAACAATCAAGCGGCAGACCACCAGCCCGGTGGAGTGATGATATAGCCAGAGTTGCTGGCTAACAGTTTGTCAGGACAGCACAAGATTGAAAGGGGAGGATGGTCAAGGAGAGGAGGCTTATGTCCAACAGTGAGATGATAAAGAATGAAAAGAAGAAGGTTTACATATAAATACATTCTATACTAGTGGTTCTGTGAGCTGTAGACCTCACAAGTCTACCATAAAACTGAATAAAGTGAAGTGAAACCGCATCGCAATCGGTCCAGTAGTTTTTTACGTGATGCGCGATCACGTAAAAAAACTACTGGACCGATTGCGATGTGGTTTTTACTAATGTATAGCTTAGGGTATGGCTTAAAAACTAGGGTACTTGATATATTAAGTAATCCGATGATTAGATAACGAGCAATCGATAAAAATATTTTTAAAGGCTGAAGGAGTTTTGATCAAATGTTGGTATGTTTTTATTTTAGGTGTAGCACATAGAGTACCTTTAACCTAGAGAAATGAACACGCGTGTGAAGCCACGGGCACAGCTAGTATATTATATATTATTCAAGTTTTATAGTAAAAATTGACCGCGGCTCGAATGCATTGAGCAATGGAAACGGTTTGAGCAATCGGCCTTGGGAAATTCGCTTCGAACTGCGTCTCTAACACGTTCAATGTTCACGTTTAATTAAATAAATCCATCTCTAAAGTATATTTTGGTGAAAAGGGGTGGTAAACTTTTACAAAGAAATGCGTGCGCGCGGGCAAATCAACGGGGCACAGCGGTACACAATAATACAATATGCTAAACACGATGCGATGTATAAAAAAGTACAGTAAGGATGCGCGTTTACTTGTAAGTAGTAAAACATTCCATAAACGTTTGTAACGTGTATATGGAATCCTAGATAGTCAATAGCAGAATCTACATAATAAATACTCGTACCTATGTACGAGTATGTAATCGGTAGGAACTATTACCATTATTATCACTAAGTAGCTTCAAGTCAACACGTGGTGACTACAAGATGTAAGTGTTTACGTCATCCAGGTTCGCTGTGATCTCGTTCAAATCGTAATAATTCTCCGGCCTTCATTCTTTTCCGCTTTTATGTAAATGTGTATTCTGCACACACGCACTGTGAATGATGTCTGTGAACTTTGCGCTTACACAGAAGGCAGGTAAGTAAACTTGTTTGTTATCTTATATAGTACACATTTACATATTTAATGAGAGCTTTAGAGGTTGAATTTAGAAAAAAACTCATGCAGATCATGCACCTAGAAACCAATTAGCACATGTTTTTTTTTAACAAAAGAAATGCGTCTATATTGTATTTCTCGGTTATTGATTCTCCCTTAATTATCCGACTACGGCGAAGCAAGGAATGGTTATGAGTTAAATAGTCTATGTATGTATGTATGTATGTATTAGTGATGCAACGAATACGAATACGAATATTCGTATTCGCCGAATAGTAGACATTTACCGAATATTCGTATTCGGCGAATACTAATACGAATATTTAAAAACTAATATTTTACGTACAAACGCAACTCTAATTACTGGCAGACTTGAAAAACGCGCGTGTAAAAATACGCACGTGTGCAGAGGGCCTTAGCCGCAACGACGACGCAACGGGGGACTGCCCGGCCATAGTTTGTACAGTACCGCAGCTCCTGGAGTTTCCCTATCATTACAATTACGAACCATTGATTGATTGATTCATTTCTTTCACTTCATTTATTAGTCGAAAGCAGAAGTCAAGCAAGAGAGTATTGTTTTATTTATTTTCTGAGGTTGCTGCGAAGTAAAAGAAGTTAAAGTTGAATTGAAAATGTCTTCTCGTAAACGAGATCAAAGTGACATATGGAAACACTTCGATAAATTACCGAGTAAGTAGTTATATGGTCTGTATTTCTTTGGTATCAACAAAAGGTAGGATAGTAAGTAAGTAACTTAGACGAACGTTGGTAGTTAATGGCTGCGTCAATGTAGTACTAGACTTTGCCCGCGACTTCGTCCGCGCAGACATCGGTTTTACTTTCACATGTAATATTATAGTGGGATAGGATTTTAAATTGTGTTGTTTTTATTTTAGACAATGAAAGCAAAGCTAGATGCAGATATTGTGCTTGTGAATTGTCTCGGGGAGGGAAAAATGCATATATTAAAGGATTTACTACGACCGCACTGTGGACTCATGTGAAGAGATTTCACGAAAATGAGCTTGCTGCCAGTATAACTACTGTAGACGAAACAAGCACTGAAGTTGAAGTAACTCCAGCGAAGAAACAAGCGTCCTTAAAGGAAATATGGGAAAAGCGAACTACGTATGAAACGGGTGATCCTTGGGCTGTCAAAATCACATATTTGATTGCTGAACAAGTTTGTCTAGACATGGAGCCCCTGAATTTGGTAAATAAACAGGGATACCGTCGTTGGCTCAGTGAACTAGCTCCAAGGTTTGTTTGCTTTTATTAAAATGCTATACATTTGTTCATATACATATCAGTGGGATTTTCTTTCAACTTTCACAAAACTCTTTTTAATTCCTGACTGCTATTTTTTTTTACAGATATAATATTATATCTAGAACCCACCTTACAGAATAAAAAACTGCCGGATATTAATGAACGTGTTAAAATAAAATTGAAGGAGCAGTTAACAAAGACCCCATATCTCTCTGTCACAACAGACATGTGGACCAGTGACGCTTCCTCACAAGTCAATGATTTTATAAGTCTTACTGGACATGGTGTCAATGAAGATTTCCAGCTCAAATCTTATTGTCTGGAAGTGTTTCCCTTTGAAGGTGACTCACATTCAGGAGAAAATATTGCCCACAATATGCATATGATGTTTCTGGAATGGCAGCTATTGGTTAAAGTTGCAGCAGTTGTAACGGACAACGCACGGAATATGGTTAAAGCAAATGATGAGCTTGATCTTAGTATTAAACATATTTCTTGTTTGGTACACAGCATCCAATTAGCGCTGAAAAAAAGTTTATTTGGTCAAGAACGCTTGACCGAAATGTTAACCACATGCAGGGGAGTTATTACTCATTTTAATCACTCTACCTCCGCACTCAAACAACTGAAAGATTCTCAACAAGCTAACAATATACCGTAACATGTTTTGTTTCAAGATGTTGAAACTAAATGGGACTCAACATATCAGATGTTTAAGAGATTACATGAACAACGCATAGCGATTCAAGATGTTTTACCATCTCTATCAAATTGTCGTCATGAAATCACAGCAAGGTCAATGATTTGGCTCTTATGAGCCAAATCATTGATATTCTGGCCAATTTTGAAGAAGCTACTAAAGAGCTAAGCAAAGAATCAACGACGTTATCTCAAGCAATCCCAATAATACGAAGTCTAAAATCTTGCCTCAATAAAATTTCAAATGATCAATCTTCTCATCCTGATGTAAAATGATCTGGCAAACTCCCTATTCAGTGGACTTTCAAATAGATTTGCCTGTATGGAAAGTGATGAAACTTATCTATTAGCAACGATCCTTGACCCACGGTTCAAAACAAGGATTTTACGGCTGGGAACATTCAGACTGAAAAAAGAAATCGCCTTAAACCAGAAAATCTACAAATTTTATGTTTTTTAAATAAAAATTTGCCTGTTGTAAATTTTAATTATTAGAAGAATAGAAATTTATCAAATAAATTAGTCTTTTATTACCATGGCGAGATATTCGTATTCGTATTCGTATTCGTAAAAGTACTATTCGTCATCACTAGTATGTATGTATGTATGTATGTATGTATGTATGTATGTATGTATGTATGTATGTATGTATGTATGTATGTATGTATGTATGTATGTGGATGTTCCACCTTAGCGTCGGTCCTATTGGTCCGATTTTGACAAGCGAGATATCAATCGATTCGTCTTCATGTTTGTATAGTGTGTGTATATATGTTTGTATATTGTTTTTACCAGCTAAGGCGAAGCAGAGGCAAGGTTATATTTACAAACTAAAAAACTAGGTCGGATTTGACTAGCGAGGTATCAATCGATTCGTCTTCATTGCAAAATTGTCATACGCTATTATTTACCCGACCGTAGTCGGGTTTTAGTTTTTGAACTTAAGGCCGGGTGTCAGTGAATTGTATGTCCTCTCGGGAGTAAAATTTAAGGTTTTTATTTATTTGTAGAAAAACTAAAACTTTGAATTAAAAAGTGACTAGCCATTATCTCAATCATAATAAGCCCTTTCTCTTGGTATATGTTTGATATCAGTTAGTGACGGGTTCTCTTTCCAATCAATGTTCTAAGCATAAAGTAGTGTTACGGTTGATTTAATTTTCTATCGAGTGAATTCATACTAATCATGTTTCTGAGTACTAGATAATATGTAAAATTTTGATAATACCAATTTCATACAGACGTTCGAAAATTGCTAAAAGTAATGTTACTTAAAAATATTTACTAAATTCCGAAACTGTTACGTCTTTGTACGGTTATAGATTTTGATGACGTTAATCTGAACTTAAATGAAAAATAAAGTGGATATTTGAATTCTGATCAACTGCTGGATTTACCTACTTAATAAATTAAATTTTATTGTACCTAAAGTACTAAGGTATTTATATATCATGGTGATTACACAAGTGTTCAAAATAAATATCTACATAACTGGAACAATTGTGGTAAGAATCACTCGACCAAAGAGGGATATTGGTACGGATGAAAACATATTTTCATAATTCCAATGAGAATACCTGTATTTTTTTGCAATTTGACATAATTACATCCGACAGACAAGAGAAGAATCCACCCACAGTCTACAAGAACAACATCGTAACATTTTTGTCTTTTCACCTGTTTTGGTTCTACATAAAAGAGTGGTGGAATTTGTCAATGACAGGGTACATTAGTAATGTAATGGGTAATGTAACATTACTTAGCGGGCCCATATTATTAGTACACCTACAAAGATAATAAAAAAGTGTAGTCATGTCTTTAAGCGCTCCTCGTAGCTCCTGACTTCATATTATACATGTAGCAGGCAAATTGTAAAACCCGTCAGTGTACAAACGCCGATGTATGTTCGCAGGCAATTAGTAGAACTCGTCCTATAACAAACGGCGTCGTCTGTTTATAAAAAATCATCCGTTTGCAAAATGCTATGTATGATAGAATTGCGCCTAAAAACGCACTTCGCCTAAACTAAAATGCCCATTTGAACCCGAAATCTCCTAACCTACTGTTATTTGACGAAACCGTTTGTACGTAACGGATGAGTTCTATAAATTGCCTGCGGTAGTGAGGCATTTTGTAATTTGCCTTCTGCATTTTGCAAACTGCCGACGCCGGCCGTTTTAAAAGGATGAGTTTTACAAAATGCCTGAGACAAAGCCGTTTGTAAACTGATGTTTTTTACAAATTTCCTGCGACATACGAGTACATAAAAATGAGCAATCTTTTATAGATCTATTTATAGGTTATTGAACAATGTGATCGGTGGTGTATACTGTTTAATATCTTCCTGGCTGTGGAGCCATACTTGTATAACTTGTATACTTGTATACTTGTTTCATTGCTTTAAAAACAGGTTATACAAGTATTCGATATTTTTCATAAATAACGTTAATTCAGTCAGTTTTAGTAAGTCAACTTTTTTATGAACTAAATTGTCAACCAAGCTGTAGTGTTGTCCAAGTGGGAAATGGTTAGGGTCGCCTTTGGCATCTGCAACCCTCGGGGTATTTTTGATGCGTTATCTGCCTTTAAATAATTATACACCCTTTTATTAATCCCCAACGCAAACAGGAGGGGTGCTTAAAGTTTGAAGCCTTTGTCTGTCCGTCTGAATGTATGTAACAGCTCCCAAACGGATGGACCGATTTCAATGCGTTTTTTTTTATTTGAAAGCTGGATTTGGCGAAATAGTTCTCATCTATATTTGGAAGAAACTGGAAAAACTAGGAACTCTTGAGTTTGTGCTGTTCAGTTTCAATGGCATTCTTCTAGCCCGCATAAGCCACATCACAAGATTAAGTTCACATGTTTAGTAGATTTGAATACATGAACCAAGGCATTCTTCGAGCCCGCATATAATTAAGGTCTCATGATGAGTAGATTTGAAAACTTGAACCAAGGCATTCTTCGAGCCCGCCTATAATTAAGGTCACATGATGAGTAGATTTGAAAACTTGAACCAAGGCATTCTCCGAGTCCGCTTATAATTAAGGTCACATGATGAGTAGATTTGAAAAAGTGAACCAAGGCATTCTTCGAGCCCGCTTATAATTAAGGTCACATGATGAGTAGACTTGAAAAATTGAACAAAGGAGATGGAATCAAGAAAGTTTGAAATGGACTTTGAAATTACAAAGACGCGCGGTTAAAATACACTGGCGTTCTTCGAATTCTTCGGCAAGAAGAAATCATCAAATCTATTTTATGAACTTCAGGTAAATTGCTTTTATTCTGGGCACTTATTTGCTATGACCATTCAGTAAAGCGTCGCGTTATGATATCTTCGTGGAATTGTTCTCGTAATGACTTTTCTGCAAGGAATTTCTGGTGTCATAGCGAACAAGCACCCAGACGTGTTACCTCTTTGATTTTTAACAAAGACGCAACACGTCTGTGTTGTGGTGGCGGTGGAATTTTTTTAATTAGCTTGCCAATTACGAAATAATTAACGTTATTTCCAGTTCCGAAATAACGTTAATTATTTCGTAAGGTCATTGTGTCCTAGAAATTAATTTACGTAGCTTCTACTTAAAGCTATAAATAAAGATCAAAAAAACTTAGTATTCTTAAAATGGTGCACCTATTATATCCAGGCTTGTAGTTGTGATTTTAAAATGTGAAATTTCTTTATGTAGAGTAGACGATACTAATTACTAACACTATACACTAACAGTTTAGTGTTTCAATACGAGCGGTAGCTTTGGTTACCAAAACTCAGTACTAAAACTGATTTCTGGGCACGCGATCGCTTTGTACTTTGAACATAGAACTAGTTAAAGGGGGAAGATACAGCACGCTTAAATATTAAGTAAACAAAAACACCCATACAGCTACTTTTCCATTGTCGTACTTCCGTGCATCTCTACAACAAACATGAGAGACATACGCAGACTATAGCACGAATGAGATAACAATAATAATTAACACTGCTAACACGTGCTATACAAACGCAACTTCGATTGTGACTACGGCCAAATATGTGCTTAGCACTACTTGCATCTTAGTTGTGGACCGCGTAAATTGAGGGAGCTAGTACCCAATCTTTCCACTTTCATTGAGAATTGACTGTGGTGAAGTACGTATGAATTTTATACTGTTGTTGTCTACTGACCTATTCGCCAACGCACTTTGTTCTTTAGCATAATTTATGATAAAATTAAAGTACATATGACAATGAAAAGTACCTCTAGGTATTAAACGTACATAATTCTTTTTTATTTTGTTTAATTGCGCGGTTTTTGTACTAACGAAAGACGAAAACAAGGTATAAGTAGCCTATGACACTCTTGCGATGAAGAGGAATCGATTGATACCTCGCTTGTTTGTGGAACCAATAGAGGCGACGCTATGGTGGAACATCCACATACCCACATACATAGATACATACATACATAGAAAGATAGATAGATTAACTCTTTATTGACACCAAGAAAATAAAAGGATACAGACATAGGAAAATACTTAGATTATAGGTACAATGGGCGGTCTTATCGTTAAAAGCGATCTCTTCCAGACAAACTTTGTATGGACAGAAATTATTGAATAACAAGGACAAGTTCAAGAACAAGGGTGGTGGAGCAATGTTTAAATATATTGTGTGTAATTAAGATTTAGACTATAAATAGGCATCAAAATCTAAATAATTTAAAATACTTACAATACATACTATAAATAAATACAATTACAATACATATTTTGATATATACATACAATAGTAAAAAATATTTACATATATTAAGTGTATATACATAATTATACATACATACATAGACTTTTGACATAATTATCCTTCCCTTGCATTGCTGTAGTCGGGTAAAAATACCGACGACGTGTTTATGACTTGTACGCATAATATCTTCATTCTATATCTATCTATACTTATAATAAAACAATAAGAACGAAAAAAACTCTGTACAATGAAAATAATTAAGAAAAAAATGGTCTAGGGTATTTAAAATAAGCTACTGAACAAGAATAGAGCATTTTTAAAATTCGTATCTGTTTGTCTGTTTGTTAGTTTGTGTGTATTTTTGTTCGCGCATCACGTAAAAAGTACTGGACTTATTGCGATGCGGTTTATCGATCACTGTTAGATAGCTTAGAGTTTGACTTAAAAACTGGAGTACTTGGTATCTCAATCCGATGAGTAGAAGCAGAGCAATCGATAAAAATATTTTTGAAGGCTGAATAAATGTTGATCAAATAGTATTTTAGGTCCTGGTATAGCATATAGAATAATTTTTACCTAGAGAAATGACCACGCGTGCGAAGCCGCGGGCATCAGCTAGTTATGTATAAATTATAAAGTATACTTTGCAAAAATTGCGAATAAGTTATTCCTAGACAGGCCTAAAACTGAATTTAAGATTAGGGTCAGAGCTGACTTAAAGCCCCGGCAACGGATCGGCACCGGAACGCCTCGCTTAAGGGTGGTTGACGGATAGGCGTCCACCCGACTACGGCGGGGCAACGCCTCCCTTACGGCAAGGCGGCCTGGCTGATGTCTAGATTTGGTGTATTGCCAGTAGTCCCGCTATGGTTGTTCAGTATGTTTTTAGTTCCAGATGTTCCATTAACTGGACTACTAGGATTTTAATTCCCTGAAGTCCCATGTATCTCATAAATTATGCACAGAAGCACAAATGTGTAATTTGGTACAAATAGGTAAATTTATATATTAAATCCTCTTTTAATTATAACCATTTTGTGATTTTAATTAATTTTTCAGGCTCCTTCATTTATTTTATTTGAGCTTATAACCCTAATTGAAAATAAATTATGCGTTCGCGCATTTCATTTTATTAATATTTATTAATGTTAATATTTTTACAAAGCCCCAAAATAATTAAAAAGTATTAGACAATTATTTTCGACCTTATTAACATACATGGACTAAGTACCTTACTTTTTTAACGTTTTGTGACTAAGAGAACACAGTAAATGCAGAATCTGACTAAATCTGATGAATGTCAATAAGGGTCAAAATAGTGCGACGCAAATTTTTGGAATGTACCTACATAACTCCAAAACCATTTAAATATTAAAACACTTATATTGCACTCTATGTAATAAGTAAAACAGTGCATAGATAGTAAAAAATATGAATTGTACTGATTTTATTCCTACTGAAGATTGTTATAAAATTAAATTCTTACAATGAAAGTAATATTAAAAAACTGCTAAACTTAGATGAGTAGTAAAATTTGCCTTAACTGGTGTTGATCAGGTTAAATTAAAAATAATTGTTATACATATTTTTTTTACTAATACTCTCCTTCTTTTTTGTGTACCTTATTTTTCCAACACTGGGCATGGGTGTGCTGGCCGCTAGGAGCAAGTGGAGCCCGCCAGCCGTAGCCGTTGCGACCGCGAGACGTAAGCGCGGTGACGGTGGGCTGGTTGAACACGCGCCGTAAGCACAGAATACTAAACGGTTATACTACGTACCTAACGCCGAGGCGAGGCGTTGCCGATACGGTGCCGGGGCGTTAAGTCTGCGCTGACCTTAACTCTCCATTCCTATTAAAATGAAACGAGTCGTTTTTCCAGCGTCTCGTTACTTTTTGACGTTTTCTGTATGGCGTTTATGTCAAAAGCCTACGGACAATAAGCGAAAACGGTTCGTTTTAAGATATAGAAACTGGCCATTAGTCGTCTAGCTCTTACTATTTTGTATTCTACACTAATATTATAATGAGGAAAGATTTGATTGTTTGTATGTTTGATGTAATGGATAAACACAAAAAATAATAAACCTATTTTAAAAATTCTTTCACTTATAGAAAGCTACACTAGTGGCTCCTCTGTAAGCTGTAGACCTCGCGATTACAAACTTGCAAACAATCTAGCGGTGCACAGTAGGGCCATCTACTCACCTTATTGTAAGTGCTCCATCATTCCCTACCTAGTAGGTAAAGGGCTGATTCCACTGGTAGAAACTTAAAAGAGAGCAATTTACTGCATTTGTAGAAGCTATTCTACTGAACACGCCGAAGATCCTCATCAGACCTTTACCAAATTTTTATGAGAACAATTTATAGTTTAGTAACTTGTACTCATAACAATTTGGAAAAAAAAGCCATCGAAATTGGATCTAATAAGACGGAGATATTCAGTAACCTCCTTTTTGAGGGAAGTACCTCCCCAATCAAAAATCCCCGATGATGCAAAAATTCTAATAATTTGTTTTACTTGTACATTGTACACCAAGTTTCGTTTCGTTTTTCGTTGAGAAATGCGACGTGTAGAGGAGAACAGAGATCCGGACGGACTTATGTTATGACTTATGTTCCTTATGGAAAGAATTTTTGCCCATGCTGAAACGCAGACGCTTCGGTCGCTCTTCGCGTTCTCTCGGTCAATTGTCAGCGAGTAACATGAGCAGAATTATATTTGTCAAAAAATAGAGATCCCTACGAAAATTGTAATAATGTAACCCAAGATAGGTTACATTATTGCAATTTTCAAAGGTAAGGTAGGCAGTATCAAAAATACCGAACGGAATGTCGTGTTGCCATGGAAACGAAATAATAACAAGTAAGTCAATAATAACGCAGTTGTCTATGGTCAAAAAACACCACGATCGTTGCTGCCAAAGATTATGAATTATCCTTACTGGCGTATTTTTTTAGCAGTTACGACCAGTATATAAATGCTTATGTATGAAAAATGCCGCGGTGTGGCGCTACCCGTGCAAAGTCGGGGTGAGTCACTAGTCT
Source organism: Alsophila aescularia (assembly GCA_946251855.1). Taxonomy (NCBI): domain Eukaryota; kingdom Metazoa; phylum Arthropoda; class Insecta; order Lepidoptera; family Geometridae; genus Alsophila; species Alsophila aescularia. The sequence goes on along the minus strand of OX276377.1, from coordinate 18,923,219 downwards.
TTAACAATTTTGTATTGTAATATTTTTAAATTCTTTTCATTTTTTAATCTATTTTATCAGACATTATGTTTCAATAACAACAAAATATCTGAAGGAAGGTAGGTAGCATATACTCGCATTAATCAAAACACTTGTTTTCTCAGGCTTCCACCTAATTAACTTTTGTTGGGATTCAGCGGGTCCGTAAATTGTTTCGTTACACGCTATACTGATATGGTATTTACTTGAATATACGAGTAACTTAAGGCCAAAACACTTCTTTATAATTGAATCTTTTTGTTTGATAATACGTCATTCGTGATCAGTTAGAACCTGAGAGAAAGCGATAATGTCCGAAATATCAAGGTAAACGTCTGTCCAAAGTTCAAAATTGCAGAATTTGTGCGAAACTATTTTGGACTTTGGACGTTACCTCGTCTCACTTGTTGAGGTTTGTTGTTATGTTATGAGTTACCTTAAAACCAGTTCTTACTAAACATTATGTTGGACTTTGATTCGTTTACATTCGTCAGTGCAAAGACGTGGTGAATGCAAATTTGATCTTTGAACAGTTTCGCAGGGTGCACCCCAACATTGTTGCTCAATGTTGCAGCAGCTTTTTGGCTCGGTAGGTAAACAATTGAGGAAATAAATTTCCAAAAAAAACAAAAAAAAACATACATATTATACATTATTACTGTGGTATTTGTGCATTTTGCAATGACTGCAATGATTTAAAAAATAAAATAAGTGTTATTTAATTGTTTATTTGTTTGTTTGTCGTATGAGGTAGTGCCTGCCTCTGGTGTAAGAGTTAATCAGGTCATCCGAGGGCCTCTGACAAGGCTTAACGACTGCTATTAATTAATAACAGCCGGGACCGACGGCTTAAGACCAGGCTCCAATATTTAAGGGGTTTTTCCATAAATATGCTGGGTCAACCACAAACCTGACAAATGTGAAACTTAACATATATGTTTTTGTGATCTTTATCTCTCCGTGATCAAGACAAAAACGTGATTAACAAAATTTCATTCGATACATTTTCTTGACAAAAATTACTTTATTTTCAGTAACATTTTAATTTGTCTACTCAACGGTTTAAGTTTTATCTCCAAAATAAATCTCACAGCAAGAAAATATAGTTTTTTATCCACTGTCAAGACAAAATTTACTTATCTAAATTATTATATGCTGCCAATAAAATAAATAACTTTAGAGACTTACGTCATTTAGTTCCAAGCTAAATTTTGTGTTCAAACAGCGCTCGCGAAATTCTACCTTGTTACGGCACCTCAGTGCTTTTTGCGGGCAGCGGGTGGCAGAGTGTAGAGGCGGAGGTAGCGTGCGAAAATATATTAATGGACTATATCCGAAGCACGGAGCTATAGAAAACCGCATATATCTTAGAAAAGTGGTGCGGAGCCTAGGAACGAACCCGATATCATTGGATTCTAAGTTGCACTATTGAACCGTTAGGCTACCATCACTCCTTTATCTGAACTACATATGTATTACCCTAACAGGATCAATGATTACGAAGCATATAAAGAAACAAAAGAAATACTAATCAATGCCATTCGGTATGAGAAAAACAAAATCTGTATTGTAAATAAAATGTATGGTAGTTGTGTAAAGTAGATACTTACCTATATTAAATACCCATGTAATTACCTGATCCGAGGGACTTCATCCGAGTGGATAATAATGATAAGCTGTGGATGACGATGATGAAAAGTATCTTTATGAATTATTCCAGAACCTACGTTACGGAGCTAAGTGGGAAAAAACATACATAGGACCTACACAGACTTTCGCTTTTGTATGATATTATATAGTTATGATTTTGTGTTAAACTGTAGAAAACTTTAAAACCATTTATAGCTGTAATTGTAAGTAATTTAAAGTATTCAATAAGATAGACAAAAGAATCCATTCAAATAAAGACTACATTAAAATTATAAATTAAATTAATAATAATTAATATAAATTAAACTAAATTAAACCATTCTGCATGATAAATGTCTGCACTTCTTTTGTTTGGAATGGTCTATTGTTCCAACTTAATTTTTGTTTTTGTAGGTATCTAACATTACAATTCAAAAACTCCTAATTGCATGAGTACATTTAAATAAAAATAGTTAATATATTCCTCATCTACATGGGTATGTAATCCGCTGTGATCATTAAGATAAAAATAAGAAGCTGGCACTTGTGAACAACAAGCTTATTGCGCATAATTCTGAAGTTACAACATTAGACGTCGTGTAGGTACTAAAAATCTGGTTTTGTTAGATAATAAAGGACATTAAGTTTAAAGATAGGATAGTTATATGCGTATTATTATCTCAAGAAGTCGTTTATTATTACGTTATCATAAATTATCTAAGTAAATACCAGAACTGGTATGGTGATACACTGAATATTTTATTTATGCAATGGGTAATGGAGTAAGTACAATATCTTTCTGTCTCATTGTTTAAGAGTAAGGCATAACAGTGATCCGTGTCATTAATACTATTAATTAATTCACGAAAACCAAAGCTCGTGAAGTACTCAAACGCTGATTAAATACTTACAATTTCTTCATAAAGTTCCAGTTTTTAACACGTTTTTATTAAGTTACTTATTTTCTTGTTGGAATTGTACGATGTCGTTCTGGGTGGAATCTTGCAACTCAAATTTCGAGCACTTCGCGATTAGCTATTTGGCTGAAACTTTCAGGGTAGCTCACAACTCGACGACAATGCACATAAAAACTTTAAAAACTTGTTTTTAAATTTTTAATCAACATGTGCTTGTTATTGATTTTCTTCGTATCAGTTTTTATGTTGAATAAACTTGCGTTTGGCTATTTCACGATGTGGTCGACACGATTGTGCACGCTTCGCCTGCCTTCAATTAATCTATTCGCTAATGACTTGAAGACTCCCACGATATAACAGATTCAGGTATCATTAGCCACAAACATTCTAACCAAGTTACGTTCCAGCGAAATAACTGGACACGAGACTTAAAACAAATGAACTGCGAGCGCAGGGCAGTGACGCGTAAGATTTTGCTACCAATGTTCTGGGTTGGCACTGTAATTTGATGCTTTTTATCAGGCGAGGACCTCATTACTCAATAAAACAAAAAACAGTTTAATTATCGGTCCATACTGCTTCATTTAAACTCGGTGACCACGATCATCTCGAAAGAAAACCTGGTGCGGAAGTCAAGTGCTGACGCAAAGATCGTAGCAAAATAATATAAAAATATTAAATAATTGCATTCTTGTTTCGACCACAAACATTTTATGTGGTCCGCAAGTCGTTAGAATGTAACCGCAGGTAAATAACTGTAGATATGGAAAACAAAAATTTAGATAAAAATTAATTAAATTGTAAATTTCAAATCAATTTAGAGATAATTTTAGTGGTATATCATAATTAGATGTAATTACGATCACATTTTCACTAAAGCTTGCATTGGAAGCATAAAATATTTTGACTAACTCTTTTATTAAATAACTTCTTTTTTTTTCAGTTCAACCAACTCCTCATTCAATGGCGCATCAAAATAATAAGGAAAGCAGTAAGTAGCTTCGTAGAGCTAGGACAAGTTTTGGCCAGTCACTGGTTCAGTGCCTCCTGATGGCAAATCAAAGCGGAAGCAACCCGTGCAAATTGATCAAATAAGTGACAGCTACACAATAAATTATTATGAAACAATTAAGTACATAAGGAATTTATTTGATCGCAACCAGTCACGAACCACGAATATACGTTATTTGATTTGTTCCTAAAACGTGTAGCTTCTACACACGGAATAAAAAATTCAACACCATCATGTGCTTGACTTTTTTCAAAATTCAAGTGGACTCTTATCAGCTCGTTTACAATTTCCTTCATCGACGGCCTGAATGCACTTCTCAGAACATTGCAGTTTTTCACAAGCCTCTATCACCATTCTTATTCTTATTCGACAAGGAGGCGATAAGGCATACACATACGTCCCGCTTGGGGTGTTTTGTGCTTTTCCCCTTGCCAGCCTCTACCTAAGCTATCCCAACTCCTTAAAATATCGGAGTGCGGGCTTGGGTCGCTGGCAAAACTGCTTCAGTGGCAAAGGTGATGGTGTTAATGAAAATGAAGATGAAGAGGATGGCAATAGTGAAATTGGGCTAGGTCATTGAGACAAAATATATATCTCAGTTGTGATTCTGATTTGTCGCGTTACGGAGAACTATTTGTGGCTCAAGTCTTGTGCAGATGATAATTTAAGTAGCAGTGACCCCTAATAAGCCTTACTAGAAAGCGAAGATTCTGCCGTTGCACTTTAGTCGGTTATTTGTGATATTTCGAGTCGGGAATGCGGTCTTTGCATGTTTGCAGTCCGTTTTCCTATCCCAAAGTTTTTTTTGCTCACTCTCAGCGTGACGACGCAGTAGGTTTCGAACTTCCATCGCCGATGGTTTGCATAGATCCACCGCGCCATCACTTACCTATTTCTTAGTTCCTTCCTTGGCGAGGGTGACCGCCATGGTATTACATTTACAAGAACTATGTCCTTTTGTCCATTTTACTATTGTTACGAGTATGTATCTGTCCACCAGTTTCTGTATACAACTCTACTATAACCCTTGATTTAGTTACATGTGCATAAAGTAGTAAACACGAAGACTTTTTCTTCTCGCTCCCCCCTCAGAGAGAGGAGCAGGAAGTACGTTCAGTGATGATATTGCTTTAGCAGCAAGCAACAGGCCCATGGCCTCTGCCTGAACCACCGTCGTAGTCTTGCTCAGAGCTTTAGATTCGGAAAGTTCCGTTTCCGGTGAATAGAGATCGCAATCTACTCCCGTTTTGTTTTTGCACCATCCGAGTAAACGTTACAACAAATTGTGAGTGCGCCCAGGTCACTTTCCATCGTAGTCAGTCATACCTCTTTCTATCAAGGTATGTGTACTCTGTCAGTGTCCGTCCTTGCCTCTGGGATGATTCTTGTTGCACGCAAGTCTCTGAATTTGCTGTAGTTTGGTGATTGTTGTCACCAGATTTGTTCGCGTCCACCACACTCCACCCGTATGTGGTATCCGTGTGTTATCAATGTGTAGCGGTTTATAGGCAGCGGCATAGTTTTGGTTTGAGGCCTTTCCCGAACGCTCTGGTGCTTTGCTACAAAATATTTGTAGTTTTTGTGGTAATGTGGTCAAGATGTTTCCTCCACAAGAGTTTACTATCTAGCCAGATATTTAACTTCTCTACTTAAAGCTATCACCATGTTAAGTACAAGGTATGAGCCTCGAGGTGGCTGCCCTATTCAAACATTAACTGACCTCACCTTTAACTGCGCAGATGGCAAGAAGTAGGTACTTTACTTATTTGTGTACCTTATTACTTCCTCGTCAAAACCATCTTCTTATATCAATATCGTGTACATGTATCATGTATAATTACATGGAAAACTTCCTATGACATGTAATCATCAGACTCACAAAAATCAGTTGCTCCAAACAACTGTTTGATTGATTTGAGTACTTTGCTTTGGTAGTAAATACATTAGCAAAATTCCAAAGTAATATAAATGTATTTATTGTTTTTAGTACTCATTGTGAAGTTTCTTGTTTCGTAAATAAAAGACTAAGTATTATTTAAGCATACTACCTACATTTTATTTTATATTTTTATACATATTCAGTACAACGAAGTAGGTAGGTAGGTATGCCGATAAAGCTGACGCTTATTCTTAGAGCATAAAAACTCTAAAATATCCAAAATGTTTTCAAACTGTAAGAAGACATAAACACAAACGTATTACATAGTTTTTCTCCAACATAAATTATAATTATTTCTTTTCCTTGTTCGCACGTTTACTTTGTTCTATTGACCAACACGGCCGGAACTAAGTTTGCTCACAGATTTCATATTTATCCAACATCTTATTTAACTAGTTGACGACGCATTTATTTTGAAGACAAATAGCTATCTATGCTTGTTTTGAACTGCCGTGACCGAAGTCATCTGGAACTTTCGAGGCGTCCTTCATCCTCATTTATGGAAACGCTCGAGTTCAACAAAATTATTCCGAGCAAATTGTGGTGACTAGCGAATATTTTCAATTATTGTACAAATTGACAGACTACTGTTACTGTAAACGGAAATCATAATCACAGATTATTGAATAGCATAATTGTCATTACTTATGTTATGTTTAATGAGTAGGTAAGTATACCTAATGCCTTTGAACTTGGAACAACCCATGGACAACTGTTTTAGTAAACTCGTAATTATTTAAACATCAGTAGCACGTTTCTTCTGCAAAATAACAGAAAAAACGTGCTACTGATGTACGATAACTAGGTATTTCAACCGCCCATGTAACAGATCCAGGCTACCAATAATTTGGGAATCTTGAGTCTGGAATAGACTGCTAACCTCGAACATTAAACATCAATTGAATTGCTATATATATTATTGAATAATTTTTTTTCGCATTTGCCTTGGCATTTAAGTTATGGTGGGATGACGAAACTCACATACATACATATAAACATAGATACATGAATCCTAAAAACATTACACTCTTTTTTAGGGCAGTCGTGTAATAAAAGGTCAAACAAGTGACTGTGCAAGCCGAACAGAGCTGAGCACCGCAGTCACCGCCCGCTGGGCCGCCCGCTCCTCGCACGCATCGCCAGTTATGTGCTGACGTTCCTAGCGTTCGGCGCGGCTTGTCGGCGTAACACTCCCAGACTTTATCTGGGAGTGTTACGCTTCGCCTCATCGTTGTACTTCATCATCATCATCATCATCAGCCTATATTTGTCCTCTGCTGGACGTAGGCCTCTCCTAATGCACGCCACTAAGCTCGGTCTTCAGCTCTCCTTATCCACTTTCTTCCAGACACTTTTCGCAGGTCGTCACTCCACCTGACCACAGGGCGTCTTACACTACGTTTGCCTAAACGTTGTCTCCACTCGATAACTCGTCTACCCCAACAGTTATCGGTTCTTCTGAAAATGTGACCAGCCCACTGCCACTTTAGCTTGCTTATCCACACGCACAAGCTATTGCTTGGGAGCTATTTCTGTCACCTTGGTTCTCCGTCGGATGTCTTCATTGTGAATCTTATCCTTTAGAGAAACTCCAAGCATAGCTCTCTCCATAGCCACAGTACATACATAGTCCTTACGTACATATGTACTGTACCATAGCTCGCTGAGCGACCTTAAAGGACATAGCGCAAAAGGGCGTAAACTATAACTGTAAAGAAACTGGTATTATCAGAAAGAAGTCATAAAAACAATCATTTTTCGATTCTACAACAACTATCTAAAGTATATCGGGCCGAGCTATTTTAATTTATTGAACTCCCTAAAAGTCACAAAAATATTAAGTACTATTTTTAGTATTATTTGTATCAAAAATAGTTTTTAGTGTATGCAGTTCATAGAATAGTTTGCTCTGAAGGGCATATTCTTTATATTTGTAGTGATATTTGTAGTTGATGTACAGTCCATGAATATCAAGAATATTATTTAGTAAAGCCACTAAGTCTGACGCAACAATTCTATCGGAAATCATTAATAGTGATCCAATCCACTGGTTTTTCCGTCCAAATGACGTATTGATTTTAGACAGAGGATTTAGAGGCTGTAAAGAGGTGGAGACTTGGGAATATCCAACTTACATACCCGCCACTAAAAATGAAGATGAATTTCAGCCAACAACACAACAAGCCATTGATTCCAGGAAAGTCACTATGTGCAAAGATGCTTTCTGATCATCTTTGCTATGTGTTAGCTGGGTGGTTGAAACTGTGAATGGGAGATTAAAAAACCAGTTCCGCCAGGTTCGTTCCCAGAATTTCAATACAGCAGCCACACATTTGTTTGATGAACCCGAAACGAAAAATTGCAGGTGCATTACTAAACGCATTTGGAAAACCTTTGGAAGTCCATTGTGTGGGGGGTCTCCCCACACTTCGCTTGCTTGTTCATGGTCGCGAACTATATGGCCTGCCCATTGCCACTTCAACTTGCAAACTCTGAGAGCTATGTCGGTAACCTTCGTTCTTCTACGGATTTCCTCATTTCTGATTCTATCACGTAGTGAAACACCTAGCATAGCTCTATCTCCATTGCACGCTGCGCAACTCTGAGCTTTTGTATGAGACCAATAGTTAGCGACCACGTCTCAGTGCCGTATGTCATCACTGGCAACACGCATGATGATTGTAAACTTTCGTCTTGAGGCTCTGCGGTAGATGCGACGAGAAGATATGGCGTAATTTCCCGAACGCTGCCCGATCCTGATCCGCTGATCCGAGTTGGATTCGTCGGTTGACCTCTTTGTCGAAGTTGGATCTACCCAATTGGATCGTCTGACCCAAGTAGACATAGTGATCAACAGCTTCGATAATATCGTTCCCAACATAACCCAGCATGGGTGCGACATGGGCATTTGACATGATGTTCGTCTTGCCCAGTTCAGTTATGTTCAGTTTAAGACCCACCTGTTGGGAAACAATATTGAGGTCACTGAGCATTGTGCTTAGATCTTCCAGGGCTTCAGCCATGATGACTATATCATCACCAAATCGAAGGTGAGTGATGTATTCGCCATTTATGTTAACACCAAATCCGTTCCAGTTCAGAAGCTTGAATATATCTTCCAGTGCAGAGGTGAACAGATTCGGAGAAATAACGTCTCCCTGTCTCACCCCTTTTTGCAGCTGGATAGAATTCGTGCTCTGATCCTGAAGACGAACTGTAATGGTGGCCTTGCTGTACAAACACTTCAACACTTCGATGTACCAGTAATCAATCTGGCACCGCTGTAATGACTGTAGCACTGCCCAGGTCTCGACTGAATCAAAGGCTTCCTCGTAGTCCACAAACGCTAGACATAGTGGCCGATTATACTCTTCGGTCTTGTGTATAATCTGCCGGAGTGTATATGGAAGTGGTCTACGGTGCTAAAGCCTTTCTGGAATCCAGCTTGTTCGGGAGTATAGTATATTAGTCATCTTCTTTTTTATTTATTTTATCGCACTATTCAATTGTTTGGCCACGATCTCACCTGATGGAAAGCGATGATGTGGCCGAAGGTGCAGCACGCTTGCCTGGTAGATACCTATTCACTCTTGACTTGAACACACCTGGGTTATATTTGTCCGGAAACAATAACGAGGGTAGGGCACTCCTTTGCACTTCTTATAATAAATGAAGAATTGTAACGCTTCGTTCTTGTGCGAGGTATTTCAACCATAAAAGGGTGGCGCTTTGCCAATCATCTAGTTGTACGGTGATGAAAAGATGATGAGGAAATCAGATTGTGCAGTTCTTGTGCACACTCTCCATAGTGCAATCTGTAGAATACCGACCGGTTTGCGACCTCACGTCGATGCGCCAGGTTAAGCTTACTCTTTACCATATTGTCATCCCCAATGAGCCTCATAGCACGTCTCTCAATTGAATCCAAAGCCTCGAGCTTGAGATACTTGGCAGATCTTATTTAAAAAAAGTTATATATGAATATGCATATTCAGTAGCATTTTTTAATTCTCCTAGACCATTTTTTTACTATCTCTATTTTACAGACATTTTGCTATTTACTGCGTTATTATAAGTATAGATAGATCGATAGAAGACTGATAGTTAGCACTATTTTAATGTATTCACCACGTCTTTTTAATTAAAGAATACACTAAGCTACGTGAGTAAGTAAGTAAGTAGGTAGGTACTATAAATATTCTGTGATGAAACTGAAGTACCTAGGTAATTGAGGTATAAATACAAACAGAACCGAGGCAGTTAGTACGTTTCATTCTCTCGTTACAGCTATTAATAAGTATTTGCTTTACCAGAGTACGTTCTCATACTTTATTCTATGCCAGACCACACAATCTATACTTATAACATCTATATACCAATCTACTAACTGTGCCCGCGGCTTTGCCCGCGTGGTCATTTCTTTTAAAAGTAGCCCACACGTGTTATTCCTGGACCAAAACAATCTATAAAAAATAATATAATACATTTCTTCAAAATTCGATCAGCCGTCAAATAGTATTTAATCGATTGCTTGGCATCTAATCATCGGAATAAGATACCAAGTACCCCAGTTTTTAAGTCAAACCTTAAGCTATCTAACATTAACCGCATTGCAATCGGTCCAGTAGTTTTTACGTGATGCGCGAATAAATATACAAACAAATTTTTATGAAACGATTTAATAAAAACCTACTTGTTCAGTATACCCAAGACCATTTTTTTTTATTATTTTCATTGTACAATTTTTTTGGTACTGACCGCTTTATTTTTAGTATAGATAGATGATGAGAATCTACTACCCCACCAAAATTAAGGATTATAATAGTGCTCTAAACGACAAAATACCAAACGGCGAATACATCGTCAAGGAGTCTGCAATCATGGACCAACCAAGCAAATTGAAATGAGAGATAGTATAGATTTTGATATACATTTATAAAAAGAAACGGCCAAGTGCGAGTCGGATTCGCGCACCGAGGGTTCCGTACTACGAATAAATAATAAGTCAGGAACTCTAATTCAGAACAAATGTCACAATAAAAGTGCCCCTACTTCAAACCAAAACGACGTAAGATTCAAAGTACGAATCACTTCCGAGGTTACAAATAGACATGCTTGGTGATTGGTTTAAATTCAGAACGAAAGCAGGGATTGGTTCACGCGCGTAATGCAATGTCTGCTATGACAGCTGAGTCATAGCGGCGTGGACGATGTTATGCAATAAGTGGACCGGACCAAGTCAGTAATAAAACAATATTACTGTACAATGTTTTTTTTTTGGCTCACTTTTTACAATTCATTAAATTCTTTGTCCCAAGAAATATAATTAATTTATTAAGTTTTTGTCCAGAAGACATTAAAAGAGAATCTTTCTTCGCAATGTAGTGAAGACGGATTCTGAGAAATTTAAAACGGAATGTCCTCCTGTCTGCCTGTGAATTTAGAGCTGAGGTTCAAGTTCAGTAAATTATTTTTATATATTTCCATAAACTGTCAGGCGTTTGGGTTATTGTTGCAACGGCCGTGGTTGCGGATCACTCCAAAAACAACTCAATATGATCTTGGCTTAATATGGTTAAATAAATTTCTATATTTGTAACTATACTAGCCGTGCAAAAAGTAATTTAAAACTAGAAATACATATGAGGAGTCCTAGAAGTCCAGTTTTGGACTGAGTTTTGGTCACTGGTTTCAAAGAGTTAGTATATACTGTTACTCTTTGTCCATTTACTGTTCGAGTTTTTTTTGACTGCACATTGATTTAGAGACCTTTAATAAATTTTTCGCTTTGATCCAAAACGTCATGTAGTTTTTCTTTTTCTACCACTGAAAAAGGGTGTTTAAACCCGTATCGGTCGGTCTTGAATTTAGTATGTCGAAAAGGTTGTTAAACGTTTCTAAAAAGCTAACAGTTGCATCTGTTTCTTGAAAATCAGGCATGTTTAACTGTTGCGAACCAAACTTAATCGCATCAGCTACACTTTGACTTAAGGTTTGAATCGCTAGTTTCACGTTCATGATATTATTTCGGAAGTATAGATGCCGATTTGACAATTTATTCCCAAAATGCAATCCAACGATATCTTGAACATTTTTCAGTTTCTGCAAATGTGCCCACTCAATTTTTTTTCTTGTTTTTATCTACGAGTGTATTTTTCCTCTAATGTGTTACGCACAAGTTTCACCATATGAAATGGATCTAATATTACAACTACTGGGTCTCCGGTAGATGGGTCGTCAAAAAACGATTTTGAATTGTTTGTGTCTTCAAAATTGCAACCCAACATCTTAGCCGTAGCGATGTTAGATGCACAGCCATCAAAGTAACTTTTGACTTTTTCCTTTTAAGGGCTAAAACTATATCGTCCGAAAAATCATTCAATGCAGTATTTTCTGTAGTATCGCCAAATCCATTTTTCTTCAATTGGGATAAAATATTTTAAGTGAAATATTCTTCATAGTTCATCTTTTATTTGGGCGTTGTAGATTTCTGATCTGTGATAGTCGTTATACTGCCAAAATAGTTTTTTTCTTAGTTTTTGCTTTAAAATGTGTGTTTTAGGAGTATTCAGAGCAGATTCAATATCTGACGATGGTATATTTATCGGCGTAACGCATGATCCTCTTTCTTCAAAACTAAAGACTTCGGTTGAAATAAGATTATTTTTTAATTTTGTTTTTCTTGGTTGGTAAGGTTATTTTCAGGAGAATAATATCAACACTGAATGTAATGACGGTGTTGTTTTCAGGTGAATAATATCAACACTGAATGTAATGACGGTGTTGTCTTCAACACCGTCATTACATTCAGTGTTGATATTATTCTCCTGAAATTAACCTTGTTGAAGATCAGTTTCAAATCTATGAAAGTCTGTCTCTAATTGAAATAGATACACATATACAGCTAAAATAAAAATTCCTAACAAACCTAAATATTAAGTGCAAAAAAAATAGTGAAATCTTACAAGTTTTTGTGCCTTATTCCTTGAGGGTTTGCATTATTTGTTTTTTGAGCAACTCAGGTAAATCAAACACTTCAAAATTTCCAGAAGGTGAATTTTCATTAGCCTGAAAAATTAAACGTGCTTTAATTCGATCAAACTATGAACTGTTTTTAATGCTATTGTTATTCCCATGAGTCGAAAAAGCCGAACCTATATTACATACCAACTATAATCGTTCATTATTGTTTATTTGCTCATTTTGTTTAGTATTCTCCTAAATATGTTGACGTTTCTTAGGTATGAATCATCTGCGTGAAAAAAATAACAGCTTAATTTCAAAATTTCATCGAGTAGAAATTAAACTTTAGTGCAAAAATTGAGTGACTTCATTTTGCATAGTATTGACCATCGCGGTTTGATAATGTATTTGAACGTCTTTGAATATAATTATAATTTTGCAACTACTACTAGTGAAAGGTGATCCCTGGACATTTTAATCTTGTATGGCTCCTGCACCACTTCACAGCACACGTCACAATGATAAAATTAAAACGTACGCGAAGATATGACGTGTGCTCGCTTGCATGAAAAATGTACGACTGATGACGCGCTGGACACGACTTTTAAGCCCCACCTACTTGGGCACGACTTTTGTTCGGTCATTTTATTAACGCTGTTACGTTTCCTGACTTATTACTTATTCGTAGGTTCCGTACAAACATGTAGGTATGTTTACAATTCATCCATCACGGGAATCGGATCTCGAAGTTTTTTGTGATGTAAATACAAAAAGCAATATATTACTTGAGCTATAGCTCAAGTAGTATATCGTTTTTTGCCAAATTTAATGATTCTAAGTCGACGAGAAGAACCTTAAGTCTGTCTGGTTTTGATTCCCTTGCGAGAGTCAAATCGGCCAACGGGTTAATCGACCGTATCTTTTGATTGCGTTGACTTAGAAGTTTTTAATTTTTTCTCAGCTCCAAGGGATTGCAGATTTGAGTATTTAATATTAATTTCAACTTGAATCCTCTACGCGTTCCTGAGAAAAAGGATCTTGACATAGACAGACGAATGTAAAACAAAGTGATCTTATAAGGGTTTCTATTTTCCTTTTGACGTAGGGAATCCTAAACCCATTAGAAAACCTTGTAATGGGTTTGGTTTCCTTGTCACTTGAATTTCTGAAAGGTATGTCTGTAATTTTAGTTAGTTTGCGGATTAAATGGCATATAAGCAGTTATTTACTCAGCTGAGCTAGATAAGCCCAAACACGATATTCCAGTTTATCGGCGAGAAGTTACTTGTACCTACTAATTAATACTTCTGACAGTACTAGCACTGGTGATAATAATTGTACTGTTATCGCCATAGTTTAAAAACACTGGGTCAAGTGCTGGGCAAGTTACTGAGAAAAATCGATCACAGGTGAGGTGAACCTCGTTGCTGGAAGTCTGCTCAAAAATGGAAGGCACTTAGGGGCCAAGTCCAAATATCTTTTTGAATATGAGGGAAAATACCTAAGTTATCAGTCTCTTCCTACATGGTCGAGAAACTTCTGCACTATCTTGACCTTTTGTCCAATGGAAACTCAAGAAAACGCTATAATTGCTCTATAATTTTCATTCGCTCTATCTAGAGAAGAACATCTCGAATATTTTTGTCCATACTACCCGTTCTGATATGTCTCTAATTGCGTTGTTTGGTGGTTTTTATAATGCAGTAAGTACGTTTTAAACCGACTGAAGTCAATTCGCGCCAAACAATTTAAAGTAGATTAAACTTGGCTCACTTTAGTCACCTGCTTTTTATTATTAAATTGCCTTTGAATAGGATAAGACACATGAAATAAATAAATAAACGTTTCGGTTGCACTTTTGAGTTATTGTACGCTCTGGTTCCTTCTTGTCCAAGTAGTAAAAAAGCATATTTTCTATGGTTTTATTAGTAAAGGCCTGCTATGATATGCGATATGTTTATGCTAATAAACAAATCGCATATCATAGTGTATCGCTCTGAACTAAGTTATTCGGTTTCGCAGAGACTTGTCAAATACTTGGTTGGTCAAATGCTAAACAATTCAAAAGTATTTCAATATTAACCGTGTTTGGATGGTCAGTACAAAATACTACCAAGACGCCATCTCTTGGTAGTATTTTGTACTGACCATCCAAACACGGTTAATATTGAAATACTTTTGATACCTTTCGCGTAAGACGGGTTGAGATACTAATGGAAAATTTGGGAATTGGTTAGAGGCATGGATGTTTGCGGGTTCGAATCCCGTGCGTGATCAACATTTTTTCTTAAGAAAAAAAAACAGATAGATTCAAATTTCATTTTTGAATTGTATATTTGATTTTTAAAGACGTATTTCATTCCATCTAGGATGTTTAGGAGCAGGTTCTACTATAAGATATTCTGTGGTAGTTAGTACCTATGTGGTTTCGCAATAGGACCTCTAGCCTCTAGAAGCGAGGGCCGCGTGGCGTAATAATATGTGACCAGGCGCATCGTCCTAGCGGAGAGGTCGTGCGCGCCCCACCACCACCGCCGCCGCGCCATTCAAGCACAATGCGGAAAATTCAGGAGGATTTAATTATATAAATTATCGTGGTCAAAATAACGTAGAAGAATATTTTTAAAAAACGAACTTAACAAAACTTTCTCAACCCTGAAAATGTGGTATAAATGGCTATATTTGTACTATTATTTATTCTGTGGCTATACTACGCGACGCACGGAATATGAAATTAAAGGGCATACCTTGTTTACGGTTGTTGATGTTGATGTTAAAATTACATTTATTTGCATATTAAAATGACATTAAATAACGATTAGTTTAGTACTTATCAAAAGATAAGCAAAATCCTTGTTATATTTGAATGAGTGAGAAGCATGATTTAAAATCTTACATAGGCTTATTTTGTTTATTTACAATAAACATATTTTGAACATGAAGATTTCTTTCTGGAAAAGCTTTTTATTACTTGTTTTTGAGGGGCCTAAGCAAACAAACCGGAAGGTAATCACTTTATGAAAACTTTATCAGTTTCCTTGCTTTTTTTAATGCAATCTTTTACAAGCCATTACTAGTACCAGTTAAAACCAGAAAACTCATCGAGATAAATCAAATGAGCCCAAACTCGAAGGGCTTGCGTCATTTCATTATCGAGTTCTTTTGAGATAGTCAAAAGAACTATATTCTATACTAACAGCACCCGGCTCCATCTATATTCTATACTAACAGCACCCCGTGGCTTCTCGATTTCCTACAGGAACTGTTTTTTTTTTGTTGGTATTAAAAGTAGCCTATGTCAGGGCGGTCGCACTCCGCAACAAGTACAAATAAATTCGAGGGCGCAATATTCGGGTCCGTTCAGTCGAGTGTCAAGCGTGCCCTCGATGAGTCGCGCGCCTTATACTTAGCGATAAAGTACCTACTTACGTAAAGTTATTGACAAATTTTATTCGTGTTTTAATTATGAGTACCAAGAAGTAACCTAGAAGGTATTGCATAGCATTCGGCTGTTTGAATAGTGATAGAAATGACGACTTTCACTCATTATAAATCAAGGAATTCAGACACCTTTATTCATCAAAGTGCAATACGTATAGGATATAATCATAATCAACCAACGACACTTATACGTAGGTAGGTATCTCAATAAACTTATCGGCGTTCTGAAAACAGGATAGGTAGGTAGTAAAAATGAGGTAGTAGGTCTATTCTGATAAGAATGTCATTGTATGTAATAGAACTATTTTAATTTATAATAATAAGTAATAACATAATACATTATTACTTATTTATTCTGTTACAATATCTAAGTCATAACATATCACAGAATAATTAGTAGTACAAGTACCTAGTCATATCTTAATACAACCCTACCGAGCGAAAAAGAGACAGAGCGATTCTGAAACGGTTAGAGCAATGGAAGTTCTCGCGCGTTGTGATACGGTGCATTCTAGCCTGCACGCGATGGGCGAGCGATTTCTAGGTAAACATAATTGAAAGATCGCAGTGCTGTGCGAGTTAAATTGCACTTTATAGCGTTGTAGCGAGAGTCCAAATTTCATCTAAATTCTTTCAACGTAAAGGAATATCAAACTTACTATAACTCTCTCTCTCTCTCTCTCTCTCTCTCTCTCTCTCTCTCTCTCACACACACACACACACACACACCCACATACACACACACACACACAAACACATACACACACACACCGACACACTTTCGCTAATATAATATTAGTGTAATCTATATTTTTCGTGTACTTTTTTTTACCAGGCAAATTAGTTATAGTCCTATCAATCAAAACCTCAAAAATAGAATATCCGTTTATTGCTGTACATTAACTTTATAATTTGGGCCGAATATAAACTTGCAGCTAAATATTCTCACTGGGGTATTTATTTCGTAATTCAACCTTCTTTGGTTTAAAAAAACTGGGTTGGAAGTAAGCGTAATTCAACCTCTTTTGGTTTAAAAACCCGGATGGGGCTTTGTCGGGGCGCCTGTCGTTGGGGCGCACGCCCGTTTATTTGTAGTGAGACGTCTAGTACAAATAGCGAGTTATAGTGAATTATCACAAAAACATCCGTTTTGCTGATTTTTCTCTGTGCGTCCTGTTAATACAAACAAACAAACAAAAATACAAACTTCAAATGTTTTCTCTTTATCCGCTCAGTTGTCGCAGCGCCACTGAGGTTGCTAAAGTATTATTAGGTATTTTCTGTGCTAAAGTTTTTGATCGGAATTGTCTTCACCCGACCAAGGTTGCAAATTGAAAATGTTTGCCAAAATGACTTGAAACTCTATTTCTATGTAGTAAGAGTCGAAAGTCGTCGTAGCAAACCGTAGCTAAATAAATTCTTGACACGAAGTGATTTTGCCAACATGATGGAACAAAAATTTTCAAGAAGCGACCAATTAGTGTTGCCGCCATTTTGTGCTGATTTCATGTTTTATCTATACTTCTTTAATAATACTAATAATATTATAAAGAGGTAAAGTTTGTGAGGGTAATCTCTGGATCTACTGAAACGGATTTGAAAAATCTTTTACCAATAGGAAGCCACGTTATTTGTGAGTGTATGACACATATAAATTAGCCTGATAAAAGTATTTTTCGCTATTAACAGTAGTCCGCGCGGACGAAGTCGCGGGCGGGAAAGCTAGTCCATACCAATATATAAAAGTGAAACGTTGTCTGTTTGTTTATTTATTTGTTTGGGGAGCTTTCACGCGATAACGGCTGGACGGATTTTGATGAAATTTGGAAAGGAGATAGCTTATACCCTGGAATAAAACATAGGCTCTTTTTTATCCCGGAAAATTGCAAGTTTCCACGGGAAAACTAGAAAAATGTTGATTACTCGCTGTAAGAAATGGTTGCCATGGAAACGAAATAACGAGTATATCAAAAAACATTAAGAGCATTGGTGCTATACCTACTTTTGCATTGGTTTTTAATATCCTAGAAGAACATATGATGTTTTTTCTCGCGAAAAACAGTAGTCCGCGCGGGCGAAGTCGCGGGCAGGAAAGCTAGTATTAAATAAAGTACTGCTTTAATTAAAAATATTTTTATTTTAATAGGTGACTTGTTTATCAGATTATAGGATTTTTAAAGCTATCTATAGGTGAAAGAATTATTAAAACCGGTTCAGTTTTTATTTTTATTTTTATTCGTTACAAACAAACAAACACCGGGGTGTTGGCGTCTATGAGGCTATTGCGTTTTTTTGATATTACTCAAAAAGTATTCAAAATATAACAACTTCTGCCAACTGCTCTTAATTATTTTTACTAAATTAATCACATGATGAACCAATAGAGGGCGCTGTACGTCATCCATTTAAAATGTCAGACGTTTTGAAAATCACGTGCTATCTTTCAAGTGGTGCTGTGTGAGGTGAGGGACCATAATCATGTTGAATCCGCATTTTTCTTTGGTTTACCGTTATACTGCATGCAAGCACTTAGGAATGAGTTAGCTTGTCGATACAAATATTTATTTTTATTAAAGTCGTTTTACTTTTAGAGAAATGATAATTCATAATTTCGAAGTTAGGTTATGATTTTTGAGGTAAATGCGTCTACTGTTTCGGGGATATTGCGTCTGTATGGCGCATTTCCCCCATATACAGTGATCATCAACCTTTATTGATGTATGGTTTTAAATTGATTTATAAAGTACTAGCTGTACCCGCGGCTTCGCACGCGTGGTCATTTCTCTAGGTTAAAAGTACTCTATGTACTATTCCACCAGTTTTTAAGTCGAACCCCAAGCTATCCAACAGTGAAAACCGCAACGCAATCGGTCCGATAGTTTTTACGTGATGCGTGAATAAACATACAGACAAACAGACTTACAGACATAGAAACAGACAGACACGAATTTTAAAAATGTGTTATTATTATTGTTCAGTAGCTTATTTTAAGTACCCTAGACCATTTTTTTTAAATTATCTATTTTGTACAGACTTTTTCGTTCGTATTGCTTTATTATAAGTATAGATATAGATTTTTGGGTTAGTGTCAAAATCCCCATTACATTTTCCCATTAATGGGGATTTTGAAACTTTTAGTCTCATAATCCCCATTATTGCTGCAAATTCATGCTGAAGGAGATTTAGACGCTATTAGCCTCATCCCGGGTTAGTGTCAAAATCCCCATTAGATTTCCCCATTCACGGGAATTCCCCATTAAGGGGAAAATCATGTGAAATAATGTGATTTTCCCTTATCCTGGAATACCAGATGGAAAATGCTGCTGCCTTATTTTTATGTGACGAATAAAAACTTATAATAGTACCGTAGGTAGCTACTACCTATGTAACTATAGCACACTATAGGCACTAGAATACTGCTAATCTATAGGATATGCTTGTATATACAGCATATCATATAGCTTAGCGTGCTGTCCTCACCTCTGGGTAGCTCTGATCATTGTCTGGTTAAGTCCGTCTCAGTGTATTCCCCACCTGATCCTAGCCTTAAGGGTAATAAACGCGTGTGGAGATACAATGCAGCAGATTGGGACGAGATGCGACAATTTCTTGCATCATACCCTTGGTGGCAAACTTATTTCACTTACCAGGAAACGTCGACTTGCGCATCTGCTGTTACAGAGGTAATAAATCATTCCATTCAGTGATAAAACTCTTTTCAGCAAAGCTCAGCCTTGGTTTGGATTCGCTGTGGTCATGCTGTGGCTCTAAGGCATGCGAGATATCTGGACTGGGTTGGACCGGACTTTTGATGCTTGAAAACGCAAATCTTCTGATAGTCGAGCTAAGAAAAGAAAATTCAACGTTGCCACTAAGACTAAAAGAAGATACTGAAGGCTCATTTGGTCACATGGGTCGAAGAGGGGCCAAACTGATGTAGCGAAGCTTTTTGGTCCAGACTTGGCCAGCCAAGTCAGTCGAAATGAACTTCTGCCACCCCTAACTGCCCCCATTACTGAAACCAGATGGATCACTGGCTTACACTGCTGGAGAAAAAGAGAATTTATTTTCTTCTCTTTTTGCAGAAACTTCGCATCTAGACGCTTCCGGCAAGTTACCTTCCCTCCTTCCTCATTGCGGGGTTTTTATTCCCGAAATACGCATCCGCCAGGAGGAGGTTCTCAGAACGCTTCAAGCCCTAGGTGTGAACAACGCCAGTGGTCCTGATGGCATTCCAGCGATTTTGTTGAAAACTGTGCGCCTAAATTGTCTCTTATCTTAACGCGTTTGTACCACCTCCCTCTTCACTCAGGTAAAGTTCTGAAGAGCTGAAAGCTTGCCAATGTACAACCAGTACTAAAAAAAGGTTAGCCAGTTATCGCCCCATCTCAATAACCTCCTTACTCTGTAAGTGTATGGAGCGTGTCATAAACATTAGGCTCTTGGCATACCTTGACGATAATGATCTCCTGAGTGACTGGCAATACTGATTTCGGTGAAATCGGTCTACTGGGGATTTTCTCGCGTATGCCACTCACGTACTAATCGAAGCCATCGAGATGCATGGTGAGGCACTTGCCGTCAACCTTGACATATCGAAGGCTTTTGATCGTGTCTGGCACGATGGTCTTTTAAACAAGCTTCCCTCATACGGATTACCTGTTGGCTTATGCATTTGGATAGCAAATTTTTTGAGGGAACGATCTATTCTAGTACTCCTAGAGGGCTGCTCGTCTGAACAAATGGTCGGTGTAGCTCAGGAATCGGTTCTCTCGGCTACACTGTTTTTACTGCACATTAATGACCTTCTGAAGCCCAGTACCTTTGGGTATGCAGATGACAGTAATGTTGTTGAGAGATACACTTCCAATGCCCAAGCCAGCTGTGACGCTGTCCAGCTTCAGAGAGAGGTTATGGTGGACCGTTTGAATTTAGCTTTAAAAGCCTTGTCCGATTGGGGCGATGCTAATCTGGTTAAGTTTATTGCTACTAAAACGCAGGCTTGTTTGCTTTCTGCTAAAAAGAGTCCTCTAACTAAACCGATCTCCGTCTTTCCGTAATGTCACAATACCAATAGGAGACCATCTGGAGCTTTTGGGTGTCCAACTCACATCGAATCTGAATTTTGGGTCTTACATTGAATCCAAAGACAAGGTAACTGCAAATATTCTTGGTATTTTGTCTAAGGTTATGCGATACTTTACACCGGGACAGCTTTTTGAATGTTTATCAAGCTCAGGTCCAATCTTGTATGGAGTACTGCTGCCACCTCTGGGACGGTTCATCCAAGTATCAGCTCGAGGCTTTGGATTCAATTGAGAGACGTGCTATGAAGCTCATTGGGGATGACATTCTGGTAAAGAGTAAGCTTCAAAATCTGGCGCACCGACGTGAGATCGCAAGCCTGTCGGTATTCTACAGATTGCACTATGGAGAGTGTGCACCAAAACTGCACAATCTGATTCCCCCATCACCTTTCCATACTACAAACTACCTCATACGACAAACAAACAAACCTTTCCATCACCGTACGACTAGACTATCTACATCTGATCTTTTTATGGTTGAAATACCTCGCACAAGAACGAAGCGTTACGCTTCTTCATTTATTATAAGAACTGCAATGGAGTGGAATGACCTGCCCTCGTCAGTGTTTCCGGTAAAATATAACCCAGGTGTGTTAAAGTGAAGAGTGAATAGGTAACTACTAGGCAAGCGCTACACCTACACCTTCGACCACATCATCTCTTTCCATCAGGTGAGATTTTGGTCACACGATTGCACAGTAGGTAATAAAAGAAGCACAAATTAAAAATGTATGTAACCCCCGACTTCCTACCCCCTATTTTAGCTAAGAAGCATCTCGATCACATCAGTTCTCAAACATAAAAACGTTACATCCGTTTGAGAGCTTCGGTCGTGACCCTCCCGCCCTCTCCTCCCCCCTCCCTCTCTCCCCCCCCACCATCCCCCCTTCCTCCCCCCTCCTCCCCCCTCCTCCCCCTTCCCCACTATAGCTAAGAACCATTTTGTTTACCTCATCTTAGAAACATGAAAAACCGCAGCTAATTTGGTCCATTCGTTCGAAAGACACGATTCTCACCCTCTTTTCTCAACTCCCACCATCTCAATCACATCACTTTTTAAACATATAAAACCTTATCAAAATCGGTCTATTTGTTTGGGGGCTTCGATCATCACCCCCATACCTAAGCTACGATTTTCACCTCCCTTTTCTTACCTCCCCCTCCCTATATATCTAAGAACCATCTCGATCACATCAGCTTTCGAATAGAAAAAACCGCATCAAAATCGGTCCATTCGTTTGGGAGCTACGATGCCACAGACACAGACACACACACCCTCTCTCACTCACACACACACACGCAGTGATACACACCCTAAACTTATAACACCCTCAATAGTCTCATTGTTCGGGGGTTTAAAAGGCGATTTTACGGTAAGTTTATGCAAAATTCGGTACATATTTTATTGTTTTACTAGCTGTGCCACGGCTTCGCACGCGTGGTAATTTCTCTAGGTTAAAAGTGCTCTATGTGCTATTCCAAGACCTACAATAAACATTTGATCAAAATTCCTTCAGCCGCTAAAAAGTTTTTTATCGATTGCTCGGCATCTAATTATTGGATTACGATACCAATTACGATACCAGGTTTTGGTCAAACCCTAAGCTATCCAACACTGAAAACTGCATCGCAATCGGTCTAATATTTTTTACGTGATGCGCGAACAAACATACAGACAAACAAACATACAGACAAACAAACAGACAGACACGCATTTTAAAAATGTTTTATTCTTGTTCAGTAGCTCGGTCCAAATTTTTAAATTATCTTCTTTGTACACTTTTACGTTATTATTGCCTATAGCTGTGCCCGCAGCGTTGCTCGCGTGGTAGTTTTTCTGGGATATAATGATCCTTTGAGTTATTCCAGTACCAAAAGTACTCACTGTTAATTATTCACAGTAAGAAACGGTTGGCATGGAAACGAAATAACAAGTATATCAAAAAACATCAAGAGTGGTGCTATACCTACTTTTAATCCTAGAAGAACATGGGATGCTTTTCTTTCGCGATAAACAGTAGTCCGCGCGGATGAAGTCGCGGGCGGAAAAACTAGTAATAAATATATTCGAGACAAATCACACCTACCTAGCCCCAAAGTAGGATACCCTGTTCTAAGGGCACTAGACAACGGATAAACATACATAGATGCGGACTCTTGCACGTATATTACATCCATGACTCGGAAACAAACATTTCTGCTCATCACACAAATGATTCGAAGACAGCTGGTTGACGCAGTCAGGGTCATTAACCATTCGGCCAACCGGTCGAAAACCTACCTCTTTGTAATTATGTGTTTATGATGGTTTTTATTTTAATTTGTTGCTTAATATGTATTACTTGTAAATTAGAGTATAAGTGAGTTGTATTATAAAAATCTGTGGACATAAATTTGCAGTAAACCTTGACTTTATCTTTTATCGGAACATCATATCAGAACCAGGTGATCCGGTATCAGTCTGTACCTAAATAGTTAATATGATGTTATACAACCTAAGTGCTTCGAGCACGCTACTCTCCAGCGCGGCGGTGGTATCGTGCCTCACACAGACTATCTTTATGCTAATTTCGAACGACTGTCAAAAAAAAGCATACAACACTGTATACAACTACCTGGGGGTTTGCCTTTGGAGATTTTATGTTCGCACGTATGTATAAGTCTGTAAAGAGTGCAATGTTAATCACGTAACAACAGCGAGCCATTGTTAATACTAGTCTGAATTGAGTGACAGTCACCTAGGATCGAACGACATTTTCTACTCGGAGTATTGATTCGGAGTTGGTATTGATACTTTGGCTGCATTACGATCTTTACAATGCTTGGTACTTTCAGATTCAGATCGAAACTTTCTATAGCTATTGATAGTACTTCTAATCTAGCTAGACAATACGCACACAGCTTAGGTGGTGTATACTTTATATCTATTAACTGACTTGCGATAGTGGTCTTCCTATAACATGGTTCATACTTTATATATTACGAAATAAAATCAAAGTAAGTCAGTGTTTCCGGTAAATTATAACCCCGGTGTGTTCAAGTCAAGAGTGAATAGGTGTCTACTAGGCAAGCGTGCTACACCTTCGACCACATCATCGCTTTCCATCAGATGAGATCGTGGTCAAACGATTGCCTAGTCAGTAATAAAAAATAAAAAATAAAGTACCTACTGGTGAGCCTTGGTAATATGACTTATCATGAAGAGGAATGTGACGTAACTTACCAAGTCATTTTCTGTTTAGACCAAAAAAAAAACTTTGACCTAATTGGAAAAGTGTCAATTTTCGAATGAATTACGTAACAGTACTCTCGTATCTTGTAATTTATAATGGACTAACTATGCTAGCTGTGTAATTTTTATACATTTCTATATTTACAAAAAGTAGTAATCTAACACCCGCATGGTCATTTCATTTAAAAATAGCCCAAACGTGATATTCCAGGACCTATAAAGTACATTTCTTCAAAATTCGTTCATTCCTTTTTTAAGAAAAATCTCGCGAAATTTAAAAAAAATAAAATCTGCCCTTCGGCTTCGCACGCGTTTACATTTCTCTAGGTTAAAAGTACTCCATGTGCTTTAAGACTCAAAACACCAATATTCCAACATTTAATCATAATTCATTTAGCTGTCAAAAGTTTTTTTCGATTGCGCGGCTTCTACATACTCATCGGATTGAGATACCAAGTACCCCCGTTTTTAAGTCAAACCCTAAGCTAACCAACAGTGAAACGCATCACAACCGGTGCAGTAGTTTTTACGTAATGCGCGAACAAAAATACAGAAAAACAGAAAGACACGATTAAAAAAATGTTATATTCTTGTTCAGCAGCTTATTTTAAGTATTCTAGACCATTTTATTTTTATTATTTTCCTTGTACAGACTCTTTCGTACTTATCTATCTTCTATTACTATAATAAAACTGTAACTGGGCTAAATCTGTACATTAAATATTTTTTGAAAATTATATCTTCTATCTATATCTATATCTATATATCTACATCTATATCTATATCTATATCTATATCTATATCTATATCTATATCTATATCTATATCTATATCTATATCTATATCTATATCTATATCTATATCTATATCTATATCTATATCTATATCTATATCTATATCTATATCTATATCTATATCTATATCAAAATATAAACTTCAAAATCGATATAGAGTGCAAAAAGGTTTTATTTTTTATTTTTGTCTGTCTGTCTGTCTGTCTGTCTGTCTGTCTGTCTTTTTGAACACGCATCACGCTGAAACTACCAGATGAATTTTGATGCAACTTGGCACAATCATAGCTTATGTTATGGATTAACATTTAGAATACTTTTTATCCCGAAAAAATCATGAGTTCCCGCAGGATAGGGGTTAAAAGTTATTTAAAAGAACACATATTGCGCTGAAACTACTGGTCAGAGTTTGATGTAACTTGGCACAGTCAAAGTACATATTATGTATTAAAATTGTGGATTCTTTTTATCCCCAAAAAATATAGGGTTCCTGCGGGATAGGTATTCAAAGTTATGGTAATTTAAATGTAATATAAATAAAACATTAAAATGGTATCATAATTTCGACCCTCTCGTCACTATACTATCTGGTTTAGCGGGAGTATTTCTGCCTGCCGACCCAGACGTGCGTGGATCGAAATCGATCGGAGCGAGAAAAGGGGTAAGTTTCGAGAAAAAAGGGGTGAGAATCGTACCTTTCAAACGAATCGACCATCGATCGATTTTTTATGTTTCAAAGCTGAGGTAAACAAGATTTGTCTTAGCTATAATAAGGGGGGGGGGGAATATGGTGAACTTCATAGCTCCCAAACGAATGGACTAAATTTGATGCAGTTTTTTATGTTTTAAAAAGGATGTGATCGAGATGGTTCATCATGTTTCTTTGCTATATGGGAGAGGGGGAGGAGTTGAAAGGGGGGGGGGGTGAGAATCGTATCTTTCAAACGAATGGACCAATTTCACTGCGAGTTTTTATGTTTCAAAGCTGAGGTAAACAAGATGGTTCTTAGCTATAATGGGGCTTTATGCTCGCTACGCTTCGCTCCCGCCTTCGTCTTCTAACCTATCACGACCATGTGGGATCGCCACTGAAGGTTGTACACAGGTAGGTAGGTACCTATATTGGTACTTTTGGTACTGGAATAATTCATAGGATCATTATGTCCCAGAAAAACTACCACGCGAGCAACGCTGCGGGCACAGCTATAGGCAATAATAACGTAAAAGTCTGTACAAAGAAGATAATTTTAAAAAATTGGTCTGAGCTACTGAACAAGAATAAAACATTTTTAAAATTCGTGTCTGTCTGTTTGTTCGCGCATCACGTAAAAACTATTAGACCGATTGCGATGCAGTTTTCAGTGTTGGATAGCTTAGGGTTTGACCAAGACCTAGCGCACTCGGTATCGTAATCCAATGATTAGATGCCGAGCAATCGATAAAAAACTTTTAAACGGCTGAAGGAATTTTGATCAAATGTTTATTGTAGGTCTTGGAATAGCACGTACAGTACTTTTAACCTAGAGAAATAACCACGCGAGCGAAGCCGCGGGCACAGCTAGTTGCTTTATAAAGGTATAGATACAAGTAGATATCAGATGTCTAAAATTTTCTTCAAACACGAGAAGATATCATCACTAGGGCAATTTTATAGACGATCCTAATCTTGAAAAACATCAAGCTGCTCTAAGTGCAAAATATTGATTAGAGCTCTACCAAAACAAAGTAAAGGTCCATGACGCACATGTACCCATTTTAACTCCTATTTCTTATAGACAGCGATTCTGATTGCGTCAACAAGCTCACGATAGCAAACAAAACTTGCAAATTTTCCATGAATGGGTATAGCTTAGTTCATTAGACTTTTTTAGCCAATATAATGTATCGATATCTTTGTCTAACAATAAGTAAGAATACCTAGTAACTGATAAAATGTCTGTTCATGGTGCCAGATTTTACAAAAATAAAACATTTATTGAGCTAATATTTGTAAAATGTGTAGGCAAAAATCAATTAAATTATAATTTACTTTGCAAACTGCCATCGTACTCGTTCTCATTTATGGTAGACACTATTTGTTTATTATTTATTTGGGGGGGGGGAGGAGGATCGTAGCTCCCAAACGAATGGACCTATTTTGATGCGGTTTTTTAATGTTTGAATGCTGATGTGATCGAGATGGTTCTTAGCTAATTATAGCTAACTCGATAACATCAACTTCAGCTTTTTTTATTTATTTTTTGTGGGAGGGAGGGAGGGTACTGCGGATATATACATTTTTAATATGTGCTTGTTTACAAACTGGTCACCTTTATTCTATACCTACCTATCAACTACAAATCACACAAGCAAAGAAGGGAAAATCTACATAGTCTGTAATGACTCGAACAACGTCATGCATGAAAACGGATAGGTGATGTTTGGACAATAATTCACAATAGCATATCAGATCCTAGTAGTGTTGCTGTAACTGTTGACTATTCTGTGGAGGTGATCGGAAACTGCGTTCTAATTCACGAGTTTTGGCACGTAGGATTTAACTAAACTGGTAGGACAAAATTTGACTCAGAGTAAAGACCAGTACAGGCTCAGATTACAAAAAAACTCACAGTACAGGGAACTTCTTGCATCGTCTATACCTGACTATGTTTGCGTCACTAAGAAGTCACTAATCTCCTTCCTATACCTAATCGACCTTATCATCATTATCACTTCACTATTATTTATATACAAGCACAAATTAGCTAAGAAGAATCTCGATCACATCAGTTTTCAAACATAAAAACCACAACAAAATCGGTCCATCCGTTTGGGAGCTTCGATCCTCACCCCCATTATAGCTAGGAACCATTTCATTTATCTCAGCTTGAAACATCAAAAGCAGCAGCTACATCGGTCCATTCGTTTTCTCACCCCCCCCCCCTTTTCTCAACCCCCCTTTTCTCTCCCCCCCCCCCTCCCACCATTTAGATCACATCAGCTATCAAATAGAAAAAACGGCATCAAAATCAGTCCATTAGTTTGGGAGCTACGATTCTCACCCCCCCCCCCCCTCCCTCCTTCCCCTCATAATAACTAAGAACCATCTCATTTACCCCAGTTTTCTAACATAAAAAACCGTAGCTAAATCGGTCCATTCGTTTGGAAGCTACGATAAAAATCAAATGATCTAGGGCATACCATTTTTTTAAAATTGCGGAACATACATGGGGGTTGTTCGGGTGCGCCTGGGAGTGTCCTACCTCATGACCTCCGCTTATCACTACTTCCTGGGATAGCCTGTATATTATGTATATTACGTCACACAGTAATATTATAAAGGCGAAAGTTTGTATGGCTGCATGTGTGTAGGGGTGTGTGCGTGTGTGTATCAATACTCATTCACGCTCAAACGGCTGAACGAATTTGGATGAAATTTGCAATGGACATAGCTTATATCCTGGAACAACACATATACACATTGAAATACTTTTCATCATCATCATCATCATCATCACCATCGTCATCCACGCGGGATTCTTAGTATTCTATGCCATCCCTGGCGATAGCCACACTGGGCTTAGATATCCGCTCATCCGAAAAATATTTTTAAATTATGACGACATTAAATGATTGGGTCTCCACTGGTAACCACTGGTAGTCACTCCTATAGCTAACCAGTCACTGGTCACTGTTAGCTATAGGAGTGAGGTGTATATTTTATCATAATATTGTCATTTACGTCTAAGTAGTTTGCGTAAGTAGCATACACTTGAAAATCACACTATTATGAATTATGACTCAGGATTCAATAGGAAAATTGTTTGCTAAATATAACGTCATTATATATTTTTTATATAATTTGCCTTTTTTTCATATTCATATCCTACTTATATTATGTACGTCTAGTGCTTCGGAGGGTTGTTAGTTGTTGTTAGTTATGTTGCAGTCGTTACGCCATGGGTTTCGGGCGGCCTGACAAACCCTGACACCAGAAGCCGGAACTACCACACACGCGAGCATGCAAGGTACCTACGTCTAGTTTCCGCACCTACCTACAGTTATGTGAGGAAAAGAGCACATCAATATGATGTTTTATAAATGACGCAGAATGCGAAAGGAAAGACCCAATCTAACGGCAAACCGGGTTTTTAGACATTAGGAAAAAATTGTACATCATTAAGTATCTCAGAAATCATACTTGTGTCATAAAAACTGCCTATGCCTTGGCACAGAATAAATAGTAGTATTAAACGAGCAAATATTTTCAGGGAAAATAATACAATATTTATATCTAGTTGTGTTTATACTTCCACAATTAGTTTTTTCAACACGACTGTACGTATTTTTTTTTTGTTATTTCTTGATGATTATTTGAAACAAATTGTTTTTTTAAATTGTTTTTTAATGATGATGATGATGATGATAAAATTCGCCAAAGTTGGAACGGTAGTTTTTTTATTAAAATTCTTTTGAAGTCCGTGCATAGTTCTCATGAAACCAGTTTAAGTTTCCAAATATTGACGTGATAATGTATCCGTTATTATAATAAATTATAACAGACCCACGCAATTCGTTATCTATTTTATTAGGTTCCAGTTTGAAGTGAATAATGACGTTTAAACCGGTTTGTGTACTCAAATATTTAACTAAAGCGCAAAAGAATAAAATTATCACTTAGATACATAGATCTAATTAAAAGTGGGAAGATAAGGCACCAGATCCTCGGGCGTGGACCACATAATTAGGTGCAACGCTCACAATTGGCCTTCCATGGTCTTATTCACAATTGGAGTGGCATTTGTGTAACTCTCGTTAGCAGTGACTCACAATCGCGCTACAGTGTGGTATGTCTTTCTGTATTTCTTGTTGATGCACATGAAGCACGATACGGTGGGAATGTAAGTGTGTAGGTATGTTTGCCTGTAGTTGTATTGTATCTAGTCCAGTTTTTCTTTACTTGATATTAAAGCGTGCCGTATCTTCCCCCTTATAAAGATATATGCTTAGACAGCTTAGATAGAAAGAGTTAATAAGTAAGATTAAGATAAAATGTTTCCATAAAAAATGAATTATTGCTAAGTAACGCCGGTTGAAGCTGAAAAAAGGGAAATAGGTACTCTAAGCAACCTTTGAACTGCAATGCTACGGTTAGGTAGTTATTTCAAAAGAAAGAGGAATGTGATAAGACAGGCAAGGGGAACATATTAAGGTTTTCGCCTTGGTTGTTGTTTAAACCTTAAACCAAATAAAGTGAGTTAGTAGGGACTTAAGTATTTATATTACAAACCAAGTTATATGTATTACTAGCCTGTGCCTGTGACTTTGCACGCGTGGTCATTTCTCTAGGCTCTAGGTTAAAAGTACTAGATGTGCTATTCCAACACCAATATACCAACATTTTATCAAAATTCAAAATTTAGCTGTCAAAAAATGTTTTATCGATTGCTCGGCTTCTACTCATCGGATTGAAATACCCCAGTTTTTAAGTCAAACCCTAGCTATCCAAAAGTGAAAACTGCATCGCAAACGGTCCAGTAGTTTTAACGTGGTGTGTGAACATACAGACAAACAAACAAAAAATAGGCTAACACGATTTTCAAAACTGTTATATACTTGTTCAGTTTATTATAAGTACCCTAGTCAATATGTACCTACACGTAGAATATTATTGAAATTCTTGTTTCATGACAAATATGTAAAAAAAACTTCACTTTTCTTGTAAAAAAGTAACGTGACAGGTAGGTACGACAGGTAGACGTACGTACGACAGTCTGACTGACAGGCAGCGCACAGTCTAAACCGGTGGACTTTAAATTTGGATGAAATATTCCATAAATAAAAAAGAGTTGGATGCACAAATTAGGTATTTTTTGAAATTCCATCTTGAAGGGAGTGGCATCGTTTGCACGCAGGAAAAGCCGCGGACACAACTCGTAATAATTATATGGGAAGACTTGTTTGCATACCCAAGTAGCATGAACATCAAGATGCTACAAATACAGTTACTGCTAATACTTCATGTTCATGGTACTTGGGTATGCATACAAATGCTACAAATACAGTTACTGCTAATACTTCATGTTCATACTACTTGGGTATGCATACAAATGCTACAAATACAGTTACTGCTAATACTTGACGTTCATACTACTTGGGTATGCATATAAATGCTACAAATACAGTTATTGCTAATACTTGACGCTCAAGCTACTTGGTTATGCATAGAAATGCTGCAAATACAGTTACTGCTAATGCTTGATGTACATGCTACCTACTTGGTTATGCATACGAATGCTACAAACACAGTTACTGCTAATACTTGCTATTTGGGTATGCATACAAAACAGAATTGTTTACTGGTCGTCCAAAGTCTAAAGGCATACGCTCGATTAGTTGCAAAACAAATGTATATTAACATATCCAACAAAGAGGGGCCAATAAAGGCCAGAATTAGCGTTGAATGGTGGACCCGACTAAATAAACGCCCTTATAGCCTTATACTACTAAATCATTTCCCGGTTACACAAACTAAAACATTATTATCATTATATTAGTGTTATAATACGAGTAGTTGTGAATAAATAGTTGCCGAGGAACTTATTAAGTGACATTCATTAAAAAAAAACATGTACTTATACAAATTAATGCCCCGTTTAATAGGTACTCATCTAGATCATGGTCATCTTCAACCAAAATCAAACTCTGCACTAATTGAGAGTAAATAAGTATAGCTAAAATAAAAATATAAATAAAAACTTTTACTTGGGTGTTTTTTTTAATGAATGTCACTTTTTGTTTTTTTCACTTTTTACATTTATAAATATAGATATTTTATAAAAAAAAAACTTTTTATGTTTTTTTATTGTTTTGACATTGGTTTGTAAGCTACCCTGAATGTTTCAGCCAGATAACTAATCGGGAAGTGCTCGAAATTTTAATTGCAAGATTCCAGGACAGACAGAAATACATAGATACAAGAGGAAAAAACTTTTAAAATGACAGTTATTTTCTTTTATTCGTTGAAGTACAGTTAAAATTCAGTACTTCTACAGTCGGCGTTGGTTAGTACCTAGACTTCAAGTTTTAGCAAATTCAGATAGGTTGATCTGACAGTACCTGCTATCTACCTACTTTGCATGGTTTACATATCGTTAGACCAACACATAATGATAGTTTTAACACAAACCAATTCTCGTTTATTCACATGTTTTCAGTTAATTACTACGTTACACCGTGTGTTTATAAAGAAAACTATTCAATTATCACCTAGTTACTTCAGAACACCGGTTCCGAAAGGAAAGGAGTACGAAAGGTGCCCCCTAATCGAACTGAATTCAGTACGATAACCTCACCAACTATACCTCTAAGTAGGCTCTAATAATGAAGTTCACTTGATGCTTGAAAAGTAAAACACATTCGACAATCCTGTAGACAACAGTTTTTTTAACTGTTATTTCTGCTTTTAGAAAAATGTGTCCATACAATTATATTTGACCGAGCGAGTGCGAAGCGCGAGCGAAGTGTCTCTGTTTCAGCTTCGGCAAAAAATCTTTCGTATGTCCGGATGTCTGTCTGGATTTCGGGCTGTTCTCCTCTACAGGTCGCATTTCTCAACCGATCTACACGAAACTTGGTATGCGAGGTCTACAGCTCACAGAGCCACTAGTCTTAATTTTTTTACGCTCAAAGAAAAGCAAAGATACATTAGGAAAAAATATATAAAAAATGAGGATATTTTATTAAATAGTTTAAGCTTTTCCTATACCTACTTAGTTACACAGATGTTTTTTTATTAAAAGAGACCAGAAATTCAAACAATGATGTGTAATTTATAATTACCGAACTAACCACTAGTTTACTCCAAACAATAAATGCCATCAAATTCTTGTATAATTAAACACTTTAATTTTTTTAATTGATTGGAATAAATATGATTTAAGCATTTTTGTGATTAACTCTGTATAACACGCGATGATTTTAAAAAACTATACTCTTTGTTTTTTTTTAAATAGTTAATTATGGGCAAATACATTTGTATCGTGTAATGGTAACCAGAGCTACCTCTCGGTACCTCTTGTTACCTTTATACAATACAATAAAAAAGAGTTTTCATGAGTGCTCGCTTTAAGCCTTTCTCCTCCAAATTTAAAACTTGTTTTTTTTTTGTATAGTGTAACGATAACCAGAGCTACCTCTCGGTTTTTTTTAAGGTAATTAGACTTACATTAGATTTATTATAATTACATTAACGATTTTTGAAATTTTTCTTTTGTATTTTTAAACCTACGAAACATAATAACCACATTTTCTTACCAATTTTTATTAAAACTTTATTTGGTGACCTTTTTAATTTTCTTGTGGAGCGAAGTGGAACAAATTTACAGGCTATTTTTTAAAAATTAATAATCAGAAGAAATACTCGTGGAACGATTTCATGGAGGGGAGTTGCCTAACCCAATAATACAAGATGAACAAATAATAGCTCGTTGGTAATAAAGTATCGCAACTGAATGCTAGAGAAAAATATTAGATTACTAGCTGTACCCGCGGCTTCGCACGCGTGGTCTTTTCATTAGGTTCATAGTACCATAATGTGCTATTCCAGGACCAATATACCAACATTAGAACAACATTTCTTCAGCCGTCAAAAATACTTTTATCAATTGCTTGGCTTCTAACTCACCAGACTGAAATACCAATTGCACCAGATTTAAATCAAACCTTAAGCTGTCTAACAATGAAAACCGTATTGGAATTGGTCCAGTAGTTTTTACGCGATGCGTGAACAAACAAGCATACAGACAAACAGAAAGAAAGACACGATTATTAACAAAAATATAATTGTTCAATACCTTTTTTAAGCAAACCTTTTTTACCTTTTTTACCCATAGAGCATTTTTTTATTTGAATTCATTTAGTAGTTTGGGTGCAATGCGCGGTCAAGATACGGACAAACAGACAGGCAAAATTAAAAAGTAAAATAGTTTGGCTTCAGTATCGAATATAGAGAACCATTCAAAAAATATTTTTTTATAACTTAAATATTAACATAACTTTGGACCCATATCACGCAGAAACCCTTTACTTTTTCGGGATAAAACGTGTCCTAAATTTTAACCCATCATATAACTTAAGACAGTGCCAAGTTGCATCATCCATGAGTTTCAGCGTGGTATGTGTTCTTTTAAATAAGTTTCAACCCCTATCCTGCGAGAACCCATACATTTTTCGAGATGTAAAGTATCCTATGTCCTACCTCGTAGTACGAACTCAAATCATACCAAGTTTCATTTGAATTCATCCAGAAGTTCCGGTGGCGTGATGCGCGGCTAAGATACAGACTGACAGATATACAGACAAAAATGAAAAAACATACAGTTTAGGCTTCATTATTGTAAATAGAGTAACTTCTAAAAAAACACTCTATCTTTAATGTACAGACTTTGGACCCATATCCCACAGGAACTCTTTTTTTTTTTCGGGACAAAATATATCCATAATTTTCACCCATCTTATAAACTATGTATGTGCCAAGTTGCATCAACATCCGTCCCATAGTTTCAGCGTACTACGTGTTCTTTTAAATAATTTTCTACCCCTATCCTGCAGGAACACTTAATTTTTTCGGGATGGAAAGCATCCAATGTCCTACCTCGAAGTATGAACTCAAATACTAAAATCATACCAAATTTCATTTGAATTCATTGATTATTTTCGGCGTGGTGCGCTGCCATGGTACAGACAGACAGATGGACAGACAGACAGACAAAAATAAAAAAAATACAGTGTTGACGAATATATACTGAATATAGACCGGCCTCCAAAAAAATTTACATAATATCTTTAATTTACAGAATTTTGGACATTATCCCGCAGGAACACTTTATTTTTCGGGATAAAAAGTATCCTCAATTTTTACCCATTATATAAACTATGAATGTGCCATGTTTTTTAAAAAATCCGTCCAGTAGTTTCAGCGTGATACGTGTTCTTTTAAATAACTATACTGCAGGAACCCTTTAATTTTTCGGGATGAAAAGTATCCAATGTCCTACCTCGAAGTATGAACTCAAATTATACAAAATTTCATTTGAATTCATCGAGTATTTCGGCGTGATGCACTTCCAAGTTACAGACAGACAGACGGACAGACAGACAGAAGACCAAAACTTTAAAAACAACAGTTTTAGCTTTAGTATTGAAAATAGAACGGCATCAAAAAAAAACTTAAATTTACAGAATTTGGGACATTATCCCACAGGAACACTTTATTTTTCGGGATAAAAAGTATCCTGAATTTTAATCCATTATATAAACTATAACTGTGCCAAATTGCATCAAAATCCGTCCAGTAGTTTCAGTAAGTGTTTTTTGAATTAACTTTAAACCTCAATCCTGCGGGAACCCTTTCATTTTTCGGGATGAAAAGTAGCCGATGTCCTACCTCGTAGTATGAACTCAAATCATACCAAGTTTCATATAAATTCATTCAGTAGTTGCGGCGTGATGCCTAGCCAAGATACAGACAGACAGACAGACAAAAATGAAAAAAAAAACAGTTTTGGCTTCAGTATCGAAACAAGAGTACGTTCCAAAAAAAAATTCAAAATATCTTCAATGTACAGAATTGGACCCGTTACAGTTTTATTATAAGTATAGATTATTGTAGGTGTTTACAAAATAAAAAAACAAACATACATCAAGTCATGTCACAGAATGAATAATAGTGGTTATGTCCCGGTTTGTTTAGAGGCCCGGAGGCGTATAATAACGCTTTCCGTCTTGAATTATTATTCTAGAGATGACGTAAGACAAGAGTTATAAAATCTAGTATAAGAGTACGGCCGATAATTTCGAACCAAAGTATCACCGGGGATGTAACTCAGTGGTAGAGTGTCTGCTTCGCATGCTGAAAGTCCTGGGTTCAAATCCCAGCATCTCCACGATCAACAATTTTTGTATCAAAAAAACATAATTATGGTTAGATATACTTACATACCATATTTTATTTTATAATTCATATAAATTTTATCCGGCGATATTTTTTCTAAACAGAATATTTGTGTACTAATTTCGTGATCAGGGCCCCGATTCTGTAAGCTATTGAACCGCGATAATGCAAGTCGATCGCTTGAAATTTTCGACAATCAGTAGGTATAATAATATCAGTATTGGGAGTTGGAAAATTGAAAAAAAGTATAATATAGTGACCTCTATGGTTTGTTGGTAAAAAGTTGTGAAGTTGCAGAGGACAAAAGCTACATACGTAATTTTGAATCTGGCTTATCAGTTTCATTTTATCATATCTCATTCGTTTTTCGTGTTACAAGACATACGGTCAAAAGCTAAAACCCGACTACGGTCGGGTAAAAAATAGCCTATGACACCTAATATATAAGACGAAACGATTGGCACCTCGCTTGTCAAAATCGGACGAATAGGGGCAACAACATATATACATACATAGACTGTTAAAATTAATTACCCTTCCCTTGCTTCGCCGTAGTCGGATATAAAGAACTTTTTTCACTTGTCATGCTCGTAAAGTTCTTGTCTATGCTGGTTGTGTTATCTATGGTCTAAGCGGACTAAGATCTACTATAGTAAAGATTTTAGACACGATTTAATAATATGTTATATAGTCTTGTTCAGTAGCCGCTTTAAGTATCCACGACCATTTTTATTAAAATGTATCTTCTTTGTACAGTTAAAAAAAACTATACTAAAGGCTGTTCATATATTACGTAAGACAATTTTAATCACTTTCTGACACAATTCGTAAGGAAGGTTCCTTACCACTTTTATCATCAAATGGAGTATAATGACAGACAAAGGCAATGAAAATAAATTATTAATAAATAAATACAAAAAAAATTACTGCATTCTGAGTTATCATGCGTTTCATTTCTCCATTGGCGGGATCAGCTAGAACCTGGCGAGCTGCTCCTCATGCCTCCGACTGCGTCTTATATTCAAAACCAAGAATCTAAAGCTTGTTTGCCACTTTTTAGTTTTATACGCAGTCGCCACATGACACGCCAAAGGAACATACAAACATACGTACAGCACAAAAACGTAACCCTTCGCAGTCGGGTAAAAATAAGGATGTAAAGTGATCCAATTCTTGAACTTCTTCAGGAGCGAGAAACATGCGAATATCCGCACCGCAGTGAAAAAACCCTTCCGGCAGGATTATACGTTGCGGCGTTGCGTTGCATTTCGATTTGGTTAATGTTTAGTATGGTTGAAACGTTTTCTCCCAAAACGCGCAAAACGTGAAATTTTCACGGGAATGTAAGGCAAAACCTGTGCGGGACTGCGCGCGTTTAGAAATGATATTTTTTTGCTTACATTTGTGATCATACGTAAGAACAATCTAGACCCCCACCCGCCTCTATGTAAGAAAAAATAAGAATTGTTCGGACCCCCTCCCCCTCTAAATCGTCTTACGTAATAAATGAACAGCCCCATAATATAAGTATAGATAGACAACTTGCGTCCCGCAGTTCCCGCGTGACCATTTTACCAAGATGAAAGCATTATAGATGTTATTGTAGGACCTAAAGCTCAGAATATATAATAGTACAAGTACCTAAAGCTACCAAAACCAAATCAACCAATACTCCAATAATCAAAATAGTTCTTCACTAAGCTAAGTTTTATTATTATCCACTCAGCCATGAGAGTTATAAAAATACCTACTTACCTATTTGAGTATGTGTATTCGTATTTATGCTATTAGTTTGGATTATTACGACCTATAAATTATTTTTTACATTTTATTAAGCATTTAAAGTTTTTGTGGTTTATACAGAAGTTTGAAAGAATGAATACACCGTGTGCCGTATCAATATTTTAATGAAAATTCAACTAAACGTACGTATAAATCTTATTTATACTTACAATAGGTAAACAAAGTAAAAGTATTATATATTTACATTTAGCCGGAGCGCAAAATGCATACAGAATGCACTCCAAAATTGCACTAACAAAAATACATAGACACCACATGGTATCCATATCACCCGACTGACTTGCCCTCTATTAACGAAGCTAGTAATCATTATTTACAGTAACCACATATTTTAATGGGAAGTTCAGTTATTGAATTACGCACAAATATTTTGAACTTCCCTTAAAAACGGTAGGTACTTTACCAGATTCGATAGTCGGTCTAAATGGTAAATATAACATAATAATGACTTCAGGATAACATTAAGTAGGTTCAAAATATCTATAGAGAACAGAATTTATAAAAATAGGTAGGTGGTAACAGGATTAGTGACTATATCCAGCCCATTTTAAAACATCGATTCGACAAAACAAGAATCGTAAAGCGAAGCGAAGTTTTGGCGTGTCGGAACAGTTTTATAAAAATAACAAGGAATTGTTTCAAACTTGTAAACAACTTGTTAACTTGATCATTTGATTTTTTCAGATCAAATGATCTGAAAAAAATTACGTAATTAATTATAGGTATTTTGTATTGAAGACTAAAAGGATGGAGTCGTCCGTGTGGTATCCGTAATACCAAATGACCTCATTTATACATCCACAAAAAAAAGTTAAAAGTTTATTAATCAAAATCGTTCAGCTATCGTAAACATGTAACATGTTCACAGAACAGCCGGTATATTTGTTTAGTTTAAATAGCGTAACGAACACAAAGATGACGATTATCAATCCAAAAGAAATATGTGAGAAAAACATTCTTTGCTAACAAGATTTTATAATAGTTACAGTCATTCATCAGTCGAGTGTGTTAGGTACCATAAAACTCCTAAATCAGTAGTAAGTATCATTCCATTTATCCAATAATTAATATAATCCGTCTTAAACTTGGACTTTTTTCCGAGTCCATGTAGTATGTCCCGTATATCCATTATAGTTTATGATTCCATTTTCTGACTCGAAATCAATGAAGGCCACGACTAAGAGCATACATACTGACGCCTTTATCTAAATATAAACTTTAGGAAAAAGGCCGTCAAACAAGAATTTTAAAAACTTAGTCGAATTCATTTTGGATATCTAGCAGCAGGGACCTAAGAATTTATATACTAATTACATTAGTATATAAATTCCTTGGCAGGGACCTATTGATTATCAAGCATGACTGCATGACTCATATTTCAGAAATCTTGTCTTCGGCTATTTAGAGATAAACCACAATAATATGACCCGCAATAACCAGTTGAATAATCTAGGAATAAAGAGAAACAAATCTATGATCGGGGTTTATGTGTGCTACAAATATAATCACAAATACTATGATAAATATTAGTGCATTTCATTATGGACCTATAGGAGTCATGTCATGTTATAGTGTAGGAATCTATGGAATTATAAATAACACGTTTCAATTAAAGACAGATGGAATGATACGGTTACAGATTTCGGGCATCAATTTACAATTAACATGAATATTCATTACAACGAGTAAACATCATATAAATTATGATATATCGCAGTCTTAGTACGCCGTACACCGCCTTTACCCTATTGAGACCGCTTCATTGACTAGTGCTACACTACGGCGCTACTCGAGTACATTGTCCTAACCGACACATCTAACCTGTACGAGTATTTACTTGGCTGGGTACTGTGGACTGGGACAAAAAACGGAATTCCTAATTCATAGAGAAAAAAATATTATACTATATCTATCATGCGAAGGTGATACTGATGTCGTGTGCCTTGAAATTTCAACAATCTCAAACGCATAACTTTGCAAAAAATGGCTAAATATATTCTGTAGAGCTCTAAGTCAAAGACGTAGTTACCATAAGTAATATAGATAATTATTCAATCGTAAAGTAAAAAATTAATAACGAATGTTCTCGATGCCTACTTGGTATCGACTCAGTGTGCTCAAAACTAAACTAAAATTAAATTTGACTGCACTAAAATCATTGCAGTCCTTTTCATTTTCACCAAGTTGTAATGTAACAGCGATAATTTTAGACGTAAATAAATACAATTTTAGTTTAGTTTGGTGAACTTTGCCAAGTCCCAGGTTCCCCAGCAACCACAGCCTACTGACTACAACTACCGAATACACTATAAACTTCACTACAAGAATTACTGGAAGAGAATAAACTGGCCTCGCCTAAACGATAACAGGACACTACACTAATAAGACTAGATAAGACAACGCAACTGTTTTGTAATTGTAACACAGTTTTTAAAAATCATCGATAGTAATGACTTTCACCAAATTAATAATTTCGTCCGTTTGAAAAGTAATACCACAGCTGTTTAATACTTTTAAGAAGGGAAGAATCTCAAAGTGGCTAAAAAAATATGAAATCAAGAAGTGACAGTTCGGTATACTGATCTATGATCAAAGGAGTGTGTCTACTCTGCGACAGTCTGGATTCACAACACTCGCAATGCTATTCTGCTTAGACACGCTATGAACCTAAGATCTAGCATTGCAATTGCATCACAGTTGCATTACCCGCGGTCTAAGGTAACTACTAACCTAGAAAATGGTGACTAGACTAAAACCTAGAACTTTGGAGGGACTAGAAAAAGTATAAAATGGAAGAACTAATACCGGCCGCTTCTGCTCTTGCATCAATATTGAATTATTTTAGAAAAATTGTTATAGTTACATACATACAGTAGTCGCAGCGGATTTTTGTAGCTCGGAAGTTGTCTGCAAGTCGCTGCGCAAACTGATATTTTTCAGGCGCAATCCCAATGTTGAAGGTGAATATAGCATTATATAACTGCTTCGCTTACGTTTTTCGTATATTCTATCTAGCTCTTACTTTATGATGTTTTATCCTCACAGCAGTACCTGCGTAATAGTTCACAGAGCCTAACTTCACAACCACAGATTCCGCGGCGACTACTGTACTTACCTAAGTACCTCAGAATATGTAAATCGCAGCCCCAATTACTGACCCACAAAACTACATACAAGAGGTAAACAAACCTGTCTGAATTACCTACTTTCGTCGATTGATTATGATCTTAATTAGCATCACTTTAATCTGATAAAGTTGTTATCAGGAGACGATTCGCATCATCTGCTTTCCGAACGATAAGAAGAGGTCCATACAAGGTATACATCGTGTCTAAATAAGTAGCAATGTAAAGTTCAAAACAATAGGACAAATTAAAATGCCTAATAAATTGGTAACAAAATATGTAGAGTGCAAGAGAAGCGGCCTATTTGACTAAGTAATACTACAAGTGTTTGGCAGGGACGGGGA
This sequence comes from Alsophila aescularia, assembly GCA_946251855.1. NCBI lineage: Eukaryota > Metazoa > Arthropoda > Insecta > Lepidoptera > Geometridae > Alsophila > Alsophila aescularia. The sequence continues at coordinate 18,881,985 of OX276377.1, read as the reverse complement.
AATATAGGATTACTATAGCACAATAGGTATACCTACAGGAATCTCTCACACTGGTGTTCTAAGGTTGCCGTTAGAAAATAAATGACAATCTTCTGACGGCTGTGACAGTCATAAACGTGGGTGTTTCTGCCTGCGTTAGGTCGCACGACCTTCGCACATTTTAAGAAAGTTTCAGTCAGAACAAAAAAGCTTTACTCCAGTAGTAGCTCTCACTAGCAGGTTCAGTTCGTGATGGGTCCGACAAACTTATGGTTTGCGGGGTCTAGTACCAGTTATCTGACAGATATTTTCTTACAACGTGTGACCTGGCTTCGCCGCCGGTATGCCCTGTACGCGACAATTGCCTGTAGTCGACTAACATGCCTACGCATAGAGCCACAAATGGAGCGCCAGTGTGAGGAAGTCTGTACAATTTCATGGTATTTTGTGCCTATAGGGAGTCGAGCCTGGTGCGCTGAACGGCCAGCAATGCCGACTGCTGCTGCAGACTCTTGCGCAGCCCCTCCAGAGTTTGTAGCACCTGAAACCACAAGTTAATTCATATTATGGAGTTTGAATTCCAAGGTTTTGTTTTGCCAACGGACTTCAAGAAGAAGGAAGGTCTTAATTCGACTGTGTATTTTACCTGATCTATGAACCATTTCTTTTTAAATTTCAAATGTTTTGTACAATAATTTCATTAATTTCATATATTTTTTAATTAATTAGTTTGATGTATTTTTTCATTTCAAAGAATTATTGAGAAAGATATAATTAGCATGCCTATCTGTTTACTTTCCCCCGCAAAGACTTAGGGCCTTTTCCCACAAAGAGAGTCTGCGCCAAAATCTATCCTGCTCCGAGATCATAATCAGCTATATTACGTTTTTTATCCTGAAACGCAGACAGAGTCCTCATGGAGCCAGTCTGCGACAGTCTGCCACTCCAACACACTCCAATATCATGACAGAATAATTTTGCTGGTACGGCAGTTTACTGTACAAAACTTTAATATACTCGTACACTGACCTTCAAAAGTACCACACTTTTAAAATTAATAGAGTTTTATGTATGTAGTATACGGGTACGGTACGTTTCGGGGTAAGATATATTTTTATACAAATAATGCAAACATTATTTTAATCTATTAATCTCCCATGTGATGTGTGTATACCTAACACATGATTGCAGTATTGAGTAAAAATGGATAAGTTTTAGCACTGTTTGTTATCCTGCTAAGTAAATAAAACAGGCATTAAAACTTAGCCTTGGGAAAAAAACTTAGTCTTTCTTTACTTTCGTGATTATCCACTACCATCAACTTATAATTCAGGCTTATTCATCATCATCACTTCCCTAATGTTATCCTTCTATTATGTTGGGTGTGGTACTTTTTGTTGTAAAAAATATGGCTAAAGTTTTATGACTGGCCGCCTGCCTGACTTCAACACTGTTCCAGTCTTTTGAAAGGGGCATGAGATGGTATGCAGCCCCTTCGTTCGCCGAGTCGATAGAGCATCCACTGATAAGTTTATTACTTTCAGTAGCATATTGCCACTCACTTTGCGTCTCTCCATGCAGCGGTCAGCACAGCAAAACCAACTCATTTTTATGAAATTGAAATACAGTTTATAACTAAGCAAAAATAGATTAAAAAATAAATGCTACTTTTAGTTTTAGCTGTAAAATGCAATAGCAATTCTATAAGAGCACATTGCTTCTAGCACAATGGAAGGGAAATGGAGGGAACTTTTGGCATTTGACAACTTGACAACCAGTCCCCCGATCACGAATAGAGTGCGGTTGAGCATATTAATTATTCTGAAGGTTGAGTGCGGTACGAATAGCATTCTAATGGTAAGCACTCCGCATTTAGGTGTCTTCGAGGTTGTCAGCTAAGAACTAAGTACACCGTTCAGCTAGACGGGATATAGAAATGGCTCACCTCATCACGAGCATACGCCTTCCGTTTGGGGGGCTCCGAATGCGGCCTGTCGGTGGGGGATGGGGGGTGCACTCTGGCGACAGGCGGGGGTGGGGGAGCGGCAAGCGGGGACCTCTTAGCAACAGGAGACAGTCTTCGAGGTGGTTCGGGGGAGTTGGCGCGCATGAAGTTGGTGATATGGGTGCGCTCCGGGCTTCTCCGGGGAGCTTCCACCTTAAATGTTAAATGATTCAGGGTTATTTCATGCGCGATAAATGATTATAATAAAAAAGTATAAAAAAACATGCAATAAAGAGTAGAATTAGTTGAATAAAGGTGGCAGTTGGCAAAGTTTGAAGTGAAAGGGTCATCAGTAATCACAAATCATTTGTAACTCGTTAATCCTAATGTTTCTTTGCATATTTAGTAAGATCTTAGAAACTTTTTGTAAGTAGGTATCTTTTATCAAAGATACCTACAAAAATATAGCTGCAAAGCCTTACCTCAGTAGCCCGAAGTTCCCTAACTCTCGGGTTATGAGGGGGTTCTAAAGGCGCCCTGGAAACTGTCACCAGCAGTTTTTCAGCCTCTCGGATAAGCTCTCTGTACTTCCTCTCAGCCTCCCGGTCGGCCTCGAGGTGGGGGTCCCGCTCTTTTACAGGAGGTGCAGACGGGGCGTGGTTGCGACGACGCATTCTAGGTGGTGTTGCCCCTGGAAATCATAAGATGTCTTTATGTACTTTGATTTTCTTCTCATATGAGACAGGCCCTAGGTCGGGCATGAAGGAGAATGGAAGAGGCCTAGGAAGCCATGTAATTGTTTCAGTTCAGAAATCTTTAAGCTTAATGCTGTCATATACAGAGTGGATTTTTGAGATGGGACAGTAAGGCCTGCCCTTACTGTTACCTTAACCGTTATAGTTACAGGAAAACGTTCCTAGGCTTCGATCATGGTTGATACATGATCGAAGTTCCTAGGAGATCATCCATAACTTCTTGAGATATTCTGAAGTTCAGAATCTGAACTGCATTCACAGATTTCTCAAAAAAATTACAGTCAGCAAGAAAATAGTCACTTGACACAAAAACTTTTTTGATGCCAATCGATCCTGTTTCTTATTTAGATTGAAAGTCTCTATCGGACCAACTGAGGTCTAGGTACTTACTAGAAATGACAGAAATTACGAAAAATCTATTTTTATACATTTCGTAGAAAATTACCTTAACCGTATTACCTAGAGGAAAACGTTCTTATGAGGCTGTCCTCAACGTTTAGAGATATTTTGACTTGCATCATAGACCTAGTTCTACATCCATGACTTGCATTCATAGATTTTGTTAAAAAAAATCAGTCATCGAGAAAATAGGTAATATACACAAAAACTTTCTGGGATCCTGTTTCTTCTACGAATCAAACGTCTGTACCGGTCCAACTGAGGTGAGTGAGAGTACTAGAAAAGTCAGAAATTGCATAAATACTTTTCCATACGTTTTGAAAGAAATTAACAAAATAAAACCTCACGTAACCCGCTACTTGTCTCGTTCGTGTAGGTAGCGAAGCGGCAACATCGCAACAGTTGAATTAGAGTAAAATGAAATTTATTATTTTTTATTTTCTATTCCGTAAACAGTACTTAAAATGAAAAGACACATCCTTCCTGCCTTTCACAGTCGTCTCAGTGTATGTAATGCGCTTTCTAAACACACAAGATGACATTTTTGATTAATTTTTCATGTTTCGTAAGTTACGTGTATTTACGTGTTGCGTCGTTGCCACTCTGGGAATTGGGACTAAGTCGACACAGGCTGATTAGCTTGTGTTTACTTCGCCACGCAGAGTGGGGTACAACTTATTTAATTCGGTTTATATATAACATCATTGGATAAGACCGCCCATTGTGACATAATTTTGTTTTTTAGTTGTATGATTTTTGTGTGGTGTTCAATAAAGAGTTATCTATCTATCTCGGTTTAGGCGTCTAGGATCCTCTACTATGAAGTTACCTGCAGATCTCGGCGGACGTCGTGGCGGCCTCCGTCTTCTAGCTCTTCTCCTGCCAGGTGACGCGAACTCATCGGGCTCGTCCTCATCACCACCGTCCAGCCCCGTGTCCCCATCCGAGTCTATGTCAGCATCGGACAGGATGGCGGTCTCTCGGCCTCTTGGCCTGAGCCCGCGGCACTCCTCGTCGCTGGAGGCCCCCCCACGGTAGTACGGGGCGCGGCTCGGTTCCGGGGACTGGTGCGGTGATAGGTGAGGTGATCTGAAGCAGAGACAAACAAATATATTTAAATGTTCATTGTAATTTAGTGCAAATGGTGTTATAAATAAATTAGGTTTAAATATGATGTCTAGTCGTGCTTACATTTCAGAGTAATATACAAATTGTGCTTCCTGCGTACCGCTTTTTTATTTAAAGCCGCATTAGCTTTATTGGATAACACTCGGTTCGCGCGCCAGTGACCCGAATGATACATGACAGACGACTATTAACATCAGTATTGGCTCAGTGACGAAAACACAAAAATATTGTTCAGTGTTTATGCTTAAAACTTAGTAACTTCGTCCTGGGTTTAAATACATAACTTCGTTGATTGAATAAGATACCCAATAAGGTTAAAAAAAGAGTCTTCACCGCCGAAAAAACGTGTGAAGAAATCATATGGCGACTGCGTATGTGTGCGTGAGTGGATCGTTGTGGTGTTTTGTGGTTAAAACACAACTTCATCATAAATTACTGCATTGTTTTTGATTTTTCGTGAGAACTTGACAGTATCAACACGGCTAATAAGGTCTTGCTGCGAAGTGGCGGCCGATCGGCATAACATGATGTAAGTGTGTGCGTGAGGCTTATGCGTACGAGCGGATCTTGGCGGTGTGGAATACGTTATTTTTACATTCTTGAAGAAACTTATCATCATCAGCCGGGAGATGTCCACAGCTGGACATAGGCCTCCCATCAATAGCACGCCACAACGAACAGTTGTGAGCTATTCTCACCAGGTCGTCGTCCACCTCCTAGGAGGCGGTCTCAAGCTCCGTCGTCCGATCCGCGGTCGCCATTCGAGAACCTTTATATGAGCTATGTCTTCTCCTATTGCGTACCAATAGAATACCTCGTAACTGACCTGTTGAATCTGACAGGGTGTGAGTCGAGCGAGAACGGCGCGTGGTGTAGTTGAGGCGGGTTTGCCTGAGGACACTGCAGCGACTGCTGGTGCAAAAGGTGTGGGGCTCTCCGCTTGGTAGGGGAACCTCCCAGCCAGGGGTTAGTGCGGATCCGGCATCGAGGGCGCGGGGATGGAGTCGCGCATATCACGACCACGGGCTCGGGAGCGCAGCGCCGGACTGCTGTGTTCGAGCGTCGCTATAATTCAATAAACATTTTTGATGAACGAAAATAAACCTTGATGTTATTTTAGAAAAGGGATATCTCATTTACCATTTATTACTATACATTTTGTTTTAAAAGCTGATATAGGTAAGTAAAGTCAGATAAGATTCCTTTTTACTTTAAGCCTCCGTGTGTTAATATTGTAAAAATCACAACACAATATAAAAATACATTAAATACCAACGCAAGTTTTTACGAGCATACAAAATGGTCTACCCTCTTTCTCACTCGTTTATTACGCGTGACACCAGCACATTGGTCATTTCTCTAGATTAAAAGAATCAGCTATTCCAGGACCTGAACTACCAATATACCAACATAATATGATCGAAATTAATTGAGCTCGGCATCAAATTGAGATACCAAGATACCAAGTACCCCAGTTTTTAAGTCAAGCCCTAGGCTATCTAATAGTGAAAACCGCAGCGCAATCGGTCCAGTAGTTTTTACGTGCTGCGCGAACAAACATACAGACAGACAAACACACACGAATTTTAAAAATGTCATTTTCTTTTTCAGTAGCTTTTTTTAAGTACCCTAGACATATATTTTTTTTAATTATCTTCTTTGTACAGACTATTTCGTTCCTATTGCTTTATTATAAGTACAGATAAAATTGTAAATACAGTTGGAAAAAATAATTATTGTAATGATTGAAAGGTGATAACAGGTGTGCTGATAGGAGATAACACTGGTACATATAATATCCAAAAATAAAAAATAAGTTTTATTTATATACCTTTATTTTATTTATGGCCGATATGGTGTAAGTCTGCCTAATGCCCACCCCTGGTCCCGAACTACGATATCAAACGGTCGCGGGTACGAATCCCGCTAGGTGCAATGATTAGTGTGATGAGCAGAAATGTGTGTTTCCGAGTAATGGATGTAATATGCGTACCCATGTATGTTTATCTGGTGTCTTGTACCCATAGTACAGGGTATCCTAGTTTGGGGCTAGGTAATATGTGTGAATTGTCCTGAATATGAATAACATTCAATCATTTATACAAACAAAAAAGAAAATGAGTTTCTATTTATTATATTAGTGTACATAAGGATTGTGTCTCACTCATTATTGTAAGATTTAGGATATTAGTCTTGTCACCACTTTGGGCACAAGAGTAGTTGCCTATATCAGAAGGTCTATCTAGCAGGGGTGTTCACTAGTGGGGTGCTCAAATCCAAACTCAAAATAAAAATTAACACCTTTTATTAGGATTTCACCGTATACAATTTAACAGACAAGTTCCATGCGCGGGAGTTGGGAGACGACGGGCTGGACAAACGAGGGGCGCGGACGCTGCACACCAATTGAGCTTACCTAGCACTCCTTTGTCCAGGCAACCCTTACAGAAGTCTTATCATAATTAACTTACTAAACCAAAAAATGTACTAATTATTGCTATAGTACCAATGTGAAAACCTGTAAAGGTCTTGCAATTAACATAAAAAATGCAATGTTAATTAAGTACGCTGTTGGTTTTCTATAATAAATAAATTACTGTCACACAATTGTTGTCAATTGTTGTGTGTGTGTGTGTTGTTTAATACATTATTACACTCACGGTAATAATGTATGGTATTTATTGTTTATTATATGTGACAAACAAAAGTACGTGAGCAAATTGAAGATCGGCCATTTTGAGAAATGCTAATTTTGTATGAATATGCCTTAAAGTAATTAAGTATATAATATTAGAGGTGAGGCATAGCCGTCTGTGACTAAATATTGGAATAGGCCCAGGGATTAGCTATTTCGCGAGGTCAGGCGCGCGCGACATAGACAACTTCATCCACCCACACCAATATATAAAAGTGAAACGTTGTCTTTTTGGTTGTTTGTTATCGCGTGAAATAAACAACCATCGCGGCTAGCTAGCGGCCATAATGGCTAGACGGTTTTTGATGAAAATTTGAATTGTGATAGCTTATACCCTGGAATAACGCATAGCATACTCTTCATCAACATTATCATCCTTCACGCTCTAACGGCTGAACAGATTTTGACGAAATTTGGATTGGAGACAGCTTATACCCTGGATTAGCACATAGGATTTTCAACATCATCATCATATATCGAGACGACAAGCAAGTGGTAGGTAGTCTGGAGTGTGACACGGTCAGCATTGTGTGTGGCAGCACGTTTGGCGATGAAGCAATGGATAGCGATGGAGTTCCATCGCCACCACCAGCAGGAGTTCATTCTCCGTCGATGGCGGTGCAGAGCAGTACGAGCACCGGGCGTCCCCGTTCCCAGTCGCCGCCGCATCTCACGCGCCGCTCGCAGCGGGCCGCAGCCCGCAGTGCGCGTCGGGATCTCGCGGCGTGAACTCCTGAAGAAGAGCGTCGAATACGCTCCAAACCTAGGTCGATGTTTTCGACTATATACACGTGAGTCTTAGCCGGTAGTGATATTTAAAATCATATATCACTCTCAAACGACTGAATGGATTTTAATGAAATTTGTAATGAAGATAAATTATACCCTGTAATAACACATAGGATACTTTTCATCATCATCATGATCATCATCCCTCACGCGGGTAAAACCGCGGTGCATAGCTAGTTATTACTAAAGATTTAGTGTACATAACAATGCTTTAGCAAATTGGCACTAATTCTACTGCATTAAAAAAAATGGAGAACTTTAAAAATCGTAAATTTTGTAACCTTACAAACAAATTAGCACGTAGTACATCTAAACATAAAATATTATAAACAAAACGAGGCTGCCCAAAATAATAAAGAAAATAAATAAAAAAATGTTGTAAATATTCAATGAATGGATCTTTACGACCGGTTGGTCTCGTGGCTAGTGATCCTAGGTACGTAAACAAACGGTTGCGGGTTCGAATCCTGCAAGGTGCAATCATTTGTGTGATGAGCAGAAATGTTTGTTTCCGAGTCATGGATGTAATATTCGTATCAATGTATGTTTATCCGTTATCTAGTACCCATAGGACAGGGTATCCTAGTTTGGGGCTAGGTAATTGGTGTGGAATTGTCGCGAATATATTTATTTATTTTACGCCTACATTTTTTCACGTATATAGACATAACCTAAGCGTGTATTAAAGTATGAAGGCAAGATTTATTATTGTAACGTAAATTTATACGTGGAGGAACTATTAGTATTTTGAAAGTAGGCAAGCTGGCTAGCTGGCAGAACAAAGACTTCGTGATCCATAGATTAGGTTAAAGGAACGAAAGATATTAGCAACCATCCGCTCCGTCTCTGTGCACTGGACTTCACACCGCCCCATACCTAATCCACTCCATCGAATCCACCTAATCCACGATCTTGGCGCGCGCCGAGTCCATGGATCAGGTGGATTCAATGGATTAAGTATTTGATTTGGATTAGGTATTTATAGGGATTAGGATTAGGTGGAACGAATCTCAAATTTACCTCTAATCCAACTCATCCCATCTCTATATTATAATGTATAGGGATTAGGATTAGGTGGAACGAATCAAAAAATTTACCTAATCCAACTCATCCCATCTCTACTCTATATTATAATGTATTTATGAGTACTACAGTACAGTACCGTACGTCGTATAGTGATCTGGAGCTGACCTTTTGCGCCAGCCCTGCTGAATCAAAAGCCTTCTGTGAAGTAAGAAGGCTGTTTAAAAATTGCGCTCGGACTCCCTTACGGCAGCCGGGCGCGGGTATACAAGTGAGTACTTGCGGGTGTCAGCATAAATGCCCTCACTTTACGATCACTGTGCATTATGCTCCCCGAGACAAGGAAGTCCGCGTGTTGAATTGCGCGCTTATTGAATCAAAGCGGAGCGAACGAAACGCTTGCGTGATGCAGGATAGCTATCACTGACAGAAGCGCCATCTATGTACAATCATTATAACTAAAACGTGATGTTAGGAGATCTACCAAGGTGGCGCCACTTGCAAATAATGCAACAATTATTATTAAAACCATTAGGAGAGGCCTACCTCCAGCAGTGGACAAATATAGGCTGATGATGATGATGATCACTCTTTGTTGAAGGGATCTCTGGCACTATTGTAAGCCAGAAACTAGAGTTTGTGCTGAAATGATCGTCCTAACTAATAAAATAAATGTCTAATTGTAAGTACCTACCGAACGCCACAAGATAATTAATGTGTTGTTAACACCAGAATTAGACATGATATAACTTTCAGGTGCTTCCTTTATTATAGCCACTTTTCCTCAGTTGTTCTACAAACATTATTACAGCTTAAAACCGAAGAACATTTTTTAAAGCGCATATAAAAGCGTGTCCCGAAGTCGTCGGACTAATTCCCTCATTAAATACGAACGGCAAGGCACTTGTATCAAATGAGGGATTAGAGCCTCTAACAAATTGCTGAAAGCTTTCATTAATTGAGAGCTTTGCTTTGAAAACACGATATTTATTGAGAGTTTGGTTAATGATACCTACCTACAATATTTTTTTCTTGATATGGAATTTATTGGTCTAGTGCTGTGGTAGTTAAAAGTTTGGTGCCCAGCATAATTACAGGTCCTTCTCCCCGTGGGAGATGTGAGAACCAGGTAAGGGAATCCAGGAAATGGACAGCAGCATGCACCTGAGTATTTATATCACCAACTGCTGCGTAAATCAAGACGCCTGCCAAGGTGTTGGCAATAAACCCCTCCCCTTATAATAGGCAACCAACAAGCATCCGCTTGTTGTAGCTTTTTAGATCTACGGTTTTGCAAATAAAATGTGTCTAAACGAAAAATACCAGTTAATTTTGTTTTGACTCATTTTAAAAATTGATTCACTTTCATCTTCTTGAACAGAACTGTGAAATATGGAGTTATGCTGGCGTGCCTGTGAAAATTTGGATCGTTTACATTTAATTCATAGCTCGTTACGCCTCGCTCCCGCTTTTGCCTTCTTAACCTATCACGGCCAAGTCGAGTTTCCGTTCTCGCCTTCTATTTAACGATATGATTATCATTAAGTAAACTTGCGTTTAGTGCGTTTAACTGTTCATATCGCCATGCGCTGATTATTCATCTGGCCAAACCATTTCATGATGTTAGCGATTTTCATGATATGACCAATCATTTGATTAAATGTTCAATTCTATAATATCGCCACAACATCTCCATACTTCTTTGGAATACAATATGAATAAAGAAGAGCTTGCAATTTGTAAGCCCCCAATAAAACAGAGAAAAAAACAATTATTTTCAATTTGTAGCAATTAGCGCTTCTCTCTAACATCCCACTGGCTTCCATCCATTGCATTGCTTTTGATTTTTGCTCGCTTCCGCTAGCCTGACGATAAGTAAAGTAAACAATCCGTGCAATCATGGGCGATAATGGACCTACAATGAACGTCTGGCGATAATAGAAAGGTTCTGTGTAGGATAAAAGGTTGCCCCTCGTCAATTTATCCGGTCTAGTTAATTAATAAAGTAAAGCCAGGCGCGGCGCGTACACGCGGGTCGATGCCTCTGTTTAACAAGCAAAATAAGGGCAAATAGAGGCATCTACAGCGTATTATGTATCTACAGCGGTTTCAGCGATATAAGGCAATTTGCTTGCTGTTTGATTTTCACTAAATTCGCGCTGTATTTCCCATTGTAATCTGATTTCTTAGGGCCTGGTGGCGATGACAGAGCACTTCGTATAATTGAGTTTTTTTATTCGAATTGAAAACGCTGTTTGACTGCCTTTCGAGCATTCATTTTGCTCTCTGATGTGCGAAGGCCGAAGAAATTCGGTAAAGGAATAAGTAGGTCAACAATTATGTCGCTCTCTCGTTACAGGGGAATTAACTCTTGAATAAGGCTTGTATAAATGGACTCTAAATGAAGAAATGGTAGTCGGAATATAATTGAAATCGTGGCAAACTTGTGGCTGTGAAAATGGAAAGCAGTATTTAATGAGAAGACTGAAGTGCTCTCAGCGTGAAGAACTATGAAGGGAGTTGGAAGTATGAGGGACGTTAATTGGCGGCCGAGCGTTGTAAGTAGACAGAAATTGCTTCATACCTTAGCAGGTTCATGATAGAGGTGCGTGGTCGGTGGCGCTGGCGGGGGCGGAGGCGCCACTAGTGGAGCTGCGAGCGTCGCTGGCGCTGCTCCCGGCGACGTCCCGTCAGTGGAATACCCTGTGCTGTACGCACTCTCCGGGGAGGAGAGGTGCGGCGGCGCCACCGGGCCCGGCGCGGCGGTGGTGGCAGGCGGCCGCGGCTGCTTCTGCTTGCGCTTCTTGGCCCGCCCCAGCTGCGCTTCCATCCATGATTTCAGCCGCGCGCCCAGCATGCCTACAGCGGCACCTACGAATGATTTCACCAATTACGAAATATCTACAGTTACTACGCAAATATCGATGCGTCAATCTACGAATGCCTAATTTAGAATTTACTACAAGCATCAGCTGGATCCAAAAAGCTCTTAATACTTATATGACTTATGAAAATATATCTTTAGGCAGTACAATAATAAAATTAAAACATAAATCTTTTGAGTAAACTGCAAAATCAAAGGCAAAAACTAAAATATATTATGTTACAAACACTACAAGATGAGTTAGCGCGGCTTCGCAGATACCTCAATAAATGCTTTATTTATTTCTTTTTAGTTTATACTATTTAAAGACTTTATTTTCTTACTTTTTAGTTAATTTAGGGCAGGCCTAAGAAAAAAGAAGGACTTCATTCAGTTCGCTAAGAGGAAATCCCTACTGGCTACAGACCGATTTTGATGAAACTTGAACGATTCCCAAAATTTAAAGATAGGTACCGAAACTATTACAAAAAGAATCTGCAACCGGACTTGTAGTTTCTGAGAAATACGTGGAATAACATTCACGCATACATAGGTATACACAAAATTTTGTTGGTTCTTTTGTTTAGATACCTACCCATGTAGACTAACCTAGATGAAAATTACGCATTACACAATATTACATACCTACGCCTAAAATTGATAAACTCCTTTTTTAAGTCTGTTAAAAATCTTTAAATGAAGTAGAATATAAATCCTGTCAATAACTCTGTACAAGGGCATGTGTGAGCGACCACCGTGTTGCTTCTCAAAGAATTACTCATTACACGTTAGTAAACATTACCCTGAAGGCAAAGTATGTCAAGAACTCCATCATAGCGTTTTAAAATAGGTAAACATGACCGTCGAGCGTGCTCCGAGGTTCCCTAAATAGGCTGTGGAATCTCGGCATTGTCGTAAACTCACTGAAAACATGAATGTAAATCGCACGAAGGTTCTACTCATGAAAAATTCAAAGGCGAATCGAGCATCTTCGCATAAAAGGCTTCATGAAATTGGCACATAGTGGGAAAATCTACTGATACGGCTTGAATATCCAAACACTACTTCGAGGATAAAGTCACAGCACAATACACATATATCCATCTAACTATCCATCTATACCTAAACTTATACTAAAGCAATAGGCACGAAAAAGTCTGTAAAAATAAGATAATTTAAAAAAAAATGGTGTAGACTACTTAAAATAAGATAGGTAATGAACAAGTTTTTTTCTTTTTTTAAATTGTGTCTGTTTGTCTGTATGTTTGTTCGCGCATCACGTAAAAACTACTGAAATGATTGCGATGCGGTTTTCAGTGTCCAATAATTAAGGGTTTGACTTAAAAACTGGTGTAGGTACTTTATATCTTAATCTGATGATTAGTATTAGACAGCTGAAGGAATCTTGAGTATTGGTATTTTAGGTCCTGGAATAGTACATAAGGTAATCATAACACAGAGAAATTACCACGCGGGCAAAGCTGCGGGCACAGCTAGTCCTTACATATATGTGTACTGTGGTAATAGTGTTTAGGCAACAAACAAAAACGCTTAGAGGGGAGAAATAATTGTTTCTCCGACGCTCTACATTTCACAAAACCACGCTTTGAAGTAAACAAAAGCAGAGGCATAAAAAGTTTTTATCGTGTCGACGTTATTTCATTGCGGAGAATAGACAGCCGACTCTCGAACCACAATGCTGTGTCTGAGCCCCCGTGTCATATTCAGCTTTGTAGCACGTGCATGCCTACCGACTGGTCGTAAAAAAGGGCGCAGTCAGCACCCTCTCAGTTCCCATCAATGGCTGTCTTATAAAAAAAGAAACAACAGTCGAGCGACTCTTACTCGAGACGAGTGTTTGTATGAATGTAAACGAAACATGCAACGCTTATGAGTATGAACATGATGGAAAGGATACTATTGGAGGCAAATAGCTCTTATGCGATCTGAAAGATTTTGAAGAATCAATCAAATTCAATCTTCAAAATAAATTTCATTACGTATTGTAAATCATAAAAAAACTAAAGTAAGTAAGCAGGTACTCACCTGGCACAGACCTCAAAAAATGAGAACTACTTAGTTCTTTCTTTAAAGGTATTATACGATTTGAAGTCGGTTTATTTATTTTTAAATTAGTGTTTACTTTTTAGTTTCGTTAACGAAGGCCTAAGAAAACGAAGTACCTACTCGTATTCCGTTCGCTAAGAAAAAAGTCATACCGGAAACAGTTAACAGTCCAAATCTTTTAAACTACTGGATGGATTTTGATGAAACTTAAACTATTCCCTAAGTTGAATGATACTGAAACTATTAGAAAAAGAATTATTGCAATCGGACTTATAGATTCCGAGAAATACGTGGACAAACATACATTCGTGAAATTTTATATCTTTGTTCAGATACTCAGATAGACTAACATTATATGAATATGAGGCATTTTCAACAATATTACATATATACACATCAACTTGAGAACCTACTTATTTTTGAAGTTGGTACAAAAGGAGCTTATCACGTAACCCTCATAGATCTCACGTATCCGTCTGCGGCTTTTGGCTTTTTGTAACCGACTCCTTTGGACGCTATTTTGACCCACTTTAAACGGTCAGATTTCATTCAAATTTGCACACCTGTCAAAGAACGATGACAATGCAATAATTCGAAAAAAAAAAGAAACAAAAACGCTTCTCTTATAAACCAAACTAAAAAGTAGAAAATAAATAATAGTTTAAAAAAACTAAAAAACATGCTTTATATAGAAAACCAAACCACAGAATAAATAATAGTACAAGACCAAACTAAAAAATAGAAAATAAATTTTAATAATTTTGAATTAAATAAGAAAAAATGTATTATTTAAAAAAAAGCGTGGGGTGCTTTTTAAGATATTATCGGAATGATAATCCTTCATCCTCATATCTGTCAATGAAATATTTATAACCATTGACCCATGCACACCACGATTTTTTTGAAATAAAACATTTTTTTCTTATTTAATTCAAAATTATTAAAATTTATTTTCTATTTTTTAGTTTGGTTTTCTATATAAAGCGTGTTTTTTTAGTTTTTTTAAACTATTATTTATTTTATATTAACCGAACCAAACTATTCATAGAAAACCTATTAAACCACCCTTCAATGCCCTTCAATCAAAGTGTTTCCCTTCTAAAAGCTAACTTGACAAATGCATAGACACCCCTTGCCACTTAATCCAGGCTGTGGGAAACGAATAGCTGCAGAAAAGACGGATGATATCGACTTATCCGGGCAGGGTGTGGGGTGTAAAACTTACGGGATTTTAGCTAATATTAGCAATCCATTACGGAGCGGTACTATGTACTATTAGTTATTCTGTGGTAGTTCGCGAGATATAACTGGAAGCCGCTCTTGAATCGGTAATGGAGAACTGAGTAGGTACCTATACAGTTCAATATCATAAAACATCTATTGATTTTACGAACTATAGTTCCGTTCCATCCCAGTTTGTTTTATTTGACTATGGCGAATATAGCGTTTGATATATTATTAATACCTAAAAGTAGATGTCTAGTTGTAGAAGTAGATTGATGGGGTAGCGTCTAGTAGGTGCACCCGTGCACCCTTTATGATGGTCAGGCGCCAACAAAGAGTATACTAAATACTAAACTAACAACTACTAACTAATAACTAACTAATACTAGTATGTAAGAGTGTAAGAGTGTACTAGTGGCTCTGTGAGCTGTAGACCTCGAGCGTACAAACTTTTTTGCAAACAATCTAGCAGTGCACAGTAGCGCCATCTAGTTACCTTATTGTACAACTTACATTATTAACCAAGGTGCTCCATGGCCTCCATCAATCCTTACCTAGAAGGTAAAGGGCTGATTCAACTGGTAGAAACCTAAAAGTGAGAAATTTACTGCATTTTGAGGAGCTAGTCTGCTCATCACGCCGAAGATCCTCATCAGATCTTTACTAAATTTTTATGAGACTAACTTAAAGTTATTACCTACCTTTCAAATAAAAGAGAACCATCGAAATTGGATTTTAAAAGGCGGAAATATTCAGTAGCCTCCCTTTTTACCCTTTATCGGGGGAAGTACCCTCCTAATCAAAAATCCTACAAATTCGTTTATCCTGTTTACCAAGTTTCGTCTAGATCGGTTGAGAAATGCGACCTGTGGAGGAGAACAGCCGGACAGACATCCGGACCGGACATATTGACCGAGCGAGCGCGAAGTACGAGCGAAGCGTCTCTGTTTCAGCTTCGGCAAAAATTCTTTCGTATATCCGGATGTCTGTCCGGTTGTACTCTACAGGTTGCATTTCTCAACCGATCTAGACGTTAGTAGTCGAGGATTTTTGATTAGGGGGTACTTCCCCCGAAAAAGGGTAAAAAGGAAGGCTACTGAATATTTCCGGCTTTTTAAATCCGATTTCTATGGTTCTCTTTTATTTTTAAGGTAGGTAATAACTTTAAGTTAGTCTCATAAAAAAATAGTGAAGATCTGATGAGGATATTCGGCGTGATGAGCAGAATAGCTCCTCGAAATGCAGTAAATTTCTCACTTTTAGGTTTCTACCAGTAGGATCAGCCCTTTACCTTCTAGGTAGGGATTGATGGAGCACGTTGGTTATTAATGTAAGTTGTACAATAAGGTAAGTAGATGGCGCTACTGTGTACCACTAGATTGTTTGCAATAAAGTTTGTACGCTCGAGGTCTACAGCTCACAGGGCCACTAGTTAAGTAAAATGGGCCGAACTATAAGTTGGGTATTCTGTGCTTCCTTAGAGCACAGGTAAGGCGACGCACGGCCCGCGCGGCGCGACGCGGCGCGGTGACGCGACAGCGATTTTGTTAAAACAAACCACTCTAACCAATGATGTTAGATATAAACTGAGGTAGATACGTTGTATCCTGCTCTGCGTGGCGAAGCAAACACAAGCTAATCAGCTTGTGTCGACTTAGTCCCAAACAGAGTGGCAACGACGCAACACGTAATTACAAGCAACTCTCGAAACATGAAAAATTAATCAAAAATGCCATCTTGTGTATTTAGAAAGCGCACTACATACACTGGGACGACTGTTAAAGATGTGTTTTTTCATTTTTAAGTACTGTTTAGGGTATTGAAAATGGAAAATAATAAATTTTATTTTACCCTAAATCAACTGTTGCTATGTTGCCACTTCGCCACCTACACGAACGAGACAAGTAGCGGGTTACGTGTAAGAGCGACAGAGAGAACGCAATAATGGCGCGCAGCGTTGTTAGTTAGTATGATGCTAGGGGGCTTTTATACCAACGGCAACGGCTGATGATCGTCAGTCTGCGCTCCGACCCGTAGAGGCCATGGCTGAAAACTTCAAACAACTTCCGTCGGGGAGTCTAGCGGAGTTGCAACCCTATTTGTATTGGATTAGGATAGAGTTTTGTATTTGTGTTACATAATTATTTAAAAACAGCTTGAAAAGAGTGATTTTATTCGGTCCCAATCATTTTTTTGTGAGTTCAGGTTGTCCTTGCGAGTTCATCGACCGCGTAGTGAGTGTTGTGATTTTTTATTTGTGTTGTTTTTAGTGATTTATAGCTTGTATTTTGTGTTATTATGGCTAATAATACTGTAAGAAAACATATTAAAATGATAATGATAAATGAATTTTTATTGTCAAAAGGAGAATAATAAAAGTAAAAACAAATAGGAAAAAACAAACGGTAAAAACATCAAACAAGATTGTCGGCGAGCCCGTAACTAAGCACGAGGCCTGTATCTTGGGGCTCGAGTGCAAATTTACCAGATAAGTTCATCAATTAACTAAACCAAAAAAAAAAAATTATAAGGAAGTGTGGCAATGCAAAAGAAGAAAATTTATGCTCTAATTTAGAAATTTTTGTTTTTTGCAAAATACTTTTGTGTTTAGTGTCCCGCGAGTGGTGATTGCAACAAAGTGCTTCAAAGTGCCTTTCGTCACTTTTGGCGGGAAAATTTTAACGTGACTATATATTTGATAGTTTAATAGTATCTTTTTCGATGTTTTTTTATTGTTTTAGCTATAAAATTATGTAATTTATTCTATAAGCAATTCGCAAAATAAAAAAGTTTTACGCGCGTTTCTCAAGTGTCCGGCGAATATACGGGTGTTCTCCGGGATATATAAAACTACTAGTTTTCCCGCCCGCGACTTCGTCCGCGCGAAGTCGCGGGCGGGAAAACTAGTACTGTTAATCGCGAAAAAAAGCATCCTATGTTCTTGTTATATCTATTAAAAACCAATGCATGTAGGTAGCACCATTCTTGATGTTTTTTGACTTACATGTTTTATTTGTTTCCATGGCAACCATTTCTTACAGCGAGTAATCAACATTTTTCCAGTTTTTCCAATTTTCCCGTGGAATCTTTCAATTTTCCGGGATAAAAAGTATCCTATGTTTAATTCCAGGGTATAAGCTATCTCCATTCCAAGTTTTATCAAAATCCGTCCAGCCGTAATCGCGTGAAAGCTCCCCAAACAAACAAACAAATAAACAAACAAACAGACAACCTTTCACTTTTATATATAAATTGGTATGGATGGATTATTATGAAAGTACTTGTTTTTAAAAAAAACATTTATTTCCATCTTGAATAAACCCTTCCATCCATTTTGCCACAGTTTACTCTAGCTGCTAACTTCACAGGCCGTCATCGGCGGTGATTGGCGTCGGCCGCTTACTGCAACTCACTGTAGCTGAGAACATATGTGTATCTCTTTCTGACGACGCGGTTCCGTATATCTCTGTGATCTTTCAGCCTCTTCAGTATAGTGAGTAGTATAGTTGCTTATGTTATATGTAAGTAGCTATAGTACAATTTCGCCAGGTGTTTTAGTGAGTCATAATGGGTATGACGTCTCTATTGCTAAAATCTCATTGCCTCTAACCATAGGACGGTGGCCACACCGCATAAGCTACGCGTGAACCAGTACCGACCACTCCATATGGAGTAGAGGTACATTGTTATTCTATTGATAAAAAAATCCCGGTACTGGACAGACACATCGCTCGTTGTTTTCAAATGTATTTAGAGTAAGGAAAATGTCCGCACCCTTGAGTATACGAGTACATTACCTCAATGGTCTTGAACAAAATTATTCAGCGACAAGCGACGACATTGACTTTCGCAAAACGACGGTGACACATTGGCGACTTGGTGCGATTTACAATCAAGTCTATAGAAAAGCGTTTGAGCGGGCAGTGCGGCCGCTCGATCGATTCGACTCGATTGAGTGCGAACGCGTCACTTGGCCTTTTTATTGTTTTTTTTTTATTACGGACTAGACTCACGTTGGAAAAGCGATGATGTGGTCGAAGGTGTAGCACGCTTGCCTAGTACATACCTATCCACTCGACTTGAACACACCTGGGCTATAATTTACCGGAAACACTGACGAGGGCAAGGCATTCCTCTCCTTTGCAGTTCTCATAATAAATGAAGAAGCGTAACGCTTCATTCTTGTGCGAGGTATTTCAGCCATAAAAGGGTGGCGCTTCGCCGATCGTCTAGTCGTACGGTGATGCAACGCACATACTCGTAGCATATTATGCTTTGTGCCACGAGTTGCAAGAGCGACGCCACGCGATGTAAGCAAATTAGTTTGATTTCGTCGCTTGATCGTACAAGTGTGTTTTGTGTGATAGCACTAGTAATTCATAATGTCTGTTGAAAACGCGGAGGCATTCATATCTTCTGTTCATGCTAGCTCTTTTAAGTTTAAGGAAATCATATTCAAAGAAAAATACATTTCATGAGTCAGAAAAATCAATAACGACAAGTAAGTAAAATCAATAACCTACGTCTTCGAAATAGTAGTTTATGAAACGGTTGCATAATGAGGGGAATTAAAACACGAGTGAGTTTAAAAAACGAGCCGTAGGTGAGTTTTTAATAGTGTCACTCGAGTGTTTTAATACCTAGTTTTGTGCAGTTTCATACACTATTTTATCTACATTCATGTGAACTTACTAAAAAATAATGTCGTAATAAGTGTTTTATTGATTTTGCTGGTAAAAGCCATTTGGTCATGTTCTTTGCTGTTCCGTGATGTCAGGTGAAGTCAAATTCTCCTTAAGAACACTGTTTTCCATATTTAACACAATACATCTTTGTCACATTTTTATTCAGGATAAAACATTGGATCAACAAAAAAAAACACATAAAAATGGGTTAGGTAATAATGTAAATTGTAAAGTAAGTTAAGGCGCCAAAATCCAGTCCACAGTGAATTCGCGCGCATACGGTCTAACACGCGCTGCCACAGATAATAAATGGCCGTATCCCTCGTAGTGCGGAGCCAAACCAGTGCTTTTAGCGGGGGAAAAGTAGTTTATGAAACGGTTGCATAACGAAGGGAATTATAACACGAGAGTGAGTTTAAGAAACGAGCCGTAGGCGAGTGTTTTAATTCCTAGTTATGTGCCGTTTCATACACTACTTTATCTACACTCATGCAATAGGAACTTACTTTTAATGAAAAAAATAAAGTCATAATCTTTTCTTGATTTTGCTGGTAAAAGCTCGTTCGTCATGTTCGTTGCTGTTCCGTGATGTCAGTGCCCCGACCACAAAAAATTAATTGGTATATCAGTACAACCGTTTGTGCGCCACGATGCAACAGACAGACGCACAAAGATTTCAAAATTATAACACCCGACTCTTGCGTCGTGTCGTGGGTTATAAAGTTCAAATCACAGCTTGTAGGAAGTGGAAAGCCGGATCGCACCAACACAGCTCGGGGTAGGGGCGCAAAACTTACGAGATTGAGCTAATATTAGCAATCCATTACTGCAAGCTGTAGTTTCGTAACTAGCATCCGCTCTTGAATCTGTTATGTTGAACTGACTGTAGTCTGTATCGAGGCACCTACGTCTTAACTGTGTGGACTGGACCTACTTTTGTTCTCAAATTTGTGTTAGATCACAGATTTGAGATCAAAAGTAGGTCAACAACTCAAATCTGTGATCTACTTAGATTTACTTTCAATAAAGCAAGTAATAAAAAATCTGTAAGTACAAAGAAGATAATTAAAAAATACGATTGAGCCTTAGGTAGTCACATAAGATGTGTAACATCTGACATCTCACCATGGTAATGAGTGACTCTATCTATCTATATCTAAGACACGTCTTGAGACATGAGCTGTACCAACTGCTGGAAACAATAATGATGAGAAAAGTGGCGGGCATGAGATGTGTAGGTATAGGTAAACGGAAATTGTCCTGGCTTCGTAATCATCAGACATCAGACAATGAACCGGGATTTGTAAGGTTGAACATCTGTTCAAGCTGACCTTAGACAAAGATAAATTTAAGCCTATGACTGCCGACCTTCAGTAGTGGAGAGGCACTTGAAGCAGAAGAACTTACTCTAGCACCGCGCACCATAGACAACTGCACATTACTAGTATTCACCGCGCGCACTCGTTCGTCACACATTTGACATTTGTCATTTGACTTGAGCGTTTGACTTTTGTCATTTGACTTGGGCGTTTGACTTTGAGGTTTGACTTTGACGTTTGACTTTGACGTTTAACTTTGACGTTTGACTTTGACGTTCGACTTTTGGACGTTTGACTTTTGAACGTTTTACTTTTGGACGTTAGTCGTTGGACGTTAGTAGTTGGACGTTGAACGTTGGACTTTTGTCTTTTGACTGTGACTGTGCCCTTGCCATTTTATATTAGCCCTTTGCCCTTCGGTATTCACCCTTCGCCCTTCTCCTCCTCCCTCCTTCCTCCTCTTTAGATCTGTTAGATCCATTAGGTACCTTAGGTTCCTTACATCCCTTAGATCTCTTAGATTCCTTAAATCCCTTAGATCCCTTCTCCCTTAGATCCCTTGTCCCTCGTCCCTCGTCCCTCGTCAACGGTTAATTAAAGACACAAAAAATAAAAAATAATAATTAAATTTGTCACTGTCAACGGTTGCGTCCCTCGTCCCTCGTCCCTCGTCCCTTGTCCCTTGTCCCTTGTCATAATCATAATAATCATAATCAATTTATTGGTAAAATGTTATTGTACATGTCAATAATATTATACAATAGTAATAATTACATTATGGTATTCTGGTATAACAAGTATACAGAAATCATAACCAAATTAATAATAATTGAAAAAGTCAAAATACTGCTATAAAAATAATGTGAAGTAAAAATTACAAAAATAGTACAATAAGTCAATAAAAATAAAAATTATTATGTCAATATGAAAAACATAAATTTGAAATATGCCATAACTGTAGTCAAAAAAAAACAATGTCACTATTTAAACTTAATGAATTCGTCATAGCTGTAGAAAGATTGCTCGATAAGCCAGCACTTTAGTCTCGATTTAAAACACTGTAGGCTGGTAGCTGTGGTGACGCTTTCTGGCAGCTTATTGTAGACAGTTGGACCCATAACATGCGTTAACTTAGAGGACTTCACGAGTGATCTAGAAACGGCTAACAGCTTGTCTCTATTGCGGGTGCAGTACGAATGCACAGAGCTGTGCTTAGTGGTGTGTGAGCTACCAGCTCATCCTTACATACACTGCCACTTGAAATATCAATGTGGCGGGTAACGTAAGGATTCCTAGCCTCTTAAAATGTGGTCGAGCTGTGTTATCTCAGGGTATGTGCACCATGCACCATGCACAGCACGCTTCTGCATGCGGAAGGCGCGCTGCCAGTCCGCGGCTCTAGCCCACAACTCGGCACCGTACTGTAGCTGCGAGTGCACCGTCGTCGCAAAGTAGCATGCTCGCAGTACTTCTCTCGGCACAACTCTCGCATCCCGGCTCATTGCGAAACACGCACTCCCCAGTTTCCCACAGATCTTATTTATGTGGTTGTCCCACTTTAAATTTCGATCTATATGAAATCCCAGGAACATAGTCGCCTCAGTCTCCTCAATTCTCATTCCAGCCACATCCACTGTCAACGGTCTCGCTGACCTTCCCCTTGAATTGAAATGGATGAAGTGAGTTTTATTCAGATTGAGCGCAAGACCGTTAATGCGAAACGATCCCGCCAGCTGTGACGCAGTGCTGTTCAGTTTCTGCTCCAGAAGATCGACTGATGACGCCGTGATCACAGCTGCTACATCATCAGCGTACGTCAGTACTTCCGCTGCGGTCACGGTGCCAGGGAGGTCATTCAGAAGCAGTGAAAACAAAATGTTCGAGACTGAAGAGCCCTGCGCAACACCCATTATTGACTCCGCTGGCTCTGAACGTTCTGACCCACCACAGCCGACGACTATTTGGGACCGCTCTTTCATGAGATCCACCAGGAGAGCATGTGAAACACTGACCACGCCGTAATGCCGTAGTTTTACAGCGAGCACGGCGTGGTCAGCCACATCTAACGCTTTCGACAAGTCACAGCAGAGGATCGCCACTTGCAGCTTGGACTCGCGCGCTGCTATGTACACGGCGAACCACATCGCGAGTTATTGATGTAGTCGACCGACCTTCACGGCAAGCATATTGCCGGTCCGACAGGGCATCTGTTGCTGTTAGAAATTCTACGAGGCGGGAGCTGAGACCGTTCTCATTTTTTTTTGCGACTGCTGGTATTATTGAGACTGGTCTGTAGTTGTCGATGCTTTCCCGTTTGCCTTATCCTTTATATAAAGGCGTGACTTTACTATTTTTTAAAGGGCCTGGAAACAAACCCTCTTGCAAACAACTGTTATACAGATCAGCCAGTATGGGAGCAAGTGGAATTATAGCCGTTCTGAACAACTTCATGGACAAGTCATATACGTCTTTAGATGTCTTTGGCGGAATGCGTATCATGACTATGCTATACACTTCATCTGCACTAAACTAGAAGCCTAACCGAACGGTCAACAGGCGCGTGCGCCGCACTCAGCGCATCGCCCACACGAGCGACGTCAGCGCGTGGGGCGCTGCACGCCGCCGCGGCGCCCAGGAACCTAGCGTTCATTGTACTTTAGGAGGAGTTTTTTAGATGCAAACTTTGTGCCGTCAATTTTGTATAAAATGTCTGTAAAATCAAGGTGAGGGGAATTATACTTCCCTCTCTCCTTGTTTGCTACTGTCCACATAGCTTTTGAGGCATTATTACTAATACCTATTAAATTCGAATAATACCTACATTTACTATTTTTCACCAAAATGTCATAATATGTATTCATGTCAGCAATAATTGTATTAATCGTATCATTAATTGGATTTAATTTACTGATTTCGATTATGTCAAATACAAGGCATTTTAAATTCATAACCTCTTGTGTTACCCAAGAATAATCCGATTTACTATTGTTGCATGTTTTCCGTAATGGAAATCATATGTCAAATTTATTTTGAATTATGTTCACAATCCCTGTTGCCTTCTGCACAGCAGTATTATTCCATGACCTAAATTCGTCCCATTTAACGCTTTCTATAGACGCTACAAAATTAAGCTGGTTTGCCTGCGAGAACCGTCTGACCAGCAGTGATGGCGGTCGGAGATCCCGTTGCTGGCAAGCCACCTTACACCTCACCGCCATGTGGTCACTCAGATGAGTTACTACAGGCTCCGCGCTTACCGAACCCACCATCAGGTTGGTGTAGACGTGGTCCAGGCTTGTGAACGTGGTTGCCGTTATTCTAGCCGGAAAATCCACCTCGTTACACATGCCGTGGGCTGACAACAAGTCTAAAAGTATTTTTAAGTCACTGTTTAAATCTTCCATAGTATCAACATTAAAGTCTTCCACGATTACACATTCTATATCCAGTTCAGTAATTTTATCGAGTAATCTTTCCAAATTGTCCAGGAAATTTGCGGTACTAATTAAATTTGTTCTGTAAATGCATATTATTGTTATCTTATAATCAATCAAGTCAATAGCAGAAATTTCAATAAATTTTTCAACAGACAGTGAGACTAACTCAATATTTTCAACACATTTTATACTATTGCTAACAAATAAGCAAGAACCACCATGTTTTATTTGTTTTCTGCAATAATACGACACTAAATTAAACCCATTTATATCGACACATTTAAAGTTAGGTTCCGATAACCAATGTTCCGAAATTGCAAGTATATCACACTTTAAATCACTACGTAGTAAAACTTCCAGCTTCTGAGTTTTCTTGTCAATAGATGCGATGTTTTGACGGCATATTATAATAGTCAACTCAGACGCATTCTTATTATTTCGTGCTGATGGCGTGTTACGCTTCGGCTTCGTGGGGCTGGAGTGGCCGCCGCGGGCCGTGTCACCCTGCTCGCCGCCACGGCTAACGAGAAACCAGTCAGACACCTTCACTAGTGGTGGCCACGTACTTGGAGAGCTGATAAGATCATACAAGCTCTCGGGAAAACTGATCACGAACGCAGCGTGTCTACCTGATTTTATGTCGCGTTTTTCAACAACATACTCGTCACAGCGGTGTATTTTAAATGACCAAGCCTGTATATGTTTCAGTCGTTTCACTGTCTGGAGCTCGTCATCGATCCTTCCTGAACCAGTTATTACTTTACGTACCTTATAGTTCAGACGTTTACGTTCTACTTTAGTCCACTCCTCGTTAGAGTCAACAGATTCTAATTCCAAGGATCTTATATTCGCTGTCACACTCGTTGTAGCTGGCTTACTCCCATCACTAGTCGTTGAAGTCTTCGCCGATGACGCGAAGTTTGTATGACCGGCTATTGTTTTGGCCGAACAAGCTCCCCGCTTGTTCGGCTCGGGTTTGCTCACCTCGGGCGTCTAAGGCATCATGGGGCATCGACGACTGAAGTTCGAGCCTTTGCAGCGCTGTTTTTTTTAGCCTGAGGTGGCAGAGCCATTCAGGCGGGCTTGACGCAACTGCCGCTGCATTGCTGGTTGGGCATGCGCACTTGTTGAAGCCGGCTTTCGATTTTCGATTATCGTACCCTCCAAATCCGATTTTAACTGGATGATAAGTTCGCCTTGTTGTAAGATAATGGTGTTTTGCTCCGTAATCTTGTACTCCAATGAAACCACTTTATCCGTGAGGGAAGTAACTGCTTTGTGCAACTCGCGAACACTACTTTCAAGTGATTTCTGTGCCATTACATACTATAACAAATAAAAAATACTGACGAACGATCTACGTGCGTCTACTCGTGACGACGTTCACGCGCGAATTGTCCCTTGTCCCTTGTCCCTTGTCCCTTGTCCCTTGTCCCTTGTCCCTTGTCCCTTGTCCCTTGTCCCTTGTCCCTTGTCCCTTGTCCCTTGTCCCTTGTCCCTTGTCCCTTGTCCCTTGTCCCTTGTCCCTTGTCCCTTGTCCCTTGTCCCTTGTCCCTTGTCCCTTGTCCCTTGTCCCTTGTCCCTTGTCCCTTGTCCCTTGTCCCTTGTCCCTTGTCCCTTGTCCCTTGTCCCTTGTCCCTTGTCCCTTGTCCCTTGTCCCTTGACCCTTGACCCTTGACCCTTGACCCTTGACCCTTGACCCTTGACGCTTGACGCTTGACGCTTGACGCTTGACCCTTGACGCCTGACCCCTGACGCCTGACGCCTGACCCCTGACCCCTGACCCTTGACCCCTGACCCCTGACCCCTGACCCCTGACCCCTGCCCCCTGCCCCCTGCCCCCTGCCCCCTGCCCCCTGCCCCCTGCCCCCTGCCCCCTGCCCCCTGCCCCCTGCCCCCTGCCCCTGCCCCCTGCCCCCTGCCCCCTGCCCCTGCCCCCTGCCCCCTGCCCCCTGCCCCCTGCCCCCTGCCCCCTGCCCCCTGCCCCCTGCCCCCTGCCCCCTGCCCCCTGTCCCCTGTCCCCTGTCCCCTGTCCCCTGTCCCCTGTCCCCTGTCCCCTGTCCCTTGTCCCTTGTCCCTTTTTGCCTTGTCTCTTCTCCCTTGTCCCTTGTCCCTTGTCCCTTGTCAAGGGACCCCTTCCCATTCTCCGTTCTCCCTTCTCTCTTATCACTCCCACAATAGCGCGCGTTGCCCCGGCTTCCTGTTTTACAGTTACACGGTTCCACGGTTACACGGTTACGCGGTTACACATTGTTACAATTTTTACTAAATCGCTCCCATAATTTAGAAAAGCGAGAGGAAAGATATTACACATCAAAAAGTCTAGGGGGTTTAAAATAAGAATATACCTTCATTAAAAATGGTTTTTGTCTTTTTTGCCAGTGTGTCTGTTGTATGTCTGTTGTACGTTCGCGCATCACGTAAAAACTACTGGACCGATTTTAATGTGGTTTTCACTTAATATCTGATGTACTTACAATCCGATGATTAGATGCCAAGGAATCGATAAAAAGCTATCTGACGGCTAAACGAAACTGGTATTTTGTACTTTATAGGTACTGGTCCTGGAATAACACATTGGTTACTTTTAGCCGAAACCGAGAGAGATGACCACGCGGTCAAAGCCGCGGTCACAGTTCCGAATTAACAGCTAACGAGCAGCTATAAAATCGGAACTATGGACAAGGATTTTCAAATCCAACATGATCTTCAGATTTATTCAGCTTCGATAACGTTTCTCTTTCTTCAGTACAATGAACATTAAGGACTTCGTATTCTCAACTCCACTCTGTGAGAAGATATGAATATTGCATCGAAACTGTGGGTTGAATGTCGTTACCATTTTGATAGTTTTAATGTTTCGGCATTAAAGTAAACTAGAACTTATTCCTACCTACTTATATGATTCTTCTCCATAAGTTACGACCACGGAGGAAAGAAGGGGTGGTTACGTCTCATGACTTGAGAACTTTCAACGCATTTTTGCCAACTAAAACCCGAAAGTAAATTAAACAACAAATACAAACGCACAACCGCTATCTGTCCAGTCTCAATAAAAGCGACAATAAAATCACAGCGATCCTTCACAATAAGACCTTTTACGGGGCCTCCGGGTGAGTAATGAATCGAAAACAAACTAATAAATTGTGGTCGCCGACGAAGTGTCGAACTCGGTCGTTTTGTTAAGGGTTCGCGTCGAGACATCGACACATACAAATGTTAGTGCGGTGTAAAAAGTGTTGCCTATAAAACTGTCGCACGTAGCTTTGCATGAAGGTGAAATCGTTCAATCACCTTCTTCACAGTAAGTATAGGTACTAAAAAATGTATACGTTGTCATCAAAGAAGCTCCCGTTTTATTCACAGCACAACCTGACCTCCTAATTCCTTGTTTTTTGAGATATATGTCAACTTGAAAAATTAGTAACCAAAACTTTTCCTATGTATGTATCTACATATACTGCGATCAAGATGCCTTATGCGTACCAAAATAGAAGAAGCCTGAATATCTGGCTGCTGTGATGATGAGAATACTAACATAGACATAGACATATCTTTATTGTGGCAAAAAAAAAACAGATTAACCAAACAATAAATTAGGACTGAAAATAGGTAATAAATTTGTCGTTATTTTGCCACAAGCCGGCCCCAACTCAGCAAAGTGCTGGTTGCAAAACAACCAGCGCTGGTCTTCCGTTGGGAACGGCAGGTGACGTCACGCACGGAAATACACTGCACAAACTGTGAATATTAATTTAATTATAAGTCCTTATCTTATCTACTTTAGAAGCTACAACTACAAGCCATGACAAACGGACAGCATTGCCACAGCAATACGGATTCCTCTGGACACTCAATAGATGTTAATCTTTATGGCCCCAAATATTATTGTTATTGGTACTAAAAAGTTAGCTATGATTTACCAACAGACAAACAACTAAAAACCAACAACAAAAACACATCCATCAATTCCAGCGAAAAGGCGAAAAAAAAATGATTTATTGAGCACCATTGGAATAGCTTCTGCAATATTTAGGAGCTGGTGTCCGAATGCGAAATCGAAAACGTATCAACGTCTATTGTTGCCAAATACAATAGTAATGGAACGGATATACGAGAAGAATATTTGATATCTACAAAAGGAATACCTAGATAAACAATATTTTAATCACGTTTGCAGCTTTATGTATCTGTAGCAGTAGGTGCCTATCACTTTGTAATCAAAATATACTCACTCTTTTATGTATCTCTAGCAGTAGGTACCTATCACTTTGTAATCAAAATGTACTCACTCTTTTATGTATCTGTAGCAGTAGGAACCTATCACTTTGTAATCAAAATGTACTAACTCTTTTAAATGTTTCTACATAAACAACAGACTGCTGGACTATGTTACAGTAGATATATTGTCCTTTATGTGTATATCCAGCTTCCAGCAGTGAACAGATCAGTGATCAGTTTAATACAAGTAAACTACCTAACAACAATTTATAACAAGTCCATACACCTAAATAAATTAGTAAGTTTAGATATGTGGATCTTTTAAACTACAATTTTCTGTATATCCTCGCCTGTAAATCGATAGTAATCGATGTAATCGATTTTATGAATAGAAATTAATAACTTAAATGTAGGTAGGTTAGAGATAGACTTCCATAATTATATTCTGCTATAGGTAAATAGTTGCACCAACTTCGTATTGTACACTCGTGCTGTAAGACAAGCAGCGAAAGAGACAAAGTTCTGACATTAAACATCGTTAAAGCACAACATGTCTCCAATCAAATCGAGCTTGCCTACACCTGACTCCGTAATGAGGTTCCCTTTTCAATATTCAATCCACACACAGACCAAACTACTGAAGGCTAATGAGAAAGCCGGGAAAGACTATAAAAACAAAGGTGCAAAGGCACATCTGACAAAGCTTAATTAATAAATCAAATATTCATGTATTCAGGACGTTCCGGTAATGTGAGGGGAGTGAACAACCGCGTTGCAGATATTCTTGAACACATTCTGGAATTTTAAATCAGGGGAAACGCTTTGCATTCGTTTGTTGGCCCAAAAATTGCTGACCTGTTAATTTCAGCGGCTTTTTTTAAGGGTGTGTATATGTCGCAGGCAGAAGGCTTAACCGTCGTTTAATTAACTGCCTAGCCTGTTTATAAACGCCGCCGTTCAATGAACTGTCTGAATGATATTCAGCCATTCAATCAAACAGCCAGGCAAATGATTTGGATTGATCAGGTTTAACTACTTCCCTAGCCTAGACATTTAAATTTAGTTCCACTTTCTGCCACTTGGTGCTGAAGCCAGTATACGTAGTCTGCGGTCAATATGGCGTCGACAAGGAACAGTATTGTTGGTACAATAGAAGAGTTTAGTGACAAAAATAAAATTAATTTAGTTGTGACTCGTCTGTTTGCAAACTACTGTTTGATAGAATTGCGCCAGAGCCGAACATCCGAAATATAGGATATACGAAAGCATTTTTGCTCAAGCTGAAACTGAGACGCTTCGCTCGCGCTTGTCGCTCGCTCGGTCAATAATAATAATAGAAAGCACATTGATCATGTTGATTTTGGAGGAATTATTCAGAGATGGTAGAATAATGCAAGGCTTCTTCGTACCTATGGTTTTTACCCTCGAATTTATGAAGTAGGTATACATTATAATAAAGCATTAAGTAGGAAAGATAAAGTCTATAAAATCAAGATAATTTAAAAAATTGGTCTAGGGCACTTAAATAAGTTAATGAACAATAATATTTGTGCCTATCTGTCTTACTATCTGATCTGTATTTTCGCGCATCACTTAAAAACCACTGGACTGAATGATATGCAGTTTCCACAGTTAGATAGGTGATCTAGTGTGCTTTGTTTCTCAATCTGATAAGTAGAAGCCTAGAAGCCGAGTAATCAGCGGACAGCGGAACGAATTGTGATGAAATCTAGTATATTATGCTCTATTCGTCCTGGAATAACACCTAAGTAATATACGCATTCAATTGTGATTGTCCATTCTAAGTTCAATTTTTTTTTTGTGCCTATAATTATTATTTATTTACAGGACAAAATGTACAAAAAACAAAAGTTAATTTTAAAATATAAATTAAAAAACTTAACTATTTACACAAAACTATCTAAAAGTCCACCTAAGTTACTTTTTTTCTAGAGAAATTAATACGCAGAGAAAGCCGCGGGCACAGTTAGTACAAAATACGTCTCAATTAATGAGAAATCTCGTGAGATACCTTGAAAATATATATATATATATATATATATATATATATATATATATAGTGGAGTTATATCAAAAGCACATGAATAAAAAAATAACCGTCAGCTTTCATTGGCACCGACCGCCAAACAGAGCACTTACAATGATTGAAGTTCGAAACGCTGATCGAAAGGTTTGAACAGGGTTTATGGAGTTACGAAGTTGTTGGCACGTCGTAAAAGATGTACGAGACCTCTACGTGTTCGAAAAACTTTGACAGGTGCTTGATAAATGGAGCTTAGGAGCGTGAAAAAAATTAGGACGTGAATGCTTAATTCAAATAAGGCCTACTGACTAACATTCATGGAAAAAAGGGAACAAAAATTAAGGTGATTATCCTTTTTATTCTCACTATTTAATACTTTGATTCTACTTAGACTAACTACTAATGATTCTAGTTATCTAACTAAGATGAAAGCTAACCCTTATCTACTTACTATTATAGATTGCACTGATATTAGAAATCATAGGATCATTCCGGACCTATAAAAACTAAAAAAATTGTAGTAGTGTAGTGTACTATAGTTCTTACTAATAAGCACTATGATAGATCCGGAATAATCACAATATTTTATTCATACACCTGAGAGAAAAGACGAACAAGTCGTTCGCTTATGCGTTCGTAACTGCCACACACCTGGCCCTAATAATTTGCCTGAATTTTCCAGTTATTTGGAGAACTTGTGGTTGGTGGACCACTCCAGTTTACGAATCCTTGCATCAAATATTGAAAAGACTTAGTGGATTTCGTCCCGATAGGGTCGTGTAAATGACCCGTAAGGGCCATTACAGCGAATTCACAGAAAGGACAAGCCGACTTTAGGTAAATCCCCTATGAGAGCTCCTATACAAAAACTACTTGGACCATAGAACACCTAGCGTTAAGGTTTGTTTCTTGGAAATCGGTTTCAGAATGACTACGTAATAATCCATACCAATAAAAGGTATGGATTATTACGTAAAAGTTAAACGTTGTCTGTTTGTTTGTTTGTTTGTTAGTTTGGGGAGCTATGACGCGATAACGCCTGGACGGATTTTGGTGAAATTTGGAATGGCGATAGCTTATACCCTGAAATAAAACATAGAATACTTTTATCCCGGAAAATTGTAAGTTTCTACGGGAAAAATGAAACAAACTGGAAAAATGTTGATTACTCGCTGTAAGAAACGGTTGCCATAAAAACGAAATAACAAGTATGCCAAAAGACATCAAGAGCATTGGTGCTATATATACTTTTGCATTGGTTTTTAGTATCCTAGAAAAACATAGGATATGTTTTTTCGCGATAAACAGTAGTCCGCGCAGATGAAGTTGCGGGCGGGAAAGCTAGTATATCTATATGTATAGAAATTACTGCATTAATTTAATACCAGCTTGAAGACCGACGATTTTACGAGTCTGCGACCCGCAAGTAGGTGCTGATCTTAGTCTAATTCAATCTTATTATTATTATTTAATAGCAATGCAGCTCCTTACTATTTTGTAATCACTAGTATCTTTGTTATCTAAAGAATCTAAGCTGTAACAATAGACACCATGTTACCTAGGTATAAGCGAACAGACAGGCGCAAGATCGGGCTAATTGCGGACGCTTTCTACTTTCAAGCCACGTCTCGGGGCATGGCCTCCACTGAAAAGAAATGCCCAGACTCGCTGCCAGACGTCTGTCGATTGTTTCGATTCTAGCAGCCAGCGCCGTTGTTTATTTGGATGGTCTTGGCGAACATTGTTCAAGAGCTTTTTTTATTTACACTATATTGTACAAGATTGTGACATGGAAAACTACGGTAATTATGCAAATTACGCTTATTCCGGTTACTGCAATCAAGCTGACATTATGCAGGAAGGTATTATAGTGACACGTGGGATCTGAATTTGTTATTACAGTATAAGACTGTAATAACAAGTACTAATTATGTACTTATACCGAAACCTACTTAGCTTAACCTAAGGTACTATTATTTATTCTGTGACCTAAGTCCTTACCGAAAAAAACATTTTTTCGGTAAGGACTTCGTTTATCTAGGTAAGACGCTTGCACTTGGTGAAATTAAGCTAAGTAATAATTAATCCTTCTTTTATTTTTAACGTAGAGAACTAAACGATACCTTCCTAAACGCATGTTCAATCTATCCGAAGGACGTGAATTAAATAGGAACCGACATAGACCTACACGACTTTCTCAGAATAAATAGCAGGCTGCTTTCTCTCATGGAACTGTAGGCAATATGAAAGGAAAGCCTAGCTAGGCCTAGCACTATTAACTATACTGAGGCTAGGACTTGAGACGACGCGACGTCCAGACGACTATAATTGTGTGATACTGTTCATTTCCCTGCTTTAAGTCAACCACTCGCTGGTAGGACTACCAACTATGTTTAATTAAATCTTGACAACATTCATAACGTAATCTTAACACGTGCCTATTATGATTAACACGAGCGTGATTACGCAGATCTCAATTAATAGGACGTGTTTTATCTACTTGCATTACCACAGAAACAAGTAAGTATCTATAAAATAATTCTGCAAACAGGGTAGAGCAGGCCACTTTGGAATACATCACATTTATAAAATAACTCGGTTGTTGGCTCGGACTAAACTTTTACACACAAATATTTAGCGGTAACCCCTATCTAACAAAACATGGGGAATTTCCGTAAACGAGAACGAGAAATATTAAACCAACATGATAAACCAGTAAATTGTCACTTACTCAGATGCACAAGTAATAAAATCTTTAAACAACTAAGTAAAAAATAATATCTGAGTTACTAATTAAATTATTTAACATTACCATGAAAATATATTCCAATATGTAATCTTAATTCGCATTAAATATTTTCAAAACATTGATGTTCAGTGCAACCCCTCAAGAATCGCACTTGGGAGCCTCACAGGGGCACTGGGCTATCGAGCGTTCATTTGTTGGTGCGTCGCGATCCGTACCACGTGCGGAAATCAAACTTCCGCCTCATTTGTTTTCATTTAAAAAACAAATAATAACAATTGAAGGACGTATATTTTTATGCGTGTAATAGGTGAATGTACTTACAGGGGCGCGCGGTGGTTTATATAGTCCGGATGTGCCGGGCGGCACGGGCACGCATGACGTGGGGCGGCTGGCGGGGCGGGCGCCGACTGCCGCACGCACGCGCGCCTTCTCTGCACGCGGCTACGCGCTACGTTGCTACGGCGGGCGCAATTGCACCGTAGCATCGCGATCGTAGCTAATTTTAATTTCAGAGAGGCTAGCGAGTCTAATTTCCATTGTTTGCTGTAATTTTATGATACAATGATATCAGTTAAGTAAGATACTATAAATATAAATCTGGGACACAGAATAGTTATTGTTCATTAATATTGAGATATTCTGGTATTCTGGTAATAATCGCGCTACGTTGCTATGGAAGGGACTATTACATATTTGCCAATTTCGATTATTGTTTTACAAAGATTACTTTTCTTCTGGGCAAATATCATCTTGTCCTAGTTCGCAACATGAAGTACCTTCAGTCGAGATAGTAGTCAAATGCAAGCCTATGCCTAATAAAACACAATGTTTTCAGTTGACTTCAAGAGGAGGTTCTCAATTCGACCCCTATGTTTTTTTTGTATATATGTTACGCGATATCTCCGGCAATTGTGGATCGATTTCAATAATATATTTTTAATGGATAGTTTATGCCTTAGGGGTAGTCCATTTAAATTTCATCAAAATATTCCACCTGTAAGGGTGGAAAATTAGGGGATGATTAATTTTTTAACTTTCACCCATTTTATGACGCGATATCTCCGTCAAATGTGGGTCGATTTTGAAGTTTTTCTTTTTTTTTAGAAATATGTTTATATTATATATATATATATATATATTTATATATATATTTATATATATATATATATATATTTATAAACATATCTATTATATATTATTTGATGAAGATCTGATGAAGACCTTCGGAGATACAAAGGAACTCTTCAATGGATCACTTGCGATTGCTGTAATCGCATGTTCATGTATTGTTCACGCCACTCAAAATAGAAAAAAAAAATACAAAAAATGTGTAAACCAACATCAAAATGAATAAAATACTCTTATGTGGGAAACAGTTAAGGAAGTCGGTGCCCAATTTTCTTAAATCTAAGCAAATCAACGGCACAGACTTCCTTAACTGCTTCCCACATAAGATTATTTTATTCATTTTGAAGTCGGTTTTTACTTTTTTTAAAGTTTTTTATCCATTGCATGCTTTAAGTTTTTCTTGTTTATGTACAAGAATATTATAGATGGGTAAGACACTATTATGTTTAAATTCTTGGAAAATAAATATTCATAAACATCGATAAAATGAGATATGTAGTCTCCATTTCTTACACCGCTAAAATATATTTTTTTTATTTAGTTTGAAGGTTTAGCTTAGAAAATAAAACAATTATAGATCCCGAACCCTATCTAGGATTTCCTATCTTGAGGGAGTCAGAAACTAGTTCGACAAGTAAAGTATGCTCTAACTAACGTAACGGCACGTCTATGTTTCGGTGTAAAGAATTCCTCATAGGCTGTAGCTCAAATTCCCGCAGCGGCGATTACGTTAATGGCCGTGGGTACGTTTGAACAATAAAAATAAATATTTACCCACCACCACCGCGGAACGACAAAACTCCTAAACGGCATAACTTTGTTGTTCGTGTAATGTTATTAAAAACAACAGATTCTCGCATGAAAACACAGAATGATGACAAGTTACTACGTAAATAAACGGCATAAATTACTCGGGCTCTCCTATGGTAGGTAGGAGGTAAGTATTTACTTATAACATTGAGACCAATAAGACATTAGGTAGGTATTTAAAAATAAGGACGAGTAATAATAGAGTTGTTTCATTTTCAGGATAACATTAGAAAAGTTGTAGTAATTACTTTTAACATTGAAAACAATAAAACAGTAGGTATAATTTTAAAAAAATAAGTACGAGTAGTGCAACAGTTACTTCATTTTCAGGATAACATTAGAAAATTTGTAGGAATTACTTTTAACATTGAGACCAATAAGACATTAGGTATAGTTAAAACAAAATAAGTACAAGTAATAAAACAGTTACTTAATTTTCAGGATAACATTAGAAAAGTTGTAGGAATTACTTTTAACATACGACATAACCAATACGACATTAAGTATAATTAAAACAAAATAAGTACGAGTAATAAAACAGTTACTTAATTTTCAGGATAACATTAGAAAAGTTGTAGGAATTACTTTTAACATACGACATAACCAATACGACATTAAGTATAATTAAAACAAAATAAGTACGAGTAATAAAACAGTTACTTAATTTTCAGGATAACATTAGAAAAGTTGTAGGAATTACTTTTAACATACGACATAACCAATACGACATTAAGTATAATTAAAACAAAATAAGTACGAGTAATAAAACAGTTACTTAATTTTCAGGATAACATTAGAAAAGTTGTAGGAATTACTTTTAACATACGACATAACCAATACGACATTAAGTATAATTAAAACAAAATAAGTACGAGTAATAAAACAGTTACTTAATTTTCAGGATAACATTAGAAAAGTTGTAGGAATTACTTTTAACATACGACATAACCAATACGACATTAAGTATAATTAAAACAAAATAAGTACGAGTAATAAAACAGTTACTTAATTTTCAGGATAACATTAGAAAAGTTGTAGGAATTACTTTTAACATACGACATAACCAATACGACATTAAGTATAATTAAAACAAAATAAGTACGAGTAATAAAACAGTTACTTAATTTTCAGGATAACATTAGAAAATTTGTAGGAATTACTTTTAACATTGAGACCAATACGACATTAGGTATAGTTAAAAGTACGAGAAATAATACAGTAGCTTGTTTTGAAAACAGCTCCAGAGTGTCAGGACCGCGGGTGAACCTACAATTTTTTAAATTCGGAGTTATTATTAAAATATAGTACTAAGCCCACCATCCTAATATCAGGCCATACGTTTTTGACTGGACCTGACCGTTTACTTGACCTTTTTGTGAAAATCCAATACAGAATGCAGTTATTTTTGTCTTTAAATAGACCCGATGTTTCCTACGAACAAAAGCTTCTAACTACAAAAAGGTACCTTGATGCCTCATTATTTTCCCCCGCCCTGTACCCTACTTGTAATAAAGCAATAGGAACGAAATAGTCTGTACAAAGAAGATAATTAAAAAATAAATTGTCTAGGGTACTTAAAATAAGCTACTGAATAACAGTATAACTTTTTTTTAAATCGTGTCTGTCTGTTTGTTTATCTGTTTGTCTATCTGTTTGTCTGTATGTTTATTCACGCATCACGTAAAAACTACTAGACCGATTCCAATGCGGTATTCACTGTTGGATAGTTTAGGGTTTGACTTAAAAACTGGTGTATCTCTATCTGATTAGAAGAAGCCGAGCAATCGATAAAAACATTTTGACAGCTGACGGAATTTTGATCAAATGTATATTGGTAATTTATAATGATATATTGGTACTTTAGGTCTTGGAATAGTACTTTTTACCTAGAGAAATGACCACGCGTGCGAAGCCGCGGGTACAGCTAGTCTACAAATATACAGAAAGGTAGGACAGACAGACAGCGTGCGTGCCTAGGCCGCGTAGTGTATTTTTTATTTGCCTAGGTTAATAGTGGGAATATGGCTCGACCTTGAAAATAAGAAGATCAAGTCAAAAAAAAATGTTATGCCCTATTTTGCCCCCTAAATTTTAACATAAATATTCCATTCACTTGAGTGATGATGATGATGATGATGATGATGAAAGTATCCTATGTGTTATTCCAGGGTATTAGCAATCTTCATTACAAATGTCATCAAAATCCGTCCCATCCACGTGAGTGATGATGATGATGATGAAAGTATCCTATGTATTATTCCATGGAATTAGCTATCTTTATTGCAAATTTAAACAAAATCCGTTCCACCTGCGTGAGTGATGATGATGATGATGATGATGAAAAGTATCCTATGTGTTATTCCAGGTTATTAGCAATCTTCATTTCAAATGTCATCAAAATCCGTTCCATCCACGTGAGTGATGATGATGATGATGAAAGTATCCTATGTATTATTCCATGGAATTAGCTATCTTTATTGCAAATTTAAACAAAATCCGTTCCACCTGCGTGAGTGATGATGATGATGATGATGATGAAAAGTATCCTATGTGTTATTCCAGGGTATTAGCAATCTTCATTACAAATGTCATCAAAATCCGTCCCATCCACGTGAGTGATGATGATGATGATGAAAGTATCCTATGTATTATTCCATGGAATTAGCTATCTTTATTGCAAATTTAAACAAAATCCGTTCCACCTGCGTGAGTGATGATGATGATGATGATGATGAAAAGTATCCTATGTGTTATTCCAGGTTATTAGCAATCTTCATTTCAAATGTCATCAAAATCCGTTCCATCCACGTGAGTGATGATGATGATGATGAATCCTATGCGTTATTCCAAGGTATAAGCTATCTCCATTCCATTTTTCATAAAAATCCGTTGAGCGTTTGAGCGTGAAAGTGAAACAAACAAACAACCTCACTTCCGCATTTATAATAGTACTAGGTTTCGCCGGTGATTTCGTGCAGTATATCCCGAAAAAAACACATCCTATGTTCCTGAGCGTTGGGATACTCTTGATGCTTTTTGACAGACTTGTTATTATTTCGTTTCCATGGCAACCGATCCTTACAGCCAGTAATCGCCATTTTCCAGTTTTCCCGTGGAAACATACCATTTCCGGGATAAAAATATCTTATGTACAGTACCTATTTGGAATTTTTTATCAAAATCTGATCAGCCGTTTTGGCGTTAAATCTCCCAAAATAAACAAACAGACAACGTTTCACTTTTATATATTGGTGTGGATATACAGGGATGGAATTGTTTACAATTTCTTTTTGATAGGTAACTATGTAACTAAAGCATAAATAACTTCACTCCAAAGCTTGAACTTTAATAAACTGTAGGTAGGTACTATAACTTCCTAGGTATTTATGAAGCGTTCCAAAACAGGTACTTAATAGGTAGGTAGGTCGGCTTTATTAGGGACCATACGTATTTTTAGGGACCATCTTTCATTGAGTGAGGTTGATTTGATAGGCATTATTTTATCTCTAATAAATATGGAAGTGAGTTTGTCTATCTGTATGTTTGATACTAAACTACTGTATGTACATAAAACGCTTGACGCCTAAGACACAAACAAACAATGACAAACGCGCGAAAATCTTAACACTCAAATGTGCGCCATCTTCCGTTTTTTTTTTGTATAACTG
This sequence comes from Alsophila aescularia, assembly GCA_946251855.1. NCBI lineage: Eukaryota > Metazoa > Arthropoda > Insecta > Lepidoptera > Geometridae > Alsophila > Alsophila aescularia. The sequence continues at coordinate 18,843,057 of OX276377.1, read as the reverse complement.
CATGCTCCTTTAGCTAAATCGTGATATTGGTTCAATAAAACAACTGTTAAATATACCTGCTTATGAATTTTCAAATTTCGTTATTATTGTTATGAAATTTTTGTATTTTATCCTCAAAATAAATAAATATGATAAACCAGAACAGTAAAATGCGATATTTCGTCGATTTCAGGTAAATTTTAGTTCTAGCGATCCAAGTATCGCCTATATATATCTAGCAACATTTTTTAAAACTACTGTGAGTAGAGTAAGGAGAGTAGCTATCTATCCTTTCGATTATCTTTGACGGCAGTAAGAAATGACTATGCAGCCAATATAAAAGTTTGTGAAGTTAGGCTCTGTGAAAGATTGCGCAGGTACTGCTGTGGGGATAAAACAGCATAAAGTAAGAGCGAGGTAGAATATGCGAAAAACGAAAGCGAGTGAGCGAAACAGTTATATAATGCTGTCTTCACCTTCAACATTGGGATTGCGCCTGAAAAATAGCAGTTTGCGCAGCGGCTAGCACACAACTTCCGAGACACATGCTTCCGCTGCGACTACTGTAGGTACCTATACTCCCAAGTACGTGTACTGTAGGTACCTACTTAGTATTTATATACCTATATTAAGTATATATATATATTAAGTAATGATTAGTAAAACCGCGCAGTACAATATTGTACTGCGCGGAATTATTAATCATTGCATAACCATTGCATAACTTTTTATAAGTAAGGGGGTTAGTCTTTGGGTACCTATAGATTCTTGATCCCTAACAACTTGATACTTGATTCTAGTAGATATACACCCGTATTCACAAACGTTACTATGAGATCTCACAGTGCTCACGAACGCACAGGGTCCTACAATCCTATTCATAAACGACACTTGAGTGCCGAACAACACTGTGCGTTCACTTGAAGCAGCGCATACGTAAAGTAGCTAGCGAGCTGTTTTAAGCAACGCATAGTGTCGAGCTGCCAAAAAAGTTAGGTTTTATTTGCAATAGTAATGAAGGGACATGAAAATAGAATTCAAAAGTGTAGGTTTATGATCAGTATTTATCTATAAATCCTACTTACCACTTGGCGGTTGATATATTAATAGATAAATCCTTAGATGTAACTGATGTAGACATGTCCATAGATACTTGCCACATTCACCTCGCACAAAAATATTATGTAGAAATTTTATAGTACAACAAACATGAACTTTACCAAAAACATTCTGTTTGAAATTGTTGGCAAACAATTTCGAGTAATAACGACCACAAATTAACAAAATATATGCCACTAGCTATACCCGCGGCTTAGCACGCGTGGTCATTTCTCTGGGTTAAAAGTACTCATATGTACTATTCCAAGACCTAAAATTACAATATCAAAACATTTGATCAAAATTCCTTCAGCCGTCAAATTTTTTTTATCGATTGCTCTCATCGGATTTAAGTCAAAACATAAGCTATCCAACAATGAAAACCGCATCGCAATCGGTCCAGTAGTTTTTACGTGATGTGTGAACAAACATACAGATAAACAGACATTCAAACAAACAGACAGACAAGAATTTAAACAATGTTATATTCTTTGTTCAGTAGCTTATTTTAGGTATCCTAGACTTTTTTTCAATTATCTTCTTTGTACAGACTTTTTCGTTCTTATTGCTTTATTATGTGTAAAGATAGAGATTATAATGTCATCAGCACATCTGCCAAATAGAAGAATGAACATAATATTACACGGACCAATCAGAACGCAGTATTGGATGCACTGCGTTCTCATAGTAAAGCGTCGACTAAGTATCGTTTGTGAATTAGAAGGCTCGCAATGACGAACGCATAGTGAAATGGCTTACTTTGCATAGAGTCGCTGCTTTACCTAAGCACGTATTGTTTGTGAATACGGCTGTTAGATTGTTCATCATTTTCATAGTTTATATTTTTTATTATGTGTGGCAAGGTCATTGCTTCATTCAATTCATTCGTCCCTTTGAGAATGTTTACAAATAGACCGTTCGTTTTGAAGCAAATGGCGAAAATAACTGTTAAAAACGCTAAATATTATCACATTTGGCGTTCTTATTGGACATTTGTGGGCGAAATTTGCGTTCTTAACCATTTACGATCACAATTCGTTTTGCATATTTAGATGATATGTTGACATAGGAAAATCAACTTTAATCGTCATACATAAGGTCGTTTTTCATTCGGTTTGGAAAGGATCATAGTGTCATAGGTTGCAAAAGGGGTTTGCCCTTTTTGCAACTTGCAACAAAAGGGCAAAAGTATAGAAAATGTTCAAAGCGAACGGCTTGTTAAAAATGTACATTTCGAAACTGCACACAACGCCATCTCATCATCTCGAACGCAGGGAGGAAGGTTCATTCAATCTCACACAATTTCATTTCATCTGTGGATCTGCAAACTGTCAAAAAAGTTACTCTTCGTCAGATCAGATTGATCAGATTCTATCGTTTTTGTGATATTCAATTTTGTCTTCCACTTTATTCCCACATTTTACTCGTTGCATTTCATTGATATATCTTCCAATGCTGCAATGAGTTTGTAAGTCAATTCAAGTTATTTATCAGCCCGACGAGAGAAACATTCCTCCGCGTCAAGTTCCGACAAACAACGTACGCGCGCGCGTCAATCGTTTGAATCATAATGAAAGCGCATTTAAAATAACTGGAAGTAGGTGAAGTGTAAAGAAGAGTGTGTGATATTGCATCTTGGTGAATCCCGGTTTTGCGATGGCAGACAGCGGCTCTTTCGTTTCGAAGCCAGCAAGAGGTTGGCTGCATCCAGACTCGGTCCTGGCAAGTGATGGAGTCACATACGCCGTCAGGGTGAGTACTTATTCAATAATCTGTCAGTTTTCTCAAAATTAGGAAGACCATAGTTATGCAAATGTAGTGTCACTGATAGCCAATAAACACACATTCCATGGACAGCAATAGCTTTCAAACCTATACATTTTAGTCCTTATACTTTTGCTTACACTTTCTTAAAATAAAGAAGTCTAAAATTGCTGTTTGTTGCGTATCTGTGAAATAATTAATGGGTACGACTTCGGAAGCTTTACCCACGATTTTAGGGGGGTAGGGGGGAGGGAGTACAACCCTCCCTGAGAGTGGGGGGGGGGCTAAATCTCCCCCCCTCTGAGATGTTTTTTTACTTTTTAAACTTGCTTACAATTTGTATCAATTTAGTCATTTTTGCGACGCCTTAACCTTCGGAGGGTTCCCCCCAACCCCCCCTGAGAGTGGAGGGGCTGAACTCCTCCCCCCCTCTGAGATATGTTTTTTTTGTAATGTTTGGGCATATTTGCTGCTTCATTCACTGTAGGGGTGAATATATAGAATTGACGGGCACAAGCAGGGAGGGGGTGGCGGAGGTAGAGGGCTACCACTGGTACACCCCCCCCCCCCCCCCCCGCGTAGACGCTTAGTGTATGCGATATTTCAGTTTTAATTTTACTAAAAATCATCAAACAGTTTAATAAAAACAGCTGTAAATTTAAGATGGCGCTTGCCGGCCCCTGCCGCAGCACGCTCGCTTTGCTCGCTCGGCTCGCGCGATGTGTAGTCATGTTCTAACCTAACCTAGTCTTTGGGGCCATACATAAAATCTTCACTTTATATATTTTAGAAAGCAAAATAAAAAAACAGCACAAAAGTCAGATCTAGCCCCCCCACTCTTAGGGGGCGGGTTGTACTCACTCACCCCTACCTGTTCCCCCCCACCCCGCCCCTAAAATCGAGGGTCAAGCTTCCGAAGTTGTGCCAAACACTTAGAGGTGTTATGAAAAATGCGCGGCAGGCAACTAGCAAGTGCGGGGTGCGGTAAGGGCTGAGGCGTTTAATTATAGAGGCTCTGCTGTATTATTCTAATATAGACTTAATAAAGCATCAATCCTCAAGAACATTAAATAGGTATGATAGGTAATTCTCTTGTATAGGCCGAATTCAAGCGAACAATTAATTATAACTGGATGTTTAATTTTAATATTTACAGTACATTGGCTGCATGGAAGTCCTAACATCAATGAAGAAACTAGATTTTGAGACAAGATCTCAAGTGGCAAAGTAAGTCTTTTCAAAATCCTGTTAAGAATTATTATTACGGACCATTCCATACACGAATAAAGCACATAGGTAAGGACATTTGTTAAGAAATTTCTACCAAAATTACAAATAAAGTTGTGTACAACCAGGCCGGTCGCACTCCGCAACAAGTACAAATATTATACCTACACTTCGAGGGCTCAATATTCGGGTCAGTTTAGTAGTGTCAAGCGTGCACTCGATGAGTTGCGCGCCATGTGCTTAGCGATAAAGTACCTACTTACGTAAAGTTATTGACAAATTTTATTCGTTTTTTAATGAAATTGTCATTGTATGTAATAGAACTATTATAATTTATAGTTTGTTTGTTTGTCGTATGAGGTAGTGCTGGCCTCTGATGTCAGAGTTTGTCAAGCTACCCGAGGGCCTCTGACATGGCTTAACGACTGCTATTAATCAATAACAGCCGGGACCAAGCATGGAGCGATGGAAAACCGCACATAACTTAGAAAAGTCATTAGTGGGGAGCCTAGGTATTGAACCCGGTGTCGTTGGATTTATAGTAATAACATAATACATTATTACTTATTTATTCTGTCACAACATCTAAGTTATAACATATCACAGAATAATTAGTAGTACAAGTACCTAGACATATCTTAATACAACCCTACCGAGCGAAAAAGGGACAGACCGATTCAGAAACGGTTAGAGCAATAGAAGTTCTCGCGCGTTGTGATACGGTGCATTCTAGCCTGCACGCGATGGGCGAGTGCCTTCTAGGTAAATATAATTGAAAGCTCGCAGCGCTGTGCGAGTTAAATTGCACATTATTGTGTTGTAGCGAGAGTTGCTATGTATTTATATGACTTCACTCACTTATCCTTCTGTACTTGTACTATTATTTATTCTGTGGTAGAACATCATTCAAATGTAAGGCCTTTCCAGTTAACATAGGACCTGTCGTAGTCAAAGACCTGTCAAATGTTCTCTCTTTTTTGAAGGGAATGTATACTGACACAATGTGCCAATCTGTCAATACTTATAATAACGGAAAAGTCAGTACAAAGAAGATAATTAAAAAAAAAGAAGATCTATAATAATAAAATAATAATAATAATATATTCGGGACATTTCCACACCAATTATCTAGCCCCAAACTAGGATACCCTGTGCTATGGGCACTAGGTAACGGATAAACATACATAGATAAGAATATTACATCCATGACTCGGAAACAAACATTTCTGCTCATCACACAAATGATTGCACCTTGAAAATAAAATAAAAAATATGAAATAAGCTTCAGAACAAGAATATAACATTTTTTAAATTAGTGTCCGTCTGTTTTTTGTATGTTTGTTCATCATATTTTTTTGTTTTAAAAATGATGGTTAACGTTTATTATCAAAATGTTCAGGGTTTATGAACTAAAACTTCTGCCTTCTATAGAAACATTTGCTTATATTCTTATGATGTCATCTGTTCGGTCAAAACATGGTTAATTGAAGGTGTGAATGACAATGAATTGTTCGATGATCGGTATATAGTATGGAGATGTGACCGAGATTACAAAAAGACTCACCAGCCCATGGGGTGGGGTGTTGATTGCTGTTCGCCGGGAACTCATCGCTAATGCTCGCAGTAATTGGTGCTCGAGTGCCGAACATTTATAGGTAACATTGACACTTCAATGGCGTAAACCGAAGGTAGTTTACAAGTTACACTTATGTATAGTTTATATATGTAACCAGAATTTTGGCAGTTCATTGTTTTAGCTAATCCCTGTGATAAATTTTTACTGATTGGCGACTTTAACATGCCAAATCTGATCTGGAAAGCCACTGATGATAGTGTTCTTATTATGCTGAAAATGTTCAAGGCTCCAGTCAATTTGATTTGTTTGATAATGTCAGTTTGTGCAATTTATCACAATATAATTTTGTAAATAATAATAATAATAGAATTCTGGATTTGATTTTCTCAAATAGTGAAGTATCAGTCACCCGTTGCCTCTACCTCTAATAACGGAAGACTTGCATCACCCTGCTCTTTGTGTTTCTGCTGACTTTGTCCAGCTGCATGCTCTTAGGGGTCTACCCTATACTAAATACTTATATGATTCTGGTGATTATGATTCAATTTCCCTAAATATTGAGTTAGTCGATTGGAGGCATGAGTTGTACGTGAGGCCATTAGAAAATGCTGTAGCGTTTTTCTATGATGTATTGGATGATTTGCGAAAGACTTCCTACCTACTAAAATTGTCACCCCTTCGCAGAAATATCCTCCCTGGTTTAGAAAACCGCTTATTAAGATATTAAGAGAGAAATATAAATATCACTTGAAATATAAAGTCTATGGTAACCGTTCTGACTTTCAATCTTTTGTCATTTTAAGAGATCGTTCCAAAGCCTTGGATATGTTTGATGACTCTATTACTAACATTGAGAAAAATATTTCTAAAAACCCGAAAGCATTTTGGTCCTATGTTAAATCAAAAAATCAAAATATCTCGTATCCTGCGGTATTACATTTTGGTCAACGTTCATCGGAAAGTGGGGTAGACATCTGTAACATGTTTAGTGAATATTTTCACTCAACATTTTTGGATAGCACCCAAACAGGCTACTCTTCTGACGTCGCAGATAATGCGACAATGTGTGCTAAGTGCATTTTTGAGCCACTCACTCTTTTGTTTAAGCGTTCCTTGTCTGAGGGTTTAGTTCCTACAATTTGGAAATCAGCTTATATCACTCCTGTTTATGAGAAAGGACAAAGGAATTTGGTGGAGAATTATAGGCCTGTTTCCAAACTTTGCCTGTTTTCCAAGGTTCTTGAAAAGGTTGTCTACATGCAGTTATATTCTTCCTTGAATCATACTCTTAGCCTGTTTCAGCATGGATTTTTGAAGGGTAGGTCTACAACGTCAAACCTGCTATTGTGCAGCGACTACCTGTCGGAGCATATGTCTGAGCCCTCTCAAGTGGATGTCGTGTACACTGACTACAGTAAATGCTTCGATAGAATAGATCATCTGTTGCTATTGCGTAAGCTACAATCGATAGGTATAAGAGGTAACCTGTACAGATGGTTTACGTCATATGTTCGGAATAGGTGTCAAACTGTTGCACTCAATGGTTACACTTCATCAACTATGCAAATACCATCTGGTGTACCACAAGGATCATTGTTGGGACCGTTACTTTTTAATATTTTCATTAATGATATTTCTTCATAATTTTATTAATTCAAAAATCATTATGTACGCCGATGATATGAAGATACTTTGTTCGATTAAGTCTCATAAATGCGCGCAGCGGCTCCAAAGTGATCTAGGTAGGTTCGAAATTTATTGCTTCTTAAATAAATTAGATTTAAATGTTTCGAAATGCTATATTTGTTCTTATACCCGTAAACCCGACACCGTCATTTTTGATTATAAACTTAAAAACTTGAGTATAACCAGGGTTAACATTATTCGAGACCTTGGAATTATTTTTGATACTAAGTTGCTTTTTGAAGACCATATTAATAATATTATCAACAAAGCGTCTAGAGCGCTTGGCTTTATTTTGCGTATTTCATCCGATTTCAACTCTATTAAAACATTTAAAATTCTCTACTGTGCCTTTGTTCGTAGTCATTTAGAATACGCCTCTCAAGTCTGGAATCCCTTTTATGACATTTATTCTATGCGTATTGAACGAATATAGAAACGTTTTCTTTGCTATCTTCAATTTAGAATTAAAACATCTTCCTGACTACTCTAAGCGTTGTAAAAAATGTCACATATTACCTTTATATGAGAGAAGGCGTATTGCTGATCTCGCTTACCTACTCAATATAGTGAATGGCCGAGTCGATTGTCCCGAGCTGTTGAAGCCAATGCGTCTGCGGGTCCCGCATGCCTCACTTTGGAGACAGTGCACGCTGCATGTCCCAAGAGTAAAAACCAACTACAGGCGAAATACTTACTGGATAAGAGCGAGCAGGGGTTTCAATGATATGGCTGCTCAGTTAGATGTTGACTTGTTTAATATGTCTGCCGGGCAGCTAAAGCGGCTGCTCGCTGCGGAGACTTTTTTGTATGAAAATAAGATTTGTTTGGTGTAGGTGTTTTTATATCTTGTGTGTCCGTTTACTTTGTAATTATTCTATTCTTTCTATATACTTATCTGTGGAAACTTTTAATTGGCCTTCTGTACATTTTCGCATATTTGATACTAAGCTGTAAGTTTTCCTAAAATTTATAAATAAAATAAATCACTTAAAAACTACTGGACCGATTGCGATGCGGCTTGCACTGTTGGATAGCTTAGAGTTTGACTAAAAAACTGGTGTACTTGGATATGACGGTATATGAATCCTCTGAGTAGAAGCCGAGCATTTGATAAAAACTTTTTGACTGCTGAAGAAATTTTGATCAAATGTTGGCATATTAGTATTTTAGGTTTTAGAATAGTACATAGAGTACTTTTAACCTAGAGTAATGAACACATGTCCGAAGCCACAGCTAGTACAAACTAAATACTAATAAGCCCTTCATAATGTTGAATTTACAAAGATTTTCCGACGGATGGCCGGTTGGTCTAGTGGCTAGTGACGTGGCTGGGAACGAAATCAAACAGTTGCGGGCTACCTAGCCCCAAAATTGGTGTGGAATTGTCCTAAATATATTTATTTATTTATTATTTAAGTTTGTCAATGTGTCCAAAATCTTTTGTCCAGTGGAGGGCATTGGTCTCCTAGTTTGGGTGCCAATTTTTTTGTTACTAGGATTAATTTAAGAAATGTTATTTAACTTCGACTGTACTATTGGTTTTAATGGTGTTTCGTAGCACTAATAAATCATTTTCATTTAAACAAACTAAATATACTGTTATTATTTTTAGGGAGTGTATCGCCAGGGTATGTGCTTCAGCTGGTCTACGTACAGCTGACAAAAAGCGCAGAGTATGCCAAGCCGCTGCTCGCGCCCTCGCTGCACGCCCGCGAATGGCTCACTCGGGCTCAAATGTGGCCCTCACTATATCTTCCAAAGCTATAACCCTTGCTGCTTTAGAGGGAGGAGAGACTGTTGCAAAACATGATATGCCTCGAGTGTCATTCGCCTCAGGCGGAGACGCGGACTCTCTAGACTTTGTAGCATATGTGGCTAAGTCGGTGCCACCTGCGGAATGGAGAGCATGCTATGTGTTGGAATGTGGAGGGAGGCTTGCGCAGGATGTTATCGCCACCATAGGACAAGCTTTTGAGCTCCGGTTCAAAGAGTTCTTGACAAAACCTTCATCGTAAGTGTAACTCATTATTCATTATATTTTAAAAACCTTATCAAGGTTAACAAATAACAAAAACCAGGCTAAAAGTTTTGCAGGAAAAGTTGCAGCGCTGGTCAAGAGAATGCAGACTCAAAAATCACTCCTTTTTCCTCAAATGTGTCATCAATTAGTACTACAGAATGAATCATTAGCTCCAAAGAATGTGGTGTGAGTGTTATATTTTCCTAAATAAGTTTATCAATAAGAAATAAGAATGTTAATGATTCATGCTTATTTCATTCTTTGGTATGATTTCTTACATTCCTATCCACAGAAGATGAAACGTAAGACAAACACGTAATAATAAACTACACCATAAAATTGGTAATGCCCAACCTAATATTGACAAAATATATTATTTGTCTAAATTATGTATGGTAGGATAATATACTGATATAGATAGTAGTACCAGTATCCACGTAGTTAAAAACTGTTGTATTATTTTGTGAGAATAAACTAATTTAACCCCAAAAACTATGAGAATTTTGGTCCCATTCTACACAGAAACATACGTCCATCTAATTCTTATAAAATAAATGCATTTAACATATTCACTGCTAAAAACACAAAAGTTGTGTTTTTGAAAGTACGACGCCAGTGCAGCAAAACACACGATGCATTTTTAGACGTAATTTTAGCACTCCCAGGGAGAAGTACTTTTTAAGGTTCAGCATTAAATATTTTAAACAGAATAATTATTAAACAATGTGTCACTGAATAGCCTGTACGTAGCAGGTTTGTTTTGAACAAGCATGGTATAGTAGTTTTATGAAATGGTTCAAACGGTTGAGGGATATTAAAACACGAAAGTGAGTTTAAAAAACGAGGCATAGGCGAGTATTTTAATAGTATCACTCAAGTGTTTTAATACCTAGTTATGTGCCGTTTTATACACAACTTTATTTACACATCATTCATGCAACACGAACTTACATTTAATGAAAAAAATATGTCGCCGTATTTTCTTGATTTTGCTCGTTCGTCATGTTTGTTGCTGTTTCCGTGATGTAAGGTGGAGTTAAATTCTCCTCACTAACACTGCTGTCGGGCATTTTAAATCAGGATTAGTCTTAGTCTTAGAGAGAAAAAGATCTCAAAAACATATATGTTAAGTTTCACATTTATCAGGTTTGTGGTTGACCCAGCATATTTATGGAAAAAACCCTTAAACCCTTAAAAATCAGACCCTGGACTTAATAACAACCGGGACTCGTCTCTGTGAGGCTTTGGCTCTATCCTGTTCAAGTTGTTTATATTTCAAGTAATCTCCCGCGCCGTATTCGAACTGTTTCACTTCATCCCGTTTTCTCCCAACTTGGGAAAGAAAAGATTCACTTATAACAAAATAACAAAGAAAATTCTATTCGACGTATTTTTACTTTGACGTTCGACTGACCACTGATTTTCTAACAGACTTTCTTCTTTTTGATTGGTCTTCTTATCGAATGACTGAAACACTCACGCCACCATTCAGTTCACAGATAAGTTGGTGGCACTTAAGCACAAAAGCTGACTACTAATTAAAACTATTATTTATTCTGTGCTACTGGGGTTTCAAGTGTCGTGTCCGATTGGGGCGATGCTAACCTGGTTAAGTTTAATGCTACTAAACGCAGGCGTGTTTGTTTTCTGCTTAAAAGAGTCCTCTAAACCGATCTCCGTCTTTCCAAAGTGTAACAATACCAATAGGCGACCATTTGGAGCGTTTGGGTGTCGAACTCACATCAAACCTGAATTTTGGGTCTTTTATTGAATCCAAAGCTGCAAAAAAACTTGGTATTTTGTCTAAGGTTAGGCGGTACTTCACACCGGGACAGCTTTTTAATCTTTATCAAGCACAGGTCCGATCTTGTATGGAGTACTCCTGCCACCTCTGGGACGGTTCTGCCAAGTATCAGCTCGAGTCTTTGGATTCAATTGAGAGACGTGCTATCAGACACACGACGTGGGATGACACTCTGGTAAAGAGTAAGCTTCAAAGTCTGGCGCATCGACGTGAGGTAGCAAGCCTGGCGGTATTCTACAGATTGCACTATGGAGAGTGTGCACAAGAACTGCACAACCTGATTCCCCCATCACCTTTCCATCACCGTACGACTAGACAATCAGCAAAGCGCCACCCTTTCATGGTTGAAATACCTCGCACAAGAACGAAGCGTTGCGCTTCTTCATTTATTATAAGAACTGCAAAGGAGTGGAATGCCCTGCCCTCGTCAGTGTTTCCGGTAAATTATAACCCCGGTGTGTTCAAGTCAAGAGTGAATAGGTATCTACTAGGCAAGCGTGCTACACCTTCGACCACATCATCGCTTTCCATCAGGTGAGATCGTGGTCAAACGATTGCCTAGTCCGTAATAAAAAAAGAAAAATAAAAGAAAAAAGTATAACAGTGTTCTTATAGCAATCTTTGTAAGTAAAAATATACATGAATGAAAAACTTCGAAATCTCAAAAGTCATAAAACTAAATTTGTTCGCCAAACCGTGAGGAATACTCCACCCCGGTACTCAATAGGTACTTATGTTATATTATGTATGCTTCTATGTATGTATGTATGTATGAAAGCCATCAAATTGATATTTCCAGGTTGAACATAAACGGGTCTCGCGCACTTTGCGACACGGCCAGCGCAATGTTGCTCGAAGACAGAGAATACTATAACGACATGCCGGACAAGATACCGCCGCCGGAACCGACGCCGCCGCACCGCCACCCGCCGCCGCCGCCGCTCGCCTCGCTCGCTCCAATATCCTCGTAAGTACAATGTTGCTCAAAGACAATACTATAATGATATGCCGGACAAGATACCGCCATCCGTCGCTGGCGCACCGCCATCTGTCGCTACTGTCGCTTGCCTCGCTCGCTCTAATATCCTCGTAAGTAGGTAGGTACAAGCTACCGAAGCCGCCGCACCGTCACCTGCTGCCGCCGCCGCTCGCCTCGCTCGCTCCAATATCCTCGTAAGTACAAGATACCGTCGCCGGAACCGACGCCGCTGCTGCCCGCCTCGCTCGCTCCAATATCCTCGTAAGTACAAGATACCGCTGCCGGAAACGACGATAATTGATTAATTAAAATTTTGACACTATCTTACTAGTAATTTACTCGAATAAATTGCAAAATATAATATCAGGTTTCATATCAAGTAAAAAACTCATAATTTATTTCTCTATCATGTATTTACTTCAAAGCAAAAATCAAAGCAGTATTAGAATTTAATAACATCAGCATTGTGCTGGGTCCATATTGTCTTGCATCATTTTTTTAGACATACTCGTATTTATTAATTATTTTTCGTATATTCATCAGTACGCATAACGATAATTTCGAATAAATCTCTAGGTATAATTTTATCTCTAAAGCAGGAAGACAGAACTCTCGCCACTGAGTTTAGTTCTCTCCGAGCTTTAGTTTCAAACGAGGGCTCAGAATAAATAATAGTACAAGTACAGAAAGATAACTGAGTGAAGTCATATAAATACATAGCGACTCTCGCTACAACGCAATAAAGTGCAAATTAACTCGCACAGCGCTGCGAGCTTTCAATTATGTTTACCTAGAAGCAGTGGCATAGCTAGGTGGACAAGGGCCCCGGTGCATAGAGCAAGAATCGGGCCCTCACCCTCATTCCACGTAGCTTGAACTTATATTGGCCTTCAACATTATAGATCGGAGTAAGATTAGGATACATTGAGCAATTTATATATAACATCATTGACATTGAGTTGAACTTATCTCTAGTAGGCTAAATCCATACGTCGTCTCTATGAGGGGTACCTATGTGTTTAATAAAAGAAAAAACATGAGTCGAGTGCAGTAAATAGTCTTCAGTTAAATTTCGTTGCTGTTAATTTTTGTAACTGGTTTCTGTTACTGTTATTTGTGCCCGTTATTGTTTTGTGTTTCTTAGTGTTACTCACTAACAGAGTACTCTGCTATTTACTCTTCCGTTACTGTTGTTATTTTCGTAAGTCATGCCTCCAGGACGCTTTAATGTGCTACGTCACCAAACACGTAAAATTGTGTATGGTGTCATATCTATTATAAAAAAAACTGAAGAATGTCTTCAGTATGACTTAAAAATGGTCCAAAAGCGAACTGCGGCAGCTATATACAGTCTTCTCAATAAGCACTACAAAAACGATTGTAGCTGCCACAAGAGATCCAAACATGCCAAGTTCCAGTATGGCACCAGTTTTTCGTACTCCAGGCAAGAAAAGAAACGGGAAAAGGAAAATCACCGGGCTCAATAGTTTTGACCATAGTGTCGTAAAAAGATGCGTGCACAGTTTTCATAAAATGGAAGGAGTGGCCAACGATAAAAATACTTATGAAAATTTCTCTCGAATCTGTAATACATAGGAGTTCTCGTCGTAGATTACAAATGACTAAATCTAGCAGACCTTTTTCAGTTCAAATAATCAACTGTGCAATCAACACCTTTTGTGTGACCTATACTAATACTATTATAAAATCAATATTAATTCATAATTAGATATTATAGTTTAAATAGTAAGCTCATTTGTTAATTTGAACTTGAGTTTAGAAAAACATTGTTTATTTTTAGTTGTCGATCCAGTTGAGAGTTATTATAGTTTATACCTCTGTGATTATACCGTTACCATTGTGCTGCAAGCTGTATCATACATGTTTTAATATCTAAAATGAACAAAATAAAAAATATGTAGCTTACTTCCGCCAAAATTGTTAGTCAGACAAATGATAAATGGTAAAAATAAACAAAAGTAAAACCCCACGCTAAACAAACCCTACCCAAATTAAACTATTGTAAAATATAAATGAAATGAAAGCTAAGGCCTGAAGGCCACAAAAAAAAAACGATATAATACACAATATACAACCCCACGCTAAACAAACCCTACTGAAATACAAGTATCGTAACACTGATATATTTATATACATAAATTATAAATACACAACAAAAAACATATACCTCAATCCAAATACCAAACGTCTAACGTAACGAAACGTTCTCTCAGTCCAGCACTCGACGAGTCAACATCACCTGAAGATGCCTCGTGCAGAGGCGAAACACGTGTCGTATTGATGTCAGACGTTTGGTCCTGAGCTCCGGGGCCCTGGTGCACTGCACCGCCTAGCCCTACGATAGCTACGCCACTACCTAGAAGGCGCTCGCCCATCGCGTGCAGGCTAGAATGCACAGTATCACAACGCGCGAGAACTCCCATTGCTCTAACCGTTTCAGAATCGCTCTGTCCCTTTTTCGCTCGGTAGGGTTGTATTAAGATATGACTAGGTATTTGTACTATCACAGAATAATTAGTATTCTGTGATATCTTATGACTTAGATGTTGTAACAGATGTTATTACTTATTGTTATGTTATTACTTATTACTATAAATTATAATAGTTATATTACATGCAATGACATTCTTATCAGAATAGACCTACTACCTCATTTTTACTACCTACCTATCCCGTTTTCAGAACGCCGATAAGTTTAGTGAGATACCTACCTACGTATAAGTGTCGTTGGTTGATTATGATTATATCCTATAGGTGAAACTCGTCATTTCTAACACTATTCAAACAGCCGAATGCTATGCAGTACCTTCTAGGTTACTTCTTGGTACTCATAATTAAAACACGAATAAAATTTGACAATAACTTTACGTAAGTAGGTACTTCATCGCTAAGCACACGGCGCGCGACTCATCGAGCGCACGCTTGACACTCTAGCAGGGCGGTCGCACTCCGCAACAAGTACAAATAAATTCGTGGACCCAATATTCGGGTCCGTTCAGTCGAGTGTCAAGCATGCGCTCGATGAGTCGCGCGCCTTGTACTTAGCGATAGAGCACCTACTTACGTAACTTATTGACTAACTTTATTCGTGTTTTAATTATGAGTACCAAGAAGAAAGCTAGAAAGTACTGCATAGCATTAGGCTGTTTGAATAGTGATAGAAATGATAAATTGTCATTCTTTACGTTTCCAAAGGATATTGAAAGGTAATAAATTGTAATACCTATAATAGGTCCTAGTTATGTAGTTAGATATTGATATTTTTTTATTACGTAGGTTCCTATAGTTTTATGTTATTTCATTTGTGTTCCATACCGAAGCTACGCATATTTAAGGTTTTTCCGCGCAGAAATAAAGTCATTTATTAAATCGATCAACGTAATTTTATAATTGAGGTAGGTATTGTTGATCGGAAAATGAATACTGTGCTGACTTAGTAAGTAGCCTACAACTAATTAGGAATTTATATAATATATGTCTCGTATAATACCTACCTACTTTTAATACCTTTTATTACGTAGGTAGCAATTTATTTTTCACTCATTAAAA
Source organism: Alsophila aescularia (assembly GCA_946251855.1). Taxonomy (NCBI): domain Eukaryota; kingdom Metazoa; phylum Arthropoda; class Insecta; order Lepidoptera; family Geometridae; genus Alsophila; species Alsophila aescularia. The sequence goes on along the minus strand of OX276377.1, from coordinate 18,827,354 downwards.
AGCATGGAATTCAGACAGGCACCTTTATTCGTCAAAGTGCAATACCTATAGGATATAATCATAATCAACCAACGACACGTAGGTAGGTATCTCACTAAGGTTATCGGTGGTCTGAAAACGGGATAGGTAGGTAGTAAAAATGAGGTAGTAGGTCTATTCTGATAAGAATGTCATTGTATGTAATATAACTATTTTAATTTATAATAATAAGTAATAACATAATACATTATTACTTATTTATTCTGTTACAATATCTAAGTCATAACATATGACAGAATAATTAGTAGTACAAGTACCTAGTCATATCTTAATACAACCCTACCAAACGAAAAAGGGACAGAGCGATTCTGAAACGGTTAGAGCAATGGAAGTTCTCGCGCGTTGTGATACGGTGCATTCTAGCCTGCACGCGGTGGGCGAGCGTCTTCTAGGTAAATATAATTGAAAGCTCGCAGCGCCGTGCGAGTTAAATTGCACTTTATAGCGTTGTAGCGAGAGTCGCTATTTATTTAAATGACTTTACTCAGTTAGCCTTCTGTACTTGTACTATTATTTATTCTGTGACTCTACTGAACTGACCGGAATATAGCGCCCTCGAAGTGTAGGTATAATATTTGTACTTGTTGCGGAGTGCGACCGGCCTGACGAGGGTAGGGCAGAGTCAGACCACGTGGATGTTGGTGTGCTCCGATCTCTGCTGCCCGCTGCCCTGCTTGCCTGCTAAGACTTCCGCTTCGCTCGCTATGCTCCAGCCTCGCAAGCTCGTGCCAGAAAATTTGGATTTGTGAATAGAGCAAGTAATAATATGACGATGAAACCAATATGCACAAAAATAACTGTATCAGTAATTAAATATTTAAACGGGAAGTAATCGCGCTGAAAACTTAGTTAAAAAACAAGCGGTTGTAATTAAAAAATATCCCAATTTCAACCGGGCCGATGGTTTCAAGTTGGCTATGTCCTGGAATCCCGCGATAGTCAAGTGTTCACGTCGCGGTTTCTGTAAGAAGAAATTGCAGATGTCGTTAGTGTTGTGGTGTCGTGAAAATTCTGAATTTTTACAAAACCAAATCTGGGTAGTTGGAGACGACGCTCGCCCTTCTCGACGCTGACACCCGCTACTTCAGTCTTCTCGTGACCACGATCAATGCAACTTGATCGAATCGTCGCGTCGAGGTAAATAAAAATTTAGTTTTCAGCGCGATTAAGTCTCGTTTAATTATTTAACAACTATGTGTTCGAATTGAGAAACTTAAAAAGTTAAAACTATAACAATGTATGATTATGCGAAATAACTACATGCCGAACAAAGCTTAGTAATGACAAAAGATTAATGGTGCAAGTAATAATTATGTCGATAAACCAATATGCAGAAAAACAACTAGCCAACACAGACATGACGAAACTATACTGTTAGACTGAGGAACTCTAAAATTTCCAGGTGTGAGGAGAGCATCCGCCACTACGTGAACCAGACGCCGCCGCCACGGACGCCGCCCACCGCGCTTCTACCCAACCACACCACGGACATATTTGACATGCGTGAGCATACATTTTACATTTGTCATAGATACGAATCTGCTTTCCATTGTGTAAATGGACTGATTTTACTCGATTTAATAAGTTTAGGCTGTGTATTAGTGATGTACCGAATATTCGCATTCGCGAATATTCGCATATTCGCATTCGCGAAATTATTGCGAATGTTTTTGCGTGTATAATTTTTTTAAGTAAGGTCACTCGGGGCAAGTGCCTCTACGGGGCAAGTGCCTCCACCACCAAAATATCAGAAACTAGTTGAGTATTTCAATAAAACGACATCTTTCCTTAAAGCCCGACACAAATTTAGTTTCAAAATTAAATTCTAGGTGGCGTGTCTCGTCTTGGGTTAACATAAAAAGCCATTGAGTTTCCAGTGTCATATGAACTAAGCTTTAGATATGAGTAACGTGACATAAAACTGTAAAATATCTTAACATTATTGGTATTTTCTGTGAATCAATTAAGATAATGTTATTTAATCAATGTTATTCTTCACATTTTATGTAATTATTTTTCTAATATTTAGTGAAATATCGAGTTTTTGTAATTTGAAAATTATAGCTTTTAACTTATACAAAGAGGAAAGTGCGTCACACCTTGATGGGGCAAGCGCGTCTGTATCACGCACTTGCCTCAAGTCAGAAATAACAAACATTTTTTGGTTAGTTCATAATAACCTTTATTTTGCATATTACAGTTTGTATGCCGTACCTAGATATGCAAATTCATATGTTTTGATACCTACTTATTAGGTTTATAGTGGGGTTTTTAAACTAGTGGTGATATATTTATAGATTATGAAAGTAGACATTTACAGTTTATTATATACCATTTGATGTTTAAAGTGCAATAGCAATAACTAAACAGATTTTAGTTTCTAAAGTATATGGTTTGTAAGTCAAAGAATGTTAATGCTTAAAGTGCCATTACCTATAATTAAACTGATTTTATTTTTTAATTTATGATTCTAAATTGTAAGTCAGAGAATATTAATGTTTTGAAAGAGGCTTTGTTTAGATACAGTTCTTGTTGTAGATACATAAGTATCTAACTAGGTAATTCAATGTTCATCAACAATCTAAAATAATCATTATCTGTAACTATGTAGTTCCTTCGTTCGATTTCCAGTTCCAAATAAGTACTTTTACTTCCAAAAAAATCTGAATAAATCGATGTTTTTTTTTCAATCCCGTACAAGATAAAACAAAAAACAATCTTTTATTGGGAGGTTTGGAATTGATAATATATTCCAAACTAGTTTTATACCTTATGCTTCTATTTTGGTGCTCCCAACTACAGCAAAAATTATAAAATTTAAGTACATGCACTACTCGAAAAAAGGTTTTTACCCCTGTCATGAAAAAGTGTGGCGCACTTGCCCCTAATTTCGTTTTTATTTTGTATTCAACCCAATATTGATCACAGAAAAGGTCAGAATGCATAATCTAGTAGGGCTCAAATACGTCTATTGGTAAATTTTAGTAAAATTTGGACGAATTTTACTAAGATATTTACTTGTTTATAGTAAGTTACTCCAATAGACGCACTTACCCAACCAAATGAGGCAAGTGCGTCAGTTCGATAAAATACTTCTAAAATCTTCATTATAACATTTTGTTAAAAATTTTGGTTACATTATATCGATAACAAACTGTTAAAATAAGATTCATGCTTCCTTTTGTCGATATAAATCTATATATTAAATATGATTTATCGAATTAATGTCGTTGTCGATAAAGTACGTTCCGTGCTACCGAACTCTTATCATCGAATATTAACGTCAAACTTGATATAAAAAAACGGTAAATTTATCGATCGATAAGATCCATGCTCATGCATGCATGCGGGTTGCTTAAGAATTCTGGAATTTGGCCATTGTAGTTAGATTTTATAAAATTAATTGTCGAATAAGTACTATCACATAATACAGGTACACAGTGTCGCACCGATGATAATCATAGAAAATTTTGACATCAATGGAATGATCTGATGCAGAAGTCAGGACTAGTTGGGCAGGAGTAATAGTAAGCACAGAAATGTACATTGCTAAACTGCTGAAATACGAATTCAGGGCATTTTGTTCTCTTTCTATTACCTACGTCATCAGTAAACCTCTGAAACGCTGCCCTAAACCAGTTTTGATCAGTTTGACCAGTTTTGACCAACAAAAAACTTGATTATCCCTCATTATATAATTTCAGAGCCGTTCACAGCTGCGCCGGTGACGTCATCATCGGCGGCTTCTACGTCATCCACCACGTCTGCATCGTCACCGGGAGCCGAGGCAGAACCTCTGTCGGCGAAGGCACAGGCCGCGCTGCTAGCTCGCGAGCCGTGGTTCCATGGACCCATATCCAGGACAACAGCTGAAAAGGTCAGCTAAAATTTTGTTCATTACCCGAGTACGACGAAGCAAGGGAAGGGTAATCAGTTTAACAGTCTATGTATGTGGGTATGTGGATGTTCCATCATAGCGTCGCACAGTGTGAGAACAAGCTAGCTAGACAAAAGTACTGAATAACTTTAAATGATTTTAAATTTGTGTGATCGATCATCTAAAAGATTGTAAAAAAAGTAGTAGTAAAATATCTTAACAACATAATAAAAAATATATCACAACTTGACTGCACTCGACTATACAACTTTATAACGGTTGAAAATTAATAACACATATAAAAAACTGCTCAGTATTTAACATTGATTTTCTTCTTAATGTTTATAGAAAAAAAGAAAAACATACCTGTATACTATTTATTCTGTGCCTGTAGTGTTCAAATCTAGAAGAAGCTTAAATCAACAGTAATTGTTTCTAATCACGCGCGATACGACCAGTAAAAATATTGTTGTGAGCCTGTCTGACGAGTTATACATATGGGAATGCTGAAACGTATTGTTTGCCGCTCTACTGCTGCTCTGAGTCGCAGCTCTACTGATTTATGGGTTACTCGGATATTAAAAACCTATGCAAAAGTAGGCATAGCACCACTCTTGATATTTTTTGACATACTTGTTATTTCGTTTCCATGGCAACAGTTTCTTACAGGGAGTAATCAACATTTTTTCCAGTTTTCCTGTGGAAACTTACAATTTTCCCGGATAAAAAGTTTCCAAGTTTCATCAAAATCCGTCTAGCCGTTATCGCGTGAAAGCTCCCCAAACAAACAAACAGACAATGTTTCAGTTTTATATATTGGTATGGATGACTCACGGTGAATCAGTTATCTTTGGACGCGTAGGGTAAATTTTCGAAATTTAACACTCTGCATTTTGGTATTTTATCCAGCTAGCTTGTTCTACGGGACACACTGTGCGTCGCCCCTATTTGTCCGATTTTGACAAGCGAGGTATCCAATCGATTCGTCTTCATCACAAGAGTGTCATAGGCTATGTTTTAGATTTTGAACTTATTAATGTGTTGTTATTTGAAAGGGTAGACCTCCAGTATGGTCCCATAAGTAGATAATTGGTTGAAGGAATAATATTTGCAGTTGGTGGTGGAAGACGGCGAGTTCCTGGTGCGCGAGTCGGCCGCGTGCGCTGGCCAGTTCGTGCTGACGGGCGCGCGGCGCGGCGCGCACAAGCACTTGCTGCTCGTCGACCCGAACGGAGTGGTAAGTACACCGTACATCTAATGTTATAATACAAAATACAAAAAAAATATATCCAAAAACACAAGGAAACAGTAAATATTAGATTTAACTAAATACATTCTGTTTACATATTCGTATTATGATTTCTAAGGGCCCCCGCACTAGGGCTTGCCTGTCTCGCGGGAGGCCGTAGCCGTTTAACAGAATAACGATTTAGAGAACATCAGTACTAAACTAACATAACTGAACTTGATAAAATAATCTTAACAATGACAAATAAAAATAAAAAGTTTACAATTTGTTACTCATAATTGTATGTGTTTTGTGTAAGGGTAAAGAGTGTGTATGCGCACGTTATAAAGGAATTCGGTACATATTATTTCTGAATGATCAGTAGCGACTCTGTTGCATTGTAATCTAGTGTGAGGAGCCATTTCCTCACTTTCATTTTGACTCCGAAAGCGAGCTATCCCTGAGATTACAAAGCTTCATTGTGCGCCTATAGATGAATGGAATGGCATAATAACTGAAACGTCTAGCATAAGCGGATTTAACGACGGGGACTTTGACTTTGGTTCTACGACTTTTTACTGGTGTACTACAGGTGTTTAAGTTATCCGGAGTTTGTTTAATATTTTTGTGATAAGTAACAACAGCTTTGTGAACGTAGAGTTGACGGACTGTCAGTGCTTGGGCGTCTCTGTACAAAGTAGAGGTCGGGTAGCGATAGGGTTTACGAAACATTACTTTTAACACTGATCTTTGTGCTCTTTCCACCTTTATCATAAAGGTCTTGGCAGCTCCACCCCAAGAGAGGATGCAGTAACTTAAGATAGATTGGCAGAGAGCGGTGTAGACTAGCATGAGCAAATCTTTGTCAGCTCCATTACGAAGTAGCTTCATTACGGGTATAATTTTTCTAACTCTTCCAGACAAAGCATCGACATGTGGCTTAAAAGAAAGTTTATCATCAAGATACTTGATTGAATTTGCTCTATCAATTTTTGCACAGGAACAGGATATGGGTTGTGTTGGGCTTTTGCACTTGTGAATTCTTATTTCGTTATTACTCGAAGAATTGCTGATACTCGTCTTCTGAAAACATAGTTATTTTGTTTTTTTCGTATTAAGAGTCAATAGATTTGAGTCTAGCCATGTCGCCCGATTTGAAAGTCCAGATTCTGCTTGTTCAAAAGCTTCTGTCCATGATTTGCCTTTAAATAAAAGTGCTGTGTCATCAGCATAACACACAATCTGTGCATCACCGCATCGAGACTATAGCAAATCAGCAATATCATTGATGTAAACGGTGAATAGTGTAGGACCCAGGATGCTACCCTGTGGTACGAAACGAGATACTCTTAGTGACACTAGCGTAGCCACCCTGCGCAACATGTTGTCTCCTGCACGAAAAATAGCTTCCAAACCAGTCCAAAGCAAGTCCTCGGATTCCCATTCCTTCAAGTTTCCTCAAGAGAATTTTTTGGGGAAACCGTGCCAAAGGCCTTGGCTAGGTCTAAAAAGACGCCGATGCATTTCAGTCCCTTATCATTAGATGATGCTATACTATCTAGAAGCAAGGTTACAGCATCTTCGATCGATTTTTTCTGTCTAAAGCCAAATTGAAAAGGTGTCAAGATATTACGACATTCCAAAAATTTTACCAATCTTTTATTCACCATTTTTTCTAAAATTTTAGAAAACACCGGAGAGAGATTGGTCGATAATTACACGCTCTTAGTTTTGAGCCACCTTTATGTATCGGTACGACAGCAGCAGTTTTCCAGCACTCAGGAAAGAGTCCAGAGTATAGGCTCAGGTTGATAATGTGGGTAAGAGGCTCGACGATTAGTGGGCACACTTTTTTGATCAAAGAATTTTTAAGACCATCTCGTCCTGGGGCTTTATCATTTTTAAGAGCCTTAATGGCGTTATTATATTCTGGCGTATTTCTACTGGATCAGTGGGTGACATGAAAAAAGAGTCCGGGAAGCAAGAGTCTACATGGACGTTCGCTGCTAGTTCTTCTTCGGTTTTTCCCATATTTGTCAGTATAGAGTTAGCTAGATTCTGCCCTACCGTCACAAAGTAATCATTACATATATTCAAAGATTCAGAAGGGGTTGACGAAATGTTAAGTAACTCAACATTTGAATCCTTTTTATTATTCAATTCACAGACACTTTTGATGGTCTTCCAAAGTTTATTAGGGTTGTTTTTATTTTCACTAAACTGCTTCTTATTGTGTTGAGATTTCAAGTCTTTCATCAGGTCATAAAACACATTTCTATACCTTTTGTACTTTTTAAGGGCCTCAGCATCATTTGGGTTTTTCCTGACTATCATATGCAGAGCGTCCCTTTGTTTCATACTCTTAAGCAGTCCTGGTGTTATCCAATCTTTTAGAGTAAGTTTTCGCCGACTCACAGGTATCCGTATGGTTGGTATTAGTATGTATTTTAACCAAATTCTCTAGTTTCGTCGTGAACTTATCAGCCGCTAAAGAAACATCAGCTAACAACAGTAAATCTGACCAATCCACAGTTTCAAGTTCGTTGTATATTGCATCATAGTCTGTTCTATCCATAAACTTATTTCGACAGTTTTTTGGGATATTCGTAATTATTCCGGCCATTACCAAATCGTGGTCAGTTATGTCTGTTTTACAAACTAAGCCAACTGCTTGTGATCTGACGTCAACCAGAATGTGATCCAGGCATGATATACCTCTGGTTGGTACAGTTATTAAATGTTTGAGCCCTAACTCCGCCGATAAGCAGAAGTACTCATTAGTTTGGTTGTTATCATGCAACAGGTTAATATTAATATCTCCAGCCAAAATAATATATTTTCTAGTAGACGCTCGATCTTTCTATCAAGTGAAACAAGAAAGTTGCTAATATTCGTAAATGAGGGAGAACGATAAATTCCGAGTATTGATTGTGAATTGGGTAAATCTATGATTATGATATCGGCTTCTAAAATTGTGGGTTCGCTCACATTCACATTCCAGTCATCGCGGACATAGGCAACTATACCACCAGATTGGTTATTAATTACAGAGGTAAAATAATGTGAATAATTAGGCATAGATCTAATTAGAGTAGACGTTCCTAAATGACATTCCGTAAAAATAATGACATCGAATTTAATTGCAAGTCTCCTGAGGACTACCATAAAAGCGTCGAAGTTTTTTTGAAGGCTTCTGATATTAAACGTCAGAATTTTGAGATTATACAGATCATTCCTACGGATCATTCAGAGTTATTTTACAAGATTCTGCTTTTTCATAGGCATGGCAATCAGTAGTAAATGTTTCGTCAAGCTCGGCTACTAAATCTAAAGTGGCCATAATGGCCAAATGTAGAACTTTTGTTTGAAAATGGTCAATACAAAGAGCGAAAATGTTGCCACGCTTAGAGTGTGTCTGTAATCATTATTGTGCTGTTTATGCGTAGAAGAAGATGTTTGAGTTGAGTAGTTGAGTGTGTCCGTGTGAGTATAACAAATTTTACAGTATTTTAAAACATTGATAACACCATGCAATATATTAAGCAATATGAGTGGAATTTGAATACTACTTAGTTGATAACGGCCTGACTCCTGCCATGGAAGCTGTGCCTCTAAGTTTATCGGCCAGGTCTTCGTTGCTACGGATCTGAATAGCAGGGCTTCCTTCTCTCCTTCGGATGTTAATATAACCGTTGCTGGTCCAACAGAACTTAAAGCCCGCCTCTGCAGCCCGATATCTGGTTTCACGAAATAACAAGCGATTCTCACGGGTCAAGCGTTCATTAAAAAATATATTTATAGGCTGATCACCAACTCCTATGTCGTTAGCCGCGAGCTTCCTGTTTTTAGCTGCCTTCAGGAATTCATTCCTTCTGGCACGCCTAGTGAGGCACACCACTATAGGGCGGGGCAGTTGTATAGCAGTTTTCAATGAACGGGAATCACCTGTATTTGCGACTTTCCTTTGTCTAGGGCCCACTCTCTCAATCCAATCAATGTCATCGGATGTTATCTCTACGCCAACTTTTTTGGCGGCCACGAGTACAGTGTGGCTTAAGTTTTCTGTAGCGAATTCTGGTACTCCAACTATCAATCTGATTTTGTAGAGATGCCTGCGCCTGCCTTCTCAATTGATCCTGTAAAGTCTCCACTTGCTGCCTAAGCGACGCGTTTTCAGCTTCATGGCTTGCCTCCATTGATAAAATTCGTTCATCGTTAGCTGTCAGTATCTTGAGCAGCTCCTCTATGCGTTCATCAAATCTGGTAGCTGATGACGTCATCAAGGTTTCAACACTACACTTAAAAGTGTACATTTCCTCTCGCATAGAGCGTATTTAACTTGTTAGCTGTTTCAGATTCGATGATGGCAAAGGTTTCTTGGAGCGAAGAGTAACATTTACGTCAGGCGCTTGTGTAATATCTCGAACCGGAGTAGCGGAATTGTCTCCGTGGGACTTTTTTGTATCACATCTACATTTAGGACACACCCAGCTAACAATCTATTCCGCACTTGGTACTATTCCTCCTATGCAAATGTCTGTATGATACGCCTTCTTGCAAGAGGCACGAGAGCAGACAATGTATTTATCCTCCGGTAGAAATTCGTTCAGGCAGCCAGCGCAAGAACAAAACTTAGAACGCGGCATCTTTTACTCAAGGCTCAAGGCAGCTGTACCTATACTCGTATATACGTAAATCAATGACTATGTATTTGTGTTGTAGATGGTAGTAGTCACTTTTCGACGGTCGCAGACACTGCTCTGTGGCCTATTGGCTTGAGCGCTCGACCCACGATGCAGACGCTCCCCGGTTCGAATCCGAAGACGCGCAACAATTTGCACTACACAAAAATGTGTACCTCTTAGGCGGGAGCTCCGGATAGGTGCACCGATGCGGGCCGGGGGCGTCCTCAAGCAGGCAGACGGGCGCTCCAAGGTGCTCCAATGCAGCCACAAACTATTCGACAAGCGCGAGCGACACCTCCGCTCAGTACTGAGTTCACTGGTCGAATATCATAATAAAACTAGCTGCGCCCGATGATGATGATGATGATGAAAAGTATCCTATGTGTTATTCCAGGACCTAATGTACCTACATACCAAATTTCATCAAAATCCGGTCAGCAGTTTCAGCGTGAAGAAGTAACAAACATCAGTGATATACTCGTATAAAAATATTCGCAAAATTTTTAAGATTTTCATTCGCAAAAATTCGTGCGAATATTTTAAATTGATGCTTCGATAATAATATTTTTAGGTACGTATTTTGATGGGAAATTAGCATTTTTTAATATGCTCTCAGGCGGCTGCCTTCGTAAGCAAATCTGTCCAAAAAACATGATTTTGTAAATAAACACATAAACAAACTTTCACATCTATACTTCTAATTGGACCTGTTACAAAAATTGTAACAGGTCCAATTCTGTACATTGAAGATATTTTTAAATTAGTTTTTGGATGCTTATCTATTTTCGATTCTGATGCCAAAACTGTACTTTTTTGATGTTTCTCTGTCTGTATCTTGGCCGCGCATCACGCCGAAACTACTGAATGAATTCAAATTAAACTTGGCATGATTTAGGATACTTTTCATCCCGAAAAGTTAAAGGTTTCCCGCAGGAGTAGGGGTTGTAAGTATTCGCATTCGCAAAAATTCGTGCGAATATTTTAAACACAAAAGCAACAGCTTTATTGATTACTAGCTTTCGCCCGCGACTTCGTCCGCGCGGACTAAAGTTTATCGTGAAAAAATGTTCTTCTAAGATATTAAAAACCAATGCAAAAGTATAGCGCTCTTGATGTTTTTTGACAGACTTGTTATTATTTCGTTTCCATGGCAACCATTCCTTACAGCGAGTAATCAATATTTTCCTGTTTTCCCGTGGAAACTTATATATTTATCCCATGTTTTATTCCAGGGTATAAGCTATCTCCATTCCATTCATATAGGTCCAATCGTTATTGCGTGAAAGCTCCCCAAACAAACGGACAACGTTTCATTTTTATATATCGGTTTGGATAAAAGAATAAAGATATCTAAATTATAATCATGTAGGTGGGGAATTTATTCTAGTGTTGAGTTTTAAAATCAATAACGTTATAAATCCTTTAGGAAGGTATCAAATAACTCAGTCTCAATATTTTTTGTTATTAGGAATTACAAAAAATGTACGATAATGTAGAATTACATAATGTAGGATAATTTCCGGTTGTTCCCATCTTGCTAAAGTACTTATTGACACGGCGCGTATAGTCAGGAGGTTCCTCACTCTGCAGCCCTAGCCACCGATAGGTTGGGCCCTGCTTCGCTGCCGGTGGTACTCTAGGTTTAGTGTATTTATAGTAATTTGGGTACATATTGTTTTTATAAATAACAATAACGTAAAATAATATGAAAAATAATGAAACAAAAAAAAACAGTTTTAATGAAAGAGAATGCCTCAGTAATTTACCTCAGTATAATGTTCCAAAATTCAATCATTAGTTTAATCATATTTATTACTGAACAAATTTTGAATAATAAAATTTACTCTCGTTTGGTCGTATCCAGCTTTAATCAGACATAATAAATTAAACAAACAAAATGATAATTTTATATCACACAAACCCCGCTAAAACGGATATAGCCAGTACTTGTGTTAACGTTCGTGTAGTTGCCCATTGTGGGCGCAGAAAAATGGTGGCATGATTGAAAAGTGAACATTCGCGTTCGCGAATGATAGTGACAAATATTCGAATTCGTGAATTTGTGTAAATCGAAATTCGTTACGTCACTAAACAGACACTCACTCACAAACTCTCGCAAGAACGATGAAGTCAAATGAAAAGTAGAACATAAACGACAAGTGGAAAAATACAAGAGTATGACATCTGAAGAAAGTTTTATAAAATACTAGCTGTGCCCTCTGCTTTGCCCGCGTGTCATTTAACTGGGCAAAAAGTAACCTATGTGTTATTGGTAAAATGCCTATCAAGAACAATATACTGTGGCGGGAAACTAATTATAAGGACAAAGTACTAAATTACTAAAATATTTTCCTATTTGATGCATAACTATTTTATTCATGATAGTTTGTTGGTTAAGTCTATGTTGCCATGTAGGCATACGTTTTGTTACTAGCATAAGTATAAAAAAAACACGAAAATTCTTTACAACTTACTTAATTCATGAAAACTTAAAACATCGATTCTCCTGAGTACTATCTCAGAGCTGGACAACTAATTAAGGACACTTACGAAAACATTCCAAATAATTAACAGAGTACAAAATAACAACCAAGTATGGAGTTTTTTGTGGCTGTTTATAATAAAATCAATGTAGAAATGTTTCATTTAGTCTAGAATTCTTGCGTTTAATATCCAATAGGGTTGACGTTGTTGGAAAGAACAGCTTGACACAGGCGCGGCATGGACGCTATGAGTTTGGCAAGTTTCAATAGAAAAGCTATTCCAAACTTCTGAAAAAGCTTCATAAAGCTGGATTGCGAAGGTGATGCTATGGTCCGATTTTATTTTCTTCTGTCCATAAGTTTTCTATAGGGTTTAGGTCTGGGCTGTTTGCGGGCCAATCCAACACAGCCACTAACTGATTGGTGTGGAACGCTTTCACGGACCTCGCAGTGTGTTTCTGGTCATTGTCATGTTAGAAAGTCCAAATAATGAGCAGAGTTTCCTCGGTATAAGGCAGCATGGTTTCTTCCAAAATTTGTTTGTACACGCCGTGTCCCGAAAAATATACCCAAACTTGTGTGTTGCCGCCTCCGTGCTTAACTTGCTTTCTGGTGTACAACAGGTTCGTTTCTGCTTTTGCAGGACGTCGCACTAACGGGTATTTGATCTAAAAAGTTCGCCAAAACTCATTTTTACCAATCCAGTTGTTTCACCCTATTTAAGAATTTTCCGGAATAGCTAAGGGCCTGGGCTAACTATCTGCGACCCTTTTTTTTTGCCTATTGAACAATGGGCGTTTCAGGACATTCACAATTTGACTGTCGCTCACGCTGTCCGTTAACTTTGTCGAAGATACAAAAAAACGTTCGTGGTGTTTTTCAAATATTAGTAAATTCTTATGTTTTTTTAAGCATGGATATAGATATATTTTGATATAGAAGGTATAATTAAGAATAGTATTTTACATATTATTATGAAAGCATAAATATTGTTGAGTTTGAAGTTACCTATTAAAAACAGAATTTATTTTTGTGATTTTCAATAATCACTAGTTATTTAGTAGTACTTCCAAGCTTCGCCCAGCAATCAAATTTATTGGATAACAAGGACCAGTTTGTTAACTTTAATAATCAGTAATATTTTCTTATAAAAAGTACACCCATCAGGCGTACATGTTTTTTTTTTTAATCAATGTCTTTTATTTCGAGTAATAATTGTAGTGTTCATAAATGGTAAAATCTTGTTCACAAACCCCTCGGAAATATTGATACATGTGACGCGGTAGGCTCTGTATGACATAATAAAAGATTTATGTCGTACAAAGTTTTTTTTTTTTTATATTTGGTTGCAAAGTTAATGCATGTTATTAAATGTCAAAAAGAAAAACGTAAAGACACAAAAAAGTTTTTAAGTATAGCAGTATTTTTAAGTCTTTTTTTTTCTTCAATAATAAAAAATGATACAAAAAAAAAGTCAAAACGAGTTTAAATGTTTTCTTAGAGATGCTAAAAGCACCAAAGCGCGTTAATTAGTTTTGGCCAACTTTTTGGGTGGAATACCCCTATGTGCGTCGTGTGTATTGCCTGCCATCAGATGAATTTATGTTGACCTTAGTCTCATTGGAAAACAGGACATTTTTCCATTGAGAATATGTCCATTTCGAGAGAGCTATGTCTATGTCTATGTATATGACACGGGCTGATGATGATGATGATGAAGTAATAGACGAGTTCTCGAGTGGAGACCACGTTTAGGCAAACATAGTGTAGGACGCCCTGTGGCCAGGAGGAGTGACAACCTGCGTAAAGCGGCTGGAAGAAAGTAGGTGAGGAGAGCTGAAGACCGAGCTCAGTCGCGTGCATTAGGAGAGGCCTACGTCTATCAGTTGACAGGTATAAGTTGATGATGAATCATAATCAGCCAGTTACTTTCCCACTACTGGAACACAGGCCTCTCAGAGATTAGTTGAGCCTCCACTGGCCAGTGCTGGTTGGTTGTCCCATGTCCTTGACTTTTGAGGTTCTTGGATATGCCGGTTTCCTCACGATTAAGGAAATCACGCTATAAACTTGCTACAATCAAGCTGTAAACTTGCTAAAATCGAGCTATAAACTTGCTAACATAGAGCTATAAACTTGCTAAAATCGAGCTATAAACTTGCTAAAGTCGAGCTGTAACCTTGTAAAATCAAGCTATAAACTTGCTAAAATCAAGCTTTAAAAGACTCTATGTCCATTTCCATAGATTATGCCTGCACTTAAGCATTTTTGTACAACATATTTTTGATTTGGGTTCATTGACTAGTACATTATGGAATATAATAGCAAAATATTGAGCTGTCAGGACACTTGTAAAACCCTTAATCTAAAGTGCTACTGGGTAAGGTGCGAGTACGGTAATCTGTAAATCACATACTTAATCTACATAGTGATACATTGGTGTGGCATTTATACTTAGCTTATTGATCGTTTCAGAAAGCAGCTGGTATTTAATATAGGACGATGGTGTAGGTAAAAACCACTTGCGGACAAGCGCGGATCCACCGTTGTGGGCACGATGGGCATACCCCTAATAGACTTGTGAACTCACACTTTCACGGTCTAAGGTGAAATCAGCAGAAGAGTACTTTCGGAAAACAATTTACATTCCTCTATTAGATTCCGTTATTAATGATTAGGGGCAGAGATTGTCTCCGGAGGTACTCGACCTATTTCAGTTGGGAGTTTTACTACTTAAACCAAATGTTAGTGTCAGGGACTGGGATATCGATATCGAGACAGTGAAAAAAGTGATCCAGGTGTACCGGCTATTCATTAACGATGGTGAATCAACTGTTATAAATTATATACTGACACTGGGTGGCCTAATGAAAACAACTCCGCCATACCAGAGTCGGTAGGTCATCTCATTAAAGCAAGTGACCAACATTTGTGACCAAACTTACAAATACGGGCCAATCCATGACGTACTTTATTCAGGTTGAGTCAATAGATGAAGGACAAGTATTCCTTGTGGCCTAATCAGTTAGGCTAACTAGTTAGGCCACGAGAAAACGCCCCCATTATCCGTCTAGCTCTCCTATATATACAAAAAATTGTGAGTGAACCTGGATCAATGAAATTATCAACCTTTTCGCGAAAAAGAAACGTAAGCTTGAATTTGTAATTAAAGTAAGCACCTAAATAAAACTATTTAATATAAAATATATACTAGCGTTTA
The DNA here is from genome assembly GCA_946251855.1 of Alsophila aescularia. Lineage (NCBI taxonomy): Eukaryota > Metazoa > Arthropoda > Insecta > Lepidoptera > Geometridae > Alsophila > Alsophila aescularia. The sequence goes on along the minus strand of OX276377.1, from coordinate 18,811,822 downwards.
ATTTAATATGATATCCTTTCAAGTTGTAAATGTTACATCAAAATCGGTTCAATAGTGTAGAGTCTAAATGTGACACTGTAATGTGCAAACAAACACACATTTATTTTGTAATATATTGATCATAAGCAAGTTCATACTCCAACTCGCACCTGGCCAATTTTTAGGTGGCTGTGACCACAACCTTTTTTGAAGGCTGGATCCGCGCCTGCTTGCGGACCAATCCATTGGCGTAAAACAACGACGACCTCGGCAAGGACAAGCCTATGTTGCTGTCTTTTCGAGACATCTACAAACAATGTGCCATTTGTACAAAGCAGAAATATTAGAGTCCATTAACAACAAAACTATCACAGAAAAACACACGAACAAACACTATCCGCTATACCGTAAACAAAGCAAATAACGTCTAAGAAAAAAAACTTGATTTGTCTAAGAAATCTTGCTTGAAGCAATCGCCAAAGAGAATATAATCACTACTAAGTAGTATTTATATACTCTTTGAACACAACGTGCAATCGCTATACGGATGTTTGACTTCAGTGTTGCTGTGCTTTAAACCCCTGAAATGTCGAATGATGCACCATATGCATCAATTTCACGGTTTGCGACACAGGAAGAGCAGACTAATATGTCAATTAATAAAAGCAACGATTCCAAAAAAAAGTTAGCGATAACGATTGGCAAAAGCCAGATGCCGTAGGGTAAAAAAAATGAAATGATAGTAGGGCATGCACACCGGATACCCCTGATTTGAAACTCGGATTTTAAAGATTGAAAACTCGGGTTTTTCGGGTTTTACGAGTTTTTTCATTCATGCTGGTTTATGTAAATTACTACCACTGACAGGCTGACCACAATCTATAATAATTATTAGGTATTATGGAGTAATATATTGTTACTTGTTAGTGAGGCACTGCGAGCACTACGGGCGTCATCTGGTAACGGCGGATTTTATTGAAAATATTGTACTCCTAGTTAGTTTTTACTGTCAAAGTAAAGACTTGACTAGGGTCATAAAATGTTCAATAAAATAGTAGAATTTGTGCAGATATATTATAACGGTCATTTTATAACTTGACAGAGGACCTTAAAAATAAATTAGCACCATTTTTACTTTGATTTAATTAGGAATCGTCTTAGTTTAATTACTTTTTTTAAAGGTGTATTTCCTTGATAAAGAAATAGTTTTTATTTAAGGTTACTATATAAAAACAAGAATAAGACTTATTGTATGTGATTAACGATACGATACGAAACACTATTGTAATTACCAGTAAGAAAACACATATAATTACTTGAAAACATTTTATTTGTTGATTTTGTTTTAAATGCTTCTTAATAGTTAATTATAGATAAGGTGTTGCTTAGATTATCTCGTGTGTGTGTGTGTATGTAATGTACCTTCTCTTTATCTTAATGTGTTATCAATGAAAGGGGAAGAAAATTGATTTTCTATCATTATTATCATCATGTCAGCCTTTAGAAGTCCACTGCTGAACATAAGCCTCCCCCAAAGAGCGTCATGACGAGCAATCTTGTGCCACCTTCATCACCGACTTCCAGCGATGGGTATAATGTCGCCGGTCCATCGTGTGGGGGTCTCCCTACACTTTGCTTGCTTGTTCGTGGTCACCATTCGATAACCTTTATTCCCCAGCAGTTGTCAGTTCTGCAAACTATATGGTCTGCCCATTGCCACTTCAACTTGCAAACTTTGAGAGCTATGTCGGTAATTTTGGTTCTTCTACGGATTTCCTCATTCGGATTCTGTCACATAGTGAAACACGAAGCATAGCTCTCTCCATTGCATGCTGCGCGACTTCGAGTTTGTGTATGAGACCAATAGTTAGCGGCCACGTCTCAGTACCGTATGTCATCACTGGCAACACGCACTGATTATAAACTTTCGTCTTGAGGCTCTGCGGCATCTGAGACGAGAAGATAAGAAGATAATTTACCCAACGCTGCCCATCCGAGTTGCATTCGTCGGTTGACCTCTGTGTCGTCGAAGTTGGACCTACCCAGTTGGATCGTCTGACCCAAGTAGATATAGTGATCAACAGCTTCGATGATAACTCTCCAACATAAACCAGCATGTGTGTGACATGGGCATTTGACATGATGTTCGTCTTACCCATGTTCATTTTAAGACGCACCTGTTGGGAAACAATATTGAGGTCACTGAGCATTGTGCTTAGGTCTGCCAGGGTTTCTGCCATTATGACTATATCATCAGCAAATTGAAGGTGAGTAATGCTTTCGCCATTGAAGTTAACACCATATCTGTTCCAGTTCAGAAGCTTGAATATATCTTTCAGTGCAGAGGTTTTTTTTTTTTACGGACTAGGCAATCGTTTGACCATGATCTCACCTGATGGAAAGTGATGATGTGGTCGAAGGTGTAGCACGCTTGCCTAGTAGATACCTATTCACTCTTGACTTGAACACACCGGGGTTATAAGCCTTTGCAGTTCTTATAATAAATGAAGAAGCGTAACGCTTCGTTTCTTGTGCGAGGTATTTCAACCATGAAAGAGTGGCGCTTTTCTGATCGTCTAGTCGTACGGTGATGGAAAGGTGATGGGGAATCAGAGGTGAACAGTTTCGGAAATAACGTAATAATTGCAAAAAGAGGTGAGACGTCTCACCTCTTTTTGCAATTTGATAGAATTCGTGCTTCGATTTTGGAGACGGACAGTCGATTTTTTAGTATTACTAGAACCAAATGTTACTTTGATAATTAATACTCGTAGTACATAACCTAAATGTTACTTGATCTATCTCTTGGTAAAGCAAAAAAATAAGCATACGAAAGTTAACACATATTTTAATTTCATTTCAGCCTTTTTTTTACTTACACACACTAATAATAATTATTTTAAGGCTCAAATAAAGAAAAACTCGAAAAACCCGTAAAACTCGAAAAAACGGTTTTTAAATTTGAAAACTCGAAAAACCCGGGTTTTTTAAACTACCCGAGTTTTGCATGCCCTAGTTGATAGTGAACATATCCGAGCGCCCAACGCCACGATTCGTTCCTAAATCGAAAACGCTTGAGCGCCAATGCCACGATCGTGGCGTTAATTTTGGGGAGAAAAAAAGGTATGAATGAGCACTTTTTTGCGACGTATGACAATATTTTTTACTGACCTGTATGTATGTATGTATGTATGTATGTAATCAAACAAAATGGTGTCTGTTGGATTTGCGTTTCATGTAATCATGTAGAACACTAAATAAATTAAACTTTTTATTAATTCATTGCTACAGGCTGAAATGACTAGGGCCAGGATTAAAAACATTAAAAACTTTATTTTTGATAAAATTGACTCTTGATGAAACTTATATTACTTTGCTTATTGGTAGCATATTTTGAGCTATGTTATTTGCTAAAATCAAGCTATAAACTTGCTTACATCAAGCTATAAACTTGCTTAATTCAAGCTATAAACTTGCTTACATCAAGCTATAAACTTGCTTAATTCAAGCTATAAACTTGCTTACATCAAGCTATAAACTTGTTAAGATCAAGTTAAAATTTGCTAAAATCAAGCTATAAACTTGCTAAGATCAAGTTAAAATTTGCTAAAATCAAGTTATAAACTTGTTAAAATCAAGCTATAAACTTGCCAAGATCAAGTTAAAATTTGCTAAAATCAAGCTATAAACTTGTTAAAATCAAGCTATAAACTTGCTAATATCAAGCTATAAACTTGCAAAGATCAAGCTATAAACTTGCTAATATCAAGCTATAAACTTGCAAAGATCAAGCTATGAACTTGCTAAGAGATCAAGCTATAAACTTGCTTAAATCAAGCTATAAACGTGCTAAGATCAAGTTATAAACTTGCTAAAATCAATATGTAATCCCCACTTATATAGAAAAGTGAAACGTTGTCTGTTGGTTTGTTTGGGGTGCTTTTACGCGATAACGGCTGGACAGAATCTAAGTTGTATGTAGATGTATAGAGACCAACATAGGATACCTTTTTAAAAGCTTTTATTTAGCTTGCAATGTTTGCATGTATTTTTGTTTAGGTCAAATCTTGCAAGCTGAATTACCTTTATGTATGTTTGTTTAGGTCAAATCTTGCAAGCTGAATTAGAACCACTTCCTCTTATCCTACGGAGTTGAATTTTTGCATGTTGGTTCAGTTCCAATGACAATGCATTTTTATGGTAAGCATGACCTGAATCGACATCCAGGAACAACCCCAGATAAAGGAACTCTTCAACGGTCAACATCACAGACACTAAATTTTGTGTACGCATTATATTATGCTAGCCGGTTTGAAGTTTTACCATGACAGGTTGCTGCACTCCGGGTTGGCTTCTGACTAGGATACTCCTCAACGGTTAACAGCACAGACACGAAATGTTGTATTCTAATTTAATTGTGATAAAAGATTTTTTATGTATTTAAATTAGTTTATTTATCAGGAAAATTGTCCACGCGGGCAAAGCCCTTCCACTGTTAGTATTATGTATGCGAAAGTAACTCTGTTTGTTACGATTGAACGGCTGAACGGATCATGATGAAATTTCATAATGAAATAGTTTGCATAATGAGGAAGAACATAGGCTATTTATATTACCATTACCATGGTTTTATAAAGTGTCTTTCTTGTCTGCATTTCGAGCACTTGCCAATTAGCTATCCGGGCCAGTTAGCTATCCGGCTGAAACTTTCAGGGTAGCTCACAACACAATAAAATAAGTAAAAATTGTTTTTAAACTTAAACGGTTTTATATGTACTAAAAGCAAAAAAATAAAAAAAACGTGGGGCGAGTCTAATTTTCTATTACTCGTGTAACACTACGCCCCACAAAATGGCGGTTATCTTGTATTTGGATTTTTCATGATGTAATGTATTCTACTAGTTAAGCCCTTTCATTTGATACCCATATTAAGGGGCTGAAAAAAAACCGGCATTTTGTAACGGCGGCCATCTTGGATTTACAATGATACTGAATATACAAAATTATATTGTCATCAGAACTAAAGTTGTGTACCAAATTGCAGATCAATCGGTCAACAGGAAGGGGGTAAAATTTCAATTACTAGATTTGACCCGAACATAAATACACCATTGCTTGTCTTCTGCAGGTCCGAACAAAAGATCGAGTGTTCGAAAGCGTCCCGCACCTGATAAAATACCACTGCACCAACGAACTTCCCATCGTGTCGGCCGACTCCGCTCTGCTGCTGCGCAAGCCCGTGCTGCGGTCGGGCGCCTCCTGAGACTCGCTGCACAGGAAGTCGCGACTTCCTGAACGTACCCACACAGTGAACGAATGAATAAACGAAGATCACTGAACAAAATGCGAAAAGTGACGGATACGAATCTAAAAATACCTACTTATTTTAGTCCTGAAGTTGACCTAAAGTTGACCTGAGCACATCCGCTTCGAAGGACCATGTCCAAAGTAATGATAACGCGGAGAAATGAAATTCATCGCACCATGCACCATGACGCTGAGGTCTATTTTGACTCATTTATATCGGTTTTGTTTTCTTGAGCTAATAGACGTTATCGCCATCTAGTTATCGTTACTTAATACCTTACGGTTGGAACTACATAGATGGCGTTACATGGTGCATAATTTTGAGCTTGCACAGGTCCAGATAGATATTTATAAAAAAACAAAGAGGACCATAGAATGACATTATCAATTCGTATTATTTTCTTTTCATGTTCACTCAGATTTTGGTGTTTTTTTTTTAATTTAAATGAATAGTCCTCCAGTGTGGTCCATTATAAATTTTGGCAAAACTGGTTTAGTAGTTTCTTTAATAAATCCATTTGAAGTATGTTTTATTACCTTAATTATAATTTAATAGATCTTCACCACCTTCATTGTACACATAAATCACAACAGTAATATTTTCAATATTTTTCTTGTTTAGTTTTTCCGAAACTTTAGTAACCTAAATATTGGCTTATGACTATCTGGATATGTGAGCGTTCTATAATCAAGGTTAATTACAGCACTATATTGAGGTGGTCTCATTTGTCAATCACAAATCTATTAAAATCTGTCCGTCTTATGCTGGTTGTGCAACAGCGGAGCGACGCTCTAGGAAAATATCGCTTCATATTCGCACGAGTCCGCATTCGTTGAAATATCTGACATTGTGTGGGGCGCAATTTGTGATTATCCCAATATTTTGTGATTTCTGTGACTTATACTTCCGTGCTAGTTAAAAATACTATGTATCGACAAACACTTGTAGGTATCTCTAGGATATAATTATAACAAGCACATGTAGGTAGTTAAGCTGACATAATCGTAACTTATCATGGCTTGAATTAGCACGATTGATTCCAATAAAATTATAGTATGCATTTAAATGAATTCCAAATGTTTATAAGTTTTTTGACCATAGTTTTAAATTATTTACCAAAGGCAAATTCATTACACAGTAAGAATTAAAATAGATATCGATAAACTGTGTAATGCGAGTCGTTTTTAAGTTTAAGATGAAGTTTAATAAATATTTAAAGTATTAATATTTTAAAATAAGTTATTAATGTTAAGATAGTGAATTACTGTGCAATTGTGAATGCCAAACGCAAGGCCGAGATTTGTGTTATTTTCTACACAGACATATTTTGCTACGTAATTTGTTATACACAATCTCTTTGTAATGCAATTATTTTATTCAAAGCTCTCTCGATTTGTTTTATGTAGTTATTGTTACCGCACCGCTGTAACATGGTAACACATAGGTGCTATTAACGGCTTACTTAATTTTAGATGGTAAATATATTATAATTAAGACAAGGTTTATAACGTACTAGCTCGCTTGCATTCGTTCCGGTAGCTATCTTAGTGTTACCATCCCAGTTATTGTCTAAAGTTCCAAAGTATAGCTAATTAGCTACCGATGCAGATACGAAGTAGTGGAATTTAAACCTTATGTAGTTAGTGAATAAAATATAACTGTATATAGCCCATCACACAATTATATTAGAATTATTTTTATTGTTAAGACTGTTGTACCTAGTTAAGAGGAATTGAAAATTATATTAAAAAATAAATTAATAATAAAGTCTTTTTGATCATCTACGTACAATTCCAATCGATTTAGAATAAAAAAACAGGTAATAGATTGATGCGAAAGACCTGTCGACCTGCAAAAGACCTGGATACATTCATTCAATTTCGTACCTGGAGATGCAAATTAACTTTTAGCTAGCACTCAATATTTTTTTATAAGGATTTGACAGCCGCAGTGCTGCCGACGCATATGTGTCTATTGTAGAGTGTTTTTTCCTATTTCCATTGCAGCCCTCTTATTTCGCGCGCCGCGCGTACCTGTTTGCACAAAAGTCTTGCCCATCCCTGAGAATTAAATTGGGTTTGATCTCAAAAGCTCACCACACAACAGTTCGGGTCAGTAGTGTTTGGCATCAAAATATAATTAGGGGGTCGGTTTGAACGCAACAGCCGTCCATCGGTTTTCCAATCCAATTCTATGGAATTCGGTATGTAAAGTTTTATAAAAAAATTATACTAGCTTTCGCCCGCGACTTCGTCCGTGCGGACAACAGATTATCGCGAAAAAAAGCATCACGTACTTTTGCATTGGTTTTTTTTATGTGGATAATAAAAAGTATAGCACAAACGCTCTTGATGTTTTTGACGAGACTTGTTATTATTTCATTTCCATGGCAACCATTCCTTACAGCGAATAATCAACATTTTTCAGTTTTCCCGTGGAAACTCACCATTTACTGTGATAAAAAGTATCCTGTTTGTTGTCTCTCTTCCAAATTACATCAAAATCCGTCCAGCCGTTATCGCGTGAAAGCTCCCCAAACAAACAACAACGTTTCACTTTTGTAAATTGGTGTTTTTTTATACTGAAAGTATACTTTATTTTATGAAACTAATTTGAATATTTTGGCTTTCTTTGCGATAGTTGATTTTTAACCTACAGTAGGCTGAATATGTATGCCGGAAGAGGTTAGGCTGCCGTTGACTTGACATTGACAGATTTTGTTTTGGTTTGTCATTTCATACGTACAATGGTTTGTCTCAAGGCCGTAAGAGAGTATTTATCTGAATTGACTGCCGTATCCGGAGACTTCAATTAGCGCTAATTAGCCTTTCTTTTGGTGCCGTCGACGCGTATGTGCGTTAGTTACGCCTAAACTGGATGCATTAAACTCCTATATGCGTTTCATACAACTTGTTTAACACCAGGAACGTTTCCTCGTGGCCTAACTAGGACATCAAAGTGATTTGGCCACGAGGAATTAAATTTCCTCTGACCAAAGTACTTGTCTATATTAATATTATAAGAAGGAAAGATTTGTTTTTTTTTGTATGTTTGTAATGGATAAACTCAAAAAATACTTAACCGATGTAAAAAAAACTCTTTCACACTATTCCAGATGGACGTAAGCTACCTTTTCCCCGGGAAAATGCAAAGTGAAAATGAAAACTACGGGCGGAGCCGTAGGGCAGAGCAGCTAGTCAATTAATACATGGTTTTTGGGCCATCGTTAGCCAAATCAAAAACCCGTGGGGGGGGGGGGGGGCAAAATGCTTTAAGCGGGCGGAGGAGATTGCAAAAAACCCCTCCTATCGGCCATTTTGAATTGGCAAATGTACCAAACACCTTGATCTCATATATGCGTTTGAAGACGACATAACCTTTGCTTTTGACACTTATTCCGCGTCTTGCTTCGACTGGGCTCGGGATAAAGTGACATCGACGCGTCTGCGCATCGCTCTGAGAGAAAAACATAATACGATGCTGATTCCAAAACTACGCGCCTGCTTGCGGACCAATCCATTGGCGTAAAACAACGACGACCTCGGCAAGGACAAGCCTATGTTGCTGTATTTTCGAGACATCTACAAACAATGTGCCATTTGTACAAAGCAGAAATATTAGAGTCCATTAACAACAAAACTATCACAGAAAAACACACGAACAAACACTATCCGCGATGCCGTAAACAAAGCAAATAACGTCTGAGAAAATTGATTTGTCTAAGAAATCTTGCTTGAAGCAATCGCCAAAGAGAATATAATCACTACTAGGTAGTATTTATATACTCTTTGAACACAACGTGCAATCGCTATACGGATGTTTGACTTCAGTGTTGCTAGGCTTTAAACCCCTGAAATGTCGAATGATGCACCATATGCATCAATTTTACGCGTTGCGACACTGGAAGAGCAGACTAATATGTCAATTAATAAAAGCAACGATTCCAAAAAAAAGTTAGCGATAACGATTGGCAAAAGCCAGATGCCGTAGGGTAAAAAAAATGAGTTGATAGTAGGGCATGCACACCGGATACCCGAGTAACCGAAAAACCCGAATAACCAACTGATTTGAAACTCGGATTTAAAAGATTGAAAACCCGGGTTTTTCGGGTTTTACGAGTTTTTTCATTCATGCTGGTTTATGTAAATTACTACCACTGACAGGCTGACCACAATCTATAATAATTATTAGGTATTATGGAGTAATATATTGTTACTTGTTAGTGAGGCACTGCGAGCACTACGGGCGTCATCTGGTAACGGCGGATTTTATTGAAAATATTGTACTCCTAGTTAGTTTTTACTGTCAAAGTAAAGACTTGACTAGGGTCATAAAATGTTCAATAAAATAGTAGAATTGGTGCAGATTTATTATAACGGTCATTTTATAACTTGACAGAGGACCTTAAAAATAAATTAGCACCATTTTTACTTTGATTTGATTAGGAATCGTCTTAGTTTAATTACTTTTTTACAGGTTGTATTTCCGTGATAAAGAAATAGTTTTTATTTAAGGTTACTATATAAAAACAAGAAATAAGACTTATTGTATGTGATTAACGATACGATACGAAACACTATTGTAATTACCAGTAAGAAAAAACATATAATTATTTGAAAACATTTTATTTTGTTGATTTTGTTTTTAAATGCTTCTTAATAGTTAATTATAGATAAGGTGTTGCTTAGATTATCTCGTGTGTGTGTGTATGTGTGTGTGTGTGTGTGGGTGTTTGTGTGTGTGTGTGTGTGTGTGTGTGTGTGTAATGTACCTTCTCTTTATCTTAATGTGTTATCAATGAAAGGGGAAGAAAATTGTTTTTCTATCATTATTATCATCATGTCAGCCTTTAGAAGTCCACTGCTGAACATAAGCCTCCCCCAAAGAGCGTCATGACGAGCAATCTTGTGCCACCTTCATCCACCAACTACCAGCGATGGGTATAATGTCGCCGGTCCATCGTGTGGGGGGTCTCCCTACACTTTGCTTGCTTGTTCGTGGTCACCATTCGAGAACCTTTATTCCCCAGCAGTTTTTGGTTCTGCAAACTATATGACCTGCCCATTGCCACTTCAACTTGCAAACTTTGAGAGCTATGTCGGTAATTTTGGTTCTTCTACGGATTTCCTCATTTCGGATTCTGTCACATAGTGAAACACGAAGCATAGCTCTCTCCATTGCATGCTGCGCGACTTCGAGTTTGTGTATGAGACCAATAGTTAGCGGCCACGTCTCAGTACCGTATGTCATCACTGGCAACACGCACTGATTATAAACTTTCGTCTTGAGGCTCTGTGGCATCTGAGACGAGAAGATAAGAAGATAATTTACCCAACGCTGCCCATCCGAGTTGGATTCGTCGGTTGACCTCTGTGTCGAAGTTGGACCTACCCAGTTGGATCGTCTGACCCAAGTAGATATAGTGATCAACAGCTTCGATGATAACTCTCCCAACATAAACCAGCATGTGTGTGACATGGGCATTTGACATGATGTTCGTCTTACCCATGTTCATTTTAAGACGCACCTGTTGGGAAACAATATTGAGGTCACTGAGCATTGTGCTTAGGTCTGCCAGGGTTTCTGCCATTATGACTATATCATCAGCAAATTGAAGGTGAGTAGTGCATTCGCCATTGAAGTTAACACCATATCTGTTCCAGTTCAGAAGCTTGAATATATCTTTCAGTGCAGAGGTTTTTTTTTACGGACTAGGCAATCGTTTGACCACGATCTCACATGATGGAAAGCGATGATGTGGTCGAAGGTTAGCACGCTTGCCTAGTAGATTCATATTCACTTTTGAATTGAACACACCGGGGTTATAATTTACCGGAAACACTGACGAGGGCAGGGCATTCCACTCCTTTGCAGTTCTTATAATAAATGAAGAAGCGTAACGCTTCGTTCTTGTGCGAGGTATTTCAACCATGAAAGAGTGGCGCTTTGCTGATCGTCTAGTCGTACGGTGATGGAAAGGTGATGGGGGAATCAGAGGTGAACAGTTTCGGAAATAACGTCTTTCTGTCTCACCTCTTTTTGCAATTTGATAGAATTCGTGCTCCGATTTTGGAGACGGACAGTCGATTTTTTAGTATTACTAGAACCAAATGTTACTTTGATAATTAATACTCGTAGTACATAAACTAAATGTTACTTGATCGATCTCTTGGTAAACCTAAAAAATAAGCATACGAAAGTTAACACATATTTTAAAGTCATTTCAGCCTTTTTTTACTTACACACACTAATAATTATTATTTTAAGGCTCAAATAAAGAAAAACTCGAAAAACCCGTAAAACTCGAAAAAAAACGGTTTGTAAATTTGAAAACTCGAAAAACCCGGGTTTTTTAAACTACCCGAGTTTTGCATGCCCTAGTTGATAGTGAACATATCCGAGCGCCCAACGCCACGATTCGTTCCTAAATCGAAAACGCTTGAGCGCTAATGCCACGATCGTGGCGTTAATTTTGGGGAGAAAAAAAGGTCTGAATGAGCACTTTTTTGCGACGTATGACAATATTTTTTACTGACCTGTATGTATGTATGTAATCAAACAAAATGGTGTCTGTTGGATTTGCGTTTCATGTAATCATGTAGAACACTAAATAAATTAAACTTTTTATTAATTCATTGCCACAGGCTGAAGTGACTAGGGCCAGGATTAAAAACATTAAAAACTTTATTTTTGATAAAATTTACTCTTGATGAAACTTATATTACTTTGCTTATTGGTAGGCATATTTTGAGCTATGTTCTTTGCTAAAATCAAGCTATAAACTTGCTTACATCAAGCTATAAACTTGCTAAGATCAAGTTAAAATTTGCTAAAATCAAGCTATAAACTTGTTAAAATCTAGCTATAAACTAGCTAAGATCAAGCTATAAACTTGCTAAGATCAAGCTATAAACTTGCTAAGATCAAGCTATAAACTTGCTAAGATCAAGCTATAAACTTGCTTAAATCAAGCTATAAACGTGCTAAGATCAAGTTAGAAACTTGCTAAAATCAATATGTAATCCCCACTTATATAGAAAAGTGAAACGTTGTCTGTTGGTTTGTTTGGGGTGCTTTTACGCGATAACGGGTGGACAGAATCTAATAAAATGTTGTATGTAGATGTATAGAGACCAACATAGGATACCTTTTTAAAAGCTTTTATTTAGCTTGCAATGTTTGTATGTATACCTTTATGTATGTTTGTTTAGGTCAAATCTTGCAAGCTGAATTAGAACCACTTCCTCTTATCCTACGGAGTTGAATTTTTGCATGTTGGTTCAGTTCCAATGACAATGCATTTTTATGGTAAGCATGACCTGAATCGACATCCAGGAACAACCCCAGATAAAGGAACTCTTCAACGGTCAACATCACAGACACTAAATTTTGTGTACGCATTATATTATGCTAGCCGGTTTGAAGTTTTACCATGACAGGTTGCTGCACTCCGGGTTGGCTTCTGACTAGGATACTCCTCAACGGTTAACAGCACAGACACGAAATGTTGTATTCTAATTTAATTGTGATAAAAGATTTTTTATGTATTTAAATTAGTTTATTTATCAGGAAAATTGTCCACGCGGGCAAAGCCCTTCCACTGTTAGTATTATGTATGCGAAAGTAACTCTGTTTGTTACGATTGAACGGCTGAACGGATCATGATGAAATTTCATAATGAAATAGTTTGCATAATGAGGAAGAACATAGGCTATTTATAGTACTATTACCATGGTTTTATAAAGTCTCTTTCTTGTCTGTATTTCGAGCACTTGCCAATTAGCTATCCGGCTGAAACTTTCAGGGTAGCTCACAACACAATAAAATAATTAAAAATTGTTTTTTAACTTAAACGGTTTTATATGTACTAAAAGCAAAAAAATAATAAAAACGTGGGGCGAGTCTAATTTTCTATTACTCGTGTTACACTACGCCCCACAAAATGGCGGTTATCTTGTATTTGGATTTTTCATGATGTACTGTATTCTACTAGTTAAGCCCTTTCATTTGATACCCATATTAAGGGACTGAAAAAAAACCGGCATTTTGTAACGGCGGCCATCTTGGATTTACAATGATACTGAATATACAAAATTATATTGTCATCAGAACTGAAGTTGTTTACCAAATTGCAGATCAATCGGTCAACAGGAAGGGGGTAAAATTTCAATTACTAGATTTGACCCGAACATAAATACACCATTGCTTGTCTTCTGCAGGTCCGAACAAAAGATCGAGTGTTCGAAAGCGTCCCGCACCTGATAAAATACCACTGCACCAACGAACTTCCCATCGTGTCAGCCGACTCCGCTCTGCTGCTGCGCAAGCCCGTGCTGTGGTCGGGCGCCTCCTGAGACTTGCTGCACAGGAAGTCGCGACTTCCTGAACGTACCCACACAGTGAACGAATGAATAAACGAAGATCACTGAACAAAATGCGAAAAGTGACGGATACGAATCTAAAAATACCTACTTATTTTAGTCCTGAAGTTGACCTAAAGTTGACCTGAGCACATCCGCTTCGACGGACCATGTCCAAAGTAATGATAACGCGGAGAAATGAAATTCATCGCACCATGCACCATGACGCCGAGGTCTATTTTGACTCATTTATATCGGTTTTGTTTTCTTGAGCTAATCGACGTTATCGCCATCTAGTTATCGTTACTTAATACCTTACGGTTGGAACTACATAGATGGCGTTACATGGTGCATAATTTTGAGCTTGCACAGGTCCAGATAGATATTTATAAAAAAACAAAGAGGACCATAGGATGACATTATCAATTCGTATTTTTTTCTTTTCATGTTCACTCAGATTTTGGTGTTTTTTTTTTTAATTTAAATGAATAGTCCTCCAGTGTGGTCCATTATAAATTTTGGCAAAACTGGTTTAGTAGTTTCTTTAATAAATCCATTTGAAGTATTTTTTATTACCTTACATAATTATAATTTAATAGATCTTCACCACCTTCATTGTACACATAAATCACAACAGTAATATTTTCAATATTTTTCTTGTTTAGTTTTTCCGAAACTTTAGTAACCTAAATATTGGCTTATGACTATCTGGATATGTGAGCGTTCTATAATCAAGATTGATTACAGCACTATATTGAGGTGGTCTCATTTGTCAATCACAATTTTACAGACACACAAGTTAAGAGAATAAATATATAGGCTTAGTAAGATTCGTGTTGAAACTTACAATATCTCAAAAAAAAAGCTAACTTTATATTTCTTTTGAGATATTGTAGCAAATATTTTACTTTCAATAAAAAAGGGCGAAATGATTAAATAAAAAAAAAATTGGAGACCAGCCCATAATGCATTTTGTAGTGACGTCACCTTTTTCCGAAAATACTGTACACCTTTGCACCTATTAAAATCTGTCCGTCTTATGCTGGTTGTGCAACAGCGGAGCGAGGCTCTAGGAAAATATCGCTTCATATTCGCACGAGTCCGCATTCGTTGAAATATCTGACATTGTGTGGGGCGCAGTTTGTGATTATCCCAATATTTTGTGATTTCTGTGACTTATACTTCCGTGCTAGTTAAAAATACTATGTATCGACAAACACTTGTAGGTATCTCTAGGATATAATTATAACAAGCACATGTAGGTAGTTAAGCTGACATAATCGTAACTTATCATGGCTTGAATTAGCACGATTGATTCCAATAAAATTATAGTATGCATTTAAATGAATTCCAAATGTTTATAAGTTTTTTGACCGTAGTTTTAAATTATTTACCAAAGGCAAATTCATTACACAGTAAGAATTAAAATAGATATCAATAAACTGTGTAATGCGAGTCGTTTTTAAGTTTAAGATGAAGTTTAATAAATATTTAAAGTATTAATATTTTAAAATAAGTTATTAATGTTAAGATAGTGAATTGCTGTGCAATTGTGAATGCCAAACGCTAGGCCGAGTTTTGTGTTATTTTCTACACAGACATATTTTGCTACGTAATTTGTTATATTATACACAATCTCTTTGTAATGCAATTATTTTATTCAAAGCTCTCTCGATTTGTTTTATGTAGTTATTGTTACCGCACCGCTGTAACATGGTAACACATAGGTGCTATTAACGGCTTACTTAATTTTAGATGGTAAATATATTATATTATAATTAAGACAAGGTTTAAAACGTACTAGCTCGCTTGCATTCGTTCCGGTAGCTATCTTAGTGTTACCATCCCAGTTATTGTCTAAAGTTCCAAAGTATAGCTAATTAGCTACCGATGCAGGTACGAAGTAGTGGAATTTAAACCTTATGTAGTTAGTGAATAAAATATAACTGTATATAGCCCATCACACAATTATATTAGAATTATTGTTATTGTTAAGACTGTTGTACCTAGTTAAGAGGAATTGAAAATTATATTAAAAAATAAATTAATAATAGTTTTTTTGGATCATCTACGTACAATTCCAATCGATTGAGAATAAAAAAACAGGTAATAGATTGATGCGAAAGACCTGTCGACCTGCAAAAGACCAGGATACATTCATTAAATTTCGTACCTGGAGACGCATATTAACTTTTAGCTAGCACTCAATATTTATTTTTATAAGGATTTAACAGCCGCAGTGCTGCCGACGCATATGTGTCTATTGTAGAGTGTTTTTTCCTATTTCCATTGCAGCCCTCTTATTTCGCGCGCCGCGCGTACCTGCTTGCACAAAAGTCTTGCCCATCCCTGAGAATTAAATTAGGTTTGATCTCAAAAGCACACCACACAACAGTTCGGGTCTGTAGTGTTTGGCATCAAAATATAATTAGGGGGTCGGTTTGAACGCAACACCCGTCCATCGGTTTTCCAATCCAATTCTATGGAATTCGGTATGGAAAGTTTTATAAAAAAATTATACTAGCTTTCGCCCGCGACTTCGTCCGTGCGGACAACAGATTATTGCGAAAAAAAGCATCATGTACTTTTGCATTGTTTTTTTTATGTGGATAATAAAAACCAATGCAAAAGTATAGCACAAATGCTCTTGATGTTTTTGACGAGACTTGTTATTATTTCATTTCCATGGCAACCATTCCTTACAGCGAATAATCAACATTTTTCAGTTTTCCCGTGGAAACTCACCATTTACTGTGATAAAAAGTATCCTGTTTGTTGTCTCTCTTCCAAATTACATCAAAATCCGTCAAGCCGTTATCGCGTGAAAGCTCCCCAAACAAACAGACAACGTTTCACTTTTGTAAATTGGTGTTTTTTTATACTGAAAGTATACTTTATTTTATGAAACTAATTTGAATATTTTGGCTTTCTTTGCGATAGTTGATTTTTAACCTAAAGTAGGCTGAATATGTATGCCGGAAGAGGTTATTATGGCTGCCGTTGACTTGACATTGACAGATTTTGTTTTTGTTTGTCATTTCCTACGTACAATGGTTTGTATCAAGGCCGTAAGAGAGTATTTATCTGAATTGACTGCCGTATCCGGAGACTTCAATTAGCGCTAATTAGCCTTTCTTTTGGTGCCGTCGACGCGTATGTGCGTTAGTTACGCCTAAACTGGATGCATTGAACTCCTATATGCGTTTCATACAACTTGTTTAACACCAGGAACGTTTCCTCGTGGCCTAACTAGGACATCAAAGTGATTTGGCCACGAGGAATTAAATTTCCTCTGACCAAAGTACTTGTCTATATTAATATTATAAGAAGGAAAGATTTGTTTTTTTTTGTATGTTTGTAATGGATAAACTCAAAAAATACTTAACCGATGTAAAAAAAACTCTTTCACACTATTCCAGATGGACGTAAGCTACCTTTTCCCCGGGAAAATGCAAAGTGAAAATGAAAACTACGGGCCGAGCTGTAGGGCAGAGCAGCTAGTCAATTAATACACGGTTTTTGGGCCATCGTTAGCCAAATCAAAAACCCGTGGGGGGGGGGGGGGGGCAAAAATGCTTTAAGCGGGCGGAGGAGATTGCAAAAAACCCCTCCTATCGGCCATTTTGAATTGGCAAATGAACCAAACAGCTTGATCTCATATATGCGTTTGAAGACGACATAACCTTTGCTTTTGACACTTATTCCGCGTCTTGCTTCGACTGGGCTCGGGATAAAGTGACATCGACGCGTATGCGCATCGCTCTGAGAGAAATACATAATACGATGCTGATTCCAAAACCATTTCGATATATTACATTACGTTATGTTTACGTTAAAAACTTTAAACTGTGAGATGGGGTTTATTTTAATAAAATACATACTTTCAATTGACCTCTAATGACGTCACCTAATAGGCTGTATAGGTCTACTTTCAGTGCGTCTACTTTCAAGAGAGCAGTGTGAAGGTTAGTCGGTCGTGATCAGTCATGAGTGTGAACGTGAGAAAATACTAAGAAACGGTGTTACGGTATACATTTTCTTCCTAACCATCACAACAGTGTGACAGAGCAGTGTAAAGGTTAGTCAGTCGCGAAGAAAAGCAATGTCAAATAACATAAATATTAATTTAAACACATTTTGAGGTTTTGCACTCCTCACATTTTGTTTCGAGATATTTTTCTCGCAATTTGCTTTAATAATTAATTATTTTATTGTCTATGTTAAACTGATATATTTAAAATATTGTGAATAAAACATTGAAACATTTATGAATTCTTTTAGTAAACATTTCAAGTTTTGTTAACCTAAGTAAACTTTTTCTTCCAGCTAACCTTAAGAGTGTAGGCAATTAGGCGGAATTAAACTACAGTTACATTGTAATTTTCTTTATTAAAAATTTAATATTATAGATAGTACAAACTTGTAAGGTCATAAATGGCAGTGATGTTACATTTACTTATAAAATATCGGCATTCGCTGTACAAACTCAGATTGAATACTCCCCCCTCGCTAACGTCGCCGACCCGACTCCTGACACTACAACTTAATACATTCAACATTGAAATTTCACAACACATCAATAAAACTCCAAATATAAACAACAAACGACTGTGTCAAGAGCGAGTCGCGCTTTACTGCCAGCGCTGAGCTTACTCCAACTATTCTTTCTAACTTTACATCAATCCAAGAAACAATTAAATTATGTCTTATTTTATTACATTCCAAATGAAGTGATTAAAACAGTCGATTTATATATTTAATTAATTTAAATTAAGTTATGTCAAATCCCAAAATATGTAAATATTATTACAGAAGGGCTTACCGCCAACTTCGCAATAGAATCCATAAACAAACGTCCACGCTGCAGTAATTGATGTCGTCCAATATTTTGGATTTCATAAATTGCGGGTATGTCCAATGTATCCGGCAAATATGTTGAGACCTGACGACCAACTAAAGTAAAAGCTAAGATTTTGCAGGTACAGTACAGGACAGCGCGAGACGTAAGCTAGTGCGTGGTGTACGGACCTAGCGTGCCAATCAAGCGAAGTGACACGCTCTGTACGCTCCTCAGCCCGCCCACTTTTAGGTGATTCTTAGGGCGCGGACGAACCAGACAAACAGTTTGCGGCTGGCTAATTCTGAGCTGCACATCGGAGGCAAACTCAAGGTAGCTCTGCGCAGAGCCTCGTCGAGTGAGCGTCCACTGAATCACTACTGTCGCTGCAAACCAGCCGCTGACTGAATGATTCGGCGAGCGAATCGCGGCAAACTGCGTACTGCACGCATTTGTGAATGCTCTGTCCAAAAAAGTACAGCCGGCGCTAATTGAAGGCAGACAGCCACAAACTGCCTAGAGCATCCGTCCCTTCATTCTCAACTTATTTGCCGGTAACAGTTTGACGTTTGTTTCGGACAGCCAGAAGTCGGCGGTGGTCACCCGGCACAGAAACAAGATCGCGGCAGAACCAGAACAATCCAAACATCACCCAGCAGTAACTTGCCTACACGAGTATAACATTCTTTGGGACATCGCAGCACTATTCACCGAGCCCTACTAAAACGCAAGGCCCCAATCCGTGCAATACATATTATACTTAAATACTATTATTTGCTAGAGAAGTACATCTAAAAATCAAACTAAAATCCTTGTACGATAAAAATAAATATTATGCCTCTATACAAAAATAACATATTTTTATATAAATGGTGAACACGTGAGCACTTGAGACCTCTAGCGGCGACCCTCCGTGCTGCGACTTCGCTTGCAACTACCCTAGTATATATTTTATCTACCTTCTGCTAAACCATTCCGCGGCCGCCGCCTCAACTAACTTATACCGTATGACACCTAGGTACGTACACATTACAGAATTGACTTACAAGGTATATCGATATCTCTCACAATTACAAAAGTGATCGAGGAGCTTGTAAAACTGTAAAAGTTTTCTACATACAAAATTACTTTTAACTCTCCAAAATACTCTACTCTCGCACAATTTTTTATATTCACGCGCCGTGTATTAAAAATAGACGATGATTTTACTTTTTTCGTGTCATCTGGTCAAAAATTTAAAAATTATGCTCCAGAATCGGCTAGCGACTAATACTGTGTAAAAAACGGGGACGAGCCGAGCGCAAGCGGCCGATCGCCTCTAACGAGACGCGGGGCGCGAGGCGGCTCCGACTGTCGTTCAAATAATAGAAAATATCCACCACTCGCAGGCACACTCACACAAATAAATACAGGTACCGGCGTGACGCGCGCCGACGGAGCCTCGGCTCAACGCGGCGCTCAGTCCGGCGTGGGCAGCGGCGGCGCGTGCAGTGCGTGGTGCGGCGGTGGTGCCGGCCGGTGCAGCGTGAACGCGTCGTACACCTGCGCCAGCTCGTCCATGTGGTGCTCCTCCAGGCACAGGAACCCGGCCAGCGAGGGCTCGGCGCGGCGCGCGCACGCCAGGCAGTGCACCACGTGCCGCCGCTCGTGCTCGCGCACCAGCAGCGCGTGCCACACCTCACGCTCGCACACGCCGCAGTAGTGCGACGCCTCACCGCGCGCGCGCCCGTGGAAGCGCACGGGCACGTCGCGCGCGCGTACCGCCGCCAGCGTGCCGGCCGCGCCGCGCAGCGTCTGCGCGAGGCAGGCGCGCATGGCGCGGTGCAGCCGCGGGTCCGACACACGGATGTTGCGCGCCAGGTTCCACGTGAGGTGCACCATGGGCACGATCGACTTGAAGTTCTGCACCTTGTTCCACTCGTAGCGCTCGAGCGCGAGCGCGTACTGGCGCGCGGTGAGCGGGCCCACGTTCCACGCGATGTTGTTGCACCAGCCGGTGGCCTGCACCCAGTGCACGCAGCCCGCGTTCACCCACACGAGGTCGCCGGGCCGCTGAGTGAAGCGGTACACGGGCACGCCGTGCGCGCGCAGCTCTTCCGGGTCGGGCCACCACGAGCCATGCAGGTAGGAGAGGCCGTGGCGCTCGCACAGCTCGCGCACGCCACTCCAGTACGCGTCGGGCACGCCGAACCACTCGCAGTCGCCGGGGCCAATGTTCAGGTTGATCGAGCAGAAGTTGTTGTTCTCCTGGTGGCCGGGCGTGCGGCTGCCGGGCACCTTCATGTACAGCTGCACCGTGTTCATGCCGAGGATCACGTGCCCCACGTGCGACAGCATGTTGGCGGCGGAAGCGACGCGTGCGAACGCCGGCAGCTTCTGCAGCTCCGCGAGCTGCGGCCGCCACTTGCGCTCGTCCGACAGGTCCACGTTGGTGCCGAAGCGCAGCATGCGCGCCTGCCGGCGGCGCTTGGCGGGCCCCGAGCCGTCCGAGTCGGACACTTGGCCGGGCACCGGCGCCGCGCCCGCCGCGCCGCGCTCACGCTCCTCGCGCAGCGACTCCTGGAAGGAGCCCGCCTGGTACTGCGCGTACTTGCGCACGGTGGTGTGCGAGCGGTGCGAGGCGCAGGCCCACACGCGGCGGCGCCCGGTCGGGTCCCAGTTCTCGTCAGCGGACTGCATGAGCTGCGTGCGCACCTCGACCGCGTGGTCGGGCCACGCCTCCACGAGGGTCTTGGTGGAGAAGAGACCGAGGTCGAGCTTGAGCGCGGCGGTGAGGCCGCGCACGACGGCGATGGGGTGCTTTAGACAGAAGTCCTGCAGCTGCGGCGAGAAGGCGTCGCGCTTGGCCTCCACGTACACGAAAGGCGCAGGCGGCGCCAGCTGCTCGGCCGAAAGCCGCGGCGGAGGCACGGCCGGCGGCTCGGGCGGGCCCATGCCGTCGCCCAGCACCGACCATGCGTGAGGCGGCCCTGCGTTCTCTCTGCACATAAAAACGTCACGATAAGTACCATCTCATATTCAAATTATCTTAGTAACGAAAACCAACGAAATGTCGGTAACTATCTGAAACAGGTCACTAGACCTCTATTTTTTTTTATAATAATTATACGAATCCCAAAAAACCCTATTAGGATAGGTAATAAAACAAACAACCAATGGTTGAGTGAAGATGTATTTATTAAAACACAACATTTGAATTTGGTGAATCCGAGAATCTTGTCACCGCGATCTTGTTTGAGCGCCATTTAGTGTGTTATTCGGGTGAGTGTACGTATTTAGTATGACGATTTGGAACATTCCGGTCGCCATGGACTAATGTCCATAATACAACATAAGTGCAAAATTTATACATTAAATCATAAAATTACATTAAATGAAATCATCCATTAATTATATTACTAAAAGAATAAATAAAAACTACTTTATACTAAGGGCCTATTTCACGACCTTCAAGTAATGTTTCAAGTAGGCTGATCGCCAGTTAAACTCACCAGTAACTGTACGTATGAATTTCAACACGCCCGAGTAATACTAACCAAGAAAAAGGTAAGAGATACTCGTTACTTTTACTTGCCGAGCAACGTTATTTAGCAAGTAAGTGATCAACGCTTTACTTGTAGGTCGTGAAATACGCCCTAACTGTAACATGCAGCTTAACCACAGCAGCTGACACTCAGTATTATGCTGAGGCGCGGCCTTTTTGGCACCGCACTTAATTTTTTACTATTTCTTGTTATTATTATTATTATTGTTATTTTTTGTAATTGTGTGTCAAATAAATGTTTTGTCTTTTTTTCTTTTTTTCTTCTTAACCCAAATTAACTACACTAACCTACATACATTCGAATTGACACAACGCGGGCGTATACAACTCTCGTAAATGCTAAGTTAGATGCATCCGAAAATCCGTGGAGCTCTAGACACTGATCATCTTGACTCGTGTTGATCCATCTGGGTATGCGGATTACCGAAAGCTTCGAAAATTGATAAAATCTTTGAGCAATGAGGATGGAAGTTCGCCATCCCATTCAGTCAGAAAAAAAGAAGCTTTTTTTTTTAAATATCTTGGATGTTGTGATAGCTGGGGCTAGCCAGCCTAAAGGATCAAAGAGTCGTGCTGTCTGATATAAGTCTCTTTGTTACTGGAAATTCAGTAGGACTTGCCTATTCCAGGTTAGCCCAAGTAACTTAATTCATCCGTCCATCATGACCTTTGAATATTATTTAATGTTCAGGGTCCTGAATTGATCAAGGATCCTGAACATATAGTCTTGAGCTTCTCTCCAACATGAAGGAAAGGAGCGTTTGCGAGATACTTACGTGGGTCATCAGTCCCAAACGGAAGTCAAACATACCTACCACAATCGCCACACTGGGTTGTACCAGAAAAAAAAACTTCACATTTCTGCTCTTCAAGTGTGAGGAGCTTGACTTCTGACTCCAGAAATTCTTAAGGAAATTCTTATCTGTGTGAATCTGTCGAGAACTCATTCTCGACAGATTCACACAGATGCATGCTTACGATACTACGGCACTTATCGCTATGGCTGAATTCATTTGGCGTGTGTATTCTGCCAGAGAGGATCAAACCTAGTCTAGTGTTTTATGCAACCACAGACCCCGGCGGACCCTTGATTAAACCTTCCAACAAAATGTGTTTATACATCTCCGCCCCCAATAGCAGCTCTATCTTGCTAGGTGTACCAAACGATGGATCAGCTTCAGCGCCAGAAAACACATCGCACACCGGGCAAAGTTGAACTTGGCAGGAAGCACGTTAATTTAATTTAAACGTACGCCTTGGCGGTTTAGATCAAGACGTGACTAGTTTCAGTAATACGGAGGATTTCAACGCTATCGAATGTCGGTCAGCGCCTAATCCACAAACTGAACCGGTCTCAGAATGTTTCTTAAACCCAGTAATCTGCACTGCTGATTCTGTTACAAAGGATGCCTAAGATCTTTGATCTGACAGAGACCTTTATACTACAGTCGTTCTGTTTTTGTTTGAATCCACCTTTACCAAGGCGGTTGCCAAAAGAACCTGACTGAGTATTCAAGATACAAGAGTAATTGTTGGGGCATCCGACGATCGTTTTGGGTTTGTGACGACTATGTTGTTGATGCAGTAACTGCGGCAACAACACTCTTATTCACAGACTGATCTATCTTGATAAAAATGTTGTTTACTGTTGATTTTGGGTTTTGGGGTGCAATAATGTGGTGCATTACACCACAAACAGGCGACACCTCGTTGAAAAATTGCACTGATTTACTGAATGATCAGTGATCAAGCTATTGTAGCACATAATTACGGCTCTGCCTCGGTAGTTTCTTTCGAAATCTTTTTACAATTTCCTATTTTGTGAGACTCCGAGCAAAACGAACCAGATACAGCAAGTAGAAACGTGAGTATTGATTTTCTAGTTTTTGGCTTTTTGTATCTATAAATATAAGGGTCTGAATCTGTTCCCTAAAAATTCTTCTTAATTCTTCTAACATTTTAAGAGTTGGTAAATTTTGACAAGAATGTACTTTTTGTTCCCATAGCTTCCGGAACTCCCGGTATTTGACTTATCAGATAAATTATTATGATGTCCTAAGAACTTATATAGACGCCAAGATTTTATATACTGTACAAATATTCTTTTGTAGTATCCAATAATTGTTTAATTGAACTTGATGAGTCAGCAGTGTTTTTTTTTTGACCCGAACTTTAGCTGAACTTTCAGTGCCTTTATTTTCAGAACAGCATCAGGATCAGGTCTTAAGTTTATTATAATTTCTTTTAGCATAATTTTAATTAAATATAATTCGCCTCGGTTGTACTAAATAAATTATTGACAACGTATGCAGATGCTTCCAATTCCACACTTGTAACTTTCAGAACAATTTTTCGATGATTATCAATAAAATCATTCCAATATCGTTCTAAAGTTTCCAAGTGAGTTTCAACATAAGATGGAGTAAGTAATTGTTTCCTTTGAGGATTTCTTATAATTTACTTTTGATCTGATAATTTGAGCTGCAATAATTTTATTGTTTCTTGCAATTTAAATATTCTTCAACTATTTTGAAGAAAGTAAAAGCAAATTATCAGAAGTGACGATAAATATATGACAAAATGATAATACAACTAAAAGCATACATTCTTAAATTATTACAAGTCGATCATATAGAAAAAATAACTTCGGTCCGAAAACCAGCATGGATTCCTCGATTTAACGAAATTATTCATGTTGATGCAAATACTTGTAATATTTTCTGACATGCACTACTTTATTATCAAAAGCTAAGATAAATTTTCTAAGTTTGGATCTACTAAGAAATATGGTTGAACATGTCTCTAAGCACAGTAGAAGAAATGGATGAAGACGTTTGTTCAGCTCTTCATAACACCACCAAGACACACTGAAACTTTGTCGTCATCATCGGGGACGTCATCACCAAAGTGGGATTACAGCGAATCGAGAGTTGGTTCACACGGTTACGGAAGTAGGGCAAATGCTCGTCAAATTCTTGGAGAAGAAGGGGAAAAGAAAGTGGATGTGACAAAAAACAAGATAGACTTCATCATGACGGATAAATAGCAAATATTCAGAGACGTCTCTGTCTAGGTTTAAGACCTGTAGTGATCACCGACTACTAAGAGGCTCTCTGGATCTCTCCCGTCTGATGAATTCTACGCTCCGAACTAACTTGCTCCAAACCGTCGTGGGATCGGAACAGTTCCAAATTCATCTAGAAACCCGATTTTCTGCTCTGGAAGACACGAATGACGTTAACGAGGTCTGGACTAAGTGGTGGGAATCCTACGGAGAGAGGGGTCTAAGTTTAAGTTTTTTATGCTCCAACACACACCGCATAGAAAAGGCTATTGAGCAAAATCGGGGGTCGAAAGTCTTTGCCCAGCAATAGAAGAGGCCACATCTGACTAAAGAAGGTAAGAACATCATCTGGCAATATCGTCACATCAAAGCCGCAGGTTCTCGTCGAGATACTCGTAGAAGACTTCTATGGCCGACTGTACGACTCGCATGCTCCATGACCCGAATGATGAGGAATCCAGTAATGAGGAATCCCGAGCTACTTTAACCCGCCATTACACCGATGATCTGCCGGAAGTCAGTCTAGATGAGATCGAGATAGCCCTCAAACAGCTTAAGAATGGAAAAGCCTCAGGTGAAGACGGAGTAACTTGAGAACTCTAGAAAGCAGTGAGAAAAACTGTGCTTCATGAACTCCGGAAGATATTCAACTCTGTTCTGAACGATGCATGGGAGAATTCCCAACAAGGCATGGAACAGAAGCATCGTAGTTTTATTTTTCAAACGAGAAGATACAACGCTCCTTAAAAACTACATGCCCATCTCGCTTCTGCGCTATACAAGCTGTTTTCGAGGGTGGTCACGAATCGTCTAGCGAGAAGATTTGATGGATTTCAACCTCCTAAGCAGGTTAGGTTTTGGGGGGGTTACGGGACCATAGACCACATCCACACAGTGCGGCAGGTTATACAGAAGACTGAAGAGTATAACCAGCCCCTGTGTCTTGCTTTTGTGGACTATGAGAAAGCCTTTGGACTCTATAGAGACCTGCTCCCCGATTCAGAACCTTGCGATAACGTACCGTATAGTATATAGTATAGTTCTCGAATCGTATGTTTATTTTCCGCTATTCCGAAAACGAATCGAATCCTCAAGTTGATTGTTCCGAATAGCTCGAAAATAAACTTTCGATTCGAGATATAATCGATTCGGTCCGTTATCGAAGGTTTCTGAATCGCTGCCCTGAGCTGAGTCCCTGCAGCGAGGCCAGGTGGACTGGCGTTACATCATGATGTTGAGATGCTTGTATGATGCCGCGTCTATGTCCGTACAAGTACAGAGCCAGCCAGCCGAATAAACATATCCAGGTTCGTAGAGGAGTTAGTCAGGGGGGTGTCTATGTCCGAAACTGTTCACTAACACCCTTGAAGATATGTTTAAGACCCTGGACTGTAAAAGTACGAGCATAAAACATAAATGGCGAGTACAGTACATACGATTATCATCTTTATGGCGGAATCGCTGCCGGAACTCGAGCGATGCTAACCGATTTGACTGACACCTCTCTCATGGTCTTGGCATGAATATAGACAATATTAAGGTAACGTTATCCCGAGACCTGCTGTCAAAGGTGTACCTCTTGATGTTGTGCTGGAATATTTCTACCTCGGGCAGACTGCAATGGGGTAGGAACAATTTCGAGAGGGAAGCCGATACGAGGATTCAGCTGGGATGGGCAGCATTTGGTAAACTTCGTCAAGTCTTCTCGTCGCGTCGTCTATACCACAGTGCCTAAAGACGAAAGTCCAATTCAATGCGTGCCTCCTACCAGTCTCGACCTACGAAGCCGAAACGTGGTCACTCACAGTAATATTCGTTCATATATTTAAGGTCACTCAGAGAGCTATGGAAAAAGCTATGCTCGGTGTTTTTCTTAAGGACAAGATTCGTAACGAAGTAATCCGACAGAGAACCAAAGGTACCGACATAACTCAAAGAATTAACAAGTTGAAGTGGCAGTAGGCTGGTCACATCTCTCGAAGAACCGACAAACGTTGGAGTAAACGAGTTCTAGAGTGGACACCGCGCTTAGGCAAAAGTAGTGACCCGCCCCGACCAAGTTGAATTGCCAAAAACGGTTGGAAGGAACTGGATGAGGAATCAGCCGAAGATCAGGGTCAGTGGCGTTAACTAGGAGAGGCCTACGACCAGCAGTGGACGAACATAGGCTGATGATGATGATGATGATTATGAAGACGCTAAAAAAAAAAATTTTAAAATGTAGGTACTCACGGTTTACTTCACCTACTCATACAGTATCCACAAGTGACTTTCACTCGCGTTAAAGGTGAGCACCCGTATGTGCGTTGGACATTGCAGAGGTTCACACACATTTGATGTTTGTAAGCACTTCCAAGGACTTCACTCCGGTGGACTGCAGATTTACGAAGGTGGGCGGCGAAGAGGGGCTTATGACGACCCCCCCCCCCCCCCCTCGTTCGATGGTCGAAGTCGCACCCGCCTTCACTCATGCAGTCACGTAGTCCCGCAGGAAACTTCACGTAGCTTCAGTCGACCGTCTCGTCAGAGAGAGGGGAGAGCTCCCCCGCGTGTTAGTAGGCGGACATAGAAGATGCTCCCCTTGCACATGCACGACACACTTACGAGGGCAACACTTGCCGTCTTCGACTTTGCACACTACTGCTTCTAGGATTCTACCACCTTGGTTTGGATTGCGAGCGGTAACAGGAACCACTCCGTGTCGCCAGATTTACCGGCTAAACGAAAGACCATGTATGAATCCCAAAAGTCCTATTAGGGTAGGTATAAATCAAACAACCAAAAGCTGAACGAACGAAAATTATAAAAACACAACATTTGAATTTGGTGCAAAAAATGAAGAACCGCGATCTAGGAAAGATCTCTCGTTTGACAGCGCCATCTAATGTGTTATTTGGGTGAACTAAGGTGAACTTCATTCTACCAGTACCGATCACTCCCGCGCACTCCGAAGTAGTGGAAAACACCGCGTCCAGTAAACTCCAGTATCGATCACTCCGATGAGAGTGCGTGGTATCTAGCGCAGTTCCAACCTTACTTGTATTACGTTAGAGTACAGTTTCCTATAAGTGTTATTTAATTAATGAAGACAGCTTGAACCGAGTGATTTTATTGGTTGTTAAAATAGTTCGGTCTCGGTACAAATTTGGTATGGCGATTTTAAACATAAACAAAAAGAAAGTCAAGTACGAGGGGAGGTCATAAAGTACGCGGAATGGCGATAATTGTATTTTTTACTATTTTTCCTGTTTAATATATTATTCCTGGACCCTAATACAATTGTCACATATTTTATATAATTAGTTTATACTATATATAAAAAAACTGTCGTGGCCTCCACAATTCATCGTCACTAAACTTTTTCCGTGAACCTTTTTGTAATGTTTAGGATTAAATAATAATTCCGTCTTTCCAAAGTGTAACAATACCAATAGGCGACTATTTGGAGCTTTTGGGTGTCGAACTCACATCAAACCTGAATTTTGGGTCTTATATTGAATCCAAAGCCAAGGTAGCTGCAAAAAACTTGGTATGTTGTCTAAGGATAGGCGGTACTTCACACCGGGACAGCTTTTGAATCTTTATCAAGCACAGGTTCGATCTTGTATGGAGTACTGCTGCCACCTCTGGAACGGTTCTGTCAAGTATCAGCTCGAGTCTTTGGATTCAATTGAGAGACGTGCTATCAGGGTCATTGGGGATGACACTCTGGTAAAAAGTAAGCTTCAAAGTCTGGCGCATCGACGTGAGGTAGCAAGCCTGGCGGTATTCTACAGATTGCACTATGGAGAGTGTGCACACGAACTGCACAACCTGATTCCTGATTTCTGACGATTGTGCTAAAACTTAGTGTGTATAGTTGATTCACTAACTAGAACTAAATAAAAACTACCCATTCCAAACTACCTTATCCTTTTTTTTCCTATGTGTTTCATTCCGCGAACATTTTGACCTCCCCTCGTATCTGATACACAGTATACTCACTTGCAGGCGTCGAGTATCTGCTTGGCGTTCATGCCGATATTGAACGCGACGGGTTTGAGCGGCTCCGTCTTGAGCGGCTCCAGCTTGACGACGGGCTGCCGCCCGCCCAGCACCGCCTCGTTGCTCATCGGGTGCGCGCTGCTCTCTGCTGGGAGGTAACGGGGGCGCTGAGTCTGATGTTGTACCTTATTGTGCTGACTCAACTATTTCACATTCATCATTGTGCGTAGGTTATAAGCACACTCTTGCGCGACACTGCGCTCGTGACACCGTGAGACTTTGGTAATTATCTATACTTATAATAAAACCAATAAGTCTGTACAAAGAAGAAAAAAACTGTCTAGGATACTTAAAACAAGCTACTGAACAAGAATATAACGTTTTTAAAAATCTTGTCTATCTGTTTGTTCGCACATCACGTAAAAACTACTGAACCGATTGCGATGCGTTTTCAATGTTGGATAGCTAAGGTTTTGACTTAAGAACTGGTGTACTTTGTATCTCAATCCGATAAGTAGAAGCCGAGCAATCGATAAAAAACAATTTGACGTCTGAACGAAGTTTGATATGTTAGTACTTTTTGTTCTGTAATAACCCATCCTTATATCCCAGAAATATTAGCACGCCGGTGAAGCGGCGGGCACAGCTAGTATATAATTACTATGCACCCAGTAATTTCAATGTAAACATTGCTCTTCAAACTGGACCACACTATAGTTCGATGATTAGGGTTGAGATGATTTAAATCACTTAATTAAAATCGGTGATTAATATAAAGTTTTTTTTTTTTGAAAAAAATACCTTGATTTAAATCAATACCTTTTTTACCCGTGTGCAATGCTCTGTTTACTTACACGGTTCGGGAATTCTCCGAAATTTAAACTGGCGACTGAATCCGCCCGTTTCGCCCGGTCGTTTGTGATTGATTAGTGAAAGAGTGAATACAACAACAACAACATGTCTGGAAGAAAAAAAGATGCTGTATGGGTTAATTTAAATGAAAAAAAGTCGGCTTGCGGCCAATATAACACAGCGGTGTGTAAACCTTGTTATAAGGAATTAATGGGCTTTAGCGAGAATGAAAAAACAGTTAAAATCATGTGCGACAGAAACAGATGATAGATGTTGAGTATTATAAATAATACTCAACTCAAACATGTTTAAAACTGACTGACATTTTAGACTTTATTTATGTTGATTGTTGTTAATTTTATTAATAAATAATTACATTGGTCACCGAAGGTGAAATAAATAAACATTGTATTGTGTTTTTTGTGACTTCCATATTTAAAAACATGCAAATATAAAAAAATAACAAAATAATATGAAACAAATCAAATAAATCCGATATTTTTGATTATTTTAAAGAAATCATGTATTTTATCAACCCTGGCTCGCACACTATGCCGCACCTTCCCGAATGAAGTTGTCCATTTGTATGTCTATTTCTTTTTATTCGGAGGTTTTCTGGAAGAGATTGCTATTTAGCAATAAGGCCGCCGATTGTACATTTAAGTTTTTAAGTTTCTTATCCACCGTTTTTTTTTGCTTGGTTCACACCAATAGTTGTTGTATTGTATTTGGCGGCAGATTTTCTAGTTGACGTAGGAAAATAGTTGATATCTACAAATGACCATTTCCAAGTAAACTATATTTGATGCGTGCCGTAGTGCCGGCCAACTAACGCACTTAGCCATGAGCTCATTAAAATAAACTGAAATTCTTCAAACTCAACTCAAATTACATTTGCATCCTCGGATAGGCAAAGTACGTTGGCACATGCTCTTCACCCTAACCCCAGCGTGCAGTATCCACACCAAACATGATTTTCAATCAATTGCTATCACAATTCGACAGTTTCATCTGTGTTCAATATAAAGCGAAAAAAATATTGAATCTAAATCCAAACTCACTTTTTCTTCTTCGCTTTCCTTTCATTGCTTTTCTTAAATAAAATTATTTTAATAATTCTCGAGAATTTTATTACAATATTGAGTTGAAGTATGACAGTGACAATGACTTGTCTTCAATTTAATATCTAAAAAGGTCAATGCTTTGAGCATAAATAAAGAACAATGGCGAACTCCCATACATACGTTTATGTCAGTCAAATTCACGGTGTCTTTAGACAAAAAATATCGCTAGTAATTCAGCATCATTTCCTGAAATTGTTGGTCTAAGATATATTTTTTGGGGAGGCCAGGTATAATTGTTATTAGGCTTCAAAGTTTTGTAGGTTATGTTACTGTTAATGACCTTTAAAACAAGTCTTAGAGATTTTAATTGCAAGTTAGTACTTATGCGTGATAAATATAATGTTTCAAGATATTGTAGGTACCTACCTATTCAATTACCTATCTAGTGTAACAGACTAGGCTTTTGAATAAGAATTATTTTTAATCTGTTACTGCCTGCCGAGATTACAAAACAATACATTTAGATATGTTGCTGCTGTTTCACTGTGCAGAGAAACAGTTGTCCCATATTAGCATTATTACAAATGTTTTGCAACAATTCCTTAAACTAAATACTTTATTTACACAAACCCTTGTTTCTTTCGTATTTATTGTTCAATACTTTAACTAACACGCTCTATGTACTATTATTTCTTTCACGCCCTGGATGACTGGTAGATAAAGCTGTTTAGCATTAAGTCCTTCCTTGTACCTACACTATTTTTGTGCAAATCAATTAAATAAATTAACATACCCTATTATAACAACAATTCTTTACACTTCCTCCATAAACTATAATGCATTGTATTCCCTTTGATACGAGTATAATGTTTTGTATAGAGGTTTTATATTGACATACCATTTTGTCTATAGCACAGTCTATATTATTATTCTGTTTATCGCAAGGAGGTTGAATTACGCTTACTATTAAAAGGTTTAGCAGTAAGCTTAATTCAACCTCCTTTGGTTTAAAAAACCGGGTGGGAAGAAAGCGTAATTCAACCTCCTTTGGTTTAAAAAACTGGGTCGGAAGTATACTGTGTTGACAATTTTGACGTCCAAACCGGAAATGTCATTGTATTATATAATTTTTTCACTCGTTGGGCAGGCAACAAGGCCGGTTAAACATTGTAGGAAGGAAATGAAGTTACAATTTCATGATTTTTTAAATTGATTTGTAATATTAACCTGGATTTTCTAGCTTACAGCCAATATTGAAAAAACGTAGAAAAATAATTACTTAAGTTCTGTAGAAATGATAAGTCAAGACACTGCAAGATTTATCGTATACAGTTCCGCCTATGTTCTTTCAGCTCCTTGCCAGGTAATGAGTTTTTATGAATTGACTAGCTGAGCCCGCGGCTTTGCACGCGTTGTCAGGATCATGTGTTATTTCAGAACCAAAAGTATAAATATTATCAAACGTCAAATGGTATTCCATCGATCGTTCGACTTCTACTCATCGGATTGAGATAACTACACCAGTTTTTAAGTCAATATAACTCTAAGCTATCTAAAGCGCGTCACAGACGTCTAAGATACGATAATATTTTATCTTAAGATAAAATCATCACTATACAATTTAAATGAACCATCACAAACGGCGAAGATAATATATATTTGCATCTTACAGTATCTTAAGATATCGAGCGATATGGAATTTATTAAAAGATGTCATCTTAAGATACGAAATATATCGTAAAAGATACAAAATATATATTAATGTACTATCTTAAGATACAAAATATATCGCAATATGCTCTACAGATTGCTCTGTTTTGTATTCGTGACGGTTTTTTTAACCCCTGAACAAAGAGACGGGTGTTATAAGTTTAGGCTGTATATCACTGTGTGTATGTGTATGTGTGCGTGTGTGTGTGTCTGTGGCATCGTAGCTCCCAAACGAATGGACCGATTTTGATGCGTTTTTTTCTGTTCGAAAGCTGATATGATCGAGATGGTTCTTAGATATATGGGGAGAGGGAGGGGGAGGTGATAAAGAAAAGGGGGGTGAAAATCGTAGCTTCCAAACAAATGGACCTATTTAGCTGAGTTTTTTTTATGTTTAAATCTGGGGTAAACAAGATGATTCATAGCTATAATTTGAGGATAGAGGGGGGGGGGGGGGAGTGGTTCGAATCGTAGATTTCGAACGAATGGACCGATTTAGCTGCGGTTTTTATGTTGGAAGCTGAGGTAAACGAGATGGTTCTTAGCATACTGTAAGTCGTTGTTCTGTACAAATGCTCTCGCGCATGTTCGCGATTTTGTTTCACTAAATCTTCCTTAATCAAATTATGAATTTCGAGACAAGTTTCCTTCGACTTATTAAAATAAGTTTTTTTTTGTAGAAACATCTGCGTAAAGATTAAATTCACCGCGGCTTTTTCTAAATTAAATATGATTTTCTATCCAAATTGATCACCTTTTACAGTGCGCTAATGCAATTTGCATATCAAATTCAAAATCAGAATTGTCGTCTGATGAGCCATCTAATAAACCTAATAGTGAAACCGTTCTACTCATATTTTATCATTTGTATATAGAAAGCAGTGAAGAAATACGTGTGGCACCTAGGACGGCCTGCGGGCGGATGAATAATTTCAATATATTATCGTATCTTTACCGTGTGTGATACCCTAAGATGCTATAATATTTTATATGCAGATATCGTAACATCAAATATTATAGTATCTTAATCGTCTGTGACGCCCTTAATAGTGAAAACAAAAACCGAATGGGCTAATTGAATAAAAATAAAGCGTCTCTTCGTACAATGTCACGTTCTCAAAATGTCACAATATCGCAGAAAGCATCATTCTCAAGAAGTCACGCTCGCATAATGTCCCGTTCGCTGTTTGTTACGTTCGCAATATGTCACGCCCGCATAACCCGTTCGCATGATGTCACGTTAGCGTAATTTTCTCATCCTTCGTTCACGCGGCAACGGACTCGTGGCTCGTGGTCACACCAGTGTGACAAAACGGTGTGACCGAAAAAATATTTTTACTCATGGTCACACTGCTTGGTGTGACAACGAGTAAGCTACAAAATATAAGACTCTTCATGAACTTTGTTTTAGTTATTTGAAGAAAACCTTTGATGAATTATTATAAGAGTTATTATTATTACTTGAGCTAATGAAGCGTTAACTTCAAATCAGCTCTTTCAGGTCCAAAGCGCATGATATCGATCGGATTTTCCGTACTGAGCTCGTAAGCACCGATCTTGAAAGCTTATGGAAGCAAGGGAAATCCCCCGATACGCAGAGTACTTACTGCAAACAGGCTCTTTCTTGATCTCCGGCTTTGTATCCGTGAACCGTTTGAGTAAGTCTTCGGCCAGCGACTCCGCGTTGTCGCCGCCGGTCGGGTTGCTACCTTCGTTTTTCGTCACCTGCAACATTTACAACCACATAAGTACACAAAATCTAAGAAACAAGTTTCTAGTAAAGCCTAAGGGGGAACCTAAGACCTGCCGCCGTAATAAAATTAGGGAATCAAGGTTTACAAACCGAACGCGCCCGTGCAGCTTGAGATAGGCGGTACTGTGTCAGCAACTGCTGCATTACAGCCTGCAAAGAAAGAATCAACGATTTGATAAGACGAAAAGACGTCCTACAAAAGATAATTAAGTGTTGAACAATATTACACAACTACATTGAATAATTATATTACTAAATGAGATTTTATTCGGGTTTTGTTTTGAGAAGGTAAAATTTTTGACTCACACAAGGAAACTTTAAAACTCATGTTTCAACCGGCACATTACGTCGTATTTTCCGCTTTTAAACATAACGCATATTAAAAATTTCCCCACGCGCATAAAGCAACCAACCATGTTCCATATGTTTCTGCCTTTAGATTGAAGCCTTTGTCTCTGTGTATGTGGTACAGTAGCACTCAAACGGATGGACCGATTTCAATGCGTTTTTTTGCTAGATAGCTGGAATTGACGAGATGGTTCTTTGTTTAGAAGAAATCTGTGCAGCCGTTTCCAAGGTACCCATCTCTGATCACTCTTTTTGCCCGACTGCGTTGAGGGTCTTTCTATCGTCTATGTATGTATCTATGTCTCTGTTAGTTTGTGTGGTACTAGGTATATAGATCAAACACGTGGACCGATTTTGATGAATCTTACGTCAATCGATTTGTCTTAATCTTGCGAGTGCTACTAAAGACATGACAGTAATCAAAATTCAATATGGCGACAACTAGACGCCATATTGAGAAAAAGTCGACGAAATATTAAGTGAGGTATCATCGAATAGGTATTTGAAAAATATCTTTAGGTTTCCCTTATCATTTTTCATTTCTAATAACCATTTAGGATTTATAACAAAATAAATTTAAAGTTGGTTAGCAACCATTCTCAGCAGGCCTAGCACAGGGGGAGGACATATTTTCCCCGGGAAAGGAAAAAATTGGTGGATATACAGCGGGAGTAGCGTTCTCTACCATTGAATTTTCAGGTTCAGTACCATTGAATTTTTTCTTTTTAGTCTTCAATATTTTGACAAATCCAACATACTTTCAAGAATAATTCGTTCTTTTGATGTTAATTTCTGTGGTTTATAGATTATATTTCCAAAAATGTTCGTGCGTACCATTGACACACCCGGACACTTTCCTAGATCTATATACAAAAGCCGCGTTCTAACTATCAAATAGACAGAGTAGACACGTTTAATACGTTTTTTTTGTCCAGAAATTCAAAGATTCACGGGCATCTTGGATATACCGCCCACGCCGGAGTTTATATTTTTCATTTTTTGCGTTTCTTGCATCAAAATATAATTATAAAATGCTCGCGACATTGTGGTTGTATGAAGATAAACTTTTATACCCACCTTCTTATATATTCTCCGTTTTATGTCAAACGGAGAGTATTTAATCTATGTTTTTCGTGTCTATGCTTTTTAAGCTTTTTAAGTTTTTTTCCATGTGCGTAAATTTTCTTGTTGAAGTGATCTATATATATCTATCTATATCTCTACTACAATTGAAGATGGATACTTTGATTTTGTGCTCAATGCCCGTGTATGGGTCTGATGATGAGTACCATTTAAGGACCTGAATAGAGGGGATCTGTGGCATCAACAAACTTTGAAATGCAGTTTTGAACTTTACAAGACGGTTATGAAGTTTGGTGGGGGGTTTTTAAATCATGATCAAAATGGACTTGTCGAAGTTAAATCGGAGAGTACGCGGTATTGTACCGGTTAGTAATATTATCCGACAGTACTTGTTGCTGAGGCGAGAGGTTGTGCGAGTTCTTCTGAAAGTACTGCAGGTTTTGCAGCTGGTGCGGGGTTAGGGGGGGCGGGTCTTCTGGCCTTTTCCCGGGGTATGGTGGCGGCGCAGACTTTGGCGTGCGGGATGACATCTCCGCTGATATGGGAAGATTCCACGCCTCCTCGATTGAAGGTAGCTGACGCCGTCTGCGAACAATTAGGTGTAAATTTAATAAAACTTGTAAAATGGCAAATTAAAGTACACAAAACGAAACTTTCACCCAAAGTACGCAAAATTAGACAAAATATGTACAAATATAATTAAATTGCATAATGAATTCCAAAAGAGATATGTTCACTGTATGTATCCGTGTGTCTGTCTGTGGCATCGTAGCTTCCAACCGAATGGGACCTATTTTGTTACCTTTTTTCTGGTTGGAAGCTGATGTGATTGAGATGATTCTTAGCTATAATGGGGGATGGAGGAGGGATCGTACTTCCCAAACGGACCGATTTTGATGCAGTTTTGTATTTTTGAAAGCTGATGTGATCCGTGCTTCGGAGGGTACCGTACCCTCCGAAGCAGGGATCCTAGGAACGCCTAGCGCATCCTGGACAGTTACACTGCGTCATCGCTGGCTAACTGCCTATTCCTGTTTCAACAAAACCAGTGCACATGTGCAAAGTTTGACTTTTTAATAAGAAGATGCAATTATATGAGTTTTATTTAATGACCTTCATAAAGGAGGTTTATGTTCATTCCGGGACTTCGGAAACGATTTGAATGTTTTTTTTTTATTCAAAACTTTTTAGATAATCCATTTGAAATGGATTTTTTGGGCTCATATAATATGAATGTTTGAATGGTTTGAAACGCGCTAGTTTTAAAAGTAAGCCAAATATAATTTGAACTCAACTAAATTGTAACTAATCCACGTAGTAATTTGGTAAGAGAACCAACTAACAACAAGTATATACCTACAAACCTACCCAACTAAATTTGAAGCTGCCACAGCTTGCATTAGAATTCAATTAGGCACCCGAACGACAAAGCAGGAACATAAATCCATCGACACGTGCCCTTTACAGCCATCGTTCGGCAGTTAATGGCATCGACCGATATCGCCGCCCAAATGCGCACACACAAACTTATTATATCACCCGAATGTCCGCTATATTAGTCAGCGGAGCGTCGTCTCTATATGTATTTGGCGCGCCCTCCAAACGGCAATCATTGTAAATTATTCATCGCTGCCCATTACTGATTAGAATATGCAAAATGAAACAGTTGCGGTCGCATGACGTGACGTTCAAGGTGATGTTTTTACTAACTTAACAAAGACAATCCTCTTGTTTGCTAATTGTAATTTATATTTAGCCTTTAGCCACGGTTGTTTTGCTTTCCGTCCACACATACATTTTAACATTCAAGAGTGAAATTATGTAAAGAAACGATTTAGCTTTGTTATTAATCTTGGTTAGCGCTGATTCTAGGAACCTTTTATAAAGTGTATGTTATGATTTGTTCATCAGTAATTTAAATTTCATGTAACTCCTAATATTTATATTGCCAATAAGCACGTAATCATGTATTTTGTTAATGATGCTAATAAAAATACTTTTTGAGATTTTCTCCTACATTTGACTTACCTACTGACTGACTGACTGACTGACTGACAGACAACGCACAGCCTAAACCGGTACACCTAAATATTTGAAATTTGGAGGAAACAATCCTTGTTGAGGTGTACTAAGGAAGGATTTTCCTTTGGACGAGGATAGCAAAGATTGCACGCGTGCAAAGCAGCGGGGCGCGGCTAGTTGTTTTTCCCAAGCTGTTTGTTGAATGAGCCCATAAAACGTTATACATCTGAGTTCAAATCTTCCTGTGTCTTTAATGGAACATTGAGGTCTATATGACTCTATCTTAAAGCTTTCCCAATTAGTAAAGTTATTAACTACTGTCAGTGCAGATTCCTTAAAGAAAGACACTCACTTATTTCTAAAATAAACTCCAGTGGATATCTTGTTTACAAGCAATAACCAATCATTCATCAATAATCAATTTGCAATTATTTTACATTCAAACAGTTCAATAATATAACGAAATTACTTTTTTGAGATTTTCTCCTACAACTAAATATTATAATCCATTTAGATGTTTTTTTTGTCTACAAGTAATGGAATAACCAATAATTAATCATAGTCAATTTGAAGAGTCGTTTGCTTCAACCTACATCGTTCAGATTCTAAGGAATGAAATACTTTGCCAACATTGTTGCAATCAAGCAGTCATAGCGAGATAGGATAGGTATCTTCTAAGCAAGCGTAGTAAACCCGGCAGTGGTGACCGCCTTCAATCAAACATCAGTTAGGGCGGTCTCAGCTCCCGAAATCAGCAAAACGACAAATAGCAAAACGTCGACAACGACGTAATGAAACAACTTTATGCGAACCAAAAAATACTGTGGATAGAAAAGTATACTACCTAGACAAATAACCGCACAGAAATTCCAGCAACGACTTGGTATGCTTGGAAAAAAAACACGAAACACCGCATGAAAATAACTTGTTGCATCGCTGTTCTCGTTATTTTCAAGAGACGCCAACTTATCCTATTAAACTAAACAAATAACCCAACACCCTTTTTAATTGAGTTTAATATATTGAGATATCGATAGAAAACCATTCAATTTATCTAAAATCGTCTCCCGAGCTGTGACCTTAAAAACATTTGTGACCTTAACTTAAGACCAGGCTCTGCTTTTTAAGGGTTTTTTCCATAAATATGCTGGATCAACCACAAACCTGATAAATGTGAAACTTAACATATATGTTTTTGAGATCTTTACCTGTCTAAGACTAAGACAAAAACATGATTAACAGAATTTCATTCGATACATTTTCTTATCAAAAATTACATTATTTTCGGTAATATTTTCATTTTTCTACTCAACGCCTTAAGTTTTATCTCTAAAATAAAACTCACAACAGCAAGAAAATATAGTTTATTATCTAATGCTTAGACAAAATTTACCTAACTAAATTATTAGCCTGCCAATTAATTATGTAATTATTAATTGTGTATTATGTATTAATTATGTATTAATTGTGTATTATTGTAACTTTTGAGACATACGTCATTTAGTTCCAAGCTAAATGACGTATGTCTCAATTGTCAATTGTGTGTTCAAACAGCGCTCGCGATATTCAACCTTGTTACGCAGGCACTTCCGTGCTTATTGCGGGTAGCGGGTGGCAGAGTGTAGGGGAGGTGACAGGGGAGTGGGGAGTGGGAAAATGTAACCTTGGAGCCTGGCCTTAATATTGCGAACAAATGTGCCTTACCAACAAAAATAATAATAAAATGCACAGACGAAGACTTACTTCCCAGTAACAGAAGGCATAGGAGCGTGAGCCAAGTGAGCCTTTAAGAACGCCAGCCGCTGCCTCAGCGCGTTGTTGGAGGCCGGGGCCGCCGGCCCCCCGTTATTGTAGCAGGCGAAGGCGTCGCGCGGCATCTGGCAGCTCTCGTACAAGCTGCCCAGGTTGGTCCACGCGGCGGAGTGGCCCTTGTCCAGCTGCACTGCGCAAATGTACGCTTGTAACGCGTCCATCGGCTGGTTTTGCTGCTGGTATAGAACTCTGCAAGGGAAATTATTAATCAACCAGTGACTCGCCCCAGCTTCGAACGGGTAGCGCTCACGCCGCGGTATTTTTCCTACTTTTAGGTACATGTCCTTTATCATCTTTATACACATAAAAATGATAAGTCATGTATATGCTAGTAAGCGTACTTCAAAATCTTTGGCAGCAACGATTGTGGTGTTTTTTGACCATCAACAACTGCATTATTATTGACGTACTTGCCAGAATTGTTATTATTTCGTTTCCATGATAACATGTCATTCCGTTCTGTTTTTCTATGAGTAAATTCTTTTCAGTAGTTTTTGAGTTTATCCATTACAAACAAACTGGAGAAGCAATGGGCCGGTCACATTAGTCGAAGAACCGATTGAAGACCAAGTATAGGCAAACGTAGTGTAGGACGCCCTCCGGCCAGATAGAGTGACGATTTACGTACAGTAGCTGGCAGCAATTACATGAGAAGAGCCGAAGAACGGGCTCAGTGGCGAGCATTAGGAGAGGCCTATGTCCAGCACTGGACTAATGCAGGCTGTTGATGATGATGATGGTGATGAAACAAACAAACATAAAAACAATGAAATCTTTCCTCTTTATAATATTAGTGTAGATGAATATCCAAGTGTTTGGCTTCATGCACTTGTTTTTTGACCTACCTTAGGTTGGGACGTGGATGAAAACAACACGACTTCAGTCTTCAGATAAGTTTACTAAATATGTACTGTACAAACTTTCATGAAATTTGTATAGGGCCATCCCAGAGGTCTACTCTTTCAAGTACAATACGAATCACATACATAAAAAACGGATCGATTTGAAAACCTCCACCTTTTTTTCTTCTTTTCTCATTTTCCTTCTTTGAAGTCGGTTAATTTAACAAAGGTTTTTTTTTAGTTCTCTTGTTCACTATTGTCAACAAAATTTTTGCAATTTTATGAAATTCTCTAAAACATTTCTCAACAAAATATCCCGATTATCTAATCGATTTGTTTGGCTTTTGTAGCGGATAGAATTGAACCATTATTTTGTAGTTATCGATACTGCGCACGTGGACTGTACGTACTAACCGCGTGCCATGTATATGTAACATATTATATTGTACTGTGGCACGCGGCATCACATGTGGTTACAAATACACTTGGATGAAAGCGACAATTTTGGCAGCGGGACATCTCGCCCTCTTTCTCCGGGCGTGCCGAAGCTAGTGAATTTATTTCCTTCTCTTCAGCCTTTATCATCCCTGTTAAGTACCTCCTCTCCTTCACGCAACCCCTTTCGATCTTGTCCTAAGAAACTGTTTTTAGC
This sequence comes from Alsophila aescularia, assembly GCA_946251855.1. Lineage (NCBI taxonomy): Eukaryota > Metazoa > Arthropoda > Insecta > Lepidoptera > Geometridae > Alsophila > Alsophila aescularia. The sequence continues at coordinate 18,770,608 of OX276377.1, read as the reverse complement.
AACTCTGATGGCAAGACCTAAGGTCTTGGAATACGAATATATTATTTTTAACCTAGAAAAAAGACCACGCCTGCGAAGCCGCGGGTACAGCTAGTGTTAAAATAATAATAAACATCTTAATTACATTCTAATAATATTTATAACAGTGGTGTTTTCCTTCAACTAAATCATGTAAGAATATGGTTGAGGATGTACGATAGAAGCACTCTTAGTTTTTTTTTTGTCATATTTCATCGTCATATTAGGCATTTCATCGTCGTCACAGATTTCGTAGTCGTCGTCCTCATCTTCATGGAGTCCATCGGACTTCCCTAGATCGAATTCCATCCAATGAACGGCCACCACTCGATGACTGCTTTGGTCCACCTGCCGTCATTCTGAGTTTAAAAATATGAAATGTTGTTTGTTTGTTGTTTGTCGTATGAGGTACTGCTGGCCTCTGATGTCAGAGTTTGTCAAGCATGAAATACAAACCCAATAGAGCACCAAGTGTCAGCGTTCCCTTCGGACTTCTCAACGGAGTTTCTGTACGCGATGAAGGCGTCGTGGACTTTTCCCTGCGCGGCGAAGCACCGGCCGAGGAGATACAGGCCCGAGCCCGACTCGGGCTCCGCCGACACGGCGCGCCGCAGGCACCACACCGCGGCGCGGGCGCGCGCCCCGGCCTCGCCGAGTGTCGCGCAGCGGTGGTACAGCCAACCTTTTGCCGATCAAACTTTCAAGTAGGTACGATCTTTTTGGAACTAACTATTCTACATTTCAGTTTAGGCATGTCTAACGTTTTAATTTTCCCTTACCAAGTAAACGAATGAGATAGCAATTTTAGAGCCATCAAATTCCCTTTCCTGTACAACTTATGCCCGTCTGCACTAAAGTTCACAAAGCATAAACTTAGCTAAGCAACACCTAAAATAAGTTTGACCTAAGCATCAACATGCGCTGCACTGCTCTGCACCAACCAGTTTACGTAAAGAGACTCCTACTATTGATGTTTCGTGAGTAAGTGAATGAACGGAAGAGTAATAAATTTCTTCGATAATCTATAGTTGTTGTGTATTTGGTCTCCGATTTTAATCTTTATGGTTTGGTTTTACCACATTTATGTAATAAGTAATAACCTATAGTATAAATAACTTACCGATCACTCTCGTACTCCAGAATTTCAACAATTTTGTGAAGTATAAAGAGTAATACTTCCAATACCCGATAACGTTTAAAAAAAAACACCCATAGTTTCAAGCGGGTTTCGTCATGGCCTTACAATTCGTGTCCTGTTTTTGGGGATTATGGAGGTCTTCCAGGAATTCAAGGAACCCCATAAAATTGTCAATATCGTCGAAATCATTGTTCACGTTCATTTTAGGATTGCTTTGTTTATTCAAGGTTTTTTCTAGCGAGGGGAGCGTGCGGTTGTATTTAAATGGACATGATAGATGTTTCACTGACCTAAGCACTTGCTTAGCGTTATTACATGCAAAATCGATGTCGTAGTTAGGACTGTCTTACGTATTTAGCATTTTCCTATGTTTTGTGCAATGTATTTTTCATGGTTAAGTACGTCTAGAGAGTTAAGTTAGAACTTAACCGTCAAAGTTTAGTGCAGACGGGCATAAGTGATGCGACAGGGAGATTCTTTGGTGGTATTCCACGCCTTCCTATATCGATTATATGTTACTTATCACATATGACAAGCAATCTCGCTTGTTATATAATGTCACCGGAAAATAGTATTTTCATACACGCTCATGGATTTGTAGCGTGCACAGCTATAGCACTGATATAAGCAATAGAATATCTGCAATGTGGAGTCTACTCAGAAGGGTAGTTTCAAATAGAGGCTTATCTTATAGCGTGATCAGTAATTATTTATGTTATATCTCACTAGTTCAGAAGTCTAGGACGAGCACGTGCATTTTGCGAAACATTTTAAATTCTTTCGCACGCAACCACAGAATAAATAATAGTATTCCATGACCTTAAGAAGACTTCAGGTCGGCTACTTGCCAATTGACTCTCATTTTCAACTGCTCAGATTGCTTGACAAAGAAACGATTCTGTTACAACAATGACCGACGAAAGTAAAACTCCTCGAGTGAAAAACACGAGTTATGTTATTACCACCTCTTTTTCGTGTTTCGAAATGATGCCCGTTCAGTAGAATAAAGGTCGAGCAAGACAAAGTTCGCGATTTCAGTTGAAAAATAACCCAGAGCGGAACAATGGCCTGGCTTATGTAACGATCGTGACGTTAATGCGACGTAGAAATGATGAGGGACTCACCTAATTGTCGGCAGACGTCGGCTTTCAACGTGGCGGAGAGTTGCGGCTCCTTGAGGAGCCTCTCGTAGGCGTCTCGGGCCGCCTTCCGGAGTCCCCTCGCCTCGAGCAGGTGCGCGGCGTGCACGCTGAGCTCGAGGCGGGTGAAGGTGGCGTCCTGGTGAGGCGCGAGGCGCGCGCGCCGGAAGTGCGCGGCGGCCGCGGCCCAGTGCCGCCGCGCCTTGAACATCAGCGCCAGCCGCAGGTGCGCGTCCGCCGCGCGCGAGAACCCCGGCGACACGTACAGCGCCATCTGCAACGCCTTCGTCGCCCTGCGACACCCGCGCGACACGCACCGCTTTATTGCCGCCTATTGTTTAGCGGAACCCCGACAAACGCGAAACAAAACATCACAAGCCATAAACCGATCGTCTTACGTCTGTTATCGCGTCAAACTTATACTGTTTTCTGTCAACAAACTAGAAAACAATGTCGTAGTGTGGCCTGAACTTGACAGTCGGGCGAACTGTTAATAATGATTTAGGGAGGTAGCGCTTTCAATAAAACAATGAACGCTTGCAGTCGCACATAAAACAGAGCTTTAGATTCTTTGTAATAGTAGACGAGACGATGGTAAACCTTCAAATATTTGTATTTTTTGTGCGACGGATCCTAAGAAAGCTTTAGAAATGTTCGAACAGACGGGCGAACGATCCTTACATTATAACAATGGACTATTGAAGCAAAGCGAGCATTTTTTTATCATTTGGGACTTGGGACTCTTAAATAAAACCGGTCCTCTTTTATAAAGATGTGAACTGGGATTGCATTACATGTGGATTCAGCGTGAGATCCAATAGAATTTCGTTTATTTTCAAACTAAGCGACCCATTTCAACTAGGTACATTATATTACAATGGCAATGATCTGAAAAATATTAAATAGATGAACGTCTATGCTTTAAAAGTAAAAGGTTTCATTGCAGGTACCTACTGACCAACCTGTATCAAAGATTCGGAACTAATCGGCAATGAAATGAATGCTAAGGCAATGATGCCGTTAAGGCCAGGCTCCAAGGTTGCATTTTCCCACTCCCCACTCCCCTGCCACCTACTCTACACTCTGCCACCCGCTACCCGCAATAAGCACTGAAGTGCCTGCGTAACAAGGTTGAATATCGCGAGCGCTGTTTGAGCACACAATTTAGCTCGGAACTAAATGACGTAAGTCTCAAAAGTTATTTATTTTATTGGCAGGCTAATAATTTATTTAGGTAAATTTTGTCTTAGCCTTAGATAATCTATACTTATAATAAAACTGTAACGGGTCCAATTCTGTACATTGAAGATATTTTGAAATTTCCTTTTGGAGGGTACTCTATATTCGATACTGATGCCAAAACTGTTTTTTTTTTCATATTTGTCTGTCTGTCTGTCTGTATCTTGGCTAGGCATCACGCCGAAACTACTGAATGAATTTAAATGAAACTTGGTACGATTTGAGTTCATACTACGAGGTAGGACATAGGATACTTTTAATCCCGAAAAATTAAAGGATTCCCGCAGGATAAGTGTTGAAAGTTATTTAAAAGAACACTTGTCACGCTGAAACTACTGGACGGATTTTGTTGCAACTTGGCACAGACATAGTTTATATAATGGATAAAAATAGAGGATAATTTTTATCCCGAAAAAATAAACAGTTCCTGCGGGATAATGTCCCAAATTCTGAAAATTGAAGATATTTTGTATTTTTTTTTTGGAGGCTGTTTGATATTCAATACTAAAACCAAAACTGTATTTTTGTAATTTTTGTCGGTCCTTCTGTTTGTCCGTCTGTCTGTCTGTACCTTGGCAGCGCATCACGCCGAAAATACTCACTGAATTCAAATGAAATTTGGTATGATTTGAGTTCATACTTCGAGGTAGGACATTGGATAGTTTTCATTCCGAAAAATTTAAAAGTTCCTGCTAGGTAGGGGTAGAAAATTATTTAAAAGAACACGTAGCACGCTGAAAATATTGTACGGATGTTGAGCAACTTGGCATAGACATAGTTTATAAGATGGTGAAAATTATGGATACTTTTTGTCCCAAAAAAATAAAGGGTTCCTGCGGGATTTAGGTCCAAATTCTGTACATTAAAGAAATTGAGAAATATTTTTTTTGGTGTTTACTCTATTTTCGATAATGAAGCCTAAACTGTATGTTTTTCATTTTTGTCTGTATGTCTGTCTGTCTGTATCTTAGACGCGCATCACGTCACTGAAACTTCTGGATGAATTAAAATGAAACTTGGTATGATTTGAGTTCGTACTACGAGGTAGGACATAGGATACTTTATATCACGAAAAATTAATAGTTTCTCGCAGGTTAGGGGTCGAAACTTATTTAAAAAAACACGTACCACGCTGAAACTAATGGACCCACCCGTCCACGTGTTCCCCGTGGACGTGTTCTTTTAAATAAGTTTCGACCCCTAACCTGCGAGAAACTATTAATTTTTCGTGATATATTTATTATGATATATTTTGATGCATTTTGGCACCGTTTTTATTTATATGATGGGTTAAAATTGAGGACACGTTTTATCCCGAAAAAGTAAAGGGCTTCTGCGGGATATGGGCCCAAAGTTATGTTAATATTGAAGTAATTAATAATATTTTTTGGATGGTTCTCTATATTCGATACTGAAGTCAAAACTGTTTTACTTCTTATTTTTGTCTGTCTATTTGTCCGTATCTTGACCGCGCATCGCACAGTAACTACTGAATAAATTAGGGTATGATTTAAAATCTGGTGTAATTGGTATTTCAATCTGGTGAGTTAGAAGCCGAGCAATTGATAAAAGAAGTATTGACGGCAAAATTTTGAAATGTTGATCAAATGTTGGTATATTGGTCCTGGAATATCACATTATGGTACTTTAAACCTAAAAAGAAAAGACCACGCGTGCGAAGCCGCGGGTACAGCTAGTAAACTATATTTTCTTGCTGTGAGATATATTTAGAGATAAAACTTAACCCATTGAGTAGAAAAATGTAAACATTACCGAAAATAACGTAATTTTTGATAAGAAAATGTATCGAATGAAATTTTGTTAATCGTGTTTTTGTCTTAGTCTTAGAGAGATAAAGATCTCAAAAACATATATGTTAAGTTTCACATTTATCAGGTTTGTGGTTGACCCAGCATATTTATGCAAAAAACCCTTAAAAAGCAGAGCCTGGTCTTAAGGTATGCGTTTCTAAATATGAAATCGATGCACAACGTCCGTAAGGTTATTGAAGAGCGCATCACCGGAGCGGAACGTCACCGATGCGCCCGGGGGTCGACGACCGTCTGAGGCTCGGTCGTGCGATCGATCGGACGACTCAACACGTCTAGACAATCGCACTCCCAAACCGTCACCTATTATCGTCTTATTTAGATGACCTCTACTGACATTTGCAAGCCGAAACAAAGGACACAGGTGCCGTGCGATGTTCACTCCAATACCGGCGACGACGACAAAAATAAATGAGGATTACACACACACACACACACACACACGAGCGTGCGACGAGCCGTAAAGAGCTTTCACCGGCCGTGTCGCCCGTAGCAATACTCGACATAATATTATATGTAGGTACTACCCAACATATTTGCTATTCCATTGTTCCGCGGAATGAGCCCTGCTTGCCGGCGACACGCAACGCTCCAAGCCCCGAGCATCACACGGCTTCCCAGCATACTTCCGAAGGTGGAAACCGGAGCCTACGTAACGGTTGCAAGCAATGTTTCCGTTATGTAGCTGCGCGCAGTTTTCCCCAGTTAGAAAAATGTAGAATGGTAAAGTAATAGTGGAAACTAAACATTTAGAATATAATGTTTAGACAAACTAAACAATAACGCAATGGTTATGAATACCTAATAGATGATATGGTTACAAAATGTTGTTACAAATAAATTAAGTGTTACTTCAAAAATAAATCTGGAATTGGTTACGAGAAACGCGATCCATTTATAGCATTACATAACAACGGAAGACATAATATCGGTGACTTTTCGATGGCTCACACATCCTTTGATTTCATATAAATAATCAAAGCACACATCGCACAAAACGACGCGCGCTGATAACAGATGTCCGTAATTACGTATATCGTGATAGCAAATGGTGAACTGCAATGCGTCCATTAAAAGTATTATTCAAATAATATTGGGAACAAAATAAGTTTCAATTTCGGTGTAACATGTTCCTGTGAGAATGTAAAACATGACTTGTGTTGTGTGATTGTGATGAAGGCTGAGATAATATATCCCTTCGCTACAAGTACAACATATTCTCATTTGAATACTAAAATTAATACATGAATGTTTGAATGAATAATGTATCCCGATTGAATAATACATAGGGATCGATTATAATCCGGTTCGCTACCTGCCCGAACCCAACCTTGAGCATTACAGTACTCAGGCTTGTACTATTATTTATTCTGTGACTCAGGTAAGGGAAACATACAAACAGCCGGACTGAATCGTTTTAAAGAAAATTCTCGTAGATTTATGCTTTTGTACAGTACAGGTACTGCGACATGGAATTAAAGGACACGAACAGCTGTTTGATGAATAAGCAGGATGCATGGCGTTCTAGTACACAATGATGGATAGCGTCTGTGAAATAGTTGGAAAATAATCCAGAAAATGTTACAGAACGTGGATAATTTGACGTTTACCGGTATCGAGACTGCCGAGCACAAAGTGCTGCATGCTCGAGAGCTACGATGGGTAGAGGGGCGGCGGCATGAGGCCGCTCGATGTGACCTAGTTCTTCAGACTCGCAGCGGCTCAAGGACGGATCGACCGCTATTTATAGAGTTCATTCGTCGGTCGTCATCACACTCACTTTACATAACTGAAGTAAGCACTCGCTGGGTGTACCTCGGCACGTGATCGCGCCAAGGGTTTACACGAGCCTTTCCCACGGAGGTATCGAACGAGGGGAACGAATAACTCGAGCGAAATAATAACCTATTTCTTTAACACTGAGGATCCTTGGGAATGAGCAGAACAGATCTGCGAACAAGGTCAAGTTCAAATGACTGCAACTTCGATGCTTGATATGAACATCATAAGAAGTTTAAAGGTACTTAGACATTATTGGCCCTGTGAAGTTATGCTCGGTGACGCAATCATGCGATGCATTCAGCCTAGGTACCTATATTGCTTCACAACCTTGATGCCGAGGTAACTGAATGTGCTAACTGCAAGCCTAAGCAGTATGCACTATATAACCATTAATGTGGGTTTTATTGCGAGAATAATAAAGTATAATTTGATTTCAAACATGGAAGCAACAAAGAAATAAAACTTCGAATATCAACTAAAGGTTTAGTAGATTCGAAGTATTTATACTAATGTAAATATTTTGGATATCTTCATATCGAGTTTGAAGGTTACAACCGCACATCATCTTGGAGTTTTAAGATACAAAGTTAATAATGAACGAGCAAAGGGTTCTTTATCGCTGGCGTCATGCTAGTTGACCCAGTTTTGCTCCATTCGATACCACTTATAGAGTAACAACATACCTACAGATATGATCTCATGAACACGATATTTCAGTTCAGCAAACTATTTTCCACAGTAATTTACTATACAGAATTAGAATAAAGTACTAATAAAATAGTAACTCATTTTCAAATCTATTTCGCTCTAAGGCCACTATTTAGAATTTAGGTCATTCTATGTTTATCAAGCTAAATCGGCGTAGCGGTATTACGAGTATTTTCGATGCCTGTTTACTGCATATACATTCTAGGTTATTCTGATTTCTGTAGCAAAAAAATTGTATGCCTTTCTCAATTACGATGTGATACATTGAAAATATAGGTAGGTACATACCTAATATGTCGGCTGAACAGAAGTGTACAGATTGATGCCAAGGCAAGGTCAGGTCCAGTATTACATCCACGTGTATTTTTGCTTGTTCATGATTATTTCATTATTGCACGCTTGCCCAAAAATGGAGTGTAACGTTTTCAGGATTCATGTATGTTTGTATGTAACTTTTACATGCCTGAACAGATTTGGATGTCCATACATCCAAATCTATAGAAACGTTAAAACGGTATCTTTAGAAACCTTACATCATGCCAAGAACTATGCACGTGAACATAGGCTATAAAAATTAAAGAAAAGTTCGTTTTTTGGCAGTGCAGTCAGGTTTTTCCCATTACTTTGAAGTTGTCCTTTTGTTATTTCTGGACTTGTTCCATTATTTTTTCAGTGCGGCAACAAATAAATATTTTAGAAAACTAATAGTACCTAACATGCAATTTCTTGGTAACAACATTGGTTTCAATATTGGACGTGCAACAATGCATGTAAACAGTTACTACTAGCTGCATATCAGTAAACAAACATGCATGTATGTAGTTAGGTAAACTGGCTTAGTAAAGGCCATCGTTGCATACGAGAAACCTTAGTTCAGCGATATGTTTATCACATTATGAACGTAATCTGTATTCATGGGTAAACTCGTGACTAACATGGAACGACTTCGCTTCCAAGTAGTGCCCAGCCCCGTATTCACTACAGCCACAACACTCTGACAGTTCATTAAAGGAAATGATTCGCGTAGGTCGAGAGTTATTTATGACTAGGAGTGCCCGCGTGGTCATTTCTTTAGGTTAAAAGTACTCTATGTGCTATTCCAAAAACTAAAGTGTTTTCACTGTTGGATAGCTTAGGGTTAGACTTAAAAACTGGAGTACTTGGTATCTCAATCCGATGAATAGAAGCCGAGCAATTGATTAAAAACTTTTTGACGGAAGAACCGCATAGCAATCGGTCCAATCGTTTTTACGTGATGCGTGAACATACAGACAGATAAAAAAACTAACAAACAGCTGAAAATCACGATTTAAAAAAATGTTATATTCTTGTTAAGTAGCTTATTTAAGTACACTAGACCTTCTTTTTATCTATTTTGTACAGACTTTTTCGTATATTTAATTATTGCTTAAATTGCTTTATTGACTGAGAGAGCGCGAAGCGTCTTCGTTTCAGCTTGGACAAAAATGCTTTCGTATGTCCGGATCTCCGGCTGTTCTCTTCTACAGGTCGTATTTCTCAACAGATTTAGACGAAACTTGGTATACAGGTTAAACGAATTTTGTATTTTTTTTTGTCGTCGGGGTTTTTTTGATTGCGGGGCCCACCCAAAAAGAGGGTTACTGAATATCTACGCCTTATTAGATCCGATTTCGATGGGTTTTTTTTTTGAAAAGTGAAGTAGTGAAGATCTGATGAGGAACTTCGGCGTGATGAGCAGAATAGCTCCTCAAAATGCACTTAATTGCTCACTTTTAGGTTTCTACCAGTGGTTGGCAGCCTTTTATCTACTAGGTAGGGATTGATGGAGCACCTTGGCTATTAATGCTAGTTTTATAAAAAGGTAACTAGATGGCGCGGCGCTACTGTGTACCGCTAGATTGTTTGCAAAACAAGTTTGTGCTCGTGAGGTCTACAGCTCACAGAGCCACTAGTTATAAGTATACATGTTTAGTAGCCAATGTAGCATGACGATTATGTGTGGAAATTCTGGCAAATAAACAGATGAGGATGATACACTCAAGCGAAATAAACATCAAACTATATAAAAAATAACACTTAAAAGATTGAGTTGCATGTACTATGTAATTTAAAACCACTTTGTACGAACGAGGAGAGCAATCATTAGATAAAAGGGTCTGCTGTCAACCCGGAAGCAAGAGCCGACGGCGATGACCGACAGATGTCGGAGCAATGCCGATGTCGGCGGCATACCGCACCGCATCACACGCGGCACATCGATATAACCTGACGTGAACCTGATATTACTGCGACAATATGCGAATCCATTACAAAACAGGTTCGCGGCCTTATACTATACACACAGCAAGCTTTGTTTACAGACATTGTCAGCAACAAATAATACCGCTAGTGACGTGCCGTGACGCTACATACTTACACTATGAAATACAAGAAAATGTGGTGATCTCGGTGATGATGTTTGTTTACATTTACGCAAATTATGCATCTAGAAATGTTTAAAAATACGATCCTTATATTAAAATCAAACAGGAATATAGCTACGCGTTTTAAACGCACATAAAAATATGCACAATACGCTCCCCCAATGAATTATTGAAAGGACAGACATTCTGCACTATTATTACATTACAAACGGTGGAGTGCCCTTGATACTCCCCATACGATTTATGCACACAAGTGTACGAACGAGTCCTATACTTATTTACATGCAAAATTAAAAAACAGGCCCATCCCTCGATACGATTTAGAAGGGTTCAACCCTTTGAGAACTAAATTTTTAAGGTTTATCGTCGACGTCATAGACAAAGCGAGGGCAGTGGTGCTTTCGTGCGAGTTAGAATGGCTGCGACACGCATATCGTGTGTTCTGTTCTCCCCGGGTCAGGGGCCTTCGGAAGGGACGGCGGGGCGGGGGGGGGGGGGGGGGAGGTTATCGCTCAATAGTGACGCAACATCATCTCGCAAGCACGGAGCCCTTTCCACTGCTCCCTTTTTGCGGTTGCTGGTCGCTTTCTAATGCCCATTGTGCGTACAAAGCTACAATGCTACAAAGCAACGCGACGGCAAAATTGTAAGTATGGATCGAGATCCGTGAGAACCGCTCGGCTGCCCGCTAATTACGTATGCTCGTATGTGTGCGGTCAACACACCAAAACATACGAGCAGAATCTTATAGCGGGTTGTATAAATATATCGATGCATTTATTATAAAGTCATAGAGTGTAAGCCAAAAACAGTATCTACAATTCTAGATATGATCCTTCTGCGAGACGGTTCAATAATATAATGAGAGTACTACTACTACATTAAAAGGGCAAGTAAATTTACTAAAAGCGTTTTCTTATCGTTGTGCGTAAACGAGTAAAACACAAATAAAGTGCTCACCGCTGACGTTGTTCATATCAATTCGCACTCTTATCACCGCGCACACATGCGCATCATGCGATGTGTGAATTACCTACTGGACGTACTAATTTATGTAATTTGCGTACCAGACTATGTACTTACATAGTACAAACGTGATCTCCATACGCAGTGACGACAATACCTTATATTACTAGGAAAACCCATAACAGTGGTATTAAATTGGTGAATTTCCAGAAATTTATTTTTATAAATTCGACAATGTTTCTATTAGGTAAATCATTTTGAGATTAAATTCTATACAATTAACTACCTATTTGTTGTAATACTGACTTGTGCTCCAATACGTTTGCCCATATTAGTAGGTAATTTAATTTAAGCACCATATAATTTTTGTGTGTCTCATTGACGATTCAATGTGTTTATTAGTCATCCCACACATTATATCACACTTGTCCCCATTAGGCATTATTGTAAACAAAAAGCTTTTGCTAGCTGCTTACTCACCAGTGACCTTGTGAGCGCGACGATACGCAGCGCCGCGCCCGCCCCGTGCGCTCGCGCACTCTCGTGACGTCTCATGACGTATCGCCTTTTTCGCGCAAATTCCAGCGCGGGCGACGATCGCGAATTGCGAATACCGTCTGCACTGCTCGAGAGTAACCTCTCCACTTTTACTTAAGTTTTTTGTTTTTAAAGCAAATAATTTGTGCTTTTTTGTAGAAGAAAATGATCAGATTCTACACATGACCGTGATTGTCAGGATGGATAGTCAGCTGATTACTATTACGGTACTATAATTTCAAAAGCCCACTCCACATCTATTCTATGCATGAGCATTGGTCCTTCGAGCCAGATCTATACTTATGTATAATAAAGCAGTAAGTAACAAAAAGTCTGTACAAAGAAGATTATTAAGAAAAAATGGTCTGAGGTCCTACTTTTTTTTTAAACGGTGTCTTTCTGTTCGTGCATCACGTAAAAACGACTAGACAGCTGAACGAAATTTGTTGTAACTATTGTACATTATAGGTGTTTCTGGTCCTGGAATATCAAATAGAACACTTTTGCACCAGAAAAATTACCACGTGGGCGAAGCCGCGGGCACAGCCAGTCCGCAGTAAGCATAATATTACTTTTAACATAAAAAAACTACTGAGCGGTCGTGTTACCCAGTCGAGTATCAGGTAGATAGAACGGTGTCTCAAATGAAACGAGGCTGCTTTCCAAAGGACGCGTTTTTCACGTGCATAGTTAGTGTAAAAACTAGGGCAGCCTGCTTGACACAGTTCATGCCCTACGTGGGTGGCTGACTGGCTGCCCTACAGATGTGGGTGGGTTCACTTACGTAACTTAAACAAAGCCGAAGGGCGACCGCTTGCCACAGCATTTCGCAACGCTCGCCCTTTGACTATTGTAGGAGCTTGTAGGTATTTTTCGACTCTCTAAATAAATTGTAGAAGCTGTTTATTTAGTTCTGTTGTATGAGGAAATGAACCGTCGAGTGCTGAGGCAATGGGGAGAGGTCATTGACAGGGCGGAGGCGGGTGGCGCGGATGCAGCGAATGCACTGAGCGAGTTCCGGTGCACTACGCGGCAGGGCAGGTATAAATAGCGATCCGTTAGTGTCGACGACCGATCGTCGTCACCGTTGCGCTCACCCTGCTCTCAACTCTCGAAGCCGTGACCTAGATTTATGAAAAACATTGATTATGTCACGGGGTGCGAGCAAGTCGCAAATCGAAATGCCGCACCCTCGCACCGTAGTGTGGGTGCAGCGCTTAGCCTCGCTAAAGCTGAAATAGGCCCGAGATGAGAAAGGGAGAAGGGGGATGCTAATAATGCGTACGCCCTTCACAGACTCGATAGAGATACGTCGAATTTTGGGTGCGCGCGCGGGCCCTCGCTAGCACGTCCCTGTGTGCGTGAAAGAGGCCCGTGCGTACGTGACGTAGCTCACGGTGCGGGACGAAGGGCGAGGAGGTCGTGCCCCGCCCTCACATATTCACCTCTGCTTAGGTGCTCTTCAGCTAAGGTCGCAGACATCTCCTCTACGCTATTTTGTCCCCAGCAAATTAACATAGAAGCGAGCAACTATTACTCGTAGTAGGTACAGCTTTCAAAACTATAGCTTCATGTATGTTATGCGAATAGACAAGCGATACGTTTACGAATTCCGGTTTCTCCGCTATTCTGTTACCAAGCGGTGATTCGCACAGCTATTCTCGCTCGTAATAACACAATCAATGTGACGTAATATGTTTCTATTCATACATAAATGGTAAAGCGGAGGTAATTGAGTTAGCTATCAGTATATAATTCAGCAGGCATCAAATAAATTTAACCGGAAAATATTTTCATCAAATAAAACGTTTAGAGTAGAAAATAATAGAAATGAATGAAATATTTTGTTATTACTTTAAAAACTTACTCCAATAGTAATAATAGTATCATAGGCTTATTTATCAACATAATTATTATTCGAAGGCATTATAATATCCGAAAACAAACATATTGAGTTCCTAAAAATTGATTAATTTATACAAAACGGCTAAACCAAATTTGATATAATTTAAATGAAACTGTACTTGAATATCTACTCTTTCGAATAAAACAATGATCATCTAACTCAGTTTATAAATACCGGAGATTGAAGTACCATACGCACACAAAATAAAAATAAAAAGACTACAGACGACTAGAAAACCTTCTTTTGTCAAGTCCATTAAAAATACTCTTAAATTAACATTTCGAGAACTTTTAATGAAGTTTTATTAGGTAAAACAGATTATTATATTATGATCCGTTTTTTCATAATCTATCATTTAAGAACAAAATAATTTAGTGTTCACATTTTGCAGTAGAGTAGAAAATTTGCCTACCTTATTTTTGCCACTAATTTTCACATAAACCATATTTTTTCCACGAAGTGTAGATATTTTTAATAGAATGTTATTATTATGATATTCATTAATAAAGACAATCAAATATGTTTTACAATTGAAGCTGGCATTGATAGGGGGTGGGGTTGCACCCCATATTTTAATTTGTATCATCGATAAAATTAAGTGCATTAGCACACTGTTAAAGTCCTAGTCTTGTGTCCAGGCACAATGTATATAAGTATAAATACATCATAATGCATGCACCTTAACTACTCCACCCAAGTATAATGTTTATAAATAAGTCACGCACCGCACGCTTGTTATAAAATTGGTGCTATAAAAGTACATCATCTTACACAAAGCAAAACTCAGACACATTTTCCACATAATAACATTTGAAACAAAAGAGAAATCTGTGGTACGTATGAGCGAACAACTTAGAAGCGCTTAGACCAGCGGAAAAAATAGTCGGTGATAGAGAAATTAACTTCCAATGTACTAAGATGTGAAGTAGCGAGTATGCAAACACATCGGGAAATTTTATCGCTTTCTACGAGGTACGTTCGTTTATTTACTACGGTTGCGTAGTAAAACTCAACAATAGCCCGATAAAACTGCGATTTGTTTTCCATGTTGATGATGTGTCTGATGTGATGATGTGTCTCCGTGGCGAGCGTCCAGCGAAATTAATCTATCGATTTATGTTATCTATCTATAATTATAATAGGGCAATATGAACGAAAGTCTGTACAAAGAAGATAATTATAAAAAATGGTCATTGGTACTTAAAATAAGCTACTGAACAAGAATGTTTTTTTTTTAAATAATGTCTGTATGTTTGATTGCGCTTCAGGTAAAAACTACTGGACCGATTGCCATGCAGTTTTCCCTGTTGGATAGCTTATGGTTTAACTTAAAAACTGTTGGGTATCTTAATCCGATGAGTAGAAGCCGAGCAATCGATAAAAAACTTTTTGACGGCTGAAGGAATTTCGATCAAATGTTGGTAGTTTAGGTCCTGGAATAGCACATAGAGTACTTTTAACCTAAAGAAATGACCACGCGTGCGAAGCCGCGGACACAGCTAGTCTTCAGTAAGATTAATTAATGCACTATATCTATAGAGTTACCATTCAAACATCGGAATACTGGTTTTTACTCCAATCCAAAATAGAACATGGATCTAGGTGAGGGTTATCATCACGTTGAAATGCTTGAAGATATGTACCCAAATGTCTGATTTCTACCGCTTGACCATTATGACTGCACATTACGAGACCACCAAGCCTCAAATGAGTTAAATATACATTAAGGTAAATATACTTTCACATGTTGCGTATTTATTGTCAGTTTGATGCGCTTATTTTGACGATATGCTCATGAATAGTCTTACGCCTAGGTAACCCAAGGAGCAGCTGATGTCATGTCATGCCATGACAGGTGTGGTAGCAGCCGGCGTACACCTGCCCTCGGCACGCGCCTCCACAAGCTGCTCTAGCAATTATTATACCATTCATTAGCTACATCCATAAAAGAATCGATATCCAACGACTTGACATTTCCCTACACACATACCCAGCCCGCAGCTGACTTGCAAATTTAATGTCGGCAGCAATTACCTACATAACGCAAAAGCACGGTATATAAAACAAAGACACTTCGTAAAACTTTATGTAAGAAAATTATAAACGTGAATATATACGAAAATTCCACAGTGAATAATAATGTGCCTTATTCGTTGAAAACCAATACATATTTATATGTACTGAGAAACCTCTGGGTTTCGATTCGATTATAGTGTAGGCATTCTTTAAAACAACATGAATAAAATATGAATGTTGATATCACTCTACACCGAAAAAATACAGAGCTAGTTTCTTTATGGTCTCGTACTTCGGAATCTATTGTGTCCGGATCTGGAGTAGGCAACGTTGGTGTGTTGTATAATTTTTGTAGAACGTAAGTAATGCAATGGCCGATGGAAATATTCATTTCCGGCTTAGTTCTACGAGAAAGGACTCTGCAAGCATATTGATGAACAAGTTTGCGAAACAGGCCGAGCGGGTCTAGCTAGTAACCGGAGGGCTCCAGAGAGTGGTACCGTTAGTCGAAGCGGATAGCGGCGGCGCGGGCGGCGGCGTTGCGTAGACAAAGCTCGAACCGGGCGCGGGCGGCCCTCAACTCTACTGATAGCTAATAATGATGATATGATGTATGATAACAGCTGCGTGCAACAACTAGATACGAGCACCTCGATACCATATCAAATCTAAAATACGCGTAAATATTTAGATATACAAATGATAAATTTACGCTATCAGATTCTCGTTAAATTAGAAGCATTTCCTAGGTCCTACATTATTTATCAGTAATTGAAAAAAGGTATGAAGATATTTCAAGCACGTGAAAATGTATGCACTTCGTTATAGCTACTCATCAAAATTCCCACTATACCGGTTTGGTGACCAATGACGTAAGACAAAAGTGCGCGAATTCCACCTGATATGGCTATAGAGTCCATGAGTCACTGTTTAATTTCCTGTCTTATTCCATTTAATATAAGACGACAAAGAAGGCAATCACATAGCATCCTCTCGTCAATTCTGGATCATTAGATGACTCAAATATCGTAGCGGGAACCGGTATCGAAGGTGGTTTTAACATTTGGGAAATTCTAGTGCACGAGAAAGAGGAAGTCCTTGTCTGATGCTAGTTTACCGTTGGCCAGTAACTGTAAATATGTACGTGCCTTGGTAGAACAATGAAATAATGCAAGAGCGGTGCATAAATGCAATAGAGGCTTGGTATGGCCGCAAGGTAAGGCAGCATAGCATCGCGTGCGGAGACTGTGGTTATAGCCACACTCCACCGACCTACATTTTATGCGACGGCCAACTTATTATTTACTAGCCTAGCCGCTCACGCACTGCCCACCCTTCTTTTCATAGCGCTCCATAATCCTGGTATTATTTCGCTAACGATTTTCACATGGGTCGATCGGATGAATGGGCGAGGACTGCCTCGACGGGCTACCTGCAAAAACATAAAAAAACACGCACAAAATAATGCAAGAAGGGAACAAAAACGCGACCTCTCGACGGGACCAGCTTCAGAGCCGTCGACGTAGGTGTCTGCATTTTGGAAACAAAACACAATAGAAAGAGTCGCGTGCGAACGTGATGCAGGGATACAGGCGGCAGGTCGAGAGAGAGAGCCAGCACGAGGGCCGACGTAAACAAACCGCGATCGGGAGCTTCGACCGCACTCACCATTTTGGGGATATTCAGATCCGGGACTGACAGGTGCGGCCACAGCGGCCCACGTAGTGAAGAGCGGAGACGTCGTCAGGAGATCAGCACAAGCACTCGTTCACTCAGAATGGTTCAGGTCAAGCACACGGCACATTTAAACACGACACGTCCCGTCCTACACTACGTTCGCGGCTCACGCCGATGCAGTTTACGTCACCGCATCCCGCTCCCGACTGGCACTACGCGGCACGAGCGAGCGACGACCTCGCGCTGCAGCGTGCACCGTCCCGCGCCCCGTGCCGCCACCGTGCGCGCCCTTCCCGCCCCGCGCCTCCGCGCTGGCCCTATCGCCGCCCTCTCCGCCTCGCCGCTCCGACCGCGCTCTTCCTACGTCCGGTGAATCACGATGTCGACACGAACTCGAAAGGAGCGACGCAACGAAGTTTCGGACGCGAGAAGCTTTCCAATCCAACCAAAATAATAGAGAGATAAAAAATTTGCTGAATTAGAAGATACGTCCGAAGTCTTGAGTTCCACAGCGTAACATGAAAGCTCACGTTTTACACAGATCATTAATTTTAGACTGAGTGAAATATTTTACACTTACCTATACTATTTTGATGCAGAATGAAGTAGGTAGGTAATTAGCATTGTCTTCCGGTAGTTATTAACCCCCGAACAAAGAGACTGGAGTTATAAGTTTACGGTGTGTATGTGTGTGTGTGGACCAATTTTGATGCAGTTTTTTCTGTTTGAAAGCTGATATGATCGAGATGGTTCTTAGATATATGGGGAGGGGGAGGGAGGAGGGGGGAGGTGACAAAAGGGGGGTGAAAATCGTAGCTTCTAAACGAATGGACCGATTTAGCAGTGGTTTTTTATGTTGGAAAGCTGGGGTAAACGAGATGTTTCATAGCTATACCGGGGGGATGGAGGGAGGGGAGGGGGAGGGAGTGCGAATTGTAGCTTTCGAACGAATGGACCAATTTAGCTGGTGTTTTTCATATTTCAAAGCTGAGGTAAACGAGATGGTTCTTAGCTATAATACATTCAACAGATACTAAAGCTTTTCTCGAATTCCTCAAAACATCTATATTACTTACTTTGAACCGCAATAGATTACTATTAAGTAGCCTGATTTTTACAGAATATATGTTATTATAATACTAACATATTATAAAAAAGTAAAAAATAAGTATGGTATGATACAAGTACGGAACCCTCGGTGCGCGGATCTGACTCACATTAGGCCGGTTTTTATTTTATCCATACCAATATATAAAAGTGAAACGTTGTCTATTTGTTTGTTTGTTCGCTTGTTTGTTTGGGGAACTTTCACGAGATAACGGCTGGACGGATTTTGGTGACATTTGGAATGGTGATAGTTTATACCCTGGAATAAAACATATGATACTGTTATCCCGATTTTTTTAAGTTTTCACGCGAATACTGAAAAATGTTGAATACTCGCTGTAAGAAACGGTTGCCATGGAAACGAAATAACAAGTACAAGTCAAAAAACATCAAGAGCATTGGTGCTATACCTACTTTTGCATTGGTTTTTAATATCCTAGAAGAAAATAGGATGCTTTTTTCGCGATAAACAGTAGTCAGCAAGTCGCGAGCGGGAAAGCGAGTTTCTTTAATAAAATAAATACTGTCCTAGTTGACATTGATAGTTGTCTAAAACTATTATTTATTCTGTGTCTAAACTCAAGTTGCTGCGTGTGATGAGCGCCTTAATGAAAAATTATTAATATTTTAATAATATATTATACTTTTTTATTATGTCGCAGTCCGTGTATTTAAATGATTGTATTCATAAAAGTTATTTAATTTATTGTAGTGCATTAAATATTTTATGTAAAATAATTGTTAATTCGTATGACTATTTATGAGAGTCCACGATAAAATGCTTTTTTTGTGATAAGACTATTTTAGTTTATTGCACACTAATAAAAATTCAATTTTTTATTCAACACAGCCAGACTACATTAATTAGTATTCTATGGTGTGGTACAGATATCGAACCAACAAGCATTTTATCATTTTAAGCATATATTTTTCCTTCCAGAGAAAGGATAACGTTAATCTAAACTAAACTTTAATATATTTTTATTTGTACTAAATTTGTAGGTACTAAATTAATATATTTACAACTTTGTTAGTACTATTTAACGTTATTAAGTTCGGCTAAAAAAACGAAGCAATTTTGAAAACGTATCCAGCCTTGTTTTAATTAAATAACTCAGCAAGTTGACCCATTCGGCAATGTTCCGGAAATAATGAATCATGATTAAAAGTAGGCCGGTTGGTTCCTTGTCTCTGTTACGGTTTTCATCTGTAGCTAACTTCATGTACGCCGAGCTGTTTTTAGAGCGTAAGTATTTGGCATTTTCTATAGATCTGTTAGAACTAGAGCAATTTAAACAAAATAACAGTTACAACAATAAAAACCACATCGTGAACTACCAATTTTGACCTACCTACCTCCGAGGATTCCGCAGAGATTTGTCAAATACTCGGTTGGCCAAATGCTAACAAGTCAAAAGCTTAATTTCTCGATTAGTCAGAACCCTTAATACGTCAAATCAATTATTCATCAAAAGTGATTTGTCAAGTCATTGTATGTACAATCGGACACATCTGTTTCAACTTACTCTACTGTGCAATTATGCATCACTGTCTAATTTAGATTTAATATCAATTAATTTAAAAATTACTTTACCATCTGGTGGTTCCTAATCTTTCATAGGAGCGGGCATATTGTGGTGCTGAGTAAATGAACGAAATTGGACTACTAAGGCTATTGAAGGATGGCATAAACGCCAATAAATAATAAAATTAAAGAATTAAATCTTATTCTAATTCCTGTTCCAACTCTCAAAAAGGAAGCTTCTGCTTTTTTATTATAACACAAAATATTGTAAATTAATACGAAAGATATGATCATAATCACAATAGTTAAGTTGATAAAGACGTCTTCTAAGAGGCATACAAATATTACAATGATAAAAAATCTGTATTGGATAATGATGACACATATTTCTATGAAATAACTTGCTTAATAATTGACCGAGCGAGCGCGAACGTTCTCTCCTCTACAGTAGGCCTAGTGTGAGTTTTTGCTAAAAGTTTACGCGTTCTACAGCGAGCGCGTTTTACGTACTTTTTATATGAAAAAGTGTTCAGAGCCTCTAGCGGCGAGTATAGGAACTATTTGTTGCGAGTGTGACTTTTTTTGCGTTAATTTCGCCGTCGAGTTATTTTACGCTAACGTCAAGTCGCGCGTTTACTCTATGGTTTCTCCTTTTTCCCGAGTGCGAATGACTTATTTGACAGGTAGAGTCACGGATTTGCGCGTATTGTTGTAAATAACGCGCTCGCTGTTGAGTAACTCTTTCACAAGTGTTTTGGTTAGTGAAAAATCGGTGAGAAGTGATTTTCGTTAGTTAAAATGTTGGGATTAATGCATGCGCGGTCTTATTTTGCATGGAGGATGCTTGCTGCAGCTCAAGCAAAAGACGAACGAAATCAATTGTTGAGGCTATGTAAAGAATTTCGTGAAACATTTGATCCATTGGAGAAAGTGCCTGAAAACGAATTCAACATTTATCTTCTCTCAAAAGACGCTTTTACAAATATTTGTCTAACGATTTTCGAGAGTTGACAGTTTGGAATTCTAACTAGAGTGAGCCTGGAAGTGGTCGTAAGTTTATATAGGTACCTAAGTTTTTTTTTCCTATTGACATGTTATTTACCTATACTATATTTTTTTCTATCGTTAAATACTTCAAAAATTTGTTTTCAGGTTCTCACTGCGCTATTATTTTACGTTACTGGAAGTTAGCAGCGCCCACTGGGTGTTAAAGTTAATAGAGGAAGTCCCACGGGAACTTCTATATCCCAATATGATTTCTAAGTAGGTATTAAATACCTACTTGTTTTAGATGACAATGATGAGGTGAATACAGGGATGACAGAAGTCTACACAGAACCATGTGGTGCAGCCACTACAGATTTGATTTGAGGTCAACCCTTGAGGCAAACTTTGGTTAGAAGGCTATAGATATAAAATTAACGAGAAAACTTTATTTTTGGTGAGCACGCTTTTGATAAACCAACCTAAGTATTTTTCCTTGATTTCTAAGTACTTTTATACATATGATACCTGTTAAGTCCCTATAGGTTATTTGAAACACATTTGTATCTGAAAATTGTGTATTTTGCTCGGTAGGTAGCCATTACAGAAGAGCGAAAAAAAATTATATACTAGTGAATGTGTTAACATTATGACAATGTTAACACATTCACTGCTAAAAACACAAACTTTGTTTTATTTAGGTACAAACTTATCTAACTTGTGTCACACTTAAAATGTAGGATTTGCTTTATATAATTAGTTTTCCATATTTATCATGGTACTTTTATTCTGCTAAATATATTTGTGTTATTAACTGAATGTATGCTTTTTTCAGTGTGTACTACATCTTTCACAATGATGTCCAGCATGCTAGATTGCAGCAGCCAATTTGTGCCCGATTGAAAAAGGAATAAGAAAAATAAATAGAAAAAAAACATACTCAAAACCAATGTTTAGAGTTAGAGCTACAGAATAAATAATAGTACAAATATAATCTTGATTAATTTCATTATTTGACATTATGTCGGCATTTAATTTAAATATATTTAGTGCTTAATGTTAGCCAATTTGAAATAAACATGACATGACTTTTATTTATTTTCTACATAATTTACAGCCTCTATATAACTAACAATAAAGTACAGTCATATTGGGTAACTTTGACAGGTTTAAGAATACAACCCTATGGGATTGTGTTCTTGTCACATGAGTAATTTATTATGATGAAGGTTTTTATTTGATATATACCTAGATTTTCAGAAAATCACTGATTTAGACTATGTCAAAGTTACACCCCCAACCTGGGTAACTGCCACCCAATTACATTTACTATATAAACCGTTTTAGAATAAGAAGTCATTGACTGGGTATCTTTGGTCAATGTATTCTTGATCTGTGTTACCATTACTATTAATCCTTTTGAACAAACAGTACATAGACGGTATATTTGAATAAAGAAACGTAAAGTACCCGTGATATTGCGATGAATCAGGGTAGTTGTTTTGGAGAGACTGATTCATATCAATAAACTAGATAACTGATTGCTGTTTTGTCATTGATTTAATCTTAAATACACAAATTATTTATCTAAATGAAAACTTAGTCAAAATCTTTGCTTAATGGAATCAACCCCATTCTATGTCCATAAAATCGTCATCTATTTCGTAGGTGCCCAAACTCCGTATCTTCATTTTATTTTCATTGATGACTTGAAACAATGTCAGTTGGATGGCATTTTGTATATTCTCTTGCATGAGGCCATCATCAACGTCTTTCAAATGCTTTTGACTTTACTGCACTGCTATGGAGAACCTTCTGACCTGTATGTGCATAGAGTTCCTGGGGATTAGCTATTTATTTCTGTATGAACATGGTGTAATGATCCATCAATAACATCATATTCTAATATCTCTGCCATTGTAGTATTTACCTCAACTTTATTTTCTACATATATTTTGCTTTGTCAATGTTACCCGGATATATACCAAAATCATCACAATGTACAAAATCGAATGAAATTTGATTGAAATATGTGTTTTTAAGGAAAATTATTTATAATTTCTCAGGTTTAGACAATTCTTTGTTGAATAACAACTGTACTTGCCCCTTATCGCCACTAATTTCACAAAAAAAACTATAGTTGAAACCACACAAAAAAAAGACTGCTCAATAATACTAGGGTCTACGGCTCAATATGAACCGGCAACGATCGATGACAAATCAGTAGAATTGAAATTTCACTTTTTTATCATGCGTAGCGTTTACAAATGTAGTTAGTAATATAATTATTATAACAGTCAATCGTAGCTGTATTAACTATTACCATCAGAATAAATTGTACATTAAAATTCCGCTCCACCTTATTTGTACTTTGACATTCAGGGTAACTTTGGTTACCCTGAATGTAGTTACCCAAGATGACTGTATATTAAAGACAGCATGCAGCTAGCATCCGCGCTCGCGTGGATGATGCTAAAAAGTATTCTATTTGGTATTCCACAACATAAAGTACCTATATACCATCAACAAATATCATCAAAATACGTTCAGCGGTTTCAGTGCTGAGTTGTGACAAACATACATACACAACTTTCGCATTTATTATATTAGTAGGAAAGGGTTTTAATATAAAATACCTCTTTAATAACAAGCATTTATTATTCAAGTTATATTATGATGGTGACATCAACAACCACCCACTGCTCCTGCACTTGAATTTACATCTCCTTCAACCGCAAACATGCCTTTTCGTTACTGTCTTTGGCATTGGTTTGGTACATTAAGAATTTTCACCACTCCTCATCAGAGTTCTGAAAGATTTGATGAACACTCAGCTCAGGTTTATATGCCTTTGAGGCAATCTACGATTGCGCACAGGCACTGAGCATCCTTCCATTGGAGGTTGTTGTGGCTGCCCTTCCGTTGCAGGTTTTTGTTTGTGGATGCCTTTCCGTTGCAGATTTTTGTTTGTGGCTGCCCTTCCGTTGCAGGTTGTTTTGGCCCTTCAGAGGCGGTTTGGATGGCTGACGCAGATTCAGGACAACGGAACGGTCCCAGGTGTTTCAACTCTTCTGTGGCTATGGAAGAAATAAAGTGGGCATTTTTCTTCTTGGCAATCAAGAACACATACCTAATTAGCTTATCAAATTAAATAGTTTAAAAATAAAGTCTATGGATTGATGTAAGTTTTTGAATTGAATTTAGCCATTGTAAATGGAGGTTACACGTTCTTAGTTTCTTGCAAATGCCTACTACAAATCTGAAGATTGTTTGTCTGTTTTAACCTCAACTAATCCACAGATTGCCATTAAGGCAAGCATAGAATGTGGCATGCCTGCAAGATACGTTCAAGCACAAGCACATCCATATATCACATTTCCATGGTATAAAATTGTTATTAAACATGCTTCAACCAACTCTGAAATTAAGAATAATCTAGACACACATGTACCATTTCACAATTCTTCAGTTTTCGCCACACCGCTGGCATCACTGTTTAGCAAATTTGTGAGATTTCCCCATTACTGGAAGATAGGTACTTGCTCTATCCCTTGCATCACACATTGTTATGGTTTCCATGCCCAAAATGAGAACAAAGTTAATAAATAATTGTTTAGGCAAATATGAAGTCTACGATAAGGTCTACAAGTAGAAACTTTAATAATTACTTAATTGCATAAATAAATTATATGAGTTATTTTACTTACTTGCTCCAAGTTCCCATCATATCAAATTGTGCTGGACTTGTCCGCCGCATTGAAGTTGAAGCCACTATGATAGATTTATTACAAACGACGTTCTATTATTTAACGTACGAATAAAAACGAAAACAATTAATATGTACTACAAAAATAAGTTATTTCAAGATGAAATACCAAGAATAACAACAAATTACATTTTAATATATTATCAACAACGAGACGACAACGCTACCACAGACTACGACTTCAATCAAATATCAAACACGAAACCATCTAAATTAGATAGTTATGATGCAGCTACCCAGTCGCCTCATAACAACAGTCAGCACCTAGCGGTAGATTACCGAGAATATGGAGTAGGTGGCCGTACCATCGTCCATCCGCTCTAATTGCAACTTAGCATTTTAAGTTCCTTTGTTCCAGTTAGTTTTAAGGCGGTCGTGAATCGAATTCTTTGCGGACGCTCTAATTAAAAATTATATTAACATTTAAAATTTTAGTTTTTAAAAACTGTTTTTGTGCTCCCGCAAACTTATCTGGCGCAGCCGGTAGGATTGCTGGTTGTTGCCATCGCGAAAGTACGCGTTTGTGTAAAAACGTCCAAACCATCAAGTGTGAAAACTTGGAGTTCGCGAGTGGCATCTGTTGGTGCGTTATCCCTGTGTTTTACATAAATCAGTGAATCGTACTACACGGCAATCCTCGAACCAAATAAATCTGACAAGTTCCGGGACGACAATGGTGACTGGCTGGTGAGTACAATTTTTCACCATCCTTTCCCTCACCTTAGTTATTTTTGGAATCGAACTTATTCCACCATAACGTATTTGGCTTTTCTGTATGATTTTTGTGTTAAGGTTTTGTTGTGTTTGTTTAAATATATCGCATAAATTCGAATCTTTATAGCGAAAATAGTTATCAGTATACTGTGTATTATAGATAGAAGTGTTACTTAAAGAGTGCAAAATGGCGACTATCCGTACAATACCGGCTGAGATGCTTAAACTAATCCCCTTGTTCGGTGGGGACAAGAGACACTTAAACTTGTTTTTAACAAAAGTGAATATATAATAAATAAATATAGAGGTACCGGTGAAACAGAACAAGATGTGTACGTTATGCACTCTATCACGAGTAGGCTTATAGATGAAGCTGCAGCTCTCGTTAGCGAGCGAGAGGATGTCAAAACCTGGAGTGAATTGAAGGGATTATTAGTACAGCATTTTGGGGATCCTCGAAGCGAGGAGTGTATCGCTATAGAATTAGAAACATTAAAAATCAAAAGTAACGAAAACTATTTGGATTTTTGTAACCGAATACGGCTTGACCGTACGTTCCGTTTTGATCTCTAAAGTGAACCAATTGTCTGACGATGAAATTAAACGCAGTAAAGTAATAATATACAATAACACTTCTTTAAACGTGTTCTTATACAACCTACCCGAAAATTTAGTACGTATTGTGAGACTGAAAACTCCTAATACGCTTGAAAAAGCTCTGGAGATTGTTCTAGAAGAAGTAAATTTCTATGAACAATATACCTTGCGAAATAAAATGGGAGTTAACTCTAATAAGCCACAACCGCAAGTTATGCAACCCACGCCCAGCGCACCATTTAAGTTTGGTGTTACACAACCAACACCTCCGCACTAGGTTTTAGGCCGTTACAGTTCCCACCTCCACGCCTAAATTTTGGCATACCAAATAACAACCAACAGAGCTTGCCCCAATTTAAAGGTTTCAGATTCAATAGCCCTCAACCACAACAGTTTGGTTATAGGCCCCAGCTAGGACCTCAGGGTGGCATGCGCCCCCAACAATTCGGGATGCAACCCTTTAGGCCATCCTATCAACCCCAACAGTTTGGCATGCGACCTCAACCCATAGGTTACCGCCCACAGTTCAACCAACCCCAGTTCGGTTACAAACCACCCCAAGCTATTGCTAAGCCCTTGCCTAACGAAAGTACGGATGTATCCATGCGAACTGCAGCCCCTGCGAAACCACAGCAACATGGTTTTCGCCTCAATGAAATAGAGCTAGATGAAAATCAGCACTATGATCCCTATGATCAATATCCACAGGAATATCAGGATAATTACTACTACAACTTCAATGATCCTGAAGGCTTACCAGGCGGAAGTATGTGAAGTAGTAGACGAAAATCAGGGAAATAAGAATGAAAGTGGCGAAGCTCAGTGTATCGAAAATTTTCACATATTGGCCTCCACAGTACGTGAAGTAATTAACATAAATTGTGACTTAAAATTAAAACTGCCATATGTATATATACCGGAAATAGATGGGAAATTTATGATCGATACAGGTAGCACACGGTCGTTTATTAATCCCGAAAAGGCATATAGATACTTTGGATCGGAAATTTATCACGAACCATTTACTGTGATTAGTACACATGCGTCCAGTAATCATGATGAAGTCATCCAAATTCCTTTGCTACCCTCGTTCAATGATCACGGCCACCATAAGTTTTACCTATATGACGTGGATAAACGATATGACGGACTTATAGGAAATGACCTGCTTGTACAATTACAAGCAATAATTGACTTAAAGAATTTAAAGCTCGTCACCAACAACGCGAGATTGCCTATCGTGTATACTACAGACCATGTTATTGAGCTAGCACCCCGTACAGAACAACGTGTTAAAATTCCCACGGATTTGTATTCAGGTGAATCTATTATGAATTTCACACGATTTTGTGAAGGCGTGCGAATGCCAAGTGCCATCGTTACCTGCCAAAATGGATACGCAACAACTGTGATTCAAAATACACTAGAGACTCCAATGACCTTAACACTTACCACCCCCGATAGAGTTTTAAAATTTACTGAAGATACCACCAAGGTCAACAACACGGACGTGGAAATGACTGACTTGGACACAGACTCGATGTTACATGACAATCTAAAGCGACTGCGACTAGACCACATGAATGACGAGGAAAAGACACTTATTTCTCAACTTTGTAAGGAATATAAAGATATTTTATTTTGTGAACAAATACCATTGACATTTACGAACCAGGTGAAGCACTCCATTAGAACGAAAAATGAAGATCCCATTTATGTTAGGCCATACCGCCAGGCACCTGCACAGGCTGCGGAAATAAAATCTCAAGTCGAGAAATTACTGAAAAACAATGTTGTTCAGGAGTCGTATTCTCCTTGGAACGCACCCGTGCACTTAGTACCCAAGAAAACGGACGCCTCCGGCGAAGTCAAATATCGAATGGTGATTGACTACCGCCGCCTTAATGACATAACAATAGATGACAAATACCCACTACCGAATATCACTGACTTATTTGACAAATTAGGTAAAAGCAAATATTTCACAACGCTTGACCTTGCCAATGGGTTCCATCAAATAGAAGTAGACAAAAATGACACACAGAAGACAGCGTTCAGCACCGAAGCAGGACACTATGAATTTTTGAGAATGCCCTTTGGGTTAAAGACTGCCCCAGCAACTTTCCAACGAACTATGGACAATGTTCTGAGAGGCCTACAAGGATTACACTGCTTAGTTTACATGGATGACATAATTGTATATAGCACCAGCTTACAGGAACATTTAAATGACTTACGGACAGTTTTTGACAGACTGAGGGAAACCAACCTCAAGGTACAATTGGATAAGTCGGAATTTCTAAGAAAGGAAGTCTTATATTTAGGACACACGATTACTGAAAATGGATTAAAGCCTAACGACGACAAGATAAAAGCCATATTAGAATACCCACTCCCAAAAACAACAACCGAAATCAAGAGCTTTCTCGGACTTATCGGCTACTACAGACGTTTCATTAAAGATTTCGCAAAAATTACTCAACCTTTAACGTCCTGTCTAAAGAAGCGAAATAAGATAATAATTGACCAAAAATACATAGATGCCTTTCAAAGATGCAAAGAAATTCTTACAAACGCGCCGCTTTTGCAATTCCCGGATTAAGGTAAGCCCTACATACTTACGACAGACGCATCCAATGTAGCCTTAGGCGCCGTTCTGTCTCAGGGAACTATAGGTAATGATAAACCCATTGCCTACGCAAGCCGTACTCTCAGTGAAACTGAAATGCGCTATAGTACCATTGAACGCGAACTTCTTGCCATTATATGGGCAGTGAAATACTTCCGCCCGTACCGTTATGGCAATACTTTCACGATTTTTACCGACCACCGACCCTTAGCCTGGCTTTACTCGCTAAAATAACCTAATAGTAAGTTGACCCGATGGCGGTTACGCCTACAAGAATACGACTTTAAAATCCTGACGCATTATCTAGGATTAAATTAAACGCGATCGGTGACAGTGATGACGAATCCATGAAAGTGAATATTGACAAGGACGAGACGAATCTGCAAAAACATTGTCAAGGCGTAATAGACGAATTGGTGAAATTAACTAACAAAGATAAATTGGTTAGAGACAGCTCAGATACCTTGACTATTAGCGACATATCTAGAACAATATCCGACATGAGCATTGACCCTGATTTCACAACAGGACATATGCCCTTGCCCCCGTCGTCAAGTGGTACAGAAACTGCTCACTCTGCTAATGACCTAGAATCTAAAGGCATTCCTATCCTGAACGAGGCCATTGACACCAAGCCAAATCAGATATTCATTTTTGAATGGTTTAAAAATGATATTCAGATACGTGACTTATCCCGGGACAAACAAAAGGTTTTAGAAGTATTTATGCCGACTAACAATGATGAAATAATAAAAACGTTTTTGAAGGAATACATTAAACCAAAACTGAAATATTTCGTATTTTTTGAAACCGAGCAACACAGAAAGAATTTTAATAGGATAGTTATTCAGTTATTTAAGGAAGGCTCAGTGAAGTTCCTCGAATGCACTGAAAGAGTAGTTTACGTAGAAGATGAAAAAGAACAGAAAGCGATAGTTTTAAAACACCATGATGGGAAAACAGTTCACAGGGGGGTTAAAGAAACAATGCTTAGAATCAAAAGAAACTATTATTGGAACAATATGCAGGAAATAATATCAGCTGTTATTAATAGTTGCGAAAGTTGTCAAAAGATGAAATATGTCAAAAAACCTCTTAAACCCGCAATTCAATTAACTCAAACGCAAGATGCACCATTCCAGGAATTATTCATTGATCTTTTTACAATAGACAGCCGATACTATTTAACTATAGTATGCGCTTTCAGCAAACTAGCGCAAGCAATTGAAATATCAAACAAATCCACAGGCGAAGTAGTGCGTGCGCTGATAAAATACTTTTCAATGTATGGTGTACCCAAAAAAAATAGTAGTGATCCAGGAACCGAATTTGATAATGAGCTTGTTAGAGAATTAACGTCCATGTACAAAATCCAATTACACATTTGCACCTCAAATAACCCAAACTCGACAGGTATTATAGAAAGATTCCATTCCACTTTAAATGAGATTTACAGACTAGCTAAATATGACCAAAAATGTACTGACGCCGCATCAGTGATGACGTACTCTATAATGGCCTATAACAACACAATCCACTCAGCTACGGGATTAACTCCTTTTGAAATCGTATTTGGACACACAGACGATAATAAAGCATTTGATGGGGAATTTGAAAAGGCATACACTCAACAACTTTTAAATGATCACGCCAAACGTACAAAAGTCTTGTATCAATTTATAGCTAGTAAAATGTTAGAGAAAAAGCAGAAACTTAGAGAAAAACAAAAGGGAAACGATGAAATCGAGTTAGAAGAGGAAAAAAATTATATTCGCAAAAGATGTGAATAAAAGAAAAGGTAAAGACAAGCCCCGATACCATAAAGCAGTAGTTAAGGGCTCAGTCGAAAGAAACGTAGCACAAGTACAGATAGCTAACAGAGACACTAAAATTGCCGTTAAAAATATTAAACGTCCTCCACAGGTGGTGCTTGGTCGTGATGACCCTAATCATCCCAAACCAGGCCCTTCATCTGCAAAAGATTAAGGATAACCCTGGCATCTTACCTGTTAGACAAGGAAATGCCTATAATCAAGAGGATCAATGGATAGTTATTAAGGTATTAGACTTAAGCGGCATAGCCAATGACTTAGATTTTAATATTAAACAATATGATGTATTTACCAAAATAATAGATACGAAAAAGGATTTTATAAACGATGGGCACATGGGAATTATTGGTATAAGAACACAGTTTGAAAACTTACTTGGCAACACGATTTATAAATTCAGGCAATTGTTTCCCTCACACAAAATAAAAAGGGGCTTAGTAAACCCACTTGGTTCATTAATAAAATTAATATCCGGAAATCTAGACCATGAGGATGCTGTTCGCTATGATTCCCTCATTTCACAAATCCAAGCTAAGCAGTTATCGACCTATGGTAAAATTACCTTGGTTACAAAAGTATTCGATAGTTTTATGAATAGTACGGGCACCTTACAGGATAATATGCTTATTTTTAGTAAAAGACTAAAGAGAATTGAAGATTTTGCCACAGCCATTAGCAATAAGGAAAATTACTGCTTATATACATCATATGTTTTGAGCATGTTTGACATGTTTATAAATGTTTTTAGAACCATTTCTAATACATTAAACGAAATAGAGACCGCCTTGGCCTTTAGTAAGGTATCAGTACTACACCAATCAATTATTAATTCTACAGAATTGTTGTCTGTACTTAAATCCATAGAAATGGTCGATAATCTGATGTATGAAGCTTCCGATGAAAACTTGTTGAAGTTAGAAAGAATAATTAATGTGAAAGCATACATAAAGAAAAGCCAAATAACATTTATATTAGAAATCCCACTAACAGAAAAGGAAGTTTACAATTACTTTAAATTATACCCTATTCCAATTTTCATTGATTCCATGAATAAGACTCTTGTTGTATTCCCTGAAACCCCTTACCTTATGGTGAAAGATTGGAAATTCCTACCAGTCACTAAACCATGTCAACGAGTAGCCGCTGATGACAATTTCCTGTGTACCGAGGAACACGTAGTTCCACTTTCCGGGCCTTCTTGTGAAGAACAGCTGATGACATTCCAGACAAAAATAGACCAATGTACCAATTGAAATTGAGGACATTAAGGTACAACGCATAAGCCTTGACAGCTGGACTATATTTTGCCGAAACCCAACAGTACTGACGGAAAAATGCGGAAACGAGGATACTCGACAGTCACTACAGGGAACGTACATTGCCACTATCAAACAAGAATGCAATATATACATTTCTAAGTACAGACTTAGCTACAGAAAAACCTTAGCCGACAATATCCAGTTCAAAATAACAGCTATAACTGCAATCCCGGAATTTAAAATAGAAAATATCACAAATCTGAAACCCATCAACATAAAAGGAATCAACTTGGAGGAAACACGTCAGCTCATCAAAATTCTGCGGGCTCACACCAGCAGTGAAAGTGAAGTGCCAATATTAATCAGTGTT
Organism: Alsophila aescularia; assembly: GCA_946251855.1. NCBI lineage: Eukaryota > Metazoa > Arthropoda > Insecta > Lepidoptera > Geometridae > Alsophila > Alsophila aescularia. Next base: position 18,738,465 of record OX276377.1, on the reverse strand, counting down.
GAAAGTGTTAGTTTTAGTGTATGCACAATTGTATTCTATGCCTTTATTGTGTTAATTATAATTAGTTTTATAGTTTTTAATCTTTATAAACGTTTGCGAAGTTATCGGAACCCGACATCAACTTCTGCGGAACCCGATAATTTCGCACTTGGGGAGGGAGAAGTTACGATGCAGCTACCCAGTCGCCTCATAACAACAGTCAGCACCTAGCGGTAGATTACCGAGAATATGGCGTAGGTGGCCGTATCATCGTCCATCCGCTCTAATTGCAACTTAGCATTTTAAGTTCCTTTGTTCCAGTTAATATTAAGACGGTCGATTCGTGAATCGAATTCTTTGCGGTCGCTCTAATTAAAAATTATATTAACATTTAAAATTTTATATTAAATAATTCAGTTTTTAAAAACTGTTTTTGTGCTCCCGCAAACTTATCTAGATTGTCAATGTTTATTAGGCAACCTATTCATTACCACATTGCTTTAAAACGTGGCCGTATAATCTAAACGACAACGTAACAAAAAAAAGACAGAACGTAACGGAATTTTCTTAGGAAAGAGTAAAAATTTACTCAATTTTTTGCGAGTATACGTCGTCGAGAGAGTATGAAACTCGTACGACTCGCACTCGCGGTTTTCACGTATACTTTTTGTTTGACGTTTACTCAACCAACGCTGTTGCCGCGTAAGGGCGTTACAACTGCGAAACTCACACTAGGCCTACAGGTCTCATTTCTCAATCGATTCTCTTGAAATTTTGTGAGCAGATTTGATACTAATGTGTTCTTTTTTGTCGATATTTTTCATAATGTCGTAAATATGGGGCAGAAAACGAAAAAAAAAATTTCGCCCATTTCGATAAATGACACAAAACTATTTTGTTAACCTTATTATGACGCATAAACTTCAAGGGGTCGGGGGTGTGAGGTAGAAAATAATGAAACAAAAAAACGTAAACAGACTCGCGAGGTCTGCAGTTCACAGAGCCACTACTGTGGCTTTGAAGAAAAGGAATAAGTATATTTTTTCTAGGGTTTTCAATTTCTTTTTCACTGTATAAAGCGTTATTGTCTATTAGATAATTTGACGAGCTAAGGATTTAAGAATTTGACGAATCAAAGTATTTTACCATTTTAGGTTTTAACCATGGATGTTTCGAGAGCGAAATAAGATCTTACTGCTCCAATAAGCCAAGCTCACCTGCACGCGGTCATCTTGCTGGATAACGAATGAGGCTCTGGTGACATGTCTGTCGCTGGCGGTATAACCATCCCAAAACAAGCGTAGCCAAATGACACAGGCCGGTGACGGGCAGCAGCGTCACCGGTGCGAGAAGCTACGCCCTGCGATCGCCAACCCGCATGCCCAGCGTGGCGATTATAGGTAAAACCTCTATGCAAGACACAAACAAAAAATGGCCCCCAGTTCCCGTTAGCCCTGCTAGGTTTGTCCAAGATGGCGGTCATGGAAATGCCAGGGCAGGGGGTGCGAAGAATCCCCGGGCTACCGTATGCCACCCAAAATCAAAACAAATGACCCTGGCTACGTACAACGGACGAACGATTAGACTTGACGACCACATGGCGCAACTCGAGACGGAACTTACGACGATCAGGAGGCACATTTTAGGGTTAAGTGAGGTCCGAAGAGAGGGGGAGGATACAGTAACCCTGGAATCGGGCCACCTATTCTATTTCCGAGAGGGCGATCAGCGGTCTCAAGGTGTCGTGGGGTTCCTATACAATAAAGTCCTCATTGATAATATTGTAGAAGTATCGAGTGTGTCGACCAGCGTAGCGTATCTGATTCTTAAGCTGATCGAAAGATATAGCCTTAAGGTCGTACAGGTTTACGCTCCGACCTCGGCACACTCGGATGATGAGGTAGAAGATATGTTTGATGACATATCTTCAACCCTACACCACAAGGGCCCACTACAACGTTATCCTAGGAGACTTTAACGCCAAAGTGGGAGTACAGACTTGCAGTGAATCGAAAATAGGTCTACACGGCTATGTAGACAGAAATCTCAGCGGGCAAATGCTAGTCAAGTTTTTGCGAGCGTGGATGACAGAACCGTATTACAATGAGTAAAAAGATACCTATTGAGTGATGATGAGTGTATTTTGGAGACAATGAATGATTCAGATTCTGGTGGAGATTCCGATGAAGATGAAAATTGGCTTCCATCAAACGAAGAGCCTGAAAATGTCTGAAGACGAAAATTCCAACGACAATGCAAGTGCTCCAGTTGTTCCATCATCCTTTTTATACGACTGCCGAAAAAAGGAGTGTAATGTTTTTAGGATTCATGTATGTGAGTTTCTTTGTTCCCCTATAACTTTTAAGTAATGTTTTTAGGATTCATGTATGTGAGTTACTTTGTTCCCTATAACTTTTAAATGCCTTAACAGAATTGGATGATCGATAGGAGGCCGTCCATCCGGCGAGGCTGATGCCCGAAAAGATCCGAAATGGGACAAAATATCAGCGCTGACAACGCTGGACTGAATGACAAGTGACAAGCAAGCAATGACACAATTGCAATTTTTATCGTTTTATTCTGTAAAGAACGTCTCTAACTAAAATTTAAGTTTTCGAATATCTCAATCAACAAACTCTTGCACAAGAACTCCTCTTTTGTAACTGCTAAAAACGATATCGGTCGATGACATTCATTCCCAAGAACTAAGTTTCAACATGCAATAAAATGGCAAATTATCAATCGCAATCTTGACCACATAACTATTATGTCCTTCTACATACCTATAAATAGAAACTTGCCTGGTACGCCGACCTCCGTTGTTTTCCCAAATTAAATAACCATGATTCGGTTTCCAGACCACTAAAAGCCCTAAACCGCGATATTCAGCGAATTCGTTAGAGCCATTTTCGAGAAACCTAAGAATCCGAGAAAAATGCTTGTTTATTATTATTGGATATCGTAAAATGTCCAAGGTCCACGGGTGATAAGCATTGAATGCACCAACATGCGCCGCGACCACATCCTATAGATATTGCATGTACTTATGTATTTGCAACTCAGAAATTATTATGCGATATATTATTTCGTGTTCTGAGGGGGTTCTGCCGTATTCGTGCTTGCTCTGATCAAATCAAAGACAAAAACGGACACTGTTTTTTATAATAATAAATTTACATGGAAATAAAACTAGAGAAACCCCACCACTGTATACCCTGATTGGTAAACTGAAGTGTAATTGTAGTTTTGTAAGTGTAGTTTTCATGCAAAAAAAGATATAGCATACAGCTGAGCGACGAGACATGCATGTCGTTCAGCTGAATGTAGGCGTTACGCCTGTTCATATCAATTATATGACTTGGATTGGCCTTAAATATTAGCAGTATTGGCATTTCGCGAAATTTGCAGTAAAACTTCCTATTGGGGCTTCAAAACTCTAGGGAGGTTATTCAACTTTTATGTATCGTTAGATATTGTATAACCCAACTTATATTGAGACAGATCATGCCGAAGACATGGAATAGCCGATCGTTAACAGGTTGTTTTAATTTGCACAGCAAATTTTTGTTTTCTTTAGCTAAAAGTAAAGTCCTTACCATTCAAAGCTGTTGTAGTGGTAATAACAGAGTCCTATTCCATACAGGAAGAGGGGATCCTTCCAGTTTTCTTGCTCCAGTGCGTAGAACTTCTGGTAGGCAGACATAGCTGAAACAGAGTCATAGTTTAGCACAAGCGCCTCCTAACCGCTGAAATGTTTTACGATTGGAGTTAGTGAATGGGTAAACACAGCACATGACGCCAAGTGACTAGATGCAGCGGTGATATTTGCTGGATAGCTGGTTTAAAATGGTAAACAGAGCGGAAGATCGAGTTCAGGCGTAAATAAACGCGAGGTTCAGGAAGAAGCTTAGCTTGTATGTTCAGCAGAGGACTATGTGTAGACTTATGAGACGACATTGAGAAATGTAATGCATGATGCCTCCGACTGCGACGTATATTTCAAAATCAAAAATCTAAAGCCACTTCTTTTTTTTATGTCTTTTTTAGTTTCCACACTAATAAATTAATACAGCCAGAAAGTTTTTGTGGTACCTCACCACGAAGATCTAAACATTTTTTTGGAGACAAGGCATCGTAATGAATTATATATTTTTGGAATGCTCTTTTACATACCTTCATTTTGATACCTCACTCGATAGGTTTAGGCTGTAGGACGCGCCAAAGGAACATACTCGTACATACATACAGCCAAAAAACATAACCCTCCACAGTCGGGTAATAAGGAATGGTCTGCTTACATCACTACAAGCTAGATGAGACTGTGCTTAGTTGGTTCTGTTTTCATGAGAGAGATAATACAAAAGGAGGCTAACTCGATAAATCGACGACGATTGCCGAACTACTCGTAGATCGTCGAAGTAGCAGCGTAGCACGTTTCTGCGCGCCCTACGCTACGACAATCGTCGTCGATTTTGCGAGTTGGAGTCTTGAGAAAACAGGTGATGGCTAGCCTTTGTCCCGTTTACCCAGCAGCTAAGTGAGCGGTTCTGAACAGGGTACCCATAAATCTCTTACAAATTACGTGGCCTCCTCACTAGTGTTCTTAGTTGCAATGTCGCTGAACTTGCTAGCAAGATAATTTTGGGTAACATTTAATTACCCCGACCAAACATGGTTTATAGTCTTGTAATGTTGAAACCAGCATGTCAAAGTTTATTGATTCCACAGATCCCCTCTATTCAGTTCCCTAGCTGATACTCATCATGAGACCCTCATATACGCGGGTACAAATAATGCCATTGAAAATAACAATTTAAGCACAAACCCAAAGTCTCTGGCTTCAGTAGTGCCCGAGATCCCTGTACAGTGATCAGAGCTTAACATCTTGGGAATGGCTCTACCGATTTCTTCCACGCAAAGCTAAGATTCATATCGCCAACTCCAGCTTTCAAATTTTAATTAACCAAACAAAAGACAAAAGTCTCATGTCAAAAAGTCACAAGTCAAAAAGCCGCATGTCAAAAATGCGCAAGTCATAAAGTCGTAAGTAAAAAATCGCAAGTCAAAAAGTCGCAAGACCCATCCGTTTAGGACCTATGATGCCACAGACAGATAAACAACAGCTTCAAACTTATAAAACCCCTCTTTTTGGGGTCAAAAGAGTAGTCTCTTACCTTTGGCATAGTCTTCCAGCAAGAGATGAAAGTGTCCAAGCTTACAGTAAGTCTTGGGATCTATGCTGATGTCTCTTCTAGCAACAGGCAAGCAGGTTTGCTCTTCTTCCTTTAAATGAGATGTCACACTCGATTAGTTCTGACTGAATATAGCTAGGATTTTACGAAGCTGGTTCTACTCAGATTCTAAGCAAGTATACCAAATTTCATGATTCTAGGTCAACAGGAAGTACCCTATAGGTTTGATTCTCTTGCAAATGTCAAAATATGCGACCTAAACGGCCGTATCTTTTCATTGCGTTGACTTAGAAGTTTATTTTTTTCATAGCTCCTAGGGATTGCAGACTTGAGTATTTGATATTAATTTCAACTTTTTCCACGCGTTTCTGAAAAAAGGGGTCTTGACAGAAAGACAGACAGACAGAGGGACAACGAAGTGATCCTTTTTCCTTTTGAGGTATGGAACCCTAAAAACCGTTAAGGCCTCTTCAAATCTTAAAGATAGAATAGTGCTTTGGACTAATTTGAGAGCTAACTTTTAGTTAAGTATACCTACTGCATAGAGTTTGTTATTGTAAACCCTGCCATATGATATTCTAGCTGCAAGCAACCATTTGCTAGGGCATTCTATGGTGAACACTTGTGCAGTTCTGCGGTAGATTTACACAATTAATTAATTAATCTCAATTAGCCACAACCGAATTTTTCTTGCACAGCAAGGATAACTGGTAAAAAATGCTACCTAATATTAAGTCTTTAATTAAGTACTTAACACATTTACTGCTGAACCTGAAAAATTGCTTCTCCCTTGGAGTGCTAAAATTACACGCTGGGCTAAAATTATGTCTAAAAACATATTGTGTGTGTTTTGCCACACTGTCATCTTACTTTCATAAAGTTTGTGTCTTCAGCAGTGAATGTGTTAAATATGTAGTAGGTCTATCATCAGTAAACATTTATCGTCACTTGATATGCCCATCAAGATGTTTCTGAAATCAAATACCTTGTAAAGTAAAGATAAACCACAATAACATGAGCTAGCTTCAAAAACCATATTCAACTATCAAGACTACATTTACAAAGTCAAAGTATTTTATTGTAAATAATATCACTTTTACAAGTCAAAATTAGCATCTCATGAACAAGGAGAAATACATAAAATATTATAAATAGATAAAATCAATAAAATGTAGGTAACTAAGCATACTTTGAATTTAAAAGGGAAATTTCCCTTTCATGTGCTAACAGAGTCAAATCTCACACTGAAAAAGGAAATACCCTTCTGATTCTACCGCACCACCAAGCCCCGCATGCATTTGAAGGAGGCAGTGCCTGAACAACACACAAAATTATTCCATAGATCTGACTTCTTAGGTTTTACAACTGATTGTTGTGAGTCATTATATCATGGTTTATCGTTTTGTTCACTACATTAAATTCTTCTTCGATACTTCCAGAGATTATCAAGCTAAGTATAACCTAATAGTATCATATAAAGTGAAATTTTGTCTGTTTGTTTGGAGTGCTTTCACATTAACAGCTAAACCAATTTGGATGAAATTTTGTTTGTAGATGCTTTACACTATAGAGACCAACACATAGGCTACTTGTCCCAGAAAAATGACCATGGACAAAGGTTGGGTGCAGCTTTACTAGCTGTGCATATATGAACACAGTATTTTTTTCTCAACCTTCTCATTTCCATCTAGACCGATGTGGGATGGGATCCTTTGAAGGATTATTGTTTTTGTCATAGCTTGTAGTTTTAAGATCGTGTCCAGAATAGTGTAGGCAATTGGTGTACCTTGAAGGGTTGAGGGGGAGGGCCTAATGATTTTGACTGCATAGTCAACCAATGGTTGCAGGTTCGAATACTGTAAATTGCAATCATTTGTGTGATGAACAGAAAAGTTTGTTTCCGAGTTATGGATGGAATAAATGTATCTATGTATGTTTATCGGTTGTCTAGTACCCATGGTATGAATATCTTAATTTGGAGCTAGGTAATTGCTGTGAATTGTCCCGAATATATTTATTATTTATTTATATCATTAACAAAATGTTGTACCTTAACCTGCACCAGCATTCCCTCCAAGTACTTGACTGCTTTGAGAACAAGTGCTCTAGTCCTGCCATGTTCAGTGCCCCGCAGTTTCAGGAAACCAAACTGTCGACTGGAAGTTCACAAATAGCCATTGTTAGTTCTCTTAAATAACAATGTAACATCGATAAACTATTCTTTGTAAAAACCTTGTCCCTCCAATAAAAAAATGTATATCTCACAAATAGTAATAATTTATTGAGATTTTATATATTGAACAGATATTTTGAATACATACATTGCATTTTATTAAAGTGTATTTGAGTATGAAATTTAAATTAGTTTTCATTAATTTGGTAGACAAAATCTTTTTCCCGTACAGGTAAATCTTTGAAATATATTCATTTTAAACCAATTATTTAGCATAAGTTAAAATAATAAGGTTTTGCTTGGTTTTGTCGTTCTCTTTTGTTTGCATAATGCCAGCTCAACCTATTGTGTGCACAATTAACTTTGTTTTGTCGTTTTCTTTTGTTTGAGGTATATTTGGTTGGCATTACACAAACTATTGTTCGCATAATGCCAACTCAACCTATTGTGTGCACAATTAACTTTGTTTTGTCGTTCTCTTTGGTTTGAGGTATATTTGGTTGGCATTACACAAACTATTGTTCGCATAATGCCAACTCAACCTATTGTGTGAATTTTGTAACCCCAGGAAGATACTAGTTTCCCACAACACTGGGAATCCTAGTGTGGAAACTAGTATACCCACAATTAACATAATTACAAAATATTGTTTACTTTAAGGTGTCCAATATTTTTGTAAGTTTTTTGGCAACAAAATAAAATAAATTATTATTATTATTAATTAGCCTGAAAAAATAACTCGTTAGGGTAACATAGGGGACAAAATTGAACCCATCAACAAACAAAAACATAAAATAAGACAGAAAAATAAAAAACTGCACTGCCAATGACTGAATAAATGTAGTAATACTACATTCTAATAAATTAGAGAAAAGTAAAAAAAAAACACGAAAGTTTTTGTTTTTCTTATGTTTTCAAAATTGTTAAACATGTACAATGAATAGTTGATTGACCCTTACAAACCAAACTGTTTTTTTTCTCAACAAAATTTCACATTTCGGTAGGAGCTTTCCTTTACATTGGGATGCAGTTGTTATTGTTGTTCTCTGGACTTCAGGCCATATATTTTAATTTAGTTTTATTCAAATAATACTAATATTTTAGGATATTGGTGTTGGATTGTTTTGTTGTATTGGAATTAGGTCCTGCATTCGCTTTTCCAGGACATCCCGGGTAATTTTGCTTACCAGATCCTTGGATTCTAAAATATTATAAATACCAAAAAAAAAAAAAAAAAAAATATATGAAAATAATTAATATATCTTTTTTTTTTGTATTATAAATATTGTTATATTTAAAATATTATTAATACCTCGCATAAGAACGAAGCGTTACGCTTCTTCATTTATTATGAGAACTGCAAAGGAGTGGAATACCCTGCCCTTGTCAGAGTTTCCGGTAAATCATAACCCCGGTGTGTTCAAGTCAAGAGTGAATAGGTATCTACTAAGCAAGCGTGCTACACCTTCAACCACATCATCGCTTTCCATCAGGTGAGATCGTGGTCAAACGATTGCCTAGTCAGTAATAAAAAAAAAAAAAAAAAAAAAAAAAAAAAAAATTGTTTTTGTAATTGAATTATATGGCTCTCTGTGCTGTGTGGCCAATCAAGACCCAGGCTACTTCTACTGCAAGCGAGCTTGCTGGAAATTTTGCCACAAATATCAGGAGCAGGCTAAGCAGTAGAGGTGGTTAATATAATACATAGCTCTTATTATAACGTTAAATTTATAAATAACTATAGTCGTTATAAAATAGAATAAATTAATCTGCTAATGTTATAACCATTTTTTTTTACTTACATCTCAAATCTTTATTATTATTCGACAATTAGACAGCGATTTGCGACTCAGCGCCACAAAAGAAATACCGCAGCGTAAAGAGGAACTAACGTTTACATGTAAATCTAGGAAGTCACGTCGCATCATATTGCACAATCATAAATGACAAGCTAGTACATTAAAAAACCATAGATGGCTCTAGTTCACCAGCACGTGCCTTCCTGATATTGATTTATTTGATTGGGAGAAAATGCGAAACAAATTGTATATGGCGCTAATCTCAATTAATTCACTTTCTCAAAGCTAATCATAGACCCACATTGAGCGCTCATTGGTTGAATTATAACGCAACGAGTTTTAACTGTAGCTTTGCGACGCGATGTGATTCGTGAATTAAACGAACTGTACAAAACGCAAAGTTATGTTATTTGTTCGTTTCATTATTTAGTGTTATGTTCTGCTACATCAGCTGTTCTGCTCTATGAAGTTAGTATGTTATACGTTATAGCCACAGCTATTAGCTTTTTTTACGGATCAAAGAACTTACACATTTGTGAAACTTTTTTTTAAAATTCTCACTTTGAAGGATGAAAATATTGTAAAGCTTTTATTTTATTTCCTTTTACTTGACTTTATTGTGTGAATCAATGATGTTATATAAAATCATTGTTAGAAAAAATAAAATCATAGACTTTGTTAGTAGGGTTGTTTTAAGGTTGAGTGAATAAAAAATGACTACAAAGTATAGTAATACGATGGTATGGAACTTTATTGAAAAGTCCAGTGATAACAGTAAACATGCAATCTGCTCCTGTTTTTAAAAATGGATAGAAACTGCCAGTTTATATTGAAGTAATGTAGATCGCGCGCGTCGTTTGTTATTCCGTGCCATTCTCGCCGTTCGTTGATTCGCGTCTTGGCGTTCAAGTTCACGTTATAACGATAGCTTTTTAAATAGCTGGCTATATAAGTGTAGCTAAGCGCATATAGCTCGTTAAAAAAAACTAGCCGTTATTCACACCTCTACTAAGCAGTACAACTGCAAAGAAGAACGAAGCAACTTGTTCTCCATGACAAATAAAAAAACCAAGATTTCGTCAGATTGGGCCTCTGTTATCAGAAACTACTGACAATGTGCAGGTTGATTACTGAAGGTGGTTTTAAAATAATATTTAAAGCAAATGTTTGCTACCCAGTGAGAGGCTTGATTTCTAGTCGGAACTTACGTAAATTCTATTTAAATTATGTTTTCATAGGAAAAACCAACCTGTCAAGTTCAGACAAAACTTGCAACTCTTGAGAGGTTAGATGCAACTCCTCTTTTTCGTCCATTGTGCCTGAATGGGCAACAATGAATGTACAAACACTTTACAGATGTAGCTTGACTATCATTGTTCGTAATTTCATAAATTCTAATGAATTTCACAAAAACAAGAAATCTCGACATACGCTTCTGACGTAAACACTGACCCCACTGACCACAGACCTTGAATAATAAACCACCACAGAGAGAATAAAATTGGCCGTACCAGAAGGGCAATTACGAAGACAATGTATTTTTTTGCAATCAGATTTTCAAAGCATAATTTAAACTAACGCGCCGCAATAAGTGCAAGTGAAAATGAAAATCTGATTGCAGGCGATGGATTCGTGGTCCACCATTTTGTCACACCACAAAACGAGGCTAAAACGAATCGAGTTATTCTATGTAAATGGAGTTATTGTAATATTTAGAATAGTCACAAATTACCAGGAGAGCAGAAACCCTTACGAGATTGGAAGGGAAGGGAAGGGGAGGGGGACGGTATCGGAAAGTAGGGAGAAGAGTGGAGGAGGGATGGGGAAAGGACGAGGGAAATTGTGGTACGAGTGTACCCTGGTGATGGGAGGATGGGGGAAGTAGGGAGAAGTCAGAGGAGGATTTAGGGAAGAGTGAGAGAGGGTAAGTAACTGTGTTAGTCAAAATACGGTCATGTCAATAAGGTGGTAAATCGTCTGATTTTTTTTAAATGAGTATGGAGCTATGTACATAGTAAAAATTACGTCACACAATTTTAACCCTTATTAACAATAATCATATATAGTCGGATTTGGCATTTACTGTCTTGGATTACTCCCGAAATCCCCAACAGACCGTCCCAAACGGTGGAGATTTCGAGAAAAAGTTAAAATAGATTTCCTGCAATTCTTACTAGGAGCTGCAGTGGGGATTACGGAGAAAGCAACAAAATATTTTTAACTGTTTTCACCACCACGACAGATTCCTTTTTATCTCCCTCTATTATAGTGTGATGTCGGATGACAGCTGTCAAACTTAAAACAGATATTACTCGAAAACTATTGATCTTTGACTAGTAGTTTCTTTACAGAAATGATAGCTCTCATCAATATCTTCGTTTTGGATGACAAACTTAAAAGGGCTATAACTCTGAAACTAATGATCCAAGACTAGTAGTTTCTTTACGTAAGTGATACATCTCATTGATATCTTCGTTTTAGATGACAGCTGACTAACTTAAATGGGCTATAACTATGATACTAGTAATTCTAGACTAGTAGTTTCACAACGCGCATGTACTATGTGAAAATGAAACGTTTTTACTGGCTTAGTGACGAACGACTGAACTGATTTTCCTAAAACTTCGCGAATAGATAATGTATTCTACGGAGGTAATAACTAGGTTAAAAATTAACAAACACGCCTGCCCTGCCAAAAAACTTATGGCAATAAATTATATACTGTTGTAATGTGCTTATCAAGTTCTTCAATTTGATACCCATATTGTAAAATGCAAAGGTATTTTTTTTCGCCTTTTAATGTGGAGCCATACTGCAGCAAAACTGTATTTTAAATAAAAAGTCTATGCTGTGTAACTCGAGGGCATGTAAGGATTCTAACGATATCTCAAAGGTCTAAATCCGTTCAGGCATTTAAAAGTTATGGTGGAATAAATAAACTCACATACATACAAACATACATGAATCCTAACAACATAACACTCCTTCTTTGGGCAGTCATGTAAAAATAAATATTCTTGTTCAGTGACTTATCATTAATTGGTGCAAACCGTTATAATTATTTAAATAAATAAATTATAAGTGCCCTTAATCAAATTTTGTTTTAATTATGTATCTTCATTGAAAGTACAGACTTTTTGTTACTTACTGTGTTTCTAAAATGTATTTATAGAAAATTATGGAAAGTCGTGTACACATCATTAGCTCGCGAACGTTTTTGCGGCCGTACCAGTAGGAATTTGACACCACGACGTTGTCGTTCACTGCGCAGTGCATTGCTTTTCTAGAGCGGTAAGGTCCAGATATTATCGAACATAAGAGGCAATGTAGTTAAAAAGTAATGTAAGTAAAAAAAGAGGCGAATTGTGACATTCATAATTATTACTCGTATGGATGCTTGATATTTTTTAGTGTATTTTATTATAAAACACCTTAAATACTGAAATAAAATACGTACCGATGAAATGTTATCCCTTTATTGGTATGATTACAACTCATGGAAGAATTTCCGCAATTGCATGTGCTGCAGGATACCATATTGACAACTGCACTGTTTGAGAGCAACTGAACGACAAAACAGGCACTGGTGTTACAACACCAGTGTGGCGACAAAGGCAGTTCTATTGCTATTAATATTCAGATTTCTGTGGTTATAGCCCTTTTAAGTTTGACAAATGTCATCCAAAACAAAGAAAATTGATGAGATCTATCACTGCTGTAAGAAACTACTAGTCTAGGATCATTAGTTTCAGAGTTAGAGCCCTTTTTAAGTTTGACAGCTATCATCCAAAACAAAGATATCGATGAGATCTATCACTTCTGTCAAGAAACTACTAGTCTAGGCTCATTCGTTTCAGTGTTATAGCCCTATTAAGTTTGACAGTTGTCATCCAAAACGAAGATATCGATAAGATCTATCACTTCTTAATAAGATCTTACCTTTGGCAGGACCACGCCCCACAAGGCTCAAAACCGTATGAGGCCACGGGTGCCGTGACTGACATTCGGCAGCAGGTGTAACCACAGGATTCAGGGGCTAATTTCTGAATGCTTACAATTATAATGTGTTAAGTTACTGTTCTAGAAAGTTACTGAACGTAGCAATATGGATAAGAAAAAAAATAGCATATAAATAACTGCAGTTAAAATCGAAAAAAAGTGACGAAAGTCTGTCGCGGTACATTAGGTACTTTGTGATGATCGTCAGTCGCAGAACACTAACACAAAACTATTTTGATATGTTCCTTACAGTATTATTAGAACGTAATAACACAAAATACAACCACTAAATCTCTAAAAACAACACAAATAAAGAATCACAACGACTGTCGATGACGTCGTACGGGCAAGTTTGACTTCCAACTGCATGTACTTACATAAAATGTTTAGACATCATTTTTTTATCAACCAATTAAATCCCTCGGCTCAAGTTATGTTCATTCATATATCACTATAATAGAAAACTCTAATCGAAATCAATAAAAATAAGGCTTGAACGCGACGGGGACAAGGCCTCTTCTCATTATATTATATCCTCCCAAATATTAAGAAACGACTAGTCTAGGATCATTATTTCAGAGTTATAGCCCTGTTAAGTTTGACAGCTGTCATCCAAAACGAAGATATCGATAAGATCTATCATTTCTTTAAAGAAACTACTAGTCTAGGATTATTAGTTTCAGAGCGATAGCCCTTCTAAGTTTGACAGCTATTATCTAAAACGAAGATAATAAGATCTATCACTTCTGTAAGGAAACTACTAGTCTAGGATCATTAGTTTCAGAGTTTATAGTCCTTTTAAGTTTGATAATTGTCATCCAATCGATCCTCATCCATGTAATCGATGAGGTCTATCACTTCTGTAATGAGACTACTAGTCTAGGATCTTTAGTTTCAGAGTTATAGCCCATTTAAGTACATACACTGAGGTTAAGTGGAAGATAATGCATGCTAGTATTAAGTTCGCCTATGTACCTATCTCATGTGTGCAATAAGTATTTTCTATCTATCTATCTATTAGTTTCCCTATTAAGTTTGACAACAAAAATAAATAGATTAGGTCTATTAATGCTGTTAAGAAACTACTAGTATAAGATCATTAGTTTCAGAGTTATAGCACTTTTAAGTTTGACAGCTGTCATCCAAAACAAAGACGTCGATGAGATCTATCACTTCTGTAAAGAAACTACTTATCAGCGATCAATAGTTTCAAAGTAATAGTTGTTATTTTAGTGTGAAAGCTGTCATCAGGCTTCACACTACTAAAAGGAGATAAAAAGGAATCTGAAGTGGTGGCGAAAACGGTAAACATTTTTTTTTTCCTGAAATCCCCACTGCAGATTTTAGTGGGGATTTCGGGAATAATTTTGGTGTTTTTTCTGAAATCTCTATTATCTCTATATCTATCGGTGAGGACGGTCTGGTGGGGTTTTCGTAAATAACCCGTTTATTTAGTCAAAATACGTTCAAAAACAAGGTATTTAGCTCATTTGCCTCACTCCCTGGCTTCACTTGCCCCTGCTCCACACTTCCCGCTCCTTTTCCTCTCCAACCCCCCCCCCCCCATTCCCCACTCACAACCCCATTCCCCACTCACAACCCCATTCCCCACTCACATCCCCATTCCCCACTCACAACCCCATTCCCCACTCAACCCCATTCCCCCTTTCCCTCACTCCCCACCCTCTGCTTACTTTCCACAAACTCCCCCACCAGCCCCACCCTTTCTCCACCAACGGTCACTTTACCTCCCTCTCCCCTAACTCCAATCACTCCCCCACTCCCTCTACCTCCCTGCACACCCCCCACTCTTACCTCCCCTTTCCCCCACACCCACCCTCACTTACCCTCTTCCCCTCCCCTTCCCCCACTCCCTCTCCCATTTCTCACTCCTCTTACCCCCACTCCCTCTCCCTCCCCTCGCTTCTCCTGACAGTTCACCCCACTCCCTCCACTCCCCCTTCCCCCCACTCTCTACTCACTTTTCCTCTTACACCTGTCACTTTGCCACAAATTTATTAATTATTGCAGATAATTATGTCGATAAGTAATTGGTTTTTTGGTTTACCGTCCGTCGTTTTTTTGACACTGGTGTGACTACGAGTCTTATATTTTGTAGCTTACTCGTTGTCATACTAGGTAGTGAGATCACGAGTAATAATAATTCCTCGTGGTCACACCAGTATGACAAAATGGTTTGACCACGAGTCCGTCGCCGAAATCGGTTTAGCTATGTAAGTATTATCCCCACAGTATTTTTCCCTTTCTCCCCACTAGTAAGTGGGGAGAAAGGGAAAAATAAAAAATGTATGGCCTTTCTCCCCACTATGGAATATATCATTTGACAGTGGGTGGGAAGAGAGGTAATAATCGAAAATGTATTCTCCTTGTCCCCACTATGGAATCCAAAAATATACCTATCATAGTAGTGGGGAGAAAGCGAATAATCAAATTTACTATAGTATAATAACCCACTAGACTTGATATGAAGCAAACATTATTTTCAGTAAGGTCAATTATGGAGATATCAAGGATTGCGTCGTGGGGGGAAAGAGAATACTTTTTCGATTATGACCTTTCTCCTCACTGTCAAATTATTTTATTCCATAGTGGGGAGAAAGACAATAAATTTTTATTTTTTCTCAACGCGGCCCCATGTCGCTCGTGCAAATTGCGCGAGCGATACGGGGCCGCGTTGCTAAAAGGTAATAGCAGTACTGAACTGAACTAACGGGTAAAGAGTGGTTCTATCTAACTCATTTATGGTTAGGGTATTACCAGCAAGGCATTTACCTATCTTGTTTCAATCAGATTTTCACTATAGCATGCACTTAATGCGGCGCGTTAGAGTCGATATTGCTTTAAAATTATGTTTGCATGAATTCATATTGGCTTAGGTGGCAGGGCCTCAGAATGTTTCCAATGTTTTTGAATAATCCAACATAATTAAAATATAAACGTGGTTTTCTGTGTACAAGGTAGGTATTCTGCTCTCTTTACGGTACCTATTCTGGGTGTATTTTATTTAACATTTATATCATTATGCCATAGACTTTTAATATACAGTAGAGTAAAAATCAAACCGACTCGCGTCTACGATAATAATGTATACAACTTCCTTGTGCAGAATTCTTACGATGCGATCACTAAAACTTTTTCGATGCCTTTTTGTTCTGATTCGTCTCTATATGGCTGTGAATATTGTGAGAAGTACATGAGAAGTATTACCTATCTCATCAGGAGTCCTATCTATCATGTTTCAATCAGATTTTCATTATCACTATCACTTAATGCGGTGTGTTAGAATCTATTTTGATTTGAATTCTGTAATTGCCCTGCTGTGATTGGTTTTCTTTAGCCCTTTCTAGCACTTCTTTTTTATCATATTATGCCGTAAACGCGTAGACGCGAGTATGTAAGGGCTCACACAGTACCTGGCGATAAATAATGCACATCTGCCTTTGGAGAGATAATTGTCTGTTTACGACGATTCCCGAACACTGATGACCGTCCATTAATCACCGTATTTATTAAGTGTCATTACAATGTAATTTCATATCAAATAAATACTGCATTTTATGGACTTTATTAGTTTACATCAAATCAATGACATGTAAATTTAAAATATCTTTAAGGATTTGTTGCTACTACTAGAAAAAGGATAGTATAGTAGATTGTATTACTAGGAGCAAAATAATATTTAGACGGCTATTTTGAATCCAGAGTGGAGTGAAGGATACCTAAGTAAAATCCTGAACGTAGCGAAGGATTCAATAAACTTCACCAGGGGAAAAATAATTTTGCTTCTGAGTGATACACTCTATTTTTCATCCCCCTCAATGAGGAAAATAAAGAAAAGACGCTTTTAGATAGTTTACAAGTCATATTAGTTATTTCAAAGGATATTAAATAGACTAAAAATAAGCAACTTAAAATAAACTAGGTAATTACTAACACTTATCTAAAAAAATATATTCGCTTTGTGCTTCTTTTATTTATACGTTCTTCAGACAGTCTCTTCAGATATTGTATTCCAAATTTTGTGTAGATCTCGATTTGAAAGTCATTATTGGTACTGGCGCCAACGTGTGAAGGTTGCTTACATTTAGGTAATTCTTGAAAATAGGTACAGGTTTTCGAAAAAGACTTATTTTGTTTTTTCCCACTCGATAAAATTGTTACTTATAAGGTCTCAAATATTTTACCAGGGATTTAGTTAGTCATAGATTCTGTATCACATTTATTGCATAGTATTTTCAGGTGTAAGTAGGTAGTATAATACTTTCGCTATACTTGCATTTACGTGAAATTATTTAATTTTTGCACTGTCAATATTCCTTGTTTCCGTGAAGATAATATAGTAATTCACGCGCTTTTAATTTTTTCCTCTACTCGTATATTTATATTATCGTACATTTATATGATTCCTTTTTTAAATAAAGACAGCGCGCCACGCGAACCAATGAACAAAAAAAATGAGCTCATTGGTCAACTGTGACTCAGCAACGCTTCATCTGATACCATAAGTCTGCATGGCTCGACGGAACATCGTTTGACTCCCGATCTTTAGTACCGAAGTTCAATTCCCAACTGGAGTGTTTACAATTTGAACTTTAAAAAAAAGGGTAATGGCTTATAACTTGAATAAAGCCGAGCTGAGGCGGAAAGAGTCGACGAGTCACTAGCGCTCGCGTCGCGGAACCGTTCGATCGCCAACATCAAAACTTTATGTTCCAATTTTAAAACTCATTACTTCCCTCTCTGAAAGTCTTGAACAGAAAATACCTACTTTGATCCCTCTTTTCGAGGGACCATTCAGTGTTTTTCGAATAGATGGGATGAAAAAACAATTATGTATTATTTTGTAAATGAATAGATTTAATGTTGGGGGTTTAAACAACTCTATATTATATATTTTTAGCTAAATGCGACCGTACTCTGTTGCACCTGAATAACGACTGACAAACAAAGAATATAACTGACAAACGTCACACAGGTGCGGTCTGACAATGCTCTACGAAGCCAAAATTAGCCGAGTCTCTTTCCAAAGACCAATGTGCATTATTTATCGCCGGTTACTGCTGTACTTTTTCCACGTATTAAGCAGTTTTAGCTTAGTAAGTAGCCCCATTTCAAAAACTAAGTTGGCAACACTGAATACAACGTTACGCTAGACCTCAGAGAAATTATAACAGGAATTCCCAAGCGCAAATTCTAGTACTACAAATTTTCTGCCAGTTTTCGAGGGAGGCGAGGTAAACATGTACAGCACACATTTACTTACTCACGCACACTCCTGCGGAAAGTTGAGGCATCTTTATAAACGCATACGCAAATATAATCTGCACACAAACACAAAAACAAGCATACAATTAAAAAATTACTGTTGTAACAGTATTGTTTAGTTACACACTAACGCAAAAACTAGAGATGGGGTGTAAAAGACTGATAAAATGAATGATACTTAATGATCGAAATTTGGATTGTTCAATGTTATTATTTTATCTATTAGCTGTGCCCGTGACTTTGCCCGTGTGATTATTTCTCTGGCTTGAAAGTAATTTATATGTTATTCCAGGAACAAAAGTACCTTTAAAGGACATTACGCTACATTTCTTCAATTTCTTCAAAGTGTGGTTAGATGTGAAGTCGTTTGTTATCGATTGCTTGGCTTCTACTCATCAGACCGTGATATACCAAGTACCTACATCCGTTTTTAAGGTGGATGGTTCATGACATGAGTTTCACTAGATGGCGCTAATGACACTATTATCTTAATTTATTTCTTTGAGCCTTAAATAGCAGTCAGGTTAGATTTAAAACTTTATTTGCGGTTAAAACACTAAATGCTGTCTTATCTATAGTTTTCATTGTCAAAGTAATATTTTAACCGTATTCGTTCCCTAAAAATTTGAAACAAATTTTAAATAAAATTAGAGACATTTTGATACTTAAATAATTATATTTTAGAACTATTGTTTTTTTTTCCAAATACCTTTTTGAAGCACCCCAGAGTTTTTTTTTATTTATCTTCTTTTTACTGCCTTTTTCGTACCTATTGCTTTATTATAAGTATAGATATATGACTGTGTCAATTTGGATCAAAAAAACCGTCTAGTAGTTTCAGCGTGATACGTGTTCTTTATAATAACTTTGGCTAAACTGTGCAATTATACAATCGATTTTGGGAGGCGGCAAACAGCCGATTCTTAATAAACTTAAAACTTAAATATCTCATAAACTAAGCATCTCAGCGGAGGGAGAGAGGTACCAAGGACTACCCCTTTACCCCTTTACCTCCCCCCTCTACCCCTACCTTTAATCAATCGCATTATAAGTAAATTTGAAAGTAAGAATGGAAAAAAAATAAAAAAAAAGCTCGGAAAAGGCCCCCCTTGCTGCGCAACTTTTCCTTCAAAGGGGGGGTTCCTACATCTCCTCCCTACCCCCTCCACCCCTCCGCCCCCCCAAAATCGATTGTATAAATTGTACAGTCCTTCCTAACTTTCAACCCCTATATTGCGGAAACCCTTTAATTTTTCGGGTTGAAAAGTATCCAATGTCCTACCTCGTAGTACGAGTATGATCTCAAATCATTTCAAGTTTCTTTTGAAGTCATTCAGTAGTTTCTGTGCGATGCGCGGTCAAGATACGGACAAACAGACAGACAAAAATAAAAGGTAAAACAGTTTTGGCTTCAGTATCGAATATAGAGAACCATTTAAAAATATTATTTATTACTTAAATATTAACATAACTTTGGACTCATATCCCGCAGAAGCCCTTTAATTTTTCGGGATAAAACGTGTCCTCAAGTTTAACCCATCATATAAATTAAGACAGTGCCAAGTTGCATCAAACCCCGTCCATTAGTTTTAGCATGGTACTTGTTCTTTTAAATAACTTTCAACGCCTTTCCTGCAGGAACTCGTTAATTTTTCGGGATGAAAAGTATCTAGTGTCCTACTATGTCCTAAGTATGAACTCAAATCATAAAAAAAAACATTTAAATTCAGTGAGTATTTTCGACGTGATGCGCTGCCAAGGTACAGACAGACAGACGGACAGACAGACATACAGCCAAAACATTTCAAAAATACAGTTTTGACTTTAGTATTGAATATAGAATAGCCTCCTAAAAAAAATACAAAATATCTTCAATTTACAGAGTTTGGGACATTATCCCGCAGGAACTTTTTATTTTTACGGGATAAAAATTATCCTCAATTTTTACTCATTATATAAACTATGAGTGTGCCAAATTGCAACAAAATCCGTCCAGTAGTTTCAGAGTGATACGTGTTCTTTTAAATAACTTTCAACGCCTATCCTGCAGGAACCCTTTAATTTTTGGAATTAAAAGTATAAAAATAATATATAATATATTTGGGACAATTCCACACCAATTACCTAGCCCCAAACTAGGATACCCTGTAATATGGGCACTAGATAACGGATAAACATACATAAATACGAATATCACATCCATGACTCGGAAACAAACATTTCTGCTCATCACACAAATGATTGCACCTTGCAGGATTCGAACCCGCGACCGTTTGAATTGTCCCAAATATATTTATTTATTTATTTTAGACAGAAAGATAAAAATGAAGAAAAATACAGTTTTGGCTTCAGTATCGAATATAAAGTACCCTCCAAAAGAAAATTTCAAAATATCGTCAATGTACAGGATTGGACCCGTTACAGTTTGATTATAAGTATAGATATGACGAACACATTTTCGTGGAACTGGTTTTTTCATAAATTCTGGAAATTAAATTCGAGTGTCTGTATACTTTTGCATAACCAATCTTCCTAATTCCATGTTGTGATTAACGAAATCATTATCATAGACATGCCATTCATTATTTAGAAATATGTCCATTTCTTGAAAATCGTGTAATGTCTTTGAATCACTTTAATAAAAAGAATTAATATCTTGCGTTCATTCGTTCCCTGATGTCACATCACTATCCCCCGTACTAAGAAATTACGTATCGTTATTCTGTCATAAGCTTGTAGTAACAAAATGTATTTTACGGTGAAGTTAATACCTTATTTGTGTAGTAAATTACTTAAGAAACTCCGTGTTTACTCAAAGGACTATGCCAGATCTCCAAAGTGACTTAGGCTCGATGTAAAATTATCGCGGACACAACTGAACAGTATTTTTATTTTTAAAGCATTATGTTAAAAGCTTTTGTGTGTTTTTTGTCTTGTTTCAGTGGTTTAGCTTGGTACCTAAACCACTGAAACATTTTTAACAAATAACGAATTAACGTATAAGTAGGTTAAAAAAATACGTATGCGTGTATTGTTGTTATTTCTAATATCATAAAATAATATACTCAAATGATTTCTATTAGGATAAACTAAGATAGCCTATAGATTATTTTTAAATCGATTTTGTTTATCGATTTATTAATATTTTATTTGCACTAATTACGAGTTATAGGGAACACTATGATTAGTAATTAGTATCAATTCACAGCAATTTCCGGTCATTTCTATCCATTTTTATTCCTATTTTTTTAATAACCGTTCCCGAAAGTTATTGTTCTAATAAGAATTAATTACATAATTTTATATGGTCAATAATGTGGATAGATTTTGTGTTCGCAGCATTTAACTTTTAAAAGTCTTGCACAGCTATTTCCGGTCATTTCTATTCATATTAATTGTTTTTATTTTAATAACAGTTCCAGAACGTTATTGTTTTAATAAGAATGAATTTAATTATTTTATATACTCAATAATGTGGATAGATTTCGTGTCCGCGGCATTTAACATTTAAAGCTGGCATCCTCCTTTGATGTTTTCGATCGTCTTTTACAAGAAAACACAGTGCAACAAACCATTTTTAATGAGCTCCGTACAGCGACAGATGTGAATGAGAAATGGCGAACGATCGTGATAACTAGTTTTTATAAACGGACACGATCAAAACGGTCATGTACCTCGGCAGAGGAGAACGCGTACGCTTGTCCTCTCCGATTATAATTTCTCTGAGCGCTAGACAGGCGACTCAGTGGTCTCGAACCTACCGATTTTTCGATATTTATTACAATTTGGGCACTGTCCTACCGAAATACCGAAATTGATCAATTTTCTCACGATTTCTGGGGCCCTGCCACCTAAGCCTAAATGATTTGTTGCAAACAGAATTTTAAAGCAATATTGACTAACGCGCCAGCTAATGCTAGCGTCACGTGATAATGATTGAAACAGGGTAGGTAATTGCCCTGCTGGGTATTTTGGCATCACTTGCAAATTATTAATATTTTTGCACAGATTTTTCATTTTTATGTGAATATTAAATAACACTCGATATTTTAGAGCACTGTTCAATACTAATCTGTCATCTGTCAGTGGATCAATTAGTGATGCACAAATAAGATTTGAAATAATCAACTTCTGTAAAGTTTTTTTGGGCGGAGCGTCATTGTTGACAATAGGTGAAAAATTGTAACAATTTTGGTTTTTGATATTAATCGCGTAAATATCTAGACCTGTTTAATATTTTCTGTAGTTTTTCACCCAAGGAATTATTGGTTAGTGTATTTTATCTATTAAGTAGCTTTCTTTTCCAAGGAAAATATGAATGAGCCTCCTGACCCTGGGGGCGGTATGGATGTAACTAGGCCACCGTCTCCGGCTGCCTATACAATGGTGATGACTACTGAGCAGGTTGAGTCCTCATGTGCTCGAAAGCGCAGAGCGTTAAATAGAGAATGTATTAATCGTTCTCGTTCGGTATCACAATCTACGCTGACAGGTGATGAAGTTGATCTCCAAGCAGGGCAGCGTACTCCTCCAACCTCCTTCTCTGATGCCTCAACGAATATAACAGCTGCTTCTCCTCCCCTGCTTCACCAAGTCCCGGCTTCCTTGTCGTCTACACCTGCAATAAAATCGCAAGATCTAGGTCAAGCTTTTACACCTGTAGGTCGCCACTTGTATATTCATACAGATCGCGGGCCTTTTACGGTTCATGTCCAAAGATCTCAAAGTTCTGCATCAGACGGTACAACATTACACCCAGTCACCTTCGGCCGTTTTTTGTTTAGCCGATACAGAGAGTTTCAAGGGATTATTGATGGTTCAATAAAAAGTATCGGGCGAAACAGAATATCCTTAGATTTTCATTCCGGAATCGACGCCAACAAATTCATAGAATCTCCGACTCTGTCTGCAAATAACTATAATGCCCTAATTCCTTCATACAATGTAACACGAATGGGATTAATACGAGGTATCCCAGCTGACATGTCCCCAGAGATGATAAAAGAAGAGATGAAGGTCCCTCCGAATTGTGGCTCGATTATAAAAGTCCGTCGACTAAATTATAAAGTTATAATCGATGGATCCGTGGCTTGGAAGCCGTCCCAAACGGTGGTTCTAACATTTGATGGCCAAATACTTCCAAATAGAGTGTTTCTTTGTTATAATTCGTTCCCAGTGGCATTGTATAACTTCCCAACTATTCAATGTTTCCAGTGCTGTCGGTATGGTCACACGAAAACTCAATGCCGTTCTAATCCAACATGCTATAAATGTGCGTCCACTCACCTTGGCGAGTCTTGCCGAGTAGAGGAGGACAATGCAATATGTATTTCATGTAAGGGTAACCATTTTGCCACGAATAACTCTTGCCCGGAGATGCAACGTCAAAAAAATATAAAAGTAGCTATGGCGCAAAAAGCAATTTCTTACTCGGAAGCTTCTAAATTGTTTTCTGTGTCAAAAGTGTCCTACGCCAACGTCGCTTCTTCTACGTCTCCTTCTCCGCCTTTTCCCTCCTTTCATATGATCAAAAATAATACTGTGGAACCTCAAAGAGTCGTATACAAAAAGAAGGTAATTCAGAAGCATCATGCCCCTACTTCGGCCGTCGCTAACGGTAACGGTTACGACAGAGTCGCTCATAATAATATAATTAGAGACGATTTATCAGAAGCAGCTCCTAATGGCTGCGCTCTTCAAGCTCAGGACAGAGTAAATATAGATAATCCCCCTCTTCAGTCATTCGTTGTTGATCTTCTTATGAAACTTATAAACTCTCTTCTTCCTTTATTAAACAGTGCTCCGTCTCTCTCTAACTTACTTACTCTCTACTCTCTACCGTCCAACGTTGCCCCCACCTTAAGTTGCCTCTTATCTTTCTTACAAAATGGATCAAGTTTACAGGATTCTCCAATGGAACCCTAGAAGTATTATTAACAAAAAGTCCGATCTTATTTATCTAGTTAACCATCACAGTCCGGATATCTTGTCGGTCTCAGAAACTTGGCTTAGACCCGATTCCAAATTTAGGTTATCGGGTTTTGTTGATGTTAGAAGAGACCGTCAAGATGGTTTTGGTGGTGTTGCCGTTTTTATTAAAAATAATATTACCTACTCAATTATTTCTTTGCCTTATTATGGTGAAGGTTTCGAGGTGGTTGCTGTTCAGCTTAAGAATTCAACAGTTATTTCTCTATACATTCCTTTGCCTTCCAAATCTATAATTCGTAAACTTATTAATGTTTTAAATTCTCTTCCTAAGCCTCTTCTAGTTTTGGGTGATCTGAATTGTCATCACTCTGTATGGGGTTGTGGTTTGTCGGATTCACCTGGGATCTTTTTATTGGACTCCTTAGATCATCTTAACCTCTGTATTTTAAATGACGGTTCCCCGACTAGAAGATCTCGGCCAGATGAACACCCTAGTGCAGTGGACCTGTCCTTATGTTCTCCAGAACTTGCTTCACTTATGTCTTGGTGTGTCCTTCCTTCTACTTATGGCAGTGACCATTTTCCTATTCTTATAAATATTTCACAAAAATGTCCGCGTACTGCTTCTAGAAATCCTCCTCTTCTTAAATATGCCATAGACAATAATAGTTCAGGGTGGGCCAAATTTAATGAACTCACTGATATAAATTCTCCTAAATTACCTGTCATAAATTCTTACAATATAAGATCTTGTTCTGATGCGCTTGTGCACAGTTTGTTAGAGTGTGCTAATGGGTCTTTCCCTATTAAAAAACCTCATTCGAATAAAATTCCATCTCCTCCGTGGTGGGATAAAGACTGTACTGAAGCAATTAAATCTCGTAAGGTTGCTGAAGTCACCTTTTGTATGGCTATGACTAGTGAAAATTTCTCTGAATTAAATAAAGTAATCGCAAAATCTAAACGCCTCTTTCATAATAAGAAACGTGATAGCTGGAAAGTTTTTTGCACTAGTATTGGCCCCGACACTCCTACCTCTTTGATATGGAAGAAGATCCATAGGTATCGTCGTTCGTGGTGTCCTCCTTATCGAAGTTGTTGCCCATCCCAGGCTTGGGCTGACTCCTTCATGGACAAATTAGCCCCTCAATATTGCCCTCTTCCCTCAGAACTACCATCTCTTTCTAATCCTTCATCTATTGAAACTTTAGACCAACCGTTTTCTTTAAAAGAATTAGAAATAGTTTTGAAATCAGTCAGAGACTCAGCCCCCGGTATGGATGGCATTCCATATTCTTTTCTTTCGAAAGCTAACGTCCGCCTTCATATCTATTATTTATCTCTTGTTAATATTATTTTTGATTCTGGATATGTTCCAGTTACTTGGAAATCTCAATTCATAATCCCTATTCTTAAACCTGATAAAGATCCGGTAGATCCTAATTCTTACCGCCCTATTGCTCTCTCTTCAGTCTTGGCTAAACTTGCTGAACACTTAATAAAGAACCGCCTTGAGTGGTTCCTGGAAAGTCATGAGCTTCTTGCAAAGTCTCAGTATGGCTTTAGAAAGGGCAAAAGCACTATGGATAGCCTGGGTATATTTACTACCGATATAAGACTTGCCTTTACTCGCAATGAATCTGTTGTTGGTGCTTTCCTAGATATTTCTGCAGCCTATGATAATGTTCAGCTTCCCCTTCTCAAGAATAAGCTTAGTCGGTTGAAAATTCCAGTAAAAATAAGTAATTTTGTAATGAACCTTCTTTCAGAGAGATACATATTCCTCCACTGTAGTGACCCCTCGATTTCTTCAACTAGAACCATATGGCGGGGATTACCTCAAGGCTCTGTCCTCAGTCCTCTCCTTTATAACGTCTATACATATGATCTAGAATCCTCAATTGGTCTCTGCCGCATTCTTCAATATGCGGATGACATTCTTTTATATAGTACTCATCATAAAATTAATGATGCTAGTAACTGTATTTCCCTTTCCCTTAATTATTTAAATGTTTGGCTTCATAAAAATGGCTTGGATCTCTCGCCTTCTAAGAGTAATATCGTTATCTTTTCTCGTAAAAGAAATCTTCCTGATATAAACATTACTGTTAATGAGAGCAGAATTCCAGTTAAAGAGTCCGTAAAATTCCTCGGTCTCTTGTTAGACAATAAGTTGTCTGGACGTTTGCATTGTGAATATATTGCAAATAAGTGTGAGAGGAATCTGAACATTTTAAGGTGTCTGTCGGGAGTATGGTGGGGTGCTCATCCTTTTAATCTTAAACTTTTATATAACGCTATAATTCGTAGCGTTTTAGATTATGGTACTTTTCTGCTTGATCCTGCTTGCAGGGTTGGCTTAAGAAAACTTGATTTAATTCAGTCAAAGTCACTTCGGATTATCGCAGGTGCGATGAAGTCCTCTCCAATCAATGCACTCCAGGTGGAGTGTGTTGATCCTCCTCTCCATCTTCGCCGACAATTTCTTTCCAACAGATTCTTCTTTCGTTTTATTCAATTTTCTAATCATCCTCTTATACCCAAGCTTCAACTTTTCTATCAATACGTTTATACCTCCCGTTATTGGAGATGTAAACATCATCCTCTGTTGCTCAAAAGTTTCATAGTTTATAAATCCCTTAAAGACCCTACATACCGGTCTCCAAAACTCCCAATTTTTAATTTTGATTACGACATTGTTACCTTTCATCCGCAAATAATTTTAGAGTTTGATATCTGCAAAGGTGACCTTTATGCTGATGAGCATTTTCGAGAGATCTTGCACAGGGATTGGCTTGGTTGGCATACAATATTCACAGATGCCTCAAAATTATCGCCAGTTGGATGTGTTGGTTGTGGTGTTTTCCATTCTCAATTCGACATTGTCCAAAAAGTTAAGTGTCCTCCTGAGTCGTCAGTGTTCACCGGTGAATGTTTGGCTATACTTGAAGCGGTTAAATATGTCCTTCTCTTTAAACTTCGTCGTACTATTATCTTCTCAGATTCACGTAGTTCCCTCCAATCTTTGCTTTCTAATCCATTTCATTCTAAATTTCATCCAATCTTACTTCATATCAAAAAGTCTATTTCTGAATGTCTCCTTAAAGGCTTAGACGTAGTTCTTGCCTGGGTGCCTGGGCATGTTGGTCTCTCTGGTAATGAGCGTGTCGATAGAGTGGCCAAGGAAGCAGTTTCTTGTGGCGATAAGATTCCTTTTATAAATTATAGCCAGGACCTTATTTGCCTACCAAAAAAATATTTATTAAATTCTTGGTGTATAAACTGGAGATCTTCTAGCAAATACAAAGGTTCTGGTTTTGCTAGAATTCAGCCTGACATCCCTAGTAAACCATGGTTTGCACGGTGGCACTTCAGCAAGCTTTTTACATCTTCAATCATTCGTATGAGGCTGGGTCACTGTTGTATCCCTACTCATTTGCAAAAGATTCATGTTAAAGATTCTTCAATATGTGAATGTGGTCTTGATGATGGAGATCTCAATCATATTTTCTTTTCATGTCCACTACTGAATCATTTCTCATTCTTTCAGTCTCTTATTTCACTAGAAGTTTCATTGCCAACTCATATAACAGAACTTTTATCATCCAATAGTCGTAATATTTATATGTCTTTAGTTCAATTCCTTTCATTAAATAATCTGAAACTTTAAGTATTTGTGTATATTGTAGTTTTATAAATTATAGTTCATATGTATATATATATATATATATATTTAATTCATTTATGTATGTAGTTCTCCTATGTTTGTAAAATTCATCATATTAATCTGGTCTTGTTAACGTTTCTAAATTTCCTGTACTAGTAAATTATTTATAAACTTTTTGACGCGAAGCTACATGACTCTGGCAGAAATGTCAAAAAGACAATTGCCACAAAAAAAAAAAAAAAAACTTCTGTAAATATTAATTAAAAAACAGCCATTGGCGCAGTCAGATAAAATATGCAAAACTGATTGCTGCAATGGGCAAAAAATATTGGCACGATCCTAAAACAGATTGATTTGTATGCTAACCTAGTCCCACCTGTTCTGTAAGTAAATATTTTACTTCAAAAATACATAGCTACCAATTTAAAACATACCTATATTAAAATTTTAATAATATTATATTGTATTTTTTCCTATACACCGATTTTATACACGAATGTCCCGATTTTTGAGGGCAATTCTACCGATTTCGCATATTGACGTTCGAGAACATTGACAGGCGTTGCCATTGCTACGGCAATTGGGCAAATATTACTGAAAATTACGGCCTACGGCAGCATCTACAGCAATTTTCATATGGGATAAAATAACAAAGCAGATGGTCAGAAGTGGTACTTTATTCCGAGAAAATTCCAGCAGCTATATATATATATACCTTATTTAAAAGCTTATATACTGGGCTACATAAATATATGTAATTTATATTTTATAGAGCCTCCATTTATTAAACAAAAGAGAAAATATTTTCCTACACATCAAATTGAACAAAACTTTTGATATTTTCCATTCTATTGAGTTAGTGCGTTTTTCGTGCACTGGGAATGAAATAAAACAGATTTCTTAATTTTATATGTTTTGCTATTTCAATTATTATATTGTACCTTGTGAATATAAATAATAATAAAATAACAAAACGTTCATAGCGCAATGTCATCAAAAAAGAACCCGTGTGAAGCCAATAGAAAAAAAGACTTAAGGTCCTGTCATCTGTCATCCATCAGCTGTCAATGCCAGATCTACATACATTGTGCCGTGTGGAATGTCACTGTGGTCATAGGCTGTGTTCACTTACACGCTCGAATCATCCGTGCGATTATCGCTCGATCATCCGGAGATCTTGCACGACTTTGGACGTCCACATACAATTGACAACTGTCAAGTGTCAGTTTCATACTATTCCTCCCCTCCACTACTATTTTTCGGATGTCCCAGGCGAACGCCCGGACGACGCCGTGAACGATTTCGAGTGTACGCGCGGGTGATCCGTGCGTCCTCGAACGTTTATGTGAACGGGCCCATAGTGTCAAATCAGAGTTGCCAGAGATAAAGAACCTAGTGTGGCAAGTTTATTCTTTCAACTAAAGGAAAAACAAAACTCGAATAAAATAAAATTGGAGGCTAAGATTAATTTCACATGCTAGTCATTATCAGCAAAATATTCCCTTTCAAACTAAATATCTAATATATTGTTTAGAATTTTAAATTATTTTAGTACCAGCCTTCATACATTTTCCGAACATCTCTTTTTAAATCGCTCCGATCAATAATCAACATTTAATAGATTAGTATTAACAAAATAATTCATTAGAAATCAAGACAAGTATAAGAAATTTGTCCCTACTGAAACTCTGTAGGAAGCACCTTGATTAAACATAAAATATGTACAAACTCTCAACAAAACGAAGATAAAAAAACAAATACTAGAAATTAGTTCGTTGAATACATAATTATTTAAAGGTTTTATATTATTTTAAAAGTGGACACAAAAGTCACTTTGTTATCCGTCATTAATTACATAATTTAAAAACGTGGGAAGGACGGTAAAATCTTTGTATGTACAATTGTACATATGTTCTTAAGGAGGGGGGGAGGCGGGGGAGGGGGGGACTCATAATAATTGAGAATAAGTAGAAAGGTTAGGTTTTTCTCCCTCCCTCTCTCACCCCCTCCCCTCCCCTAAGTACATATGTACATAGGTACTTAGATTCAAACAACAATCCAAAACGTGATCTACGCTTATCTTGGAAAATATATAATACCTATATATGTTGAATGCTTTACGTTTTTTTTTTACGATTCTTCTTTATTTGGGCTTAAGCTTATTATGTACTTAGCTCAAAATGTTGAGCGAATGCTAACTACTTGAACAAAGTTAGGCGATTTAGGCTACTCGGTCGTCAAAATTAGGCGAATTGAATTAGCTGTTACCTGGCAACTGGCAAGGCAACCCTGACCTTGATTATGACATTTTGCTATTCCTCGTCGCTGTCTGGTCTGTCTGTGATTCTTCTTTGCTGTGATTTTGCAATTTTGTTTTTATAATCGGAGATTGCGCAGTTGTATATTTTTTGAGAATAAAAAAGCTCAAGAGCTTTTCAGATTCTGAAATTATCTTATTTTATTCCTTGTAAAATAAAAGGACAAGACAAAAATGAGTTACCGAGATTCAGTAAGTACCTACATATATTTTACGTTATTTATTACATTCTATTTCACTTTAAATACCAATAATCGGTGATTTACCAAAAGACTGAAATGTTTTTTTATGTAACAGTATCGAAAATAGATTTGAATTTCACCCGTTCTATTTCGAGAACAAATTGCTCACAGATTCAAGGCCGAAGTGGAATCGGAGGGATATCATTTTTCTTATTGTCACGCTATTTTTAGCGTTACACCATAATGGTACCTTCTATTATTTCTAAACATGTGCAAGCTAGGAACCCTTTGGCTTTATTATCCCGCGTCAACGATGCATGTAGGTGGCGAGTGCGAAAACCTTCCGTTTTATTTATTATTATTTTTTGTAGTTGTGGTTTTTGTGTTAAAATAGACCCCTCAGGGGCCGACTAGGCCGTGGCAGGTTAGAAGACCAAAAAGCAGTAGCGAAATGTAGCCAGCCCCCTTGGTAATTTTTTAAGCACTTTTGTTTTAAAAATCGAATAAAAAGAAGGGGGTTTCTGCGCTAACCCCTTTCCCTCGTGCTGCAGGATACTAAAGAAATACCACCTTTAATTTACCTGCAGTAAATAACTGATATAATAATTTATGTATGAAAGTCCCAATAAAGACCTTTCTCCACAGTATTTGTATCCTCGGTGTTCCCGTCGCCATGTATCCTACGATGTATGTACTAAAATAAAAGTAAACTATGTATTTATTTTATTTGGTTTCTTACTAAATTATATTAATATTTTTTTAATTTTGCACTTACATGCTGTAGTTGTTTGTTTTTTAAATAATTTCATTTAAAATAATCACACTAATATTAAATAGCTGAAAGTTTGTATGTATGTATATTTGCTACTTCTTCACCCTCAAACGTCTGAACCAATTTGGATGAAATTAGGTACCAGGATAGCTCATATCCTGGATTAACAAAAATGCCACTTTTGATCCAGACAGTTTCCTTTTTTTACATTTTGTGTATAAAACTTATTTTGTTTAAGTGTATTTGTCTTATTTCAGTAAAAACCTTAGGATTTTTGTTTTTTCGTATTAAACAAAGTGATGTGTCAAAGTGAGAAGTGGCAAAGTTTGTATGGAGAAATCTAAATTATACACACGGACACTGGCAGAATTGTGACAACTAGCCACAGAGGCCATAACCAAGACGTCAAGTCAAATTATGCACATAGAGATAATTTTCATTAGCATCATTCCATGCAGGTGCAACTGCCGGGTGTAGCTAGTAGACTCATAAATGTGTAATACGAGGGTGGATTGAAAAGTACTCGGCCTAACACAGATCCATTCAATTCTAAAAATCAAATCTATCCACATTATTTAGTTCAGTTCAGACTAGTTAATTGTGTGAAGTTCGAAAAGTGTGCGATGATAAGTTGTGATTTTAAAATGTATTAACTAAGTAATCACACATAATTTTCACAAATGGAGCAAATCAAGCAGCGTGCCGTCATTAAGTACCTCCATAAGAAGGGGCTATCATCAAATGACCATCCATGATGGTCAGTACATTAGGGGATTCTGCTCTGTCATATTCATCCATCAAAAAATGTATAGAAGAATTTAAGCGTGGTAGAGAGTGTGAAAGATGAAGCCCGCTCTGGAAGGCCTTTGACGTCCAGTACTGACGAAAATATTGAAAACTTGATTTAATAATGGGAGACTGCAGATTAAAAATTAGAGAGACAGCCGAGATTATAGGCATCTGTTATGAACAAACTCAAAACATCATAGTCCAAGAGTTGGGTTTCCACAAGGTGTCTGCGAGGTGGGTTCCGTGACTGCTTTCACTTGAACAAAAAAGGATGCGATTGACTATTTCACGCAACTGTTTGGAGTTATTTGAAGCAGATGCAGATAATTTTTTGAATCGTTTTGTTACTATGGACGAAACAGGGGCTCAGTACTGTACACCGGAAAAAACAACAATCAAAACAATGGAGAAGACCTGGTTCACCAACCCCTAAAAAGGCTAAGTCGATTTTGTCGGCAAATAAGGTCATGGCTTCAGTATTCTGGGACTCGAAAGGTGTGATTAAAGGGGTCAAACTATAAACTCTGATTACTACTGCACCTTACTACGTCGTTTACGAGAGGAAATAAAAGAAAAACGTTGAGGAATGCTCAGAAGAAAAGTCCTGTTTCATCAAGATAATGCCCGTGTTCACATGTGTGTGCAGTCAATGGCTGAAATCCACGACTGTGGCTTTGAACTGTAACCGCATCCGCCTTATTCACCTGATCTGGAACCTCAGACTTCTTTATGTTCCCTAACCTATAAAAGCACTTGCGAGGTTAAAAAAAATCGAAAAACAACAAGGTCAAAGCAGCAGTAGACGCATATTTTGACTCTAGGAAAGAATCATTTTTTTCAACGGTCTAAATGCTTGGGGAGGTGGCAAAAGTGCATTGAACTTGATGGTGATTAAATAGAAAAATAAAAATATCATTTATTTAGTATGTTTATTTTCTTGGTTACGTCGACTACTTTTCAATCCACCCTCGTAATATTATTAGTGTAGATCTGTAACAAAAATATGTTGGCAAAGTAGGTAGGTATTTGTGTAGAATTCATTCTACATTTTGATAGAATATGATGGGAATGTTGAATGAAGACTCATTAGGTAGTAGGTAAATTCACTAGTATTACCATAAAATACGATGTATAAGTACTTACAAGTTTTCATACACAATGATAGATTATACCCTGCGTTTGAGATGATGAGATGGCATTGGGTAGTTTCCAAAAGTAACATTTTTAGTGAAATTTGTGTCCAAAGTGAATGCCAAATGTGATCCATCATATTTAGCGTTTTTAACAGTTATTTTCGTCATTTGCTTCAAAACAATCGGCCTCGATTGAAAGTAAATCGTACATTGTACAAAATATAACATAAGATAAACACATTGTGGTAACACAGTCGGCAGTCTTATCGCTTTTAGAAATACAAGACAACCTATATTGGATTAACTATACAAGTTTGAAAAAGAGTTACTTTCTTGTTATTGTTATCAATAAATAACTTAAATCTAATTATTATTGGCAATTTTACACCCCAAACTGGGAATGAGTTCTTAATCAATCAGTATCAGATTAGATTTTGATTATAACTATATGATAATAAATCATGTTAGACCATGCCAGACGGGGCCGTGCCATGTCCTGTCCACTGTTGTCCCACAGGGAAACAAGTTGTTGATGTTACGTGTCATGGCCGGGAATGAATATCCACCAACATTACGATGCTGTGCCCTGGCCGTGGCATTTTTTCGTTCCAGTCTAGCATGAAATAGTTCATACAAAAGCAAACTATATTTGTTTGGCTGCTCCCCAGCCAACCACAGTGGCCCAGCATGTTGTAATGAATCAGCCGTTACTCACCACTCATGGTCGAGAGTGGAATAGCACTGTTACTTGTTGTCTTGCTTATAACATAATAAATTAGATTTATGCATGTCAGCAACTAAATTCAATACAACTATTATCTGTTATCAACAGTACTCATTATTTCCGAGATCTCATTCATACTGTGCAGCTAACGAGCAGCGTGTAGGATCATACTTTAGGACTCTAATGGTATTTATTCAATGAAAATGTCTTTGTGTGACCCTATGTAACAGTTTGATGCTATGACCGTATTAATCAATATGACATCACAAAATCAATAGGAGTGGTAAAAGACTGATCTACAAAGTCAGTCTTTTACCACTCCCACCTCCCACACTCCCACTATATTTATCCTATATGTTTATGAGTAGCTGTACCCGCAGCTTCACACCGTGTGTGAAGCTGCGGGTACATTTCTCTAGGTCAAAAGTACCTATATGTGCTACTCCATGACCTAAAATACCAATATACTAACATTTGATCAAAATTTCTTCAGTCGTCAATTTTTTTTTTTAATTTATTGCTCGGATTCTACTCATCAGATTAAGATAACAAGTACCCCAGTTTTTAAGTTAAACCCTAAGCTATCCAACAGTGAACCCGCATCACAATCGGTCCAGTTGTTTTTACGTGATGCGCGAACAAACAGACAGCCACGATTTAAAAAAATATATATTCCTTTTCAGTAGCTTATTTTTAGTTCCCTAGACCATTTTTTTAAAATTATTTTCTAAGTTCTTATTGCTTTATTTTAAGTATAAATATACACAGCTTATGCCTATTCTATCTACTTTATGGATACTTTGAGTATGTAGCTATAGTTGTCTGTATTAATAATATATATGGCTTCAGTCTTATCATTAGTTAAATAATGAACATAAAATACTTCTAGTACCTATAATAAAATGTTACATTTTTTTACAGTATATTGGAATGTCTAAGTATGTTTCTCAATTATCTCTTCTAGCTTATCAAGTTAAATATTTATTTACATATTTTTTGTTATTGTGTGAGATTTATGCACCCTTTAAGGCCTATTACTATTTTTTTTTAAAGTTAATTGATTATAAAATAATGATGTAAATATTTACTTTCCTCCTTATCACTTAAAATGTCACATGTTATCATGTTGTGAAGAGTTTCCGTCCCATTTCAGAAAAGCAATGAGTTGTTTCCCACTAACAGTATGTGCACGGATGTGAGTGTATTGTACCACAATAGTGCGATGTAGTTCTTATGTTTGATATCATGGGTGAATTGTTGTCCAGTTGTTTTTCAAGTATGTTTGCTGTGCAGAGTTTTGGATCGTCTCCATCATCAGTCCTGAGCTCGCTCTCATCATACCGTACACGGCCGTTCCCTGAGGTATCCTACAGTCCAGCACCTGATATGAATGAAGTTTATCCTGGATTATATGTTGGAGATGCGTATGTATCATTCAGAGTTAGTAAATATAGAGGCTTAGATAGGACATTAACTGCCGTACCCGGAGACGTCAATTTAAAAAGCTCTAATTACCATTAAATTCTATCATAATCTATACAAAAAGAAACAATTTAATACTAGATAAAAATTAATTGATGTCTCCTGGTATGGCAGTAAGCAATAGTAACCGTCCATTATAATTTTAGTATGGAATACCAGACTCTTATAGTCTTTCCTCTAAGCCATAAAATTTAATGAATGTTAAGCCTCATAAAAAAATCTTCTGCTAACAAATTATTTTCCACCTTAAGTGTCGCAGCAAAAGACAAATCCTTCCTTCGTCGCATGGGCATCAACTATGTCCTGAACACAGCAGAGGGCAAGAGATACACACAAGTGGACACAAACCACCTGTACTACCGTGACGTGCCTGGACTTCGGTACAAGGGTTTCCAGATGATGGATCTACCAACCACTGATATATCCAAGTACTTCCATATTGCTGCCAACTTTATTGATGAGGGAGTTTCTAGCGGAGGTGTGTATTTCATTATCCTAATTTACATCATCTTTGTTCTGACGGTGGTAAGATTTTACCGCCCTAGCTCCCAAAATATTTGAGATTGCAATGGATCCCTTCTCATGTGGGTATCCACGGTAACAAGGAGGTTGACAAGTTGGCCAGAGATGCAATTACCATGGGATCAGATCGCGCCCTGCCCGTGGTCCACCTACATAGATCACCTAGTTGTACCAGGGGCAATTTTTTCTTCCCATGATCCACCTCAAGATTTCTTGGTGTACCAGGGGTTTTTATTTCTTTCCATGGTCCACCTTAGTTCACCTAGCTGTACCATGGGCATTTTTTCTTCCCGTGGTCCACCTCAAGATTTCTGGGTGCACCAGGGGTTTTTATTTCTTTCCATGGTCCACCTTAGTTCACCTAGCTGTACCATGGGCATTCTTTTCTTCCTGTGGTCCACCTCAAGATAACTGGGTGTACCAGGGGTTTTTATTTATGTCCATGGTACACCTTAGTACACCTGGCTGTACCAAGGGCAGTTTCTTCTTCCCGTAGTCCACCTTAGTGGATATATACAAACTATTTATTTCAATTTATTTTTCGTTTTTTTATTATGGACAAGGTCATCACGAAAAAGTGATGTCTGCAAGTCAAAGAAAGTAAAAGTTACAAATAACAAGTGTGACGATAATTTTTGTAAGTTCCTAAATCATTTAAAAGGTGTCAAACTATTTTCGACCTTATTGACATGAGCTAAGTACCTTGTTTTTTTTTCTTTGTTGGCCGAATCTGACTAAATCTGATTAATGTCAATAAGGGTCAAAATCATACGACGCTAATTTTTGAAATGTATATAGCTTCAAAATCATTTCAAAATGAAGACACAAATGGGCCCGTTCACATAAACGTTCGAGGACGCACGGATCACCCGCGCGTACACTCGAAATCGTTCACGGCGTCGTCCGGGCGTTCGCCTGGGTAATAATAGTAGTGGAGGGGAGGAATAGTATGAAACTGACACTTGACAGTTGTCAATTGTATGTGGACGTCCAAAATCGTTCACGATCTCCGGATGATTCGAGCGTGTAAGTGATATACATTTATATGGGCCTCACCCAAACCTTTTAACTTACAGCTAATTGATTCACTACAGGCACATTCCATCAAAAAGTTGGGTTTCTTCTGCAGTGCCGCAAATTTCACAATTTGGTGAATCAGCTTTCCTCATTAGTTTTTTAAAGCGATTGAGTGGAATATTCACGGACTGATACCGACCGGTAACGCCAGTTCCATCATCTGTCTTTTTAATTTTGTCATAAGGAACCACGGTAATTGAGGGGGTTCATGTTTATGCTCCTATACCAGATCCTTTTGTCTTATGAAACTTTTTCAACATAATTTTTATTATGTACCTACTAGTTTTCCCGCCCGCGACTTATTCCGCGGGGACTACAGTTTATCGCGGAAAAAAGCATCCTATGTTCTTCTAGTATATTAAAAACCAATGCAAAAGTACGTATAGCACCCACTCTCTTATACATATAGGTATATTTACTTCGTACACTATTGATGTTTTTTGACATACTTGTTATTTCGTTTCCATGGTAACCGTTTCTTACAGCGAGTAATCATATTATTTTCCAATTTTTCCATTTTTCCCGTGGAAACTTACAATTTTCCGGGATAAAAACTATGCTCTGTTTTATTCCAGGGTATAAGCTTTCCAAGTTTCATCAAAATCCGCCCAGACGTTATCGCTTGAAAGCTTCCCAAGCAAACAGACAACGTTTCACTTTTATATATTGGTATGGATTTGAATCTTACTTATGCTTTGTAAATACTTCTGTATATTCTGGAACCACATATGTATCTGATCCACGCCCTGCCCTTGGTCCACCTACATAGATCACCTTGTTGTACCAGGGGCAATTTTATCTTCCCATGGTCCACCTCAAGATTTCTGGGTGTACCAGGGGTTTTTATTTATTTCCATAGTCCACCTTATTTCACCTGGCTGTACCAAGGGCATTTTTTACTTTTTGTAGTCCACCTTAAGATAACTGGGTGTACCATGGGTTTTATTTTTTTTCCATGGATCACCTATGGAGTTATTAATATAAGGTTTTTAGAATGTATTGCCCGTGGTACACCTAGAAAATACCATTTGTTCCCAGTAGTTCCGTGATGGAAGTAGTCTACTTTATTTCCCACTAGTTCCGTAGGACAAAGGACACATTAAATATAGTAGGTATTTTTTATTCCCGCTAGTTCCGTACAGTCTTAAACAATTTCAATGATGACCATGGGCCCGTTCACATAAACGTTCGAGGACGCACGGATCACCCGCGCGTACACTCGAAATCGTTCACGGCGTCGTCCGGGCGTTCGCCTGGGTCATCCGAAAAATAGTAGTGGAGGGGAGGAATAGTATGAAACTGACACTTGACAGTTATCAATTGTATGTGGACGTCCAGTCGTTCACGATCTCCGGATGATCGAGCGATAATCGCACGGATGATTCGAGCGTGTAAGTGAACACATCCCCGGTGGTATTGTTTCCCACTACTAGGCTAAAATAATCTAGTAGTGGGAAAATAGAAAAAAATAATAATAAAAAAACATCATTTATGTTCTTCTCATTCATCTTCATTTTGGTTCCCCGCATTAAATATTTACTGGGTAGACGTATGCAATCATATGTTTACCTATAAGATCTTAATTATTAAAGTAGAATGACATATGACCCTCATAGGGTGTAGCAATGTAAAGTAGGAGCGGACCGAACCATAAAAATAATAGTATACTTACTCACTTCAGGTGAAATTAAAAATCATTTCATAGATGAGTGTAAAAATTGTAAAGGGAATGGCTACTTAAACTTTCCTATGACGAAACTGAAGAAGTGATTTGAATTTGAAGAACGCGCACTTACTCACTCACCCTCACTCTCACACATACACACACAATCTCTCCTACTCACACTCGCACACAATTGCATAACGCACAGACCACACCACACACCTACCACCACCACCTGTTTGCCACATACCTTTTTCTCTTGTTCTTTAATAAACATAGGTAGATTTACACTATAATAATATAGATTCTGTTTTGTTTACCTTTTCTAAATTAGACCATAAATTTGCGTCTTTTACATTGCCACTTGTATACCTTCCCTAAAATTATTTTCTCTAGGTGTAGTTAAATGATACAAACATAACTTGTAAATTTGCACTCGAGCCCCATGATAGTACAGGCCTCGTGCTTGGTTTGAGATTCGCCGACAATCTTGTTTGATGTTTCACAGTTTTTTTTTTCTTATTTTGTTTTCACTTTTATTAATCTCATTTTGGCAATGAAAAAACATTTATCATTTTATCATTCACTAGCTGTGTCCGCGGCTTCGCACACGTGGTCATTTCTCCAGGTTAAAAGTACTCTATGTGCACCATACATTTGATCAAAATTTCATAAGCCGTCAAAAATATTTTTATCTATTGCTTGGCTTCTTACATTTGATCAAAATGTCTTCAGCCGTCAAAAATATTTTTATCTATTCTAGTCATTGGATTGAGATACCAATTGTACCAGATTTAAGTTAAACCTTATGCTATCCAACAGTGAAAACAGCATCACAATCGGTCCAGTGGCTTTTTCGTGATTTGCGAACAAACAAACATACAGACAGACAAACATGTTTTAAATGTTATATTCTTTAGTTCAGTAGTTTATTTTAAGTAAATAAACCACTTTTTTATCTTCTTTGTACAGACTTTTTCGTATATTACTTCAAAATTAACATAACTTTAGACCCCTATCCCGCAGGAATCCTTTTTTTTTTCAGGATAAAAAATATCCTCAATTTTCCCCCATCATATTAACTATGACTGTGCCAAGTTGCATCAAAATCCATCTAGTAGTTACAGCGTGATACGTGTTCGTTTAAATAACTTTCAACCCCTATCCTGTGGGAACCCTTTACTTTTTCGGGATAAAAAGTATCCTATGTCCTACCTCGTAGCATGAACTCAAATCAAGACAAGTTTCATTTGAATTCAATCAGTATTTTCGGCGTGATGCGCGGCCAAGATACAGACAGACAGACAAAAATGAAAAAGAAAAACCGTTTTCACTTCAGTAACGAGAATAGAAGAACCTCCAAAAAAAAATTACATAATATCTTCTATGTTCAGAATTGGACCTGTTACTGTTTTATTATAAGTATAGATTTAATTCATTTATCATTATCTATTTCATTCATTTTTAATTTATTATTATCTTTTTCCGCTTGCATCCAAGCATTCTTCACAGTCTTAATTTTACAAAATCCTTAGCGTACTTATGCAAACACAACTGATGCAAGATTCTAATGCAAATATTATTCTACATGACTGTGTGCCATCTCCGTTGCCCTTACTGTCTGAACTGCTGCACCCAGCAGCACCTAGCACAAACCACCACAAATGCGGTAAAAGTAGTATCATTCTGGGCAGGTCTTCAAAAATATAACTAGACATCTAGATAGATTTATTTAATTATTTACATCAAAAAAATATGCCATCAACAAGAAAGAAGACCATGAGTGTGTTTCCTCAGTTAACTAGATTAACTTCACGTTCATGCCTTCAATTCCACTGACATGACACAACCTGAACGTTCTCAGGTCGCGTGCTCGTCCACTGCTTGATGGGCGTGTCCCGCTCCGCAACGTGCGCTCTCGCCTTCCTGATGATCAAGCGCAACATGTCGCTGACTGAAGCGCTGTCGACGGTTCGCTGTCGCCGAGACATCCACCCCAATGAGGGCTTCATCCGCCAGCTGCAGCAGCTCGACAGGGAGCTGCGCGTGTCTCGCGTCCGCTGACCCTTCACCCCCTACTCGCTCTTCGGTTTGTCACGCCTCGATGCGGAGCCCCGTCGCGTCCGCAGTCTAGATAGGACCCTGAGCCACCGTTATTATTAATTGGTTTAGCAAATATAGCACAAGAAGGAAACAGACATTTTAAATTAATGCTGAAATTAATTAATTTTGTTGAGACAAAGTATTTATAACATGTCATTTGGTTTTAAACACTAAATGCATTATCTCAGTCACACGGAAAACAAATGGATATGTGATATTAGGTCTACAATCAGGCCCATAACCCCAGTAACCAGGCCCATAGCCCTGATGTGCTAGATATAGTAGTTTTTTAAAACTGTCCTTAACATTCAACCTGGTACGATCTAACAGCACCTCCCAGTACTGATAACTCTGGCATTAGGAGCCGATTTCATGCCAGCAGTTAAACAACACGGATGTGAGCCAACTCTCAACCACACTGCTCCGACCGGTATAAACCTCGAATTTGTCGCTCAGACCAAAAATAGGCGTGTACGAGACACGCCTATTCATACACGCTTATTCGTACACGCCTAACATACGCAGCATCAGAGCGGTGGTAGCCTAACGGTTCAATGGTGCAACTTAAAATCCAACGATACGGAGTCCGGATACCGGATAGATACCGGGTTCAAAACCTATGCTCCGCACAAAGACTTTTCTAGTTATGTGCGGTTTCCCATCGCTCTTTGCTTTGGAGGACACGTTAAGCGGTTGGTCCTGGCTGTTATTGATTAATAGCAGTTGTTAAGCCATATCAGAGGCCCTCGGGCAGGACATCACCCCGCACCACACGAGACCACCTGATGCCCCCTAGTTACGTGCGCTGCCCAGTGACATCATCCCGCTGAAGGTTGAGGATGTGGAGAGCAGCGCCGATACAAGCCCCTCGCAGAGTGAAGGGTATAGGGCTCCTGAATGCAGGCTGCAGCATGCCAGTGACCCAGGGGTTGAAGCCCCTGCGGGTGCGTCCAGGGCAGTGGGCAAGAAAGCCCGACGCCCAACCCTACCGATCGTTGATATTCCACCTACCTCTAATCAGGGTCTAGAGGGAGGTGGCAGGTCAACGATGATGAAATGCATCTTTCAACATATTAGTTACAATATTTACGAAGTGCCACAAAGCCTGGCTTGCATTTGTCGATGCAGAGTTCGAGCAACACACAACAAACACAGATTTTGAGTCATTTTGGAATTTCTCAAACTAATTAAGCTGAATTTACATACAAGTCTCCAGTTTGTGCTATATTTTAAAGCTAACCAATACTGCGATGCGTATCGATGACAAACCGAAGAAGCAATATTGCACACTATGAGAAGTGTGCAATAATTTAAATAAAGGTAGTAACTTTTTGCTATTGATTGTGCATTCTGAAGTCTAATAATCGTTTAAACTATTGATGGTATAATTATTGTAATTGATAATAGTGTAATAGAGATAATTTAGCTACCTATATTTAGGTTAAACTTAATTCAAAATTGAGTATTAGGTGCAATGGAGTATGATTAAAATTAATAAAAAAAAGTTAAAAAATTATATCAAAACATTGTTACATCAATATGTAAAAGTTTATTTTTTATCAAATCATTTTGCACTCACGGATGTGTAATTTGAAAATAAATATTCATATTTTTTTAATAATTATTGTAATCATACTATATTCTTAATTCAATGTACCTGTTAAAGAATGAGTTACGAAACTAAATATTTTTGTAAAAAAAAAAGAAAAAGACAGTTTGTACCCACTGGATGGATAAATCTTTAGCTTGAAATCTAACAGTTGACACCCACTGGATAGATAAATCTTTAGATTGAAAATCTAGCAGTCGGCACCCGCTGGATGGATAAATCTTTAGCTTGAAAAACTTGAAACATGTTTTGCAATTGGCCCTCATTTTCTTGAGCTCTTCTACAAATATTTGACTCTAAATGTAGTGAATAAAAGAGAAAGCCAAGCTAGATTTCTGAAATATACTTACTATAAATAGCATATTTCTGTTTTATACTTGTTATAATTAACTACTCTCACCCAGGTGTATGCTGATTTTAGAAGTGTGTTTCTGTATGCAAGCATTATGAAATGTTACTAGAATAGTAGGTGCCGAGCTAAACATGAAATGTGATGGGTGTCTATGTTCTCGTGTACCATTTTGTTCATGATAAACAGAACAGAATCAACATTTAATAAAAAAATAGCAAATAGTGTAAGTAAATTGAATAAGTCCATTTAAAGTAAATGTTAAAGCTTGTAG
Organism: Alsophila aescularia; assembly: GCA_946251855.1. NCBI lineage: Eukaryota > Metazoa > Arthropoda > Insecta > Lepidoptera > Geometridae > Alsophila > Alsophila aescularia. The sequence goes on along the minus strand of OX276377.1, from coordinate 18,695,443 downwards.
TGAGTAAATTATCTTTGACTATAGTACAAGTTTCTAGCCTTACAGTCATGTGATGACATCAAATTCCTGGGTGTATTATGTTGATAGTTGTTAAGTTTTATTCCTCAAGACTGGCTGTTGGCACTTGGGTGATGTGGCTTACTCATAGTAGTTGTATTTAGCTTAGCATTGTTTCAATGCCTCAGGCGCCGCAAGTGTCACACACAGTGAGCACTCATTGTTGACGACCTGCACTAGTTAGTAACACATGCCACATTTGGCTTCACATTTGTGTCACTATCAATCAGGTTACATAGGACTAAAACGAGGACAAATATTAACATTATTATAAAATATTTAATAGTTTTAAGTACAGTCTATTTTAATTATGTTATGAGGATATTTTGATATGCAGTGGCTTGTGACTGATATACTAGTCTGTTGATAAGTACAATATTGAATGTAAACGGCACCAAAGGAAGCAATTGTGATATAGTGTGCAGAGAAGAAATTATATTTTTCTGATAATGTGGTAATTTGTAGTTATTGTTTGTTATTAAAGTTACTATACAGTTAATGCATTCAGTGCCGTCAACGTGTATGTGCGTTTGATAAGCATATGTGCGTCTATTGTATCAGGAACAAGTATGGAGTACTTTTTCCTATTCCGCGGCAGTAGGTTTGTTTCCATTGCAGCCCTCTTATTTCGTGTTTCCCGTACGTACCTACTTATACAAAATAGTCTAACCCATCCCTGATAATAAAATTAGTTTTGATCCACTCGGCAATGAAATAAAAAAGTCACCACAACAACACTTGTCTTTTCAGTTAGATATGAGGATATTATTAGGGTGGGGATGTTGCGATTAACCCTTTGAATGCAATAGCCGTCCATCAATATCAAAATCTAATTATTATTGCAATTCCATGCCATTGGATTGTCGTCTTGATCAGTCGTCCGGTTTTAGGCTAGGTGTAGTGCATACATACATTTATAATGAACATTTCTTTCTCTAGTGCAAACCCTACCTATCAAATTCTATTTTTAAACAAAACAGATTTTATTTATTACGGCCTAGGCAATCGCTTGACCACTATCTCACCTGATGGAAAGCGATGATGTGATCGAAGGTGTAGCACACTTGCCTAGTAGATACCTATTCACTCTTGACTTGATGTGTTGATTGCACATGAGTTGAGTCTAGTTGATTCAAATAAGCATCAAAGGCACCTAGTTATATCATCTTCAAACACATGAGTTGGTAACTCCACGATCCAGGGACCCACCCTGGATCAGCAGTGATACTGAGAAAACCAACTCCATAGTCCCAACATATACTATAGGTAGGTATGTATTGAATACTTTTACTATTTCTTTCCTTTAAAAAGTGTATTTAATATGTTGCCGGCTAGATTTCGTGGAGTTACCAACTTATATGTGTTGCCTTTGAGGTAAATGAACATTGCTATTATTTGAGGTGGGAATTTTGTGTAATCCTTTTTCATTTTTCCTGAAAGCCCTGGCTGTGAAGCACGTGCTGATCTTCAGAATTACCACTATATCTCAGTTATTTAATAATAGTTATTTATGTGTCACTGTGATGGATACAAAAATGTTGAATCAACCTACCTAAATTTATTCAATGTAAAGCATAGTTATGTAAAGATGGAAAATTCAAGTGATTTGCAGCTAGATATAAAATGCAATGTAATTGTTTACATGTAGAAACTTATTTATTGAACATATTAAAACTAATTTTGAAGGTATCTATTATTTAAACTTTTCATCTGCAACTACATACCTACAACCAAAGATCATCTATGATCTTTGCTACAACTAACACTAGTTTAATACAAAGGAAATTTGCCAAAATAAAACTTTATTTTAAACAGCAATGTTTATTTTACATTAAAACTAGCGAAGCGAAAGTGTAATATATAGTAGCCCCTTCATTACCTACACTTCCACTTGGAGACAGCAAGGAGCCTGAGTTGAGCTCTCTGTTCTTCAAGAGGTTATAAAATAATTTATAAATAGGGCCTATTCATCTCTGTCTTCTTGGCTTTCTTGTCACGAGCCCGTGGAAACCAGCGGTGTTCGGTGGTCAATGTGATGGCAGCTAGTTGTTTCCTGGCTATTTCGGGCTTTGTATCTTTGAACACTCGATGCACCTCTGCAATTTTATCCATTCGTAAAATGCTACTGCTCTCTTTTGGTTCCTCAGGAAGGGGCCTGGAATGCTCATACGGAAAATCTTTATTTTGATGTAGAGCAACTATTGTAGAACCATCCTTGGTCATAACAATTTTATTATAAAATCTGGCGATGATTTCCTTTGGTTTAAAGCCAATTGCACGCGCCAAACCGGCCATGATATACATTTATTGCTTCACTTCACCTCTTGTTTTATGCTATTTACTGGGCTGGGCTTATGATGTAATATTTACTGAATTGCTATTACAAATACTTAGATAGTTTGAAAGTATTGCATTTCAAAACTCAGGGTGCATTCCGAGAAGCGCAAAAATCGATATTATCGCGCTATAACGCGTACCGAGTCATCGTGAGCGCAAAAACGATATAACTTGTGACGTCACGGATTACGTCATTACATCCGCCATTTTGCGATTACACCGACCATGCCCCAAACCGATATCACCGTGAGCGCTACTGTCAAAGTGACAGACTGACGGTTGTTTACAAAGAAAACTGTTGTTTGAATTCAGTTATGTGTGTGATTTTCGTACAGTTTTTCAAATATTACTACAGACAATTGACCAATTTTTAGACAGACTACTTTGCCCAGTAATACTTTGTATTTTGAGCAAACTTTGAGGTTATGTTGTTGTGATCTTGTAATCACGCTCACGAGCGTTCCGAATCAACTGCAGCACTCAACTGCCGTGAGCGTGATATCTGAATCGGAACGCATATTAGCACTGTGATCGCTCACAGCGATATTATCGTGAATCGGAATGCACCCTCAATGTGTTTTTCAAATGAAATGTGTAATTTTGTCCAATGTGTCAATGAATTAATACCTTGGGGGCCGTTCGTTTTGTAACAATTGGCGAAAATAACTGTTAAAAACGCTAAATATGTGGGCGAAATTAGCGTTCTGAACGTTTTCGATCATCATTCGTTTAGAGCGATGGTGGCCTAACGGTTCTTTAGTGCAATTTAGAATCCAACGATACCGGGTTCAAAACCTAGGCTCCGCACCAATGACTTTTCTGAGTTATGTGCGGTTTTCCATCGCTCCGTGCTTCGGAGGGCACGTTAAGCTGTCGGTCCCGGCTGTTATTGATTAATATCAGTCGTTAAGCCATGTCAGAGGCCCTCGGGCAGCTTGACAAACTCTGACATCAGAGGCCAGCACTACCTCATACGACAAACAAACAAACCGTTCGTTTTGCAAGGTTCGATGACATGTTGACATAAGAAAATCGACTTTATTCCGTCAACGATAGAGTCGTTTTTCATTCAGTTTGGAAGGAACGGTAGTGTCAAAAGTTGCAAAAATGACAAAAGTGTTGAAATTTTTGTCACTACCGATCCTTTCCAAACCGAATGAAAAACAACCCTATCATTGACGGAATAAAGTCAATTTTCCATGTCATCGAAACATGCAAAACGAACTGTGATCGAAAACGTTCAGGGGCATTCAGCTAGAAAACTTAAATTGCACTGCAACGTTTTCGCTGCGCGATCGTTAACTTTCGGTGTGGCCATACTAAGGAAAATTAAAAAACGGGAAATAATGGGGGGGATGAAGGTTTGGGAAAGTGAGGGGATTGTAGGGGGAAGTGGACGAATGGTGGGGGATGTCGGGGAAGGGTGCGGGAAGTGGGGCAGGTGGTGCAAAGTGGGGGAAAACTAAAAGGAAGGCAGAATGAGAGAAAGGGGAATTTGTAGGAGAAAGACCATTCGTTCTACCCTCCCCTAAATTTACCCACCTTCCCTCATTTCCTCAAACCTTCCCCCACATTTCCCCAGTTTTTTATATTTTTAAGTATTGCTGCACCGAAAGGTAACGATTACGTTGCAGTGCAGGTTAGGTTTGTTAGCTGCATACGGGCTGAACACTAATTTCTCCCACAAATGTCCAAAGCGAACGCGAAATGTGATCATATTTAGAGATATTAATACTACGTATATAGCTGCAATGCGATTACGTAATGTTGATCATGATGGTTTCAAGCCGTGAAATTCAATAATGCTTTGCGATAGAGTCGATTTTGCTATGAAAAAAGTGACAATCTGATTGAAGCCAAGTTCTGTAATTGGGCCACAGATAAAAGCTTAAATTGATATCGCAGGGTTACAGGATCCGTTTCAAATATACTTCCGAACTGCACTAAGTTTGTATTCTGTGCTGGTTGCTATGCAGAACGTCTACTTATCTATTATAAGTAAAAAACGCGTAGTTACGATTACGCGACGCGACTATCACAACGACGCGAAAGTTCTGCAAAATTAATGTTCGATGGCTCCACGTTAAGCTACCATTTATAGTCCGTGAGAATGATCAAAACTGCACGTTCACTTCACAAACTATAATTATTAGGATTCCACATCGAAAACACAACTAGAACATAGAAAAATACATTTAACAATCAACAAAGAAAAAATATGACATAAAATCGTGTGCGCGCGGCACACGCGCGCATCTGTTCTATAATCTGCTAGTATTAGTGATAGCGTGGGTGCCCTGCGCCAAAGAGGATGTAATACTACACAATCTGCGCTAGGCGTACCCAAAGAGTATACAAATACTACGGGCGTACCGATCGGCAACGAGTATATAAATACTACGCCGATCGGCGGTAAGGCTGTGCGGTGGGCGAGGTACTGAGTACATCTCCTGCAGCCCGATTCCATAACTTGGCTACAATCGGATTATCACTTTTTTCATAGCAAATTCGACTCTATCGCAAGGCATTAGTGGCTGCGATACTGAGAATTCGATTGAAGCCAAGTTATGAAATCGGGCTGTTGCTAACTCGTAGCGAGAATGACTTCTCGCCTTACTTCTCGCTATAGCTGCTGTGTTAACCTCACCTACCTCGAAAACTGGCAGAAACAATAATTTAGTACCTATTATAAGTTACGCTTGGCAACTCCCGTTAAAAATTGTCTATTTGAGGCGTTCGTTTTGTAGCAAATGGTGAAAATAACTGTTTAAAACGATATATATGATCACATTTGCCGATCGGTTTGGACATTTGTGGGCGAAGAAAGAACCGGTAGTTTCAAAAGTAGTGAAAAGGGCAAATGTGTTGAAAATGTTCAAAGAGAACGGCTTGCTAAAAATGTACATTTCAAAACTGCCCCCAACGCCATCTCATCATCTCGAACGCAGGGTTAGTTGACACTGGCTAAATCGTAGACATTCATTTCTCTAACTTTATACACTAGTCCAAAGACTACAGTGTACACAGGGGGCCCGGGGCCCGACTATGTGGTCTTAGTGTACTTACTTAGATTCAATCGGATTGTCAGTATCGATATCACTAATGCCTTGCGATAGAGTCGAAATTGCTATGAAAAAAGTGATAATCCGATTGTAACCAAGTTCTGTAATCGGGCTGCCGACCACATAACTTGGCTTCAATCGAATTCTCAATATCACAACCACTAATGCCTTGTAATAGAGTCGAAATTGCTATGAAAAAAGTGATAATCCGATTGTAACCAAGTTCTGTAATTAGAACACTAGTCGTGCGAAGTAGCTAGCTACATATCTCTAATCTGTGGTGCGAAGCTGAACAACAAAAAACAAATAGCAGCAACTCAAAGTAAAAAAAAACCTCGGAAGTTTGGACTTCGGAATTCGGATGAAGCAACTTTAATATTATTCTTAAAATCCGTGAATACAACGCGTGTAAAACATGGATTTTCCCGCTACACCCTCAAATGCTTCCGACAACAACGAGTATACTGGGTCCATGCCATCGCCATTCCTCAGTTCAACAGATGACAATAAACGAAGGAGGTATATATTGTCATTTTTTCTTCTTAAAATCACCTAGGATTTTATTGAAATTTAAATAGCAATGCTGGTAATATTTCAGTTCATCCAGATCGATAAAACGAAGGCGCTTTGACGATGAGTTGGTCGAGTACAGTTTACAACCTGGGGCTTCTCTTGGCAAAGGAGACAAAAGAATGCGTACACAATCATACACCAGTCAATTACCAGAGTTTCCTAACAGCAGTAGCGCCCCTCCGACGCCTTCTAACCCACCAGAGCGCAGGAAGGTGGCCAGTAAGGTTCCATCTATTGGAGGTAGTATGGGACGTAAAGCTCGGCGCAAGGGTCAGCTTAGTCAGTTGTCAACAAAGGATTTGGGGCGTTGGAAACCTACTGATGATCTAGCACTTATATTAGGTGTACAACAGGTGAGTTCACACATATTTGTTGTTATCATAACATCCATAAAAGTCAAGAACTTCAAATTTCTTCATCGCTAGAAGAGCCTTATAATGGTCTTATAATATGAAGATGTGATATCAGATCCTGTGGTTGGAAACCAAGATCATGTAGATGACCCTGATAGCGGCTGTTCCATCATTCAAAGTCCTCAAGAGACTGATACAGGCAAATTATAAATTATACTTCGTTTTTAAAAGGCTAAAACGGGAGTTACTCTTGTATGTTGAATTATTCCAACTATAATTTCAACCACATCGGTGGTCTATCTCAGGTGAGTATGGAATGCTCACGAACATATCTTGCCTCGCACTGTGTGCCACTGCTCGCAGTGTGCGCTATGTCAGCACCTGGTGTGAGGGGCGAGGGGATGTCCAGTGTATTTTTGAAAGTGTTTATTGAGGGGGCACTTATCATAATTTCTGGCAATTTGTTCCAGATGAACAATAGAATGAGTCTCTTACTGTAACAAAGTATAAAACTTGGATTCTTATTAGTACATTATATCCTTTCAGACAAATGATTTACGTATGGTCCACCGAGGTGTCAAATTCTCCTGCCGCTTCACAGTGAGTGAACTGCAGTCCCGCTGGTATGCCTTGCTTTACAATGCAGAGGTGTCGCGAGTGGCTGTGGCGGCTATGGGGAACTTGCACCCAGATCTGGTAGCTGCAGTACAGCAACAAGCATTGTATTCTACTGCTGAGGAAGAGCTGCTTGGGACTTTGAAAAGTGTGAGTAGTAATTGATATTTTTTTGATAGTTTGATAGTCTGGCTGTACAAGGCATGATTAAAATATGTACATTAATATCTGGAAACAATATAAAAAAAAAACTGGCCTACCACTAGTGTCAGTGATAGTACTAAAGATAAAATTGGATAATGGAATTTAATCAGACTGGGTCAATCAGATTAGTCTGCTATTGAATCTGGGTTGAGTTTAGAATCAAGGGGCAGGAGTTGGGGTGGGGGAGGGTGGTGTAAAGAAAATTGTTAAGTAGTAGAATGTGTTTTGTTCTGTTGTTTTTGCATGAAAGTAATTTGAAGATGTTACGTATGGCCCCAAAAACTAGGGTAGGTTAGGTTCGAACATGGCATTCTCCCCCTACAGAAAATAAATTGTGCATTTGATAGAACTTAGAAAAAAGGGGGTTGATAGAATATGAGGCTGATGAATGTTTCCATTACTTGATGTTGGTTGTAAGTGAGTGGCAGCAATTTGGTCATTTTACTCTTTAAACTAAACTAGACAAAATTTCTTCAAATGTTATTTAAAGCTTGGCCCAATTTCATAAAGCGACAAATCTTAATAAACCTACAAATGTCAGTTGAATACGCCAAACCTGCGTTTCATATAACAAAAAATGTACGACATTTCGATATTTTGACTGACAATTGTCGGTTCGATTGACATTTGTCAGTGTACTATAGTTTTATGAAATAGGGCCCTTGTCGACTTTGTAACAAGGTCTTTTTGCCCCTGGCACCTATTCTAAACTTACGTTCAATTTAAGCTGCACTGCTTAAAATAACATAATTAAAACAGGTTTTTAACATGCTGTCTAACAGCGTTTGGATAAATTTGGACACGTTCTGAGACAGCGTTTGGACAAATCGGGACTCTCGCTGTGTGGAAACAAAGTTGATTTTACGCTGACAGGCTTTAGTGATAGTTTAGTGAGTGAGGCTTAGATGCCAGGGGAAAAAATACCTTGTTACGAAGCCAACAAGGTTTAAATTACATTTGAAGAAATTAAGATTAGTTTAGGGGATGTCTGAATCACTACCAGTGACTAATATTTCAAATGATAGATCTAGTGAAAAAATAACAGAAAAAAGGACAAATGTTTATAAACATGTTTCATGTTCAACCTAACTAACCTACTTAGTTTTCTCGAACAATGCATTGCCCATACAAACGTCATTCCAAAATTATTTGTAAGTGACGCATATTTCTATCATATTATGATATTACTAGCTGTGCCCGCGGCTTTGCGCGCGTGGTCATTTCATTTTAAAGTAGCCCGTATGTATTCCAGGACCAAAAGTACCTATAAAGTATAATATACTACATATCTTCAAAATTCGTTCAGCCATCAACATTTTTTTATTGATTGTTCGTCTTTTGCTCATCGGATTGAGATACCAAGTACCCCAGTTTTTAAGCTAAAACCTAAGCTATTCAACTGTAAAAACCGCATCACAATCGACCCAGAAGTTTTTACGTGATGTGCGAACAAACAAACAGACACACACTTTTTTTTTTCATTTTTTTATTTTAAGTACTCTAGACCATTTTTTTTTATTACCATTGTATACTATTTCACTCCTATTACTTTATTTTATTATGTATAGATACCGATTTAGAAAGTATTTATCTAAGTTCCCAAATTATTTTGTATTAATAATGCTTATACATATCATCATCATCATCATCATCATCATCATGTCAGCCTTTAGAAGTCCACTGCTGAACATAGGCCTCTCCCCTCCTCCTCCTCCTCCTCCTCCTCCTCCTCCCCATTATACATATACTCAGATGAAATATACTCCAATTACAAATGACTTTGGTATTACGTTTGACCTTAGCTTTTACATTGATATATATATTTTATTGAAGTGAAACTTCTTATGTGACTTCCAACAAGGTTGCGTTAAATGTTTAACGCTACCATGGAGGCCTTCCTATTTTCATTTCTATATTACGAAGGTTCACTTCTTCCGCGCGGAGGGACTCCACGATAGTTTTTGAAGTGAAACTTCTTATGCGACTTCCAACAAGGTTGCGTTAAACGTTTAACGCTACCATGGAATCCTTCCTATATTCATTTCCACATTACGAAGTTTCACCTCTTCCGCGCGGAGGGACTCCACAATCGTTTTTTGCATAAAGTTTTACCCACATTGGTGTCTCAAATTTGTGAGAATTAGCTTTGAATAGGATATTATATTGTAACTGCCCCCACTTCTAATAACTGCTGCTTATTCCTGGACCTAGTACTTGTACACATTTTCATCAAAATTCGTTCAGCCATCAAACAGTTTCTTATTGATTTCTTTTCAAATAGTTTCTTTTCAATTGGTCTAACAGTTTTGTGATGACAGACAGATACCAATAAACGTTGTATTAGTTGTAGCTTATTTTAAGACGCCTAGAGCTTTTTAAATAGTCTTGTTTTTACAGACTTTCTGTAATATTAATAACTGATTTAAATAAGCAGAGATAAAAAATAAGAAATTCGTAAAAAAATAACAATTAAAAGTACCACAATAATAGTAATGTATTAATATTATTGATAGACGATTTTTCAGAACTCGCATCCAACAGAAGAGAAGTTCCAAGAACTACTGGACGCAAACCCACACATGTTCTACCAGTCTCGAACGGCCAAGTCTCTGTTGAACCACTGGCAGCTGCTGAAAATGTACCAGTTACTACCAGATCAGGTGGTGCAGCCTCTGCCTAAAAGTAAGTATTTTATATTTGCCAATTTTTTAAAAGGGAAAGTGTCTTTGTTACTTTTCGCTCACGTATTTTGACGAGAAAAGCAACGAGGAGTAGAATGTTGGCGTTTTTATTCTAGTAAAAAGAATAAAAACGCCAACAATCGAATGCCAAGAACGCGAATTAGATAGAGCGGTATTTTTTATTATAATGCCCGGCCATGCGACGCATCGCCTCTTTTTTAACCCCCGAACAAAGAGACGGGTGTTATAAGTTTAGGGTGTGTATCACTGTGTGTGTGTTTGTCTGTGGCATCGTAGCTCCCAAACGAATGCACCGATTTTGGTGCGGTTTTTTCTGTTCGAAAGCTGATGTGATCGAGATGGTACTTAGCTATATGGGGGGAGGGGGGGAGTTGAGAAAAGGGGGCGTGAGAATCGTATCTTTCAAACGAATGGATCAATTTAGCTGCGGTATTTTATGATTCAAAGCTGAGGTAAACAAGATGTTTCTTAGCTATAATGTGGGGAGGGGGAGGGGGAATGGGGTGACGACCGTAGCTCTCAAACGGATGGAACTATTTTTATGTTTGAAAACTGATGTAATCGAGATGCTTTTTAGCTATTATGGGGGGTGGGATATAATTTAAAGACGGGTGTTATATAATTTTTAAATTTGTGCTTGTTTGTATATATTTTTTTCTTTTCTATCGGAAACCTTCACGCAAGTGACAACTGTACAAAGGATGAACAATACGCGAACTCATAAATAATATTTTCGTTATGATTTCGGTTAATTTATTTCAGAAATCAGGAGCTACATAGTGAACAAGAATATAACTTTTTTTTTTAACGGTGTCTATCTGTTTGTTTGTTCGTGCATCACGTAAAAAGTACTAGACCGATTACGATGCGGTTTTCACAGTTGGATAGCTTAGGGTTTGACTTTTAAACTGATGTAATTGGTCTCTCAATCCGATGAGTAATACTCGTAGTTCCTAGTCGGCCAATCGATAAAAAAACATTTCGTCTGAACGAACCAAACGTAATTATTTACATCCCAAATCCGCTATCGAAAGAATTTCAGTGAAAAGGCATATAGGAGGTAGAGGGTTAATAGACTTGAAAATATTGTGGCAAGGGCAGATCCGAAACCTCAGATTTTTTTTCTACTTAAAATCAGCAAATAGTAATATACATTCAGCAATAATTGAATTAGATAGCAATTACACTCCATTAAATTTATATAACAGAGACATACAATACAAAACACCACAAATACTTACAAATGAAAAAGTAGATAAATGGTGTTCTAAAGAACTTCACGGCTGACATATGCATGACTTGGAAAAAGCTCATGTTGACTTAGATGCTTCAAATATATGGCTGAAATTAGGCTCTTCATTCCCAGAAACTGAAGTTTTTATGATCGCAATACAGGACCAAGTTAAAATACTAAAAACTACAAAAAACATATACTTATAGCCGCTAGCATTCAAAATGACAAATGCCGTAAATGTCATCGCGCATCTGAAACCGTTCAACACATAACCAGTGCCTGTCCAACCCTAGCCCAAACAGATTACACCCACAGACATAACCAAATACCAAATAGCATACATCAACAGACATCATCGTTATAGATAAAATAAATAAGTAGACATACTTAATAGATATTGCTGTTCCTAATACCCATAACCTACAAAAGACAATAACCGAAAAGATACACAAATACACCGAACTTAAGGAAGAAAATATTAGAACCTGGAAAATGAATAAAGTGTATATCGTGCCTCTGTGGTTTTACAGTACTTGAGTCACAAGATATTGACTTGCCTAGTAATTTATTTATGACTATGCAAAAAGCTGCCATCCTAAAGTGCCCCTTGGAGAGCCGTACGGAATTTTTTGCAGGAAGATCTGCCAAATGAAACTAATTCCCAAAATGAACTCCACTTGGCTTACTCGTAGGCCCGTAGTGTCAAATTTATTTACCGAAATTCTTAAAATTTCTCGAGTCATGTAGCTAAGAACCATCTCAATCACATCAGTTTTCCAACATAAAAAACCGCATCAAAATCGGTCTATTCATTTGGGAGCTACGATCCTCACCTGCATTTCTCAAAAATTATTCATATTAAAAGTAACAAGTAACGATATTTCCAGGCCAAACTGACAAGAGTGTAACATTCTCCGACGCTGAAGAGACAATAAACGACTCGGAGCTGCCGGACTACAAAGAAGACGGGATTGATATTGAGATGCAATTAGCTGACAGGTATTTTTTTTTTTAATCACAACCATTCTCAAATAATGTCAATAACACACATTATTTGGGCTTTCACTTCGATCAATATAAAATGAATGGATTGGCTCAAGCGGCGGATTCGTAAACTCTATAAAGTAAGCGCCGGCGCTCTCTTGGTCTCCTGAATCTGACCCTTGTAGTCTAGGCGTCGGCCCAAGCCGAGGTTCGGACACCCGGGGTGCCCTTGAGCTAGTCGCCAAAATTTTAACTGGCGGCGCTGTACGCTGTAGAGGTCAGCTATAGACCAACAGCAAGTATCCTTACTAAAAAAAACGCGAGCGTTCCTCACTCCTCTTGAGAAAGTCCACCAGATGGTTGAAACTGTAGTTGGAATAATTCATCTTCTTTATGTGATTAATTCTAGTTTTTTAAAATAGATAAATGCAGGATTACCTTTTTTCTCACATTTGAATTACTCGTACTAGCGGCTGTATTGTATTGCTTAGTTATGAGGACATTACGAAAAAAACAAATTTTCGACCTCGAGGGGTTGGGAGCGTTAGCTGCCATCTTGAATTGAAGGGGACAAAATTTTTTTCTAAATAGTTCTTTAATAACTGTTATGCTTTATGGCAAAAGTGTCTATGAAAAATATAAAGAAGACTAGCTTACCCGCCCGCGCCTTCGTCCGCGCGGACTACAGTTTATCGCGAAAAAAGCATCCTACTTACGTTCTTCTAGGATATTAAAAATACAACGCTCTTGATGATTTTTGACAGACTTGTTATTTCGTTTCCATGACAACCGTTCCTTACAGCGAGTATTCAACATGTTCCAGTTTTCCCGTGGAAACTTCCACGGAATTCGTGTTTTTTTTCGGGATAACAAGTATCCTATGTTTTATTCTAGGGTATAAGCTATCTATCTCCATTCCAAATTTCATCAAAATCCGTCCAGCGGTTATCGCGTGAAAGCTCCCCAAACAAACAGACAACGTTTCACTTTTATATATTGGTATGGATAATAATTGCAACAATTTTTGCATTCACAGTTGTTCTCTAAGTCTCTTAAGTAAAAAGTTACAAGAATCGAAAAAAACATCTTTACTAAAAATGATCCAATGCAGGAACAATGTATATTCTTAACCACTGAATGTAGAGACTTTATATTTGGAGAGTGTGTTTATAAAGAGGTAACAACGTACACGAAAAGATGAATTAACTTTTCGACGGCCACCGCTTCGCTGCCGTATGGCGCGTGCTTGCAATGGTCGGGCTTAAAAGCCCAAATAGCCCGCGAGGAGTTAAAAAAAACGCATTTCAAGGGGTTTAAAAGGGGGGTCAAAGTTTTAACAAAATACCTCTATTTTGAAGACACGTTGAAATTAGACAGTTGAAATTTTGAATGTAAGCTCCCGAAATAAAATAAACTTACACGTGTTACAGAAATTTTCTAAATTTTCGAAAATAAAAAGTCAGGCTCAGTTTTTCATCAAAAATCTCAATGTTCCTATTTTTGTATGAAAAATTAATAATCAAGCTTTTGTCCCAGTTGTTATTGATTGATATTCATAGCAGTCATTTAGCGACGTAAGAGGCCCTCGGGCATCCTGACTAACTCTGAAACCAGAGGCCAGCAATACCTTATACGACAAGCTAGCAATTTATTTGATGTAGATTTTTGAATTCCTAGAACTATATAATTTGAATTATCACCATTGGCGAAATAAACGTCATACTATACAGGCCACCTAACCTAACTGTCCTAACATTTTCTTTTACAGAATTGAGAAGAAAGACATCCGCATCTTAGAAAACTCATTGACTCGGTGGCAAGTGTTGGTGCAATCTGTAGCCGGCGGCAACGTGGAGCTCGACAAGAACACTCTGGCGGTACTGAGGGGGCGCCTTGTGCGGTACCTCATGAGGTCACGCGAGGTAAGCATACTTATCTTCCCACTACACTACACAGTAATATCAAATTTTATTGTTCACCTAAAACGGAAGCAGAAACCACCTCATTTCTTCTCATAATAAAAACAGTGCCGATAGTAAGTATGGAAATCTATTACTCCGCAGTTTAATAAAATAAAATCAATGCAGAAAGCACAGCTTTTTTGAAATTTTCTGTTGCATTTTATCCCAGTGCTGTTTTTATTTTTTAAACTTAGCAGATACTACAGAAAAGCATTTATTTGTTTCATCCATACCAATATATAAAAGTGAAACATTGTCTGTTTGTTTGTTTGGGGACCTTTCACGCGATAACCGCTGGACGGATTTTGATGAAATTTGGAATGGAGATAGCTTATACCCTAGAATAAAACATAGGATACTTTTTATCATACATACTTTTTATTTGAGGGTTTATTGTTTGCTCGCGTCCGTAGGATTCAGCCCTCGATGTCCTACACGTGACCCTCGGGTGGTGCCAAAAGAGCAACCGAATCACGTGGTGGTAGGCTTCGGCCGCCGGCTTTTTATATTACCACCCTCTGGACAAAGTCTTGATGCCAAACGATTTGTCGTGTTCCATCATGATGTTCAGGGAAGCCGTCCGGATGAGTTGTAGGATGCAGTTGTGTTGGAAGGGTGGACCGTGATCGGAATCATGGTGTTTCTGCGTCGGAGGCCTTGCTTTGGAGGAAAGCAAGGCCTCCGACGCAGAGATGGGACGATAATTGGCCGGATCAGCACGACTACTCTTTTTTGGTACTGGTTGTACATTGGCAAGCATCCAGCTCTTCGGAACTTTACCTGAGTGAAGAGAGAGGCGGTACAAACGCGTTAAGATGGGAGACAATTCGGGCGCACAGTTTTTCAACACAATCGCTGGAATACCATCAGGACCACTGGCCTTGTTCACATCTAGAGCTCGAAGCGTTCTGAGAACCTCCTTCTGGCGAATGCCAATTTCGGGCATAAAAACCCCGCAATGAGGAAGGCAGGAAGGGGTCTTGCCAGAAGCATCTAGATGCGAGGCTTCTGCAAAAAGAGAAGCAAAAAAATCGCTTTGTCTCCAGAAGTGTGAGCTAGTGATCCATCAGGTATCAGCAATGGTGGCAGTGAGGGGCGGCAGAAGTTTACTTCAACCGACTTGGCCAGGGACCAAAAAGCTTTGCTACCCGCGGGGTATGAAGCCAGTTTGGCCCCAATTCGACTTACGTGATCAAAATGGGCCTTCCTAAGTATCTTCTTGCAGGTCTTAGCGGCAACGTTAAATTTTCTCTTCTTAGCCCGAATATCAGAAGACTTGCGCTTTCGAGCATCAGCCCAGTCTAGATATGCCGCACGCTTTAGAGCCACAGCATGACCACAGCTGGATCCAAACCAAGGCTGAGCTTTGCTGGAAACAGTCTTGTCACTGAATGGAATGAAATATTCCATTGCCTGACATATTACCTCTGTAACAGCAGACACGCAAGTCGACGGGTCCTGGGAGTTGAAACCTGTTTGCCGCCAAGGGTACGATGCAAGGAATTGCCGCATCTCGTCCCAATCTGCTGAGTTGTATCTCCACACGCGCCTATTTCCCTTAAGGCTAGGATCAGGTGGGGAATACACTGAGACGGACTTAACCAGGCAGTGATCAGAGCTACCAAGAGGTGGGGATACTGATACGGAGTATCGGTCTGGTTCAGTCGTCATCAACAGGTCGAGACAGTTGGCAGTGTCACCGTCACGGTCAGGTACCCGTGTCGGCTCCTGCACAAGCTGAGAGAGATCTAACGCCAGAGCAAGCTTCCGCGTCTCTCTACCAGCGTGGTCGGTTTTTTGGTATGGGACAAGCCACTCCTTGTGGTGGGCGTTAAAATCCCCCAAAAACACCAATTGAGCAGACGGGTAACGCTGTTGGGCCACACTTGCCGCCTCACCTAGATAATCTACCAATAAAGTCGTCCCCCGATCTCCGCTGTGTGAGCGGTACACACAAGCATACATAATTTTATAAACAATACATAACTGGTCAAGTGCGAGTCTTACCTCGCGCAGTCAGGATTCTGTACTTCAAAGACCTTATTTCACATCATTACGACTCAACACCAACTCGGCTCAAAGTGACGCATTGAAATATGAGTAGGTACGTATTGTGTAAGGTACCGTGATCATAGATTTTATTAACTTTACATCACAATTTTCATTGCATGTTGCCAACGTGTCTAAGAGACTAGCATTGGTGACAAAAACCATCTAGCATTTTTGTGTGGAGCCTGGCCCCCAATTCTACTAAAATAATTGTTCATAGATTGTTAATGAATTGTGCCGTGTTGCTTTTGAGACATTTGGTATTCTACTAACTTCAATGGTTTTTGTATTGCCGATAATTTTGACAATTGTAAAACAATCGATAATAATGTTACATTTCTTAGTCTACTAACCAATCTCCTAACAATCGTCACTAGTCGATATGAATAATTGGTAGTCTACTATTTGTTTGACAGATCTTTCAATTGTTAATTGTCTTCGAAGATGCAATTTTGCAACAATTGCTTTTTCGCAATTATTACCGTGTTTTCTGCTCACTTTAGGTTAATAATTTACGTTATTTAATAAGAAATGTAATTTTAATTTTACCGTTCTACATAGGTACCTCTTGCTGAGGTTTATATTTTTGATAGGATTATTAACAAGACGAGCAGGTCGGTAATGATGGCTTATGATGGTAAGCGCCAACCTGCAGTACCTCACAGAACATCAGTAATTGCAAAATTGGCACCCCCTCCCCCCTCTGTACAACTTAGTGACGTGACGAGACGAGCAGGTCGTTCTCATGATGGTAAGCGCCAACCTGCAGTACCTCCCAGAACCATCACTGATTGCAAAATTTGCACTGCCCCCTTCCCTCTCTGTACAACTTAGTGAGTAGACAAGTAGGTCGTTCTTATGATGGTAAGCGCCACACCTGCAGTGCCCTCGACCTCAAAGCAGGTACCTCGATAGTTTCCAATTAAAAACATTTTCCAAAAATAAGTCATGTAAAACACTTTAAAATTGTTCTACCAGCAAGACAATTATAATTCTTAAACCAGACAATTGTAATTCAATCGAAATTCAATTGATAATTTAGCAGACTACCAATTTTAGTAAAAGTTATAATTGAATTACAATTGCATCGTTTATGAATTGTTTTTCTTCAGAAATAAGAGACTTGGGGGCTGGGGCCCTGGAATAACTAAAGTTTCGTCATTTTGAACAAAAAACGTTGATTTCTTGGCCTACTACTAACTAATGTCAATCGATTCATCATCATCATCATCAGGCCGTGTCAGTCCACTGCTGGACATAGGCCTCTCCCAAAGCATGCAACTGAGCCCGATCTTCGGCTCTTCTCTTCCAACTGCTGCCAGCCACTTTGCGTATATCGTCGCTCCACCTAGCTGGAGGACGCCCTACACTACGTTGTAACCTTTTTTAAATTTGATGTAGGTACAGCCTGGCTAGGCTACAGGGCAGAGCTGAATGAGACCATGGTATTACTGGTGGATTTTTATTTAATCAAATAAGTTCAAGTGTTGACATAGTACAGTAAGCTATCTAAATCAACACTCGCTTTACAATTTATGTTGGGCGCCTTTAATTACAAAAATATCAGAGCTGATGTTGGAGCGGAAGGTTTCTACGCTCAATGCTCTTTCTAAAATACAGTTATACATTCTCAGGGGTGAGTTACACAATACTCGCCTGCGACCAGTACTTATATTTGTTTAACTTTGTATTTGGTTAGGTTGACTTCACAAAATTTAGTAAAAGACAAGAACGGCGATTACCGCTGTTCTTCCCGTTACCGTCTCCGGAGTGGGTGGCCCTCCTCGGTCGGCCAGTCCCCGATATGCCCTGCAGACTGGTCAGCGGTCGACTCGGAGACGCCTCCCGGTTGAACCCGAAGAGACGGTGTGAAGTGGAGAGTGTGTGTGTGTGTGGGTGGCTGTAGCTTTGGGCCCCGCCGGCCGCGAGGTAAGACTCCAAAGATCCCACGGAGAGTCTTGAAGTTGTATTTGGAGTGTTTCAACAACACATCCAATAAATACAAACAAAATAAATAATAGTTTAAATAAAACTAAAAAACACTCTTTATATAGAAAACCAAACTAAAAAATAGAAAATAAATTTTAATAGTGTAAATCAGAAAAAAATGATTTATTTCAAAAAAAAAACGTGGGGTGCATGGGTCAATAGTTATAAATATTTTATTGACAGATATGAGAAGCACCCCACGCTTTTTTTTAAATAAAACATTTTTTTCTTATTTACACTATTAAAATTTATTTTCTATTTTTTAGTTTGGTTTTCTATATAAAGCGTGTTTTTTAGTTTTTGTAAACTATTTTTTTTTCGAATTATTGCATTGTCATCGGTCTTTGACAGGTGTGCAAAATTTGAATGAAATCTGACCGTTTAAAGTGGGTCAAAATAGTGTCCAAAGGAGTCGGTTACAAACATACAAATATACAAACATACAAGTGAAGCTAATATAAAGCGTATAAAAAACCCTGTTCAAGACAGAAATAATACTATATGTATCTCAACAGGATACTGATCAACGTACGAAGGTAGGACGCGGCGGTTACCAAAACTTACCCGAACGTTCTCATTTGATTCCAACAGGAGGGCGTCTCGGCGTTATTGTTTTTGGAGGGCTAGGGCTCGCTCGATGTTGCAGTGGGGATCCTAATAACAACAAGGGAGGGTCAAATTGGACAACGTGGCACTAGAGCAAAAGATGCCTATTGCAAATCGCTACGCTAACTCACCCGAAGATGTCCCGTTCCTCACAAGGGGCACCCCCTTGTGAGGAACGGGACATCTTCGGACATTACTGGATATACTCTCGGCAGCACCGACTGCAGATGTTGGAAATGGCCGAGTACTCTGTGCCCTACTTAGCATTACCAAAAAGGCTGCTTTCACGTCCGAATCTCTATTTATCGCTTTCCCCCTTCTACCAAAACCTGACGTAGTTCATTGTGCTCAATTTTTTGGAAGCCAAGGTCTCAGAGGATAAATCTTCCTAACTATCGATATCGAACATTGTCGATTTATAGGTCCTTTTTATTGGTAGGAAGAAATCAAACTATTTATCTGATAGTTGATATATTACGAGGATTTAGTTTATACTATATTTACGCCTTAACCTTTTAATGATACTTTTACCCTAATTTGAAGACTCCAGCACTCCTTTTTACCCCAATACTCGGAAGTTTTTCTGCCGGTGTTTCAAAAACTGACAGCAGCGGTGTCAATTTGACATTTCGTTCCTCCACCCTTCTGTTTTAGGGGAGTCAATTACCGATACATCATTTTTATTGCAACATGATAAATTTCACCGCTCTTTTGAGTGGTTGGAAGCAAACCAGGGGTTACAACGTTTACCGAGTCGCGCGGTCTCCACTCAAGAACACGTCTACCCTAACGGTTATAAGTCCTTTGACAGATATGACCAGCCCACTGCCACTTCAGCTTACTAATCCTAAGGGCTATGTCGATAACTTTGGATCTTCTCTGCCGGATCACTTCATTCCGGATACTATCTTTCAGATAAACTCCAAGCATAGCCCTTTCCATAGCCTTAAATTGGTGGACTAGTCGTACCGTGAGTGTTCACGACTCGGCTCCGTATGTCATAACAGAAAGAACACACTGGTTGAAGACTTTAGTCTTCAAACTTTGCTGTATTGGCGACGAGAAGACTTGACAAAGTTTTGCAAATGCTGCCCAGCCCAGCTGTGTTCTTCTGCGGGTCTGTTGCAAAGTTTGCCCCCCAAAAAAAAAACATATTCCTGAACAACTTCGAGAGCAGTTCCGTTAACAGCAATAGGTTCCGGAATAACATGTTCGTTGAACATAACCTTGGTTTTGTCTAAGTTCATCTGGAAACCAATGCGTTGAGACGAGTCAGCTAGCCTGTCCAAAATCTGTTGCAAGTCCTGCAACGTTTCTGCCACAATGACGATGTCATCCGCGAATATCAAGTGTGAGATGTACTCACCGTTAATGTTAATGCCACGTCCTTTCCAGTCAAGGTTAATTGATTGCTAAAGTTATAAAAAACAAAGTGTTCAACAAAAAATATTCTATACGATGTAGTTTCTGAGATATTTGGGTTCAAACATTATTATGTACTAGCTTTTGCCCGCGACTTCGTCCGCGCGGACTATATTTTATCGCGAAAAAAGCATTCCATGTTCTAGTAGGAAATTAAAAACCAATGCAAAAATATAGCACCAACGCTCTTGATGTTTTTTGACAGACTTGTTATTATTTCATTTCCATGGCAACCATTCCTTACAGCGAGTAGCCAATAATTTCCAGTTTTCCCGTGGAAACTTACCATTCACCGAGTTTCTTTACATAATAAAAATGTAAGTTGAATATAAAAATGCAAGTGTGAACAGAAAGCAAAATAACTGTGGTTAAAGGTTAAATTGAATTACTAGCTGCGCCCCGCGGTTTCACCCGCGTGAGGGATGATGATGATGATGATGATGAAATGTATCCTATTTTTTATTCCAGGGCTTAAGCTATCTCCATTCAAAATTTCATCAAAATCCATCCAGCCGTTATCGCGTGCATGAAAGCTCCCCAAACAAACAAACAGACAACGTTTCACTTTTATATATTGGTGTGTATTCATCAAACTTCACGTTATATTAATTTGTAGTGCAACTATGGGAAAGCGCAGGTTAAAATAGTAGTGTGCGACATTCATTTCATCACAGTTTTAATACCAGTTTGCGGTAGTTCCCTGAATAAGTAAAACAACATAGAAGTTTTTTATTGTGTTCCTAACGCGTGTGAACGAAGTTTTTTTTTGTTTTAAACTCAAATATCTCAGATTTTTTTCCATTTGAGTAATTTTTTAAAGGTTTCATTTTGTTTCTTATATTATTTCCTAGTTACTAGACACTAGTTTAATTTCTGGCCATGAAATCGAACTTTTTCCAAAATGGTGCAAAGTAAATATTGAATCAAATTTCATGCCTTTCTGTTTATAATTCAAGTTATTATGATGATGCTGTGACGGACTGGACGATCTTATGAGGGTTTATTATAAACTACTAACCCCCTTATACAAAGTTATGCAATGATTAAGTAATGATTAGTAATTTTGCGCAGTACAATATTGTTTTGCGCAGTACAATATTGTACTGTGCAGTATTACTAATCATTGCATAACTTTTTATAAGTAAGGGGGTAAGTGTTGTACTAAGGAACCCTAAATAAGATAATGCTGAATATAGTGTTGACGTAATTATAATAGACTTAGCAACTGTTAAGTCAGATACACTTTATAAAGGTCAGTGACATTGCCAATGTTGGATATAATTAGTGTGTTTTTTGTATGTTATCCAAATACCTAACTTTTATAGAGTAATTAATGATTTGATATGTAATTTAATAAAATCTACCAAATAAATTAAATATGTGATTTCTGTTATAGTTTAACCTTTTTATGTAAAGGTTGAACATTGCCTGCGACTATTTAACTTTGCTGCCATAATAACAGATCCACCCCTGCTCATTCCGCGGGTGCTGTGAGAACCAGCAGGGAATTTAGGAAATGGGCGGCAGCAATTTACTGCGTGTACCACCAACTACGGCGATCACCAATACGCATAGATCTAGTTAAAGATACGCAGATACGGCACGCTTTAATATCACGTAAACAACAAGTGTTGTACAAAATACCATGCTACAAAAAATCGACTTCAAATGGGTTAACAGTTTATAACTAAAAAAAACTACAAACCCAATTTTGATGAAGTTTTATGGGACTACACTGAAAGTCTACCCTTTTGAATAAAATAACAACCATCCAAATCGGTTTAGAAATCTTAGAGATTTGAGGCAATATAAACACAAAATCAAATGAATTTACTAAAAAACTATTTATTCTCGAAAAACTACTGAACCAATTTTGATACAATTTATATGGGACTACATGGAGAGGACAAAATTGAAAAACAAAAACAACGGCCGCATCTCACGGAGAAATCAGTGTACATACACTAAAAAAAACATACATACAGTCGAACGGACGGTTATATGCCGTCTCCTTTTGTGAAGTTGATTAAAAACTGGACTATATAAAACTACAGGCAAACACACCCGCATAGCTACATTCCCATCGTCGTGCAGACGATGACGAAGTCTGTAGCGCGAATGTGAGTCACGGCTATGATGTGCTACTAATATGTCACTCCGCTTGTGACTAAGGCCAAAGAAGGTCAATTGAGTGCGTTGCACCTAATTTATGGGGTCAATATACCCGAGGAGCTGGTATCTAATCTTCACACTTTTAATTAGGTCTTGGCCAAGCGTGATTATAGCAAAAAAACGCCCTTTCAGAATTAACAAGTTTAAGCGACAAATGTCCACGTAGCTCGCAGAACTGATAACGTTTAAGGAAAAGAAGGAAGAAAGATTGTCGAATAGCGACCACCTCCCCGGTGGACCGTCGGACGTGGTTAAGGATAAGGAGACGTTGGAAGCAAACAGAGCCGCTGCAGAAGCGGGGCAGCGTTGATCTATTGGACGTAGAGGGCGCTATGTGTGTTTTGCTTGTAATACGCTCCTCAAGCTGCTGTCGTCAGCCTGTGCATGACTTCTAAATGTTCTTGGATGGCCGTACGTACCTATTATGAGAAATAGCTATGGATTTCCGATTTCAGCAAAGCAACTCCGAGTCTATCATATAAATAGCTAAGCCTCAAAGAGACCTGAGCCCGTTTGATGAAAACTAAAACTGAATCAATAAAATTTTGATCAACTTCCCGAACGGAATGGAATCTTGTTAATTTGCAAAAATAATCGCACGTTGTATTAAACCAATTAATAGTATTGCTAATTTTGCAAATCTTATCGAAAATAGCAAAGGGTTCTAACATTATAGTTACTACTAGCTGTGCCCGCGGCTTTGCCCGCGTGGTCACTTCATTTAAAAGTATTATATATATATACGTGTTATTCGAGGACCAAAAGTACCTATAAAGTACAATATACTACATTTCTTCAAAATTTGTTCAGCCATCAAATAGTTTTTAACACAGAAAGACGCAATAAATAAAACTGGTTATCGTTTTTTTTAATAACCTCTTTTGTACAGATTTTTTGTTACATACAGCTAAAATTATAACTACGAGTATAAATACCAAGTAGTCTGGATATACAATCTAGGGTTTCGCATGTTACTCATGTTCACATGTTCATATGTTTTGCTTGACCAGTTATAGTAATTATTTTCCTTGTTGTATTATTTCTTCGCATAAATAAGTTAAATTAAGCGAGCCAACATATTATTATTCATATTTTGTTTATCAAATTAAAAACAACTATTGTGATAAACTTCTAGAAATACATTATCAGAGTAAATGTTTTTGCTCCCAACTTTTTAACCTTTGTAATTATCACGAAGGAGAGAATTATAAAATAAAACAAAATGTATTATTTTTAAAGTTTATGTAGGATTTTTTTTTCCCGAGCGAGCGCGAAGCGTCTCCGTTTCAGCTTCGGCAAAAATGCTTTCGTAATTTCTATTCTCCTCTACATTTCGCATTTCTCAACCGATCTAGACGAAACTTGTAATACAGGTTAAACGAATTTTTAGAAATGGAAAGTTCTGATGAGGATCTTCGGCGTGATGATCAGAATAGCTCCTCAAAATGCAGTAAATTTCTCACTTTTAGGTTTCTACCAGTGGAACCAGCCCTTTGCCCACTAGGTAGGGATTGATGGAGCACCTTGGTTGTTAATTTTAGTTTTACGTGAAGTTAATTAGATGGCGCTACTGTGCACCGCCACAGAATAAATAATAGTATAAGTACAGAAGGCTAACTGAGTAAAGTCATTTATATACATAGCAACTCTCGCTACAACGCAATAAAGTGCAATTTAACTCGGACAGCGCTGCGAGATTTCAATTATATTTACCTAGAAGGCGCTCACCTATTGCGTGCAGGCTAGAATGTACCGTATCACAACACGCGAGAGCTTCCATTGCTCTAATCGTTTCAGAATCGCTCTGTCACTTTTACGCTCGGTAGGGTTGTATCAAGATATGACTAGGTACTTGTACTAGTAATTATTCTGTGATATAATATGACTTCGATATTGTTTTTTTGTTTTTATTACTTATTGTTATAAATGTTGATAGTTGTAGGTATTTTACGAGATTTGTCAGACCGAATGCTATGCAGTACCTTCTAGGTTTCTCCTTGGTATTCATAATTAAGAAAAGAAAAATATTTGACAACAACTTTACGTAAGTTTACGTAAGTAGGTACTTTATCGTTAAGCACACGGCACGCGACTCATCGAGCGCACGCTTGACACTACTGAATTAACCCCAATATTACGGCCCCGAAGTATTTGTACTTGTTGCGGAGTGCGACCGCCCTGGCACCGCTAGATTGTTTGCAAATAAGTTTGTGCGCTCGAGGTCTACAGCTCACAGAGCCACTAGTATTATCATTTGTAAGTTTGGTGTGTTAAAAATGTACACCAGTAATACTAACCAAACGAGGTATGTAGTTGATTTATTCGTAACTAGTTTTGCCGCCCGTGACTTCGTCCGCGCGGACTACTGTTTATCGCGAAAAAAACCTTCCTGTTCTTCTAGGATATTAAAAACCAATGCAAAAGTAGGTATAGCACCACTCTTGATGTTTTTTGACATACTTTTTATTTCGATTCCATGGCAACCGTTTCTTACAGCGAGTAGGTAATCAACATTTTTCCATTTTTTTCAGTTTTCCCGTGGTAACTCACAATTTTTCGGAATAAAAAGTATCCTATGTTTTTTTTATTTCAGAGTATAAGCTATTTTCATTCTAAGTTTCATCAAAATCCGTCCAGCCGTTATCGCGTGAAAGCTCCCCAAACAAACAAACAGACAACGTTTCACTTTTATATATTGGTATGGATAGGCCTCTCTTGGTGAACTGAGCCCGACCTTTGGCTCTCCTCATCAAAAATACTGGTGGCTCTAACCTCAGTTGTTCCGATAGAGACATTGATCCTTATAAGAAACAAAATCGAATGGCATTTTTTTTGTGGAATGCCTAGAATTAATGACTAGATTTTTTCCAAAATTTGTGAATGCCGGTCAAAATATCTCCAAAAGTTAAGGAGAATCTCCTTTCCTGTGCTACAACGGTAAAGATAATTCCTACGAAATGTATGTTTTTTTTTTGCAATTTCTGACATTTCTAGTACTCAAACCTCAGTCGGTCCAGTAGAGACTTTTGATCCTTAGAAGAAATCAATTAGCACCAAAAAAAGTTTTTGTGTAAAATTACAATTTTCTTGCTGACTACATATTTTCCAAAATATGTGAATGCAGTTTAAAATATCTCAAAAAGTTATGGATGGTCTTCTAGGAATGTTTTCTTGTAACTACGAGTATAACGGTTAAGGTATGCCTTTAAATGTCCCCTCTCAAAAATCCAGCCTGTCTAGGTACGAGATAAAGTTTTTGGTATATTTAAACGCTTTTATTTAGCTTGACCTGTTTGTTTGTTTGCGTTTGTAAATCCAAGATGGTCGCCGCCTCAAAATGGCGGAATACATATTTTTTTCAAAGCCCTCCATATGGGTATCAAATGAAAGGGCTTAACTAGTAGAATACAGCACACTATGGAAATTCCAAATTCAATATGGACGCCACCACAAAATGGCGAATTACTTTTTTAGTTTTCAATCCCCTCAATATGGGTATCAAATGAAAAATAACGAAATAAAAACTTGAGAACAAAACTTTTTAGTTTTTTTATTTAAGTTAAACGTTTTTATGTTTACCAAAAAATAAAAATCAAAAAAATACTGGGGGTCGAGTCGAATCTTAGCGTAACCTAAGTAATAAAAATTCGACTCGTCCCACGATTTTATTTTTAGTTTTTAGTACATATAATATTGTTTCCCAACAGGTGGGTCTTAAGATGAACATGGGTAAGACCTACGAATAAATAATAAGTCAGGAACTCTAATTCAGAACAAATGTCACAATAAAAGTGCCCCTACTTCAAACCAAAACGACGTAAGATTCAAAGTACGAATCACTTCCGAGGTTACAAATATACATGCTTGGTGACTGGTTTAAATTCAGAACGAAAGCAGGGATTGGTTCACGCGCGTAATGCAATGTCTGCTATGACAGCTGAGTCATAGCGGCGTGGACGATGTTATGCAATAAGTGGACCGGACCAAGTCAGTAATAAAACAATATTACTGTACAATGTTTTTTTTTGGCTCACTTTTTACAATTCATTAAATTCTTTGTCCCACGAAATATAATTAATTTATTAAGTTTTTGTCCAGAAGACATTAAAAGAGAATCTTTCTTCGCAATGTAGTGAAGACGGATTCTGAGAAATTTAAAACGGAATGTCCTCCTGTCAGCCTGTGAATTTAGAGCTGAGGTTCAAGTTCAGTAAATTATTTTTATATATTTCCATAAACTATCAGGCGTTTGGGTTATTGTTGCAACGGCCGTGGTTGCGGATCACTCCAAAAACAACTCAATATTATCTTGGCTTAATATGGTTAAATAAATTTCTATATTTGTAACTCTACTAGCCGTGCAAAAAGTAATTTAAAACTTTAAATACATATGAGGAGTCCTAGAAGTCCAGTTTTGGACTGAGTTTTGGTCACTGGTTTCAAAGAGTTAGTATATGTTGTTACTCCTTGTCCATTTACTGTTCGAGTTTTTTTTGACTGCATATTGATTTAGAGACCTTTAATATATTTTTCGCTTTGATCCAAAACGTCATGTAGTTTTTCTTTTTCTACCACTGAAAAAGGTCGGTCGGTCTTGAATTTAGTATGTCGAAAAGGTTGTTAAACGTTTCTAAAAAGCTAACAGTTGCATCTGTTTCTTGAAAATCAGGCATGTTTAACTGTTGCGAACCAAACTTAATCGCATCAGCTACACTTTGACTTAAGGTTTGAATCGCTAGTTTCACGTTCATGATATTATTTCGGAAGTATAGATGCCGATTTGACAATTTATTCCCAAAATGCAATCCAACGATATCTTGAACATTTTTCAGTTTCTGCAAATGTGCCCACTCAATTTTTTTTCTTGTTTTTATCTACGAGTGTCTTTTTCCTCTAATGTGTTACGCACAAGTTTCACCATATGAAATGGATCTAATATTACAACTACTGGGTCTCCGGTAGATGGGTGGTCAAAAAACGATTTTGAATTGTTTGTGTCTTCAAAATTGCAACCCAACATCTTAGCCGTAGCGATGTTAGATGCACAGCCATCAAAGATCAAAGTAATTTTTGACTTTTTCCTTTTAAGGGCTAAAACTATATCGTCCGAAAAATCATTCAATGCAGTATTTTCGGTAGTATCGCCAAATCCATTTTTCTTCAATTGGGATAAAATATTTTAAGTTAAATATTCTTCATAGTTAATCTCTTATTTGGGCGTTGTAGATTTCTGATCTGTGATAGTCGTTATACTGCCAAAATAGTTTTTTTCTTAGTTTTTGCTTTAAAATGTGTGTTTTAGGAGTATTCAGAGCAGATTCAATATCTGACGATGGTATATTTATCGGCGTAACGCATAATTCTCTTTCTTCAAAACTAAAGACTTCGGTTGAAATAAGATTATTTTTTAATTTTGTTTTTCTTGGTTCTTTTTCTTGAAAATAACTTATTCTCCTGAAAATAACCTTATTGAAGATCAGTTTCAAATCTATGAAAAACTGTCTCTAATTGAAATAGATACACATATACAGCTAAAATAAAAATTCCTATCAAACCTAAATATTAAGTGCAAAAAATAATAGTGAAATCTTACAAGTTTTTGTGCCTTATTCCTTGAGGGTTTGCATTATTTGTTTTTTGAGCAACTCAGGTAAATCAAACACTTCAAAATTTCCAGAAGGTGTATTTTTATTAGTCTGAAAAATTAAACGTGCTTTAATTCGATCAAATTATGAACTGTTTTTTTAATGCTATTGTTATTCCCATGAGTCGAAAAAGCCGAACCTATATTACATACCAACTGTAATCATTCATTACTGTTTATTTGCTCATTTTGTTTAGTATTCTCCTAAATCTGTTGACGTTTCTTAGGTATGAATCATCTGCGTGAAAAAATGAACAGGTTAATTTCAAAATTTCATCGAGTAGAAATTAAACTTTAGTGCAAAAATTGACTGACTTCATTTTGCATAGTATTGATCATCGCGGTTTGATGATGTATTTGAACTTCTTTGAATATAATTATAATTTTGCAATTACTACTAGTGAAAAGTGATCCCTGGACATTTTAATCTTGTATGGCTCCTGCACCACTTCACAACACATGCTGGCATGATGATTCACAGCTGTAGTTCATAATGATAAAATTAAAACGTACGCGAAGATATGACATGTGCTCGCTTGCATGAAAAATGTACGACTGATGACGCGCTGGACACGACTTTTAAGCCCCACCTACTTGGGCACGACTTTTGTTGGGTCATTTTATTAACGCTGTTACGTTTCCTGACTTATTACTTATTCGTAGGGTAAGACGAATATCATATCAAATGCCTATGTCGCACCCATGCCGGTTTATGTTGGGAACGATATTATTGAAGCTGTTGATCACTATGTCTACTTAGGTCAGACGATCCAACTGAGTAGATCCAACTTCGACAAAGAGGTTAACCGACGAATCCAACTCGGATGGACAACCTTCGGGAAATTACGCCATATCTTCTCGTCGTAGATACCGCAGAGCCTTAAGACGAAAGTTTATAATCAGTGCGTGTTTCCAGTGATGACATACGGCACTGAGACGTAGTCGCTAACTATTGGTCTCATACACAAGCTCAAAGTCGCGCAGCGTGCAATGGAGATAGAGCTGAGCTAAGTGTTTCACTACGTGATAGAATTCGAAACGAGGAAATCCGTAGAAACCCAAGGATACTGACGTAGCTCTCAGAGTTTGCAAGTTGAAGTGGCAATGGGCAGGCCATATAGTTCGCAGAACCGACAACCGCTGTGGAATAAAGGTTCTCGAATGGCGACCACGATCAAGCAAGCAAAGTGTAGGGAGACACCCACACGATGGACCGACGTTGTAGCCATCGCAGGAAGTCGGTGGATGGAGGTGGCGGCACAAGATTGCTCGTCATGGTGCTTTTTGGGGGAGGCCTATGTTCAGCAGGACTTCTAAAGGCTGAATTGATGATGATGATGAGTACATATAAAAATGTTTACTTATTTTATTTCGATTCGATTCCCTACTGAGGCAAGCAAGTTTTCTAAAATCTTTGAATGCAGTTATAATTAATCTATACTATAATAAAACTGTAAATGGGCTAAATCTGAACATTAAATATTTTTTGAAAATTTTAATAAACTTCAAACTGAAACGCTGAAACTACCAGACGGATTTTGATACAACTTGGTAGAATCATAGCTGATGTTATGGATTAACATTTAAAATACTTTTTATCCCAAAAAAATAAAGGGTTCCCGCAGGATAAGGGTTGAAAATTATTTAAAATAACACGTATCACGCTGAAACTACTGGACGGATTTTGATGTAACTGGGCATAGTCAAAGTTTATATTATCTGTTTAAATTTAGAATACTTTTACTCCCGAAAAAATTAAGGACTTTTAAGGGATAAGGGTCCAAAGTTTATGTTAAATTAAAGTCATAAACATCCGTTTAAATAACAGTACCAAATTTCGTTGTTTTCTTCGCGTAACAAGTGGCCAGGCGGTAACATACGTGGATTTGTAATCCAGACGTCAGTGGATCGAAGCCACGCGCTTCTAGGATTTTTTTGCTCCATATTTAAAAGCATTTACATATCTTATGCGTTATTTTTACATTTTTTAACCCCCGAACAAAGAGACGGGTGTTATAAGATTAGGGTATCACTGTATGTGTGTGAGTGTGTGAGTGTATTGTGTGTGTGTGTGTGTGTGTGTTTTCGTTTTTTTTTTTTGGTTAAATCTAATATGATTGAGATGGTCAACAACTCCAACCATAAACCAAACAAATCAAAGTTCTACCTCCAATTTAACTAGATGGCGCTGATTTAAAACACGCAAGCATTTCATTCACTGCAACCAAGCGTACCGCTAAATTCAAATCTGCAAACTTTTCGAATTCGGCTCACATTACTTTGTTTATTTTTTTACTTTGTTTTGTTAGTTTTACCTGAAGTGCATGTTTAAAAAAAAAACAGTTATAAATTACAATCCCTCATAAAAAAGCGCCCTCTTGCCGCTGTTTTTATTGGTAACCAAACTGCTTACTGTTTCACATTTTTAACCCCCGTACAGAGAGACGGGTGTTATAAGTTTAGGGTGTTTATCACTTAGTGTGTGTGTTTGTGTGTGTCTGTCTGTGACATCGTAGCTCCCAAACGAATGGACCGATTTTGATGCGGTGATGTTTTTTTTGTTTGAAAGCTGATGTCGTCGAGATGGTTCTTAGATATATGGGGAATGGGAGGGAAAGGGAGAGGTGAGAAAAGAGAGGTGAGAATCGTAGCTTCTAAACGAATGGACTGATTTAGCTGCGGATTTTTATGTTTGAAAGCTGATGTGATCGGGAGGGTTCTTAGATATTTAGGGGATTGGGTGGAGGTGAGAAAAGAGGGGGGAGGTGAGAATCGTAGCTTCCAAACGAATGGACCGATTTAGCTGGGGTTTTTATGTTTGAAAGTTGGAGTAAACAAGATGGATCACGAATAAAGAGTCTAAGACGGGTATATATTAGAGTTCGATTATAGCACAATGGAGTATCCTACTTCCTTAACACGGGTGTAAGTATTGTTATTGTAGGACCTCTACACTAGAGAGCGTAGTATCTGTACTTATAATAAAGCATTATGAACAAAAAAGTCTGTACAAAGACGATAATTAAGGTTTGATTTAAAAACTGGGTAACTTGGTATCTTAGGGCCTGACGCGCACTACCTTGCGGTGGAACGCGGTGCGTTTATTCTACCGTTTATTTCATATTTTATTATATGCGTTTATTTCACTGCAATACGTGCACTTCTATGACACTCCGTACTTCACAGAATATGCGTTATAAAAACGCAAGGCAGTGCGCGCTAGCCTTATGCCGATGATTAGATGCCAAGCAATCGATAAAAAACTACTTAACGGCTGAACGAATTTAGAAGAAATGTACTTAGTATAATATTGTACTTTGTAGGTACTTTTGGTCCTGTAATAACACGTGTGGGCTACTTTTAAATGAAACGACCACGCGGGCACAGCTAGTTTTAATAATAAAGTAATGTTTTTTTCAATAAAATTCGCTGTCGTCAATATTTAAGGTACTTTCCCTCAACACCTTTAAATTCCAGCCTGTATACAGCTGAAATTTTCAATTTTTGGGCGTGGATGGCTTAATCCGAAATCATGAGGAATAGCGAAATATACTCGGGCCCGATTTTGATGAAGCCTAAAATTGCATCAATCGACTTTAGAAATATCAATATTTCTAGCCAGGAATCATACCCGTTGATTTTGGAAAAAAAACATACTGTATTAACAGCATTCGATAGTGTCGCTAATAAGGATCAAATTCTGGGAAGTAATGACATACGGCAAACTTAAGGAGAATGTTGGAGTTTAATAAACTAATTCTTATTTTAAAGTAATGTCTTTGATCCTTATATGCATTTTTACTTATAAAGTAATGTCTTTGATCCTTACATGCATTTTTACTTGTAATTTAATGTCTTTGATCCTTACATGCATTTTTACTTGTAAAGTAATGTCTTTAATCCCTACATGCATTTTTACTTGTAATGTCTTTGATCCTTACATGCATTTTTACTTGTAAAGTAATGTCTTTGATCCTTACATACATATTTACTTGTAAAGTAATGTATTTGTTCCTTACATGCATTTTTACTTGTAAAGTAATGTCTTTGATCCTTACATGCATTTTTACTTGTAAAGTAATGTCTTTGATCCTTACATGCATTTTTACTTGTAACATGAATTCTGTGATTTGTAGATGAATTTAACCGACAATATGGAGTCCCAGCCCATAATAGCCGTGTTGTAAAAGAGATGTTGATTCAGCAGTTTGGCGAAACTTTTATTGCAACGTATAATCCTGTGCTGTGGCCAGCGAGGTCGCTGGATCTTACCCCCTTAAATTATCTACATACCCCCGTGTAAAAAACGAAATCTACTAAGACTCGTATATTGCAATTGATGACTTGAAACGATCTTTGGAGAAAATTCTAAACGGAATCAATAATGCTGTAATGCTGAATGCAGTACAATCTTTGAGACGTCAAATTCAGCTATGTATTGAAAACAATGGCCATAATTTTAAACATTAATCAGTCAAGGTTTAAAGAGTAGGTAAAGTAAGAAATATAAAAAGTATTTAGTTAAAAACTGTTTTTTCCTTTAGTTTGGCATATGTCATTACTTCCCAGAGTTTGATCTTTATTAGCGATACTATCGAATGGTGTAATAATAATACAGCGTGTTTTTTTTTAAAGCAACGATTTCGATTCCTGGCTCGCAATATAGATTTTTCAAAAATCCAAAGATGCAGTTTTAGTTTTCATCAAAATCGCGCCTGGGACGACTCCTTTAAGTATTTGTTGCGAATCCTCATAGTTTCGGATTTGGCCATCCACGCCCACGTGAAAAAATCACCTATATAATTATTTAAACACAAAACGCTTTTTCGGCACAGATTGATTTGAAAAGAAAATAACCAACATCGCGCTTGCTAGATTTTAATAATGAGACTTCAAAGTTAATTATCTCAAAGATAGTTTAAGTATTTCAAAGGTTCGATATTTGCGATTGCGTTCCAAGCTGCGATAAATTAATAGCGATCTAAAAATCTACCAGTGCTATAATGACTATGACGTTTTATAAGCATTCTTTGAGCGACCAGGTCAAGGCCTAAGCCAAATTAAATGTCTCATCAATATTCTTGTCTCTTTCAATCAAATAACGTTTCTTGCCCAATCGATGATCTACCTTACCCTAAAACCAGGTCACCTACGTAGACCCCTGCTATTAGGGTCATCGAAGATTGTTACCGGCGACTACAGGCAATTTATTTAGTCGCAGAAGAAGTACTAGTTTTCTTCGTGTCCTGTCTATGATAAAAATAAAAGAAACATAATATTGCTGTTTGTAACACCGATCGAGTCGCTTTGAGCAGCCTTGACACGTAAAAAACAATCAATAAAGCTCTGAGTAGACTGGACGTTTGTTATAAAAAAGAGGACTTTTCTAAATGCATCTCGTGTTAAGGCAGGTATTAAAAAAAACTGGAATTCTATGCAAGTGAATTCTACAATACAATTCTTTGAACCATAACAGCTGCAAAATGTATTTACGTATTAAAAAGAACTAACCAACTTTCATGAAATTTATATGGGACTATAATTATAAACGTTGGAGGTCTGCCTTTTCAAATAAAATAATCTTCCAAATTAGTTCAGAGATATGATGTACTATACAATCTTCTATACTTATAATACAGCAATAAGAACGAAAAAATCTGTACAAAGGAGATAATTTAAAAAAATATGGTCTAGGGTACTTAAAATAAGCTACTGAACAAAAATATAACATTATTAAAATTCGTGTCTCGTCTGTTTCTCTGTATGTTAGTTCGAGCCATTCGAAAGTTTGTCAGTGTGTTGTGTATGTTTGTTACTTCTTAAAGCTGAAACGGCTGAACGGATGTTGATTAAATTTGGTATATAAATACTCTAGGTCCTGGAATAAGACAGAGGATTCATAAACATCCATCATAATTGTCCACGTGGGTAGAACCGCGTGGTGCTGCTAGTAGTCAATATGCCACGTCACCGTCTCTACGCGGTTCAGTAACACCATGTCATTCATGTCTATTATCATTTTGTTGTTTTTACATTTTGTTTGACATAAAATCACCATGGTGACAACGAACTCTCTATAGACTACACGAGTGTTGAGTCAGCTATTGTTAAACAATACGACCATATGACAGTATGTAAATCAGTAAATATCTATTGACATAATACATAAATATATGTAGGTATATTGTAGTGTACGTAAAGGTAACTAAACGCGCTTCTATTCAGTTTTTCAAACCTTACTGCATGGAAAATGTAGGTGTGTTTCCGAACCAACTAAGGCGTAGTTGGCATGAACCATCGTACCGCTTCATTCTTGTGCATAAAAGGGTGGCGCTTTGCCGATCGTCTAGTCGTTGATGAAAATATGATGGGGGAATCAGATTCTGCAACTCTTGTGACCCTTGAAGTGTTCGAATTTAAAAAAAAAACTTTTGATATTATGAAAATACAGTTGTAGCACCATAGAAGCTTCACACTTCCGTCGTTTTCATTCTCACATTACTAGATGGCGCTCGAAGTATTCAGTTCATGGACGTACCATGTACTAATTCCAAATTATTTATTCTGAGCTAATGCTAGTGCATAGTGCGTCCATGATCCAGTTTCGTAGTGGTAGAATCTAACTTGGCTTGTAGAAAGAATCAATTACAGCTGAAACTAGAGAACGCTGACCGTTCTATAATCCAAAGATAAGCTAGAAAGAGTTCATTACCCATGCTAATATTATAAAAGCGAAAGTAACTCTCGTCTGTTTCCTTTTCACGACTAAACGGATGAACCGATCTTGATGAAATTTGGTACAGAAATAATTTGAACCCTGAAAATACATAGAATACTTTTTATCGCGATAAACTGTAGCCTTCGCGAACGAAATCGTGTGCAAAAAACCGGGATTTGTACCGTTTGGTAACCGCTCCGTATTGAGCACAATCAAAACAAGAAAGTACCCGAGTTTTTAATGTATTGGCTACCCTTGACTGAAAACTGCTACTTGAATAAAAGCAAGTGGACGCAATAGAAACACATTATCGATTATTGGGTCGATTATGCTAAAAATTCAGTAAAACTTCTTCGGTTTGTAAGGGAATTTGTAAATTGATAAAATAAAAGTGCATTAAATGGAGACGTAACTTAACATAATGATAGATCATTTCAATCATCTAACGCGACTGCGCCTACGGTCAGTGCGATTCTTTTTATAGGCAGACTAGCTGATTCCCCGCGGCTTCGCACGCGTGTTCATTTGTCTAGGTTAAAAGTACTCTTATGTACCTAAAATACCAATATACCAACATTTAATCAACATTCCTTCTGCCGTCGAAAATATTTTTTATCTATTGCTCGGCTTCTTACTCATCGGATTGATATACCAAGTATCCCAGTTGTTAAGTCAAACCGTAAGCTATCCAACAGTGAAAACCGCATCGCAATAGGTTCAGTAGTTTTAATGTGATGCGCGAACAAACAAACATGCAGAAAAACAGACAAGATTAAAAAAACTTGATCGACTTGTAGCTTATTTTAAGTACGCTAGACCATTTTTTTTAAATTATCTGTTTTGTACAGGTTTTTTTGTACGTATTGCTTTATTATACATATACTATTTATTGTACTTATGGTATTTATTTGTTTGTTTATTTGGGGAGCTTTCACGCGATAACGGCTGGACGGATTAAAACATGGAATACTTTTTATGCCGGAAAATTGTAAGAGTTCACGGGAAAACTGGAAAATCTTGATTACTCACTGTAAGGGATGGTTGCCATGGAAACGAAATAACAAGTCTGTCAAAAACCTTCTAGAGCATTGGTGCTTTACCTACTTTTGCATTGGTTTTTAATATCTTAGAAGAACATTGGATGCTTTTTTTCGCGATAAACAGAATTCCGCGCGGAAGAAGTCGCGGGCGGGAAAACTAGTAAGTAATATTTTATCGTATTTATATTCTAAAAATATAAATTTATTAATTACAGTAAATGTATACTTGCAAATGCACACTATCGTTCATTAATGTTCATGTTCTCGCTTTCTTATCTAAGGTTGCCTGGAAGAGATCGCTACATAGTGATAAGGCCGCCGTTGTAGTATATTAAGGTTAATGTTTTTGTGCTATAATTTAAGTTTTTAGTGCAATAAAGAGTTATCTATCTATCTATATATTTATAAGTATAGGTGAGGTATTGGTTTTCGTTTTAAACACGACAAGTACTTTTTAGTTTAATAAATGTATTGGTTTTTGTTTTAAGCACAAGATATTTTTAAGTCAAGATATTGTTTAGTTTAAATGTTTACATTGCTACAGCTGTCCTTATTATAATAATGTACTTACTTATCTAAGCAAACCAGTACAAATTAATTAATTTCTATCAGCACAACATATCTAGACATCTACTACCTTAATGAAATTGAAGCCTTGTCAGTCCGAGTCCAACAAACCACTATTAGAACCAATCCATAAACTCACTTTTGTTTTTACTTGTCGAGTGACCGATGAAATCGAAAGCTCTGAAGGAATTCGTGCCGGCAGCGGTGGTATGCGGGCTCAAGGGCGGCATTCACCCCCACACCACCCCTATAATGACAGCTGTCGATTGACCACCACCACTAAATTATAATCAATTCAATTTCACTGTCCTTCACGTGGCTACTATTGATTGCCCTCATTTTAAAGCTTTTATTCAACTTGCAATCCTTGTAGGTATGTTTGTCTAGGTCAAATCTTGCAAGCTGAATTAGAACCACTTCCTCTTATCCCACGGATAAATTTTACATGTTGATTCAGTTCCGATGACAATTCATTTTTATGGTAAGCATGACCTGAATCGACGTCCAGGCTTAGCTCCAGATGAAGGATATCTTCAACGGCCAACAGCAAAGACACGAAATTTTGTGTACGCATTTTATTAAGAGCCGGTTTAAAATTTTACCATAACATGGTCTCGAGATAAAGGAACTCTTCAACGATCAACAGCACAAGCATGAAGTTTTATGTACGCATTTTGTTTTATGTTTTACCATGATATGGTTGCTGCACTCAGGGTTGGACCCTGACTAGGGAACTCCTCAACGGCTAACAGCACAGACACTAAAAACATTTAATTGTGATAGCCCGTTCTAAGTTACACAATGACATAGCTGCTGCATAAAAGCTTTTTGTTTAAAATGTTTTTTAATGAACTTATTTAATGCCTCTTTCGGTAGGTATATGCCATACTTAAAAATAACATTCTATTTAAATCTTGGTAAACTCATATCTTATCGCATTAAATCCTTTTATCGCTGACGTTTAACACTACTATATCACATCCCGCTTCCTTTAGGCGCACTTTTCTGTATTCCACGCCCCCATTACCACTCGTGATTCTATATCAGTAGTGACTCGCCCCGGCTTCGCATGGGTACCGCTCACACCACGGCATTTATCTTTTAGCATTACCACTCGTGATTCTTATGAATAAGTAGTGACTCGCCCCGGCTTCGCATGGGTACCGCTCAAACCACGGCATTTATCTTTTAGCATTACCACTCGTGATTCTTATGAATAAGTAACGACTCGCCCCGGCTTCGCATGGGTACCGCTCACACCACGGCATTTATCTTTTAGCATTTTTAAACACGTTGTAACTTTTAAAAAAAACGCCAGTTAGCGTAATTCAAAACCTTTGACAGCTAAGATCGTGGTGTTTTTTACCATAGACAACTGCATTATTACTACAGTACATATATAATTCTTTTCCTAGCAATGTGTCATTCCGTTCTTTATTTTTGTTACATTATTGCAATTTTCGAAGGGACCTATAATATTTGAAAAAAAAAAAAAACTGTCCTCGCTGATAATGTAGCTTTCTATAGGATAAAGAATTTTGAAAATCGGTGTGTATTTTTTGAGTTTAGTCATTACAAACAAACAAACAATCAAATCTTTCCTCTTTATAATTAGTGTAGACTAATACTATATTATGTTACTTGGCATACCTTAATTAATAATTTGACCTCAGCAATTGTACCTGACCCAGCTATTTAATGCGCATAGTATTAATAATTAAGAATGCACACTCTGTAAGTAAATGACGTAAATCGTATCATGATAATTTTATTTGCAATTATGTTTGGTGAAATCAGCAACCCTGAATTAATTTAAGAAATTAGCACACAATGTGGGTTTACTACAATTGTGCGAATCTTGCCCCGTCAACGTCAATTATTTTTATTTAAATCTTTTATATGTTCTTAATTAAAACCTTCACTGTACAGGCGTATTATTAAAATCGTGAATAATATGAAGCTCAAAAATATATTTTCATGTTCGTACACGTGTAATGGCTAAGTAAGTATATAATTATTAGCATTAACGTAATGGTTAAAATAAAAATAAATAGATTTAATTTGTACTTCATAGATCAAACTTATTAAAATGATGTTTAGTAGTAAGCAACGTAAAGAACCTTTAAAAAAAGTAACGCACGCCAAGCGAACCTTTTTGTTTTTTTAATCTTTTATTTATCTTGCAATGTTTGTAATGTTTAGGTACCACTTCCGCTTATTCTACGGAGTTGAATTTTTACAAGTTGGTTCAGTTCCGATGACAATGCATTCTTATGGTTAGCATGACCTGAATGGACATCCAGGTGCGCGTTCACTTACTTCGTTCGAGGACGCACGGATCACCCGCGCGATCACTCGAAATCGTTCACGACGTCGTCGGGCGTTCGCCTGGGTCATCCGAAAAATAGTAGGGGAGGGGAGGAATAGTATGAAACTGACACTTGACAGTTGTCAGTTCTATGTGGACGTCCAAAGTCGTTCACTAACTCCGGATGATCAAGCGATAATCGCACGGATGATTCGAGCGTAGTAAGTGAACGCAGCCCAGGATTAGCACCAGTGCCGCTACAGTTAATTTCTGTATCTATTTGAAGCAAAAAAGCGTGCATGCTAATTTGCTCTTAGATGCCGCGCATTAGAGTTGATATTGCTTTGTTCTAATGCAAACAGTTGCAATTATAATTTCGTTATACGGCGTATTGTAATATTAACTCTAATGCGCAGCATTTAAGTGCAATTTAGCATGCACGCTTTTTTGTTTCAAATAGCTACATAATTAGCTAATAGCAGCGCCGGTAAAGAAACTATTCAACGGTTCACAGGCACAGACACGAAATTTTGTGTAAGCATTTAATTGTGATAGCCCTTTCATAGTTCCACCATGACATGGCTACTGCTTAAAAAATTTGAATTAACTTATTTTACGGTAGTTCAATACCGCGCAGAGACATACATAATGTATTTCCCGTTCGTAATCCAAAAATCAAAACGCAGGTACATAGATCAAAGTTGAACCACTGTATGATCTGATGGGAAGTGACGATGTGAATGGTCGAAGATATACGCTTACCTAGCTACTGACAACTTTTGTCTCGAACACACATTGATTGAAACGATCAGGGTACATAGAAAATAGTTAGGAGTGCTGAGAGTAGCAAATGAGAGAATCCTTTGCTGTTTCTATAATATAAGATGATGCTAAACGCTGAGAAAGCGGAGAAAACCATAGAGAAGTATTTTTTTGTTTAAATTAGGAAACGAATGCGTGGTATCCATATTTATTTTCACTACTAAAATGGTACATAACGTCGCGTCGCGAAAGTTTGGTATGGTTGTTCTTTTGTGGATCAGTGATGCTGAAATCAGTGAGGTGAGCGTTTAGTTTCTAACTCTGAAACTACGAAAACGGTTTACAAATTAGTTGAATATTTATAACTGAGCAATTTTAACCCGTTAAAATATAGCAACGCGAAAACGCGTGCGGCTGACGTGTTAAATAAGTTTTATTTTTCCCGGTACGCCAACTAAACTGATTCGCACATGCATTGTGTTATTGTTCCACGAGGTGGCGAATGAAACATATGTGTTTACAAAACACTCGCTTGCAACAAGCATTGTTTGGCGCGGCCAGGCAGCCTCTGTTCAAATATTTTGCAGTTATGCATCAATACATGACGGAACGAATGTCGGAGAAATTTGACAATGTCCGGTGAATCCGTACCGTGGAGTTTCGTTTCGCTTTTGACGCAGGTCACTTGGTAAAATATAGTTATTAATTGAATATTTTATCGACTTCCTCGGAGGAAGTCCGAATATAAGAAGTCAGCCTATAGACTTGTCCGCGCAAATTGAATGCATCCAGTTACTCCAACTGCTTGTCATTGTGGGGTGATTCAGATGGTAGTAAGAATTTTTCATTTCTATCATCAATTTCCTCTCTTTGTTATAAAAGTAATGAATTATAAAAGTATTTATTTCCATTATAAATTAGAAGCACACAGTAATGTGACAAAAAAGAATATGTTATTATTACACGACCCCCCTACAGTGTCCATACGTGACCTCCACGCGCGTGCGCATTCCTCCACCGTATGAATCACATTCTCATGTGAACGCCGCGCTGTTTTTCAGCAACCCCCCTCCTGCTCGGACCACGGTGTTAGCCGAGAAAGTAAACGTGACTAGCGGATCACAAGATATCTGGTAGATGTGACCCTCGCGATGGTATATTATAGCTGCGAAGGTATAGTACAATCCTAATAGAAGACACATGGTTACGTGTCTTCTGTAAGCTTAAAAATCAGTCTTATATGACTACTTGATGGAAGTGGCACATCCAACTTCACAATAAACTAATTGTTTAGAAAGTGAATTGAAACCAAACTTTTAGAAAACATATACCTCTTTCGGGGCAGTCGGGTAATAATAATTTATAAAGCCCATGATAATTGGATGTTTAAACCCCATTTCTGTTTTCAAACCATCATTCAGAAAGAACATAGTCTTAAATAATGTTTGGAACTGTAAGCTAAAATCTGCTTCAATACCTATCTTAAGTTTTTGTTTGTTCATCCTGTAAAGGTACCATGAAGTATTTGTTTCTCGAATGAGTTTATAATATCCATTTACCAACGTAAGTATATAATAAAACTAGCCTTTCCGCCCGTGACTTCGTCCACGCGGATTTCCGTTTATCGCGAAAAAAAGCATCTGTGTTCTTCTAGGATATTAAAACCAACGCTCTTGATGCTTATTGACCGACTTGTTATTTAGTTTCCATGGAAACCGTTCCTTACAGAGAATAATCAACATTTCCCAGATTTCCCGTAGAAACTTACAATTTTCCGGGATAAAAAGTATTCTATGTTTATTCCAACATTTCTATGTTTCTTTTTTTTTCTTTCTTTTTTATGTTTGTTTTTTGTTTGTTTATTCCAGGGTATAAGCTATCTCCATTCCAAATTCCATTAAAATACATCCAACCGTTATCGCGTGAAATTTCCCCAAACAAACAAACAGACAACGTTTCACTTTTATATATTGGTATGGATTACTAGATACCTGTGGTAGTGATACCGGAGATCAAATTTCCTATGAGACTACTTGCTTCAGAGTAGTGTCACGGGAAAAGCTATTTTTACCATGGCACTACCAGTAGTGTCCCGGAAGAGAGAAGCTCCTATAGCAATACTGGTAGTGCCAAGCAGTAGTGTCACGGTTAAATAAACAGTTCAACAACGTAGAAATTATTTTGAAACATCTCGATCGTTATGACATAGCCCTTATCTACTATAACAGGAATTCTGGTTATTGTGTGAATACGTTCTTTGTTTCATATTATTATATTTCAATTAACTTCGCCCCGCGGCTGTGCCCGCTTGGTATTTTTTTGAGATATACCTGAGTATCCTATGTGTTCAAGGAGCAAAAGTACTTATAAAGTACAATAATACGAAACTTCATCAAAATTCGTTGGCTGCCAAATAGGTTTTTATCTACTGCTCGACTTCTACTCGTCTCATCGAAATTCTAAAAATAATAATCAACAGATTTTAAGTCAAATGTTAAGCTAAGTTAAGTCAGTGAAAACCGCATTTCAATCGTTCCAGTAGTTACGTAATGCGCGAACAAACAGACAGACGAAAGCCACGATTTAAAAAATATATAATTGTATTATTTTTCAGCAGCAGTATGTTGGTAAGTAGGTCATTTAAGTCCTCAAGAACATTTCTTTTTAAATTATCTTTGTTCATGCTTTTTGTAACTTACTGCTTTAAGTATGGTTATGTAAGTATAATATAACAAAGCCGAACGATGGTAGCGATTCAGACATCTCCTGAACTAAACTTAATTTCGTCAAATGTAATATAAACCTTGTTAGCTTCGTGACAAGGTATTTTTTCCCCTGGCATCTAAGCCTCACTCACTAAACTATCACTAAAGCCTGTCAGCGTAAAATCAACTTTGTTTCCACGCGGCGAGAGTCCCGATTTGTCCAAACGCTGTCTCAGAACGTGTCTGAATTTATCCAAACGCTGTTAGACGGCGTGTTAAAAACCTGTTTTAGTAATTATCCCGATCAGACGGCAATATCTACAGTATGATCTACAGTTTTGAAATTCAACATTATTCAGAAATACAGTTAATTTTTATAGCATTTTGTAACATATTAAAGTTACTATGTGCAAAAACTATTTATACGTATAAAGTAGTTGTTTCGAATTGAAAAAACCGCATATTTTCATTTAAGGTCATTAGTGTAATTACCGAAGCGCATAGAAACACACCGCATGTCAATATTAGTTATCTGATGAAAAATGTGGACAAGCGATACCATCGGATAATTTGTAACTTCAGTAGGTATTCATTATGTCAGGTCAGCGATCAAATAATGAAGCAATGTACCAACGTCGGCCTTGGAAGGAATTTCCTAATTGTTCTATTGACGAAGGGCCCTTGTCGTGTAATATCTATACTTATAATAAAGCAGTAGCTAAAAATGTCTGTACAAGGTAGATAATTTAAATTTAGACCGTTTTTTTAAGTGCATTGTCATCAAATTGTGAGCTATCCAAAAAGTTTCAGCTGGATAGCTAATCGGGAAGTACTCGACTTTTGATTTGCAAGATTCCACCCGGGACGGCAAACAAAACCAAAACGGCCAAACAAAAATGTTTTTGATTTTTGTTTGTCGTATGAGGTAGTGCTGCCTTCTGGTGTCAAGCTGCCCGAGGGCCTCTGACATGGCTTAACGACTGCTATTAATCTAATAATCAATTGAATATTTGCTAATAATCAATAACAGCCGGGACCGACAGCTTAACGTGCCTTCCGAAGAACGGAGCGATGGAAAATCGTACATAACTTAGAAAAGTCATAGGCGCGAACCCGGTATCGTTGGATTCTAAGTTGCACTATTGAACCGTTTGGCTCATCGCATCGCTCTTTAGGCTACCATCGCTCTAGTGATTCAAGTGACTTAATCAAAACGTGATAATAAAATGGTCTAGTGGACTTTAAATAAGCTACTGAACAAGAATTATAACATACCTATTTCGTTTCAATGATGTCTGTCTGTCTGTATGGTCACGTTTAAACTACTGGACCGATGCAATGAGGTTTTCACTGATGTATAGCTTAGGGTTTGTCTATAAACTGGTGTACTTGGTATCTCAATCCGATGAATAGAAGCCGAAAAATCGATAAAAAAACTATCTGACCGCTGAGTGAAATTTGGTATTTTGCATTTTATAGGTACTTTTGGTCCTAGAATAACACATGTCGGTTACTTTTGGTCCTAGAATAACACATGTCGGTTACTTTTATCCCAGATAAATAACAACGCGGGAAAAGCCGCGGTAGGTACAGCTAGTACCTAATAAAGTTTCAGGTTGGAAAAATAAATTACATTTATTTAAATAAGCTAATACAGCCTGAGAGCTTCCTATTATATTATGCAGTATTTTAAAAGCTGTTATTTAACTTCACTTGTATCTATCTATCTATCTATCTATCTAGGAGGATACATTACTTTAGTAATATTTGGTCTGAGCTATCTATGTATGTATTTTGTCTGTCCTGGAATCTTGCAATTCATATTT
This sequence comes from Alsophila aescularia, assembly GCA_946251855.1. NCBI lineage: Eukaryota > Metazoa > Arthropoda > Insecta > Lepidoptera > Geometridae > Alsophila > Alsophila aescularia. The sequence continues at coordinate 18,651,553 of OX276377.1, read as the reverse complement.
CCAGCACTTCCCGAATAGCTATCTGGCAAAAACTTTCAGGGTAGCTCACAAACCGATGACAAAGGAATAAAAAAAAACTAAAAAAAAACTTAAATATGTATGTAAAAAAAGAAGGAATTAACATAGAAAATGAACAGTTACAAAGTAACAAAAAAAAGAACCTGTAAAAGTTTTATTTTTTATTTTTTAATTGTACTTTTTTACCATAATTACAATACATGTCTATTTTATACCACTCCTAGCTGTAACGACGCGATTATACCTAACTCGTAGCTAGATTAATTAGACCCTTATTTCTAACAAACGCGAAAACCTCTTCTAAATCCATTCATATGACAGACTTATCTAAATTGTTGTCTAATCAGAAATCAGAAAAGCCGAATAACCACAGGAAATATCCGATTCCAGCAACTTTTCCCGAAATTGTAATACCTACAGATATTTAAATCAGATAAAAATAAAGTATTTTTTGCATTAATATTTATACCTATAACAAGCTGTGCCCGCTGCTTTTCCTGCATTATTTTTTCGGGGATATAAGGACTACTAAGATACTATGTGTTATTCCAAAACCAAAAGTACTCGTATACGCAAATTTTCATATAACTTCGTTCAGATGTCAAATAGTTTTTTAACGATGGCTTTTACTCATCGGATTGAGATAACAATTACACAAGTTTTTAAGTCAAAACCTAAGCTATCTAACAGTGAAAACCACATCGCACGGTCCTGTAGTTTTTACGTGATGCGCTATCAGATAGACTGACAGAGACTTAAAAATAAGTTATATTCTTGATAGGTGGTAGCTTATTTTAAGTCCCCTAGACCATTTTGTTTAAATTACCTTCTGTGTACCTACAGACTTTTTATAACTTACTGTTATCTATCTATCTATACCTACTTATAATAAAGCTATATGTAACAAAATGACCGTACAACGAAGATAATAAAAATACATGCCTAGGGCACATTAAAATAAGCTACTGAACAAGAATAGAACATAAAAAAAGTCTGAAGGACCGCTTGTGATGCTGTTTTCACTGTTGAGTAGCTTAGGTTATAACTTATAATCTGTGTAGTTTGTCTTTTAATCCTATGAGTAGAAGCGGAGCAATCGATAAACAACTATTTGACGGCTGATAGTCCGGTCAAAATATACATTAAAGGTTACAATAATTCGCATAGAGCTAAAAATTGCACGAATGATCGGAACACCTAGTCTAGGTTTATATATAATAAATAGTTTTTTCGGTTGGAGTTCGAGAATCGAATTTTTGAATCGCTATATCTCAGAAATGGTGATTCTTAGGGAAAAAAGTGTAATAACATTTTTTATAGATAATGGTATGATCTATAAGTTTTGTCTGACTTATGTTTATGACAAAACTTACCGTTCAGCTGAAAAATGCAAAAAACCCATATTTGCGAACTTTGACCTTGTTTTTTTTTTGCAGGTGTGGTATCGTTTGGGACTTTTCACATTTCATTTATAATGGTGTTCCTAACATTCGTAACAATTTTTAGCTGTATGCGAATTATTGTAACCTTACTATTTTTAACCCCCGAACAAAGAGAAGGGTGTTATAAGTTTAGGGTGTGTATCACTGTGTGTGTGTGTGTGTGTGTATGTATTTGTGTGTGTGTATGTGTGTGTGTGTGTGTGTGTGTGTGTGTGAGAGAGAGAGAGGGGGTGTGTGTGTGTGTGAGAGAGGGTGCGTGGTTGTGTGAGGGTTTGTGTGTGTGTGTATGTGTGTGTGTGTATGTGTGTGTGTGTGTGTGTGTGAGAGAGGGTGCGTGGTTGTGTGAGGGTTTGTGTGTGTGTGTATGTGTGTGTGTGTGTGTGTGTGTGTGCGCGTGTGTGTGGCATCGTAGCTCCCAAACGAATGGACCGATTTGGATGCGGTTTTTTCTGTTCGAAAGCTGATGTCATCGAGATGGTTCTTTGATATATGGGGAAGGGGAGGTGAGAAAAGGGGGGTGAAAATCGTAGCTTTCGAACAAATAGACCAAATAGACCAGAGGAACTGGTGATTTTGAAATAGTATAAATGGATATTAAATAAAGTAGAGACATTGTTTGTCATTGAACTCCTGCTTCCAATTCCTCAGTCCTGATGGATGATCGAGCTTCGTTCAGACGTCAAATGGTTTTTTATCTAGTAGTTTTTACGTGATGCGCGAACTAACAAACAGACAGACAGACACCATTTAAAAAATGTTATATTCTTGTTCAGTACCTAGCTTATTTGAAGTTCCATAGACCTTTTTTTTTAAATTACCTATCTACATTGTACAGACTTTTTGTTACTTCCTGCTTTATCTATACATGTAATTAAGCAATAACTACGAAAAAGTCTGTACAAAGATAATTAAAAAAAGGTCTAGGTTACTTAAACTACTGAACAAGAATATAACACGTCTTCTGTTTGTTTGTTCGCGCATTACGTAAAAACTACTGGACCGATTGTGATGCGGTTTTCACTGCTGAAAACTGGTGTACTTGGTATCTCAAAACTTTTTGCCAGCTGAAGGAATTTTGATCAAATGTTGGTATATTGGTATTTTAGGTCTCGGAATAGCTCATTGAGTACTTTTAACTGCGTGCGAAGCCGCTGGCACAGCTATTTATAAGTATCTATTAGATATACCAACTGATAGCCTGTAACTTCTATAAAGTAACACGCAAAATAAATAGCCCTTGAAATAAATCTCAAATAATATTTACACACGTAATGTGAGCCGATGTGTTTAAACGCAATTTACTAAAATGTTCCGGCTGATGTAATAATTTATTATCTTTGTTGTCTGTATTTTTGTTGCCTAATAACGCCTAATTGACAGGTATCAATTTAAACATTGTATAATTATTAATAACTACTGGACTGATAGCGATGTGGTTTTTACTGTTGGATAGCTTAGGGTTTGACTTAAAAACTGCGGTACCTGGTATCTCAATTCTCAATCCGATGAGCAAAAGCCGAGAAATCGATAATAATAATTTTGACTGAATTTTGATCAAATGTTGGTATACTGGTATTTTAGGTCTTGGAATAGCACATAGAGTACTTTTAACCTAGAGAAATGACCACGCGTGCGAAGCTGCGCGCATCAGCTAGTGGTTTGTATATTTGACTTCAGCAATTAATATAATTTGCTACCTATCTGCGTTGTTTTTCTGACTTAGAGAGGCTAGAGTTAATAACCTGAATAATATGATTTGTTTGTCGTATGAGGTAGTGCTGGCCTCTGGTGTCAGAGTTTATCAAGCCGCCCGAGGGCCTCTGACATGGCTTAACGACTGCTATTAATCAATAACAGCCGGGACCGACAGCTTAACGTGCCCTCCGAAGCACGGAGCGATGGAAAAGCGCACATAACTCTGAAAAGTCATTGGTGCGGAGCCTAGGTTTTTGAACCCGGTATCGTTGGATTCTAAATTGCACTATAGAACCGTGATTCAGTACAGCAGTAGTAGTCGTGCTTATGCAACAAACAAACACATTCCCAGTTTATAACAGGATAATGACAACAACAGGAAAAGTCGCTTCTTCCCGTCTATAAATACCAACAAACCACATTTTGCCGCAATTCCAAACAAATCGATGGCACATATCTACTGGTTACTGTTCCATGGTATCGATTCAACAGATCCAGTGCCATGAATGAGACCGTTAGTTGTTAGGTAGCAATTTAGAATATATATATAGGCCTGAATAAATAATAGCACCACAGCACCAGTGTCACGGTAACGGCTTGTCCACTTAGGGCATTTAGTACAATTTGTGAACTGTGAGACTGTATTATATCTTGGTGTGTTTGTTCAGTCCAAAATCCAGTGCCACAAGACCACCGCTTTAGCTTGTGTTCGGCGATTAGAGGTATTAATGATATTCGGCCCGTGCATCATTTCATTACATACTGGTTACTGTTCCATGGTATCGATTCAACAGATCCAGTGCCATGAATGAGACCGTTAGTTGTTAGGTAGCAATTTAGAATATATATATAGGCCTGAATAAATAATAGCACCACAGCACCAGTGTCACGGTAACGGCTTGTCCACTTAGGGCATTTAGTACAATTTGTGAACTGTGAGACTGTATTATATCTTGGTGTGTTTGTTCAGTCCAAAATCCAGTGCCACAAGACCACCGCTTTAGCTTGTGTTCGGCGATTAGAGGTATTAATGATATTCGGCCCGTGCATCATTTCATTACATAGTATTGCAAAAGTACGAAAGGTTCATTTCTTTCTGACCGCTAGCTGAAAAGTTCAAGTGTTGGCCTGTCTCGTTTGTTAGCCGTATAATGTCCCTGTTGGCAAAGGTCTCAAGACAGTGACTGATGATGGACGAGTGCGCGAAAGCCAGCTCAGAATGACCTGGACAGTAGACATATAATTGAGTCAATTCGCGCCGCCAATATTATAGCTGGCGAGAAGTGAAACGAGGAGGCCAATGAAGTTGGAAAAGCTAACAAAGGCTTATCAAGCAATACTTTGCAAAACAGGCTGTGAGGCCTTTCGAAGTGTGATTACAATGTATGACAAGTCGGTTAACGGCAGTTCCTCGAATCGCTACTATCTAGTAAAGCGGTAGTTCTACAAAACGGGAGTACTCTTTGGAGTTGGTGCTAATCGAGTTAGTTGTGACATTTCACTGAACCCGACAGCGGTCCACTCACATCACATGTTTACCATCCGGCTATCTAGTTTTGCTTATAGGTATAATGTTACTCTTCTGTATTTGAAATTTTATTTTATGGATGAGTAAAAACTTTGGCGTATCCATTTTTATATCAAAGTGTTGTAATTACCCGAGATAACACGCGTTGACACTTAGACAAAGGTCAATAAAAATAAAGTTTATCAGTCAATATTCAGCGCATTACCGGAATTGGGCTAAACCCGGCGTAAGAATACGTTCAGTGGGTTTTAAGTAAAACGAAACGATGATAAATAGTTTATAGAGATATTTATTTTGGATATTAAAATTTCTATCTTCAAAATCCCAGCAATATTTATTCAAATCTATACTTATAATAAAGCAATAAAAACAAAAAAGTCTGTAGAATTAAGATAATTAGAAAGAAAATGGTCTAGGCTACTTAAAATAAGCTACTGAACAAGAATATAACATATTGGTATATAAACTAACGTGGTATGTTAGGACAGCGAGGGCGTTGTGCCCTCGCTGCGCAAACTCCTATAAATCGTGAATGACAGTCGTAACATATATATATATATTAAGAATATAACATTTTTAAAATCTTGTGTGTCTGTATGTTTGTTCGCGCATCACATAAAAACTACACTGTTGAATAGCGTACGGTTTGACTTAAAAACTGGGGTACTGGTACCTTAATCCGATGACTAGATGCCGAGCAATAGATAAAAAAACTATTTGACAGCTGAACAAATTTTGAAGAAATGTAGTAAGTATATTGTACATTATAGATACTTTTGGTCCTGGAATAACACGTCTGGGCTACTTTTAAATTTAATGATCACGCAGGCAAAGCCGCGGGCACAGCTAGTAAGCAATAAAGGATCGCAAGAAATAAAATTAAGACTACCGCCACGTGCGGAGAATAGCATCCGCCGAGAAATGGCGCAAGAAACTGCTCCTGACCACGTCAGCAGCCTTGTTCACAGTGAAATTAAAACGTCAAAATCTCCATTGTAGAGTTTTGCGCTGTCTGTAGCTAGCCTTTGTTCCTAGTAACAAGTACCATGCAACACCTAAAGCCTTATCGATTTGATTGCAATGCCGCAAGGTACTTAAATGGAAAAAATAGTGGAATTGATTTCAGTTTCATGTTTATGATGCTTCTTTTGTAGTTTTTTGCACTCTAGGATGTAACTGAAATTCCTGTATTATTTCTATACCTTAGAAGTAAGAAACTAAAAGCTAGACAAAACCAAGCTGTGGTAACACACCATCTTAAGTCTGGGCAGAGACAAATAATATGTGCAATTTTACTTAACTAGTGGCTCTGTGAGCTGTAGACCTCGCGCGTACAAACTTTTTTGCAAACAATCTAGCGGTGCACAGTAGCGCCATCTAGTTACCTTAATGTAAAACTAACATTAATAACCAAGGTGCTCCATCAATCTAATGGGTAAAGGGCTAAATCTTTTTGTAGACACCTAAAAGTGAACAATTTACTGCATTTTGAGGAGCTATTCTACTCATCACGCCGAAGATCCTCATCAGATCTTCACCAAAAATTTATGAGACCAATTTAAAGTTACTACCTTTCAAATAAAAAAAGAACCATCGAAATCGGATCTAATAAAGCGGAGATATTCAGTAGCCCCCTTTTTGGGGGGCCCCAATCAAAAATCAAAAATCAACGACGAATAAAAAATTCTAAAGTTCGTTTAACCTGAATACCAAGTTTCGTCTAGATTGATTGAGAAATGCGACCTGTAGAGGAGAACAGAGATCCGGACTGACATCCGGAAGGACATACGAAAGCATTTTAGCCCAAGCTGAAACGGAGACGCTTCGCGCTCGCTCGGTCAATAATTGCATAGTTAGATTAATCTTTCAAACCACTTCCCGAGTAGACGCAAAATAAGGGATGTAACAAGTTTGTAGCCTTTGTCTGTCTGTCTGCCTCGTAGCTCCCAAAGGGACGGACTGTGGTTCTTTATTTGAAAACAGGCGAAATGGTTCTTAGCTGCACCGATTTCTTCCACACAAAGCTCAGAACCAAATAAAAAATAAAAAACCACAGTCCATCCGTTCCCTAGATATAGATTCAGCTATGATCTCTCTTAGTGAAGAGATCTCGGGCACTTTCGAAGCCATGCTCAGACCTTCTCATTATTCGTACCTGCAAATGCGAGGGTCTGATTATGAGTAGTGTATGAAGACCTGAAAAGATGGGAGCTGCGGCATCAATAAACTTAGAAATGCAGTTTTAAAATACAAGACGGGTCGGTCGGTATTTTTTAATGTAGTTTATAACTAGCTGTACCCGCGGCTTCGCACGCGTGATTATTTCTCTAGGTTAAAAGTACTCTATGTGCTATTCCAAGACCTGAAATACCAATATACCAACGTTTGATCAAAATTTTACCGAGCAATCGATAAGACGATTTTATCGATTGCTCGGCTTTTACTCATCGGATTGAGACACCAAGTTTGTAAGTCAAACCATATGCTATCCAACAGTGAAAACCGCATTGCAATCGGTCCAGTAGTTCTTACGTAATGCGCGAACAAACATACAGACAAAAAACAGGCAAACAGAAAGACACCATTTTTATATTCATGTTCAATAACTTATTTTAAGTAAGTACCTAGTTTTTATTAAAAATTGTCTTTTTGTAACAGACCTTATCGTTCTTATTGCTTTATTATAAGTATGGATGGATAGATAGATAATTAATCGATCCGTGATTAAAACGTCCGGCGCATCCTGTGCAGCTAGATTGCGTCACGTAGGTTTTTTTTGCAACTCAGAATGTTCCCTCGAATATAACTCAAATAGCTAATACAAAAAAATGCACGGTAAACCCATGAACTATTATATTTAATATGTATATTTGTCGTGTCCTTACGTAACCTTATTTGCCAACGCAACTCAACAACTCTACAATATTAGGTATGAAATGTATCTTCGAGACAACGCTATCGCAATGTACATGTTTACATATTAATATAGAGAGTAAGCACATACATTTGATAAAGATGTTTAATTGGTTCAACAAATTGATAACGCAAGTACTGATGTTAGCAATACATGTCCTATGCCAATGCTTGTTATATGAAGAAGAGTTCAATTTGAAAAAACCCGATTCCATGGTTGTCTCGATATTTCGGGACGTATCTTCGAAATCCATGAAATTTATATAGTAGGTACGTTTTGGGAAACATATCATTTCAACCAAAAACAATATCGATATCGGTACATATTCGCTAAATATTATACTTAAGTTACACTCTTTTTTTTGTACCCTGCTGCCGTTAAATTGTAACACTGAGCGTGCCCCTAAAAAATATTAACTATTTGTCGTTATCGCTCTTATTATTTCATTAAAATATTATTTTAATTTATATCAATTTGCGTATATGTAACACTTCTAACTAAATAAAATCCAAAGAACGTTTACATGCATCCTGTTAAATTTCATAATTTTCAATTTGCGGTAATATCCTTCCAGTTTGCTTAACATAAACGCTATCAAACACTGAAAATTAAGTACAATAATTGCATTATACCTACATTGTTTCTGGCACTCGCGCTTGGTTCGTTTCCTTTTATTTTGGACGAGTAGTTTCTAATCCGAAGTTGCTCGAGCAAGTCAAGACATTAAAGTGTCACTGCGAGCGCTACACTGCACCCGTTCTTGTGAAGATGTCTACAGATTTTATCAATTTTCGATCGATATACATTTAATATTGTCTCTCAACAAGTGCAGTCAATAATCGACACGACAAAATTCGCGACCTCTCTGTTGCCAAAGGATTTGTTCGGTGCACAATAATCGCCCAACAGATCATATAGATTCTGTAAAATCGGTTTGTATTTTTCACGAATCATTTGACGCTCAATTTGTCGCTCAACAATGTGAACCGTTCAACATTTTCCATCCTACACATTTCCTCGATTTTTTTTGATAGCTAGTCAATCGAAAAAATGTAGCGAATCTCTAAACGTACGGTTAAATTTAATTAATTAGTTGCACTGAATTTCCAGTTTTTATGCAAGCGCGTATGTCGCCTGAATCACCGTGTGCTATCACCAGTGCTTATTTTTAGACATAAGTACCATTTGTACATTTGCCCGTTGAAAACCGCCAGTCATTTTTGTCACAATAATCAGTAAAGCCGCGCGCACATCAGAGCGGGCCGCAGCGCGCAATTATTCATCTATCTGAATGTTTTAGGTTACTTTTCCATAGAAATGTAAGAAAAATTTATGAATGAGAGAAGACTTTGTAACCACGACCTCACCAGAAACGAAGTGCGCGTGCCTTAAAACCTCGAGATACAAATCTGATACAAGCGTAAAGAACTGCTGCTAAGTGTATTAAAAACTACTTAACTGATATCTAAATAGTTATAACGGGTTATTTATCACTCATTGAAACGCTATTAACATCACTAATAGTACAAACGCTTCGGTTGGGAATCAACACACGTGATAATTGACATTGCTTTTGTTGTAATTATTATCACTTTTATTATGTTAATCAGTCACGTTGATTACGGCGATAAATGTTATCTATACTTAACATTATTTAAAAAAATGATTTTCACTTATCAATTATAAAGGTTGAGACCTTGTAGATAATTGTGTGAAGCTACTTGTTTTGGTTGTGAACAAATTTCTGAGGAAACATGCTAAACTTAAACGATTTATAAAAATAGTGTAATTATTGTGTTATCTCCTAAGATTATTCGTCAAGCTTCTACCGACCGACTGATTTTACAGAAAATATTAAGGTAAACTCATAAATTGAGTCTGAGCAGAGCTTTCACCTTTCAGTTTGCCTTTCAAAATGCCTATACCTGTGTCTAGAGAGGGTGTCAAAAATGTGGCCATGGATCGTCAGTAAATATAAATATTGAGTGTATACATAAAATTAGTAATACTTGTAATTAAACATTGCTGAGACATTAACAAAGTTCCATAACACTCATAAAAACACAGTAGATATCCATTGTAATTTTATACTCTGGTTTCAAGTTTAAAAATAAATCTGCCTCGGACCATCATTGTACCTACTACCTACCCTCAAAGTGCAAGGTAGTTTTCTGAGAAATACTAACTGTATTTTAAGTTTGTTTGTCGTGTGAGGTAGTGCTGGCGTCTGGTGTCGGTGTTTGTCAGGCCGGCCAAGGGCCTCTGACATGGCTTAACGACTCCTATTATTAATCATTAACAGCCGGGATCGACTGCTTAACGTGCCCTCCGAAGCACGGAGCGAGGGAAAACCGCACATAATTCATTGTCAAAAGCCTCGGACCGAACCGCCTAGCATTACCTACCATTTGTATTACCGTTTGTGTTACCTTCGCCATACTAGCAGATCGGATGTGCTCGCTTTCGACACAAACATCGAACGTTCCAACTCATGGCGTGGCTGTTACGATGTGTGATGGATGAGCGAAGCGAGTGAGCCGGTCTGACTCATTTTAACTAAATGTGAAAAATAAATAGTTCAAATCAAGTAAATATACATACAATTAACAGTTACTTGCAAAAGTATAACTTTTAATATCTGCAATTTATATTGAAATCTATTTACTACTAGCTGCGCCCCGCAGTTTCACCCGTGAGGGATGATGATGATGATGATGATGAAACGTATCCCATGTGTTATTCCAGGGTATAAGCTATATCCATTCCAAATTTCATCAAAATCCGTTCAGCTGTTTGAGAGTGATTGATTATTTTATTGGTCAATTCTGGCGTGCTGAATTTTAGTTTTTAGTGCAAAAATGTTATCTATCTATCAGGATACGTTCCGTTCCTGGCATTTTTGTTTTGTTTAAGTATGATGATGAAAAGTATCATGTATGTTATTCCAGGGTATAAACTATCTCCATTCCAAATTTCATCAAAATCTGTTCAGCCGTTTGAGAGTAAAGTATGATGATGAAGATGAAAAGTATCCTATGTGTTATTCCAGGGTACAAGCTATCTCCATTCCAAATTTCATCAAAATTCGTCCAGTCGTTATCGCGTTAAAAGTCCCCAAACAAAAAGACAACGTTTCACTTTTATATATTGGTATGGGGATTTTACGAAAATTATTATTACCACTTCGGTATATTATTGAATCGATGAAATTTTAAGAAAAAACTACCAGTCGTCCTGCTCGTGCAATAAAACTACCAGTCATCCTGCTCGTGCAAAAAACTACCAGTCAAGTCATACTGCTCGTGTAAAAATACTAGGGTGTAAGGTTTTATTGTGAAGGAGCTCTGGAATTCATAACGGCATTTGTTTACGGCTTTATAAGTCACTAGCTTTACTAGATATTAAAAACCAATGCAAATGTAGGTATAGCACCAATGCTTTTGAAGTTTTTTGACAGACTTGTTATTTCGTTTCCATGGCAACCGTTCGTTACAACAATCAACATTTTTTTTTTCTGAGTAATCAACATATTCCAGTTTACCCGTGAAAACTTACTATTTTCCGGGATATAAGGTCTCCTATGTTTTATTCTAGGGTATATTAGGGTGTCCACTTTCTGGAAAGTCAGGGAGAATCAGGGAAGCTCAAGGTGGTCAGGGAAAGTCAGGGAAATCGAGGGGGTCACCTGGAAAGTCAGGGAAAAAAAAATACTCGGTTTGCCCCACACTTTCTCAGTGATTGTAAAATGAGAGATATATATCATGCTCTAGTTTGACTATGTTTTGTAATCATGTTAATTTGTTTCACTGAAAGAAATATCTCGAAATTTTTGCGCTCGCTTCGCTCGCGCCTTCATAATACCAATTCCTATGTAATTAAAAACACACAGTAGGTAAATTATTAATATTAATTTATTCACACAATTACACTGAAATTATAAATAGCTAAATTCTTGCGCTCGCTATACTTACACCCTTGTTCTGTTATTGCCTGTTGAATGAAGTATAAGGCGGACCACCTTGTTTTCCTTTAGTTTTTAACAAACACTGCAAGAAATAACTAGCTACGCTCGCGCCTTGCTATTATTGGTTCCTCACGTCAACAAATAGTCGAAATTTTTGCGCTCGCTTTGCTCGCGCCTGTTACCTATTTTCGCACGCTGAGGAATTCCATTCATGTCTAATTTTTATCAAACTTTTTCGCGCTATCTACGCTCGTGTCTTTTATATGATATATTATTTTTCCTCATTCGTATAATGTATAGGAAATAGCTCAACATTTTCGTGCTCACTTCGCTCACGCTTTCTTGGTAATGTTACGTGTTTTGCAAACAAAGAAGATCGGTCGTAAACGTTCATTTTTAACCCCCGAACAAAGAGATGGGTGTTATAAGTTTAGGGTGTGTATAACTGTGTGTGTGTATCCGTATGTCTGTCTCTGGCATCGTAGCTCCCAAACGAATGGACAGATTTTATTTTATTTTATTTTCTTAGGAAAACTACAGCCACGGTTAGTACTTAGGATAATAACTACACGCAGCTTACAAAAGTTTCCACATATGGGTTTTTATTATGTTTGAAAACTGATGTGATAGAAATGCTTCTTAGTTATAATTGGGGGTGGAGGGTCAAGAGTTATATAAATTTTTAATCTGTGCTTGTTTTTACATAATTACTCTAATAAAAGTATAAGCAGCTCGAAAATGTTGCGCTCGCTACGCTCGCACCGTGATAATATTGCTTGTTTCGAACTCATACAAGATCGACCATAAACGTTCGTGTTTTCACATAACTACACTAATAAAAGTATAAGGAGCTGAAAATGATAGAGCTCGCTTCGCTCGCGCCTTCTTGGTAATAATAATACATGTCATGCGCACATAGAAAATCGATCATAAACATTCTTATATTCACATAGCTACACAATAAAAGTATATATAAGTAGCTCAAAATATTCAAATATAAAAGGGGCGCTGATTTATAAGCTGATTGCTAAGGCCAGTCCTGTGTACAAGAATAGGCTGATGATGATGATCATTTGTTATGTGATTTGGAATAATCATGTTTCATTTTTACACAAATAAAAATATCAGAATGTTTTCGCTTCCCGCTTATGATGGTGACTCATCATTTTGTGAATTAGAATTTTATTTAAGATTTATTTTAAAAAAGTCTGATAATAAAATAAGTAACAATATATGAAGGATAAGAAATGATTAACTATTTAGATAACATTATTTTTCGTTATTTTATGTAAAATTATGAAAAACTTCTTTTAAAATGAACATGGTTGGTCAGGGAAATTTGGCAAAATGGTCAGGGAAAGTCAGGGATTTTTTTTAGAATTTTCAGTGGACACCCTGGTCATAAGCTATCTCCATTCCAAATTTCATCATAATCCGTCCAGCCGTTATCGCGTGAAAGCCCCAAACAAACAAACAGACAACATTTCACTTTTATATATTGATATGGATGTTGTCTGTTTAAAATAGGTTTAAGGCCAGGCTCCATTTATACATTTTCCCACTCCCCTCTCCCCTCTACACTCTGCCACCCGCTACCCGCAATAAGCACTGTAGTGCCTGAGTAACAAGGTTGAATATCGCGAGCGCAGTTTGAACACACAATTTAGCTCGGAACTAAATGACGTAAGTTTCTAAAGTTTTTATTTTATTGGCAGGCTAATCATATTGTTAGCTAAATATTTTTTTTACATTGGATCATAAACTATATTTTCTTGCTGCGACATTTATTATAGAGATAAAACATAAGCCGTTGAGTAGAAAAATGAAAATACTACAGAAAATAACGTAATTTTTGATAAGAAAATGTATCGAATGAAATTCTGTTAATCACGTTTTTGTCACGGAGAGATAAAGATCTCAATGAGATCTTTATCTCTCCGTGATCTCAATGAGATCTTTATCTCTCCGTGACAAAAACGTGATTAACAGAATTTCATTCGATACATTTTCTTATCAAAAATTACGTTATTTTCTGTAGTATTTTCATTTTTCTACTCAACGGCTTATGTTTTATCTCTATAATAAATGTCGCAGCAAGAAAATATAGTTTATGATCCAATGTAAAAAAAATATTTAGCTAACAATATGATTAGCCTGCCAATAAAATAAAAACTTTAGAAACTTACGTCATTTAGTTCCGAGCTAAATTGTGTGTTCAAACTGCGCTCGCGATATTCAACCTTGTTACGCAGGCACTACAGTGCTTATTGCGGGTAGCGGGTGGCAGAGTGTAGAGGGGAGAGGGGAGTGGGAAAATGTATAAATGGAGCCTGGCCTTAAACCTATTTTAATATGTTAAGTTTCACATTTATCAGATTTGTGGATGACCAGCATATTGATGAAAAAAAACTCTTAAAAAGTGGAGCCTGGTCTTAACAAGTACATCATCTCAGTAAAAGAAAAATCACAACGGCCCTGCCAAAAAATGAACTAAAAAGTTGTAATGCCATTAAATTATAATATTGTTGGAATGTGCTCATCAACGCTTTCAATTTGATACCTATATTGTAAAATTCGACGTATTTTTTTCACATTTGAAAATGGATTCACACGTGTGACTTTAACTTTGTAAAATATAAAATAAAAAATAAATGTCAATCGCGATGATGTAAGGATTCTAACGATACCCCATACGTCTAAATCTGTTTAGGCATTGAAAATATATGGTGGAATAAAGAAACTCACATACATACATACATGAACTCTGAAAACATTACACTCATTTTATGGGCAGTCGTGCAATAAGACAAAAAAATTGAATATGCTATCCTGGCTAAGGCACTCCATTATCACTATTCTATGGCTGGAGTTCGAGGCTGATGCAAGGTGTCTTCCTCGAACTGGAGCTCCATTTTGGCTGCTAAATGTTGGGACCTTTATGTGCTGGCTTCTGCTTTTGTATCACGAAGGAAGTGAATGAAGCATTTGCCAATAATAAGTTTTTACGTGGCTTTATAATTCAAAAGTTTAACTAATTATAATTTGCATATTTTTAATGAATTTTAACATCTATTAATTATTCTTAAATTTATGTATTTCTAAGAGCAATTTTATGAAGATTTGAATCTAATTTTTAATGTTGTTGTGAGTCTGATGGCTTCTATGAGTTTAATTACCGGCTTACCACTAATTTATGATAGCTTATTAATAAATGTAGGTTAAATTATTATAATACCTACTGATAAATTTAAGCTTTAGGTATGTCTAGGTTCTAGAAGATTTGTCAAGTATTTATTTGGAAAATGCTTATAATCAGGCGCAGAGCGTCGCTCGTTAGTAATATAAACGCTCGGTGTGAATCAGCTCTTACTTCAAACTGTAACCGTACAGATAATAATAGTTATCAAACGTTGCGTGTGTTTCGGCCTGCAATTACATCCGAAATCCGCTCCTTGAGCATGTCGGTGCTGACCTCGAAACCGTTTTCAACAGGTGGTTGTTACTAAACGGACTGGAGTATTCATCAATGTATACTAGTAGCTATACCTTTTTTTTATCTTTAGTCGCCCCTTTCATACGCTCATCTATGCCCCGCCATCCTGTTTCAACCTATCTACGTGGTACAATAATCTTTTTTTTACCAAATTATATGCGAATTACTAAGCTATGGAGTATAATTTGCAAAATGGAGGCGCGATTGCGCTATCGGAAAATGAGGATAGATGGACGTGTATGAAAATGAGGACGTAATAAGCTAATAACTATATTTGTGTAAGTAAACGCTGTATACATGAAGCTCCCGTTTAAGTTGTTGTTTGGTTGCCGACGCGACAGTATGAGGATATCTAAGAGCAAGGATATTGTGCAGTTATGGTTCATTATTACAATTATAAAAACAAACCTCTACGTTCAAATGAAGGCCTCGATTCGATCGCGCCACGTAATTGTGGTCTTTTGCTATCCTTAATTGCGAATACACCTTACCTACTTAGCACACTTTATACACACAGTAAGCTAAAAGATGACTTATCATCATATAAAGACGCCCAATGGCCTTAGTAAACATACATACTCGAAATACATAAGCATCTCCCAAACCTTCCTCAACTAGTCAACATTCATAAGCATATCCCATAGACAGCCACAACTATTCAATCTACATAAGCATCTCCCATAGCCAGCCACAACTAGTCAACGTACATAAGCATCTCCCATAGCCAGCCACAACTAGTCAACATACATAAGCATCTCCCATAGCCAGCCACAACTAGTCAACATACATAAGCATCTCCCAAACCAGCCTCAACTAGTCAACATACATAAGAATATCCCATAGACAGCCACAACTATTCAATCTAAATAAGAATCTTCCGTAGCCAGCCACAACTAATCAACATACATAAGCATCTCCCAAAGCCAGCCACAACTAGTTAACATACATAAGCATCTCCCATAGCCAGCCACAACTAGTCGAAATACATAAGCATCTCCCATAGCCAGCCACAACTAGATGACATACATAAGCATCTCCCATAGCCAGACACTACTAGCAGATGCTCGCTATTTGCATCCAGCGGCGCCCTGCATCACGAAGGACGTCAGTTTATATGTCCAGAATCGGCCATTTTTATAACAATAGTTTAACAATGTAAGAGCTGACGATAGTCAGTCGCGGTTCGGGACGGGTTAGGCGTCTTCCTGTACGTGGCCGTTCCTTCAGCCTTTTTACCCGACTACGGCGAAGCAAAGGTCTCTACTTTTGCTTAGTGTGTTTTCTCAACAGAACTTTAATCATAGCTTATGAAACTATTGTAATAACTAGGTAAGTACTCGTACTTGAATAGGTGGACAGACAAAGTTAAACTAGTGGCACTAATGGTTTGCTCCTAATTGAGACCAGGCGGCGTATCCTACTTTTTTATCATTTTTTGGTTTAAACTCAAACATAATAATTTAAAAATTACATTATTATTTAAATTTATGTAGTTGATAGACTCGGGCGTTAGTTTGCGGAAATCCATATTTAAAATTAACGATGAAAAAATATGTAGCCAACATCCGCCAAACTAACGATGTAATTCAAACTAACGATATATGGAAAAATAAAATATAAAAACAACCCACGTTAACCAACCGGCTATCAAAATGGAAGTCACTGAAAATAAAAAGATCTGTCTATTTTACTTCCTACCCAATATATGAAACCCAAAACAAACAAGTTTCTAATCTCTATCCAAGTTTCCGTTTCTGTCTGACAGCAATACGACGCGTGTTTTGTATGCTCGGTCCAGCACTCGACGAGTCAACATCTGCTGAGGATGCCTCGTGCAGAGGCGAAACACGTTGTATTGCTGCCAGACAGTGGAAACTTGGATACAGGAATATGCTTTTTTTTTTTGGGTTTCTTATATTGGGTAGTAAGTAAAATAGGTAGATAAGGGCTTATTGGCCATATCTTTTAATTTTACGTGAGTTTAATTTTGATGAAGGGTTGGTTAACGTAGGCTGTTTATATATTTTATTTATATGATTAGTTTGACTTACTCGTACAGTTTGGCGGAAGTAGTAATTTTTTTTTTCCTTTTTTTAACCTGATTTTGTACCGAAGTTCATGAAAATCGTCGAACATACATACAAACGTCGATTAGTCCAAGTTGATTCCGAGGCCTCCCTGAGTAGCTTGCGTTACAGTTGCAATTGCGTTCGTTGTATTGCCAACCAACTACCTAGGTACCATGTGTGGAGACTGTGGAGTACTATGTGCGGCTGATAAACCTTATCTGTTCAATTAATGTGTTAACAACACTATCTGGTATTGTTATTAGTAATGCTTATATACCTATGCTTGTACAGACAGCGGAATATGTACGTATACTCGTATATATGTTCTGGTAAAAAAATGCCAACACCGACAATTTTTTTTTATTGGAATAAGGCAGAAAATCACTGTATAGGCTGTAAACAGGGTTGCCAGGTGTTCGGGTTTTACACGACTGCCCAAAAAAAGGAGTGTAATGTTTTTAATACAGCTTTTAAGCTAGTTATTACCTCTGTTCGGTATTTCAACCCCGTGTTCGGTGTGACAAAAATACCGAAGTAAGAGTGGTTCGGTATAATTTTGAAGTCCACTGATACCACTAACTTCAAAATCAAATCAATACACATTTGGTACCCTTGCCCCTCACGCCGCACACAGGGCCCGATTGCCAATTTACGAGGCCAAAAATAATGTATAGTTTTATTTTATTTTTTATGACTTGTTAATTAAGTATTATAACATTTATTACTGTTAGAAGGTAGAAATACAGTTTGGAGAGGACAGTAACAACAAAAAATAAAAATAAAATATATACAGAACTTTATTTATAGTAGGTACAATATGTACAAAAGTCCTTAAGTTAGTTTCTATCCTATGTATCCACATCATCATTGGAGTCTTCATGTCTATATTTGTGTCTAATCTGGACGTTTTCCGTGAGTGATATTGTCTCAATTTTTTGTAATTTGTGTGACTTGCTTCTATCGCATCTTCTGATAATTGACCTACGGGCAATGGCAGCGATTTAATAATATCAGCACCATGGATTAAAAGTTTATGTACACTTGCACTCATTTTGTACCAAACATATTGATTGATCGCCATTTCAGCTGTGGCGATACTATATGTCCTAAATTTCTCTTCATCTATGTAATGTCCACAGGAAATGACACACAAAATATTTGCGAATCTTTCAATCAATTCTTTTGACAATCCTGTTATTTGAGAAACCAGAGAAGGTTTTTAAAAAAAAAACTTGCTGTGTTTCCGTCGTTACTGTTGCCCCCTCCTTGTTTTGGTTGATCAACAACAAGTCCCATTTCTTTATAAAAATCTTTGCAGATTTTATTTTTTCGTGCTTTCACCATTTCTTGTGCTTCTTTGCCTCTAGCTTGCCATTGCTGCAACTCCAATTTATAGGATATATGCAATAAATATTCATAGCATCGGAGATGAGCGTGTAATATGGATATACCATATTTATATGTGTTTTTGTTACATACTCTTTTTTTGACATTTTCTAAGTCGTTCATATGTGTGGGGGTGGCTTTACAGACGTTACACGCTTGTGTACTTTTTGTTTCTGTTAACACATTCACTGTTTTACCATCCAGCATTGTTCAAATAGGTATATGTTTAAAGTATATCGTTCTGTCTCCTAGAATAATGGTTGTTGGCTGTAACTGCCTTATTTGCTGCTCAATCTCATTGTACTCCTCTTTAGTATTTTGGTCATTTTATTTTTTCAATTTAAATGAAATTGGACGACAGTATCTGGTAGAAGATGGAGTCTGGTTTTTCCAATAAATAGATTTGCGTCTTTCTTTCAATTCCGACAACTTCAAGGGCACAATTGTACATAATAATATGTAAGAATCAGCGTAAATTGAGTTGTTCGAAAAGTTTTGTTTGTATATACTGTGACCTCCACTACCATCTAAGCCCCACTTATAATATACTTCCAGAGTGTCGTTGTTGCCGTCCATGTTTGATAGAATTACTTCTGACTGTACGTGTGCCAGTCTCTGAATGGTGTGGTCTAAAAGATCTTGTAACGGCTCACAGACTGAAGAGACTGAAGCTAATCACAGATTCAGCTGTCAGCTTTCAGCTTTCAGCTGTTGTGTAGCTGACGTTGGCTGAAGTTCCGGGAGCTTAAATTCTTCACTGAGCCAATTAGCGTGTTTACCATTAAAGCGATCGAACATATATTTACAGTCACGCCATTTAGCTAAAAGTTTGGCAACAAACACTTTTAACTGTTTTTTCAAAGTCTCAGACGGATCAATTACACTAAACGTGTCCATTATGTATTGTAATAATCGTTCATTACACTTGGATGACGAAAAAGAAAAAAAACGTTCATCTCTTAACCATATAAACAGTTCATTCCTATACAACTTCCTCTGCCGGGAAACGGGGTCGACGCGGCTACCTGGAAATAAAGAGCTCTATTTAACAAAGGGGGAGATACGGGGACGGGCTTTTCGCCTTTTTCGAATCGTCACGAGTTGTAGATTCTAAGAAATTATCAAAGATAACGGAACTATGTGGAACTTTTTTTGAAAGTCTGCAAACTCAAGTGAATCTAAAATATTTTTGTATAAAATTTGTTTTCCACGCAAAATTTTACTACTGCTCGATTTATGAAACAATGAACTAATATGCAATATTAATTATAAGTACACACCTGACGCTGCACTCTCCATGTTAAAAACTCACAATTTATAAGCACTGTAGCACAAAACAAGCGTAGTTACTCCGTCAAGATATCGGGCGCAACTGACTCGCGTTTGCCGTATAATACAAGGGGACACATTCCGTGCTCGCACCGGCTTCGGTGTTGCTTTAGCGAGCTTTATTGTTTTATGATTCTATTGTTTGTTTATCGGAGAAGCTAAATAAAGTATTTTTGTTAAGTTTCTTGTCTTCGTAAACTTATATTATTGGCCTCGTAAATTGTAGATCGGGACCTGTGTGCGCCGGCTGGTGCGGATGCACAGGTCAGTCAGTTGAACACAGTTGCGTTTTGACCACAACTTTATTGTGTGTATCTAGTGTTTAACACGAAAGTTCAAGCTTCTTCGTCCACAAATTAGTTTTCGTGGAAACAGTTTTAAACGGAGAAGACAATTCTAGAATTCAAAAAATATTAAAGGCGGTAACGTTAATAGTTCGAAATTTGGAACATGCAATTACTATTACGAAAAATACAACGTAACATTTTTAGGAATCTGTAATTAGCCATAATTAGTATACATTTTAATGTGTTGAGTACTATGGTGTTTCATTGTGTTCACCCTCAGGCCTTAGCTCAACCACAGAATAAATAATAGTAAGAACAACAAATGCGTTCGCCAGACAATATTTGGTAATTTTGTAAATTTGATCTAGCAACCCTATGTAAATGATGTAGGTTTGTAGGTAGATAAAGTTTGAATTAATTTCACATTAATATAAGTTTCCCTTTTTAAGGCCAGGGCTCCAAGGTTACATTTTCCCACTCCCCGCTCCCCTGCCACCACCCCTAAACTCGGCCACCCGCTACCCGCAATAAGCACTGGGCCATTATTCTCTATTGCCAATAAGACACGTTACGCGCCGCGTTAAGATATCTGCGTGGAATCGTACGGCAATTGCCGTACTGACGTCACACGTTTTCGGCAAGGAATTTCGTGCGGCACAGTGAATAAGCGCCCTGAAGTGTCTTCGTAACAAGGTAGAATAACGCGAGCGCTGTTTGAACACACAATTTAAAACTCGAAACTAAATGACGTATGTCTCAAAATTATTTATTTTATTGGCAGGCTAATAATTTAGTTAGGTACATTTTGTCTTAACATTAGATGATGAAGTATATTTTCTTGCTGTGAGATTTATTTTAGAGATAAAACTTAAGCCGTTGAGTAGAATAATGTAAATATTACCGAAAACAGCTTAATTTTTTATAAGAAAATGTATCGAATGAAATTCTGTTAATCATGTTTTTGTCTTAGTCTTAGAGAGATCTCAAAAACATGTGTGTTGTGTTTCACATTTATCAGGTTTGTGGTTGACCCAGCATATTTAAGGAAAAAACACTTAAAAAGGAACACGAACAGGATAAACATAGGCATGATAATCGTAGGATCGAGGAAGAACTTTACTCTTGTTAATTTTAGATTAAATATGTCTGTGAGGTTGCTGACTCTACATTTTGTCAGTAGGTATTCCTCGTAGTTGTTAAATTGCATTTATTCCATTACTATTTATAACGCCCACTTGTAGTATCTGACTCAATTGGTACTTTTAATTGCGGCGAGAGCAGCGTTCTTGAAAAACGTTAATTCCACTTTTAACTTCCACAGTACACACTTACCCGACTCTATTATTTGAATTTCAGTTCTGTCGTGGGCTGCGCTGTAAACGCTGGTATATAGGTACTTACAGTATACGATTGTATTTAAGTATTGCTGTAGATTTATGTGAAAAACGTGTTGTTTTTTGTTTCGATTAACGATAATTTCTCTTATCTATGCGTGATTTTCTTTCTCAGCGACCATTGCACACAGAGGTATAGTCGACGAGTGTTCTAATAGTACCCAAGGTTGAGGGGTCTGCTTACCGTGTTCGATTATTCTGTTTTAATTAACCGTATCAATTAACAGCTGTGTATACGTTACGACAGTAATTAATAAAGGATTGCAAACGACGACGAATGTACTTATACTAACTTTCGGTTTCAAAAATGATTATTTTCGTAGAACCTACAGAGTTTGTGAGAAATACCAACTAGAACACGTCACAGTATTGAGGAATATTTTTGGTAATGACTCAAATATTATGTTGTTATTTTGAAAACTCTATAAGACTTTATTAAAAATGTATAGTCCTTAAACCTAATTTTTTAACAAGTCGCTACCAGCGAGTATGAGACGTTCCCAAAGTGCGGGCGACATTGCCACGGTCCGTTGTTGGGAATACACAGAAGACTTATGCCCGGATCCTGAGGTACTTTAACAAAAAAATACGTCACACGATTTTGACCCTTAATGACATTAATCAGATTTAGTCGGGTTCGGCTATTGAATTGATAAACCATCGATAAAAGTACCTCAGAAATTAAGCATTAATGATACAAGTACGCATCTTTATAGTAGGCATCTTTATTCAAAATAGACCTACATATTGGTCACGTGTTGCTTCGACCAGATATGTGGAATTAAAATAAACTCTTATCTGTAAAATAAAAAAACTAATCACGACTGCCTTATAATTTGATACGAATGAAATTTTAATTTTAGCAACCAATTAACAATGTTTTGTCACAGTTTAGGTGCTTTTATATGCTTCTTGCATATAAAAGCATGCAAGAAGCCTATACTGCTCAATATTAGTTGTTTTTCGTACATTATATTTTCTGCGAAGCAAGAATAGTTTATATGACCCGCATCAGTGAAGAAACGAATTGTATCAAAATGAAGCGAGGAGACAGTGCTCCAAATTAACCAAATACAATCACAGATAATTAGAAATCGAAAGGATGCCATTTTCTGGCTGAAAAGTTTTCATCGCCAGCGCGTGGCAGACTGCGACTGCGCTGGCGAAGACCTATCCTATGTCCTATTTTGATTCATTTTTGTTTATGTTTCGCATTTGTTTCATAGTTTTCTACACACTAAACTTGAGCTCGATGCCACCTCTGAACTAACCAGTCGTATTGCACACAGGAAGTAATTGATTATTATTATTATTTATATCTTTTATTTTTGTGTGTGTTGAATAAATGTATTTTCTTTCTTTCTTTCTATCATTTAAGTATTTGGTAAGCATGAATAAGCAATCATTAAATCATTTAGTAAGCAAAATTAGTTCGTCAGCAGTAAAAAAAACAGGCGCAATTCGTGGTATGCAGACAAACTAAATTTGGTCAGCAAAATGATTAGCTTGGACAGCAGAATTATAAAATTGATTAGCATCTAAATAATTATTTTCATCCCATCTTTTCGTAAAACGCTGATTGGTTCATCGAAAAGTGGGAGTAAAGTACGCCTTTTCTGTTCAAGACTTTCAGAGAGGCAGTGATGAGTTTTGAATTAGGAACACTAATTTTGTAACTAACTGGCTATTCGTTTGATGCAAGAATAAATAAAATCTGACACGATTTGCTTGTCTTCCTTATTTGTACGGCTGCTGCAAATGTATTAAGTAAATAATAATCAGCGGAGCAAATAACTTTAGAGCTGCCTATTTGCCCTTATTTACTAATCAATCTGGTTTCATTTGCTTCCATAAATGTAATTCCATAAATGTTCAGAACATATTGTAAAGCTGACCAAAACCGCATCTGCAGACCGTTTAAATAATACCCTTTTTTAAGTAAGCTAAGTAAATAGGTCTAATGTAAATCGATGCGTTTCACTTATGCTCGTGGTGATCAGTTTCATCCACCGTTGTAAATGCAGCGGTAGTCAAAAACAACACACTGCTCCTTGCTAGCTAGATACCTCATCCCGGATGAGTTATCTGGTTCCAGCCGAACTGGGAACGTTGTACCAAACCAGCGACCGTAACCTTCAGACATTTCTGCACTACCGAACTAAATCACCGACTTCCGTCCTGTTTAGATTGCCGTGGGAAGAAGTACTCGCGACCAGAGCATCGACGTAGACTTGAGCCTTGAAGGTGCAGCGGCGAGGGTATCCCGCAAACAGGCGACCATCCGGCTCCGAAACACTGGCGACTTCTTCATGTCCTCGGAGGGCAAGCGGCCCATATTCGTCGACGGCCGTCCTGTGCTCCACGGGAACAAAGTTAAACTCAACCACAACAGCGTGATCGAGGTAACTATACCTATTGTTCAATTGTTTGCAGAATGCTATCAAAACCTTGATTTTGAACTAAATTCAAATTTACCTCGGTTATATTATGTTACTGATGTTTTTGCGCGGTGGAGGTTATTACATCGAAGACTCTGAAAGCAGTTAGTTTTATTCCGATGTGCTTGCTTGAACACCTTGCGAATCTATTTTTGTGTAGCTGTGAGTGTATTGGTAAAAATATAAGATTTAAATTCCCCACTGAATCCATTAATTTACTATCCCTACTAATATAATAAAAGTGAAACGTTTGTTTGAGGCGTTTTCACGCCAAAACAGCTGGACCGATTTTGATGAAATTTATGTAGATACAGTACTTACTACTACTTACGTACTACTTTTTATCCCGGAAACAGGAAAGTTGCCACGGGAAAACGAGGACTACACGCTTTCACATATAAACAGCTACGATGAAGTTTTGAATATAGGTAGGTAGGTACTATACAGAAATCAACATTAAGATACATTTATCCCGGAAAATGGAAAGGTCACACAAAAATTGAGAAAATTTTGGTGGATTGGTTCTAAACTCGTTCATTTCAAAACGGTTAGATTTCAGTATGCCACTTGCCAGTAATCCCCATCCCCCTAATATATAAAAATGAAACGTTTGTTTGTCTGGGGCGCTTTTACGCTATAACGGTTGAGCCCAATTCAACTCAATTTTGTATCTAGACGCTGTATACCATGAAGACTAAAATAGGATACGTTTTATCCCGGAAAATAGTACACGCGGGCAAAGCCGCGGGGCGCAGCTAGGTATGTTTTTACCAGCGACTTCGTCCGCTCGGACTACTGTTTAACTCGATTAAAAGTATCTTATGTCCTTCCCCAGTGTTTAAACTATTTCTATACCAAATTTCAACAAGATTGGTTCAGCGGTTTAGTCGTGAAGAGGTAACAAATAGAGAGTTACTTTCGCTTCAATACTAGATCTATGGGGTTTTGACATTTGGTAGCTTATGTTTGAACTTGATATTAAGTGTTTCTAAGCTAAGGGCCAAATGATTGCAGCGCAATAGAACAAAGTTAACTGAAATACTTTACTTATCTATAAGGCAAGGAAAAGTTGAGCACTGCTTCTGTGATCTACAACCGCTTTACTTTGTTACAGATTGCGGGCCTGCGGTTTGTGTTCCTGGTGAACCAAGAGCTGGTCAGCGCCATCCGGCAAGAAGCTGTCAAAGTGACCATACCCGCCTAAAATAAACGTATTCAAATAAAATACGACAACTGTTTTATTGAGAACACATTTATTTGGTCAATTTTAAAACTTAAAAAGTAAATTTCACTCAAAAACATAATTACACTTTCCCATTAACAATAAGGTGTGGTTCACACTGCACACTCCAACAGACAAATCACCATTTGTAGCATTTGCTAAGAATTCTATCACCGAACATGATCACGTGAATTACTGGCAGATATGCTATAACATTTAAACTCACCACAGATATAACTATATAATTAGGTACTATTACAAATAAAGTTCCATAACCCTTAAAAAATATTTTAACCACAGTAAATAACCGATTCACTTAAAGTTACAACAATGGCCAATATGTGCAAGAAAAATAATAACAACCCACTCAATAGTGCGTAACAAACGTATGCAAAATATAAAGGAAAAACAAATTATAAATAATTATCATTATCATAAATAGATATCAGTCATCAGGCTTTATATGTATCGCGATAAAATCTCTGGGACAATAAGTCACTCATTCACTAAAGTATCCGAGATTTTATCGTGGAATGGACTGCAGGCTACACAAAGAGGTACACTAGGTGTACAAGTTTGTGTAGGTATTCAAAAATATTACTCTGGCCTTACACTTAAAAAATATGGAAACATTTCTTCACTATTATCCAAATCACTGGACTATGTTTTTTTTGTACATTCAAAACACACCTATAAAATTATGACATATACACAAACACTTATTATATTACTTCTTAAGACTATACATAGGTACATCTACCTTACTAATAAATTACTGTCCTGTCAATGAGGACCTCCAACTCAAATGAAAGTAGATTGATTATAAATCGATATTTATACAAACTAGGTAGGTCTATTTACTTACTAACTATAAAGGCAAATATATTACAGTACCTGCATGCATGCAAGACATAAAAGCACATATTTGGTATATTTTATGGACACCCTGTACATGATATAAAAATAGTGTACATATTTATATATTAATAGGCACGAACAGGCAGATACGAAACGGTGAGCGCCTTGATAATGAGATCAATAAATATTACTCTCAAAATGGCCAAAACTTCATAATAATAATAACATCTAGCATATTCCAAAATATTTGGTGTAGTTTAATATCAGCATTATAATATTAAAGGCACAATAGGGGCGCGAGATTGCGCGGATACGTGGATGTATATTTTATCTACGAAGCAGTATTTCCTACGGTTGAGTGAGCCACACAACATTCGAACCACACTACAAAACAATGGTAATGTGTACTTAATAGTTCAAAGTAGGCATGTAGATTAAAGAGGTCAAGCTCGGCAAAAATGCAACATGTAGGTGTTTTACGTCGACGTCTAATGGATCGATCGATGTGTGGTTTCCGTACGGTCGCAGAAAAGCACATTATGGGACAAGTAAAGACACAACGGCATTCGAGCACGGGCCAAAAAACACATTGATCCACGGATTATCTGTCCATCGCGTCACATCATCGTCAAAAGGGGATGCCATCATTTATCTTGTTTGAAGGAAACAATTTCGAACGCCTGGAGACTTCATCATTTGCTTGATTAAGGATGTTGTTGGCGATGAAAAATGTGATGTTTCATAATTTATCACTAAAATATCAACAAGCAATCACTTAAATAGCCGTGTAAAGTGATTCAAAAGTTACGTGTCTGAGTCAAGATATGAAAACTCGAAAGAAGACGAAAAGTCGACATTTCTAGATGACATGCAGGTCTAGATCCTGAAATGATATTCTAAGATTTCTGCGCACACTTCCAGACTTTAACTGATAGAATACATACCTACCTATAATTTTATCATCCACAAAGATTTTGGACTCTTTTGAAGCACGAAATAGTACCTAGGTACATTCTCATTCGGCAATCCGTTATTTACGAGTATTGGCTTTGGTTATTTCGCGGTTTAATTTTATTACCTACCTATAACGTGTTGATTCTTCCACAATATCGAACACAAAAAAAACAGCTATAGAATATGTATGTTTCGGAAATATGATACAGTCCCTATGATACAGTTTTCATTTTTGTACTTCAACATTCATGATCATCAGTCAATATAATATTAATACATGATTTATAGGATATAATAATATGAGCAAACATTTATGTTTTATTACATTAGTACTTAGGTAACTCTACATTTTGATAAGTTACTTGATGTGACATACTAAATAGAAATATCATACTTATCAACTATCAATAGATTTCAAAAGCTTAACTCACTAACATGTCTTTTAAAACAGACGTGAAATATTTACAAATTTAATTTTATCTCTACTGAGACCTTGAAACCAGAAGATAAATTTTATGCATGCCTATACTGATGGCTACTGTAAGAAATCGTGGATGTTTCCAATATTCATAACAGTGAGCACCAAATGAAGAAAACATTTTTGTTTTGTACCAATTGAAGGTCAAACATCTATTCTAATTAGTAAGTTACTATTACTAAGTTACACATATAAAACAAACGTAAGTATAATTTAATCCTACTATACACAATTAATGTTTAACGTGCTGTGCAGTTACAAATAAAATTACTTAATTTAGTAAAAATGGAATGAATAGAAAAACAATTCATATAAACTTTGAAACATTGTAACAACAAAATCAGATCAAATCGCAAGTTTTACAATGCATAAACTCTTTGTCTTTTTTTTTTCATATCACATTATTGGTATAGGAATTTGGCTTCTTTCTCTACAAACTATATAGAGAACTAACACGGGCAACTAAAATAAAACTTAATAAATATAAAATATAACTTATCAGGGACATAGGAATGATTGTTTTTGGGGTGGGATCTATCAAGTATAGATTGACTTCGAATTCAACAAAGAACCAAAGAGTTACATTAATTATGTACCTCAATAAGTATGTTTTAGTCTTATTGTGTATTTAAGTTGTCCTTTGGAGGAGCCACTAGATCTAGGCTGCGTTATAACAAACTTCGCGCTACAATTACTGACTGATCTATATTTTTTTAAATTCTCAGCTAAAACATACGTATTTTTTCTATGACTAAAAATGGCTTTTTTATTATTACTGATGGCCATTTTGTCAATGAAATGGCTCTTCTCAAGGAACACCCAAGGTTGCCATTTCCTTCCAGTCAGGTCAGGGTTGAATGTCTCTTTATTTGAGCTGGTGTAGTGTGCACCATTAAAATTTTTCTTAATAACTACTTTTGGTACGATATTTTTCACTTTTTTACTCTTTTCTTTATGCATCTTAATTTGAACTTCATCTATACTTTTAAGCACATCTTCAAAATTAGGCTTTGGTTTCTTAGGAATTATTAAAATAGCATTACTTTTTTTATTTACCTTTGGTTCGTTTTTTGACAATTTCAACTGTTTCAACTTTTGAAGCTTCTGCTGAGGCAAAGACAGTTTTACTTTAAGATCGCCTATTGATTCTTTTATAGGAGGAATGTACTTTTGGGCAGCTTTGGTTATTAACGGTCGATTTGGGAAACCGCCATAAGAATTTGAGTACTCTTTTTTTTCAGTGAACTTGCAACGTGGCCTATTATGATTAACTTCGTTAACTTCAGAAACTCTAGATCCATTATAATTAGTTATTTTTAGTAATATACATGAACTCTTTTCTTCGGACGTTGTTGAAGATACTTCAGGGGAACTGGATGTCGTATAATTAATATCTTCATCATGTTCCTCGAAACTAAACACGTTATCTATACTGGATTCATGTGAATCAACACCATCGTCATGTATTATACTGCAAGAAGTTCGTGTTTGGCTTATATTTTCATTGAAATCATTTTCGTTATTCCTTATATTCGGACTATTAAGAACAGGACAATTTTCGTAACTTTGCATTAATGTGTGCGCTAAAAATAGGTTTTCTTTGTCTTCTGGGGTTTTTTCGTTTGTAGTATCGTCTGGTAACAATATTGATCCTATGTGATTTGACGGCGTACATTCTTTACTATTTGATTCTGAAATAATATTTTCTGAACATTCACCAGTATACAAATCATGGCAACTTTTCGTATTAACATCAATATGATGAGTCTCTACAATTTCAGATACATCTTTGGACAAAGTGTGTTCATTCATTGACTCCACCTTATCTTTAAGTTCGCTTATATCACAATTGTATATTCCTGAATCATCATACTCTGATAATTCAACATGTCTTGGCGAGAATTGCGTTCTCATGACGATGTCATCTACAATGTCATCGCTGACCACGGTTTCCACACAGGCTACATCATCAAGCCAAGATTTTTCATTTTCGTAATCCAAAATAACTGATTCCGAAAAATCTAACTGATTGTCTTGAGAACAACCAATGTCTTCGCCGACATCATCTTCTTCATTCGTAGTATTAATTTCAGTTACACAGTCTTGTGATAATTCAGCAAAACATATTTTTTCTTCTTCATTTTCTTCGGTTATAATACAATCATTGTCGATCAAGATACAAAAGGAGACATTTTCTTCGTTGTAGAAAGAAGATACAGAATTCCTACGATTGCTGTGTATTAAGTTGCATAGATTTTCATCTAATACATGTTGCTCAGAATGTTCAATTTCATACATTCTTTGACGCTTAGAAGGCCAAATCAAAGGTGTGTGTTCCATTAATTGCCTATCACCATTATCTTTTTTTTTATAACTGTCTAAAGCTGAGTCCGAAAAAGATCTTTTGAGAGGTAATCTTAGTTTTACAGGCGAGTCGTGCATAGTAATTTCTTGTTTATTTGAGTTTGATGCTTTCTTTTCATCATCTAACTGACCCTGGTCATTTTCAACATCTTGATTACATTTATTTTTTAAATTTTTGTCACGCTGTTCGACTGGAACTACCTGGACTGTAACCTTGTCATCTGCTACAATAGAAGTAGTTACCAAAGGACTATTTCCTTCTTTCTGATGTTCGGTCAATTTGTTTTTAACACACTTGGGTAAGTTTTTTAACGGACTATTTACTTCATTTTGTTGTTCTGACCATTTGTCGGAAACACAGTTCGCTACGTTTTTCAACACAGAATTACTATGATTTTCTTGAATTAGAATTTCCGGCTTATGATTATTTTTGCTGTCATCAACTGTTGATAGGACAACTGTGTTACTGTTGGTATCGGTCAATATGTTATTATTTTCTAAAGTGTTTTCTTCACTGTGGTTATTTTGCAATTGATTTCCGGTACAATTATCGAAAGCACTGTTGGTCAACTTTTCTACATTAGGATCATTCAAATCGAATCCGGATATGTTATAAATTTTGCCTTCTGTAGTTTTTGCTGTGTCAGCTGTATCTTTATTCCAATTCTTAGTAAAGTTTTCCATTAAATTACATCGATTTTGATATTCTTCTGTTGTGTCCGTAGAATCAGAAATGCCGAGGGGAAATATTGTGGGGCAAGGACTATTCAAATCTTTTTGAGTCTTATTATCAAGGTTACGAAATATATTGCTGCTATCTACTGTTGTTACACTTGTTTGGTGCCCGGTAAAATTATTAGAATCACTATTTGACAAACTATCGAGATGGGGTATATGCGATTCTCGTTGAAATATATCATTATCATTTTTACATATAATATTGTCGGCATCAAATGTTTCCGATATTTCAACTGTAAAGCTATCTTCATTATTTATCACACCTTCAAGCAAACATTCTCCATTTACATTTTCTTCTGTTCCGTGTCCTGTGCAAATATCGGATGCACTGGTTGACAAACTTTCAATATTAGTTTTATTAATTTTTTCTTGAGCTGTATTATTATTTTTACAAACAACATTGTTGCTTTCCAATGTTCTCAAAGTTTCATCTGCTTCGGTGTCGAAAGGTTTAATCAAACATTCTCCATTTTGAAGTTCTTTTGTTTGGTGTCCAGTACAAATATCGGAAACATTGTTGGACAAGCTTTCGAGATGGGGATTATGCAATTTTTTTTGAGACATATTATACATTTTACAAGAAACATGACTGCTATCCAATGTTTCTAAAGGTTCATCTGCATCGGCGTTGCAAGGGTTAATCAAACATTCTCCATTTTGATTTTCTTTTGTTTGGTGTCCAGTGCAAATATCGCATGCACTAGTTGACAAGCTTTCGATATTAGTTTTGTTACATTTTTCTTGATCTATATTATCATTTTTACACACAACATTGTTGCTTTCCAATGTTCCTAACGTTTCATCTGCATCAGTGTCACAAGGTATTTTCAAACATTCTCCATTTTGAAGATCTTTTGTTTGGTGTCCAGTACAAATATCGGAAACATTGTTGGACAAGCTTTCGAGACGGGGATTATTCAATTCTTTTTGAGCCATATTATACATTTTACAAGCAACATTATTGCTATCTAATGTTTCTAAAGGTTCTTCTGCATCGGTGTTGCAATGGTTAATCAAACATTCTCCATTTTGATTTTCTTTTGTTTGGTGTCCAGTACCAATATCGAATACACTGTTCGACAAGCTTTCGAGATAGGGATTATTCAATTCTTTTTGAGCAACATTGTTGCTATCAAATTTTCCTAAAGTATCATCTGCATCGATGTCACAAGTTTTAAGCAAACATTCTCCACTTTGCATTTCTTTTGTTTGGTGTCCGATACATATACCTGAAACATCGTTGGACAAGCTTTCCAGGTGGGGATTATTCAATCTTTTTTGAGCTACATTATCGTTTTTACAAACAACATTGTTACTCTTAAATATTTCTAAAGTCTCAAAGAGATTGCTATCGCGATTCTGAATCACTTCTTCAATAGAACATTCTTTGTCTTTATGTTCTTCGAGACTAGGCTTAATCAATACTTCTTGATTTGCATTATCAAGTTTAGAAACTATTTTGCTGCAATCAAATTTTCCAGGTGCTGTATCGCTATTCCAAGTCATATTTTGAATTAAGGTTTCTCCGCTTTGATATTTTTCTGTTTCATGTATAGTTGAATTGGTGGAAATAAAGCTTGTCAAGTTTTCAGAATTCTTTGTCCAGTTTCCCTGAATAATATTTTCAGATTCGCTGACACCTTTTCTTCTAATGCATATTGGAGGTGCTTCTTCTTGTACTATATTATTGGGTTTTCTACAAGCCATTTCTATTTCATTGTCTATGCTGTCTACACATAAATTAACCACAGCTTTATCATTTTCCAGTTCTTTAACAAATGTTGAGTCTTGCAATGTGTCTTGGTCACAATTCTTTAAATTGCTTTTCTTTGTAAGTTCTACAGTGGAAACATCGAGTTCATGATTGGTTCCGTAGTTTTCATTCGTCATAATATCGTTTGATGATTTTTCTAAGCATAATTGCGGTTCATTTGTCATATCGGTTATTTCTGGTGGTAGACTTACTTCTTGTGGCTTATTTTCATTATTGTCAATACAGACAATTGTATCTTCGACAGTGACTGTTACGGTATCTGACTTAATATGTTTTATTGTGTTTGATTTATGTTCAGTTTTGGATTCAGCATCTGAGGATAAATCTTCTGACATTTTCTTCTTACATTTCTTATTTTTTGTATAATGTAACGAACCTGTTACCTTATGTTCAATTTCCATATTCTGTGATTCTTCTACTTCCGACACATCGGTATTCGTTTGTTCAGGTTTGTCAACATATTGATCATCTTTAGGAAAATATTGTATTTGATCTTTTTGGGTACTACTATTTGAACATAAACCTTCGCTATGCGTTAAAAGTTTTTGAATCCAAGGTGAATATAGTTCTTTACTTTGGTGACAGCTAAGATTTTTCATAGGCGAAGAAACTGACATACCCAAAGAACCATTATCACGACCCAACAGTTCGGTATCGTCATTACTTTCTTGAAATAGTTTTTCTAATCTCGCAGAAATTTCGTCATGCTCAAAATCTTTTTTGTTTTGGGAAGATATAAGTTCGTTTTTGCATACTTCATTGCGATCCACTAAGCTTTTAACTTCATTTTCTGGACTGAACAACTGCATAATTTGTCCACTTTCGTCATATTTAGACACTATTTCAGTGTGTGGTAATACAAGATTACAAGGGTTTGTGCATTCCTGAGCTGAATTTTCTTCGTTATGAGTATTATCATTTGATGTAGTAGTGTCACCGTGTTTGCCATATTTTTTATCCCATGCTTGTCCTTCAGAGCCACAAATTTCTCTGTCTGTGCATGTTTGTACACTTTCAGATATTTCAGTAACATTATTTGTGTTTACGAGATCAGTGTCATGATTTAGAAATTGATTTATAGGTGCAGCATTTTCAGATATCAAACTGTCAGTACATGCATTATCTAAATCTGAAGAATGTGTATTTTTCACATCGACTGGATTGATTGTTTGTACAAAATTAGCTTCAACTTCCATAGTTGCTTCTTTATTGAAGCCAATACAAATATCTTTATTATGTTCCGATTTCAAAGTTTTAAGTTTTTTCTTATTCAATTTAATATTTTTATTTGAATTATATTTTTTATTACGATGTTCACTAGGATTTTTACGAGAGTTAGATGATAGAAGTAGATGATTTGTCGCCAATGATTTAATTAATTCATCTTTTTCACTGACAATGATTGGAAGGTCATTGCCAGATTTATTCAGACTGAAATCCAACGCGATATCAGCATCATGGTCGTTTTCATTTATGTTACCTGTTAAATCATAACATACTGATGATTGTGAAGACAAATTCATGGGTACATTAAGGCTATTTTCCAGTAATTTATCTTCGATATTTTTTATATTTTCAGGATTTTTTATTATAACACTGTCTGTTCTTACAGCCGTTGCTACTTGATTCTTTTCAGAATGGTTGATCGGATTTATCTTAAACTTTCTATATTTACTTAGTTTTGTGGATGTTTTTTCAGACTCATCTGTCACTATAGAATTTTCACCCTTTTCTATACCTATCTTAACCAGTTTATTTTTCGATAAACCTGAATCTACTACCATGTTGGTTCGAGAACAGCTATTTGTTCTAGAATTGTCATCTTTTTTGTTAGCATTTATAAATTGTTGGTTTACCTCAGGGAAATTCAACTCAATTTCGTTATCCAAACGAGGCAAGGATTCATAACATAGCCCCGAATTGATTTCTAAATCTTGTAAACTATAATTTGTTTTAACTGAATCCATATTTGAAGCATATGGACTGCTAATCATTTTACAGCTAGGATTGTCACCAATTGCAAAACTGTTCTCTTGTCTTTTTATCGTATGACAGCTTGAATTTTCGTCAGGTTTGATAGATATTGGAGATTTTACAGTTTTGGAAAGTGGGTTTGTAACTTTCTCTATGACTCTCTCTCCTAAAACATTTTGAGCTGGTGCAGCCACGCCAACATTTAACATTTTTGGACTACAGGGTCTTATTTCAAAGTTGCATCCTACTTCTTTATGAATAATAGACTGACTAATTTTTGCTTCAACATCAAGAGGAGACACCGCCCTTGGTAAGGTTTCAAATAACTGTCTTGATAAATTATCTTTTGATGGCTTTTGGTATTCTCTTGGAATAGATTTAAAAACATTTGTATTAGAGGATTCTATTGCTTCTTCAAACTGGCTCAACAATTCTAAATTGTTGTAGCCTTTTATGTTCTCAGGCAATTTTGAAATTTTTTGAATATGTTCATATTTGCCAAGTTCTTCACTCGGTACATTGACTAATCCAAGCACGTAAAGTTGATCCTGGTTGGTAACATGTTTTGGATAACTATTTTTGCCACTGGAGCCAGTTTGAATAACAATCTCTTTGGAGTTATTATTTTCAGCATTCTCTTCTTCGCCTTCATTCCACATTTGTAAATATTGCCTAACATCAAT
Source organism: Alsophila aescularia (assembly GCA_946251855.1). Taxonomy (NCBI): domain Eukaryota; kingdom Metazoa; phylum Arthropoda; class Insecta; order Lepidoptera; family Geometridae; genus Alsophila; species Alsophila aescularia. The sequence continues at coordinate 18,616,551 of OX276377.1, read as the reverse complement.
TTTCTGTTTGTCTTTTGAATTTCCACTATTTGAATTTAAATCAGGCTTATTAAGTGTGTGTAGCGGTGAGCTACCAACAATGGGACCATAACTAAAGTCATATCTTTTGTAATATTCATGAGGTAGTCTGTATATACCAGATTCAACACTTCTAGCACTTGCTGTAGATGATTGACTTACATAGCCACAATCTTCTTGAGAAGTTCCATGTGTTTGAGAAGTGTCAATGTTGGTGCTGGATTCAGTTGGAGATATATCTAAAGTGTTGGGTGAAAATAGAGGTGCATGTCTCATCATAGCATTGTTATTCATAGGAGGTTCAAAATGTCTAAAGTGTGGCAAATATTCAAAAGTTTTCATTTGTGAATTATCTTTTCTGAAATATTGTTGGGTGGGGATTGAATGCATGCCAATAGGTGAATAATTTGGCATAATTTGATTTTTGGTTGAGTGGACCCTACTCATTTCATTGACAAAGTAATTATCAGCCATTGGATAAGTTTTATTTCTTGAATTTTCATAATTAGTGTATATTTTACTACTGCTGTCATATAGTAACTTATTTGGAGCCATAGATTTAACAGACCCATCTGGTGGATAAGGATGCACCTTATTTTGTGAGCTGTTTCCAGGCACTGGTGCATAGGTAGGTTGGATGACTTGGTTACGGAACTGGATGTTATAAGGAGGCTGCTGGTTTGTTGCTCTTTGGTATGCTTCCATGGTGTGATCAGGAACTCTGTTATCTAAATATTTCAAATGTGGATACATAGAATAAGGATGAGGCTGGCCTGATTTGGAAATGTCATATCTATGAGGTTGTAGTGCAGATGGAGGATGGAATTGGCTTGGATAGTTACCATACTCATACCTCGGTTGTTGAAGTTGCTCTTTCACAGGTGGGTAACGTTTGAAACGAGCACTTGCATCTTGATAGTAATGATCCGGAAATGCGTACGCTTCTTCATGTATTGTCCTATGAGGCCTAGTCATTGGAATGACTGAAGGTCTTTGGCCGGCACAGCTTGGGTATTGTTGATATTGGTATAGTTCGTGAGCACCGTATGTCCTTGAAGGATGCACATTTGCACTGCCTGGAGGCCAACCATGTGGAGCAGTCCGTGTTAGCGTTGAGTTTACACTAGGCACAAACATTTCCGGATCCCTAACATTCTTAGGTTCATTTGTTAAACTATTAACAGCATAAGGCACATCACAGAACTTGCCCTCTGGGGCCATGTTTGGTTTAACACTCTTAGGTATCGCAACATTTCTGTCTTGAATATGACTTAAATTTGCATCATCACTATGTCTTACTGCATTGTAAGTGGGTGGCACCATAATGCGCGGCATGTTTTCTTGGAATGTTTGTCTCGGCGAAATGTTTCTTGATGGATTTTGATTATTGAGTATTTTATGAGGATACTCGGGTGGACGCCGATATACGCTGTCCAGGCTAGGCCACGGATCAGAGCCTTTTTTTAGAAACGCGTCGTTTGATCCGGGTGGAGGTAAGACCCGGTCGGGCCCGATAACGGCGCACGGTCGCACCGGCGTCGGCTCTGTTTTGGCCAATGGGTTAGATCCGATATCTTGATACGACTTATTTCTGTTGCACTGGAGTGCGATGCCCCCCTGATTGTACTTACTGCCATCGTTGTTGTTGCTTTCGCTCAGAGCAGTCTCCGTCCTCAAATTTTTAACATCCATTGCCACTGAATGACTGACACATGTTTTTCATTAGTGCTATCATTTTTTAAGAATGTAGCCCCGAAGTCCAAACAACAAGTTCCATGCTGAAATATAAACAAAATATTAGAGGTACAATGTCAACTGTCAAAACACTGCCACATAAGCTCTTGAACAAAACACCAAAGGATAATGCGAAACTGTGAAACCACGACAGAATAGGGCCAATTACCTTTCAGAATCCTAGAATTTAGCAAAACATCGATATTATTTCCAAGGAAACAACGATATATTACATTTCTGTGCAGTCGTCCATGCCAAGTATAAGAGATGATGTTGCCATTAAAAAGAAAAGTAATGGTACCATATTTTTGACAGTTTTTTTTCCACTGTGTAAGGTATTAATTTAAAAAAGTTCCTGGTAATACTTAGGTAGCGTGCTAAAATGGTTTGATACTTATTTTTTTTCACATACCTGTGTGATAGAAAAACCCAACTAGCCCTCCATACGCAAACACGTACGATGTATAAAATGTCACAGCTGCAGTAAACTTACAGTAAAAATGATGCAAAGCTCTTTTCGTATATATTATTATATAATTTCACATAAACTAAATAAATGGCAATCCCAGGACTTTTACCCACCTCACGCCGCAACTTGTCTTTATATACACGCTAAGTTAAATGTGGCAAAATTATTACTTACCACTCCTGAAGACATGGTAAGCAAAGCTTGTTTTGTTGACGTGTTCAAACCATCGAGACGATAATAATGATGTAGTATACTACGTGTAACATAATATAAGTTATCTTTAAAAGCATAACACAATCAAGAGACGCAACCTTAGAGCACCCAGATGCTGCTAATAATGCCAGATTTACGCTGCGCAGGTCCGAACAAAATAAAACGAAAATATAGATACCGATAAGGAACATACAAAATAATAATTCGTGTATTGACATGCGTTCGTGTGCGTACCTACCTTTTTAACACACTGTGCGGCGCAAAGGAGGGTAATGTGTTAATCGGCCTATGTATATAATGTATGTTCGTTCCTTTGTAGTGTTCTAGACCAAACGCGTGGGCCTATTTGATGATTCTTACGCCAATCGATTTATCATATTTATCACGAGTGTCATTATAAACATTACATTAATCAAAATTCTACATGCCGACAACCAGACGCATGTTGTGAAAAAGAAAAAAAAAGACGATGAGGCATCATGTTTATTATTGATTATGCATTGAATAAGTATTTGAAAATCATCTTTAGGTTTATCTTATCATTTTTCATTTTTAATCACCTTATTTTAGGATATATAACGATTTAAGTTTGGTTAGGTTAGGTGAGGTACCAAAATAAAGGTCTCTAAAAGACCATTCACGAAAACATGCTATATTCAAAATAAAAATTGCATAATATTTCATGATCAAGAACCCAAAGCTTTTTTGCCTCTTTTTAGTTTTGCTCACTGTCGGGTTTTTTGGTTTTATTATAAAAAAAAATAGGGGTTCCATAGTCACACAAGAAATCTTTATAGTTTCGTCATGTCAAGTCTGCCCATCCGTCTGTCTGTCTGTAATCTTACAGCCTTTTTTAATTTAAACACATTATCACTGCAATGCAAGGTTGAAAAATATTTACATAACATGTTTATATGGAGACTGGCATAAATAATTTTTCGTCAATTTGAAAACAAAAACGTATTTTTGGCCATAATTGAAGCTGTGTTAATCATAGGGAAAATAGTGCTAAATCTAAAGTGTTCAAAACATCGCCAAGATACCTTTTGAGATATGTATTTTGGTTAGTTACAAGAAGTTTATAACATTAATTAAGTACATTATACAGTTAAGGCATAGTACATTTTATGCAGTCTTTACAGACAGTAGTGTATCACGGAGTAAATGGCCGAGTTGACGCACGTGGTGCGGGGGCCGTGAGGCAGGGATCTCAGCGAGGTTTCACGCATGAATCTCTTCAAGAAAAATGCGAGAAAGTAGGATGACAGTACCACAAATAAATTGTACCAAAGAGTACAACCCCTACATTATTTCGGTATATTCTTGGTTATATACCGCTTCTTGGTATATAACCAAGAATCTTATTATAGTATAACATTATAAGCTTCTTGAGTATAACCTAGTAATATAGTTTATATACCTACTATGATTGGAATCTTTAGTCCAATCTTTATGAACCGCCATTGGGATTCCAATAGAAATACTATGAGCGTATAGGTAAAGGATAGCATTAGCACAGTACATATTTATATTCCTTACGGACAGTAGTGTATCGAAGCATTGTTTTCGAATTTGATGTCTACTGTCAGTCGGAGACCTAGGGTTGCTAATGGTAGGTCTTTACCCGGCTATAAAAATGAGGGTTATGATTTTATTAGAATAACTATGATTATCATAATTATAACAATTATTATCATTTTAGTATGTATTATATCATAACTTTAAAAAAATAGTTTCTTTCTGTTCGCGCATCACGTGAAAACTATAGTGATGTGAGGTCTAACCTTTTAAATCTAACAAAATCATTCAAATCGGTTAAAAAATCCTGTATTCTCATCCTCCTACTTTAAAAATAACTGCACCAATTTTGATATAAAAAAATGCGACCTTATCAGAGTTCTACCCTTTCAAACAAAAGAATAATAATCCAAATTGGTTCAGAAGTTTTAGAGATATGAGGTTACTAACATACAAAAAAAAACAGAATAAAAATACAGACGACTTGAAAATCTCCTCCTTTTAGAAGCCAATTAGACGTATGCTCTTGAACAAGTTTTCATTTATTAAATAGTGTATATCTGTATGTTCGCGCATGACGTAAAAACTAGTGGACAGATTAAAATTTGGTTTTCACTGTTACATGTTGGATAGCTAAGGATTTGACTTTAAAACTAATGTAACTACTTTGTATCTAAATCCGATGAGTAGAAGCTGATCAATCGATAAAAATATTGGATGGCTGAACGAAATTTGATAAATTGTACTTTATAATATGTACTTTTGGTCCTGGAATACAAAGGCTTCTATTTATCCCAGATCCATACACACTTTAATTTGTAGGGGCCATTTTGGCATGGCAAGGAAAGTGATATGCTAGGCCAGGAGGCCCGCTGGTGGATGGAAGTACGCAAGCACGACCGAAGGAAAAAACGGACCGGCAGAATCGCAAAGATATGAAAATATTCAAAATGTTTGACATTTAAACGGAGTTCGATCAATGACTAAAGAAACAATATCTTAAGCCATTGAGTTGAATGCAATGTGTTTGTAATTTTTTTTTTGTTCCCTAGCCCAATGGCGGGTCAAAAAGATTCGACATATGAGTCAAATACTGATATATGCCTATATTGCTGGGTTATATTCTTTGGTCCAATTTATTTGAGGTACTGACATCCTACGTGCACAGCACGTTCTCTCTTTCTTGCATTTCAATGTGACGTTAAACGCACGGCACTAGCTCGTAGCCGTCGTTTCAAAACCATTGTGAGACTCCTGCAGCCCGATTCCATAACTTGGCTTCAATCGAATTCTCAGTATCGCAACCACTAATGCCTTGCGATAGAGTCGAATTTGCTATGAAAAAAGTGATAATCCGATTGTAGCCAAGTTATGGAATTGGGCCACTGGGGCCCGACCACATAACTTAGCTTCAATCGGATTGTCAGTATCGATATCACTAATGCCTTGCGATAGAGTCGAAAATGCTATGAAAAAAGTGATAATCCGATTGTAACCAAGTTATGTAATCGGGCCGCTGAATCCCGGCCCTCGCACCACGTGCATCAATACGGCCGCTTACTCCTTGATACACTAATGTCCGTAAGGACTATTTATGTACTGTGACATTAGTTTATGCCGTAGCTTAAAGAGTTGCTAGGCGAAATATTCTACGCATATTGATGGGTAAAAAGCAACCAGCCTTCGGTTTGATAACCAATGTGACCTGTCATACTTAAATGTATAAAAACGTACATCGCTATGGATATATATTTATAAGTAAAAACTTCGCCAACCTTTTTAGGTCGCCGTAGTTAAGTAAATAAAATAATTTTAATAAGCGTAGTTAGCAACGTGCGTTAAAAAAAATAATTGCATCCGTCCGACACCAGAATCGGCCCCTCACTAGGGCATGCAAAATCAAATGATTTTCGATTCCGAAACTTGAGTTCCGACTCCCGATACTGGACACCTAATTTCGGAACTATCAACTTTGATTTTTATTAGATTTGTAGGAAAATATTTCTACGCATCAAACAAGTTGTGATTTATCATTCTTTTAATCCATATAAGAATGCCACGGACAATGTTTGGATTTTCTTCTTTTCAAGAAAACGTACCTTGCAGTTTATTCGAAAAAATACTAGTCGATTCGAAACTAAAGTTTGTAGGTAGATTGAACTGGGTCATATCTAGCCTAGGTTTGCAGGGTTTAATTTTTTCGCAACAAGAAAATGTAACAAAATGGGAGGTAATATTTTTTAGTTCACATATTTAATGTGACGTTACATAGCCAGACCCCAGCAAAACCAGCGGACAATGAAGATGCTTCCGATTCTTAGATGTATATATAAATAGTCTAAGTTCCAATTATACCTCATTTGTCAAATTATGTTAAGTAGTTTAGAAATTATGAGGGAACAGATGAACACATTTCTTCTAAATGTAGAGATATTAGATTTTTTTCAACCACCAGGCCACTCAAGTAAGACCACTTTAGGGCCGAAAATTAATAAAAAGAAGAAGAAGAGTCGAAATGTAGGAAACGGAACCATAAAGAAAAAACTGTCAAGGAAACCTCAGCTTGTATTTAACTTCTACTTAAGTTATGTATGTATGTTTGTTTAGGTCAAATCCTGCAAGCTGATTTAGAACCACTTCCTCATATCATACGGAGTTGAATTTTTACATGTTGATTCAGTTCTGGTGACAATGCATTTTTATTGCAAGCATCCTCCCAATTTAGAACCTCTCGATAGCTCAGTTGTTGACCGATTTAATTCACATACATTTTTAATCCACAATATCGAATAAAATCGAATCTGTTCGTTATCGAAAGCTTTTGAAGCGGGGGTCTGAATCGACATCCATTTGCATATGGGCATAGGAGGATCAGATAAAGGAACTCTTCAACGGTTAACAGCACCGACACGAAATTTTGTGTACGCATTTTATAATGATAGCCGGTTGTAAGTTTTTACCATGACATGCTAGCTGCACTCAAGGTTGGGTCCTGCCTGACTAGGAAACAGGAAACTCCTCAACGGTTAACAGCACAGACACGAAATGTTGTATACCCACTTAATAAAATTGAGAGAGCCCGTCCTATTTTTTACACGCTTTATATTAGCTTCACTTGTATGTTTGTATGTTTGTAACCGACACCTTTGGACGCTATTTTGACCCACTTTAAACGGTCAGATTTCATTCAAATTTTGCACACCTGTCAAAGACCGAGACAATGCAATAATATAGTTACATTTTCTATAAAAGCGTGTTTTTAAGTTTTTTAAACTATAATTATTACCATGAGACATGACTATTTTTTGCATGGCTACTGCATAAAAGTTTATTTTTAATGAATTTATATTAACTAAGCAAATAAATAAAACGAGACAAATCTTCACAGAACGAAAATTTATAACAAAAAATCGATAACTACATTAGCACATAGTTTATGACATGTTGTGACTTGTGAGGCGATAGTTGTTTTTTATGTATGGGAGCTATCAAAAATCATTATTTTCCAGATTATACAAATATATTATGTGCCAATGAGAATGTAATCTAAGGGAGTCTAGAAACCAAAATCGCTGACATACGCGCCGAAAACAAAGCCGTATCAAAGGCTGTCTCAGCAGGTGAGCCGGTGACTTGGGTGTGTAGACTTAAACCTCTATTTTTTTTGTATATATATTTATTTTGTACATTGTGTGTAGACTCCATTATTGGCATACCTAAACGTTGGCACTGAAATAAACTATAACAATCTATGGTAAAATAGTGCGTGGGGCTGTGTCAGAGCGCACGGCAGTTTGTTTGTCGTGAAACGTTTAAGCCACGTACAATTTGATCCGGTCATGGAACCCTCCCATTCGCTGTGTGCTGGAGTTTCTGTTTGTGAGCTCTAGAAGTTCTTCTTTCAAACAAAGTGCCTGAACTTTATTTTAGTACAGACTTTCCGGGCGCTGCAGCCACTTTTGTGATTTTTACTCTACGTTACGTACAATGAGGAAGTTTGCTTTGGAATAAAATTAATTTCTTTTCACACACATCTGTAGATAATACCATTATAATAACAGTGGTAGAAGTATTATTTAAATATCTTGAAAAATTAAGTTAGTTAGTTGAAAAGGAAGTTATTCCACTTTTGCTGCAGCCTTTTCGCAAGCAAAATAACTCGTCACTCGTTTGCAGTGTGACGTCACATTTCTCGTTGGCCGCCTCGTATGTATTTGGAAACCTACTATGGTGCTATAAATCTTCCGATTCCCACTCAAAAACAATTGTTTTTTAAAATATATATTTTGCTTATGTATTTTTTAATGTCCCTGAAAGTTTTTGTGATATGGAGAGTCAAGATTTAGTCAGTGACCAGCAGTCTGATTCCCTAAGGAGTTAGGTTGAGTGATTGCCACCGAGCACCTATTGCGGGTGCGCTTGAAGGTCGTGAAGGTTTTGGAATTCACTAAACAGTCAAGCACCCGCAATCAACACTAATACCGGGAACCCAGTAACTATGCGGCAGAATAAAGCTAGACCTAGCCTACAAATACTTCTAGCAGAAATAGGACTTTCTAATTTTGCCAGGTTTTATGTTCGAGTGATTATCTGTGGGTGGCGCGCCAGTCAACCAATGGCGGCAACACCCTTCAACAATCATCGTCTGAATTTATTTTCTGTTTTTTCTCTCTCGCTTTTAATCTATCTAAAATTTTTATTCCCGTGTAGATGTTAAGTATAATTAAAAATTAATTAGCATCGTAAGATTTGTAGTGATCTAATAATATGCCAATAACCCTTTTGTAGATTGTACGTCTCTGAAAGAAAATGTAAACATTGATATTATTTCTCAGCAATAATGTACCTACCAAATATGCAAATATGTTACCTACTTCAAATAATTAATACAACTTCCTATTTAAAAATACTATGTTCCCATTGGTATAGTGACTATAGTGCTTCTCAGGTAAAGTTAAACTTCAACTGAAAATAATCTTTGCCATCTAGTAAAAATTCTGTGAATGAAAACATGTCATTCCTTGTACACTACTTTTGTGCAAAACAATTAAATCAATAGATAATTCAAACGCCAAAAAACGAAGAAAAAAAATTATTTGCGATTTAGAAATGTATTGCTAGATGAAATCTCTTGCTTTGTTGATGAAGTCTTTGAAAGACGGACAAATGGGAGCTCGACAGTTGATAATAATCATCAGTTGTTAATAGTTGACGATAATAGCCTAGGACTGGATAGACAAGTACATAACTATATTGAATGTTGAATCTACTTGATTATACTAATAATATGATACATTTGTTTCAGCAGCCCGATTACAGAACTTGGTTACAATCGGATTATCACTTTTTTCATAGCAATTTCGACTCTATCGCAAAGCATTATTGAATTTTACGGCTTGAAACCGTCATGATCAACATTACGTAATCGCACTGCTGGTGTATGCACACAGAACTCATAAGAATGTATAGATCTCCGCTTTACGAGCTCATAGGATAGTGTAAATCTCAATTTTGTGAAAATTACATTATTACATGATATTTAATACTTACACTTGATTTTGTTTTGCTTATATTTGCATTGACCCCTCGTTGTTAGTAGAACTTCACATAATTAGGCTTTGTAAGAAAACTATTAGATTTTAAAACCAGTAGGTATTTTTTTATTTTAGATAGTTAAAATCCTACTCTAGCTATGAAATAGATAGTTAGGTTCTATGAAATACCACATACATACATGTCTTTAAACCTACCTTTCACAAAAACAACACAATTTCATGGCACGATAATACATGAAACAAAGTGTACCTAGGTAGGTGTTAGAACTATAAGTTTCATAGGAACTATGCATTATCAATGATCTTCACTAACTAAACGCTGCTATATAGTAGATGCAATGAGCGCACCGGGTGCTCTTCGGTTGACGAAAACTCATTGCTACTGAATTCCTTGTGAATTCTGATTTTGAATTACCGGTTTTGTATTTCCCAGTAAAATTACAGTATCCATGCGGTTGAGTGCTCATCACCTTGATGACGTCATTTCACATGCTCAATGAGCTTAAGGAATTCGAAACGAGTGATCGGTGGCAATGAATGGTCCAAGTGGCATTAACCGAACCGCACTTTAACTCTACGGAATCAGGCCTCAGGTTATCACTACGAAACTTACGATACTACCTAATTAACTTTTTATTATACTTAATATCTATATGGAAAAAATATTTAGATAGATTCTAAGTGAGAAAAACAGAAAATAAATTCAGACCGACGCTTGGAGGGACGGAAGGAGTTGGAGGGAGATTGCCGTTGCTGCCATTGGATTTTTTGACTGGCGTGCCATCGCGCCAACCACAGATAATTTCTCGAACATAAAAATTGGCAAAATTTGAAAAAATATATAAATTAAAATTGAAAAATAAATCATCTAAAAAATATTTTGTTGTTTTAATTTCTTTACGTAGTGGTGTTCAAAAGCTGCCCTTTTATTTAAAATTAACATAAAAAGCTATTTAATAATCTGGCCAGGCCATACCCGGTAGGAGTATTATTGTTCTATGGGCCATCCTCCTGTGTAAAATTGTGGATGAATAGACCTATTAAATTATTATTTTAGAGGTCAAAACCACCATATCGAATGTTTTCAAAAAAAATATAGCTTATATTAATCGGGGGGATGTAAGGATTCTAACATTACCCCACACATCTAAATCTGTTCCGGCATTTAAAAGTTATGGTGGAATAAATAAACTCACATACAAACATACATGAATGCTAAAAACATAACACTCCTTTTTTGGGCAGTTGTGTAAAAATGTATTGTCATCAGTACTGAACCAACATGTAAAATGTGGTGTAATGTGTAAGTGGTTCTAAATCAGCTTGCAAGATTTGACCTAAACAAACATACATACATAACTTAAAAAAAAGCTGTGGCTTAGTTAAATAAAAGCGGAGATTTCCAGATTTTTCTTTATGGTTCCGTTTACTACATTTTCGACTCTTCTTCTTCTTTTTATTAATTTTTGGCTCTAAAGTGGCCTTGCTAGAGTGGCCTGCTGTAATGCAATTACTTTTTTTATAGCTGTACACAAATGATATTGATCCCATCCATAGACATCTGAATATTACTCCGTGTCCCATACCAATGCAAGAAAGCGACGGGAACAGCAAGGCGCGCGGGCCGGCGGCATCTTACGTAGTATTTGTATACTATTTGGCGGCGAGGCTTGGCTTTTGCTATGAATTTTCATCTCAAACTTGTGTTTCTTCGAGTAATATTTGTGGAATTTTAACCATTAGGACCAGCAGTGCTATTAGCTAATTTTTGTAGCTGGTTGAAACAGAAAAGCGAGCATGCTAAATTGCTAATACAAGTGCTAATGCGCGGCAATTAGCAACCACGCTTTTATGTTTCAAAAAGATACATAAATTAGCTAGTAGTGGCACAGGTGTTCGTTAACGTGCACGATTGTAGAAAAATGAAAAAACGCGGCAAAAAACGTTTTCTCTCGGGAACTCCCTAGGAAGTTTCAGTAAATACTCTACCACTTTACTGAATCATGACTTGACTAGACTTTTGACTAATAGACTGACTGAATGGGACTCTACATTTTGACTATTTTTTTTTTGAAAAACATTCTATACCCTGTTTCATAATCTTAGATATTTTATACAAGGAATTTATATACTTACGGAAGTATAAAAATTCCTTGATTTAAACAAAGAAATGTGACATGCCAGTTGCCCAAAACAATTTTCACTTTTGAAAAATATTTTGTTTCTATTTCCCCCGTCTTTGCTCTCGCGCGGCACAATTACAACAAGTCCACTAAATCCCCTTGGTCACTCTAGTGACCAAATCCCCCTTGGTTGCTGCAGTGACCTTAAATTAATACGGAATATAAGTTATACATTTTTACCGATTTAAATCGACTTTAATGTAATCCTACATTTATTATCGAACTTGTGTGTTTTCCTCCTCTAAACGATATATTTACTATACGTAAATATATACAGATAGGTAGGTTCATCTAGTATTAAAATAAAACAAAATAACAGTATTTCATCGCTTTCATTTCCAAAATACAAATATTTTTCTGAAACTTCTCCCATTTTTGGGTTCATCATTTTTCCACGGTGCCCTCTCATTACATTATAATTTCATAACTCTTTGGTTCAGATTGACAGTGGCTACATATATGCAGCCAATCACAGGCCGAGTTTTGTACGATTGCGCCAAGCCATTGAGGAAGGAACGGAAAATAAGTTTGACGTGGGAACAATATTTTCGCGCCATTTTACCGTCTTGCCGCACTGATGTAAGTAACGCAGTGAGTAAGCGGGTAAATAAAACCTTGTATCAAAACAAATATGACTGCCGTGCCATAATGAATTGTCTATGCCAATTCTATAGATAAATATGTCAACCGATAAAAAATAAGCATTCGAGCAATACCGCACACATCTATATCAGTTGAGGTGTATAAGAGTTATGGTGGAATAAACAAACTGGGAGAGTTTTTTATAGATACAGACATACCTACATGAAATCTAAAACATAACACTCCTTTTTTGGAGAGTCATTTTAATTTTCGTCTATCTTCTTCTATTATTCTATGCCCTTAGGTGTTATAACGTTACTGATTAAAAAACAAACATTAAAACTTTTGCATACGAAATATTAGTAGAATATGAAGTAGGATTTTTTAATTCTAAAAGTATGATAGATTTAGGAAGACGTAAATAATACATACATTAAAACACATTACTTATTTTTTATGAATTGCCAAAACACCTTATAAATTATTCTGTCAATTCTGAAAAGCTGTCTGATTCAGAACCCGATTCGTTGACATTTATGATAAATCTATCGCTCATAACATCATCAATTATGTGGTTGAGTTGGCACATTTCATGTTCCACTTTTACTGTGTGGCTAATACAGTCAGCCCATTTCTGCAGTGTCACCTCTCTCAAACCTTCTTCGAACAATTGTTTATTCCATTCATCTTAAATGTCTTATTATTTCGTGCGATATACCCCTTAACCTGAGCCCACACTAGTACAATCGGGTTTAGCTCACAATGGTAAGGGGGTAGTCGCTGAATGGTGACACCATACTGGGCGGCCAACACATCCACCACATATTTACTAAATTTGTGAATTGTGTTCTTTAACAATTTGTAATAATTGTGCTTTTATCACATTATTTTGATCAACTGATGATTATTTTGATCAATTATGTTTTTCTCGCTTAGCCATTCTTGGATATTGGCTTGTTTCCCGGCAGTAGTAGTGATCCGCTCCACTTTTCAGCTGTGGTACGGGGCCGTTATTCATCACCAAAACAGAATCTTGCTTCAACTTTGGCAGAAACTTCTATAACCATTCTTCAAAGCACTCCGAGTTCATAACGTGGTGATTATCTGCACTTTTTGTTTTGGACTGGAACACAAGCAGACCAACCTTCAATAAAATCTTATTCGCTGCCTATATGGATTATTATCAGTCGTCTGCCCATGCCTGTTGGAGCTTGTAGCAAGGAATAACATTTATTTAGTAAATTTATTAAATTTAAGGCTCAACAAATTTTAATAAGGTTTTTATTGGTAAAAAAATAAAGGGAATACCTGATTTTAAAACATAGATCACGTTTAATTAAGCTCAAGTTTTGTACAACTGTGTTGTGAGGGCAGTGACAGGTAGCCAAGTGAGGGGGAGTAAGGTAGGTATCAAATTCACAAACATAGAAAAACAAATAACAAAATGGTAGCGATTATACGAAATGGTTTGAATCCCTGTAGTGTTTCCAGTCTAAGAAAAATAATTGTACGAAAAAAACTTTGGCTCAGCCTAAATTTGTTTAAAATGACTATCATGCAAAAGTAAAAGCTTGAAAACAGTTGAATAATTCAAGAGTAACATATTAATCTTTCAAAATAAGTAAAACTAATTTCTATCTCAAATTATAGATTGCATGATTTTAAGGCAGTTTTTTTGCACTGTGTTCCCCTTTGTTTATATAAAATATCTAAGATTTTGAAACAGGGATTTGACTACTTACTATCTAATATCTCATTACCAAGTCATTACTCTACTCTGGCTAAATGCACTAGTTGTGCGGAGCCAAACAATTTAAAAAAAAAACATTGGGCTGAACCAACGACAGTAAGAAATGTCTCCTGCACTGCGATTACGTAATGTTGATCATGACGGTTTCAAGCCGTGAAATTCAATAATGCTTTGCGATAGAGTCGATTTTGCTATGAAAAAAGTGACAATCTGATTGAAGCCAAGTTCTGTAATTGAAACACTGTTCACATAAACGTTCGAGGACGCACGGATCACCCGCGCGTACACTCGAAATCGTTCACGGCGTCGTCCGGGCGTTCGCCTGGGTCATCCAAAAAATAGTAGTGGAGGGGAGGAATAGTATGAAACTGACACTTGACAGTTGTCAGCAGTGCGATTACGTAATGTTGATCATGACGGTTTCAAGCCGTCAAATTCAATAATGCTTTGCGATAGAGTCGATTTTCCTATGAAAAAAGTGAGAATCTGATTGAAGCCAAGTTCTGTAATAGGGCCACTGCAGCCCGATTCCATAACTTGGCTTCAATCGAATTCTTAGTATCGCAACCACTAATGCCTTGCGATAGAGTCGAATTTGCTATGAAAAAAGTGATAATCCGATTGTAGCCAAGTTATGGAATTGGGCCACTTTTGTATGTGGACGTCCAAAGTCGTTCACGATCTCCGGATGATCGAGCGATAATCGCACGGATGATTCGAGCGTGTATGTGAACACAGCCATATGACTGTCAAGTCTGTCTGTCAGTCATGTCAATCATTTATGACATGACAGTGGCTTGAACTGCTTGAAGTTTGATTAAATTCGAAACTGAAATTTTCTAAAAATATTTTATTTTTATATCAAATAAAATTTTACCGTAATGAAATATATGTCAGTTAGTTTGATCCTCTCTTTAGTTTTTGCAGTTTACGTTGTCAATACAATATGGACTTTAGCTGAAATATTTATACCGCCGCACTGCAGTCGTGGCGAGAGATGTTATACATCGTATTTAGCCTCGAATCCAATCCAGCATTTTGTAATCTTCACTTCGGTTAGGCAACATCCATCATTCGATGGCTCCTCATCAGAAGCACTTACAAAAGTTCATACTTCTATCAAATTTGACTATCGGAATCCAACTACCTTGTGAGTTTTTTGCACCAACATTATAGATCTAGTTAAAGGCGGGAAGATACGGCACACTTTAATATCGCGTAAACAAAGACTAGATACAACTACCCAAAAGGCTGATATACACCTTGTTTAATTAAGTAGCGAGTTAATTTGCGTTTTGAACGATTTAGTTTGGATAAGTACCTAATAAGTTGTGTACAAACATACAGGGTAGTGTAGCTTTAAGTTTCAGTGTTTCAACTTGGCCGGTCGACTTGCCAACCCTACATTCGAGATGATTCAGTGGCGTTTTGGGCTGTTTCTATTGCCATTTTTGACATTAATGATCCTTTCCAAACTGAATGAAAAACGACCCTAAAACCTAGGGAATAAAGTCGCTTTTCCAATGTCAAATTTAACTGTCATGTCCAACGCGAACGCTGATTGAAATTTAATTAGCGTTTTTAATTGTTATTTTCGATCATTTCAAATCAAAACCAGCCTCCAACTTATGAATTGTACTAAATTTGTCTGTTCACATGTGCGGCGAGTTTAGTTATCGGGGTACGGAAGACGCATGGGCGAGGCGGAGTGAACTTGCACTTAACTCGCCGAAAAGATAACGTCTTTGTATTTACTGTACATAATCATTAAGTTACTACTTAACTGGTAAATCCCTGTCCAAATGATGATAAGAACTAAATTTGTTGAAGTTGCAAGTTAACCGAGTTAACTTGCTATTTGAAAGATTTAGTTTGGTTAACTCCTCGAAAAAATAGAACATCTTTCTATTTACTGTACTTAATCGTTAACTTACTACTTAACTGGTCAAACTTAACTTTCAGAGTGATGGTGGCCTAATGGTTCTATAGTGCAATTTAGAATCCAACGGTACCGGGTTCAAAAAACCTAGGCTCCCGCACCAATGACTTTTCTCAGTTATGTGCGGTTTTCCATCGCTCCGTGCTTCGGAGGGCACGTTAAGCTGTCGGTCCCGACTGTTATTGATTAATAGCAGTCGTTAAGCCATGTCAGAGGCCCTCGGGCGGCCTGACAAACTCTGACATCAGAGGCCAGCACTACCTCATACGACAAACAAACAACTTAACTGGTAAGTCCCTGTCCAAATGATCATAAGAACTAAACTTGTTGAAGTAGCAAGTTAACTCGCTACTTAACTAAACGAAGTGTAAATCAGCCTTTAACAGCAACATTCCTGCTTGATGTACATCAACAACAAAGATATATGAGACATAAGCAGACTGTAGTCGGAATAATAGTCACTGCTAACACATGCTAACCAAACGCTCTTCCAATAGTGACTAAGGCCAAAGAAGGCTTTGCGTTCATTGCACCTTATTTATGCAGTCCATGGCCCGAGGACTAATCTTCCCCCTTTTCGTTAGATTTATGATCTAATAGATAGCCTATAAAGAAAATTTAAGTTACTAAATAATATGGTAAACCCAGTAGTGAATTTAATTATTTATTACCCGAATACAAACAAAAGCAAAGCAAAGGAAGGGTTATGAGTTTAACAGTCTTTTTATGTCTGTGGGTATGTGGATTTTCATCACCCCTAATAGTCCGATTTTAACTAGCGAGGTATCGATTGATTTGACTTCATTGCAAGAGTGGCATAGGCAATTTTGTTACCAGACTGTTGTTGGGTTTTAGTTTTTGTACTTATATCTTGCTTGATTACATTGTTTAATGCTTTTCTCTTTCTTTAGTGAACTTACGTTGAGAATTCCTCGAAAAACACGTAATAATGGAACATTATACATGCATGTGGTATTATTAGACAATGAGCGTCTTTATATGGAGTTTGAAGATATAAATCGCTTAGAGTCCATTCATACGCTACCTCTAGTGACTTACACTGAGCCACAAGCTGAAACATTTAATTTGCTCCAACAAAATGTAAGTTTTAGTGAATTAAAAATAGTGAAATACACTCTTGGAGATTTTGATTGTTATCTTGATTATGAGTCAACATTTTACATTTGACTTCCTTATTTTCCAGGCTGGTGAGAAGCCGAAACCATTGATAAAGCATGTTCGGCCGTATGCTCACATATCTTTGGTAATACCATTGTCCATTCTCACAGATGACTTGAATCTCCCCTCTAACAAAATACCTGGTGAATTATATCCCTATATGAGGTAAGAGTTACAGTTTCTTTTTCATATCTGCATCAATATCATATACATACATGATGTATATGTCACCAGCAATATGTATAATTAAGGTATTCTATACAATACCTAGGCAATGTACAGAATACCTGATGTGTTTAGGCAACATATGAAATATGAATATTATTGTCCATTAGATACTTTACCTAGGTAATGTATACAATTCCTAGGGATTGTATAGAGTACCTGCTGGTCCACTGGCAATGTGTAAAATAAATAGATTTTGGCCTGTTTTTATCAATGTTATCTAACCTCTTCATTTTATACCCACCTAGGTAGGTACCTACTTACATAACATTGATAAATATAGACTAAGGCGGGAGCGAAGCGCAGCAAGCATGCACTAATGTTATTCTTACCTTTATAAGGGACCACTGTGCAGTGCTACTTTGTTTGTACATTGAACATATAAAAATTCTCAGAACTTTCAAAGAAGAAGCCCAAGGCAAATCTTGGTCCATTTGTTTGTTTGTAAAAAAACTACTAAAGATATTACATTACAATGGTGTATGTGCCTAGTCTAGGATGGAGTAAGAGAATTATACCTCGAAATCTGCATTGGGGTTTTCTTGGATCTGGCCAAGGCGTTTGACACCGTTTCGCGGCCAATCTATTACGAAAACTCGAACTGCTTGGCGTTCGCGGTTTACCATTGCAATGGTTTCAATCATACTTGGGTGGTCGGAATCAAAGAGTTTGTATTGAGGATACCTTCTGTGGTTACGCAGACATTGAATTTGGTGTGCAGCAGGGCAGTGTATTATGTCAAATGTTTATGTTTATACTGCTGATGATACAGCCTTGATTTTCTATGGCAATGACTGGGATGTAGTCATTGAAGTCGCTAGAAAAGAGCTTTCAATTGTTGCAAGTTGGCTGCAGAACAATCTTCTCACGCTTAATACTAACAAAAGGAAGTGTCTGGCATTTCGAATCTCAGAAAAGTCAAAGCCGGATAAACCTATTGATCTTCGAATCCACCAGTCTGGCTGTATTAGTTCTTGCCCAGTGATAGGTGAGGTCGACAATATCAAATATCTGGGTATTGAAAACAACCAAAGACTTTCCTGGACTAACCAAGTTTATACTCTGTGTGGTAGTCTTAGGAAATTACTACACATTTTTAGAAAGCTTGGTGCTGTTTTTTACAACTCTACGCTGAGAATAGTCTATTTGGCCCTATGCCAATCCATACTCAGCTACGGTATTGTATGTTGGGGATCAGCTGCCAATACCTTACTTGAGCTAACTAACTTGAGCTTGCCCAGCGCACAGAATAAATAATAGTACATGTACAGAAGGATAACTTAGTAAAGTCATTTAAATAAATAGCGACTCTCGCTACAACGCTATAAAGTGCAATTTAACTCGCACAGCGCTGCGAACTTTTAATTATATTTACCTAGAAGGCGCTCGCCCATCGCGTGCAGGCTAGAATGCACCGTAACACAACGCGCGAGAACTTCCATTGCTCTAACCGTTTCAGAATCGCTCTGTCCCTTTTTCGCTTGGTAGGGTTGTATTAAGATATGACTTAGGTACTTGTACTACTAATTATTCTGTGATATGTTATGACTTAGATATTGTAACAGAATAAATATGTAATAATGTATTATGTTATTCCTAATTATTATAAATGAATATAGTTATATTACATACAATGACATTCTTATCAGAATAGACCTACTACCTCATTTTTACTACCTACCTATCCCGTTTCCAGAACGCCGATAAGTTTAGTGAGATACCTACCTACGTATAAGTGTCGTTGGTTGATTATGAATATATATAGTGATGCAACGAATAGTACTTTTACGAATACGAATACGAATACGGATATCAAACCTACTATTCGGCGAATACGAATACGAATATCTCGCCATGGTAATAAAAGACTAATTTATTTGATAAATTTCTATTCTTCTAATAATTAAAATTTACAACAGGCAAATTTTTATTTAAAAAACATAAAATTTGTAGATTTTCTGGTTTAAGGCGATTTCTTTTTTCAGTCTGAATGTTCCCAGCCGTTGAAAAAAGTCTTTCTGAGGCGACTGTACATGGCTTCAGTGAAAAATATTTTTGGGCAAGTTTTTTCAGACTTGGAAAATGGACATCTTCTCGCCAAAAGGCCAGTGGATCAGCAGTCGGCGATAAATTTGGGAGCTTTAGATAAGCATCTATTTCGTTTTTAGTTTGCGAATCCCCTGTAAAAAGACATTTTGAAATTAAATTTAACTTTTAGTATACTATACTTAGTATACTAAAAGTTAAATTTAGTTTCAGTTCATATTTTATTTCATTTCTTGTTCAGTACTCTTTGTCATCTACAGATGACAAAGAGTACCTATTACCTATTAATAACTTTTCTAACTTTTTTCATACTCACCAGAAAATATTGAAATTGGCTCTTCCATTTCAGCCTCTTCAATTATTTCTTGGCATACTTGCCAAATTTCTCTACTTGTCGACGGTTGAGGTTCTTCTGGAGGTCTTGTCGGTCTTACGGCCTCTCTGCCATCAAAAGCAGCGTTAAGAACTGATCGAGCGGTTTCAGCGACCACTGTTGAGCTGAAAATCCTTGTTTTGAACCGTGGGTCAAGGATCGTTGCTAATAGATAAGTTTCATCACTTTCCATAAAGGCAAATCTATTCGAAAATCCACTGAATAGGGAGTTTGCCAGATCATTTACATCAGGATGAGAAGAAGGATCATTTGAATTTTATTGAGGCAAGATTTTAGACTTCGTATTATTGGGATTGCTTGAGATAACGTCGTTGATTCTTTGCTTAGCTCTTTAGTAGCTTCTTCAAAATTGGCCAGAATATCAATGATTTGGCTCATAGCCCATTGCCTTGCTGTGATTTCATGACGACAATTTGGTAGAGATGGTAAAACATCTTGAATCGCTATGCGTTGTTCATGTAATCTCTTCAACATCTGATATGTTGAGTCCCATCTAGTTTCAACATCTTGAAACAAAACATGTTTCGGTATATTGTTAGCTTGTTGAGAATCTTTCAGTTGTTTGAGTGCGGAGGTTGAGTGATTAAAATGAGTAATAACTCCCCTGCATGTGGTTAACATTTCGGTCAAGCGTTCTTGACCAAATAAACTTTTTTTCAGCGCTAATTGGATGCTGTGTACCAAACAAGAAATATGTTTAATACTAAGATCAAGCTCATCATTTGCTTTAACCATATTCCGTGCGTTGTCCGTTACAACTGCTGCAACTTTACCCAATAGCTGCCATTCCAGAAACATCATATGCATATTGTGGGCAATATTTTCTCCTGAATGTGAGTCACCTTCAAAGGGAAACAATTCCAGACAATAAGATTTGAGCTGGAAATCTTCATTGACACCATGTCCAGTAAGACTTATAAAATCATTGACTTGTGAGGAAGCGTCACTGGTCCACATGTCTGTTGTGACAGAGAGATATGGGGTCTTTGTTAACTGCTCCTTCAATTTTATTTTAACACATTCATTAATATCCGGCAGATTTTTTTCTGTAAGGTGGGTTCTAGATATAATATTATATCTGTAAAAAAAATAGCAGTCAGGAATTAAAAAGGGTTTTGTGAAAGTTGAAAGAAAATCCCACTGATATGTATGAATGAACAAATGTATAGCATTTTAATAAAAGCAAACAAACCTTGGAGCTAGTTCACTGAGCAAACGACGGTATCCCTGTTTATTTACCAAATTCAGGGGCTCCATGTCTAGACAAACTTGTTCAGCAATCAAATATGTGATTTTGACAGCCCGAGGATCACCCGTTTCATACGTAGATCGCTTTTCCCATATTTCCTTTAAGGACGCTTGTTTCTTCGCTGGAGTTACTTCAACATCAGTGCTTGTTTCGTCTACAGTACTTATACTGGCAGCAAGCTCATTTTCGTGAAATCTCTTCACATGAGTCCACAGTGCGGTCGTAGTAAATCCTTTAATATATGCATTTTTCCCTCCCCGAGACAATTCACAAGCACAATATCTGCATCTAGCTTTGCTTTCATTGTCTAAAATAAAAACAACACAATTTAAAATCCTATCCCACTATAATATTACATGTGAAAGTAAAACCGATGTCTGCGCGGACGAAGTCGCGGGCAAAGTCTAGTACTACATTGACGCAGCCATTAACTACCAACGTTCGTCTAAGTTACTTACTTACTATCCTACCTTTTGTTGATACCAAAGAAATACAGACCATATAACTACTTACTCGGTAATTTATCGAAGTGTTTCCATATGTCACTTTGATCTCGTTTACGAGAAGACATTTTCAATTCAACTTTAACTTATTTTACTTCACAGCAACCTCAGCAAATAAATAAAACAATACTCTCTTGCTTGACTTCTGCTTTCGACTGATAAATGAAGTGAAAGAAATGAATCAATCAATCAATGGTTCGTAATTGTAATGATAGGGAAACTCCAGGAGCTGCGGTACTGTACAAACTATGGCCGGGGAGTCCCCCGTTGCGTCGTCGTTGCGGCTAAGGCCCTCTGCACACGTGCGTATTTTTACACGCGCGTTTTTCAAGTCTGCCAGTAATTAGAGTTGCGTTTGTACGTAAAATATTAGTTTTTAAATATTCGTATTAGTATTCGCCGAATACGAATATTCGGTAAATGTCTACTATTCGGCGAATACGAATATTCGTATTATATTGCGGCCTCGAATTTATTTGTACTTGTTGCGGAGTGCGACCGCCCTGCCCAGCGTGCAGTTTTGACTGAAACCATTTAGATATTCTACTGAAAATTATACTTAGACACTAATCACCTATTATTAGGGAACTATACATTGTGGCCTCCGTACCTCAAAAATCCTCAGGTCGAAATGCATGGAATATCCCTTTTGTAAGATCCTCATTTGTGCAGCGGTCCTTTTTGCATAAAAGCGTTCATATATAACAAGCTCTGGACAGATTGTTGCATATTTTAAATGATTTGCGTTGTACTTGCAAGCAAAAAATTGACAACTATCTAAGCACAGTGGGGTATGAAGAAACCGAGAACTTTATAAAAGGTTACAGATGACGGTAGGGGTCTGTTTCGTCACAACCAGCCCGGGAATTCTGGACACAAAAAGTACATTCCTGCCGGTTGTATGGAGAGAAACAAGCCCAAATTTCTTTCATACCCAAAATATTGTGATATTTCACAACCTATTTCATCAACTTATTATACCTCAATATACTAACTTAACTTAAAGGCATATAACTTAACTTATGAATTCCTAAAGTATAGTTCAACTTCCCTCTAGATTTACTCGATTCCATACATCTAAGTATTATGATCTAGCTATGGTTTCCTGTATCTACGAAGGATATGGTTTCACAAACACCCAGTTACAGTACAAATGAGTAACAGTAATCACAACTGGACTTGATATTTGGCATATCTCTTATACATGTACGAGTAGCTACACACTTAAGCAGGCATGCACAAACACCTTATCTCTTTATATACACACACTAACTCAACCTAATATATACTACACTCATCGTACACACTCATAAATAATCATTTCATTCATCATTCATCGTTCGTTTGACACACTCTCATAAATAATATGATTATGAATATTATGTTCATAAGTACTACTAGATTCCTGTGACACAGGTTTTCCTAGTGCAGGATCTAGTGATGCATTTTTTTCTTCTTGGGTTATAAAATACTTTGTTTTACAACTATTACCTTGTTATCTATAAGCATTGTAATCTTTATAACTTTTATAACTTTGTGTACTAAATAAATAAAAATAAAAATCTAATATCACTTTTTGTTTTTTCACCTGTTCTTTTTTCGAGTCATTGTTTTCCTTGAATTAACTTTATGAATATACTAGCTGTGCCTGCGGCTTCGCTCGCGTGGTCATTTCTCTAGGTTAAAAGTACTCTATGTGCTATTCCAAGATCTAAAATAAACATTTGATCTAAATTCCTTCCGCCGTTACAAAGTTTTTTATCGATTGCTCGGCTTCTAACTATTGGATTAAGATTAGTTACTTTGTATGTATTCTATGGCATCGTTATACTTTAGTGCGTCATTCTCGTCTAGAGTGCCAAAGATCTGCTTGAGTACGGTTCCTATACCTCCGATCCAGGCCCGTTTGGCACGGCTATCTACTAGATGTGAAATCGAATCGAATTCGGTGCTCAGATCTTGGTATCGCACTATCAAGGGTTGTAGCCTAGTATCTAGTAGTCTTGAGGGCTGCCTCGATATTTCGAATATGTGGACCGAAATGTGAAATATCTAATGGTATCAAGATTTTAAGATAACCGTTACTAGCCTTTAGAGTACCTAAGTAATCAAAATAGAGGCCCGAGCTCGATGTTATCGGTTGGAGGTATTCCTCATACGATTGGCCCCGTACCGAAGCCCTGCAAGTTAATAATAAAGGTGAGAAATAAGTTGAGGTAAGTGTACTTATTTGAACATTTTCTAAAATACAGTGTAAACTAAAGATGTAAAATAATAATGTAAATAGAGGTGAAAAATATGTAAATAAGGTGTAAAACCAAGTAACCCAGTTTTTAGGTCAAATCCTAAGCTACCCAACACTGAAAACTGCATCGCAATCGGTCTAATACGTTTTTACGTGATGCGTGAACAAACATACAGACAAACAAACAAACAGACAAATGTGCTATTCATAGACCTTTTTTTTAAAATTATCTTCTTTGTATAGATTTACGTTCTTAATGCCTTATAGCTGTGCCCGCAGCGTTGCTCGCGTGGTAGTTTTTCTGGGATATAAGGATTCTATGAGTTATTCCAGTACCAATAGTACCAATATAGGTACCTACCTACCTGTGTTAACAACCTTCAGTGGCGATCCGACATGGTCATGATAGGTTAGAAGACGAAGTGGGAGCGAAGCGTAGCAAGCACCCGCCCTCGCTCCCTCCCCCCATTATAGCTAAGAAATATCTTGTTTACCTCAGCTTTGAAACATAAAAACCCGCAGTTAAATTGGTCCATTCGTTTGAAAGATACGATTTTCACCCCCGCTTTTTTCAATTCCTCCCCCCCTCCCATATAGCTAAGAACCATGATGAAACATCTCGATCACATCAGTTTTCAAACATAAAAAATTGCATCAAAATCAGTCCATTCGTTTGGGAGCTACAATCCTCACTTACCCCAATTATAGTAGAACCATCTTGTTTGCCTCAGCTTTGAAACATAAAAAAACAGCAGCTAAATTGGTCGATTCGTTTGAAAGGTACGATTCTCACCTCCTTTTTCTGGAAACTCCCCCTTATATAGATATAGAATATAGATAATAATAATATCTAATAACTACAAATAAAATAAACAAACATGATTCAAAACAATCTACCAAATCAACCAACGAATCTAATTACAAACCGCAAATACTTTCGAACACATTCCTGTTTTTTTTTCCTATACTGTCCTACGACTGTCAACAACGCCTGCCTTCGGGTCAATCAAATACTTAGCGATGTTCCGATCCCCGCCACACCGCACGTTTATTCCCCCGGGGCCCCTGCCTTGGCGCTCGGCCGGGCGGTGCGGGCGGCGGCACGCAGAAACTACAGAATAAATAATAATAGCAACCTGATACAGTAGGTAGGTACATCGCGCGAAAACGAATGCATTATAATAGCTTTGAGCTGTTTTATTTCATTTTATTACGTTATATTTATTACTTCGTAATTTAATATAACTTTCGACCCCTATCCCGCAGGAGCCCTCTAGTTTTTCAGTATGTATTCTGAATTTTAAACCTTATTATAAGTTACAACTGTGCTAAGTTGCATCAAAATCCATCCGATAGTTTCAGCGTGGTGCGTGCGTTTTACCATAAATTTATTAAAAATATCAAGGAAAATGTAAAAAATAACGCATAAATAATGTAAAAATCTTTTAATTATGGAGCAAAACATTTCTACGGCGCGTGTTTTCGATCCACGTACGTCTGGACTACGCACCCATGCATCTGTCCAACTGGGCCAGTGAGCCTCGTAGCGGAATGACGAAATCCGTCTGGTAGTTTCAGCGTGATGCGTGTTCAAAGAGACAGACAGACAAAAAATAAAAAAAACCTTTTTGCACTCCATATCGATTTTGAAGTTTATCTCAATCAAAATTTTCAAAAAATATTTAATGTACAGATTTAGCCCAGTTACAGTTTTATTATAGTATAGATAGATAGATAGATAGATATAGATGATATTGATATATATATATATATATATATATATATATATATATATGTATTTATTATTGATACATATTTTATATTAGTTTAATTAGCATATTTTTATGATACCTATGAGTACACCACCGTCTGTTGTCGTATTGATTTCCTCTCCATCCAAAGTTTGTCTGGAAGAGATTGGTTTTTAGCGATAAGACCGCCCATTGTACAATAATATTTCTTAAGTTTTAGTTCATTTGATTATGTAAATTTTGGGTGTACAACAAAGAGTTATCTATCTATCTAAGAGTTGTTGGGCAGCAAACAACCGGGAGTGTTCTAAATGTGTATTTTCTTTAATATATTACTACAGACTAACTGAACATATATAAACCCAATGATATATATAACAAACCTAAGCGCTGTGTTGCAACACCCAAATTACCGGAATGCGTCATTGGTGGTCATCGATAACTTGTATGTCGCAATGGATCCCACACTACAAAATAGCATGGTACAACAATCTACTTCAAATGGATTAGATAATAACTACAAAAACAGTTCCTATTTTGATAGAATTTATATGGGAGGGAATATATATTTATCGAGAGTATGCTCTTTCAAACGAAAAAATAATTTTCGAAATCTGTCTTTAATGAGCAGTTTTCCATTAGGCATTGTCAGTTTAGTTCTTTCATCGTCAAGAGATGGCGCTCGCGTAACTTTTGGTATTTACTCAACTCAGTGATCGAAAGCAGGTAAAAACAGCGTTTTACCTTAAAAATACACAAACCACGAGAGAACCGAACAAACAACAAGTTATGTGTGTTGTTTGTTTGGTGTCTTGGTTGAAATAAGTTATTTGTTTTTTTATTATGTCATTGGCAGTGTTGATATATTCAGATTATACTTCCCCGTTTATTAATGCAGATAAATTAAAATTATATAAAACGGTCCATTTTCTTTGTATCATTAGTTGTAATTTATAATATAGAATATTAATAAGGTAGTAAATACTACTAATGAATTCTATAAGTAATCAATTTGTTACAAAACTGATGCACAACTTCCCATAAACAAGGGAACGCAGAATGTCATACCACACTACTGTTACCAAAACTGTCGCCAACGCCATCTAGTGAGACATAAATAATGCTAAACTGACGATTGGAAAAAAAAACATTGACGGAGAAGTCAGTAACATACATAAAAAACAGAACCTCCTCCTTTTAAGAAGGTTTTATTTTAATAGAAATCTTTGTTATCTGTCTTAAATCAGTATGTATTGGTCTAGGTCTAGGCCCTAGACTAGACTCTAAGGGACTTAAAATGAGCTACTTAACATGAATAGGCATAATATTAAAATACTTCTGTTCTGTCTGTGTGTCTGTGTGTTTTCACAACACGTCAAAATATTGGGATGATAGATTTTTATTGGGTTTTCACTTTTGAACAGCTTATCATTTGACTTAAAATCTGATATATTTTGCCCCTAAATGCGACAAGTAGAAGCCGAGCAATCGATAAAAATATTTGTAATTTTTCAAAATTTGTTCTTATTTTTTTTATCTGCGGAGCGCAGCTATTAATAAATATTTAATGTAAGCTATGTTTTATTCTTTAGTGTTCCAATCATCAGTGATTTTTGGGGATATATAAAACAATGTTAAATTATACGTTAGAAACTTATTAAGTATCTAATGAAGGATTTAAATTCCATTATTTCAGGATCAGAGGCGGTAAATTTCTGCCGATCATACAGCACAATGTACTTAAATCTCGAATCTCACAGCTGCAACTACTAAATAGTAGTACAACAAGTATGAATATAACAGTAAACGTGGCTCCTGCTACGTATGGTTCAATGCGTTTGGCGCTGCATATTCGGCTGGCGCTGGAACAGCTGCACAGCCTGGGGTTCAGCGCGAAAGATGTTGATGATGTCAAAGGAATTTTTGCTGACACAAACCTCTATTTACTATCTGCTACGGTTTTGATAGCCAGTTGTCATGTAAGTATTTTTAATCCTATCTATTACATTAAGGATTTCCACCATCCATCTGACCACATACTTACAACATAACCCAGAAGTGAACAAACAATATAGGGTCTTAATGCCTTATAGTCCAAATTTAAGGGTCTGACAACTCCGAGGCATCAGGTCTTTTGCCGGTTGATGTCTTGAGTTTCCTAAACAAGCTCTAATTATTTCGAGAAAAAACACGGAACAGTGGTTCTAGGGGTTGAGAAACCGTTCTCATGGATCAAGTCTCATCTTTGGGAAAACTCATTTTTAGGCGTTTTTATTTTCATCGTATAAAAGCGACATCTATGTAAATTTCAATGTACTTAACACACACACACACACACACATACACTACATGTTACTACATGTTTTTGTTTGTACACTACATGTGCGCGTGACTATGCTCGCACTTGAATTTGTTGTTTATTGTATACAGAATACTTATTTGTGTTCATACAATTTCAGCTGTTGTTCGACTTTTTGGCGTTCAAGAACGATGTGTCGTTCTGGCAAAGCAAACGCTCTCTGGCAGGGCTGTCGGCGCGCACGGTCTTCTGGCGTGCCTTCTCGCAGCTTGTGGTCCTCTTCTACCTGATGGATGAGCAGACCTCGATGCTGGTGCTCGTGCCTGCTGGAATCAGTGCTGTCATTGAGGTCACTGTACTTAAAATTATTTAATAGTAAATATTGTTCTTCTTTTTCTTCTTCCCGTGCCATCTGAAAGTTAAGCGATTATTGTAAAGTTCCTGTGGGTGACGTATTTTTTTTTCATTTGTGCTAGTCATTAGTACACATTGCCATGTGTACTAATGAGCTACTTAACAAGCAAATTAAAATACTAATTAATTATTTATTTTTTCACACGACAAAACTGAGGTGGGCAAGAAGGTCCATACGGGAAAGTTTGCCTATTTCTATCCAGGCAGAACTCTCGACTCATTCCAAACAGAACTTTTCGTAGAAATTAACAAGGTTCTCATCATTATTACAGATGTGGAAAGTAACGAAAGTTTTGCACCTGCGCGTGTCCAGGGAAGGATGGCGTGTGCGCGTGTGGCGCGACACGAGCGCGGACGCGGGCGAGCGCAGCACGGCGCAGGCAGACGCGGAGGCCATGCGGTACCTCTCCATGCTGCTGTATCCGCTGTGTGTGGCTGGCGCTGTGTACTCGCTCGTCTACGAACCGCACAAGAGGTAAACACCACGACACAACAGTGTCTGCAAGGCTAGTTTCTATAGGCTACGAGGTGAGTGTGGCACTGTAGGCCTACACGGAGGCCATGCGGTACCTCTCCATGCTGCTCTATATAGTGCCTTTATTTATAATGATTCAGAAAGTCTTAGGGGTTCTAAGAATATCTCAGCCATGTAGGTGACTTTTGTTCTCTATCGGATCACATCCATCATCATCATCATCATGGATACGTCCTCAGCGTAACACAGATCTCTATCATAGAAAGAGCGGTTGTGAGCTGATTGCATTCAGCGGCTCCCCGCGACTCACCGGGTTGTCGGTCCACCTCGTAGGGGGAGGCCTCCTACGCTCTGTCTCCCAGTCCGTGGTTGCCATTCGAGAACCTTTTTTCCCCAACGGCTATCAGTTCTAGTGGTCAGCATATTGCCAATTTTATATGCTTATTCTGAGAGGTGAATCGGTATAACTTTACTGCCATTGCTGATATCTGTGTGACGATGTCAAAACTCTTTCATCATAATAATACTCATTTGATCTCTTCATCTCATTTCTTTCTCAGTTTGTCTATATTCATTCTAAATTCAAATAACCTGTCATTCCTACATTTGTCAGGGAATTGTCTCATCTTGATGGCGACTAGAAAAGTTTGCAGGAGTTTCATTATATTTTTACTTCTTTTATCTCTCCTTGTCGATTTATTAGTTTATCATGCATCTCACTAAGTATTGCAACGTGTTTGCTACTAATACTTAAACATATCGATGTGGATACCAGTAAAAATGTGAGTTAAAATGAACCGAACTATCTGTAATCTGTGACTTATTTCTTCACTTCTTCAAAAATAACAAGATCTTCAAGCCACTTCAGCTGCGAGCCTATTATCTGCTTTGTGAGAGAATCTACAATCCAAATGTAAAAGGAAGGCTCGCACCACTAAGTTTCCTTTGCACCTACTAAGTACAATTAAATTATTGTGAGTCCCTTTGAGCTGGTAGACCCCTCGGGGGGCTCCGGCCACATCCGAATTCCGGATTTTATATCGCAAAGAAATAAGAAATATTTATTTGATAAAGGCTTAGAGGAACATACATATTAGAGGAGCACCTGGTTCCCACACTAGGCTCGAAACCCGTACTATAGGAGCCAGGACTCTTCCGTCGAATAACAACATGCCTTATGCAAGGAACAAGTTACATAATAGGTACACCTAGGTATATACTACTATGTATTTTTACAATTGAGTATATTAGCATTTTGTGTGTGTGTGTGTGTGTGTATTTGTGTGTGTGTGTGTGTGTTTGTTTAATTTAAATTTTATTGTAATGGTGTTAATAACATCTCCGTATCATAATAATTTAACTTAATTAATTTTTCAAATACTGTCTTTTTACACTGACAATAGGTTAGGGAAAAAAAATTGATGTCCTTGTTTATTACATTATATATATATATATATATATATAGGGTCCCCGAAAGCAGGGAAATCTCTTTGCAAATGCTGTATTGGCTCGAGGTACGTCACACACATTGTGTGAAGTACGTTTAAGCTGTATATTTGGTACATATTTTGTGAGTGAATGTTGGTGTAGAACCAGATGATGAATATACAGCTGTCTAAATGTTAGGACTTTGCACTCTCTATACAAGTCCACTGTTGGATATCGGTAAGGTCGGTTGGTGCTACATTTGAGTAAACCCCGTTGGGCTCTTTCGAGCGGGAGTACAAAGGTTTTATTTGTACCACCCCAAGACGTGATGCAATAGGTTAGTATGGATTGGCAAAGTGAGAAATATAACATTTTAATAACGTCCGCATCCGCACTATCTCTAATATTTTTAAAAACTGCAGAGAGCATCCTTACCCGTTGCGTCACTTGGCTAACATGTTGTGCAAAGGAAAGCTTTTCGTCAATCGTAACGCCAAGATACTTAATTGATTCTACTCTTTGAATAGTCGGGCAATTGCAAGAAGGAATAGCGGTGATTTGGCACGCAGCAGTTTTGTGACCGGTAATAGAGAGAGGCTCACTAGAATTAGGTTGCTTGCCTGTAATAGAAAAAGCAATATATTTAGTTTTTTCAACATTTAAGGTTAGCATGTTGTTTCTTAGCCAGGACGAGATAGTGTTAAACACAGTCTGGGCTGCTTGAAATACTTCAACCCAGCTCTCTCCCTGAATTACAATGGCTGTGTCATCTGCATAGGTTATAACACAACCTCTTTTTATTGACATGGAGCAAAGCTCATTAATGTAGATCAGGAAGAGGGTTGGACCGAGTATGCTACCCTGTGGTACACCACATGTAACAGGTAATGGATCGCTTACGTAATCACCTATTTTGACACTTTGTGTCCTTTCACTCAAATAATTTTCAAAAACTTTCAGTTGTGTGCCACTAATTCCAATCCTTTCAAGTTTAAATAAAAGTAGTGGCATTGACACCGTGTCAAAAGCCTTTGCAAGGTCCAAAAATAAAGCCAGACTTTTCTTTTTAGCATCCAGACTGTTTGCTATAAATGTCGTTAATTTTAGTACTGCATTTGAGGTTGATTTTCCTCTCCGGAAACCATATTGGTTAGGCGAAAACAGGTTGCTTCTTTCAACATAGTTAACAAGTCGATTATTGATAACCTTTTCAAATACTTTCGACACGGATGTTAGAATTGAGATGGGTCTATAGTTACCAACTACTTTTTTATCACCATTTTTGTATATTGGAACTATAAGAGCATGCTTAAGTGCTTTGGGAAATATTCCTGATTGCAAGGAAATATTGACCAAATGAACCAGAACGGGAGCTATTAATTCTTTGTTTTGTATAAGTACGTTAGAGGATATTTTGTCCCATCCAACTGAACAGTCCGGTTTTAAGCTACTAATCAACGATGTGATTTCTGATACGTCCGCATCCAACATTACCATAGAGTTTTTAGGCGAGTCAAACAGGGAGTCATGTAACAATTCTGTGTCAGGTATTATTTTGTCTGCGAGAGCTTGGCCCACATTTACAAAGTATTTATTAGCAACATTAACTGACATTTTAGAAGACTCACTAATGTAAAGTAGGTCTTGAGAAATTTCCGTGATTGTCTTATAGTTTGTGATCTCATTTATTACTTTCCAGGTTTTCTTAACATTTTTACTATTACTAGCTTCTTTCAATATATTTCTCTCATGGTTAGACTTAGCCTTTTTTAGTAGTGTTTTACAAAAATTTCCATATCGCTTATGAGTAACTTGTAATGTAGCATTTTTAGGGTTACTACGTAGCCTCAAGTGCATGCGATCTCGATTTCTCATGCACCTAATCAGGCCGATGGTAATCCAGGGTTTTCTTGTAGTCATCCTTCGCGGAATTAATGAAATAATTGTGTTTTTTTAAATTATCTGAGAAAGAAAATTAACAAAGTAGTCTGCAGCTACATTACAGTCAGAAGTATTATATGTCCTTGAAAAATCAGCATTTTAAAGTTATTTGAAATTTCCAGGTAGTTAATAATTGTAACTGATTTATTAGAAAAACATTTAGATTGCTTGTTGTCCATTATTAAAAATATTGTATCATGATCTGTTACGCTATTTTGAACTACTAATGTCTGACAGTCATAAATGGAGCGCAGCATGAAATGATCGAGACAATTCTTATCTCTTGTAGGCAAAGTATGTGCTGGGAGAATACCGTGAACAGAAAGCAAATCTAAGTATTCGGATGCACTGTTATCAGATAATTCAGGTAGTATATTTATGTTTAGGTCACCAGTTAAAATAATATTTTTGTAGTTTTTAAAGGAATTAAGGAGATCATCCAATGATTTCAAAAAGGCTGTGAGGTTTTGAAAAGATGGTGAGCGATAGATAGATATTAAAATAATACTATAATTGATCTTAGTAACAATACAAGTCGCGTCTGATAGATAATGTTCAAATGATTCACATTTTAGGCCCATTTTGCAATAAGTAATTATGCCATCATTTTGATTTTTTATTAGGTTCGTACTAAATGAGCTATATCCGTTCATTTTGGGCACTATAACACTCGAAGCTAACCAACTTTCTGTGAAAATTATAATATCGGGAAGCACTGAAATTCTAGAAAGAAGCACTAGGAAACCTGCAAAGTTACATGATACACTTCGTATATTCTGGGTTAGGATTTTTAATTTATTTGCCGGATTTATAACCAGTGTTTTAAAGAGATTCAAGCATAGCTCGTGAATGACTTTGAGGTTATAAATCGGGCCAAAGGTATTTTTTTATTGTTTGGCTTCGCACTACCTGTGCGCACGTCTAGTGCTTTTAGCCAGTGTCAAGTAAAGATATTACGTTGTATATTTTTTTCAACAAATAGTGAAAATGTCAAAAGGTAGTCAAAAGTGTAGTCAAGTTATGATTCAGGAAAGTGGTGAAGCTTTACTAAAACTTTTAAGGAAGTTCCGGAGAACACGACATGGCACGTTTTTCCCCGTTTCATCATTTGCCCACACTCATGCACGCTAACATTAACATTCAAAGAAATAAGATTAAGAAAAAACAAAGCAAAACAACTGTCTCGATTTTGGTTCCCTTTGAAAGTCCAAGCCATTAGTTATAGTGAATACGTTTCAGTGCGTGCTGTTATATTGACGACCAGTTGGCTGAGTGGCATAGTGACCCTGACTACGAAGTCAACGGTCGCGAGTACGAATCCCGCAACATTTGTGTGGAGAGCTTAATTCTTTCACTTCTGAAAACACATAGGTACGTTGTGTTTTTGAAAGCGCGACGTCAGTGCTTCAAACCACGTCAAGCGTGTTTTTAAACGTCCCTGTGACGTCATCGTCAGCACCCGGAGCTAGACTTGGTTTTTAGGGTCCGCAGTGAAAGTGTTAAAATGTTTGTTAATCTACACTCATATCTTAAAGTCCGGATAATGAACTCAAAAATGGTGGCATGACATACTTTACCTATGCATAAGAAAAAAATAACATTATAAGTCTGTTTTTTAAACTAAACAATGTTATTATAGTATTTTTTCCCCATAAAAGCACCGGGTTGGATCCGCAGAACTAGGGTTTTCGCCATTTATTATTTATGGCGGTGCGTGTTTGACCGTATGCGCGCGAATTCGCGGTGGACTGGATTTTGGCATAATTTACTTTACATTAGCACCTAATCCATTTAATGTGTTTTTGTAGTTTTTTGATCCTGATTAAAAATGTCCGACAGCAGTGTTAGGGAGTAGAATTTGCCTCCACCTGACATCACGGAAACACCAACGAACATGACGAACGAGCTTTTACCAGCAAAATCAAGAAAATATTACGACTTTTTTTTTCATTTAAAGTAAGTTCCTATTGCATGAGTGTAGATAAAGTAGTGTATGAAACCACAGTACATATATAGTCCTTACGGACAGTAGTGTATCGAAGCATTGTTTTCCAGTTTGATGTCTAATGTCAGTCGGAGACCGAAGGTTGTTACTAGCAGGTCTTTACCCAGCTACAAAAAAGGAGGGCGATGCGGTTTTAACTGTTAGATAGTGTATTTTACAAGCTGAGCAATAGATAAAATAATGTGTTTTTTTATAGATACCTAGTTTTGTTCCTCGAATAACACGTCGTGTTAACGTGTTACACGTGTGTGTCGTTATGTATGGTCCTCGGCTTAACAAAATTTGGTAAAATTTACTTTATCTTACTTTTGGTCCTGGTTCAGCTACTTTTTCCCAGGAAAATGTCCACACGGGCAAAGCCGCGCAGAATAATATAACTACTCGATACCTAGATTATTTGAGTATATTCCTTTCGGTGTCAGATGGAAGCAAAAATACCTAACATACAGACAAACAGAAAGAAAGACACGATTAAAAAAAAAGTGATTGTTCAATACCTTTTTTAAGCACCCAAGAGCATGTTTTTCATTTGATTTCATTTAGTAGTTTGGGTGCGATGCGTGGTCAAGATACGGACAAACAGACAGACAAAATTAAAAAGTAAAACAGTTTGGCTTCAGTATCGAATATAGAGAACCACCCAAAAAATATTTATTATTAGGTACTTAAATATTAACATAACTTTGGACCCATATCCCGCAGAAAACCCTTTACTTATTTGTGATAAAACGTGTCCTCAATTTTAACACATCATATAACTTAAGACAGTGCCAAGTTGCATCAAAACCCATCCATTACTTTTCGTGTTCTTTTAAATAAGTTTCAACCCCTAAATAATAACCCATAAATTTTTCGATATGTAAAGTATCCTATGTCCTACCTCGTAGTACGAACTCAAATCATACCAAGTTTATTTTGAATTCATCCAGTAGTTCCGGCGGCGTGATGCGCGGCTAAGGTACAGACTGACAGACATACAGACAAAAATGAAAAAACATACAGTTTAGGCTTCATAATCAGAATACAGAGTAACTTCCAAAAAAAAAACACTATATCTTTAATGTACACAATTTGGACCCATATCCCACAGAAACCCTTTATTTTTTCGGGACAAAATGTATCCATAATTTAATAAGTATAAATAATCTTATAAACTATGTCTGTGCCAAGTTGCATCAACATCCGTCCAATAGTTTTAGCGTGCTAAGTGTTCTTTTAAATAATTTTCCACCCCTATCCTGCAGGAACACTTAATTTTTTCGGGATGAAAAGTATCCAATGTCCTACCTTGAAGTGTGAACTCAAATCATACCAAATTTAATTTGAATTTATTAAGTGTTTTCGGTGTGGTGCGCTGCCGAGGTACAGACATACAGACGGACAGACAGTCAGACTGACAAAAATAAAAAAATACAGTGTTAGCTTTAGTTTGAACATGAAACGTGCTCCAAAAAAAATTACATAATATCTTCAATTTACAGAATTTTGGACATAATACCGAAGGAACACTTTATTTTTCGGGATAAAAAGTATCCTCAATTTTTACTCATTATTATATTATATAAACTATGATTATGCCAAGTTTCAACAAAATCCGTCAAGTAGTTACAGCGTGATACGTGTTCTTTTAAATAACTTTCAACGCCCATCCTGCAGGAACCCTTTAACTTTTCGGAATGAAAAGTATGCTATGTCATACCTCAAAGTATGAACTCAAATCATACCAAATTTCATTTGAATTCATTGAGTATTTTCGGCGTGATGCACTTCCAAGGTGTAGACAGACAGACGGACAGACAGACAGAAAGACAAAAATTAAAAAAATATAGTTTTGGCTTTAGTATTGAATATAAAACGGCCCCCAATTTTTTTTACAAAATATGTTGAATTCACAGAATTTGGGACTTTATCCCGCAGGAACTCTTTATTTTTTTGGGATAAAAAGTACCCTCAATTTTAACCCATCATATAAACTATGACTATGCCAAGTTGCATCAAAATCCGTCCAGTAGTTTCAGAGTGGTAAGTGTTTTTTGAAATAACTAGTATTGAAAATAGGGCATCAAAAAAAACTTAAATTTACAGAATTTGGGACATTATCCCACAGGAACACTTTATTTTTCGGGATAAAAAGTATCCTGAATTTTAACCCATTATATAAACTATAACTGTGCAAAATTGCATCAAAATCCGTCCAGTAGTTTCAGTAAGTTTCAGTAAGTGTTTTTTGAATTAACTTTAAACCTCAATCCTGCGGGAACCCTTTCATTTTTCGGGATGAAAAGTAGCCGATGTCCTACCTCGTAGAATGAATTCAAATCATACCAAGTTTCATTTAAATTCATTCAGTAGTTTCGGCGTGATGCCTAGCCAAGATACAGACAGACAGACAAAAATGAAAAAAAAAACAGTTTTGGCTTCAGTATCGAACCTAGAGTAAGGTCCAAAAAAAATTTCAAAATATCTTCAATGTACAGAATTGGACCCGTTACAGTTTTATTATAAGTATAGATGAGTTCTTAGTCATTCAAACATCCATACACACAGCAATATTTAAGGGCTATTTGTCAGGGCAGGACAGGTGATATGCCAGGAGGCCCGCTGACGGAGAGAAGCACGCAAGTACGACTGAATGAAAAAAAACAGACTGACGGAAGCAGAAAGATATGAAAATATTCACAAATATTTGTCATTTAAACGGAGTGGATGCTTTGTCGAAGGTTTCACAGAAAAATGAAGTATTTTTTTTACCTAAAATACCATTATAACCAACATTTGATCTAAATTCCTTCAACCGTTAAAAAGTTTTTATCGATTGCTATGCTTCTACTCATCGGATTGAGATACCAAGTACACCAGTTTTTAAGTCAAACCGTAAGCTATCCAACAGTATCGCAATCGGTCCACTAGTTTTTACGTGATGCGCGAACAAACAAACAGACAGACACGTGTTTTAATGTTATATTCTTGTTCAGTAGCTTATTTTAATACTCTAGACATTTTTTAAAAATTATCTTCTTTGTACAGACATTTTTGTACTTTTTGATTTATTATAAAAAATTTTTTTTTTTTTTTTTTAAAAGAAATTTCTCTGAGATTATAAGTATAGATATATATACCTATAGGTTATACTCTTTGGTCCAATCTATTTGTGGTACTGGTATCCTCCTTGCACAGCACGCTCTCTTCCTCGCATTTTTACGTAAAGATACTTCAAGCGCGGAACTCGCTCGTAGCCTTCTTTTCAAAACCACGCTGAAACCCCTACCTCACGGCCCCCGCACCGCGAGCTTCAATTCGGCCGCTTACTCCTCGATACACTACTGTCCGTAGAACTATATATGTACTGTGATGAAACGGCACGTAACTAGGTATTATGTAGTATATATTAACTTGCCTACGGCAAGCCGGTCGCACTTATTACAAGTACAAATATTATCTACATTTCGAGGCCGCAATATTAGGGTTAAATCAGTAGGGTCTCAAGAGTGCGCTCGATGAGTCGCGCGCCTTGTGCTTAACGATAAAGTACCTATTTACGTAAAGTTTTTGACAATATTTTTTTTCTTAATTATTAGTACCAATAAGAAACCTAGAAGGTACTGCATAGCATTCGGTCCGACAAGTCTCTTAAAATAACTGCACACCGACACTATTACGTAGGTAGCCATTTATTTTTCATTCATTATTAAGCATGGAATTCAGACAGGTACCTTTTATTCATCAAAGTGCAAGTGTGTGGTCAAGTGACCTACTATGATATAATCAAATAATAAGGTATTATATATAGATATGTTACGACTGTCATTCACGAGTTATTTCGTTGAACAAAAAATATCTTCATCAGATAATCTTTTCGCGTCGTGCCCTCACTACGCTAAGTCCTGAGGATGGACGTCGTTAACGTCCGAACACCGGTCTAATTGTTCGACGAAATAACTCGTGAGTGACAGTCGTAACATATCTATACGAAAAATATATAATAATAAAAAAAATATTTCTAAGTACCAGAAGAGCATAAACACTTAAGAAGTAGGAGATACAAAATTGAAAAATAAAGTAATTTAAAGTGAGTATACCTCCCCATGAACATTGAATAGTGTGATTATATTTAAAAAAAAGTATTTCTAAGTACCAGGAGAGTAGAAACACTTAAGAAGTTGGAGATACAAAATCGTGTTAATTACACTATTTATAACTCAAGAACGGCTGAACTGATTTGTCTGAAATTTGGTATGGAGGTAGCTTATATCCTGGATTAACACATAGGCTACTTTTCAACAAGAAATAGGGAAAAATATTAAATATCGTTTTCTTTTAAAAAAAGAAAGTTATTGAGAGTGAATATAACCTCCCCATGAACATTAAATAGTGTGATTATATTTAAATAATGTTTTTCTAAGTACCAAGAGAGCAGAAAAACTAATATATATTAAAATAATAAAAAAAGTACCATGAGAGCAGAAATACTTAAGAAGTTGGGGATATTACATTGACAAATAAAGTTATTAGAAGTGAGTATACCTCCCCGTGAGCATTAAATTATTGTGATTATATTTAAAAAAATAACACTTTAAAGTACCAGGAGAGCAGAAACACTTTAGAAGTTTGAGATATTACATTGACAAATAAAGGTTATTAGAAGTGAGTATACCTCCCCGTGACATTAAATTATTGTGATTATATTTAAAAAAAACATTTTAAAGTACCAGGAGAGCAGAAACACTTTAGGAGTTGGAGATATTACATTGACAAATAAAGGTTATTAGAAGTGAGTATACCTCCCCGTGAACATTAAATTATTGTGATTATATTAAAAAAAAAAAACATTTTAAAGTACCAGGAGAGCAGAAATAAAAAATTGAATTGATTAAAAGTGTAGTACTCGAGAGTGTAGTAGCCAAAGTTCGGGCTCAGTGGCGTGCTTTGAGAGAGGCCTATGTCGAGCAGTGGACTGAGACGGTCTGATGATGATGATGATGATGATGATGAACGTTAAATAGTATGATTATATATTTTTTTAAATATTTCAAAGTACCAAGAGAGCAGAAACAGAAGTTTTATCATCATTAATATATTTTTGCAATTTTTTTAAGTGACATGGCGGTGGTGGATTTTGAGGGTTGTTGGTAGAGGTTTTAAAAGGGACGGGGCCAGTGGGAGGAGTATGGGACCAAAATAAGGAAGAAAACGGAAGCTTTGAAGGAATTTTCAAAATGATAAGTGTCAAAGCGACAGGTGTCAAAGTGACAGGTGTCAAAGTGACAGGTGTCAAAGTGACAGGTGTCAAAGTGACAGGTGTCAAAGTGACAGGTGTCAAAGTGACAGGTGTCAAAGTGACAGGTGTCAAAGTGACAGGTGTCAAAGTGACAGGTGTCAAAGTGACAGGTGTCAAAGTGACAGGTGTCAAAGTGACAGGTGTCAAAGTGACAGGTGTCAAAGTGACTGGTGTCAAAGTGACAGGTGTCAAAGTGGCAGGTGTCAAAGTGACAGGTGTCAAAGTGACAGATGTCAAAGTGACAGGTGTCAAAGAGGCAGGTGTCAAAGTGGCAGGTGTCAAAGTGGCAGGTGTCAAAGTGGCAGGTGTCAAAGAGACAGGTGTCAAAGTGACATGTGTCAAAGTGTCAGGTGTCAACGTGACGGGTGTCAACGTGACGGGTGTCAAAGTGACAGGTGTCAACGTGACAGGTGTCAAAGTGACAGGTGTCAAAGTGACACCCTAGGGATGCAAAAAGGAGGGATTTTATTAAATGTGTTTTCTAATGTGGTAGGTGTGGCAAAGATTGACCGTGGGCGAAGCTGCGGGGCGCAGCTAGATGGATGGTTATATAGCTATGGATATATGGATGGATGTTGTTACTCTTTAACGCAAAAACTACTGAACGGATTTGCATGAAATTTGGTATGGAGGTAGCTTTTACCCTGGTTTAACACATAGATTAGTTCTTACCCCGAAAAAAAATACAGGGTTCCTGAGGCACGCGGGTGAAACCGCGGGGCGCAGCTAGTTTCTATATATAATGAATCACGCTCACGTTAGTTTATATACTAATGAGGTATTAGTTCTATTCTGATAAGAATGTCATTATGTGTAGTTAATAGAACTTTCAATATTTATAATAATATGTAATAAAATAATACATTATTACATAACTGTTTCTTCTGTTAAAATATCTAAATCATATCATATCACAGAATAATTACTAGTACCTAGTCATATCTTGATACAACCCTACCGAGCGAAAAAGTGACAGAGCGATTCTGAAACGGCTAGAGCAATAGAAGCTATCGCGCGTTGTGATACGGTACATTCTAGCCTGCACGCAATGGGTGAGCGCCTTTTAGGTAAATATAATTGAAAGATCGCAGCGCTGTGCGAGTTAAATTGCACTTTATTGCTTTGTAGCGACAGTTGCTATGTATTTAAATGTATGTGCGTAATCGGTACAGTAGTTTTTACGTGATGCGTGAACAAACAAGCAGATAGATAATGTAATATTCTTGTTCAGTAGCTTATTTTAAGTCAACTAGACCATAATTATTAAATTATTTTAATTTTACAGACTTTTTGTTACTTGCTGCTTTATTATAAACTAGCGGTACCCGCGGCTTTGCCCGCGTGGTCATTTCATTTAAAAGTAGTCCATACGTGCTATTCCAGGACCAAAAGTACCTACAAAGTACAATATAATACATTTGTTCAGCCGCCACATAGTTTTTTATAGATTGCTCGGTATCTAATCATCAGATTAAGATACCAAGTATTCCAGTTTTTAATTCAAACCCTAAGCTATCCAATAGTGAAAATTGCATCGCAATCGATCTATTACTTTTTACTTGATGCGCGAACAAACTTACATACAGACCATCAGTAGTGACCCGACATGGCCGTAATAGGTTAGGTTATAGGTTACCACGTGAAGACTGTTGACAGAAATCTATCTGTGTTGCAATTGCGTTATGTGGAGGTATATTTCCAAAATACACCGCGAAAATCTTAAATTCGAAACTACCTATACCCGATCTCAGCTTGGCCAGTGACGTCATAAATGTTCGGATGTATACCTTTACGGTATACTTTTAAAGAATACATTTTCGCTTTCTGGATTTAAAAAAATACTCTATGCCACGCGTACGACCGCATAGCTGTGACAGTTCTGTTAGTACAACATTAAAACAGTAAGTAGTTTGGTTACTAATACAAACAGCCGCAAGAGGGCGCCTTTTTATGAGGGATTGTAAATAAAACATGCACTAACACTAACAAATTTACAAAGTCAAAAATATTACAAAGTAAATTGTCAGAATTGTTTTCTGTTTTTGAGCTTTTTTTCTAAATAATCCGAATTGGAATTATAGTGACAGTGATGATTTAAAACATTGGCATCGTCGAGCTTTTGGTATTTCGCGATTTTCGCGCATAACGGCATAATGAGAATTTGGCATTAATCGTACCATTCTACGTCTTTGGGATTTTACGTTTTTGGTATATTGCGTCGAAAGGGTTATAAATTATCAATATCCCATGA
Organism: Alsophila aescularia; assembly: GCA_946251855.1. Lineage (NCBI taxonomy): Eukaryota > Metazoa > Arthropoda > Insecta > Lepidoptera > Geometridae > Alsophila > Alsophila aescularia. Next base: position 18,574,907 of record OX276377.1, on the reverse strand, counting down.
TATATTGTTTTCAAACATAACTTCAGGAAATTACAGAAGGCTTAAAAATCAAAGAAAATGTAAAAATAATGCATTATATGTAAATGCTTATAAATATTGAGGCAAAACATAGAAGCGCGTGGATTTGATCCATGTGCCTCCGAGTTGCAGACCAGTCACGCTCCCGCTGTGCCACTTTGCCTCGTGGCATGCACACCGAACTTACGGTACCGTTTTATATACAGATGTACTATTTTTATTCCTTTCAAATTAACATAACTTTAGACTCTTATCCCGCACGAATCCCTTATTTTTTCGTGATAATAATTATCATTGATTTTAACACATAATATAAACATGGACTGTGTCAAGTTACATCAAAATCCGTCCCGTAGTTTCAGCGTGATATGTGTTATTTTAAATAACTTTCAACCCCTATCCTGCGGGAACCATTGTTTTTTTCGGGATGCAAAGTATTCTAAATGTTAATCCATAACATAAGCTATGATTGTGCCAAGTTGCATCAAAATCCATCTGGTAGTTTCAGCGTGATGCGTGTTTAAAGAGACAGACAGACAAAAAATAAAAAAATAAACCTTTTTTCACTCTATATCGATTTCGAAGTTTATCTCAATTATAATTTTCAAAAAATATTGAATGTACAGATTTAGTCCAGTTACAGTTTTATTATAGTATAGAAGAAGATATAGAGATAGATAACACCGACACTTATTATTATGTTTGACAGTTGGTACTCGTGGGCGCTGCACAGCGTCGTCAATGGAGTATACGCGTTCGGTTTCCTGTTCATGCTGCCGCAACTGTTCGTGAACTACCGGCTGCGGTCGGTGGCGGCGCTGCCGTGGCGCGCCTTCATGTACAAGGCGTTCAACACCTTCATCGACGACGTGTTCGCCTTCGTCATCACGATGCCGACGGCGCACCGAGTCGCCTGCTTCAGGGACGACCTCGTCTTCTTGGTCTACTTGTATCAGAGATGGTGAGTGTTAGAACTACCGGCTGCGGTCGGTGGTGGCGCTGCCGTGGTGCGCCTTCATGTACAAGGCGTTCAACACCTTCATCGACGACGTGTTCGCCTTCGTCATCACGATGCCGACGGCGCACCGAGTCGCCTGCTTCAGGGACGACCTCGTCTTCTTAGTCTACTTGTATCAGAGATGGTGAGTGTTAGAACTACCGGCTGCGGTTGGTGGCCGACGGCGCACCGTCGACTTTTAATACATTTATGTCCCCGGCTGCTAGGTGCTGTGCGGTCAAAGTCAAAGTATTTTATTGTAAACTAGTGAATCGGCTTCGCACGGATAGAGCTCACACTGCGGCATTTTTCTTATTACACTACTGCCCAAAAAAAGGAGTGTATTGTTGTTAGCATTCATGTATGTATGTATGTATGTATGTATGTATGTATGTATGTATGTGAGTTTATTTATTCCACCATAACTTTTAAATGCCTGAACAGATTTAGACGTACTGGGTATCGTTAGAATCCTTACATCCCGCCGAGTAACATAGGATATATTTACATATTATATATTTTTTAAACATTCAATATGGCGGCAGTATGTCACGATTTACAAATTCGAAAAAAAAAAACACTTCGAAATTTACAATATGGGTATCAAATTGAAGGCCTTGATAAGCACATTCCAACAGTATATAATTGATTGACAAAAGCTCGTCTTTGGCAGGGCATGCGTGGTTTTTTTAGCTTTTAAGCTAGTAGTTTTTGGCATTTTTATACCCGTCGTAATTGAAGGGTTCGATTCGAATAATTGGAAGAGGAATTTACATGTACATAATCAATCTAGATTATAATACTATTTAGTTGGATAAGGATTATGGCGAAATGGGCTTTTTTCTTTGGGACCTTTGAAAACTGTTAATTGACTTTATTTTTTTATATGTATTAAATGTACACCAAATACTTTATCCGGATGTGGTCACTGAAACACGATTAAATAAATTTGCTTAAATTGAAAAAAATCGAAAAAATTCCAAAAAAAAAAAACACCCGTTTTGACGTTCCTGTCGATGGAATGAATCAACTTCATTCATTTCATCTATCAAAGACATTTTTATAAAAAAAATAAGTGTGTAATCCCAACAAACATTCAAATGCTACTGTGAAATCAGTTTTTTGAAAATTCGTAATAAAGTTAAAAAAAGTAAAATAACATTGAAAATATTAACTAAAATCGGCTCCCGATATGCATCACCTCTCGTGCTTAACCTGTACCTTGACGAGCAGGACAACATTATTAGGTACTCTGTGCCCATAGCCACACCATAGCGCCTTAATATCATAATACGAATGTCTTTCGATTCTACGCGTGTTTTGCTTGACTAATTTGAAAAAGAAACGGTTATTGCGACTTAAGGGTGCCCTTCCCGGTCCGTCTATCATCAATGGTCGAAAAGTATGTGGTTTCATCCAGCGCAATGAGAAAAGCGAAAAGAGAGAGATAGCGTCTGAACTCTCGGTTGGAATTCGGAAACTTCTAACATTATAACAATAATACCTACATTGAACGAAAAATTGTGTTTGGAAATTATATTAAACTTGTTCCAGGTAATACGCGTTTTAGAGTACTCCTTATAAGTTTGTGAAATAAGTGTTTTTCATTTAGAATCTCCATTACATGTGCGAGGTTTCTACGAAGATGTTTTTTTTTTTTACAATTTATGAGTACATTATGAACGGTCAAACTTCAGGTAAAATTCGTGCGAAAAAGCAGTTATTTGGAGGCTTATACTTGAATTTGTTTCTCCAAATTTTTCTTTTTTGCTTTTGTAGAAACCTAGACACAGTGTACAAGATACCAATTAGTTTAAAAATTTCAAAGAAAGATGGGTTACAACGCAATAATCACGTACGAGCGTTTGTATGAAAACACCTCTGGCGTAGTACCCTCGACGATGACGGAGTTGAACAGCTTCTGAAGGACTTTAAGTACCGGTGTTCCGTCCTCCCCTGGTGCTTTGTTGCTCTTAGACTGTTTCAGAGCCATTCTGATCTCGTGTAGTTTGACGTCCGGGATATCTTCGGTATAATGTGGGTCAATGTATAATGGCCGCTCTTAAGTATAATAGTTAAGACTTACAGCCTCGCGGACTTTTTTTGTGGGTAATGATGAGTACTATAAATATGTAGTACATTATTTTATGTATCATCAATAGTTTTTTGCAGCACAAGCCACATAATGACTTTTATAGTTTTTTTTGACACATTGGGCTACATAATTGCGCAAAGACCTCAATTTAAAAAAAAAACTTCCCATGTTACTCGCTGACAATGTAGCTTTCTAGAGGTGAAAGAATTTTTAAAATAGATTAAGTATTTTTTGATTACGAACATACAAAAAATACTAATCTTTTCTCTGTATAATATAAGTGTATATAAGCAAAATAATAGCACTTTCACAAGTCAAAACTTAACATCTCATGAACAAGGAGAAAAACATAAAATATTATAAATAGACCAAAATTTGGTAAACTAAGTACTAAGATATGCTTTGAGTTTGAAAAGGAAATTTCCCTTTCATGCGCTGATTCAAGTTGAATCTCGCACAGGAAAAGGAAATACCCTTCTTACTCTACCGGTGCTTCGGAAATACGCCCGTTAGAGAAGAGAGCACCAACAAACTACGGGGATGTGATTTTTTCCATTTTTGATAATTCTTTCATATCACATCATCAGCCTATAACTATATACTCGTATATTCGACAATTCTTTAAAAAATATTAATTGTCACAAATTATAATAATACATGTAAATGACAAATACTTGCAGTTTATGAAACTACTAGCTTTCCCGCGACTACATCCGCGCAGACTACAGTTTATCGCGAAAAAAAGCATCTTATGTTCTTCTAGGATATTAAAAACCAATACAAAGTAGGTTGTCACGAGGCGGTCCCAGGGTTTGGGTTGCTCCCACTAGCCCAGGACCCAAACCTCAGTGACACAGAATTACAGGAACTATTGGAAGCACAGGAACAGGAGATGATCAGACTTTTGTACTTTGACGATGGGGATTAAAATAACCTCTTATGTAGGTATTATCGTTTATATATTTACAAGTGTAATTCAACTGGTTATAAACTTATTTATGTATTTTATATCATATTTCCCTTTTACTCCAAAAATCAATGTAAAAAAATGACAGGATATTTGTATTTAGAATCAAAAATGACCAACTATCAAATGAAATGAAATGGATTATGTAAGAATTAAGAGATCAAATGAGTATTACGCCAGTGTCACGAGGCGGTCCCAGGGTTTGGGTTGCTCCCACTAGCCCAGGACCCCAACCTCAGTGACACAGAATTACAGGAACTATTGGAAGCACAGGAACAGGAGGAGATGATCACTTTTATACTTTGACGATGCGGATTAAAATAACCTCTTATGTAGGTATTATCCTTTATATATTTAAAAGTGTAATTCAACTGGTTATAAACTTATTTATGTATTTTATATCATATTTCCCTTTTACTCCAAAAATCAATGTAAAAAAATGACAGGATATTTGTATTTAGAATCAAAAATGACCAACTATCAAATGAAATGAAATGGATTATGTAAGAATTAAGAGATCAAATGAGTATTACGCCAGTGTCACGAGGCGGTCCCAGGGTTTGGGTTGCTCCCACTAGCCCAGGACCCAAACCTCAGTGACACAGAATTACAGGAACTATTGGAAGCACAGGAACAGGAGGAGATGATCACTTTTATACTTTGACGATGCGGATTAAAATAACCTCTTATGTAGGTATTATCCTTTATATATTTACAAGTGTAATTCAACTGGTTATAAACTTATTTATGTATTTTATATCATATTTCCCTTTTACTCCAAAAATCAATGTAAAAAAATGACAGGATATTTGTATTTAGAATCAAAAATGACCAACTATCAAATGAAATGAAATGGATTATGTAAGAATTAAGAGATCAAATGAGTATTACGCCAGTGTCACGAGGCGGTCCCAGGGTTTGGGTTGCTCCCACTAGCCCAGGACCCAAACCTCAGTGACACAGAATTACAGGAACTATTGGAAGCACAGGAACAGGAGGAGATGATCACTTTTATACTTTGACGATGCGGATTAAAATAACCTCTTATGTAGGTATTATCGTTTATATATTTACAAGTGTAATTCAACTGGTTATAAACTTATTTGTGTATTTTATATCATATTTCCCTTTTTCTCCAAAAATCAATGTAAAAAAATGACAGGATATTTGTATTTAGAATCAAAAATGACCAACTATCAAATGAAATGAAATGGATTATGTAAGAATTAAGAGATCAAATGAGTATTACGCAAGTGTCACGAGGCGGTCCCAGGGTTTGGGTTGCTCCCACTAGCCCAGGACCCAAACCTCAGTGACACAGAATTACAGGAACTATTGGAAGCACAGGAACAGGAGGAGATGATCACTTTTATACTTTGACGATGCGGATTAAAATAACCTCTTATGTAGGTATTATCCTTTATATATTTACAAGTGTAATTCAACTGGTTATAAACTTATTTATGTATTTTATATCATATTTCCCTTTTACTCCAAAAATCAATGTAAAAAAATGACAGGATATTTGTATTTAGAATCAAAAATGACCAACTATCAAATGAAATGAAATGGATTATGTAAGAATTAAGAGATCAAATGAGTATTACGCCAGTGTCACGAGGCGGTCCCAGGGTTTGGGTTGCTCCCACTAGCCCAGGATCCAAACCTCAGTGACACAGAATTACAGGAACTATTGGAAGCACAGGAACAGGAGGAGATGATCACTTTTATACTTTGACGATGCGGATTAAAATAACCTCTTATGTAGGTATTATCCTTTATGTATTTAAAAGTGTAATTCAACTGGTTATAAACTTATTTATGTATTTTATATCATATTTCCCTTTTACTCCAAAAATCAATGTAAAAAAATGACAGGATATTTGTATTTAGAATCAAAAATGACCAACTATCAAATGAAATGAAATGGATTATGTAAGAATTAAGAGATCAAATGAGTATTACGCCAGTGTCACGAGGCGGTCCCAGGGTTTGGGTTGCTCCCACTAGCCCAGGACCCAAACCTCAGTGACACAGAATTACAGGAACTATTGGAAGCACAGGAACAGGAGGAGATGATCACTTTTATACTTTGACGATGCGGATTAAAATAACCTCTTATGTAGGTATTATCGTTTATATATTTACAAGTGTAATTCAACTGGTTATAAACTTATTTGTGTATAATATATCATATTTCCCTTTTTCTCCAAAAATCAATGTAAAAAATGACAGGATATTTGTATTTAGAATCAAAAATGACCAACTATCAAATGAAATGAAATGGATTATGAAAGAATTAAGAGATCAAATGAGTATTACGCCAGTGTCACGAGGCGGTCCCAGGGTTTGGGTTGCTCCCACTAGCCCAGGACCCAAACCTCAGTGACACAGAATTACAGGAACTATTGGAAGCACAGGAATAGGAGGAGATGATCACTTTTATACTTTGACGATGCGGATTAAAATAACCTCTTATGTAGGTATTATCGTTTATATATTTACAAGTGTAATTCAACTGGTTATAAACTTATTTGTGTATTTTATATCATATTTCCCTTTTTCTCCAAAAATCAATGTAAAAAATGACAGGATATTTGTATTTAGAATCAAAAATGACCAACTATCAAATGAAATGAAATGGATTATGAAAGAATTAAGAGATCAAATGAGTATTATTATGAAAGAGGTTTTGACCTCGTCACAATGTATATCACCAACGCTCTTGATGTTTTTTGACAGACTTGTTATTTTGTTTCCCTGGCAACCGTTCCATACAGCGAGTATTCAATATTTCCCGTGGAAACTTTATTATTTTCCGGGAAAAAAGTATCCTATGCTTGTTAGAGGAGCTTTCACGCGATAACGTCAGGACAGATTTTGATGAATTTTGGAATGGAGATAGCTTATACCCTGGAATAAAGCATAGGATACTTTATTCCTGGAAAATTGTAAGTTTCCACAGAAAAACTGGAAAATGATGATTATTCGCTGTAAGGAACGGTGCCATGGAAACGAAATAATAACAAGTCTGTCAAGAGCATTGGTGCCATATTTTGGCATTGGTTTTTTAATATCCTAGAAGATAATATCCTAGCGCGGATGAAGTCGCGGGCGAAAGCTAGTAAATAATAAACTGAATAATGTAAAGGAAATTATAGCGCCGAAATCCAGCAGTCAACCCCAAATGTGCGTGCATGCGCTCTAGCACGCGCCGCCATTGATACGACCACAAACAAATAAAATTAAAACCTCCTCGGTCGGGTCAAACTGTACAATTATGAAAAAATATATACTCTTTTATCTATCATTATTTTGTTAAGAAAACGCAGTGCTACAGTTGTTTTTTTTTCTTATTAGAGACGTACGTGGATAAAATATGTGAGACATGTATAAAAAAGTATAGATAGTGCCAATGAGATGGCCCACAATCAAAAACTGGGAAAAATTAAAATAAAATACAAATGACTAATAAGAAACCAGGCTGGACCAGTCCCCACAAGCAGCACCCGCTCAATGAGTGTGACTTGTGTACCAGCCATCACCCCCTCAACCATTTAAAAGGGAAGGGAGTGATCCCGCTACACAGAGTATTGGCTGGTGCAGGTTTTTTTTGTGTAATTCATGTGCCAACGCATAATATGTTCAACTAAGAACCAGGCCCCCGATTCAGATGAGCTAGATACGTTTCTTTGTCCGTATTAAAGTAATTGTAAAACTTGATTTCAGGTTATACCCAGTTGACAAATCTCGCACTGACACGGCTGCCAGCATGGACGAAAACCCCGAGGAGATAAAACCACTCAAGCGCAAGAATGACTAACCTATTTATATATAATTAAAAAAACATACAGACTGACATTGTAACATTTACTACTCATAGCGAATTGGCTTTTTATGATATACATACACAGATAATTTATAGCTACTATGGCCCCGAGCCCCACACAAAAGTAGGTAAGGTGGTTGGTCCATGAAATGAGTTTCACTAGATGTCGCTAATGGCAATATTAGCTTAATTTATTTCTTTGGGCCTTCAATTGAAGTCAGGTTAGATTTAAAACTTTATTAGCGGTCAAAACACTATACTATGTTAATGTTAAATCTATAGTTTTCATTGTCAAACTAATATTTTAACCGTATTTGTTCCCTAAAAATGTGGGTTCAAGACTTGACTCAAGATCTGAACCCAAATTTATAAGGAACGAAAACGGTTAAAATAACTGATTTGTAATTTAAACTTAAGATTAAATATAATCATTACGCGGTAATATAGCCGCCAATATAGTTTTAAATCGGATTTGATTGCAATTAAAAGCCAAAAAATAATAATTATACACATTTTGTCATTTAGCGCCATCTAGTAAAACTCATGTCGTGGTTAAAGCGTTTCAAATTTACTTGGGCTAAAAATTTATTGTGTATTGAAAATATTTATTATCTGTGTATAACTATCCTCATAATAACGAGGCTAAAATTTGAGGCAATATATATTGAGGTGATTACATAATTTAGCGAATTTAAATACATCGATTTTTTATTGTTTAGTGTAATAGTGTAAACGACATCTAGACATTTATTGAAACGTGTGCAATGTCTACAGGGTGTCCGATAAATTAACGAGCAAATGAGAAAAAATAGTTCAATTATTTATTGATACTGAGCTAGAATTCATGTAAACTATTAATAAAAAACATAGATAGATATTTTGCCTTAAAAGTTTATAAGTTATATTTTATTGACTTGTATGGCGCAAAATTGTTGTTTATTATTAAAGTGACTAAAATATACAGCCGTGAGGCGTGTTGGCGATATATCGCCACCCGATCACCGACTAGTTATATTAGAAAGTGACTAAAATGTACAGGCGTTAGAGAAATGGGCACTGAAGGTAATAATCTAAATGTTGAAGAATGTTATATATTTTTCGTTCCGATGGCAAACATGGGTTTAAAAAACAATAGCCTACTTTCCTGTTAATTTAAATACTAATTACTTTCCTGTAGTGCCTGTTCCTCTGATTTATATTATATATTGCTTTTATGTCGACTAAAAATGTAGTTAATCAAGCTTGCTTGAATTCACCCGGGTCCGGAATATTGTTATTATGGGTATTGTTACATTATTGTATTGTAATTATTTATCGTGAGATTATCGTTGAACATATTTTTCCGTTGTGTAATTATTTACATTTTTAGTCTAATGGTTATTGTTTGAATTAGTTATATTTGAAATAAAACAGGTAAATGCATTTATATGGGTCGATAACATATGTAGCTACTCCATGTATAAAATACACTCGACTTCTATTATTTTCGGTGATATACTTTACTTCCATTATCCAATATATTTAAGTTTGGCTCAATTTTTTATGAACGTTAGTGTTTATATTTTTATTATTTATATTTAACATTTTAAATTACTTATTGCATATAATGATATTTGAAAGATTTAAATTAAGAAAAACTGTCAGGTTAAATATTTATGTTCTAGATGCGCTAGCATTATTTTCCTTGTTTCAAAGACTAAAATTCTATGAGAGAATTTGAAATACATCACTGTAATATATATATATATTTATACATAATTATTAAAATAAATTAAATGGTTCATAATACTCTTATCATATTCTTATTATAGATGACAGGTTGTGGTTCTATGGAAATATGATGCGAAATTACTAAAAACTAAAACTTTAATCGTAATTAAGACCTATCAATAATAGTACATTACTGCCGCGGTCTGTAATGACTGCGTTGCTGGCAGCGATGATGATGGCCGAGAGCGTAGCTAAGTTAAGTTCGAGGCCATCACAGCGCGGTCAGCATTGCAGCCCTTGATGGACAAGCTTAATAGCACGGACAGCAATGGCTGCAATGATGGCCAAGTTGAAGGCCGAGAACTTAACTAAGCAAAGCTCGAGGCCATCATAGCGTGGCCAGCAGGGCAGTCATTGCGGACCAAGGCTTGTATAGTGGTTTACTCAAACAATGCGAGGAATTTAAATAAAACCAGCTTAGTATAATAAGAATTTACTCAAACAATGCAACAACAACGACAACAACAAAGACAACAACAACGACCACAACAACAGAAACAGAAGCAGAAACAGAAGCAGAAACAGAAACAACAACAACAATCACGATCACATCAGCTTTCAAACAGAAAAAAAACATAAATATCGGTCCATACGTTTGGGAACTACGACGCCTCTCTTTTCGCGTTCGGTGGTTTAATAAAACCACAGAATAAATAATAGTACTAAAAAAAACACGACCTAATGGATTTTCAAAGGACATTGCTGGCCGCAAAACACGACAGTAATGAAATTCCATACAACTTTGCTGGCGCCTATTCAAGAAGCGCGGCAAGGTCGACTTTTCCCAAAAAAGCTTGTCGAAATAATGACCACATTACAACCTTGTTTGAGTAAATAATTTATTTGTTTTTTGACTTGGTCTCGATACTGGTCATCTATTTTCCTAGTACTTTTTTTTATGAAAAAGTGAACAAAATGTTACAAAATATGGCATGAGAGAAAAATAAGGTTAAGAGAATTGATCATAAAAATCATGTTCTCTTCGCTCGTTGAACATTTAACCATCTCGTTTCATAAAGGAAATCTGGCTAGAAGTCTGCGATATTTCGGCTCATAAAACCGGTTATTGGTATGGGTTCGATTCCCGCTGCAGGACAGCAGGATTGGACTTTGTATGGGTGTTGCACGGTCCTCGTGTACAATACAATACAAGACAAGATTGGAAACGTCTCCGTTTCAGCTTGGGCGCTAGAAGCCAGTACAATATAAAGTTTTCGTCGGGCGTTATGCTCAATGTTTACCTTTTCTATACAAGGGCGTTAGGCGATTGAATAGTCGGGCCTCTCCAACAGTCATTTAGTCCTAATCTGAACCTTAATATTATAGCAGGTATATCAAACAACTTCCAGCGGCGACGGACTCGTGGTCACACTGGGGTGACCACGAGGAATCTGGTCATAACCTGCAATGGTTTGGAAATCCTTGAATCGGCTCAGTACCACTGTCGACCGTTGTAGTTATAATATGGCCAAATGGGATACATATAATAGACGAGTCCCAAACTGTATGATATTTCTGTGGAGACTCGAGACACTACGGACCATTTGCAGTCGTGCCCCACTGCCTGCACGGCGGAAGACCTAACTGAGGCAACCCAAATAACCTGGCAACTTATCTAACAGCTTTTATTTAATTTAGAGTCAATGACACGTTATGAATAGTAAGAGGAAGACGTCCAAGTTACAGGTTTTGCAGCGTATTTATAATTAGATAACTGTATAGGTAAGTACTTTATATTAGTTCTATTGCACATAACGCGTTAAAATGTTGAACTCGATTGCTTTGCACGTATTGGAAAAAAAGGGTTTTATCATAGATAAAATGATTTATCTATGGTTTTGTTAAAAAAGTACCTATGACATCATTTTCATTATTTCGTGGTGGTGGTTCTCAAAGAGTATTTACTACGGTGCGGGTACGGTATATACTACGGTGATTCTTTAAAAGAACAATAAGCATCCTTATAAAACGGAAAGACGTTAATTAAATGTGTCGTTTTCTGCCAATTCTTGAGATAAAAGTACTCGCTCGTATTATGTATATGTCACGGTTAGATTGTAAGAACGGATAGATTACATTCTGACCGATTCTAATTTGGTTAGTTTGTAAACAATCGAAAAGATGTCAACCGACATGCACGATCGAATATTACCGACCAACCAGTGCACCAGTGATATTACAATGTTTCAGATTACTGAGATTCTATCGCCACGGTCAAATTGTGAATTTACCCTTGATTGGTCAGATTCGTATTTATCACCATAAGGCTACAAATTAAATAGAAGCTCACGAAAAGAAATCGGAGCACCCCGACCCCACGTGGTCCGACCTTGCCCAACCCCGGGGTGCAATTCCAAAACGCGGAGCCAGAAGCTCGCATGGAGTTCCTGTGCGAGTGGAGTGAAGGGACGGCGATGCGGGAGTACTGACGAGAGAGAGCCCGCTTACTAATTCACGGTCAAATTTTAGTCCTTGAGGTCATGCGGTGTGAATGATCTCGAGATCATTTGCAATTGACTGTCTGTTTAATTTTTGTACTCTATCGTGATAAATACGATTCTAACCAATCAAGGGCAGGTTCACAATTTGACCGTGGCAAACGAATCTCAGAAATCAGATAAACTAATATTGTGGTAATTGGTCGGTAATATTCGATCGTGCATGTCAGTTAACAATTTTTTGTCTGTTTGTAATAAAACCAAATAGAATCGGTCAGGTTGTAATCTATCCGTTCTTACAATACACTGGTTACATATACCTATCCTACCTGTATCCAAACAGTGTAAAATACAGTAGTTGCAGCGGAAGTTTGTGTCCCGGAAGTTGTCTGCAAGGCGCTGCGCAAACTGCTATTTTTCAGGCGCAATCTCAGGGTGCATTCCGATTCACGATAATATCGCTGTGAGCGATCACAGTGCTAATTTGCGTTCCGATTCAGATATCGCGCTCACGGCAGTTGAGTGCTGCAGTTGATTCGGAACGCTCGTGAGCGTGATTACAAGATCACGACAACATAACCTCAAAATTTGCTCAAAATACAAAGTATTACTCTTGGGCAAAGTAGTCTGTCTAAAAATTGGTCAGTTGTCTGTAGTAATATTTGGAAAACTACGAAAATCACACACAACTGAATTCAAACAACAGTTTTCTTGTAAACAACCGTCAGTCTGTCACTTTGACAGTAGCGCTCACGGTGATATCGGTTTGGGGCATGGTCGGTGTAATCGCAAAATGGCGGATGTAATGACGTAATCCGTGACGTCACAAGGGATACCGTTGTTGCGCTCACGATGACTGTACGCGTTTTAGCGCGATAACATCGATTTTATCGATATTTGCGTGTCTCGGAATGCACCCAATGTTGAAGGTGAAGACAGCATTGTATAACTGCCTCGCTCACTCGCTTACGTTTTTCGCATATTCTATCTCGCTCTTACTTTATGCTGTTTTATCCTCACAGCAGTACCTGCGCAATCGTTCACAGAGCCTAACTTCACAAACAAAGATTCGCTGCGAGTACTTACTAACAAGAGAACATTATGCTCGACTCGAAAGCCTTTAGGATAATAAAAACTAACGTCTAATAGGTTTATTTAAACTTCATGTATAGACCAGACTCGATAATTTTAGAAACCAAAAAAAATAATAGTAGGATGAAACCCATTGGAAAAGGAGGAGAATATTATAAAAATGAAAGGAAAAATAATTTACGGGCGATCTGAAGTCGGGAAGGGGTAGGGGGTGAGTTTTTAAGGGTAAAAAAGGTTTATCTCGATTTCCGGCAAAACTACAAGTCCTATGGAAAAAAGTTAAATGGCAAAGTTGTAGGTAATAAAAAGATCTACAACTGTTGTATAAACACTTTTTTCACATAACCTCAAAATTTATGTGAAAAATTCAAAAAAACAAGTTTTTGGGTTTTAATTTTTTTCTATCACACAAAAAACATTTTTACGAAATTTGATGAAAACTTACCTTTTTATGTCCCAAATACACTGTAATTTATTTGATTTTAAATATTTATTTTTTCACCTTATTTTGACAAATTTCATCCGTCAAAATGACAGCTTTTTTTTTCAAAAAGTTGGTGTGCTTTCTGTTCGTTGAAATCTCTGCTTTCCTATGGTGTAAAATATATATATATATATATATATATATAGAGATTATTATATATATTACTAGAGATTATATATATTACTATAGTAAATCTTCTCAAAAAATGCAATAAATCGAAAAAAACTCGAATTCGTTTTTTTATCTTTTTGTACAATTTTCAGCTATTTATTAAGATTTACACTTTAATTACTTGAAAAACGTAAGATTACATGTTACATTGATAAACAAAAAAATTGCAAATCGAAATTTAACACTATAATTAACAAACAAATAAGTTACTAAAGTTAATATTTAATAAGACATGTACAATATTTTGAGAAATTTGTAGAATCTTCTTTAAATTACATACGTAGATGCCTATTTATTACTATTTTAAGATAACTTATATACCTGAGTGACCTAAGAAAAATTTTAGCCCATCAAAAGGTATTTCATAGAGAAGTGGGGAAGGGGCTAGGAGGGTCTGGGCCTTACTACATACCTGTTGTTTCGTAGCAGCTGTAAAAACCGTTAGCCAGTATTCGAGATACAGAGCAGTGTACAACCAATAAATAAAAGTGAAACGTTGTCTGTTTGTTTGTTTGGAGTAGTTTTAACTCGATAACGACTGGACGGATTTTGATATAAAATGGAATGGAGATAGCTTTATACCCTGGAATAACACATATAATAATGTGAAAAAACAAAGTGAGATCGCCAGAAAGGTACGAGCGGCCCTTCTTATCCCGGACTGTGATAACTCCCTAGAGGACACCAACATGGTTCTGGATGGACAAAATAAATGGGCGCTCGTTAATACCTTGACGGTGTACTGGCACTACTGGCGGGAAGCGGCTTCCAAAGAGTTTGGACGTACACTGTTCCTGTGCCTGGGTATCCCAGAGCATGTCATCCCAACTATTTTGGAACGTGATCGTAGACTAGTCCATAATTTGGGCAATGTCTACGTGCGCTTCTATGAGAAGGATGGAACGTTAACGGATGCACCACCGAATCTGGATGAGGTACCGATCAGGAACACGGATACTCTACCTCAACCAGAAGGGTGCGTTGAACAACAGTCCCTGCCACCCACGTCTCTGATCGGCAGCGCGAAGGAATTATTTCCGGACGCGCCGTTGCACTCCTCTCCCGAACCGTCAACTTCGAGGGGAGTAGAGATGAGTGTGGAACGGTCCCTCTGGAGAAGGAGACAGTGGGGGATTTCGGAACGGATGGTGGAGAGTCTGAGGAGGATAAGGGAAGCCTGGATGATGGTGACCCCGACCTCTCAGACTGACTTCATTCAAGCCGACCTCCAGCACAGTATTCCTGCTACGGCTAACCTGCGCAGGATGCTGGAGGCAACCAACAAAGAGACTATCGCCCTGATCCAGGAGCCGTGGATCAGGGGCGGGCGTGTTTGTGGTCTCAACAACTTAAATGGTAAGTTAATACTAGATAACACATGTAACAATCCACGCGCTTGCATTTTCATACCGCGAGGTGTTCCAGCAGTGCCCTTCACCGAGTTCTGTTCCAGGGACATGGTAACCGTTAGGTTACTCTCTGGTGTCGGAGGGGGAGAAGAGGTGGTGATAGTCACGTCGGTTTACATGTCTGCCGACGAGGACGTCCCATCCAAGGAAGTCGCTGACCTCGTTAGACACTGTCAGCTTAACAATTTTAATTTAACCATAGCTACAGATAGTAATGCACATCATCCTTTATGGAGGATGCCGACAACAAACAGTAGAGGTGTAGATTTGGTAAATTTTCTTTTTACTACTACTCTCTCTATAGCGAACAGAGGTGCGGAGCCAACCTTCGTCACACGCAGATGCCGCACTATTGTTGATTTAACCTTATTCTCAGACAATAACAAAGAAATTAACACCATTATGAATTGGAGAGTTTCGGAAGAGTCTTCGTGCTCAGACCACAGGTGGATCCGGTTTGAAATGGAACTTAGCAGGGTATTTCCCGCACCAACTCGTAATCCCCGTAGAACGGACAAGGTGATCTTTTATAATTTGTTAAAACATTACCACACTCCCATGTCTACGGGATCACGCATAACAAGTACTACTGATATTGAGCAGGCGGTAGTACAATTAACAGTCAGTCTCACAAAAAGCTATGAGGAAGCCTGCCCCCTCTCCCCACCATACGTAAGTAAAGCTGGTAGTCATGGTTGGGGTAAAGATTTGGAGAAACTGAAAGCGAAGGTTCGTAAATTATTTAATAGAGCCATGAACACATACCATGATGAGGACTGGGAGCAATATAGAAAGGCGCGGGTGGCGTACAAAAAACTACTTCGTTCCAAAGGTCGTAAGTCATGGAAAAAATATAGTACAAACATAGAAACGAATACGCAGGCAAATAGGGTCAGGAAAATTCTAGCAGCTGACCCTAAGCGCGATATCGGTTCTTTAAAAAACTAGACAACACTTACACTAAAACAGAAACAGAAACATATAGCCTACTTTTACAGACACATTTCCCAGGATGCCAAATCACTGATACCATTACATGGTTTGACATTGAAGAGGCTATACCTGCTGACGCGGATTGGGATGTTGCGAAGTCAGTAGTAAGTCGGGAAAGAATTAGTTGGGCTATAGGTACATTCTTACCTTACAAAACAGCTGGGCTGGACGGTATCTTTCCGGGACTCCTCCAATGGGGAGAGGGACATATAAACGGTACACTGGATATAATCTTCAGGGCGTGTTTATCCTATCGGTACATTCCTTTAGGCTGGAGAGAGGTCAGTATTATTTATTCCCAAACCAGGAAAGAGTGACTACACAGACCCTAAATCTTATAGACCGATAAGTCTTACATCCTTGCTCCTTAAAACCTTGAAAAGACTTTGTGATCGGTACTTTAGAGATAGCATTCTAACTATATCACCATTACACCCACAACAACACGCATATAGTTCGGGTAAATAAACAGAATCAGCTTTACACAAAGTGATAAACACAATAGAACAACATTTAAAAAACAAAACGTTGTGCCTGGGCGCTTTCATCGATATTGAAGGTGCTTTTGACAGAACTAACTTTAGAAGCATAAACGCAGCGCTAAGGAAGCATGGTGTTGAGTCGACATTGGTTGATTGGGTCATAAACATGTTAAAGCTAAGGGCTGTTAGGGTCGACCTAGGTGGAACCATTAGAGGGGTGGTGGCAAGAGGGTGCCCTCAAGGGGGAGTACTGTCACCCCTACTATGGAACATGGTGGTAAATGACCTAATTACAGAGCTTAACAACCGACGCTTCTTCACAGTTGGCTATGCGGACGATCTGACTATCCTTGTATCAGGACACTTTGCTAGCGTATCATGTGACATCATGAATAACGCCTTAAAGATCGTAGAAACCTGGTGCTTAGACTATGGATTAACTGTGAATCCAACAAAAACACAACTGGTAATGTTTACTAACAAAAGAAACTTAGGACGATACACACTACCCCACCTTTTCGACACACAGTTAACCTTAACTGATGAGGTAAAGTACCTGGGTATCATCTTAGATAGCAAATTGAACTGGGCTAGACACCTAGAAAACAAAGTTAAGAAAGCAACCATATCTTTCTGGCAATGTCGGAAAATGATAGGTAAAACATGGGGCTTGAGTCCAAAAATAACACTATGGTTATACAATACTGTGTTTAGGCCTTCTATAACATATGGTTCACTTGTTTGGTGGCCAAGGACTAAACAGGTATCTACCATAAATAAACTACAGTCCTTCCAGAGGTTGGCTTGTGTAGCAGTGACTGGTTGCATGAGTACAGCACCCACTGCTGCACTAGAGGCACTGCTGGGTATGCCACCGTTGCAGTTGCACATCCAGCAGGAGGCTGCTGCGTCTGTTTACATACTAAAAGCACTCAATCTCTGGGATCAAAATAGTCAAACATTCCATACTAACATCATACGGGATTATGCGGAGGGTAACCCGGACATACTCTCCATTTATGATAGGGTACCAAAACAACATATTTTCAATAAACACTACAAGATACAACTACATGAGGAACCAAGTGATAGGTCAAATACTCACGAAGTTAGAATCTACACAGATGGTTCCAAAATGGAAACTGGGACGGGAGCGGGTACGTTCTCGGACGATTTGAACATGCATATAGCAGCAGCACTGGGTACTCACAACTCTATTTTCCAAGCGGAATGTGTGGGTATAATCCAGGCAGCAACAGCGATACTGCGCAGGAAGGTAACTGACTCTAAAATCAGAATACTCTCTGACAGCGCCGCAGTCCTTATAGCACTTCAAAGGTATGAACATTCTTCGGGGCTAACTATCCAGTGTTACCTTACTCTCCAATGGATAAAGGGACACAGCGGATCCAGAGGGAACGATGCAGCTGATGAACTGGCAAGGAGAGGCTCGGGCATGCGCCCTGTAGGGCCAGAGCCTATGATCCCTTTGCCTTTCAGTCAAATTCGAGCCTGGATCCGTCAAAGGACACATAAACTACATCAAGAACTATGGGCAAGTATAAAGGATTGTAGACAGTCAAGGGAGGTTTTCCCGGAGTTAAATCCGAGATACTCCCGAAAACTTCTGAACCTTAAACGGGACAGTCTCCGACAAGTGGTGGGAATTGTAACTGGTCATTGCCATCTTAACAAACACCTTCACAGATTAGGTGTCACAGACAGCCCCTTGTGCAGAGGATGTATGGGGGCAGAAGAAACGGCCACGCATGTACTCCTTGAGTGCGAAAGCGTGGCGATACAAAGGGAACAGTTCCTGGGAACAATTTCCACCCTGAGGGAAGCCTGCGCCGGAATTCGCAAGCTGCTGGCCTTCCTGAGGGACATCGGGTGGCTGAATTAGCTGTCGTCGCCCGTTTCACGCAAAAAGGGCCGATGATCGGCCTAGTTGCGGAAAAGAAGCCCGACCACCAAGAACCAAGAACCAAGAACACATATAATACTTTTCATAATCATCATCATACATCACTCTCAAACAGCTTAAAGGATTTTGAAAGCTCCCTAAACAAACAAACAAACAGACAGATTAACGTTTCACTTTTATACATTGGTATGGATGTTGTATACTGCTCTGTATCTCGAATACTGGCTAATGGTTTTTACAGCTGCTACGAAATAAAAGGTATGTAGTAAGGCCCAGACCCTCCTAGCCCCTTCCCCACTTCTCTATGAAATACCTTTTGATGGGCTAAAATCTTTCTTAGGTCACTCAGGTATATAAGTTATCTTAAAATAGTAATAAATAGGCATCTATGCAAATAATTTAAAGAAGATTCTACAAATTTCTCAAAATATTGTGCATGTTGTATGTTTGTACTTTATTAACTTATTTGTTTGTTAATTATAGTTAGTATATTTCGATATATTTTTTTTGGTTTATCAATGTAACATGTAATCTTACGTTTTTCGAGTAATTATAGTGTAAATTTTAATAAATAGCTCAAAATTGTACATAAAGATAAAAAAAAAACAATTCAAGTTTTTCAAATTTTTGCATTTTTTGAGAAGATTTACTAGAGTAATATATATATATATATTTTACACCATCGGAAAGCAGAGGTTTCAACGAACAGAAAGCACACCAACTTTTTGAAAAAAGCTGATATTTTGACAAATTAATTTTCGATTGAAAATTAGGGTGTTTTTTTTCGATATTAAGTCAAAATAAGGTGAAAAAATAAATATTTCAAATCAACTAATAAATAACTAATTAATTTGGGACATAAAAAGGTAAGTTTTTATCAAATTTCGTAAAAAAAAAATTAATTGTGATAGGTAAAAATAAAAAACCAAAAACTTGTTTTTTGAATTTTTCACATAAATTTTGAGGTTATGTGAAAAAAGTATTTATGCAACAGTTGTAGATCTTTTTATTACCTACAACTTTGCCGTTTAACTTTTTTCCATAGGACTTGTAGTTTTGCCGGAAATCGAGATAAACCTTTTTTACCCTTAAAAACTCACCCCCTACCCTTTCCCGACCTCAGATCGCCCGTAAATTATTTTTCCTTTCATTTTTATAATATTATCCTACTTTTCCAATGGGTTTCATCCTACTATTTTTTTTTCACTTTCTTATTTTTTTTAAAGGCTTCTAACCTGGTCTAGTAAGACAACTATAGATTTATCAATGTGCCACGCCTTACAACAAAATAGTGGGCAGGTTTTGTAATCACTCGTCACGTATAGTAGAACCACTAACACCACAGATTAAATGCTAGTAACTTCGTTACCCGCGTCATGACCTTGAGTGCCAACGACCTTGTCCTCTGATGATCGGTGGCCTTGTCACGTAAATGCCTTTTAATTTGTCGTTTATGTGAAGTCATGTGCAGTCCAACCGTGTACTGTGTCTAAAGGTACTAGGTAAGGATTTATTTGGTAGTTTAAATTAATAGTTTGGTAGTTACAAAAAAACATAAAGATGCGGGGCATGTCCCGTCCACCCACTGGCTTCACCCACTAGTGGGTGCACGGGTAATTCGCATTTACCCCTCCACCCACTGCACTAGAGTTGGAAATGAAGAAATAAGCTACTACAACATGACACCGAGCTCCAAAAAAGAAAGGCATATTTTAATGAATTTGGGACTATATTTATACAGCGCCACAAAACCTCTCACTTCGCTTTTGTCACACACAAAATCCTGTCATAAGTCGTTTGTTGTAAGAAATTATTCTTCAGTTATTCGAATACTTACTTGTGGCGCATCATGTTATCGTGGTTTATCTATAAAATCAGCATTACATTATTGCTTTACTGTTACTTTTAGGCAAAATGCTCAGCTTCAATCATGCATAGATACGTAGGTACATTGGCAAAGTCGTAGGTCGTTAAATATAGAGAATAAATATAAGAAGGTAATTAGTTAAATATAGACTAAGTAGGTCAGCAAGATAAGACAATATGCTAACTTTTTATAGACTTTGGTAACAAAATGCTTAGCGCTTGATGAGTAAACTAATTTATTGTATGGAGATATAATAAAATATTTATGTAATATCATGAGTTATGTAAAGTCAAAATGCGTTTATTTATCAACCTGTCGTCTACATTTCATATTGATATAATCCGTACCTACTTGATTGTTACTAGCGAAACATAAGTAATTATATCTACTGATTATGCTCGAATACAAAGATTACTATTGTATATCGGGTAGAATATATCGAGCATCATAATGCTGTGGGCATTATCTCTGCGCAGTCGTCTATACCAATAGACTCCCGGAAGAACTCTCCGTTCGCAAGTGTACACAGAGTGGTGAACATTTTACTAATATGGACATTTTCGATGTCCTTTTGCTAGCCGGCTTGATAACCTCCTGTATTGTCGCGTATTTACTGGTGTTCAGAAGAACTGCGCCCAAAAATGGAAACTACAAGCAAGCGGGTGAGTTTAATAACTTATCAATATCAACTTTATATCAAATTCATAGATTAAAATGTTACTAATATCGATGAGTTTATAAATAAATAAATTCGGACAATTTCACACCAATTATACCAAGCCCCAGACTAGGAAACCCTGTACTATGGATACTACATAACGGAGAAACATACATTGATACAAATATTACATCCATGACTCGTAAATATCGTAATCAAAAATTTCTGCTCATCGCACTAATATTGCACCTTGCAGGGTTCGTTCCCGCGACCGTTTTATTTCGTAGATAGGTCACTAGACCAATCGGTCGTTTGACCTTGTTCTCATGATTTCTTGTTATATTTTGAACAGACTATATATGTATACCTACATACCACAGACTTCTAATATACAGCTACATAGGTAGGTACCATGTGTTTGTATTCATTAATGATTTTGTAGGTTCGTGAAACCATTGGAACTGGTGGAACTATTTTGTAGTATTAAACTACATTATTATAATGATTTTTACTGTTGATTTAAAAGTTGTTTGTTATTAACCGGTTCACAGCCCACATAACAATAACTTATCTGTTGTTATATGGGCTGTAGACTATGAACCAATTAAACAAAAAGGTTAGATATTTTACTGGAACAACATAATGATTATTTATAGTTAAGCGGTGATAATCTGTTATACCACGTTGATGGTGGTAGAGTTAAACAATAATACGTAAATATAAGTTGAGTCGAAAAATATTATTATTTCAGGTTGGAACTATCCCCTAAAAGTACTTTGTGCCCGCTACGCCGTCCGCAGTTGGAAGGCACAGTTGCGGCCCAACCCCGTCCTAGAGGAGGCTCGAGCAAACCAACGCGAAGGTTGGGACTCCGCGACCATCAGGACCACGGCACCCGACGGAACTGCCGTGCTGCTGGTGATTAGGAAGCTGTGCGCGCGGCAGCCGCTCGTAGAAACCTTCGTACACGTCAAGCTACCAGACGGAACTAGCTATGTGCAGCCTCGTAAGTGACGTTTAGCGTTCTAGACTGCATAAGGTAGCATTTACGTTTAATATCTATACAACTTTCAATCGTCAACAATGTGGGCAACGGTGGCTGTCGTGTGCATTAAAAATTAAGATTTTAGGATTTTTAGGGTCTGTTCCCTCTCCGACCCCTCTGTACTTTCTATACTATAACCAGGCAAAGTTCATTCACCCTACATTCTTTTCTATGGTCATCATTTAAGGCTGATTTTTATCTTCGTGGTACTTTTACCCGACTGCGGAGGGTTATGTGTTTGGGCTGTATGTTTATATCGTCGGCCCCACCGAATATAATTTTAAACGCAAAATACAAATTTTACAGGAAAAATAAACAACGTGTTTATCATCATAGATCACGATGTAGAGGGAGTTTGCGATTATTTTTAATTTTAAATGAAACATTTTTGTTCTCTCTAAAATCTGAGTTTCATTACTCTAAGTTATTTTATTAATTAGTTATAAATAAAAATGCATGTTACCGAAAATAAACTTATCTATAATGTATGGTAATGAGATATTACAATTTTATGCGCGTACATATTCATAGACAAAGAGTATTGCTACATACAGTTACGACCTTATTCGCTATGATTTAAAGTGCATTTTATGTTATAAAGCGCAACTGTCTTTAATAAACATTTTCCTGTGAAAACTTTAAATTTTCCGGTGTAAAAGGTATCATCCTATGTTTTATTCCAGGGTATAAGCTATCTCCATTACAAATTTCATCAAAATCCATCTAGCCGTTATCGAGTGAAAGGTCCCCAAACAAACAAACAAACAAACAAACAAACAGACAACGTTTCACTTTTATATATTGGTATACATAGATATAGGTTTAAAATAATCACCACAATTAGGTATTCTTTACAATAATCAGGTACGCATCTTAAAAAATAATAAAATACTTGTTCAATCCTATAGCTTCTGAAGGATTTGTTATTTTTAGGGCTACCTAAAATTTTCAAACAGAACCCTATTGTTGTTATAATTTAAAAGTAATCACCACAAAGAAGGAGTCCTTATGAACGGCATAAGTAAAAAATGGCCCCCAGTTCCCGGTCGCCCTGCTTGTCCTGACCACGGTGGCGGTCACGGAAATGGTAGGGCAGGGGATGCGAAGAATCTCCAGGCTACCGTAGGCAACCTGAAACAAAAAAACTGACCCTGGCTACGTACAACGGACGAACGATTAGGCTTGACGAACACATGGCGCAACTTGAGACGGAGCTAACTAAGATCACGTGGCATATTCTAGGGTTAAGTGAGAAGTCCAAAGACAGGGGAAGGACACAATACACCTGGAATCGGGCAACCTATAGGGGTAACTGATGGGGTTCCTCGTCAATAGTCCTCATTGATAATGTTGTAGAAGTATCAGTGTGTCGACCATGGTAGCGTACCTGGTTGTTAGGCCTACCGAAAGGTATAGCTTAAAGGTCGTAATGGTTTATGCACTGAACACACTCGGATGATGAGGTAGACGATATGTTTGATGACATATCTTCGGCTCTTCATAACACTACAAGAGCCAACTACAATGTTATCATGAGAGACTTTAACGCCAAAGTGGGAGTACAGCCTTGCAGTGAATCGAACATATGTCCACACGGCTATGGAAACAGGAATCACAGGGGGCAAATGTTAGTAAAATTTTGGAAAAAGAGGGCTCCTTTTTGATCACTTCTTAATTCAAAAAGCAGCCCTAGAGGAAGTGGACTTGGCAAAGCCCCGACATTGTGACTAAAAATGAGATTTAATTCATCATGATGGACAATAGCTGAATAAATAAGTAATAAATAAATAGGCACGTATTCAGGGATTTTTAAGTGATCAGCAGGTTCAATACTGATAGTGGTCACCGAATTGTCCGAGGCTCCTTGAATATCGACCACAAGCTTGAAAGATGCCGTCTGGTGAAGTCGACGCTCCGACCCAACCTGCTCCAAGCCGCTGTTGGATCAGAACAGTTCCAGCTCAAGTTGGAAAATCGATTCGCTGCCTTAGAAACCACAAATGACGTGAATGAAAAGTTCCTCAAAAAGTTGTGGAAATCCTTAGGGAGGAGGGTACTAAATTTTGTCAGCTGCAGCTTACGGGCCCGAAGTCTCAAAATCTCGGATGAGGCTCTACGGCTTACGGACAAAAGAGGGAAGCAACATCAAGCCACACCGTCAAAAAAAAAGGGAGCTCAATCAGAAGTTCAGTAAGCTGGTGCGTCGTGACCTCTGATGCTCAAAATACGCCAGATAGAACAGGTAATTGAGCAAAATTGGGGGTCAAAAGTCTTCGCCCAGCAATTGAGTAGATCCTATCTGACGAAGCTCAAGACCAATAATGGCACAACCGTCGTCTCTAAGCTGGAGATCCTGTCTGAGATCGAATACTTTTATGGCCGATGGTACGACTCGCATGCTTCTAGACCCGAACCCAGCACAGAGGATTCCCGCGTATTACTGACCCGCCACTACACTGACAGACTGCCCGACGTCAGCCTAGACGAGATTGAGATGGCGCTCAAACAACATAAGAGTGGAAATGCCCCTGGAGAGGACGGAATAACTTCGTAGCTCTTGAAAGCAGGGGGAAAGCCCGTACTTCGAAGAGCTTCAGGGGTTATTTAGCACCGTTCTTAATAACAGTGGGAGAACTTCAGAGGTGTGAAGCAGAAGTTTGGTGTGAAGCAGGAGTTTGGCTCTTCTTTAAAAAAGGTGATAAAACCCTTTTATAGAACTACCGACCTAATTTCACTATTGAACCACGTCTAAAAGTTGTTTTCGAGGGTAATCTCAAATCTAGACGAAGTCAAGTTAAATCAAGAAGACTTGACAAATTCCAGCCTCCTGAACACGCCGGGTTTTGCGGAGGTTTGAGCACCATATAGACCACATACATACAGTGAACCAGGTTATACAGAAGTCTGAGGAGTATTACCAGTCCCTGTGTATTGATTTTGTGGACTATGAGAAGGATTTTGATTCCGTTGAAAACTGGGTAGTTCTGCAGTCTTTGCAGTGGTGTCAAGTGGACAGGCGATATATTGAAGTGTTGAGATTTATGTATGACGCCACGGCTATGAATGTCCAAGTAGAAAACCAACAGTCTAAGCATATCCAACTGCGCTGGGGTGTGAGAAAAGGGGATGTTATATCCCCGAAACTGTTCACTAATGCCTTGGAAAATATGTTTAAGACGCTGGATTGGAAAGGAATGGGTATTAATATCGATGGCGAGAACATCTCACATTTACGATTTGCCGACGATATCGTCCTATGGGCGGAGTCGCTGCAAAATTTGCAAAGTATGCTGACCAACCTAGGTTGGTGGAAGCATCATCTAGATGATGATTCTCGATGCAGCGGTCTCGGAATGAACATAGATAAGACCAAGATCATGTTCAATGATCTTATTGATTCTGACCCGGAACCGATGACAGTTAATTGTGTGCCTCTTGAAGTTGTACAACGATATGTTTACTTTGGGCAAATGTTGCAATTGGGTAAGAACAACTTTGAGAATGAAGCCAACAGCAGAATTAAGCTGGGTTGGGCAGCATTCGGCAAACTTGCCGAATACCATCCATACCACAGTGCCTGAAGACAAAAGTATTCAATCAGTGCGTCTTACCAGGCATGACCTACGAAGCCGAAACGTGGCTATCGAATATGGTGGCTTATAGCTGCCATATTGTAATTCCGACGTAACAAAAATGACCAAAACCTTTCGAGTGAGGTATCAAAACGAAGATCTATAAAAGACCATTGCAAAAAAATAAGGAAAACATAAAAAGTTGAAAGTAAATATAATTTATTATGAAAATAAACAACAAACCCGACTGCGAATGAAACTAAAAAGAGACAAACAAGCTTTCGATTCTTGATTTTGAAACAAAAGATACAGTCGAAGACGTAATGCATTTCATTGATTTCATTTCTCCTTTGAACCTGGAGAGCTACTCTTCGTGCCTCCGACTGCATCTTATATTTCTCCTTTGAACCTGGAGAGCTACTCTTCGTGCCTCCGACTGCATCTTATATTTCTCCTTTGAACCTGGAGAGCTACTCTTCGTGCCTCCGACTGCATCTTATATTTCTCCTTTGAACCTGGAGAGCTACTCTTCGTGCCTCCGACTGCATCTTATATTTCATAACCAAGCATCTAAAGCTTGTTTGTCTCTTTTTAGTTTTGTTTGCAGTCGGGTTTTTAGTTTTTTTATAATCATTTATTTTTCTTTACACTTTATTAATACATCGACTAAACTAAAGAGGATATACTCATTATTCTATGCTAATGGGTAAACACGCACTTCGGGCAGGCCTGTAATCACAGCCTGTGTTGCTCCATTGCTGAAAATTAGGCCTCTCCCAAAGTACGCCACTGAGTCCGGATCTTTGGCTCTTGTCCAACAGCTACCAGCCAATTGAATGTTCTTCTACGTAGTGCATTTCGTTCCAGAAAGCCCAGAAGCAGCAGTTGGTGCGTGGGAGAGCATCCCAGGTGGCTGGAGTGGCAACGGCCTGAAGATACAAGTTCTAGAGCCCGAGCTGCGGCTTCGAATCATTTACAACGGCCTGCTAACCAGAGAACGCGATGACGTCATCCAGCATGTCACACTCAACCTTATGTAAGTCGCTCACTGGCTATTCTTTTGACTCCTGGATCAAATTTTAATGCAACATACTATAATTGTACTTTTGTACCCCAGAAACCCAGAGGAATAACCACGCGGGCAAAGCCAAAATAATAATATATAATTTAATAATAAAACATTATTTTTTCAGTTGGGTGTCGGCAACTGGGGCGGTGCGCCACCCTGAAGACTGGAGCAACCAGCTCGCAGCGCAAGCGCTAGCTTTCGAACCGTGGCGCGACAGCAAGTGGTCGCACATGCTGTGAGTTAAATTCTAGTTTCTAGTCCCCGGGAAGTCACAGGGAATCCTAGTATGAGGACTAGTGTTCACAATGAATACTAACTACTAACCATTGACTGTAACTGTAACGGTCATATTATTTCAAAAATGTTAAAATAACTTTATTTATTGTGTTTTGAGGAATGTTATCATCCGGTAGAAGGTGATTTGTAATTTTTCGTGCCACGACTTTAAATTTATTATTCACGTTTTCCGGCTGGTGCAGTTCAAGCCTTGTTTTTCTATTTTTTACATTTTTGTTAGTTTTACCTACAGTGCATATTTTTTCAAAGAAATAAATGATCATTTATCATTTAATATACTAGAATTATTCCATACTTGAAGCTGAATCTTTAGAAGCCATACATTTGAATCGAGAATCGTACTGAAGCTGAATATATCCAGAATTAACCAGCGAAATGATTTGACTAAGGAGACATTATGTTACTGAACTCTTGGGTAACAAGTGCAGATCAACATGAGCAGTACAGCACAGATGTCACCGCAATTTTATAAGATTTTTGCTTTCCTCTTAGTGAATACTAATATTACCTAGTCGATATGAGGTGTGTAACTTTGAAAAGTACTTAATCATCGTACTTAATAATGAACGTGAGATAATAATGTAAGGATAATGATAACGCTTACTAAGTGATTGCAGGTGGACAGCTATCTCTATTGGGAAAATAAATCGATGCGTATTATGAAACTAATTAATTTATACTTACGGCATCTTGAAATGCACTTTCAAGGTATTCATTTAATATGATATATGATATCCATAGCTAAGATAACATAGTAAAAAAATTGCTTTATTTTTTAATAGAATAGATAAATAACGAAATGATGAACTTGTTATATTTAGTCAAATAGACACAAATATTATATTTTATCTACACTTTATCGTAAAATCCGGATTATGAACTAAAAAGCGGTGGCATATCATACCATACATACCTATAGCCATACCATATCATACCTACTTTACGCATAGCACGTTGCTAATAAGAAAAAAAATTATTATAACACTGTTAACAGTACATACTAATGAATGCTTTAATTTAATATTTTTTCTTTTAAGCACAGCTATGGCCCCAACCAACGAGGGTTTTGGCAAATTTTTTTCACTACAGTTTGACCCGACCATGGAGGTTTAAATTCTGTGTGGCCGTTTATTATCTTTGGTGGCGCGTGCTAGAGCGCATGCGCGCGCATTCACGGCTATTATTCATTTATTATTATTTATTTTGTGTGTTTTTTTCTCAAAAGTTATATTCTGAGAAAAAATGTCTGACGGTAGTGAAATATAATAAAAAAAATGACTCCACCTGAAATCACGGAAACAGCACCGAAAATGAAGAACGATCTTTTACCAGCAAAATCAAGAAAATATTACGAAAAATGTTTTTTTTTATTAAAAGTAGGTAGGTACCATCCTATTACATGAGTGTAGATAAAGTAGTGTATGAAACGGTACATAACTTGTTATTAAAACACTCGAGTGATAACTCACACTCGTGTTTTAATAGGTCCCGTTAACCGTTTCATCAACTACTATTTTTTAACTAGAACTAAATATTATATAGGTTCATGATATATCCGTTCATATTATGTCCTGACACCAGAGGTCAGCCTCATATGACAAACAAACAATATGCCCCAATAATATTAACGGGTATCGAACGTAAATTTTCCAATTTTTTTATGCATCGATGTAGCAGTTGTAGTACTTGTAGATATCTATTTAAGTGCGAAAATTCAGCCTTATAATGGTGTCCGTGACATACAGGCAGACGGACATACAGGTGGACAGACGGATAATGACGAAACTATAAGGGTTCCTTGTTTGACTGTGGAACCCTAAAAAGGCACATAATTGATTCCAGGGGCAAATGGAAGGACGGCAGCTGGATGCAATTCGGCTCTATGCAGGGTCGGTTCCTCTCGTACGATGACCAAGGTACCACGGACCAGAGCATGTATCTGCAGACGCGAGGAGTCAGAGAGCGGAGCTGGGCGCCGCACGGGTACCAGGACCTCAGGAGATCAGTAAACGTGTCGGCCGCGACCGCCGATGGCACTGTGGTGCACTTGAGATGTCTGTCCTACAAGAATGTGCTCACCCAGTAAGTTGAACATTGCGTGTTAAGGTACCCAGAAAGAAAGAGATAACAGAATTTGTTCCCACACGTGATTAAATGAAACAGCAATAGAGTCTCGCACGCTCTTTTGCCTGACGTATGTTACATTACACAAAACCTAACGTTCTATTGAAACTTGTAAACAAGTTTAATTAAATATTGTACTGCCTATCAATTGTGTGTATACCGGAAATAGAACTAACGTCAATTTTAGAAATAAATGCATAAAAACAGCATTTATGACTAATTTCCCGTCGTTATCTAAAAAAAGTAACGTAGTTATGTTAGGTACGTATTGAAACATGTATTTTGACGGCAATATATTGGAAATATGTGCTGTTTTTTTATAAAATTTTACCGTAATCTTTCAAATAACCAGAAGAGAGCAGCTTCTTAGTGCTAAGGAAGTGTTCGGTGGGGAGACTACCTAAAATATAGAATGATTAAAAGGTTTACCATAAACATAATCTGTATTTAAGTAAGGTAAATGAATAAAAAAATAAAAAACTCACTTGCTACCGATAGCCGAGGAGTCAGGGACAAAATATAAATTGATTTGATTTCCGTTTGAATTTGTATTTTGTCGTAGTAGATAATGTCTCGATGACTCTCCAAAACTCGCGCGGCCTATGACACGACGCATGCGGGTAGACTGCCCATTAGACAGTCTCTTATTCAGACACAAAAAAAAGTGTCGAATGAAGTCCATTTCACAAATTCCTTTAACTTGCAGGGTTATGTCAGGCTCAGTCAGATTCCCTAACTTCAAAGTGGAGAGCATCACATCCACCGACCTGGCAATGTCCGATTTCTGCGAGAAGCCTCGAGAGATACCAAAGGTCTACACGATAAATGTGAGCAGTAAGTTCTTGTTCTAGGTATTACTAAGCTTTATACATTGTGACTATGGTACTTCGAGCTGGTCATATCATAAGGAAATAGTTTGGAGAGCTGTTGCCATTCGACTACAGAACTAAAAATGAGTCAAGTCAGTTTCAACTTTGCGAGGAATCTACAACACCATGATGAATTTATGCTTTTTCATGCGCTTAAGGTGGTTGGTCCATGACATGAGTGTCATTAGATGGCGCTAATGACAATATTAGCTTGATTTATTTCGTTGGGCCTTAAATTGCAGTCAGGTTATATTTAAAACTTTATTCTTGGTTAACTTGGTTTAACTTGAATATTAGATGTAATTTGAAACTTAAGATTAATTATAATCATTACACGGTAATATAGCCGCCAATAAAGTTTGAAATCGGATCTGATTGCTATTAAAAGCCAAAAAAATAATAATAATCCACATTTTGTTATTTAGCGCCATCTAGTTAAACTCATGTCGTGGACCATCCACCTTAAATTATGAACCGTTGTCGAAGTCTAAATGTTTAGGTGCTCCAGTCTATTACCGTTATTGAACTTTTTCATATAAATTTATCATAAATGAAATCGCTTCCTAGTGCTAGTGCCTACAGTAAAAAAATATTTCTTCATATTCCAGCGTCAAACCGAGACTTGAAAGTGATACTAAGGGTCAACACATATGGAGGTAGATACTTTAGCGGCGTCCCGTTCCAACAAGAAACCGTGTTCAGAACAGCAGCGGTGAACATCGACGGGTTTAGCGGCTCGGCCATATTAGAACTGGGATACCAGCCTTCAGGTAAGCGAAAGTTTGCTAGAGTCTTTATTTTCTTTATGTCTATTTAACTATAAGTATACACGTCAGTTTAGAAAAAGAAAGAAAGAAAGAAAGAAAATACATTTATTCAACACACACAAAAATAAAAGATACAAATAATTAGAATAATTAAGTAGGTACAATAGAAAAGGAAATCAAAGAATAAGTAAAAGTAGATAGTTAAAGTGGTGATGAATGGGCCTTACTTCTGTTTGGACGTTAGGTTGGTTTAGTGGCTAGTGACCCGAACTAGGAAATCATACAGTCGTGGGTTCGAATCCCGCTAGGTGCAATTATTAGTGTGATAAGCAGAAATGTTTGTTTCCGAGTCATGTATGTAATATGCGTAGATACGCACATTACATCCATGACTACGAATAAACATACATAATATAAATGTTTTTTTCCGTTGTCTAGTACCCACAGTACAGGTTATCCTAGTTTGGGGCTAGGTAATTGTTGTAAATTGTACTGAATATATTTGTTTATATTTATTAATTTATATGCCTTCTCTCTGAGACAAAGACAAATCGCATAATATGCCCAATGTCCATTAATATCCTTGGTAGTGTCGAAACGAATCACAGTAAGACTAATTTTCATTTGCTAAATATCTCGAAAAACAGAGGCAGTTTCTTTTTCTGTCGAGTAAAAATTCAATCGTGTTTTCGCAATATTATTTTGACGATAACTCCTGATACATGAAAATCTTGATCCTCGTTTAATTATTAACTGAGAAAGGAGAGCCATACCACAGTTGCATCAACAACAACATTTTATTAGCACAGCCCCTTTATTACTGTAATCGCAGCCAATCTATGTTTGTGAAGTTAGGCTCTGTGAACATTGCGCAGTTACTGCTGTGGGGATAAAACATCTCAAAGTAAGAGCGAGTAATATGCGAAAAAAGTAAGCGAGTGAACGAGGCAGTTATACAATGCTGTCTTTACCTTCAACATTGGCATCGCGCATGAAAAATAGC
This sequence comes from Alsophila aescularia, assembly GCA_946251855.1. Lineage (NCBI taxonomy): Eukaryota > Metazoa > Arthropoda > Insecta > Lepidoptera > Geometridae > Alsophila > Alsophila aescularia. Next base: position 18,542,967 of record OX276377.1, on the reverse strand, counting down.
AGTTTGCGCAGCGACTTGTAGACAACTTCCGAGACACATACTTCCGCTGCGACTACTGTACGCTATGTTCTGTTGGTGCAGTCACAAAGGAGCCTGCAGTGATCTCCCGACCACGGCTGCTGAAGTGGGTGAGCGCGCGCGAGGCGGGCGCGGGCGGGCACTGCGCGTCGTTCGAGGAGCGCGCTGCCGCCTGCCCCGACTATGTCGGCGGGAAAGGCGCCTCGCTGGCGTTACTCGCCTCTATGCAGAAGGAAGAGGTAACTATGTAGTCAAAGTCCTTGCAGTCACAAAGGAGCCTGAAGAGCTGAGTGCATGTGCCTATTTTATATATAATAACGAAAAACAATAACGTAAAACAGTGTGTACTGCGCAAGAAGTTTCACTCCATAAAAATGTGAAAGAAAAACTCTTCGTGCGTAGAATGACAGGATTGTCGCCGTTCGCCTACAAATATCCCGCTCCCTCACACTTCAGTAATACATCAAATAAAATAATGCTTTTTTGATGCAGCCGTCTTTTTTAGAGCACTAGCTGGGCCCAACGGCATTCTCCGCATGGTAATTCTTCCAGGATATAAAGTATCTTTATGTGTTCTATATTCCAGGTCCTAACTTAGAACACAGAATAACTTATAGTACTTACTACGTACCTACCCAGTTTTTTAAAAATTGATCCAACAGTTACTAAGCTGAATGGTAACAAACATACATAAACATATAAATTCGTATTTATAATATACTGGCTACGCCCCGCATCTTTACCCGCGTGCAAACTTTGCCGCCCCTGTTCACCCTCCTTGGAGATGGAATTTAAAAAACCTTCCTTAGTGCACCTCAAGGAACACATCCTCCAAATCTCCATGTGCACTGGTTTAGGCTGTGCGTTGTCTGTCAGACAGTCAATAGGTAGGTATGTCATGGTACTGTTTTATAGGTACCTAGGTACAGATAATATCGCGTTTTTTTATTGTTAAATCTGTGAATGTTTGTTACATGTACGAAATAGTTCCTCCATTATCTCATTATTATTATTTATAGGGCTACAGGGTACCCCCAGGGTTCTGCATAACTGTTAATGCTATGGAGAAGCATCTGGAACAAAACCCAGCATTGAGAGCTGCCATCATGGAAATAGAGGCTTCAAATGAGAACTACGAAGAAAGCAACTTCAAATCTAAATGCGAAAAGTAAGTTTCCGTCTTGTTTACGGCGACCTATCGTTGTTTCATTCATAAAACAATTGCTTATTTTTCAGGGCATCATCTCTCTTTGCCGCCACTGAAATTACTGGAGATGTAAAATCAGAAATATTGGCTAGTATGGCAGATCTAAGGAAGAAAGCCGCAGAAGAGAATCTAGGGGCGGATCTCCGCTTCGCTGTTAGGTCTTCAGGTAATTTGTCATTTGATTAGCAGATATTATAAGAATGTAACGCAGTACCCACTGCGGTGGGTGCCCAACTTGTGGCACCCACCACAAGTTGGGCTGGCGATGGAGGCCGAGAAAGAGCGGCGCGACGATCTGGATGCATACCAGGACTGTTGGTCGGTACTAGCGGGTGATCGAGATACATGGAAGAAAATGGGGGAGACCTTTGCCCAGCACTGGGACAGTATAGCATAAGAAAAAAAAACAGCCGCATATCCGTTTTAAAAAATAAATATGTACTTATGTGTTTTAATTTTCATAGAAATATACCAACTAATCATTTAAATTAAACTGAGGGTAAAAGAGAGTCGAAAGACGTGTCAAGAAATTATTTAGTTACGCTAAATAATTTCTTGACACAAATGAAGCAATTTTGCACACCTGATGGAAGAAAAACATTCGAAAATTTCAATTAACGCGTTTTAAATATTATTGCAACAAGACCCAACTAACACCCTAGTCTGTGTTCCTTCTTTGAAAAGCCAAACAAAACAGTCAATTGCTAATATAAGAACCACTTTAGTCTTAGTGACATGAGCCACTGGTATAATTATAAGTAGCAGCAATCGCACCACACTACATTAATACACTAAGGCCCACTTGCACAGTTGTCTTAGCCCCGGGCTAGTGTCGAGCCTGGGGCTAAAAATTTAAGACAAGTAGAATAGAGATCCATACACAGACAGCAGCGCGAAAGATATAACAATATTTGTTGGACTAACTAGATACTTTGTTTTGTTTTCGTGCAACAGGCCCAACAATTTTTTGGTTCAAAGGATTATAAACTTTATTATTATGTTGTACAAAGCCGTGGGTGAGGACAGCGAGGTGTTGTCGGCGGCTGGACAGAACGAGACCATCCTCGGCTGCACAAGCGACGCTGACGTGCTGGAGGGAGTGCAGAAATGCTGGGGCTCCATGTTCGCCTTCACCAGCACTTATTATCGCAGGTAACTGGGGTCCATGCTCTTCCACACTGTTCTTTCCATTGTCTAGTTAAACAAGGCCTCTGATCTCGTGGGGATCTCATCGTCATCTCCCCTGATGGTAAATGACCGTGATCGACGTAATTAACGTAGTAATTGACGTTGCGGCTAAAGGCACCAGCTGATAAAAGTTATCACTTGTTTCAGACAGAACGGACAAGAATGCTTGTGCGGCGGCGGCGTGGTGGTGCAGGTGCTGGTAGCGGCGCGCGTGGCTGGCGTGCTGTTCACGCGGCATCCCGCCGCCGGCGACGCGCGCCGCCTGCTGCTCACCGCCAACTACGGCCTGGGCGAGGTACGCGCTACCAACAATCAATAGAGCATTATTAATACGGCTTATGAGTAAATAGCCCGATGAACCGACAACCGCTGGGGTAGACATGTTTTCGAATGGAGTGCGAATTAAGACTCGCTGTGGAGTGACGACCTGCGAAAAGCAGCTGGCAGAAGCTGGATGCAGAAAGCTGAAGACCGAGCTCAGTGGCGTGCATTAACAGCGGCCAACCCGTCATAATTTTCATAAAAACGCGTTACGTACGTGATTATGGCGTTGTAACACATCTTTCTTTGTTTTTTGTTTTAACCTATAGGTATCATGTGCACTGTATCTTGGTTTCTATGAAAGCAAAAAATAAAAATTTAGAGTAAAAAATAAATAAGCTTAAAAAAAGTTTTTTCCCAAGAATTTTAGGGCCTATTGCACACGGTGTATTTTTAACGCGCCGAAGTCGCGCAGATGTCGCACTTTAACGCGCTTTAAACGAAATTCAGACGCAGACAATAAACCTTTGCAGACGTAAAAATATATAATAGTGCCGTAAACGCGCATTCGTATCGATACAAACGCGCAGCGAAACAGATGTGCTTTAGTCGTTCGTATGTATTGAATACGTTTACTTACTTCTACGTTTAAACTAGACCTCTCAACAGTAGCAAAATAGCGTCGGTCGAGACAACACTGCTTACACTGGCTTTATTAATCATCATCATCATCATCATCATGTCAGCCTTTAGAAGTCCACTGCTGAACATAGGCCTCCCCCAAAGAGCGCCATGACGAGCGATCTTGTGCCACCTCCATCCACTGAGTTCCTGCGATGGCTACAATGTCGTCGGTCCATCGTGTGGGGGGTCTCCCCACACTTCGCTTGCTTGTTCGTGGCCGCCATTCAAGAACATTTATTCCCCAGCGGTTGTCGGTTCTGCGAACTATATGGACTGCCCATTGCCACTTCAACTTGCAAACTCTGAGAGCTATGTCGGTAACCTTCAATCTTCTACGGATTTCCTCATTTCTGATTCTATCACGTAGTGAAACACCAAGCATAGCTCTCTATTGCACGCTGCGCAATTCTGAGCTTGTGTATGAGACCAATAGTTAGCGACCACGTCTCAGTGCCCTATGTCATCACTGGCAACACGCACTGATTTTAAACTTTCATCTTGAGTCTCTGCTGTATCTGCGACGAGAAGATATGGCGTAATTTCCCGAACGCTGCCCATCCGAGTTGGATTCGTCGGTTAACCTCATTGTCGAAGTTGGATCTACCTATCTAGTTGGATAGTCTGACCTAAGTAGACATAGTGATCTACAGCTTCGATAATATCGTTCCCAACAAAAACAAAAAGATAATAAAAATAAGGGAATTTATTGGACGCATTCATCAGCAATTCAGATATGAAAAATAGAAAAAAATTGTAACTGTTATCGGATGTCATATTCATAAATCCAAGAACTTATTTTGATTCTAAAACCGGAGTTAAGTTAACCGATAATAAAGTACAACGCGAAGCTGGCGCGCATTTAAACGACTCAAACGCGTGTATACGCGATACAGAACAACACAACTTAACGCTTTGAACGCGCTTCTCACGCGCATTTGTATCGCTTTGTACGCGCGTTTGAATTCTTACAAATGCAACAATCTGCTTTTTGGTAATCTACAGCGCGGTGAGCGCGCGTTCGTGAAACGCGCGTCGGCGGCGCGTATAAAATACTCCGTGTGCATAGGCCCTAAACCTGAACTTTGGCCGTTCATAATGAAATCATAAAGTGTAAAAGTACAGAAAACATCTTCGTAGAGACCTTGCACATGTAATGGAGATTCTAAATGAAAAACATCTATTTCACATGCTTATACGGATTGCTCAAAAACACATACAGTAGTAGTCGCAGTGGAAGTTTGTGTCTCGGAAGTTGCCTGCAAGTCGCTGCGCAAACAGCTATTTTTCGGGCGCAATTCCAATGTTGAAGGTGCAGACAGCATTGTACAACTGCAATTTCACTAGCTTACGTTTCGCATAATCTATCTCGCTCTTACTTTATGCTGTTTTATACTCACAGCAGTACCTGCGTAATCGTTCACAGAGCCTAACTTCACAACCACAAAGATCGGCTCCGACTACTAGATTTCCTGGAACAAGCTTTATGAAATTTCTGCACACAATTTTTCGTTCAATGTTGTTATTATTGTTATAATGCGGAAGTTACCGATTGCCAACCGAGCGTTCAGACGCTATCTCTCTTTTCGCTTTGCCTCTTTTTTTAAACATTGCGCTTTCTACATTGCGCTGGATGAAACAACAAGCTTTTCGAACATGCTAGCGTTGGCGATAGACGGATCGGGAAGTGCTTATGTCGCTCAGTGGACTAGAATAGATAGGCTGATGATGATGAAGTAAATAGCAAGGAAAGGCAATACACCCGCACTTACAGAAACCGGCGTGCGATTTAAAATCGGTCTAAATTCGGTACAACTTTAAAATTTATTTTCGCCGCCATCTATCGAGAGTTCTTACCCAATATAGCTAAGTTAGTTTACATGATATTTTGTCTATCCAAAGGTTGATTGGTAGATACGACTCTTTTGTTTTTATACGGTGAATGGAGGCGTGGCACAAGACCGTTCATCGTGGCGCTCTTTGGGGGAGGCCTTTGTTCAGCTGTAGACTTCTAAAGGCTGAAATGATGATGATGATGATGATGTCAATAAAGAGTTATTTATGTGTTTATTTATCACATTATAGAGCGTAGTATCCGGTGCAGTGGAACCGGACACCTTCATCATCACGCGTACCACTCACGGGTCTTCAATAGACAACCTCGCGATAGCCAGCACCATCCTCGGTTCCAAGAGTCAGCGCGTGACGGTGGCGGGGCAGGGAGTGGACTTGGAGGACGTGCCCGTGGCGGAGAGGGGGCGCTCCTGCCTCTCGGAGGGGGAGGTGCTGCGGCTGGCGAGGCTGGGGATGGTGCAGGAGGAGCTGTGGGGCGCCGGGCGGGACATCGAGTGGGCTCTCGCTGGTGTAAGTACCTATGCAATTTTATTTTTTGACAGATTTCAATCAGGAGGGGTTTATTTCCATTTTTAGGAAATCCAATCATTCAATATTGTGAACTGTCATAGAAACGAGATATTTGCCATGTTATTTACTTGTTTTGTGTTATCGATAGGTACAAATGCTACGTAAGAGATCATGATCACGAGCAAACTGATGTTCTTGCGGGCGGGTAGTTTTATGGACAAACATATCGATCTATCCTCTTTCTCATATGTTTTTTCAACTCGGAAATTAATAACTTTACTTATTCGGATTTTTAGGTATTCGGAAAATTCCGATTCGACCTTCTCAATAGACGATAATATTGGCGCAAACAAGTTAAACTTTAGTTTAGTCTTTATCATCGGTTTAAGAATAACACAATAACTTTGTCAAGTGTATTTTATGCTCACAGTGTTGGTAAGCTAAGGACGTAGTATTTGTATACTCTTTGGGCTAAGGCTCTAAACTATCTCACTCCGCGTCACTATTCAGCGGCCTCTACTGATTTCAATCGAAACAAATGTTGTATGGTTCAGTGATGAGGTCGTATTGCTTTAATCCATATTATGTAATTTATAGATGCTATTTTCAGAAGGAGGGCTTGTATATGTCCCAGTTGAAAACGTATGGCTGATGATGAACGATGTTGATTTTCCAGAACGACGTGTTCTTGCTGCAAGCGCGACCCATCACTTCCCTGGAGCGCTGGACGGAGGAAGAGCTACTACATGAGCTGGACTGCCCCGTCATGTCGGACGACGACCTCATCACCTTCGGCAACACGGGAGAGGTGAGATAAACTGCTTCTTGCTTATTCCACGTGGTCAATCGATTTAATAGTCTGACGAAGTCATTCTTCTTCATCATCTTTCCACCGGTTTCGTAGCATCCTCTTAAACTAGTAATCCAATTTACGCTTTATCTTCTTTTCGTTTTATTTTTTATTTTATTTAAACTCATATCGTTAAATCCGGATTATGAACTCAAAAATCGTGGCATAATGCCATACATTACGCACGGCACGTCTATAATAAGAAAAAAACATTATAACACTGTTTTTTGAACTAAACGACGTTATAATATGTATTTTTTCCCCATAAAAGCACCGGTTGGCTCCGCACCTACGAGGGTTTTTCGTCATTGGCGGCGCGTGCTAGACCGTAGGCGCGCGAATTCGCTGTGGACTGGATTTTGGCGCCATAATTTACTTTACATTAGTACCTAACCAATTTAATGTGTTTTTGTTGATCAATGGTTGTCTTGATTACAAATGTCCGACATCAATATTAGTGAGGAGAATTTGACTCCACCTGACATCACGGAAAGAGCAACGAACATGACGAACGAGCTTTTACCAGAAACATAAAGAAAATATTACGTTTTTTTTTTCTTTACATTAAATGTAAGTTCCTATTACATGAGTGTAGATAAAGTAGTGTATGAAACGGCACATAACTAGTTATTAAAACACTCGAGTGATACTATTAAAAAACTCGCCTACTCGTACTCGTTTTTGAAACTCACTCTTGTGTTTTAATACCCCTTATTATGCAACCGTTTCATAAACTACTATTATCTACACTCATATCGTAAAATCTGGATTATGAACTCAAAAATGGTGGCATACATTTAATTACGCACGGCACGTCTCTAGTAAGATAAGAAATTAGAATTAGATTAATTCAGATTTTACGATGCACTCATGTAGATAAAATTAATAAAACTATAACTAATATATACTAATAAATAAACTACTAAGAAGTGCAAATGATATAAATCTACATGCACCGCGAACTAACTACGGCAAATAAAGTATTATGTACGAAAGTGATAAATTACGAGTATATAATCAATTACCCAAAGATATTAAAGAAGCTAAATCGATAACAAAAAATCAAATAAATTATCACATAATGAAAAAGAACTGATTCATAAAAATAAATAAATAATTATTATATAATATACTACAAACAAAGCATAAAATTACACCTCTGTAAATATGAAAAGCTCATAAATCTCCATTTATTAGTTGCGCATTTGATTATATACAAGTATATATGTAATCAAAGAGTTGCGCATTCTACGGCATGAAGACCGCACAGGCCGGACCAAGCCGATGCGCGACGTTGGTTTATGTTTGTTTTGCAAGTTATTCAAAACCACCGATATTCTATCTCTTTTATTTTTTAAATATGTTATAATCATCAATAATGTGCGCTAAGCCCAACAAATGTTATATAACTAAGTTTATTTTTAAGTTTCTCATGTAAGTGAATTTTAAAACATTTCTTAAACCTCAAAGTATAATCATTCACAGGTTTTTCCCCGTCCCATGACGCCAATGACCAATGACGTCATCAAAACTCCACTGACGATTGGCATCGACTCCATTGTCGGCAAAGATAAGGCCTCGTTCGACCACAGCGTTGTCACCACACACTATAGATGCGCCATCGATGTTTACAATGTAAGATTATACATAGAAATTGCTAATTTTATTTGTTCTCTATTTTATGTGGCCGTATTCAGAGAGCTCAATTAACTTTGTGTAAATCTTATGCTAATTAACTGCCGCACACAGAAAAAAGTAATAGTGAATTGCCGTATGTTGCCCGGCTTAATTGCCACCGCTTCTCAACACGCGGATGATGTGAGGACCAGCTAAGGGAATACAGGAAATGAGCTGCGTAAGTATCACCATTTACTGCGATCACCAAGCCGCCTGTCGATACATGGCTTCAATTTTTCCTCGTACCGCTAACTAAAATATCCATATATGGCCCTTGAAACTTTATGCCTCTTATTTAAAAGCGTATCATTATCATCATCATATTAATACGCCAGAGACGGTGCAAACCTGCGAGAACCTTCTATAATCGTGTCATCTAAAGGTGGGTTTAGACCAGACGAGAAAATGCTCATTGTTCTATCTGTCTCTATCTATCTATTCATTCTAACTCATTCTATCACATTATATAGCTCTATATTCGTTTGGTCTAAACCCACCTTAACAATTCCAAATGAACGTGAATTAGTTTCACAGTTTTTATTTTATTGACTGCACTAAATTGTATTTTTATCTCTCAACTCTATTAAAAAAAAAAAAAAAAAAAATTGGTGGGAAGAGATTCCCACCTCTATATTTTTACCTCTTTGGTGTTGATGATTAACCAACAATACACTGTAGCCTAGTTAGTATAGCCTGCCCATTGTTGGTTGGCCTGCTGAGCTTAGTGTCCCAGTTTCGAATCCTGGCCAAGGGAAAACATTTATATGATGATCACACATGTCTGTTCTACTTTTTCTTCTTTTTTATAATAAAGTAATTGTTGATTGTAGTCCCTGTACAGACAAGTACCAAAGGAGATCGACATCAACATCCGCATGATAGAGATGGCGATACACGGACACGAGGTGGCCGACCAGAGCATCTGGAGCGTCGCGCTGCACAGGAACCAGCCGCGCTGGTACTACAGAATACAGATGCTGTTTATGGTCTTCAAGGTAATTCAGTACAGGTTGTCCCAATAAATATGGTATAAATGAAAATATGAGGTCTACCGGATTATCCCATATTTTTTTCACAAGTTTTGTGCTCCTAGCAGCTGGAATTCCTTTCATTTCATTACAAATTAAGACCGGCTTCATACGATCAGTTTTGACAGAGAAGGAGTCGTGTGTATTTCGATCCACTTGATTTTGCGTTAAGGCGGGGTCAGTCCCGAAATCAGCAAAAAGACGAATTGCAAAAAGTCGAGAACGACGTAATGGATGTGCCGTTAAGCCACCCTTAGTTTCTACCTTCCTATTGTGGTAGTTAAACAAAAATGAAACTAAGGTGTTAAATAATCAAAGTATAAGATATAATAATTAAAAAAAAAAGTTTAATTATGATAAAATGATTGTGAGGTTAAGTAAAAAAAAAAAACTAATGATTCTGAAGGAGGGCACATAAAATTTATGGGGTCGTGGTTCGACCTGAAGATCTTGTCTGTTTCCACTTCGTAGCGCAGTACTCCCCTTAGGACGCGAATCCGGCCGAAGATGGTAGGTAGGCCTCAGGATAACGGAGCAGCGCGGAGCAGTAGGTGGCCAGGATCAACAGCGGAGATGGCTGTCCTCGGCACTAGAACGCGCAGTGAGGACGATAAAAGGATGCCCGTGTATTATGCACTATTCCATGTACTGTACTTTAATACGAGAAATGTTGTTTAGTTCGAGTGGTGCAACCTACGTCGGGAAAAACACACTCGCTACTCACAAGGAGTTTAGGTCGACGTTAATTGTCGTTACTTTACAAATAGTGGGTGCGATCCGCGGACGTCAGTTGGCTTCGTTTGCCTCCCCTTCCCTTGAGTCTTGTCTCGCAGGCTGAGTGGCTGTGTGCGTGCCAATTACACAGTTACACAATGCGTTCGGGTTTAAAGACAAAACAATAAAAGTGTTTAGTACATTCAGAGAACTAAACATTATATAAAGTACTTTTAGATTAATACATATATAATTTAGTATCTAGGTTTTTTAAAATATGATTATACTATTTGCTAAAAATATACCAGTAAAGTTACGTTACATGGAACAACTTAATGCGAACCAAAAAATATTGTGTATAGAAAAGTATACTACCTAAACTAATAACCGAACAGAATTATCAGAAATTGCTTGGTATCCTTGGAAAAATATCACGAACTACCGCATGAAAATAAATTGTTGCATCGCTGCTCTCGTTATTTTCAGCGACAGCAACCTATACTTTTTAAGCTACCCTATTAAATTAAACAAATAACATAACCCAACACTTTTTACTATTTTGTAGTTTTATATATTGAGATATCGATAGAAAAGCACAAAATTGATCTAAAACCGACTCCCGAGTTGCATCACCTCTCCCGCTCACACTGCACCTGCACTGCACTGGACGAGCAGGGCAAACAATTGAGAGCGTACCCGTTTTGAACTATCAAGTATTTCGTTGTAAAATAGTGCGTATTAGCGTTTAAGCAAACAACCAACTACGTAGCTGGTTGTTTGCTCGAAGGTAAGCGCTTGGCGGTTACGTCAAAACACATGTGCGCACAAAATCAGGTTATTTTTGGGTTTGCAACAATACTACATACATGGACGAATTCAAGTTGAAATATGAATTCAAAATGCAAGCAGCTCAAATCCTAATTTATACATGTTTTTTTTAACTGAACTTTGAGATAAAGTTCTACAATTAGGAATCAAAATTTACATGAACACCGGCAAACCTTTCTTATTTATTTCCCAACTTTTAGTTTTTGGCTCAATACGCGCCGGTACCGCGCGTGACCATAACTCAGTATAAAACCCGGTTAATGACGCGCGCTCATGATAAGTTTTGAATTTGGAGCCGCTTAGATTGTAAACATTAACTGACATAATGAATATAATATGTTTATTATTGAAATATTAATGACTAACTTTTGCCCGCGTCTTCGCTCGCGTGGTATTATTTTTTCGTGTGGTTTCCTTAATGCCTTTTGTATTGAACTAACTCACAGTAACCAGTACGCCTAGTACGAGTTTGAACGAGTTTGTTGTTAATGTGCAAACTCGTAAAAAGTAGACAACGGAAAAAGTTTTCGTGAGCTCTCTAAACTATCAGTTTTGGTTGTAATCGGTAGGACGAGATCACATTTTCAAATGAAGTTTACACGATAAAAACCTTCGAATAGCTTGATTGAACGTACTCACACTACATATTCCTATCTCTCTTCTCGACAAGCAAAACAAAACCGACAAAAAGTCCACCGTGTTTGACGTTTTGTTTTGGTATGTCGTTTTTATCTGTGGTTTTATTGAGAAAAAATGATTTACATTTAATGGAGGTGATAAATGGAAATGACGTATTTTTCTGATTGTTCCGGTACCTATGGTATTTAATTTCGTTCAGTAGGTACTAACAAAGTTACGGACCAAAGTAATCCAACAAAACCTAGGTAGGTATTTTATATTGATATTATGCCTCAAGTACGACATCTAGCTTCGATATAATGGTTGATTTTTTATTATTACTATCCGGAAATCCTGGACTAAGTGTTTGTTTTATCAATTGAGTCGTATTTGGCGAAATATTAAAAAAAACAATAATCATTGTGAGGTCATCACGACTTTAAAATTGTAAAGTAGGTAGATTGGTACTTACCTAGTTAGTGTTTCGCACTACAATTCATGTATTTTTTTGGAAGTATTGTTGTAGGTACGTGCTACAAAAATACAAAACACAAGTCCGTTATAGTAGATAGGTAAGTATATTATTTACTATTAACTTACCTTGGTCTCTAGAGAGATTATTTGAGAGTTCCTGAGACTTGTATTTTCCCGCAGAGTAACTCAGAGAAACACAAACCCTTCTATAATGAGCCATTGAATTTGCACTAAGCGCGAGTCTTAGATGCGGCTGGGTATAAAGAATCTTCGCCTTCTTATTTACCTTAAAATTTACCTGTTTTATGTAAAAACAGGCTTCTTTGCACGTGAAACAAGAAACTGACCTAAATTAGCGAGGTGTCCACTGTGATCAAAATGATTGCAAGACTTAACTACATATTTGGTCGGGGTTTTGAATTTTGGACCACAGTTTTATCATTACAAGTCCAGTATCACCCACACAGCCTTAAGAAGTACCCTATTCCATAATGGAGCGCAGCATTCAAGGTATAAAAAGGTATAAAACGAATTGATCGAGTGAACACCATTGATATACCGTTCCATGACATGTATTGCAGATGTAGGAGAAAAAACTGCAAGGCTCAAATGGCATTGGGTGTATCACGTGAGCAGGATGCATCCCGAAAGATGGACAAAGATCGCTACACGTTAGGTACCCAATGTCCGACGAAGGCGTCGACGCCGTCCAAGGATACGGTGGCGCGACGATCTCGAAACTTGCTGAAGAAGGAATTGGGGGAAACCTTTGCCCAGCAGTGGAACGCTACAGGTTAAGTAAAAAAAAAAACAATGACCACGCTTGGCAAACATCTCGTTGATCGAACTCCAGTATGTTCTGTTGTTATCCCCCTAGACCCTCATGATATCAAAGCGAAGCATGAAGTCCGCGATCCGCGACGCGCATGCAATGTCCGTGGCGGAAGGGGCTGCGGACGAGCCGCGCGCGCTGTGGCGCGCCATCGCCGACACGGAGGAGCTCATGCTGCGGTTCGCGTACAACCACGGCCTCACGAGCACCGCCAGCACCTCCAGCCAGTTCATAGCTATGAATGTCCTGCTCGAGGGCAGACAAGGTAAGCCGTGGCATGTTTTTGATTTGTTTTCAGTTCGCGTTGGTCCCGTAAATAACTCTAACGTCAATGGCCGTGAAGTAAGAAGTAGCAAAAATATTTGAATCCAGATCCAGAGTAATTCGAAAGTATTAACTTTCGAATTACTTAATATGTTGTCAGTTACAACTACTACAAAATATAACTAGCTAACTACTACAGGAAGCTGTTGGACAAACCACATGTCATTACAGGCCTATAGATAGTCCAAGTGTTCCCTGCCCTTGGTCCACTAGGTAGTGCTATAGGTAGTCCAAGTGTTCTAGCCCGCGCCCTGCCCTTGGTCCACTAGGTAGTGCTATAGGTAGTCCAAGTGTTCTAGCCCGCGCCCTGCCCGTGGTCCACCAGGTAGTCCTATAGGTAGTCCAAGTGTTCTAGCCCGCGCCCTGCCCGTGGTCCACCAGGTAGTCCTATAGGTAGTCCAAGTGTTCTAGCCCGCGTCCTGCCCGTGGTCCACTAGGTAGTCCTATAGGTAGTCCAAGCGTTCTAGCCCGCGTCCTGCCCGTGGTCCACTAGGTAGTCCTATAGGTTGTCCAAGCGTTCTAGCCCGCGCCCTGCCCGTGGTCCACCAGGTAGTCCTATAGGTAGTCCAAGCATCTAGCCCGCGCCCTGCCCGTGGTCCACTAGGTAGTCCTATAGGTTGTCCAAGCGTTCTAGCCCGCGCCCTGCCCGTGGTCCACCAGGTAGTACTATAGGTAGTAGCCCGCGCCCTGCCCGTGGTCCACCAGGTAGTACTATAGGTAGTCCAAGCGTTCTAGCCCACTACCAGTTGGCAGCCTACCATCCTATATTGATACAATAAAAAGTTGCTACAACTTAATTATATCACCCTATGATTTTTTATACATTATATTACAGTTTTTATTTTCAAACTAGCTGTGCCCGTGTGGTCATTTTTCTGGGATATAAGGATCCTGCGATATTCCAGAACCAAAAGTATCAATATCATCAAACTTCGTTCAAGCTTCAAATGTTTTTTATCAATTGGTCGACTTCTACTCGTCGGATTTAGATACCAAGTACACAATTTTTTAAGTCGAATCCTAAGCTATCTATTAATGAAAACCGCAACTCAAATTGGTCCCGTAGTTTTTACGTAATGCGCGAACAAAAAGAAAAACGCCATACAAAAAAATGTTAGGTAAATTCTTGTTCAGTACTTATTTTAAGTCCCCTAGACCTTTTTTTTAAATTATTTTCATTGCACAGACTTTTTGTTACGTACTGTTTTATTATAAGTATAGATAGATAATTATCCATAAATGTCATACATTTGAAAAACAATATTCTTCTTCTTACGAGTCAGTCGCACAACAACCAAAAGTAATAATAATAATGTTAGATATAGGAAATATTCCGAAAATTGGCAGCCTCGTGGGAAACAAAAGACATTGAAGTCGGCAATAAGTGGATAACAAACCTCCGCTTTGCCGACGACATTGTCCTTTTTGCCCCAACCGGCCCTGAACTTAAACAGATGCTCCAACACCTGAGCTCGGCAAGCTTTGATGTAGGACTCGTGATGAATCGGTCCAGAACTCAACTGATGACCAATAGCATAAAACGTAAGGTCGAGGTAGATGGGCAAGTAATACATTATGTCGATGGATACATCTACTTGTACCAGATAGTTTCCTTCAGCAACCGGCAAGATAAATAAATCGTATCACCGCATCGGAAACGCCTCGAGGAGCTACTGGTCCATGAAGTCGCTAATGAAGGCCAACCTTCCACTTTCACTGAAGCGCAAACTCATACGTCTCTGACCGATACACAAAAGTACTAGACTTTTGTGATTCAGTCAGAGGCCGAGTTTGCCAGAGAGCGATGGGGCGTAGCGTTCTGGGTAGGAAAACTATGCCACGCTCCAGGACAGGAATTATGGACGTAGGTAAGGCTGCCAAGCTCAAATGGGATTGGGTGGGTCAAGTTAGCTGTATGTATCTCGACCGGTGGGCAAAGGTCAGGACACAGTGGACGCCTGAAGATGCTGAGGCCGGTCCAAATAGAGGTGGCGAGATTTGGGCGAGATGACCTAGACGCCTACCAAGAGGGTTGGTACGAGGCGGCTCAGGAAAGAGAGTCTTGGAAGGATATGGGGGAGACCTTCGCCTAGCAGTGGGACAATATAGGATAAAAAAAGATTAAAAAAAAGTTACTTATGGTTTGAATAGAACCTTGCCACCTTCAGCCCGTCGTCCGTGGCATCACTAATGTCTTCACTTGTGCAGGTGGTAGGGCACAAGGGACATGTGAGCAAATGAGTTCGTTTGGATGGGGACCCCGCAGTCACATTGAGTTTGAGTGGGGTCACGATAGCACCATTTGCACATACTGAGTCTACAACGACCGACCTGGGACTTCCAGACTGACCACGGAAGATCACGTCCTGGGGAAGATGTTCTTGCGTTTTGATATCTGCTGGTGCTGGGAGTTTCTTCCTCCAAAGAGTGATCTTATGTGTCTCTGGATGTTCCACGGTGGTTATTGTCGTACGGAAAAAGCTTTTATGGCTCTTTAACCGGAGATTTGGTGGAAGCTTTCGTCCTAGAGAGGACGTCGGTGGTCCCGTTTTTGCTTCGACTTCTGGCGACATGTTGCATGTAGCACAAGCAACATGTCGTGGAGCAATGCCATCTAATGGATAAAGCATGTCGAGAGGGGTCCGGTTTGAGGCAGCCAAACTAGATGAAATGATAAGGATAAATCTCCTATCTCTAATCTCTAATAGAGTAGGTGCCATTAAAACTCCAATTTATACAACAAACAATGAATGTACTGCATAGTCAATTAAAATCTTTGTTTCCTTAGAATTCTCCAATGAGATCTGCAACGAGATCGGCGCGCTTTTGAGCTCGGGCGACGTCCTCTCGGCCGAGGTCCCTAAATCGCTCGCTAAGTTGGCGCGCATGCTCGAGGCGTCGGGGCATTACGAGCAGTTCCGAGCGCAGGACCCGAAGGAGGCCATGCAGTGGCTCAAGCGGTGCCTACCTCAAGTCTACCTACAAGTGTGCGAGTTTCTAGAGCGGCACGGACACAGGGCTATCATGGAGGTGTGTCTTCTATCTGTCTTGTTTAATGATTAGACTCTAATGTAGCCCCCATGCTCGAGGCGTTGGAACTCTACGAGCAGTTACGAGCGCAGGACCCGAAGGAGGCCATGCAGTGGCTCAAGCGGTGCTTGCCTCAAGTCTACCTACAAGTATGCGAGTTTATAGAGCAGCACGGACACACGGCTATCATTGAGGAGTGTCTCCTATATGTCTTGTTTAACGATTAGACTCTAGTGTAGTCCCCATGCTCGAGGCGTCGGGGCGACGCACGAGCAGTTCTGAGCGCAGGACCCGAAGGAGGCCATGCAGTGGCTAAATTGTTGGGAAAGATTATTCACGATCAGCACCACTACGGATTTCTTCAATTTTATTGTTTGTATTTACAAACAATAAAATTCGCGCTAACCCAGATAGGTCCGACATACTTTTTTATTTCATTAACGCTTGCTGTTGCTTGCTGCTTATTACAACTCATTTTATTTGTGTTCGCGTGTTCGATTCCCGTCTGAAGTTTAAATTTACCTTTAAACGCAAATAACCATGCAAGGTATGTTTAACCAATGGTTTTTATTCCAATACAATCAAAATCAAAAGTTTATTTATTTTCCTCACAAAAGGTAGTAATTGCGATCAGACAGGAGTAACAAAATAAACCTACCTTTGTGAGGAGCTGGTGCCTGAAATAGGTTAAATAAACCTGTAGTACAGGTCACCAGGATCCCCTCCCGCGTGAAGAAAATTATTTTGGTATCCCGATCCTAAATAACAATTATTTTATTTTGTGGGTAGAAGAAAAATAATAAACATACCTACATTATAGTTCCTAGCGGCGAGAAGGCTGTGTGAGTGTTGTGTAGTGATGTGCGTGAGTGTAGCTGTGGTGCGTGTGGTGAAGGTGTCCGTGTTTGTGCATTTGAGATATAAAATGAGAGTCAGTAGTTCATACTTATTGCAAGCAGACTCAAAATTGACATTAAAATACATCTAATAAAGAGACGAAAGGAAAGCAAAAATATCCATGGGCTGAAGTTACATTATTTGTTCCAATATACATTATCATATTCTATCCTGGGTAATTCAAATATAAAGCTACAGAAACATATGCAGTTCATGGGTTCATGCTCATGCTGGACAGGCACTTGATCGTTGTTACTTGTTATCGTTAATATGTTTTGCTTGCAGTTTGACCTATCTACCAAGCCGTGGGTGCTAGTGCCGGAAGACATGATGAAGGTCCTGCAAAACCTTCGGGATTCGGCCGAAAACACAACGGCGGCTAAAACAGATGACGAAATCATCAATTCTCTCAAGACTCCACAGAAGCAGAGTACCAGGTAAACTAACACAGACCAAATATTATATAGGGTAAAGTACCCAAACGTGGGGTGCCCAAATATTGACATCTCACTGAATATTATGAATTTGAAAACATATTGTTACGAGCTGGGGTTCGGATAAAATTAATGTACGCCAATTACACCAAAAAATAACACCTTTATTCGAAAAACCACAAAAAGAAATTAAACTGACAAGTAACACTCAAACACTCTTTAACTTGACTGACACACTAATCAATTATCACTGAATACTCGCTTTGAATCACTATGATCTTTAGGGGGGACTTTATGACGCGATATCTCCGTCAAATGTGGCTCGATTTTGAAATATGTTTTATAAAATAGGATATGCTTTAAGTATGGTCCCATATAAATATAATTTGGTGAAGATCTGATGAAGACCTTCGGAGATACAAAGGAACTCCTCAATGGATAACAGCAAGTCACTTGAGATTGCTGTAATCTCATGTTCATGTATTGTTCACGCCACTCAAAATAGGGAAATAAAATAAACTTAAAAATAAGTAAAACCGACTTTAAAATGAATAAAATAATGTTATGTGGGAAACAATTAGGGAAGTCGGTGCCCAATTTTCTTAAATCTAACCAAATCAACGGCACAGACTACTTTAACTGTTTCCCACATGAGATTATTTTATTCATTTTGAAATAGGTTTTTATTTTTGTTAAAGTTATAAAGTTTATTAAGTTTTGCTGTTTTGTTTTTAGCGAGAGACGAGGGGTCAATGACCTTTATTGCCAATCCTTCTGACTTATAGCGATACTATCAATCAATAAAGTAAAGTTAAATCCCGTTCCTTATTTCCAGGAAAGTTCTCCGTTGGGTGATGCCTCTGTGCCGGCGCACAATACAGCACCGTGAAGGCACGAAGGCGCATTTGATCCTTGCCGTCCACAAGATAAGGCTCGCTTTCATTCGGCTGGGAAAGCTGATGGTGAAGCGGTGGTACTTGCCGCACCAGGACCTCGTTTTCTTCTTCCGATTCCAAGAGCTGCGTAATTACATCGATACGAGAGATCCTGCATTGCTAAGGAAGTGAGTTTGCAGTTTTTGGTATAGTTTTCTTAGCCACCTGATCATCCTGTGCGCCAAAGCAACGTAACTTGTACTGGAATACCGGTTATAACCGCTTTTTAACACTCAAGTGGGTATAGATGTAAGCTTAAACAATGTTGTGCCAGAGTAAATTTCTGTAGTAACTCACTGGTGGGTGGGTGCAGTGGCTACGGTTGTGCAGACGAGAGTCAACGCCGTGAGTCGCTCACCATATTTTAACGACCTGCTCATCTAGGCTCTTGTTTGTATATGATTTTGATAAATGAGGTATCATTGGAATCGTTTTAATTACAAGAGTGATAGGATATATATTGAAGTGTCAAGAAAATATGGTGTCTTACAGCTGCCGTATTGAATTTGACCAAAATCTATCGAGTGAGGAATCAAAACTAAGGTCTTTTGCACTATTTCAAAAATATATAAGGGAAATCATTACTTCATTTCTCCTTTGTCGGAATTAACTAGAACCTGGCGAGCTTCTCCTCATGCCTCCGAATGCATCTTATATTTCAAAACTCAAGAATCTAAATCTTCTTTCACTTCTTTTAGTTTCGTTCCCAAACATTTTTAATATTTTAATAAGGAAGTTGAGAACTTCTATAAAAAAAAACCGGCTGAGTATTGTGCCTCACATCTCTGATATTTATAATCGATTTGAATGATTCTTCTTTATTTTAAAAGGAGTTCTCCAGGATGGTCCCACATAGTTACATTTCTGCAAAATTGGTTGTTGGTTTTTATTGTAAATCCATTTAAAATCCTTGAAGAATTATTGATTTCCTCTATCATATCGAAATCCTGTTATCATAAAATAAATATTTTAAATGGACTTAAAAAACTATTGAATCAATTTTGATGAAGTTAAATGGGACTACACTGAACTAGACTCCTTATAAAATAATACTTGAAATGGGTTAAAAAAACCCGGAGAAATGAGTGTCAAAAATACAAAAATCACAAAATAACTGCAGTCGAATCGAGAAACTCCTTCTTCCTTTTGGATGTCTATAAAATAAAACTGGTTGCAGGGCCATCCAGCGCCACCAGTACTACCCAGGCTGGTGCAAGTTGAAGTTCGCAGAGGTGAACAAGGGCTGGATGGCGCCGCTGGAGGCGCGCGGGCCCGTGCTCGCGCCCGGCGGCGCGCGCGTGGTCGCGGCCTCGGTGTGCGGCGGCGAGGTGCTCGCCAGGGCCTGTGTCGTCAAGGACCTTTCTGAGGTAAGCTGCCGTACTGGCAGCGTGAACTAGGGCTGGCTGGCGCCGCTGGCACCCGATGGTTCGCGCGTGGTTGCGGCCTCGGTGTGCGGCGGCGAGGGGCTCGCCAGGGCCTGCGTCGTTAAGGACCTTTCTGAGGTAAGCTGCCGTACAGGCAGCGTGAACTAGGGCTGGCTGGCGCCGATGGCACCCGGCGGCTCACGGGGCTTGCCAGGGCCTGCGTCATCAAGGACCTTTCTGAGGTAAGCTGCCGTACAATCAGCGTGAACTAGGGCTGGCTGGCGCCACTGGCGCCCGGCGGCTAGCGCGTGGTTGCGGCCTCGGTGTGCCGCGGCGAGGGGCTCGCCAGGGCCTGCGTTGTCAAGGACCTTTCTGAGGTAAGCTGCCGTACAGGCAATTGCAAATGATCTCGAGATCATTCACACCGACATGACATCAAGGACTAATAAAATTGATCGTGAATTAGTAAACGGGCTCTCGCCAGAACTCGCATAGTCGTACCTTCGCTCCACTCGATCTTCACTCCACTTAGGGCTCGCTCGCCACCAGGGGAGGTGGCGACGCTACGTTCAGGCCTCGTGCACTCATTTTGCTCAGGAACTCCTTGCGAGCTTCTGGCTCCGCGTTTTGAAATTGCTCCCAGGGGTAGGGCAAGGTACACTACATGGGGGTCCGGCTGCTCTGATTCCGTTTAGTGAGCTTCCGTTTAAATTGTTTGTAGCTCTATGGTGACAAACCTAGACCGACTAATCAGGAAAAGGTTTACAATATAACGGGCGATAGTAAATGTAAAATAGTAAAACTGCGCACTGATTGGTCCATCAGCTAGCGAATAGCGTGTCCGCTGACGATTTTTCGTTTGTTTACAATTTATCCAATTAGAATCACTTAAATTATAATCTAAAAACGAAACGAAAAGATGACGTAAGATATCGTCGCTCCATCATCCGGGAGTGGACAGGCATTAAGACGGTGGAACAACTGTTCAGACTGGCTCTGGACAAACAAAAGTTTAAGAAGCTCACTGCCAACCTTCAATAATGGAGCGGCAAGAAGACATTTTAATCAATCGGTTTTAATAATCTAACGCATGACATAAATAAAACAAAGTTCTTGGCTTATAACACAATTTATAACTCAAGAACGACTGGATTGAATTTATGATCTTTGATTTTTTGGATCTGTCTCCGCTCCGAATATTTATTAAAATATCGTAAAAAAAAAACATTTTCTCAAACATTTAGCAGGGGAGGGATACTCATTCCTCCTTTGCCCCTCTCATGAGGGGGGGAATGTACGCGTGCAAAGTCGCGGGGCGCAGCTAGTTGAAAGTATAACTACCTAATTGAAAACATACAATCGGACTTACCCCAACTCACCCTACCTAAGTAATGAGTGAGATAGTGTACAAAAATATCGTTTAGGTTCTTTTACACGCGTATTTTGCTGCTCCGAGTGCAGACGTTCATGATGTCAAGCTAGAGATCTCGGTGAGAGCGCGACTGTGCGCGCTGTGGTGAGGGCCTTTCTGAAGTCGCCCAAATAGAAAACCATAATCGATCGATTGGACCGTATACCGTGAAGTGGGTCTTCAAACACTATGCGTTATCATACGATTAAATTACATGATACTGAACCCTCACTCCTCTTTCTTTTTGTTTTTTTTTTCTTAACTGTTTCCAGCATTCTATGTTATAGGCCCTATAATTATTATGTAGGTCGCACAACAATTCTTTTTGTGTTTCCAGAGGTTAACCTAGAGTTGTTGTTGTTTCCCAGATCGAGCAGCTGCAGCAGGGCGACATACTGATAACGCACGCGACGGACATCGGCTGGTCGCCGTACTTCCCGCTGCTCGCCGGCATCGTCACTGAGCTCGGCGGACTCATTTCTCACGGTTACTTTTATTTTTATACGCTTTATATTAGCTTCACTTGTATGTTTGTATATTTGTAACCGACTCCTTTGGACGCTATTTTGACCCACTTTAAACGGTCAGATTTCATTCAAATTTTGCACACCTGTCAAAGACCGATGACAATGCAATAATTCGAAAAAAAAACAAAAAAAAAAAAAAAAGTAGAATATAAATAATAGTTTAAAAAAACTAAAAAACATTTTTTTCTTATTTACACTATTCAAATTTTTTTTCTATTTTTTAGTTTGGTTTTCTACAGTATAAAGCGTGTTTTTTAGTTTTTTTTAATTATTATTTATTATGGTAAGCATGAATCGACATCCAGGATAAGCTCCAGATAAAGGAACTAACAGCACAAACACGAAATGTATACGCATTTTATTATGACTAGCCGGTTTTAAGATTTGCCTTAACATAGTTGCTGCACTCGGTCCTCACTAGGGAACTCCTCAACAGTTAACAGCGCAGACACGTAATGTTGTAGCGCATTTGTGATAGCCCGTTCTAAGTTTCACCATGACTTGTCTAGTATAAAACCTTTATTTTTTTATCATTTTTTTAATTAACATTAACAGGCGCTGTGATAGCAAGAGAGTACGGATTGCCGTGCATTGTCGGTGCCGCGGACGCCACAGACATATTCAAGACGGGGGACCTCGTGCGGCTCTCCGGCACTAAGGGTACCTTAGAACGAGTCCTACTTACGGAAAATACGGAACAAAACGAGCAATCGTCCGACAGTTGATAGTAGTTTATTTACTTATAAAAATGTTCAGTATTCAGTGAGGTTTATGGTGATGGTTAAATAAAACGTTATTGTTTCAAAATGTTTGTTTTATTACAATAGCAATATAAAACCGAAAAACAATACAAAATAAATAAACGCCACAATACATTCACATCATATAATTTGCAGAAAAATATTCCTATCGATTTCCCATGACTTTAAAATTTGACTTAGGAGTTAACAATCGAGCAAATCGCATTCATGAAACAGTTATTCGGCTATCGAGTAGCTCTCACAATATATTTTGTAAGCTTTAATTAATAATAGCTTCAGATTCTCGCAAAGAATTTCTATAAATTCTCTTCCATACGAACAATTTCTCCCCACTTGAATAAAAAGCGCTTCTTACACGTCGTCTGGTAGCACCAGTAGTTCATAGCAGTTGAAGGCGAATGGCCGCCCAAAGATCACGACGTGGCATCTGTAAATCAGAAACTGGTTTCAAAGAGATACTTTTCACCTTTTGATGCTTGTAAAGTCCTTTTTATGCTGGGTGTAAGCGGACTAAACCTGCATTTTGTGCTATTTATTTAGTTCCTTCTATATGTGGTATCCGATCCGAGCGTAATGTTTCAGGTAGAAAGTTTCAACAAAAAAGTGGTGGGAAAGAAGCCCTCGTCTTTTTATAGCAGTATTCGACAAACAAAAAATTGTATACGTGTGTAGGTATTCGCACCGGCGTCTGCACACTAGTAGGAGAAATGTATGAAGACGTTTCTACAGCTCTTCAAAACAAAACGATGAAAAAAAAGACACGCTACAATATTGTCATGGGAGACCAACGACAAAATGGGAGTATAGAGTGGCAGTGTATCGAGAGTTGGTCCACACGTTATGGAAGCAGGAAACACGGGCAAATGCTCGTCGGCTTCTTGGAGAAAGAGGGACTCTTCTTAATTAATTCGTTCTTTAAGAAGCAGCCCCAAAGAAAGTGGACGTGGCATATCCCCGATAATATATCGAGATAGACTCCATTATGACGGATAAAAGGCACATAAGAGACGTCTCTGTGATCAATACATAGGTTTAAGACTGGTAGTGACCACCGACTACTACAAGGCTATCTGGATATCAATTTTAAGCTTGAAATGCCTAATGAAGTCTAAGCTCTGACCTAACCTGCTCCAAACCATTGATGTGAGATCAGAACAATTTCAACTTCATCTGGAAAACCGATTTGCTACGAATATCGTTGACAAGGCCCTAGACCAAGTGGGGGACATCCTACGGGGAGAGGGGTCTAAGTTTTGTCAACTGCAGCGTACTGGAACAAAACCGGGGTCTAAAGTCTTTGGTAAGCAATTGAAGGGACCCATCTGACGAAGCTAAAAACATCGTCTAGCAATATCGTCACCTTAAAGCCGGAGATTCTCGCCGAGATAGAGGACAAAATCCCTTCAATATAGAATTACTGAGCGCATACATGCGCGGGCGCGTCGTGGCATGCAACTGGTTATTTTAGCAAATTTTTATTGATTTGATATTTTTACAATATTTTATGTTTCTCCTTGTTCATGGCATGTTAATTTTGACTTGTAAAAGTGCTATTATTTTGCCTATTTACAATAACATTCTTTGACTTTGACTGTCATCATCATCATCAACCTATACTTGTCCACTGCAGGATGTAGGCCTCTCCTAATGTACGCCACTAAGCTCAGTTTTCAACTCCCCTCATCCATTCTCTTCCAGCCGCTCTTCGCTCTACCTGGTCACAGGGCGTCCTACACTTGCCACGTTTGCCTAAACGTTGGTCTCCAATCGCGAACTCGTCTGCCCCAATTGTTAACAGTTCCTCTGGAAATGTGACCAGCCCACTGCCACTTTAGCTTACTTATCCTAAGAGCTATGTCGGTCACTTTGGTTCTGCGTCGGATATCTTCATTTACGAATCTTGTCCTTATGAGAAACTCCAAGCATAGCTCTCTCCATAGCTCGCTAAGCGACCTTAAATTTGTGGACTAGTTTAACTGTGAGTGTCCACGTTTAGGCTCCGTAGGTCATGACTGGTTCCTACCAGTCAAGACCGTACTAGTTGAAAACTTTAGTCTTCTGGCACTGTGGTATGGACGACGAGAAGACTTGAAGAAGCTTGCCGAATGCTGCCAAACCCAACTGAATTCTTCAGTTGGCTTGGAAAAAATCCTCGTAGAGTTTCTTGGTGCTCTCTTCTCTCACGGGAGTATTTCTCTGTTGGCACATGAAAGGGAAATTTCCTTTTCAAACTCAAAGTATTCTTAGTTTACCTAAGTTTTATTGATTGGATCTATTTAAATATTTTATTTTATTTCTCTTTTTTCATGAGATGTTTATATTGAATTATAATTGCGCTATTATTTTGCCTATTTACAATAAAATACTTTGACTTTGTGCCTATTCGTATTTTTTAAATATTTTTTATTTTGATATATTTACAATAAAATATAAGTTCATCTTCTTTGCTATTAACCAGAGCTACAAACCACAAATACAAAGCAACCGACATCTCCTGCCACCAACTCATATAACCATTGTTTACCACCTGCCACTATGAGCTACCACCTACCACCACCAGCTCCAACTTCTTACTACCTGCTATTTGATAATGAAGGTAGCCACCACATCTCAGTACCGAATACTTGCTGTACACCAACAGCTGCCTTTCCTTTATTATGAGACCAGCTCTTTGGTCACAAAAAATACTACTGTTTCATTCATTTTAATCGAGTTGACATTGCAATATGTATGGAATAGTTTTTTTTTGTAATTTCAAAGTAAGTCTTATATTATAAGTGGTTAATTATTATAATACCTATATACATCTATACTTCTATACTAATCTGTGCTATATACTATATAATATTATAAAGAAGTAAAGTTTGTGAGGTTGTAGGGGGTAATCTCTGGATCTACTGAACCGATTAGGAAAATTCTTTTGCCAATATAAAGCCACGTTATTTGTGAGTGTCATGGGCTATATATTAAAATGACCACGCGTGCGAAGCCACGGGCATCAGCTAGTGTTTAATATTGTCACCTAATATTATTACACATTGTATACTAATATAAACAGATCTATTCCTACTAAATCATCTTACTTGGATGAGTCACCTGCAAAAATCTTCTACTACCTCTCATTAAATAGTCACTAGCTAGTCAGTCGTAAATTTGCCTATATATCAATTTATCAAAACTTTACTACCATACGATACTACTGTGCTACTGCTGATCTGCTGTACTGTAGTTAATTATACTGTGTCATAAAAACCTGTGTTGTGAACCTAGTTCTCGTGTTTACTACGTATATATTTTGAGAATATAAAGTAGGTTTCTTAATTCTAAATAGAGGGAGCTTGTGGACTTAGAACACCGTTTTTCGCTTATCGCGATTAATGCACGCGGGGAAGTGAGGGTGAAAATTGAAATCTCCGCGCGTCCATTCTGGGCCTTAACCCTATAATATGCCACCATTGCCACCTAATCTTTGTGAGCTCCGTCTCGAGTTGCGTCATGTGTTCGTCAAGCCTAATCGTTCGTCCGTAGGCCGACTTTATTAATCGCATACTCCACGACCCGAATCCATCAACGAGGAATTTCGAGCTATTACCTGACATATCATTGGGCAGCGGAGGGTTAAGGATGTAATTTTGATGAATTTTAGAAAAAAGTATTAGTCTTCCTTTGGGACACACTCGACCTACTCTACTTCTCTCTCTGTCTTACTTATGTTATTATTCCGTATAAGACCATTTTAATGACTAGTCAATCTAAACCTATCTATCTTCTATCTATGTATCTTATAATAATAAAGCAATAAGAACGAAAAAGTCTGTACAAAGAAAATAATTTAAAAAAATGGTCTAGTTTACATGAAATAAGCTACTGAAAAAGAATATAACATTTTTTTAAATCGTGTATTTCTGTTTTTTGTCTGTATGTTTGTTCGCGCATCACGTAAAAACTACTATCTTATACTACATCATCTACTGGACCGATTGCGATGCGGTTTAGCAATTATGCGGTGCGAGCAATAAGAACGAAAAATCTACACTAATATTATGAAGAGGAAAGATTTGATTGTTTGTTTGTAAGGGATAAACTAAAAAAATACAGAGCCGATTTTAAAAATTCTTTCAGATAAAGAAAGCTAAATTATCAGCGAGTAACACTAGCAGAATTTTATTTTTCAAAAAAATTGAGTTCTCTTCCAAAACTGCAATAATGAAAACCAAGGTATTAAATTTTGCAGAAAACTCCATTACTTTGTATCACAAACCAAAGAGTATCTAAATACAACGTAAGATCACAAAATAAGAAGGAGATACGGGTCTTTGTACATGGAACGTTGCCATGGAAACAAAATCACAGAACATCTAATAATCATTGACGTAGGAAATGCTCTATACTAATAATATACGAAATAGTAACAGTAATTCAACCTCCTTGCGTTAAACAGAATAATACTATAGACGAAATAATACGTCAGTATAAAACCCATAAACATAAACATTTTGTGTAAGAAATTGTTGCTGTTCTATTTTTCTAAATAAAGTTCCTACTAATTTTATTTTTCTATATATCTACCCGTGCGAAGCCGGGGCGGGTCGCTAGTCCTGTATAAAGAAGATAATAAAAAAAAAATGGTCTATGGTACTTGAAATATGTAACATTTTTTTAAATCGTGTCTGTCTGTTTGTCAGTATGTTTGTTCACGCATCACTTTAAAATTTCTGAACCGATTGCGATGCGGTTTTCACTGCTGGATAGCTTAGGGTTTGACTTAAAAACTGGGGTACTTGATATCTTAATCCGATGATTAGATGCCGAGCAATCGATAAAAAACTATTTGACGGCTGAACGAATTTTAAAGACAAAAATAAATAAAAAAGCCGGGCAAAGCCGCGGGTACATCTAGTTTTCATATGTAGGTAAGTTTATTTTCTGACATTCAATGTATTATTTTCCTTTGTCATTTTTTAATATCTTCAATTAATTCAATTACTGTTATTACAATTACATCATTAAAGTAAGAGAAAAAACACGACTGACCTGCAATGTCACTCGGGATGATTGATGTAAGGATTCTAACGGACAGATATAGGCTGATAATGAGTTACGCTGTTTTGTTTTTAACGACATACTTGGAGTCAATGATCTTAATTGGCAAACCTTCTGGCGGCGCCTGTAGTGTTGCACTCACCGGTAATGCGGAGCGTGCACGGCGCCGACGAGGTGCGAGCCGCGGTACAGCACGCGGCCCACGTGCACGCCCGGCGCCACGCGCACGGCGCACGCGCCCACCGCGCCGGCGCGCCACGGCTGCCACTGCGCATCGCCGTTGCACATCACCTGTAATTCAAAATAAGCAGAAACCCGTTATTGGGGAGTGCTGGGTCTTTTAAAGTTTTACAAGTTACCCAAGTAGCACAAAAAAGCTTTTTTATGGATGAATAATAGAACTCGCAAATCCTAAAGACAAAAAAAAGGCCTAAAGGCTTGTTCAAGAAAGCCATAAGAATATTTTATAAACGCTTAACTAGCTCTTCTAATGCCAATTTGGGCCCCAAATTTTGCAGCGTTAGGTTTTAGAATGGCAGTACAATAGCTGTTCATTAGCTGTCTAAGGGAATTCTAAACACTTTATAAGGGCTGATAAAACAGATTGTGGCATAAAACACATCTTTTGTACAGTTTTTACCCAGCTTGTGTTATTAAGAATTCACAAATGCTTTTTTAACTATTTGGTTACCTTAATACCCCAAAACGGAATAAACATGGTGTACAATTTTATTACTGGGGCTTTTTCAACGAGAAGTATTACTGAGCAAGTATTTTTATATCTCCCTAATTTCCTTTAGATAGTAAAATATGATTGCGAGCATCGTTTTACTATGATAGTGTATATATATTTGCGTTAAATATTTCACGCGCCTGGCAAAAAAGAGCTATTTATTGTAAACATATTGTAAAATGTTGTGGAGTGTAAATTTGTATTTTCAATTTTAATTAGCTAATCCTCAGTTTAAGACATTATCATAATGTCTTGAAGCTGCAGATCTAATTAAATTGATTGATATTCTATAATATGAATTTTAATTACAATACTGTTTATTAAAATATTAGGAATACGAAAAAGAAATGGTGTCAGCCTTTTTTTTGGCCTTTTATGGCTGTATAGATAACTTTATATAGAGATAGGCTGTATTAGAGCATGATCAACAGAACTTAAAATTCTTAACTGATTATGAGCGATTAAATATATGTTATTAACCAACGTATTCGGGTATCGCTAAAACTTTTAATCCCTCCGAGTAGGTGTGTACATAGGTACTACAAACCATTTCTTCTTACAAGCTTGAAACATACTCACAATAAATTATACATATACAGGTTGAGTTTTTTAATAGACATCTCTTTGGCAGCTATGACACAGAATAAATAATAGTAATACCCAACCAACACACTAGTGGAAATTGCAACTTATTTTGTAACATTAAGATGTATAATAGCGGCATTAGAGTTCAGGAAACAGTTTTAAGTTGCATAACTGCTTCCCAAAACGTCTTTAGGTACAAAAATATGTACTAAAAGTGGCAGTATTGAAACCAAATACGTCCCTTGTCTTTATAATAGTTTGTTCTAGAACTAATTTACCACTTACAACTTTTATAGAGAGTTACGAAGAGCATTTGTCACTGAAAGTTTTATGAGGGTTTCTCTTATTACTGTTATACGCCGCTCAACTGCATAAAAGAGTTAATTGTAAGCCATATGAAGCTGTTATATATGAATTCAAATAACTTCTCTTGTTCTACTAGAAGTTCCATAATAGAAGTAATAATTACTCTAATAAAGACTCAAGTTCCAAAAAGACAATCAATGTAACTAAAGATCTAATTGAAATTATTAAGTAGTACAATATACATTATTTGCACCGCTGTAGAGACTTAGTCAATCCGCCATTTCTCAAGAAAATTGTCTTATTTACTTGCAATATTTAGATTTTATAATGACGTGTTTCATTAAAATTAACTTTGATTTTGTCAATATACAAACGACCAATTGCAGATAATAAACTGTCGATACATAATAAAAATACGAAATAAAAATAATCAAAACTATTTAGCAAATATTTCTTCCATATGATGTTATTTCGAAAGCGTTTCAAAATTACTGGAAAAACACCATATATATGCACAGTAAATATGAAAGCGTTTTTATCCGCTTGTGTTTATCAGACTAATAAGGCACTTCTGAATTATTTACTTAACAATAATATTTTAATGATGGCCGATTACAATATTCATTACACTTCATCTTTTTGACATACAATGCATACATTCATATTCGTTCACTCTTTCACAAAAGTAGCTTCATAAAAGGGTTAGAGTGGCGTTAATCATCCGTTGCAGCTCTTGAGGCACCACTTTACTACTATTGTGCAGTTGTAATAGAACTAAAGGCTACATAAAATTGTGCCCAAAATGGTTCTAGAGCTGCTGCATTAGGCCTCCAGAGCACGTTCTAGCACTTACGTGTTAGCACCTTTGGGCATAATCAGATTGGCTCTAAAGCCATTAAGTAACTAGTTTGTGTTGGTTGGGTACGTTAGCTATGATTACTGTTAAAGATAGGTAGATGTGTTTTTAGAAATCCGTCTATAGGTTTTCATTTTTACAGCTGCATTTAAGGAATTTTGAAACATAGTTTTTTTCTGACTGCTTTAAGGGCGTCACAGACGATTAAGATACTTTAATATTTGATGTTACGATATCTGCATATATAATATTATAGCATCTTAGGGTATCACACACGGCTAAGATACGATAATATATTGAAATTATTAATTCGCTCGCAGGCCGTCCTAGGTGCCACACGTATTTCTTCACCGCTTTCTATATACAGAATGATAAAATATGAGTAGAACTGTTTCACTATTAGATTTATTAGAAAGCTCATCTGACGACGATTCTGATTTTGAATTTTATATGCAAATTGCATTAGCGCACTGTAAAAGGTGATCAATTTGGATAGAAAATCACATTAAATTTAGAAAAAGCCGCGGTGAATTTAATCTTTACGCAGATGTTTCTACAAAAAAAAAACAATCTTATTTTAATAAGTCGAAGGAAGCTTTTCTCGAAATTTATAATTTGATTAAGGAAAATTTAGTGAAACAAAATACGAACATGCGCATTTGAGAGCATTTGTACAGAAGAACGACTTATAGTATGCTAAGAACCATCTCGTTTACCTCAGCTTTCAAACATAAAAACCCGCAGAAAATCGATCCATTCGTTCGAAAGCTACGATTCGCACCGCTTGTTTTGATTATATTGTATTTTGTTTTACTTTTGATAGTAAATTATTATTATTAATTACTATTCTATACAATGTGAAAAAGTGGACGTGGCAGGTACTTTTGATTTAATAATCACATTTAGGTTTTTCTTTGTAACTATATATTTCTTTAGTTACTTCTGCCTCTTCACTGAGTGTCTTTGCTTCTTTTTCCAATGGATTTTTGCCATATCTCAGTTTTTTTAAATCAATTATTGCTTATTTTTGAACGGATAGGAGTTAAACAGACCATTTCTTTATTTTGTCCCGAAATGACAATTTTTTCATAAATTCTGTGATGAATAAACTAGCTGCATTTTTTTAGCTGTATTTTTTTTTGATGTTTTTATTAATATTAAATTATGAAATTTATATATTAATGTTTTTTTTAGTTTTTTCTGTTTGTATTCATTTATAACATTTTCTGAAGAGCTGCAATTCGATTCAAAATGACTACAAGGTAACAACGCTTGCCGCTGTTCTTTTTTTTCCACGGTGTTTGATTAAAGACAAATAGTACTTACTCATGTTAACGGCTAGCTTGCTGGCATTGGAGTCATCTAAAAAAGCAGGCAGATTAAACTACCTGCTAAAAATGACCCGGTGTCATCACTTGTCGGTGTATTTTGAGTTTTCTGTTAACGTTGTTGGCCCAGATTTCAAGCAACCTTTCTGAGTCAGCAATTAGGATTTCTTAATAGATTATAGTTAGGCCCCTGGAGAGGAAGGAATAACTTCCGAGCTCTTAGCTTTAGAATAACTAAAGCAGGGGGAAAGCCCGTACTTTTAGAGCTTCAGGGGTTATTTAGAATCGATCTCAACGGTAGGAGAACTCCAGTGGCATGGAGCAGTAGTTTGGTCCTACTATTCTTTAAAAAAGTGGTAAAGTTGATGCTCCTCGATACATAGATAAGACCAAGATCATGTTTAACGATCTTATTGACCCGGAACCGATTGCAGTTAATAGTGTACCTCTTGAAGTTGTCCAACAATATGTTTACCTTGGGTAAATATTGCAATTAGGTAAGAACAACTTTGAGAAGGAAACCAACAGAAGAATCCAGCTGGGTTGGGCAGCATTCGACCAGCTTCGTCAAGTCTTCTCGTCGTCCATACCACAGTGCAGTCTTCAATCAGTGCCTCCTACCAATCATGACCTACGGAGCCAAAACGTGGACGTTCACAGTCAAACTAGTCCACAAATTAAAGTCATTCAGCGAGCTTTGGAGAGAGCTTGGAGTTTCTCTGAAGGACAAGATTCGTAATGAATATATTCGATGGAGAACCAAGGTAACCGACATAGTTTAAAGGATAAGCAAGCTAAAGTGCGTTAGGAGAGGCCTGTGTCCACTTCTGGACGTATGATGTGATGTGAATAGATTAGTTTTGGATCTCCTAAAACTATTCTCAATTGAATTTACATGATACTCACAGTTCGTTCTCAAACTAGATCCGCAGGTACACTAAAGCATTAATATTATGTTTTAGAGTAACTTTGTATGTTTTTGTTAAAAGTTTACAAATGTAGGTACCCACATCTCGAAATAGTTTACGAGCTCAAAAGAGCTCTGAAAAAAAAAAGACACAGTTCCACAGAGTAAAATACTCTGTGGAACTGTGGAACCCAATCGGACGTCGCCATAAACTTACTGTATCGTAAATATTTTTTCGCTCTATTATTTTTAATACCTTGTATCTGTTCCCTCACCTGGTATTTGGTATAATGATGTACTTCCCCATCGGCATACAAGATACAGCAATGCTTTGAAGGGTGTAGAGCAGCTGGCAACACGTTACACCTGTTTGAAGAAAGTAACATTACCTTGGTGGTCCAAACAAACAAACACACAACACAAATTATTAAAAATATTTTCTATTACTGACTTGTTTATCTTTCTCTAGCGAACTGCCCCGGCTTCCCACGAAAGTAAGGACTTATCTAAATATTTATTTGTATACAACTCTATGACCACCAGAGGCCCGCCCGCATTCGCGTCTTTGCACTGTTAATTAGAATATTGAGTCTAAAATTATGATATTTTGTTAAAGAAAAACGGTAATGTTACTACTACTACTTGGGCCCACGAATATACTTTGGTAGTTCTCAGCGTGCGCAAAAAACTACCGGTACAGCCGTTTTATTCCGACTCCGTTGAGTAAATTCGTAATGAACTACTACGAATCAACTGTTAAGAATTAAACTTTAAATCCTTTCTCTTGAATCATTCTACGCATAAGTTAAAACCAGAACAAAATTGGTTAAGTATTTTCCCAGATATTTAAGGACAGACAGACATTATATGTATAGTAATATAATACCAAGCCAGCAGAGTCAGCACAACCCACTCCGGGCCCGGCTGCTTCCACGCCGGTAGCCACTCTACACACAGTACCTTTGCGTCGTCCGCGCTACCCACACGAGCTCGGAGTCAAACACGCCGGCGGCCACCGCACCGCTCGGCACGGCGCCACACGCACTCACCACCCACACCGGGCCCGGCTGCTTCCACGCCGGCAGCCACTCTACACACAGTACCTGTGCGTCGTCCGTGCCACCCACACGAGCTCGGAGTCGAAGACGCCGGCAGCCACCGCACCGCTCGGCACGGCGCCACACGCACTCACCACCCACACCGGGCCCGGCTGCTTCCACGCCGGCAGCCACTCTACACACAGTACCTGTGCGTCGTCCGCGCCACCCACACGAGCTCGGAGTCAAACACGCCGGCGGCCACCGCACCGCTCGGCACGGCGCCACACGCACTCACCACCCACACCGGGCCCGGCTGCTTCCACGCCGGCAGCCACTCTACACACCAACAAATCTATATTCAAATAATTTTCTAAAAGAAAAAGCTCGCTAAGCAGGCGTTAATACTAAAATCATAAAAACATTAAATCAATATTCGCAAAAAAAAAACGAAAGGAAGGAGGAACCTCAGTTTCATAAAACAAGACTCTGGACAGGTTGGCGGATAGCAACTTTTGGGTATAATATGTTTCTCGAATTCTCGCAATATGGGGGCTGTAAGCCTCATATTGCGAGATTTGCGAGGTACTTAACAATAGAGGGGGTTTATTAATATCTGTTATTATTGTTACGCCGGTCGATTCTTAGAAAAACAGTAGCTAACAAAATGTTGAAAAAGCGTGGCTGAATGATGCAATACCTACATTTAAAGGAACCTTCTGGAACACACCAGTGTAGTGTAGGTACCTACAGAAGTTTCTAGAGCGCGCGATAGGTAGGTACATATGGGCGCGGCGCGACGCGGCAACTTCAAAGGCATCGCCAACCTTGAATTTTTAAGTACCTACCGACTACTGCTAGTACATACGAGTACTCGAGTATCTTCTGGAAACTTCCGTCACGGTATAAATAGGGCGCGCATCGGCTGCCTGGAAACAGTCTTGAATTGGCATTCAGAACGAAACGATCAAAGTGATTCGAAGTCAGTGATAATTGATTAGTTTGTGCAGTCGAGTTAAAGAGTGTTTGAGTGTTACTTGTCAGTTTAATTTATTTTTGTGGTTTTCCGAATAAATGTGTTAATTTTTGGTGTAATTGGCGTACATTTATTTTATCCGAACCCCAGCTCGTAACAATTTGGTGTCAAAAGCGAGGATAAAATAATACAGGCTACACCAAAGCAGGAAACAGACCGCATGAGAACGAGAAGCCAACGAGAAAGGGAGATGGACGAAAGACGGTTTGGTTTGGTTCGCCATTACGAGCGCTCGGTGGTGGTGATGATCAAGAAACCGCTGAGTTACACGCCGCCGCGGCCGCCAGTCTATCTGCTGGTCCATCTGCAGATTCTCCGTCTTCTCCGTCTTCCCCGAGCCCATCCTCATTTGACCTTTCGGGCTTAATGGCATTACTCCAGGAGCAGTCCTGTAAAAAAGAAGGAGCAGGCCCGACGCCTGGAAGATTACATGCAGCGTGACAAGGAGGAGCAAGCTCGTAAACAGGAGGAGCAGGCCCATCGGCTGGAAGAACACCTGCAGCGTGATAACGAGGAGCAGGCTCGCCGACAGGAGGAGCAAGCTCGTCGGCTAGAGGAGCAGTTGACACGAGACAGAAAGGAGCAGGCTTGCCGACTAGGAAGAACAGACTGTCTTCATAAAAGACCTACATGCAACTTTTGGGAAAATACTCAAAGATGTAAAGGAGCATGTACATCTTCATGAGAAACGTTTCTCCCAAACTGACAAACGTTTCTTCGAAACTAACCAACGCTTCACCGAAACTGAAACCCAGATTGCAGACATGAAGAAAGCTTTGGGTATACTGAAATCTGGAAGTGGAATGTCTACTGTTACTGCGTCTTCAGCGCGAGGTTTCAAAGTGCCGCCGTTTGATGGAAGTTCTTCGTGGTCGGCCTGTAAGATCCAGTTTGAGGCTGTTGTTGAGGCAAATGGATGGACTAAAGCTCAGGCCATGACTGCTCTCAAACTGGGCCTTCGTGACCAGGCCGTCACTATCATGGAGACAATAATAATTTTCTAATGGAATAATTTGGATCACGGACGAGATTTGAACTCGCATACTGTGCATCAGCGTGGCACATGCCTTTACCAATTCGGCTACCGAGACCTATGCGTCGTCAACCAAATCTTTGCACTAGCTTCTTTGAACCCATCTTATGGGGACCCGTCTTATATTTATATTCACGCTAAGCAGGCGTTAACTGCTATAAAAAAAACATAAAATATTATGGAGGCCCTTGGAAAGAATTTCTCCTACGAACAGCTAATCGAAGCGTTGGAATGTCGATACGGTGACGTACGCCTGGAACACGTGTTTCGTGCACAGTCAAAAGGCAGGGCCCAGCGCAATAATAAGAACCTACAGCAGTTGGCTCTTGAAATCGAAAAACTGGTTCGGAAAGCGTACCAGTCAGTCGAAGAGCGCAGGTAAGCGCT
Organism: Alsophila aescularia; assembly: GCA_946251855.1. Lineage (NCBI taxonomy): Eukaryota > Metazoa > Arthropoda > Insecta > Lepidoptera > Geometridae > Alsophila > Alsophila aescularia. Next base: position 18,507,293 of record OX276377.1, on the reverse strand, counting down.
CTTCGACTGGATTTTGATCCAAGCATTTGTCGATGGAATTCGTGACCTGGAAATAAGAGCTGCCGTAAGACTTGAGCATCATGAATCCCTTAAGGATGCTTTGGAGGTGGAAGCTGTACGGCAAGAACATCCGAGCCCACCGTATCAGGGAAGTTGTGGCATGTGGAAGTTGTGGCGAGTGTCACGGGGAGGTGTCCCCGTGACACTCGTCCTAAGTTTAGCCCTAGACGCTACGAGTGTGTGAGATCCAGCTGCCCGAGACGAGTTGTTGGCAGGGAAGACCGACCTCAGCAAGTGCGGGTGGTCAGCGACGCCTCCGAACAGACCCAGGGAAACTTATAAACGCCAGGACCACGGTGCGGGTGCTGGCTGGTATTGAAAAAGCCGCCAGGATTTCTATCTCGCAAGCTCACGACGGTAATAGCCTGATCATCAAGGGTGAAATCAACGGGATACCATGTTAACTGACTTTAGACACGGATGCTTCTCGAACCGTGATTAGTTCCATGCTTAGAAATAGTGTTTGTGGGGACTTCTTTGGGAACTGCAAGCCAATTAAATTACTAACAGCTACTGGTCATCACATACCCGTCCAAGGCGAAAAGCAGGTGGAGATGAAACACGGTAAAAGGATTTTCCGACATAAAGTCATCTTGGCAGATATAGTCGAAGTTGCGAAAGCTGAGAAGATATTGCGGTACGCGGGCATCTTCTCTTCAAATGATGCTGATATGGGGAAGACAGGATTATTTCGGCACAAGTAAAACACCTGGAACGAGTTACCGATCCGTCAACGACCAAGGAGGCTGCCAGTTGCTCGATAAAAGGAGGTAGAAACCATTGACGGCATAATAGAATCTTCATCCAGTCCATGGTGCGCTCCTGTGGTGCTGGTCAAAAAGAAGGATGGAAGTTTACGTTTCTGTGTGGATTATCGTCGGCTCAACTATGTTACCAAGAAGGACAGTTATCCCCTCACAAGAATCGAGGACACCCTGGACACGCTGACGGGGATGAAATGGTTTACAACGCTGGACCTGAAGAGTGTCTACTGGCAAAGTGTTAATTTTTGGTGTAATTGGCGTACATAAATGTTATCCGAACTCCACCTCGTAGCATTATTATAGCTATAAAACAGTACCGTGACATACTGATTAACACGCACAGCCTAATCCGTTCGGCATAGAGATTTGGAATTTGGAGGAAATATTCCTTGAGTTCCATAGAGGTGCACTAAAGAAGAGTTTTTTTAAATTACATTTTTATGGTGGCGAACCACTGATCTCGATCTCTATGGATAGGCTCTGCCTTACTTTCGTTTGTATCAAAGCGACCCACCGAGTGTCCAATAGTACAAATACTTTTTCCGTGGTTTTTTCTACTGCCAAAGTACTGCTACCAGCGCCAACAGCGCCAAAATGGCGCTAATCAAATGCGCTAATTGCGACGTTCGTCAACAGCCTGTCTAGAGTACTGGTAATGTGCAGTTGTCTTTGGTGTGAACGAAAGTGGCAACGTTATCTTATATAAAATGTAAAAGCATACCTGCAAGTAACATCCTATATTTCTTCTCCCAACAAACTCTCAAATGCACGTTGTACTTGGCCCAGTCTTCTTTATACTCTTCTACTTTCCTCTTAAAATTTAACCAGCGCCTAAATTCCGAAAACAATTATTAAAATAAACCAGTACGCATTACTACAATACAAATAATTTGGTATGTAAAGTAAATAAAACGTACAATTCATGAGTGGGTACTTCTCCAGTCACGTTGGTCAATGAATTTGATTCTTTTACCTGTGAAAATAGTTCGTAAGTGTTTACAGCGGATGCGGGGCATTAATTAGTCCGAGTGAACAATGGTTTTCTGCTTAGCTAGTCACGTACCTACGTAACGGTATACTGTCCAGATAGACAGCACAAAAAAAAATTGCAGCTTACAGTCAGGAAACAGGGTTGGGCAGATGCCCCACCCTACCCCACCGTGGGTACGCCCATGAGTGGGATCGGTTTATTAGTGGGCTCATTGGAAGCTACCCCTTAAATCTAATCGTCACGTAAACCTGTCGTATGTATCAATCAGGCCGCTATTACGGCCATTTTTGGCCAAAAAATCGAGTTTAGGTTTCAGCCAATAACCAAGCAAACATTCGCACCGACCGAAACTAATTTAATGTGCGCTCTCATCTCGATACTGATCAGCTGAAGGTTCGGTTACCGTTTCGACCACAAATTCATCTCGAGTTTTAGTAGTACATTATCAATAGATAGACAATGATTTGCACCGCTTCCCTTGTTTGTGGCTTCGTAAAACTACTTACAACAGCAGAGAGCCAAAGCGTCCATCTGTTGAACATTTCGATGATTTCCAACATTTCGTGCTGACACGCCATGTAGATAGCGGTTTTGTCCGTCGCCCTAGTCGGCGACACTATCTGAAATAAGTATAGATATAATTTAAAATTAAATAGTTAGGTACATGTCACTGGCTGCTAAGATACATTTATTCAATTCCTGCGCAGACGATACTGTTTTCAGCAGATAAAAAATAATATCTATATGTCGCCTGCGATCGATCCGGCGATATTCTAATATTCCGCGGGATCTAGTAACAAAAGGTGTGCGTAAAGTGTTTTCCGGCGCTGATCTGAGTTTTTTGACTATGTGCGTCCAGCCACAGAGTAAATAATAGGACCCACTAGCCCCGCTTTAAAGACGCCGAGATAGACCCAGAAAAAGTGCAAAATCACTTTATAGATAAGTTTTGACCTACTTGTTTGTTACCTTTTTATCCCGGTAGCGTAACGCTAATCTCAGAGTAAGTTGGCGACAGAAGATATTGTACTGGCGCCATTGCAAGGCCTCCGCCGTCACTCTCCGCTGGTAACATGCCCAAGTCGCCTCAGCTTCGTCTGTAATAAAAAAAAGTTTATACACCTCTACACTTGCGTTACTGACATGAGTGACCTCTATGTTGCGAACAGTGTGAGCGTTTTTCAAAGAAACTGGTACACTGTAGGTACATTTCGAATCGATAACCTGTAAGGTACAAGGTGTAAGGTGTATAAGGTAATCGCTAATTTGCAATTATTTTTTGTAGTAATTAGATAGATTAACTATTTAACTACCTTAAATCATGTAAATTACACCAACATTAATTATGAAAATAAGAGAATGTTTGCTATTTACGCGCGTGCGTGATCACAATCAGCGGATATAATAAGGTACACACACACACACAGAAAGACAGCACAGCACCGAACTTCTGTTAGAACTTGACCATAAGCAACCACACATTGATGATTACCGATTCGCAAAGGAATTGTCCATAGCTTTTTGTTGATTATCGAATCAACATTTACGAGATCATCTTTGCAAAAGGCGATGAAACGCGGTATTCCAGCCAGTGTCGGATTAGAATACTGCTTCGGCTTTATGCCATTTTCTTATTTCAAACGTAGATTTTCGTTTAAACATGAGAATGAATTGAAAATGTTACCTATCAATAGTTGAGGGTCGCTCTGATAGCAGAGCGCCCGGTCGATGTTCTCTTGGATCCGGTCGCGCCACGCCTGCACGTTCCACATGAGGCTGAACATCATGGCGTGCCAGTCCGACATCGGGTCCGTCGGTATTATTGGGGAGCATATAAGGACAAATGTTACCTATCAATAGTTGAGGGTCGCTCTGATAGCAGAGCGCCCGGTCGACGTTCTCTTGGATCCAGTCGCGCCATGCCTGCACATTCCATATGAAGCTGACCATCATGGCGTGCCAGTCCGACATCTGGTCCGTCGATATTATTGGGGAGACTATAAGGACAAATGTTACCTATCAGTAGTTGAGGGTCGCTCTGATAGCAGAGCGCCCGGTCGATGTTCTCTTGGATCCAGTCGCGCCATGCCTGCACGTTCCACATGAGGCTGACCATCATGGCGTGCCAGTCCGACATCTGGTCCGTCGATATTACTGGGGAACCTATAAGGACAAATCATTTCAATAAAAACTAAGACCAAATATACAACGTTTACTCTTTTCGTTGTCCGCAATTTCTGCTTTCTGACCACTGACCACGATCATGCTACTCTATCGAAACATCGAGGTAGGTAAATAAAAACAACGTGTTCAGTTAAAATTAGAATTTGAATAGCGAAAGTTAAAAAGATTTTTTTAAATCTTTACGTCTGGATAACGATTCCACGTTTGCGCCAAGATCATGGTCACAAATAGTTTCGAACGTTATTTGCATCAGGTCCACCCTTCATCTTCTCTTTGACTTCCGTAGAGAAAGGTCGCGTCGCGTGAATTTGTTTATATTAGTGCCCGGAAAGTGCTGACGCCCGCAAGGCCGCGCGTCGTGCGTATAGCGTACCTGTCTTCCGCAAGCGATCGTGATGACCTAGTTAATTAACACGTGTTTATAATTTGCTGACAATGTTAAGGCGATGCTGTACATTGTGAATATTAACTCGAATTGATGATGGATCAGGAAAGTGAACTTGCTATTATCACAGAAAAGGAACATGTTGTGTTTAAACATTACGATGAAGAAAGAAAAAGCCTGGAAAGCCTTGTGACTGACCTAAAAAGTCAAATAGAAGAGCTTCAGCGCCAATTGAAGCACGTTCGGGAGCAAAATAGTGCAGTTTCAGAGGAAAGCACTAATAAAGAGTTGCCTTTAGAGTCAGTCCAGTATGAGACGGACGAAGAAGGTCTCGCTAAAGAAACATAGTGGGTTCGTCATAGAAGCAGGAAAAAAAGGAAGTTGAATACGTCCCTGTCCCCACCAAAAAGAGCAAACTCCGATGAAACTGTAAAAGAAAATCAAAAGGTAAAAAAAGTGCCTTTACCGCCATCTATAATAGTGGAAAACATAAAGGACTACCAAAAGTTCTACGACTTGTTATCGACCAGCGTAACGAGAGACTCGTTTATCACAAAAGTCATGAATGGGGAAAATGTAAAAATAAATGCCAATAGCGAAGACTCGTACAGATGTATCACCAAGCTCTTATTAAAAAACAATTGCCTTTGGTACTCCTACGAGAACAAACAAGACAGGCCAATTAGAGTAATGGCTAAAAATCTACATGCGTCCTGCCTTCCCGATAGAATAGTGGCAGATCTGACACTTAGTGGATACAAGATCCAGGATGCTGCCATTAAGCTTAGCTGGAGGAGTAAGGAACCACTGAACATGTTTATGCTTTCATTCCAAAAAGATGAGGACATCAACAAAATCTACGGTATAAAATCCATTTTAGGCTGCAAGGTGGAGATACAACCATTAAAAACGAATAAGCTCATACCTCAGTGTAAAAGATGTCAAGCATATGGCCACACACAGAAATACTGTTCAAAAGAACCAAGGTGCGTGAAATGTACTAACCTAACCAGAGACTGCCAAAAACCAGCAGAAGCTAAGCCGAAATGTGTCCATTGTGGTGAGCAACATCCGGCCAATTACAGAGGCTGCTTAGTTGCTAAAGAACTACAGAGCATGAAAAACAAACTGTTGAAGAAAAATGTAACAACACACGTGATACAGGTTCCCGGTGTCAGTAAAATAAATAAAAATAGTGCTACTCAAAATGTCACAAAACATGTTTCATATGCACAAATAACAAAAGGAGCCCAGCCCACCTTACATCAGCTACAATCTAAACAATATACGCAAGTAAACATGACACATGACATGGATGAAAAATTAAACAAAATTTTAAACCTCGTTACATTGTTCGACGAACGTTTAAAAACACTTGAAAGTAGCACCAAGACAGCTTCATCAAAACAGAAAAAATGATAAGTAAACTTAAAATCATGGAATGGAACGCTAATGGACTACTACAACATCGTACTGAGCTCCAAGCCGTCCTAAACATAGAAAATATTGACGTGTGTCTTATCTCTGAGTCACACTTCACAAGGGAATCCTTTATTCAAATTCAAGGCTACAAAACTTATCACGCATTGCACCCCAATAACACTGCAAGAGGGGGTAGCACCATAATAATAAAGGAGAACATCTACCATCATGAACAATTTAAGTTTGAAGAACATCACATACAAGCTGTCGCTATTTGTGTCAGAACTAAGCGCTATCCTGTAACCCTTGCAGCAATATATTGCCCACCAAAGCATGCGCTGAAAGCAGAACAGTATAGAAGTTTTATAAAACTACTTGGTAATCGACACTTACTGGGCGGTGATTTTAATGCTAAGAACACCTTCTGGGGGTCTCGCCTTACCACTACTAAAGGAAAATAATTATTATGTGCAATCAAAGAAATACATTGTAATGTAATATCAAGAGGAAAGACCCCCTATTGGCCTACTGACCCTAATAAAATACCAGATCTCATCGATATCTTCATCTTTATAAATATATCACCCAGCTTTCTTCTAATTGAGGAAGGTTATGATATGAGCTCAGATAACTTAACACCAATAATATTAACTTTAAGTGATACTATTGTACAAAAAGAGAATATTCCGACTCTTGTTAATTACAGAACGGACTGGGAAAGTTTTAAACTAGATTTAGAAGGAAAAATCGATCTAAAAGTCCCACTAAAGAACGCACTACAGCTAGACATAGAAGTAAGAAAACTTATAAAAGATATACAACAAAGCTCTTGGGCAAACAGACCGGAATATAAAAAGAGAACCAGAGTTAAGTCGTACCCTATTGAAATCAGGGACTTGATTGCTAAAAAAAGAAATCAAAGACAAAAGTGGCAGATGACTAGATCTCCACAAGACAAGACACTTTTTAACAATCTTACAAAAAAACTTATAAGGGAAATAGAGAACTTTAGTAATGAGACTATAAATTCTAATCTAAGTCAGCTAACAAGTGATCGGACGACAGATTATTCTCTTTGGAAAACAATGAAGAACCTTAGAAAGCCAATCATGCATATCCCACCTATAAAAGAACATAATGGAAAGTGGGCAATCAATAACGGACAGAAAGCTAATAGGTTCACACAGTACTTAGAGCAAGTTTTTCAATCAAATGGTGATCTTACAGATGATGAAGACTTTATACAAGAAGAAACTTCTAAAATTGAGCTAAACATAAGATTTGTTACACCAAAAGAGGTTTTTAACGAGATCAAACATCTAAGTTGCAAGAAATCTCCTGGTTATGTGGTTGTGGTGGTTGGTTGGTTTGTTCTACAAAACCTCCCTAAGTCATTATGATACCCAAACCTGGTAAACCACCTCATGAAGTAACATCATATAGACCAATTTCATTGCTGCCGATAATGTCGAAATTGTTTGAAAAACTACTACTGAGACGATTGGCGCCCATCATAGAAGAAAATAAATTCATCCCGTATTATCAATTTGGATTTAGAAAAAAGCATTCTACAATAGACCAAGTGCATAGAATCACTAATGTTATTGAAAAAGCTTTAGAGGAGAAAAAAGTTTGTACAACTGTGTTTCTAGATGTAGCTCAAGCATTCGATAAAGTTTGGCATAAAGGTCTGCTGCACAAATTAAGAAAAATGCTGCCTAAACAGTTTGCAGATATTCTCGAGTCTTATCTAACACATAGAATGTTCAGAGTAAGGCAAGAAGATGCGTATTCAGAACTTAAGCAAATAAAAGCTGGAGTACCGCAAGCGAGTGTCTTAGGTCCGTTCCTGTACTTAATGTACACTTGCGATATCCTAGATTTAGAAAATAATACCATTGCTACCTTTGCTGATGATACAGCAATCATGGCGATTGGGGCTACTCAAGAGGAAGCGGTTGAGAAAGTGCAAACAGCCGTCAATACCATCCTCGATTGGACTAAAAAATGGCGAATAAAACTTAACCAATCAAAATCCACACATGTAGATTTTACAAACAAGAAAACGAATTATCATCCTGTATTTATAAACGATCAAGTAATACCACACGAAAATACGGCCAAGTATCTTGGTATGACATTAGACGCAAAGCTTCGCTGGAAGGCCCATGTCAAAAAAAACGCGATGAAATGGAGCTTCGCTACACAAAAATGTATTGGCTTCTAGGAAAACATTCTTCGTTGTCAGTTTGCAATAAATTACTTTTATACAAGCAATCCTCATGCCAATATGGACTTACGGTATCCAGCTATGGGGCTGTACCAAATCCACTAATATACAGATCATTCAACGTTTCCAAAATAAAGTACTCAGAGGTATCGTTAATGCACCGTGGTACATCAGAAGTAACGACCTCCATCGAGACCTGAAGGTGGATCTCGTTACTAAGGTCATTAAAAAAGTTGCCGAAGCTCACGAACGAAGACTTCATCATCATGTGAATGTCGAGGCTATCCAGCTCCTCGACAACACGGGCATCGTGAGAAGACTCAAACGGACAAAACCATTTGAGTTAGTTTAGTGATATGATAGTGACAATGTAGTATCAATTAGTGCAAATCAAATAAACAGAAGAACAAAGTGACTTCCCCTTAAATAGTGACATTAAGAAAAGTGTTATTGGACACATTCTTAGTTTATACTCTACTTAGCAGCTTAGGTTAAAGTAAAATTACTTATTAGTCTTAAGGCTAGATTGTATTTTTAATGAGGCACCACAATTCCGTGGTAAATCATTACATAAAAAAAAAGGTCCACCCTTCGAGTCCACCGGACCATTCAATATGTTGCGTAAGTGAACGTCTACAATTCAATTGTTTGATAAGGACTATAACTTAATAATAAATACAAATAATTTATATGACTAAACTTACCCTATAAGTACAGAATAAGTAACAGTAGGTACTACGTAATGTTATGAATATTCTTCTACTAACTACTACTTATGTACTTTAACCTTCATGCATTGATTTTACGTAGAATGAAAAATTAGATAACGCAAATTAAACAACATACGCGACGGAAATAAAATACCTAAAAACAATGTAAACAAAGACAAGTTTAATTACTGTATCCACTCTTACTCGGGCTGGGCACCCTCGGCCCGTGCCTCGTGCCCGGCGACGTGCTCTGTGAGACGTCGTGCAGCCGCGCGGGCACCGTGCTCGGCAGCCGGCGCCACGTCACGCACGCCGCGTTCGTGAGCGATGCCCCGACCGACTTCGCATGTTCAACGGGGGCGCCGCCGCCGCTACACACCAACAGTGCCCCGGCGTTGGGCGAGTCGGATGTAGGCGCCGAGTTAGGCGAGGGCACCGGTGTCGATGGCGTCTGCAACGAGTCGGTCGGCGAACCGTCGAAGACCCGCGGCGGACTCGCGAACAAACCCCTCTGCTGGCACGTCGTCGAATACACCATGTACGACGCGACGGGGTCGGGCGAGGGCGCCGGCGTCCGCGGCGTCGTCATCGAATCGGAGAGCGAGGTGGACTCGAGGCGCGGTGGGCTCTGCGGGCTGGTCGAGCGGAGACGGTCCGGAGGTGACATCGCACGCTGGAAGTAGGACGCCGGCCGATCGCGATCCGGTGAATGGTTCGGCGTCGATGGCGTCCGCATCGAGTCGGTGGGAGAGTCGTCGAGCGCGCGGGAGTCGAGCCCCGCGCGGCCGGACGGGCGTCGCTGCGGGTACGACGTGGAGTACAGCGTGTAAGCCTTGGTGCAGCCGCGGGTGGGCGGCGCGAGGCACGGCTGCGGCGGCCGGTTCTGCCGCGTGGGACACTGCGTGAAGGATATCTCGCGGCCGGCGCGCAGGCGCTCGGGCGCCAGGTCGGCGAGCGCCGCTGCGGACACGTGGCGCGAGCACGTGCAGCACGGCCGCGCCACGCGCCGCAGCATCTCGTCGCACCACAGCTCGCACTGCACGAACACGTTCTTCATGCACTTGCACACTTGGATCACTTCTGCGAGAGATATTGAGGAACATTTTATCTTATCTTATGCGGAAAACAGAGCTAGTACAGAAACAAACGGGTGAAATGCAATTGAGGAAGATTGATAACTATTCCAGCAAGTCCTTCCTTGCTTGTCGTATGAGGTACATCACCCCTGACTTGGCTTAACGACTGCTGTACAAGTTATTGCTAAAAATAATACTAATAATAATAAAAAAAAAAAAAAATACTAATATAATACTGTTGGTGGTGTTATTGCTAAGTCAATAACACACTGAACCCTACAAGCAAGCAAAAGTTCTTTGAAATTAAATTGGATGATCATATCGGAAATTATGAGAAATATAAAATGTGATAAAACGAAGAACATTATTGCATTAGTTTAGAGGGATCCTATCCTTTATTACCTAGGTACATTGCCTTGTATTCTTGCTTTTTAAAGTTTAGAAAATAAGGGAGAAACATGTTAATGGACATTTTGTAAAAGTACAGCACGGTAGTTAGTTTCACTTACTTGGTTGCAATAAGTGGACTGCTAAATACTTTGTTGCGTCTTCAATGACCTCTAAAATATAATAAGATTGGATAAGCTTTAGTTAGCAGACAATTTCTTTTTACGTAAAATATATATTAGAATAATTAACTTCAGCACCTGTAGATATCAATTAACGCCAATAATTAGCATCCAAAATCCATACAAAAATGACTATTAAAAGCTAGTTAATTATTGACGTATACAGGTACAGTTACAGTTACAGCAGTATGTGCGAATAGAATAGAAAACAACAACATGAAGGTGGATCAACGCAAATTCAGTTCATAACTTTGAATAGGAGTATATACAGGTGTCCCAGGAAGTAGTGGTAAGAGGAGGTTCTGAAGTAGAGCGGGTCTCTACCTCAGAACCACCTGCCTTCTTACGGCCTCCTACCTCGGGTGCCCCTGGACCGCCAGGGGCACCCGAGGTAGGAGGCCGTATTTTATTCTGTGATTAATAAAAAAGAGCACAATTATTGGACTTGGTTATGGTTTAGTATGGTAGAAACGTTTTCTCCCAAAACGCAAATTTCACGGTAAATGTAAGGCAAAACCTGTAGAAGCCGCGTTGGTGCCCTATCCTATTAATAATTTATATGAAGCGACCCCCAGACGCATACAAGAGCAGGAAGGATTTGGCACACCATAGATACAGCCATGGATAGCGGAGTGGGGAAAGCTATGGAACGGCATTTGGCAAGGGCGGATCCAGCCGTCGAGTCATAAGACGCGCGCGCAGCGAGCGTGGAAATTAGGAAATATTTCTATCAGTTTAAAAAATAAACATGCTTACAAATCATATAAAAATAAAATAAATCCTCTAGTTAACCCAGCAAAAGGGAGGATCTTGACCATCATTGATTCAGAACCTTTCGATAGCGAACCGAATCGATTCGATTCGATATTGTGAATGAAATATGTATTGAATTGAACGATTTCAAACCGAATCCACAGAGTAAATAATACCATATCGATCGACAACTGAGTTATCGAAGGGTTCTGAATCGGGGGAGGGGGGGGGGGGGGTGGCTGGTCCTTCAGTGACGTCAGCGACAGCAGCGAGCTCACCTTCCATAAGCGAGCTATATTTATCCGGCGTGCCTTCCCGAACCAACGTTTGAAGTTTGATCTGTATCTTCCGTGACACTACAGGATCTGCAGTCGTCACGTTCAGTTGGTCCGTGTTTTTTCCACGCAAACTGAAAAAACGAGGTTTATTTACAAAATATGTACTTTATTTGGGCAGCTATTAGATATATTCAAAAAGTAGTCAATGCCATCTCTAAAAATGGCAAAGTAAAAACATCGAAAGGAAACCAGCAAGGCGAAGCCTACCTCTGTGGCATTTGATACTACCCCCTACTGAGCCTCCGCGAGTGTAGTGGTTAACGGTCTCAGCACTAAGTCGTCTGGTAGCTATCTACACTAATAACTAATATTATAAAGAGGAAAGATTTATTTCTTTGTTTGTTTCTTTGTTTGTTTCTTTGTTTGTTTCTTTGTTTGTTTGTAACGGATAAACTCAAAAAATACTAAGCTAAATTATCAGCTAGTAACACTAGCAAAAACACACACTAGCACTAGCGCACTATTTTACAAAAAATTAGGGTTTTTTTATTAATATTTTATAAAGTTTTATAGTTTAGTATTCATTTCAATTAATTTATCTTTATTTTCATTTTACTGTCCATATCTCGAGTGCACGCCTTTATATCTTTCTTGCACAACCAGGATGACTGCAAGAAAATTCTGTCTTAGCATTAAGTCCTCCTCTGTACACTGTTTTTGTGCATAAAGTATTAAATAAATAAATAAATAAAATTGCAATAATGTAACACGAGGTACAAAATTTCGCAAAAATCCCGATTACCTACTTTGTATATGGTACGTTGCCATGGAAACGAAATCCAGAAAATCCAATAATCATTGACGTAGGAATAATTATACACGAAATAAGAACAAGTCTGTCAAGTTGGTAGGTTCGTGAGTAATAATGCAGTTGTCTATGGTCAAAAGTACTGCTGCTAATGATTTTGAATTACGCTTACTGTCGTTTTTTTTTTAAGTAACGACTGGGCTAAAAATGCTAAAAGTAAGAAAATTGCCGTGGGGTGAGCGCTACCGATAAACACAAAAAATACTAACCGATTTTAAAAATTCTAGATGTAGCGTAGACGTTTCACGTCAAACAAACGGCCGTGCGCCTCGACACAGACCCACCCAGTTTTTTAACCCCAAGGAGGTTGAATTACGCTTACTTCTCACCCGGTTTTTTAAACCAAAGGAGGTTGAATTACGCTTACTGGCGTTAAACCTTTTAACAGTAAGCGTAATTCAGCCTCCTTGCTTTAAACAGAATAATACTATAGACAAAATGGTGCGTCAGTATAAAACTTAAAAACAAACCATTATACCTCAGCAAAAGCATTTTAATAAAATAAATATATTAAATATGTAAATATATTAACAACAACACACACTATTCAATTCCACACCTAGCCTCAAACTAAGATACCCTGTACTATGGGCACTAGATAACGGATAAACATACATAAATACGAATATCACATCCATGACTCTGAAACAAACATTTCTGCTCATCACACAAATGATTGCACCTTGCAGGATTCGAACCCGCGACCGTTTGATTTCGTTCCTAAGGTCACTAGGTAGTCTAGCCACTAGACCAACCGGCCGTCGTTAATGGAGGAAGCACAAACTAATTAGAGGAGGTACGCGATAGGAAGTAATAGCACATAATAAATAATTGATACAAGGAATTGTTGTTACATTTAAGTTTGTGTAAAAAAAGTATTTAGTGTAAGGAATTGTTGAAAAATATTTGTGCAAATTAAGTATTTAATGTAAGGAATTGCCGGTTTTAGTACTTCGAAACCGGTTATCGGCGATATATATTCAGAGCCTAAGTACGCCTTTGGGATGTTTTGGGGTACCTACCGAGGGAGATATACTATACAAACATTTATAGAAATCGGTGCAAATGTGTTTTCCTATCGCCTTGTCTCACACCGTAACGATCTTTCAGGCTGCTGAAATGTTATGGAAGTTTGCATTTGTCGTTGCCTTTTATAGCCTTCGCTGTGAGCAATTTTGATCTAGTGCTAATTGGTCCTGTTTTAACGTTATTGTTTCTAAGATCTTTCCTGAGGTTTATTTTTAGTTTTACTTGTGCTGTATGTTCCGGTGTGGGTGTTGATAATTTGTGTCGATAAGGTTTTTAGTCAGATTGCTAAGTTTTTTGGTTTTATTGTTGGTGGTCCTTGTATTCTGGCTCGCTTTTTTAATAGAATTTTTGATATATGTTGTATTGTAAGTCAATGTTTTCATAATATTAGGACTATATAAGGACCTACTATATATAATATAAGGATTTTCAACAGGTCGTGCTTCATCAAATTATTTTTGCGTCTAGTTTAACTGTTATACGTAAGGGCCGGTGATCAGAATTGTATTTTTGTATTTCTGTATTAGTGATAATATATTTAATTATATGAGGCAAATTAATATACATACATATCTGCACCATCGGCATGAGTCTTCTTGATAGCACCATGTCGCAATAACACAGCCTGGCCAGCTGCTGCCAGTTTGTCTACCAATATCTTCAGGGTTACAGTTTTGTCGCCTGGAATTATTTTACTTTAATTTACTTAGTAATCATATTTTACATACACACATGTACAAACGCACACACACACACACACACACACACACACACACACACACCCACACCCACACACACATCATTTCCCACGGACTATTGTAGGTAAAATTTAACCCAGAGGAATTACCATGCACGCCGGCAAAGCCACGGGCGTAGCATAGCTATTGCTTAATAAAAGGTTTACTTACCTTGTTGCTCGATGTATGAAACAAGTAGCTTTGTTTGATCAGAAATTACTCCTGAAAAGGAGAATAAAGAATTAAGTACTCAATAAAAATGATAAATGTTTCTTGGTACAAAACATACAAAAAATGAATTAGAGACATTTAATGAATAAAAACGAATTTGTATCAGTTTGTTAGTGAGCGTGTATGTATATCACTACGTGGAAACGGTTGAATGGATTTTGATGTTTGGTATGTATGTAGATACTACTTTAGCTAGGTCCTGGAATAACACAAAGGATACTTTCATCATCATGATCATCATAGACGCGGGTGAAGCCGCGGAGCGCAGCTAGTAACATATATAACACAAATTATAGCAGTTGCGGGAGTACCAAAAGGGGCTAAGTGGAATCAGTGATTTTAATAATTCTAAAAACGTCCACTGGGTGCTCGCTGGTTCAGAATATGTTTTATCATGTTACCAAGAAGCTTCAACCAAACCCGCCCTTCTCGGGCACAATGGTTGGATTGAACATCTAACGAAAGAAGGTAAAGAAGAAGAATTAAATTTAACATTAAGAAAATGATTATTTGAAACAAAAAACCTGCATCAAATGTTTACTGCTGAACTCGTTACACTTTGAAATAAAAAAAAAAACTAAATCAGAAATCAACTAGGACATAAAAAGCAGCCAATCAGAAGCAGACAGAGTTCAAACGACTGTATCGTATGTTAGTTGTACCGATGCGGGAATCGCATCGGTACTTTCTTTATCTAGGTACCATATGAGCCAACCTGACACTATACATGACAAAGGCCATCGATATAATTTGCTTACGGTCCATGTCAGATCGTGTGTAACCGCGCGGTGGTACTTTGGCCATGAGGTTCTTCAATTTTGCCTCAGTGGGCGCTTGCAGACCACTGTCTCCGTGCTTTACATCGTGACCGGACGCCAACAGTCGTAAACTGCAATTTTTAACAAAATGTATTAAATCCGGTGCGGTTATCTAAGCGTTTTGATTTTTCATTAACTTATTAATAAGGTTGGTTTCATAGTCTTGTACACTTACAGCGCAAGCGCGAGCGGTAAGCGGCGCGGGACACAAGTGTAGGGTTACCTAGTATCGTTTAAGTAATAGCACAGAATAAATAATAGTACAACTACAGAAAGCTAACTGAGTAAAGTCATTTAAAAAAAAAAAGACTCTCGCTACAACGCTATAAAGTGCAATTTAACTCGCACGGCGCTGCGAGCTTTCAATTATATTTACCTAGAAGGCGCTCGCCCACCGCGTGCAGGCTAGAATGCACTGTATCACAACGCGCGAGAACTTCCATTGCTCTAACCGTTTCAGAATCGCTCTGTCCCTTTTTCGCTCGGTAGGGTTGTATTAAGATATGACTAGGTACTTGTACTACTAATTATTCTGTGATATGTTATGACTTAGATATTGTAACAGAATAAATAAGTAATAATGTATTATGTTATTACTTATTATTATAAATTAAAATAGTTCTATTACATACAATGACATTCTTATCAGAATAGACCGACTACCTCATTTTTAATACCTACCTATCCCGTTTTCAGAACGCCGATAAGTTTAGTGAGATACCTACCTACGTGTCGTTGGTTGATTATGATTATATCCTATAGGTATTGCACTTTGATGAATAAAGGTGCCTGTCTGAATTCCATGCTTTTTAATGAGTGAAAAATAAATTGCTACCTACGTAATAAAAGGTATTAAAAGTATGTAGGCTACTTAATAAGTCAGCACAGTAGTTCATTTTCCGATCAACAATACCTACTATAATCAATTATAAAATTACGTTGATCGATTTAATAAACGACTTTATTTCTGCGCGGAAAAACCTTAAATATGCGTAGCTTCGGTATGGAACACAAATGAAATAACATAAAACTATAGGAACCTACGTAATAAAAAAATATCAATATCTAACTACATAACTAGGACCTTTTATAGGTATTACAATTTATTACCTTTCAATATCCTTTGGAAGCGTAAAGAATGACAATTCGTCATTTCTATCATTATTCAAACAGCCGAATGCTATGCAGTACTTTCTAGCTTTCTTCTTGGTACTCATAATTAAAACACGAATAAAGTTTGTCAATAACTTTACGTAAGTAGGTGCTCTATCGCTAAGTACAAGGCGCGCGACTCATCTAGCGCACGCTTGACACTCGACTGAACGGACCCGAATATTGGGTCCTTGAATTTATTTGTACTTGTTGCGGAGTGCGACCGCCCTGGTAATAGGTAATAGTCAAACCTGACCCGTTCGGACGACAAATGTATCATTGCGCGAACGGATGGAGGAGACCATCGTAAAACCCTGAAACGAGTTTAGTAACGTGCGGTTGGTTGGTTACTCTTCCCAGACATCCGTTATGAACGTGAATATTATTTAAAAAAAAAACGTTTTTAACCTTATGAAAAAGCAGGCTACGCCACAGTCTTATAAGAGCTTAACCACCAGGTACCTATTATAGTGATAAAGTTGAGAATTTGACCAGTTACGAATCTGTCCAGTAGCTCCCAGTTCCCAGTCCGCACCCCAGATATTTTCGTGCGTTGACATAATTTACGTACTATGAAGCGTTTGGTTACTTGTACTATTTATTGTGGTTTGGTGCTGTGGCCACGATTGAACAAAGAAAAAAGTTAATTTATTGTCTGTGCCTGTGAGTAAAACGCGTATTCTCAGCATTACATAAATACCATAAAACGGCTTGATCTGCCTTCTATCCTATATGACATTACTTTTGTTCTGAATAGTTTAATGTCAGAGTTTCGAGTAGACTTACTAAGCGGCTGAGTCCTTGTAAGACTTCGGTATGTCTCCTTCGACCAATAAAGCATCGCCAGCGGCCTCCATTTCTCCCAACAACGCCACGTAAGCCTCGATTTCTGCATCTACAAAATATGCGGAGTTCGTATTATCATTGGAAACGGGATATTTTCCATTTATTTTGACTTCTCCAAAGGTATGGAGCAAGATACGATATGATCTAAGAAAGAACGCCCAATAGGATGGTCATGAATACAAAAATTTGCCGTGTTAATTAACTGAGGTAACTACTATTGGTTGGAGTGAAGCCACGTCAACGGTCGTATGATTGGTAGTTGCGATGTTTC
The DNA here is from genome assembly GCA_946251855.1 of Alsophila aescularia. Taxonomy (NCBI): domain Eukaryota; kingdom Metazoa; phylum Arthropoda; class Insecta; order Lepidoptera; family Geometridae; genus Alsophila; species Alsophila aescularia. The sequence continues at coordinate 18,489,919 of OX276377.1, read as the reverse complement.
TTTGTAAATAAATGAATGTGTTGAATGTGTTTTATTAAAATAACACATATTGCTGTAGAAAATTTACCTGGCTTGGTCACGTGCACAGATAAATAGTCTGATGCTTCCTTTATGTGCTCTGAAATTCAAGAATAACACCATAAATATATATATGATTGTGCTCCAAAGAGTTATTTAAATGAACCACAAGTGAGATGATTGCCTTTCATCGCAGAGGACAGTTTGCGGGCCACGGGCCGGTGCCGCATCATGTCGTCCAGTTGCTTCGCCAGAAAGTGTGAGATTTGATCGCATGGCTCCTTCACTTCCAAGGTCTTTGCTTTCTTCAACCTTAACATAAGAAATAGGCAGGTACATACATAAGTATTAAGGTATTCAAAGATATTTATTTATATACAACAACGTTGGCCATCTTTTTTGAATAATAAATTTTGGTTTTTATATCTTTTACATAAAATTATTAAAAAAAAATATTACCTATTCTATAATTTTTCATATTATTTTTTATTTTGTTTATTTAAATTCTAATAAAATATATTTATTTTTATTTTATTAACAATAATTACAATTTTATCAAATTCATGGTTTGGTTCTTGACTTGAGCCAAAACAAAACTAGGGGTTTGCAATATCTATGTCTCTATATACGTGTAAAACAAAGTCGGGTTTGGTGTTTGTTCGAACACTTATAACTCGAGAGCCGTTGGACAGATTTGGAGGAAATTTGCTACCGGGATAGCTTATATCCTGGATTAACACATAGGCTTGATCCCGAAATAGGAAAAAAGTAATATCGTTTTCTTTAAGACATGAAAAAAAAGTATACCAGGCGAGCCCAAACAATTAAGAAGAAGGAGAAACAAAATTGAAAAAAAAAGTATTTCAAAGTACCAAAGTAACACTTAAGAAGTTTTATCATCATAAATATATTTTTGCAAATTCTTTGTCTTAGTGACATGGCTTGTTTGTTGGTAGGGGTTTTAAAGGACGGGGCCAGGGGGAGGAGGATGGGACAAAAATTTGTACGCGGGCATAGCCCAACAGGAGTTGAACAACAAAATTCATCGAAATCAGTCAATCCAATCTCGAGATATCATCAAAAAAGCCGTTCCATACAAAATGTATGAGAAAAAGACAGCTAATAGTTAAAAACTTTTATTGATTCTAAGGCGGTACGAAGTTCCCGGGTCAGCTAGTTATTAATAAACCTAGTAGTTAATCCCACTTTTAAAACTAATTTAAATAAGTGGGTGGTAATTTAAAAGATGCACCCAACGCTGTGGGAAGCGTTACAACTATTTTTCCCACGACCTCATGAGGGGGGACGTTTAGTTGAGACCGTTGGGTATCCATTATTAAATTTCTAAAGAAAAGTTTTTTGTTTCTTTTTAACCGACTACGGTGAAGCAAGGGAAGGGTAATGTGTTTAATAACAGTTTGTGTAATTATGTAAGTATGTAGGTATGTGGATGTTCCTCCATAGCGTCGCCCCTATTTGTCCAATTTTGTCAAGCGAGGTATCTCGATTCGCCTTCAGGCAATAGGCTATTTTTTACCCTCGTACGGCGAAGCAAAGAAAGGGTAATGTGTACAAACTAAAAACTTTGTCTGATTTTGATAAGTGATATAGCAATTGATATTCGTCTTCATGTAATAGAGTGTCATAGGCTATTTTTTACCCGATTACAGCGAAGCAAACGAAAGGCTATGTGTTTAACCTAAAAACTTGGTCCGATTTTGACAAGGGAGGTATCAATCGTTTCATCTTCATCGCAAGAGTGAAATACGCAATTTTTTACCCGAACGTAGTCGGGTTTTGGTTTTTTAAACTTATGTCTTATTTGTATAGTAGGATCGAATTTCAAATCATCGAAAACGGCAAAAAAGTGATGTGATATAAACTTCGAGAAAGCAACCAACTCAGTTTAAATTGAGAAACAACATAATCTTGTTTGTATGTACCTCTGTGCGGCATAGATGAATGTTTCGGCAACACCGTCAACCTCGACTAGAATTTCATTGCCTTTCTTCTGCATCTCTGATATCAGAACATCTTTCACTTGAGCTTTATAATCTGAGAAATAACAAGAAGAAAAGGTAAATGACTGCAGAAATGGCAGTTAGTTATCAAACGAAAGAAAATAAATATGCACTTACTTTCAGCAACGAAATATTCAGATAATTTTCTAGAGTTTTCAATGACCACATCTGTGAACAGGAAACACGAGTAAGAATTAGCTTAAGACCAGGCTCCATTAATAATTTTCCCACGCTAGCTCCGCCTCTACACTCTGCCACCTGCTACTCGCAACATGCACTGAGGTGCCTGCGTAACAAGGTTGAATATCGCGAGCGCTTTTTGATGAACACACTTTAGCTCGGAACTAAATGACGGAAGTGTCAAAAATTATTTATTTTATTGGCAGGCTAATAATTTAGTTAGGTAAATTTTGTCTTGACAGTGGATAATAAACTATATTTTCTCGCTGTGAGATTTATTTTAGAGATAAAAATTAAGCTGTTGAGTAGAAAATTGAAAATATTACTGAATATAACGTAATTTTTGAAAAGAAAATGTATCGAATGAAATTCTGCTAACCACGTTTTAATCTTGATCACGGAGAGATAAAGATCTCAAAAACATATGTGTTAAGTTTCACATTCATCAGGTTTGTGGTTGGCCCAGCATTTATGGAAAAAACCCTTAAATATTGGAGCCTGGTCTTAAATACCTAATTATTAGCATTATAAATTCATGTTTATATCAATAATTCAAAATCATGAAGTTCGATACATATTCGTCGTCGCCTTGCAAGCGATAACAATAAACGAAAAAAACTAGTTATTCATTGCACTAATAGATTATATCTTAAGGATTCCAAATATATTTTTCATAAACCTCTAATTAGCAATATTTTTAATAAATATTATTATGATTTTGCTATTTGCAATTTTATAGTTATTTTATATAGCTAACTAAGGTACTTCATTAATAATTAAACACGTTTTATATTAAAAAATGGCTTGCCTTGGGCCTATGTCTAGCAGTGGACGAACACAGGCTGATGATGATATTTAAAAAAAAACGTTATAGTAACTTTTCGCCATTTGACTCAAAACACTGCGCAGTAGGTACTCGTGACGTCACGACTTACTAAATATTTGGGATTCGAGGTTGTTTTGTTCCTGTGTGGCTGGTTCTTGTACACCTTTGCGCAAAAATGACGTCATACGATCGCCATGACAGTGATGATCTTTTTGACACAATTCAATTTAATGGCAGCAATTTGGTCATTTTACTCTTTAATTTAAACATCTCTTCTTCTTCTTCTTGGTCTTTTTGCCCCTGGCATCTGTTCTAAACTTACGCGAATTTAAGCTGCACCGTTTAAAATAACGTAATTAAAACAGGTTTTTAACATAACATATATATTATCCAAACGCTGTTAGACAGCTAACAGCGTTTGGATAATATATAGGTTTTAGTGATAGTTTAGTGAGTGAGGCATACATGCCAGGGGAAAAAATACCTTGTTACGAAGCCAGCAAGGCTTAAATTACATTAGAAGAAATTAAATTTAGGTTAGGGGATGTCCGAACCGCTACCAATGTCTCTCAAAAGTGCATAAATATAATGATTTCATTTGATTTTTTCATGTATATATTTTTGATCAGATATAGGTTTCTGCACCCATCAATTAGTTTACTAAATTAGTAAAGTACGCTACTATCCTCAACAGAAAGCTAAATAGGGATTTTGATACAAATCCATAGTTTGAATTTTTGTCATCGTAAGCTGAAATGAATATTTTACTAAGAAACTCTTGCCTTGCATTATGTCATACATGGCACGCGGAGTTTTTTTGCTGACCAGAGAATCAAGCTTCTTTTCAAACTTCTTATGCAGGCGTGCTGCGTCAGGAGACTCTTTAACCGTCTTGTCCACGTCCTTCGGTGATTTGGTGCGAAGCCTGCAATGTATGACTCCTTTATACACGATGTAACATAATTACCTATTAAATACCGGGGTATGTGGTGCGGCGTGGCGAATAACGTTAAATTTATGAGTTATGAAATTTCGAAGTTTTTCATTAATAAATTTACTATTAAATATTTCTAAAAAAAAACATTGTACATCATACCCTATAGTAGCACAGAATAAATAATAGTACTGCCTAGTAATCAGCTGATCTTAAATTTGTGCCACAGTGCCACCAACTTATCTGTGAACTGAATGGTGGCGTGAGTGTTCCAGTTAATCGATAATTAGACCAATCATAAAACAGAAAAATACAGAATATGTGAACCTCATTTGTGGCGGCTGTAGTTCCTTTTTTCGCCATTTCACAGATAAGTTGGTCGGTGTTTGACAACTCTGATTGACAGAACTCAAATCTAAAAATACGTCACATAGAAATTCCTTTATTATTTTGTATAAAGTGAATCTTTTCATCCTAGAGTCGGGAGAAAACGGGATGAAGTGAAGCGGTTCGAATACGCGCGGGAGATTACTTGAACAGGATAGAGCCGAAGCTACGGAGATAAGTTCGACGTTGAGTACATTGAGAGACGAGATGTGGATCGTCATATCGACGAGGATGAGATTATAGCGCCCGTGATTGAAGAGAGGACGAGGGATTTGAGCGAGAAGTAGTGGGTGTTCAGTCACTCAAGGCTTTTGGAGTTCCCTGAAGGTAACAGAGAGAGGTTGTACAACCGCGAGATGGAGTGCCAGCAGTACCTAACGCGGCTTGGCCGAGCGGCAGCCGAACAAGTTCCATCACAGCTACGCCGAGCACGTCCCCCGCGGCAGACTCGGGACAGTCCGACCATATTGAAATGCCATAATAGATATTTAGATTTGTGATCAGTTTCAAGTGTTACATAAAACTGTCGTTTCTTAACCCTTCGGTGTTTTCTTCAGCTATAAGTAACAGTGTGCAGAGAGACTCGCCCACATCTGCTCGGACTGGTGAACAATCTCCACTCAACGGGGTATTTCCATCAGCGAGCAGCAGCAGTATGGAGCAGTATGTATGTACATACCTACTTTTTATGGCGACGCGATAACAAACAATTAAAGTTGTCACAAATTTAAATTTTTACTTTTTATGGGAAATTTAAATTTGATGTATTCAACCATTGCACACGTTAAAGAGTTTACATGCTTGATCGAAACAAACATGCCACGTACCTACCTAAAAGGCTATTCAGTGACACGTTGTATATATTCTACAGATTGTAACATAATAAACTATTAGATACCGGGGTAGGGAATTCCACGCGTTACGCCGAAAGATGTCTTGAGACTTTGAATAGATTTTTCTACATAAAACATCAAGAAGCTTTTAACTATATCAATGTCGTCATTATCTGGTAACTCATGTGCGGCCCCCGATAGTGCGGGAGAAGAAGCGCGCGATATCCTGCTAATAGCGCCGGTGCACGACTGAGCGAAACGCGCGAATTTTATTTCGCAGTGCGGCCATAGCCATACTAATTAATATTTTACAAAAAATTCGCGCGGAAATAAAACCGCACCGCATCGCGTTCAATTTTCATCAAATCACAGTTTTTTTTTCCGCGCGGATTTTTAACCGCCAGTGCGGCTACTCCCGTATGATTCAATGTGTTACAGAATTGCGGAAAAAAAACCGCGCGGTGAAATATCGCTGTGCGGACAGGGCCTAAGAATAAATATCATGAATAAGTAATTCTTATAAATAATTATTCTCTTATTGTAAGTTGCAATTTGTAACACTCACTCCTCAGACTATTGTTTGAAACGCCATATTTTTCTAAGGAATAAAACTTTTTTGATTTTGTTGTTTTTTTTTTTCATTCATAAGACGAATAAGACTCAACTATTTAACGATAGGGTAAATCTGATTTAAAATATCATATTTTTGTTAAAATACATTTTCTATGGCTATTTTTGCTATCTATTGTCACGTAAACGTAATTTGGAACTCAAATAAAAAGATAAACATTTAAAAACTTGATTATATACGTTTTTTTACTATGTCCCGCTTTCGACAAAAGAATCCCGGTTTTTTCACTCAAAATGTTCCTAAATCCCGTCTTGGCAAAAAAAAAACTGGCAACGCTGGTGTAGAGGCCTAGCATCCTGAACTCGCACATGTATGTATGTACCTACATCATTTTTATGCGACGTAATAAATCAAATCAAATATTTTCCTCACATAAGGTTAATTACTTACATTTCCAATTTTCCCCCTAACGATGGCCCTAACGATGGGGGACTCGATCTATCTACCGGGATTGAAATTAAGAAAAAAAACATTAATTAAATCAATGCAAATTAAATCTCTAGTATTTAGTATAGGTGGTAAAGGGAAGGGAAGACTGTGCTGTAAACTCACCAAGTTGAAGCCTGAGAGTGTGTCAGCTCTGTGAGCGATTGCTTGTACAGAACCTCGTTTCCTTTCGACCGGAGCTCCGTGTGAAGTAATTTAAGGGCTGCCTCACGCTCCGGGTCGTATTCACCATCTATTTGTAATACGGATAGGTACAGTTCTCACTACATACAGGCTGTAGCGTAAAGAGTTGTCAACCCGTGATGGGTGGGTAGGTGACATCATGACTGATCAGAAAAACAAAATTTGTCTTTTGTATGGTTTTCTAGTTATTGAGCATTTTTTAAATTTCATATATAATTACTCCCTTGGTCACTCTTTTCGATGGCATGATCACAAATAAAGATATTTTCTTTGTCTGTTTTTTGATTAATACTCTTGGATAGATGCGCTATGAAATGTAAACTTTTGTTTTTATACAGGTAGTATAGTTTATGATTATTCAAAAGTATAAACCAAAAAATAGTTAGAAGAAAAAATAAACTAAAAGTTTGAGCACCCGTGGTTGAGATTATAAAACGGCACCCGGCATTTTCAGCTTTCAAATATTTAAACGGGAGTTAATCGCGCTGAAAACTTAATATTTATTTACCTCGACGTTTCGATCAAGTTGCATTGATCGTGGTTACGAGAAGACTGAAGTAGCGGGTGTCAGGGCTGTGTCCTGGAATCCCGTGATAAGCAAGTGTTCGCGTCGCGGTTTATGTCAGAAGATATCTGCAGATGTCGTTAGTGTCGTGTGTCGTGACAATTCTGAATTTTTACAAAACCAAATGCGGGTAGTTGGAGACAACGCTCGCCCTTCTTGACGCTGACACCCGCTACTTCAGTCTTCTCGTGACCACGATCAATGCAACTTGATCGAAACGTCGAGGTAAATAAATATTAAATTTTCAGCGCGATTAAGTCCCGTTTAAATATTTAACTATGTGTTCGAATCGGGAAAGTTTAAAAGTTACAACTTCAGCTTTCAATTAAATAATATTGCTTAACAAAGTTGATCGCAGTCTAATTGTCGTAAATTTATAACTTATTGTATCGTTTAATTTTTGTTAAAGTAAAGTTCATAAGCCACTAAACTTACAAACAAGAGTCCTTTTACTAGCTTAAAAATAGTAAATGTACCAATAATTCTTTAGATTCCAAGTATTATTACTCGTGATAGTGGCATTCCGGCCGTACTCTGTTATTTTTAGGAAGGATATTTGCTGTTGGTCTGTAACTGACCTCTACAGCGTCAGGACGGGTGTGGCGGAAAACCATGTCACTTTTACAAAACACAAATTTTGTTCACGGGATACTCTTTATGCCACAGCCTTTAAATAACTTTGCCACACAGACAAACAATGGGCGCGTTCCGAGATGAGCTCATATTTATTTGTTCGTAATCGTAACTGTATTGACCGAGGCAGTGCTTATGCTTTTTTGAGCGTGTTAGTATGCATTTGAGATTTGTGAGCGTGTCTCGGAATCGGAACACGTCCACTATTTGTTTTTTATTTCAGAGCGACCCCGGATTGAAACAGGATATAACATCGAGCAATGCTCGATGTTATATCCTGTTTAGACGCACCGTCAGCGCATTTCGGATTGGGTTCACTGTTTTTTGCCCACTTCAAAGCGGAAAAGTAGGTACCTAATCTTGTGAGAACAGTAACTGTGCTGGTATAGAGTGACGTTCGGTTGCACGTATTAATATTTCCACAATAATCAAGTAGAAAAACAAAGATGTTTGACATAATAATGAGCACCGATACTCGTCGCTTTGCATTGAGCGTTTCATAGATTGCTTTGATACACGCAACCAGCTTTTTTAGCCTGTTATTAGCCAGCTAAACAGTCCGGTTTCATGGTATGGTAAACTCGGTATTAACTTTTATTTAAATACTATGCAATGCACCATCATCGACCGCGTCGTAGATTAACCAAGGGTAGGTTGCTATGTGAGGACCTACTCCTAGGAAACATACGATGCTTTTAACATCAATGGAACGCAGAACTATGAATGGATGTAGTTTTTCCTTGTTTGTGCTGTTAGGTAGGTATGCCTATTATATTAGCATTTTTCTCTAATAATAACTAATTTAGCGATGATTTGTGCTAGTTAGTTATTATTGTATAAATAAGGGAATATTTCTCCACACGTGGTTTGTGGCATCTGGCCGCTGCAGTAGAAGTTACTTTAAAATTTCCTACGCGTGGAATTGTTTCAAAAACAGTAGGTACCTATGAAGTGTAAGTGTATGTGGCGCTGATTTATATTAAATTGGTATGTGCCTCTTACCGGGTCCCAATCCACCGAACCTCGAAGTACCAGCACCAAGATCTGGAGTAGGATAATTCAAAACTTTATATGAATCGAATGTCACTCTTTTTATAATAATTAAATATTTTATTAATAATGATAATGATTATAGCAGAAATGAAAATTAAAACACAGCAGATTAACAATTTTTTTCCTCTGCGATTTGATACGTCTATCATTTCTCGTTCTTAATAATAAAAAATAAAAACCACATTGTAATAGGTCCAGTAGTTTTTATGTGATGCAAAACAAAGTTGTCATAATGGATAGTTGGATTCTGTTTCTGTCTCAGTATGGAATTTACGCAAACTATTATAGAACTATACTATAGTTCTATAATAGTGTGCGTAAAAGTTCTATAATAGTTTGCGTAAATTCCATACTAATTTCCGTGATTTATCACAGAATATATCTATCTATCTATCTATCTATCTATCTATATACTATAATATACTATAATAAAACTGTAACTGGGCTAAATCTGTACAAAAATATTTTTTTTAAATTTTAATTATGATAAACTTCAAAATCGATATGGAGTGCAAAAAATATTATTTTTTATTTTTTGTCTGTCTGTCTGTCTGTCTGTCTTTTTGAACACGCATCACGCAGAAACTATCCGACGCATTTTGATGCAACTTGGCACAATCATAGCTTATGTTATGGATTAACATTTAGAATACTTTTTATCCCGAAAAAAACAAATAGTTCCCGCAGGTTAGGGGTTGAAAGCTATTAAAAAAAACACATATCACGATGAAAATACCTGACGGATTTTGATGTAACTTGGCAGTCAAAGTTTATATTATGTGTTAAAATCAATAATACTTTAAATCACGAAAAAATACGGGATTCCTGCGGGATATGAGTCTTGTTATAATAAGTTATGTTAATTTGAAAGGAATAATAATAGCACATCCGTTTATAAAACGGTACCAAATTTCGTTATTTGCTTCACGTAACAAGTGGCCAAGCGGTAACATACGTGGATTTGTAATCCAGACGTCTGTGGATCGAAACCACGCGCTTATAGCATTTTTTTGCTCCATAATTAAAAGCATTTTTTTATCTTATGCGTTATTTTTACATTTTTTAAAAAGTGACGGGTGTTATAAGTTTAGGGTGTGTATCACTGTATGTGTGTGTTTTCGTTATATTTTTTTTGGTTGAAAGCTATTGTGATGGAGATGGTCAACAACTCCAGCGCATAAACCAAACAAGTCAAAGTTCTGCCTCCAGTTTAACTAGATGGCGCTGATTGACCTTAAAACACGCAAGCATTTCATTCATTGCAACCAAGCGTACCGCTAAATTCAAATCTGCAAACTTTTCGAATTCGGCTCACATTACTTTATTTATTTACTTTGTAAATTTGTTAGTTTTACCTGAAGTGTATGTTTAAAAAAGAAATAAATTATCGTTTATAAATTACAATCCTTCATAAAAAAGCGCCCTTTTGCCGCTGTTTTTATTGGTAACCATTAACCAAACTGCTTACTGTTTCACATATTTAACCCCCGAACAAAGAGACGGGTGTTATAAGTTTAGGTTGTTTATCACTTAGTGTGTGTGTGTGTGTGTGTGTGAGTGTGTGAGTGTGTGAGTGTGTGTGAGTGTGTGAGTGTGTGAGTGTGTGAGTGTGTGTGTGTGTTTGTGTGTGTATGAGAGGGGGTGTGTGTGTGTGTATGAGAGGGTGTGTGTATGTGTGTGTGTTGGTGTGTGTGTGTGTGTGTGTGTGTGTGTGTGTGTGTGTGTGTGTGTGTGGCATCGTAGCTCCCAAACGAATGGACCGATTTTGATGCGGTTTTTTTGTTTGAAAGCTGATGTGGTCGAGATGGTTCTTATATATATGGGGAATGGGAGGATAGGGGGAGTTGAGAATCGTAGCTTCTGAACGAATGGACCGATTTAGCTGCGGATTTTTATGTTTGAAAGCTGGGGTAAACAAGATGGATCACGCATAAAGAGTCTAAAACGGGTATATATTAGAGTTCGATTATAGCACAATGGAGTATCCTATTTCCTTAACACGGGTGTAAGTATTTTTATTGTAGGACCTCTACACTAGACAGCGTAGTATCTGTACTTATAATAAAGCATTATGAACAAAGAAATAAGTCTGTACAAAGAAGATAATTAAGGTTTGATTTAAAAACTGGGTAACTTGGTATTTTAGGGCCTGACGCGCACTACCTTGCGGTGGAACGCGGTGCGTTTATTCTACCATTTATTTCATATTGTATTATACTCACTATAACACTCCGTACTTCACAGAATATGCGTTATAAAAACGCAAGGCAGTGCGCGCTAGCCTTATGCCGATGATTAGATGCCGAGCAATCGATAAAAAACTACTTAAAAGGCTGAACGAATTTTGAAGAAATGTACTTAGTATAATATTGTACTTTGTAGGTACTTTTGGTCCTGTAATAACACTTGTGGGCTACTTTTAAATGAAACGACCACGCGGGCAAAGCCGCGGGCACAGCTAGTCACAGAATAAATATTAGTACTTGACTATATCCCACTGTGTATCTTGCTGCACTCATTATTATTTATTGTCTCGCTACATAAAGGGCTCCTGACACACATTATTTTATACCTAAGTGAATTCTGCCTTTGGTAGTTCGGTTGTTAGTCTGGTTAACCGTACTATTGCAACTTTTTAATGTCAATAGTCCGGTTGGGATAAAGCACCGAACTATTATTACCCTTTATTTAGTAGCAATAGTTCTGTTGTTAGTGAGGTTTTACCCTTTAGTGTATGACGCGTATGATTCGGTTAACTAGTAATGTAAAGAAAATAATTATGAATGTTTCCAAAAAAAACGACTTCATATAAAATAATCTTTTGTAAAATTTTGTTTTTTTGGAAAAATATCTTTACTCCTTTTCTTTACATTACTAACTGAACCGTATGCGTCCGCCCCACCAGCTCTACCGGGTTGATCCGCACCACCAGCAGCACCGTATTAGCCCGTGCCTCCTGCTGTACCAGGGCCCGTACCACAGAACTTGGCTTCAATCGGATTGTCAATATCGCTATCACTAATGCTTTGCGATAGAGTCGAAATTGCTATGAAATAAGTGATAATCCGATTGTAACCAAGTTCTGTAATCGGGCCGCACGTCCCCGTCTAAAGGGTAAAACCGCACTAACAACCGAACTATTGCTGCTATAGCTAAATATAGTAATCGTTCGGTGGTTTGTCCCAACCGGATTATTGACACTGAAAATTTTGCAATAGTTCGGTAACCGGACTACAACCGAACTACTGCTACTAAAGGGAATTCTGTAATCTTTTACTTACCATCAGCCGATAGAATTCCATCTCTTCTCTTTCTTTCTTCATCTTCCCTTCTTCTACGCTCTGCTTCGGAGGCCGGACCACCTGCATCCATGCCCGTACCGCCAGGGCCACCTGCAGCAATGGGTTGGCCCGCCCCACCAGCTCCACCGGGTTGATCCGCACCACCAGCAGCACCGTATTGGCCCGTGCCTCCTGCTGTACCAGATTGATCCGCACCATCAGGTCCCCCGGGTTGGATCGGTCCACCAGGTCCACCAGGTCCACTAAGTCCACCAGGTCCACCAGGTCCACCAGGTCCACCAGGTCCACCAGGTCCACCAGGTCCACCAGGTCCACCAGGTTGGCCCACGCCACCTGCAGCGCCGTATTGGTCCGCGGTACCAGCTCCGCCAGGTTGACTAGTGCTACAAGGTCCCCCGACTTGGCCCACGGCACCTGCAAACTGCTGGTCGCCCATCATATCGGCTAGCACTTGCCGCTTTTCTGCTTCGGCTGAAACATAAATATTAAGAATACATTTAATCAATCAATACTTTGTGCAGAAAAAGTATATATTATTTTTCTGGTATATAGTATTTTTCTGGTTTGTTACCAGTAGTACCACTGCTCTGGACCACCGATGGTACTAATGGGAAATCGCATTCTCACTAGTGCCCCTATGACCAAGTAATTTCAATGATGGTACTAGTGGGAATATATTTCATTCACCGATGGTACTACTGAGTAATTAAACTCTCATTAGTACCCCTTTTAATTAAATAATGGTGGCACAAGTGAGATTTATAAAGATATAGCTAGCTGTGCCCCGCGGCTTTGCCCGCGTGAATAATGTATCGTACATCACTCGAAGACCTTCATTAAGTATCTACATTATACAAAATTTCGTTTATATAATGTTTTTACGAGTTATTTTCTCGACAGAAAAGGGGAAGAAAAAATTAACCAAAAAAAAACACACAAAACTGATAAACTAATTTTAAAGAATTTTGGTAAATATGGAAGATACTGAACAGTATAAAGACTAAACAACAACAACAAAAAACAGGGAAAAAAAAAAGAAAAAAAAGAACCACGGCAATATCGTAAATGAATTACCAAAAAGAATAACTAAATTCCCAAAAAGAATAACTAAACTCTACAAAGATTTGTTGCCCTACAAATAAACTAATACGAATAGATAACATTATAAATGCAAAAACTATTTGGAAGTATTTTTGGTGCTACTCAGCTCCATAACAGCTGAACGTATATCAACGAAACCGTGTGAAATGTAGATAGTTAATTATGGAGATACATATTGAAGGTCTTGGGGTGACATATTGGTATAGATACCTTTTATCATTGTTCACGCGGGCAAAGCCGCGGAGCATAGCTAGCTCATCATTTCAGCTTTTCAAAGGCCACTGCTGAATATAGGCCTCCCCCAAAGAGTGCCATGACGAGCGATCTTGTGGCACCTCCATCCACCGACTTCCTGCGATGGCTACAATGTCGTCGGTCCATTGTGTGGATCGTGTGGGGGTCTCCCTACACTTTGTTTGCTTGTTCGTGGTCACCATTCGAGAACATTTATTCCCCAGCGGTTGTCAGTTCTGCGAACTATATGGCCTGCCATTGCGATTTCAACTTGCAATCTCTGAGAGCTATGTCGGTAACCTTAGTTCTTCTACGGATTTCCTCGTTTCGGATTCTATTACGTGGTGACATAGCTAGCTATATCTATATAAATCTCACTTGTGCCACTATTCAAATTATCTAATTAAAATGGGTACTAATGAAAATTTAATTATTCAGTAGTACTATCGGTGGTACTGAAAAAATATTCCCACTAGTACCACCATTGAAATTATTTGGTTATAGGAGTACTAGTGAGAATGCAATTTCCCTTTAGTACCGTCGGTGGTACTGAGCATTGGTACTACTGGGAACAAACTATTTCCCACTAGTACCACCATTGAAATAAAATGCTTATAGTGGTACCTACGAGTACTACTGAGAATGCAATTTCCCATTAGTAGCATCGGTGGTACTCAGCAGTGGTACTACTGGGAACAAACCATATTTCTTGGTAGGAATACCAAAATTATTGTACATAGTATTAAGAAAGAACCTTTTCCATTCGTTTATTTACTCGATGACGTATCCTTACAGGCTATTTACACTCTCGTGCGAGCCACAAGATGAGGCACGAGGCTAACGAGGCGCGAGTGTAAGCCAAAGGCTCGCGCCTACCTCGTCTCCTAAGCAGTACTCGTGTCGGGATAGCCAATTTACAATCTCGCGCGAGTGTAATGCCCAATTAAAAACCCGCGACTCCCGACTCGCGCCTCGCCTGCCGCTTCGCAGCTTGACTGGCGTCGCGCGTCGGTTCGTAGGAAGCTCGTGATACCATTTACGAATTCGCGCGGACAGTTACAATTCAAAATGGCTACAGGCCTCAGGCAGGGCGATTTGGCTATAGACCTCCCCAATTTGGGTTCCGACCTCAAATCGGACAGTTCGGCTACAGAGCACCGCAGCCTCAAGGTTACCAACCTCCTCAGCAATATCCTAATGATGTGTCCATGAGAACTGCAGCACTCTCACAAAAGGTAAACGAGATGTACACTATGAATGAAGGTGAGTACAACCCTGAATACGCGTACAACTACGAAGGATTAGAATACTTCACATATGACGAACAGCCTCAACCTTATGACGTCACCGCAGACGCGGAGATCTGCAAAAATCAAGAAGCACCCATGTGTTATGTACACATGGGTGCTTCTTGATTTTTGCAGACAACATGAAGGAAGTAAGTGATACCGAAAATTTTTGGTATTTTTGTTCTATACTACCACCACATCACAATGCAACCCACACTCGGTGTTAAGGAAGTACTCCCTAAGACTGCACACTTCACGGCTGTGGAGGTTCTTGGCATTTAAAAAGCCACGACCCCCCCCCCCCCCCCACTTCCGCGGAATGTACAGTCTCATAACAGACGAGCGCGGGTGTAACATGCGATGTGACATAAGCAGTTGACGGACTCTCCTATCCAAGGCGTCAAGCTCAGTTTGACTCCACCTTAGTATGCCAAAGAAGTATATGAGCAAGGGCATCACCCAACCGTTGAAGGCGAGCACCTTATTGCCACCCGTCAAAATAATGTTAAGTACTTTGGTCAGGTGACAGAAGAAGCGCTCCTTCACTGACTGCTTAATGTCCCTGTCCAGGATACCCTACGATTCTGACATACTAAGGTATTTGTAGGTCTCGGCCTCAGAGAGAGATCTGAGAGTCATTGTTTTAGAAAGATGCAAATTCGTAGAATTTACAACTTCCCCCGCTGCACATGCATGACCGCACATTTGACGACACCATACTCCATGTTGATGGCTTTACTGAAAACTTCTGTGATTTTCAGTAACTCCATCAAGTCTGAAACAACTTGAGTTCATCCATGTATAGCAGATGAGAAACGATCTCGCCCTCTCTCCGTAGCCGATAGCCTAACCCTGAATCTTTCAACAAAATGCAAAATTTCAGCAAAACCACAAAGAACTCAAACTGTCACCCTGAACTATGCCTCGTTCTAACCTTATAAAGTCCTGCGGACCAGATAGGCTGTCTCCATCACCTGGTTGACGAAGAACTATGGCAGAACTCCAGCATTTCACCAGGTGTGTGCTTCGTATTATCTATGTTATTTATTTTTTAATTCTTTTTGTGTAGATAATTCTGGTGTAGATAATGTCTTCGTCCTCAGTTTCGTGCTCGTTTTCTTTGCTCCTGATGTCCTCATCTTCACTATTACTCTCAATACAAACCTCTGGTGCATTTCCACATGACATAGCACTGCAGAATCTTCACACAACTAAACACTGTAGCCCAGCTTTCCTGCAGGCACATGCTCTGCCACATCCTTATTTTGCATTTGCAGAAAATGAATTTCAGCAATATATCAGGCGCTGTTTTATCTATTATCGTCATGGGAGTAAGTCCATTGGTCCCCAGTTTTCAGCATCAGTCTGCTGTTTTTTTTCAATTCCGTACCATTTTTGGACTTGATGGTAAGTTCTGAATGCATCATACTGTGAGGCGTAGTTTGTTGGAGGCAAAGATGCTGGATTGGTTTTGCTTTTTGTTGCTGTTTTTGCTGTGATGATAGCGCACTTCTTTCAATGTCTCTTTTTCCATGCCACCATATAAAGCGGTGGCTGTACAAACATTAATAAAATTATTTATTAATGTTTGTACAGCCACCAAGACACTTTGTGGAATAGAATAGAATAGAATAGCGTTATGTGGAGCTTTATTCGAAACTACCTATACCCGATCGCAGCTCGGCCAGTGACGTCATAAATGTTTGAAACCTTTACGGTGTACTTTCGAAGAATACATTTTCGCTTTCTGGATTTTAAAACATACTCGATGCCAACCACGAACCTCTATAGATTCATGATGCCAACACGGTCTCTGACGTCAAGAGCGTTGTGTACGTAATGTATATTTTCGAAATATTATGCAACGACGTCGGCTTTCCTTTAGTTAGTGCATCAGACAGTTCTGTTAGTACAACATGTAAAACATTAAGGATTCTGGCACAGAGTACTATGTATATACGGAAATAGAGGCCTATCTTCGCGCCCAATAGAGGTAAAGCTCAGTGGCGCCTCTGTATTTAGCTAATGGAACTATTGTTTCATGAAAGTTTATGTTGAGTGCAAAAGTTTTTGAGGCTACTCGGATACGAACCTAGGAATGACGGCACGTCAGTTGGGTACTGACACCACTGTGCCACAAAGGATCTTAAACACTGGCCGAAAATTTAGTGTCCGCTTCTGTCTTTTCACTTTGTTTGTAAACAATAAAAAGTGCGAAAAAGTCTTTAAGGCTACTCGGATTTGAACCTGGGTTTGACGGCACGTAAGTCGGGTTCTGACACCATTGCGCCACGAAGGCTCTTAGACATAGGTCGAAAATTGGGTGTCCACTTTTGTCTTTACACTTTGTTTGTAAAACCATAATAATTAAAAAACTACCATCTGCAATATTACGTAACATGACTTGACGGTTTACTTCAGGAAATTACATAAGCCTTAAAAAAACAAAGAAAATGTAAAAAAACGCACAAAATATGTAAATGCTTATAAATATTGAGGCAAAACATTCATAGCAGCGCGTGGATTCGATCCATGTGCCTCTGGGTTGCAGGCCAGACACCGCTTCCACTGTGCCACTCTGACTTGTGGCATAGGTGCCGAATTTACGGTACCGTTTTATAAACGGATGTGCAATTATTATTCCTTTCAAATTAACATAACTTTAGACTCATATCCCGCAGGAATCCCGTATTTTTTCGTGATTAAAAGTATCATTCATTTTAACACATACTATAAACTTTGACTGTGCCAAGTTACTTCAAAATCCGTCCGGTAGTTTCAGCGTGATATGTGTTTTTTTTAAATAACTTTCAACCCCTATCCTGCGGGAACCATTGTTTTTTTCGGGATCAAAAGTATTCTAAATGTTAACATAAGCTATGGTTGTGCCAAGTTGCATCAACATCCGTCGGGTAGTTTCAGCGTGATGCGTGTTCAAAGAGACAGATAGACATACAGACAGACAGACAGACAAAAAATAAAAAATAAACCTTTTTGCACTCCATATCGATTTTGAAGTTCATCTCAATTAAAATTTTCATAAAATATTTAATGTACAGATTTAGCCCAGTTACAGTTTTATTATAGTATAGATAGATAGATTTGTATCTTTTATTTTTTTGTGTGTTGAATAAATGTATTTTCTTTCTTTCTTTCTATTATGTTTTTTTTTATATTTATTAGGAAGTAAAATTAAAAAAACGCTTTTACGGGTTATTTTTTTTGTTGCTTTGTAGCTTTCACGGTTTTTTCCCTTTCCTCTTTTGACAAAAGTGATCGAAATGTGAATTGCAAGATTCCAGGACAGATAAAATACATAGATACATACATAACATAGATAGATACAAGTGAAGTTAAATAAAAGCTTTTAAAAAACGGGTGGTGGATATACTGTCATATCGTAGTGCTGTGAACGAGTTCTGCCAAAATAATAGCACTGCTTCTTTGACGATTCGTCGTCGTTCTTCTTCAGGATTTGTCTTTTTTGTCGTGTAGGTACCACATGTCAGAGAGATGTTTGTACCCTGTGTCTCGGATGTGTGACACAGGGTACAAACCCAGGCGACTGGTTAATTATCTCGATGATAAGTATATTCTCATCATTTGTTGCGTGGCTTTTTAAATGCCAAGAACCTCCACAGCCGTGAAGTGTGCAGTCTTAGGGAGTACTTCCTTAACACCGAGTGTGGGGTGCATGTGGTGGTAGTTGATAAGACTCTCACGCCACTCTCCTTGGTAAACGAGAATTGGCACAAACCATCGGTGTTGAGTACCGAGGACCGCAGGGACGTACGGAAGGGCAAGGAGCTGCACGTGCGGTTCTATCGGGTCTTTACAGGGCCTGATGTGAACTTGCTCGCATCGGTGAACTGGCTACGCTTTGGTGACATCTTTGGGGAAACTAAAGGTTTTGTCTGTGCAATTGCGGACGAAGTTTTCAAGAGGAATAACTACCGGAAATATATTATGAACGACGGTACGGTCGATATTTGTCGGGCATGCCGCCGTCCCAGGGGACTCCCTGGGACGGGATGCCAGGTATATAATTTCTGGTTGTTCTCATCTTGCTAACGGAGAGTACTTGCACAGACACAACCAAGTAGCCAAGATCATTCATCAGAAAATTGCCCTTCAATACGACCTTGTCGAGTCTGCTCCGCGGCCGGTGGTACTGTTACGATGCCCCATATATAGTAAGCGCATGAGGGTGGAAATGCTGATGCTCGCACTTTTGGCATTGTCGGTGTTTCCGCCTAACGGCGACTTTTTAGTAATTAGATATTCTAAGGCATTCACCGAGCCTGAACCTCATCTGCGCTGGCTGTAAGCCGCGTAGACATCGCCAAATCACTGTATCCTGCCACCATCACAGGCTGTGTGAGCCTGTAGTCATCGTCCTCTGCTTCTCTTCGCCACTGCTCCTGAGTACCTGTGACCGGTACTTACTTGAAGTCTCCACCTCCACAGACGCCGTGCTACCCTGTATTCGCCCAAGTATTCGCGACGCAAGATGTTCATCACTATACTCCAAGTTGTAGTTATTCTGTGAGTAGAACTTATTATTTAGATCTGTTGTTGTCACAATCCACTGTTTAAGTTAATACTCGTATATCTATCCTAAATCTTTCGATTTCCTATTCATATTGAATTGTTTTAATATATATAGATAACTATTTCTTTTCTAGCAAAAACTTTCCATCATGTCTCTTCCAAACGAATCATCTCCTCGTGTGAAATCTACTGAAACATTATCAGTTCCAAGTGTTCCAACTCTACCACCTAGTGAATTTCCGATTAGTATTTTATGTAATTTTATAAACATCTACAAAGGAGACAGAGAAACTTTACAAGCATTCTTGACAAATTGTAAAAATGCATTAGAGTTAGCTTCACAAAATCAAAAAGAACTGCTGTTTAAGTACATCATTTCAAAGTTAGAAGGCAAAGCCCAAGTAGCATGTGCCACCAAACTTTTCGATAATTTTGAAGAATTGAAATTCTTCCTCCAACAAAATTTTGGCGAAAGGAAACACTACTCTCACTTATTATTGGAGCTGCAGTCCTGTAAACAGTCACCGAATGAAACAGTAGCTTAGTTTGCCCTTAAGGTTGAAACCTATTTGACCGACCTCCAGACAGAAATCCATAACTCAAATACATTCAAAAAGGATCTGTCATGAAGGATCGCAATCACCGAAGACCTAGGCTTGCACACTTTCTGTTTAGGTCTTAACCCACGAATTAGTGCTATTGTCCGTGCACGAGATGTCAAAACTCTTAATGCTGCAATAAATATTGCTATCAGTGAAGAGAAAATTCAAAATGTACTTTCTAAAAGTAGTACAAACAGTACGTCGTTCACAAGTCCTATGACTTGTCGGTTTTGTCACAAAACAGGACATTTCGAACGAGACTGTCGTATAAAAAGGCTATCTCTGGTTCCAAATCAGTCTCAGAGGCCTCCCATGCAGCAAAACCAGGCCCAGAGAACTCCTATGCAACAGAACACAACAACTATGAACTCCCGCACAACCAGTGTGTAGGTATTGTAAAAACGTTGGACATGATATTTCACAATGTATAAAACGAAGAGTTAATAACTCGAAACAAGGTATGTTTCAACGTAATTTTCCGCAACAGAATCATGTTTCTTTAGAGTCACCGCCGTTCGCCGTTGAAAACAATGACGAGGATTTAAACTAAAGTATCAGGTATCGAATACGTGCCATCGCATACCTGATACCAAGACAGGCACACCTGTAATTACTAATCTTAATGAATTAATTAATAATTTTAATGTAAAAATCGACCCCGTCTCCTGCAGGAGGCGATATAGTGACGTTGTAGCAGGACGTCCTGTAACTCTGCCCTCTGTTCCGCATGGTCCCTCTGTATCTGCCGACTGTTATTATACTAAATCGAAGTCCTCTGTTTCGTATGGTCCTTCTGTTTCTACCGACCGTCAACAGGCTAAATTGACATCCTCTGTTCCGTATGGTCCCTCTGTTTCTACCGACCGTCAACATGCTAAATTGACATCCACTGTTCCGTATGGTCCCTCTGTTTCTACCGACCGTCGACATGCTAAATCGACATCCTCTGTTTCGTATGGTCCCTCTGTTTCTGCTGACCGTAAATATGCTAAATCGACATCCTATGTTTTGTATGGTCCCTCTGTTCCTGCTGACCGTCAATAAGCTAAATCGACATCCTCTGTTTCGTATGGTCCCTCTGTTCCTGCTGACCGTCAATATGCTAAATCAACATCCTCTGCACCCTATGATCCCTCAGTTTCTATTGGTCGTTGTCCTTCTAAGTCGACACACACTGTTTCCCGTAGTCCCACAACTCCTGTGAACATAAACGAACATTTTATTAAGGAATCTACAAGTCTTTCTACGTCAGAAAAGCCCACTGATTCTTCCCTCGCTGTCCCTGTAAGCACCACTTCAAAATCTTTAAAAGACAACGGACAAAATAAAATCAAAGAATATATACAGACCCCTGAGTCCAGAAGTACTACGCCATTTAAAAGTTATAATAACGATCAAAGTTCAAGAATTAAGTTAGACGAAGAAATCATAGTATATGATATCCTGGCAGATAAATCTTCTCTTCCATATATAAAAGTTCATACCTCACATTCTAGTACTCCTCTTCGTCTCTTGATCGATTCCGGAAGTTCTATTTGTCTCATTAGAGAATCCAGTGAAGTTTAAAGGGATTAACGATTACGCTGAAACAAAAGGAAAGTTTGTTCTATATCTAAAACGTAACAAAACTGATTCCTTACCCTTTTATTTCCATGTCGTAGGTAGAGATATAAATTTAGATTATGATGGAATTATTGGTACAAGTTTCATGAAAGCTTACAATGCAAACGTTCGATATGCCAAATCAAGGTTAGAAATATCCGATAACCCGAACAAATATTTCAATATCAAAATGACCAAAACAGTTTACAATGTCCCAGCGCGAAGCGAAATGATTATTGAATGTCTTGTAACAAATCCTGAGGTTAAAGAGGGGCTGATCTTAAAAAATACCTTACCACAGTATCCAGACTTATATTTCGCCAGATGTCTCGTAAATGTAAACTCTAGAGACAAAGTCGTAATCTCTGTATTAAACACGTCCGAAAAAATGTTCCCTTACAAGATCTTAATCACTTTAGAACCTGTCACTAAAGTTCTAGAAATCTTAGATTCATCTCTGAAATCAAATGACGAAGATCTCTCTGAAGATCCATCACAGATTCCTCGCGTCCTCACTGTATCACACTCTCAACGCGACTTAAAGGTTCAAAGTTCACTCCACTGCGATCACATGAATGCGGAAGAAGAAACTTAGCAAAGTTTCTTCTTCTATCTATTGTAACGATGTATATGGGTGGTTTGTGATTTCTGCGAATAAAGGTAATAAAAAATAAATTGGGGCGAGTCAGACCAAGAGTGGGGTGAGTCGGGATTCTTGCCCCATTCGGTCGCTCTGAACGCGAGGACGCTATACATTTCTTCGGAATCACTCGAAACTAAAAATACTCGTTACTATTTTGAAATTAATAAAATTACCTGGATAAACTTAGACCGGAACGAGCTTCAAGAACTATTGGATCAAGACCGTTCGGTAATGTACTAGCTAGTGGGTACAATAGTGGAAGATAAAACATACAACTCAAATTCACCAATACAATCTTTATTATTCTTGGTTTAATTTTGCTTACTTACTTAAAGTCTAAAGAATCCTAGCCTGCAGATCCAACTCAGCAGCCAAGAAATACCAAGATCTAAGATTACCCTGTTATAACTAGGGTCGATAACTGACAAAATTAAGTATTTACTCTAACAAAAACATTGATGAGTTTGCCGGCCGGCAGTGTAGTCTATATATTTACCTTTTTCTATAGGATTTAGCCGTTATGTTAGTGAAGTTAATTCTCCATCCGACGTTTCAGCAATGTCCAATTCGCGTGAGAGGTAGCCAGGCTAGACCCCTCAGGCGTTGCAGATGTCCAGCAGGTCGGTGGGGAACCAAAGTTCAACACTCCGGTTAACGAAATATATGGACAAAATACGATACCGCATCCCAAGAATGTGGCAGGAATCGTTGGGTATAATGTCGGCGTGGCGTAACGTATCGCGACACGGCGCCTTTTCTACTTAAATCCGGGGGAAGAAGCCTCCTTCGTGGGGTGTTTCAGTCCGGGGGGAAATCTCCGTCGTGGGGTCTCAGTCCAGGGGGGAAAACTCGCTGTGAATGAATAGACACAACGTTTTTTTAGAATTCCAGACTCCGAAAACGCCGCCGCTCTCAGTTCGCTAAAATGGCGTCTAGAAAAATGGATAAAAGTGATTTCTCAATCGCAATCATTAATGCAGACAATACAAAAAAATACCGACAAATGCTCTCACCTTTTTTTACGGGTTTTATAATATGCAGTTTTTTCCCTCTCCGGCACGAAAAAAAGATTTACGCTTCTCGCCTCCATTGCCAGTTTCTTTCTGTCGCCGGATCTAGTTTTTTTTTTATTTAGCAAAATCTATCCGAATAACATTTCGTTTCACCAGGAAACCGATCAGCGCTTACACATGGGCTTTGGAAATGATAATATGATTTTATTTTTATTTTTAAGATTTCTCACCCTAGAAATCCAATTTGTTTATTTATCGTTTCTTTAACTACTTTTGTTGAATTGTTATAAACTATAGTCCATAAAACGTTCCATTCACTTCCAGACGAAAGGTACGGAACGCGGTTTCTTTGCTTCGCTACCGTTATATTATCATAAAACTATATACTGTAACTATTAAATTATGATATTGTATGGGTTTGCTTTGGAAAAAATCTACGTTCCTAAATTTAACATTTGTTGCATTTAATTGGTTTGTTTAATTTTATTTTCTATTTGCTGACATTGCGGGACCGTGCCGAACAACGGAACGCGCCCTTTTGCTTTGACAGCTAATCGATGCAAAGATAAGTAAAATTTCGGTAGAGGTCACCACTTGTCTCCGTGTTTATCAATTGAACTTTATTAATTATTTATTTATTATTTGATTTCCAGTTATTCCTTGTTCTCTTTCGTATTTATTTCAATCAATTGACCTAATGAGAGTTATAAAATCGTGATCAGTAGTGCACGGACGTGTTGTATTCATCGAAGTGTTATAACCTCTGAACATGACTATTGTTTTTGGAACTCTGATTTACAGGATTATATCATGTAAGTAAACAACGTACGATAATCTATTTTATGTACCCAATCGTCTGCTTTCGCTGGTATTCACCAAATACGAACGATAGTACTGTTTCAATCAACTATGTGTGACTTCACTGTCGTCATCTGTTAGATTCTGACAACAAACAATAGAATGGCTTGTCTGTTGTTTATTTACTCCAAAAACGAAGATACACTCTAATACGTGAGTATATTGAGCAATATGCAATTATAATTCTAGTTTTACTATTATAAAGATGCGTTTCTATTAGTTGTTTATGTGCTGTCTTGTTTATTCCTACTTTTACTTGTCGAATTGTTGTTTTGTATTGCTAGTTTTTTTATTTAAGTAGCGTTTTGTCAACGCTACACTATGTTCTAGATATTCAGATATTTTTCATCTTGAAGGCGATCCATTAAGTCATACTAGTTCTATTCAACATGAGATCCGTACTACTTCTGAAACTCCAATTAATGTAAAGAGTTATAGATTCCCTGAATGTCATAAACAGGAAGTGAACAGACAAATTGAAGACATGCTTGACCAAAAGATAATTCGTCCTTCTAGTTCTCCTTGGTCCGCTCCGATTTGGGTTGTCCCTAAAAAACCAGACGCGTCAGGAAAAATGAAGTGGCGCATTGTCATCGATTATCGAAGGTTAAATGAAATATCAATTGGCGATGCTTATCCCATTCCAAATATAACCAACATCCTAGACCAGCTAGGTCATAGTAAATATTTTACGACGCTTGACCTTGCCTCTAGCTTCCATCAAATCTGTGTCAAGGACACCGAAAAAACTGCTTTCAGTGTCCCGTCCGGACACTACGAATTTACTCGAATGCCTTTCGGACTTCGTAACGCGCCGTCCCTCTTCCAAAGGCTTATGAATGTTGTGTTGACTGGTCTTCAAGGTCTCCACTGTTATACGTACATGGATGACGTCATAATTCATAATTCCACGTTAAAACTCCATGTAGAAAGTCTAGAGCTCGTATTTAAAAGACTACGAGAACACAATCTCAAACTTCAGCCCGATTAAAGCGAATTCTTACGAAAAGAGGTTCAGTATTTGGGATACATCATCTCCGACCAGGGAGTGAAACCTGACCCAAAGAAAATAGAATGTGTCAAACAATTTCCAATTCCGAAAAATCCTAAAGACATAACTCCAATTAAAATTGTTGTGCCAATTGTTTACTCATCTTTTGCTTTCAGTGCATCAGTGGATCCTTCCTTGGTTTAATCGGCTATTACAGACGCTTCATACAAGATTTTTCTAATATTTCAAAACCATTGACCAGTCTCCTAAAAAAGGATGCTAAGTTCTTCTGGACTGGGGTCAACAACAGAACAACAGAAAGCTTTCGAGCTTCTAAAAATAAAAATAACCACTGCTCCTATATTAAAATATCCAAACTTTACCAAGCCATTTATTCTTACCACTGACGCCTCTACTTTCTCTGTTTCTGCAATTCTATCTCATGGTGAAGTAGGGAAAGACTTACCCATCGCGTTTGCATCCAGAACGCTCAATAAAGCCGAAGGTAACTATTCAACAACTGTCATAAATTCAAAATCGTCGAATTCGACTATGAAATCGTATTTAAGAGAGGAATACTCAACAGTAACGCTGATTCTCTTTCCAGAAACCTACCAGTTTTAGCGATCGATGACAATAATCCACCGAATTCACCTTCTTCCTCAGAAACCTATGAAAAATACTTACAGATATGCCGTGACTCCCCTACTGCGTCCTATAACACTGCAATCGAAGAACATAATGAGTCCCTTTTGAAACCCAAATGTAAAATGATTGCATATCCTACCTCCATCGACTTAGACGATTCTACTCCCTACTGTTCTGAGGTAATATCCTTATCTACAAGTGAACCTAACATCCGTAATATTGAACGTGAGCTCCATACATTTTATAACACGTCCAACGATAAGCACGTGTTTACTCATCTTTTCCTTTCAGTGCATTACTACGATGAAATCTCATACAAGGACATATTTAACCTGTTACGCGACTATCGAGATATGATTAAATATTGGTGGTCAGAAGAGAAGGAAGTTGCTATCTCAGATTTTTACAATCCTTTTACTAAGTTATCTGTCACGAAAATTTACAATATCATCGCATTCATTTTCCATGATACGAACATCAAAATCCACATATATCACAACAATATACTATTCCCAACGCCAGACGAAATTAAAAACATCCTTAAAGAAAACCATGACTCACCTTCCGCGGGTCACCCTGGTACTGCACGAATGTTTGAACGCATCAAGTCAATGTACTGGTGGAAGAATATGCGTACCGATATAGAGGATTATGTTAAAGCGTGCAAATCCTGCCAAGTCAACAAACCTTTGCGTCAAACAAACCGTGCACCCATAATAATTACATCCACTGCAACCAGACCCACGGAAAAAGTATATCTTGACATTGTCGGTCCTCTTCCAGAAACCTATGAGTTCGCTTATAAGTTTATTCTCACTCTTCAGGACGACCTGACAAAGTACTCCCAAGCCTACCCTCTGCAAACCTGTTCCGCCGAAGAAACCGCTAAGAAATTCGTACACTTCATCTCCCACGTAGGCATACCAAAATTCATTGTAAGTGACCAGGGTACAAACTTCTGTTCAAAGGTCTTCCGACAGTTGGAACGTCTTTTCGGGATCAAACATATTTTTGCAAGTCCTTACCATCCACAAACAAGCGGAGCTCTCGAGAGAAGCCATTCCACTCTCAAAGAATATTTACGTCCCTTCGTAAATGAAAGTCCTAATGCTTGTGATTTATACCTAAATACTGCTATGATAGCATACAATACAAATGTTCATTCTACCACTGGCTTCACTCCGTTTGAGTTATTATTCGGTTTTAAACCTTATGTCCCAAAGACCATTGATGTAATCGAGAACAATACTTACACCGACTATATTCGTGCGTTAAATCATAGATTATTTTATAGTAGGCAGAAAGCGATCCAAAACATACAGAACTCAAAAGAAAGGTCGAAAAAGTACTATGATTCACATACAAAGCCAAAGACGTATAATGTTGGTGATATGATTTACCTGAAATGTCATCATAAACAAAATAAGTCCTTTTTACCAGTTTGGAAAGGCCCTTTCAAAATAATTAAAATAAATGGAAATCACACAGTTACTCTGCTCATAAATAGGCGCCATGTGCATCATCATTACGATGAAATTAAGCTAGCTGCTGACAATCCTTCACAATGACCCTTCTTCTTTTCCAGGCAAAATCTTCTCCCTACAAGTTCGGGTAATCCCTTCACAGCTTCGATAGTAGACAGTTCTGGCTTATATTACGATAAGTTACTCGATGTTAAGTTCACTAACGATAATTGGGACGTTGTGACCTACGTTGATATCCGAAACATACAACCTAATTTAAATGCAGTAGAAAATTTATTAAGTACAATCGAAAAGTTCTGCAAGTCTACGTCCTCAAAAATTCAGGTAGAGTGTACTAACTCTCTGTTGTCCTTAGAAAATCAATATGTCAATAATCTGAAAAAGTTCTCCTCTGTTTCATACTTAATCTTTGGCGATCAGCCTACAAACGAGGTTTAATCGATGCTGGTGGTTCTTTACTTAAAACGCTATTCGGAACGCTAGATAGTGACGATGCTTTAAAATACTCAGAAGCCATTGATAAAGTACAGTCAGTGAAAAACAGTTGGTTCACCTGATGAAAGACAACATTCATATCATAAAGTCTACTATTTCATCTTTCAATAAATCTATTTCTAAAGTCGAAGATAACGAAAAGCTTCTTAACAAAAACTTGGAACTGATCAGCGACTCTTTCGTACAACTTTCGAATTTAAATGATAAAATAGAAATAAGATCGCAGTTAAACCTTTTACTAAATTCATTAGAGAGTATCATTATTTCCATATCCTTTAATATTGAAGACATCAACAATGCTATTCTGTTTAGTAAATTAAATATTTTACACCCGACTGTACTTAGCCCGCAACAAATATACAACGAGCTCGAGTTGCACAGAAATAGCTTACCTAGGCACTGCGATCTACCTATAGCGCTATCATTACACAACGTGCACCAACTAATAGATATTTCTAAACTCATATGTTATTATCATAATCAGAAAATTGTAATAATTGTTAGAATCCTAGTCGTCCTTCCCCAGACTTACAAACTCTACCATGTCATTCCTATGCCAGTTCCCTATAATATAGTGAAACCAGATACATACTTAAAACTCTGTCACAACAATCATCTTCGACTAACTTGAAGTTCAAAATAGAGTTCACACTGGTGTTGGTCGTAAAAACATCACTTGGCGTAAATTGTAGAGTTTTGAAAAACGCCTTACACTTTTTAGGAAGAGTCAATATGCCGGTACCGAATAGAATTTCGTCATGAGTGTCACTTTCACATGCTATATGGCATTTTCCCGGTTCCGACTGAGCATAAATCCATCGGTTATTACTAATCTTATGAAACGCGTCTACGTTTCTTTTAAATAACTTAACCTCACACTGAATTGGTAGTTTCGGCACTGCTTCTGTAAGTAGAATTGTTTCGCACGTGGGACTAGTTTATAGTTGACAACACGTTTGCACTAGAAAGTTCGCACACATAGCATTTCCCAACCATAATTTTGCAGTTATTGACAGTATCAAGCAGTGAATAGAACAAATTATCAACCGTTATAGTCACATAGGGTCGATTGGGAGCGATTATTTATTAGGATTATTGATTTATTGTTATTAGAAATATCTAAGTATCTAGTGCAAACGTGTTGTCAACTATAAACTAGTCCCACGTGCGAAACAATTCTACTTACAGAAGCAGTGCCGAAACTACCAATTCAGTGTGAGGTTAAGTTATTTAAAGGAAACGTAGACGCGTTTCATAAGATTAGTAATAACCGATGGATTTATGCTCAGTCGGAACCGGGAAAATGCCATATAGCATGTGAAAGTGACACTCATGACGAAATTCTATTCGGTACCGGCATATTGACTCTTCCTAAAAAGTGTAAGGCGTTTTTCAAAACTCTACAATTTACGCCAAGTGATGTTTTTACGACCAACACCAGTGTGAACTCTATTTCGAACTTCAAGTTAGTCGAAGATGATTGTTGTGACAGAGTTTTAAGAAATAAAACTCTCACAAGTCTCCCGTTCGTTAGGTTAAACCATGTAGGGGACTTTCACTCACTGTTACACGCAAGCGTGTCCCTTGACGATTTTGAAAAGGAGTTAAATAAAATTGAAAGTCCCACACACATTTCCAAACATAAATGTTTGGAAATGTGTGTTATATTTATTATTTAAAGGTAAGAAATTATTATGTAATACAGGTGCTTCACAGTGTTGCATAAGAATTTATAACCAATGCCATTCTAATACAAAAACAAACAAAAGTTCAAACCAAACCATAAATGTACAAATACCGACACGGAACCCGGAAATATCCGATGATGAGGAAGCCGACGGTACTTACAGTACGATCAACAATATAGACGCAACATTGTGAAGCTCCATGAGACGCTGTAATCTTATTGTATGTATTATTTTAGGTACTTGATCTTAGTATTAATGTAGAATTCTTAACTCTGTATCATTCTATACTATATCGTTCTAAATCCTTTGAAAGTTTAGTTACTACATTCGCAATAAATAATTATAGTTATTTCTAACTCTTATAAGTCGCTGCTTCGTTTGATGTTTAATATCCTATTTCATTCTAGCTCTTGTTACTATGTCACGTTATTCCAAGTTGTTATTTAAGTTTTGCTATTTCATTCCAGCTCATAATACTATGTCATGTTAAATTCAAGTTCTAATTTAAGTTTTGTTTAATTCCAGATCCGTAACGAAATTCAAGGCAGTTGCTCTCGATTCCTCATCACTTGTCCGTGATGATGCATCTTATCGGGGGGGGTTGTTACGATGCCCCATATATAGTAAGCGCATGAGGGTGGAAATGCTGATGCTCGCACTTTTGGCATTGTCGGTGTTTCCGCCTAACGGCGACTTTTTAGTAATTAGATATTCTAAGGCATTCAGACTTGAATTCCGGGCGCGGCTAGTCATTAATATTACTTTTATGTTTTTTCTATTTCTTTTATTTCAATACATTTCATTCTAGCCATCTTAATTTGTTTTTTTAAAACTCGATTCCTGACCCACCCCGTAACAGTACCCTTGGTTGAGGTTTTTATAGTATTTTTGTGTATATTATTTTTATAAATAAAATCTTAAACCTAAGATATAAAATAAATCAAGTGAAAACTTACTCCTAATTTTGATTTCTTTCTTAATTTTAGTATTTTTATTAATTTAACTTTATTTTTTCGCTTAAATCTTTCTTTGTCTCGTAGTCATGGTATCAAGTATAGTATGCAGCTCTTGAATAAAACGGATTTATATCGAGGGCCATGAATCACTCAAGTCGCTCAGGATTCTAACTCACTCACTACGCTCCGTGATTCAATCAACGTGAATCCCTACGGTCGTGATTCATCCTTCACTAGCTCCTGATTCATCTGTGGCCCTCGCTTTAAATCCGTCCTTTCTTCACTAATTGCATTAGATACTATAATCATTCTTTCCTTGGACTCTTCATATTTTTTTACTCGGGGTGCTGATTACGAGAATTACATCCATTTCGAAATCCAAGATGGTAGATTACGAAAATAACTTCGATAATAAATAAAAACTTAACATTTATAGAATAGAATCGATTAACAATGATTATAATCGAATCGGTAATGCATTATGGCATCACTAATTGATCGTAATGTCACTTTGATACATGTGTCATCGAGAAAATAAGCGAATGGAAACAGTGTACAGAATAGTATGCGCGGACGGAGACATACTTACTTATCCGCTCGGTTGTCCACGCGCTGAAGACCGCAGGACCAAACTGATAACCCAAAAAAAAAATGGCCGACGCGACACATCTAACCTCAAACTGGTAATTAATTGTATATGCGTTGAGACTACAGGTAACTGATTGTCAACCCACAAAAAAAAGAAGGTCTACGCGACATATCTGGCCGCGCCGACTTTGCGTAAACAAACAGTTTTTATGACCACTTCATTGAGCGCTTAGATAAACAAACTGGTGATTTATGGAGCTAAATAGGTACGGCACATATTTCAAGTGTTTGTGTTGTGGGTTACGAAGCAAAATAATTATATAAACACGCTTAGATTTGAATGATTATTGAGGTCAATAATGTTCAAAATCGAGTGGCAAAATTTACGTCGCTATCACAAGCGCCCGAGAAGAATTGAGAAGATCCGTTGACCTAGAATGTCTGGACGGGCCACTCCTTGGGCACAGAAAAAATAGTAATACTATGTTCAGTTTGTGGGCTTGTATTACATCACAGTAATTTTAATTTCATTTATTTTAAGCCTCTGACTATTTTCTTCTAATCCATTTTTAGGATACATCACAAAAAGTTACCTACTCAACTACTGCGCTAATTGACGATTGCAATTGTTGTTAGTTACTGATGTACTCACTTTCAGGAAGCGGCCCGGACAAAAACTTTGCTGATTCGTCGATTACTCCTGGAAAATATACAACGATATTTTGTGATATACAGTGCATTCTGTTTCGTACAATCCATACTAGGTACCCATACTTATTACTTTATACAAATCATACATACTTCTATACCAATATTTAAAAGTGAAACGTTGTCTGTTTGTTTGTTTGGGGAGCTTTTACGCGATAACGGCTGGACGGATTTTGATGAAATTTAGAATGGAGATAGCTTATACCCTGGAATAAATCATGGGATACTTTTTATCTCGGAAAATTGGAAGTTTCCACGGGAAAACTGGAAAATGTTAATTACTGGCTGTAATTCTGTGAAAAAACATCAAGAGCATTAGTGCTATATCTACTTTTGCATTGATTTTTAATATCCTAGAAGAACATAATATGTTTTTTTTCGCAATAAACGGCAGTCCGCGCGGGCGAAGTCGCAGGCGGGAAAGCTACTCGTAGTACATTATAAAAGCGAAAGTATCTCTGCCTCTGTCTGTATGTCTATTAGTTACCTTTTCACGACTAAACGCCTGAACCAATCTTGATGAAATATGGTATTGAGATGTTTAAACCCTGGGGAAGAAAATTGATACATATTAATCGCGATAAGCTATTGTCTATGCCGACGAAGTCGCTTGCAAATGCTAGTCCACACCAATATAGGAGTATAAAAGTGAAACGTCTGTTTGTTTGTTTGAGGAGCTTTCACGCAATAACGGCTGGACGGATTTTGATGAAATTTGGAATGGAGATAATTTATACCCTGAAATAAAATTTAAACTTTTTATCCCAGAAAATGGTAAGTTTCCACGGGAAAACTATAAAATTATGATTACTCGCTGGAAGGAACGGTTGCCATGGAAACAAATTAATAAAAAGTCTGTCAAAAAACATCAAGAGCGTTGGTGCTACATTTTCGCATTGGTTTTTAATATCCTAGAAGAACATAGAATGCTTTTTTGGCGATGAACTGTAGTCCACGCGCACCAAGTTCGGGCGAAAGCTAGTACATAATATAAATACAAATTGCCTCTACTTCTTTACCTGGCATTAGGCTTACAAGTTCTTGCAGTGGTTTTTTATCAGTGAGCTTTGTCAATTTTACTCTAACTGAGTCATACGTTGCTTTATCGACCTTTTCTCTGGCCAGACTCGGCGCGGTTTCAAGCCTACAAAAAATATAGGATATATATAAATATATTGTTTATTTTTTTCAAAAATCTAAAGATGCAGTTTTTGTTTTCATCAAAATCGGGCCCGAGACTCCTTTTGAGTACTTTTCGCTATTCCTCATAGTTTCTGATTTAGCCATCCACGCCCACTTGAAAAATTCATCCTGTACACTTTATATCCGACTTTGAAAACTATCAAGTGTCGCTTTAGTTCTGCTCTCTTCTAGCTGCTGTGGCCGACAAGGTCGTAATGATATTTTAATATTTTATTCAACACAAAGTATTTATTGAAAATAGGCAAAATAACAGCACTTTTACAAGTCAAAACTTGACAACCAAAAAAAAAACAAATTATTATAAATAGAAATTATTATTAGTTAACAGTTAAGTACAGTAGTCGCAGCGGAAGTATGTATCTCGGAAGTTGTCAGCTAGTCGCTGCGCAAACTGCTATTTTTCAGGCGCAATCCCAATGTTGAAGGTGAAGACAGCATTGTATAACTGCCTCGCTCACTCGCTTACGTTTTTCGCATATTCTATCTCGCTCGTACTTTATGCTGTTTTATCCCCACAGCAGTATCTGCGCAATCGTTCATAGAGCCTAACTTCACAAACATATACGAGTAGATTGGCTGAGCTGAGACTAGGTTGTTTGTAGTATTTCATGTGCAGACTTAAAGTTGAATCTAGCACAGGAAAATGAAATACCCTCATGATTCTACCGGAGCTTGAATTACGCCCGTTCGCATAATGTTGTTTCATTAGGTACGTCGTTGTCGACGTTATGCTATTCGTCTTTTTGCTGATTTCGGAAGCTGAGCAGGGCTTAAGTGAAACAGACATAGTTATACAACGATGATTGATAGAACCTATATCGTCGAGTGTATCAAGCTAAAATGCACCATGGAACGTACCAGCAATTGAGTTGAGAATGCTTCATTTAAGTTCGCTATTGAACTGTATTATTTAAACGTAATTTACCTAATGGCCCCTCTTCACGATCTGCGATGATCGATACTCATGTGATCGTCTGTCATCGGCAAGGTGATCGAACGATCATCGTGCATGCATCCACACGATCGTCCGTGATCTTTGGTTGATCTTCGACCCTTCTTATTTTTATAGTTGCTACTACTTATTATTCTGTTCAGTCATCTTCGTCCCAATGCTGGGCAAAGGCCTCCCTTCCCTCATAGTAATATAACAAAGTAAATATGTACCTATACAATTTACTAGGTAAACTCTTTTCAGACCTATAATGGACTAGTCACTCACCACGGCTTCGCACGCGTAGCTAAGAGTTTCTCTTTATTTGTACACGATTCTACCCGTGTTTTGACTGGCTAATTTGAACAAGAAACGGTTATTATGACTTACCTATGATAGTTAGACATAAGCCTCGCGAACTTTTTGTGGGTAATGATTAGTACTATAAATATGTATAACATCAATAGTCTTCGCAGCGCACGCTAAATAATGACTTTAAGGTAGTACTATTATTTAATAGGTGCTTTTACAGGTTAATATATCGTAATTTAAAAAAAAACTTCTATAAGTGAAAGAATTTTTAAATCCTTATGTATTTTTTGAGTTAATCCAATATAAACAAACCTTTTTTTATTATGTATTATTAGTATAGATAATTTTGGGATTCCATATTCCTGGGTGGTTATGATAATGTTTCTTTATTTGACCACTCAGTAGCCATTGTATTCACTCACAATAAATAAAGGATTAAATAAAAACAACGCCGCGAGGACAGCGAAGCTGTGTGCACATCTCTTGTGCGCACAGCTTCGCTGTCCTCCGGTAAATGAATGATCGGTCGGCGATTATGTGGCACGCACGCACGCAATACTAGACGCGAATTCCTTTCGATGCGTGTCCGAAAAAACGACAAGTCACCGATCGCCGCCATCACTAGGGCGATAGACGATGATCGGCGACTACAAGCGAGTAAGTCCTCAACACGATCGTGCTCGCGTGTAATTGTCTATAATCGCCGATCGTGAAAAGGGCCCTTAACAATTTACAATGTGATTGTTCGTATTGTCAGTGTAGCGAGCCGCGAGTTCCGCGCACATTTTTAGCAGACGCCGCCGCGCCTTTGCAATGCACGCTCGTTGCGAATGTTAAACGTTAAGGCGATGATAAACTTGAGAATTCACTTGTAATAAGCGTTCTAGAGAATGTTAAATGAAATGTTAAGCTCACATGAAATAACGTTGTCAGTACGACAAAATCAAAAAACGGCGAATGCTTAATGTTTTGTTATAAGTCACTTTTATTTTTATCAGCACCTTAATGAGAAAGATTAAGGTAAGCCTCCAGCTTTTGGATCAAATTACAATTCATTTTAACCGACTTCAAAAAGAAGAAGATTCCCAATTCGACTCACATCTCCGTGATTTCCTGACCGATTTCGATGTTTTTTGTATTATTTGAAGGTTGTCAGAGTGGTCCCAACTCCTGAGTAAACCTCATGATATTCTGTGTTTTTTTTTTTTTTAAATCCTTTCGGAATTGGCTATTTCATCATTATTAATCCACTGCTGGATAGGCCTCTCCAAATGCACGCCTCTGAGACAACTGCTGCCAGCCACCTCGCTTATATATCGTCGCTCCACCTAGTCGGAGGGCGCCCTAAACAATGTTTGCCGATTCGCGATCTCCACTCAAGAACACGTCTTCCCAAATTATCCGTCCTTCGGCAAATATGGCCAGCCCATTGCGCCACTTCAGCTTGCTAATCCTATGGGCTTTATAGATAGTATCATCTGACACAAAATATTATATGAAGCGGTTGGCTGGAAGGGCGCTGCTTGTTTATAAAGAATACCTATTTAAATCAGTGATTGATTACTTATTTACGATGATGATGACAATAGTTACGAACCTTCTGGCGGCTTGGTTGTAAGTTTGCATGTTGCCCTGTAACATCCCAAGCGGTTGATCGCCTTCCTCCTTCATCACTTTTATTAAATGATCAAAGGTGTCGCCTGTTTCAACAAAAAACACGTTATTATTAAACCTATGTAAGTATAGTACGAACCAAACTTCATGGCGGCTGTTAAGTGCGCTCCCCGCGTCCCCTCACCCCTCCAACGCCCGCACATACCTAATATTTGCTGCTGCGCAGCGCTCTGCACCAACTTCACAGCCGCAATTAAGTTTGATTCGAACTGTAAACGTATACCGTTTGAACCGTTTCCGATCAGAATCTTCCTAAAGTTTATAAACTAAACTAAAACATTTCTAGTGTTGCATGAGTGAGGTAATGCTGGCCTCTGGTGTCAGAGTTTGTCAGGCCGCCCGAGGGCCTCTGACGTGGCTTAACGACTGCTATTAATCAATAACGGCCGGGACCGACAGCTTAACGTGCCCTCCGAAGCACGGAGCGATGGAAATCCGCACATAACCACAAAATAAAACATAGGTAGTACAAGTATATACAATACAATAGTACAACTTAGAAAAGTCATTGGTGTGGAGCCGAGGACCGAATCCGGTATCGTTGCATTGCGGTACTAACAAGCAATAAAGAAACCTCTCGGCTACCATCGCTAATGTTGCACTAAAGAAGGATGTACTACTTAAGAGCGTAAAATCTCATTCCAAATTTCCCCAGAATATCTCCTTCCTAGAATATCCCTTTAGTTAGAATAATGTTAGATGTTTGAAAAAGGAATTTTGATAAAACAACGTTAGAAAATAAAAATATACCTTTCTCAATGCCAAGTTTTGCCAAATGATGGGCCGCGACGTTCATGGTACCTAAAATGAAAAATAAATTTTCGGTATTCATGGTATTTTTTTTATGGTCTTTTCAATATAAGACAGAGACTAAATACATAAGAACATCATCATAACATACAAGATACGATTACGAATATAAATTTAAAATTGGTCTCGAAGTTTTTTTTTTAATAAATCCATTTGAATTTGATTTTGTTTTTGTTTTGATTGGACGTAATACTGCAAAAACGTGCCGTGACGGTCTCGGCTTACCCCTCCCAATCCTCCCGTGGATGTCGTAAGAGGCGACTAAGGGAATACACACCGGAAGATTGGCAGCAGCGTCCTCCGAGCACATATTTGTAACACTGCAGTCACCAATCCGCCTGCCAAGCGTGGTGACTATGACTGGATCTAATCTTCGCCCAAGTCCTGCCCAAATCCAAACCCCGAGAGCTTTCAGTTGGAGCTCCAAAATCGCTTGCAAATCTTTACCGAATGCGATACAGTGGACGAACTAAACAACGGGCTGGTGGAAATTGTTCACGCGGTCGGGTCGGAGTTCTTTAAGACCCACCGCAAAAATAGAACACAGAAACTCTCTGAGCATACACTGAAACTGGCAGAACGAGGCGAGATGAGGCTGCAGTCTTCAGTGGATATGTCGAGTTACAGCTTGCTTAATAAACAGATCTCCAAGTCGATGCGACACGATTTGCTTTCCTATAATACTACTTGTATTAAGAACGCAATAGAGCGGAACAAGGCCTCCGAAATGTCAAAATGTGGGATCTGTCTATTGGGCAAAGCCTGTTGACGAAGCTGAAAACCGACAGTGGCAGCATCGTTTGGTCGATGCCAGAGATATTGAGTGAGCTCGAGAAAATCTATGGACAATTATACACCTCATCGCGTAGTCCTCCTAGCACGATTAGCGATGCAAGAACCCGTTTGACACGACATTATACCGAAGATATCCCGGACGTCAGCCTAAACGAAATCAGAATGGCTCTCAAACAGCTTAAGAGCAACAAGGCACCAGGGGAGGACGGAATAGCGACAAAGCTACTGAAAGCGGGTGGAACACCGGTATTTAGTCCTTCAGAAGCTGTTTAACTCCTCGAGGGTACTACGTCAGAGGCGTGGCACAGGAGCGTAGTGGTTTTGGTTTCTTTAAGAAAGTTGATAAAACCCTCTTGAAGAATTATAGGCCCATTTCGCTGCTGAGCCAAGTCTATAAGCTGTTTTCGAGAGTAGTTACAAACCATCTCGCTCGTAGGTTTGACGACTTTCTGCCTTCCAAACAAGCTGGATTCCGGAAAGGCACCGTAGACCACATCCATACGCTCCGGCAGATTATACAGAAGACCGAAGAGTATAAATTTATTTATTTTATTTATTCAGAAAACTTAGTGTTTTATAAAACTAGCTTAAAAATAAAAATATATCTAATCACTATTTAACCGTTTTCGCATATTGCATCTAATTAGCATGTTTGCTCCAAAAGAAAAAATCAACACAAATATTCATCAACGAAACTCGACAGTTAGGAAGTCACATTAAACCAATCTTTGGATATTATATTGCGAACTTTATTTGGAGATATGTTGAACAGGTCAAATTCAGGCAAGTCCAGACTATTAATGGACCTAATAAAAAAAAAATTTTGCCTGTAATTTGAGGCACATCGGGAAACGTTTAGACACTTAGGGTGCCTGACAGATTTTATAGGTGTGATTATGCCTATCTTGAAAAGGAGATCTGGGGAATCAATTAGAGACTGCGCTATATTAATTAACATAATTATATCAGCAATCTTGCGTCTTTCGTGAAGAGGTAGCATGTGTTGCCTTCTGCATCTTCATAATCGGCCACTATGTCTAGCGTTTGTGGATTACGAGAAAGCCTTTGATTCAGTCGAGACTTGGGCAGTGCTATAGTCATTACAGCGGTGCCAGATTGACTACCGGTACATCGAAGTGTTGAAGTGTTTGTACAGCAAGGCCACCATGACAGTCCGTCTTCAAGATCAGAGCACGAATTCTATCCAGGTGCAAAAAGGGGTGAGACAGGGAGACGTTATTTCTCCGAAACTGTTCACCTCTGCACTGGAAGATATATTCAAGCTTCTGAACTGCAACGGATATGGCGTTAACATCAATGGCGAATACACCACTTACCTTCGATTTGCCGATGATATAGTCATCGTGGCAGAAATCCTGGAAGACCTAAGCACAATGCTCCGTGACCTCAATATTGTTTCCCAACAGGTGGGTCTTAAAATGAACATGGGTTAGACGAACATCATGTCAAATGCCCATGTCGTACCTATGCCGGTTTATGTTGGGAACGATATAATCGAAGCTGTTGATCACTATGCCTACTTAAGTCAGACGATCCAACTGGGTAGATCCAACTTCGACAAAGGGGTCAACCGACGAATCCAACTCGGATGAGCAGCGTTCGGGAAATTACACCATATCTTCTCGTCGCAGGTACCGCAGAGCCTCAAGACCGAAAGTTTATAATGAGTGCGTGTTGCCAGTGATGACATACGGCACTGAGACGTGGTCGCTAACTATTGGTCTCATACACAAGCTCAGAGTTGCGCAGCGTGCAATGGAGAGAGCTATGCTCGGTGTTTCACACGATGGACCGACGACATTGTAGCCATCGCAGGAAGTCGGTGGATGGAGGTGGCACAAGATCGCTCGTCATGGCATTCTTTGGAGGAGCCCATGTTCAGCAGTGGACTTCTAAGGGCTGACATGATGATGATGATGCAAAAACGTTCCCATCCAAAGTGACTACAATTTGATATAAATACAATTTTGTGTTTTAATGGTACATTTTTTCCCTCTAATAGACGAATACTTTTTGTTTTATTGTCAAAATATATAATATTTATATAATCATGCAAATTTATTTAAATTTTTGAAAAAAAAAACCTTTTGTAGGAATGTCTTTTTTTTCATAAAGTTAAAAATAAAGTTTTGTTAAAAAATAAATACGAAATAAAAGAAATATTATAGGAAACAAAACTTTTTAATCTAAACGAGAAGTAAATTACACAAATCATCATATGTCACAATCTTAAATATCAAAGTCTGGGTCTCCACCAAACCCATCGACATCATCAGTGATATTCTCCGAACTCTTTAGGGTTTTAGGGTAAGTATTATAAAATTGGAGACAATCCTCTAGAATGTACTGATACATTGCGTCATCATCATCAGCCTGTGTTCGTCCACTGCTGGACATGGGCCTCTCGC
Organism: Alsophila aescularia; assembly: GCA_946251855.1. Taxonomy (NCBI): domain Eukaryota; kingdom Metazoa; phylum Arthropoda; class Insecta; order Lepidoptera; family Geometridae; genus Alsophila; species Alsophila aescularia. The sequence goes on along the minus strand of OX276377.1, from coordinate 18,450,301 downwards.
ATTGAATGCCACAGAGACCAATCTTCGGCTCTTCTCTTCCAGTTTTTGCCGGCCACCTTTCGCAGTTCGTTTCGCCACCTTTCGCAGGTCGTCACTCCACCTGGCCGGAAGGCATCCTACACATGTTTGCCAAGACGCGGTCTCCACTCGAGGACACTTCTACCCCAGCGGTTGTCCATCCTTGCTCCAATGAGCAAAAAATGAAAGCTAGCTGAAATGGCAATCCATTTAAGCTATGTCGGTGACTTTGGTTCTCTGGCGGATAACCTGGTTTCGAATTTTATCTTTCAGAGAAACCCCGAGCATAGCTCTCTCCATAGCTCGGTGAAATACTTTAAATTTGTGAACAGTCCCACTGTTAGTGTCCATGTCTCGGCTCCATATGTCATAACTAGTAGGACGCACGCATTAATGACTTTCGTCTTCAGGCACTGTGGAATGGACTACGAGAAGACCTGACGAAGTTTTCCGAATGCCACCCAGCCCAACTGAATTCTTCTGTTGGCTTCCCTATCGAAGTTGTTTCTGCCCAATTACAAAGTCTGCCAGAGGTAGATATTATAATCTTTTAAAAAGTCATAAATCTTTAAAAACCATTTATGACTTCAGGGCTCGGTGTAGTAAGATCATTAAACATGATCTTGGTCTTGTCTAAGTTCAACCCGAGAACGATTTGTCGAGAAACATCAGCCAGGTCATTCAGCATTCGCTCAAGTTCCTCCAGCGATTCCGCCGTAAGGACTATGTCATCGGTAAATCTTTAGTGTGAGATGTACTTGCCGTTTATGTCCCTCTTTTTCCAGTCCAGTGTCTTGAACATATCTTCCAAGGACTTCGGAACACTTTCAGGGAAATGACATCCCCCTGTCTCACTCCCCTGCGCAACTGGATATGTTTGCTGGTCCTGTACTTGAACACTCATAGTCGCGCTATCATACAGACATCTTAACACTACGATATACCGCCAGTCCACTTGGCATCGCTGCAAGAACTCCAAAACAGCCCAGGTCTCAAAAGAATCAAAGGCCTTTTCATAGTTTACAAAAGCAAGACACAGGGGCTGATTATACTCTTCTCACTTCTTGGACTTCTGTATAATCTGCCTCACTATGTGTATGGTGGTCTATGGTTCCTCCACGAAACCAGCCTGCTCTGGAGGCTGAACCTCGTCAAGTCTTCTTGCGAGACGATTTGTGAGGACCCTCTAAAACAGCTTATAGACGTGGCTCAGGAGTGAGATGGGGCGATAGTTTTTCAGGAGGGTAGGTATGTATTATCACCCTTTTTGTAAAATAAAACTACAATACTCCCGGTTCCACGCTTTTGGAGTTCTCCTAGTATTCAGAGCAGAATTAAACAACTTCTGAAGCTCCTGAAGTACAGGTTTACCTCCTGCCTTCAAGATCTCCGAAGTAACTCCGTCCTCACCTGAGGCTTTTCCATTTTTAAGTGCCATCCTTTTTCTACGTCCTCTGTTTCTAAAGCAGCGAATCTATTTTGTAGGTGGAGCTGAAACTGCTCTGTTCCCACAACGGTTCTAAGCAGGTTAGGACGGAGCGAAGACTTCATAATTCGACATCTTTCCAGCTTATAGTTGATATTCAGAGAGCCTCGGACATGTCGGTGATCGCTATCGGTATTAAACCTGCTAATCACTGAGGCATCTCTGAATATGTGCTCATCGTCCGAGTTTTCAAGGTCTGTGCGTAAATCTGTACTTTGCTTGCAAATCTTTGATTTTTTGTACTGGTATAAAAGATACCACACATTTTGGATCGTTTAGAGATCATATTTGTCAATGAGTTAAAAATTTCCAAAGATACTTGGAACATTTTCCGCAAAAAAAAACAAACAATGTTTAATGAGTTTTCCTAAAACGTTCCAAGATAATTGAGTCATTAATGTATAATATTAGGTAAGAATACTGTAGGCGCCGCAAATAAGCAATATATTTGAATGCGCTTTCTTTAGTGGTGGAAGGATAGCTGGTGGGTGGATAAGGATAGAAGAACGAATCGTAAACACATCCGATCGGCGAGGCTGTCTACGACGTCCCTCCACGGCGTCTTGAAGTGCTCTCGAAGCTTTTTCGACGACTAGTACTGGTGAGTGTGGACGCAGACATTTGTTGTCACGCTTACTCCTTCAGTGCCACAGAGGGGGTGATAGAGATAGACGTCGACATAGGGATGGGGAGGATATTTAGAGTTAGGCCATTAAGTAGCGCGAACATTTCTCCCAGCCTAAAAACCATATTATTAAGCGGGGAACTGCTCTTTAGAGCGAAACTATCGGTCAAGTTAAAAATACACGTTTTTCTCTGCAACTTTTACTCAATCTAATCTTCATGACATACTAAAAAACAAAACACACACACCACTCAAAAAGTATAAAAAACATAAAAATCAATAAAAAAGGACAAATGTATACAAAAAAGGCCGCAACACATATGTTTCTATAAAAAGGGAAAGCAGGAATTAGATAAAGAAAAGGACTCTTTGTTGGTAGCGGTTGAATATAGCGGTTGAATATAGTGGTTGACCTAAGGGCAAAGGATTAAATTATTGCGTAGGTTAAGGACATAAACGAACGACGGGTCTCTTATAGACACCAGTCGCCGTTTTCAGTGACGCTACTCGGCAGATGTCATCATTACCAGGGTGAGTGGCTATAATGACGCCAAGAGGCCTAGAAAGTGGGGAAAGATTATCGGTAATAATAAGAACGATTGATCTTATTGTAACGGGATTCGAAGGTGTAGTCCATTTTCCTCTAGACTGAAGCAGGTGAAGGTACTGTAACTTCCATTATTTTGAAAAAGATTGCACCATTTGATCCAGTTTTGCATTTTACATACAAATTACATTACCGTGACGCGCGAGAAACCGTTTGAAAGCGGATAGAAAAGAGCTGGTATTCAGATCTGTTATAAGTTCAACGTGCACTGCGCAAACTACCATACACACAAATATACAAAGATAAGCTTTGATTGAACGGACTCCGTGTTTTCTATACGGGATAAGAATATCAGGCTAAAATTATACACGGCGATATGAGTGAAGGCCTTTGCATCGTTTACGCGGCAAGCGGGTAAATCTCCCATCAACGGTAATGTAGGTTTAGGTTTAGTTTTGAAACAATCGTTACTCCTATGTTTAACAGAGCGGATAACATTGCGGCAGGAAAGGGTCCAATACTTTTGCCTAAGAATAGACTTTAAAGTAAGTGGGCCGGTATGACAGTTTTAATTATGATAATACGAAATTATCAACTCAACCATGCGGTCTTTACGCGGCAATAAAATGGGATGATGCTGATTATGAGGCAGATCTGCATTTCGAAGCCTGCCTCCGACTCTTATGAGTCAACCAGCGTCTAGAAATGGCATGAGCCGCACGTGAGCAGAGGTTATTAGATTTTAGGCTTTTGATGATATCGGGAAAATACAAGATTTTAAAGCTCTTATAATTTGCAATTCTGCGAAATTAATGTCATCAGCGGTAAAACGGTTAGAGCGCGGTAGTTTCTTGATATCACGGTAAATTAAAACGACTACGCGGAGTACCTTTAGCCAGGATAAAACGCGAGCGGCAATTTCTAACAGCGGGTCAGAAATATCTTCATTGGTATGAGTCACTGGAAAATAAATAATTATTTTTAGGTCTGGTAACTCAGAATCCACCTTTGAAGGAACTACTGATGTAACTGGCCATTCTCTAGGGTCTTGGCATGACCAAGTGGGGCCATTGAATTTAGTTTTAAAACTTTTTTTTGTAGCGGGTTGTCCAAAAGTTGAGCGGGTGACGATTGCGAGCCAAAGACTTTTAATTTCGTGACTGGCTCTTCAAAATTGATGTAAGTGATATGAATATCAGTGATTGGAGGAGATTCAGTGAGGATGATTTGATGAGGAATTACAAATTCAGTAAAATGATAGTCATTGTTCAGTAATGAAATATCTTTCTGAATGTATCTTTGAATATAGCGTCATACTCCACGCAAAGAGTAGGCGAAGCGACGAGCTTGCGTTTCAGATACATAAAGCGGTTTTTAGCGGTATCAAAAAATGCCAAAAGTGATTGCGGGATAGCGAAAATAAAGCGACGCTACAGAATAGCGTGCCGTAGAATTGCGGGCGAAACTATTTTTGAAAATACTTTCATGTTCATTAGTGCCTGGGCTCAAGGTTGGTGTGCATTGCACCTCCTCAAGTTGCCAGGAATTTTGGATAGTATTATCCATACGCGGTCCTTCTTTAAAAATACAGAGGGAAATCGGAGAGTGAAGGAGGTCAACAACGACGGTGTCATTGATAGAAACAGTGGCGTTAGTATGAGCGGGCGTAGCGGAAGCGGTCGTAACTGGAGCGGTCCCGATTACAATATAACCAAAAATGGTTTCAAAAGCAGTAGGAGTCTGCCAGAGGCAAACAGTTTAAGTATGACATACTAGACACGTCAACTTTTACTGCGGGTAAGTCTTCCGTGATGCGTTCAATTACATAAGCTTAAGCGAGTCAATGATAATTTTAAATATAAAATTATCATTGACTCGCGACGATAACGTTACAGTAACTGCTCCCTTAATTGGATTAGGCGCGGAACCGATATCCATCACAACAAACTTAGGTACTTTACTTTGTTGCATCTGAACTTCAATTTTTCACAACATTTTGACGTTAAGAAGTTGCTTTACGAAGCCGAGTCGATTAATGCGCGCACTACATATAGACGGCTATTTAGATCTGTTACATAACAGTACATTCAGTGCCACAGAGGGGGTGACAGAGATAGTCGTCGACATAGGGATGGGGAGGATATTTAGGGTTAGGCCATTAAGTGGTGCGAACAAATCCTATTAATTAAAAACGTTTCAGTTTGTATGAAAAGTTTCTTTTTTATCTAAAGAATTTGTTTGGTAATACCGTGGTACGTACAATGAGAATACAAAAATCAGGAAATAAGACTTGATGACTGGAACTGTTTTGCTAATATGATGTAAGGTGTCAATACAAAAATCAGAAAATAAGACTTGAGGACTGGAACTGGTTTGCAAATATGATTTAAGGTGTCCGAGTAAACTCAATTTTGTGTGAATCCACGGATTGGAACGTTTTTCCATAACTACGTCCAATTGTACTTACATTTCAAAATTCAAAAAGGGTAGCGGATGCTCCGTCTTCACTCTAGTCCTACGTCTATGACGAGTTGTAATTCAGGTGCGTATAGTTCACGGTAGGTATTTACTTGTTAATCCTCCGGCAATATTAGGCGCTAGGCGGGAAGGCACGCCCTGCTTCAGTTCTGTATATATTTCGGTGTGCAATTTGCCGTGCTTGGGTTCCAATGTACCCGGAGGTCCGGCGTATTTCAACCTGGAGTATAATTATATACAGCATTGTTAAAAGTCAAACTCAGGAATAACTGACTCATAGATTCATCAACATCAACCTGCGTCCGTCCATTTCTGAGTACGCACCGTCGTCGTCAACCCTATCTCATCGAGTAACAACATGAGACCTATCTATATTATGTGCGTATAGTGACTAAAAAGCTTTTATAGAAAAAAACAGCCAAGTGTGAATCGGACTCGCACACCGAGTTCCGTCCGTTCCGCACCGTTAGAAACTGTTGTCCCCATGCATCGACATAGGTTGCGGTCACAAACAAACTACAAATAAGTTGTAAGATGTAGCTAAAAAATTTACGGTTGGTCGCTTTACTAATTGTGCTATAAGACATTGCTTGTTGCCAAATTTCATGATTCTAGGTCAACGGGATGTACCTATAGGTTTTGATTCTCTTGCGAGAGTCAAAATATACGGCATAAATCTGATTTAATGGTTTGGCTTATCTTTACGATAATGAAGCTGTTCATATTATTAGCCTTGTCGGTTGGTAGGTAAATAAGTAAATTCTCCTCCAAAAGCCTCAAGCAACTGAACGCCCGCTGCCTGTCGCTCAAATGTCTCCTCATCTCTTCAATCACGGGCTCTAAGATCTCATCCTCGACGATACGACGATCCAAACCTCGTCGGTCGCGAACGTTCGGTACAGAGGTACAGAGAGTGTATCGAGCGTGAACCGCCTCTTACTTCGGCTCTATTTCTGTTCAAGTTATCTCCCGCGCCGTATTCGAACCGCTTCAATCCGTTTTCTCCCGACTCGTAGAAAAAAAGACTATTCGTCGTATTTTGACTATGACATTCGACTACCACTGCGTAATGCGCAATTTCTGTCAATCAGAGTTGTCAAACAGACTATAGTCCGACCAACTTATCTGAGAAAAGGCGAAAAAAAAAGCCACGAATGAGGTTCACATTTTCTGTATATTTACCACATTTTTATTAAGTCACTTTCTTGTTTGTCTTTCCGGGTGGAATCTAGCAACTCAAATTTCGAGCACTTCCTGATTATCTATCCGGCTGAAACTTTCAAGTTAGCTCACAACTCATGACAATATAATATTTTTATATTGAGTATTTTTTTAGACGCGGTATTAGATTAGTTTTTTTAATCTACATTTGCTGCTTGTTCTGTTTTTTGAGTGATCTACTTATCGATTGACTGGAACACTCACGCCACCATTCAGTCCACAAGATAAGTTGGTGGCACTGTAGCGCAAGTTCAAGGTCAAGACAAATATTGTTTTTTTACCAGCTGATTACGAGCCAGTGCTATTATTATTATTTATTCTGTGTTACCTACTATATAGGGTTTGATGTGCAGTGTTTTTTGCGTAAACTTTAAAAGTAAGTTCATGAATTATAAACTTCGAAGTCTTAAAACTCGTAAATTTAACGTAATTTGTCATCCCGAACACCATAGTCCATCCCGGTATCTAATAGGTAATTGTACAAATCATTCTAGGGTGAAAAATAATAATAGCGGCGTGACATTTCATCGGCAAGTGAACGAAACCTTTATTAAAACATAAATAATTGATTATTTTCTTGTTTATTTTGTGGCGCTGCCATTCGAAACTAACCACGTGGCATTTTCCCTCACTACCTACATAACTATTATAATATTACTATTTCATGTCTACAGTGACAGGTGACAAAGTGAGAGGTGTCAAAGTGACATGTCAAACGTCAAAATAATACGTCAATAACTGTCTAGATCTCATCGCTATTTTCGTTTTGGATGACAGCTGTCAAACTTAAAAGGGCTATAACTCTGAAACTATTGATTCTAGACTAGTAGTTTATTCATAGAAGTGATAGATCTTTTTTCTTTTTTTTTTATTACGGACTAGGCAATCGTTTGACCACGATCTCACCTGATGGAAAGCGATGATGTGGTCGAAGGTGTAGCACGCTTGCTTAAAAGATACCTATTCACTCTTGACTTGAACACACCGGGGTTATAATTTACCGGAAACACTGACGAGGGCAGGGCATTCCATTCCTTTGCAGTTCTTATAATAAACGTAACGCTTCGTTTTTGTGCGAGGTATTTCAACCATGAAAGGGTGGCGCTTTGCTGATCGTCTAGTCGTACGGTGATGGAAAGGTGATGGGGGAATCTGGTTGTGCAGTTCTTGTGCACACTCTCCATAGTGCAATCTGTAGAATACCGCCAGGCTTGCTACCTCACGTCGATGCGCCAGACTTTGAAGCTTACTCTTTACCAGAGTGTCATCCCCAATGAACCTAAAAGCACGTCACTCAATTGAATCCAAAGACTCGAGCTGATACTTGGCAGAACCGTCCCAGAGGTGGCAGCAGTACAAGATCGGACCTGTGCTTGATAAAGATTCAAAAGCTGTCCCGGTGTGTGTGATCTCATCGATATCTTCGTTTTGGATAACAGCTGTCAAACTTAAAATGGCTATTATTCTGAAACTATTGATCCTAGACTAGTAGTTTTCTCATCGATATCTTCGGTTTGGATGACAGCTGTCAAACTTAAAAGGGCTATAACTCTGACACTATTGATCCTAGACTAGTAAAAGACTAGTAGATTCTTTAAATAACGGAAAGATCTCATAAAGATCTTCATTTTATATGACAGCTGTCAAATTTACAAGTGATATCTGTCAAACCTCAAAACATCCAGTATTGACAGCTGATGTCAGCAATGACAAGCAATGTCAAAATTGACAGGCAATGTCAAAATTATAGTCAAAGGTAAAAAAGACTACTGATGTCTAAAATGACAGGCAATGTCAAACATGACTGAAAATGATATAAATTACAGGCGATATCAAAAATGACATTTGATGTATAAATATAAACAATGAGAAATTAAGCAGCCTTACTTACCTATAGGTCAATTTATTATCCTATAGTAACTACGAATAGTTTCGGATAAATCCGTGAACTATGTAATTTTTGAGATTGCCTGTAATTTATGACATCTGCTATCAATACTGATGTTTGAAGTTTGACAGCTGTCACCTGTCAATTTTACAGCTGTCATATAAAATTAAGATCTTGGAGATCTATCCTTTATGTAAAGAAACTACAAGTCTAGCATAGTTTCAGAGTTATAGCCCTTTAAGTTTGACAGCTGTCATCCAAAACAAAGATATCGATGAGATTTTGACAGGTGTTGACGTATGACTTTGACGTGTGACATCTCACTTTGACATATGTCACCTGTCACTTTGACATCTGTCACTATAGACATGAAACAGTAATATAATAATAGTTAAGTAATAAAAGTTAAGTAACAATGCCACATGGTTAGTTTCGATATCCACCACTGGGGGACAACGGGATAATTTAGTTACTATTTTTTTCCATTGTCCACCAGTGGTGGATAACAAGTGGGGGATAGACGGCTAAATGTACTGAGAGGGGAGGACGATTGTGGGTCCTTTTTAACCAACTTCAAAAAAGGAGTAGGTTCTCAATTCGACCCGTATGTTATTTTTTTTATGTTTGTTACCCCAGAACTCCGTGATTTCGAAAATTATTTTTTGTTTGCAAGGATATACTTTCAGGTTGAAATTTTATCTAAATTGGTTTAGTAGTTATTTAATCAGTTCCAATAATATGAAAAATTTGGTTCGAGCGTACGCGATGTACAAGCATTTGAAGTCGGTTGTTTACGTTTTTGTCAAAAAATAATTATTATTCAATGAATATTTTATTTTACCAGAGTAGCTTTCTCTCACGGTTTCTCCTGCTAAATGTATCACTGAAATGTCGTGTTTTCTGGGGATTACGCTAGAAAACAACCACACGCATTGAAAGGGGTGAGAAGAGGGCTTCCCTTCTCCCTCGTTTAAATCACGATGCAAAAGCCAACAATGATCATTTGTCTGTGCGCCAGAAATTTACCAAACTTATATATTTAAAGGAAAATAACTTAAATTTTGTTATTAAAATTATCAGATGGTCTTTTATTTTTCTTCGTTGATAGAAATTCGATAGGCAGAATAAACAAAAGTGTCGCATCTGTGACTCGTTAGCCTGCCGCCACGCGCAAAAATATTGTTCGTAATGTCTGCTCTATACGTAGTAATAATACCTCAATGATCAAAATCAGTCCATTCGTTTGGGAGGTATGATGCCACTGATAGAAATACAAATGCACACACAACTTATAACACTTCTCTTTGCGTCGGGGGTTAAAAATAAACAGAAGGAAGAATTTGGACTGCGATGTACTGGTTACGGTTAACTGGCAAAAATATGTGCCGCGCAGAGACACGGATGATGCAGGTTCGAGTCCCGTCTACAATCCAAAAATAGGCGTCACTGCATAAAATGAAACTATTGAGAAATATAGGTAAGGATTTGCATTGATACTAAAAATTTGCGAAACCTTACTCTTCTGCGCCATCAGAATAAGTTTGATTGTATGTTTTATGTTGAAACAACGGTCGCTTTCCGAGGGCCTTCATTGTGGCGTTCAGTAGATCCTTTGGGTATCTCTCACCGCCTGCACCACCTGAAGAGTTTTAACGCGCTATGTGAATATCAAAACTGGAAAAAGATAGCAGCATTTGTTTCCTAAGCACATGAATGAGCCAGCAATAGCCAGCGCGAGCGTAGGATAACGATACCTTCCTTTATCGCACGTTTCACAACGTAACGGTAACTCATTGCTAGAATATTATCTATCGTCTATCTATACTTTAATAAAACTGTAACTGGGCTAAATCTGTAAATTAAATGTTTTTTGAAAATTATAATTGAGATAAACTTCAAAATCGATATGGAGGCCAAAACTTTTTTTTTTGTTTGTCTGTATGCGTTGTTTTTACTTTTGCCTTGATAGTTTTAAGGCTCCTGTAATTTTCTAAACAGTCAAATTTTGTTTGAAAACAAACAGAACATATACAAGACGATCACGCGTTTGTTATAATATGGGATATTGATAATTTATAACACTTGCTCGACGATGCCAATGTTTTATAAAATCATCCAAATCGTTACAACAAAATAGGTCACAATAATTCCAGTTCGGATTATTTAGAAAAAACTCAAAAACAGAAAACAATTCTGTTAATTTACTTTGTTTTTTTTTTACTTTGTAAGTTAGTTAGTTATACCTAAAGTGCAAGTTTTCAAAGAAATAAAATAATCAAAAAATAAATTACAATCCCTCATAAAAAAGCTCCCTCTTGCGGCTGATTTTATTGGTACCAAACTGCTTCCTGTTTTAAATTTTTTACTAACAGAACTGTCACAGCCGTGCGTGAGGGCAAGCTATACGCGAGTCTCTGGCCGAGCTGAGATCGGGTATACTTACGAATTTAAGATTTCTCGCGGCCTATTTTGAAAATATACCTCCACACAAAGCTACTGCAACACAGCTAGATTTCTAACAACAAACTTAAGTGGCAACCCGACATGGCCGTGATAGGTTAGAAGACAAAGACGGAAGCGAAGCGTAGCGAGCACCCGCCTTCCTATCTGTGTTAATAACCTTTAGTTAACACAGATACTTAGGTTCTCAAGGCATGCGTGATGCCTTGATGGGCCTAAAAAAGGTATATATAAGAGTATAGCACAATGGAGTATCCTACTTCCTTAATACGGGCGTAAGTATTTTTATTGTATACCAAACCTCTTCACTATAGAGCGTTGTATCTATACTTATAATAAAACAATAAGAACGAAAAAGAAGTTACAAAGAACATAATTAAGAACAAAAATGGTTTAGGGTACCTACTTAAAATAAGCTACTTTTTTAAATTCCTTTTTGTCTGTTTAGTTCACGCATAACGTCAAAACTACTGGACCGATTCAATGTTGGATAGCTTAGGGTTTGATTAAAAAACTGGGGTAGGTTCCTACTTGGTATCTTATTCCGATGATTAGATGCCGAGCAATCGATAAAAAACTATTTGACGGCTGAACGAATTTTGAAAAAAAGTAGTATGTTGTACTTTATAGGTACTTTTGGTCCTGGAACACATGTGGGGTTCTTTTAAATGAAATGACCACGCGGGCAAAGTCGCGGGCACAGCTAGTACAAAATAAAAGATAGATGACTTACTTCGCAGAGCAACAGCTTGCGATAAATGTTTGCTGACATCGCCGACTAAACCTGAAATAAATTAAATTAATTTAAATATCTAACAGACTTTTCTTCTACCTAGAGTTAATTTCGGTTTAAGCCAGAGTCCGCTTTCCTACAATGCACTATTGTTTGCATCCACAGTGGTGAGTCCTTAGGCTCTCATGTCGATGTCAAGCCAGCGCCGCTTCGGTCGACCAACTCGGTCGGTTCAATCGACTTTCTTGTAGCTTGTCCGCTACGACACGAACTCCGAGACTGCCACGGATATGTTCGTTACGTGTAGTATATTACTTTAATATTTTAATTAGGTGAGAGCTGAAGACCGAGCTCAGTGGCGTACATTAGGCGGCCAGTACGGATTGTCCGCATCCGTAGTCCGCAGGAGCGCTCTGCGTAGAACGTGATCCGTATGGAGCAATCCGGGTCAATATAAAACGGATGTTCTAACAACACTCGTGTCTCCGCTCCGGAGTTCCGCGCGGATGGTGCGCATATAAATACGCATTGCTCTGAAATGTACTGTGTTGTTGTTGCATGTATTATTTTTAGGAAATAAAGTGTAGTTGTATTGTAACTTTCAATTTTTGACAGTCTTTCGCCGTTACCATGTTACATCCTCAACAGGACCGTTACTTTTCACCAAGTCAACGATACATATCAGTTAAGTATCAGATATTTATATAAATTCACACGAACTTTTCATAGCTGTCTTGAGTTCAGGCGGAGTTACTTTTTCAATGTCAGCCGACAGCTTTCCTTTCATTTCATCAGCAATGTCCTTTACCGGGTGAATCGGCGTGATTGGGTGTAATTCGATCCTATAAGACAAATTAAAATAAATTAGCTCTCGCATAATCACATGTTAGGTACGTACATATTATGTTCCGACAGTAATACCAAAAAATAAATAGGTAAGTACCATACTTTTATCCGAAGGGACGCTCTACGTAGGTACTTGGCAATAAGAGCGAGATGGCACAAACAGCTTAACGGCAGATGGTAAGTCAAGATAGGTTGTTAAGTCTGGCTTGAATGTGCACAACCTTAGCAAAAAATACACCCTTAAGAAATTACCCTAAAGGTATCACTCGTGGTCCTACTAATAGGACAAAATAGTACTTCCACGAGAATTATTTTTTCACTTCTCTTGCTCATAAAGTTTATGCTGGGTGTAAGCGGACTGAATAGTAGATTGTATGGCAAGGGAGCCAAATAATGTTTTGTCAGCGAGGGCGCTATTTTGAATCCAGAGCGGAGTGAAGGATTCTCAAGTAGAATCCTGAACGTAGCGAGGGATTCAATGTACGTCACCCGAGGAAAAATAATTTTGCGTCCACTCTACACAGATCATACTACACATCAGTGATACACTCTACTTTTTATCCCCCTCATGGGAAAAATAAATAAAAGTCTTATAGATACTTTACAGCTCATACATTTATTATAAAGCGTATTAAATAGACTAAAATTAACAACTTAAAATAAACTAGGTATATTTAAGCTTAACTAAAAATGTATAATGTATATTCACTTTGGACTTCTTTGATTTTTGGTCTTTTAGACAATATTTTCAGATAATGTGTAATTTGTGTAGATCTCGATTTGAATATCATTTTTGTTACTGACCTCCAAAGTGTGTAGGTTGCTTACATTTGGGTAATTCTTGAAATTAGGTACAGTTTCCGAAAAAGACTTTGCTCCTTTTGCATTTTCCCACTCGATAAAATTGTTATAAGCTTTCAAATATTTTTAACGTGATAAAGTTGGTAATAGATTCTGTATCACATTTGTTGCGTAGTTTATAGTTTAGGTGTAAGTAGTAATAATACTTTCGCTTCATGAACTTAATAAAATCATTTTTTTGAAATTATTTATTTTTTGCACTGACGATATTCCTTGTCTCCGCAACGATGTAATAAGTAGCGGAATAATATGCAGTTGTTTATGTCTCCGTACATTCACTTTTTTTTTTAAATACAGACTCCGCGCCTCGCGAGCCATTGAACAAAATTCACGTTCTAAATTCAAAACACACGTTCTAATTTCGAATATATGGGATGAAAACTGCATTTGATGCTCTAGTGCAATCTCTATGGTATCCGATCCGAACCCAATGTTTCATGTAGGTGCATGGAAAGCTTTAAAAAGGTGGCGGGAAAGAATTTCTCGTCTTTTCTTAGCATATTGAAATGTTTGGTTATTTTAATTTGCTTTATTATACTGTAGGTTAAATGTGTCATGAAGTGAACATGATATAATACTTAATCCTATGAAAATAAACGCAAAGAACCATGAATATGAATTTTCAATAGATATTGCCGCAAAAATCTATGCCTATAATAATATTTTAAAACGTATGTCAATTTCATGCATTGGATAATCGGGAAACAAGTAAATATTTACAATATAACTGTTTAATATCCTCGCAATCGAAGTGAAAAGCAGAGCGTATGACTCGTTTAACAAGAACAAATAAAAAATGTATATAACCCCCGACTTCCCACCCAATATTATAGGCTAGGAAGCATCTCGATCACATCAGTTTTCAAACATATATTTTTTCCATCTGATTGAGAGCTACGGTCGTCACCCCCATCGAGAATCGTAGCTTCCAAACGAATGGACCGATTTAGGTGTGGTTTTTAATGTTTCAAAGCTGAGGTAAACGAGATGGTTCTTAGCTATAATGGGGGGGGGGAATGGGGGTGAGTACCATAGCTCCCAAACAAATGGACCGATTTTGATGCCTTTTATGTTTGAAAACTGGTGTGATCGAGATGCTTCATAGCTAATAATGAGGGGCCCCACCCCCCATTATTAGCTATGATCAGGGTTTATATACATTTTTAATTTGTGCTTGTATCATTATGCTAGCACCACTCGCGCTCATTGTATCACTATTCATTTAATTACTCCCATAGATTTCAGAAAAGCGAGAGGAAAGATGTTACACATTAATAAATAGGTACTACATCGGTGACTGTTATTGCATATATACAAGTCAACATCAAATAAAGCTTGTAATAAATTTACTAATTATAATTACTCGGCAGCTCCAGTCTCGTATGTCATGGAGTAGTTATTTCTCTTGGCTAGTTCTTTGTTTTTATTAGAATCATCCTTCATCGTCTTCACTAATAATCGCAGAGCTGGTCCTGGAATTGTATAACAATTTTGGCAATCTTCATATGTTTAGAATATGAATATTGTTATTATTAAAGGACCTTGGGTGAAAGTGGTATAACAGTTGTAAAGTAAAGCGTCCTAAAATGAAATAAACTTTAAAAAAAAGTAAGGCCGACTTCAAATTGAATTAAATAATCTTATGTGGGAAATAGTTCAGGAAGTCTGTGCCATTGATTTGTTTAGATTTAAGAAAATTGGGCACCGACTTCCTTAACTGTTTCCCACATAAGATTATTGTATTAAGTTTGAAGTCGGTTTTTAAAGTTACGGGACCAAACCTAAAGCATGACCTACTCTATAAAAAAATATATTCAAAATCGGCCCACATTTTACGGAGATATCGCGTCATAAAGTGGGTGGTGGTGGAGGTGTTTTCTTGTTTTGTTTTGACTTTTTCATGAAATTTAATTAGAACTACCCTTGAGGCATACCCTATCCACAAAAAAAATATTTTTGATATCGATTCACAATTGCCGGAGATATAGTAACATACATACAAAAAAACACATACGGGTCCAATCGAGAACCTCCTCTTGAAAACGGTTGAAAAGTACACTATTTATCAAACTTCATTAGAGGTAGGTATACCTATATGCGAAACTGTTTGTCTGTTTGTTACCTTTTCACGATTAAACGGCTGAACCTATCTTGACAAAATTTGACAAAGAAATAAATTGTATGTAGGAAAAACATGGCTGGTTTTCTCTTTACTTTGGAACTCGGAAAAGTCCAAGCACGCATAGCCGCGCGGCGCAGCTAGTATGAAATAAAAATATCACTAACACCGGAACGGCCGTAAGTATTTACAATGAATGAACCATTTTAAAAATATTCGTAGTGACTTAAACTTATGTTCATGTGTTTGATAGGGCATATAGCTTCTACTAAAGTCTTTCAGAATTATGCATATTGCAAACAGGTCCTTATAAGACTATAGGTAATTTTGCGAATAGTTCCAATGTCGACTAAACCAGTCATACGAACCTCTATCGCGAACAAATCCTGATAGGTATTGAGCACATCGGCTTACAACTCCTGAAAAATATAGGCGTTTAATTAAAACTGAGATTCAGAAAAAACACTATGTACAGTAGTCGCAGCGGAAGTATGTATCTCGGAAGTTGTCTGCTAGTCGCTGCGAAAACTGCTATTTTTCAGGCGCAATCCCAATGTTGAAGGTGAAGACAGCATTGTATAACAGCCTCGCCCACTCTAACGTTTTTCGCATATTCTATCTCGCTCTTACTTTATGCTGTTTTATCCCCACAGCAGTACCTGCGCAATCGTTCACAGAGCCTAACTTCACAAACATAGGATTGGCTGCTACTACTGTACTGAGTTAATTCATTTATATAATTTTTCAATCTAGGTATTATTAGTCTAAGTAATTATTTGGCAGAAGCAAGCTACCTAGTATTTTTTCTACATTTTGCAAAATATACGCACACGGTTCTGTTTAATATTAGGTATGTAACCGTGAAATTGTGCCAATAAGAAGTATTACATTTTTATCAACAAAACGCAATAATTAGTACGTAAATTTTGAAATGGACTTCGGACATAAAATAATTATCATAACTTAATTATATTTGGATTTACATTTAATATTTCGTTTTGGATACATACCTTGCATTTCTGTCGCCATGTTTTTAGGTGTAGCAAGATCGACAGCGTTGTGCAAGGCTTCCTCGAACCGAGGGACTGTCTTTGCGTCGGGCGCGGCGTTTGTGAGCCCGGGTGCAGATTTTAGCCTGAGGAAACTTGTTAGTAAAATGTCATGTTTTTTATGGCTTGGACTGATCTGTATGGATTTGCTTTGCTGCACTTTCGTTTGTGCTGATTCAAAGCGCCCCCAGCAAAGGTCCATGGAACTAAAATTGACATTTTCTTATCTCCTAACGTTAATCACAGATTAAATAATAGTACAAGTACCTACGTTAGTTCCGCGATTTACCCGTGGTACTACCGTTCGTACTACTTGTAGTACAACGGGTATTATTTTTTTGCCGTGGTACTACCAACTTGTCTGGTAGTAACAACGTAAATTGTTTTCCGTGGTACTACTACCACTTATTTTGTGTTAGTAAATACGAGTAAGTGGTTTATTATTAAATTATTTTATGATCAGCATGAAAGCAACTTTCATCTCATTACCAACAAAATAATTAACAAACATATGAATAAAACCTATATTAAAACCTTATTTACATAGGTACTAGCTTTTACCCGTGACTTCGTTCACGTGGACTACAGTACAGTTTTTCGGGAAAAATGTATCCTTCTATGTCCTTCCCCAGGGTTCAGACTATCTCAGTACCAAAAATCAAGATCAGTTTAAATAAGGTTTTAATATAGGGTTTTTATTCATGTTTCTTTATTAATATGTTGGTATTGAGATGAAAGTAGCTTTCATGCTGATCATAAAATGATTTAATAGTAAACCACTTATTTTCCACGGGAAAAAATAAGTTACGGTGGTGGTTCCACGGGTTTGTCGTACGGTGATGGGGAATCAGATTGTGCAGTTTTTGTGCACACTCTCCATAGTGCCATTACTTCAAACATTACTACTGCTTACTACTAGCTAGGTTTATATTTTACAATGCAAGTTCCGTCTTCGTTCTAGTATTTTACTAATCCTGCTTATATTATAAATGCTAAAGTTCGTGTGTATGTATTGTTAGTTAAAACTCGGCGCTGAAAAGGCTGAACGGATTTTGATGAAATTTGGTATAAATGTACTTTAGTCCCTGGAATAGATCACACGATACTTTTCATCATCATGATCATCCACGCGGGTGAAACCGTGGAGCGCAGCTACTCTTTTTTTCTTTTCTGCAACGTTTTACTTCCGAAAAATGGGGATTGTAAGTTTAGTTGGACAAAAAGCGACTGGGATAAAATACGACGACTTTTGTCAAAGAATCAATTGCTATTGGACCTTTGTAGTATCTATAAGGTTCCAAGTTTTGAATAAAATAAACTGACATGAGCTACTACAAGATTCTATACGAAGTCCTAGAGAAAATAACGCTCACGTGTAAGCGGCTGCAGACTTAGTGTCGAGGGTCGGGTACTCCCCAGTGAACGGAGCGGCGCCGTCGGCCTCCATCTCCTTAATTAGAAGGTCGAACGAAGGCCCCCGTTCACCTGGAACCGAAAAATAGCAAAAGAAATACAAATGAAAACAAAGTTTAAAAATAAAAGTAGGTTAAAATAAAAGTAGGTTAAAATAAAAGTAGGTTAAAATAAAAGTAGGTTAAAATACAAGCACAAATAAAAAAATCACCTCCATTCCTCCCCCCCCTCATTATAGCTAAGAACCATCTCATTTACCTCCGCTTTGAAATTGGAAAACACTATTCTGACCCCCCTTTTCTCAACACTTCCCCCCTCCCCATAATAGCTAAGTACCAACACGATCACATCAGTTTTAAACATAAAAAACCGCATCAAAATCGGTCCATTCGTTTGGGAGCTTCGATCTTCACCTCCTCCAAACCCCCCCCCCCCCCCCCCCTCCAATTATAGCTAAGAACAATCTTGTTTATTTTAGCTTTGAAACATAAAAAACCGCAGCTAAATTGGTCCATTCGTTTGAAATATACGATTTTTACCACCTTTTCTCAACTCCCACCCCTACCCCCATGTAGCTAAGAACCATCTCTATCACATCACTTTTCAAACAAAAAACCTCATCAAAATCGGTCCTATCATTTGGGAGCTACGATGCTCACCCCCATTTTCTCACCTCCTCCCTCCCGCCTGCCCCTCTCCATATATCTATGAACCATCTCGATCACATCAGCTTTCAAACAGAAAAAACCGCATCAAAATCGGTCCATTCGTTTGGGAGCTACGATGCCAAAGACATACACACACACACACACACACACACGCACACACACACACCCTCACACACACACACACACACACACACACACACACACACACACACACACACACACACACACACACACACACACACACGCACGCTCTTAACTTCTAACACCTGTCTCTTTGTTCGGAGGTTAAAAACTAACATTTACTATGTTAGAGATCTTGAGTTATTAAGATGGTTAGTCATTGAAAATGCTACGGAATAGAACAAGACAAGTTCAAAAACTAAAACTCGACTACGGTCAAGTAAAAAATAGCCTATGATACTCTTGCGATGAATACCAATCGATTGTTACCTCGCTTGTCAAATTCGGACCAATTTTTTTGTTGAACTTATGACCCTTCGTTTGCTTCGCCGAAGTCGAGTAAAAAAATATAGCATAAGACACTCTGTACAGTGACACTTTACCAATAGGGGCGACGCTATGGTGGAACATCCACATAACCACATACATAGATACATACATACATACATAGAGTGTTAAACTAATTACCCTTCCCTTGCTTTGCTGTAGTCGGGTAAAAAACTAGTGGAAGTGCAACGTGTGCCTGTGCCACATTTATGCACAGGAAATCATAATTTTCATACAAACATTTCGTAGGTAAAAATAAAAAGAACTCTATGAAGCCGTCGTTAACGCATTATTTTCAAGCTTGATTCATAAGCTTATATTGTCTCAATAATACACACCTAATTACAAGAAGGGTTTGTTAGTAGTGCAGAATAGGTTTTTTTTAAATTTGTTTTAGTTTGGCCACAGCTCCAATGTACGTGATGTGGAACAAGTGTAAGTGTACCTACGCTGTTTTTTCTATTCTGTGGAAAATGCCATTGGAATGATGGTGTTGAAGCTGCAGCAGCTCGGACGTTGTAAACCTTTGTATTGCGGAGTCCGTAATAATTACAGCCTAGTTCTAGAAAAACCAACCGATTCTTTTGTTTATTGTTTGTACCACGGAGAGTAAAAAAGCTCAAGAGATACTGTTTTAAAAATAAAACTAATACTTACTCTCGTCGACTGCATGCTCTGACACGTACTTCGAACTAGCGTCCAATGTCTCTGTTAAACAATTTTACCATTATTATCTCGTAATTTAATCATTTACCGCCGCTTTTCCAGATAATATACCGCCAAGTCATATAGAGTGCAAGGTACAAACATTACTGGGGCCGTATTCAGCTAGAAAACCTAACCGCACTGCAACGTGATCGCTGCGCGATCGATACATTTCGGGGCGGCCATAATAAAAAAAACTGGGGAAATAAAGGGGAGATGAAGGCTTGGGGAAATGAGGTAAGGTGGGGGATAGTGAGGGGAGGGTAGGGAGAAGTGGACGAACGGGGCAAGGTGCGGGAAGTGGGGCAGGTCGTGAAAAATGCAAAGAAGGGTGGGGGAAGAGTGGGAGAAAGGAAGAATAGTGGGGGGAATGCCCCTTCTCTCTACCCTCTCCTCATTTTCCCCCACCTTCTCTTACTTCCCCAAACCTTCCCCCACATCTCCCCATATTTCCCCAGATTTCTTCAAAGTTTGGCCAAAACGAAAGGTAACGATCACGTTGCAGTGCAGGTCAGGTTTGTTAGCTACATATGGAGGCTGTTTTCGGGCGTGAAGCCATCAAAATTACTGAGCATTCATGAGACCTCAAGATGACTCGACTGTTCCATTCACATCCAGTCGCAGTCAGTCGACGCCCGCAAGTCGTCACACCGCCTAATCGGCGGCACCCTTCACTACGTTTGCATAAATGCGGTCTCCACTCTAGAACTCGTTTTCCCAAAGGTAGTCGGTTCTGCGAGAGATGTGACCAGCTCATTTCCATTTCAGCTTGCTTATTCTCTGGGCTATGTCTGTTACCTTAGTTCTCTGCTGAATCATCTTGTTCTCTGACCTTTGTTTCACCTAGTTCTCGTTCCGGATTCTGTCCTTCAGAGAGACTTCTTTCCATAGCTCACTGAATGACTTAATTTGGATGGCATGCACTTTTGGTAGCTCTTATCTTCAGGCGAAAGATCCTATTGTATCGTCTCTAGATGATTTAAGTATAAAAATATGTTTATCTGCTCACCTTGCATATCATTCTTCATTTCGTTAGGCGTGACCTTTTCTACGACACTCGTGAGGCCCGCGTGGATCTGTTGCGACAAATTTGGGTCATCGTGATCGGTCTCTAGACCCTTTGCTTCGTCAAGTCTGTGAACAATTAAATTTTTGAAGGAAATATAGATATAGATAATTCAAGATTAACTATTCTAATTATGGTTAACTTTAATGAACTTTGAACTTGTAATCTGCGCGTATTCAGTACCTATATATAATTTCCTTTTAAAGCGGAGGCTTCGCAACAATTAAGGTCAACGGCGTAACAGCTGAACTGACTTCTAAATAATTTGGAAGAGTGACAGATTAAAAGTGTTATATATTTTTTTGACAACAGGTTCTTCTCTAGCTAGACCTGTCATTATGAATTCACTATGACAAGGTTCCACACTCATATGAACTGAATAATACGTGCGAATCATAACATATTTCTTGTTCGTCGGAAGGACCTGGCTTTTGACATAAGGTTTTGCTTAAGTAGCAGTTAGAGCATTATAAACGTATTAACTACAATATTGAAAAGCCTGATACATACCTTTCTCAGGGCCTCAGACAGCGCTTATCCCATTTACAACTGTCAAGTATCGTTGAAGTGTCAAGTAAGCTTTTTTGTTCTAATTTTGTCTTAACAAAACTAACAAAGGTAAAGTTTCTAAGACTTACACTTTGGCGGCCTGCGCGTATGTCCGTTTTGTTTTCGGCGTCTGAAATAGCATTTCGTTTCCTTTGCTCTTCATTTGTTTGATTAATAAATGAAACGCTGGACCCTTGTCCTCTGCGAATGGGATTAACCATAGATCAAGTTAAATGGGACAGATACGGCACGCTTTGATATCATGTAAACAAAAACTGGACTAGATACAACTACAAGAAAACACACCCACACAGCTACATTCTCACCGTTGTGCTTCATGTGCATTAACAGCAAAGATAGAGGGACACCCAGACTGTAGCACGAATAAGTGAGAATCATTGCTAACATGTGCTTATGCCACCCCGATTGTGACTGAAGCCAAAGAAATCTAATTGAGTGCGTTGCAGCTAATTTAAGCAATCCACAACCGATGAGCTAGTGCCTAATCTTCCCACTTTTAGTTATAGATCTATGGGCTTAGCATAAAGATTTATTTTTCAGATAAATGATTAAACCTACTTGAAGCATCTGATTTTTGTAATGTAAGTTTAATTACTAAACGAAACCCCTGGGCCGGAATGGTCGTTTGGATTTTAATGAATTCTGATACATGTAAGTACCTAATTAGACATTGTCCTAAATTATCACAAACTTTAGTATTAACCCGGGACAACAAACAATAAGAGGGTTAATTTATGGTTTGACTGGGACGATTGCTTAACTAAGTATTTATACAACCCCTAATTTAGGAAAATGTTATCTATTGTCAACATGGCCGAAACCGCTCTGTTAAAACTAGTAACTAATACTTACTGTTGAACTCTGCGTGTTGGGCAAGGTAATTTGTGCAGACATTCACCATGTCTGAAAAAAAACTCAGGCAGGCGTTATTTTGCGGAAACCCATATTCAAAAACATATAAGAGATATTATTTTTATTAATATTCATGACTCAATTACAATGCATATTGTTTACTCATCACAGAAAGTAAGATAAACAATTTTCAGTAACAAAAAAGTGGAAGTGGGTGGAAGCAAGGAGCCTCCCCGAGCGGTGTTTATTTTATGATCGAACTTGATTGCGAAAACACACGGCCCACTCTGGACAGTCGGCACCCAGGTGCTGACTGAAGAATCCTTGCACTACGATGGTCCTTTTCAGGACCCCCTTCAACGGCACTTTTCAGAGCTACGACCCAAAGGCCCTTCTCAGGGCCACCACCAATAGAAACTCAAAGAACCAGCATTGAGTGTTATCTCTATCAACATCGAGGGACTCTCGGAAGAAAAGGCACAGATCTTATCAGACCTCAGCCGTAAAAATCACTGCGATATTATGTATGTCCAAGAAACACATCGTGGTCACGAACACCTCCGACCACAAATCCCTGGACTAACGCTAGTGGCTGAAATACCTCATCAAAAACACGGTAGTGCAATATTTGTTAAAACTAACATACCCGTTGTATCAGTCTTAGACAACTCACTGGCTAATATAGAAATTCTCACCATAGATACTGGTAAAGCCACTATAACTTCTATATACAAACCACCCCAATCAGCCGTTCAAGTTCAACGAAACAACTAATTTCAATGATCAAAACTACAAAATAGTTGTAGGAGACTTCAATAGTCACAGTACCTTGTGGTGGTACCGCGAAACCAATGCTAATGGTACCGCAGTTGAACAATGGGTAGAAGCCGAAAACCTGTACCTAGTACATGATGCTAAACTTGCAGCGTCGTTCAACAGTGGGAGATGGAAGCGCGGCACAACCCCGATTTAATTTTTGTTAGAGACAATGCTAAAAATCTCTGCGCCAAAACTGTGTGCACTCCTCCACATACACAGCATAGGCCTATAACATGCATGATCCAAGCCGCATTAAAACCATCCCAAGTTCCATTCAGACGCAGATTTATTTTTTCTAAAGCTGACTGGGAAAGATACGTCTGAGATGGACAAAAACCTGCTCAACATAGAACCGTCACCTAAAAACAATGACAAGTTTGTCAATATAATCTGGTCCGTGTCACGCCATTGCATACCCAGAGGATGTCGCACCCAATACATACCCGACCTAAATAAAGATTCAGCACAGCTTTTTGCACATTACCAATCCCTATATGAAGAAGACCCCTTTGCTGAAGAAAGAATAGCCGTTGGTGAGAAACTCATGGATACGCTTAAGAACAACCGAAGAGATAGATGGATGAAGACTGTAGCAAACATCGACATGACTCATAACAGTAAGCAAGCATGGTCTACGTTTAAAAAGCTTACGGAAGATCCCCGAACCCAACCAACCCGAGCAAAGTCATAGCGAACCAAGTGGCTCACCAGCTTTTACTAAATGGTAAAGCCCCTCATCGACTAACAGAAATTTAAAAAAAATAGCAATATACCAGAGAACCCCACAAATATCTGCAAACCATTTAACCTGACCGACTTAATAACAACCCTGAAATCCTTAAAAAATGGCAAAGCTGCTGGTGTTGACGACATCACAGTTGAGCAACTGAAACACCTGGGCCCTGTTGCTATATCGTGGCTTCTAGCACTCTTTAACTCCGCCCTTAAAAGCCACCGCATCCCAAAACTTTGGAGGAGATCTAAGATCGTCGCTATCCTCAAAACAACCCTCAGACCCAAAAAGTTACAGGCCCATCTCACTACTCTGCCACACTTTCAAACTCTTTGAGAGATTACTGCTGAACCGTCTACAGTCTCAGATTGAACCAAAATTAATTCCAGAGCAGGCAGGCTTCAGACCGGGAAAGGCTTGCGCCGGCCAGATCTTGAAGCTTACAGAAAACATCGAAGACGGATACGAGGAAAAACAAAGAAAATAACTGGCGTTGTCTTTGTCGATCTGTCTGCGGCCTACGATACCGTGAACGTCAAGAGACTTCTCTCTAAAGTCAAAACAATTACAGAGGATAAAGATTTCGTAAAGATTCTTGCCGAGTTGCTACTAAATCGACGATTTCAAGTCCAGCTTCAATCTGATAAAAGCAGATGGTGAAATCAAAGAAACGGCTTGCCACAGGGTACTCCAAATATCAGGTCTCTCGCTAAGCTTCTCTGCGGGGGAGTACGCATGCCCAGTGTGGCATCGTTCTGCCCACGTAAGGAAAGTGGACGCTGCGCTCAATGAGACCTGTTGCATTGTGACAGGTTGTCTGAAACCAACTCCCCTGACACTTCTGTACCCTCTACGAGTATCAGGAATAGCTCCACCCAGTGTCCGCAGAGATTCTACTGCAGCCATTGAGAAATATAAACAAGAAGCAGATAACAGGCATCCATTACATAAAGTTCAACTTTCCCCCAACAGACTTAAAAGCCGACACAGTTTCCTGAGAACAGTAACGCCTGTTGCTTCAAGCGAACTATAAAATGCTCGAAATATGCCCGACTTAACCTGTGGACCACAAGGCATTATCCACCTGATGATTTCATAACACCAATGGACGGGCTACCACCTGGTTATGAACAACCTTGGCCAGTGTGGAAAACCTTAAACAGACTCCGTACACAGGTTGGACGCTGCAAGAGCAACCTATGCAGGTGGGGCATGATTGACCACTCAAGAATGCAGTGCGACTCCGGTGCACCCGTGCAAACCATGCCACACTTGCTGGAGTGTCCTTCATATCCCTACCGCTGCACATTGCAGGAACTTTGTCAGTGCACTGGTAATGCCATAGACTCCGCCACTTACTGGTCCAAGTTGATATAAATTAAACAAAAAATGTACTATCGGCACGAAGAAGAAGAAGTAATAAAAAGTCATACCAAATTTTTTACTTAACTTTCTAGAGCTCTTTGTGCTAAACTGTATTAATAATAATCAAATTAGATATCACATTAATCTTTCATATTTCATGAAAATCAATTTTGCCGTTTACACCATACATTGTAGACGAGTAGTTTGTATGTTATGACGATATTTTTGAAGAGCGAATTTCAATTAATTCTGCCAGTTAAAACCAGTTCTTTATATCTATCTACTACTAGTTTATTCTGTGGCGTAATAGTGCAGACACTGGTGCAGGCGGCCCAGGTCGAGTGTGGTAAATGCTCAGACCAAATATTACTAACGTGAGCTCCCAGGGTAAATGTGTGTTTTGTACAAATAAATATTTACAGCAGAAACCCTTAGTACCCGTGCGAAGCCGGGTCGCTAGTTACATAATAAACAGATTTGTGCATGAACTACGAGTATAAAATCATACTTGTTCATACGTTTATTTTGGAACAGCAGGAAAAAGGGTTGCGTTTTGAAATAAGATAGGTAGGTATATACCTATAAGTATGTATGTATTTTTGTGTCATGGATAATCTATATTGTAATGCTATGGATAATGTATTATTATGTATTGTCGTATTTATGTTAAAATGATAAAATATAAATGATAAATGGTAGTTTTGTTGTGAGTCAAATTTGTTAAATATTTAAACGGGACTTAATCGCGCTGAAAACTTAATATTTATTTACCTCGACATTTCGATCACGTTGCATTGATCGTGGTCACGAGAAGACTGAAGTAGCGGGTGTCAGCGTCGAGAAGGGCGAGCGTTGTCTCCAACTACCCGCATTTGGTTTTGTAAAAAATCAGAATTGTCATGACACACGACATCTGCAGATATCTTCTGACGTATACCGCGACGCGAACACTTGCTTATCACGGGATTCCAGGTCGCAGCCAACATGAAACCATCCTCTCGGTTGAAATTGGGATACTTTTTAGTTTCAGCAGATTCTTTACAGCTGCAATGTGTTCTTTGACCCTTTCTGCTGTAGTACGCTTGGTTTGCTGTAGACTACCGGAGCTGCAATCTATCTTATATACGCCAGGAGTTTGAAAAGGAATGACATCTTTCGGTGTTCTAACATGCCTTGCTAACTTGGATAAAGGAGTATAAATGGTCTTGATAGAATAGTCCTTTAATAAAGCACCGACTTTATCCGTCACTCCTTTTACGTAAGGCATGAAAGCCGGCTGTCTATCGACATCAGTCCTACTCTTTTTATTCTTCGTCTAGGACGCCAACGTCTGGTCACCACATATCCGTTTTGCTGGAGTACCTCCTGAACATGCGACACTTCGGCATCCAAATGTTCAGGGTCACAGAGGGCATGAGCTCTGTCTAAAACTGATCTGGCTACTGACTGTAAATGCCGCGGGTGGTGATGTGAAAAGGCGTTGAGGTATCTGTCAGTGTGTGTTGGTTTCCTATAAACAGAATGATATAACGAGCCATTAGGTTTCACCGACACTCTGACACCCAGGAAAGCTAACGTTTTATCCACGTTAGTAATGTTTCGTTTTTTGTTTTAACGTTTTTTCAGTTCATAGGTAAACTTGATGTTGCCATGGATCGAGTTTAGATGGCCCAAGAATTGTTCCGCTGTCTGTTCATTGACTTTCATGATACAGAAAACATCATCCACATAACGCTTCCATATCTTCACCGCAAACGATTGTAGATCTATGGCCTTCTCGAAACGCTCCATCCAAATGTTGGCCAGAACAGGTGCCACTGGACTACCCAAAGCGACGCCATCTATCTGGAGGTAATGCTGTCCACGGTACAGAAAGTAATTTCCTTCTAGGCAATTCCTCAGCAAACGTCGAGGTAAATAAATATTAAGTTTTCAGCGCGATTAAGTCCCGTTTAAATATTTAACTATGTGTTCGAATCGCGAAAGTTTAAAAGTTACAGACAAATTTGTGTTAAGTAACTACATACCTTTCATAGCGGCCGCGAGATCTGGTGGTGTGACAGGTTTGACGGTGTCCGTAAGAGCTGTATTCAACTCTTTGGCTAAAGCCGTGTTGAAGTCCGTAGCGTCGAAATTTGAACACTGTTTTAATCTGCAAATATTATAAAATATTTAAACACTTTATTTACACTCGGACTTTAAGAGCGATGGTGGCCTAATGGTTCTATAGTGCAATTTAGAATCCAACGATACCAGCTTCAAAACCTAGGCTCCCGCACCAATGACTTTTCTCAGTTATGTGCGGTTTTACATCGCTCCGTGCTTCGGAGGGCACGGTCCCGGCTGTTATTGGTTAATAGCAGTCGTTAAGCCATGTCAGAGGCCCTCGGGCGGCCTGACAAACTCTGACATCAGAGGCCAGCACTACCTCATACGACAAACAAACAAACTTACGTTAGCATGATTAGGTAGTTATTCTATTCTATATGAGTAAAATGTAAATGTACGCTTTTCAATCACGGCCAAGTCGGGCTTCGCCTAGCACCTCTAGCGGTGAATAATGTACCTAACTATTTTACGATATGATCACTAATTTGACCATATTATGAAGTAGTCGTGCATTTAGCTGTTCATACCGTCAAACACTAATCATTCATTCATCAGGTCAAACTACTTCATGATGTCACCGATAATTTCATGAAATAAAAATTTTACATTATGTGTCCAAACCTTTTCATGAAATGATCAATTCTACGACATCTCCACATCTATAGGGCTAGATTTACGTAGAGTCTCTCTACGAGATGTTACTACAAAATAATAAAATAGTAGGTATGGCTGTGCTGTCATATCTTTCAATTACCCGGTAAGATGGGTATTTGAAGGATATCATTATTCCCCGTAATTTAGTTTGTTTTTGGTCAGAGTTCCAGCAGTGGGTTCGCAAGGAAGCGGCCGCACTATGCAAGGCAAACAGTTTGCGCCGCAAAGTTTGCGGCTGCGTGTCGGCCGACTCACTCTGAGACTTCCTTCTTTAATGCTTTTGTTCTAAATAGTATTGGCCGCTTATATTCAAGGCTGTTTGTATTCAAGTTTGCCTTGAATACAAACAGCATTGAATATAAGCGGCAAACTATTGCCCTAGTGCGACCACCCTCATTTTAATAGATTTATTTCTGTATCCTATTTTATATTTACTCGTCTGCAGCTTGTCTGTATGTTTGGTGCCCTTTTCCATAAGAGATGAATCCTTGGTCTCCTTTTTTATCCATCGCGTCTGTTAATATATCGAAAGCAATCCGCATGTCTCCTAAAAAATGTATTCTAATTTTAAATCTTCTTTCGGCGTAAGTGCCGTAAAGATACCCATTTTTAACCCTCGACTAAGAGAGGTTAAGATTAAATAATGTTTCAATTCATGCTAGTCTTTTAGGTTATAAGTTTTAACCATCTTTTGATGAAGTTTAAAGAAGTTTCGAAATAATATTATCATAATCATCACACACCTGAGAACTTTAAGTAAGCTGCTTGTGCTGAAACAAAAAACAATATTGATATACTTACTGATTGCGCTAAAACACTATTTAAATAATAAGTTTAGCAAATGGCCCCTGTAAAATAGACCCGTACACTAGAATTAGTTGATGTGCCCCTAAACAAACAAACCAAAATGTGCAAAAAAAAAAACTATAGTAGTTCACTTACGTCCTTTTAGAAGTCCACCCTGAAAACCAAAAAAATATTCTTTATTTATTGTAAATTAAAACAGTAGGTAAATATCTGCAGAATCATCCTTTATTCTCCAATCTGATACAAATGAACACGAAAGAACAATGAAATACTTACTGATAAATCATATCAATAAAAAAATTATACGAAATTTATTATTTGGAAAATGAAGAATGACTCATTGATTAGAAATTTTGTAACATTACCTGTGAATATTCCGTGTTCATTTGTAAAAGAGAAGACGATGAGGTTAGGACAAATAAAAAAGGGAATACATTTATTTCCTTTTACTTTATTTTTTTAATCTTCTTTAAATTAGAATGTTCGGTTCTACCTACTATTTAATGCATGCGTTTCGTAACATTTTCACAGGTTCTTAATATAATTATATAAAATAAAGATAATTCAAGTGGGCGCAGTTGGTGCAGGCTTTTGTTTTTCAATCTTATTTCGTAAACTATTTGATGGAGATTTATTTTTCTTGGGACTGATATCTGGCTCGCTGATCGTTGTGTCGCCCTATTGACATATTTCATTGTTAATAGTGATAGGTAGTTTTATAAAATAAAAATCATTTCAGAACTCGGGCGAAAGAGTTCCATCATTGGACTACTATTAAAAAAAGCAAAGCTTTCTGCGCAAAGTAGCCAGCAGTATATCAGTAGGTATTATGAGAAGAGCTGAATATCGGGCACAGTGGTGCGCCTTGGGAGAGGCCTATGTCCAGCAGTGGACTAATGCAGGCTGTTTTCTCAATGGACTATAAGATTATACCGAATATCAGTTTATGGTTGATATTCGAAATATTCGTTATTTAGCCAAGGAATGGAACACCAGACCTCACCAGCGTCTTTATTTCCCGACAAATATAACTTGCATAAGTTCAATCTAAACCAGCTACTTCTAGGCAAGCATGCTCCATCTTGTGCCGCATCGCCACTTACCAAGGTGAGATCACGGTCAAACTTTCGCGACAGGCAAGCGAATTCAGCGGAGGACACCCTCCGATGAATCCGTATGGTCTGGTATGGGTATCAACTGGGTCCTTACTCTTGAACACAGTTCCGATCGGTCGGTATTGGAATTATGACAATTCGTACTCTTGAACACACTTGAATGCCAATCTAGCGCCAAATTAATTCAATATTGTGCGGATATTGAAAGAACTAAATGGTATTGGCATTGAAATTGATCTTAGCAAAATCGGCACTCTTGACGCTGTTTGGACAGCCGCGTATTGGGTTAGGTATTGCGTAGAAATCGGAATTAACACAATAGCAAATTAGTAACTTTTCCGTGATTAAAATTCAGTTTTGTGCGTTTGGTAGATCATTTTGTGACAATATAATGGCACGTTTGGCTCTTGCGTTCAATATCCGACGTCGAAATCATGCATTACAATTTCAACAAAGGCGAACCGAGCGTCGGATGATTCGTTATATGGACAAGGCATTTTCTATGAGTGAACATATTGTTGTCTATCTGTTTATTACCTCTTCATGGTACTATTGGAGATTTAAATGTAAGTACCTAAATAACTGAAAAATATATAAAATAAAACAGTGTTAGTTAATTATTTTTGTATTAAAGTATTATGGCACATAAAACTAAATATTAGAAATTATTTTACATAGGAATTCAGCTATTATTTATTATTATACGTAAGTAGTATTTAGGCTACCTACTAAAACTACATTAAAGAACCTTCTGTCAACATATTTAAAATGGCATTGCCTAGACGCATACCTTTTTAGGTAGGTAAGTCTTAAGCAGTCATAATACTTCAGGTAGGTTTAGCATTTCACTTAAAGTACTCACACTTCTGTTATAAAATAAACTTACTTGTAGTAAATCTCTGAATAAAGGAATATAAAATCAATCAACAAGTATTTTAACAACAAGGTAAAAGTTACATTTTAGGCTTTATAAACCTCAGTCTAATAAATATTTTTTATACAAACTTAACAGTATTGTATGAATGATGCCCCCCGCCCCGCGGTTTCATCCGCGTGAACAATGATGAAAATTGATGATGATGATGAAAAGTAATCTATGTGTTTTGTCTTCTAGGACCAAAAGGTATACATCAAAATCCGTTCTGCCGTTTGGGCGCGATGTAGTAACAAACATACACACTCACAAACTCTTGCATTTATTAGTGTGAATTGTAATTAGTGTGATACAAATAAATCTCTGAATGTAGGAAAATCAAATCAATCAACAAGGTAAAAGTTGCCCACAACTAGTATAGTCTTTAAAAACATCAGTCTTAAGTAGTGATACTAATATAGGTAGGTACATGAAACCTCATCCAGTTATTTATTATTACTACATATAAATGAAATAAGAGTTATGCACACGATGCCTTTTTCATGCGCTGATAACGCGCGCTTATCGCAAGACGCGCTGAAAACGCATTGCATTCGCACCCTTGTGTTGTATGTTATTTATGGACGTTGAGAGGAGCTTATAATACTTCATAAGTTTATAATTTTTGCTCCATCCACTTCAAATTCCCATCCGTACCTATCCACTTCTCTTGTAATGTTTTGTTTTGATTTGAACTTTTTTTACGTCTATTAGTCATAGGCAACGGACACGCACCATTCAGCCAAAAAAACATAAATTTATTATTAAACTACTATTTTTTTACTTGAAAAGGAAAATATATATAGTTTTGTGAATTAAACTATGTTTTATTATTTTCTATCAATAAAAAGCTCAGTTTTTAGACTTTTTAAGGGTATTTAGGGTTGTTTTACCGATGTACGATAGATGTGAACGTCCCTATTGCTGAGCCTAAAGCAACTATCTTCATGGTACTGACAAAATCCTTCGCGAATACAAGCGCAATTTCAATCCAATCAAAGGATTGTTTTCAAGGGTACAGTGATTACTCAATATTGTGTTAACATTGGATTGAAATTGACATTGAATAAGAATTAGTATTGGTTTCAAGAGTAAGCGCGCAGGTATGGGCAGCATTTGGTAAACCATGACCGCTTAAGCGAAACCATGTCTTATAATTATTCTAAAGGAAACCTAGGATTACATACGTGACTTGAACGTGGTCGAAACTCTGCGTCGCACAAGCTCTTTGCCAGTTAAGTCACCGTAACCAACGTTTTCGAAATTTTTCCCTTATTTTATCTGTCACGTGGGGCAGTGGAGGAGCTAGGAATAAAATTTTGGACGATAAGGAGTGGAGTTTTTAATACGATGTCGAAGAGAGTGAATTGGGTGAGTGAAGTAAGACTCGAACGGCTAGCCCCACGACCAAGTAGCACACAGACAAGATGACAATGACAGTCAAAGTAGGTAGGTACGGAATGAGCCCCTAAAACGAGATGAAAAATATGGTGACATAAGATGCATGTTTTTTAAGATGATGTCGAAGAGAGTGATGTGGGCTAAGAGTGAAGCGAGTGAGTGAAGTAAGACTCGAATGTCTAGCCCCACCACCAAGCGGTACACAGAACACAGACAAGATGAGAATGACAGTCAAAGTAGGTAGGTAAGGAACGAGCCCCTAAAACGAGGGTGAGTGAAGTAAGACTCTAATGGCCCCTCCACCAAGTGGCACTCAGACAAGATGAGAATGACAGTCAAAGTGTTTATTGTAAATAGGCAAAATAATAGCACTTTTACAAGTCAAAACTTAACATCTCATGAACAATGAGAATATCATAAATTATTATAAATAGATGAAATCAATATACTATTAGGTAAACAAAGTATGCTTTCAGTTTGAAAACGGAAATTTCCCTTACATGTGCCGACTTAACGTTAAATCTCACACTGAAAAACGACATACGTACCTACCCTTCTGACTCTACCAGTGCTTCGGAAATACCTACGCCCGTTAGAGTAAAGAGCGCCAAGAAACTCCACAGGGATGACATTTTCTCAATTTTTGACAATTATTTAATCATATTTTTTAAATGACAGAAATAATAATAATACACATGTAAATGACAAATACAATAGATAATAGTGCCAATGAGACGTCTAAGTCCAAGATAAAAGTGCCAGTGAGAGATATACTGTGCAGTATTAACTTACGGGTCCACCCATCATGTTTAGGAAGTCATCTGTAAATCCCGCGTCGTCGTCAGCGTCGCCAGCGTTTAGTACTTCTGTGGACAATTAACATGAACCTGTGAGCCAGTCTTTTACAAGTGGCAATACGATCTAACTCTTTAACTCAATTATACTTCCCATTTAGATCAATAAAACATGTCTTTTGATAGAGGGTTTATCATAAACTAATAGAACCTATTAGTTATGATAGGGCAGGGGGTGCGAAGAATCCCCGGGCTACCGTAGGCCACCCGAAACAAAAGCAACTGACCGTGGCTACGTACAACGGACAAACGATTAGGCTTGATGAACACATGGCGCAACTCGAGACGGAGCTAAGATCAGCAGGCTGATTCCCTAAGGAGTGAGGTTGAGTGATTGCCACCGAGCACCCATTGCGGGTGCGCTTGAAGGTCGTGAAGGTTTTGGAAGTCACTAAACAGTTAACGCGCACCCGTCAAGCCGGTAACTATGCGGTTTATGCGGTATATAAAATTAAGCTAAACCTAGCCTACAAATACATCTAGCAGAAATAGGACTTTTCAAATTTTGCCAGGTTTTATGTTCGAGTGATTATCTATGGGTGGCGCGCCAGCCAACCAATGGCGGCAATCGCCCTCCAACAATCATCGTCTGAATTTATTTTCTGATTTTCTCTCTCGCTTTTAATCTAAATCTAAAATTTTGTTCCCGTGTAGATAATAAGTATAATTAAAAGTTAATTAGTTTCGTAAGTTTTGTAGTGATCTAATAATATGCCAATAACCTTTTTGTATATTGTACGTCTCTGAAAGAAAATCTAAACATTGATATTATTTCTCAGCAATAATGTACTTACCTACTTCAAATAATTATTACGACTGCTTAAAAATACCATGTTGCTATAGGTATAGTGACTATAGTGCTTCTCAGGTAAAGTTAAACTTCAACTGACAATAATCTTTGCCGTCGAGTAAAAATTCTGTGAATGAAAACATGTCATTCCTTGTACACTACTTTTGTGCAAAACAATTAAATCAATAAATAATTAAAACGCCAAAAAACGAAGAAATAAATATATTTGCGATTTAGAAATGTATTTATAGATGAAATCTCTAGCTTTGTACCTATATAGAAGTGTATTGTATCAACCTAAGTCTTATATATTGTTGTAGATTCACAAAAATGATCTGATGATGATGATGAAGTCTTGGAGAGACGGACAAATGGGAGCTCGACAGTTGATAATTATAGCCTAGGACTTGATAGACAAGTACAAGTAGACATTTGTTTTAGGTGGATGCGCACAGAACTGCAGTTTGGATCACCGCTTTCCGAGCTCATAGGATAGTGTAAATCTATCTATATATGAAAAAATTATAACGTTATTACATATTTAATACTTACACTCGATTTTGTTTTGCTTATATTTGCATTGAACCCTCGTTAGTAGAACTTCACATAATTAGGCTTTGTAAGAAAACAACTAGATTTTAAAACCAGTAGGTATTTTTCTATTTTAGGATTAAAATCCTACTCTAGCTATGAAATAGTTAGGTAGGTTTTATGAAATACCACATACATACATGTCATTAAACCTACCTTTCACAAAAACAACACAATTTCATGGCACGATAAAACATAAAACAAAGTGTATCTAGGTAGGTGTTAGAACTATAAGTTTCATAGTAACTATGCTTTATCAATGATCTTCACTAACCAAACACTGTTAGATAGTAAATGCAATGAACGCACCGGGTGCTCTTCGGTTGACGAAAACTCATTGCTACTGAATTCCTTCTGAATTCTGATTTTGAATTACCGGTTTTGTATTTCGTAGTAAAATGACAGTTTCCGTGCGGTTGAGTGCTCATCGCATTGATGACGTAATTTCACATGCTCACTGAGCTTAGGGAATTCGAAACGAGTGATCGGTGGCAATGAATGGTCCAAGTGGCATTAACCGAACCGCACTTTAACTCTACGGAATCAGGCCCCAGGTGATATAGCTATGACTATGACTATGTGGCATATTCTAGGGTTATGTGAAGTCGAGAAGGTGATCAGAAGTCTCAGGGTGGCGTGGGGTTCCTCGTCAATAAATCCCTCTTTGATAATGTTGTAGAAGTATCCAGTGTGTCGACCAGGATAGCGTACCTGATTCTTAAGCTGGCCGAAAGGTATAGCCTCAAGATCGTAGAAGTTTACGCACCGACCTCGGCACACTCGGATGATGAGGTAGAAGATATGTTTGATGACATATCTTCGGCCCTTTATAACACCACAAGGGACCACTACAATATAATCATGGGAGACTTTAACGTACAGACTTGCAGTGAATCGAGAATAAGCTCACACGGTTATGGGGACAGGAATCACAGGGGGCAAATGCTAGTTAACTTTTTGGAAAAAGAGTGGTTCTTTTTGATGAATTCTTTCTTCAAATAGCAGCCCCAGAGGAAGTGGACTTGGCAAAGCCCCGATGGTGTGACTAAAAATGAGATTGACTTCATTATGGCGGACAATAAGCACATATTCAGGGATGTCTCAGTGATCGCAAGGTTCAAAACCAGTAGTGATCACAGATTTGTCCGAGGCTCCTTGGATATCGAACACAACCTTGAAAGAAGCCGTCTGGTGAAGTCTAAGCTCCGACCCAACCTGTTCCAGGCCGCTGTTGGATCAGAACAGTTCCAACTTAAGTTGGAAAATCGATTCGCTGCCTTGGAAACCACAAATGACGTAGACGAGGAACTCCAAAAAGTTGTGGGAATCCTTAGGGATGAAGGCACTAAATTTT
The DNA here is from genome assembly GCA_946251855.1 of Alsophila aescularia. Classification (NCBI taxonomy): domain Eukaryota; kingdom Metazoa; phylum Arthropoda; class Insecta; order Lepidoptera; family Geometridae; genus Alsophila; species Alsophila aescularia. The sequence goes on along the minus strand of OX276377.1, from coordinate 18,414,684 downwards.
GTCAGCTGCAGCGTACGGGCACGGAGTCTAAAATCTCGGATGAGGCTCTTCGGCTTATGAACAAGCGATGGGAGCAACAGTAAGCCACACCGTCAGAGAAAAGGGAGCTCAATAAAAAGATCAGCAAGCTGGTGCGACTTGACCTCCGATACTCAAATAGAACACACACATACACGCCGAATAGAAAAGGCAATTGAGCAAAATTGGGGGTCAAAAGTCTTCGCTCAGCAATTGAGTAGATCCTCTGACGAAGCTCAAGACCAATAATGACACAACCGTCGTCTCTAATCCCTGGCCGATTGTACGACTCGCATGCTCGAACCCAGCACAGAGTATTCCCGCTCTATACTGATCCGCCACTATACTGATGAACTGCCCGACGTCAGCCTAGACGAGATTGAGATGGCGCTCAAACAACTTAAGAATGGAAAGGCCCCCGGTGAGGATGGTATAACTTCGGTATAACTTTATATTATGCTCTTGAAGGTAGGGGCAAAGTTCGGAAGCTTCAGGGGTTATTTAGCACCGTCCTTATCAATAGGAGGACTCCAGAGGCGTGGAGCAGGATTTTGGTAGTACTCTTCTTTTAAAAATGGGATAAAACCCTTTTAAAGAACTACCGACCTATTTCACTCTTGAGCCACGTCTATAAGTTGTTTTCGAGGGTCATCTCAAATCGTCTCGCAAGAAGACTTGACGAATTCCAGCCTCCTGAACAGGCTGGGTTTCGCGGAGGAATTAGGCACATAGACCACATACACACAGTTAGGCAGATTATACAGAAGTCTGAAAATTATAACCAGCCCCTGTGTCTTGCTTTTGTGGACTATGTGAAGGCCTTTGACTCCGTTGAAACCTGGGTGGCTCTGGAGTCTTTGCAGCACAGAGTTGTCAGGTGGACTGGCGATAAATCGAAGTGCTGAGGTTTCTGTACGAAACCGCGACTATGAGTGTCCAAGTACAAAACCAGCAGTCTAAACATATCCAACTGGGCAGGGTGAGACAGGGGGATGTTATATCCCCGAAACTGTTCACTAATGCCTTGGAAGATATGTTTAAGACGTTGGATTGGAAAGGAATGGGCATTTATATCAATGTCGAGGACAACTCGCACTTACGATTTGCCGATGACATAGGTCGCTGTAGTTGGAAAACTAAATAACTAACAAAATCAATTTGCGAGAAAAACGCGATTTACTGTTTTTTGCATCAAAAATGACGATTACTTATTTTTTGCATAGAATTTTACGGTGAATCTTTTGATATTATAAAGATTGTTACTGTATCTATTTTAGAATTTAATGATAAAACATTCTGGTTCATTTGTTTGTAAGAAAAAACTATGTATTTTTCTCTCGCAAAGATTTGAATATTTGATGCATTTATTTATTTTTGCACGTTAGTTGTTTAGTTCTCCTTCGTCAATGATCTACATTGAGGTTCAAAAAGCAAGCGATAAGTATCATTATTTAATTTTGAACAGTCAAATTACTATTTGTTTTATTGCTTACAGGCTGTCAAATTACTATTAATGCCTAAATGATTTAATTTCAACTCATTTTTTTTTTATTTATAACAGACCATTCGACAATACATTTATAATTACAATATTTAATTATAATAACATTCTACTCACTTTTAAGACTGACGTTAGGATGGCTTCGGTAATTTAGAATCGGATGGCTTCGGCAACTCAGGAACAGATAGTTTCCGCAACTCAGGAACGGATGGCTTCCGCAGCTCAGGAACGGATGGCTTAGGCAACTCAGGAAAGGATGGCTTCGGAGTGTCGGGTGCGGGCGTGGCTGCGGCGCCCGAGCGCACGGATGACATCGACGTCAGCACCGAGTCTACGAAACTGTCCGCAGGGCGCTCGTCGTCCACGAACGACTGCTTCACCTCTACTCGTCAAACAATCCCGAGTCAGACCTTCCACACCGAGACTTCCGCGAACACTGGCCGTGACGCGTTTGAACTTGCCGACAATTGTTCACGAATCACGACCAGTCTTCTCGAATGACTCAGTTAATTTGAGTGTTCATGAACAATTGTCACAATTTCAATCGAGCGACACTTACCTTAAATTCAACGATTCGGTGATTAGTGAGCGCCGGTGACAATTGCTCGAAAACAGCCCAAATGTTATATAACGTAGGTAGGTTTAGGTACTTACCTTCGTCTTCGTCGTAGTCCATCATGAGCATCACGTCGTCAGATTCAGAGAGGATTTCGTCGATCCAAACAGCAACCTGTTTAACAATGATAGAACTACGGTTATACAGATGCTATTTTATACGCATTGAAACAACTTAGTAATACCTAAATTTTTCAGCAACTTCTACGTGTCAACCCTACTTGACTTCTTAAAAATAACAAAAGTCTATAATCAAATTATATAATACTGTAAGCGTTATCAATTATAATAAGAGTTTTTGTAAAATATTAATTGTAAGTGTCAATGATTATAAATGTTACGTTAGCAAATTTAGTAAATTATTAATAAATATAGTACATTTCAATGATGTTATATATAAACTGAGGCAGATACGTTGTACTCCGCTCTGCGTGGCAAAGCAAACACAAGCTAATTAGCTTGTGTCGACTTATTCCCAAACAGAGTGGCAACGACGCAACACGTTAATACAAGCGACTTCCGAAACATGAAAAAAATAATCAAAAATGCCATCTTGTGTATTTAGAAAGCGCACTACATACACTACTACTTTGAAAGGCAGGAAGGATGTGTTTTTTTCATTTTTAGGTACTGTTTACGATATTGAAAATGGAAAATAATAAATTTCATTTTACTCAAATCAACTGTTGCGTTGCTGCCGCTGCGCCACCTACACGAACGAGACAAGTAGCGGGTTACGTGTAAGAGCGACAGAGAAAACGCGATAATGGCGGGCAGCGTATGATGTTGGGGCTTACCAACGGCTGGCGATCTTCAGTCTGAGCTCCGACCCGTAAAGGCCACGGCTGAAGATCTTCTATATATTTTACTTTACTTTAATACTTGCAAATGACACATTAGACTATAATATAATACATTAACTAGAATAATCTAAAATTGAAAATTTTGTAAGAAGCTTAATAGACAATTGCTACTGAACAAGCCAGACATTCTGGCACTCAATGAGACGTGGATCCAGGGAGGTCAGGAAATGATAGCTCCGGTCCTTCCTGGTTATAATATTTAAACATAGAGCCCGCAGATCTAATAGTAAAGGCGGTGGCGTAGGATTCTATATAAAACAAGGTTTACGTACGAAGCTGTCATGGGCCAAAAATATGCACAAAATAAATACACGCTCAAAATTCCGCAATGCTCTAGCCGTCCCTAAACATAAAACTACACGTTTTCAATGTTGCTTCAAATATAGTGCATCAAAGATTTGGAATAATATCCCACCACCCATAAGAGACAAAATAAGTAGCAATACATTTAAAATCCGGTACAAAAAGAACGTACTTGATCGCCAAAAACACAATTTTGAAGCAAGCTTCAAAAAATCAGCATCAAACAAATAATAATACACACACACACACACACACACACACACACACACGCGCGCGCGCGCACGCACGCACGCACGCACTCACGCACGCACGCACACACACACACTGTTGTTTGTTTTGTTTTGCTGATATACGAGTATACTTAATGTAAATATTTTTTGAATGAACTTTGTCCGCTAATAACATATCTTCCTCGGCTAACACCGTAGTCCGAGCAATGGGGTAGCTGAAAAACAGCGCGGCGTTCACATTCTCATGTGAACGCCGCACATGCTGAGTTTACCCCCTTTGCCCTTAAATATAATTATATCCTTTTTGTATTGATACTGGTTGCACACTTTACTTTATTTCTAGTGGTAATAAATACTATTTTACTTTTACTTTACTTTTACTGTTTAGTCAAAAGAATTATACATTTTTGCAATTGTCACTTTATACAGGATGTAACATAATTAATTACCTATTAGATACCGGGTTGGGGTACGTGGTTTGGCAGGGCAAATAACGTTAGTTCTACGACCTTAAGAGATTTCGAAGATTTTCATTCATGCATTTACTTTTAAAGTTTACGCAAAAAAAAACTTTATCAAAGCCTATAGTAGCACAGAATAAATAATAGTACATCCTAGTAATCAGCTGGGGAAAAAACGATAGTCACATTGACCTTGAGTTTACATTGCGCAATCAAAAGCTACTGCACAGTAGGTAGATTTCAAGACAGTTGCATGTCAATAGAGAAAGACGTCAGTAGACGTTATAGTGAAAATAATGTCGGTTTTATTCTACAATTTTGTGTAAAAATGAATCTTATCATAAAAATTGTAGTTTCGTGAGAAGAAATAGGAAATTTGAACTGATTGTGTGTCTCCTATGTAAAACACAAACCATCATTCATGAATCTGAACCATCTCCGGTCAGAGTTTAAGAGTCTACCTACCCTTGGGGGCTCTATCTCACCTCCACCAGCGCACCAGCGAGAGGATCAGATGGAACAGCATTACAAACCTACTTTTTGGTGAGACGTGATAGTAAACAAATATTTATAGTTGTCGCTTATATCTAAGATTTTACTTTTGTATGGGAATTTTAAATACAATGTATTCAACCATTGCACACGTAAACGAATTCACATGCTTTATCGAATCAAACCTGCGCGTATTTAGTATAAGGCTATTCTGTTACTCTTTGTATATCCTATATCACTCTCGTGATCAAGACGAATCCAATGATACCTCATATGTCAAAATACATCAAGCCGTTCAGGCTGTAGGACGCACCTAAGAAACGTACAAAAAAACATACATACAACCCAAACATATAACCCTCCATGCAGTCGGGTAATAAAAAGAAAAAGACATATGGTTACCTTATCTGACATTTCCATCATGAACTTTGCTTTGGGGTTTGAGGAGCGTCGTGACGGCGTTTTCATGTGCATGTATCCGCAAATCTCGTCCAAAACTATGTTGGAGAGCCGCAGCATCCTGCAAAGTTTAGATGCTCTTTCCTCAATCACGCTATTACATCTTTGATGAATACGTACAACCTACAAGTATATTATAGTACTTTCGTCCAACGGAAAAATACAAACGCCTAAAGTGCGTGCAAAACCGCGGGAGCAGCAGTATTGTTTTTATGCAACTAAATATGAGACATTTGTCCATTACAGGTTACCTATGTTGCCACCCAGAACATTGGGTTGAAAATGCAAACGGCTAAAGTGCGTGCATAACTATGGGAGTAGCAGTATTGATTTTATATTCAACTATATATGAGACATTTGTCCATTACAAATTACTTATGTGGCCACCCAGAACATTGACTTGAAAATGCAAACGGCTAAAGAGCGTGCAAAACCACGGGTAAAAAATAAACCCGTAGAACTACCAAGCGATCCAGTAGTACCTCGGGAAGTTTTTTTTTACCCCTGTTACACTGTTAGTCGATATTTTATAGTTTGACACCTGTCCCTTTGACATTTGTCACTTTGACTTTTGCTATTTAGAAATTTCCCTACATTAACTTTTCCCTACCCACCTTCACATCAGTGATAACACTGATGTGAAGGTGGGTCAACCACGAACATTTTTTATAATAAATTTAGGTCTTTTAAGTACATATATGTTTAATTTATAAGAATATCATATAAGTCAAAGTAAAACAATTAAAATTACTTTAATAGGATTTTAAACATTTCCAACCGAAAGAAACAAACTTCCTGGCCTTTTGAACAAGCTGCACCTCCATATTTCACAACCATTTTTGTAATATTTTAGCTTAAAATATTGGTGTCAATCATTGCCAATGAGAATACCAGACCACATTTTCTTTGGATAAATAACGAGTTCGGGTTCGCTTACTTCACTCATTATGGTAGTGTGGTAAATTGCAAACAGGTACGTATAGGAAAAAAAAGTTTGTGTAGCAAAACCGCAGGAGCAGCAGTATTGATTTTATGCAACTAAATATGAGACATTTGTCCATAACAAAATACTTACGTTGCCACCCAGAACATTGGATTGAAAATACAAACGGCTAAAGTGCGTGCAAGACCACGGGAGCAGCAGTATTGTTTTTATGCAACTAATATTGAGACATTTATCCATAACAATTACATATAGTGCCATCCATAACTTTGGATTGAAAATCTTGAGCGGTACTGCACTAGTACGCTCGTCTCCCGGACACGTTGGTTTGTAAAAAAGGTACTAAAAAAACCTCTAAGTAAATAAGTTATTTAAACGAGCCTAATCGCGCTAAGAATGGTATAACGAACGAAAGTTGAACCTTCTTGTGACCACGAGCAATGCAATCCTATATCATAAAACGAACTGTTTTCGCTTAATGTTCGTCAGCTTTAGACATAAACGCCATACAAAAAACGTCAAAAAGTTACGAGACGTTGGAAAAAACGATTCGTTTTATTTTTGTAGGAATGGGGGTTTAATCGAGACGTCGAGGAACATAAATAATCGATCGTAGCGCGAAAAAGCGACGTTTATAAAAAAAGAGTGTTCGAATTGCGAAAGATAATTTAAAAAACCACTAGCTTAATGGCATTCATAAAAAAAAAGTTATTTTTTAAGTCAAGCCCTAAGCTATTCAACAGTGAAAACCGCATCGCAATCGGTCTAGTAGTTTTTACGTGATGCGTGAACAAACATAAAGACAAACAATCAAACTAACTAACAAACAAACAGACACGTTTCTTAAAAATGATATATTCTTGTTAGTAGTTAGTAGTAGCTTACTTTAAGTGCCCTAGACATATTTTTTTAATTATCTTCTTTGTACATACAGACTTTTTCGTTCTTATTGCTTCATTATAAGTATGGATACCCGTCAGTCAGCGCGTATCGTCCCGGTGTGGACAGCCGCTGCTGTATGCCCCGGGCGAAGGCCACAGTCGCGTTCCGCGCCCACACGAACCGCTTGTCCGTGCACATCGCAAGCACGTCCTTCCTTGGCTCTTTCACTTGTAATCTGATATAACGTTGGATGCATCAGATCTAATAACGTCCTCAGAAACTGATTAGATTATCACTGCAATTGTACACATATATACTACAACACAGAGCCTTTAGGGCCATGTTTCACTGATTTTGAACTACCAAAGGAGACTACAGGGCCCTATTTCATAAAGAGACAAATCCTAATAAAACTACAAATGTCAGCCGAATACGCCAAACCTGCATTCATATATCAAATAATCACGACGTGACTGCCGATTGTCAGTCACATTGCATTGTCGGACATATTTAACTGGCGGGTTTATAAGAAACCCATTTCGTTAGTTTGACTGACGTTTGTCAGTCTACTATAGTTTTATGAAATAGGGCCCAGAGCAGACACCACAATCCTTGCGAGTTGCAAAAAGGACGTCGAAGGGCAGTTCCTGTCCATTCTACAAAAAAGTCTACAACTTCCTCCTAGCTTTTCTGTTTTATGTCTCTATTGGAATAATCAATAGTTACATTCAGTGGGTCGATATAGGTTGCGTCACCAAATTGGTTGTGCAACCAAGCGATCACCAGGTGAGGTGCCCTCCCTAAAGCTGTATACATTTTGTTGGTAGCGGGATTGGATTGCACCACCATGGTATCTCAGTAAATTATTGTACTACAATAATTATTTTTTCATACACCATTTATGTATTTTTTTTCGTATAGGCAGCGTTTACCGGACAATCTTCCGCTTGAACGTTAACTTTACTCTGAACTAAGTATAATAAAATTGTCCTTGGTCAGCTGCATTTCGTTAAAACATCAAAAAACTGGCCTATGTCCGTCCAGAAATTCCATGGTATAATCGGATCAGTAATTCCAAAGATTATTCTTGATTATTGAAAGAATACAATACTTTCAGCATATGTAATAACGTACCTACCTACCTATATAGTTTATTATAGGTATTAGTATTAATTTTGATAATCGGTGTATCTTGATTCTGATGCAACTAGATTCTAAGGTAGAAGAAAGACCCCAAAGGTATTCTTTGTTGCAGAAAAAAGTGTGTGGACAGATTTCAGTCAGTGGCTTTGAGCAAACAACCAACGTTGATTGCTTTCTCGAAGATCAATGACATCGTTCGGATTGGAATGCGGGCGTTTTGGGCAGTAAGGTATTGTCCTTTTTTTTGCCATTTTTACCACTAACGATCCTCTCCAAACGACATACGACCTTTTTATCTACATTATTAAGTGGCATTTTCGATGTCAATACCTATTATTATATAAGAAATATTGTAACTTTTCTATGTAATTTTTATGCAAAACGAACGATGATCGAAAACATTTCACCCACAAAAATCCAAACTGAACGCCAAAGGTGTTCATATTTAGAGATTTTAACTGTTATTTTTGCCATTACATTCAAAACGAATGCCCTAAATATAGTACTCACGAAGCATTCCTCCTCTTCGACTTCCTCAAGTTTATGAAATACTCGTAAGCTTGTTCAGGCTTGAAAGGCTCGTCAGCATCCAGCATAGAACGGAGGCGAGCGATCTGAAACGAGTTATTTCCTTATTTAACACTAGCTGCGCCCGCGTCTTTGCCCGCATAGTTCATTTTTCTGGCATAAAAAGTATAAAGTTTACCTACAGTACCAAATAGGATAATACCTAATACCTATTATCTGTTTAGCATAGATAATAGGTACTATGCCAAATTTCAGTCAGTCCAGGTCAGCTTCCACTCGTCGGCGGCGCATTGAAATGCAAAATACATCAGCAGCCCGATTACATAACTTAGCTTCAATCGGATTGTCAGTATCGATATCACTAATGCCTTGCGATAAAGTCGAAATTGCTATGAAAAAAGTGATAATCCGATTGTAGTCAAGTTCTGTAATTGGGCCACTGGGGCCCGACCACATAACTTAGCTTCAATCGGATTGTCAGTATCGATATCACTAATGCCTTGCGATAGAGTCGAAAATGCTATGAAAAAAGTGATAATCCGATTGTAACCAAGTTTTGTAATCGGGCCGCAGATTTTAAGTCAAATCTTAAGAAACCCTACATGTAAACCCCATTTCAGTCACTCCAGCCGCGTTTAGTAATGTGAAAACAAAGAGACAGCATTTTTGAGAATGCTATATTCTTGTTTAGTAGCTAAGTCCCCTAGGTATGTAGTATTTTTTTTTCTATGTGTTACAGACTGAGTGGCTTTATGAATAGATTATTATCCTTACTTATAATAAAACTGTAGAAGGTCCAATTCTGTACATTGAAGATATTTAGTACATTTTTTTGGGGGCTATTCTATATTTGATACAGATGCCAAAAAAGTATTTTTTCTTTCATTTTTGTCTGTCTGTATGTCTATCTGTCTGTCTGTATCTTGGCTAGGCATTACACCGAAACTACTGAACGAATTCAAATGAAACTTGACATAATTTGAGTTCATACTACGAGGTAGGACATAGGATACTTTTCATCCCGAAAAGTTAAAGGGTTCCTGCAGGAAAGGGGTTGAAAGATTTTTGTAAGAATACGTATCACGCTGAAACCACCAGGAAAGGGGTTGAAAGATTTTTGTAAGAATACGTATCACGCTGAAACCACTGGGCGGATTTTGATGCAACTTGACACAGTTATAGTTTATATGATGATTGAAAATTACGGATACTTTTATCCCGAAAATATAAAGGGTTCCCAAAGAGGGGCCCAAATTCTGTAAATTAAAGAAATTTAGTAAATTTTTTTGGAGTCTGTTTTTAATTAGGTTCTGAAGCTAAAACTGTACCTTGTTATAGCATCACGCCGAAACTACTCAATGAATTCAAATGAAACTTGGTATGATTTGAGTTCATACTACACTACAACAACTACTACTATACTTCAATGTAGGAAGGACATTGGATACTTTTCATCCCGAAAAATTTAAGGGTTCCCGAAAGATAGGAGTGGAAAGGTATTTAAAAGAACAGGTATCACGCTGAAATTACTGGACGGATTTTGATTCAAGTTGGCACAGTCATAGTTTATATGATAGGTGAAAATTAAAGATACTTTTTATCACGAAATATAAAGGGTTCCTACGGGATAGGGATCCAAATTCTATACATAGAAGATATTATGTAATTTTTTTTGGAGTCTATGTTATATTCAGTACTGAAGCCAAACTGTTTTTTTTTTCATTTTTGTTTGTCTGTCTGTGTGTCCGTCTGTCTGTATCTTGGCAGCGCATCATGCCGAAACTACACAATTAATTCAAATGAAACTTGGTATGATTTGAGTTCATACTTTGAGGTAGGAGATTGGATACTTTTAATCCCGAAAAATTAAAGGGTTCCCACAGGATAGGGGTTGTAAGTTATTTAAAAGAAAACGTATCATGCTGAAACTACTGGACAGATTTTGATGAAACTTGGCACAGTCATAATTTATGTGATTGGTGAAAATTAAGGATACATTTTAATCCGAAAAAAATGGGGTTCCTTCGGGATATGGGTTCAAATTCTGTACAAAGTCTTTTTTTTCGTGTTTTCTCTGTATTCTATATTGAAGCCAAAACTGTTTTTTTTTTCATTTTTGTCTTTCTGTCTGTCTGTATCTTGGCCGCGCATCACTTTGAAACTCCTAAATGAATTCAAATGAAACTTGGTATGATAGGAGTTAATACTACGAGGTAGAACATTAGATACTTTTCATACCGAAAAATTAAAGTGGTCCCGCAGGATAGGGGTTGAAAGTTATTTGAAAGAACACTTATCACGCTGTACCTACTGGACGGATTTTGATGCAACTTGGCACAGTCATCTATCTATATACTTATAATAAAGCTACAGGTACGAAAAAGGCTGTACAAAGAAGTCAAATAAAAAAAATGCTCTAGGGTACCCTCAAATAAGCTACAGAACATATTTTTTTGTTTTAATTCGTGTCTTTCTGTCTGTTTGTCTGTATTTTTGTGCATCACGTAAAAACTACTGGACCGATTGCTATGCGGTTATATTCAATGTAGGATAGCTTAGGTTTGACTTAAAAACTGGTGTAATTGGTATCTCAATTTGACGATTAGAAGCCGAGCAATTGATAAAAATATTTTTGACGTCTGAAGAATTGTGATCAAATGTTGGTATATTGGTATTTTAGGTCCTGGAATAGCACATTATGGTACTTTTAATTTAACGAAATGACCACGTGTGCGAAGCAGCGGGTACAGCTAGTATAATATATAATCTATTAAAAAAAACTATTTAAAAAAGGTATAAAACCTTTTTTAAATAGTTTTTTTTAAATAGTTTTTTCTAGATGTAATGTCCCCTTTTCTTGTACAAGTAAAATAATCCGCCAGTTTGTACAAAGACTATTGGATCTACCCAATTTTTTTTGAATTCTTTGTCAACTCAAACGATCGTTTCAGATATTCATTCATGAACCTGTCGTGTACCAAAAACCTCCCTTCCTTTTTCCACTCTTCTCTATTATGTGTTGCAATGGATCGTTCAAGTAAGCGACCAGACTGTCCAGCTCGTCCTGCCGTCTACGTCTGGGCACAGATTATGTAATAGTTCGAAAGATTTTACCGTTTTAAGACCGTATATTGCCGCGATATAAATGAGAGCATCCCTTGGGTAGAGGCTGACTAACTGACTACCAAAGCACAACTATTATAAAATAATTTAAAAAAAACTGTTGCACTGTCTTAAGGGTGTAACAATGGCCAATGACCTTCACGATTCGACCTCTAATACTAGTACTGGTGCTATCTATCTGCAGATGGCAGTATAACAGTGATTACAGTGATGGCAGTTTAAAATCAAATAAAGAGTAACAAGTACAGATAGTTACAGAAGATACAGAAGTGTTTCTCATAATGTTTGGTTTTTGCCTATAAATTTTACTGACCAAAAATAGGTCTCAGTAACAGTAGGTACTGAAAATATCTAGGAAGTTCTAATTTTAATTATTTATTTTAATCTACACGCATCTGTACTAAATGATGAACCATGAAGATTTGACGATCACCAGAAAAACTTACTAAATTTCAGCAATGGGAATAGCTAGGATGTTCCAGTTTTCACCAATTGTTTTATTTTCCACGACTGCTAGTAATGATGAATCATGAGAGTATGGTGACCAAAAAATGCTAACTAGGTACCTATCCGATCAACACAGCCAGAAATTAGTTGGTAGTTTTCATCGATTTGTCCTGAATATTTGACCAGAAGTGATTGGATCTTAATAATGGATATAATTTTATCTGTAACTATATGTGATGATGATGATGATTATGACGATGAAAAGTATCTTATGTATTATTTCAGGGTATAAGCTATCAACACTACAAATTTCATCAAAATCTATCCCGTCGTTATCGCGTTAAAACTCCCCAAACAAACAAACAAACAAACAGACAACGTTTCACTGTCATATATTGGTGTGGATTTCTATCAACACTCCAAATTTCATCAAAATCTTATCTATGTATGTTTATCCGTTATCTAGTGCCCATAGCACAGGGTATCCTAGTTTGGGGCTAGATAATTGGTGTGGAAATGTCCCAAATATATTTATTTATTTATTTAATCCGTCCAGCCGTTATCGCGTTAAAACTCCCCAAACAAACAAACAAACAAACAAACAGACAACGTTTCACTGTCATATATTGGTGTGGAGTTTCATATACGTAACTTCTAAAAAAAGAAACGCTAGTAAGCGTAATTCAAAATCATTGGTAGCAGTGCTTTTTGGCCATCAACAACTGCATTATTACTTATCAACTTACTTATCTTCATTCCGTTTTTATTTTTGATACCTTGGATTACATTATTGCAATTTCCGAAGGGAACGCAAATATTTGATAAAAAAAAGAAGAAAACTGCCCCTGTTACTCGCTGATAATGTAGCTTACAAGAGAAATCATTTTTTAAATCGGTTCTGTATTTTTTGGTTTTATCCATTACAAACAAACAAACATACAAAAAATCAAATTTCTTTATAATACTAGTGTAGACTATACTCCACCCTCAGCTTCACCCACGCAGCCTCAGGCGGAGGCTAGTGTTATTGTTTTTATACGCCTGCCCAAAAAAAGGAGTGTTATGTTTTTAGCATTCATGTATGTTTGCATGTTTGTAAGTTTGTATGTGAGTTTTTTTATTCCAACATAACTTTGAAATGCTTAAATAGATTTAGACGTATGGGGTATCGTTATAATCCTTACATCCCCTCGAGTAACATAGGCTATAGTTTTTTTTTAAATCTGTATGGCGGCAGTATGGCTCCATTTTCAATTGCAAATAAAAATTTTTTCTTCGAATTTTACAATATGGGTATCAAATTAAGCACATTCCAATCCATTGTTTGGGGAGCTTTCACGCGATAACGGCTGGATGGATATTGATGAAACTTGGAATGGAGATTGCTTATACCCTGGAATAAAACATCTTTTTATCCCGGAAAATTGTAAGTTTCCACGGGAAAACTGGTAAAACTGTAAGAATTTTGATTACTCGCTGTAAGAAACGGTTGCCATGGAAATGAAATAACAAGTATGTCAAAAACATCAAGAGCGTTGGTGCTATACCTATTTTTGCATTTGTTTTTAATATCCTAGAAGAACATAGGATGCTTTTTTTCGCGATAAACGTCCGCGCGGACGAAGTCGCGGGCGGGAAAACTAGTAGTATACAATTTATTATAACATAAACTCATTTTTGACAGGGCAGGCGTGTTTTATTAGCTTTTAAGCTAGTTATTACGTTTGTGGAGAGGACATCTGAAGTTTGACGATTCGAAGTTAGACATTTAGTAAAAAAATACAGCATTTAATATAAATAAATTTATTAAAATCTTATTTTTCATATATATAAAAAAACAAAACCACGAAGACAAAGGCGGTTTGTGTAAATCTTATTATGAATAGCAGTTCATTTGCTGGCAATATTTATTTCTGATTGTATGGTTTCCATTTCCAGTTCTTCATGGCATCTGTGGAAAATTCCAGATTATTATAAACGTGTAGTGACCAAGCAATACATAGTAAGCCTTTTATAGTTTTTCAAATCGCCTATATCCAGCCTAATATAGGCGAAGCAAAACGCTTCGTGTAATGTATATACCTAACTTAGACAAGTTTTGAAAAGAAAACTTACATTGCACTTTCAGTCTCCGCGGATTGTAGTTCAGTCGTTTCATTTCAAACATTTCGTTGGCTTTCTTTCCTGAAAATATAATATAAGTAGCATTCTTAATTATAAAATTTAGCAATGGTAAATACTTCCTTCCTTTCCTAAGTGTTGTTCTCAGTGTCCCGTTATAAGACAATTTATTGGGCTGAAGTTATAGTCTAATAAAAAAAACAGGTTCAAAAATGCTTCGCGGACCGTACAATGAAAGTAGCAGGCCCTGGCTAAGATATTTAAGTTATACGCTTGTATCCAAAAATTGCCTATAAAAAATTGATTACATGTTGCCATGGAAACGAAATAATAACAAGTCTATCAAAAAGCACCGCGGCTGCCAAAATTTTTGAATTACCTTCGCTTACTCCGTTTTTTGTTCAAATTAGTTTAAATACGGGTAGAATCGTGTACAAATAATGAGATACCCTTAGCTACCCGTGCGAAGCCAAGGCGAGTCACTAGTTCACAATAATTCTGATCGTGCGTATAAGAGGTACTTACCTACCTACTAATTAAAATAGTCTGTGAACTGAAAATAATGTCATTGATAAATTGTTTAAAGTATTAAAAAATAAGTATTACTGTTACGAGCAGGCGCAGCGCTTACCATCAGGCTGGCGACCTCCTCGTCTTGTCACTCAGTGGTGTAATATATATATATATATATATATATATATATATATATATATATATATATATATATATAATGTAAAGTAGGTAGGTACTTACCACAAAACCAATCGATGTCCACGCTATTTGAAGATTTTATTGCCTATATTTGGTAGGTAAATCACTTCTGGACAAAATATAACATTAGATTCTATGACCTCAAAAACACTAAAACTAATACAAAAATCAACAATATCTCTACATACAGGCCCAGAAATACATTGAAATGATTAATTATCAGTATTTGTTATCTTATTAATTCAAGAAAATCGTCTAAAAGCTACAAAAGATCAAAATATTTTCATCCGTAACGTGAGCGTGATCCTTCCGTGTCAAACTGCCGTGGCAGACTGAATGTCATGGCGCCGGGCAGTGTGACCAGATTCAAATATCAAATGCTGCTAGCCTGTATGTCAAAAACTGCTAAATAATGCTAGACCTTTTTCAAATAATGCTAAATTACTTCTATCACAGATATTGCTTAAATATTAGAAAAAATGAATAAAAATGCCAATTTGTACGATAAGAATCACTTTGTCATTGTCATTTTTATTAGGATTCCTTACACAAAGGGTGTTAAAGGTCAACTATTATTAAGCCTACGCTGTTTGTATGTTTGTCCGTCCTACCTTTTAACGACTGTATCTTTAGAGAACGTTGGTAGCCGTATCATGTTGAAATTTACAATCTGACGATACCAGTTCGATCCTCGGCCCTGACCAATTACTTATTTGGTACATAAATAAGTTATGTGCAGTTTCGGTACCATCGCCCAAACCCGGTGAAGGAAAACATCGTGAGGAAACTGGTATGTCCAAGAACCTCAAAAGTTCAGAAATATAACATTCACCAACATGCACTGGGCTAGCATGGTGGATTATGGCCCATCCTCTCTCTGAGAGAAGGCCCGTGTCCCCGCAGTGGAACATTGATAATGATGATCTTTTGAACTGTAATGTTACGACGAATTAATTAAGAAATAATAACAATAAAAAAGGGATCCCTATACAACAACAGTTTTTTTACGTATTTCGTCTTTGCTTTAAACGGTGATACGAACAATCGTCAAAGTCAAACTTGGCATGATTACACACTCTAAAGTAAAACAATATATTAATTACATTAAAAAAGTGGTGCGGTAAGGAAACGAACCCTCAGTGCGTGGCCCCACTCGCACTTGGCCGGTTTATTTATATTTACAACACAATTCACTCGTCACCATCACTGTCCTTAGCAAATCCTTTGTATAATGATGATGAGTTAAGAGATAATTTTATCATATTTTTGTCGGCTCGAAATTCACACACCCATTCTGCCCCTTTATTTCCTTTTTGCGTTTTTTGGCAAGCAAAATTAAAACGTCATGTTTATTTTTGAATCGATTTCTAAGCTGGATTTTTATATTGTTAATCAGTGAAATGTTTTGGTCACAATAGGTGTTTGGCATTAGCAAAATCATCATAACCCGCGCAAAATTCACAATGTTAGGGTATTTTATTACCATTTAATTTTAATTAAATGTATCCTTTCAATTTGTCTCCAGAAATTTTCAATATCTGTTAGTTTGGCATCAGAGCTGCTTCTCGAAGCCAATAAACTCAAATATAGGCTTGAGCGTACTATGTGCACTTTAAAGGCATTTAAAACGCGTTCAATAAATCCTGCCTACATTTTATTGGAATCTGCTAAATAAAGCTAGATTTCAAAAAAATGCTAAATTCCTGCTAGGAGCTAAAATGAGAGTCTAATCCTGCTAAAATCGCAGGAACCTGCTAAATCTGGTCACACTGGCGCCGGGCCGGCCGGTAGAACTTCCGCAGGCCTCGGGGGGGCGCTTCTAGCGGGGAGCAAGTGAAAACGTTTTGCGTTGACGGTTTTTATTTTATTTTCCATTTATTTATTAGAAAATATACAAATTAAACAATACAAGTTGTTGAAAATGTCATAACATACTTTGTGTTAAAAAATTACATGTCTCTGACGAGCGGATCTATGTTTTTTTTTTAAATGTATTTTAAAAACAGGACACGCTTTTGGATTTTCTCTACAATGTTCGTAAATATTTATACGAATTTTAAACAATACAACAAAATACAAATTGTTTATGGTGAAATAAAGTTTACTCTATATTTTTCATATAGGAAATTAACAAAAGGATTCATCTAAAGGTTCCTCTGAACATCGCGCATTTTTCGTGATTCACCATTATTGCGGCCTTAACCGGTGATCTAGAGATTTGAAATATGGTGTAAACATTCCTCTTCGGCTCTTCGCATCCAGTTTTTGCCTTTCGCAGGTCCTCACTCCACCTGGCCGATGGGCATCCTACACTACGTTTGCCAAGACACGTTCTCCTCGCGGTGGCGGTTGTCTGTCCTTCGAGTAATGTGACCAACCCATTGACACTTCAGCTTGCTAACCTTTGAGCTATGTCATAGTCACCCATAGTTAGTCAGGTTATCCTCGTTTCGCAGCTAACTCATAATATATCCCAAGCAAGCCCTTGCAGCACTGCATGCACCTAGACTAAAAGTAAGAATATTAGAGATCGTACCGTGTCTTCAGGTAAAATGTCGGCGTACTCTCTCCACAGATAGAGGATCTTGCGCCGGATCGGCTTGGAGATAAACTCCAGCCGGTCCGTCAGCACGGCGTTGTGGCGCCGCAAGCAGTGAGCGTGGGCTTTGTACGCCCGCTTCGTCATCTTCACATCAGTGGCTTTAGGACCTCTGGAAACAGCACAAATATTTATTCTATAAATCTGTGTTTTGCAATCTGTGAATCAGGACTCCGAGGGCCGCGACTGGTGGCAAAACAATCAGGTCAAGTATAGAAGTCTTAGGAGGCCTTATTTGTATATATACTAGCTGCGCCCCGCGGCTTTTACCGCGTGCAAACTTTACCAACCCCATTCACCAAACAGTCAGTCAATAGCTACGAATAAGTATAGGTCAATAGGTATAATTTGTCTCGGTAGTGCATATAGTGTATTTTTTTTCGCTTTAGGCTTCGTAGTTTTTGTTTTATAAGCATAAATATGAAAAAAATTGGTAAACCTTCCACTGTCCTCTGGAGGGTGGTATGGGTTGGGCTTAGGGCTATGTTGCCCACTGCCCAGGCGGCAGCGCGCAGGGGCTTCAACCCCTGGGTCTATTATTTATTGTGCCCTTGAATGGCCCTGGTCGCCGCTTCCGCGAACGGGAGCTCTACCCGCGGTTCTCTGCGTTGCACTGCTTGTTTCTTGGGTAGTTATCATGGACGGTTGGTTCTGCCGTCCCTATCCTCGGCATTGGGCGGGAGGTTTCAGCTCACTAGTCCCAACTGTCGCTAATTATTGATGATGTCGTGAGGTAGACGCAAGATCTTACATCATACATAAGCCTTGAATATGCACAGGTATTAATACTTTTCTGAAAAGACCACTTTCCTATATGGCGCAGCCGGATTTACCATCAGGCAAAGACCCCGTCTTGTCATTCAGCTGTATAAAATAAAATGTCTACCAAAATAAAACCAGATAAACACTAACTGTTGTACCTGGAAACATCAATTAACACTAAATTAGCAATTAACTCGCATCAAAACCCATAAAAAAAAACTCTGATGCCGAACTCGCCAGAGATATACTCTTCTTATTTTTTCTTACTCTTAGCGTGACAAAGTAAAACGAAAGTTGGATCAGTACTAACGACATTTGTCGGCGACTGTACACAAGGAAGAGAAGATCACTGATGACACGAAGAGTAAATCTGAAAGCCACCGAGATGATGGCAGGGAAACCGTTTTTTTTTTCTTGAAATACCTACTGTTCGCGATGGCCTGGTGTGGATTCCGATAATAGTCCAACCTACCTAGGTTTGGCCGGTCTGGGAGGAGGTCGCACTGGTTTCTTTGTTATGAACTTGTGATGGTAGCGGAGGTCGTGCCCCGCGATGATGGTGTCGGCCACGGAAGGCGGCGCGGGCTCCACCGCGTACGGGGGGTAAGGAGGAAAGGTCGGTGGCTCCGGCACTGGCGTAACTGGAAACGACGCCTTATATAGGTGAATTTTTGAACTGTGCTTGGATAGCTAATTCCGAGAATAGTTTACATTAAAATAGAGGTCGTTAGCTCCTTCGAGAATTTTTCGCTATGTCAGTTTCGGATTTGTATAGTATAATAGTGAGTATAATTGTACAGTATACTCACTACCAAACGCAAACTTAGTAAATACTAGTAGGTACGGTCTATTAAGTTTGCGTTTGATCGACATGGGTCTAAGGGGAATATCCACCGCGAGCATATTCTCATGATTGATAGGTACCTCTAGCACGTAAGTTTGTGGGTTCGAGTCCCAAGACGAGACAAATATTTTTGCACGGATTAAAATAAAACATTTAATATGGTTTCGTGTCTGGGTTTTATTTTACCATGGAATTCATTTTCCGAATCCTACGAATAAGGATACACACTATCCTGACTCGTAAGTAGACTTTTGTTCTGTTAGGCGTTAGGTATACTAGATAAATACTTAAATAGATAGGATTATCTACTTTAATAGGATGTTGTTACTGTAAACGTTTCAGACATACCTTCTCCCATTTCCGAGCCTGGTACACGACTGTTCTCGCCGGCAGCCGAAGCGTTAGCCATTTTGTTGTTTTGTAAAATATTAAAGTCAAATCAGTCCCTTTTCTTCTGTTGCTAATTTAGGGATTCAAAAGTTTGCTAGACGATGGTTCCGTTGTGCTTGCATTTTAAAGAATGACATTTAGAACTGTCTTTTATTTTAATCTTCTTCATAGATGCCAGATTTATGTCAGTTAACAAGGAGTACTTAATAATCTGAATAAAATGTGCTTCTCATCGTCCGACACAAGGTTTAAAAAAAAGACGGACTCGACAGCAATTTCTCTATATGATACTGAAGCCAAAACAGTTTTGTTTTTCATTTTTGTCTTTCTGTCTGTCTGTCCCTCTGTCTGTATCTTGGCAGCGCATCAAGTAGCGGGTATCAGCGTTGAGAACGGCGATCGTTAGCTCTAACTACCCGCATTTGTCATTACAACATGCATGTCAAATAAAGTAGTATCAAGCCTTGGGACGACTGCTATCAAACTGTAAGCCACCACGACCGATGTAACATTCCTTCCGAAGCACGAGCATAACCTTTTATTAAAAGTCATAGATGCGGAGCCGAGAATCGAACCCGTGCATAACTTACAATAATACTTAATTTCTAAGGACCGAACGGAACCTGGAATCATTGGATTCTAACTCGCACTGTCTACCATCGAATAGGATGTAGGGGAGGCCGGGGCAACTATTAACAGAGGTAAGTATTAACATGCGAATTTCTCTACAACTATACACATTACAGCTATAGCGCGTGCTATGTTATGCTGACACGTAGTATTTAAATACTCTTTGATGCTGACTAGACCACGCCGTATGGCTTGTGGTTGGTCAGTTGTACTTGACATGCCGTGAGAGTGTGAGTTGTGTGCTGTACGTCATATTTGGCCAGGTAGCGAACATTTTTTACTTTGCGATTTTTTGATTCACGCTTGAAATATTCAATGTTATAATTATGTTTTTCCCCCCTAGAAGCGCATTTCATACTTGATAATAGTACGTTATTTAATTAACGTATCTGTTTAGCAATGTCATGCTATGATATTTAATATTATAAAAGTATCCTTGAGGCAATGATTAACAAATCGGCGGGGGTAAGTATTACGTGTAATAATTACCCTGGAATACTTACTCAGAGCTGTTTATTCTAGCCCCAAAAACGGGGCAAAAATTAACAACCGACTTTTGTCAGAAAAACAACTTGTATTTTTTTTTAAGTTTGATTTATGTTAATAAAATGATAGATAAATAGTTAACGCATTACATATAGTAAAAATCTAGTCTAAATGTTAAAAAAATGAGATAGACCCCTGCTTACCTCCTCTTTGAAAGATTTAACTTTCTAACTGTATTGAAGACTATAGAGTAACTCTAACAAAACAAAAGACAAACCGTAGTAGTGTAATTGTTAGTCTGTTTATTAAGTTTTCACGTAAAATTAAGCAACAAATCTCCGTGATCTTTTGCATAGATAAAGTTGGAGGTCTAGCTAGCAAGTTTATACAGACTACAATTTATCGCATTTTTTTACATAATAAAATTTACTTGCCGAGAAAATAAATCATTTTTCATATAATGATGATGATATATTTCATATATCAGAAAATATGAACCTTCATACTAATATTATAAAGCCGAAAGTTTGTATGTTTGTTACTTCTTCTATGATGAAATTTAGCGCGGGGGGTAGCTATATATAGCTAAGTATATATACTATTTAATATTTATTTTTTACTTACATACAAATGTACGCTTTTATAATATGTATTGGTGTGATTATTTTTGCGGTCGGTCAGCTCGTATTCAATATTTTTGTTCGCAGTCGGGTTTTTTGTATTTTTATAATAATTTTACTTGTTAACTTTCAATTCCCAGATTTTACAAGATCCTATATTATTTGCCGTCCATAAAATAGGTAAGACGTATTATCAAACAAATAATTTAAAATTGCCAAACGGAAACAATTTTATTCCTAGCATTTTTTATTTATGACTAAGACTTAACAGTCAGTGTTTAACCTGAGAAAGCGAAAAAAACGAAAAAAAAAGAGTTGTTAATAGCAGTACCTAAATTGGAACAAAATACCTGCAAGAAAACTGCGCTCGCGGCACGTGCGGTCGCTATCTGAGCTCGTTGTAGACGTGTGACAAGCATTGCTTCTGTTATTGCTCCCAAGTCCCTTTGATGTTTGTTGAAAACCAGACAACACCGCGGATCGCGGGCAAACATGTTCTTCAAATCGCCGATACTTAACTCTGGAGTTACAGCGTGTTTTTAACCCCCAACCGCAAAAAAAGAGAGGGGTGTTATAAGTTTAATTATCTGTGTTCTGTGTCTGTTTGTGACATCGTAGCTCCCAAACGAATGGAGCGATTTTGATGCGTGATTTTCTGTTTCAAAAATGATGTGTCCGAGATGGTTCTTAGCTATAAATTGTATCGGAGGTTCCATAATTTTGTTTAATTCACTAGCAATGTTTTTAATCGAAAAATATCCTAAAAGTCGGATGCCAGCAATTCTTAGGTATTTATGATTTTAGTTTTAACGCCTGCTTAGCGATAACTGTGGCGAGAACAAATATATAATAATTAAAAAAAAGTTCTCGTTAAGGAGGAAACATTTGATTTGGGAGATATTATTATCTTTACGACACGAAGTAAATTGCAATATTAGCCATATACGGTTGGTTAGTTCAGAATAAGTACTACCATTAACGTTTGTCTAACTGTAGAAGAGATTAGAATTTAATGGTTTTTTTGGTAGATATTAATAACTATTATTAACAGCTATCTGTTCACAGTAACCCGTTCGAACATGTACAGTTTAGTGGATAATGTCTATCTCGTAACTAATCTCAGGGCGCCCAAGATACAGGCTTTGCCTAGTTTGGGGCCCGTTGCAAATTCTAATGTACATACATACATCCACCTAAATGTTAAGTTAAATCTTATTATTCAATCTCCACTGTTTTGTAATGTGTACCTACTATTATTATTGTGGGAGGCCTATGTTCAGCAGTGGACTTCTTAAGGCTGACATGATGATGACTATTATTATTGATAATAAATTATTCTTATTCTTAATATATACCAAAGATTTAGAAACTAGAGAAAAATTTAGATGGCGGTGTAGTAGTCACCGAAAGTAGCCTAAATGTGCCACACAGACTCGGATGGCGCGTGGTCGAGTCCCGTCCGTGATCCACATTTTTCCTTTAGAAAATTATTAGATAAATTCTTAGATACCTACTTCGTACCTATACAATAAATTGGATAATTGACAGAAACGTTCAGGGCATCAGCACGAGTTCTGGGCGCCCATGGTTGCGTCACAAGAGTTCTGCAAAGTCCACGGTCTAAACATGTAATCTGCGCGACCAATTTCCTACTTACATACTTATAACTTTTAATCCATAGAAATAAATTCGGCATGTAGTTTTATTTTTATGAAATTAATTTGAATATTTTGGCTTTCTATGCGGTATGTAGTCTTAGAATATTATTATAAGGCGGTACATAGTTGATTTTTAACATGTTTTAAAAAATATATAGCGATGACGTCATAAAGCAGGCTGAATATGCCCTTGCCATGTAAAACAAAAAGTATACATAGCTATTTTGACACATTTGATTGACTTTGACAAGATGGCTGCTCATTGGCGCCGTTTTGACATGATGGCTGCCCATTGGCTGCCGTTGACTTAACAGTGACAGATTTTGTTTTGGTTTGCCATTGTTTTTTTGGGTACTGGAAGTAGCCTTAGACAGCCTACTATGTGACGTCATTACAGGAAAAATAAAAGTCAAGTTTATTTTATGTATTTTATTAAAATAAACCCCATCTTAAATGTAAAAATAATGTATATAAGATGCTGATTCCAAAACCATTTCGAAATATAGATGGTGATTCCAAAACCATTTCGAAATATTACATATTTCGAAATGGTTTTGGAATCAGCATCTTTCTTTTTTCTTTACGTAGGTTGTAAATACCGAGTTGCCCATTTCATTGTAGGCTTCGATATATATATGTCAATGATTGTAGGTTTTTTTTGTTATTTACTCAAAGTGATATCATCATGTATCACGGTAAAACCTGAGTTCGAGATCGAAGGTTTCAATTGAATGTTTGTCCGAAAAAATTCAGATATCGAGCCATTAACAATCAATTCAAGTTTGAGATATGAATGAATAAATACTTGGGGAAATATACATTTAGATTATTTTAATTAACTCTCTTAGACTCTTTAGGACGCGACCATTGCAGGGTTAAATTACCTACTGAGGCGATACCAAGCCCGGAGCTACAAGTCCTTCCAATTTGTATTCGCGCGACCGCTCTCGCCAACGTGCTATTAGAGGGTGCTTGGTTTATTTGAAAGTGTTTTCCCGCCCCGCACAAAAAAAAACAGTTTTTTTGTTTAGCTAATCGTACCCGTTACTTTCTCGAAGTTTATATCACATAACCTTTTTGCCGTTCTGTCATAATTTGAGATTCGATCGGACTAATTTATTGAGCGACGCTTCTATTGAGTCACTTTCTTGTATGTTTGTTGTCATTGTGGGTGGAATCTTGCAACTCAGATTTCGAGCACTTCCTGATTAGCTATCGGGCTGAAACTTTCAGGATAGCTCACAACTCGAGGACAATGCATGCTAAAAAAAACATGGTTTTAGATTAGAAAGATACATTTTGCTAACGCGTAGATAGTAGTAGTCTGCTAGAGATTCTCGCAGAAGTTGAAGATTTTTATGCCCATATATATACGTCGCAGGCATCCAGACTAGAATACAACACCAAGGATTCCAGGGCCTCCCTGACCCGCCACTTTACCGAAGAGCTGCCAGAAGTCGGCCTTGATGAAGTCGTGATGGCTCTCAAACAGCTCAAAAATGGAAAAGCCCCTGGGGAGGACGGAATTACCACGGAACTCCTAAAAGCAGGAGGACCCACGCTCAAAGAACCGCAGCGTGTATTTAATTACGTTCTCCTCTCTGGGAGAACTCCACAGGCATGGAACAAGAGTGTATTAATCCTGTTTTTCAAAAAGGGTAACAATACCCTGCTGAAAAACTATTTACCCATCTCGCTCTTGAGCCATGTCTATAACCTATTTTCAAGAGTCATCACGAATCGTCTCGCTCGTAGACTCAACGAATTTCAACCACCGGAATAAGCTGGGTTTGTTCCAAGCATGACCGTTCAAGTACAGAATCAGCAGACTAAGCAAATCATCCTGCATTGAGGAGTGAGACAAGGGGACGTTATTTCCCCGAAATTGTTCACAAATGTATTGGAGAATATGTTTAAGACTCTGGACTGGAAAGGACGTGACATAAACATCAACGGCGAGCACATCTCACACTTGAGATTTGCGGATGACATCCTCTTTATGGCGGAAACGTTGCAGGACTTACATCAGATGCTGAACGGCCTAGCTGATTCATCTCAACGCATCGGTCTCCGGATGAATTTGGATAAAACCAAGATAATGTTCAATGAACATGTCTTTCCGGAACCGATTGCTGTTCACGGATCTCCTCTTGAAGTTGTTCCAGAGTATGTTTAGCTTGGGCAAACGCTGAAGTTGGGTAAAATTAACTTTGAGAGAGAGGCCCGTAGAAGAATACAGCTGGGCTGGGCAGCATTTGGTAAACTTCGTCGAGTCTTTTCGTCACCAATTTCAGGCATCTGTCACTCTACCTACTTACGCGAGCTAATAACCTACAGATTGCTGAGCCCCGGCGCTACAAATCAGGCGAGGCCGGCCGCCGCGCGCTTGCATTCAGACGCTTACCGTGTCGCTTGTTTGAACTTTCGCTAGTAATGGCGAAACGTAACAATAATAACAATTGTTGTGTGAAGGGATGCCGTAGTAGGCAAAAGACTCAAAGATTTTTTTGTGTCTTTATCACAATAAAGTTATCACAGAAATGACTAAACGGATAAAAAAAACTATAGTAAGTACATATTTATAGGTTATATTTGTGTTATGTTTTGCCCGCGACTTTGCATACGGGGTCCGTTGGTTTGTACCTACCTAGATAGGTAGGGGAAATGTAGGCAATGGGAGTCAGTTGGCAATGGTGATCACCTCAAAATAACAAAAACCGAACGCAACCAAACGATGCTAACATAACTACACGCTAGCATTACGTCATTCCCGTGCGCGGCCGTTGATTGGCTCAGTTCGCGCGACGCGTCGGAGAGTAACAGGTGTGTGAAGGTTTCGCGCCATTTTCATCTAATTTTTCGAGTTGATAAATCCGAAGGTAAATCACAAAATACCAAATATTTATTACTGTACTTGTAATGTGTAATAGTCGTAGCATTTTAGTGTGCAATTCAACAGCTTTATTGTTATTATAACCTATAATTTCTCCTCAGGATTTTTTTTTCCGTCAGTTTGCCCATGTAGGTAATCGGAGTCAGGTGATCCCAATTACCTACATACTGATCCCCATTGCCCACACAACCTAATCTCGGTAAAACAGTATTATTTTTTGTTTGTAGATGCCGAAAGTTCGTTCTAGAAAGACTAATAAAGCTAATTGGACTATAGACCACCTGGAAAAGGCTGTAAAGCTCATAGATGAACAGAATTATTCAATACGAAAAGCGGCCAAGACCATGAATATTCCATTTGCCAGTCTTCACAAGAGGTACAAAAAAAATATAGTTAAGGCACCTCGTCTCGGCCGTAATACTGTCTTCACTTCTGAGATGGAAAAAGAATTAGCGGACATAATCAAAAAAATGGCTAACATATTCTACGGGTGCACCCCAAACCAAATAAAAAGAGCAGCATTTGAATACGCTGAAGCCTTAAATCTGAAACACAATTTTAATACGAGTTCAAGATTGGCTGGTCGAGTTTGGTTTGAGGGATTTGTTACCAGGAATAATATTTCTGTGCGGAAGCCCGAAGCTACTAGCATAAATAGGGTTACAGCCTTCAACAAGACTGAAGTTCAACGATTCTATAAGCTGCTAGAAGAATTAATGGGAAAATACAAATTTTTACCGAAAAACATATACAATTGTGACGAAACTGGCATCACTACCGTCCAAGATCCTGAAAAAGTATTAGCTGCAACGGGACAAAAGAGAGTAGGGTCCATAACAAGTTGGGAAAGGGGTAAGAATATCACTATGCTCTGCGCTATGAGTGCTGCAGGTGGATATGTCCCGCCAATGTTTATTTTTCCCCGAAAGAGGATGACCCCGACTCTTGAAAAGGATGGGCCAATAGGAGCAATATATAAATGTTCCGACAACGGATGGATAAATGAAGAACTTTTCCTTCAATGGCTCAAGCACTTTACCCTGTATGCCAAACCTTCTGCAGAAGAACCGATTCTATTAGTATTGGATAATCATGCGAGTCACATTTCTCTGGCCATCTTTGAGTATTGTAAGGAAAACTTTGTCCATATGTTATCTCTTCCACCCCATACCTCTCATCGCATGCAGCCATTGGATGTGTCCTTTTTTGGTCCATTCAAAGCTGCATATAGAAGAGAATGCGATTTATTCATGAAGAGCCAACTTTTACAAAGAATAACACCCTATGATATTGCTTCATTGGTCAAAAAAGCATTCTCTAATGTTGCCTCCATGAGTAAGGCCGAAGCAGGATTCAAAGCAACGGGCATATTTCCTATAAATCCCAATATTTTTCCAGATGAAGACTTTATAGCAGCTGAAGTCCTTCAATCAGATCCAATTGTTGTTCAAGATCTTGCTGACTCTATTTCAGAATCGACTTCTGCTGGTGCTGTTGTCTCCGTATCATCCCCAACAGCTACTATTGAGCTAGAACGAAATATTCCTATTCCAAGTACATCCACATTTTGTCCCACAACTTCTGAACCAGCGACTGCATCGTTGTCTCAATTAAATATACCATCAACATCTAAGGATCTGCCAAGTATTCAAAATTTCATTCAGATGCCTACGAAAGTAACTGTTGTCAAGACAAGACAAGGAAGAAAAAAACAGCACGCAACGATTTTAACGTCTACACCAATCAAAGACGCCCTAGTTGAAAAAGAAAATAAAAGGAAGAACAAAGCTGTGAAAAACAAAGGAAAAGGAAAAGGAACAGGAAAGAAAAGCAAGCCAGAGAAGGTCAGTCGTGAGAAGGTTAAGAGGAAAATTCTGCAGGAGTCAAATGATACTTCGACGTCAGACGTGAACACGGATGAGTTATGCCAGGATGACGAAAATGACGACGCAGAAGGTGCAGGCAACTTGTGTCTTGTATGTGGTGAATTCGGACGAAATAACGAAATATGGTACCGGTGCACTTCTTGTGGGCTATGGGCTCATGCCGACTGTACTGGATGGGACTCTGCGTACAATTATGTGTGCGATATGTGTTGATCACAAGAACAAAGCTGTGAAAAACAAAGGAAAAGGAAAAGGAACAGGAAAGAAAAGCAAGCCAGAGAAGGTCAGTCGTGAGAAGGTTAAGAGGAAAATTCTGCAGGAGTCAAATGATACTTCGACGTCAGACGTGAACACGGATGAGTTATGCCAGGATGACGAAAATGACGACGCAGAAGGTGCAGGCAACTTGTGTCTTGTATGTGGTGAATTCGGACGAAATAACGAAATATGGTACCGGTGCACTTCTTGTGGGCTATGGGCTCATGCCGACTGTACTGGATGGGACTCTGCGTACAATTATGTGTGCGATATGTGTTGATCACCATTGTCCACATGCTGATCACCATTGCCAACCGATGTTGACAATCGTGATCAAACTTATTTTTTTTTTATTTTTTTATTGAACCAAAGTTTATAAACCAAAGTGATTAAAGTTGATCTCAATTGATAGTTAAGAAAGTAAAGTTTATAATAAGAACACAGCAATAAATAGTTGATACATAGATTTGCTTTTTTTTTCATTCTCGCTTAAGTGATCCCCATTACCTACATTTCCCCTACCTACATTGTATTTTTTTGTTTGGCGTTTGACTAGAACGTAAATATGAAGTGGTGGAACTTGTTCCATATAAACGATTTATATTTTCAACAGTCTATGTGCGTGCAAACAAAAAATTACCTACTTACAAGCATATTTTTTTGCTAACTGTACTACCCGAAAGACTTAAAATTCGCTGCAATTGCGAGTGCTTCTAATCGCAGACATGACTGAAACTTTCAGGGTAGCTCAACTCGATGACAATGCATTCTAAAAAACTCTGCTTTTAGATTAGTTTTTACACGACTGCCCAAAAAGAGGAGTGTTATGTTTTTAGCATTCATGTATGTTTGCATGTGAGTTTCTTTATTCCGCCATAACTTTTAATTGCCTTAACAGATTTTGACGTTAGGGATATCGTTAGAATCCTTACATCCCACCGAGTAACATAGGCTATATTATTTTATAAAAATTCGAAAAAAAAACTTCGAAATTTACAATATGGGTATCAAATTGAAGGCCTTAATAAGCACACTCCAAAAGTATATAATTTATTGGCATAAGTTCTTTTTTGGCAGGGCAAGCGTGTTTTTTTAGTTCTTAAGCTAGTTATTTATCTACATTTTTTTCATTTCTATGTGTGGTTGCAGATAAGATCATAAATTATATTGCTTAAACTACTATTCTTATAAGAAAATCGCTAGGCTTAAATTATAGTCCACGCGAACGATGTCGCGGGCAAAGCTAGTGTAATGATTAAAAACTTCCTTATCAATGGGATCTCAACGTCATTAAAGTTATGACTTTGTTCAAACATCACGAATTAATTTACAATTAAGTAATTAATTTATCAATAAGAAAGACAAATTAAAACCGTTGAAATGAGTTTAATGCACAATAGTATTTATAATACCATACATACATAATTGTGCAAGAGATTACATTAAATGCAATAGACGATTAATAAAACAATAAAACTAAATGAGTACTAACAATTACTGAGTAATAACTTCCATAAAATCAAACGAGTAATCATACAAAAAAATAAACTTAATAATAACCCAAACAAGTTAAGGTCAACATACACCGGCTCCCAGTCATCTCTAATACCTCTTCCAGTCGTCCCTTACCCCTTCCTCTACTTAAGGCCAATTTACGCCGCCTCCCAGTCGTCGCTTACCACTTCCTCTACTTAAGGCCAACTTACGCCGCTGCCCAGTCGTCCCTTACCTCTTCCCCTACTTAAGGCCAACTTACGCCGCTTCCCAGTCGTCCCTTACCCCTTCCTCTACTTAAGGCCAACCTACGCCGCTTACCAGTCATCCCTTACCCCTCTTCCTCTACTTAAGGCCAACTTACGCCGCTTCCCAGTCGTTTACCCCTTCCTCTACTTAAGGCCAACTTACGCCTCTTCCCAGTGGTCCCTTACCCCTTCCTCTACTTAAAGCCAACTTACGCCGTTTCCCAGTCGTTCCTTACCCCTTCCTTTACTTAAAGCCAACTTTCGCCGCTTACTAGTTGTCCCTTGCCCTTGCCTCCCTGCCTTTACTAATTCTCAGAACTGTCTTCTTCATCTTCCACGTTGTTCCAAACAAGCGCTTCGTGGTTCATATTATTAGCTAAGGGAATGATGCCTTGTCTCAAACCTATGGGAATGCCTTCTCTCAAGCCTCTCATCATGTTTAATTCAGCACGCAGAGCTTCACGGTTCATATGATTACCTAAGGGATTGCCATGTCTCAAGGCTGTCATCATATTTAATTCCGATAATCCAATAGTCGCGTACGGATTGAGCTCAGGTACTGTAAGTATTTCGTAGTTACTGAATTGAAGTTCTTTATCACCGACAGGGGCCAAGCAACTTTTAAACGTTGGCTGAACTTTTCCAGGTATCACACAGTCCTTGTCCTCCACTCGGCCTATGTATAAGTTTTCATGGTTATTTTCGGAGTAACCGGCCAAATACGCATTGACCGGAATGTTTTGACCGCTAGTTCGCTCCCACTTATAGTTGTGGCCGCACAGGATCTGTAAGAAATTTGATTTAAAATGTATAGTCACTGCATGTTTTTTTTTTATAAATGTCGTGGCGATTTCGTAAAATTGACAAAATGGTTGGCCACATCATGTTTTTTTTATTTCGTAAAATTATCGGTGACATCTTAAAATGGTTCGGCTGAATGAATGATTAGCGTTTGACGATATGAACAGCTAAGCGCACGGCTACTTCATGATATGGTCAAACCATGGAAGTAATATGTACTAATACGTACAACAGGAATGTGCACTGCTAATAAAAAACGGTCCTAGTGAGATAGTATGTACGAGGTAAGTTTATCTCACTCTAATAAGGTGACCATAATGTTAGAAAACAAATATTAATTTTCTTGTTATTTTTTATTATTAGTTAAACTATCTTATAAATGCGAAAGCGTTTGTTGATTTTGCTTTTACGCTTCGTGTAGTGTACCGATTTTGATGAAATTAGACACAGGGATAGCGTGACATAATTTTATTATAAAAATTCGATAGCATTAGAATCTGTTTTTGACATTAGTCGTGCGAATCATATTTACCTACATACGAATGTATTAAACAACAGACCACTTTAACAATAACAAGTTGTATGTTCGCTGTTTCACCCGCGTAAGATTCCTTAGTAGGATCTAGTGGGGATGCCCAAAAATAGGTGATACATAGTTTTATTAACCCCCGAACAAAAAGACGGGCGTTATAAGTTTAGGGTGTGTATCACTGTGTGTATGTGTGTGTCACTGTGTGTGTCTGTCTGTGGCATCATAGCTACCAAACGAATGGACCGATTTTGATGCGGTTTTTTCTGTTTGTTAGCTGATGTGATCGAGATGTTTCTTAGATATATGGAGAGGGGGAGGGAGGAGGGAGGAGGTGAGAAAAGGGGGGTGAAAATTGTAGCTTCCAACCGAATGGACCGATTTAGCTGTGGTTTTTTATGTTTGAAAGCTGGGGTAAACGAGATGGTTCATAGCTAGCTAGGGATGGAGGGAGGGGAGGGGGGGAGGTGCGAATCGTAGCTTTCGAACGAATGGACCAATTTAGCTGCGGTTTTTAGGTTTCAAAGCTGAGGTAAACGAGATGGTTTTTAACTATAATAAGGGGGGGCATCGGGGTGAGGATCGTAGCTCGTGATCATTGTATTTTTATTTATGGGTGGAGTATCGTAGCTACGAATGAACCAATTTAGCTGAGGTTTTTAATGTTTCATAGCTGAGATAAACAAGATTGTTCTTAGCTATAATAAGGGGGGGCATCGGGGTGAGGATCGTAGCTCGTGATCATTGTATTTTTATTTATTGGATTGAAATATAACTAGATGTTGATGTTTCAACATCAAATAGAATAGAATAGATAGTTATATAAGATAGTTTCAAATTCAACATCATTTTCATGAAATGATCAATTCTACTAAATAGCCACGACGTAGACATGATAGGCTCGCGTCTGATCGCCTTAGCTGGTGCTTGATATGATGTGGTATATCATTACAACAACGCTTGCCTAGAAAATGGGGACAATGATGCACAAGTAACATTATTATAAAAATACAATAAAGTAACTCGCATACAAACATACATGAATCCTAAAAACATTACACTCCTTTTGGGCAGTCGTGTAAAAACCCGACTGCGAACAAAATGATGGAATACGAATTGACCGCCCGCAAAAATAATCACCCTAATATTATAAAGGCGAAAGTTTGTATGTATGTAAGGGGTAAGGGTGTGTATGTTTGTTACTTTTTCACGCTTAAATGGCCGAACGGATTTGGATGAAATTTGATACGGATGTAGCTTATAACCTAGATTAACACATAGGCTACTTTTTATTCCGGTAAAATGTGTGGTTCCTGAGGGACGCGTGTGAAACTGCGGGGCGCAGCTAGTATTTATATAAATTGTATGTTTCTCTTTTACTAAAATATTTTTCTTTACTTTAATAGTTGCAACATTGGACTATAGAGTAAGCTTAAAAAAATACTACTGTTTAGTTAAAATAATTACATATTATTGAAATGTTCTTTTGAAGACCTGTATTTTGATACCTCACTCGATAGGTTTTGGTCATTTTTTGTTCCGTCGGAAATACAACATGCAGTTGTAAGCCGCCATATTGGTTTTCTAGACATTTCATATATCCTATATCCATATATTTCATATATTCATATATCCTACAGTACTCTCGTGATCAAGACGAATCCAATGATACATAATTTATCAAAATCCATCAAGCCTTTTATGAAAAAATGAAATGAAATTATTTATTTACCAGAATGTTACATCCAATTACACCACACAACAATAATACAAATAAGTTTTTTTTTTTAAAACTACTTAATTGGCACGTGATTATGATGATAGTTTATATCATCATCATCATCATCCATCATCACTATAACTATCACTAGAAAAACCGAGGGGCGCAGCCCTTTGCAGTCTTTGACCACTTTTGTATGTTTTTTTCTTCTAATAATTTTAATGTATTTATGTTAACAGTGTAGGCGATCTAATAAATAAATATTTATATGCGAAAGTGTGTTTGTTTGTCCCTTTCACAAAGCATATTATTTTTACTAAGATATACTTCAAGGACGGGAGCATGACATAGGGACATACACGAGGCACGAGAGAGAACACCATACACGAGGGCATAACCGCGCTCACAGCTAGTTATACATAATCACGGTAAGTTTTTTTCTAGCCAGTATGGGAAAATGACGATGGACTCAATTTTAATAGTACATTACTGCCGCGGTCTGTAATGACTGCGTTGCTGGCAGCGATGATGATCGAGAGCGTAGCGAAGTTAAGTTCGAGGCCATCACAGCGCGGTCAGCATTGCAGCCCTTGATGGCCAAGCTGGAATGAAGGCCGAGACCGAAGGTCGAGGCCTTTATAGCGCGGACAGCAAGGGCTGCAATGATGGCCAAGCTTGAAGGCGGAGAACTTAACTAAGCAAAGCTCGAGGCCATCATAGCGTGGCCAGCAGGGCAGTCATTGCGGACCAAGGCTTGTATAGTGCTTTACTCAAACAATGCGAGGAATTTAAATAAAACCAGCTTAGTATAACAAGAATTTACTCAAACAATGCAACAACAACGAAAACAACAACGACAACGACAACAACAACGACCACAACAACGACCACAACAACAGAAACAGAAACAGTAACAGAAACAGAAACCGAAACAGAAGCAGAAGCAGAAACAGAAACCGAAACAGAAACAGAAACAGAAACAGAAACAGAAACCGAAACCAAAACTGAAACCAAAACAGAAACAGAAACAACAACAATCACGATCACATCAGCTTTCAAACAGAAAAAAAAACATCAAAATCGGTCCATTCGTCTGGGAGCTACAACGCCTCTCTTTTCGCGTTCGGGGTTAACGAACCCACGGAATAAATAATAGTGCTACGACAAAAGACGACAATAATGGATTTTCAAAGGAAATTGCTGGCCGCAAAACACGACAATAATGAAATTCCATACAACTTTGCTGGCGCCTATACAAGCAGCGCGGCAAGGTCGACTTTTCCCAAAGAAGGTTGTCGAAATAATGACCACATTACTAGTATTGTTTGAGTAAAGGAAATAACAGCACTTTTTTTTAAAAATATGTATTTTCAGATATACGCAAAATCGAATTAAAAAACACCCGTAATTGTATTTTTTTTGTAGCAAACAAATTTGTTTTTTTTTTCGTGTTTCTACAACATATTTTTTTCTTACTTTATGTTATGAAGAAGAAAAGAGTTTTGCACATCTCATGCTCGTAAAGTTATTGTTAATGGTGACATAGAACTGCTTTTTATGCTCTAGTCACTAGACATTAAATAGAACAACACAAAAAAGTATTATGTCTAGTGAATTATACAAGTAAAATACTTTTATGCACTAGACTCTAGTGGATAAAAAGTTATTTACTTATTTCTCTTCTAAGGTCCTGGTACTCCTATGATTATTATTTTTATTATTTTAGGCACTTAAAATAGCTGAACAGAAATATAACATTTTTTAAATCGTGTCTGTCTGTCTGTATGTTTGTTCGCTGATCTCGTTAAAACTACTGGACCGATTGCGATGCTGTTTTCACTGTTGGATAGCTAAGCGTTTGACTTAAGAACTGGGATACTTGGTATCTTAATCCGACAGAGGGGGAAACCCCCCCCCCCCCTCTAAAATCAAACGGGGATGCCGAGCCCCCTCCACGTTTACTACCTGAGAAGAAAATAAAAATCAATTTACTTGAAAACAAAAACAAAAAATAATGTTATTGTAAAATGATTTGGTTATGATTTAAATGACATACTTAGGGAATTCGCTTTAAAGACGGCTGAGGCGCAATGTTTTTGGTGTATTCCAGTGAATCTTTGCAATTTAAGTAATTAATTAAATATTTTAACAATTATATAAATTAATAATAATAATAAATTATAACAATATTAATAAAAAAAAAACGAATTTGAGTGATAATTTGATTGACCTAGGCCCTATTTAATAAAACTATATTAGACTGGCAAATGTCAGTCAAACTACCGAAATGCGTTTCATAAAAACCCGACTATTCACTCAATGAATTGTCAAATATTACTAAATGTGTTTCATAAAACAATAGTAGTGACCGGCAGTCAACCGACAATTGTATAACAAATGTCAAGAGAGAAACGTTTTAGGAAACGGTGGTCACTTAAAAATTACCACGATTTTTAGAATTGTCGTGACAATTATGACAGCCGAAGCTTTACCCTCAAAATGTTTTACCTATCATACTACTATGACTGGCATTGTGAAATGCAATATGACTGACAATCATCAGTCCTGTCGTGATTGTTTGTTATATGAAACGCAGGTTTGGCGTATTCGACTGACATTTTATAGTTTTATTATGATTTGTCGCTTTATGAAATAGGGCACTAGTCATCTCTGTTTCGTCTTATAACTGTGAATTTACTATAACTGTAGTAAATTGACCGGAGGAAGCCGGGGCTGGAGATTGAAGGAATGGGGTAACCAAAGAAGTTTGCCCCCCGCCATGTCCCTGTCATCACCCAGAAACATTGGTTATTAACTCTCGGAAACATTGCCCGAACCGGAACACATGTTTGTAAACTTATAACATCACTTACATCAAATTCGGGCGTCACGTGGGTGCCTCCTCCCCAGCCGACATAGGCTGCTCTCTCCGAAGGAACAAATTTCCCGGGAGTCAGTGAGCCGTTATGGCCGCCCCGGCTGATGTACACACATTCGCCTGCTTGGACGCCTCCGATAACTGCGTCATCGGGCAATCCATTTTGGGCCGACACCCATCGCAGCTCACCCCCTTCGATTTTCTTGTATGGGACAGTATTTCTCATGTTGATTAAAGACGCTGGTGGTACTGTAAATGTAAATAAGATTGTATAATGTATCACGCAGGCACAGGTTTATTTTATTTCTAACTGTCTTTGCCCGCGGCTTCGCTCGCGTGGTCACTTCTCTAGATTAAAAGTACTCATGTGCTATTCCAAGACCTAAACTACCATATACCAACATTTGATCGAAATTCCTTCGGCCGTCAAATAGTTTTTATCGATTGCTCGGCATTTAATCATCGGATTGAGATCTAAGTACCCCAGTTTTTAAGTCAAACCCTATCTAATCCAATCCAAGTCAGGTATCCGACAGTGAAAACCGCATCGCAATAAGTCCAATATTTTTACGTGATGCGCGTACAAACATACAGACAAACAAACATACAGACACGATTTAAAAAAATGTTATATTCTTGTTCAGTAGCTTATTTTAAGTACCCTAGATCATTTCTTTTTAAATTATCTTCTTTGTACATACTTTTTCGTTCTTATTGCTTTATTATAAGTATAGATAGATAGATACACTGGCGGCTTAAGGGTCTGCTCACATCTAACACCCCGGTACCGTAACGGCATCGCCTCAGGAAAAGCTTGCGGCGCGTGGTCAACTCACCGTCACCGCGCTTTCGTCGTGTAGTCTTTACAAAGATTTTGAATTATTCTTACAATAATCCATACTTCCATACTAATAATGTAAAAACGAAAGTTACTCTGTCTTTTACCTTTTCACAACTAAACGGCTGTAGCAATCTTGATGAAATTCGGTAAGGAGATAGTTTGTACTCTGGGAGAGGACATAGGATACTTTTTATCGCGTTAACCAGTAGTCCGCGCGGTCGAAGTCTTGAGTAAAAGCTAGTAGTGTATTAAGTGGTTAATTGGGTTGGAACTATTAAAGTGCCTTTTATTTGTAACTAGTTTACCCGCCCGCGACTTCGTCCGCGCGGACTACTGTTTATCGCGAAAAAAAAGCATCCTATTTTCTTCTAGGATATTAAAAACCAATGCAAAAGTAGGTATAGCACCAATGCTCTTGATGTTTTTTTAACAGACCTGTTATTTCGTTTCCTAGGAAACCAAAGACCATTCTGTGATGGCAACCATTCCTTACAGTGATTAATCAACATTTTCTAGTTTTCCAGTGAAAACTTACAATTTTCCGGGATAAAAAGGATCCTATGTTTTATTCCAGGGTTTAAGCTATCTCCATTCTAAATTTCATCAAAATCCGTGTAGCCGTTATCAAGTGAAAGCTCCCCAAACAGACAACGTTTCACTTTTATATATTGGTATGGATGTCAACAAAAGCTTGCTGGTTTTTTTTCAGGCGAAGCCAAGGTTCTGAAGTTAGCTCGAACAGACAGATACATCATATAATTTGTGTTTGTTTCATGTGACTTTGTTTTAAAATATGTCAAGATTGTCCTTATTGAAGTGTTGAGTCGTACTTACGTTCAAATTTCCAAGTAGCCGGATGTCTTACATCTTGTGTACTAAATGTAACATAGCACAATCCAGCAATTGTGTGAGGATAGGAGAGTGCTATTTCCCTGCCTTGACCAACCCGCAGACTGTTACAGTCCCAGGCAATCCAAAATCTTCTGAAATGACGTTGTGAAAGAGAGTAAGTCCCGCCATTAGTGGTGTTTAGCCCGTCCGGCCCTTTGATCCACAGCCTGCCATCTTCTCCAAAGCCAAGCTGCAACAAACAGTTACAAGGATTTTCAGTACCTAGTAAACATTAGACAGAGCAAAGCTAAGCCTTCAAATCAACTAGGACGAATTGGCATTTATATGCATGTTG
Source organism: Alsophila aescularia (assembly GCA_946251855.1). Lineage (NCBI taxonomy): Eukaryota > Metazoa > Arthropoda > Insecta > Lepidoptera > Geometridae > Alsophila > Alsophila aescularia. The sequence goes on along the minus strand of OX276377.1, from coordinate 18,377,121 downwards.
ACGATAACTGTCGAACTCTCCTTTGGACATCTGTGGTCAACCGTTGTTGATCTGATTTTGTTTATATAGGTACCAAGGTCTTATATCCCAAAACTGGTGTAACATTTCCAATTAAGGCAATTTTTCCAATCAGCATCATCATAATTATCAGCCCACATCATTCAACTGCTGGACTTGAGCATCTCCTAAAGCACGCCACTGAACTCGATGTTCGGGTCTTTTTGTCCAACCGCCGCCAGCCATCTTGCGTATGTGGTGGCTCCACCTAGCTGGAGGGCGTCCTACATTACATTTACCGTGTCGCGGTTTCCACTCAAAAACACGTTACCCTAACTTTTATCGGTCCTTCGGCAAATATGTCCAGCCCACGTACCGTGGCGAGAGTCCCCATCTCAGCTTCGTAAGTCATAACAGGTAGAACGCACTGGTTGAAGACTTTAGTTTTCAGACATTGGGGAATTGGTGACGAAAAGACTCTACGAAGTATACCAATTGCTGCCCAGCCCAGCTTTATTCAGAAGAATTTGAGTTTGAGTTTTAAACAGGCCTCTCTCTCTCAAAGTTGTTTTTACTCAACTTCAGTGTTTGCCCAAGGTAAACATACTAATCTTCCAGAGGAGATCCGTAAACATCAATCGATTCCGGAAAAACATGTTCATTGAACATAATCTTTGTTTTATCCAAATTCATCCAGATACCGATACGTTGAGATGAATCAGCTATAGGCTGTTCAGCATCTGATGTAAGTCCTGCATCGATTCTGCCATAATGACGATGTCATCCGCAAATCTTAAGTGTGAGATTTACTCGCCGTTTATCTGTATGCCACGTCCATTCCAGTCCAGAGTCATAAACATATTCTCTAATACATTTGTGAACAATTTCGGGGAAATAACGTCTCCTTGTCTCCCTCCACGATGCAGGAGAATTTGCTTACTCTGCTGATTCTGTATTTGGACGGTCTGCGTACGTTTGGTTCTGTATTGCGGCGTCATACTTGAATATATCGCCAGTCCACTTGGCATCGCTGCAAGGACTCCAGCATAGACCAGGTTTCAATGGAGTTAAAGACCTTCTCATAGTCCACAAACGCATAGTCCACAGAGGCTGATTATACAATTTCTGTATATTTTGCCGCACTGTGTCAATGTGTGCCGTATCCTCCTCGAAACCCAGCTTGCTTCGGTGGTTGAAATTCGCCGAGTCTACGAGCGAGACGATTCGTGATGACTCTAATGGCACCAACTAACTCAATTATGTGTTATCCTTTTTACCCGACCGAGGAGGGTAATGAGTTTGGGTTGTATGTTTGTTTCTACGTTTCTTAGGCGCGTCCTACAGCCTAAACGGCTTTTTGGAATTTAATAAATGAGGTATCATTGGATTCGTCTTGATCACGAGAGTGCTATAGGATATATATAGTGTCAAGAAAACTAATATGGCGGCTTACAGCTGCCATATTGTATTTCCGACGGAAGAAAAAAATACCAAACCTATCGAGTGAGGTATCAAAATACAGATCTTTAAAAGGCCATTTCAAAATTATATAATTCTTGTAACTAAAGAGTAGTAATTTTATTTTAAGCTTCTTTCAACGTTAGATTACTTATTCAAGTTAATGTAAATACTATAGTCTAATGTTGCAATTGCAACTATTAAAGTAAAATAAAGTAAAAATTAAACATTAAATTTATATATATATATATATATTAATACAAGCTGCGGCCCGCGGTTTCACCCGCGTCCCTCAGGAAACACACATTTTACCGGAATAAAAAGTAGCCTATGTGTTAATCTAGGTTATAAGCTACATCCGTATCAAATTTCATCCAAATCTGTTAAGCCGTTTAAGCGTGATGAAGTAACAAACATACATACACACACACACACTCACACACATACCTACATACACACGAATTTCCGCCTGTATAATATTAGTGTGATTATTTTTGCGGTCGGTCAGCTCGTATTCAATAATTTTGTTCGCAGTCGGCTTTTTTGTATTTTTATAAATTTTACTTGTTTGGCCTTATTTTTGTCAATGTGATATTATTCTATTTTTAACCCCCGAACAAAGAGACGGGTGCTATAAGTTTAGGGTGTGTAACACTGGGTGTGTGTGTGTGTGTGTCTGTAGCATCGTAGCTCCCAAACGAATGGACCGATTTTGATGCGGGTTTTTTTGTTTGAAAGCTGATGTGATCGAGATGGTTCTTAGATATTTGGGGGATGGGGGGAGAAGGGGTAGGTGATAAAAAGGGGGTGAGAACCGTAGCTTCCAAACGAATGGACCGATTTAGCTGCGGTTTTTAATGTTTCAAAGCTGAGGTAAACGAGATTGTTCTTAGCTATAATGGGGGGGGGGGATGGGGGTGAGGATCGTAGCTTCCAAACGAATGGACCTATTTTTATGAGGTTTTTAAGTTTAAAAACTGATGTGATCGAGATGCTTCTTAGCTATAATGGGGGGTGGGGGGTCGGGGGTAATATACATTTTTAATTTGTGCTTGTTTTGTTACGCAGTTGGATTATCGTAATACCAAAATTAAATTAAAATAAATGCAGATGGCACGATTAAAGAGTTTCACGTGGTGGCGCAGCGGCAACAACAAACCAATTCACGAATAACTCTATGAATAAAAATTCTAATATTATCACCTGTTATTCAATTATTTACTCTGTGAGCTGTAGACCTCGCGAGTCTGTTTGATGTTTTTCCACCACCTCTCACTCCCAACCCCTTGAAGTTTATATGCATCTTAGTGTCAAAATCCCCGTTCGATTTCCACAAATTCATTTAGGTTTTTTTAGGATTTTGACGCTACTAGTCTCAAAATCCGCATTAAGGGGAAAAAACATATTATTTTACAAGTAGGTAGTGTAAAATAATATGATTTTCCCTTATACTGCGTAATTGCATGCCGAGCTGGAAAAATCTACTGCCTTAATTTAAATGATGAATAAAACCCTATGATAGTACCGTAGGTACCTACTATTATATAAGTTGCTATATAGGCACTAGGATACTGCTGTGTAGGATACGCTTTTAGGTTAAAGATGGTAAGGGTAACAAAAAAATATGTAATTTTTCTAAATGGCTGATATATGTTTTTCACCACCATTTTGAAAGATTTCGAAAAGATAAATCGACAAAAAAATACTATCGAACCCTCTCACAAAATTTCACTAGATTCGGTTGAGAAATGCGACATGCGCCGGACATACGAAAGCATTTTACCCAAGCTGAAACGGAGACGCTTCGCGCTCGCTCGGTCAATAAGCTATCTGCCAGTTAAAGTCCCATCAAAATCGGCCCAGCCATTTCGGAGATAAGTCGGAACAAACAGACAGAAAGAAAGACAAAAAAAAGAGCCCGAGCGGTTGGTCTCGTGGCTAGAGATCCTAGGTACGAAATCGAACGGTCGCGGGTTCGAATCCTGCAAGGTGCAATCATTTGTGTGATGAGCAGAAATGTTTGTTTCCGAGTCATGGATGTTAATATTCTTATCTATGTATGTTTATCCGTTATCTAGTGCCCATAGCACAGGGTATCCTAGTTTGGGGCTAGATAATTGGTGTGGAAACGTCCTGAATATATTATTATTATTATATTATTATTATATTATTATTATATTATTATTATGGACCGTATATACTTTCATATGCATTAAAAATCTGTTATTTTGACATTACAAAGAAACACTTCAATTTGATATAGATGAATAGATATAAATAAATGAAATCTTACCTTCTTATCACTACCGTGACATACTCGTAGCTATGTACTGACTGACTGACAGACAATGCACAGCCTAAACCAGACTATTATTATTTATATTTGCCAGTGGCCGGTGGTCACTGGCACAGAAATATTGGAAATTTGTGTAGCTTAGAGGTGTTTTTTGTCACGGTTGGGGGTGGCAAAATTAGCACATGGGCAAAGCTGCAGTGTACATCAAGAAAAAAACTTAAAAAAGAAACTATTATTTATTCTATTTCAATGGCAGCTAAAGAAATGTTAAAACAATTTTATTAAAATTTTTGTTTTAATGTTTGAATATGCCCTAACATTGGCACTCCAGTAGAAATGTACATTGCCGCCCCACGATTTTAGCAGAGAGGAGGGTTGAGGGAGGGTAGAACCCCTTGAAGGAATAGTTCTGAAACCCCCTTTAAGTCTTTATTTTTATTTTCATACCAATCTTTTTTATTTAATGTAGATTACATTTATTTCAGGTGTGAAAGGGAAGCGGGATTGGTTGGGGGAGTGGTCAAACCCCCTTGATATTTCCGAGATATTGGCCTTTCGCCTTTTGCCTTCTAACCAAACACGGCCAAGTAGAAGCCGGCCCCGGTTTATTTATACGGACTGTATTTCTAAAGTATAAATATTATTAAAACAAATTTTTAACTTTTATTTTTTATTGTGTGTACTATAGACACATAAAAAATAATATAGGCTTGCCTGCCAAGCCTGGTTATTAAGACTCGTTCTAGCGCATCAACGGCCACTGCTGCGGACCTCTCGCTTCGCTTGCTCAGCTTGTGCATTGTTGTCACCATCAACCTAACCTATGAGGGCTGTTTGATAAGTCCTTTTAAAAACTATTTATAAAACCTTTTTTCTGGTAAATGGCACTGGCAGGCACAATTTTTCAAATGAAGACTGTCTAATATTCAGCAAAAAAAACAAGTTTTTGTCAGTTTAACCATTGTTTAACTGTGATCACTCGTAAATTTTCAACAACTATGGACAAATTTGATTTATGTGCCGTTATAAAACATTTTTTTATGAAGGGTTGCAGTGCTGCCACAATAAAAACTGAACTTGATTCTGTTCATGGCACTAACACACCAATGTTGCAGACTGTTTATAACTGGATAAATGATTTTAAACGTGGTCGGTCAAGCACATCTGATGCTCCACGCTCTGGTTGCCCAATCAAAGTCACTACTGAGGATGTTGTTGAAGAAGTCCATAATATTGTACTTGACGACCGCCGAGTGAAGGTGCGTGAAATAGCTGAGAACACAGGCATCTCCATAGAGCGAATACATTAAATCCTGCATGAAGATTTGGGTATGACAAAGCTGTCTGCATGATGGGTGCCACGTTTGTTGACAATCGAACAAAAACGAATTTCAAAACTGTGTTTGGATATGATGAAGCGTAATCCTCGGAATTTTTTGAGTCGATTTGTCACTGTGGACGAAACTTGGGTCCATCATTGTACACCTGAATCAAAACAATGGATGGCTAGTGGTGAACGTACCCCAAAGAAGGCCATGACTGTTTTTTCGGCTGGGAAGGTGATGGCGACAGTCTTCTGGGATGGCGAAGGAATCATTATTATTGATTACTTGGAAAAGGGAAAGACTATCACTGGCCATTATTACGCAGAGTTATTGAATCGTTTTAATGCACGAATTGTTGGAAAAATTACCAAAATTGTCCCCCAAGAAAGTCCACTTTCATCAAGACAATGCCCCAGTGCACACGTCAGCTAGAGCAAAGGCCAAAATCCACGAGTTGGGCTTCGAGCTGATTCCGCATGCTCCGTATTCGCTGGACCTAGCTCCGTGCGATTATTACGTATTCCGAAATCTGAAAAGTTGGCTTGGAGGACAAAAATTGTTGACAAATGAGGACTGCATTGCAGGTGTAAACGGCTATTTTGAAGACCTCGTCAAAACATATTTTTTGGAGGGGATAAAAAAATTTGAAACTCGCTGGTACAAGTGTTTGGACCTCAAAGGAGACTATGTTGAGAAATAAATGTAAATTGTTTAAATATGTATATATTTTTTTACCTTTTAAAACAACTTATCAAACAGCCCTCGTACCTAGGTGTGCCATAACAGAAGGAGTGCCATAATTGTGTGTTAAATAGTCATATTTATTCACCAATCGCCAACCTAGGTGGGAGCTCGCTTCACTCACGGCTTAGCCTTCTAACCTATCAAGGCCAAGTCAGATTGCCCCTGAGTTAGCAATAAGTTGCAGCCTAATGACCTGACGTTCACCCCCTCTCCTCTACTTTGCACACCTGAAATGTAAGCTACAGTAAAATAAAAAGTTTGGTATGCAATTAAAAAAACAAAATCTCGGAAAGGGGGAGAGTGGGCGGGTCCGAAACTTTTTCTCCACAGGGTTCTTTCTACACTACATACCCAATAGTTGCATGTACTTCCAGGCTCCTTTGCTAGTCCCACTATAGCACCATTCTGGGCCTTGACTTCAAAACTAAGAGCGCCCGATGACACCCTATAAAATGAAGTTGGATGACGAGCGTGTGTGGTTATTTCTGTAATATAAAAACCATGACTCAGAATATTATTACACACAGGAAGAATACCCATGTATTTTCAGCTTACCAATTATATCTCCCATTTTTTTTCCTTGGCTAGTACCTTATTGAATAGGACTCTATGTAGAATTAGATCTGACTTTAAGTTTAGTTATATTGTACTAATCTACAATTCAATCTATCAATCAATTCAATCAATTTATATATTTTCAAGTTCAGTAAACAACAACATGTAAGTAGATTAGGGATGCAAACGATACATCGATGTTTTGGAAACATCGAAATAATTACGCTACATTTCGTTTTGAGATATGTGAATTATATTGTATTGTTACGTTCGTTCAATTGAATAAATCTGTTCAATTGAGAAAATGTTCTATTTTTAAGAGGGTTTGGGTTAAAATAGATAAGACTAGTATATTTTTAGTATAAATACATCATAGTGTGATGGATGCATTATTTAAAACATCGGAAAAACATCGATGTATCGTTTTTATTACCGATGTTTTTCAAAGTCATGGGTCATGACTTTGAAAAACATACAACCCCTACTATTTTTCGGATGACCCAGGCGAACGCCCGGACGACGCCGTGAACGATTTTGAGTATACGCGCGGGTGATCCGTGCGTCCTCGAACGTTTATGTGAACGGGCCCCGGATGATCGAGCGATAATCGCACGGATGATTCGAGCGTGTAAGTGAACACAGCCCTTGTGTAGTACATGTACTACGTACTATTAGGAAACGTTACTCTGCAGTGCTATTACGCAGTGTTCATCATATCGGTTTCAAGCTGTCAAATTCATTATGGCCTTGCGTTATAGTCGAAATTGCTGTGAAAAAAGTGACAATCTGATTGAAGCCAAGTTCTGTAATAGGGCCACAGCACTGAACTAGAAGAAATGTTACCGTACGCTAGTCGGACGTCGGTCTATTATGACTATCGATCGTGTCTATCGTACTGCAGCCCGATTCCATAACTTGGCTTCAATCGAATTCTCAGTATCGCAACCACTAATGCCTTGCGATAGAGTCGAATTTGCTATGAAAAAAGTGATAATCCGATTGTAGCCAAGTTATGTAATTGGGCCACTGAGATCAAGAGAGCCAGATAACTCATTCAAAGAGACAATGGTACTAGGAATGTACCTAGTGAAATACTCAGTCAGTGACCGAATGAACCGTCCGAGTATATCCAAGTAGTTCCGACCAAAGACCATTGAAGACCGATCGAGGCCCTAAAATTCATAGAGTTCGTATCTCTAATACAATAAGGTTCTTTTTTGAATAATTTAAGGTGATTTTGGGGTGTTATCTTCTCGTACTTACAGCAGTGCTATTACGCAGTGTTAATCATATCGGTTTCAAGCCGTAAAATTCATAAGTGCCTTGCGATAGAGTCGAAATTGCTATGAAAAGTGACAATCTGATTGAAGCCAAGTTCTGTGGTCAGGCCCCTGCAGCCCGATTACAGAACTTGGTTACAATCGGATTATCACTTTTTTCATAGCAATTTCGACTCTATCGCAAGGCATTAGTGATATCAATACTGACAATCCGAATGAAGCTAAGTTATGTGGTCGGGCCCCTGGTATTATTACAAGCTTTTCACGTGTCTATATTTTGTTTGGAAGTTGCTGCGAGCTTGTCGTATATAGCGTAAAATTTTATATCTCTTTGTGGTTTGGTTTAATTTGTTACTTTCCTTGGTGCTTTCTAACATATTACGTACCTAATCTACCTGCTTTAAAACTAGAATGAAACGCTGGCTTATCGACCAAACCTTCTACTGCTTTGACGAATTCATGAGGATGTAATTATTATAATTGTGTATTGACATATTATTGTTTATATTTTTTTTCTTTTAATTAATGCTCACTTTGACATATGTACACATATTTTTTTATACAGATTTTAGTTTTTTTATTATTATTTTCTTACTTGTTCATATAATTGAACAAACGACATAAAAAAACAAATGAATTGTTTAAGTGTCGTTGTGTACACTATGTACACAACGACACATGTTGTTGTGTATCATGTATATTTAAATTTTGCAACGATTTTTACTCACTAAAGATTTTGACGTGTAAGCTTAGTTTATGAATAAATGAGTATTTGAGTATTTAATTTGATCGAAAACTGTTGTGTTGTTACCTTAGACCTATTGTATACCTACATTCAGTCTTATTGCTAAGCAACAGAAACATTAGCAACCAAATACTATAGAACTGTAACGGAAATGTTCACTTAGTTAGATAGAAGATCTGATGTACGAATAGTCCTAATAGTACCATTCTACTATTGTAGCATGTTAAATCATGACTACAAGTGAGATTTTGTTATAAATCCCGATTGAATAGAATATATTGGGTACAACGCCATCTGGCGAGGAGGAGCGACTTCTCTATTAGATCAAGGAGTGTTTTCTACGTAAGTGGAAGCCAGACACCCAGTTTGGAAAAAACGCGGAACGGCCGTTCGCGGCGCCACTTTCTTCGATGAAGGAACAATGAAAGCATTTCTTTGTTGAAGACAGAACGATGATTTCACCTATCTAAAAATCAATGGATAATGGTTGAATTTGCCTCTGCGAGTGGAAGGGTAAAGTTTTCATCTCATGTCTCAAAATGGTTAAAATGGTAAATCCACGCAGCGACAGGTAGTGCCAAGAGGCGTGAACTAGAAGGAAGGTGTAAACGATGCGGAAACCTCTGTCGGGAAGTAGCAAAGCTTTTGAGTGTTACTATTATAATGAACGTTCCAGGAATGTTTCGGGCTCTGGATAGCTTTGGACGGGGGGCGGAATGTTTGAAAATCCGGAATAAGTCGCATCTTTGAGTTGGCTAACAAATTGGAAATTCAGATGGCAGCAATTCATATGTCAAAAATAATTTACACCTACAAATCGCTTGCGCCATGGAATGTTTTGACGTATCGAGTATAACACAGTAAAGTTCCAGAGAAATGTTTTTTTTTTATGAAGTTTGAGAAGAAAACAACCGGAAGGTGATTGGAATGTACCAGAGCTGGCTGGAGGACAGTGACCTGTATAGCTAGGCCGACAAGGTCTGAATTACGATGCAAGCTGCAGAGTAGTTTCTAGAGATTTCTGGATAAGCGGATGTTCGATTTCGGAGTAGACTGCTACCCAACGTAAAGCCAGAGTTCGTATATATACAAAAGAGAAGCCTGCGGGGCCCATTTGAATACGGACTGTGAATTTAGTTTGTTTCACATAGTTGGCACGTGATTGAGATCGGAGCAGGTGAGAAAATTTGTTTGTTTCTGGGATTCCAGTAGCTTTTGTGCGTAAGCGGCTTTGGTTTACGAGTTTTAAATTCGCAGGCAGCAGAAGTGTAGTAGACTAAACTTCTTAGTCGAAACATTAGGACCTACTCATTGATATGTCTATGGTTTAAGAAGATAACCGCTATTTGTCTAGTATGAGATGTCAAGTGTCTAATGTGAAAATTTAAGTTGAATAAAGCCTAATTTGGTTCTATCTATTATAGTTATTTCATAACAATTTATTCAACTTAAATAATGTAAAATTTACTCTACGAAATAAGTGTTAATACTTGTTACAATGGACAAGTACCTTCGACCGATTTTTCTCGATGTAGATCCGGCATCACCAACTGCGACTCAAGAATGGACCCATTGGATATTCACTTTCAATAACTTCCTAACTGCTACTAACAGTGATGACAAACCAATGTCAGATAAAATAAAAATGCAGCTGCTTATAAATCACGTATCACCGAAGGTATTTGAATACATAAGTGATTGTACAAATTATGAGATTGCCATAGATGCCCTCAATAAAATATTCATAAAACCAAAGAATGAAATTTTCGCACGCCACCTTCTGGCAATACGTATACAACATAGTCACGAAAGTGTACACCAGTTTTTACAGCAGCTTAAATTACTCAGCAAAGATTGCCGATTCAAAAATGTCGATGCAGAGCGTAATAAAAATGACTTTATAAGAGATGCTTTTATGTATGGAATTACATCTAATAAAATCCGTGAAAGACTACTCGAAAATCTAACGTTAACCTTAGACGAAGCTTTCAATCAGGCGCAATCAATAGAGTTAGCAGAAAGCAACGCCCAAACATTTAACTCTGCCAGTCAAAATAATGATGAATTGGTAATGGCTTTACCAAAGACTACAACAAATATTACTAGACCTAAATATGATGCTGTTAAATATGACGCTGTTAAAAAAAAAGAACGCGATATACGAATCAAAACAATGTTTCTTCTGTGGAGGTAAAGACCATCGTCGTGAGAACTGCCCTGCACGAAACGAGATATGCCAGTTTTGCCAAAAGACAGGTCACTTTGCAAATGTGTGCAGGAGCCCTAAGAATAACCTTGTAGCTGCTTCGGATGGTCCTTCTGAGGCACTTGATAACAACTTGAATGGAATTATAATCACTGCCGCTGCACCATCAAGCCTCAGGAAGTCAGTTGTCACTATAAAAGTTAATGGCAAAAAGGCTAAAGCCTTAATTGACTCTGGAAGTACGAGAAGTTTTATCAACTACGATTTCTTCGTTAGTTGCTCTTTTGAAAAATAAGAATCCAGTGAATCTATAACGATGGCACAGACAACACATACAATAAACTGCGAAGGACTACTTCAAGCTAAAATTATCCTTGATGATAATATTTACGACAAAGCTGCGCTTCTTATAGTAAGATATCTTTGCGCTGATGTCATCATTGGACATTATATTTTGGAAGAGCACTCTAGTTTGGAAATTTCTTTTGGTGGACCAAGAAAACCTTTACAAATATGTAGTGTTCTTGCTGTATCAGTCCCACCAGTGCCACTATTTTCAAATTTAACTTCTGACTGTAAGCCAATTGCAGTAAAGTCGCGCAGATACAGCACTGATGATCTGAAGTTTATCGAAAATGAAATCAATCAAATGCTATCTGATGGCGTAATTGTAGAGAGTAGATCTCCATGGCGAGCGCAGATCCTGATCACCAAAAACGAAAATCATCGCACAAGGCTGGTTATAGACTATTCTCAGACTATCAACAAATATACTGACTTGGATGCTTATCCTTTACCGAACATGGAAAGAATGGTAAATGATATTTCAAAATACGTTTTTTTCTCAAAAATTGATTTGAAGAGTGCTTACCATCAAGTGCCTATCCTGGAAATAGAAAAACAATACACTGCGTTCGAAGCGCGCGGAAATTTGTATCAATTTTGCCGTATTCCGTTTGGAGTAACTAATGGAGTGAGTTGTTTCCAAAGAGTCATGGACTGGCTAATAAAGAAAGAGCATTTGACTGACACCTATGCATATTTGGATGATGTGACAGTCTGTGGCAAAATGAAATCTGATCATGATCAGATCCTACAAAATTTCATGGATGCTATTGATAAATATAATCTGACAATAAATAAAGACAAATCGATGTTCTCATTAAATAGCATAAATCTCCTCGGATACAGAATATCTAAGAAATCTATCAAACCAGATCCAGATCGACTTCAACCGCTGGTAACCATGCCGATACCTACTGACAATACTTCGCTGAAAAGAGTCCTTGGCATGTTCTCGCATTACTCAAAATGGATACCAAAATTCTCGGAAAGGATTCATAGTCTTGTTAATCCAGAATTTCCACTTAATGAACAAGCTAAAGCTGCTTTTGAAGCCTTGAAAAGCTGTATAGCAAAATCAACCAAATTTGCTATTGATGAGAATAAGATGTTTGCTGTCGAAACAGATGCTTCTGATAATGCTATAGCGGCTACTTTATCACCAGAAGGACGCCCGGTAGCATTCTTTTCACGTACACTTTCAACCTCTGAAAAGAGACATCCGGCTATAGAAAAAGAAGCTTACGCTATCGTCGAAGCCCTTCGTAAATGGCGCCATTACTTGATTGGAAGGTCCTTTCGCTTAATTACAGATCAAAGATCAGTTTCCTACATGTTTGATCGCACTCATACAATCAAGATAAAAAATGAGAAGATTGAAAGATGGCGCTTGGAATTATCCTGTTTTAAGTACGACATTATATACAGACCAGGAAAGGACAATAACGCTGCTGACACTTTAACGCGTATATGTGCAAGCGTCCATTCGGAAAATAAGCTAAAAGAATTGCACACAGATTTATGCCATCCAGTAACGACTCGTATGTTTCACTGGGTACGGAGTAAGAATTTGCGGTACTCAATAGAAGAAATCAGGAAGATAACGAATGCATGCTGAGTCTGTGCCGTTGTGAAGCCTAGATTTTTTAAAAACAACAGTTGTTTGATAAAAGCGACTTCACCATTCGAAAGGTTGAACATTGATTTTAAGGGACCAGTTCCGTCAGCTTCTGCTAACAAATATATTTTAACCATAATTGACCAGTATTCACAATTTCCATTTGCATTTCCATGCAAAGACGTTTCTGCTGCAACTGAAATCAAACATCTGTCAACATTATTTTGCACTTTTGGGATGCCAGCATACATTCACTCCGATCGTGGCTCAGCTTTTATGTCCTATGAGGAAGTTTTATGAGGAAGTTAAAGATTATTTACACAGCAGGGGCATATCTACAAGTCGTACGACAGCCTACAACCCACAAGGCAATGGCCAAATAGAACGAGCGAATGGAACAATTTGGAAAACAATTCAATTAGCTTTAAAATCTCAAGGCCTTAACATTGAAGTTCTTAATCAAGCGCTACACTCAATGAGATCTTTATTATGTACTGCTACAAATCAAACTCCTCATGAGAGAATGTTCGTGCATATAAGAAAATCGAACAATGGTCACTCAGTGCCAACCTGGCTTCTCACACCTGGACCTATTCTGCTTAAAAAACATAACAGGAGTTCAAAATATTCTCCAATTGTTGAAGAAGTTGAACTATTAGAATCTAACCCAGACTATTCATTTGTGAGACTAAACGATGGCCGAGAGACGACGGTGTCAAATAGACATTTAGCTCCAGTGGGATAGGAAAAAGAAAGCGAAGAAGATAGAACTCATACTTTTGAAACTGATGGAGTTGAAACCGAGAGTGATTCATCATTTGTCTCTACGGAGAGTAGACCATCTGATACTCCACCAGCACGGCGATCCACTAGAATCAGGAGACCGCCAGCATATCTTCAAGATTACGAGTAAGATACTGTTCTCTACAGCGGGGGAAAATGTAGTAGACTAAACTTCTTAGTCGAAACATTAGGACCTACTCATTGATATGTCTATGGTTTAAGAAGATAACCGCTATTTGTCTAGTATGAGATGTCAAGTGTCTAATGTGAAAATTTAAGTTGAATAAAGCCTAATTTGGTTCTATCTATTATTGTTATTTCATAACAAGAAGAACACGCAGTCTCTTGTGTGGACAAAACGACCGAGACACGCAGCCCAGAACGAGGCGCGGAAACCGTGACTGCTCTGTAACAGGCGAAATAAGTATACGAGTGCAAAAGCCAGGTTAGTAGGATTTCCCGTGATTCAAGGATTGTACTAACGAAATATCTGTTTTGATTTTGCACCGCGACTATCTAAGGCGGGCACCTCGAGACACATTTAAAGACAGAGGAACGTGGGTTTCAGGTCAGGTTTCGAGCATCAACGGACGGCCACTGCCGTCACCACTGCAAGCTGCTGTGCGCCGATCTCCCGGAGCTCACCACCGTTCGTGGAAGAAGCCGATCTCCCGGGGCTCATCACCGTTCGTGGAAGAAGCCGATCTTCGAGGGTCACCAGAAGGTCTCCAACGCACCACCTGTCCCTTAGAAGACACCGATCGTGAGAGACTCCAGACACCGACCGTGAAAGATGCAGAAACCGTTCGAGAGGAGCGGAAGGCACCGTTCGTGGAGAGCAGGAGGAGCTGAACGAGTGGAGTAAGGAGGCGATCCGCGGCGGCACGCAAGACGACGGTACGGCGTCCTGGGAAGCTTCCAGGTTGGTCCACTCCAAATCATTTTGAGTCAGCGAGCTACGGTAGTGAGGGAAGCCTTCGCCTACTTGCGTGTTAATATACTGTTGAAAGATACTTTCTGTTTTAGAGTTTGATATCCCTCTGGGAAACACAATCTTACACACACACACACTCCTGTTTGCACAAGTTCTCTTTTAATTTAGAACGTTCTAAGGCATAGACAAGACTATTCCGTTGCGTTGTGACCAATATATGATGAACTGCTGAGCACTGTCTCTCTAAGTTTTTACTAGCCTAGGATACTGCAGTTCTATTGTAAATTCATATCGTATAGGCCGAAGTTATGTACTATAATATATATGTTTGAGAAAATTGTAATCATATTTGAGAATTTTGAGTTTTGAGTATTGAGTTAGTAGTATTTCCTATTATAAGAACTTGCTTTTTAGAAATATTTTGATGCAGAACAAACTTAGTTAAGTGAAAAATACTTCTTTTTGAATTCCTCAGTAAAGGGGAGAGTACCAAACTTTGATAATGCATGTGGTATTTTTTTCTATTTTTGTAATAAAGCCCTTTGTTATGAATTAACCATCTTGTTTTAATTACCTCGCCTTTACCTGAGAAGGAGGTCCGTTTCCTTAGCCGGGCAATGGTCTTTCACTATATACTGTATTAGTACGTTGACTGGCTCGTACTAGTACGGAGCGATCTCATTAATGTCCGAGCAGGAACAAGACAATATCAACATCGATGTTTGTCATGGGAGCATCGATATTTTCAAACATCGATATTTTAAGACCGATGTTGTATATACTTGACTTGACAAGATAATTGACATTGACATTCAATTTGGAATTTTGTGCACAGCAGCAGCTTTATTGTCTAACTCTGCAGCCCGATTCCATAACTTGGCTTCAATCGAATTCACAGTCTCGCAACCACTAATGCCTTGCGATAGAGTCGAATTTGCTATGAAAAAAGTGATAATCCGATTGTAGCCAAGTTATGGAATTGGGCCACTGGTGGTAATGGCAATCAAATCCATTACCATTACCATTGGCGGTTCCAGCGGCACGACCTTGGCTTCAATCGAATTGTCAGTATCGATATCACTAATGCCTTGCGATAGAGTCGAAATTGCTATGAAAAAAGTGATAATCCGATTGTAACCAAGTTCTGTAATCGGGCCACAGTTCGCCGTCCAGGGGCCCAACCACATAACTTAGCTTCAATCGTATTGTCAGTATCGATATCACTAATGCCTTGCGATAGAGTCGAAAATGCTATGAAAAAAGTGATAATCCAATTGTAACCAAGTTCTGTAATCGGGCCGCAGGGGAATTGTCTAATATTTTCGGTGGTAATCGTCTTGAAAAAGTGAAGGCCATTTCGTTCTTTCCACAGACTACATAACACCAAAAACATATGCTCTTGCGTTCCATTTCAAGAAGAACAGCTTTGAGCACTTTTTAGTGCTTTTTTGAACTAATGGTTGTAAAATGTTAATTTAGCCATATAAACATGTGTAGTGTTTTATTTGTTTATTATAAGCAAATTTTTATTAGTTATGCTGTTTAATAAATGGATATTCTTCAAAAAATAATATTCAAGTATATTATAGCCTGACGTTGCGTAGAACGAAACGTTGGTTTGCAAGTTATTATTTATTCTGGACCTTAGCTACCTAAACTAAAGTATGTGTTTGTTTGTTGTTTACTATAACATTCAATAATGAAATGAAAATCAAATGTTTTTTTTTTTTATTAAATAGGTAGGTTATAGTCACAAGATTTGTGTGAGTTTGTGCGAAACGTAGATAAACTAAAAGTAGAATTGCTTTGTGAGATGTAATGTATGTCGAGGTTATGTTAGTTTTCGGATATAAAATTGACAAATATGCCTTGATTTAGCAACAAATACGTACCTATGTACCATATTGTATTTCAGAATGTCATCTGATAAAGTGGTCTTTGCATTGGTTTTTTTTTTCATTCTACAATTGGTCATCGAGTTAGATCGAAACTTTGAACAAATATATCGCAAGTTCTAACAGTCTGGCTTGGCTATACAGGAATTTTGCTGGACTATTGAATATTATCTAGGCACCTATTCGAGTCTAGTTTAATTTACCTACTAGGTACTGCATATTACAATATTGACTATGTAATACTTGTTATGTAGATAATGACAAATGATCATAGCTATATCTTTATTTTCAGATTCAGTTCAGTACCTGTCTATCACAGTAAACAGGATCATTTCAAGTCGGATTGCAGCGGGAAGAGATTCATAGCATGTCCATAAAATGCAAAAGGATGCAGCTTCTTAAATTTACTTGTTATATTTGTATTATAATATGTAGGTATATACCTAGTTACTGCACTTTTTTATACCATTTGAATAAAATGGTGTGTTGGAAATATTTACTTTGTTGCTGTGAATTACTATATAATTACATTGTAATTAGTGGGCTACCAGTGAGCCAGTAATGGCTTGTAAGTTTTTAGAATGTTTTATGTATAGTCCTTATTTAATAAAGACACTTGCCCGTTATATTTTTTTAAAAAGGTTTTTACAATAAAATAAACATGCTATTTAATAAAATTAGTTTAATTTTTTGTTTCTCTATCCATACTCAGTCTGTATTTATGCTAAAACTAGCTGCATGCCGAGGCTTTGCTCTTGTGCAAACATTGCCAATATTTCCTCCAAATTGCAAATCTCTAGGTCCACCGGTTTAGGCTGTGTGTTGTCTGTGAATCAGTTGGTAGATATGTCGCTTGTGACATACCTACTATTTCATAGGTATCAATGTATGTTTCTACTGACATAATAATTTGTAGTTAAAAAATAACAACAAAACATAGATAGATAGATAACTCTTTATTGTATATACTTAGAAGTAAATCGTACATTGTACATAATATAATATAGAAGTAGCGGTAACACAATCGGCAGTATTATAGCTTACAGCAATCTCTAAACCAGAGTAAATGCCAGTAGTATTCATGTCACTCAATCTGAAACAAATAAGAAAAAAATATAAAACTTTGTATGTATTGTACGCTGACATAAATACACTAAATATGGGTACTAGACAATAGATACGAGTACACATACAAAGATATAATTATTACATTCATATCTCGGAAACAAATACTTCTGCTCATCACACAAATGATTGCACCTTGCGGGATTCAAACCCGCATCCATTGGTTGACTTTCAGTCAGGATCACTAGCCACTCGGCCAACTGGTTGCCAAATGTAGTGGCACTGAATGTAAATGACAAAAATAAATTTTCACCTCCTTTTTGAACGACAAATATGACAATGTGCAAAATTCAAGTTATCAGATTGCACTATGGAGAGTGAACACAAGAACTGCACAATCTGATTCCCTTATCACCGTACAAACTAGAAGATCGGCAAAACAGCACCTTTTTATGATAGAAATACCACACACAAGCACGAAGCGTTACGCTTCTTCATTCATTGTAAGATCTGCAAAAGAGTGGAATGCCCTGCCCTCGTCAGTTTCTGGTAAAATATAATTAATCCAGGTGTCTTCAAGTCAAGAGTGAATAGGTATCTACTAGGCAAGGGTGCTACACTTTCGACCACATCATCGCTTTCCATCAGGGGAGATCATGGTCAAACAATTGCGTAAAACGTAATAAAAAAGGTGCATTAGATATGGGTTGAAAGTAGGCAGTTCCCGATGAAATTTTAACTGATTACCTATAAAGGTATCATTTTAGGTTTTGTACTTATTTTGTTTTAATTGTTAATATGACTTGGTATCTTTCGTCGATACTTTTAATACATTTTGACTGTTATATTTGCAAATTCTTTCATAATGAAAAATGGGCCTGTGATTGTTCCTCAAAACCTTCTGGAGATGTTTTTCTTCTGCAGCTGGCTTCAAATTCTCTCATCAAAAATATTCTATAAATAAACATACATAGATATAAACCAATTACATCAATGACTCAGAAACAATCATTTATGCTCATCACACAAATGATTACACCTTGCGAGATTCGAACTTGCTACCATTTGTTGACTCTCAGTCAGGGCACTAGCCAATCCATCTCTTACGACCACCTGGGTGAACCGTGGAAAGTTTTATTTTACAATAGCTTACCTTTGTCCACCTGGGTGTTACTTGGGAAATATTTAGTTTCCACTGTCCACCTTGTTATCAAAACTTTTCTGATTTGAAGTGCATAGAGATAATAATTTATTGGTCTATTTTGTTGAAATTTGTTGTTAAACATTGAACATCCATAGATATTATAATAGCCACATGGTCAGCACCAATATTATGGGCTTGAGAGCCTGTCCATTAATTTGGAGATGTTGTTTTTCTGCAGTTGGCTACAAATTCGCCCATCAAAATATTCTTCATATTATGTTTTTGTAGGTTAGGTACTTACAGTGCCTGTAATCGAATAAATTAGATATGTTAAACTGAAATAAGTGCTAGTAGAAGTAAATATCGAAATATTCTCTTTGTATCGAACTATATATATCACAAAAAAACAGTGAATTTTCTGTTTGACTTTCGCAAGTTTGGAAGTCGAATTTTCGGAGAATTAATGCCTGAAATTAATAAACCGCAATTAATTATGACACCTAGATTACCCCTTCCCTTTGAACTTACGCAAACAGTCAACTTTTAATTCAATAAAACTATAATTTCATCACAAACTCAAAGCCAGTGGGGACTCGGTGAAGATCACCGAGGAGATCACCGGTGGATAGTTAGACAATTCGAATTGGGAGATTCATGTTCATAATGGTGTAAATGAACATCAGTTTCATTATCACCAGAGTTAGACAATAAGGCTGCAGATCACAGGGTGCGTTCACTTACGAACGCTCGAGGACGCACAGCGATATTCAAACGGGTGATCCGTGCGTCCTCGAGTTTAATAAGTTAACGCACCCCCAGAGTTACTGCTTTGGACGTCCACGGGGCCGTTCAAGTTCAAGTTTAAAGTGAACGCACCCCAGTTAAAGATATGTGGGTACAGAGTACATCTGCTATAATCCCGTTATCAAACATCTGGATGATTTTTACTTTTAAACGTCATCGTACTCAGAAAAAAAAAACTCTATCGATACATCTAAGCAATATTTTCATAGCTTTTATAATTATCGAGATAAAAAAATAAAAATGCAGTTAAATTGGCTTTATTTCATTGTATATAGTGCTTAAACACAGTTATGTATGATTGCTATCCTAAAATGCAGCTAAGAGTTTATTTTTACTAGATTGTGTATCATTGGTTGCTTGGTTTAATTGCCGTTAATTGATTTTTGTACTCAATAACGCAATTAAAGTACTTTAACTTATTTGTAGTTTAGCTTTTGTTTTATATTGTAGTATACTTCTCCTTTGCTATAACGCCGTTTACGATATTGCTATACATCAATGGAGTTAGAGACACTTAACTGCATTTTGGCATTGTATTTCGATATATTTTTATTCAGAGTTCACAACGGTTATAACGGTATTATAATTCAATAACTGTATTTTCTAAATGACAGTACAATATTTTTCCTATGGTGTCAACACTAAAATGCATTTAACCCACATCACTACACTAAAATGCAGCTATCGCTCAACCCTCGCGTCAAGGTCACCTTCGTCGCGTGGTTTGGTGAGTGAAATGGAAGTTACCAGCGAGTAACATGGGCAATATTTTATTTTTCAAGAAAGTTGAAATTATATCTAATTATATCCCAACGAAAATTGCAATATTGTAACCCAAGGAATCAATAAAAATATTTTACTTCGTATTCAAATGTTATTTTCTAAACAAACACTAAAAAGAATAAAATAATTACAATAGAACCAGCAGCCTTATTGTCTAACTCTGGTGATAATGAAACTGACGTTCATTTACACCATTATGAACATGAATCTCCCAATTCGAATTGTCTAACTATCCACCGGTGATCTCCTCGGTGAAGACCGAGTCCCCACTATCAGCTGTTTTTAAGCGAAATGAATGAACGAAACATCATATTTTCACATATATTGGTATTGTCTAAATTTTCATCGTCACCGAGACATGTCAAATGAAAAAGGTTGCTCTGTCCCAACCTTTCGTATCAACTGGCTTTCAGTTTGTGACGAAATTATAGTTTTATTGAATTAATATAAAAGTTGACCGTTTGCGTAAGTTCAAAGGGAAGGGGTAATCTAGGTATCATAATTAATTGCGGTTTATTAATTCCAGGCACTAATCCTCCGAAAGTTCTACTTCCAAACTAGCGAAAGTCAAACATAAAATTCACTGTTTTTTTGTGGTATATATAGTTCGATACAAAGAGAATATTTCGATATTTACTTTGTAGCGTTGACAAAAAGCTACTTAAATAAAAAAACAATAAACCTATAACTAGCAATACAAAACAACAATTCGACAAGTAAAAGTAGGAATAAACAAGACAGCATATAAACAACTAATAGAAACGCATCTTTATAATAGTAAAACTAGAATTATAATTGCATATTGTTCAATATACTCACATATTAGAATGTATCTTCGTTTTTGGAGTAAATAAACAACAGAGATATAGCCACAACACAACACGAAAACAATCGCCGGTTGTTTTGTTCGCCGCACGTATTCATAACAAAAACAGAGGTTATAAACACTTCGATAAATATAACACGTCCACGCGTTACGGAACACATCGAAGAGCACTATTAGGTCAATTGATTGAAATAAATACAAAAGGAACAAGGAATAACTGGGAATCAGATAATAAATAAATAATAAATAATGTACAATTGATAAACACGGTGACAAGTAGTGACCTCTACCGTAGGTTCTACTTATCTTTGCATCGATTATCTGTCAAAGCAAAAGGGCGCGTTCCGTTGTTCGGCACGGTCCCGCAATGTCAGCAAATAGAAAATAAAATTAAACAAACCAGTTAAATGCAACGAATTTAGTAACGTAGATTTTTCCAAAGCAAACCCATACAATATCATAATTTAATAGTGACAGTATATAGTTTTATGATAGTATAACGGTACTGAAGCAAAGAAACCGCGTTCCGTACCTTTCGTCTGGAAGTGAACGGATCGTTTCTAGTACGGAACGTTTTAAGGACTATAGTATAAAACAATTCTTAGACGTCTCTTGACAGTTGTTTAGCTGTCAAAACTAGTTAAAGAAACAGTAAATAAACAAATTCGATTTCGATGGTGAGAAATCGAAAAAATAAAAATAAAACCATATAATCATTTCCAAAGCCCATGTGTAAGCGCTGATCGGTTTCCTGGTGAAACGAAATGTTATTCGGATAGATTTTGCTAGCTGAGGAGCAAACTAGATCCGGCTAGACAAAAGAAACAGGCAATGGAGGCGAGAGGCGTAAAAGTTATTTTCGTGCTGGAGAGCCCGGTAGCAGGACTGACAAGTTTTTTCCCTGCATATTATAAAACCCGTAAAAAAAGGTGAGAGCATTTTTCGGTATTTTGCATTGTCGGCAGTAATGATTGCGATTGTGAAATCACTTTTATCCATTTTTCGAGACGCCATTTTAGCGAACTGAGAGCGGTGGCGTTTTCGAAGTCTCGAATTCTAAAACGTTGTGTCTATTCATCCACAGCGGGTTTTCCCCCCCGGACTGAGATACTCCACGACGGAATTTTCCCCCCCGGATTGAGACACCACGCGACGGAGGCTTCCTCCCCCGGATTTAACTAGAAAGGCGCCGTGTAGCGATACGCCACGACGACATTATATCCAACGATTCCTGCCACGTTCTTGGAATGCGGTATCGTATTGGCATGTTTATGCATATATTTCATTAACTGGAGTGTTGAATTTTGTTTGACACCGACCTGCTGGACACCTGCAACGCCTGAGGGGTCTAGCCTGGCTACCCCTCACGCGAATCGGACATTGCTGAAACGTCGGATGGAGAATTACCTTCACTAACATAACGGCTAAATCTTATAGAAACAGGTAAATAAGTAGACTGCACTGCCGGCCGTCAACTCATCACTTGTTTTGTTAGGGTAAATACTTAATTTTGTCAGTTCTATATCGACCCTAGTTATAACAGGGTAATCTTAGATCTTAGTACTTCTTAGCTGCTGAGTTGGATCTGCAGGCAAGGGTTCTTTAGACTTTAAGTAAACAGGCAAAGTTAAACCAAAAATAGTAAATATTGTATTGGTGAATTTAAATTGCATGTTTTGTCTTCCACTATTACATGCTAGCTTGAATGGCCGTCCAACGTACCTACGGCACGGTTCTTTAGATTTTAAGTAAACAGGCAAAGTTAAATCAAAATTAGTAAATATTGTATTGGTGAATTTAAATCGCATGTTTTGTCTTCCACTATTACATGCTAACTTGAATGGCCGTCCAACGTACCTACGGCACGGTTCCTTAGATTTTAAGTAAGTAGGCAATGTTAAACCAAGAATAATAAAGATTGTATTGGTGAATTTGAGTTGTATGTTTTATCTTCCACTATTGTACCCACTAGCTACACATAACGAACATACATACACACACACACATTAACGAACATTAACGAACGTACATTAACGAACGGTCTTGATCCAATAGTTCTTGAAACTCGTTCCGGTCTAAGTTTATCCAGGTAATTTTATTAATTTCAAAGTAGTAACGAGTATTTTAAGTTTTGAGTGATTCCGAAGAAAGATATAGCGTCCTCACGTTTAAAGCGACCGGATGGGGTAAGAATCCCGGCTCACTCCACTCTTGGGGTGACTCACCCCGTTTTATTTTTTATTCCCTTTATTCTCAAAATTACTTTTCATTGATTTAAGCAAATACCCTATCGGCGTTAGACACCGGAACAACTATCTCGGTGGTTGGCGAGTTTGGCCTAAAAACCAATTCATCACATCTTTCATCGGAATCTGTCAGCTCAGAGAAATTTACTATAAAACCGCATATATCGTTACAATTTGACGTAAAACCATTAAAAATCGTTACAACTTCTACTAGCACTTATTTCAGTTTAACATATCTAATTTATTTGATAACAGGCACTATATGTACCTAACCTACAAAAACATAAAATGAAGAATATTTTGATGGGCGAATTTGTAGCCAACTGCAGAAAAACAACATCTCCAAACTAATGAACAGGCTCTCAAGCTCCTAATATTGGTGCTGACCACGTGGCTATTATAATATCTATGGATGTTCAATGTTTAACAACAAATATCAACAAAATAGACCAATAAATTATTATCTCTATGCACTTCAAATCAGAAAAGTTTTGATAACAAGGTCGACAGTGGAAACTAAATATTTCCCAAGTAACACCCAGGTGGACAAAGGTAAGAAGTTGTAAAAAAAAACTTTCCACGGTTCACCCAGGTGTTCGTAAGAGATGGATTGGCTAGTGCCCTGACTGAGAGTCAACAAATGGTTGCAAGTTCGAATCTCACAAGGTGCAATCATTTGTGTGATGAGCACAAATGATTGTTTCTGAGTCATTGATGTAATATTGGTTTATATCTATGTATGTTTATTTATAGAATATTTTTGATACGAGAATTTGTAGCCAGCTGCAGAAGAAAAAGATCTCCAGAAGGTTTTGAGGAACAATCACATGCCTATTTACACCCTAGACCATTAATTATGAAAGAATTTGCAAAAATAACAGTCAAAATGTATTAAAAGTATCGACAAAAGATACCAAGTCATATTAACAATTAAAACAAAATAAGTACAAAACCTAAAATGATACCTTTATAGGTAATCAGTTAAAATTTCATCGGGAACTGCCTACTTTCAACCCATATCTAATGCACCTTTTTTATTACGTTTTACGCAATTGTTTGACCATGATCTCCCTTGATGGAAAGCGATGATGTGGTCGAAAGTGTAGCACCCTTGCCTAGTAGATACCTATTCACTCTTGACTTGAAGACACCTGGATTAATTATATTTTACCAGAAACTGACGAGGGCAGGGCATTCCACTCTTTTGCAGATCTTACAATGAATGAAGAAGCGTAACGCTTCGTGCTTGTGTGGTATTTCTATCATAAAAAGGTGCCGTTTTGCCGATCTTCTAGTTTGTACGGTGATAAGGGAATCAGATTGTGCAGTTCTTGTGTTCACTCTCCATAGTGCAATCTGATAACTTGAATTTTGCACATTGTCATATTTGTCGTTCAAAAAGGAGGTGAAAAATTCTTTTTGTCATTTACATTCAGTGCCACATTTATTACAGTGCGTAACGTCTGGAGATGTTTTTCAACCAACGTTATGGTTGAAGTAGGAACGTTAACCATTACCAGGAAAAGATATATTGGACAAGACCATCCTATTAACATTAAATAATAATAGTTTAAAAAAACTAAAAAACACGCTTTATATAGAAAACCAAACTAAAAAATAACAAATAAATTTTAATAGTGTAAATAAGAAAAAAATGTTTTTAATAGACAAGTAAATTACGCAGATATCTAATTATTGTATTGTTTGTGCCAATAAACATTTTTCTCTCTTTTCTCACTCCAAATAGGCACAACCAAGGTGTACGGAACGCGCGTTTATACACACTGTTCCATAAACACAAATAATTTACGCATAACCCTATCAGGGAGTTGCCCCTACCTAACTCTTTACGCAAATTTATCACGGTAATGAGAAACTATTTGAAAAAGAGTTATGCATATCCTATAATCATGAAAAATAAGCACAAGTCAAGACATTTGATCGTCAGCACCCATACTCTCAACTAAAGCGCATAAAAATAGGTGTTACACTGCTATTGCATAGACCCAGCCAAGATAACTTTATCATACCGCGCAATATGGTGCTCAATAAAAACAAAATTAAAAATCTATCTACGATTAGAAAGTCACGCCATGTAAACTTACGTAACACTTGATAATTTCATCATTAATGGGCGTATAACCGAGTGAAAAGGAAAACGAAACGTTAAAAAGTATAACATATTACCTTTTGGGTGTATCGCCTCTTCTGAGATGTAAAGAAATTCGTCCATCAGGTATAAAATGCTTGTATTTTCCACTGCTCGCTTATATTCTACTTTACATTTGTAGTAAATAACTGCGTCGGACAATACACATGTATTTTCAATGGTCACTTATATTCTACTTTACAGTTGACTTCTCCGTTCCGATGCTCAACAAGAATTGAATGAACTACCTCCTCACAATCTTTTCCCCTGCAAGAAACAAAAGGCGCCATTGTCGTGAGACTATTTTTCCGGTAGAATCATGGTAAGGCAAACGATTGCCAGGTGGCGCCACCTTCATCTGACGTTCCTGTAGCCATACTTTTTAAATATTCCTGAAGTATTAGTCAAATTGAATTCGAAAACTACTGCAAAACCCCTTCAATTTAAACATAAAATTGGAAATCATGACACTAGGTACTAACATACTATATTTTTTATTGTAAACTCGTACCACATTCTTGCCGTGCTCAAACTGTTCATATTTATGTTACTTTTATTAGTGTTATTTATTTTAAACACTCATAAATTATATCCAGTTAATATACAATTTTCAATTTAAGAGCTCACGAGCTTTATTACAACAATTTCATGTTTTTAAAGTGCAGAAGTTGTTGAGAATAAAACAAGAACTGCAAACTGCATTATAAGCATCTTATCCACGGGTTCAAATAATGGCTGTCAATAAAACGGCTATGGAAGTGTGCGCCGAATGACCATAAATTATAAAGGTTAAGGTCAATAGCGCTATGGATATGATAACTGCCAAGAGACATAAAGCACAGCTTAGTTCAATAGCCACCTTTGCGACTTTCAATTTGTGTTATAATAAAACTTTGATATATTGTCTTCATTCAGTTAAAATAGGTAATAATAATAACCATTACGTATCTACCTATCTCAATGGAAACCTCCATTCGGACAGGTAGATACGAAATATTGATATAATCCATTGGCTACGTCAAGTGTTAGTTCTATTCTCTCCATATTAGGCTGTGGGTCTATTTACGACTAAAATTTATCTGCTATACCTACTTGTATAGATTTTCCGAGACGAATAATTGAATGTAAGTTAAGTTATAAAGTATTAAGAATAAAGTTTTAAAACTCAACTTTTTTAACTCAATACCTGAAAATAGTGAAGAGCTTTATTTTGAAACTACAGGACTTATTCAGTACTAGCTTGTACTATTATTTATTCTGTGGTACTAGTGGTACCATCTTTTAGATAACTTTGACAATACCACATCTCTTAATGATGATATCTACCGCGCTTTTCGGTAAACTCGTGCTATTCCGAAAGTTAAAATTAGGAATTTTTCAAAGTAAAATCCATACCAATATATAAAAGTGAAACGTTGTCTGTTTGTTTGTTTGTTTAGGGAGCTTTCACGCGATTACGGCTGGACGGATTTTGATGAAATTTAGAATGAAGATAGCTTATACCCTGGAATAAAACATAGGATACTTTTTATCTCGAAAAGTTGTAAGGATCCACGAAAAAACTGGAAAATGTTGATTACTCACTGTAAGGAACGGTTGCCATCACAGAATTGTCTGTGGTTGCCATATACGAAATAACAAGTCTGTCAAAAAACGTCAAGAGTGGTGCTATACTGACTTTTGTATTGGTTTTTAATATCCTAGAAGAAAATAGGATGCTTTTTTCGCGATAAACAGTAGTCCGCGCGTACGAAGTCACGGGTGCGAAAACTAGTAGTTAATAAAAACTAATAAACATGCTTTCATGCTACTTGATCCGAAATAGAAACCATTTTTTTTCACAATCGTTGTATAAATGGCCACAGGGCGTTCTATACTACGTTTGCCTAAACGTGGTATAGAACTCTACTCGAAAACTCGTCTACCCCAACGGTAATCGGTTCTTCTGGAAATGTGACCAGCCCACTGCCACTTTAGCTTGCTTATCCTTAGAGCTATGTCGGTCACCTTGGTTATCTGTCAGATATATACATTCCGCATCTTGTCCTTCAGAGAAACTCCAGGCATAGCTTTCTCCATAGATCGCTGACCTTAAAGTAGACAAGTTTAACCGTGAGTGTCCACGTTTTGGCTCCGTAGATCATGACTGGTAGGACGCACTGATTGAAGACTTTTGTCTTCAGGCACTCAGGCACTATGGTATGGACGACAAGAAGACTTGACGAAGCTTTTCGAATGCTGCCCAAGACAGCTGAATTCTTCTGCTGGCTTCCTTCTCAAAATTGTTCTTACCTAATTGCAATATTTGTCCAAGGAAAACATGTTGTTGGACAACTTCAAGAGGTATACACCATTGACTGCATCGAGTCCGGGTCAATAAGATCGTTAAACATGATCATGATCCCATCTATGTTGATTCCGAGACCAATGCGTCAAGAAGCATCATCTAGGTTGGTCATCATGCTTTGTAAGTCTTGCAGCAACTCCGCCATTAGGATGATATCATCGGCAAATCGTAAGTGTGAGATATTCTCACCATTGATATTCATGCCCATTCCTTTCCAATCTTCCAGGGCATTAGTGAACAGTTTCTGGGATATAACATCCCTCTGTCTCACTCCCCTACGCAGTTGGATATGTTTAGACTGTTGGTTTTGAAGTCAACCTCTCAATTTACTCATAATTTTGACCTTAATGGCTAATTACTCTATTCAGAATCATTTCCGGATGGAAAATTAACAATCGTTGTGTTTGATGAAGGCAAACTTGCACATCATGCGTGCACAGTAGTCGCAGCCAATTTATATGTTTGTGAACTTAAGCTCTGTGACTATTGCGCAGGTACTGCTGTGGGGATAAAAAAGCATAATGTAAAAGCGAGATAGAATATGCGAAAAACGTAAGCGAGTGAGCGAGGCAGTTATACAATGCTGTGTTCACCTTCAACATTGGGATTGTGCTTGTAAAATAGTAGTTTGCGCAGCCACTAGCAAATAACTTCCAAGACACATACTTTCGCTGCGCCTACTATATATTTTTTTTTTTTTTATTCGGGACATTTATACACCAATTATCTAGCCCCAAACTAGGATACCCTGTGCTATGGGCACTAGATAACGGATAATCATACATAGATAAGAATATTACATCCATGACTCGGAAACAAACATTTCTGCTCATCACACAAATGATTGCACCTTGCAGGATTCGAACCCGCGACCGTACGATTTCGTACCCAGGATCTCTAGCCACGAGACCAACCGGTCGTCAATTCTGCAGGTATTATAATCTTTCTGCAAAAATTCAGCAGGTCTTTTTTATTTTCTTCCGTAATTGGAAGAGAGTGCTCGGTACTTATTTTACCTTACAGAAACTAATACTATGAGCAGATAATATGTTGTTCTATGAAAGTACACAATACCGAGGTACGTAACATGTTTAAAATGTATGTCTGGAGTCTGGAGGTAGGTATACATAACTTCGATAATTCTTATTCAAATACTAGCTGTACCCGCGGCTTCGCACGCGTGTTCTTTTCTTTAGGTTCAAAGTACCATAATGTGCTATTCCAGGACCAATAATTATACCAACATTTGAACAAAATTTCTTCAGCCGTCAAAAATACTTTATCAATTGCTCGGCTTCTAACTCACCGGTTTGAGATACCAATTACACCAGATTTAAATCAAACCCTAAGCTATCTAACAATGAAAACCGCATTGCAATCGGTCCAGTAGTTTTTACGTGATGCGTGAAGAAACAAACATTCAGACAAACAGAAAGAAAGACACGATTAACAAAAAAATAATTGTTCAATACCTTTTTTAAGCACTCAAGAGCATTTTTTTCATTTGAATTCATTTAGTAGTTTGGGTGCGATGCGCGGTCAAGATACGAACAAACAGACTGACAAAATTAAAAAGTAAAACAGTTTGGCTTCATTATCGAATATAGAGAAACAGCCAAAAAATATTTTTTATTACTTAAATATTAACATAACTTTGGATCCATATCCCGCAGAAACCCTTTATTATTTCGGGATAAACGTGTCCTCAATTTTAACCCATCATATAACTTAAGACAGTGCCAAGTTGCATACAAACCCGTCCGTTACTTTCAGCGTGGTACGTGTTCTATTAAATAAGTTTTAACCCCTAAATAATCACCCATAAACTTTTCGATATGTAAAGTATCCTATGTCCAACCTCGTAGTACGAACTCAAGTCATACCAAGTTTCTTTTGAATTCATCCAGTAGTTCCGGTGGCGTGACATACAGACAAAAATGAAAAAAGATACAGTTTAGGCTTCATAATCGAATAAAGAGTAACTTCCAAAAAAAAAACACTATATCTTTAATGTATGTACAGAATTTGGAACCATATCCCACAGGAACCCTTAATTTTTCCGCACAAAATGTATCCATAATTTTTACCCATTATATAAACTATGACTGTGCCAAGTTTTAACAAAATCCGTCAAGTAGTTTCAGCGTGATAAGTGTTCTTTTAAATAACTTTCAACGCCTATCCTGCAGGAACCCTTTAATTTTTCGGGATGAAAAGTATCCTATGGCCTCGAGGTATGTACTCAAATCGTACCAAATTTCATTTGAATTCATTGAGTATTTTCGGCGTAATGCATTTCCAAGGTACAGTCAGACAGACGGATAGACAGACAGAAAGACAAAAATTTAAAAAATACAGTTTTGGCTATAGTATTGAATTTAGAATGGCCCCCAAAATAAATTACTAAATATCTTTAATTTACAGAATTTGGGACATTATCCCGCAGGAACTCTTTATTTTTTCGGGATAAAAAGTATCCTCAATTTTAACCCATCATATACACTATGACTTTGCTAAGTTGCATCAAAATCCGTCCAGTAGTTTCAGAGTGGTAAGTATTTTTTGAAATAACTTTCAACCCCAATCCTGCGGGAACCCTTTCAGTTTTCGGGATGAAAAGTAGCCTATGTTCTACCTCGTAGTATGAACTCAAATCATACCAAGTTTCATTTAAATTAATTCAGTAGTTTCGGCGTGATGCCTAGCCAAGATACAGACAGACAGACAGACAGACAAAAAAGAAAAAAAATACAGTTTTAACTTCAGTGTCGAATCTAAAGTAAGGTCAAAAAAAATAATTCAAAATATCTTCAATGTACAGAATTGGACCCGTTACAGTTTTATTATAAGTATAGATCATACCATTTCTAGATAAAAATCATTAAAAAAATACATTACTAAAGATAGGCCAGACTATAATAATGTAATATATAACTTGAGGCCTGTTATAGGACATTTTAACATGAATTATACAGAATTATTCATTAAATAACTATTTCTATCACCTCACAATCAAACTTTTACACCAAAATCATAATATTGTACTAACTTAAACGATATTGTTTACAGAGGTGAAGAAAACACAAAATAGACCAATCATCGTGTCTTATACAGCTCTATGAGTCATCGTCTACTCAAAAGGTGTAATTGGAGATCAAGAAAGTTAGTCAAAAGGATTATTGGTAAGGTTATAGCTCTACCAAATAATTGTAAGTAATTAAGCATAAAAAGAAATACTACAACTCTTACAGCTGTTCAATCCATCTTGCCACTTGTCCTTCAAGGTTCTTGAACTGCATTGAAAATGCAGCATGATCGGTTCGCAGATGAAATTTGCGTCCCAGCAGATATTTACTAAAATGCTGCAGTGTTTTTACCACAGCGAGTAACTCTCTTCTCGTGACGCAGTAGTTACGTTCCGGCTTGAACAAGGATTTGCTGAAGTAAGCAATCACAACTTCCTGCCCACCGATTCAGAACCCTTCGATAACTCAGTTGTCGATCGATATGGTGTTATTCATTCTGTGGATTCGGTTTGAAATCGTTCAATTCAATACATTTTTCATTCACAATATCGAATCGAATCGATTCGGTTCGCTATCGAAAGGTTCTGAATCGGGGGGGCTGATCTCCATTTCGATGAGACAACACATCGCTAATGCCAGTATTACTCGCATCTGTATCTACGATGAATCTGTTCTCGGTGTCAGGATAGCCAAGGTTAGGTGTATCGCACAGATGTTTCTTCAATTCTTGGAAAGCGGTGTCACTACTCTCATCCCAACAGAAGGACCGCTTCTCCTCAGTGAGTTTGTGCAAAGGAATAGCAACATCAGCGAAATTCTTCACAAACCGTCGCTAATAAGAGCACAAGCCCAGAAATGCTCGACTTCTGTTTTGTTTTTCGGAACTGGCCACTCCTTGACCGCGATGATCTTCTCTGGGTCACTCTCTGCACCCCTTCTTATGAAACCATGTGTCCCAAAAAGAACACTTTTCGGAATCAACTTTCAAGACCACCGTTGTTTCAAAGGTGGTCTTCAAACGTGCGCCCCACGATGATGATGTCATCCAAATAAACGGGACATGCGTCTCCAATCAACCCAGTGAGTACCAGCTCCATCAACCTTTCAAAAGTTGAAGGAGCACAATCCAAATGGCATTACATTAAATTGCCATAGACCCTTGCCCGTAGAAAACGCTGTTTTCTCTTTGTCCTTTGGGTCTATCTCCACTTGCCAGTAGCCACTCTTCAGGGCCAGCGTTGTAAACCATTTCATCCCCGTCAGCGTATCCAGCGTGTCGTCAATCCTTGGTAGGGGATAACTGTCCTTCTTGGTGACATCGTTGAGCCGACTATAATCCACACAGAAACGTAAACAGCCATCTTTCTTTTTGACCAGCACCACAGGAGCGCACCACGGACTGGATGAAGGTTCTATTATGCCATCCTTCACCATCCCGTCAATCATGGTTTCCACCTTTTCTCTTGCAACTAGCAGCCTCCTTGGTCTTTGACGGATCGGTAACTCATTCCCTGTGTTTATCTTGTGCCGAACTAATCCCGTCTTCCCAATGTCAGCATCATTTTAAGAGAAGATGTCCGCGTATCGAAGTAACATCTTCTCAGCTTTCGCTCTTTGGTAAAATCCTTTCGGCAGTCTTCTAGTAGTTTCGACACATTAAATCTGCCATTGTGTTTAATGTCATTGGATGATTCTTGGCAATGACGCATCCAGTGTACTTCCTCGCAGGTACCCATCAACGTCCCTTTGCTAATGAGATGTTCTTCATTACTTGGGTTCAATACGCAAACTGCTGAAGTTTTCGTAGCCCTTTTGTATGTAATACTTCGTAAACTGGATCGCGTACTTCCAATATATCATTCATACAAACTTATACTTTAAGAATACAACATAAAATGCATTTTTCTTTTTCTCATGTCAAAGTAGAAAATCAAGCGGGATGAGATAGCGCAAAAGAAGTACTTGAGCTTTTGGGCAAACAACCAACAAAGCATACGCAATAAGGGGCAAACAATATTATCGTCTTCTCTTTTACTATCAGGTAATGGTGTACCTATAAGTTTATTTCGCTTGTAGGTACAAATATTATTATTCTTGGAGCATCTCTATTGATAGTCCATCTACGGTAAATACATATAACTTACTTGGGGCTATTGTAAACTTCCTTGTCTTTTAAAGCGACTTCAGAAAAGGAGACGGTTATATGTTCGACTGTACGTATGTTTTTTTTAAATCGTTTTCAAGGTCAAATAATCAATACCCCGGTTTTTCTTTGAAGATATCCTTCCAGTTGTACTTAACAGTTGTTGTTAACTTCCTTGGTAGAGAGTAACTATATTCTTTGTTCAATATACTCTCAGGATACGGGAAAGGAAGTAGTAGCACCAAGTAGTATATAATTATAAGCTTCTTGAGTAGCACAAAATACCTAATACTTAATACTACGGAAGTAAGAAATTGTTGTTAGGTTATGTTTGTGGAAATAAACATTTTGTGTAAGAATTTGTTGTGTACTTTATTTGGACAAATAGAACATTTGTCCAAATAAAGTACCTACTAATTTTATCTTTCTATATAATTATCTAACCGCGCGGGGCTGGTCACTAGTACTTAATAATATGATTCATCATCATCATCATACTCCACGCGGGTAAAACCGCGGGACACAGGTAGTTAACAATGATAGAATTATAGTTAAACAAGCTGTGCCCGCGGCTTTGCCCACGTGATAATTTTTCTGGGATATAAGGATCCTGTGATATTCCAGAACCAAAAGTAATAAATCACTCATCAGATTGAGATAACAAGTACACCAGTTTTTAAGTCAAACCCTAAGCTTTCCAACAGTGAAAACCGCATCGCAATCGGTTCAGTAGTTTTTTTCGTGATGCGCGAACAAACATACAGACAAGTATAATAAAAATGTTATATTCTTGTTCAGTAGCTTATTTTTAATACCCTAGACATATTTTTTTTTATTATCTTCTTTGCACAGATTTTTCATTCTTATTGCTTTATTTTATGTATAGATGAATAGAAAACTGGTTAGTACAAACTGTTCTACTATTTGTTGACATATTGGATCCGAACAAATTGTGTATTTGCCGTCCATACTGTTGTACTATAGAACAGATTGGATAACAAAAAACAAACATTTGTTCTACTGAGGTAGTAAGACAAGTGAAAAGTGACAGATGTCAAAGTGACAGGGGTCAAAGTGACAGGTGTCAAAGTGACAGGTGTCAAAGTGACAGGTGTCAAAGTGACAGGTGTCAAAGTGACAGGTGTCAAAGTGACAGGTGTCAAAGTGACAGGTGTAATCAAAGTGACAGAAGCCGTCAAAGTGACAGGTGTCAAAGTGACAGCTGTTAAACATAAAACAGTTATTACCCGGAAACTATTGATGAAACTGTTGATCTTAGACTAGTAGTTTCTTTACAGAAGTGATAGATCTTATCGACGTCTTCGTTTTGGATTTTAAGCTTTTAAGTTTGACAGCTGTAATCCAAAACGAAGATGTCGATGAGATCTATCACTTCTGTAAATAAACTGCTAGTCTAGGATCGTTAGTTTCAGAGTTATAGCCCTTTTAAGTTAGCTGTCATCCAAAACGAAGATATCGATGAGATCTATCACTTCTGTAAAGAAACTACTAGTCAAAGAACAATAGTTTCCGGATAATAGCTGTTTTATGTTTAACAGCTGTCACTTTGACACCTGTCACTTTGATGACACCAGACACTTTGACCCCTGTCACTATTCACTTTTCTTTTTAAAATGTCTTACTGCCTACTTGGCCGTGGCGGTCTCGGCTTAGAATAAGACGCCTCCCAATCCTCCCGTGGATGACGTAAGAGGCGACTAAGGGATTACACACCGGAAGATGGGCAGCAGCGTCCTCCGAGCACATATTTGCTACACTGCGATCACCAATCCGCCTGCCAAGCGTGGTGACTATGGTATCTTTTTGTTTTTCGTCTTTTTGGTGTCTTTTTGATAGACACCAAAAAGACGGCCCCCAGTCCCCTGCGGCTCCATTATTCCTGGCACCGGTAGCAGCTATGGTAACGACGGAGCAGGTGGTGCTAAGAAACCCCGGCAGAGACCCAGCTACCAACCCCCACGATCTCTGGACCTGGCAACTTATAACAAACGCACCTTGAGGACCGATGAGAATTTGATACAGCTGGACGAAGTAGTAAGTAAGTTGCGCTGGGGTATTATAGGGTTATCAGAAGTCCGAAGAGAGGGAGAGGATACGATGACCCTCAATTCCGGCAACATACTCTATTACCGGGAGGGCGACCAGCAGTCCCAACATGGTGTCGGGTTTCTCGTCCACAAGTCTCTCGTCAACAACATTGTGAAGATAGAAATCGTTTCGAGCAGGGTGGTATAACTACCTTATACACAGAATTACCGAACGGTATTCGTTGAAGGACATACAGGTGTACGCCCCACACTTGAAACGCCCGGACGATGAAGTGGAGGCTATAAATGACGACATTTCTAATGCCATACTTCAACGCACGGCTGGGCATGAGGAATGGCGATGAACCGAGAGTGGGGTAGTTTGGATTTGGACAGCGGAACCAAAGGGGTCAGCGATTGGCCGACTTCATGGAGAAGGAGGAACTCTTTATGATGAACTCTTTTTTCAAGAAGCGCCCATCCAGGAAATGGACGTGGCTGCACCCCGGCATAAGCACGAGATAGATTTCATTTTGACGACCAATAAGCATATATTCAATGATGTGTCAGTGATCAACACGGTTAAGACCGGCAGTGATCACCGCATGGTAAGAGTCTCATTGAATATCAACGTAAAGCAGGAGAGGTCTCGTTTGATGAGATCTACTATTCGCCCAAGTCCTGCCCAAATCCAAAACCCTGAGAGCTTTCAGTTGGAGCTTCCAAATCCTTATCGAATGCGATACAGTGGACGAACTAATTAACGGGCTGGTGGAAATTGTCCACGCGGTCGGGTCGGAGTTCTTTAAGACCCCCGAAAAAAAGAACACAGAAACTCTCTGAGCATACACTCAAACTTATGGCAGAACGAGGCGAGATAAGGCTGCAGTCTTCAGTGGATATGTCGAGTTACAGCTTGCTTAATAAACAGATCTCCGAGTCAATACGACACGATTTGCGTTCCTATAATACTACTTGTATTAAGAACGCAATAGAGCGGAACAAGGGCTCCAAAGTGTTCGCAAGAGATCTGTCTATTGGGCAAAGCCTGTTGACGAAGCTGAAAACCGACAGTGGCAGCATCGTTTCGTCGAAGCCAGAGATTTTGAGTGAGCTCGAGAAGTTTTATGGACAATTATACACCTCATCGCGTAGTCCTCCTAGCACGACTAGCGATGCAAGAGCCCGTTTGACCCGACATTATACCGAAGATATCCCGGACGTCAGCCTATACGAGATCAGAATGGCTCTCAAACAGCTTAAGAGCAACAAGGCACCAGGGGAGGACGGAATAACGACAGAGCTACTGAAAGCCGGTGGAACACCGGTACTTAAAGTCCTTCAGAAGCTGTTTAACTCCGTCATCCTCGAGGGTAATACGCCAGAGGCGAGGCACAGGAGCGTAGTGGTTTTCTTCTTTAAGAAAGGTGATAAAACCCTCTTGAAGAATTATAGGCCCATTTCACTGCTGAGCCACGTCTATAAGCTGTTTTCGAGAATAGTTACAAACCGTCTCGCTCGTAGGTTTGACGAATTTCAGCCTCCCGAACCAGGTGGATTCCGGAAAGGCTTTAGCACCGTAGATCACATCCATACGCTCCGGCAGATTATACAGAAGACCGAAGAGTATAATCGGCCACTATGTCTAGCGTTTGTGGACTACGAGAAAGCCTTTGATTCAGTCGAGACCTGGGCAGTGCTACAATCATTACAGCGGTGCCAGATTGATTACCGGTACATCGAAGTGTTGAAGCATTTGTACAGCAAGGCCACCATGACTGTTCGTCTTCAGCATCAGAACATGAATTCTATCCAGCTGCAAAAAGGGGTGAGACAGGGAGACGTTATTTCTCCGAAACTGTTCACCTCTGCACTAGAAGATATATTCAAGCTTCTGAACTGAAACGGATTTGGTGTTAACATCAATGGCGAATACATCACTCACCTTCGATTTGCTGATGATATAGTCATCATGGCTGAAACCCTGGAAGACCTAAGCACAATGCTCAGTGACCTCAATATTGTTTCCCAACAGGTGGGTCTTAAAATGAACATGGGCAAGACGAACATCATGTCAAATGCCCATGTCGGTTTATGTTGGGAACGATATTATCGAAGCTGTTGATCACTATGTCTACTTGGGTCAGACGATCCAACTGGGTAGATCCAACTTCGACAAAGAGGTCAACCGACGAATCTAACTCGGATGGGCAGCGTTCGGGAAATTACGCTATATCTTCTCGTCACAGATACCGCAGAGCCTCAATACGAAAAGCAAAGACGACGATGCTCAAGACGAAAGTTTATAATCAGTGCGTGTTGCCAGTGATGACATACGGCACTTAGACGTGGTCGCTAACTATTGGTCTCATACAAAAGCTCAGAGTTGCGTAGCGTGCAATGGAGAGAGCTATGCTCGGTGTTTCACTACGTGATAGAATCAGAAATGAAGAAATCCGTAGAAGAACAAAGGTTACCGACATAGCTCTCAGAGTTTGCAAGTTGAAGTGGCAAAGGGCAGGCCATATAGTTCGCAGAACCGACAACCGCTGGGGAATATAGGTTCTCGAATGGCGACCACGAACAAGCAAGCGAAGTGTGGGGAGACCTCCCACACGATGAACCGACGACATTGTAGCCATCGCAGGAAGTCGGTGGATGGAGGTGGCACAAGATCGCTCGTCATGGCGCTCTTTGGGGGAGGCCTATGTTCAGCAGTGGACTTCTAAAGGCTGACATGATGATGATGATGATGATGACTACCTCCTCAGTCGAACAAATGTTTGTTTTTTGTTGTCCAATCTGTTCTATAGTGGAACAGCATGGTCGGCAAATAAATACACAATTTGTTCGGATCCAATATGTCATACTGCTTAGTAGAACAGCTTGGACTTTTTTGTCCAATCTGTTATATAGTCGAACAAATAGTAGAACAGTTTGGACTAACCCGGAAAAACAAGGTGATCAGAAACCATTACAGCTTTGATCTTATTATAGGTAAAATGTATTAAAGACATTAGACAACACAATGTGACAAATGGTACCAATTTATTTATTCGTTTGTATTTTTTACAAAGCATTAATTTTATAACTTAGCTTAGGACGAAATACGAAGACTTAACATAATTAATGTTAAAATACTTTCGTATCAATGGGATAATCCTCAGGTTTTTTAAACCTACATTGTCCCCAGCAGTGGGAGAGTGTAGGTTTAAGAAAACATTGTCCCACTGCTGGGCAAAGGTATCCCCGAATTCCTTACAAACATCCTGGTCCCGTGCAATCTGTGACCATCCTTCCTGGAGGGCAAGGAGAACATCACGCCATAGCTTCCAGAGTCTGCGTCGGCGACGTCGCCCATGATCAGGCACCCATGGCGTCACAACCCTAGCCCAGCGATCTGGGTGAATTCAGCTAACATGTCCCGCACACTCCCATTTTAGCCTAGCAGTCTTATTCCCCACATCAGCGATTCCTGTTTTGGAACTGTGGACTTCGGAACTCTGTTGATCCTCTTAATTCCTAACACGCTACGCTCCATTGCTTTGCGGCAAGCCCTGAGTTGGGACTTCTGAGATTCGGTCAGCGACCACGTCTGAGCACCGTAGGTCAGGACAGGCAAAATACAAGTGTCGTTGAGTTTGCGCTTAGTGATAGCGGAAGGTCACCTTTCGTAAGGTCCTTCACGGACCGGTAGCTCCTCCAAGCGTTCTTGATTGCTGAAGGAGACCTTCTCGTCGTACAATGTACCATTCTCAAAATGTCACAATGTTGTAGAAAGTCACATTCTCAAGATTTCACGTTCGCTGTTTGTCACGCTCTATCTGGTAAATGTAGTTATCAACATAATGTATTCGTATATTATGTTTCGTGCAGTTATACATCACTTGTATCTGTGACCGGTTCTTCATTAGTCCAACCACAAGGCTTGCTCTGCTCAGATCTTGGAACATTTGTTGCGATTCGGCTGCTTTGTGGGCAAAATGGACAATGCTACCGGGAAATCGGAGATTAGTGTCTTATTACCAACTTCAAATGCCCATTGTAGTCCTGGAGACTGCTAGCGTTTTAAATACCTCTTCGAGGGTGCACGTAGGTAATAAAAGAGAGGTAGAGAGGCGGCAGAAACTGATGCTACGCCGCTGCCCAATCCCTTGCCTCATCTACGTCGTCTTCAGAGCTATCTTCTTCGTCTTCCAGATCGTTATTAGCCTGCACAACTTCGTGAATGTTGATATGATTACCATACATGGGAGGGCCATGTCTCCATGCCGAGTCTATATTTGTTTCCAAGAATCCCCTAGCGGCGTATGGGTTGAGCTCAGGTATTGTAAGTATTTCGTAGTTCTTAAATGGAAGCTCCTTGTCAGCGAAAGCGACATAGCAAACTTTATGCGTTGGCTGAACTTTCCCAGGTATTACACAGTTCATGTGCTCCACTCGGCCTATGTACAATTTTTCCTGGTTATCTTCGGAATAACCGGCCACAAATGCATTGACCGGAATTCCATCGCCGCTCGTGCGCTCCCACCTGAAGTTGTACCCGCACAGGATCTGTAAGATATTTATGTTCATAAGTACTCACATTGTTTTTTTTTATTAGAACTTTAAAGACTATAAAATGTTTGACGATTTGCCAAGTAATTTTGCATACTTGGATGTTCAGCTACAATAGGCCCTAGTCAGGCCGGTCGCACTCCGCAACAAGTGCAAATATTATATCTACACTTCGAGGCCGCAATATTCGGGTTAGTTCAGTAGGTCAAGCGTGCGCTCGATGAGTCGCGCACCATGTGCTTAGCGATAACGTACCTACTTACGTAAAGTTATTGACAAATTTTATTCGTGTTTTAATTATCAGTACCAAGAAGTAACCTAGAAGGTACTGCATAGCATTCGGCTGTTTGAATAGTGATAGAAATGACGACTTTCACTCATTATAAAGCAAGGAATTCAGACACCTTTATTCATCAAAGTGCAATACCTATAGGATATAATAATAATCAATCAACGACACTTATACGTAGGTAGGTATCTCACTAAACTTATCGGCGTTCTAAATATGGGATAGGTAGGTAGTAAAAATGATGTAGTAGGTCTATTCTGATAAGAATATCATTGTATGTAATAGAACTATTATAATTTATAGTAATATGTAATAACATAATACATTAATACTTATTTATTGTGTTACAACATCTATGTCATAAAATATCACAGAATAATTAGTAGTACAAGTACCTAGTCATACCACAGAATAAATAATAGTACATGTACAGAAGGCTAACTGAGTAAAGTCATTTAAATAAATAGCGACTCTCGCTACAACGCTATAAAGTGCAATTTAACTCGCACGGCGCTGCGAGCTTTCAATTATATTTACCTAGAAGGCGCTCGCCCACCGCGTGCAGGCTAGAATGCACCGTATCACAACACGCGCGAGAACTTCCATTGCTCTAACCGTTTCAGAATCGCTCTGTCCCTTTTTCGCTCGGTAGGGTTGTATTAAGATATGACTAGGTACTTGTACTACTAATTATTCTGTGATATGTTATGACTTAGATATTGTAACGGAATAAATAAGTAATAATGTATTATGTTATTACTTATTATTATAAATTAAAATAGTTCTATTACATACAATGACATTCTTATCAGAATAGACCGACTACCTCATTTTTACTACCTACCTATCCCGTTTTCAGAACGCCGATAAGTTTAGTGAGATACCTACCTACGTGTCGTTGGTTGATTATGATTATATCCTATAGGTATTGCACTTTGATGAATAAAGGTGCCTGTCTGAATTCCATGCTTTTTAATGAGAGAAAAATAAATTGCTACCTACGTAATAAAAGGTATTAAAAGTATGTAGGCTACTTACTAAGTCAGCACAGTAATTCATTTTCCGATCAACAATACCTACTATAATCAATTATAAAATTACGTTGATCGATTTAATAAACGACTTTATTTCTGCGCGGAAAAACCTTAAAAATGCGTAGCTTCGGTATGGAACACAAATGAAATAACATAAAACTATAGGAACCTACGTAATAAAAAAATATCAATATCTAACTAAATAACTAGGACCTATTATAGGTATTACAATTTATTACCTTTCATATCCTTTGGAAACGTAAAGAATGACCATTCGTCATTTCTATCACTATTCAAACAGCCGAATGCTATGCAGTACTTTCTAGCTTTCTTCTTGGTACTTATAATTAAAACACGAATAAAGTTTGTCAATAACTTTACGTAAGTAGGTGCTCTATCGCCAAGTACAAGGCGCGCGACTCATCGAGCGCACGCTTGACACTCGACTGAACGGACCCGAATATTGGGTCCTTGAATTTATTTGTACTTGTTGCAGAGTGCGACCGCCCTGGTCATACCTTAATACAACCCTACCGAGCGAAAAGGGGACAGTGCGATTCTGAAACGGTTAGAGCAATGGAAGTTCTCGCGCATTGTGATACGGTGCATTCTGGCCTGCACGCGATGGGTGAGCGCCTTCTAGGTAAATATAATTGAAAGCTCGCAGCGCTGTGCGAGTTAAATTGCACTTTATTGCGTTGTAGCAAGAGTCGCTATAAATACATAGCGACTCTCGCTACATATCAAGCATAATGATGACGATCAAAAGAAAATATAAGCATTTGAGAACTATTATTTTGGTTCACCGTGAAATTGAGTTTGATATTTACTACCTTGCTCGCGCGCGAAAAAGCTACCATGCGCACGACCACGCGCATACTGCGCGTACGCACGCTTTACATTACAAGCGACTGGAATAATACCACAGAATAAATAATAGTACTCAACTAATACTTATCACAAAGAAAGCTCTAGAACAAATAATTTATCGAAAAATCGCGTTTTTTTTGTTACTGTAGAACGATTATTTTTAGCTTTATGTGTATGTATAAGCTACTACATATTTATGGCATCGCGACTTTTTACCCGAGCACGACGAAGCAAGGGTATGTTAATGAATTTAACAGTCTATCTACACTAATATTATAAAGAGAAATGATTCATTTGAATTTAACAGTCTATCTACACTAATATTATAAAGAGAAATGATTCATTTTTTTGTATGTGTTTTGTGTTCGTTTTAATGGATAAACTCAAAAAATACCTAACCGTTATTAAAAATTGTTTCATCTACGAGTATAGAAAGCTACATTATCAGGGAGTAACATGGACTGTATCATGCTTTAAGAAAAATGAGATCCCTACGAATACGACTATAATGTTACCCAAGGCATCAAACATTTGCCTATAAAAGACATTAATAGGCGTACGCTGCTAAAAACTATTGATGATACAAAAAATAATGTACTACATGTGTATAGTACTCATCATATTTATATCCTCGTGGACACAAAAGTCCACGAGGATATACACGATATAACATAATTACCTATTAAATACCGGAGTTAAAAAAAAACGAAATCCCAAAACTCGTAAAACTAACGTTATTCGCCACGTGGCAAAATACGAACGAAATAACCAATAACTTTAGTTTTACGAGTTTTGAGATTTCGAAGTTTTTTCATGAATTTACTTTTAAAGATTCTTCAAAAAATATTGTACATCATACCCTATTGTAGCACAGAATAAATAATAGTACCTAATATGCCTAGTAATCAGCTGGGAAAAAACAATACCGCCCTTGACCTTGAAATTGTGCTACAGTGCCATCAACTTATAACTGAATGCTGGCGTGAGTGTTCCAGTCAATCGACAAGAAGACCAATCAAAAAACAGAAAAAAATACAGAAAACGTGAACCCCATTTGTGGCGACTGCAGTTCCTTTTTTCGCCATTTCACAGATAAGTTGGTCGGACAACAACAAACAATGAGCCTTTTTTTCTTCTTTTTTTTAGTGTTGACAGGTGCTTTTGGCCTCTTCCGGCCTCTACAGCTTCACCGGACGGGAGGAGGCAGGCGCTAGAGCGCTCCGCCGCAACAATGAGCCGTTTCCTTGTAGGTAAATAAATGTAGTTTCTGACTGTAAGTTCCTTGCGGTTTATAGAGTACAATGCCATCTGTTATAAGTCTGAGAAGAACCTTATTTTTTTTTAAAAGAAACACCTCATATTCGGGATATATTTTCTTAATTTAAGTTGGATAGCTGAATGTAATAGCTTCATTCAGACAGCCAGTAGGTACATTCAGCATGATTTATTTATTTTTTATATATTATTCACTTAATTTAGGCTCGTTCCAAATTCAAAATGTTTTTATTCAGTCAGTGACTAAAAGAGAGTTTTATTCAAGGCAATGGAAAAAATAAACTTTAGGTCCTGGAATAACAAATAGCAAAAGTTGCACGCGGGCGAATCTGCGGGGCGCAGCTTGTTCATAATACAGTTATCATTAATTTCTATCAGTCATACTCAGAGATGGAGATAGAGCAATGGTGGCCTAACGGTTCTATAGTGCAATTTAGAATCCAACGATACCAGGTTCAAAACCTAGGCTCCTCACCAATGACTTTTCATTGAAGTTATGTGCGGTTTACCATCGCACCATGCTTAAGCTAACATTAAGCTTTCGGTCCCGTCTGTTATTAATTAATAGCAGTCGTTAAGCCATGTCAGAGACCCTCAGGCGGCTTGACACACTCTGACATCAGAGGCCAGCACTGCCTCATACGACAAACAAACAAACAGAGATGTCAACTCATGTCAATTAACATGCAAAACAAACAAAATTATCTTTGTCAAAATCAATAATATGAAAAGTGCAATTTACATTTTATTTTATTAAAGCAGAAGCTAATTGATATAATTATGTGATATAATTAGGTATGTTCACATGTAGAAAGTTTTTTTTTTAATTCCTGTTTTTTTTATACACTGAGTAATAAGTCATGCTGGGCCCTGTTTCATATAACTTACAATTATAGTTTACCATTACAATTTAGTGTACATTGATGCATATGTTAGAGTGTTACGTGTAAACATGAATTTTGCTAGAAGATAAACTTCAGTTTACACTAAATTGTAATAGTAAACTACAATTGTAAGTTTTATGAAACAGGGCCCTGGTCATTCACCTGATGGTAAGTGTGTGCTGGTATGCATGCCCACAAAAATAGCAGCGCCAAAAAAAAACGTGCTAAATCTTACATGACACTGTACTTTTAAGTCAGTTAATGCCTGTTATTTCACTGGAAAACTGCTAGCCCTTACCTCAAACTCCGGTGTGACATTAGCCTCTCCTCCCCAGGAAACATAGGCCACTCCCTCTGAAGGCACGAATTTCCCAGGTGTCAGTGAGCGGTTATAGGCACCCCGGATGATGTACAAACATT
This sequence comes from Alsophila aescularia, assembly GCA_946251855.1. NCBI lineage: Eukaryota > Metazoa > Arthropoda > Insecta > Lepidoptera > Geometridae > Alsophila > Alsophila aescularia. Next base: position 18,333,033 of record OX276377.1, on the reverse strand, counting down.
CTGCTTCAAAGCCTCCAATTACAGCATCATCTGGCAATACATCTTCTGCAGCTACCCACCTCAGTTCACCTCCCTCGATTTTCTTGTATGGGTTTGTAATATTGATTACAGTTGCTGGTGGTACTGCAAAAGTGAGAATAAGATTTATAAATGGGCACAATAATGAGTTTTTCTTCCCACTACACAGTAATCAAAATCACAGTAAGCACCTAATTTCTGCTCATCATAACAAAAGTGCAGAAACTAAGTATGGAAATCCATTACTGCATAGTTTTTAATTTATTTTTAATAAAATCTGTGCGGAAAGTATGGAAATCCATTACTGGACTGTTTTTTTTTATTTTCGGTTATATCCCAGTTATATTTTCATTTCTTAAACTAAGCAGAATAGGATTTATTAATTTCATATTAAATGAATGCTTTTGTCCAATAGAGATTTAAACATAGAATGTACTATGTTTTTAAACAAGAGCAAGACGGAATTTGCGTGAATTTAAATTCAATGTGACTGAAAACTACACTGCTTACGTTTAGGTGTACAATTGTGATATTACTTTGTAGTGAAAAGAAACAGAGAACTGACACTCGCTCAAGTGACTTCTTGCTGCACTCAAGTTTTTAGAGCCCTCGCTAAAGCACAAGCTCCAATCTAACACTTGGTGCAGCATTAAGACATTTTCCACTTTATGCAGTAATCTATTAAATTCTAGTTTTGTTTTGAGGTGAGTTCATTAGAGTTGGAATGATCACATCAAAGATAGCTGAGTGTCAAGCAAATGCTTTAATTTTTTTCAAATAAAAGCTGTTCACCAAATCTTTTCAGTAGTTAAGACTAGATAGGTGAGGCAACAGTTTCATAATATGTAGTGATTTTACTAAAATGTTTAGTTATACTTACGTTCAAATTTCCAAGTAGCTGGATGTCTTACATCTTGTGTACTAAATGTAACATAGCTCAATCCAGCAACTGTGTGAGGATAGGAGAGTATGCATGCAATTTCCCTGCCTTGACCAACCCGCAGAGTGTTACAGTCCCAGGCAATCCAAAATCTTCTGAATTGATGTTGTGAAAGAGAGTAATTACCACCATTGCTAGTCCTTAGCCCATCTTGCCCTTTGATCCACAGCCTGCCGCCTTGTCCAAAGCCAAACTGAAACAAATTGTATCCAGCATTTTTAAGAGACAGGCCTAGTTTTTTTTTTTTTGTATTTACTTTAGTTATCTAAACTATAAGCACAACAAAACTAAGAACTTATAACTACAACAAAAAAGTTAATAAGTATCTAACAAAAGTGTCACAGTGGGGCTAATAGTCAACGGGACATGTATGTATCTACTTTTAATAGCAAACTACCTGCAAATATTACAATTTAATTGACTAGCATAAACAGTAAGCATAAGTATAGCAGTGACTAATATATTTTAGAGTATAGAGGTAGGTCTAGTAGTACCTACTTACCCAGTAATGACATGTACTTCCAGGCTCTTTGGCTAGTCCTACTAGAGCAGCATTATGGGCTTTGACTTCAAAACTGAGGGCGCCGGATGACACCCTATAAAATGAAGTTGGATGGCGAGCGTGTGTTGTAATTTCTGAAGTAAAAACATGACTCAGAATCACAGAACATAGGTACGTTCTGACGAAAAACTCAATGAGAATTCAGAATAGTGAAGAAACCCACAGCCGGTCGACATATCTTACCGATGATATCTCCCATATTTCTTCCTACTCATTGAATTAAACAAAAGACTCACTATTTTATTTTCTATTGAGTTGAATTGAATTCATAACATTGATAAGGTGCATTCCGATTCACGATAATATCCAAAGAGTGTATCACAGACTACGTAGAGATACTACGTATGAGTGTATTTAAACACTTGTTATCGCTGTGAGCGATCACAGTGCTAATTTACGTTCCGATTCAGATATCGCGCTCACGGCAGTTGAGTGCTGCAGTTGATTCGGAACGCTCGTGAGCGTGATTACAAGATCCACAGATTAAGTAGCCCGATTACATAACTTGGCTTCAATCGAATTCTCAGTATCGCAACCACTAATGCCTTGCGATAGAGTCAAAATTGCGATAAAAAAAGTGATAATCCAATTGTAGCCAAGTTCTGTAATTGGGCCACGGATACTTAATCTGTGACAAGACCACAACAACATAACCTCAAATTTTGCTCAAAATACAAAGTATTACTCATGGGCAAAGTAGTCTGACTAAAAATTGGTCAATTGTCTGTAGTAATATTTGGAAAACTGTACGAAAATCACACACAACTGAATTCAAACAACAGTTTTCTTTGAAAATAACCGTCAGTCTGTCACTTTGACAGTAGCGCTCACGGTGATATCGGTTTGGGGCACAGATTAAGTATCAGAATGGATGGAGCTTAAGCTTGGGTAGCATGTCCATTTTATGTTGGTGTGAGTTTCCAGATCTGCATTAATGTGCGTGAGTAGGGAAGTAATCGCTTGTGCCGACCATATCGATAAAAACATATCTAAACAGAACTGCAGAACATGAAAATATAGGAAATAATATTAATGCTAAAAATATTTACTTTACAGAACATGCAAAAATAATTTAATAATACTCGTAAGTAGCAATTTTTCAGTGTTATTATCATAACAATGTTTAACGTTTTCAGACAGATTCATGAAGTGTTAATTTGACTGTATTAAATCCAGCTGATTCTAAACAGAAATTAAGAAAATAAGAAAATACGATAACTTCTTATTTTTTGGATTATAAGGACATGGTAAGGCAAGTTATTAAATAATACAATTTAACTACGAAATAAATTTAATAAATACTTATCACATTGACACTCGACAGGAGCACGCTATAATATCTACAATAAGTTACACTTGACTTTTGCTAGGCAAACCACATGGAATACTTACAATAATACGTAAGAGTAATTCTAAAGAGACTTGCACGATTTCCACAGATGACCGACTAAAAAGGAGGCTTAACGGTTGTTATCGTATCGGTAGAGATTCCTATTATTGTGGGGTTCGTGGCGACAAACATATTTTAATAGATGACCACCGATAACGCATTCCGTTAATTTGGATGTCGCAACTCGCAAAAAAGGGTTTACTCGTAGGATTTTAGATATATGGTTTTCTCGTTGTAACGATATAACAGGGTGGATTAATAATTTCTTAGAATAAAGGTAATAAAAAATAAATTGGGGCAAGTCAGACCAAAAGTGGGGTGAGTCGGGATTCTTACCCCATTCGGTCGCTTTGAACGCGAGGACGCTATACCTTTCTTCGGAATCACTCGAAACTAAAAATACTCGTTACTATTTTGAAATTAATAAAATTACCTGGATAAACTTAGACCGGAACGAGCTTCAAGAACTATTGGATCAAGACCGTTTGGTAATGTACTAGCTACTAGCTAGCTACAATAGTGGGAGATAAAACATAAAACTCAAATTCACCAATACAATCTTTATTATCCTTGGTTTAATTTTGCTTACTTACTTAAAATCTAAGGAACCGTGCCGTTGGTACGTTGGACGGCCATTCAAGCTAGCATGTAAAGTTGAAGACAAAACATGCAATTTAAATTCACCAATACAATATTTATTATCCTTGGTTTAATTTTGCTTACTTACTTAAAGTCAAAAGAATCCTAGCCTGCAGATCCAACTCAGCAGCCAAGAAATACCAAGATCTAAGATTACCCTGTTATAACTAGGGTCGATGTAGAACTGTCAAAATTAAGTATTTACTCTAACAAAACATTAATGAATTGTCGGCCGGCAGTGTAGTCTACTTATTTACCTTTTTCTATAAGATTTAGCCGTTATGTTAGTGAAGGTAATTCTTCATCCGACGTTTCAGCAATGTCCAATTCGCGTGAGAGGTAGCCAGGCTAGACCCCTCAGGCGTTGCAGGTGTCCAGCAGGTCGGTGGGGAACCAAAGTTCAACACTCCGGTTAACGAAATATATGGATAAAATGCGATACCTCATCCCAAGAACGTGGCAGGAATCGTTGGGTATAATGTCGGCGTGGCGTGACGTATCGCGACACGGCGCCTTTTCTACTTAAATCCGGGGGAAGAAGCCTCCTTCGTGGGGTGTTTCAGTCCGGGGGGAAAACCCGCTGTGAATGAATAGGCACAACGTTTGTTTAGAATTCGAGACTTTGAGAACGCCACCGCTCTCATTTCGCTAAAATGGCGTCTCGAAAAATGGATAAAAGTGATTTCACAATCGCAATCATTATTGCCGACAATACAAAAAAATACCGACTAATGCTCTAACCTTTTTTTACGGGTTTTATAATATGCAGGGATAAAACTTGTCAGTCCTGCTAGGCTCTCCAGCACGAAAAGAAAGGACACACTCATCTTCATTGTCTCGGTTTCTTTCTGTCGCCGGATCTAGTTTTTTTTTATTTAGCAAAATCTATCCGAATAACATTTCGTTTCACCAGGAAACCGATCAGCTTACACATGGGCTTTGGAAATGATAATATGGTTTTATTTTTATTTTTAAGATTTCTCACCCTAGAAATCACATTTGTTTATTTATCGTTTCTTTAACTATTTTTGACAGCTAAACAACTGCCACGAGAAAGAATTGTTATAAACTATAGTCCATAAAACGTTCCGTTCACTTCCAGACGGAAGGTACGGAACGCGGTTTTTTTGCTTCGCTACCGTTATATTATCATAAAACTATATACTGTAACTATTAAATTACGATATTGTATGGGTTTGCTTTGGAAAAAATCTACGTTCCTAAATTTAACATTTGTTGCATTTAATTGGTTTGTTTAATTTTATTTTCTATTTGCTGACATTGCGGGACCGTGCCGAACAACGGAACGCGCCCTTTTGTTTTGACAGCTAATCGATGCAAAGATAAGTAAAATTTCGGTAGAGGTCACCACTTGTCTCCGTGTTTATCAATTGAACTTTATTAATTATTTATTTATTATTTGATTCCCAGTTATTCCTTGTTCCCTTTCGTATTTATTTCAATCAATTGACCTAATGAGAGTTATAAAGTCGTGATCAGTAGTGCACGGACGTGTTGTATTCATCGAAGTGTTTATAACCTCCGAACATGACTATTGTTTTTTGGAACTCTGATTTACAGGATTATATCATGTAAGTAAACAACGTACGATAATCTATTTTATGTACCCAATCGTCTGCTTTCGCTGGTATTCACCAAATACGAACGATAGTACTGTTTCAATCAACTATGCGCGACTTCAATGTCGTCATCTGTTAGATTCTGACAACAAACAATAGAATGGCTTGTCTGTTGTTTATTTACTCCAAAAACGAAGATACATTCTAATACGTGAGTATATTGAACAATATGCAATTATAATTCTAGTTTTACTATTATAAAGATGCGTTTCTATTAGTTGTTTATGTGTTGTCTTGTTTATTCCTACTTTTACTTGTCGAATTGTTGTTTTGTATTGCTAGTTATAGGTTTATTGTTTTTTATTTAAGTAGCGTTTTGTCAACGCTACATCTTCTGTGTGCACACTGAACGATTTGAAATCTGTGGCCGGCCCGGTTAATAGTGCGTTAAAAATAGTGCCTTTATTTACAATTCTACAATCTAAAGAAATCATTGATGGAAAGCTGACTTCTGTTACTTCGAAGTAAAGTGGCAAAGTATCAGTCATATTGCATACACAGTGACATAGTAAAATAGGTACTTCAACCAACACTTGAAAAATATAAGAAAATGTAAAAACTTTCATTGCGTGCCTGAGAGTTGTAGGAAGATCTTCTGACTTCACTCTACACGCTTCTATCCTCTTCTGTTTCCTAGGAGTCAAATCCAGGTTTTCATTTCTGTGTTCACACTGTTTTCTTTTTTTATCCACCGGTTGATAATATATCGGATATTCTTTAAAAATTATAGGTCTTGCATCTGTTTTAAGTTTCTTTATTGACAATCCAGTAACAAAGCTGGATATATTAAAATGTTTCGAGCAAAGCCTGGAGTATTTAGTCGGCTCCCAATTTTCGCCCCTTACAGCTTTTATCCACTAATTTCTGATTTCCAGACATTTGGAAACCTACAACAAAACATTTTATTCTTTTAAGTGAAATACTTATTAATAACTAGCTGGGTCAAATTTTCCCACCACCATCACCCTTTCTTCAGGAATGAAATTTCAAATAAATTCCTCCTTATTGCACCCATGAGGTTGACACCTGGCACTTTGAGGGACCACTGTACTTGCTTGGCCCACGATTTAAGGGGGGAGCGGGGAGAAGGGAGGGTGAAGAACCCCCTGTGAGTAGGGAGCTAGATCTTCCCACCCTCTGAGATATGTTATTTTTTCTTGCTTCGCTTCGCTCACTCCTTGCCTTCTAACCTAAAAAAACAGCACTTAAGAAAAGCATAAAACTTCGAAAAAAATAGCAAAATATGTATATTCAAAAAAAACATATCTCAGAGAGGGGAGAGATCCTCTCCCTCCCACTCTCAGGGGCGGTACCACTCTCTCCTCCCTACCTGTTGCCCCCACCCGCTTTCCTAAAATCGTGGGTCAAGCTGGTACAGTTGTGCCAAATATACCCCAGTCAACCTCCTTCCTTACAAAATATAATTCAAATCCATTCCGCGAAAGAAGAATAAACGGTCAGTGGTTCACTTAATAATATCGATTAATCAAGCATATGGATTTAGCAAACATCGACAAAGTCGTATTAGCGCTGTAGGAACATCACTAGTCTGGAGGCGGAAAACAATGCATTTAATTAACTTCGATTAAAGCTTTAAATGCTTAGTTAATCATCACCACAAAGTGTTAATTATGTGTATCCTTAATGTGAAATACATTTTTGGTTTGAAACTTCGATAATTAAGATAATAATAGCCAGTAAAGATATACCTGTGAAATGATAATTCCGGATCTTTTACTCCTCCTTTTGTTGTTCTTGATGCACAAAACACAGCACAACATAACATAGTTTTATTATTTAGCTAGAATGTCTAGTCTTAGTAAAGATATTTTACTAGGATTACACTTTATATGCACACAAGTTGCAATGTTATGGCCTCCTAGGAGGTCAACAATCGGCACGAGGCACACGGACAGTGCGAGGTTGTCAATCTTACAATAGCTTTCTCATTCACTCCAGGGGACGATCCGTGTAAAAGACAAAGAAACAAGACAACGCGTAAACGAATGGCCGGGCGGAGCAGCAACGTTTTATAGCTCTATCCATTCTGATACTTAATCTGTGGTTTTGGGCATGGTCGGTGTAATCGCAAAATGGCGGATCTAATGACGTAATCCGTGACGTCACAAGGGATATCGTTGTTGCGCTCACGATGAATCGGTACGCGTTTTAGAGCGATAATATCGATTTTATTATTGATATTTTTTTTTCTTATCTTTTTTTATTTTATTTTTGATATTTGCGCGTCTCGGAATGCACCCCTAGTGTTACATTATTATTAGCACAGAATAAAACAGTGTAATTTTACATAAATATTTTTTTTGTTTCTTTTCCTCGTTCGAGGATTTTTCGTCACACTTCTCGTGTATTTGGCAGTGTCAGGTTTTTGATTTACTTGCCAGTTTTTTCTTTAGATTTCTTTTTTTTTTTATATATATATTTTATTAAAACTAGGGAAACAAAATAACTATTTAAAAAATTAACAAATTGGAGAATGGAATATCGGAAAAAGGAAAGGAGGGTCAGAAGAGCAAGGAGGATACGTGAGTAATAATAATAGAACATAGTATAAGAATATAACATATTATACATACATAATGCAAAATTATAATTTTATGTTGTTAGCTTCAATAAATGAAGCTAAGACTTTATATATAGGAATATAGTTGTTATGGAGTAAACATTGTATATTTCTAGGAAAAGGAATTTCAAGTTTGTAAAACGTAGTCTTATCGTACAAGGGGCAGTTAAATATGATGTGGTTAATATCCCCAACATATTCTACACATTCACATTTTGTAGAGTCATTAATTCGAATTCGTCAAAGGTGTGCCGGACTGCACATGTGACCCAAACGCATACGTATATGCATAGATGTGGTTCTCTTGGTGCTACTCTTCCACGCTTCACTCCAAGATTGTTGGAGATTAAGTTTAGGAAGAGCAGCGAGGTCGTGGGTATAATTTTTGAAAGGAAACACGTCTCCACACTCCACACTCTATCGCATCATTAGCAAGTTGATCTGCTTTTTCGTTGCCTTTAATTCCAAAATGGCTCGGAATCCAGGCAAACGAAACCGAATATCCCTCGCTTACGCAGCTGAAAAGTTTTTCTCGAGACATAACAATTACAGGAGAAATGACAGTATTCCTTTTGAAGGAAAATTTAGAAAGGGCTTGTAATGCACTTGATAAAAAAATATTTTGGGTAGGTTTTAAAAATAATTAAACAGTGAAAGATTTAGAAGGTTGAGTTTATTTTTGAAGTAAACAAGAAGGAACACATTTTATAGTTCTATTTAATCATCAATAAACTATAGGAATAGTTTTGTACATGGTTATAATTAATATAAAAATAATACTTTATTCTTGAAATAATCTATAAGGAACATATATTATAGTTACATCGATAAACTGTAGGAAAGATTTTATATGTAAAAACGATTAATAAAATTAATACTTAACTTTAGTTTAATCAGGTAGACGATTTATAAACTTGGTTGGCTCCATGACTTTACAGTTCGTTATAATGACAGTACAGTTATATTTATTTCTTTCGACAACGTAGTACCACAGGCTGGTTTAAAGCTGTATTACGTGTTTCAGGGACCAATTATACATTTGGTTTGACTACGTAATACAGTCCTTATTTTTGACAACATAGTACCCCAGGCTGATTAGAATCTGTATAACGTGTTTCAGGGACCAATTATACATTTGGTTTGACTACGTAGTACAAATATCAACTCTGGTTTACCACGGCTGCCAAAAGCTCCGTACCGCTCCGCTGTCGGACAAGATGTGTCCGTCGTTTTTTTTTTTTTTTTTTTTTTAGATATGATATGTGCTGTTGGTCTATAACTGACCTCTACAGCGTCACCGGACGGTGGGTCGGGCGCAAAAGCGCTCCGCCGCAATGCGTGACGCAGAAGGCGCACGCCAAAGTTAAGTTTTTGGCCACTTGCTCAAGGGCACCCAGGGGGTACGAACCTCGGCTTGGACAGTTGCCATTTATTACTTGGGGAGTATCGAACTAAACTTGGGGAGTATCGAACTAAGTTTGGGGAGTATCGAACTAAGTAGTATCGAACTAAATATCGAACTAACGTGTCCGTCGCTTCCCAGCGGCAGCGCTTTTATACCAACACAGCGATAAACCAATCGTGGCGTGACTCCGTCACGCGATTCTCTGACTCATTACCTTTTGTACCGGCAAAGCGATAAACAAAGTCGTAAAGTGTTTCAATGAAATGACTCTGACTCAGTACTTTTTATAGCGGCACAGCAATAAACAGGTAATGACGTGATTCTCTGACTCATACGGTACATTCGTTATTATATTTGTTTGAAATACTTAAAACAAATGGTTGTAAGTAACTATATAGTATATAATTAACTAAATAATATAATTATTATGGATATATGTACAAAAACCACGTAGTTTGGATTAAAAATCACGAGTAATTTATCGTTCTAGTAATCCTTAAATTAATTTACCTACTACAGTAATATATAAACGGGAGTCAATAATTTGCTTATCTTAAAAATATTTTGCCACAAGGCAGGTTCAGAACACATACAAATTATCTTTTTTAGAACGAACATATTGTTTTGAAAGTGATCTGTGGCCCAATTAATTATGTGGTCGGGCCGCTGATATTTGCAGAGAATGTTGTTGACAAGTAACCTCAAAATAATATATGTCTACTTGTCAAAACTATAAATATATGTCTAAATTAGTAATTAATATAACACACTCATGGAGTCAGAGAAAATTACATAATTTTTAATTTTCATTATAACGATGTATTCTAAGGCTTTATATATTCCGTAGCACTCAGCTGTGAAAATTGTGGTTTGTGAAGGAAGTTTTATTTTTTTGACTGTTATACTGTTGATGAAACAGGCCTTTTTTTTTTTCATGGGGAAATGCATTTACGCATACCACTGAGCCCGGGGAAGGCCCAGCGGCTATGTGGGACTCACCGGGCGACTGCCTGTCCTACCCACTAAAACCCCATGGTGAGCAGTCCTCCACCGAGGTGGGGCAATATGGGGTCGCGGTTGCATTCTACCATCTTGTCCCAGTGGCAGACCCAATCGGGCCTCTCCGCCTGTGCAGGGGCAACCTTGCTCACCAAAGTCAACCCTCACCACGACTGGTGGGGCGTGCAAGCCGATGGAGAGCCCCCCGACTCTCCACCAGTGACCCCACAAATACGAATGAGGAGTCGCCTCCTCCTCTCACCTCCTCGAGCCGGCGCCGAGCGCCCGGGCCCCACCTCCACGTCACACTCCCAGCACCGAATCCATCATTCCGAAGTATGGTAGGTCTGAGAGCGGACCGCCTCCTCGAGCCGGTGCCAAGCACCCGGGCCCCACCTCCTCGAGCCGGCGCCAAGCGCACAAGGCCCCACCTCCACGTCACACTCCCAGCACCGAATCCATCATTCCGAAGTATGGTAGGTCTGAGAGCGGACCGCCTCCTCGAGCCTGCGCCGAGCGCACTGGGCCCCACCTCCTCGAGCCAGCGCCAAGCGCACAAGGCCCCACCTCCACGTCACACTCCCAGCACCGAATCCATCATTCCGAAGTATGGTAGGTCTGGGAGCGGACCGCCTCCTCGAGCCGGTGCCAAACACCCGGGCCCCACCTCCTCGAGCCGGCGCCAAGCGCACAAGGCCCCACCTCCTCAAGCCTGCGCCGAGCGCCCGGCCCCCCCCCTCCACGTCACTAGGACGCCCATCCCACAGGAAGAGAACCTCCACAAAGATAAAAGCTCTTTGTAGCGATTCCCCTCCTGCCGTCCAGGTAGTAAAAATACCCAGACCCACCTTGCCAGATATCGGCTACGGCCAATAATCCCCCGAGGAGAATTATTGACCGATCCCCGGGTGCACCGTCCCAACGGCTGCTCTTCCCCCCAGATGAAACGCATCGAGGGGGACCAGCAACAGTCGGGCACTCTTGGAGGTTATCCGGCCTGCAACCCTGATGAAACAGGCCTACATCAACACAATCACTGTCGGAATGTTTCGAAGCATCAATAAAAATATGATGCCAATTTTGCAAACATTCCTCAATTACCGAATTAAAATACGTGTTTGCATATGACCCTTTACAATACCTATGTTAAGATGAATATCTGGCGAAATTATAAGAGCTTTATAGTTAGTTTCAAATAGTGCAAGATTGGGTGTATGGTGAGTTCGAACACTTATTGTATTAAATTTAATGTAACTAGTAATCAAATGATGTGAAGATTTGTGAGTCCAATATTGAGAAGTGTTAATTAGTTGTGAAATTCGATTTAGTTTTATAATGAGTGGGTGTTCTGAAAACTGTAAAATACGGAAAAATAATCTATCTGCCAGAAACTGTCGTCGTAATTGCAGAGGTGGTTCAACCTGTAAAGCGTTTATAGGACTGTTTTTCATAGCACCGGCTATGATCCTAAGGGCTTTAGTCTGGACGGCATCCAATCTCTTCTTCGCAGCCATGCTAAAGAGCTCTAACAAGAAAGTTGCATAATCAAGAACACTTCTAATCAGAGAATTGTAGACCAACTGTAAAGAGAAGGGATGCGGGCCCCACCAAACACCCGACAGGCACCTAAGGATAGTGAAAAAGGAAGTGAGCGTTCACACTTACCAGCAATATATTCACAATGTGGTAATCAAGTTAATTTTTTATAATTAACCCTAAAAAAACAGTTTGAGTTTTAATAGAAATAGGCTCTCCGTTGTATAATACAGTTATAGGTGGAGGCATAATCAGTCTGGTAAACAAAAGTGTACAACTCTTGGACACTGACAGTTCTAGAACATTAGTGTCCAACCAGATTTTAAGGTGTTTTAGATCATTTGAAAGTGAAGAGCTGGCTTTATCGACACTTTGATTTGGACTATAAATGACAACATCATCTGCATATTGTAAAATACTTGAAGTTCCGTTTAATACACTTTCTATGTCGTAAGTGTAGACATTGTATAGAATTGTAATATAGTGGTTAGGAGACTTTAAATCTGTAAATAATATTCATTTAATTTATTTTTTTCTTATTTACTAGTGTACATATCTCTTTGCTGTTTTTTGCCAAAATGGATGAGCCCCCCGGAGGGGTTCACAAGTTCCCCCGGCCAGCGTCATGTTCTGTAACTGTAATGTCTAATGCTCGTGGGAGTAATAATGTTCTGTGGTCTAATGAGTCGGGCATGGAGACTGATGGCTCCGTGATCTGTACCAGGTCGTCCAGTAAAACGTGGTCGTACGAGCAAGACCTGCAGAAATTGCAATAAGCGTAGACGTAAACGCAACTCATCAGAGCAGAGAGACACTGATTACATCTGTGATTCAATCGTTACTGTTAGTGAAAAAAGTACTGCCGCTGTGGTTACCAATACTAACCCACTTCCTGAAATGACCCCACTATTATTAATGACACCACTCCATTACAACCTCTTCCCACTCCCACATCGGTAGGCAGATCATCTTATGAAGCTACGGATGTGGCTCCTTACATTGTACATGTACAGAAAGTGCTTACCAGTCCAGAGGACAATATAACCCTGCACCCTGTTACCTTCGGTAAATTCCTCCAAAAACAAGGTTATAGAAATATTGTAAATGACAGTCTAAAAAGAATAGGACGAAACAGGATTTCCCTTGCATTTACTCATGCTGAAAATGTGGATGCATTTATAAGCCATAACAGTTTAAATAAACAAAAAATGAAAGCATTCATTCCGACTTTCCAACCCAATGTAACCCGTATGGGCCTTGTACGGAATCCCAGCTGAATGGTCCCCTGAGGAAGTTACAGAAAACATTAATGTACCCATAGGCTGTGGGAAGATCCTTAAAATCAGGCGGTTGAATTACAAAACAAATGAAGGAGAAACCCCTACATGGAAGCCCTCACACACAGTAGTTATCACTTTTGATGGACAGGTCCTACCAAAAAGAATCTATGTATGTTACGATGCACTATCGTTGAGCTCTATAGTTATCCAACTATTCAGTGTTACAATTGTTGTCGATATGGTCACATTGGTCACACCAAAGTCCAGTGCAGGTCCAAACCTCGCTCCTATAAGTGTGGCCAAGCACACAATGCTGACAATTGTAATATTGAAGAAGATTGTGCATCCTGTTGTCATTGTTCTGGGTCTAATTTTGCAACTAGTAAATGTTGCCCGGAGCTTGCTAGACAGAAGCGAATTAAACAATCGAATTCTCAATATCGCAACCACTTATGCCTTGCGATAGAGTCGAAATTGCTATGAAAAAAGTGATAATCTGATTGTAGCCAAGTTCTGTAATTGGGCCACTGATGATCGAGCGATATTCGCACGGGTGATTCGAGCGTACTAAGTGAACGCACCCCAGGGCTAGAAGTTGAAATCCTTGGACTTGCCCTGCGTTCGAGATGATGATTGGGCGTTGTGGGCAGTTTCGAAATGTACATGTTTAGCAAGCCGTTTTCTTTGAACATTTTCAACACTATTCATTTTTGCGTTTGACACTACCGATCCTTACCAAACTGAATGAAAAACGACCCCATGTCTATCGGAATAAAGTCGATTTTCCTATGTCAACATGTCATCGAAACTTGCAAAACGAATGGTGATCGAAAACGTTCGGTGGCCCGATTATATAACTTAGCTTCAATCGGATTCTCAGTATCGATATCACTAATGCCTTGCGGTAGAGTCGAAATTGCTACGAAAAAAGTGATAATCCGATTGTAACCAAGTTCTGTAATCGAGCTGCAGAACGCTAATTTCACCCACAAATGGCCAAAGAAAGGGAAAGCCATTTGGATCATTTTTAGCGTTTTTAACAGTTATTTTCACCAATTGTTACAAAATGAACGGCCCCTTGATTGGACAAGTTGACATTGTGTTAATTGTGTTGTGACGTTACCTTTCATTTCCTTGGAATATCATCCAAAAAGAATTACGACCTATATTACTAAACTCTTTGATTACGGCCTTCGGCCGTGCACTTGCTTTGCCCAGAGAAAGAAAGAGCCAAGATTTCTTTCAGTAGGTAATTTCAGAAAAATATTGAAATACCTTCGTAACTTATCAAATAAATTAATGTAAATGCAAAAAAATAAACAATACCTATGGCTCGAAACGGGAAAACTTCCCAAGAATTTATTCGGGATTCTTTTTCACCAATTATAGCCGTATTATGTAGTCCAAAAGTGGAAAATGTCGTTTCCAAAAATAATCTTACATTCACGGAGTTGTTGCAGCCGTTTACAGCAATGGAATGGGAAGGTAACATGTCGCACATTTTGTTTTCATCTAGGATCAACAACGTAGAGTAGGAACCAATCTTTATGGCGGCTGTGAAGTTGGGCGCAAGGCGCTGCGCAATAGCTAGTTTTAGGTGTAAGCGGGCTTTGGAGAGGTGAGAGGCCGGGGCACACCCTCCCGCTAGCCCACCGTTGTTGTGCTTGTGTGCACGCTACCTCCGTACGATGCACACATGCGTGCGATTCTGTTCAAGTACTGTCTAGTTAGATTATTAAAGTTGTTTGTTACCAATTACAATACAATTCACCAACACAATATCAGCATATTCCAATATTAATATTATTGTGTATTCACGTATGTGAACATAATATCATGATTATTTAAAAAATAATGTTAAGCGTTAAACATCAACACTAATTTAGCTACTAAAAACATAACTTTAGGTATAACATTTTTTTATCATTCCATTATTTATATGTAGGTACTTACCACATATATTTTTTCCATCATAACATTATTTGCATGTGACAAGTAAGTAAGTATGGTTCATGTAGTAGTTTATTAAATATGTATGTACTTATAGTTATTTTTATTTTGCATGATCTGCTGTATTGTTTTGCACCGCCATCCTTTTTCAATTCGTAATTATTGTCCATCCATAGGTTGTCTGGAAAAGATTTCTTTTAGCAATAAGACCACCCGATTTTCAAAAATAAATTGTATAATTATATGTTCCATAATTCTGGTGTAATAGGGTGTTTATTATTATTATTATGTTCTGCAAGTAGGTACTAAAAAATTGGCTCTAATAATTGCGAATCTTACTGTACCAGCGCAAAGTCGCACTCGCAGCGCGTTTTAACAGCCGCCATAAATATTGGTTCCTACTATACCTCCCCTTATAAATAGAAGGCTAAAGGTACTTCTATTATTCGTTATTTTGTACATATGACACCTACATGAAAGGCCAGTATAGTATTAAGTTTACATATGTTTGGATGTTTTAGGGCAATTCAGAGAACCTGGAGGGAGTGTATGCATTATAAAAAACTGGAAGCTTATTGTTAGAGATGTGAACTGGAAACCACTGCAACCAACTGAAGCAAGAAGGCAGTTAAACAATGCTGTGTTACACAATTACAATGATAAATCTGTCTCTTTGGAGTTAGGTATGACATGCAAAGTGGATAGTATATAAGTCATAAAGCAATTATTGTAGGCTACCTATTGAGATAAGATCTTTTTTTTTTAATATATTGTAATATAACTTTTCTGTTTTCTGTAGTTCAAATACAATAGTATACATGCAAACATTCAAATACAATATAGTTTACATGTTAACATTATAATTAATGTTTACATGTAATTATTACAGGAGAGCGTAAATTTGAAATTTCTCAATCAACATATTGGTTTGATGCATGGCGAGAAACATACCTAGAAGTGCAGTTCCCTTCAGACCATGAGTTCACTAAACACTTCCTGTCATGCATTATTGTTGGAGTGGCTCACGATGAGAATGTCATTGACAGTTTCAATGCTATGAACCAGCAATATGCACAGCTGCAAAATGTGACGCCCCCGAAACTACCAAAATGGTTCAACAGTGGAGTGCTGAAGTCGTATCTTCTAATTCATGATGCATCTGTTTTATCAAGAGAGAAGTATGCTTCAAATATAAATCTGAATGACTTATACATATATAGACATATGACATATGATAAATGCCTTATTATAGACTTTTCATACTATAATATGAAGGCTTGTTTGATCCAAACAGGCCCAGTCGACATATAGAAGCTCTGCTGCAATAATAACATAGTGTAATATAAGTTTCACTTATGGCTGCTTATGGTACTAAACAAACATGTTAGTTTAAATGATTTCACATACACAGCAAAACTGGTGTGGTGTGTACTGTAATTTCAAGTAGTGAATGCAGTGTGTGTTTGCTTGATGTATTTAGCTCATTGTATACCATGTTTAAAATGACTCGCTATTTTCAGGGCTGATGTTACTTTCGAGACATTGAAACAAACATTTGGAGCTAGCAACTGTTTCATACTATCCATTAATTCAAAAAGTGCATCGGATCCAGTTTTGACTGATCTTTGGGCTCCATTTGTGAAAAGGACATCAGAAACAAATGTAAATTCTGTATATTTATCCTAGTTTGTTAGGTGATGGAATAGACTTAGAATTTATTGTGTCATATTTCACAGAATGAGATGTCATCATCATTTACCCAGCCCAGTACTCCAGCAGAACCACAAACAGTATTTTCTCTGCCAAGCACTACTACTGGTAAGATTTAACAAGACATAAGTTCAAAAACTAAAACCTGACTATGGTCAGCCTATGACACTCTTGCTATGAAGACGAATTGATTGATACCTCGCTTTTCAAAATCGGTTCAAGTTTTTTTGTTTGAACACATAAGCCTACATTTGTTTTGCTGTGGTGGGGGTAAAAAATATGCCTATGACACTATGAATAAAGAAGAATCGATTGACACCTCATTTGTCAAAATCGGACCAAGTTTTTAGTTATCCCACCCTTTACTTCGCCGTAGTCAGGTAAAAAAAATTACTTGCTATGATTATGACATTCTGGACATGAAGACGATTCGATTGATACCTCGCTTGTAAAAATCGTACCCATAGGGGCGACGCTATATTGGAATACCCACATACATTGAATACGTAGATACATACACATAGACTGTTAAACTAGTCGGCTAAAGCATTTTGGTAAACAACAACAGCCAACCTTAGCTACATACATTAAGATGGTGTCCCATAAATCAAGGTGTCCTGGGCCCTATTTCATATAACTATAGTACACTGACAAATGTCAATCAAACCGACAATTGTCAGCCAAACTATAGAAAAATCGTACATTTTTGTTATATGAAACGCAGGTTTTGCGTATTCGACTAACATTTGTAGGTTTATTATGATGTGTCGTTTTATGAAATAGGGCCCAGGGCCCTATACCCCTACTATAGTAGACTGACAAATGTCAATCAACATATATCAGTCAAACTACCGAAATGCGTTTCATAAAATCCCGACAATTAATTCAATTAATTGACAAAATATTAATAAATGTGTTTCATAAAACAATAGTAGTGACTGGCAGTCAACCGACAATTGTGGTCACTTAAAAATTACCACGATTTGTAGAATTGACGTGACAATTGTGACAGCCGAAGCTTTACCAGTCACTGGTCGGTCAATCAAACTAGTGAGGGTTTATTTTACTATGACTGGCGACTGGCATGGCTGGCATTGTGAAATGCAAATGACTGACAATCATCAGTCCCGTCGTGATTGTTTGATATATGAAACGCAGGTTTGGCATATTCAACTTGTGACAATGTCAAAACCTCTTTCATAATAATTACTCATTTGATCCCTTAATTCTTTCATAATCCATTTCATTCCATTTGATAGTTTGTCATTATTAATTCTAAATTCAAATAACCTGTCATTCCCATATTGATTGGATGAGCAAAACCGCATTTTACGAAATAATATGTTTAAAATACCTAAATAAATTTATTACAACTGGAGTCTTTTAAATATATATGATAATACCTTCGTAAGTGGTTGTTTTGATCCATATTGTTGAAGCACGAAAAGTCTGTGATAATAATGCTCCTATTGTTCCTGTACTTTTGTGTCCACTGAGGTTTGGTCCCTGGGCTAGTGGAACAACCCCAAACCCAAGGAACGCCTCGTGACAAACTGACAAATGTAGTTTTATTATGATTTGTCGCTTTATGAAATAGGGCCCTGGGGTGACTCGTCTGGTTCAAACCCCTTTAGATGGCCACAGTTTTATCTATATAGCTAGGGGTCATACACAGTTTTTGTCTTTTGAGAATTAATAGTAATAATAAGCCTTTATTCCCGAAATATACATCATCATCATTATTAGCCCGCATCAGTCCACTGCTGGACATAGGCCTCTCCCAAAGCACGCCACTAAGCCCGATCTTCGGCTCTTCTTTTCCAACCGCTAGCCATCTTGCGTATGTCGTCGCTCCACCTAGCTGGAGGGCGTCCCACACTACGTTTGCTGAGTTGCGGTCTCCACTCAAGAACACGTCTACCCCAACGGTTATCGGTCCTTCGGCAAATATGACCAGCCCACTGCCACTTCAGCCTCCTGCTAACCCGCTTTCCTTAATCAGCTTCCTGCTAATCCGAAATATACAAATTTCGGAAAATAAAGCAACTTAGAAAACTATATAAAAGTTTATTTAAAATTTAAAACAAAGTATCTCTTAATTCGGAGAGATATAAATAACAACATTCAAACCAAATTATTTTAATACAACATCAACAACTTTATGACTTAAAATTATCTTAAAATATATAATTATCTCTTACCAAAACCCTAATGTAAATTTAAATTTTACTTTTAGTAGAAGAACTTCCTGGGCTTACAACATCAGTACAGGCTGATAATTCTCATCCACTGACATCTCCAGATAATGATATTTACGATAATGCCAACAGCTTACAGGTAAATAAATATACTCCCTAGCCCTAGGGTCTAATCAATCGCTGTTATATTGCGAATTTAAATGAAATTCCAAAAGGTTGTTCAAATCACCAGGGTTCCTAAACAGATTTGAATGCTTTTTTTTTAAAAAGGGTAGCCCGTTGGTGTCGAATGTGTAGTCGCATATAAATTCCTTACAAATTGTTTTATTTTTTATACTAAAGCCATTGACTTTTTTATTTAAATAATGAGAAGAATTAAAGTGTATTAGTAAAAACGTTACCTGGTGACTGTTTATTGAAACCATTTAACACAGTTTTTATGTTGTATATTTCAGACACATTCCTTCTCTGGAAGCTCTGAAAGTGTCAGTGTGATGAGCAAGGTCCTAGATATCTCCACCGAAGTTCATGGAACATCATTGAACTCAAATGACATAGATGATATCAAGAAATTTCTACAGGACTATGCTTCAAAAGCACTATTACCGTATCTAGAGAAACAAATAGGTCAACTATCTGAAGTGGTATGTCTTATTCCTTTGACTCCTTTATTATTTTTGATGTGTAATATATTTCCTCTCGTCTTCCTGTATGTCTTATTCCTCTGACTCCTTTATTATTTTTGATGTGTAACATATTTCCTCTCGCTTTCCTGTATGGCTTATTCCTTTGACTCCTTTATTATTTTTGATATGTAACATCTTCTCGCTGTCCTTTGTTTGTTTTACCTTTTTTATTTTTGATGTGTAACATCTTTCCTCTCGCGTTCCTGTATGTCTTATTCCTTTGACTCCTTTTTTATTTTTGATGTGTAACATCTTTCCTCTCGCTGTCCTTTGTTTGTTTTATTCCTCTGACTCCTTTTTTAATTTTGATGTGTAACATCTTTCCTCTCGCGTTCCTGTATGTCTTATTCCTTTGACTCCTTTTTTATTTTTGATGTGTAACATCTTTCCTCTCGCTGTCCTTTGTTTGTTTTATTTCTCTGACTCCTTTTTTATTTTTGATGTGTAACATCTTTCCTCTCGCGTTCCTGTATGTCTTATTCCTTTGACTCCTTTTTATTTTTGATGTGTAACATCTTTCCTCTCGCTGTCCTTTGTTTGTTTTATTCCTCTGACTCCTTTTTTATTTTTGATGTGTAACATCTTTCTTCTCGCGTTCCTGTATGTCTTATTCCTTTGACTCCTTTTTTATTTTTGATGTGTAACATCTTTCCTCTCGCTGTCCTTTATTTGTTTTATTCCTCTGACTCCTTTTTTATTTTTGATGTGTAACATCTTTCCTCTCGCGTTCCTGTATGTCTTATTCCTTTGACTCCTTTATTATTGTTGATGTGTATCCACTACATATGCAACTACTATAAGGCTCGCTAATTTTTATTCTAATCATTCCACTAATTCAAATAAATTATTTCTTAGGTTGCAAACAGAAAAGGAGTGAGTAGGTCTTTGCTATCCGCTACAAAAAGATGGTTTGGGACGGGCAAAACCGGGAACACTGCTGCCAACAACACTATAATGTATGTTTCTCTTCCTTATGAGTGAGGGGCAAATCCTGGAACCTTTTTGCTTGATTGCTTATTGTTTCAGATATACAAACGATTGCCCCGAGCTGCAGCTCCGTCGGCTGGGCGACCTGTGGTTCATGTGTGGCCAGTGGCAGCGCGCGTTTGACGCTTACCACACGGCCAAGCGCGAGTTCTACGCTGACAGTGCGTTCCTGTTTTACGCCGGAGCGCTGGAGATGGCGGCTATAAGCGCTTTCATGGCGGGAGACGCGAACCGCAAGACGCATGGGTACATGGAGGAAAGCATCGTCACTTACCTCAATACCTGCAGGTTAGTAGGCAAGGCAACCACAACTGCTTCCAAATCTGAGACAATGTGAACATCGGAATCGGAGCGGGAGTCGGAATATGTGATTTCAAATAGATTCAAGCTACTGAACCAAACATTTTCATGAAATGTAATGCGACCAACCTAGAGGTTACACGTTTTTATATTTTGTACCGAAATAATTTGTTGAGCTAGTTAATATTGCATTGTCATACAGTTCTGAGCATTCTGACATTTAAAGTTCGATCTCTAGCTCATCGGGAAGTGCATTTTTTTGTTGAATGGACAAACAGACAGACAAGAAAACTATGTAGGTAATAAAAACGTGGTAAAAAACTATCTATTCGAAAATCTCGGAGAATAACGTAATAAACACAAAACGTCTAAATCTATTCGAAAATCTCGGAGAATGACGAAAAAAACAAAAAAATGCAGTTGAATTGACATTCTCATCATCTAGGGGATCAGTGGCAACAAGAAACTTTTAAAAGATGTAGTTTTGAATATTTGATGAGTTACAAACTATGTTCAATCATGGTGTTTTTAAATGTGGACCATTATGAACTTGTAGAATGGTGCAATACGCCGTGCGCGCCACACTGCTGTCGGTGCTGTGCCTAAGCAGCGCCGGGCAGCACGGCGAGGCCGCCAAGCAGCTCATCCGCATGACGTCGGAGGACAGCGACCTGCGCAGCGCCATGCTGCTCGAGCAAGCCGCGTTGTGCTTCCTCGCGGGCCCGGGGGCCAAGGCCATGTGCAGGAAGTACGCCTTCCATATGGTACTCGCGGGACACAGGTTCTCGAAAGCGGGCCAGAAGAAGCACGCACATCGGTGTTACAAACAAGCTTATCAGGTAAGCGGTTTCAATGCGATGGATTGTTAACATTTAAATTCTCATGAGTTTTAAGAACCTCTCTGATGATGCTGACCGTGAACTTTATAATACTCTATCGAAGGAAGTGCAACGCCTGTGTAGAAGAGAGAAAGACCAATATTTCAACATATTTTGCACAGAAATCGAAGACCATGCGCATAGAATGCATACACGGGACCTTTTTATGAAAATAAAATTCATTACGCGGGAGTTTAAGCCTAAGACCTGGGCAATAAAGGATGTGAATGGAGCTTTGCTTACGGAGATGGACAGTGTAGTTGACAGATGGAGGGGCTATTGTGGAGGCTTATATGCAGATCCTGTCGCAGCACCTGCAAACCCTTTATACAACATTGATGGTATTCCAACCGAGCCTGACATACTAAAGTCCGAAATTGAATTCGCTATAAAAAAGTTAAAACCTAATAAATCGGCCGGTGGTGACGGCATTTTTGCCGAAGATCTAAAGCATACAGGAGGAATCCTTCATACTCTATGCAACCGGATATGGAAAACCGGTGAATGGATAAGTAACTGGCAGGAATCTGTCCTTATACCTCTTCATAAGAAGGGCTCGACGAAGTCTTGTGGAAACTACAGGACTGTAGCGCTCATCTCCCACGCTAGCAAAATTTTACTGTATGTTATCAATGAACGTCTTAAAGCATTCCTACAATGGCAAATTCCAGCATAGCAGGCAGGTTATGTTTAGGGACGAGGCTCTCGAGAACAGATAGTAAATGCGCTCATCTCCCACGCTAGCAGACAGATCATAGAGAAAAGCCGAGAATTCAACATTCCAATGCGATATAACATTGCGCAGTACTGAGCGCATACATGCGCGTGCGCGTCGCGGTAAGCAACTGGATATGTGTTTTGTCGATTATTCAAAGGCGTTTGACTGTGTAAGATGGGAATGCTTGTGGAACATCTTAACGGAAATGGGAGTACCCAGACACCTCTCCGTTCTTATTGCAAACCTGTATCTGGATGATAATACAGTTGTTAAGGTGAATGATGTATTATCAAAATCTTTTAAGCCACAAAAAGGGGTGAGACAAGGATGCTTATTGTCCCCAGTTCTCTTTAACATCTATGGAGAATTCATTATGAGAAGAGCTCTGGATGGCTGGGAGGGTGGCATTGCTGTGGGGGGTAGGAAGATAAGCAACTTACGTTATGCCGACGACAAAACACTCATCGCGTCGTCTGAGGAATAACTTGCTAAATTTGCTTTCTCTCTCTACTCTGGCAAGCAGGAACTGCTTGAAAGCAAATTGGTCGGCCTTAGCGTAAACAAAGCGAAAACCAAAAGTCTTAGTGGTTGATAGGCAAGGTACACTTTTACGCTCCAACAGACTGAAAGATCTTGCGTTTGTCCACCAATTTTTATATCGTTTAGTTTTATGAGAGCCGTCTCATAAAACTAGCGAAGGTGGCAGCGATAAAGAAATAAGCAGAAGGATCCAAATGCCAAAGTCAGCGGCGCAAAGCGGTGCGCTTTTATGGCGCAGAATCATGGACAATACGAAAAACTGAAGCTAAGAAAATCGACGCGTTTGAGATGTGGTGTTGGAGGCGGATGTTCCGTATGCCATGAACTGCTGGCAGAACAAACGTTTCTATTTTATTCCGTCTAGCTAGACACGACCTTCATTATTGAAGATTACGACTAAGAAGAAGAGAAGTATGGAAAAAGTTTTAAGCTATTTCTGACTTTTCTAGTATTCTAACCACAGTTGGTCCTGTAGAGACTTTAATCCTCATAATGAAACATGATCGATTGGCAATTTGGCATCAAAAAAAGGTTTTGTTTAAATTACCCGTTTTCTCGATGCATGTATTTTTTTCCAAAACTGTGAATGCAGGTCAAAATATCTCTAAAAGTTAAGGACAGTCTCTTAAGCATGTTTTCCTGTAGCTACAAGAGTTAAGATAATATCGTACAAAATGTATAAGTTTTCTAGTACTCAAACCTCAGTCGGTCCAGCAGAGACTTTTGATTCTTATTATAAGAAACAGGCTCGATTGGCATCAAATAAAGTTTGTGAGTAAAATGAAAATTTTCATGCTGGCTGTTTTTTTTTTCAAAATTATGAATTCAGGTCAAAATAATTTCTAAAATTATGGACAGTGTCCTAAGAACGTTTTCCTGTAGCTACATCGGTTAAGGTACAGTAGTCGCAGCGGAAGTTTGTGGCTCGGAAGTTGTCTGCAAGTCGCTGCGCAAACTGCTATTTTTCAGGCGCAATCCCAATGTTGAAGTTGAATACAGCATTGTATAACTGCCTCGCTCACGTTTTTCGCATATTCTATCTCGCTCTTACTATATGCTATATTATCCTCAAAGCAGTACCTGCGCAATTGCTCACAGAGCCTAACTTACAACTACAAATATCCGCTGCGACTACTATACCTGCCCTTACTGCCCCATCTCAAAAAAACATTCTGTTTTCGCAATATGAATAACACTCGCTAGTTTTCAAATCAAATAAGCTAGTAATAGGTATCCAAACCACTTGTAATAATTATGTTTGGTTATAACTTAGTCACTAGATATTCGTACTAAACTAGATCCTGGGGTCAAATTTATAGGTCTCCATTTTTATTCCGTTTATTTTGGTGTACTCGCAACTGTTAACCGTTTATACAGGTGTATGAAAATAGCGGGTGGCGGCTGGCGACAGACCACGTGCAGTTTGCGTTGGGACGGCTGGCAAGCGCGCTGCGGCGCGGGCCGGAGGCGCTGCGCTGGCTAGCCGCGCCGCTCGCGCCGCCGTGCGCCTCCGCCCACCACGCCTCCCACAACAACCACCAGCAGGCCGCCTTCCTGCGCGAGTACATGCTGGCGCACCAGGTACGAATGTGGCGAGTGTCGGCTGGCGACGGACTACTTGCAGTGCGAGACTCACAGGTCGTGCGCCTGTTGGTAAGCGCCACATATTGCACAGCCAACACAGAACATTTGATAGAAAAATCTCCCGCGGCACTGCACAGCATCTCATATACCAAGTAATTTCGCTGGAAAAAATATCCTTCACGTCGAGGTTATATTGTCGAAATAGTATTTTGATATTAATAAGTACGCTAAATAACCAGTTATAGTCTTAAAAACATGAATGCCCTTCAAATTGGAATAAAGCACATAAAGAAAGAAAATAAATAAATAATTTACGACAACACTCCACATTATACAAAATTACATTCAATTTTAGTTCAGTAGCTTAAAATAGCATGAGCTGTTTTTTTTATTTTACACTTATGGAAAACAAACAACAAAGTTAAAATTGGATATAATAATACAATAGGCCCTATCTTGGCAATATCTTGTCAAAGGTATGGTACTTCCTCAAAAGAAGCCTACCACAACTTAAAAGTATGCATCTAACCTAAAATTTGCTACAGCGATGCAACTTTCTTGATTTCAAACCGGCTATAATGTGTGACAGCCTCTGTTATATGCTATCGCATCGACACAAATTTAATCAGAATATATGATACATATTCCACAGCAATGGATTGAAAATTCGGAGGAGTTTAAAGACCGGCAGAGCCTGCCGGTGCTGCCGCTGCCGCTGGTGGAGCAGCGCGCCACAGCGGTCCTGTGCGTGGGCCCCGCGCCGCTGTCGTCGCCGCGGCGGCGCGCCGCCACCTCTCTGTCGCTCGGCGTGCCGCCGCCGGCCGCGGAGGCACGCGCATGGGCCCGCCTCGAGGAGATGCTCCTGCAAGTCACGCAGGGGTCGGTGCCGATGATATTCAAGCCGACTGTGGACCTGTACAGCGATGATACGGACTGCGACCCTGTTGCGCCGCAAGGAGGTAAGTTTCGTGTTTTGAACGTTCAACGAACGAACTAATCATGATCATCAGCCAGGCGCGGTCGCAGCCTGAAATGGAGGGAGTCACTAATAATAAAATATGTCGAGTAAATTAGACTTTAATCAGGGCAGTCGCACTCCGCAACAAGTACATATATTATACCTACACTTTGCGGCCGCAATATTGCGGTTAATTCAGTAGAGTGCCAAGCGTGCGCTCGATGAGTCGCGCGCCGTGTGCTTAAGGCAAAGTACCTACTTACTTAAAGTTTTTGTAAAATTTTATTATGAGTACCAAGAAGAAACCTAGAATGTACTGCATAGCATTCGTTATTAAGCATGGAATTCAGACAGGCACCTTTTATTCATCACCTATTAAGTTATAATCAAATAATGAGGTACTAGGTCTATTCTGATAAGAATGTCATTATATGTAGTTAATAGAACTATCAACATTTATAATAATAAGTAAAAAAAATATATTACATAATTGTTTATTCTGTTACAATATCAAAGTCAAATCATATCACAGAATAATTACTAGTGCAAGAACCTAGTTATATCTCGATACAACCCTGCCGAGCGAAAAAGTGACAGAGCGATTGTGAAACGGTTAGAGCAATGGAAGCTCTCGCGCGTTGTGATACCGTTCATTCTAGCTTGCACGCAATGTATGAGAGCCTTCTAGGTAAATATAATTGAAAGATCGCAGCGCTGTGCGAGTTAAATTGCACTTTATTGCGTTGTAGCGAGAGTTGCTATGTATTTAAATGACTTTACTCAGTTATCCTTCTGTACTTGTACTATTATTTATTCTGTGCTTTAATGCACAATACATAACTTTAATACACACATTTACCTAGATGTTGCATTTAGGTTGTTGTGGACATCTTTAGGCGTCGTAGTTCATAAAAGCACCGTTAGATGTCTGCAATAAATAAAATGCAATGCGGCTAGGGGCAGTTTTTTTTACCTTTCCGATGGGCGTCCTACACTATTCTCGTCTAGTCGCTGTCGCAACTTGCACAAAACCGGAAAAACAGTAGTTTCTGAGATCAACCTGAACATATGACTGGTTGGTAACTTTGTTAAAAGCTTTTATATGTTACATGTTGGTTCAGTCCCGACAATGATTTTTTATGGTAAGCATGTCCTGATTCGATATCAGGAATATCAGGATTAGGTCCAGATAAAGGAACTCTTCAACGTGACCGTTGAACACGACACGAATTTTTGAACACGATTTTTGAACAGCATGAACACGGATTTTTGTATACGCATTTTATTATGATAGCCGTTTTTAAGTTTTACCATGACATGGTTGCTGCACTCTGGGTTGGGTCCTGACTAGGGAACTCCTCAACGGTCAACAGTACAGTCACGAAATATTGTATGTGAATTTAATTGTGATAGCCCGTTCTAAGTTACACCATGACAAAAAGCAAAAAGAAAAGCTTTGTTTTTAAAGCGTTTTTTATTTAACTTATTTTTTAGGATGGACATAAAAAATTGATAGAAATGCTGGTTTATACCAGAAGTCCTCACCATTATCACATGTTTTTACCCGAATACGACGAAGCAAGGGAAGTGTAATGAGTTTAACAGTCTATGTATGTACGTTTATGTATATAATATGTGGATGTTCCACTATAGCGTCGCCCCTATTTGTCCTATTTTGACAAGCAAGGTATCAATCGATTCGTCTTCATGTATAGTGTCATAGGCTATTTTTTACCTGACCATAGTCGGGTTTTAGTTTTTGAACTTTATTCAAATTGTATTTAATACTAGCTGTGCCCGCGGCTTTGCCCGCGTGGTCGTTTCATTTAAAAGTAGCCCACACGTGTTATTCCAGGACCAACAGTACCTACAAAGTAGGTACAATATTATACTAAGTACATTTCTTCCAAATTCGTTCAGCCGTCAAGTAGTCTTTTATCGATTGCTCGGCATCTAATCATCGGCATAAGGCTAGCGCGCACTGCCTTGCGTTTTTATAACGCATATTCTGTGAAGGACGGAGTGTCATAGAAGTGCACGTATTGCGGTGAAATAAACGCATATAATACAATATGAAATAAACGGTAGAATAAACGCACCGCGTTCCACCGCAAGGTAGTGCGCGCCAGGCCCTAAGATTCAAGTTACACAGTTTTTAAATCAAACCTTAATTATCTTCTTTGTACAGACTATTTGTTCATAATGATTTATTATAAGTACAGATACTACGCTCTCTAGTGTAGAGGTCCTACAAAAATACTCCCGTGTTAAGGAATTAAGATACTCCATTGTGCTATAATCGAACTCTAATATATACCCGTTTTAGACTCTTTATGCGTGATCCATCTTGTTTAACCCAGCTTTCAAACATAAAAAACCCCAGCTAAATCGGTCCATTCGTTTGGAAGCTACGATTCTCACCCCCCTTTTCTCACCTCCCCCTCTTTTCTCACCTCCACCGATGGGGTGGAGGTGAGAAAAATCTAAGAACCCTCTCGATCACATCAGCTTTCAAACATAAAAATCCGCAGCTAAATCGGTCCATTCGTTTAGAAGCTACGAATCTCACCCCTCTTTTCTCACCTCCCCCTTTCCCTCCCATTCACCATATATCTAAGAACCATCTCGACCACATCAGCTTTCAAACAAAAAACAACGCATCAAAATCGGTCCATTCGTTTGGGAGCTACGTCCATTCGTTGCCACACACACACGCACACACCCTCACACACACACACACACACTAATTTATAAATACCCTAAACTTATAACACCCATCTCTTTGTTCGGGGGTTAAAAATGTGAAACATAAAGCAGTTTGGTTACCAATAAAAACAGCGGCAAGAGAGCGCTTTTTTATGAGGGATTGTAATTTATAAACAATATTTTATTTCTTTTTTTAAACATGCACTTCAGGTAAAACTAACAAATTTACAAAGTAAAAAAATAAACAAAGTAATGTGAGAACTTTTTTAAACATGCACTTCGGGTAAAACTAACAAATTTACAAAGTAAAAAATAAACAAAGTAATGTGAGCCGAATTCGGAAACTTTGCAGATTTGAATTTAGCGGTACGCTTGGTTGCAGTGAATGAAATGTTTGCGTGTTTTAAGATCAATCAGCGCCATCTAGTTAAATTGGAGGCAGAACTTTGATTTGTTTGGTTTATGCGCTGGAGTTGTTGATCATCTGAATCACATTAGCTTCTTCGAGCATATATCCAATGGAGATGCTAACGTTTTAATCCGCAAACATTATTGAACGAGGTAAACACGCATTGCACACGCGCAAATAAAAATCTTATTCATGTAAACGCACACTAAAACAATCTCGCAAACCATCATAAAATACGCACACAGTTATAAGATACAGCATAGTTACGCAGTGCTTAGACGCACACTATGATAATGTAAGACTGTGGAATGCTTTGCCCATCAACATTAGAAAAGCTAAGTCGATAGCTGTCTTCAAAGACATGGTGAAGAAGCACTACCTGTCATAAAGCTGGATACTATGTTATTCATACATAATTTATACACTATTCCTTTGTGAACATGCTATTTATTTATGTATATTATATTATAAATTTGCCAATGTATATGTTATATTATTTAATTATAGTATATATATTTATGTGTTTAACAAAATTTATGATAACACATTATGTAAGTATGTATACAAATATTAAGTTATATAGTTGTTATTTATCTATTAACTTTTTTGTTCCAAAGTAAGTCTCCATCACTGACCGCAATGTTTATTTTATATTCCTGTCCATCCAAAGGTTGCCTGTAAGAAATTGCAAATAGCGATAAGGCCGCGTACGACATTAGATTTTATATATAATTGCTGTTATGTTGTTTTTTTATTGTAATGTGTTCAATAAAGAGTTATTGTATTGTATAATATCTAGTGATGGGCATTCACAAAGACCGGTAACCTGAACGATAAATGAATGAATGAAATGAACGTGGTTTTACTAAATACTTATGTCTAACGTTCCGTTGAAGATGTAAAATGAAGCTTTTATATTATCGAGATGAAAAGATATAGCTATTTATAATTAGAGTTTATTTAAAAATATTTATGTATATTATATATTTGTACTGAACTTGTGCTACTTTGTGAGCAAATTTTCGCTACTTGGTGAATTTATTTATTTATACAGCGTGTTTTTGAATTAATGCAAACCTTCACGTGGGCAGCTTCGCTAACTGACACTCAAGAACTTTTATTCTTTGACATTATATACTTAGGAGCTTTTTTTCCTTGAAATTAATGATAAAAAAATAAATGACGCGGTATGGCTATAATTACAGATCTTTGAAGTCAAGTATAGGACAACATACCTAGAGGAAGCTCTAGCAATCCACACCACTATATAAAAGTGAAACGTTGTCTGTTTGTTTAGGGAGTTTTAACGCGATAACGGTTAGACGGATTTTGATGAAATTTGGTATGGATATAGTTAAAACCTATATATAACTCCTGGAGATATATTGGAATAAGTTTCCACGGAAAATAGTAAGTTTCAACGGGAAAACTGTAAAATGTTAATTACTCGCTGTAAAGAACGGGTACCATGGTAACGAAATAATAACAAGTATGTCAAAAAGCATCGAGAGCGTTGGTGCCAAAGAGAATACAATACGTTGGTGCTATACTTTTGCATTGGTTTGTAATATCCTAGAAGAACATGGGATGTTTTTTACGCGATATTATACTGTAGTCCGCGCGGACGAAGTCACGGGCGAAAGCTATGATTTTATCATTTTAAAATACTTGGAAAATAATCTTAAGCTTTAAACTGTTTTTTTTAAGACGTGTAAATACCTTTTTAAAAATTCATGGATCAAATGTTGTTAAGTACAATCTAATGTTAACCCACGAAAGGTTTTTCGTTAATTTAAAAACACGCTGTAAGTAAATAAACTTACATTACTTTATTTATTACTCATTTCATACATAATTACTTGGACAATCATTTTTATCCAGATCAGAAATATTTATCTCTTCTGTAATAAAATAAAAGAATTGAATATAGTTTGTTATCATTTAATAGCAGTAGATACTTTATTATATTACTAGAAAATATGTTTGTATTTTCAGTTAACCTGTCAGCTATCGGTATCTCGTACGAGATATATGAGTTTATTTTTTGCAAATTTTGCAAAAATAAACTTAGAAAAATAAAAAATAAACTATATTCGTATTTTTTTGGTTCATATACCTTCCTCAAATACAGATTGTGTATATGGCAAACCTTTTAATCATTCTATATTTAAAAAATAGCTCAAGTAATCCAAAAACGCACTAGTCCACAGGTTAATAGTTAAGAATTATTTAAACTATTAACTTAATACCAAACATTGTGTTGTGTCCCGAACTTAAATAACATGAACTTTAATAGAAACCCAGAACTATTTTTTTACCCTTTTGATCCGGCTCATTCGTAACATCCGTTCGTAATTGTCGCCTACAGCCTAAATGATACTAACAGGCAAAATTTCAGCGTTGTAAGTGTTTAGAGAGTGAATGGCATATCGCTGTTTAAATGTAGATAAAAACACTTTTAATACTCACTGAAAAATAATCTGTTAGGTACTAACACTCCTCATTTTGAGATAATTTAACGTTCATTCCATCATTCGTCCAATCAATTTCACTCAATTTGTCCCCGCACTACGCCTTCTACCAAGACGATGGCGTCGTAAAACTGTCGCTAATCTGGCGCAACTGGTAGTTCATTTGAATCAAAATTATACAAAATTACAAGTACAATTCACATAAATAACACTTACTTGTGGTACGAAATACCGTGATCCCGTAAGTTTGATGTTGCTGATCGCCTTCTACACAAAAATATCGCACAATTCACCATTTTCACGGAGCTCTGCTTTGCGACACGAAACGATACCGAATGGCCGCGGTCGTGAGTGAAATAGTTTTATATAACGTGAATGGTCAAGTCGTGCCATATGGCCAGCAGAGGGGTACGCCTTGCATTCACATCTCCATTGGATATATGCTCGAAGCATTAGCATTCAACCAAAAAATAACGAACACACACACACACACACACACACACACACACACACACACACACACACATACAGTGATACACACCCTAAACTTGCAACCACCCGTCTCTTTGTTCGGAGGTTAAAAAATGTAAAACGCATAAGATATGTAAATGCTTTTAATTATGGAGCAAAAAATTCCTAGAAGCGCGTGGTTTCGATCCACGGATGTCTGGATTACAAATCCACGTATGTTGCCGCCTGGCCACTTGTTACGTGAAGCAAACAACGAAATTTGGTACCGTTATTTAAACGGATGTTTATTACTTTAATTTAACATAAATTTGGACTCTTATCCCTTAAAAATCCTTTATTTTTTCGGGAGTAATAGTATTCTAACACATAATATAAACTTTGACTATACCCAGTTATATCAAAATCCGTCCAGTAGTTTCAGCGTGATATTTGTTCTTTTAAATAACTATTCTAAATGTTAATCCATATCATCAGCTATGATTGTGCCAAGTTGTATCAAAATCCGTCTGGTAGTTTCAGCGTGATGCGTGTTCAAAGAGACAGACAGACAGACAGACAGACAAAAAATAAAAAATAAACCTTTTTGCACTCCATTACGATTTTGAAGTTTATCTTAATAAAAAAAAACAAAAAATAATTAATGTACAGATTTAGCCCATTTACAGTTTTATTATAGTATAGATAGATAACTAGAACTAGTGATTAATAAGACTTATTTTGTTTCAGAACCGATCCAAATATCGATAATTCTATGGAACCCCCTCAAAATCTCCCTGGTCCTCAAGGACGTGGAACTACTGTGGAGGTTCGTGCCAGCGGTGGACGAGCCCAGCCTCGCAGCCGAGGCCGTCCTGAACGAGCCGGCGGTGGCGGCCGGGGGTGCGGTCGACAGCAACGTCATCTGTGGCCAGAAGATAAAGTCGGTGCTGTTGGAGGGAGATTCCAAGAAGGTGCTAACGTTCACTTTGACGCCGATGCGGGTGGGAAAGCTGTCCGTTCACGGCATGGCGTACAAGTAAGGATCATTTCATGGATACAATATGCTGTGTTCTATTAGATTTTCCTTTTTTTATTTTGGAATCATTTGTTCGTTTTAGGCTTTTCATCTCGAAATAAGTATAGTTATGAGAAACGACGTCATTGATTGGAAGGGTCAAAATAAGAAATGCATAAATAAATTCTTAATTTTGAAAAATAATCATACCAGATTTGCGATTACCGATATAATGCATCCACTCGAAACAGTAGCCGAGCATTAGCCGCGACGAGCGAGCGTTACGTCCGTGACTTTAAAAATTACTAAAAAAATATTAAAACTGGCGTTGTTGGACTTAAAAAATTGCGTTGTTGGACTTTAAAAATGACCGAAACGTGGTCGGGAGTTATATGTTTACTTTGTTGTATTTTTTTGTCGTCGTTCTTGTGAACCCTGATCAAAACCTCGATACGTGATTAAATCCCGTTTATATGACTAACTATAACTATCTAGTAATAGTTTCGTGTGTTCAAGCCGTTTTAAAATTAAATATGAATAGCACGCGTGATAGTTTAAATCTCAAATAATGAATGATCTCCATTTGTAGGTTAGTGAATGTTGGAGAAAATGGACATGAAAATGGCAATGGAGTCACCATCACGGGGAAAGTGGACTTGTCGACCGACGCGAAGGGCACGGACAAGCGTTTGAACATTCACGTCATACCTGAAGCGCCCTGTTTGCAGGTAACCAGTCCATGCAAATGATATATACATAAACGTTCCTTTCCAGGGCGCGTATTTGCTATGCTACACGGTTCTCTATCAATACGCATACAATATAATGTCATAATTTAGTGTGGCATAATTTTACTTATCCTAATAATGTGCAAGCATAATAATAATTACGCATAAATGTTTAGGCATAACCGTGTTAACCATAACTAAAGAAAGAATTCATCAAAAAGAACCCCTCATTTTCCAAAAAGTTAACTAGCTTTTCCCCCCTGTGATTCCTGTCTCCATAACCGTGTGGACCTATTCTCGATTCACTGCAAGTCTGTACTCCCACTTTGGCGTTAAAGTCTCTCATGATAATGTTCTAGTGGGCCCTTGTGGTGCTATGTAGGGCCGAAGATATGTCATCGTACATATCTTCTACCTCATCATCCAAGTGTGCCGAGGTCGCTGCATAACCCTGTACGACCTCAAGGCTATATCTTTCGGTCAGCTTAAGAACGCTTCCCTAGTCGATACACTTGATACTTCTACAACATTATCAATGTAGACTTTATTTACGAGGAACCCCACGCAACCCTGAGACTGCTGATCGCCCTCTCGGAAGTAGAATAGGTGGCCCGATTCCAGGGTTGTGTTTTGTGTCCCTCTCTTCGGACTTCACTTAACCCTAGAATATGCCACCTGAACTTAGCTCCGTCTCGAGTTGCGCCATGTGTTCGTCAAGCCTATAATCTTGACGACTGGTTGGTCTCGTGGCTAGAAATCCTAGGTACGAAATCGTACGGTCGCAGGTTCGAATCCTGCAAGGTGCAATCATTTGTGTGATAAGCAGAAATGTTTGTTTCCGAGTCATGGATGTAATATTCTTATCTATGTATGTTTATCCGTTATCTAGTGCCCATAGCACAGGGTATCCTAGTTTGGGGCTAGATAATTGGTGTGGAAATGTCCCGAATATATTTATATTTTTATTTATTTAATCGTTCGTCCGTTGTACGTAGCCAGAATGAGTTGTTTTTAATCCGGATGGTCTACCGTATCCCAGGGATTGTTCGCACCCCCTGCCCTGTCATTTCCTTGACCGCCACCGTGGTCAGGACTAGCAGGGCGTCCGGGAACTGGGGGGTAATTTTTCTGTTGTGCCGTTCATTGGAGGTTTTGTCCATAATCGCCACGCAGGGCGTAGCTTCTCGCACCGGTGACGCTGCTGCCCGTCACCGGCCTGTGTCATTTGGCTACGCTTGTTTTTGGGATGGTTATACCGCCATCTGTCGGTCGCCAGAGCCTCGTTCGTTATTCAGCAGGATGACCGCGTGCAGGAGAGGTTGACTTAGAGCAGTGAGATCGTTTTTCGCTCCCATACAACAAAATATGGTGTAGAGCAATATGTTCATTTCAAGAAGTGATCTCGCCCAGATCACAAAACGTGCTCACAAAACTTGCAACATTTTACCCCCCATTCGTATAAAAATAAAACGAGTCGTTTTTCCAACGTCTCGTTACTTTTTGACGTTTTTTGTATGGCTTTTATGTCAAAATTCTACGGACAGTAAGCGAAAACGGTTCGTTTTAAGATATAGAAACTGGCCATTAGTCGTAGTCGGGTTTTAGTTAATTATCTTTATTTATTCAATACGCATTTAATTTACATTTTAGTTTGTTTGAGCTCTCGCCAGGCACGTGGTCAATTTTCCTTCATAAATGCGAACAAAAATGTTTTAAGCGACTGGGGCCTTACTCTTGAACACAATTCCGATCGGTCGGTGGAATTATGACAATTCGTACTCTTGAACACACTTGAATGCCAATCTAGCGCCAAATTAATTCAATATTGTGCGGATATTGAAAGAACTAAATGGTATTGGCATTGAAATTGATCTTAGCAAAATCGGCACTCTTGACGCTGTTTGGACAGCCGCGTATTGGGTTAGGTATTGCGTTGAAATCGGAATTAACACAATAGCAAATTAGTAACTTTTCCGTGATTAAAATTCAATTTTGTGCGTTTTAGATCATTTTGTGACAATATAATGGCACGTTTGGCTCTTGCATTCAATATCCGACGTCGAAATCATGCATTACAATTTCAAAAAAGGCGAACCGAGCGTCGGATGATGCGTTATATGGACAAGGCATTTTCTATGAGTGAACATATTGTTGTCTATCTGTTTATTACCTCTTCATGGTACTATTGGAGATTTAGATGTAAGTACCTAAATAACTGAAAAATATATAAAATAAAACAGTGTTAGTTAATTATTTTTGTATTAAAGTATTATGGCACATAAAACTAAATATTAGAAATTATTTTACATAGGAATTCAGCTATTATTTATTATTATACGTAAGTAGTATTTAGGCTACCTACTAAAACTACATTAAAGAACCTTCTGTCAACATATTTAAAATGGCATTGCCTAGACGCATACCTTTTTAGGTAGGTAAGTCTTAAGCAGTCATAATACTTCAAGTAGGTTTAGCATTTCACTTAAAGTACTCACACTTCTGTTATAAAATAAACTTACTTGTAGTAAATCTCTGAATAAAGGAATATAAAATCAATCAACAAGTATTTTAACAACAAGGTAAAAGTTACATTTTAGTCTTTATAAACCTCAGTCTAATAAATATTTTTTATACAAACTTAACAGTATTGTATGAATGATGCCCCCCGCCCCGCGGTTTCATCCGCGTGAACAATGATGAAAATTGATGATAATGATGAAAAGTAATCTATGTCTTTTGTCTTCTAGGACCAAAAGTATACATCAAAATCCGTTCTGCCGTTTGGGCGCGATGAAGTAACAAACATACACACTCACAAACTCTTGCATTTATTAGTGTGAATTGTAATTAGTGTGATACAAATAAATCTCTGAATGTAGGAAAATCAAATCAATCAACAAGGTAAAAGTTGCCCACAACTAGTATAGTCTTTAAAAACATCAGTCTTAAGTAATGATACTAATATAGGTAGGTACATGAAACCTAATCCAGTTATTTATTATTATTACTTAAAAATGAAATAAGAGTTATGCACACGATGCCTTTTTCATGCGCTGATAACGCGCGCTTATCGCAAGACGCGCTGCAAACGCATTCCATTCGCACCCTTGTGTTGTATGTGATTTATGGACGTTGAGAGGAGCTTATAATACTTCATAAGTTTATAATTTGTGCTCCATCCACTTCAAATTCCCATCCGTACCTATCCACTTCTCTTGTGATGTTTTGTTTTGATTTGAACTTTTTTTACGTCTATTAGTCATTGGCAACGGACACGCACCATTCACCCAAAGAAACATAAATTTATTATTAAACTACTATTTTTTTTTACTTGAAAAGGAAAATATATATAGTTTTGTGAATTAAATTAAGTTTTATTATTTTCTATCAATAAAAAGCTCAGTTTTTGGACTTTTTAAGGGTATTTAGGGTTTTACCGATTTACGATAGATGTGAACGTCCCTATTGCTGAGCCTAAAGCAACTATCTTCATGGTACTGACAAACCCCTTCGCCAATACAAGCGCAATTCCAATTTCAATCCAATGTTAACAGGATTGTTTTCAAGGGTACAGTGATTACTCAATATTGTGTTAACATTGGATTGAAATTGACATTGAATAAGAATTAGTATTGGGTTCAAGAGTAAGCGCGCTAACACATTTGGTTACTCTTTGACACACAATGTATATCATTCCTAGATGACATTCTCCGAAACAAGTCCGGACATAATCAGCGGAGAGATGCGAACCATCGACGTGGAGTTCACGAACGTGGGGCCGGTGGAGATGAGGAACCTGCACATCGCAGTGTCGCACCCTGACTGCGTCAGCCTCGTGACCCCCGCCGAGGACGGTCACAGTTTCAAGTATCTGTACGATGAGAAGTATCGGGACCCGCCTAATTATAGCGGTGAGTTATACACTACAACTGGCGACGCGAGGACCTGCCTAGGACCTGCAAATATAAGTAGTGCTGCATGTAATATATGCATAAAGCACAAGGCTCTGTGGAAAAGGCAATTGCATCTCTTAATTAATATTTATAGAAGGTCTCACTTAACAAATCATAGTCCTTTTACATTTGCTTCTGTTCCCTCCGACACTCGACCGTAATTTACTATTTTTGGTCCAGGTGCACCAATTTTGAACACCTCTTTGAAAATATATGAATTAATATGATTTTCCTTTTTGGGCCTTGGTGGAATGAATTTATAAAATAAAAATAACTATTAGGTTTCTTATCATCATTTTAAAATCTACAGTGGGAACATAAGAATAGATTTTAAAATCAGTGTTTATACATACATAGATTATTTTTGGTACAATAATATACTACGCCAGGTATGGCATTCCGTGGCTAACTGTTCTACAACTTCTTTTTGTATGACTGTCCTCGTAGAATGAGTATTATAGCCGATATTCTACTCGGAAGGCAGCTAAAACTACAATTTCGAACTTTTTGGGGAAAATGGCCAGTACTTCAACTGCATCTCAGGTTATATTGGGTCTACAGAGCTGCGGGTTGCGCTCAAATTATGCAAACGTTGTCTTCTTTATAAGTGCTTTAAATAACTTTTACGTGGGAAGCACTTTTTAGAAGTTATAAGCCAAAATAAAAAAGACCGAAAATGTCTATGTTTTTTGAGCACCACGCCGTTAGCACAGGCCATTCAAAGAAGAAAAAAAAAATGTTTTGTCCTAATCGTGTTCCTGTAACTAGGTATAGGAATTTTAATTTCGGCTAGGCCCGTATTCGCCCGTCTCTCTCTTATTTGGTTTAAGCGCTACTGGCCCGTGGCATCCGGACGCACAGACAACGCTGCCAAAGGAATACGGTTTCGTTTGCATCCTTTCGGTACGGAACTCTAAAAAAATACCAATACTTATTGTCTAATACTACAATAATTATTGTCTCCAATGAAAGAGGCCAGGAACTTATCACACGGGTCACCAGCCTAATTTAGGAACCAGGTGCCCCACTTCCCCATTTTTTTTAACCTTCGCTGTCCCACTACTGGGCTAAGGTCTCCCCCATCTCCTTTCAAGCATCCCTATTTATGGCCACGTCAGAACAATCCCGCAGAAAGGAATCCAAGTCATCTCGCCATCGTTTTCTTGGTCTACCCCGTCGTCTATGGCCTTCTTCGGGTGCCCCACTTAACATGTAATTTTTAATTTGGCTCAGACGAGCGCGCGGCGCGTGCTGCGGCGTGGCGCGCGCTGGCGGCACGGCACGTGTCGCGCGTGCCGGCGGGCGCGGGTGCGGGCGGTGCGCGCGGCTCCTTGCAGCTGCGCGCGCATGCGGCGGCGCCGGCACTGCGCGTGCTTGCCTACTACGAGACCGGCGTGCGCGCGCGCCCCTACCGCCTGCTCAGGCACATCTTCAACTTCAACGTCACGGTGAGTCGTGCGACACTCCGAAATGTGGAACAATTATTATTACGAATAACAAAAAAACACAAAAATATCGTTCTTTGCGGTGATTAGAATCTAGACATCCTGAAACCAAACAAGAGTTGCGAAGAATTAAAGAGTCTGCTAAAAAACTTTAATATTGATTTGCATATAAAAACACCAACCAGAAAATTAGCATGTCTTGATCAATTTGCGAGCAACATTAAACAAGTTCTCCCGGAGGTGCATCATCTCGCTCTGTCTGATCATGAAACTGGAAAAACGCTTTCACTGAAGGCAAATAAATCATCTGAAATAGTCAGTTGGACTGAATGTATCAGAGATTACAGTAGAGAAAACATGGATAAGTTCTGTCGCTGTATGTCATCTCTTACGTTTTCAAATATATACGAAAAATACCAATTGCAAGAAGCATTTAGAGAATTTCATGATTTGTTTTTTTTTTATGAACTATTCTTTGATCTTTGTTTTCCGATATTCGCTAAGAGAAGGTCAACCAAGATTGGAAATCATAAATGGCTTACAAAAGGTATAAAAAAAACTTGTATTAGGAAGAGATATCTTTACCTTAAGCAACAACACAAGAAGACAAATAAAATAATGAATAATACATACTACAAATCATACAGTTACATATTAAAAAAAGTGCATTTATAAATCTAGACAGATACAGAGTAAGAAATATATTCAAAATAATAAAAATAAATGTAAAGCCGATAAATGGGCAGTGATTAATAAAAATATTGGTGACCAAAATACAAAAATTCTAATTGACAAAATAAATAATAAGAGTAACAAGATAGTTGAAAACCCTAAAGAAATAAGTGACATATTTAAAGATTTTTATATACAATTGACAAATAGCAATAATTTTAGTTTTAAATATGATGAAATAATTAAAACTATGAATACTAATAATGCATTTACAATATTTCTTAAGCCTACTGACTGTATGGAAATATCTAGAATAATCAGAAGCCGTTAAATTATGCGAACCATATATATGTGAACCGTTATGCCACTTAGTAAATATGTCTTTTGAAGAAGGGACATTCCCAAACATATTAAAAAAGTCGGTTGTCAAGCCTCTATTCAAAAAAGGAGAAACGTGTGATGTGAACAATTACAGACCAGTAACATTGATACCGATAATGTCCAAAATCTTTGAGAAAATTATGTTGAGGAGACTACAAGAATTTGCGACTTGTCATCGGATACTTAAAGATGAACAATTCGGGTTTCGTAAAAACAGCACTACCTCATTGGCATGTTTTAACCTGATTAAAATTATCACTGAAGCCATAAACGACGGTTTACTGGTTGCTGCTATATTCCTCGATATGAGTAAAGCTTTCGATTTTGTGGACCACAAATTACTTTTATACAAGTTAGAAACGTATGGAATACGAGGAAAAGCTAACGACTGGTTAAAAAGTTACCTGATTGGTAGACAGCAATGTGTAAAAATATCTAAAATTCAAGAAGGTAAATAGAGTTTTTATAGGAGTGACTTTCAGCAAAATAATTTGGGGGTACCGCAGGGCAGTGTTTTGGGACCATTATTATTCCTAATTTACATAAATGACCTACCTAACATCACTTGCCATGAAACCATTTTGTTTGCAGACGACACAACATTGGTTGTAAAATGTAAAAACAAATCCACATACGAAAAGGAGATCAATGATGCAGTAAACAATATCATACATTGGTAGATAAAACTAAAATGATACAATTTCAGACGTATAAACGGATACCAATAATATTAAATGTACAGTATCAAAATAACATCATTGAGGAAGTATCAAATACTAAATTCCTTGGTATAATACTAGATCAGAATTGTAACTGGAAAGCTCATGTAGATTACGTTTGTGACAAACTTGACAGATTCGTTTATGCCATTAAAAAGTTAAGAGTTACGGTATCAACAGAAGCCGCTCTTAGCGCATATCCTGGCTATGTGTCGTCCGTTCTATCTTATGGTCTTTTATTGTGGGGCAATTCAGTAGATATCGACAAAGCGTTTAGAGTACAGAAAAAATGTGTGCGTGCAGTTTGTGGGGCCTGGTTCATGGACAGCTGTAAACGATTATTCAAAAAGTGTAACATTTTGCCGTTAGCTTGTATGTACATAAAATAATTATGTCTCTTTGTGCAACAACACCCAGAGTACTTCACTAAACATACAGAAGTAATTAAACGAAATGTCATCCCTATGAACAAATTTAAACTTTTTGTACCGCAATGCAAACTAGTACTGTATAAAAGAAATGTTTTTATAAATGCTATTAATGTATACAATAAATTGCCCAATGATTTCAAAGATTTACCTTTTCCTACATTCAAAAGGAAATTGACTCAGTGGTTAACTGCAAAATGTTTTTATGAAGTCAAAGAATATATGATTTTTCGAACAAAGTAATAATTTTAATTTGTTAATTAATGTTTAATTTAATTTAATGCATGTATTTTACTTGACATTATTGAGATTTCATTTGACATATTTTTTTTTTCAGTTTTAAACTGACATTACATACTTTTTTTACATTAATTATTGTTATTAATTTTTTTTTGTAACGTTCAATTATTTAATCATTCATTATTTTGTAACTAGACTATTTTATATTATTATTTTAATTTATATTTGCACACCATTTGTTATGGTAGAATGTACCAGGTTCTATTCTTATTCTTTACCATCATACATTGTAAAACCTACATTCTAGCAAATAAATAATTTGAATTTGAATTTGACCTGCTGTTAGCTGAATCAGGGAACAAAATGAGCTTTTAACCACCGAACTCAAAAGAGAGGGGTGTTATAAGTTTAGGGTGTGTATTGTATGTAGACACATTGATACATACCGTAGCTCCCGAACGAATGGACCTATTTTGATGCGGGGATGTCGATGTTGCTGTACTTAATAATAATTATAGAAGTATTTAATCAGACAAACATGGTCCGATGGTGTTAGTATAACATATTTGAATCGCTGCAGACTCGAGGCAGCCCCATCAGCTTCCGGAACTCATTATTGTACTGGACACGCAGGAATAGGCATTAAGAGGCTTTTGCATGTAGCTGACCTTTGTACCTGACTTATTAGCAGACATTCTACACTCTGCTGGTGTAGAATGTCTGCTAATAAGCTTTAACAAGACATAAATTTAAAAAAAACACGTCTGTGTTGCCAAATAAGAACTCATACCAATATATTATACTTTTGGATTGTGATCATCAAGGCTTTCAATTTGATACCCATATTGTAAAATTCGTTTATTTTTCGCTTTTGAAAATGGAGCCATTTTGCAGGAACTTTTTTTTAAAATATAGCCTATGTTACTCAGAATAATGTAAAGGTTCTAACGATACCTCATTCGTCCAAATATGTTCAGGCATTTAAAAGTTATGGTGGAATAAAGAAACTCACATACATACATACATACAATCATACTTACACTACTTTTTTGGGCAGTCGTGTAAAAAGAGGTTTTTTGACTTGTTTGCTATACCGAGCAAACCTGCGCGCCAGCATGTTGCATCTGACTGTCAATGGCCTGCTTTCCCGTTCTATGTCTACCCTACCTGGTCCTCGAGGTCTTCGGTGACCAGGTGCCCCAAGTATTTAAATTGTTTAACGCTTTGAAATTCAACACCGTTGGGTACAACTTGGGCACAGTCTGGGGCCCTGTATCTGCGTCCTTGAAGACCAAGTATTCACTTTTCTTGCCATTGTAAATAAGCCCATGTTGACAAGCATATCGTTCACAGATGCTTAAAACAACCTTCTGAGGGTTCGATACTAATTAATACCAATAATATTACAAAAGTTTATTTCGTATTGCAGGAGGCCGTGGAAGTTTCAGTCACTCCGCGACGGAATCTATGCAAAGACGACGGAGAAGTGTTAGAAAACATGACGCTAGCGGTGGAAGTGAAAAACGTATTCGGCGAGAACCACGAGGTGTCCGTCGAGCTACTGGAGGCGTCGCTGATCGGCCGCCAGTGGCGACTGACGCACCTTGTCGCACCGGGCTGCAAGAACGACCCACTCTTACCCAGAGAGAGACTCCACTTCATACTGAAAGCCAAGAGAATACTTGACCCGTTGCCCGACCAAAAAGTACACCATTCGTATCTTAAGATCGCCGAAACGGACTATGGAAAGCTCACAGCCGATATTCCACCGTATTCAAAATTCGTGATGGACGGGAAGCCCGCTTTCCCTGAAACGAACGACTTAATCAATGTAACTACACAGCAAACGGCGAAGGGAAGGACGGGGCTAATAGAGTCCATGTTTATACTGAGGTGGAAAGCCAACGACAAGAGTAACGGCCGAGTAG
The DNA here is from genome assembly GCA_946251855.1 of Alsophila aescularia. Taxonomy (NCBI): domain Eukaryota; kingdom Metazoa; phylum Arthropoda; class Insecta; order Lepidoptera; family Geometridae; genus Alsophila; species Alsophila aescularia. The sequence continues at coordinate 18,289,989 of OX276377.1, read as the reverse complement.
CGATCGGTCAACAATGCCTGTGGCTCGATTGCTTTTCCAAACCTCTGTCTAACGAAGTGTCTCGCCCGCTGGCCGAGCCGCCCTCGTTGCAAATAGACGACAGTGACAACAAGGTGGACTGTAGTGAAGCCATTAGAAGGACCAAAAAAGATAACGTCGTCATATTCGGACTGGAGCATTCGAACGAAATCAGCCACAACTTTGAAGAGAGGAAAATATGTTTAGTTCCTATAACTTTGAACATAGTCAATTGCTACGGCATTCCGGTTAATGTTTTTATTGACATGACCAAGCAGAAAAACAGGTAAAATAACGTTTCTTTTTAACTCCCGAACAAAGAGACGGGTGTTATAAGTTTAGGGTGTGTATCACTGTGGGTGTGTGTGTGTGCGTGTGTGTGTGTGTGTCGGTCTGTGGCATCGTAGCTCCCAAACGAATGGGTGTTATGCGCGCTGCGGTAAGCGACTGGCATATTTTTGAAAACTTCTTTTTCCTTTCAATATTTTTATTTTCGTTTGTAATTAATACGCTTCATTAATTTACTTTACCCATATGTTTCTTGTCGATTATTAGTGTGCACGCTGTGTTCACTTCGAGAAGACCGATCAACCTTCTATGTGTAACTTTGGTTCTCTTTCTTGTATGTGAGAAAATGCTGTAACGTCCTGTAAGAGGAAAGAAATTATGTTTTTTTCGGAAATTTTAAAAATATCGTTTGTTTCAGAGAGTGTTCGGGCGAGCTCGGGTGGGCGGGTGCGCTGAGCGCGGCGGACGCGGACGGCAAGGAGTTGGGCGTGCGCGTCAGCCTGCAGCGGTTCGAGTCGCGGCGCGTGCACGTGCGCGCCGCGTGCGCCGCGCCCGGCACCTACCTCGTGGGCGCCGCCTTCTCCGCCGCGTGCACCGGCGCCGGCGCGGGCCTGCGTACGCACCTCTCCGACAACACCTCGCTGTTAGTCGTGCAAGCTGGCTAATGCCACACGAGGCCGGGGCAGGGAGCCTGAACGTTACTGCTACAATTTAAACGCGCTTTCTGAGACAGTACTGTCGGAACAGGAACATGGCAGAATAGTTTATAGCTGACTGCTTTAAGGGTGTCACAGACAGCCGCGGCCTGCGGTGGCGGCTATAGTCGCGGCCTAGGCCGCAGGTAGTGTATAACACACATATGCGGTCACGGTGGCGGCCTACAGCTTCATTTGATATGCAACCATCGTCATCATGCTTGCACGTCGCGTGAAGACGAGAAGGAGAGCAAGTCGGGTTCTTCAAGTATAAGTTAGTATTATATTAGATTATTTTTAAATTATCGGAGATAGGTACTTCGTAAAGTCATTACGCATATTTTAATTATTATTCACTTTCGACTGAAAAATAATTAAAACATTCTGCGATATTATTCCAGATTTTATTCTTTATTCGATTATTTTAATAATTGGAATGAGTTGTATCAGATAGTACTAGATGATTTTAACAGTTTCTCTAATAAACTATTGTTTTTTTGGTCCATTTGTATGCTATGCAGGCGATCAGTTGTATTGTAACATTTTACAACTGGCCGCGACCGGAAGGGGGAGGAGCTTGCGGTGGCGGCCGGCCGCCTCATGCCCGCGAAAGTTTGAATACTTTCTACGGTTGCGAGCCAACACAACTGAACGCCACCGCGGCCGCGGCTGTCTGTGACACCCTTTATTTATTTTTATTCTCTTAATTTCGGTCTCTGTTGCCGGGAGACGATAATACACGACCAAAATAATGTACGACCAGTATTGTACAGCCAATATTACACGGCCAGATATTACGTGTACATGGATTCGTAATATTTGGACGGCTAATACTGGCCGTGTATTATTGCCCGTACAAAATCAGTCCGGGTTGATAATGCACGGCCAGTATTACGCGACCAATATTACGTGTACAACTGGATACGTAATATCAGCCCGTGCCGATTATGTACGACCAATATTACACGGCCAATAGTACGAAGCCAACCATAGACAAAGCTAGAATCACTCCTTGATGCCTCGTTTGTGTAGGCGAGTGTCAAGAAGAAAAAAACTGTCACAGAACCGAATTGGCCAACCCCGACTCCACGTGGTCTTGTCTGCCCTACACTAGAGTGTATTTAAAAAGCCGGAGGCGTGGAGGCGAGCATTGGTACCTGTGCTTTGTTACGCAAGGGCGGAGGGGCAGCCCTTCCCGCAGCGCCGGAGGAATCGCGATTCATAATCTGTGGCTTTGACTATGACATTTCTATATTTTAATCTGTGATGTATACGTAATATTGGCTGTACATTATCGCCCGTACAAAAATTGTCCGGCCCGTATTACACAGCCAATAATGCACACCTTGTTATTACATGTACATATTTTGGCTTCGTAATCCTGGCTGCGTATTATCGCCTGTACAAAATCAGCACGGGGTGATATTACGGGGTACATTATTTGGTCGCGTAATATTGGCCGTGTAATATAGGGACTCTCTGTTGCCTTGTAACTGGACACGTACGAACGCGCCGTCATTTAGTGTGGCAGAATAGAGTACTGTCTTGTCTTGGATAGCTTAGGATCTTGGCTACGGAACCCTAAATCTATGCGTGTCCGACAAGCATTTGGCCGGTATTTTGTCCGGGTTATACTTAACTCGTCAGCTTTACACGCCGATATAAGTGATTCATGTATTTAGTCAAAGGAATTTGTATTTTGGGTAAATGGAAACGAATCATTTTTTTTTAAATAGCCGTCGTGGTACGCCTGGCATATGTGTAAACATTAAAAAAACCTAAAACAACGAGCTACGTTTTGCACCGCGCGCTCTCATTGGTCAACTGTATATCAGCAACCTGATCTATACTTATTTTGCGGCTTATTACTTATAAGTCTGCTTGGCGCAACGGATACCGTTCGGCCACCAGTCTGTAGTACCGGAGTTAAATTCCCAACTGGAGTGTTTACATTTTGCACATTAAAAAAATTATGTGATGGCTTATAACTTGAATATGGCCGAGCTGAGGTGGAAAGAGCCGACGAGCCACGAGCGAAGCGTCGCCAGGCCGCTCGGTCGCCACGCTAGTCGGCGTTACTCCCGTACCACGCCATTAGCTGTCTTATAAAAAGATAAGCAATGATTAGTAATGCTGCGCACTACAATATTGTACTGCGCAGTACTAATTGACGTTTATTAACTTCTTTTTAAACTTTTTTTTAAGTAAGGCGGTCGATGTTTACACATCAAAAAAGTATTTAACATTTCTACACGAGGCGCCAAGTTACTCTGTTTTGTGACGTCAGCCTTTTATGCAACTTACCTGTCAGTCAAAAATTTCTTTCCCTCAGAATGACACCAGATTACAGCTGTGTTACCAACCTGTCATCACATCTTTCCATCTCACCATGTCTGTAAGCGTAATTCAACATCTCTGGGCTGGTAGCGTTTTAAACTGTGCCACAAATTGTTTAAAAAACCCATTAAACATTAGATTCAGAACATCTGTTGCTGCAGCACTGCTTATATATTATTATGTAATAAGACATGGCTAGTGCAAATTTTAAAACGTAGTAGGTACCTATGTATTTATATGTAAATTATTATGCAGTACATTCTATAAACAAAACAAGAAAATTAATACATTACATAATGTAAAAAAATATTGAAGTTTTACTAAACACATCAGCTTTCCTTTTGAAATGGTCATGTAGAAATTAGGTTTTTTACAACTTGTTTTATGTATTTCAATATATTGTCGTGTTAGTACAGCAATATTAAGTGGTAGAAAAGTCAAATTTAACGTCTGATTTTATAAGAATAATGTTATTATTCGGCCTGACCGGGTTCATGCACATAATGTATTACATACTATATGGTAAGTACATAAAACTGTACATTTTGAGCAGCAAATAATTATACGTTAGGTGTGTGTTGACCCATGGCTCCACTCATGGAGCTCAAAGCCTCCACAAACACTAAATTATTATAATATAAATTAATTATAATAATTATAAGTTTCGGAGAAATAACGTCTCCCTGTCTCAACTGGATAGAATTCGTCCTCTGATCCTGAAGACGAACTGTCACGGTGGCCTTGCTGTACAAACACTTCAACACTTCGATGTACCGATAGTCAATCTGGCACCGCTGTAATGACTGTAGCACTGCCCAGGTCTCGGCTGAATCAAAGGATTTCTCGTAATCCACAAACGCTAGACATAGTGGCCGAATATACTCTTCAGTCTTCTGTATAATCTGCCGGAGCGTATGGATGTGGTCTACAGTGCTAAAGCCTTTCCGGAATCCAGCTTGTTCGGGAGGCTAAAAGTCGTCAAACCTACGAGCGAGCTGGTTTGTAACTACTGTCGAAAACAGCTTGTAGACGTGGCGCAGCAGCGAAATTGGCCTATAATTCTTCAAGAGGGTTTTATCACCTTTCTTAAAGAACAAAACCACTACGCTCCTGCGCCACGCCTCTGGCGTTGTACCCTCGAGAATGACAGACTTAAACAGCTTCTGTAGGACTTAAAGCGGGTGGCTTTCAGTAGTTCTGTCGTTATTCCGTCCTCCCCTGGTGCCTTGTTGCTCTTATGCTGTTTTGAGAGCCATTCTGATCTCGTATAGGCTGACGTCCGGGATATCTTCGGTATAATGTCGGGTCAAACGGGCTCTTGCAACGCTAGTCGTGCTAGGAGGATTATGCGATGAGGTGTATAATTGTCCATAGAACTTCTCGAGCTCACCCAAAATGTCTGGCTTCGACGAAACGATGCTGTCACTGTCGGTTTTCAGCTTCGCAACAGGCTTTGCCCAATAGACAGATCTCTTGCGAACACTTTGGAGCCCTTGTTGCGCTCTATTGCGTTCTTAATACAAGTAGTATTTATTAAACGAACGCAAATCGTGTCGCATTGACTTGGAGATCTGTTTATTAAGCAAGCTGTAACTCGACATATCTACTGAAGACTGCAGCCTCATCTCGCCCCATTTCGGGTTTTGGATTTGGGCAGGACTTGGGCGAAGAGCAGATCCCATCAAACGAGACCTCTCCAGCTTTACGTTAATATTCAATGAGCCTCTTACCATGCGGTGATCACTGCCGGTCTTAACCCTGTTGATCACAGAGACATCATTGAATATATGCCGATTGGTCGTCAAAATGAAATCTATCTCGTGCTTATGACCGCCGGGGTTCAGCCACGTCCATTTCCTGGAGGGGCGCTTCTTGAAAAAGGAGTTCATCATAAAGAGTCCCTCCTTCTCCATGAAGTCGGCCAATCGCTGACCCCTTTGGTTCCGCTGTCCAAATCCGAACTGCCCCACTCTCAGTTCATCGCCATTCCTCATACCCAAGCCGTGTCACCACGCTTGGCAGGCGGATTGGTGACCGCAGTATTACAAATATGTGCTCGGAGGACGCTGCTGCCCATCTTCCGGCGTGTATTCCCTTAGTCGCCTCTTACGACATCCACGGGAGGATTGGGAGGGGTCTTATTCTAAGCCGAGACCGCCACGGCACACAAACACTAACATATTTCTTCGTTAGGTGCGTGTTGTACCCATGGCTCCACTCATGGATCTCAAATCCCCCACAAACACTAAAATAATTATACGTTAGGTGTGTGTTGACCCATGGCTCCACTCATGGAGTCATAGCCTCCACAAACACTAAAATAATTATACGTTAGGTGTGTGTTGACCCATGGCTCCACCCATGGAGCTCAAAGCCACTAAAATAATTATACGTTAGGTGTGTGTTGAATTCATGGCTCCACCCATGGAGCTCATAGCCTCCACAAATACTAAAATAATAATTCGTTAGATGTGTGTTGTACCCATGGCTCCCATCATCAAAGCCCCCACAAACACTAAAATAATTATACGTTAGGTGTGTGTTGACCCATGGCTCCACTCATGGAGCTCAAAGCCCTCACATAAACTAAAATAATTATTCGTTAGGTGTGTGTTGTACCCATGGCTCCACTCATGGAGCTCAAAGCCCCCACAAACACTAAAATAATTATACGTTAGGTGTATGTTGACCCATGGCTCCACCCATGGAGTTCAAAGCCTCCACAAACACTAAAATAATTATTCGTTAGGTGTGTGTTGTACCAATGGCTCCACCCATGGAGCTCAAAGCCCTCACATAAACTAAAATAATTATTCGTTAGGTGTGTGTTGTACCCATGGCTCCACTCATGGAGCTCAAAGCCCCCACAAACACTAAAATAATTATACGTTAGGTGCATGTTGACCCATGGCTCCACCCATGGAGCTCAAAGCCTCCACAAGCACTAAAATAATTATTCGTTAGGTGTGTGTTGTACCCATGGCTCCACCCATGGAGTTCAAAGCCTCCACAAACACTAAAATAATTATTCGTTAGGTGTGTGTTGTACCCATGGCTCCACTCATGGAGCTCAAAGCCCCCACAAACACTAAAATAATTATACGTTAGCTGAGTGATTAAAATTTGACCAGAGAAAAAATGCCTGTTTAAGTACATAACATTTCGTTTTTTTACTCTATTCGTATAACATGAAGCTACCCACACAAAAATATCAACATCAAGATTTTAGATTGGTTGACCGAGGATGAGAGGCCGGGGCACACCCTCCCGCTAGCCCGCCGCATCCCGAGCGCGCCCGCCGCGGTTGTGCTTGTGTGCACGCTACATCCGTACGCTGCACACATGCATGCGATTCTGTTCAAGTACAGTCTAGTTAGTTATTTTAAAGTTGTTTGTTACCAACCAATACAATCCACCAACACGATATCAGGGCCTGGATTCTGTAAGACCACTCACGCCAATTCCACGCGAATTCCACGCCGATTCCACGCCGCCTGCGTGGAATCACGAACAAATTCCACGCAGGCGGCGTGGAATTGGCGTCTTAAAATTAGAGAATTAGGCCCCTGGACCCCAATTCTACTAAAACAATTGTAATGACAATTGTCAACAATTTTCGCAAAATTTTCGCTTCTTCTACTTTTAAGAGGTAAAAGCGAAAATCTTGCGAAAACCCAGCATTTATTCCGATATTAATATTATTGTGTTGACGTATGTTAACATAATCTCATGATTTGTTAAAAAATAAAGAATAGGTTAGCGTTAAGTGTCGACGCTAATTTAGCTACTAGAAACATAGCTATAGGTATAACATTTTTTCATCATTCCATTATTTGTATGTACTTAACACATATATTTTTTCAATCATAACATTATTTGCATGTGACATGTAAGTAAGTATGGTCTATGTAGTTTATTAAATACTAGCTGTGCCCGCGGCTTCGCTCGCGTGGTCATTTCTCTAGGTTAAAAGTACTCTATGTGCTATTTCAAGACCTAAAATAAACATTTTCACCTCACATGCTCGGAAAGATTCTGTTTGTCATTCGAAATCTAAGTGCAAAATTGCATTTTACCCGCTAGCGTTGAAAGAGTTTAAAATTCGAACCTTTCTATTCAATAATTTTCTATACCGACAATTCACTGAAAATACTTTATTACTAATTTATATTATATTATTATCCGATTCGATTCTACTCTACTCAACTCTAATCGGCTCTACTCGTCTCTACTCGACTCTACTCGACTCTACTCAACTCTACTTGACTCTACGCAACTCTACGGGACTCTACTCCACTCTAATCCACTCTAATCGACTCTATTCGTCTCTTTTCATTTTCAATTCTATTCTACTCTGTTCTACTCTATTCTACTGTGTTCTACTCTGTTATACTCTATTCTACTCTGTTCTACTATATTCTGCTCTATTCTACTCTGTCCTACTGTATTCTACTCTGTTCTACTCTATCCTACTCTGTTCTACTATATTCTACTCTATTCTACTCTATTCTACTCTGTTCTACTCAGTTTTAATCTATTCTACTCTATTCTACTCTACTCGACTCTACTCTTTTTAACTTTACTCGACTCTACTCTTCTCTACTTCTCTACTCGACTCTTCTCGACTCTAATCGACTCTTTTCGTTTCAATTTGACTCTATTTGACTCTTTTCAACCCTATTCATCCCTATTCGACTCTATTCGTCTCTTTTCGAATCTATTATATTCTGTTCGACTCTATTCTATTATGTTTACATCTGCCAGGCATCCCGCGACGCCTCATTTTTTATTATTATTATAAACACTAATATAGTATATTATTTTAGCTGTTTTTCTTGCACTTAGCATTTTCCTCGCTGTAGTGAGGTGAAAAGTTTGGTGTTGCGCACCGCAGCAAAGTTATTTGGCGTCTCGTACTTTTGAAACCCTCGCTACGCTCAGGATTCTATATTTGAACCACGAGCGTAGAATCCTTCGCTTGCTCAGGTTTCAATACAAGTACTCTCGCCAAAAAAAAACACTTTGCAGCCTTGCATAACAAATAACTATTGATCAAAATTCCTTCAACAGTTAAAATTTTTTTTTATCGTTTGCTCGGCATCTAATCATTGGATTACGATACCAAGTACCCCAGGTCTTGGTCAAACCCTAAGCTATCCAACACTGAAAACTGCATCGCAATCGGTCTAATAGTTTTTACGTGATGCGCGAACAAACATACAGACAAACAAACAGACACACACGAATTTTAAAAATGTTTTATTCTTGTTCAGTAGCTCAGTCCAATTTTTTTAAATTATCTTTGTACAGACTTTTACGTTATTATTGCCTATAGCTGTGCCCGCAGCGTTGCTCGCGTGGTAGTTTTTCTGGGATATAATGATGAGTTATTCCAGTACCAAAAGTACCAATATAGGTACCTACCTACCTGTGTTAACAACCTTCAGTGGCGATCCGGCATGGTCGTGATAGGTTAGAAGACGAAGACGCGAGCGAAGCGTAGCAAGCATAAAGCCCCATTATAGCTAAGAACCATCTTGTTTACCTCAGCTTTGAAACAAAAACCCGCAGTTAAATTGGTACATTCGGTTTGGGAGATACGATTAACAACTCAACTTTTTCAACTCCTCCCCCCCTCCCATATAACAAAGAAACATGATGAACCATCTTGATCACATCCGTTTTAAAACATAAAAAACTGCATCAAATTTGGTCCATTCATTTGGGAGCTACGAACTTCACCATATCCCCCCCCCCCCCCCCCCTATTATAGCTAAGACAAATCTTGTTTACCTCAGCTACGAAACATAAAAAACAGCAGCTAAATTGGTCGATTCGTTTGAAAGGTACGATTCTCACCCCCTATTTCTCGAAACTCCCCCATTTTCTCGCCCCATATAGCTAAGAACCATCCCGATCACATCAGTTACAAACATAAAAAACCGCATCAAAATCGGTCCATTTGTTTGAGATCAACGATCCTAACTCCCATCCCCATCCCCCTCCTCCCTCCCATTAAAGCTAAGAACCATCTCGTTTACCTCAGCTTTCAAATATAAAAAAACACGCAGCTAAATCGGACCATTCGTTTGCCATCTCGAACACATTCGCTTTCAAACAAAAAAACCGCATCAAAATCGGTCCATTCGTTTGGGAGCTTTTTTATGAGGATGCCACAAACAGACACATACACACACACACACACCACACACACACACACACACACACACTCTCACACAAAATAAACAACGTAATGTGAGCCGAATTTGAAAAGTTAACAAATTTGAATTTAGCGGTACGCTAGGTTGCAGTGAATGAAATGCTTACGTGTTTTAAGGTTAATCAGCGCCATCTAGTTAAATTGGAGGCAGAACTTTGATTTGTTTGGTTTATGCGCTGGAGTTGTTGACCATCTCAATCACATTAGCTTTCAACCAAAAAAAATAACGAAAACACACACACTACATACATACAGTGATACACACCCTAAATTTATAAAACTCGTCTCTTTGTTCGGGGGTTAAAAATGTAAAACAGTAAGCAGTTTGGTTACCAATAAAAACAGCCGCTAGAGGGCGCTTTTTTATGAGGGAATGTAAATTATAAATGATGATTTATTTCTATTTTAAACATGCACTTCAGGTAAAACTAACAAATTTAAAAAGTAAAAAAAAAAAAAAAAGATAAATTGACAGAATTCTTTTCTGTTTTATTTAAATTATCCGAATTGGAATTATTGTGACCTATTTTGTTGTAACGATTTGACGGTATACTTCAGGAAAAAATAAAATAAAAAAAATCAAAGAAATTGTAAAAATAACGCATAAAATATGTAAATGCATAAAAATATGGAACAAAACATTTCAAGAAGTGAGTGTGATTTCGATCCACGCACGTCTGGGTTGGTAGGCAGAAATGGTCCCGCTAAACCAGACAGTATAGTGGCGAGAGGGTCAAAATTATGATACCCTTTTAATGTTTTATTTATATTACATTTAAATTACCATAACTTTGAATACCTGTCCTGCAGGAACCTATTTATTTTATATTTTTTGGGGATAAAAAGAATCAATAATTTTAATACATAATATGTACTTTGACTGTGCCAAGTTACATCAAACTCCGTCCAGTAGTTTCAGCGTAATATGTGTTCTTTTAAATAACTTTCAACCCCTATCCTGCGGGAACTCATGTTTTTTTCGGGATAAAAAGTATTCTAAATGTTAGTCCATAACACAATCAAGTTGCATCAAAATCCGTTCGGTAGTTTCAGCGTGATGCGTGTTCAAAGAGACAGACAGACAGACAGACAAAAAATAAAAAAAAATCGTTTTTGCACTCTATATTGATTTTGAAGTTTATCTCAATTATAATTTACAAAAAATATTTAATGTACAGATTTAGCCCAGTTACAGTTTTATTATAGTATAGATGTATGTATTCATTTTTATTTTGCATCATTTAATATTATAATAATAATATATTCGGGACAATTCCACACCAATTACCTAGCCCCAAACTAGGATACCCTGTAATATGGGCACTAGATAACGGATAAACATACATAATACGAATATCAACATCCATGACTCGGGAACAAACATTTCTCCTCATCACACAAATGATTGCACCTTGCAGGATTCGAACCCGCGACCGTTTGATTTCGTTCCCAGGGTTACTAGCCACTAGACCAACCGGCCGGATTTATTGTATTGTTTTGCACCACCATCCTTTTTTAATTCGTAATTTCTGTCCATCCAAAGGTTGTCTGGAAGATATCGCTTTTAGCGATAAGACCACCCGTAGTGCCTATTTTTAAATTAAATTTTTGTATATTTGTTCCATAATTCTGGTGTAATAAAGTGTTTCTTATTATTAGCATGTTCTACAAGTAGATGGTAAAAAAAATACTCGAATAATTGCGAACCTTGCTGTACCAGCGCGAAGTCACACTCGCAGCGCGCTTCAAAGCCGCCATAAAGATTTGTTCCTACTATACGAGTTTGCACATTAAGAAAACGGAAAAAAGTTTCGTGAGGTCGCTAACAGTACTAACAGTTTTGGGTGTAATCGGTAGGACGAGTTCATGTTTTCAAATTAAGTATAATTCGTAATGATGAAACAGCAGTACGCCTAGTACGAGTTTGCACATTAAGAAAACGGAAAAAAGTTTCGTGAGCTCGCTAAACTAACAGTTTTGGGTATAATCGGTAGGACGAGTTCATGTTTTCAAATGAAGTATAATTCGTAATGATGAAACAGCAGTACGCATACGAGTTTGCACATTAAGAAAACGGAAAAAAGTTTCGTGAGCTCGCTAAACTAACAGTTTTGGGTGTAATCGGTAGGACGAGTTCATCAGAGTTCATGTTTTCAAATGAAGTTTACACGATAAAAAAATCGAAGAGCTCGATGGAACGAACTTCACACTACATATTTCTATCTCTCTTCCTCACAAGCAAAAAAAAAAGAGAATATATAGTCCACCGTATTGGTGTTTGACATTTTGTTTTTCGTATGTCGTTTTTATCTGTGGTTTTATTGGGAAAAAATAATTATCGATTTAAGTTAAATTGAGATGATAAATAGAAAGAAAGTATTTTTCTGATTCTCCCGGTACCTTTGGTCTTTAATTTTGTTCAGTATTAACGAAGTTACGGACCAAAAGTAATCCAACAAAACCCAGGTACTTATTTTATATCGATTTTATGGCCCAAGTACGACATCTAGATTCGAAGATTCGATATATGCTTGATTTTTGATCATTTTTAGCCTGAAATCCTGCACTGCTATTACGCAATATTGATCATATCGGTTTCAATCCGTCAAATTCATTAATGCGTTGCGATAGAGTCGAAATTGCTATGAAGAAAGTGACAATCCGGTTGAAACAAGTGATAATCTGATTGAAACCAAGATACGGAATCGCACTGTCGTAGATATTTGGCGAAATATACATCGATCACGATATTAAAATTGTAAAGTAGATAGATAGATTGATACCTAGTGTTTCTCACTACAATATATTTTTTTGAAGTACCTATTGTTGTAGGTACGTGCCAAAAATATACAAAATACAAGTTTGAAATAAGATAAAGCAGGTAAGTATATTCTTTACTATTAACTCACCTTGGTCTCTATAGAGATTCTTTGAGAGTTAATGAGACTTGTATTTTCCCGCAGAGTATTGCAGAGAAACACAAATCCTCCTTTGCACTAAGTGCGTGTCAGAGATGTGTCTGGCTGTAAAGAATCTCCACCTACATTAAGCTCTTGTCGCTCCTCTTCACGACGGTCAACTTCTACAGCCTCCGAGGCTAACCTCCAGCCAAGATACCGTCTCGTTTTCATAATAAAAAAAAACCACAAGATCTCATGAAGCTCTCATGAAAATTTATATAACGAGTAGCAATACGTCTAGTTAGCGGTAGTAAACTACCGCTAACTTGTCAAAGTGGCAACTCGTACTGCTAAAATGCAAAGAATACTCGTAAACTTTATTTCGAATGTACCATTTGATAAAACATATCCTACCGATTTTAGTTCCTATAAGTTTCCGCTAGAGGCACTGCCAGTAAATGTATCAAAAACTATAAAAACTTGTACTAGGGTTACAGAACGCAGGGCCCTGATTCCGTAGAGTTAAAGTGAGGTTCGGTTAATGCCACTTGGACCATTCATTGCCACCGATCGACGACGATCGATGACGTCATCAAGGCAATGAGCACTCAATGGCAATGAGAAACTCATTTTACTAGAAAATACAAAACCGGTAATTCAAAATCAGAATTCACAAGGAATTCAGTAGCAATGAGTTTTCGTCAACCGAAGAGCACCCGGTGCGCTCATTGCATTTACTATATAACAGTGTTTGGTCAGTGAAGATCATTGATAATTACTTATAGTTCTAACACCGGGTACACTTTGTTTCATGTTTTATCGTGCCATGAAATTGTGTTGTTTTTGTGAATGTTAGGTTTAATGACATGTATGTATGTGGTATTTCATAGAACCTACCTAACTATTGCATAAAGTAGGATTTTACCCCTAAAATAGAAAAATACCTACTGGTTCTGAAACCTAGTAGTTTTCTTACAAAGCCTAATTATGTGAAGTTCTACTTATAACGAGGGGTCAATGCAAATATAAGCAAAACGAACTCAAGTGTAAGTATTAAATATCATGTAATAGTGTTATAATTTTCACATAAATTGAGATTTACACTATACTATAAGCTCGGATAGCGGAGATCTATACATTTCTATGAACTGCAGTTCTGTGTGCATCCACCTGAAACAAAAATATCATATTATTGGTATAATCAAGTAGATTCAACATAGTTAGGTACTTGTCTCTCAAGTCCTAGGCTATAATTATCAACTGTCGAGCTCCCATTTGTCCTTTAGCATTTTTGTGAATCTACAACGATACATAACACTTAGGTAGATGCAATACACTTCAATATAGGTACAAAGCAAGAGATTTCATCTAGAAATACATTTTTAAATTGCAAATATATTTCTTTCTTCGTTTTTTAGCGTTTAATTATTTTTTTATTTAATTAATTGTTTTGCACAAAAGTAGTGTACAAGGAATGACATGTTTTCATTCACAGCATTTTTACTCAACGTCAAAGATTATTGTCAGTTGAAGTTTAACTTTACGTGAGAAGCACTATAGTCACTATACCTATAGCAACATGGTATTTTTAAATAGGAAGTCGTAATCATTATTTGAAGTAGGTAAGTACATTATTGCTGAGAAATAATATCAATGTTTAGATTTTCTTTCAGAGACGTACAATATACAAAAAGGTTATTGGCATATTATTAGATCACTACAAAACTTAAGGTGCTAATTAACTTTTAATTATACTTAATATCTACACTGGAATAAAATTTTAGATAGATTAAAAGCGAGAGAGAAATAACAGGAAATAAATTCAGACGATGATTGTTGGAGGGCGATTGCCGCCATTGGTTGGCTGGCGCGCCACCCATAGATAATCACTCGAACATAAAACCCGGCAAAATTTGAAAAGTCTTATTTCTGGTAGAAGTATTTGTAGGCTAGGTTTAGCTTAACTCTGCCGCATAGTTACCGGTTTCCCGGTATTAGTGTTGATTGCGGGTGCTTGACGGGTGCGCGTTAACTGTTTAGTGAATTCCAAAACCTTCACGACCTTCAAGCGCACCCGCAATGGGTGCTCGGTGGCAATCACTCAACCTCACTCCATAGGGAATCAGCCTGCTGATCGACGACTGTTCGCGTTTGCCGGTGGATAGAGATGATATTCTGACCTGTGCCTACTGTTCGCAGCCGAGTAAACGCGCTCTGCTATATTGTAAAGTATATTCAAAGGTTTGACCGAACCTGCCTAAGAAACATAAAAACATATAAAATATACAGCCCAAACATGTACATAACCTTCCACAGTCGGGTTAAAATCAGTGCTGCCGAACTAATAGTCCAGTAAGGTAGCCATGGAAACGAAATAAAAAGTCTGCCAAAAAACATCAAGAGCTTTTGTGATATACCTACTTTTGCATTGGTTTTTATTTTTAATGTCCTAGAAATATATAGAATATAGGATGCATTTTTTCGCGATAAACATTAGTCCGCGCGGACGAAGTCGCGGGCGGGAAAGCTTAGTGTTCAATAAAATCCGCCGTTACCAGATGACCGTAGTCTCCTAGTACTCGTAGTACCTCACTCATTCAACGTCAGACCAAGTCTAACAAGTAACAGTATATTTCTCCCTAATACCTAATAATTATTATAGATTGTGGTCAGCCTGTCCAATTTATTCGGTCCGTAGTAAGTAGAAATAGGGAAACAGTAAGGTTTTGAAAGTTTGATTATTTATTTGACGACCGGTTGGTCTCGTGGCTAGTGATCCTAGGTACGTAATCAAACGGTCGCGGGTTCGAATCCTGCAAGGTGCATTCATTTGTGTGATGAGCAGAAATGTTTGTTTCCGAGTCATGGATGTTATAATATTCGTATCTATGTATGTTTATCCGTTATCTAGTACCCATAGTACAGGGTATCCTAGTTTGGGGCTAGGTAATTGGTGTAGAATTGTCCCGAATATATTTATTTATTTATTTATTTATTAGTGTTCTGGTTACATAAACCATAATGAATGAAAAAAACTCGGGTTTTCAATCTTAAAAATCCGAGTTTCAAATCAGTCGGTTATTCGGGTTTTTCGGTTATTCGGGTATCCGGTTTGCATGCCCTAACTAACAGTAAAACTATATTCTTTGTCCAACCAAGAAAATATATCTTAATTTTAGATAAAGACCAACTGTAATTGAAGAATAGTAAAGTTTTCAAACCAATAGTGATGGATTCTCAATTTCTCACTTGGAAAAAGGTTTGATCTTCAACAAAGAAAACAAGTTTTCAGTTAAAATATGTTTTCTTGATCAATATTTGAATCGGTATTCTTAAGTAAAGAGACATTGGACTAACAGTAAAACTGTATTCTTTATCCAACCAAAAAAATATATCTTAATTGTAGAGAGTGACAAACTTTAATTGAAGAATATTAAAGTTTTCAAAACAATAGCGATGGATTCTCTCTTGGAAAAGGATATTAATTTTCAAAGAAGAATATAAATCTTTATATAATTTATTTTTCTTGATCAATATTTGAATAGGTATTCTTAAGTAAAACAACGACGACCTGCGACGATCTGTGAGCTTGTGGCTCTTTTAGGTTACATTGGACTAACAGTAAAACTATATTATTTATCCAACCAAGAAAATATATTATTAGCAACCAGAAGTGGTTTATTAAAAAAAAATAAGGTATTATTAAACTCAACAAAGTAAACTGAACACTGTTACAAAATCAAATGGGGGGAATTTAAGGAACTCAAGAAATATTCAGGAACGACTGCTGGCAGAAAAGTGGCGCTCTGCTCTCGCTGCCTCGCCGAGGAAAGGTCTGCCCGTCTGGAACCAGTATCAGGCAGTCTTGGGCAAACCAGTCATCACGTGATGCTAAGCCCCGCCTCTAGGCTCCGCCCACTTCCTGTTTTTCTCCTTACACGGCCTCTCCTGACCGGCGAGCGTCCTCGATCGCCTGATCTTTCTTGGATGGGCAGCACTGGATTTTCGGGATCTTCGCAATCTGAAACATGCCATTGTTGTACTCTCTGTTTTTTTTTTGCAGCGTAAAATGTTCATTTTCAACAACAATTAACAGTTTCGCATCATAACTGTAAGCGTGCACTCAAACAGTTGTGAACGTCACTTTGAAATTGTTAGAAAACGTTCAAAATTAGATGACAAAAATAACATTCTTGCAAATCGAAATAGCTCATGAAATCTCAATACTTGTTAACTTCTACATATCTCCGTCATTTGTGTCGCATCACGAAAGCATTTTGTTTTTAAATGCAGTCGTCACTCCATAGACTCCAAATTAGAGTGTCTCAATAGAGCTATGTTCGATGCTTTCATCTTCATGTAACAGATAGACGCATCAAGTAAGCATGTCGAAGCCGAGTTACGCTCGATGCTTATACGTTACAGTCAGTCACCAAGTTAGCATGTCAAAGTAGAGCTCGGCTCGATGCCTTTACGTCACAGACAGTCACAAAGTTAGCATGTCAAAGCAGAGCTCGACTCGATGCTTTTAAGTCAGACAGTAAACGAGTTAGCAAGTCAAAGCAGAGCTCGGCTCGATGCTTTTAGGTCACAGATAGTAAACAAGTTAGCAAGTCAAAGCAGAGCTCGGCTCGATGCTTTTACGTTACAGACAGTCACAAAGTTAGCATGTCAAAGCAGAGCTCGGCTCGATGCTTTTAAGTCCGACAGTAAACGAGTTAGCAAGTCAAAGCAGAGCTCGGCTCTATGCTTTTAGGTCACAGATAGTAAACAAGTTAGCAAGTCAAAGCAGAGCTCGGCTCGATGCTTTCAAGTCACAGACAGAGGCGCACAGTTAGCGTGTCAAAGCAGAGCTCGGCTCGATGCTTTCAAGTCACAGACAGAGGCGCACAGTTAGCATGTCAAAGCAGAGCTCGGCTCGATGCTTTTTCATCACAGACAGAGGCGCACAGTTAGCTTGTCAAAGCAGAGCTCGGCTCGATGCTTTTTCATCACAGACAGAGGCGCACAGATAGCTTGTCTCAGAAGAGATGTAGAAGAGTTGAAGAAGAGTCACAGACAGAGGCACATAGTTAGCTTGTCTCAGCAGAGATGTAGAAGAGTCAAAGAAGAGTCACAGACAGGGGCGCACAGTTAGCTTGTCTCAGCAGAGATGTAGAAGAGTCAAAGAATTGTCACAGACAGAGGCGCACAGTTAGCATGTCAGAGCTGTAGGCCTCCAACAAGTCCTGAAGCTCAGCTACCAAAGTCGCCGTGGTATCACCACGATTGAAGAACGCTGCGCACTTGTTCGACGTCCATACGCCTTACCACGAAACCATGTGCTCCACCGCCGTTTGGGTCCACTGCCAGTGGAATCCACAAGCAGGCACAACCCACAATGGTGATATGGGAGCCGCTGGACAAACTTGTATGGACTTGTTGTGTCGCAATCCAGTCCACCGGAACTCTGTGAACACTTTCCATTAAAAGTCGCACAGTGCATAAGCAGTGGTTGCTTCCTTGTGTCATGATTTCCAAATTTTATGATAAAATAGAAGGGTTTTTGCAGTAGATTTTGAATACAATTTGACTAATACTTCAGGAATATTTAAAAAGCATGGTCAACCAATAGCGGAAAACTCGCTAAACAATGACACTAAACGGTCCTTTCGCCTACCAACGGCGCAGCTATGATGTCGGTGTCTGAAGGATGTAATACGTAAGCTAGGCACCTGCGACGATCTTTCAACCCTAGAAAACTACGCATAAGTTATCATTTGAAGGCGCACATCTACCTATAGCACGAAACAGGTCAGGCGCAACTAGGCTACGAATAAGTAATAAGTATTTATTCGTAGCAACTAGGGCCTCTGAGACAGAAGAAATAGATCAACCTCTATTGGTATCTCGGAAAAGAACCCAACTAGTGATCGGTCCCACCGACGTGCCCCAACTAGCTTCCAACGTTTGGTCACAGATCTAACCTTATCAAACATAACCTGTTGTGCCATGTTCGCGCCATTTCAAATGGAATTTAACGATTGTTGTTATTACGGGTATTGAACACACTTTGTACCATTATTATGTAAAAACGTTGTGTTGAAAACGGGTAAAAAACTAGACAAAGCCTTATCTCTGGAACACAGACAAACCGTTGACAAAAGCACCAATATGCATTGATGTCTACACACGTTCACCTAGTAGGCAGCACAATTATAACATTTACGTGAGGTTGGTTCTATTTGCCAGCAACTTATCCCGTTCACCACGTGATACGTAAGAACCTTGTTGCAAATGAGGTGCCTTCAGAACAGCTACCAGAATCTATCAAGTTAAACGATACTGAGCCGAAAAAGGTGGAGAGAGTTAGGCACCCTGTGTACACATTAGCTGCTGACCTGTCCGTCCACACAGACCGAGAGGTAAAGACGAACCATCGCTGTGCGCGGCAACATGCCGGCGAGATGGTTCAGCCGTTACAACGACGCGGTAAAAAGTCGGTCGTTCGTCAGTTAATGAACCAGCGTCCACACGGTCGAACCGAGGACGCATTATAACGAGGCTGTCATGAGTGACGCGCCAGCACAGTACAACAATGCGTGGTGTGCAATATTTAGGTTGCCGCGTTACTGCAGTGCCTGTGCTATGTTTACCGAAGGCCGCGCGCCCTGCTGCCAGGTGCTACTTAGGAAACGTATGGTACGTAGTGACGCGCTCTGCGCTGTATCACCCTAATTACCGCGGTAAGAGCCGGTACCAATACTACAGAACAAAATATAACCAAAGCCATCACATTGCCATCGCACGTAGCAACTATATCACGCGCCTATTACCCCGTCTTTAGCCTTGGTAGTTTGTTTTGTCAGTATGTATTTTAATTTGGATGATTAAAACCATTGTTGTACATGTTCGTTTCATTTCGTATGCTCGTTGTTTATGCGTTACAGACAGAGGCCCCAAGTTAGTATGTCTAAGCAGAGCTGCCACGCTCGATGCTTACTACGCGTTACAGACGTATGCAATTGATTCAGTGACGGGTGCCATGATTGATTAAACGCATAAATCTAGTTTAGGGGGAAAGGTACGGCACGCTTTAATATCACGTGAACAATCATTTAACTAGATAACACTACAGGCAAATACTTTCAGACAACTATATTTCCAATTTACTGCTTCTGTGCATCAACGACAATGATAAAGAGTCCTACGTAGACTAGCGCGAATGACTAATCAATAGCTGACAGTGCTAACACATGTTACAAAAACACAAACGTTTCGCATTCGATTTGAAGTGCATTTATGGGACTTGATTTCATAGCTCCAGTAACTATTCTCAGAGCCTTGGCTTGGATAGCATCCAACTTCTTAATTCCGGAAAGGATACAAGGTTCCATCAAGAATGAGCCATAATCTATGACGCTTCTTATAAGAGCGTTGTAAACAAGGCTTAAAGAAGAAGGATGGGATCCCCACCAGACTCCCGAGAGACGTCGTAAAATATTAAGAAGCCGCTCTCATTTTGTTGCAACATAATTGCAATGCGGGACAAATGTAAGTTTGGAGTCCAAAACTAATCCTAAAAATTTGACTTCATTTTGAATAGGTTCCATAGGAATATGGTTCTCCGTTAAACCAAGTATTAACTGGAAGAGGTTGGCGTTGTGTTGAATAGACAACAACATTACTTTTAGTAATAGAATAGCTGTACCCGCGGCTTCGCACGCGTGTTCTTTTTTTTTAGGTTCAAAGTACCATAATGTGCTATTCCAGGACCAATATGCCAACATTTGATCAAAATTTCTTTAACCGTCTAAACAAACATACATACAAACAGAAAGAACGAAACGAATAAAAAAAAAACATGTTCAATACCCTTTTTAAGCACCCAAGGGCATTTTTTTATTTATCTTCTTTTTCGTAACTATTGCTTTATTATAAGTATAGATATATGACTGTGTCAATTTGCATAAAAAAAATCGTCTAGTAGTTTCAACGTGATACGTGTTCTTTTTAATAACTTTCAACCCCTATATTGCGGAAACCCTTTAATTTTTCAGGATGAAAAGTATTCAATGTCCTACCTCGTAGTATGAACTCAAAACATACCAAGTTTCATTTGAATTCATTGAGTAGTTTCTGTGAGATGCGTGGTCAAGATACGGACAAACAGACAGACAGACAGACAGACAAAAAACAAAAGTAAAACAGTTGTGGCTTCAGTATCGAATAAAGAGAACCATCCAAAAAATATTATGTATTCCTTAAATATTAACATAACTTTGGACCCATATCCCGCTTGAATTTTTGGGGATAAAACGTGTCCTCAATTTCAACCCATCATATAAATTAAGATGGTGCCAAGTTGCATCAAAACCCATTAGTTTAAGTGTGGTACGTGTTCTTTTAAATAAGTTTCAACCCCTATCCTGCGAGAACCCATAAATTTTTCGGGATGTAAAGTATCCCATGTCCTACCTCGTAGTATGAACTCAAATCATACCAAGTTTCATTTTAATTCATCCAGTAGTTCCGGTGGCGTGATGCGCGTCCAAGATACAGACAGACAGACATACATACAAAATGAAAAAACATACAGTTTAGGCTTCATTATCAAACATAGAGCAAACTCCAAAAAAAATAATTAACAATATCTTTAATGAACCCTTTATTTTTACGGTATAAAAAATATCCTCAATTTTTACCCATTATATAAACTATGACTGTGCCAAGTTGCAACAAAATCCGTTCAGTAGTTTCAGCGTGATGCGTGTTCTTTTAAATAACTTTCCACCCCTATCTTGCAGAAACTCTTGAAATTTTCG
Organism: Alsophila aescularia; assembly: GCA_946251855.1. Lineage (NCBI taxonomy): Eukaryota > Metazoa > Arthropoda > Insecta > Lepidoptera > Geometridae > Alsophila > Alsophila aescularia. Next base: position 18,268,727 of record OX276377.1, on the reverse strand, counting down.
GCGTGATGCGCTCCCAAGGTACAGACAGACAAACGGACAGATAGACAGACGGACAAAAATTACAAAAATACAGTTTTGGCTTTAGTACTGAATACAAAACGGCCTCAAAAAAAATATTACACAATATCTTCAATTTACAGAGTTTGGGGCATTATCCCGCAGGAACTCTTAATTTTTTCGGGATAAAAATTATCCTCAATTTTTACCCATTATATAAACTATGACTGTGCCAAGTTGCAACAAAATCCGTCTAGTAGTTTCAGCGTTCTTTGTTCTTTTAAATTACTTTCAACGCCTATCCTGCAGGAACTCTTTAATTTTTCGGGATGAAAAGTATCCAGTGTCCTACCTCGAAGTATGAACTCAAATCATACCAAATTTCATTTGAATTCAGTGAGAATTTTGGGCGTGATGCGCTACCAAGGTACAGACAGACAGACGGACAGACAGACAGACACACAAACATTACAAATATACAGCTTTGGCTTTGGTATTGAATATAGAACGGCCTCCAAAAAAAGTTACAAAATATCTTCAATTTACAGAATTTGGGACATTATCCCGCAGGAACTATTTATTTTTTCCGGATAAAAATTACGCTCAATTTTTACCCATTATATAAACTATGACTGTGCCAAGTTGCAATAAAATCCGTCCATTAGTTTCAGCGTGATACTTGTTCTTTTAAATAACTTTCAACGCCTATCCTGCGGGAACCCTTTAATTTTTCGGGATTAAAGTATCCTATGTCCTACCTCGTAGTATGAACTAAAATCATACCAAGTTTCATTTAAATTCATTCAGTAGTTTCGGCGTGATGCCTAGCCAAGATACAGACAGACAGACAGACAGATAGACAGAAAAAATGAAAAAAAAATACAGTTTTGGCTTCAGTATCGAATATAGCGTACCCTCCAAAAGAAAATTTTAAAATTTCTTCAATGTACAGAATTGGACCCGTTACAGTTTTATTATAAGTATAGATAGCTCCAGGCCATTTTGATCTAACCAGGATTTTAAAGAAAAAACAGAGTTCAAAGTTCAGAGTTTGGATTAAGCTGTAGCGGGATACAAACTAATAATGATTGTAGTGAAGGAGCAACAAATGGTGGTGCAATTTTGTCTCAGAAAGAGTTATAAATTGTAGAGAGTAAGGGACATTGATTCGAGTTACTCATGCCAAATTTGAATCTTCTGATATTATTCCAAGCTGTGGAAGGATGTGAATTTGGTGAAATGGCGTGGCAAAACCTCCTCCATCCAGTAGACTTTTTATCTTTCAAAAAACTCTTTGTTTTATTTATTATATCAGAGAGAGAGAGAGAGTTTCAAAATTTTCAGGGGTCATACCTTCGTTGTAATTTTTCACCAGGGTGGTGAAGGAATATTATCGGTAATTTTTTTTAAGAGGGAAATGTTCGTCTGCTGCTGCTAAAATTGTTTTAGCTAGGGCATCAGAACAGCTAGTAGTATTACTTTTGGATATATCAGGTAGATTAGAAAGTTTACTTTCCACGAAAGATTTGAGTTGGTCCCAATCATAGTATTTAATTCTGTACTAAAGGCGAGTTTAATGAATTGTAATTGTGTTTTTTTTGGGGAGAAGAGATGATTATAGGGAAGTGGTCACTTCCATAAGTTAATGAATGCGTGTACCAGGATAACTGTGATGCTAAATTTGGAGTACAAATAGTTAAATGTACAGCACTAATGCCTTCATTAGGCTTTGTACGTCGGGTTGGGGATCCGGTATTCAATAAACATAAATTATTGTGGTCAATTATTTGTAATAGATCTACTCCATGACAATTGGTACTAGAATTACCCCATGATTGGTGATGGGCATTAAAATCTCCTAATATAATAAATGGTTTCCGAAGTTTTGAAAGAAGGCAATTGTACTCATTAAATATAATTACAGAAGGTCGTGGAATATATATGGAAACATAACAGATACCATTGATTGAAGCGGCAATAATAGAATACTCAGGACTATGTTGGGGAAGAGAAATAGGATTATAAGTAAGATTATTTTTAATGAGTATGGCAACATGAGAGAGAGAGAGGTGATGTGTGTGTGTGTGTGAGAGAGAGAGGGTTTGTGCATGTCAAATAAATGTTATTTCTTTCTTTCATTTAATTTCGTCTCTCTTAGCATAATTCTTATAACTATATTTTGCAACATAAAATATACTTTTGCACAGTATTATTTCATTATGAAAACACTGCTGAGTCATGTGGAGTCTGCTAGAATAGAAAAGTCAGTGCAAAATCAAGATTCTAAAGCTTGTGTCACCAAATTAGGAAGTAAAACTAAAAAACATGAAAGTTAAAGCCATACTCAGCGTATAGTCTGCTAAACTTAATCTATGTTCAAAACAAATGGATTAGTGTTTTAGATCAATAATTGCAATCGTCATTGCCATCCCACGTATGAAATAATAATAAAAAATATGGCCATTATTATAAGTCGATTGCAAAATTTGTATTGAACAGAGTAATAGAAAGACAAGAAGGCGAGTTATAAAAAACGTAAAATAATGAATAAATACTTGATGACTTAATTTACTACCTTATCTAATTTATGATCAGTATGTAATAATATTTCGAAAAATACATTAAATTTTGTTACCATAAGTATAATACCTCAATAGACCTTCCCTGGGGTCCGGAAGCAAGGGGTTTTGTCAGGGAGATGTCCAGACGCTTAGTGGAACCTACAGGTGACCAAAGAGCTGGCGCTTATCTCGGTCATATAATTAGTGTAGCTATTCAACGAGGTAAGGTCGCCAGCTTTTTGGGCACCTTACCTGCAGACGGTGACCTAAATTCTGTTTTGTATTTGTAAATAGTTATTATTTCAGGTTTTGTACATGATTAGTTTTAATTGTAAATTAGATTCTTAGTTAAGGTGTATTATAGTATGATTTGTTAAGTAATGATTAAAATATTTCTAAATTATTATTAGAGCCAACAAATATTTTAGTAATCCACCAAGTAATTACCAGTAGTAATTACATGCATGGGCATTATAATATTTTAATTACATACCTATAAGATTCATCTGACTTTTGTAAATAAACAAGAATTCACATTTATGGAAATGAAGGCTTTTATTTTTATCAGTTTATAATCGCTCACTAGAGCACATATGTTTTTTTTACAAACGTTATAGTAACCGGTTTGATCAGGTACAAAAGTCAACGCATACCTATGATATGTACGGGTATAAACATTTTAATTATGGGAATTAAGTCTTTTATTTTTATCGCTCACTAGCGTGCATATGTTTTTTTTTACATACTTTATAGTAACCGGTTTTACCAGGTACGAAAGTCAACGCATACCTAAGATATGTACGGGTATAAACATTTTAATTATGGGAATTTAGTCTTTTATTTCTCACTAGCGCGCATATGTTTTGTTTTTTTACATACGTTCTAGTAACCGGTTTTACCCGATACAAAAGTCAATTCATACCTATGATATGTACGGGTATAAATATTTTAATTATGGGAATTAAGTCTTATTTTTATCAGTCTATAATTGCTCACTATCGCGCATATGTTTTTTTTTACATACGTTATAGTAACCGGTTTTACCAGGTACAAAAGTCAACACATACCTATGATATGTACGGGTATAAACATTTTAAATATGAGAATAAAGTATTTTATTTTTATCAGTCTATAATCGCTCACTAGCGCGCATATGTTTTTTTTACATACGTTAATTTCTATCCGCGGTCAGGCAGCAGATCAGAATATTTTCGTTTGCTAAAACTTTCGTAAATTTTTCACTGCACGCGTATTTTTTCTTGGGCACAGACTTCTAATAGGAGTCTGAGTTCTTGGGTAAGTCAACCCTTAATTTCACGAAAACAATTGCGCGTGTACAAAACGACGTGTCTGTAGTGTCTGTGTCTACCCTGTCTATGTGGTAGTTAGAACACGGCTTTTGTATAGAGATCTAGGCAAGTGTCTGGGCTGTGGCCGTGATGTGGCTTTGATGAAGTTTGTTGCATAAAACCACAGAACACCTAATAATATTAAAACATAAAACGATAGACTCAGTAGGCATTAGTTTTTTTTCTATACCTATAGTCTTGATTGCGCCACCTAAGTGTATTTTTTTTTAATGGTAACCCCCATTAGCAGTTATATTCTCTTTGGCCCCCATCATTCGGCTTGGGAAGGATCGTGTTAAAAACTGACAAAGTGAACGGCTTGTTAAAATTTGAAACTGCCCAAAACGCTCTTCATCTCGAACACAGGGAACGATGTGCATCGGCAGTGATAATACATATTGATTATATAAAGGGAAAAAAAAAAACTTTTATTCAACACTTATTTATAAGAGTAGTAAAATTAACATATATTTGTTATCTTCATAAAAATTTCGACTCTATTGCACTGCATTATGTGCACTTGATAGTGCAATCTGATTGAAACCGATATGATCAATATTGCGTACACTGCAGGTACAATATTTTTAACCTATATTATATTTTGTACCTGTGCAATTTTATTTGGATAAGATGTCTGTGGTAACGATGGTGTCCTTGACAAGTGTAGCCAGAGTAGCCAGTGCTGCCACTATTTGCTCAAGTAATTTTGTAGTGGTTATATTTTATGGTTACCAAGCGGAATCTGCGCTTTAGCACAAAACATAAGCCGCTAAATTTTAATGGAGTGCGGAGTGGGTGGGACAACAAACTTATAAATCAAAATTACGTTCAAATCCGTTCAAATCCGGATTACGAACTCGAAAATAGTGGCATAATGACATATGCATGGCACGTCTCTAATAGGAAAAAACATACATTATAATACTGTGGTTTTGAACTAAACAGTGTTATAATAATATTTTTTTCTCATAAAAGCACCGGTTTGGCTTCGTCGTCATCGGGTTTTCACCATTTATTATCTTTGGCACGTGCTTGACCGTATGCGTGCGTATTGGCGTGGACTGGATTTTAGCGCCATAATTTACTTTACATAAGTACCTAACCAATAAAAAGTTTTATCCTGATTAAAAATTTCAGTGATAGTGAGGAGAATTTGACTCCACGTGATATCACGGAAACGGAATGAACATGACGAACGAGCTTTTACCAGCAAAATCAAGAAAATATTGCGACAATGTCTTTTTTCTCTATAATTATGCAAGTGCCTATTGCATAAGTAGCGTAGTATACAATTAAAACTCGCCTATGGCTCGTTTTTTTAACTCACTCTCGTATTTTAATAGCCCTCATTATGCAACCGATTCATAAACTACTATTATGATAAAACAATGAGGATGATAATAATAATTATTATTGAGCAAAGGAAGCCAAGCATGAGTTGGGTAGTTAGCACTTGGCTGTATCTCATCCACAGGTATCAGTGGCCCAATTACATAACTTGGCTACAATCGGATTATCACTTTTTTAATCAATATTGGGATCATTACAATTTTTGATAGTTAAATCATAATGCACTTTTACCTTCGAGTAGATACAAAACCGGTACAGTAATAATAATAACTAGAGGTATTTTTTAAGACGAGCACGATTTAAATTTTATTAAACCCCCGACCTCCCCCCCATTCCCATTATAGCTAAGAACCATCTCGACCACATGTCTGTTTTCAAACAGAAAAAAAACGCAATAAAAAACGATCTATTCGTTTGGAAGCTAAGATCCCGACCCTCTCCATTATAGTTATGACTATCTCGATCACATCAACTTTCAAACAAAAAAAGGCATCAAAATCGGTCCATTTCTTTGGGAGCTACGATCCTGACCTCCCTTAATAATTAAGAACCATATCGATCACATCAGCTTTCAACAGAAAAAAACATTAAAATCGGTCCATTTCTTTGATAGCTACGATCCTGACCCCCCATTTTAGCTAAGAACCATATCGATCACCTCAGAATTCAAACCGAAAAAACCGCATCAAAATCGGTTCATTCGTTTGGGAGTTAAATTGCCACAGACAGACATCTACACACATACTCTAAACGTTTAACGACCCTTTTCTTTCGCATTCGGGGACTAAAAATAATTTTCGGTAAAATCATTTCATTTATGAATATATTTTTTCGTAGGGTGTTTTCATCACAAAATTCAGCGCTTTATAGCTAAACTTTTAAAAATTACGGTTGGCAATGGTGGAAAAGGAGTGGTTGTAGTTTCGGATTGATTGAATACTGTGGTTAGGTAGGCGTCCATCTTGAAATTTTACTGGACGTAAAGCCGGTTTATAAAAAGTGAATTTTGTAGTTTTAATTTCACGTTAATCGTTAATTTTCAAGAAGTTTCACGTATGCTGGAACTACGTTTATAACGTTTAGCTTAGGATTAACTGCAGTAATGTTTTAGGTATGAATGTCTACTGAAGCATTTGATCATTTGGCTAGTAATGGCGTGCGTTTTTCTCTCGATAGACTTTCATATTTTAATTCATGTCGTCAGATCCTATGAATAGTATCATCCCATTGTGTTCGTGAATGATTATCGTGTGAATAAATTCGTAATGGAATCGATGGTTTTGCCATCACATCAGTTTTTCAGATAAAAGACAGTAGTGAGCTGGATGTCGTTTTTAGGTTATACATCACAGTACTGTAATTGAAGTAACTCGTAATCCTACGATTCGTTTCGTCTGATCGAGCTAGCGTGCAGTCGCCTTCAAAGTTTTCACTATGTGTCTGTGTAGTGCTTTGTGAAAATGAAAAAGTGACGCAGAACAACTTTTATTTGCAGTATCATTACTCAAGACATCCGCGATTTCCGGAAAAACTATCGCTAATAAATCATTTGGGTTGTCGAGATACAATACGATGGCAGTACCTAGTAGAGCTCGGGTATATGCCGATGTCAACTCTCAAAACCCGAGAGAATATTGGGACTACGAGAGCTATGTGGTGGACTGGGGCAACCAAGAGGACTATCAGCTGGTACGCAAGCTCGGCCGCGGTAAATACAGTGAAGTATTTGAGGCAATAAATATTACAAATAATGAGAAATGTGTAGTCAAAATATTGAAGGTGAGTCACTAATTAGTACAAGCAATTACCATGTCATTATGTTCTGTAGGTTTCTATTTGTTCTGAATTATTTGTAAAACCTGTTTCATTTTTATTTTATTTGTAGCCTGTCAAAAAGAAGAAGATAAAAAGAGAAATTAAAATATTAGAAAACTTAAGAGGAGGCACAAATATAATAACTTTACAAGCTGTAGTCAAAGACCCTGTATCTCGCACTCCAGCCCTCATTTTCGAACATGTGAATAACACAGATTTCAAACAACTATATCAAACTCTGTCAGATTACGATATAAGGTAAGATTTTAAAATTACTTAATATGTATTTTTCATTTCTTTTAGAACCTATGAATTTACACATGTCTGAACAATAATACAAAAAAAAATAGGTATAACTTTATGGTAATATCAGGTCTATTTGTGCACAGATATATTACAAGTAACATTTTGTCTTACCTCAACATTTCAATCAAGGTTACATTGACCTGACTGGTCTCGAGACTGGTCAATGCAACTTAATGAAAACATTGAGGTTAGTCAAAAAGTCTTTTGATATTTATGTCCAATATTATCTTAATATCATGATTTCAATTTGTGAAAGTCTAAAATACTATGGTAAGTATTATCTAGGTTGTATCTAGCAAGATAGATTTCAAATCAAATGCTTAGCTGGGAATATCTAAGAGGAAAAGCTAAGTTTATTAATTCAAATAAGTATATATTTTTTTGGTTGGTTTGTAACATCTGGAGTTAGCTTTATAAGTATAAATCTAAGCTCATCAAATATTTGAGTGAACCATAGGTATTTGCTCTGAGTCTGGGTGTTTTATTGGATCATTGTCCTTATAGTTTCCAATATGCATAGTAAAGGGCAATCATAGTTTGCTAGTGTTATTACAATCAGGAACTTTAATGAAAAGTATGGAATTCAGTAACTAATAAGCTTGGAGTTAATAAGCTAACTATGATTGAAAAAAGTGGGACTAGTCGTAATTAGCTTAGAGACTCCCAGCCCATATTGATTCCTTAAATTTACTGACAGCCATCAGTTAGTCACTACACTTGGTATAAACAATCATTAAGTATTATTTTAGGAAAGGGCCACCATTTAATTCACTCTTAACTTAGAGATAACTTCCAGCCCATTTTGTTTCCTTATATTTAATTTTATTAACAGCTACCACTTTAGTCACTTAACTCGGTATAAATAATCATTATTTAAATTACAGCAATCATCATTTTTTATATCATTTACACCAGTATGTCTCACTGTTTCATGTTAAAGAACACTTTTTTTGCTTCTATTCACAACCTATATGCTGTTTATAATATCACAAATGAAAAAGCTAAACGAAACCTAAAAAAGAAAATAACATTTAAAAAAGGCAATATACTTAAACCTAGGTTTATAAAGTCATCACTTAAAAGTGAGTCTTGTGATATTATGAATAATGTGTCAAACTTACTTAAACAACATAGCTAATAACATATTGCTTTATTATTACAGATATTATTTGTATGAACTTTTGAAGGCATTAGATTATTGCCACAGTATGGGCATAATGCACAGAGATGTGAAACCTCACAATGTGATGATTGACCATGATCATAGAAAGTTGCGTCTCATCGATTGGGGTCTAGCCGAGTTCTACCACCCAGGGCAAGACTACAATGTTCGAGTTGCCTCTAGATACTTTAAGGTATTTTTTACTATTTTTAATAATTTGATTTTAGTCAACAAAGCCCTTATTTGCTTTCTTTATAGTGCCCACTATAGCTAAACATTTCCTATGAATTGTATATGGACAAAACTATTTCCTTTTTCCAGGGTCCAGAACTGTTGGTGGATTATCAAATGTATGATTACTCACTGGATATGTGGTCACTTGGGTGTATGTTGGCATCCATGATCTTCCGCAAAGAGCCATTCTTCCATGGCCATGACAATTATGATCAGCTAGTGCGAATTGCAAAAGTGCTGGGCACTGAAGAGCTGTTCGAATATTTGGACAAATACCATATAGAATTAGATCCCCGATTTAATGATATACTTGGAAGGTAAAGGTTATCTATTTGTTTATAGAAGAGCAGCATGAATGCTGATGTGTCTGCATCACACATTGTCGAAAGTTTAGTTCTTAACAAGATATCAAGCCTGTTTTTAAAATGTTCACTGAGGTGGCAGTAACAATCTAATTGTTGCATCTTTTGTATTATTATTTTTCCTCAAATGTTTCTCTCCCACAACAGGAGGTAAATTCCAAGTGCATGTTCACTATGAGTTTTAGTTCAGTAGTTCTTTTAACATTTATGTACGTATTGATACTACTTTTTGTAGGAGATTGTAGCTAGATGGGGACAGGGATAGATTTCAGAACAGTGTGTAGTGTTCAGTATAACACCCGTGGAAGAAGTAATGATAGGTATTTTTCTTGTAGCGTTGAAGCACTATTGGGTTTTAATTTCGAAAGAGAGAGATCGGTATATTTACCAATTTTTTTCTTATTGTACACTGCACACTTAACCGTTTTAGCCAGGATCCTCTAAGGTTTCTGTTGTTGTGCTTGGTGTATATGTTTGGAATGTTCTAATATCCATTTAATATTCTATGTCTCCATATTTTCTCTGCTTTTCCAGGTAGTTAGGCCTAGTTTTTTGAGACAAAGACTAAAAGAAGGATGACTCCAGTTTTATGTACTTCCAAGGTGGTCCCATATAAATTAATCATTATCTCTATTCTCTCTCCTCATGATGGTTAAAGAAATTATTAACATCATTAACCGGTAAAAATCCACTGTTGCATATTGCCCTCCTATAGAATTCCAAAACAACAGTTGATGACGTATCATAAGGGGAGGGGGATTTACCTTTTTATCCACACTTGGCAGGCGTCTTGGTTATTGCAGTAGTTGATGATAATACACTGGTAATGCTGCTGTCTATTTCTTGAATTCCCTTGGCTGTTTCTCACAGCACCAGCAGGTTGAGGATTAAGACGGGCACCACACGGCGTAATAACTCCGTAATTATGACATTTTCAGACATTCTCGTAAACGATGGGAAAGGTTTGTGCACTCTGAAAACCAACACTTGGTATCACCCGAGGCACTGGACTTCCTAGACCGCCTGCTCCGCTACGATCACTATGAGCGGTACACTGCTCGTGAGGCAATGGATCATCCATACTTCTGTAAGTGATTCTACTATTGTTTATTTTTCATGCTTTACATTTCCATTATCCAGGCATTATATTGACATAAGTTAACTAATCTATTCAGGAAATAGCTGTGCCCTGTGGCATTGCCCGCATGGTCATTTTTCTTGGTTCTATAGATCTTATGTGTTATTCTGGAACCAAAAGTACCAATATATCAAATTTCATTCATCAAAACAAATAGTTTTTTTATTTAATGCCCAACTTCTACTAATCTGATTGAGATACCAAGTACACCACTTTTTAAGTCAAAATCTTAGCTATCCAATGGTAAAATCCGCATCGTAATTAGTCTAGTAGTTTTTGCGTGCTGTGCGAACAGACAAACAGAAAACCTAAAAAAGTAGCTTAATTTAGTCACCTCAACTATTTTTAAAAATAGTGAATTAAAGTAATCAATTTTTAGTGTATTCAATAGTGAAAAATCGCATGGCAATCAGTCCAGTACTTTTTACGTGATGCGTGAACAGACAGACACACCATACGTTATATTCATGTTCGGTAGCTTATTGTACATAATTATCTTATTTGTACTTTTTGTTAGTTAATACTTTATTATAAGAAATAAATTATTTTCCTGTACATACTTTGTTACATACTGCTTTACTTTAAGTATATAGATAACTACGAGTATATTTAAATCATGTTTGGGTGGACTCATACATACATACATACGTAATGGTTAAGCTGGCATAGCTACTATTGGTATTAGCTACCCAGGTGATATTATTTTGTGTGCAAGGCCACACCTAAAATCCTATCCAAATATATTTTTGATAAGATCTCACCAGGCATTTAGACAAATTCAGGGTCCACTTTCTGGAAAGTCGGGGAATGTCAGGGAAAAGTCAGGAAAGCTTGGGTGGTAAGGGAAAGTCGGTGAAATTGAGGGGGTCACCTGGAAAGTCAGGGAAAATATTCGGCTTAGGTATTTCATCCAAAAGTTTATTATTATGGATTTTTTATATTAATATGTTTTGTAATCATGTTTGTTTCAATAAAAGAAATATCTCGAAATCTCCGCGCTCGCTTTGGTCGCGCCTTTACAATAATATTATGATAATGAACACACAGAAGGTCAATTCATTTTTTCACAAAATTACGCTAATACTAGAAATAGCTCCAACTTTTCGCGCTCCATACACTCGCACTGTTATGTAAAACGCGCACTACACTACTCGGAAAGTTGATGGAAGTTAAGCGAACACGAGAGTATAGACGGGCACTTCGGTTCGCTTCGTGCAACTTTGGCTCCCCTCGGGCGACTTCCAATTGATGTCGTTTTTTGTGCCCGAGTCAAAGGACTCGAAGCGTCCCGAAGTTCTATAACGAAGCGTCTCACTACACTACTCGGCCTACTTCGAAAAATTCAAGTGATAAAAATTTATTAAAGGTAATGTTAAAATGTATTGTGCCTTGTTTATTCTAATAAAATAGTTCTGTTCCAGTGCATTGCAATCATCCACCATTATTAAATATTTTTTTCTTGTGGTATATGCATAGATATAATACCTACGCGAGAAAAAAACATTGCAAAAGCAGCTGCCATTCGAACATTATCCATGATGCATAGAGGGTGGGCGCCGCCGGGCGACTGAGCTCCTCGCGAAGTTGCACGAGTGTGTAGTCACGTACTTCGAACTTTGGTCAACTTCGAACCGTACTTTGTCGAAGCAACTTCGCAAGCAGTGTAGTGCAGGTTTTAAGCGCGTCACAGACTATTAGGATACGATAATATTTTATCTTAAGATTTTATCTTAAGATAAAATATCGCTCGCTCCTGTGATAGAGAGAAAGAGAGAGTGTGTGTGTGTGTGTGTGTGTGTGTGTTTGTGTTTGTGTGTGTGTGTGTGTGTGTGTGGCATCGTAGCTCCCAAACGAATGGACCGATTTTGATGCGTTTTTTTTCTGTTCGAAAGCTGATATGATGATGGTTCTTAGATATATGGAGAGAGGGAGGGGGGAGGTGAGAAAGAAAAGGGGGTGAAAATCGTAGCTTCCAAACAAATTGACCTATTTAGCTGTGGTTTTTTTATGTTTGAAAGCTGGGGTAAACAAGATGTTTATAGCTATAATTTGAGGATGGAGGGGGCAGGGGGTGGTGCGAATCGTAGCTTTCGAACGAATGGACCGATTTAGCTGCGGTTTTTATGTTTGATAGCTGAGGTAAACGAGATGGTTCTTAGCATACTGCAAAACGTTGTTCTGTACAAATGCTCTCGCGCATGTTCGTATTTTGTTTCACTAAATCTTCCTTAATCAAATTATGAATTTCGAGAAAAGTTTCCTTCGACTTATTAAAAACGGATTGTTTTTTTTTTGTAGAAACATCAGCGTAAAGATTAAATTCACCGCGGCTTTTTCTAAATTTAATATGATTTTCTATCCAAATTGATCACCTTTTACAGTGCGCTAATGCAATTTGCATATCATCAAAATCAGAATCGTCGTGTGATGAGCTATCTAATAAATCTAATAGTGAAACCGTACTACTCATATTTTATCATGCTGTATATAGAAAGCGGTGAAGAAATACGTGTGACACCTAGGACGGCCTGCGAACGAATGAATAATTTCAATATATTATCGTATCTTAGCCGTGTGTGATACCCTAAGATGCTATAATATTTTATATGCAGATATCGTAACATCAAATATTATAGTATCTTAATCGTCTGTGACGCCCTTTATTGCCTGTTGAATGAAGAATAAGGGGAATTTTGTTTTTCTTTAGTTTTTACCAACACTTCATGAAATAATTAGTCATTATTGGCTCTTTATCCTTTATTATATCTATCTATCTATCTACTCAATGGAACCATAGTATTTTTTTATATTTATTTACACACGGCCACAAATAGTTCGTCATTTTTGCGCTCTTGCGCTCACTTTGCTCGCGCTTTTGTAATATTACCTAATTTCTCATGCTGAGGAATTCCATTCATTTCTAATTTTTACCGAAAATTTTCGCGCTCCCTATGCTCACGTCTGTTAAATGATAATTATATTATGTTTCCTCATTCGTATAATATCGGAAATAGCTAAAAAAACTTTTTTTTTACTTATAGCTACTCTAATAAAAGTATAAGTGCGCTCGCTTCTCTCGTGCCTTATTGATAATATTGCTTGTTTCGCACTCACAGAAGATCGACCATAAACGTTCGTTTTTTCACATAACTACACTAATAAAAGCATAAGTATCTCAAAATGTTCGCGCTCGCTTCACTCGCGCTTTTTTTGGTTACATGTTTTGTACACATATAAGATCGATCATAAACATTGTTCACATAACTACACAGTAAAAGTAATGTCTATATAATATTATGATTTGGAATAATCTTGTTTCATTTTTACACCATTAAAAATATATAATATCAGAAAGTTATAGCGTCCCGCTTATGATGCTGTCTATCCCCGCCCCCCCCCCCTCCCTCCCCCCCCCCGTTGCAATATGCGCATGCAAGCCGTAGTGCCGCACGGCAATGACCAAAACATTTATAAACAAAATAAAAAAAGCGCAACCAAATATTTCAACCTTTTCAAAAATCTACCACAATGTCCGATGATACAACCACGTCAATAAATTTACGGCTTTACGGAACACCTCAAGTAGTTATCTATACTTATAATAAAACTGTAACGGGTCCAATTCTGTACATTGAATATATTTTGTTTTTTTTTTTGAAGTTTACTCTATATTCGATACTTAAGCCAAAACTGTTTTTTTTTTTCATTTTTCTCTGTCTGTCTGTATCTTGGCTAGGCATCACGCAGAAACTACTGAATGAATTTAAATGAAACTTGGTATGATTTGAGTTCATACTACGAGGCAAGATAGAGGTTGAAAGTTATAAAAAAAGAACATGTATCACGCTGAAACTACTGAATGGATTTTTTGATACAAATTGACACAGTCGTATATCTATACTAATAAAGCAATAAGTACGAAAAAGGCTGTACAAAGAAGATAAATAAAAATGATCTTGGGTGCTTAAAAAGGCTATTGAACAAGAATACAACGTTTTTTTTAATCGTCTTTCTGTCTGTTTGTTCACGCATCACGTAAAAACTACTGGACCGATTGCGATGTGGTTTTCACTGTTAGATAGCTTAGGGTTTGACTTAAAAACTGGTGTACTTGGTATCTTAATCCGAGCAATCGATAAAAAACTAATAATATATTTTGTACTTTATAGGTACTTTTGATCCTGGAATAACACAAATAGGGTTACTTTTAACGCAGGGAAATGAGCAAGCGGACAAAGCGTAAAATAAAAGGCGCCAATTTAATTATACATATATTTTACACTTATATTTGGTAGACTGCTTTTAGTTTTTTGGGGGTTTTAGATTTACAGAAATATTTAGATGTGTTATATTATCTAGTACTCCATACTTATTTTAGTGAATAAAGGAGTCAAGTTTTTATTTTAGAAACATTTTAAGTTCAAAATTACAAAAAAAAACTTAGCCCCAAACTAGGACATGGGCACTAGATAACGGATAAACATACATAGATACGCATATTACATCCAGGACTCGGAAACAAACATTTCTGCTCATCATACAAATGATTGCACCTTGCGGGATTCGAGCCCGCAACCCTTTGATTTCGTAGTAGGGTCTAGCCACTAGACCAACAGGTCATCCCTACCTAACTTGTCCCTATATGTATTTATTTTTATTAATAGTAATATGTAATCCGAAATCGAAGCCGAACTTAGATATTTTGGCCAAAACGGACGAAATCGAAACTTCGGTCGGTCACTCACATACATAATTATGTGAAAAGCAACTAACAAAACGCATTGTCTTTAATTAATTGGCTTATCCATTTTGTAGCTGCCATTTTTTTTATATATTATTGGCACTAGCTTTGTTTTACAATCTTAATAATCACTATAATCACGAATTAATTACCTGCCATCATTGCCATATTAAGGTGCCCTTGCGGCTTTGCCTGTGTGTTCATTTTCCCGGGATAAAAAATATTGTGTGTTATTCCAGGGCCCTATTTCATAAAACTATAGTATACTGACAAATGTCAATCAAACAGACAATTGTCGGTCAAATTATAGAAATGTCGTACATTTTTGCGCAAAACCTGCATTTCACGCAGGTTTTGCGTATTTAACTGACATTTGTAGGTTTATTATGATTTGTCGCTTTATGAAATAGGGCCCAGAGCCTACATTATTTTCATAGATCACTGATATCTATATCTATGGATTGGCTTTGCCGTACTTTCGTTTGTGCCGCTTCAAAGCGCCCCCATCGAGCGTCCATGGAACTAAAATTGTCATTCTTATATCTCCTGACGTTAGTCACAGAATAAACAAGCAGCAATTTTTTTATTTTTTTTTATATATATTTGTGAGCTAGGTACCCTGAAATTTTCATCCGGCTAGCTAAAGTGCTCGAAATTTGAGTTGCAAGATTCCACCCGGAAAGACAGACAAACAAGAAAGTGACTTAATAAAAACGTGTTAATAAAAAAAAAAAAAAAAAACGCTAACTACTGCTATCAGCGCCGATATTATGAATACTATGGCGATAGTCATTGCGACGTTGCTTCAAAAGCTGTCTAGAGTATGGAGTAATATGCAGTTGTCTATGACTTATATATGTACATATATACAAAGATTCATCTAAATTCAGCCGTTCTGGAGCCGATTTGCAACAAACAATTTTACACAGTTAAAACAAACTTCTGCATCTATACTTATAATAAAGCAGTAATTTAAAAATCATTTTAATTAGCATTGTACATTACAGCATTTTTTTAAATTATCTTCTTTGTACAGACTTTTTGTTATTTGCTCCTTTATTACAAATAAAAGAGTCAATTCCTCCCGAACTTTATTACAAATAAAAGTATCAATTCCTCCCAATCTTAAAATGTTGTTTGTGGTTACAGATCCGATTGTGAAGGAGCAGGGTCGACTGGTGTCTTCAAACTCTCCGACTCCAAATGCTTTGCAAGGACCAATCAATAATGCAGAATAATGATTACTAAAGAGTGGATGACTCTATGTAATGTTATATTTGAGTATATACATGTGAAAGATTCCCGAGGACAAACTGTTAGTCACACCATGGTAAATGGTCAGTGTAAATACAGTTCAAAGCAAAACAGTGAAGAATGCCACCTCTGCACTACAGACGTCTCCTGATTGGTTCCACTGTTTTACAAATGGAAAATATAATTTGGAAAGACAATATAATTTAGTGTTTAAATAATAGTAAATCTTGTTTATTTGTTGTTTTGAAAGTGTTTTATCTCTGGCATAATCTGTTAAAAAAGTGGAAGTGCTGCTCAGCTCGTGAGTAAGATGGTGGGTGGGCTACAAATTTTCCAATACCATTTTTTTATACTTGAAATTCAACTCTTATTGAGATAATGAAATAACCATGGAATTTCATTGCTCTTGATCTTTTGCATTTATTAACCTATGGTATTGATATTGTAATTACTTGTATAATATAATATTGATAACACCTGCATACCATTTGCAAATACTGGTTAGCAGCTTTTCGTTGGTACTCTACTTAATTAAAATTTTGTATTTATGTAATAGAAGTAAAATGTAGATATGTGTGATATAAATACAAAATTTTAAGATGATTAATTAATCGTTTTCTTTTATTACATATTTTATTATAAAGGAGACCAGTAATTTTAATTATTCTAGACAATGTTGAATTAAAATATTGTTTCTATTACCTATTAGTATATATTTAAGTTACTTTAGCTGTCCTTATACATAATAGTAAACCTAGCTAAATCAACTATCTTCTATTGGAAGATGAGCCTCATGAGTTTTAATTTATTTTTAGTGTGATAACTCCAAGTTGTTGCATCAAATTTTCTTAAATAAACAGTACTAACTTTTGCCTAGAAATGATTATTTACATATAAAAAATATATTATATCCTCTAGAGATAAACACAATTTTAACTCACTAGTTGAGCCCCGGGGTCATGCCCGCGTGGTCATTTTTCCAGGATAAAAGTAAAAAAAATAGTTATTGTTTTTCCTCTCATGATGCACACTATTCCCTTGTACATCAATCTCTGTTTAGTCGTGAATAGGTAACAAGCCACAAGCAGATGGGGCTTCTTAGTCACAATTGCACGGCTAGAAAAATACATACCTACACAAAAATGCTCACATTTTACCACGCCACGGGGTTTCGCAGAGACTTGTCAAATACTTGGTTGGTCAAATGCTACACAAGTCAAAAACTTAATTTGTCAAACGCCTTAATTCGTCACATTGGTTATTCGTCAAAACATCAATTCGTTAAATACGTGATTTGTCAATTGTACAATCGGACACAACCTGCATCAGTAATTTTCAAAGACAGAATAACCTATAGCTAAATGCCTATAATCGTCTATGCAACCATTTCCCCACTCCCTCCCCTCACTAACTCCTTCCCACATCCCCCGCTCCTCTTCCCCCAATACTCCTCCCTCCCAGCACACCCCCCGCTCTCTTACTCCACTCCCACTCCCCACCTCTAATAATAAATATATTCGGGACAATTCCATACCAAACCACCACCTCTGCTCACTTTCTCCAAACTGTCACTTTGACATCTGTCACATTGACGCCGGTCACTTTGAAATCTGTCACTAAATGTCTTACTAACTACACAGTATAACAAATTGTAATTTCTGTAGCACAGATTTGTTTATAAGGATTTGTCAATTTATGAATTTGATGAATCTAGTATTTGGCTATTTTAGGATTTGATCGGTTTATAATTTGACAAATAAGTTTTTGACTTGTATAGGATTTGACCAATTAAGTATTTGACAAGTCTCTGCGAAACCCGCTACGGTATCTCTGACGGTAAGCGAAATGTCGACGATCATTGAAGGGTGCACTTGTAACAATTTTTGCGACGAGGAATTGCGAATTGTGACGAAGGCAGAGCCCTTGCATAATGCAATCTCTTCCAGATAACCTTTGGATACAAATAATTAAAATAAACATTAGAAACGGGAGATTTACCATGTAATATATTGTTTTGAGTTTCCGATATTTCAGGGCCCCAATTCTACTAAAACAATTGTAATGACAATTATCAACAATTTTAGCTTTTACTTCTTAAAAGTAGTAGTTAGAAGCGAAAAATTTGTGTTTTTTTTTTAATTTTGAGTTTTTCTTTTTGTTTTTTTTTTTAAATTTCCCAAAAAAATAAACGTTTCTACCAGTTTTAAGAGGTAAAAGCGAAAATTTTGCGAAAATTGTTGATAATTGTCATTACAATTGTTTTAGTAGTATTGGGGCCCAGTACTGTTGCAAGCGCCACAGTTACTCCGCGATCATGGCGCTTGTAACATCGCTGCTGAAAAATCGGAAACTAAAAAAAAAACATGTTCAATATATCCTGTTTTTAGTGTTAGTGACTATGTCAGTTTTAAAACTTCAATTTCCCTTCATGTTTAGGTTCATGTTATCTGTGGTATTATTAGGAGGTAAGGGCTTTGTACATTATGTCTGTGATTATGTGAACATTTATTTCTATTCTGTAATGCCTATTATTATTGATACATGCGCAAGTGCTGTCCCTTAATCGGGCAAAGGAAATTCCATGTAATACAACAACAGTGTATGACACACTTAAGGCCAGGCTCCATTAATACATTTTCCCAAGTTAGCTCCGCCTCTACGCTCTTTACCATTTGTCGCCAGTGGCGACAACTGGGAATGTACGCCTGCCCGTAACCCGCTACTCGTAACAAGCACTGAGCGAGCGCTGTTTACACAATAAGCTCGGAACTAAATGACGTAAGTCTCAAAAGTTATTTATTTTATTAGCAGCATTGGCAGGCTAATAATTTATAGGTAAAGTTTGTTTTGTGGATATCTACACTCGTGAGCAATGAAGTCGATTCTACTATTAAAATTTAATTTAAAGATTAAATCGATTATTTGAAAGTTGGAAACATTAGCTCTTCATGAAAAAATAATCGTAAAATCTGACACTTCTTACTGAATATACGTACATTTGAATAAATGCTTGAAAATACCATTTCTCTTCATAGATTTTATTGTTCGTTACTTATTTCCAGTATTAGAAAAACACGATTGCGCACATGAGGTCTTGAGTCGATTTCATTGCTCGCTAGTTTTTATTTTCCTGCTGTGAGATTTATTTTAGAGATAAAACTTAAGCCGTTGAGTAGAAAAATTAAAATATTAATGAATATAACGTAAATTTTGATAAGAAAATGTACCGAATGAAATTCTGTTAATCACGTTTTTGTCTTGATCACGAAGAGATAAAGATCTCAAAAACATAAATGTCAAGTTTCACATTTAACAGGCTTGTAGTTGATCCAGCATATTTATGCAAAAAAACTTTAAATACTGGAGCCTGGTCTTAAAAATAGGTATTGGGTTGCTCCTTTTCTCATAATAAAAGTTACGTCTGTATTTCCGCTTAGAATTCTTGAATCACGAAGTTTTATTAGTCATAGTTTAACGAGGTAGGCCAGTGGCAATGTATGGGAACTTTCCCATATGTCGCCAGTGGTGACGGAGCAAGTGGCGACAACTGGGAATTACGGGTTATTCTAGCTAGTGTATAAACTATCGAATGTTTTTTTTGCGTGCTAGTGAAGCAGCTACGAAGCGCCGCGATTCTAACGACACAGCACAGGTCTACACCCATTCCTCTACCACTAGACTTAATTATTTTAATTAATATTTTATGATTTTAGTATTAACGCCTGCTTAAATATATGTAATAAAAACTTCTCAAAACATACGGTAGGTATCCGTGGTTAGTTTGATCTGACCACGGACACTATACATTTGGCGACTGACGGCGTGGTCAGATCGCTTAGACCGTTGACGGGATTCGAACCGTATCTATATATTCGAACCATATTTATATGCACGGCACACACTTCCAACCTATTCTGAGGCCGCACCTACAGGTGTAGAATTCATCAGCCGGCAGACGTCCACTGCTGAACATAGGCTTCCTCCTAGAACGCTACGAGCTGTTCCAAGGAGTCCTTCGCTCATCACACGTAGCAACTTGAGTTTAGGCTACTATCAACTTTTTACAAGTCTTCATTAATGGTTTTCAATTGCAGTAACAAAAGGCCCAATTTATGGTTGAGCGCGAATTTAAATAAACTTTCGAAATCCATGATCAGTCAGTGTACTATGGAGCTGCTTGGGATGATGAGAGGGTGAAGTCGCTCTACGCGTTGCGGTTGCCGAAACCAGCAACTTGACAAAACTGGTACACAAATTTGACAGTTGCTAGTTGCGGCAATTTAGAATTGATCTGATGTTGCGATCAGCCACTAGTTGCTACGTCTGCGCAGTTTCTCAAAATTAAAAAATATGAATAATAATATTAAATTATATGAAAATCGTAAAAACCGCTACTTGCCGCAACTGAGACTACTACGTGTGCTGGGCGCCGTAGGTTGCTCGATGTGGACGCAAACATGCTTCTATCAGGCTATGAACAATTATATTAAGGTTCCGCCCAAAGACTATTATGGTTCCGTCTTCGCCATTTGACCTAAAACCGAACACGGCTCTTTTTAATTCTACGGAGACAAGGTAAGTAGTAATAGTACATTACTGCCGCGGTCTGTAATGACTGCGTTGCTGGCAGCGATGATGATGGTCGAGAACTTAACTAAGAAAAGCTCGAGGCCATCATAGTGTGGCCAGCAGGGCAGTCATTGCGGACTAAGGCTTGTATATGTATAGTGCTTTACTCAAACAATGCAACAACAACAACAATCACAATCACATCAGCTTTCAAACAGAAAAAAAAACATCAAAATCGTTCCATTCGTCTGGGAGCTACAACGCCTCTCTTTTCGCGTTCGGGGTTAACGAACCCACGGAATAAAAGTGCCACGTCAAAACCTTCACCTGAGGATTTCAGAGGAAAAATAAGTATCCATGGATCCACCTGTGGATTTTGGAGGAACAAGAAGTATCCACGGATCCACCTGTGGATTTAAGAGGAGATAAAGATGTCCACAGATCCACATGTGGAGCCGAGCTGTGAATCCAAGTGGACGGAGGGAATTTTCTTAGGCCTATTTTAAAGAAACTAAAAATTAAGAAACTTACGAGTACCTACCAAAATAAAAAACTCAAAGGTGCTTTTAGAGTTGGTTGACCGCTCAGAAGTGTTTAGATAGAAATATTAAACTGCTAAGTACTCATCTTTGCAATTCATTCCAAATTATAAACAATTTACAATTTTTCAGGAATTAAGTGACAAATAAAGCGTGAGTCAAACTGGATGCGTTGCACAGCAGCGCATTGCATAGGATATCATACCGGCCCTTTAGTAGTGATGTGCTGTGCTGCAACACTCTGCGCTACAACATTCTGGACATCTGGCATTTTCGTTTGTCTCTGTGTGGCTTGATATGCGGTGACGCGCCTAGTTGTGCAGCGCTGTACAGCATCTTGCGTTTGGTGTGTCATTTCCCATAATATTCCCTATATGAAAACGTCATAAGCTGCGCGGCGCTGCATGCGGTTTGACCCACGCATTAAAAGAAAAACTGTGGGGTATGCAGTTTGAATTCTTTAAGTACGCTTATTTATTCAAACAGTGATTAATATTATTTAACAAATAAGGTGAACTGTTATTCATTTCTGAGTAATTTCTGCTGCAACTATAGCAAAGATGTGTATCAATATATGGAAATAGCGTTTCATCCTTAGCACTATTTCCATTATGCAGATTTCCATGTGACACTGTTCTCGAAAATATTGTTGCATCCAAGGCTGATAAAGTGTTGTTTGTTTTATTGAGACTACTCTGTAGAAAGAAACATATAGTTAATATTATGTTGTAATAGAACAGGAGGATTATAACTATTTATTTCTATTACTCATTACTCATTTGTAGAGAAACAAATTTAGCAATTACTGGAAGTGACTTAAAACCAAAGTCACAGTGCATTGTGGGCCGTTACCAGTAGTCTTACTAATAAGAAAAGATTTTGCAATTTGCACAGCAATTGTATAGGAAAAAGGGTTGGCTATAGAAACGAAGGGCAGGAGTTGGGGGGAGAGAGGTGGACAGCTACCCCTTGGTGGGAATCTATCCAATATTTCAAATGTATCTTATTAAAAAGTACTAAATACCTCACAAATTGCACACTTTTTGCATTCAGCATCAACATGTACAATGCCAATTTTGTCTGCAGTTCGGCAGACAGCTGATATGGTAGATTGAAAGTTTTCCTGGAGATCTGTTACAAAAGAACTTATAGCTGACTGTAAGCTGTTACTTTTGAGATCCTTGAGGTCTACTGGACTCAAATCTTTGAACTTGATGTAATAATCCAGCTCTTCCTTGCTTATATCTTTCATTGGCCGAAGTATTTTTATATTTTTATCCCGGCAGTCTATGAAACCCTGAAAAAGTAAAAATTATACATGCCATGGCTGATGAAATACTTATATGCTAGTGATGCAATAAATAAAATAGTGTAGGAGGTCATTCATACAAAGTTGTCTGTATCTGACAGATGTGTGTTATGTAAAACAAAATATTACAATATCATTCTCCACTTGAGATCCTCTGCCAATTGCTAGATTTGAAAGCAAACTGATAGCCAAAGTACTCGTTGTTTCAGCTGTAAACACATAGTTACATTCGAAGAGTTGTGCATACTTGATGAACAAGCTCCTTTTCACTTTATTTAGAAAATCATTAAGAGCTGTGGGAGGCATGCTATTCAAAATACTCTGAAATTCTTCATTCAATTGATTATTTTCTTCTGATAAGTGGTCCACATCTAAGGGCTTTGAATTTATTTTAAGGTAATCAGAAATGTGAATAATGTTGGCATCGTAATTGTATTTCTCGCATTGTGTTTTTATTAAATTGGCGGCATTGCAGTTACTTGCACCTGAAAAAAATACCATTAAATATATAAAGTTTCCATGATAACTCAGTAGGTAGGTTCAGCCCAGTTCAAACTTAATAGTGGCTGTTAAGTGTGCTGCGAGCACAACTTTGTGCAGCCTCACCTCTCAATCTCACACCTAATATTTACTGTTTTTCAGCACCATATGCTTATCTTCACAGCCACTATTAAGTGTGATTAGGGCTGTTCATGACAAGTAATAAATAGGCAGCCCAGACTGTAATAATTGTCTAGGATATAAAAGTAAAATCTGAAGCTAAAGAACTTTAATAATTTACTTACTACGCTCATAACAGTCCAAGAATACCTAATTAGAAGTTCTATCACATGTTAAAAATCAGATTATGGTAAAAGTTTAGTTCATTAGTTCAACACTTGCCTGCCACATGTAAAATGACTGGAACAATCCGTAATTTTTTGTGAATATCTAATGAGATTCCATGATGAACTAGATCTAACAGCACTGTAGAACCTGGTCCTCCCGATAAACATAATAGTACTTTCTCATTTTTAGATAAAATCTTATTTTTTCCAATACACGCTCGAAACTTGTGATTTGTATTCATTAAAAAGCAGCTCTCACAGTATACATCGTGTTTTCTTAGAATAACTTTACTCGCAGAATCACATTTCAAACACTTCATCATTTTAGCTTTAGATAAATAGAAAAGAATACAAATATTCTGAAACGAGAAACGTTTTTCCGGGAGACGATAATACACGACCAAAATAATGTACGACCAGTATTGTACAGACAATATTACACGGCCAGATATTACGTGTACATGGAGTCGTAACATTTGGACGGCTAATACTGGCCGTGTATTATTGCCCGTACAAAATCGGTCCGGGTTGATAATGCACGGCCAGTATTACGCAACCAATATTACGTGTACAATTGGATACGTAATATCAGCCCGTGCCGATTTTGTACGACCAATAGTACGAAGCCAACCATAGACAAAGCTAGAATCACTCCTTGATGCCTCGTTTGTGTAGGCGAGTGTCAAGATGAAAAAAACTGTCACAGAACCGAATCGGCCAACCCCGACTCCACGTGGTCTTGTCTGCCCTACACTAGAGTGTTTTTAAAAAGCCGGAGGCGCGAAGGGCGTGCAGCCCCCGTCCGCTGTAACAAAGTGCAGGTACCAGGGTGAGCTGGAGCGGCGGAGGCTGGTCACCGAAGGCGACCGAAAAGCCGAAGCTGCGGAGGCGAGCGTTGGTACCTGTGCTTTGTTACGCAAGGGCGGAGGGGCAGCACTTCCCGCAGCGCCGGAGCAATCGCGATTCATAATCTGTGGTAAAAGGAAACTGGAACGTGCAAACGAGGCTTTTACTATGTCATTTCTATATTTTAATCTGTGATGTACACGTAATATTGGCTGTACATTATCGCCCGTACAAATAGTGTCCGGCCCGTATTACACAGCCAATAATGCACACCCTGTTATTACATGTACATATTTTGGCTTCGTAATCCTGGCTGCGTAATATCGCCTGTACAAAATCAGCAAGGGGTGATATTACACGGCCAATAATACGCAACCAAATAATGTACACCCTGATATTACGACGCTAATCCACGTAATATTGGTCGCGTATTATTGGCTGTACATTATTTGGTCGCGTAATACTGGCCGTGTAATATAGGGACTCGTTTTTCCGAGAGATAATTTTCCCCGTGTTCGGTTCGGATCACAGACTAGGTAGAGATACTACACTCTTTGGATACTACGTATGTTCGGATTGAGTTGTGCTACGTTCGGATTGGCATTTGGGTGGTTTGAGTAGATTTGAAATGTCCACGCCACGAAATGCAGAGTATATAAATACTATGACGGAATGATTTGAAACGTTCAGAACGCTAATTTCGCCCACAAATGTCCAAAGCGAACGCCAAATGTGATCATATTTAGCATTTTTACGTAACAGTTATTTTTGCCATTTGCTACAAAACAAACGGCCTCAAAGTAAAACTCAATGTTTTATGCAGAATATTTGAGCGTAGTTAAACAGAAAGCGAACATCGAAGAAAAACGCATTTTGAGATACAGCCGTCTATCCGCTCAATGCCCCCGCTATAAAACAACCTATAATGTAAATACACTCCGATCACGTGACCATGACATCATCGCGGCAAGATAAAAAAATGGCGCAAAAAAATTGTTGCCACGCAAAACTTATTTTCCGTTCCTTCCTCAACGGTTTGGCGGATCCGTACAAAACTTGGCCTGTGATACGCTGAATATATGTAGCGACTGACAAACCGAACGTAAGTTTTATGAAATTATTATGTAAGGAGAGAGCACCGCGGAAAAATGATAAAGCCAAAAATGGGAGTAGTTTCAGAAAAAAAAACGTATTTTGGAAACGAAATCGATGACATACTGTTTTTTTGTTTTATTTAAATACTAGATGAACCAAGCTATCCGTTAACATTAAAACATCAACACAGTTTAGTACAAAAAGTGACCAGAATATTTTCGTGAAAACCAACAAAAATTTCAAAAATTTACGGCTCGCGGAGAACGGCCGTGGTTTTATTTAAAAAAAAAAAACTTCTTTAGTGTTTTTACGTATAATATATATATCCTTTTAAAGACAGAAACACACTTATTCGAAAATATATGCGAGATTACATTTAACTCGATTTTAGTAGATCAAACCGTTACAATTAACTTCCGTGTTTTTTTTTGGTTGCTCTAGCGACCAAGGGGGATTTGCGGTTTTGGATCTTGGTCGCTACAGCGGCAAAGGGAATTCAGCGGAGGGGTTTTCACTGTTTTTTTATGTACCTACAGTTCAGAATTAATTTAAATGTTATACTTATATCAAAGGACACTTCAGAGGCTACGAAATGGGCTATTTATAACTAGAAAATTAATTAGTTTTGTTAATAAACCTTTGAGTTAAACACGTAGTCGTTTTCTGCTATTTGCAACAATTCATAATTTAGTTTTTTGCAGAACGCATCCATAGAAATGGTCTCCTTCAGCTTATTGAGGTTTGGACAACAACCGAGAGATATGCAAAGCCAAATCAATGGTGTTATTCTGCAAATTGTAATAACCATGTAAAATAAACCTAGAATGACTCAAGGGATTGTTATGCTCGCATGAGTTCTTTCCATAGCACCCTGCCCCCTGTGTGATGCTACACGAGATCAAAACATGGACGAAATCTTATCAAGAAAAATATTATAATATACCAAAAATATTTTTGCAAAACTAGATCATTGCTGTGGTCGGCTTCTGCAAATAAAAATGGGAACTATTCCATTATAAATAAAATTTGCAGAAGCCAGACCAACTGCGATAGTCGGATTCTGCTTACCACAATTTCCTCTGGATATTTTGCTAGACAATCCCCTAAAATGGTCGGCTGTAACATAAAAAATGGGTAATAATGGCATGTGGTCTTATTGGACAATTTAATATCTTGACCTCAGAATGTACTTTGAAGAAACGTGTCTTTGGAATACGTAAAGTATTTAAAACCTTAAGTCATAGGAATTATAACGCATTTTCTCAAAAAAACAGGGTTGGTCGCTTTCTGCTTAACTATGCTCATTTGGTGTTAGAACTGTGGCCCAATTACATAACTTGGCTTCAATCTAATTCTCAATATCGCAACCACTAATGCCTTGCGATAGAGTCGAAATTGCTATGAAAAAAGTGATAATCCGATTTTAACCAAGTTCTGTAATTGGGCCACTGGGCCCCGACCACAGAACTTGGCTTTAATCAGATTGTCACTTCTATCTATTTCTGATTGTCTATCTGTCTATCTGTATCTTGGCTAGGCATCATGCTGAAACTACTGAATGAATTAAAATGAAACTTGGTATGATTTGAGTTCATACTTCGAGGTAGGACATAGGATACTTTTCATCCCGAAAAATGAAAGGGTTCCCGCAGGATAGGGGTTGAAAGTTATTTAAAAGAATATGTAACATGTGCTGAAACTACTGGACGGATTTTGATGCAATATAACATAGTCGTAGTTTATATGATGGGTTAAAATTGTAGATACTTTTTATTCCGAAAAATTAAAGGTTTCCTGCGGAATAGAGGTCCAAAGTTATGTTAATTTTGAAGTAATTAATCATATTTTTTGGAGAGTAGGCAGGTACTCTATATTCTATACTGCAGCCAAAACTGTTTTTTTTATATTTGTCTGTATGTCTATCTGTCTGTCTGTACTAAAAAATTAAAGGGTTCTCGCAGGATATTAATTTAAAGTTATTTAAAAGAACACGAATCACGCTGAAACTACTGGACGGATTTTGATGCAACTTGACACAGTCATAGTTTATATGATGGGTTAAAATTGAGGATACTTTTTATTCCGAAAAAATAAAGTTTTCCTGCGGGATACGGGTCCAAAGTTATGTTAAGTATGAAGTAACTTTCTTTTTTTTGGATGGTAATATATTTCGATTCTGAAGCCATAACTGTATTTTTTTCTGTCTGCCTGTCTGTATCTCGACCGCGCATCACGCCAAAACTCCTCAATGAATTCAAATGATACTTGGTATGATTTGAATTCATGCTACGAGGTATGACATTGGATACTTTTCATCCCGAAAAATTAAAGGGTTTCTGCGGGATAGGGGTCCAAAGATATATCAAGTTTGAAGTAGGTAATAAATAATATTTTTTTGGAGGGTACTCTATATTCGATACTGAAGCAGGGCGGTCGCACTCCGCAACAAGTACAAATAAATTCAAGGACCCAATATTCGGGTCCGTTCAGTCGAGTGTCAAGCGTGCGCTCGATGAGTCGCGCGCCTTGTTCTTAGCGATAGAGCACCTACTTACGTAAAGTTATTGACAAACTTTATTCGTGTTTTAATTATGAGTACCAAGAAGAAAGCTAGAAAGTACTGCATAGCATTCGGCTGTTTGAATAGTGATAGAAATGACGAATTGTCATTCTTTACGTTTCCAAAGGATATTGAAAGGTAATAAATTGTAATACCTATAATAGGTCCTAGTTATGTAGTTAGATATTGATATTTTTTTATTACGTAGGTTCCTATAGTTTTATGTTATTTCATTTGTGTTCCATACCGAAGCTACGCATATATAAGTTTTTCCGCGCAGAAATAAAGTCGTTTATTAAATCGATCAACGTAATTTTATAATTGATTATAGTAGGTATTGTTGATCGGAAAATGAATTACTGTGCTGACTTAGTAAGTAGCCTACAACTAATTAGGAATTTATATAATATATGTCTCGTATAATACCTATCTACTTTTAATATCTTTTATTACGTAGGTAGCAATTTATTTTTCACTCATTAAAAAGCATGGAACTCAGACAGGCACCTTTATTCATCAAAGTGCAATACCTATAGGATATAATCATAATCAACCAACGACACGTAGATAGGTATCTCACTAAAGTTATCGGCGGTCTGAAAACGGGATAGGTAGGTAGTAAAAATGAGGTAGTAGGTCTATTCTGATAAGAATGTCATTGTATGTAATATAACTATTTTAATTTATAACAATAAGTAATAAAATAATACATTATTACTTATTTATTCTGTTACAATATCTAAGTCATAACATATCACAGAATAATTAGTAGTACAAGTACCTAGTCATATCTTAATACAACCCTACCGAGCGATTCTGAAACGGTTAGAGCAATGGAAGTTCTCGCGCGTTGTGATACGGTGCATTCTAGCCTGCATGCGGTGGGCGAGCGCCTTCTAGGTAAATATAATTGAAAGCTCGCAGCGCCGTGCGAGTTAAATTGCACTTTATAGCGTTGTAGCGAGAGTCGCTATTTATTTAAATGACTTTACTCAGTTAGCCTTCTGTACTTGTACTATTATTTATTCTGTGACTGAAGCCAAAACTGTATTTTTTCATTTTTTCGGTCTGTATCTTGGCCAAGCATCACGCCGAAACTACTAAATGAATTAAAATGAAACTTGGTATGATATGAGTTCATAGTACGAGGTAGGACATTGGATACTTTTAATCCCGATATTTAGCATGGTTCCCTTGGGAGAGGGGATGAAAGTCAAAATGTGTACTTAGTTGTAATTTATTAACACGTAGTCAGATTTCATTCATTACTTTATGTTAGAAAGGAGTTAGTTACTTTAAATATTGTCATGTAAATATTTCAAGGTTAGCGGTTCTGTAGTTCAGAAATTACAGACAACACAACCCTCAGTATTATGCCCAAATAACTTGAAACCCGAAATGTATAGAGGAACGTTTGAACGTACGGCTCATCTTAAGCTGGCCTTCGCGCTTTATCTTAAAGGATTTATCGATATAGGTGTGTCACCGTAGACACAAAAAACCGCGTTAGGTCGCAAAAATCTGTAGTCTTGGTTTTTGGGAGTTGTTAGGATGCCAATAGTGTAAAACTAAATCAGATTTTGGCTTCTAAAAGATGCTGCCCACGGAAAAGTTATCTATCAAACTGATAAAAAAAAAACAAAATTGGCTATAATTTGAGCTCAACCTCTGCTCTGTTATATTTTGAAAAATCTGAGGTGCAGTACTTCAAACATTGGCCGTTTTCCCTAAAACGTTCGAAATTTTCGTTTTAGCCACCTTCCAAGCAGAATATAAGCTATTACACTTTTCTACGAGGAAATTCATGGGTAGAACGTTGTAGATCAGTTATTTAACTTTAATATAAACATATGCGAAACTTTGTAGGACCAAAACTTCCCCTGTAATCTGGACAAAAAATAGGGTAATCGGATTTTTCAAGATATGTAAATTGGTATTAATATTGCATAGTTATCTATTGTAATGTTATTAAAATTACATCACATTTATGAATTTGATTTATTTACAGTGTATCTCTCACACCAACAGTTTTTTTTTTTTTAAATTGTGTCTGTCTGTTTATCTGCGTCTGTTTGTTTGTTCACGCATCACGTAAAAACTACATATTAATACTGTCGATTGTGATGCGGTTTGTACTGATGTATAGCTTAGGGTTTGACTTTAAAAAAATGTACTTGGTGTTCTCAATCCGATGTGTACAAAGTGCAAGCCAAGCAATCAATAAAAAACATTTTGACGGCTGAAGGAATTTTGATTATAATTATTTTTACCCGACTGAGGAGGGTTATGTGTTTGGGTTGCTTGTTTGTTTGTTTTTACGTTTCTTAAGCGCGTCCTACAGCCTAAACGGCTTGATAGATTTTGATAAATGAGGTATCATTGGATTCATCTTGATCACGAGAGTGCTATATGAAGTGTCAAGACAACTAATATGGCGGCTTACAGCAGCCATATGGAACGGAAACAACGGAACAAATAATAACCAAAACCTATCGAATGAGGTATCAAAATACAGGTCTTTAAAATACCATTACAAAAATATATAATTCTTACAACTAAAGAGTAGCAATTTTCTTTTAAGCTTCTTACAAAATATTAAATTTAAGATTATTCAAGTTAATGTAAATACTATAGTCTAATATTTCAATTGCAACTATTAAAGTAAAGTAAAACATGTAAGTAACAATTAAATTTATATATTTACTTGCTGCGCCCCGCGGTTTCACCCGCGTTCTACTGCCATGGATACTGCCATACATTTTTCAGAGATAAAAAGTAGCCTATGTGTTAATCTAGAGTATAAGCTACCCCCATACCAAATTTCATCCCAATCCGTTCATCCATTTAAGCACGAAGAAGTAACAAACATACACACCTACACACCCTTAAATACATACAAACTTTCTTCTATAAAATATTGGTGTGATTATTTTTGCGGGCGGTCAGCTCGTATTCAATAATTTTGTTCGCAGACGGGTTTTTTGTATTTTTATAATAATTTTACTTGTTTATCGTGGAATAGGGCATAGAGTACTTTTAACCTAGAGAAATGACCACGCGTGCGAAGCCACCGGCACAGCTACTAAAACAAACTATCAATAAATTAGTCAACATTCTTACTTGTTATCCCTGTGAAATGAGAAAACCAGTGACGACCGCGCGCCTGGCGGAGCACCCGCGCCGCGGCCGTGTAGCATGCGTGAAATAGACTGAATACATGCTTATAATATAAATATAGGATTTAATGTCATGGTGTATAGAAGGATTGTTCTTCTCAAAAATGTCCGTGACACCATAACGTATGTCGTATACCTATTACAGAAAGCCCTTTCACCCAATTTTCTAGAGCTCTTTGGGCTTACCAACTATTAGATTATTCTGTAGTGTAATGGCGCAAAGAACGCGGGTGCAGCTGGACCTCGGGGAGGTCAATATAATGTTTTGTACAAAGAAATAATTATATAAGTCCGTGCGAAGCCAGAGCGGGTCGATAGTTTTAAAATAAAATGACCATATACCACACTTTGTATAAATTGTTTAATAGGGTCGATGTGTATAAAATATAAATGCTGTGTAAACAGGCGGCGACGGACTCATGGCTTGTACTATTATTTATTCTGTGCTCATGGTCACATTGAGTGAGCACGCTACGCCGTATTTATATTCTCCAAAGAGAATACCACAGAGTATTTTGTATATACCGGAAAGATTGTATAAACCGCAGCCCGATTTCATAACTTGGCTTCAATCGAATTCTCAGTATCGCAGCCACTAATGCCTTGCGATAGAGTCGAATTTGCTATGAAAAAAGTGATAATCCGATTGTAGCCAAGTTATGGAATTGCTGTGCAGAGTACTTTGTATATAAGGAGAATACAATACTACGTTTCTCTTTGCGCTACGCGTTGCTGTGCACAGACTACTCAGAGATACTACGGTGTTATAAATGATGTTCTTCTTCTTCTTTTTTTTATTGGATGGCTTCTGCGGAGGCACTGGCCTACTAGCAATTTCGCCAATGTCAAGTGTAATAAAGTTTTAAGTAATGTCACGTCACAGTCAATTATTGTCAAAGTCACGAACACCTAATGGTTAATATTCCACCAATATTACACATTAACACTCGAAGATACACAAGATTGACAATAAAATCTAACTCTACATCACAACATTTTGTTTTTTTTCAAATAACTCCCATATATGATGTTGTGGTGATCGACTAACCGATGACAGCCGATGGCTTAAAATGTCTATGGTCGTATGAGGTAAGGGCCGTTCAAGGGCCTCTGAGCTAGGGATGTTAAGGAGCTTCGTAACCGTAACCTCCGTTTATTGGCAACGACACTACCAGCCGCACTACCAGTAGTGTCGTTGCCAATAAATGACACTACCAAGTCCATTTTAGATAAAATTGTACAAACAAAACACAAAACTACAGGATTATGTTATATTATGAACTATTTCTCTAGAAAAGTTTTTAGGGAGAGAGAAGATAATTTCGGATAGAGGCGGAGTCTAAATGAGACACGTTATGACACGTTTTTCTGCCCGGCAGATCGGACAAACTAGCCGCGTGCGTCACTTGTACTATTTCTTAAAAATCGAAAATCCTTAACCGAAATAATTTCATATCCATAACCGTATCCAGATCCGAAATTTCATATCTATAACATCCCTGGCTGTGTTCACTTACACGCTTGAATCATCCGTGCGATTATCGCTCGATCATCCGGAGTTAGTGAACTACTTTGGATGTCCACATAGAACTGACAACTGTCAGTTTCATACTATTCCTGCCCTCCCCTACAATTTTTCGGATGACCCAGGCGAACGCCCGACGACGCCGTGAACGATTTCGAGTGATCGTGCGGATGATCCGTGCGTCCTCGAACGTATAAGTGAACGAGCCCCCTGCCTAGCTAAGGCGGATGGTCCACGACCTCAGTTTCACTACATGGCGCTAAATTGAATGAGAATTTTGATGAAAGGTATTTGGGTTTTTGGTGTACTATGCCACATAGCCGCGGGGCGCAGCTAGTTTAAAATAAAATGATCATTCTTAATGGGTTGCATTTATTCACTCACTTCATAACAAACTTTAAAAACAGTACCTAAAGACATTCTTGAATTACACTTTGTTGAAGGCAGCAATATCAATGCTCTGAACCTGAAATAAAAAGAAGAAAATATAAGACACAGGCATCAGATACAATACTGTAGACCCTCGGGCCGCCTGACAAACTCTGACACCAGAGCCAGCACTACTTCACACGACAAACAAGCAACTGTTATGGTGGCACTTCCATCACTATTCGTGTTCGCGTATACCTACGTCTTATTTGACCAAATATGACGATGTGAAGTCACTCTATTCGCCTATATTTGCCTATTTTTCACGAACAAGACGAATACGCAAATACACGAACACTCGTATCCGCCGGGTTGTCGGTTTTTAATCACATCAAAGGATTGCGAATATACCGAACAAGTTCGTTTACCGTCCACACTTGGCTTGCTCAGGAGTGCGGTGCGCGACAGCGACGGACATTGTTTAGGTTTTTGGTCAGCAATTATGGTTTTCGATACTAGTATTATGTAGTTGTGATTTTTTCACATCACATCCATCAGCGTGTTCTCTTCTATGGTTTTTTAACGACTATGTTTTTACGTACGCATAACATTTATTGGTACCTAATTAAAACAGAGGAAATAATAAGTCGCTGCTGCCGTCAACACGTCCATCCTTGCGTTCAGATTAGCAAAAATATTAGTGAATGTTCGGCATACTTATTTGTTGTTCACGATGTGTGGACGGTGTGTTCGTGTTATTCGGACTTCTTTCTTAACAATATAGCCGAATAATAACACGAATACCAATTAGCGATGTGTGAAGTGCCTACATTAAGATCATCAGCCTATATTCGTCCACTGCTTGGATATATTTCGTATCTATGTATGTTTATCCGTTGTCTAGTACCCATAGCACAGGGTATCCTAGTTTGGGGCTAGGTGTGAATTGTCCCGAATATTATTTATTTATTTATTTTATGCTCGGTATCATTTTTGATGGGTAATATCTTTCCGCTCGATTTCCTGAAATCTATGGGAGTGGTTTCGTGGAAAGCGTTAGACAATGTGTAACCGGAAGTGTAATTAGGCAACCGGGGAAACGCGCGCTATTTGATTTCGCGCCGTGCTATCAAGCTAGAAGCCATCACATTTTTCTTTATAGTGCAAAATAAACACTTCAGTCGGGAATAGAACTCAGAAACATCAGACTATCAGCCGAACGGTCTCCGGCTGTGTTATCAAGGCACACGATTTTCTGACGAAAGATAATATTTTATTTTTATTTATTCAGCAAATTTAGTGATTTATAACCTAACTTAAAATTAAAAAGATATCTAATCACAATTTAACATTTTTTGCATATAGCATCTAATTAGCAAGTTTGCTTCAAAAGAATAAAATTAGAAATATTAGTCATAAATCACATCAACGAAACTCAACAACTAGGAAGTCGCACTACACCAATCTTTGGATATTATATTGCGAACTTTATTTGGAGATATGTTGAACAGGTCAAATTCAGGCAAGACCAGACTATTAATAGTTTTTGGGGACATTAATTTGTGGCACATCGGGAAACGTTTAGACACTTTAGGGTGCCTGCCAGATTTTATAGGTGTGATTATGCCTAGATAGGCAAGACTGAAGAGGAGATCTGGAGAATCAATTTGAGACCGCGCTATTTTTATTAACATAGTAATTATATCAGCAGTGAGATCTGATAAGTCACATGAAGTAGTTGCTGATTCACAGTTGACCAATGAGCGCGCGCGGTGCGAGAGTATGTTAATGTTGCTTATGTGAGATGTCAGATATTACACCATAATGCGACTACTGTAAGGCTCGCAGTTTTTTTGTTTTAAATATTCTGGAAAATTCACACCAATTACCTAGCCCCAAACTATGATACCCTGTACTATGGGCACTAGATAACGGATAAACATACTTAGATAATAATATTACATCCAAGACTCGAAAACAAACATTTCAGCTCATCACACAAATTATTGCACCTTGCGGGATTCGAACCCTCAACCGTTTATTTCTTAGGGTCACTAGCCATTAGACCAACCGGTCGTCAAAATGACAAGATCATATTAAGTTCAACATCGAAGAAAAGTTTAAGTCATTACGAAGAGTCTTCCATGGATCTTAAATTGAACTGGGCAGGAGACTTATCTTGGCTAGGTCACAGAATGAATAATAGTACTAAGGCTAGGTGAGGTGATCGGTTGACAGGCGAAGTCTTTGTTGGACGTCAAGTGGCGAAAGTCAACGAGTCAATGATCTTGTTAGGGTGGAATGAGGGAAAGAGGTGGAGGGGATAGTTGAGGTTACAATCCGATAGAAAGGCAACAGCGAAAGGATAGCAGTGCTAAAAGTAATTAGTGGCTGTAAGTGACATCCTTTTGTTTCGCATAACTTTTCTAATACTAATTTACTTTGGCATAATAAGTTAAGCATAACTTATAATGACATAATATTAATTTTACAAAAACAGTATTAGGCATACAAGGTCGGCATAATGATCTTTTGGGCTATATTATACTATGGAGTTGCATAAAATATAATGTAGATTATATACTGTGACAAGAGGTTAAGGTGCGGCCGGTGAGGCCCTTGGGCCACCTGTAAGCCGCAAACATGTTTGTTTTACACAGGTAGGTCAAATAATTTAGTTAAAAGTTATTTCACTCATGATGAATAATTACATTTTGATGCTACTAAATAAAATGCTTGTTTATCGTTATGCTAACTTTAGATATGGTAAACACAATTATGCCTATACATTTATGGGTAATTATTATTATGCTTGCATATTATTAGGATAAGTAAAATTATGCCACACTAAATTATGATATTATATTTTATCCATAGAGAACCGCTGCAAGTGATGAAGTTGATTTAAAATGAGAACTTACAAAGTCTTCGATTTTCTCGAGTTCTTCGGTGAGCCAGTCAATAGAAACCTTATCATCTTCAACAACACAGGAGATTTGCAGCTTATGGATACCATAAGCTAAAGGCACAAGTTTGGCAGCTCCCCACAGCAGACCATCAGTGCTGACTTTCCTCACGGCCTGCTCCATAGCCTTCATGTCAGTCTCGTCATCCCATGGCTTCACATCCAAGATAATATTTGACTTTGCAATAAGGACTGGTTCTGCAAAAAACATTAATTTTTATTTATGACTTGCTGTGCCCGTGTAGTCATTTCTCCGGGTTAAAAGTAACCTATGTGTTATTCCAGCAAAAAAAACTATCAAGTACAATTATAGTACATTTAATCAAAATTTGTTCATTCGTCAAACATTTTTTTATTCTTAGCTCAGCTTCTTCTCATCGGATTGAGATTCCAAGTACACCAGTTTTTAAGTCAAAACCTAAGCTATTCAACAGTGACAACCACATCGCAATCAGTCCAGTAGTTTTGACGTCATACGCGAACCGACAAACAGACATACAGTAGTCGCAGCGGAAGTATGTGTCTCGGAAGTTGTCTGCTAGTTGCTGCGCAAACTGCTATTTTTCAGTCGCAATCCTAATGTTGAAGGTGGAGACAGCATTATGTAACTGCCTCGCTCACTCGCTTACGTTTTTCGCATATTCTGTCTCGCTCTTACTTTATGCTGTTTTATCTCCACAGCAGTACCTGCACAATCATTCACAGAGAGCCTAACCTCACAAACATATAGATTGGCTGCGGCTACTGAACATGATTTAAAAAAAATATAATACATTGTGTTTTGTGTGCATACTTTTTGTTACTGCTTTATTATAAGTATAGATAACTACCAGGTTATCATTATCAACTTGCTTGATTTGATAAATGTATACCAACAGACCCACATCAAATTGGTTTACATATTTTATCAAATTAAATAAGTTTTCTTTGTACGTGATACAGCATCGGTATTACGGAAGTCATGATGCTATCAATTGCTATGAGATTTTCATTATATATTTTCTTAATTGGTAAGTGTAATTTTAAATTGCTAACTATCAATTGAAAAGTCATGAAAGTCAGGAAAGACAAGTTGCATAATCCTATTAAACTAATTAGTAATCCCAGTAAACTAATGTTGATTGCAATTGTAGATTAGAAGTAAGGTAATATGATTGAAATACGGGCACAGAAGACTTAATTAATTTGATAAATGCAAACCAAATTTATGTGAGTCTGTTTCAAAAGCACCTCAGTTGCACAAACATCTGGTGCAGGTAGGAATAGCAGGTAGTTATCAATCCACGTAAAGGTTGATTAATAATCTAATACTATATAACTAACTATATACTGTATACTGTAACTATATATAACTATAACATTATTTTTTTGTATTATAACTATATAATATAATGCACTGAAACAGTGAGGAGAGCCCACAATGCCAAATGATGATTTACTCAAGCGTCGTGGGGACCTAATGGGGTTTAAAGATTAGATGGTAGGAAGAAAAGAAGGTTATAAGATGGAACCGGGAGCGTCAACGGACTTTCAATAATGTAAAAGAAAAAAATGATAATTAAAAAACAATGGTCTAGAGTAGGTACTTAAAATAAGCTACTGAACAAGAATATAACATTTTTTTAAATCGGGTCTGTCTGTTTGTTTGTTAGTTACATGGAAATACTTGTATATTATGCCCCACCTATCTCTGATGACAAAGGTATAATAATCTACTGGTTTGCATTGTGAGTGTAACCGTACGGAAGGGTAAAAAATTGTGCCTGATTTTCAGAGGGGATGTTAAGTGAACCCAAAAGAAGCTCCCATTCAAAAGACTGACGATTCGGATGTGATGCAAGCAAAAAAAAGTTACTTTGAAATACTTGAGCACGTCTGATTATTATACAGACGACTCAGCTGATTCAGCTTGACGTCCTAGTCATAATGACACATAATCTGACTATTATTTTGAGGGATTTTCTTAAAACAACAGCACGAAAAAAATACTTTAAGCCACTGAATGTGATAAATAAAATACACGTAAAATAGCATGCAAATAAAAAACAATATGTTTTTTTTATTGCTTTGTTACTGTTGACATTATTAAGTTTTTTTTATTGCTTTGTTACTTTTGACATTATTAAGTTTTTTTTATTACAATTTCTCTTTTTACATTTTTAAGTTTCTCTTGGATTGCTTTGTCATCAGGTTGAGTTTGGGCTACCCTGAAAGTTTCAGCCAGATAGCTAATCAGGAAGTGCTCGAAATTTGAATTGCAAGATTCTAGGACAGACAGAATATACATAGATACATACAGTAGTCGCAGCCAATCTATATGTTTGTGAAGTTTGGCTCTGTGAACGATTGTGCAGGTACTGCTGTGGTGATAAAACAGCATAAAGTAAGAGCGAGATAGAACATGCGAAAAACGTAAGCGAGTGAGCGAGGCAGTTATACTGTCTTCACCTTCAACATTGGGATTGCGCCTGAAAAATAGCAGTTTGCGCAGTGACTAGCAGACAACTTCCGAGACACATACTTCCGAACTACTGTACATACAAGTGAAGCTAAATAACAGCTTTTAAGAAATGTCCGCACTCGTAAAATTCAAGGACACGTTTTTTGCAAGTTTGTGGGCCCTCCTGTCTCTTAGGTCATGCTCAAATCGTCAGGTCATTGAAATGCACACTTTTCATCATGTAATAAACCCACCATTCCTTAATCTAACATGCTCAAGTATTTCTAACAATCGTTCTTTTACTATTCTGATCGGCTGCCCTAGACGCGCGCGCGCGGCCCTATATAGAGGGCTTATATATATATATAGTGGAGGTACTCAACAAGGTGCAAGGTATCCCCCTTATGTTAATTTGCTGTGCTTGCTAAAATCCCCTATTGGGCTCCTCTACTATATGGGATTTAAATGAGCATTGGATGACTCGAAAGTTCCTAAGCAAAAATATAATCAAAACAACAAAGTGTAAACTAAACTCACTCTTGGATTTCTTTGCATTATAAGCTGCCAGGCGTTCCTCGCGTATTCTCGCTGCCTCTGCGTTTTCTTCTTCATCATCAGAACCAAAAAGATCAACCCCATCATCAGAGTCCTGGGAATCTGCAACAGCTGCGGGGGCTGCCTGGAATTTTCATTTTCATGTGTAAGTATCACAAAGCGGCATGCCAAGGAAGGTGATTATAGAAAATACCACTTTATTGGAGGCCAAAGCAAGGTCACTGCTGTTCATTGGCCTCCCATAAAGGGATATAGGTAGGGGTAGGGGTCAATCCACTGACTTAATTGGGCTGATAATGATGATGTCTGCATTTCCTGCTCCATCTGCACAGTTGTTCTGATTTGAATGAATGGATTGGATTTCAAATTCCAAAAGTTTTTATAGTATGATTTTATTTCTGGTGTCAGTTTGTTAAGCCTCCATGGTCCTCTGAAGTGGCTTATCAACAGAACTGCTATCAATAGTTAACAACTAAGACTTTTGGCTTACGCACCAGGCATGAACAATGATAAATTCACACATAACTTATTTAATTCATTCATTTCAGTAAGATATAAAGCACACAAATAACCCACCATTGCTCTGTAAATCAATATTCAATAATGGTCAGATTTCCGGCAGGTTTAGTTTCAAATCAAGAAGACTAACTACATAATGCAAACTGTATTTGTCAAGGGGAACTCACTTTTGGCACTTCTTTCTTTGTACTGCCGGTGTTGGATTCCAGGGTATCTACTCGGGCTTGTAGGCTTATGACCAAGTTGCGTAAGTCATTAATGGCCTTCTTCAAGTCACCATTCTCTTTCTCTAAGCCGCTGATCTTGCTTGTGAGTTCAGAGTTGGGTACTCCAGCTAGAGATGCAACACTATCCATCTGAAACATTAACAAATTACAAGTAACATACATTGAGCTCTTTTTGACAATAAATAATCAATTGAATTATTAAAGAAGAGTATCTGCTATTAAATTAGATCTTAGAAAAGTATGAAATGGAATATTATAAATGGGTTTTAAACAGATCATCACTACTAAAGCAAGCAGCACATAACACAAATAAATAAATAAAAATACTAATTGCCACAAATCAAAGAATTTAAAAGCATTTGCACACACAATGCACTGTAATACACTACACAACATGTGTCTACAAAATATTAAACTTGTAATCCAAACAATGTGTGAATATACCTAAATAGAATAGTAAATTACTCACACATTCTAGAGATTTTTTAATGTGCTGTCTAGCCTTTGCAACTTCGCTGGCCAGAGATGACCGAGCCAATGTAAGTGGTGACTCTTGGACCTACAAGAATACGAACTCTTTAGAACTTAGCCACACATCCAATATGGTAAAAGAAAGTGATTTATTTTTTATTCAATTAATACCTATTTCTAGAACAATGTCTTTTTTCCAATAGAAACAGAAGCATCATGTTACAATTTCGGACTGGACCAGTCAGACTTGCATACAAAAGTATGGCATAAGTTACTTGATTTGATTTGGTAATGGGGGATCTTGCACTCACCTTGTTTAAGGATTCATAGTAATTCTTTTCAGCCTCGGTATAAATTGGTTTGTCTAACCAGACCTTCTCATGGACAAGAACAGACATTTTCTGAAATAAATGTTGTTTGATAAGTTTAGTTTAGCATTTTGAATTTAGTAGGTGGGTACAATGAATTTTGACTGAAGGAGTAGGAGGTAGGTATCTAAACTTATTCTTATGAAGGTAACATTTTAAATCACTCAATATTTGTATATATTTTCAAATTATATTACTCAT
Organism: Alsophila aescularia; assembly: GCA_946251855.1. Classification (NCBI taxonomy): domain Eukaryota; kingdom Metazoa; phylum Arthropoda; class Insecta; order Lepidoptera; family Geometridae; genus Alsophila; species Alsophila aescularia. Next base: position 18,227,897 of record OX276377.1, on the reverse strand, counting down.
TAGGTCTAGGTACGTTGATACTACTGAATAAAGCAGTAAATTAAATAAGTTTCAAGTTTGAAGAAGTGGAAACTTTCAAATTACTGCCCGAATGTAATAGGTTAGGTAGTTCGTTTTCAGTTTATAATTTCTTGTGTACATCAAATAAAAGTGAATACAGTGTGTAATACTAAATGTTGTATCTAATTACTTACCAAATTACAGGGAATTTATTTAAAAATTGCCACGAATTAGTTCCCGCAACAGACGGTTCTTCGGGCAAGTTATCAAAGAAAGAAAAGGACAGAAAATCGTAAAAAAGGGACAACATATAATTATTGCCAGTTAACTAAAATTACTCGGTAGAAAAACAAAGGAAAATCCGTGTATTATTATGCATTGACGTAGGAAATGTCTAATTCACCGATTTAATGTAAGAACAGTGGCCCAATTACATAACTTGGCTTCAATCCAATTCTCAATATCGCAACCACTAATGCCTTGCGATAGAGTCGAAATTGCTATGAAAAAAGTGATAATACGATTGTAACCAAGTTCTGTAATTGGGCCACTGATAGATTATCTGACCGTTACAAACAGATGAAAAATTGTGAACGAACATGCACGATCGAATATTACCGACCAATCATTGCACAGTATTACAATTTATTTCTCCGATTTTTGCATTGTACGTAGGTACAGTCAAACTCCTTGTGAGCTTCTGGCTCCACGACTTGGAATGAGCGGTTTTCCAAGTGTCATTTTAGCATTATTTATCTCTCTCTAGATGGCGTTGGCGACAGTTTTGGTAACAGTCTGTAGTTTGGTATGACCAAAGAAGTTCTATAAGTACCTACATAACACTTCCTTGGGTATGACCAAAGACTTTGAATTACGCTTATTGGAGGGTATGACATTCTGCGTTCCCTTGTTTATGGCAAGTTGTGTGTCAGTTTTGTAATAAATTCATTGCTTATAGTATTTGTTGGTAGTATTTTCTACCTTCTTGATATTTTTTTATTATACATACAAAGAAACAGGACCGATTTATTTAGATTTAATTTATCTGCTTTAATAAAGGGGTAAATAAAATCTAACATGTTATAACTGCCAATATCAAAAAAAAAAAAAAACAAATGATATATTTTAATACAAAAACAACTTGTCGTTCATTTGATTCGCTCATAGTTTGTGTATTTTTACGATAAAATGCTGTTTAAACCTGCTTTCGATTATTACGTTCAGTTGAGTAAATACCAAAAGTTACTCGAGCGTCATCTCTTGACGATGCAAGAACTAAACTGACAACGCCTAATGGAAAACTGCTTATTGTGCCCGGGGGTAGGGCAAGGTCAGACCACATGGGGTTTGGGGTGCTCCGATTCCGCTTAGTGAACTTCTATTTAATTTGTAGCTCTATGGTGACAAACCTAAACTGACCAATGAGGAAAAGGTTTATGCCCGAGTTAGACTCGTGAATCGCACCTCGTCTCGCGCTTCGCAGATTGACTCGCGTCGGTTCGTAAGAAGCTCGTTTTACACTCGCGCGGACCCTCAGTCAAAGTTGAGATATCAAAAATGGAGGACGTCGAGTTTTTTGTGGCATCTACTCTATGTTTATTAAATTTGTACACATCCGTGAACAATTTGCGTAAAAAATATATTAGGAGGCGTCGCAGTACAGTTTCTTCCTAAATTATATTAATCGCATGGTGTTTATTTTTAGTTATAAAATGTCGGTAACAATGTCAAAATGTCACGTACATAGTTGTCACATCCGTAATTTCACTGTGACTACAGTTGTGACATTTTTAATACTTTTGGGTTTGGTTTGTGTAAATAATGGTCAGATCCGTAGTCGAGATGTCACATCAATATTATGACCCATTTAACGATCTATTTATTAACATTTACATAAAACACCTTACCACCCTAGCAACAACGCGCAACACTACATCATTTTAAAATGATGAATTAGGTGCGATGCGAAAAAGTCACAGTCGGAGTGGCGTTAGTATAGAAAGTGTCAGTCGAGTTAAGTATTGTTATGTCATTCACGCTACAGTTTGCTTATGTCTATATCTGATGCACACGAAGCACGACAGTGGCAATGTAGCTGTGTTTGCCTGTAGTAGTATCTAGTCTAGTTTTTTTTTATTTGGTTTTAAAACGTGCCATATGGCCCTTTAACTAGATCTATGTCAAAGAGATTTTGTCTTTTTGTTTCCCCAAAGATTACCCAAACATATCAATTTTCCCTAAAATAGGGGAAAAAACCCCAGATCTGGACACCCTAATTCGCCGTGGTTCGCCGATTGTCGCCGGGTTCACACGCGTTCACTTAGTGTGGACACTACGACGAAACCGAGCGAGCGTGTGGTACTAATCGGCGAATCCCACTCGCTTGCCTTCGCTGGCTCTCGTTCTCTTGGTGTGGACCCGGCATAAATGAGCTCTGCTTAGCAAATGACGCGAGCGCGCGTCTTTAAGGTCTAGAACACACTGCTTTTTGTTTTTATAACGCATATTCTGTGAAGTACGGAGTGTCATAGAAGTGCGCGCATTGTGGTGAAATAAACGCATATAATACAATATGAAATAAACAGTAGAACAAACGCACCGAATTCCACCGCAAGGAAGTACGCGCAAGGCCTAAATGCAATACTCGCGGTCGTCGCAAGCCCCTTTGACTCGTGTCCGGAAAACGGCCTCGCAGGGCTCCAGCGTGAGGCGAGCTGCCACGAGTCTCCACGAGCGAGCCGTTTACTAGCGCGCTCGCGCAGGCTCGCGTCGACTCGTGGATGCTCACGCGAGATTCTAAATACGGCATATAATGCCGCATTAAAATATAACAGGCGATAGTATCTGTAAAATTGTAAAACTGCGCAGTGATTGGTCCATAATTAGCTAGCGAATAGCATGTCTGTTGACGATTTTTCGTTTGTTTACAATCTATCCAAATACGATCGGTTAAACTGTAATCTATTAGTTTTCACAATCTAACCGTGACATATTATTATACAACTAGCTTTACCGCCCGCGACTTCGTCCGCGTGGACTACTGTTTATTGTAAAAAAAAACTAAAAACCAATGCAAATGTAGGTATAGCACCAATGCTTTTGAAGTTTTTTGACAGACTTGTTGTTTCGTTTCCATGGCAACGGTTCCTTACACCGAGTGATCAACATTTTCCAGTTTTCCCGTGAAAATTTTCATTTTTCCGTAACAAAAAGTATACTATATTTTATTATAGGGTATAAGCTATTACCAACATACACACACACACAAACACAATAAAAAAGCAATAAAAAAGGAAGACACACGATTAGAAAACCACTTTTTTTGTTTAATTGATTAAAAATAGCTTCTGAACTAACATAATATGACATGTGTATAGAATATTCTTAGGTAGAACAGATCACACAGGACAGATTTACTTTTCTTTTTTTTATTTTTTGCAAAAACTAAACTGTAATACTTAATTATTTATCATCACAAACATGATTACATGATTTGCAAACATTTAAAATGAAAAGTAATGATTGTCTTAAAAAATACTATTTTAACTCTTAAATAAGACCTTTTTATTTCTGGAAGACCTTCACTTCCGTAGATATTATTTTTTGAACATAATCATATAAAAGTAAAACTTTGCTGCCATTAATAGGGGCGAATTGATTGACACCTCGTTTGTCAAAATCGGACCAAAAGGGGCGACGCTATGGAGGAACATCCATATAAATACATACATACATAGACTGTTAACTTCATTACCATTCCCATGCTTTGCCGCAGTTGGGTAATAAACAGGTAAAAGGTTATCGTGTACATTTTTTTTTGTGTTAATAAAAGATACTTCATCATCATCATGAGCCCGAAAAAGTTCTCTTCTGAACATGAGCCTCCCCGTAAAACAGGTTTTTTGCCTTAATCGCCATGCTTAGCAGGCGGCTTAATTAGAGCATCGATACTTGGTTTCAGAAAATGTTGATGTCCTTCCTCCTTGACAAGACCAAGAATGTTAAAAATATGTCGAAATCCACATTACCAAATCGAAAGTGAAGCACGCAAGATATTATGTCAATCCGCTCGAACGCACAAGTCTCACACATACCATGACAGAATTCACACGACTATCAAAGTAGAGATTTTGCTGCGATGTGGCGGCCGATCGGCATAACGATCGGATTTAAGCGCCCACAGGTGATTTTCCCCTTCAATCAATCATAAATAGCAAGTTTATCAAATTGCTATTTTAAACTGGTACATTGAAGAAGTGGCTGATAATTTGATAAATAGGAAACTACGAAATATGGTTTGATTATTAATTTATGCAGGTCCATGGGATAAAAAAACGGATAAATATGTAGGTAGTTTGTCATACATGCCCCCAGTTTGGGATAAAATCGAAAACTTGCTTAGGAAAAATAACGTTCATGTAGCGTTTCGAACCAATAACAATCTAGAACATCTTTGTAACGGTATAAACCGCAACGAGCTCCACAAAAAGTCCGATGTTTGTGATGACTGTGACGGGGTGTATGTGGGTTAGACCGGCCGCAAATACGAAACTAGGTTTAAATAACATAAGGCTGCGTATAGACATAGTCATCCAGAGCAGTCCCATTTCACTAAACATTTAATCGATTCCAGTTAAATAATAAAATATATCTGCGGAGTGATAATACGTATAATGTCTTACACGTTTGCGACAAGGGTTTCCGACTGTGTGCATTAGAACAATTGGAAATTTTAAGACTTAGCAATGTGTTCTTTTTTCATCGATGAATTGATGTATTTAACACACAGTTAAAGTTTCAATCTTGGATCCAGACACATTGTATATAGGTTTGTTTTAAAGAAAGTGCCAAAAATAATAATTATTAAGAATATAGACATTTCCTACTTACAATGTTATGAACGCAAAATTATACCTTACCTCTGGCGTTCAGTTTGGAACTTTGTGGGCGAAATTAGCGTTCTGAAATGTATCGATCACAGTTCGGTTTGCATTAAAAATGACATTGATAGTTAGAAATTAAATCGGGAAATACCACTTTATACCTTAGGGAATGGTTCGGGTTGGGAAGGAAAGTTAATGGCAAAAATTGCATAAGTGTAGAAAATGTTCAAATCGAACGGCCAAATGCCAATCCAAATGTAGCTAAATTAATATCATTCAACGTCACAGCAGTGCGATTCCGTATCTTGGTTTCAATCTGATTTTCATTATTACTATCACTAATGCGTTGCAATAGAGTCAAAATTGCTGTGAAGAAAGTGTCAATCTGATTGAAACCAAGATACGGAATCGCACTGCAGATCTTTAAAAGCTTAACTAGCTATATTGACCATCTATCTTTTCAAGCATAAAAGTTTGTATTTTAGATTGTTTGTGCTTGATACTCATTAACAAAAACTATTTCAAAAATTGTCGCATTCCTTTTCATTTTTATTCTATTATACTAAATTCCTTGGTTTCGAAAGAACAATGGCGAACTCCCATACATGCTTTTATGTCAGTCAAATTCACAGTGTCTTTAGACAAAAAATATCGCTATAACCATGTGGGAAGAAAGCGCAATTCAACCTCCTTTGGTTTAAAAACCTGGGTGGGAAGTATACAGTGTTGTCAATTTTGACGTCCAAACCGGAAACGTCATTGTATTATATATTCAGCATAATTTCCTGAGATTGTTAGTTTATGATATATTTTTTGGGGAGGCCAGGAATAATTGTTATTAGGCTTCAAACTTTTGTAGGTTATGTTACTGTTAATGACCTTTGAAACAAGTCTTAGAGATTTTAATTATTTTATCCGCTTAATTAGGTAGGCAAGTAAGTACTTATGCGTGATAAATATAATGTTTCAAGATATTGTAGGTACCTACCTATTCAATTACCTACCTAGTGTAACAGACTAGGCTTTTGAATAAAAAATATTTTTAATCTGTTACTGCCTAGCGAGATTACAAACCAGTATATTTAGATATGTTGCTGCTGTTTCATGTGCAGCAAAACAGTTGTCTACTACCTTGTTACGAGTGCGCATGCACTGTATGCGCGTGTTCGTGCACTTGGTAGCTTTTTCGCGCGCGAGCTAGGTAGTAGATAGCACAAATATTTTGCAACAATTCCTTACACAAAATATTCTATATTGTTTCTTTGCTATTTATTGTTCAATACTTTAACCAACACGCCATATGTCCTATTATTTCTTTCACAACCTGGATGACTTGTAGATAATGCTGTTAGCATTACGTCCTTCCTTGTACTTACACAATTTTATGTGCAAAACGATTAAATAAATTAACATACCCTATTTTAACAACAATTCTTTACACATTCTCCATAAACTATAATGCATTGCATTCCCTTTGCTACGAGTATAATGTTTTATAAAGAGGTTTTATATTGACGTACCATTTTGTCTATAGCACAGTTTATATTATTATTCTGTTTATCGCAAGGAGGTTGAATTACGTTTACTGTTAAAAGATTTAACGCCAGTAAGCTTAATTCAACCTCCTTTGGTTTAAAAAAACCATGTGGGAAGAAAGCGCAATTCAACCTCCTTTGGTTTAAAAACCTGGGTGGGAAGTATACAGTGTTAACAATTTTGACGTCCAAACCGGAAACGTCATTGTATTATATATATATTTTTTCACCCGTTGGGCAGGCAACAGGCCAGATAAACATTGCAGGAAGGAAATTAAGTTACAATTTCATGTTTTTTTAAATTGATTTGTTAACTAGGCTTTTTCTAGCTTACCGGCTATGTTGAAAAAACGTAGACAAATAATTACTTAAGTTCTGTAGAAATGATATGTCAAGACACTGCAAGATTTATCGCATAAAATTACACCATGTTCTTTCGACGCTTCGTAATTTTTTAACTTGCAACATTATATTCAACGTCATTCGTTATTGCCATCATCAAATTCCACGTTCGATGTTGGCTGTCACATAATATTTGTAAGGCGTTCGATTTGACTCAAATAGAAAAAAATACAGCTAAAAACAGCCTTTGGCTTTCGAGAAAGCAACCAACTCAGTTTAAAATGAGCAGTGATAGAAGGTACTGTTGCCATAATTATTGTCACGCGACCAACGACAGTCAGAAATTATAAATATATTCGGGACATTTCCACGCCCAAACTAGGATAACCCTGTATAACGAAAGTAAGAAATGTCTATACGAGAAAATCAGATGTCAACCATCCTATGACGCATAGCATGAAATTTATAATGCCGGACTTAGAATATTTACACTGTAGAAGTAGTCTCTGCGTGCCCCTATTAGATAGCAATAGTTTTTTCTTAGGTGTTGGCATATTATAACTAAAATTACCCCTAATGGAACTAAATCGTACGACATAATGTAATATTGTCAACAGACGATTGGGAATGTAAATAAATTAAACAAAATAATGATAGTTACGTATTTATGTTTTACGACCATAACATAACAAAAGGTAAGTAGCATAACAAAGGATAAGAAACATAACATAAGTAATTTCATATAAAACACGATTCCCTATTAAAATTGTGTGAATACTACAGTCAGAACTCTAATAATAGGAAAAATATTGTATTAATTTTCATTACTATTATTTCAGTTTATTTATTTGATATCTTAGATTACAATTTTTTACAATATTTCTATTAAAATATTATAAAAACTTTAAACCTAGGGTACTACCGGCAGCGGAGCAGGGCTCAAACTACCGGTGGCTAAGGCTGCAGAGTGAGGAACCTCCTGACTTTACGGGCCGTGTCAAGGAGTACTGCCTTCTGCATCTGATCCTTATCCAACCATCCAGTAAGAGCCTCTTAAGATGTTAGTCGAGGTTTGAAATTGTTGGTCTTGCAACATTTGCAATGAAACTTTACGCAACTCTATAAACGCAAATCAAACTCGCATAAAGACGGCAGTCATTCTTTTTTAATATGAGATGCCACACACTTACCACATTTTGTTTTTTAGTAACGCTAGTATCTGAACAATCTTGATGTTGTTTTGCGGTGCCGACCATAACAGATTGACTTGTGCACTTTGACGTTGAAAGAAATGTCTACGAACAAGACAAAGGATGGGTGAGACAACGTCATACATATCTAAAGGCTTCGAAAGAAATAACATGAAATAGTATCAGAAAAACGCCCATTGATTATAAAAATACAAACTAAAGTAAGTATTTTTCTCTAGTTTCTTGACATTCTAGATGTCGTTTGGCTATAGGTACACATTATTGAAGACTGACTTGTATCTTCTGATGTTGAAGGAAGTAACTGCAAATAAAAAAATGTTTATGCTGGAAAAGGAACTTATCTTATAAACTGTAAATAAATAATAAGTATAACCGTACAGCTGTTTTTATGAAATACTCAATTCTGTCTTGTTTGTTTGTTATATGCAAGTAACCACGACAATAGGTTGATTGGTTGCATCTATAGGCTTTGATGATTGAGTTTAAAAAAAAACATGTAGTTACCTACTTAATGATAGCATGAATTTTTAATTCCTAAGAATGAACTATCTGATAATAAGTGTCAATGTGTGAGGAAACAATGAAAAAAAATTAAGCATCAAGAAAGCACTTACATGTACAAATTCTACCAGAACTGCATCGACAACGAGCTCTTTGTTTTTATTTTTTGTTACTATTTGTGTAGCATCAAAGTGGACTGAGTAAATTCTTTCATATTTACTTGGTACTCAATTTGTTTGGCCCGTTGCATTTATCCATTTTTGTTTTACAATTGAATCTAAAGAAAACCTGAAATATAATAATTTTGTTTATTATTTTATTACATATTGTAATCATGCCTCTTGTTTTATTTTAATATCAATAATAAGAAAACGTAAAAATCTCGTTCCGGTTTCCTTATTCCATACGATCCATCATCGTGAATCGTCAGCCCTAATCGTCAGTGGCTAATACCTAAAGTTTATTTTTGATGTTTCAAGATACAAACTGCAAAACAAAATCATTACCCTATAAATTGGGTAAAAACTAGGTACATCTATTTTATGGAAACATTCTCCTTGTTATTGTTTAAGGTTATCTTACCTTTAATTGCGACTAATTTGCTGGAATAAGGTGACTACGGATTAAAAATCAATACTATTGTGAAGAATATTACATAAGAAATTTAAATGAGACGAGCTTGTAGCACATAATATTGAAAATGTTAGGGGAAAGTGAATACTTACGTGTGGAAGCTTATTCCAGGATTTTTGTATTCACTACGGCTTTGACAGCCAGACACACTACACCCAACCATGGTGTAAACTTTTATAACACCAATGGAGTCCGTTTCTCACCCAAAAAATATTCTAAAACTTTAAAAACACAAAAATACTATTCGCCAAACGATCACTATGACAGCTCACGTACTTCTTTTCGCAAAGTTGACTTTGTGACAGAAAACGTTGTAATTATATTCTCTTTGGTGTCAGACAAAAAAATGGGTTACGCGTAAGAGATGCAAGTTAAATAGCTCTGTCCTGTTCTGTCTTAGCCTAAGTTGTATATCACTCGTTCTTTCTATTTGTAGTGACGTAATCGACACTACTTCTAGCCGGACTATAAACAACAATGACGATGAAATGTGACTGAAAAATGACGAACGTGAAAAATGTGATGTGTGTGTGTGTGAATGATGTGATGTGACGTTTATACAACAATTGATCTGATCGAAAGATTTTATTTATGTATCAATTTCATAATTTTCACTTTTGATGCTATTCTGCTTATCGCGCCTAAGATCCTCATCAGATCTTCACCAAATTTTTACGAGACCATCTTAAAGTTATTACTTTTACAAAATTTATTAATTTTCCTGGATCTAAATCAAAACTATCTACCTACCAAATTTCATGTAAACATGGATAGGTACTTATATCTTACGAATAGGTACCTACTAAAACTTGAAAGTATAATAACAGAAAAATATGGTATTATAGTCACTTATATTTTTCAAAACTCTATGGCTTGCTAAATCATTGGAAACATTATTTTTCACTCATTTAAATTTACTTGAAGTTAGTTTTTTCTGCTATTATATTGCATAAACTGTTATGTTGCTCTTGTCGTAGTAACATACATATTAAATTGTAAAAGGCTCTCACGAGACAGCCTTTGTGTGCATAGTGTGAGGACCACCAGTAATTCCTTTTCTGTTATGTGCACATTATTATGAAATAAGTAGTATTTATATTATTATTATAAAATAGGCGAAATAATATCACACTAAAAATGAAGTAAAGTTTGATTATTTTTGACATGGATACGTCTATGAATTTTCTTCCGTAAGGAGGCAATCCAAAAAACTAATGATAACAAAATCAGGGGATACAGTTTGGTTTGCAGCTCCATATCTATCATCGATTTCCAAAATTTAATTACACACTTGATAGCTAACGGATCCAAAAATTTATTAGAGTCACCTCCACTTATCACTACTTCCTGGGACAACATGAATAGGTAACTAAATAAGGCCTATACAGGTGGCCCGTGGTCCTGATCATCGAGCGTATCTATAAAAAAAAAACACATAAAAGTATATGTCAGTACATATATTTTGAAAAGCACGTACTTAATTATAGGGACAGAATCTTATGCAATTCACTGCAAAGTTTTAAAGTAGGCAGTCAACCAGAGTTACTGATTATAATCAACGTCATACCTTGTCGTAAAACACAAGTTTAATTTGATGTCCTTGACATTACATAATTTACATACTAAAATGGTTCAGAGACATGTACTGATCTTCTTATGACACTAACACAAGGCTTACACTCGACAATTTTGTTTATATCGATAACAGATTAATCTTCAAACAAAATCGATTTATTTTCAGAGTATCAAGTCGTCACAACACTATTTTCAAAAATGACACAAAACTGAAACAATAAATGGTTGCTAGCTGCATCATAGCAACAGCAGCCCGATTCCATAACTTGGCTTCAATCGAATTCTCAGTAACGCAACCACTAATGCCTTGCGATAGAGTCGAATTTGCTATGAAAAAAGTGATAATCCGATTGTAGCCAAGTTATGGAATTGGGCCACCGATAACATATATATATGGCATATAAACCTTATAGCCCCTCTAGTTTTTTATTTTTTATTACGGACTATGCAATCGTTTGACCACGATCTCACCTGATGGAAAGCGATGATGTGGTCGAAGGTGTAGCACGCTTGCCTAGTAGATACCTATTCACTCTTGACTTGAACACACCGGGGTTATAATTTACCGGAAACACTGACGAGGGCAGGGCATTCCACTCCTTTGCAGTTCTTATAATAAATGAAGAAGCGTAACGCTTCGTTCTTGTGCGAGGTATTTCAACTATGAAAGGGTGGCGCTTTGCTGATCGTCTAGTCGCTCTATGACTATGGGCACTAGATAACGGATAAACATACATAGTTAAGAATATTACATCCATGACTTACCGAGTCACAAACATTTCTGCAAATCACCCAAATGATTGCACCTTGCAGGATTCGAACCCGCGAACGTTCGATTTCGTACCTAGCATATCTAGCCACTAGACAACTATGTAAGAAATGACTATTTAGCAGGACTTCTCATGTCACGACGTCCATGACATATTTCTTGGGCGCGTTCACTTACACGTTCGAGGACGCACGGATCATCCGCGCGATCGCTCGAAATCGTTCACGGCGTCGTCGGACGTACGCCTGGGTCATCCGAAAAATAGTAGGGGAGGGGAGGAATAGTATGAAACTGACACTTGATAGTTCTATGTGGACGTCCAAAGTCGTTCACTAACTCCGGGGGCCCGTTCACATAAACGTTCGAGTACGCACGGATCACCCGCGCGTACACTCGAAATCGTTCACGGCGTCGTCCGGGCGTTCGCCTGGGTCATCCGAAAAATAGTAGGGGAGGGGAGGAATAGTATGAAACTGACACTTGACAGAGTTCACTTCTATGTGGACGTTCAAAGTCGTTCACTAACTCCGGATGATCGAGCGATAATCGCACGGATGATTCGAGCGAGTAAGTGAACACAGCCCTGACATATTTGACATTATTTATTTTTACCATAATATGATTGCTTATTACGCTTCAACATATCTTCATGACGCATAGCAACGAACATGCAATGCACCAAAAATGCCCAATCTCATAGTGTTATACTAAGATGCAAACTACAATTTATCACAACGTAAGACTATTACTTTGCATCGATTTCATAAAAACTTTATTGTACTACCTGTGACACCTGTATGATGTCAAAGCGCTTGAAAAATGGACGTGGCGTTAGCGGCCGCTGCGATATATTTGTTAACCGCATCTTTAAAAAAATGTGTTAATCTGTAAGTGAGCTATCATTAGTAAAAATACTATGACGACTTACTGTGACCCGCGGCTTCACACGGATCATATTCATCATATGCCAATCCGAACGTAGAATCCGCGCCACGGAAGAAGTCCCACAGACACGGCTCACACGGCGCTAGTTTCTATGTGAAAACGGAAATGCTAGGGCGTAGTTCCTCTTATTTCCGCGGGACCTCTTTCGTGGCGTAGACTCTGGCGTTGGCTGGGCTTGGTTATTCTTTGATTGTAAATTATAAAGATACACACCAGATGGGCAGCAGCGTCCGCCGAGTACATATTTGTAACAATGCGGTTACTAATCCGCCTGCGAAGCGTGGTGACTGTGGCAAACCCCCAAATATGATAGACACCGCAAAGATGGCCCCGGCGGCTCCGTTATTCCTGGCACCGGTAGCAGCCACGGTAACGGCGGAGCAGGGGGTGCTAAGAATCCCCGATAGAGACCCAGCGACCAACCCCCACGATCTTTGGACCTGGCAAGTTATAACGCACGCACCTTGAGGACCGATGAGAAGTTGATAGAGGTGGAAGAAGTAGTAAGTTGCGCTGGGGTATTGAAGGGTTATCAGGAGTCCGAAGAGAGGGAGAGGATACGATGACCCTCCATTCCGGCAACTTACTCTATTACCGAGAGGGCGACCAGCAGTCCCAACATGGTATAGGATTTCTCGTCCAAAAGTCCCTCGTTAACAACATTGTGAAGATCGAAAGCATTTCAAGCAGGGTGGCATACCTTATACTCAGAATTACCGAACGGTATTCGTTGAAAGTCATACAGGTGTACGCCCCACACTCGAAACGCCCAGACGATGAAGTGGAGGTTATGTACGACGACATTTCTAATGCATTACTTGCCCCGAAAACACACTTCACAGTTGTGATGGGGGACTTCAACGCACGGCTGGGCATGAGGAATGGCGATGAACTGAGAGTGGGGCAGTTTGGATTTGGACAGCGGAACCAAAAGGGTCAGCCATTGGTCGACTTCATGCAGAAGGAGGGACTCTTTATGATGAACTTCTTTTTCAAGAAGCGCCAGGAATAGACGTGGCTGCACCCAGGCGGTCATAAGCAAGAGATAGATTTCATTTTGACGACCAATAGGCATATATTCAATTATGTCTCCGCGATCAACAGGGTTAAGACCAGCAGTGATCACCGCGTGGTAAGAGGCTCATTGAATATCAACGTAAAGCTGGAGAGGTCTCCAAACTGTTTGCAAGAGATCTGTCTATTGGCCAAAGCGTGTTGACGAAGCTGAAAACCGGCAGTGGCAGCATCGTTTCGTCGAAGCCAGAGATTTTGGGTGAGCTCGAGAAGTTGAGTCCGTTTGACCCGACATAATACCGAAGATATCCCGGACATCAGCCTATACGAGATCAGAATGGCTCTCAAACAGCTTTAGAGCAACAAGGCACCAGGGGAGGACGGAATAACGAAAGAGCTACTGAAAGCGGGTGGAACACCGGTACTTAAAGTCCTCCAGAAGCTGTTAAACTCCGTCATCCTCAAGGGTACTACGCCAGAGGCGTGGCATAGGAGCGTAGTGGTTTTGTTCTTTAAGAAAGGTGATAAAACCTTCTTGAAGAATTATAGTCCCATTTCGCTCCTGAGCCACGTCTATAAGTTGTTTTCGAGAGTAGTTACAAACCGTCTCGCTCGTAGGTTTGACGACTTTCAGCCTTCCGAACAAGCTAGATTCCGGAAAGGCTTTAGCACCGTAGACCACATCCATACGCAGCAGATTATACAGCAGACCGAAGAGTATAATCGGCCACTATGTCTAGCGTTTGTGCACTACGAGAAAGCCTTTGATTCAGTCGAGACCTGGGCAGTGCTACAGTCAATACAGCGGTGCCAGATTGATTACCGGTACATCGAAGTGTTGAAGTGTTTGTACAGCAAGGCCACCATGACAGTTCATCTTCAGGATCAAAGCACGAATTCTATCCAGCTGCAAAAAGGGGTGAGACAGGGAGACGTTATTTCTCCGAAACTGTTCACCTCTGCACTGGAAGATATATTCAAGCTTCTGAACTGGAACGGATTTGGTGTTAACATCAAGTGCGAATACATCACTCACCTTCGATTTTCTGATGATATAGTCATCATGGTAGAAACCCTGGAAGACCTAAGCACAATGCTCAGTGACCTCAATATTGTTTCCCAACAGGTGGGTCTTAAAATGAACATAGACATAGACATATCTTTATTGTGACAAAAAACAATAACAAACAGGGAAATAAAATTATATAAAAGACTAAAAATAGGTTAGTACCTAAAAACGTTATTGTAGGTAGTCCTACAATAACGTTTTTTGCCACAAGCCGGCCCCAAGTCAGCATAGCAACCAGCAGGTTGAAAAACAACCAGCGCTGGTCTTCCATTGGGAACCACAGGTGACGTCACGCACGGAATACACTACAAAGTTGTACAACATTTATCTATGCACACACATTTTATAACGATTTATACGAATCAGTGATCGGAAATCAGTAATTATATGCTGAAAGCACTATCCTAAAACAACACAAATGAGACAATCCATCTATTTGACAAAGCATCCAACTCCGTTAAATTCTCTTTTTCAGCACGCTTAAATATAACAGGTGAATTTAAAACGCAAAAACTGAATTTTGAGGTTAAGTACAAAGACTTACGAGCATTGCCGGGACTCAAGGGACTTGCGACTACCCTTCCAAGACAACTTATCATATAGATAAGTAGGCTCTTTGTACTTAATGATACCGAAGAGAAGACAAGCCAAATGAAGCTTACGGCGATGCTACATTTTCAAAAGTGTTTATTTAAAAATGGTGTCACATGCGACCTTAACGGAATGTCGAAGCAAAAACGAGCACACGCATTCTGGACTCTTTGCATTAACTTTTGTGTTTTAACAAATAGACGAGGACCAAAAACAGTGTCCATGTAATTTAATTTTGACAAAACCAATGGGTAAGACGAACATCATGTCAAATACACATGTCGTACCCATTCCGGTTTATGTTGGGAACTATATTATCTGTTGATCAATTTGTCTACTTATGTCAGACGATCCAACTGGGTAGATCCAACTTCGACAAAGAGGTCAACCGACGAATCCAACTCGGATGGGCAGCGTTCGGGAAATTACGCCATATCTTCTCGTCGCAGATACCGCAGAATCTCAAGACGAAATCTTATAATCAGTGCGTGTTGTCAGTGATGACATACGGCAGTGAGACGTGGTCTCTAACTATTAGTCTCGCACACAAGCTTTGAATTGCGCAGCGTGCAATGGAGATTTCTATGCTTGTTTCACTACGTGATAGAATCCGAAATCAGGAAATCCGTATACCAAGTAGAATCAAGGTTACCGACATAGCCCTCAGAATTGTTGAAGTGGCAATGGGCAGGCCATATAGTTCACAGAACCGACAACCGCTGGGGAATAAAAGTTCTGGAATGGCCACCACGAACAAGCAAGCGAAGTGTGGGGACCGACGACATTGTAGCCATCGCAGGAAGTTGGTGGATGGAGGTGACACAAGATCGCTCGTCATGGCGCTCTTTGGGGGAGGCCTATGTTTAGCAGTGGACTTCTAAAGGCTGACATGATGACGTCACTGGCTGATCGGAGATTGGGTATAGGTACTTTCGAATTTAAGATTTCGCGCAGCATATTTAATTAACTTAGCTTCAATCGGATTGTCAGTATCGATATCACTAATGCCTTGCGATAGAGTCGAAATTGCTATGAAAAAAATGATAATCCGATTGTAACCAAGTTCCGTAATCAGGCTGCTGTTTAGTTTTTTGCTAATTTTTAATTTTATTCATATTATTGTTAATAACGTACTGTTTTGTGTTTTCTTTGAAGAATCATCAGTTTATAGTGTTAAACCAGTTTAAATGATAATTTAATAATGCCACCAACTTTAGAAAGCTACAGCAGATGTGTTTTATGTGGAGTTCGCGCCAATCGCGAAAACCAGAACAAAAAGGAAATTTATGGCATTATTTCCTATTGATCAGCCCCGGTAAGCATTATTAAATTGATTAGTGCCACCCATCAACGTGACCATAAATGATAATTTACATGATTTTCATTTTGTATTTTCATATTGTTTTAACACTAGGGATGCGCAAGGTCAACTAACTATTAACTATCGACAAAGCTATCGTAGGCTAGGTCAGGCTGCATATAACTTATTTCCATAACATTAATCAACATGCTTATTTCCAGATGCAGAAAATGAGGATCTAGCATACATTCCTATAGAGACCAGTCGTAACATACACTTATGAGTGTGAGTGCGTGAGATAAAGGTAGAGTAGGTACATCGCAAGATCTCAATTCAGAGTGAAGCACTAGTAGGTAAGCTTACCTATGCTTGCAAAATTCATTTTCGTATTTACTTTGTAAAAAAGTATTATAAATAAAATGTTCCGTTGTTCAAAAGTGTTTTATTTCTAAGTTTTTTATTCCATGGCTCCACAGTTACCTGTTGCAATGGGTATCCAATAAGTCCAACGTTGTTGTATTTTGAGAAAACAACGTTGTGCTTATTGGAACCGTCTTGCATTAATATGAAATCTCGACGAGGGCATGCATGTTTTATGGATATCGATAAAACCAAGAATATGTGCAAGCAAGCACTACTTTATCCGTTAGGTTGGTATCATTGTCAAGATAGGTTAATGGTAGCGAAAAAATCCTAAGCCTATGGGTTAATGCCTGACCTTTAATGTTAGTAATGTTGGATGCATTGATGTCAATAAATTTCTGCCAAATTGCTTTCATTGGATAATAGGGAGGTCCCGCCTCTTAAAACGTAGTGATTATATTCTTTGTTTTTAAAATAAATAAACGCGTTCTAAATTCAAAATAATTAAAAAGTTGAAAAAAAAAAGTTTTTATGTAACAGTATATATGGCCCGGGGCCCGACCACTTAGCTTCAATAAGATTGTCAGTATCGATATCACTAATGCCTTGCGATAGAGTCGAAATTGCTATGAAAAAAGTGATAGTGCGATTGTAACCAAGTTCTGTAATCGGGCCACAGATTATTACTTAGTTATTTGCAATCGAGCGTCGTTTTTCAATTTCAGCTGTCAAAACTGTCATATTTTGTTGGTATCAAACAGAGACTGCAACAGAAATTGCGTAATCGCATTGCTAAATTTATTGAAAAATAGCGACAACCGCTGGGGCATAAAGGTTCTCGAATGGCCACCACGAACAAGCAAGCGAAGTGTAGGGAGACCCCCACACGTTAGACGGACGAGATTGTAGTCATCGCAGGGAGTCAGTGGATGGAGGTGGTACAAGATCGCTCGTCATGACGCTCTTTGGGGGAGGCCTATATTCAGCAGACTTCTAAAAGCTGAAATGATGATGAATGAAGACCACAGAGTAAAGATTACATTTGATTATGTTGTTATATTTATTTTTAAAACAGTTTGGCTTACTTATGAAACGAGGAAATTTTTGTACACTTTGTCATTTGTCACATTGTTTTATTTTAAATTAAATTATGTTATTTTGGAAAGTAGTATAATAAGTATCAAAAAATAGTCTGTTTTTATAAGTCACCTAAAGATAAAAAGTTACTTCCATGACAACAACGACAGTAAGAAAGTTACTATAGGAATGACAACCAATTGACTATTTCTTTTCTAGTTTGACACAATATATTCCCAAAATAGTGTACTTAGGTATTTTTCGAAAAATTGTCAACGTTCATATATCTTAATAACTATGAACTTTCGGCCATACATTGCGGGGCTTAGAGTTGCATTAGGGTGATATTCCACTACCTCGTACTGCCAGGAATATGGTGGAGTTAAGTTGGTAGGTACCAATATTTCTGTATAATTTTTCAAAGTTTTAAGTGTATAAACTTAGTTTTAATGAAGCTGCGGGAAAAATCCTTATATTTTTTTTATAAGGATTTTTCCCACATCTTATGACCCACACCAGTGAAAAGTAACCCTACCACAGAATAAATAATAGTATAAGTACAGAAGTTGCACTACTTTGATCTTGAAGAAAGCCGCCGATTTAATAGCCTACAAACGTAGGCACGTATTACGTAAGTATTCATACATCCAGCGTGCATACTAAATTGCACTTAATAGTCGCGCGTTAGAGTTGATATTACTATATTCCGATTCTCGTCCTTATAATAGGGTTGTCTGCATAGAAAAATTAAATACCGTACAATATATTTTAATATTTATTTAATCTAAACTGTGACTACTGTATGCAAACTGCGTCTATGGGCGATAGATTCTTCCCCGCGCGTACGTCCGTCGTCCGTATGTCCATGGGTCACAGAAAAAACGTCGCAGTCGAGACGCGGGGGCGCCACTTTGCTAAAGTGCGATTGATTTACCCTATGTAACAAAAACAAACTTAAAAAAAGAATGTAGGTATGGAGTACGGAAATCAAATAAGCACCAAAAAAAAACCCGACATCAACTCATTTATGTTTTTTTTTCTTAGCGAACGGAATAAGTACTTCATTTTCTTAGGCCAACTTTAACGAAACTAAAAATAAAGAAATAAAAACTAAATGAAAAATATTAAACCCACTTCAAATCGTATAAAATTTTACAGAAATAAATAATAATAAAAAATTGGGGTCTGTGCTACGCCCAAACCGACTAAAGTAAGTAAGTAGGCACTTAGCTGAATTTTAATTATTTTTTCTTTTCAGTTTTATACTCGAAACAGTTAACCGTCTATATATTTTAAACTGCTGAATGGGTTTTGATGAAACTTAAACTATTCCATAAGATGAAAAAAAAAACACACACATTCGCGAAATTTGGTATATTTGTTCAGACACTCATACATACTAATATTTATGAATATTACGCATTTTCAATAATATTACATACGAGTACATACACATCAACATGACAAGCTACTTTTTTTGAAGTCGGTTTTATCATCTAGTGGTCAAAAGGCACATAAAAACAATGTTGGTACAAGAGATGGCCGTTTAAAAAAAAACGTTGTTGGGCATCGATGCCAGTGAATGATGCTGGCATCCGATGCCAATATAATGAAAAACGGATGCTTTCAAAAGTAGCCCACACGTGTTATTCCAGGACCAAAAGTACCTACAAAGTACAATATTATACTATATTTCTTCAAAATTCATTCAAGCGTCAAATAACATTTTATCGATTGCTCGGCATCTAATAATCGGAATAAGGCTAGCGCGCACTGCCTTGCGTTTTTATAACGCATATTCTGTGAAGTACGGAGTGTCATAGAAGTGCACGAATTGCGATGAAATAAATGCACCGCGTTCCATCGCAAGGCAGTGCGTGCAAGACCTAAGATACCAAGTACCTCAGTTTTTAAATCAAACCTTGTAAGGCGTCGTAGTGCGTCGGGGGGTAAGTTAACGAATGACGTGCAGCGTGCAGATGAATCGAAGAAAATACATAGTTCGTATAAGTTACGTATATTCAGAGTAGGTAGATATACTAGTGAAAAAAGCATCCTATGTTCTTCTAGGACTTTAAAAACCAATGCGAAAGTAGGTATAGCACCACTACGTAGTATTATTATTAGGTATTCTGTGGCACCACTCTTGTTGTTTTTTGACATACTTGTTATTTCGTTTCCATGGCAACAGTTTCTTACAGCGTGTAATCAACATTTGACCAGTTTTTCCTGTTTACCCGTGAAAACTTACAATTTTCCGGGATAAAAAGTATCCTATGTTTTATTCTAGGGTATAAGCATCTCCATTCCAAGTTTCATCGAAATCCGTCCAGACGTTATCGCGTGAAAGCTCCCCAAACAAACAGACAACGTTTCACTTTTATATATTGGTAAGTAGGGGTGGTCGTTGTATGAACGAACAGTTTTTTAGACTGTTTCTTTGGAGTCAACGCATAAACTGTTTATGGTTCACCGAAAACGACATCGCCAACCGTCACAGAATAAATAATAGTACAAGTACAGAAGGATAACTGTGTGAAGTCATATAAATACATAGCGACTCTCGCTACAGACCAATAAAGTGCAATTTAACTCGCACAGCGCTGCTAGCTTTCAATTATATTTACCTAGAAGGCGCTCGTCCATCGCGTGCAGGCTAGAATGCACCGTATCACAACGCGCGAGAGCTTCCATTGCTCTAACTGTTTCAGAATCGCTCTGTCACTTTTTCTCTCGGTAGGGTTGTATTAAGATATGACTAGGTACTTTTGTACTACTAATTATTCTGTGATATGTTATGACTTAGATGTTGTAACAGAATAAATAAGTAATAATGTATTATGTTATTACTTATTACTATAAATTATAATAGTTCTATTACATACAATGACATTCTTATGAGAATAGACCTACTTACTACCTCATTTTTACTACCTACCTATCCCGTTTTCAGAACGCCGATAAGTTTAGTGAGATACCTACCTACGTATAAGTGTCGTTGGTTGATTATGATTATATCCTATAGGTATTGCACTTTGATGAATAAAGGTGTCTGAATTCCTTGCTTTATAATGAGTGAAAGTCATCACTATTCAAACAGCCGAATGCTATGCAGTACCTTCTAGGTTAATTCTTGGTACTCATAATTAAAACACGAATAGAATTTGTCAATAACTTTACGTAAGTAGCTACTTTATCGCTAAGCACATGGCGCGCGACTCATCGAGCGCACGCTTGACACTCTACTGAGTACTGACCCGAATATTGCGCCCTCGAAGTGTAGATATAGTATTTGTAATTGTTGCGGAGTGCGACCGGCCTGCAACCGTGAAGTCGACGTCAACCGTTTCGCACGCACGATGACGGTTCTACGAAACGAAACGAACACTGCCGAACTTAGCCGATCGGTTGCTACCGCGGCAAGCGAGGCATCCGTCCGTCTATCCGTTCCGCGCTCTCACACACAGATTTAATAAGTGTCTCGTTATTAAATATTACAGAGGCGAAGGGTATGAACGTAATAGCGATAGGCGGGCTAAAATATGAGTGAGTTTGCTGCGAAATCAAGAGTTTGAGTGCATAAGTAGATTAAAAATTGCAACATTGTCGCAACGTCCGTTCCTTGTTAACCACATGTAAATAAGACGATTAGAAATAATAGTAGTTTAAAAAACTTGTAAGCATGTCTATAAAGCAAAAAATAAAACAACAAAATGTGTGCTAATATAAAGTAAAATAAAAAAAATAAAACAAAAAAATAGTTGATTATATACATAAAATGAAATGTACTTTTAAATACGCCAGGTTTCAACACATGTACCTACAACATACCTACTATTAGTAACATCCATTCTGCCAGTCCTAAGCCTCAAAGAAGTATGAAGGGGAGTTCATTTCCATTTACAAGTAAACAGTTTTATGAATTTTAAATGTCGTTGTCGTGTAAGCGTAATATTAAACACGTCGCATGATTTCGGTACCGTTTACCATACCAATCAACCGGTGAACGACAACACTTAGAAACGTTGTTCGTTCTTTCAACTGTATGAAATAAACTAGTCAAAGAAACAAATGCTTTATGATCTAGTTTACCGTCGATGCAAAACAGTCTCGTTGCGGCGACGATAAAATCGTCAACGACCCACCCCTATTGGTAAGGATATATATATCCGGTTGTAATATTCTACGCATATCTATCTATATATATATATATTATATATATAGAGTAGGTATATCAACCGGGCAGTAGGCAATTCAACTGACAACTTACAGTCGCAAGGACTTGAGAGCTGGAGGTCGTGCTGAGGCAAAGCTCTAAAGCTAGTGTGAGCCGAACTAAAAAAAATATGATTTGAATTTAGCGGGTCCCTTGGTTGCAGTGAATGAAATGTTTGCGTATTTTAAAGTCAATCAGCGCCATCTATTTAAATCAGAGGGAGAACTTTGATGTGTTTGGTTTATGCGCTTGAGTTGTTGATGCTGGTAAATTATATAGTGTTACAACCTTAATTATCTTCTTTGTACAGTCTACTTTGTTCTTATTGCCGTATTATAAGTACAGATACTACGCTCTCTAGTGTAGAGGTCCTACAATAAAAGGACTTATGCCCGTGTTATCAAAGTAGAATACTTCATTGTGCTAAACTCGTAACACACACAGTGATACACACCTTAAACTGAAAACACCCGTCTCTTTGTAATGGGGTTAAAAATGTAAAACAGTAAGCAAGTAACAGCAAGTTACCAATAAAAACAGCCCAAGAGGGCGCTTTTTTATGAGGGATTGTAAATTATAAAATAATGATAATTTATTTCTTTTTTAAACATGCACTTCAGGTAAAACTAACAAATTAAAAAAAACTAAGTAAATTGACAGAATTCTTTTCTGTTTTTGAGTTTTTTCTAAATTATCCGAATTGGAATTATTGTGACCTATTTTGTTGATACGATTTGATGGTTTGATTCAGGAAATGACAGGAGCCTTAAAAATATCAAGGAAAATGTAAAATTATAGCATAAAATGTGTAAATGCTTAATAATATGGAGCAAAACATTTCAAGAAGCGCGTGATTTCGACCCACGCACTTCTGGGTTGGAAGGCTGACACGCTTCCACTGTGCCACACAACATCGTGGCGAGAAGATCAAAATCATGATATAGTTTTAATGTTTTATTTATTTACATTTAAACTATCATAACTTTGAATACATATCCCACAGGAACCCTATATTTTTTAGGGATAAAACTAATCCGTAATTTTAATACATAATATGAACATTGACTGTACCAAGTTACATCAAACTCCGTCCAGTAGTTACAGCGTAATATGTGTTCTTTTAAATAACTTTCAACCACTGTCCTGCGGGAACTCATATTTTTTTCGGGATAAAAGTATTCTAAATGTTAATTCATAATATAAACTATGATTGTGCCAAGTTGCATCAAAATCCTTCCGGTAGTTTCAGCGTGATGCGAGTTCAAACAGACAAACAGGATATTTTTTTATATCGATTTTGAAGTTTATCTCAATTATAATTTTCAAAAAATATTTAATGTACAGATTTAGCCCATTTACAGTTTTATTATGGTATATAGAATAGATAGAAGATAGATAGATGATCATAAAATAATGAAAGCTAGGTAGAAAGGCGTTTATGACAGAGAGCCGAGGGCTGTTTTAGGAATGTAAACTCCATCGAGCGATGTGCCTCTATTCTGAGAGCTGATGAGGAGATGTCTATAAATTTAGCTATAGTATTTATTATTACTCCTTGGGTAGACGAATTAAGTCACAGTAATTCCCATTCTGAGATATATATGTACAAATTCTAATAAATAAGATGATAAATCCATATGTGTGCAGCTGTAACATAGTACCTATAAACAATTTGAGTTTAATTAATTAAATTAGAGCTAGGTTTTAATTGAGGAATTAATGAAACTTTAGCCCTTTAGGTTGCATGAGCATAAAATATCATTGCTGGTCACATCACCTATTTCGAGACCGCTCCTTACAATTCCCACGACCATGGGATTTCACATCAGGGATTCAAAGTTAACGAACAGGATAGAGACCTTTGTAATTGTCTATTTGTTTTCAGGCGTCCTTTTTAAGACCAAGTAACGGATCATTTGTAAAATATACGCATTACGCAAGCAGTCTATTTATTTAAACCATTTGTAATTTTTGATCATTCAAGACGGCAAAGAGCAGCAATTCATTTTTTGGACCACTTTGATATAAAAGACGATAATATCGGAATTTGTAAATATTTCAGTCAGTGTATAAGTTATAAGTAGACGACGGGAAACTTAAGGTCTCCGAAGGGATGGTAGTTTCGCCATTCAAAAATATACCCAACTTTGAAATATACCGTATTAGTGTAATATTGTCATAAACTCTGTGCCCTGTGAACGGATATTCTCTAAAGCCGGGTTCTCTCGATTAACGAAGGACGCACCTTTCTAACTCCACATTAGAAAATCTCATATTTTTTAAAACAGTAATAAAAAATAAAAATAAAAAAACGTGTGTATTCTCATTTCATCTTTTATTCAATTGACGCAATTGGAACATAACTAAATATGTATTTGGTAACTTATTTATTTATTTATTGAACTCATCAACAATTTACATTGTGTCGAAATATTAATTACAATTATTAAAATACAATTAAAATTAAGTTTATTAAATACACAAACACGAATTAAAAATAAATGTTTACATTTGCCTGTTCCGGTCGTGTAAATAGTCAAAAAAAGAATAATAATTTTTCGTCATTAAATACTTTTTTACTTTTTCATAAATTGATAACCACTGTAAATTGTTTTTAACTCAACTGGTAATTTATTCAACAGTTTAACAGCCTGGTAGCGGACATTATGTTCAGCCAGCGAACTTCGTGCCGCCTTAGAGTCAATAAAAGTTTTTAACTTATTATTTGTATGAGCGGCTTTTTTGATGATATCTCGAGATTTGATTGACTGATTGCGATGAATTAATAATGTTGGTCCCATCCTCCTCCCCCTGGCCCGTCTCCTTAAAAACCCCTACCAACAACCCCCAATCCCTAAACCCGCCTTGTCACTTTGACAAAAAAATTGCAAAAATATATTAATGATGATAAAACTTTTTAAGTGTTTCTGCTGTACTGGTACATAGAAATACTTTTTTTCTAAATATAATTACCCCATTTAATGTTCATAGGGAGGGTTTACACACGTTTAATAACTTTATTTGTCAATTTTGTATCTCCAACTTTGTTTTTCAAATCTTAAAGAAAACGATGTATTTATTTTCCTTTTTCGGTATCAAAAGTAGACTATGTGTTAATTCAGGATGTAAGCTATCCTGGTACCAAATTTTGATAACTTTATTTGTCAATGTGGTATCTCCAACTTCTGAAGTGTTTCTGCTCTCCTGGTACTATACTTTTTTTTTAAATGACACTATTTAATGTGGCTAGCTGGCCCGGTGAATTTCGTACCGTCTTAGAAGTCAATAAAGTTTTTAACGTATTAGCAGTCTTTTTCTCATACATTTTGTTTGTAACGGCTTTTTTAATGATATCTCGGGATTGGATTGACTGATTTCGATGAATTTTGTTGTTCAACTCCTGGTGACGGCTATGCCCTAAATTTTAGTCCCATCCTCCTCCCCCTGGCCCCATCCCCTTAAAAAACCCCTACCAACAACCCTCAACCCTCAACCCCGCCATGTCACTTTGACAAAGAATTTGCAAAAATATATTAATGATGATAAAACTTCTTGTTTCTGCTTACTCACTTTTAATAACTTTATTTGTCAATTTTGTATCTCCAACTTCTTAAGTGTTTCTGCTCTCCTGGTACTTTTTTTTTAAACCACACTATTTAATGTTCATGGGGAGGTATACTCACTTTTAATAACTTTATTTGACACTTTTGTATCTGCAACTTCTTAAGTGTTTCTGCTCTCCTGGTACTTTTAAATAATTTTTGCTTCTTTTTTCCTTTTTTTTCAAGTCCTTAAGAAAACTTTTTTTTTCCCTATTTCTTGATCAAAAGTAGCCTATGTTAATCCAGGATATAAGCTACCTCCATACCAAATTTCAGCCAAATTCAGCCGTTCTTGAGTTATAAATAGTTTAACTTATTCGACTTTCTTTTATATATATATATATATATATATATATATATATTTATTTTTATATATATAGATATTTCCTAATTTTCTTACTATTTCTAATATCAACGAGAAAAAAAAAAAGAAAAAAGTAAAATATATCATAGAAAAACTAAAAACACGCTTTAATACCATGAAACCGAACTAAAAATTAAAAAATAAATTTCAATCTATACTAATCCTGATCTACTATTTACTATCTATAATTATAATAATATAATATATATATATAAAGTTTGTGAGTTTGTGAGGTTGTAGGGGGTAATAATCTCTGGATATACTGAACCGATTTTGATAAGACTTTGAATGAAAAAATGATAAGGTAATAAGTCAGAGAAAAAAACGGTCGACAGAAAAAGTTTCTTACGAACGCTGCCTTAACGATGAGAGATATATGATTGAGTTCTAGAGAAAAGTTGTAGAACTTGATAATGCCTACCAAAAAGTTAGCGACATCATATGTCTAACTTTTATATATAAGTCACAAAAAATAATTTAAGCCGTAATTTAAGGTTTTGTTTATTGGTCGTACATTTAACCTAGAAAAATGACCACGCGCGGGCATCAGCTAGTATAAGAATAAAGTGATGAACGAGAAAATTTATGTCAAAGTAAAAAAAAAGTGTGGGGTGCTTTGTACGACATTCTTACACTAACTCTGTAATTCGAAATAGAAATAGTAACATATATTAGTAAAAAATAAATAATAATTAATATCGAGCACCCCACACTTCTTTTTACATTGACATTAATTTTCCCGTTAATCACTTTATTCTTATATTGAAATTTATTTTTTACTTTTTAGTTTGGTTTAATGGTATTAAAGAGTGTTTTTTTATCTACTTTTTTTATATTTTTTTTTGCTGTATTATTTCTTGCAAGATTTGAACCGTATCGCCAACACAATCGACAGTCAATCGGCGCAGGCTAGGGCCCGGCTAGAAAACGCCACCTCTACTGTCTGGCCAGTCCAACGCTGATTGTAGGTAGATTGGTTGGTACACATTATGCCACCTTTGTACCTACCCAAGTTAGAACTCAGGCTATGCATCATTGAAAACGGTATTGTACTTTTGCGTGATGAGTTAAGGATTAAACTCAAAAAACCGGACAGACAGTTATATTTCTTTATTTTTAGGAATTATTTTTCCTCAAAAGGAAAAACTAATTTAAAGAAAGTAAAACCGACTTCAAATTTAATATTTTTAATTTTTTTTGTGGGCTGTGCTACGCCCATACCGATTTAGGTAAGTAAGTAGGTAAGGATTAAGCAAGTACGTACCCAACCAACACAAACTAGTTGCATAACGGCTTTAGAGCCAATCGGATTATGCCCAAAGGTGCTAAGACATAGGTGCTATAGCGTGCTCTGGAGGCCTAATGCAGCAGCTATAGTACCATTTTGGGCACAATTTTATGCAGCCCTTAGTTACATTACAACTGCACAACAGTAGTAAAACGGTGCCTTAAGAGCTGCAACGAATGACTAACGCCACACTAAGGCTTTTATAATGCTACTTTTGTGAACTAGTGAACGAATATAAATGAACGAATTGTATGTCAAAATGGTGAAGTGTAATTAATATTGTAATCGGCCATCATTAAAATATTATTGTTAAGTAAATAATTCATATGTGCCCTATTATTTTGTAAAACACAAGCGGATAAAAACGCTTTCCTGTTTACTGTGCATATATATGATGTTTTTTCCAGTAATTTTTAAGCGCTTTCGACATAATATGAAAATGTTAGAAATATTTGCAAAATAGTATTGACTTTTTCAAATAAAATGATTTTCTTACGAGTTTATTATCTGTAATTGGTTGTTTGTATATTGACAAAAGCAAAGTTAATTCCAATGAAATACATCATTATAACATCTAAATTTTGCAAGTGAATAATTCAATTTTCTTGAGAAATGGCGGATTGACTAAGTCTGTACAACGGTGCAAATAATTTCTATTGTATTACTCAAGGTAGCTCTTATTCAGTTTCAACGACTTCAAGTAGGTCTTAGTTACATTGATTGTCTTTTTGTAACTCGAATCTGTATAAGAGTATATTATTACCCCTATTATGGAACTTCTAGTTGAACAAGAGTGGTTATTTGAACTTTTAAACAACTGCTTTATATAGCCTACAATTAACTCTTTTATGCAGTTGAGCGGCGTATAACAGTAACAAGAGAAACCCTCATGAAACTTTCAGTAACAAATGCTTTTCGTAACTCTCTATAAAAGGTGTAAGTGGTAAATTTGTTTTAGAATAAACTATTATAAATACATGGGTGGTTATTTGGTTTCGATACTGCCACTTTTGGTACGTTTTGTACCCGAAGACGTTTGCAGAAGCAGTAACGCAACTTAAAACTGCTTCCTGAACTCTAATGCTACTATTATATACCTTAAAGTTACAAAATAAGCTGCAATTTCCACTAGTGTGTTGGATGGGTAGGCACTTATGAAATATACTACTACCAGGAGCAGAAAAAATATGTGAATTAAAGCCATACTGGAAACAGTTAACAGTCCATATATTTTAAACTACTGAACGGATTTTGATGAAATTCAAACTATTTTCTAAGTTGAAAGATACTAAAACTATTAAAATAAATAATTACAATTTCCGAGAAATACGTGAACAAACATACATACATACATTCGTGAAATTTGGTATATTTATTCAGATACACTAAAATATATTAATGACAATATTACATACATACACGAAATTTGGTACATATGCTTAGACTTATACATATACCTAGATGTTACTCATATAGACTAAATATAAATGAATATTACGCATTTTCAACAATAGATAGTAGATACACATCAACTTTAGTTCTTTTTTTTATTTATTTAGAAACCCTTATAGGGTCACTTTGTTGTCCGTCGTCTGTCTGTCTGTCAAGACCCTTTTTCTCAGGAGCGCGTGAAGGTATCTAGTTGAAGTTAATATCAATTACTCAAGTCTGCAATCCCTTGGAGCTGTGAAAAAAGCAAACTTCTATGTCAAAGCAAACAAAAGATACGACATCTTTTGTTTGCTTTGTTTATATTTTGACACTCGCAAAGGGAATGAAAAACCTATAGGGTACTTCCCGTTGAGTTTGACTTAGAATCATGAAATTTGTCGAGAAGCAAAGTCTTATAGCCAAAGATCGGAATAAGTAGAATGATTTAGTCATTTAAGGTCAATGGACATGATAATATGGACATCTTTCCGGAATTCCGGAAATTGTAAAACTAAGATTTTATTCCGGGATTTCAAATATATTTGTTTGTTTTTTCTTAACGCTTTCAACTCCTTGGGAGTGGCATAGGTGATCGGTATTATAAAAATAAAAACTGTGGTGTTCAAAGACTTCAAGTAAAAGTCGAACAAAGTATAAATGTGATCAGTTTAGTAATAGATACACTTAATAGTAATAGGTTATGTCATTATATACCTATTAATTAAGATCTTATATGTAAACTTATGATTGCAATAAATGATTGAGTATTGAGGTTTGTTTGTTTGTCGTATGAGGTAGTGCTGGCCTCTGATGTCAGAGTTTGTCAGGCCGCCCGAGGGCCTCTGACATGGCTTAACGACTGCTATTAATGCTAATAATAGCAGTCTCTGCTAATCAATAACAGCCGGGACCGACAGCTTAACGTGCCCTCCGAAGCACGGAGCGATGGAAAACCGCACATAACTCAGAAAAGTCATTGGTGCGGAGCCTAGGTTTTGAACCCGGTATCGTTGGATTCTAAATTGCACTATAGAACCGTTAAGCCACCATCGCTACATAGTATTGAGGTACCTATAACTCTGAAAACAGGGTCTTTTCTCACCTTATCTTATACCCTGTACGCTTTCGATCAAACTATAGGCACAACGGTTGCGACCAATCAGAACAGAGTATTCTGGATGACTCATTTACTGTTTGTCAGAACAAATTTAATGAGCGCTCGCTCACATCGTGGGTAGCTATCAATCGCTTACTTCGGTTCGTAGGGTGCATTTTTTCTTTGCCTTGTTATGGAAAACATGAGATGATGACTGGACTATGGCTAGTCCATTGACTTCTGGACTTCTGGAAATGTTTAAAATATTATGAATTTGCACACAGCAAGTCACCAAAGCAAAGTCAAAGTATTTTATTGTAAATAGGCAAAAATAATAGCACTTTTACAAGTCAAAATTAACATCTCCTAAACAAAGAGAAATACATAAAACATTATAAAAAGATCAAATCAATCCAAATTTAGATAAACTAAGTATTCTTTGAGTTTGAACACAAGCTTTAACTAAAGCTTAAACTCAATCGGATGAATTTTATGGAAAAGCATAAGTAGCATACAAAATCTAACATATATTTTGTTATTCGACTGATAAATAAAAATAAATTTAAAACGTTTAACAATAGCTTCCTTTAAATTTCTAATGGAGTAGTTACTAAGTCACTACTTTAATACATAATATTAATAATATTAAACTAAATATCTTAAATAGCTTAACTTTCCGGGAAAAAGGCATGTGTCCATGTTATGACATCATGTAAGTACGAAAAATCGGAGTAGTTATACTCCGATCACTGCTTAAAGCACAAGTAAAGGGGAAAATCTGAAACCTTACACCACAAAAATCCTTCTAGCCTCGACCACAGAATAAATAATAGTTGCCTCGACGAACTATTTACATACCTACAAGTTTGTACGGAACCCTCGATGCGCGAGTCCGAGTCGCATTTGGGCGGTTTTTTTTATGGTGTCTATCTGTTTGTCTGTCTGTCTGTCTGTCTGGATGTTTGTTTGCGCGTCACTTGGGTAGGTACCTATAGATTTTCATGAAGTTGTAGCAACTTCAGAAACATGTGTTTATACACAGGCCTGATTCACAGGCTCAAAACTCACCGAGCTAAGGAGAGAGCTGTGCTTTGGTTGGACCTCATGGCGATGTAATATCCTGAAAATGGATATCCGCAACATAACTAAAGTTACTGATAGCTCTCTGAATTAGGAAATTAGAATGTACTGAACTGATAACCGCATGGGAAGAAAGGTACTGGAATGGCAACCGCGGACCGTAAGACGGAGCGCTGGATGCGATTAGTGAGCAACCGCTCTTAATGGCGTTTTATAGGGGAGGCCTGAGGTCAGCCATGGACGTCTTTCGGCTGAGAAGATGAGTGTTCTTGAAGTGACTTTTCTATAATGGTTAGCAATTCTCGCCTCCTGAGGACACCATTCAATCTCGGTCCCTTAATATAAGCAAAGTAGTAGATACGCTTGCATCTACCCCGTTTATAATAATGCTATACACACCTGTGTGGAACTTTCACCGTTCATTTCGACAATTCTTGGAAGTTAAATAATCGGGCATGCCGCGAGCTACAGTAATGAAAAATCTTTAACAGATTCATTCATTCAGATGCATGCTGATGAAAAGATTTTTCTCTTGTAATTAGATATGTATGTAATTATTATCTACTTAGATAAGGTAGTCTAGATAACCAGGCCGGTAGTTAGGTACTTAATAAAGAAAAAGCAAAAATTAATAAAAATAATATAACCTCCGACCCCCACCGCCCATTATAGCGAAGAACCAACTCGATCACATTAGCTTTCAAACAGAAAATAAAAACGCATCAAAATAGGTCTATTCGTTTGGGAGCTACACACCCTAAACTTATAACACCGCTCTCTTTTCAAGTTCGGGGGTTAAAACATCGAATTTGGCCGTATAATTTCAAAAAACTTTCGTTCACTAACACAAGCTTTTGTTTACCTATACTAACTGTCAAATCGTAAAGTAAACATTGGAATCACTCGATGAACTATTTTTAATAGCTTTAGTATACTTGAATAATATACAACACAAGCAAACGAACGTGCCATTGATTTGGCTTCGATAATAAAAGTAGCGGAGCTTTTGTGATGAGTTTATATAGTTCATACTAATATAAAAGAGTAGGCATAAGTAAGGCTGTATCATAACACATGAAAGTCCAATAAGGGAAATTGCGTAAAGTTGGGCAATTGCATCGTCAGGTCGCCGATTTTGTAACGAGTGCGCGCGACGGGACCTCGGCAGCGAGCGCTGATAGCCGCAGGCGCTGCCGCCGCGCCGCCCGCCCGCCCTCCTCGCTGCTCATGCGCATGATGTCTGTCTGCCTCTTACATGAACAGCTTACCTTTAAACATATAAAACCTTTATATTAAAAAGTTTAATTTAAAAAAATGTATGATATTCCTTAACTTTCAAGTAGGTTCTGTTATACAGATGGAATGGGTAAGATACCTCCGGAAGATTATAAAAGGGATGAGTCGAGACTGGATACACCTTGGCTGTGTCCCCGCGTAAGAGGAGGGCTCGCAGCATGCACGGAAGATAAATTCGTCGTTTTGGTGCGTGGTGGAGAGGCGCGGGCGGCGCGCGGGGAGGTGCGGAGGGCGGCGGCGCCGGCGCGCGGAGGCTGCTGCGCTCAGAGCACCTGCGCCCGCGCTCCGTAGCGCCGCTCGCCGCGTGCTCGTGTACCCGCGCCCGCGCTCCGGCCCGCGCCGCCACGGCGTCGTGACGCCGCCCACGGTACGTGAACTAGTGGCGCGTCGGGGTCGGCCGGCAGCGCGCTCGCCACTGCGCCGCCGCGCCCGCCGCTTGCTGGCGCACTCGGCTGCGCCGCCCGGCCGGTTTTGTAATTTCGCCGGGCGGGCTGTGACGTCACGAGACTAGTTTGACGCGCGTGCGTGACGGCTTGTGCCAGGACGCCCGCGCCGCCGCCGCCCCCGACCTTATACCAGTGCCATGACGTGCTCGTTTGTTGCCTCTACACAATCATCAGTGATAATGATGCTGTGACAACACTGCAAACTCATCACATGCGTACGTCATTCACTTCCACCGGCTGCATTTGTTGTCATACAAAACTTGTTCTGCTTTGAATCTTACAAGACTCACACCATCGTTATCTTATGATAGTATCCGTTTCGCAAGTATTGTCACCTGATTCTGTTTACCTAAGGTGGCTAAGATAAATAACGTAGTAGTTATATTCCTTTTTGGTCTGCCCGTGCTTCATAAATCGTGTTTTTACCTATGAAGGTACATACTTGTGAATTTCCAATGTAGGCTTGTGTGTAAATTATGTATGTTGCCACTATGGTATAGCTACATAAGCACACATAAGCAATTCTTTTCTGCGTGTGTAAGTAAATTATGCTCTCGTATCTTATAACGACGTGGTCCAAGCGCCGTGTGTCTGTGTGCGAGCGCACACAACCGGCTCCGCGGCAGAACCTTTTTGTAATTTTATTTTTCCTACTTCAGTGCATCGAGCCAGGGTCGTAAAGCCGAATACAGACATGCTGCCAGTTATTGACACTCATTTATTTACAGTATTGTGATAATACTAATGTTTACAGGATTGTTTCAAACTGTTACAAACGAAACTGAAGTAAATTATTTCTAAGTTTTTGCTTACCAGATTCGGCTCCATGACATTTTTCAGCATTAGCCTTATTGTTATGTGACAAGTTTATATTAATTTAACAAAGTAAGTAATGTACGTTGTTTTTTCTAGGTATGTAGAATATATCTTCTCAGATCAAATGTTGTTCCAGGAGTTCGCGCCCCTATTGATCCTAAAAGGTTTCGACTAGTTTATCAGGAATACATTTCATGGAAGATTC
Source organism: Alsophila aescularia (assembly GCA_946251855.1). Classification (NCBI taxonomy): domain Eukaryota; kingdom Metazoa; phylum Arthropoda; class Insecta; order Lepidoptera; family Geometridae; genus Alsophila; species Alsophila aescularia. The sequence goes on along the minus strand of OX276377.1, from coordinate 18,194,249 downwards.
AATACAGGCTGTCTGTACGCGGACAAAGAGCATGGCTTTAAATCGTGAAATTCCTATAGACACACACGGACAGTGTATAGCCGAGGTCTTGGTGGAGTTATAAATATACCTCTCTGTCGTGCTTCAGTGTCAGGCATATGTCTGTTCCTTTCGTTCGTCCGAGATCGCCACGCAGCCTCCGCGTGCCTCGCTCGGTACCGCTTCTGAAGCATTAAATGCATTTTCTTTTTCCCCTTTTTTAGGCTTCTTCAAAAAAGGAACACGGTGATGTGAACTGATGTGTATGCGTCTCTTTCTTTAGTTTGATTCTCTTCTATGATTTTATACATGAAAAGTATCTCGTTTCTCGCGGGATTTTCATTTATATGCTTTTGGTTCTATGGCTTAGGACATAGGATAGTGTTTGTGAGTCAATTGAAGTAATTTTAATTGATTTCTTTATATTTTGGTGGAAGCTCTTCAACTATGTTTTTTTTAAAGATTTACGAACGAATGGGTTTTTGTAACTTGAGAATATAGAAAGCTTTGACTGAAATCGGTATTAATTTAGAAATGGTAGATGCATTGTTGTGATTGTAACGGCTTCCAGTGAAGTTGTTTATTGACAAGTTTGGCAGGCACGTGGGTACAATAGTTACCAGTTTGTACCGTTCCGTGGTGTTCCTGCGGCCGCGGCGGCGGCGCAGGGGGCTGCTCGACGAGTTGGGCCGCTTCTCGCCGATCAGGTGCCACTTGATACTCGTTCTTTTCTAACTGGACTCGGATCAGCTGTTACCGACTCGCCCTTGGGCTCTTGTATTCGTGTGCCGTACTCGCGTGTGTCTCAATGAACCCACTTTTCTCGTTTAGATGCTGTTTAGGTCACCCACTATTGAATGAGCGGGTTTAGTGAGTGAATGATATGAATCAGGTTTATTAGGTAACATCCTTTTACTTGTGTTGGCAATCCATAAACGGGACGGATTCCAGGCAGTTTTTTTGTCAGTGGAATGAGATCATCAAACTGCGGCTCGATATCGTAATTATACCAATTATACCTACTACTACGGAACAAACGTGCACGTCAAAGCGTTGGTAACGTTGGCATTCAACATCGTATCAGAGGCACCAAAAAAACACTTTCAGTAACAGGATATTTTTTCAGGAATTGAAGTTGAGAAGGTGTAAAGCGGGGTGCTCCTGAGTGGAGCCTCCGCACGCACGAAGACGTCGCCTTTTGCGCAAAAGCGGGACGTAATGTCGGCGTCATCATCGCCGTCGGTGGCCCACGAGGAGCGCGCGCGCACGCCGCGCTGCGGCGCGTCGCCCGCGTCCGCGCCGCGCTCTCCCGCGCCCGCGCACGCCGTGCTCGCCACCATGACCCCCGTGCAGCCCGCGCACGACTACTACCCGCACAAGGTGGAGATGGACTCCGACGACGGCTACCCCCCGGACGCGCACTCGTACCGCCACTCCCCGCACGGCCTGGCTGCCTACGCGACAGACGGCAAAGTTCCCGGCCATCCCGAAGTCTACGACCAGGGCATGGAATCGATAGACGAAAAGACTCCGATAGACTTAATATACGAGGACGATAAGCAGACCGTGATATACACAACGACGCCGGATCAAAAGCGAGTGGAGATGATCAGCGGGCAGCTGGATGACGGGCACCTGGTCGGCAGCGGCGGGCAGCTGGTAGACGGCGGCGTGTCCGTGGTGGTGGGAGCGCCTGGGCAGCCCACAGTCCTCGTGCTCGCTGACCATGTGGTGGACGAGCTGGGGCAGGTCATCACTACGATACCCAGGTAAACATTATACTTACTCTCACATTTCACACACGCCAAAATATAAATTTTTGTTGATACTATGGTCAACTTTAGATCTTCAAGAAGAATATAGTGGCAGGAATTTTTGTAATGGCAGGCGTCGTAAGCAAGAGGCCGCATGGGGAAGTACCACACTTTTGTCAGATATTCAACCGCCAAGCAGCAGTGTGTAAACATTTCTGTGTTTCGGTTTGAAGGGCAATGTTTCCAGTGAAATTACTGGGCAATGAGACTTAACAACCAATGTCTCAGGGTGACGAGCGCAGTGCAGTGAGGCGCAAGATTTTGCAACAAGGAGGTTCTGGGTGGCACTGCAACTGTTATGGGCAGGCGTGACGCTTACCGTCAGGCGAGCGACCTGCCCCTCTCGTCACCGAAAGTAATAAAAACAAATAAAAAAACTAATATAATTTAGTTATAATGACTGTCCACAACGAACCTCGCATCGAGTCGTATTTTATTATCTCGTGTTTATGAGATGATATGGAAATATCACGCTGCCACTGTTGCCAGGTGTTCGCCATTCGTTAGTGGGAAATTCCATCTCGACGGTTGGTGTGTTGAAATCGTATTACATTGATTAAAATAAAAATGTAACTTATTCAAAATTTATAGAGGTATGTCGCAAACGACACAGGTATCGGGTACGGGTAGGTATATACGTTTATTTTGTTTTGATGATGTTTTTCATTGAAACCTACTAACGTAATTATTATTTAAATCGTCCCTCGCTGAGTATCAAGATCATAATTGCTATTTTAATGGAATGTAGATGCCTCAGCGTTGTTGGGGCGACCTCGGGTAATTAATTCATTCGCGTGTTGGCACCTCGTAGAGTTGGAGGTTTGTTTAGGTCGTTAGAAACAATGAATTGTTTGAGTAAGTGCGGTGCGGTGCGGTTCGCAGTGTGTGTATGCTGCGCGTGAGGAATGAGCCGCCGCCCGCGCCGGTCTCGGAGGTCCAGTGAAGCTTGTAACGGTTGTGCTGGGAGCGGCGCGGCGCGTGTGGGCGGAGCGACGCGCTCACCTTGAACTTGCCGCGAGAGCTGCGATCCCAGCCGCAGCCACCGCACTAACGATTTTACACTTCGATACTCTGATCTAGCCAACGGACATTACCTAAATACCAAACTTATACGCTTACCATCCAGTTATATATATTATCAACACGTCCGATTGAGTTTGACTTGTTGATGCATAAAATACGAGTTCAGTCACCTCAGTCAACAAAAGCTGCTCTCGTATGTTTATTTCAATTTTATCATATCCAAAGACATGCATGAGCAAGTTTAAGTAACGTGACCGCCGCAAAAACCCAGCACTCACGTTACATGTGCTCGCGGATGTCATTCATACAGCATGACGTTGGTGCCTTCTAACTACGCGGAGCAGGCATGTGTAGTAACATTAGTTACGTCTATTTGATGTCCAGACGAGTTCTGTAGACTTAGACGAGGATTAGTGTGTTTGTATAAGCTGTTGTTCGCGTAGAGAAATAACACGCGGCCAATGCGGCTATATCAAATCATAACGGGACGGGACGCAATTATGATATGAATAATCGAATGCAAGTCTGTGTTTTGGTTGTTATAAAATGCCGTGCAGTTTCAATAATCTGTATCCACCTTAATGAATTTTATTTATTACTTACTAATACATTTGGTATTAGTTATATTATATCAGCCTGAATCGTCCCACTGCTGGACAAAAACCTTCCCTATTTCCATGATTTTCAGTTTAATGTTTTTAATAGGCAGTCCTTATCGTACGAGTCTAATTCGTCTCGCCACCTTCGTCTGGGACGGCCAAGCTGGCGTTTTGCTCCAGAAGAGGGGTCCCTCACGAATTAGACTCGTACGATAAGGACTAAAAAAACAACTGACTGGGTAGTCAGTTGTGGAGCGAGTATCTTATTCGTCATGCGGTCAGCTATTTTGACGCCCAAGATACTACGCTCCATTGCGCGTTGGCAAACCTCGAACGTGGACTTTTGTTGAACTGTCAAATACCAAGTCTGTGCACCGTAAGTGAGGATGTGGAGAATGCACATGTCCACGAACCTGCGCTTCAGGCATAGAGGAAGGTTGCCCTTCATCAAGTCCTTCATGGCCCAACAGCGCTTCCAGGCGTTTTAGGTGCGCATTATATAGTTATTGAAGAAAAAATTACTAAGTATTCTAATTTCTAGTCATTAATGGTTTTCTTTGCACGCTTCCTTTCAGCATGCATTCTATGGTCCCCATACGTAAAACAAAGACGTCACTTTGTAGTAAGTATTATCAGAGGGAATAATTATAGAGATCTGTGTGATGAAAATAGACTCGCAATTTTCCAAATCTGCCATTGGCCTCGAGTAGTTCAGCTGATCTATGTTTGTGCACAAATATATATGACAGAATTTAATATTTAACATATATTGCCCGCGTACAGTATTTGCCACCCCTTTCACCCCCTAACCTAAAGAAAGGAATTTAATAAATACATCCTATTGCACCTTAAGTACTCAAGAAATACTTCCTCCAAATTTCAAATCTCTAGCTCCACTGGATTAGGCTGTGCATTGTCTTCCAGTCATTCAGTATGTCACGGTACTGTTTTATTGGTATAGCTAGATTGTAGCATTAGAACATTTTAGCATACTTTTAATGTCCTATACTTTCATTTGATATCATATCAGTATAGGTTTCCATCACTGCAAACTGCAAATTTTTCAAACAACAGGAAAGCGAAAACTTCGCATGCCTTTAGGCACAACCGGTTCTGGACAGATTACTTTAGCTCTAAACTCTAAATTCAAAATCACTAATGCCCGGTTTCTGAGGTTACTACTACTTTAAGCGATGGTTTATCTATTCAATAGCTGAATCTGACCAAATCTGATTAATTTCAATAAGGGTCAAAATCGTATGACTCTTTTTCAATGATTTTGGAGCTATGTAAAAAAAATGTACAAAAAATAGTGTCACACGATTTTGACCCTTATTGACATTAATCAGATTTAGTCGGGTTCAGCTATTGAATAGATAAACCATCGTTAAAAGTTCCTCAGAAACCGGACATAAAAGGCATAACTAAATCTTTTCTGTCTCTTAACTACTTAACAATAAATTACGATACGTTATCTTTCACGAATACCTGTTTTAGAATACATTAAGAAAATGAAGCCTAAAACGTGGATGGTGACTCCGTAGTGAGTTTTTATTTATTTTATTTATAGTGGTTTTTGTTATGTTTCTGTTCTCTAATTTGTACGCAAGTTTTTATCGCCCGATTAAATTCAAAAACTGATTTTCGTTTGGCCAAAAGCCCGCGATTATTGGTTAAACCTCGGCAACGAGAGAAGCATAAACGATTTTGCTAATAATAAATAAGACCACCAACATCTCCAACTTCTACTGAAAGTCTGTTCGATTCTCCAGAGTCATCACCATATCCTTTTGCGGCTCAATTCAGACCCCGTTCTGCATCAACTTCGACGGTATTAGAGGATGTTGTACAAGAGGCATGTGCTACTAATACTGTACCCGCCACTGGTAACAATCGCGCGTGAAAAAAGTGGACAAGTGAAATGAACGAATTCATATGGCGCACATATTTAATAGGTACTGAAAATCAATCTAAAATAAGAGGATATTTAGACCAACTTCATCACCTTTTTACTCAAAAATTCCCAGAAATGAACGTCTCACGACAAAGAATAGGGGATCAACGTAGGGCCATAGTCAGAAATAATTTACTAACATCCAATAAGTTAAATGAAATTAAAGATGACGTCATTAACCAACAAACAAGCTCAACTAACCAAAACGACACTGCAACTAATCAATCTTACATCACACAACAAACCAATAGAGCAACACAACAAACAAGAATAAGGTGGACTGACGATATTAATGAGGCTATTATGAAAGAATACTATAGAATAACGCAACTGGGACAAAACAAGACGGCGTACCGAAAACAACTACATACCAACATAATAAACACTTTCCCAGAAATCGCTCAAGTTTCAGAACAACGTATAGCTGACCAAAGACGCGTAATTGTACATAATAGATTAATAACAGATGAAAAATTGCAAGAATTAAGACTGGAAATTGAACGTGAACTACTGATACATACCCCTATTTCGCAAACAACTAACTACAGTATTCACACAACTGAAGAACCTCTTCTAGACAACACAACAATGTCAATTGCTGGAACCGTCACACAAAGCGAACACAACCCAGACACTAATGTAGGAATAATAAGAGGCACAAATAACCCAACCAGTAACAAAATAAAAGAGGAGTTCTCTGCTACTTATCAAAAATACAAAGACACGAACCCCACAACAAGACCTTTTATACCAAAACAGAGTACATAAAAAAAAACTGTCACATATAGTACATTATATAGATACATAATTGCTACCAAATTACTTAAAACGCGACACTTTCTTTAATACTAATCAGACTATTATTTACGCAGCTATTTGTAACGGTGCTAAAATTAAAGAAACAATAGAAACTGCACAACCCCAAAGACCCATATTACGTCCATGGCAAAAGAGATTAAGGAATAAAATCGAGAACCTCAGAAAATATATAGGACGTATGACACAATACATAGCTGGAATAAGAAGTAGGAATTTGGTAGAGCACATATACAAAATTAAAGATAAATACAAAACACACTCACGATACGAAGAACCAAACTTAACAAACGAACAGTTTTTAGACACATTAAAACAAAAACTCACTGCCATTACTACCCGATTCAGAAGATATAATAACTGCACGGTAAGAAAAAGCCAAAATGCCCAATTTAATAGAAACGAAAAACTATTTTACAGAAACATGACTTCACAAACACGAGACACTTCTAGTAACACAGACACACCCTTACCAACACCAGAAAGTATGTACACCTTTTGGTCAGATATATGGAGCAATCAAGTACAACACAACCAACATGCAGAATGGATAAAAGAAGATCTAATACACAGCGAAAACTACAACGAAATGCAATTTGAATGTATCCCTGTACACATATTCCAATAAGTGATTAAAAATACACACAACTGGAAATCACCTGGAACAGACAACATCCATAATTATTGGTACAAAAAGTTTACTTCCACCCATCCCCTAATCCATAAATATGTGAACCAGTTTATAGAAACACCGGAAACAATGCCTAAATATATAACGCAAGGAATTACCTACGTGATACCTAAAGACAATGATCAAATAGACCCAGCAAAATATCGACCCATAACTTGCTTGCAAACTATTTATAAAATAATAACATCGTGTATATCCCACCTTGTAAATACACATATTACACAGAATAATATCTTAGCTGAGGAACAAAAAGGATGCCGAAAGCATAGCTAAGGATGTAAAGAACAATTAGTTATTGACTCAATAGCCATGAAACAGGCTCTCTCAAATAAACAAGACCTTAATACAATGTATATAGATTATCGCAAAGCATATGACTCAGTTCCCCATAGTTGGTTAATTTATGTACTTCAACATAACAAAATCCACCCACTTATCATACAGTTTTTAAAAAGCACAATGAATCATTGGAGAACAAAATTAACAATTAAAAATAATAGTAGATCCATACAAACAGAAGAAATTCTAATAAAGCGTGGCATATTCCAAGGAGATGCCCTAAGTCCCTTGTGGTTTTGCCTGGCTTTAAACCCTTTGTCTAGAATGTTAAACAGTTTAAATAAAGGCCTTCGCCTCACCAATAATGATGATAATAGTCACACACTAACACATCTCATGTACATGGATGATATTAAACTATACAGCAACAACACCGAGTCACTACATCACCTCGCTGACATAACCCAAACATTCTCAAATTACATCCAAATGCAGTTTGGTATTGATAAATGTAGAACTTTTTCGATTCAGAACCATTCCATCATACCCTGTCCTTACACTCTCAACACATGTGAAATAATTGAACCCATGGACCAAAACAGTTTATACAAATATCTAGGTTTTCAACAGGCGCGCCAAATAACCCACAAAGAAACAAAAGCTGAAGTCAAAAGAAAATTCAATCATCGACTTAACTCTTTACTCAAGTCCCAGTTAAATGGACGTAACCTAGTTCAAGCAATCAACACATATGCTATACCCGTTCTAACATACACTTTTGGTATAATCAACTGGTCACAAACAGATCTCAAGAACCTGCAACGCACCATTAATACATTTATTACCACTCACCGCAAACACCATCCAAGATCATGTGTTCAAAGACTTACACTACCAAGAAAAGAGGCAGGCAGAGGAATTATAGACATTACCAAGCTTCATAACAAGCAAGTTTCAACCTTTAGGAAATTCTTCTTTGAACGAGCGCAATCATCTCCATTACACCAATCAATAGTTCAGAATGATAAAAAAAATAACACCATTAAACCTTTCTGATAACAACACACAACGTAACGAACACATCACGGACCCTAAAGATAAATACGCCACATGGGAGCAAAAGTCTCTACATGGAAGACAATCAATAGAAATTAAAACTCAATGGCAAATTAATAGCGATAGAACCATTCCAATTATTCTATCCACAACCGGAGTCATACCAAAATCTTTGCTCACCAATCTTGAGACACTCGACATACATACTTCAGCGTACAAACTTCTCCAAAAGGCAGTCATACTTAACACGTGTCGATTAGTTAGGAAATTTATTACACTTTCGTAGCACTTGGCTTTGGCCCGTGCAGATAAACTACCTCCAAAGACGGAGAGAAAACAATATAAACAGAAAATAATAATAATAATAATAAACACTTTATTACACCATACAAGGAACAAATACAATAACTTATTTTAAAAATACGGCACAATGGGCGGTCTTATCGCTAAGAGCGATCTCTTCCAGACAGCCTTTGGATGGACAGAAATTACGAATTAAAAAAAGGACGGTGGTGCAAAACAATACAATAAATCATGCAAAAACTACTATACCTACATATTTAATAAACTACATAAACCATACTTACTTACATATGGTACAAATACAACTACAATACATACTTTATAGAACTATACATACATATACTTAATATAATAATTAATGCCTAGCATAATTATATCAGTTAAAGTATGGAGAAAAAATATATTAAATCAATGAGCTTCAGTGCAAAGGTAGAAGTTTTTGACTTGAACCTAAAGCAATTCAGCGATTGAGAGCGTCTAATAGTGACCGGAAGAGCATTCCAGAGACGCACAGCCTGGATAGTAAAAGATGAGCCGTAGAAAGTGGTACTGTGCAGTATGCAGGTGGAGGTCTTCTGATGACCTAAGAGACAAAGGATGGCAATAATTTAGAAATTGAAAACGTGCTTTTAAGTAGTGAGGAGTGGAAGGATTAAACAATATGTTGTAAAGAAGAGAAAGGATATGAGTATTCCGGCGGAGACGTATAGGAAGCCACTTGAGTCTTAAACGAAATTCAGACACATGGTCATATTTCCGAAGTCCGAAAATAAACCTTATACAATAGTTCTGAAGACGCTCAAGCTTATTTAGCTGATCCTCGGTGAAATCTAAATAGGAAGCATCAGCATAATCAAGAATAGGGAGAACAAGTGATTGTGCAAGCGCAACTTTGGTAGCAGTAGGTAAAAAAATACGTAACCTATTAAGTGAAGCCCCAGACGCAAACACCTTACGCCTCACCGATTGTAGCTGAGGACCCCAAGACAAACTGCTGTCAATGATGACTCCAAGGTTCTTGACTTGAGTGCTATAAGGGATAGTGACACCGTCAAAAACTATTTTAGGGAGGGTATTAATATCAATCCGCGAAATCAATCTAGAGCTACCAGCAATGATCACCTGTGTTTTTAAAGGATTGACTGTGAGTCCATAAGATTTACTCCAGTTCGCTATGCGACTTAAATCATCATTAGTGGTAGCAATAGCCTCGGTCAAGCAATCAAGTGGGGCCTGAGAATATATTTGGAGATCGTCTGCATAGAGATGGTAGAAAAAAGAAAGAAAGTAAGATACAGAATTAATAAAAACAGCAAAAAGAAGAGGAGAAAGAACGCCACCCTGTGGGACACCAGCACTCGTATCACACCAGGAAGAAAAGGAATCTTCGATGCGGACACGCGCCGACGCCCAAACAGATAACTGCGAAACCAGTCAATCACTGTTGGAGATATGTTAATAGAGCGGAGTAAAGCTAGGAGGATGTCAAAGTCAACAGTGTTGAAGGCTTTGCTGAAATCAAGCAAGGTAAGGATCGTTAGCTGTCTGGTATCCATGCCCAGCCTTATGTCGTCAGTAATTTTAACGAGCGCGGAGACTGTACTTTGGCCTGGGATCTTATTCTCTATTGCCACTCGGCTACGTAACGCGCCGCGTTAAGATATCTGCGTGGAATTGTTTGAGCATGTTCGAGAATTGCCGTACTTTTCCGAACGATTCCACAGCAAGACGCGTTACGCGTGTGACTGTTCATAGAGAATAATGGCCCTAGACGGAAACCTGACTGCATTGGATTAAGGAGGCTATTTTGGTTCTAACTTGCTAAGTATAAGTTTAGTCCTGTCAAACCGATTCTCTTGTTACAAACTAGTCTAAATTTAGCTTTCCAATTTTTCATTTAGTTCTGTCAGAACAATTATCGATTCTCTTGGAACATGGGTGTCCAAGTACAAAACCAGCAGTCTAAACATATCCAACTACGCAGGGGAGTGAGATAGGGGGATGTTATATCCCAGAAACCGTTCACTAATGCCCTGGAAGATATGTTTAAGACGCTTGATTGGAAAATGAATCATAACTTTTGATTTGACGATTATATCGTCCTTATGGTGGAGTTACTGCAAAACTTGCAAAGTATGTTGACCAGCCTGGTTGATTCTTCTCGAGGCATCGGTCTCAGAATCAACATATATAAGACCAAGATAATGTTTAACGATCTTATTGACCTGGAACCGAATGCAGTCAATAGTTTGTCTCTTCAAGTTGCCCAAAAATATGTTTACTTAGGGCAAATATTGCAAGTGGGATGGAAACCAATAGAATAATTCAGGTAGGTTGGACAGCATTTGGCAAGTTTCGTCAAGCCTTCACGTCATCCATACCACAATCACACGTCATCATTACCTTTTTATAGTGTTTGTTAAGAGTCTTTAGTTACAATAGAATGAGCAATAGAACATATTTTAATTGCATCTCTAAACAACATTAAAAACGATATTAGTTTAATGTAATAAGTTAAACAAGAGAATTGACACCATTACCTATCCATACCAATATACTCGTATAAAAGGGAAACGTTGTCTGTTGATTTGTTTGTTTGGGGAGTTTTAACACGATAACGGCTGGACGGATTTTGATGAAATTTGGAATGAAGATAGCTTATATCCTAGAATAAAACTTAGGATACTTTTAATCCTGAAAAATGGTAAGTTGCCATGGGAAAACTGGAAATGACGATTACTTGCTGTAAGCAACGGAATAACCTGAACGGTTGCCGGGGAAATGAAATAATAACAAATCTGTCAAAAAGCATCAAGAGCGTTGGTGCTATAATTTTGCAATGGGTTTTAATATCCTAGATAAACAAGCGATGCCTTTTTTCGCGATAAACTGTAGACTGTAGTCCGCGTGAAATAAGTCGTAGGCGAAAGCTAGTTTGAAATATAATAAAATTGATGTGTCGCCGACTGACAATCAACGCACAGCCTAAACAAGAGGTGATAGAGACGTGATATTTTCAGGGAATCATCCTTTGGTAGAGGAGCACTAACAGAGAAATTTTAAAAGTTCACACATTTGCTAAACGGGTCGGCAAAGTTTACATGCGGGCAACGCCGCGGGCACATCTGGTATATTATATTCCAGTATATACATATTGTATGTAACTATAAGAATATGTTGAAGAAATTATGTGGCTAATAAACACTAAAATTTATTTCATATTCAATTCATGCCATCTTGACTGCGCATCCGTGAATAAACGTTCTATATTTTGTTAATCGGGCATTGAATTTATACCTTGTCTTCACTGCATTAAGGTAACACTTGAATGAGTCACGTGAGAGACTATACAACATGAGATTATATACCTAACATCAGAGTGTTTCTCTATCGGAGTTAATTTGTATTTGAAAAAGATAGTATGTGACCTAGGGTTCTTATTGTTCAAGTAAGTTCAGTAACCTAAAGATATTTTAGTTATATTTCTCCTTTAGACCTGTCTGACAGAAACCAGGCTTCAATTATAAGTTCCGTTGTAGTCGTTAAGGAAATATTCAGATATTAACAGGTAAAACGTTTTATTTCCAAGTGTTATCATAACACGCATACAAATGCATCGCAAACCCACCAAGGCAATAAACTAGGCGATAATAAGCATTTATGTAGGTATATTCCCGAAGAGAAATATTCAGAGATATAAGATTATACTAATTTATGCAAGAATTTTCTATCTTAACGTCAATGTGAATAAAATCATTATAGGCTTCTGAATACTGATTTTGTTTTTGGATTAATTTCTAGGAGTACCGCGGGGATGTTGCCATGGGAATCAAAATGAGTGAGTAAAAATGTATAAATAAGCTCGATATGGATTGGTTGAGTGATAAAAACTCGGCTGAATCGTTTAGGACGCGAGCGAGAGGCTGCGCCGCGCTGCCTCACCCGCCGCGCCTCTGAGCCTTTAATGATCACTTTTTGTTCTCTCCGGGTACACGCCAAAAGCGGTGCGCGAATTTAAATAAGTCTTCTTTATTATTACCATATCTGTAGGCGCATAACAAAAACAACGCTCTTCTTACGCAAATAATTTAAAAAATGATTGTAGCTCATTTTATATGCTATTTTTCTATTATGGATATTGTTGATCTTAATTGCTTCCATTTCTGCTTGGCAGTTATGCAGAAGTATGTTTTTATATCCATCAATTTTGTACATTGTCTGTATATCAAATAAGGTAGTCTCAAGCCATACCAGAGGTCCTTGGGCGGCTTGACAAACTCTGACACCAGAGGCCAGCACTATCTCATACTAAAAGCAAGCATGCAACCTCTCGTGTCATAGTTGGTCAGGCCACATAACGGCCTCTGGCAAGGCTTAAAGACTGCTATTAATTGTTAGTAACCGAGACTGACGGCCCTCTGAAGCACGGACCGATGCACATAGATTATTAAAAGTCATGGTTGTGGAAGCCGAGGATCGAACCTGGTTTATGATTCCAAAGTGCACTACTACCACTCTGCCACCATCGTTCTTCACCACAGAACACGTTAAAGTAACACTGTAGAGACGTGACTCGAACCATGATATGCAAGAGTTCGTATCTTCGTATTAAAAACGCTATCACTTATGTACTTGCACTGTAGCATATATCGCTTGAGTGTCCCTCCCGCCGCCCGCCTCACCCCCGCTGGAGTCTTATTTTATTGCGTCGGCTGCGCCCGCGCCGGCCGTGGCGAGCCCTCGAGATGAGCTCGCCATCGCCTCGCATTCTCGCCCCTTCATTATTTAATGTAATTATTTGGCCGGTAAACTCCTTTTTTTGAAAACATAACAGTTATGCACAAAATACTTTCTGGCGGCACCATCTTGTTTTCAAGCGAGATGTCACATATTTTGCGTACGGCGTCCCTACCTCTGAACATAAAATTGTGTTGTGATCACATAAATGTATTTTTATACATTTTATATCACACCGCATCATATAATTATATTAAATCATATAATTTTTACACCACATTTAATGCGCTCGTATTTGTCGTAGCACAGTAACATTCATCGTAAGTACAATTAATAAAAATAAAATAATTGCTTAGTGTCAACTGGATAATATATATTTTATATATATTGGTGTAATAAAGGTGTAAAATTACGTAAGCGGTCCATAATCTCGGCGAGAGAAGTCAACAAACTCGTGAAAGCGCGAGCCACCAAAGCTCTTAGCAAAAGACATCAACGGGCTCTCGCGTTACGACGTAGACCGCGCTCGCGGCCGCGCCCGTAGCGCTCGCAGCGAGCGGACGCGCACTCGCTCCTTCGGTGACATCTACTTTTTCCTTGTTTATTTGTAACATACACTAATTATAAATCCAGTTAACATATAAACACTTTTATAAAAAAACTGAGGTTCCGCATAGGCGTATGTTATTTTCTTTGTTTTATTGAAATCCCGGCTGCTTTTGTTGTCGTACGTACCTACAACAAGTATGCGTGTAGGTAAAATTTATGTATGTTTTATTGCTCTCCTTAGCGTGTTTTTTGAAAAGGTTTTTTATGGGATACCTAAATGTTGCACATTTAAACCTGAAATTAATAGATATGCAATTTATTTAAAAAGTCATGTGACCATTAAAACATGTGCATTGTGGTATTAATAGTGCAGTTGTAAACAACGCAACCATCAAATCCAAGCCAGCCAACATTCAATCAGAACCCAAAACTGTTGGGTCACAGTGTCAATAGTCCCAAGTGTAAACTAAAAGTTCAGCGTGTCCTTTAAAAATTAACGATCATCCTTTCTACCTGATGCCGGTGTCCGAGCGCAAATAAAAACTTTATAAATAAAAAAACGGTTTCCCCGCGTAAAGGGTTCACTTCCCATCACGCGGAGGTTGAAGGTACTCACGCAGACACCCACAAAAGCACACATATAGCTTAAATTGGTATATAACTTTAGGCAGCGAAGAGTCCGAAGAAATCTCGACGGGGGATAAAATTTCTTAACGACGAAAGAATGTTGTGGATGTGCCTGTTGCAATATTATTTTACATTCGTACATGTGTTATTTTACATTCTTATTATGTACCATAAACTTCACGAGTTTTGTTAGATCATAAAATAACAATTTCAGATCAAGGAATGTACACTAACTTTGTTACATGTAGAATTTATTTCTTAACAAAATGCTTACTTATACAGCTACTTTAAAATGCACAAATACGCAAAAAACAATTTTATATATATCTATAACTACTTTTATCTATACTTATAATCAATCAGCAAGTAAAAATAATCCGTCTGTACAAAGACAATAATTTAAAAAAATGAGCTTGTGGACTTAAAATTAGAAAGAGTAAATGATCAAGAATATAAAGTTTTTATAAATCATGTCTGTCTATCTGGATGTTTGTTCACTTATCACTTAAAAACTACTGAACCGATTGAAAAGCGGTTTTCACTGTTAGAAAGCTTAGGTTTTGACTTAAAATCTGGTATACTGCATATTTCAATCAAAGGTGTAGAAGCCGATCAATCGTATCTCAATATTGTTGACGGTAAACTGAAGAAACATTGATCTAATTTGTTACATTGATATTTTAGATCCTTGAATAACGCATAGGTAATGTAAACCTTGTAATATTTTTTATAGGTTAAAAGTGGCCTAGAAAAATTATCACACAGGCAAAGCCGCGGGGCACAGCTATTACTTATAATAAATCAGTGAGTAACAAAAAGTCTGTACAAATAAGATAATAGGATAAATATTGGAACGTTGTATTCTTGTTCGCCAGCTTATTTTGGTACCCTAACCAAAATAAGCTAGCGAACAAGAATACAACGTTTTCAAAAATCCTGTCTGTCTGGATGTTTGTCCGCACATCGCTTAAAACTACTGGAAAAATTGAATGCGGTAAAATCTGATGCACTTCGTAACTCAATCCGACGAGGAGAAACCGAGCAGTCGTTAAAAATGAAGGAATTTTGATGTTTGGTATTTTGTACTTTATATGTAAGTATGTTTTTTTTTCACCGCATGGAAATGTTCCTGGGATTTATATCAGGAACATTTCCATGCGGTCAAAGCTACGGGCATAGCTAGTTACGTATAATTAAAAAAAAAATACACGAACGCACGAAAATGTTATGATCTGATGATCTATGAAATAATTTAGCGAAGTGCACTTGCTAACAGGGAACAAAAATAAAATAAAAAGTAATGTACTTGTAGCAATCATTTAAATTGTGCAGACTTGTTTTTTATCGGTATGTTATTGGAGTGTCCTTTCCGCATATTTTTATAACTTATTTATTGGCAATACATTTTAGGCATTGTTCACACCAAACTTATAAGTCTAAGTAAGTGCCTAGATTGATAAGCCCCAGTGATTACGTGAAGTTGGACTCTAGTTGATGGGATGCATCATCAACAACTTAAGAGTATAGCCGAATATACGTTGTACGTTGTTGATGATCGCGAAAGCGAACTTAAAATAAATAATTTAAAAAAAAAAACAAAAAAATCCCAAAGGAAATATACAATTTTGAGGTTTGTGCGACGTCCAAACCAAAGAAAGTAAGTAATAGGCACTTTCCAGGCAAATACCTCAAAACAATTTTTATTTTATTTGTTTTATATCTACTATTTGAAGTCGGTTTAATTATTTTAAATTAGTTTTAATTTCTCACATTTTAGTTGCGTTAAAGTATGCCTAAGCAAGTGAAGTATTAATTCCGTTCGCTAAGAAGAAAGCCATACTGAAACAGTAAATATCTCCAGTAGTCTATATCTCTTAAACTACTGAATCGATTTTGATAACCCCTAAACTATTCCCTAAGTTGAAAGAAACTGAAACTATGTCAAAAATAATTATTGCAATCGGACATGTAGTCTACATACATTCACAAATTTGATATATTTGTTCAGATATTCTTTTAGTAAAGGCTATGACATATGAATATTTCGCATTTTTAACAAGACAAAAATATTTAAAGTTTTTTAACTTGATAAACTACTTTTTTTAGTCGGTTTATAATGTATTGAAGATCGGTAAACTGCGTTATGCTCGTTCACATTCAGTTACTCACTATACGTTTGGTGACTTGGTGTGAACGACGCGTTAGTTTATGAAAGAAACCTAAACACATTTTTGGACCATTTTGACCGAATACACTATCCATTGCAACTTGTACTTATATTTTCTGATTTATAAAGTTTTATAGGTAGTTTTTGCGTATTTAACTCACATTACTATTTAGAAGCGTCCGGTGCTACTTGATATTCTTTATGAGTACGGTCATTATGCTACGCAATGCAAACAAATGGGCTTCACTCTGCAAAAGGGGTACAAATGAGGTAATATTTGTAAGATTACCACAAAACTGTATTAATCTGTACTATGTTTTATGCCGCCGTGTCAGGAGGTGGGCTGCGGCATTTTCCTGTGTACCAACTACTGCGATCACCGAGGTGACAATCGTGATTATCGAAAAACCCTCAATGAGCAAAGCGCTGCTTGTTGTGGCGTTCTACGGAGGTAGATTTTTAATATATTTCGCTATATAATATAATCTTAACCTGGCGGCTATCGGTATCCCGTACGGGATATATGAGGTTATTTTTGAAAAATATGTAAAAAAATATTTTTTCCTTTTTTTGTTTCATTTACCTTTCTCAAATACAGATTTTGTGTTTGGCAAATCTTTTAATCATTCTTTATTTGAAAAATAGCCCAAGAACTCCAAAAACGCACTCGTCCACAGGTTAAAAAGTATTCCGAATATCGACAGGAATTTGCTTTGTAAATTGTTTGATCTAGATTTTTGCTTTTAGATTTTTTCGATACTTCCCGCAATTCAAAATCATTTAAGTTATCCAATACCTGTGGTAATTTCTCTAGGCTAAAAGTACTATATTATGTGCTATTCCAGGAAACATTAAATCAGCATTTTTTCAGACGTCAATAATATTTTTATCGATTTCTCGGCTTCTACTTATCAGATTGAGATACCAATTACACCACTTTTTAAGTCAATTCTCAAGCTATCCAACATTGTAATCGGTCCAGTCGATTTTACGCGATGCGCGATCAAACAAACATACAGAAGGGCACGATTTTTTAGATGTTATATTCTTGTTCAGTAGCTTATTTTATGTGCCCTAGACCATTTTTTATGAACATACTTTTTCATACTTATTGCTTTATTAAAAGTATAGATTACTCCCGAGCTGTATCATCTCTCCCATTCATCCAGGACCCGTATGAGCAGGACAACCTTTGAAAACCTACCTACAGCGTCTTAAGATCAAAATTTTAAAACATAATAAGTAGGCATGTCCACTTTAAGAGGTAGATAAATATTTCATCCTTTTTTTGTTTACCTCAACCGCAACCACACAACAGCAAATCCATTATGGGGTTTTATTATCGTGCATCAAAGTTCGAAATCGTAAGGCAGCGGAGCTCAAAGGGCAGCGGCCGCCCGATTAAAATGAATTTCTACGCTATCTGAATATACGATTGAAAATGAAAGCACAGGTGTCTAGGGAAGTTAAGCATTCATAGAGATACGCAACTTTTTTTTGTGTTTCTTGGGGATTCCTTTGTGCTTAAGATGTTTTTTTAAATACTGGGAGATTGAAGATTTTGGTTCCGTTGTTTGTCTTTTGTTTTAAGTGGACGATTCATCAATTATTTTTTTATCTATACGTATAATCTACTAGCTGTACCCGCGGCTTCGCACGCATGGTCATTTCTCTAGGTTAAAAGTACTCTATGTACTATTCCAAGACCTAAAATACCAATATACCAACATTTGATCAAAATCAATCAGCCATCAAAAGTTTTTATGTATTGCTCGGCTTCTACTCATTGGATTGAGATACAAAGTACACCAGTTTTTAAGTCCAGTTATCTCTTTGTATGTATGTTTGTTCGCGCATCACCTATTCACATTTACTGTTGGATAGCTTAGGGTTTGACTTAAAAACTGGTGTACTTGGTATCTCAGTCCAATGAGTACAAGCTGAGCTACCGATAATTTTTTTTTGACGGCTGAAGGAATTTTGATCAAATGTTGGTATATTGGTATTTTAGGTATTGGGATAGTACATAGAGTACTTTTAACTTAGAGAAATTACCACGCATGCGAAACCGTGGGTACAGCTTGTTCTTAATAACTTGGTACTTAAACTTGTTGTGTAACTTACTAAGACCCAGGTTTACGATATTATAAGGATTGTAAGTAATGGTAAGTAAGTAGGTAAAAAATATATTGAGGCATTTTAAGGCTCCGAGTGAGATTTAGTTTGCTTATTTAATCATACGCTAAGAAATATTTAGTTATTGGTATTGTTTGTTTTGTTTGTCGTATGAGGTAGTGCTGGCCTCTGGTGTCAGAGTTTGTCAGGTCAGTCGAGAGTCTCTGACATGGCTTAACGATTGCTATTAATCTATAATAGCCAGGACAGACAGCTTAAGTGCCCTTAAGTGCCGCAGCACGGAGCGATGCAAAACCGCACATAAGTTAGAAAAGTGATGTTATAATTTGTTATTATGTTAACTTTACAATGATGTATATTTTACCTCACGGAGTTGTCAGTCATTATTTGTAGCAATGAAACTGGATTTGCTGCAATTGTCCTTCCGCCGGGAAAAAAATATCCATATGTGACGATTCATTCGATCAATGTGTTTTTTTTTGTTACCTGATGTTCGGGGTTAATACATGCTACTGAAACTATTTGGACCTTACTTGGTTTTTTAAAAACCAACTCACCATCATCATCATTTTCAGCTCGTGTTAGTCCACTGCTATACATTGATACTGAGCCCGATTTTCGGCTCTTCTCTTCCAACTGCTGCCAGCCACTTTGCGTATCGTAGCTCCTACTAGCTGGAGGGCGTCCTACACCACGTTTGCCGAGTCACAGTCTCCACTCAAGAACACTTGTACCACTACGGTTATCAGTCCTTCGACAGATATGACCAGCCCACTGGCATTTCAGCTTACTAATCCTAAGGACTATGTCAACAACTTTGGTTCTCTGCCGGATCACCTCTTTTCGAATAGGTACGATCTTTCACAGATACTCTGACCATAGCCCTTTCCATAGCCCGCTGAGTGACTTTAAATTGATGGACTAGTCGTACCGTGAGTGACCAACGACTCGGCTCCGTATGTTATAAAAGGTAGGACGGACTGGTTGAAGACTTCTGTTTTTAATTTTTGCGATATTGGCAACGAGAAGACTCGACAAAATTTCTCAAATGCTGCCTAGACCAGCTGTATTATTTTGCGGGTCTCCTATCTCGAAATCGTTTTTACCTAGTTGCAAAGTTTGCCCCAGATAAACATACTCCTGAACAACTTCGAAAGCAGTTCCGTTAATAGCAATTGGTTCCGGAATAACATGTTCGTTGAACATAACCTTGGTTATGTCCAAGTTCATCCGGAGACCAATGCGTTGAGACGAATCAGCTAGACTGTCCAACATCTGTTGCAAGTCCTGCAACGTTTCAGCCACAATGACAACGTCATCCGCGAATCTCAAGTGTGAGATGTACTCACCGTTAATGTTAATGCCACGTCCTTTCCAGTCCAGATTCTTAAACATATCTTCCAATGCATTTGAGAACAATTCCGGAGAAATAATGTCCCCTTGTCTCACACCTCAATGAAGGAGGATATGCTTAGTCTGCTGTTTCTGTAATTGGTATATGAGAGCAATTTTAATGATTGTAAAGACATTGTTGCAACACTGTCATGCAATAAAAAAGTTTTATAGGCATTTTAACGATCATTTTTAGTGTTTTTAAACACATAATATAGCATACATTATATATTCATGTAAGTTTTTAAATTACAATCAAAACGGTCGCATTTGGTTTTCTTTTCGCTCGAATTTCAATTTTACGTAAGCAATTGATAGAATTATAAAGTGCTTAAATGTTTTATTACACATCACTTTGTTACTCCGTAAAGTCGCCTGGAGGCGAGCAGTGAGGCAAAAATCGGAACACATCGACTTCACGTGCCCGATACCCGACTCTGCCCTTCACCCAAGCGTAATTAAAAAATGTGGAGCCAGAAGCTTGAAAAGAGTACGACGACCTCCTGAGTGAAGCTGGTGGACAATGAGCGAGAATTCTGTCGAGAGCCCATTTAGTTTTTACCCGACTGCGCGACGCAAAGGAGCGTAATGTGTTAGCTTATTTGAAACAAGCACGTCTGCATGTTTAAACATTTGTGAATACCCAGACAAAGAGGACAGTTAAAAGTAAAAACATTTTCGGTAAAACGATACTGAAATAGGAAATTCTGTATTAATGTTATTGATAACCTTTACATTTATAGAAGTCTTATGACGACTTTACGAGTAGATTATAATTATATATAGAATATAAATTTTATTTGTTTATTTATTTTGTGACATTTTAATTTATAATATACATTATACCATTATATTTTTATCGCTTGCACAATTCCACTTAGATATTTCAAAATCATTAACCAACTTTGCATAGATAGGTATCTTTAATCACTGAATCGTAAATCGGAGAAACTGTTTATTCATCACATTTACATCGTGTGTTACTCACACGAAAGAAGAATTGTACATGTGTGCGTGAGATGTAGGTATATATGTATATATTGTAGCTTATTAGTGTGATAAAGACAGTGAATATGGCTTCGATCTGTGCGACTGCGAGGAGCGGACGTCAACAAGGCTAGGTGTGCCTTATACGTATATGAATGTACGTTTTTATTAACTTGATTCGTTAGACGGTCTGCCATTATAATAATATACGAGTACATATAATCACAATTCATCCCAACACGAAAATTACTGTCTGGAGCTAACAAAAAAATATAAAAACAAAAACACATTGACATTGCCTTTGGATTTGAGCCCAATGTATTTGTAAAGTAATAAACAACTTGTAACCGCCATTGTTTTTGTAATTCCACTTTAATTGTTCATTGCTCAAGGTTTTAACAGAAACTAATATTGAAGATGCTTTAAAAATGAATCAGAATCTAAATATTCTGCACCTTCCAAACCAAACAAATACAGGGTGTATACCTACACCTATGTATGAAGACCAGAAAGACGAACCATTTGCCAGAATAAAAAATGAAACCTACGTATATACCTATGGCTAGCACACGTGCAATATTATTGACAACTGGCTTTTGCCCGCGGCTGCGTGCCTATATTTTTCCTCGTGGTTTCCTTAGTAGGTATACTATGTATTGAACGAACTCACATAGCTTATTGACTACGTACTACGCAGACGACTTTTCCTCACGCGATGCTAACACAATATGGTTAAAATAATCCTTTGGCCATTCTCCACATTAACACTTCCAACGGGAAGGAACTTCGTGAATAGAGAAGCTCAAGATATGTACACCAAAATGCTTCAGCATCGATAACTATCGGATTGGAATTTGATAACTTCTTGTCCCGATCAATCTGCAGTGCAAACGTATGTATATTATTATAGCTTGCTGGCTTGCTGAGATCTATGCTTTGAGCTTCTCTAAGGGATCGAATTCGAAATGAGGTGATCCGGCAGAGAGCCAAGGACCGCCATCTTGGATTAAAGGTGTGAAAAATTGGTTTAATCAAATAATTCACCAACGGTGCCTTTTTCGTCAAAAATGTAATAAATAAATACATATAAATATAATAAATAAATACATTCGGGACAATTCACACAAATTACGTAGCTCCACACTAGGATACCCTGTACTATGGGCACTAGATAACGGATGAACATACATAGATGCGAATATTACATCTATGACACGGAAACAATCATTTCTGAAAGAAAGAAAGAAAGAAAATACATTTATTCAACACACACAAAAATAAAAGATACAAATAATTAGAATAATTAATTAGGTTCAATAGAAAAGGAAAACAAAGAAAAGGTAAAATAGATAGTTAAAGTGGTGATGAATGGGCCTTAACTCAGCATTAGGCTGTTTGCCGAAGGCAAGCAGCGCTGGTTTTCAGCTAAAGCCCAGAATGGAGCACAAATGATTGCACCTTGCGGGATTTGAACTCACGACCGTTTGATTTCGTAGTAGGGTCTTTAGCCCCTAGACCAACCGACACTGACACTTTTTTGTCCTATAACCAATTAGTTACAGCGGCGAAAAGGTTTTTACCAAAAAAAACCCTATACCAGGTATTTTCCTCAAAATTACTCCCAAAGTGTTGATCCTACAACAAACACATTGAATAAGATAGGAAAAAAAGAAGCTCTTTTTTACTCGACTACAGCAAAACAAGGGAAGGGTAATGAGTTTAAAAGTCTATATATGTATGTATAGGTCTATGTATGTGGGTATTAGGGCGTGCAAAACTCGGGTAGTTTAAAAAACCCGGGTCTTTCGAGTTTTCAATTTTGAAAACCGGTTTTTTGAGTTTTACGGGTGTTTCGAGTTTTTTTTTACTTGGGCCTTGGAACTATTATTAGTGTGTGTAAGTAAAGAAAAGGCTGAAAAAAGGTAATTAAAATATGTTTTACTTTCGTGTTCTTATTTTTTAGCTTTATCAAGAGATCAATCAAGTAACATTTGGTATAATATGTACTACGAGTATTAATAGTCAAAGTAACATTTGGTACTAGTAATAATAAAAAACTGACTGTCCGTCTCCAAAATCGGAGTACGAATTATATCGAATTGCAAAAAAGGGTGAGACAGGGAGAAGTTATTTCTCCGAAATTGTTCACCTCTGCACTGGAAGATATATTCAAGCTTCCGAACTGGAACGGATATGGTATTAACATCAATGGCGAATGCATCACTCACCTTCGATTTGCCGATGATATAGGCATCATGGAAGACCTGAGCACATTGCTCAGTGACCTCAATATTGTTCCCCACCAGGTGGGTCTTACGAGTAAAATGAACAAGGGTAAGTATAACATCAGTTCAAATGCCCATGTCGCAGTACACCCATGCCGGTTTATTTTGGGAACGGTATTATCGAAGCTGTTGATCACTACACTACACCTCATCGCGTAGTCCACCTAGCACGGCTAGCGATGCAAGAGCCCGTTTGACCCGACATTATACCGAAGATATCCCGGCCGTCAGCCTATACAAGATCAGAATGGGTCTCAAACAGCTTAAGAGCAACAAGGCGCCAGGGGAGGATGGAATAACAACAGAGCTACTGAAAGCGGGTGGAACACTGGTACTTAAAATCCATCAGAAGTTGTTTAACTCCATCATCCTCGAGGGTACTACGCCAGAGGCGTGGCACAGGAGCGTAGTGGTGTTGTTCTTTAAGAAAGGTGATAATACCCTCTTGTAGAATTAGAGGCCCATTTTGCTGCTGAGCCACGTCTATAAGCTATTTTCGAAAGTAGTTACAAACCGTCTCGCTCGTAGGTTTGACGACTTTCAGCCTCCCGAACAAGTTGGATTCTGGAAAAGCTTTAGCACCGTAGACCACACCCATACGCTCCGGCAGATTATACAGAAGACCGAAGAGTATAATCGGCCACTATGTCTAGCTTATGTGGACTACGAGAAAGCCGTTGATTCAGTCGAGACCTGGGCAGTACTACAGTCATTACAGCGGTGCCAGATTAAATACCGATACATCGAATAGTTGAAGTGTTTGTACAGCAAGGCCAATATGACTGTCCGTCTCCAAGATCGGAGCATGAATTCTATCGAATTGCAAAAAGGGGTGAGACAGGGAGAAGTTATTTCTCCGAAATTGTTCACCTCTGCACTGGAAGATATATTCAAGTTTCCGAACTGGAACGGATATGGTATTAACATCAATGGCGAATGCATCACTCACCTTCGATTTGCCGATGATATAATCATCATGGCAAAAACCCTGGAAGACCTGAGCACAATGCTCAGTGACCTCAATATTGTTCCACAACAGGTGGGTCTTAAAGTGAACATGGGTAAGACCATCATCATGTCATATGCCCATGTCTAACCCATGCCGGTTTATGTTGGGAACGATATTATCGAAGCTGTTGATCACTATGTCTACTTCGGTCAGACGATCCAACTGGGAAGAACTAACTTCGGCAAAGAGGTCAACCGACGAATCCAACTCGGATTGGCAGCGTTTGAGAAATTGCGTCATATCTTCTCGTCGCAGATACCGCAGAGCCTCAAGACGAGTTTATAATCAGTGCGTGTTGCCAGTGATGACATACGGCACTGAGACGTGGTTGCTAACTATTGCTCTCATACCTAGGCTCAAAGTCGCGTAGCGTGCAATGAAGAGAGCTATGCTTGGTGTTTCAATACGTGACAGAATCCGAAATGAGGAAACCCGTAGGAGAACCAAGGTTATCGACATAGCTCTCAGAGTTTGCAAGTTGAAGTGGCAATGGGCAGGCCATATAGTTTGCAGAACCGACAACCAGTGGGGAATAAAGATTCTTGAATGGCGACCAGGAACAAGCAAGCGAAGTTTAGGGAGACACCCCACATGATGGACCGACGACATTGTACCCATCGCAGGAAGTTGTTGATGAAGGTGGCACAAGATTGCTCGTCATGGCGCTCTTTGTGGGAGGCCTATGTTCGGCAGTGGACTTCTAAACGCTGACATGATGATGACGACGATAAAAAAAAACAAATTTCTCCCCTTTTAAGAGAAGGTACATTTCATACACACACAAACACATACACACACACACACTCATACATACGAGATAATCTAAGCAACACCTTATCTTTAATTAATTATTAAGTAGCATTTAAAAACAAAATGAACGAAATAAAATGTTTTCAATTATGTGTGTGTTTTCTAACTGGTAAAAGTGATAAGAGGTAAAAAAAAAACTATTTCACTTTGCAAATTATATAAAGAGCAGAAAATTTTAAAATGGCATCGTATCTTTGTGGAATAGGCCCAGATTTGATAAGCTTGTAAAAATATAATGAGACGGGGAGAAGCATAAAGATATTTTGTTATTTTTGAGAAATTTCTGCTTAATATACTATCAGCTACACAAATTTGTGCTTTACATACTAACAGCTACACAAATTCATGTCCCTGCTACAAAGTATGGCACGTGGTTTTATCAATGTAGGAAATCAACTACACTACAGAATCAATATTGGCGAACAGTTGTCTGTTTTCTAAAATAATAGACTTAAAGCCCCAGCTGGGGGCACCAGATATTGTTTTATTTCCTGTTTCACAACTCACGCACAGTTTAAGCTGTAAATTGTCAACAATTCACTATCCGATGTCGATTCATAATTATTGCCCTGATATCTATTTTACATTGTGTTCGGCGGCTGGCATAAAATATTCCTTATCTCAATTCTTGGAATTCGATAAATTGTGTTGATAAAGTGTGATTATGATAAAATAAGGCGCGAAGTTAAGTTACAAATTGCCGGTAAAACACATAAACGCTCACCTTAATCCAGTGATTTGTTATTATTAAAGTTAACAGTTATGGAAAAGTTAGATCCGTACATTAATTAAATAACAAAGCTTAATTTTACTATTTGCATTCAAGAAGTAAGTCGTCAGTTTATTAGCTTAATGCTCGATCAATATTATAGTACTACTGAATCGACAATCGATTAGTTTTTTGTATAAAAATGCACGTTTGACCGCTATCTCACGTCATGTTAAACAACGACACGGTCGGTATCGTTGGAGGTCGTTTGTTTGTAGATACCTATTCACTCTCGTTATGAATACTCTCAAATTATAATTACCGGGAAACATAGACGCAGAACATAGTTCCTCTCCTTGGCCGTCCGGAAGTTAAAGGTTGCACAAAAATGATTGGTGTGAATGGGAGGGATGTCAACCATAGAAAAATGATACGATGCTGCGTGTCTAGTTGACCAAATGATACATGGGGATGGGGGATTAAGTTATGTAATTGTACACTCCAAAATGTATCATGTAAAAGGCCGGTGGCAAATATGCATCGGTTCTACGCGAAATGGCATCCAAGCCATCTACTCCCACGCATTTGTAACAAAATATCTAAAGTTTGTGCTATAAAGAATGAGTGAACCTCTCAAGTGAGAGTACTGGTAAAAAGATGGCTACTTACGCGATCTTACTGATATAGAGGACCTGATTTATCTGTGAGTAATAAACAAATACACACTCAACCATTCCCTTTCATAAACATACATACACTTACTCATCCCCTCACAACCTTACACACTTTCCCCTTACGCTGATACTTAGGATCATTTTTTTTTTTATTTTTTTTTATTTCATCATAATATGTTAGTAATTTATTTTTTTGCCAGGAAGTGATGCCTCCATAAAATTGTGTTATGGACTTCAGACCAGACTTCCTCGATACTTGCTTAGAGCCTAGTGTGGGGCCGCTATCTATCTATGTACTTCCTATATTTTTTGGTTAATAAACTTATTATTATTATTTATTATTGTGTACTCATATCTCAGGAGTCTAACTTTGAGTAACCAATCGTTGCCATAAGCCTCTTGGCTCTTCTTTGAATTGTTTGCAAGGCCTCAAGCTGATATTTGGTAGAATCGTTCCACAGATGAACTGTTCTCCACACACGACTGGCCTTGTGCTTGTTTTGGAAGCTGTTCCGGTGTTATTTATTCTGTGACAAAATGCCGGGCTTTTTTTGCAGAAAATTGGGTGTTTGTGCAAAAGCTCCCATTATACAAAAATTAGCGTGTTTAAAATGTTTAAAGGCCGGTAGTGATTTAAAAATTAACTGGTTTCAATAAATTACAGTAATGGTTTTATTGTTTTAAGTAAATAATCTTAAATTGGGTGCTGTAAATAAGGACTTAAAGGTTATTACATTCTCCGCAGCCACGACAGAGTGCTAGGTAGTGTTGGATGGCAGGGCGCAGACGCAGCCGAGTCCGATCGCGACATTGTGGCAAGGTGGCGGCCGGCTACTGTCACCCAAGCTGTGGTGGTGGCGAGGACCGGCGCAAGGGCGCGCCTCTCACTCACGCACCTCACACCAATGTTTTTCGGACGCCGTTGTATAATTATTATTGAACTTAATCGATTTCGACATCTACCTGGGATTGCTAAAATTCAGAATAAAATATGACCTTTACTCACAGTTTTTTAAGTAAGTTGTTTTACCTATTTTTTTGTTGTATTATTTTGTCTCTTTGAATACATTTAAGTTTCTTAATTTTGCTCTTTGTATAAACAATTTTGGATATAATTGGTACATAATAAAATTGTTGCATTTATTTATCATTGACTCGGATCTTAAAGCACTTTTAAGCCTAAGATAAATCAGATTTCTATGAAGGTAGTTAACGAATTGTCCATCTCGATTGTATTTAGCACATAGTTAAATATACTTATTTAAATAGATGTGTATTAATTTATTATAATAGGTACAAGCAAAAGGTCGGAATGCTTAGTGCATGTCCCGTTATACAGTTGAAATATTAAGCTTATTGCACAACGCGAATAAGGTTTTATTGTATGTTTGTAGAGGTAGGTAGGTAACTATATGCTAATAATAGTTTTGATGAAAGTACAAAACAACACTTTTAAGGACGTTTCTCGGAGCAGTAATTACGGTCTTGTTTATTGAGAATAACAAGAAAATGTATACTAATAATCTATCTATCTATACTTTTAATAAAGCAATAAGAACGAAAAAGTCTGTACAAAGAAAATAATAAAAAAATATGGTTTAGAGTTCTTAAAATAAGCAACAGAACAAGAATATAACATTTTTTAAATTCGTGTCTGTCTGTTTGTCAGTTTTCTGTTTTTCTGTATGTTTGTTGACGCATCACGTCAAAACTACTGAACAGATTGCGATGCGGTTTTCACTGTTGGATAGCTTAGGGTTAGACTTAAAAAAAAGTGCACTTGGTATCTGAATCCGATGAGCAAAAGCCGGGCAATCGATCAAAACTTTTTGACAACTGAAGGAATTTTGGTCAAATGTTTTGATATTGGTATGTTAGGTCTTGGAATAGAACATATGAGTACTTTTAACCTAGAGAAATGACCATGCGTGCGAAGCTGCGGGCATCTGCTAGTAAATAATCATTCCTATTTATTTGCAATTAATAAACTTATTGATAAATAAACTTATCTTAATTACTTATTTATTGAATTCAATCTATTAAACTTATGGCTGACATAACCTACAAGAACAAGTAGGTAGATACAGATTATTGTGTTGTACGGCCACGTCACTCTTTTATTTTTAATGGACAATTTAATTATCACATTTTTCAACAATTGCCCGTACAAGAGTTTTTGCTACACATTTTTCAACAATTGCCCGTACAAGAGTTTTTGCTACACATGACGTTTAAAAGATAAACCTCTTATCTTTTGAATTGAATGCAATCTATGGACGTTGTCTTCGATCATTAAGCGAATACTTGGCGTGCTTTAAAAAAGAAAGCCTCAAGGAGCAATATGGAGGGTTTTTTTAGGTCGCACTGTGGGTTCCGCGCGAGCCTCCGCACCGCAGTACATACAAGGCGCTGCGATCCGCCACGTCCGCCGCTCGCCGATGTAAATGATCCCCTTGAATAATGTATCCCATTCTCGGCTACCTCTTCTACCAATCGCGTATATGGCACATGCGAGCCACCGTTATACCTAACTGCTCCCGGTGGTTCATTTTTTTGAATAAGCTCTACTGGCAGGGGCCACGGTGTCTCAATTAGGTAATCGAGGATCTATCTATCTATCTTCTATATACGTATAATCTATCTATACCTATAATAAAGCAATAGGAACGAAATAGTCTGTACAAAGAAGATAATTTAAAAAAAAAGGTCTAGGGCACTTAAAATAAGCTACAGAACAAGAATATAACATTTTTAAAATTCGTGTCTGTCTGTTTGTCTGTATGTTTGTTCGCGCATCACGTAAAAACTACTGGACCTATTGCGATGCTGTTTTCACTGTTAGATAGCTTAGGGTGTTTGACTTAAAAACTGGTGTACTTGGTATCTGAATCCAATGAGTAGAAGCCGAGCAATCGATAAAATCTTTTTGACGGCTGAAGGAATATTGATCAATTGTTTTGATATTGGTATTTTAGGACTTGGAATAGTACATATGAGTACTTTTAACCTAGAGATAAATTACAGAAATCTGAGACAAAACAACGACGTCATTTTAACTAACAATGAATTTTATAACGTAGGCGTTAACTTTGCTTTTATTATTCAAGTCGATGTAACCGAGTTCATGGTCTCCGGAATAGCTACACTTTGAATGCTCAAATCATGCAGCATGTATGAATAGCTTATTCTTCCGCCTGTTTTTGTTCCGGTATGTGAACAAAAAAAATATACCGACAAAATATTTTACCTCGAACGCGCTGCTTAAGAAATTAGTTGAAAGATTAGTCATCCATACAGTCGCGAGGCTGCGATCGCAAGATTGATGCGAAAATAAACCTCCAGGGTTATACAGACTACAGGGGTCCGGCAAGCCCGGGGAATTTTGGGTGATTGATATGGACCGTCATTGCCGAACCCCGTCCACTAGACTCTAAGCAATTTTATAACCAGTCATACAGTTTAATTCAAGATTAACTTAATAAATTGGGTGTACTTTTACTGATGTTTGTAACTTGTCAAAACTTTAAATGGCATACAAATCTTATAGCGTAGTTATTAACAGTCTTTGTATATGAGGAAGAAGACCAATTGATTCATTAATATACATTTGTACAAGAAGAAATATCACAACTTTCGATTCACTTTCGATTACGCATGACCAAAAACACAGCCATTGTTACGTAACTAGATTTTGTAGGTGTGGGCAGCAGCGTCCAACCGTGGAATTGTATGTCTCATAGGTACAAGTAAATAATATTGTAGAGAAAACTCTTGATTAGTAAAACTATTCGATAGAGATATCCGATAAAACTGTTCAAAATAAAACGGGCACAAACCTAGGAGCAAATAGATGCCCTAGACAAGCTAGCACACGACACTTATGCTTCGTTGTTACAACTTACAGCGAGACATTGTGGCCAACTTTGCGATGCAGACGATAATGGGCTCTAAGCCTTTGCAGTAAGTATTAGAGTGGAGTGCTATGCGAGCGGATAAGGCCCACGAGCAGGTCACGACTGACTCGCACGCGCGTTCGTGACCTTGCGCGCGCCTCGCAGAGGTCACACTCTTGTGTTGATGCGCTCGCGCTTCAGACCACGCTTTCCAAAGTTCAAGCGCGTCTATAACTGCCAGCTCGGTCAGCCAGCTGGCCAGTAGCCTCTAACCAAACTGCCGAGTAATTCGCTGTATTAACACTAACTTGATAATGAAGTAAGATTGTAACAGTGTAGTGTACTCGTACAAAAGGCACTATTTATGTTATGCTATGTCGCGCTGAGTATATAACACTGAAAGTTAGCGTCAAATGGATTGAAAATGCGTTTTGTGGTCATTAAAGTAGGTATTTATGAGTGACTCCACAGGGTGCAGACATAGTCAGATGATATTATTTTAATTAATTAATCAGACAGATTCGTAACTCAGATTCATAAGTTCGTTCAACCCGGAGATCGCAGATTTCAGATAGAGCAATAAACTTAAAAATATATTCCTAAATGTCCCATTATTCAAGAGGGTTTACGATTTAGTATGATGTGAGACAAAATGACTTCGACAGGAGCAATAATGATAAGTTATTGTTCGATATGTTTTAGAATTTTTATAGCTCGCAGTTTAGATCCTATTTATGTGGATACGTAGTAGAAAAGTAATCGAGGAATGAGAAACGTTGCCTTAACAGGGCTCGTTGCGTGCTTTTGCGTACTTTCTCCGTGGAGGCTCTCTCTCGGTGTGGCTGCACCCTATACATGTGCAGTTAGGTATTTCCAATTTATACCAATAAGAATTTAACCACAACGAAACGTATATTTTTGGAAGATTGATTTTTAACTCGAGAACTTTAATGCCTAAAATTAAGTATAATGCACGATACAAAAATTGAAGACTTTTTGTCGGAATTACTTATGGTGTTATGTTTTTTATCAATGTAATGTAAATTATGATTTCTTGCTTCGTATAAGTAGGTATGTATCTACAAGTAACTTGAACTTGATTATTTAGTTTGTAACCGTTTCTGCCTAAAAATAGTTCTACACTAAAATGATTTGAGATGTTTAGGTAAAAACAACAATACGATACAAATACACTTTATTGCACACCATAAAATAATACACGCAATATATTAGAGGTAACGGACATAGCTCAAAGGGTAAACAAGCTGAAGTGGCAGTGGGCTGGTCACATTTCCCGAAGAACCGATAATCGTTGGGGTAGATGAGTTCTCGAGTGGAGACCACGTTTAAGCAAACGTAGTGTAGGACGCCCTGTGGCCAGGTGGAGTGACGACCTGCGAAAAGCGACTGGCAGAAAATGGATGAGGAGAGCTGAAGACCGAGCTCAGTGGCGTGCATTAGGAGAGGCCTACGTCCAGCAGTGGACAGATATAGGCTGATGATGATGATGATCATGAATATATTAGAGTACAGTTAGCGGTCTTATCCCAAAATATCTATACCAGACAACCTACAACAAGTAGGATAATAAAACTTGTATAATTTTGTACTTGATGCAATTGAATGCCAATTTAGGATGAGTATTCGCGTTTAAATTCTTCTGCAAGCAAGCCAAAAGAAAGAGTTTCAACTTTTAAAGCGTCCATTCCTTACGCGGACCAATGCAGTAATGAGATGAGCGTCGCAAAAGGTATTGCGTTCGCAGTTGCAACATCCAATGTGCCATTAAACGATGCGCAGTAACCCTATCAAGTGTACAATATTCGCAAAAGCTTATCAGATATTTTGAACCACCTGCAACCAATTCATTATGCAAATCAATTCATTATTACATCAATTTGATAAACGATTAACTCAAAATTTGGTAAAGATCAAGGGCAAGGAGTCTTTAATTTATTATGATATGCTATGCTACGTGTATACCTACGCCAGCAGGAAAACCGATCAAATTTTTAAATCTTTGTTACAAATGCGTTATTATTTTTATTATCCTTGTATATAACCGAGTAATAAAATATTTATCTTCGTTATTTTGATAATAAGCGACATATAAAAATATATTTTAGTGTGTAATGAATATAATACCATAATATAATACTAACGGTTGAGTGCTCAAAGACTGCGCTACGATAAATATTAATAATATCTAGGTATGTACCTTCAGTGGTATGCAATAAAAAGAGTTATATCTATCTATCTACTTACACACACACATCCATTTACATTTATTAAGTCACGTACTTGTTTGGCTTAGGGTTACCGTTCAATCAAAGTTACCTACATACTTATATACACACTAGCTGTACCCGCGGCTTCGCACGCGTTGTCATTTCTCTAAGTTAAAAGTACTTTTTGTACTATTCCAAGACCTAAATTACCAATATAACAACATATGATCAAAATTCTTCAGCCGTCAAAAAGTTTTAATCGATTGCTCAGCTTCTACTCATCGGATTGAGATACCAAGTTCCCCAGTTTTTAAGTCAAGCCCTAAGCTATCCAACAGTAAAAATTGCATCGCAATCAGTCCAGCAGTTTTAACGTGATGCGCGAACAAATATACAGACACGAATTTAAAAAAAAACTGTTCGGTAGCTTATTTTAAGTACTCTAGACCATTTTATAATTATTTTCTTTTTATACACTTGTTCGTTCTTATTGCTTTATTATATGTATAGATAGATAACATAGGCATTTTTATAGCTAGTTAGTTATTCTCGAATTAAAAATAAGAGAGTCATTAAAAAGTAATTAAAGAAAGTAGAAGGAACTCTTTATGAGATGAAAATTCGCCATACTTACACATCATTAATATCTTTTGGTCTGCCAAGGACATGTCACAAAATGAATGAACTTTGTTCGCTTCGGTTATTTTAATAAAAAATGTGTTCTTTACATGTGATTGATGACAGTGCGATGTGGAGGGAGTAAAATACAGGAATAATTAGACCCGTATTATAAAATGATGTAATGCTATTAAGGCTGTTATGAAGAGACGCGGAAAGTAACCTTTTCATAGCAAATAGTTTGTTCATTCAAATACTACAAGTGAGATCGAAACCAAACTTAAAACTTTATGTTTAAGCCCATTTTGGCTTTTAAACGAGAAAAAAGTGACAGTTGCTATACCAAATGTTTATATGATTTTAGCATTAACGCCTGCTTAGCGAGAACTTATCTAATAATTTTCTAAACGAAGATGCTATACCTACTGAAAACTAAAACTTGCTCTAATTAGTAAGTTATAGCTATGATTTAAACCTCGAGTATTAGTTTTAAGCATATGTATCGCATAGACCATTCTTACAAAATTTGATTATGATCTGAATATATCTATTTTCGAATTAATTAAACGTGACGTCACTGGTAATGAACACCTTTCGTAAGAGTTTTCTTTCTACATTTTACAGATAATAGGAAGAGTGCTTTCAATATTTCAAATCTATTCAATTGTCTCTATCCATATTGATGAATATGAATTAAAAGCATTCGTTACTAAAACACAAGGAAGACGCCTTCATTTATGTGCTACGCTACGGCTACGTGGGAGGCTTCGTGTGCTTACGTTCATTTGATTTCCTCGTTGCGCAGGTAGTTCTCGGAGTTTTCGATAGATGTCGTTAGTAGTAGCGTTTAAGCGAAGATGGTGTATACTTTGAATATATATTACTGATATATACTAATATATACTCAAAGGGTGTACTATATTTTTAAGATAATATATGAATGCTTAGCAAGCTTTCATACTAATCTTGGAACTAATCAATATTATAGCCCTGCCGTTGGCCGTGGCCATGTTCGTAAGAAAATGCTTCATAAGGATAATGAATTCTAGCAAAATCTTGTCATTTCCTTAGCATAATGAACAATATTAAGAGGCCCGCTAAGTGTAATTGGGAGTTGAGCAGCAAAGTGCTCGGTTTATGCGGCCACATAATTATATATAATAGGAGAGTTTTGCAACGCACGCGCACTGAGAGTGTTTAACTCCTTCAGACGCTGAGAAAGAACTTTTGAAATAATCGGCAATTATGGATAAGTTGTACCTACCTTTATTATGCGATTAACTTAAATGTTATGGGTATTACCCGTTAACGAAGAAAAACCGTTTGCTTGACATCACAACTTATATTGATAATTTATTAGTTTGAATCCATTTACCTACCGCCCAATTGAATTTTGCTGTAGGCAAGGCCGTAGGCAGCGGGAGGGTTTTGGGGGTTCAAACCCCCCCTGAAATTCCTTTGAAAATCACCCACCGTTTTATACACGGAAATGTGGAGCTCGATATTTACTGAATTTTAATACTGTAAAATTGCAGTTCAAATTACAAATTTTTTAATGGAAACTGGGAACGACATGGAAATTCTATTAATTTTGTTTCTTTTTGGTGAATTTTATTATGAGATAAAGTAGAATAAAGTAATGTTTACAATTAAAACTAATGTCTACATTAATTACAGCAGTCAATAAAACCATCAAACATCGCAATGTGTATACGATTTTTTTAATGTTGTTAGGATCTCTGAACGAGAGTAGTTTATGGTGCTTGAAAGAAGAAGAAGAAACTACTTTGAATAATTTTTCGGATATCTTTATTTTCATAATTTCCCCAAAATCCGATGATATACAATTTTTTGTTGTTGATGATAGTATGTGATGAAATTCTACAAATTCCCGTCTGTCTTTTTCTTTTTTTTTTCTTATCTCGGAAAAGAAAAACCTTATTTTTTTTAAATTATTGCCCGTCTTTTACTGACTGTAACTCAGTACCAATGGACCTAGAAAGATTGAGTTGAGCTTAAAATTGTAAAAAAAATAGATTTCTTTACAAAAATATGGATTGTAGATACCCGAAAAAACGGTATCTTACCGCATTTTTTTCGTAAAAACTGAAATAAGTGCCACGATTTCGAGCACCACAGCGTTTTCAGTGATGCAAACATGGGTATAAACTATAAACTACTTTCAGGGGTCCTAACAACATTAAAAAAATACTCTGGTCCAGAGCTCGACCCCCCACCGAATTGAATTCCTGGCTACGGACTGTGACTGTGGGTACCTATATTCTAGGTAATTCAGAGAGATTTATGCATATCTTTTGTAGGTTATGGGCATCATTACTTTTATAAACGGTACCTACGTCTCGAAATCGCTAATGTTATTGCTAATTTCTATAGGGTTGTCTAAAAAGGCGAACTTTTTAATTTTTATTGTTTTCGTTTGTAGAAAATAATACTTAATAGGTAGATTGCATTGCAGCTTTCTCGTGTATAAGTGACTGAAGGTTTTTACTAATTTCGAAAAGCTTTTTTAACTTCACTTGTATATATCTGTGTATGTATGTATCTATGTATTTTGTCTATTCTGGAATCTTGAAATTCAAATTTCGAGCACTTCCTGAATAGCTATCCGGCTGAAACTTCACAATCCAACCAAAATGCAAAAAAAAAGGAAAAAAAAGAGATAAACTTA
This sequence comes from Alsophila aescularia, assembly GCA_946251855.1. NCBI lineage: Eukaryota > Metazoa > Arthropoda > Insecta > Lepidoptera > Geometridae > Alsophila > Alsophila aescularia. Next base: position 18,158,186 of record OX276377.1, on the reverse strand, counting down.
ATGACGTAAAAGTAACAAAACAACAAAAAAAATAACCCGTAAAAGTTTTTTTTTTATTTATTCTTTTTAATATTTAAAGCGATCGTCTTGATTTATCGTCCTCTCAGTTGCAGCTTCACTGATGTTGAATGAATGACAGTGTTTGAGGGTAACGAGATGGCTCGCTCCCGTCACTTCGGCCCGTTTTTGTGTTCACCGAGAGATAGCAAACAATAGTGGACGTGACCAGCATACTCGCCGCGTTGCCAGCGACAGTCCTGTCTTCCGCCAATCACTGCCCAGATGTATAATCCTCCTTTACTATAAATTCAGTATTTATCTTACTCATTTGTTTTTTGTTCTTTATAAGATATATGTAGGATGTCGAATATTTTACTTAATGAAAATTAAGTTGAAATTATAAATTAACAACTTAACAACGTTAGTAAAATTGGCAGTCCTGAACTTTCTACAATAGGTACAAACTTTTTTCTGGTTGTAGTTATAAATAGTGTATGATAAAGTTAACAAAATAATTTTTCGTTGAACTCATATTTGACTAAAATTTAAAATAACGTTAATGTCATTTATTGGGTACTAGTTTTCCCGCCCGCGACTTCGTCCGCGCAGACTACTGTTTATCGCGAAAAAAAGCATCCTATTTTCTTCTAGGATATTAAAAACCGATGCAAAAGTAGGTTTAGCACCAATGCTCTTGATGTTTTTTCACAGACTTGTTATTTCGTTTCCGTGGCAACCACTGGCCATTCTGTAGTGGCAACCGTTCCTTACAGTGAGTAATCAACATTTTCCAGTTTTTTCGTGGATCCTTACAACTTTCCGGGATAAAAAGTATCCCATGTTTTATTCCAGGGTATAAGCTATCTTCATACTAAATTTCATCAAAATCCATCCAGCCGTAATCGCGTGAAAGCTCCTTAAACAAACAAACAGACAACGTTTCACTTTTATATATTGGTATGGATTTTACTTAGAAAAAATCTTAATTTTAACTTTCGGAGTACCACGAGTTTACCGAAAAGCGCGGTAGATGTCATCATTAAGAGATGTGGTATTGTCAAAGTTATCTAAAAGATGGTGCCACTAGTCCTGAATAAGTCCTGTAGTTTCAAAATAAAGGTCTTCACTATTTTCATGTATTGAGTTAAGGTTTTAAAACTTTATTCTTAATACTTTATAACTTAACTTACATTCAATTATTCGTCTCGGAAAATCTATACAAGTAGGTATAGCAGATACATTTTAGTCGTAAATAGACCCACAGCCTGATATGGAGAGAATAGACCTAACACTTGACGTAGCCAATGGATTGTATCAATATTTCGTATCTACCTGTTCGGCTGGAGGTTTCCATTGAGATAGGTAGATACGTAATGGTCATTATTATTACCTATTATAACTGAATGAAGACAATATAGCAGAGTTATAATATAACACAAATTGAAAGTAGCAAAGGTGGCTATTGAACTAAGCTATGCTTTATGTCTCTTAGCAGTTATCATATCCATAGCGCTATTGACCTTAATCTTTATAATTTATGGTCATTCGGCGCACACTTCCATAGCTTTTTTATTGACAGCCATTATTTGAACCCGTGGATAAGATGCTTGTAAGTAATGCAGTTTGCAGTTCTTGTTTTATTCTCAACAACTTCTGCACTTTGAAAACATGAAATTGTTGTAATAAAGCTCGTGAGCTCTTAAATTGAAAATTGTATAATAACTGGATATAATTTATGAGTGTTTAAAATAAATAACACTAATAAAAGTAACATAAAAATGAACAGTTTGAGCTCGGCAAGAATGTGGTACGAGTTTACAATAAAAATATTGTATGTAAGTACCTAGTTGTATAGTTTTAATCTATACTTATAATAAAGCAATATGAAAGAAATAGTCTGTACAAAGAATAGAATTAAAAAAGAAGGTCTAGGGTACTTAAAATAATAATAATAATAAACACTTTATTGCACCAGAATAAAGGTACAAGAGAGAGAGAGAGTACAAGAAATCATACCATCATCTACTACTGAACAAAAATATAACATTTTGTGTCTGTCTTTTTGTCTGTCTGTATGTTTGTTCACGCATCACGTAAAAACTACTAGACCGATTGCGATGCGGTTTTCACTGTTGGATAGTTTAGGGTGACTTAAAAACTGGGGTACTTGGTATATTAATCCGATGAGAAGAAGCCGAGCAATCGATAAAAATAACTTTGTCGGCTGAAGGAATTTTGATCTAATGTTGGTATATTGGTATTTTAGGTCCTGGAATAGCACGTAATATAGTACTTTTAACCTACCACGCGTTCGAAGCCGCGGGCATCAGCTAGTGATATTATAAAAATGATTTGCGCGATACGCCAGTACTCTAAGGACAGTAGGTATGCAATGCGAGTGCCTACAATTATTAATTATATAGTTTTGTACCTGCACACTTGTTAGATTTACGATCCTTTTATGTAACACTAAAGATAAGCGAAATAAATCAATAATTACCTACTTATACAAAGGTTTTGTAGTGTTCCTAAGTATACAAATATGAATGCCTTCACCCGATGTCTGTATGTCACTGTTTGCCAGATCTTAATGTAGTACGTACCAGCTCAGAAGAAAATAATAGTACTATGGTACCATTTACAAAGTTGAAACTGTCTCATCTTCATTTGTTTACCGGAGTTTTTCTGAGCACGTTTGAGAAACAAGCACAAATTAAAAAAAAAACCCGGTCCCCCACCCCCCATTATTAGCTAAGAAGCATCTCGATCACAGCAGTCAAAATAGGTCAATTCGTTTGGGAGCTACGATCCTCACTCCCATTCCCCCCCCATTATAGCTAAGAACCATCTCGTTTACCTCAGCTTTGAAACATTAAAAACAGCAGCTAAATCGGTCCATTCATTTTATCACCCCCCTTTTCTCAACTCTCCCCCCTCCCATGTAGCTAAGAATCATTTCGATCAGATCAGTTTTCAAACATAAAAAACTACATCAAAATCAGTTCATTCGTTTGGAAGATACGATTCTCACCCCTCCCCCCCCCCTTATCGCCTTCTCCACCTTATAGCTAAGACCCATCTCGTTTACCCCAGCTTTCAAACATAAAAAACCGCAGCTAAATTGGTCAATTTGTTTGGACGCTACGGTTCTCACCCCCCCCTTTTCTCACCTCCCCCCCATCCCCCATATATCTAAGAACCATCTCGATCACATCAGCTTTCAAAGAGAAAAAAACGCATCATTATTGGTCCATTCGTTTGGGAGCTACGATACCAATAATGACACACACAAATACACACACACACACACACACACACACACACACACACACACACACACACACAGTGTAAACTTATAACACCCGTCTCTTTGTTCGGGGGTTAAAAAGGCATTGTTGTACAAATTGCAGTTGATCAGTAAATCTATAAAGTGTCCTAGGGTTATTCTCGTACAATGCCAGAAATTATGGTCGATTCTTAAAGTTCGTAAACCATTCAGGGACCCCGGAAGTTCTTTGGTTATCAGAAGTTACCCCCACCCCCCCTCCAAGATAATGGGACCAAGGGCGGATCCAGCCTTGGAGTCAAGGGGGGGTCATGAAGTTGGTGAAAATCACATTCAATAATTCCTCTACAAACATAGGTAAGTACAAACAGACGGAACTAATCAAAGCGTGATTAAATATATGCTTATGCTCTGCTCACTCTGGCAATTTTTCTTACGTACAAGCGCTTTTTCATTTAAGAAAAAACAAAGCTCCCTTCTTTACCAGGTATTAAAATTCGAAAGGGCCCTTTGATTTGGCCTCCTCTGCTCTCCACTTCCGCTGTCCCTGAAACCATTTCAAAGTTATTTCCCTTGTGGTAAAAGATGTTTGTACGACCATATGTAAAGAAATTGCAGCCCAAGTTTAGAAAAACTATTTTAAGAGCCCAATTTTTTTTGTACCTATTGGTTTTATTTTATAGCTTCGATGTATCTGCAGCGATTGTTACCGCGTGCAATGTACTTTGTTACGATAACAGTGTGTTTTTAGGTACGTAGGCAGGCCCTACATTTCGGACCGCGATCGTTGTCAAAGTAACGGCCGTTGTAAAGAGAAGTAATGCGACAGTCGCCTTAGTCTCTCCTGCAATATTGTCGATAATTTAAGAAGTTTCCTCGGCAGCTATCATGTTTCGAGCGCTGTTTTTAAATAAATATAACTTCGGCATTTCCTTATCACGTTTATGTCAACAAAACGTAGGCCGTCACTTTAATACGAGGGTGTAATAAAATAAAAATAAGTGCGAAATGAAGGCAGCGCCACAAATTGTACTTTTACTTATGTAGTTCTACTCTACTCTATACATGTACTCGATACATATATGTCTTGGGCAATATGTATATGTAAAGTTGTTGTCATTGTAGCACCCAGTTACCTTGACGAAATCTACGAACACAAATAAATCTCAATCTCCCTTATTAAACTCAAAGTACGTTTCCGTTAAGCAACAGTAGCCCTTCCAAATTTTTCGATACTTTTTCTTGAAACAGCTATTTCAAGAATTCTCTTAACTAACTAGTAACTAATACTGTACTGTCTGCCTAACACTGTGAAATAATATCTAGAGCATATTTAAATAACAAGCACAAAAAGCCCTTCCCCCATTATCGCTAAGAACCGTCGTGATCACATCAGCTTTCAAATATAAAGAACGCATCAAAATCGGTTCAGTCGTTTGGGAGCTACGATTCCGACACTCCTATTATAGCATCTCGATCACATCAGTTTTCAAAGTGAAAAAACCGCATCAAAATCGGTCCATTCGTTTGGGTGATACGATGCCACATACAGACATATACACACACACAAACACACATCCTAAAGTTATACTTTCTTTTCACATTCGGGGGCATAAAAACGATAAAGCCTTGTCTGGGTAGAAAATAAGGGTGAAGATGTGCAAAGGCTATAAGAACACATCGCATTGCAGAAAGTGGTAGTACAGTCACGTACCCATTGTTCGTGGGCGGCAGATAAAAAGTTCACAGAGAATTAATAATTAGTTTCAGGTTCGAGATCAGCCTCGTGACAAGGAGCTTAATTAGCGGCCAAATGACATGGCACATTGTATTTTGTTGTAGCTATTTTATTGAATCCTAGCTATATTATAATCTATCTTCTATCTATATCTATACTTATAATAAAACAATAGGTACGAAAAAAGACTGTAAAAAGAAGATAAACAAAAAGATGGCTAGGGTACTAAAAATAAGCTATTGAACATGAATACAACTTTTTTAAATGTCTGTTTGTTTTTTTGTTTGTTTGTCTGTTTGTTTGCGTATCACGTGAAAAATACTGGAAAGCTGTGATGCGGTTTTCACTGTTGGATAGCTTAGGGTTAGACTTAAAAACTGGGGTACTTGGTATCTCAATCCGATGAGTAGAAGCCGAGCAATCGATTTTTGATGGCTGAAGGAATTTTGATCACTTATACCTACTTTTAACCTAGAGGAATGACCACGCGTGCGAAGCCGCGGGCACAGCTAGTGTAATAATAAAACTAGCATAATTTTGATTGTACCTACATCAATCACTTGCGCAAGATTACATTTTTACAATAATATTTAGTTCCACGTGTATAACGATAACTCAATATCTAGTTGAAGTTTAAATATCACAAAAGGTAGATATTTCCGTTATTTTATTATTCTTTGTACAGCTATTTAAAGAATTAGGTACAATTACATTAATTATTACCTACACATTAAAATATATATACAAGTTATTAGAATTTAGAATTAAAAAACAATACCAAATACAAAGGTAAATTGTAGTCCGTAGCCGTACCACAATGACAACGTTTAAAAAACGATTAACAGTTGGTAGCTATTCAGTCTTATTTATTACTAGCGACCCGCCCCGGCTTCGCACGGGTAGATATATAGAAAGATAAAATTAGTAGGTACTTTATTTGGACAAATAGAACAACAACAATTTCTTACACAAAATGTTTATACTCACGTAACATTTCGTCTATAGTATTATTCTGTTTAACGCAAGGAGTTTGAATTACGGTTACTATTTCGTGTATTATTAGCATAGAGCAATTCCTACGTCAATGAATATTAGATGTTCTGTGATTTCGTTTCCATGGCAACGTTCACAAATTAAGAAGGAGATACGGGTTTTTATATATCGTAGTTATATTTATATACAACTACGATATATAAAGACAACGTCTTACTACGTCTTTATATATAAGGAGATACGGGTTTTATAAAGACAACATCTTACTACGTCTTTATATATAAGGAGATACGGGTTTTTATATATCGTAGTTGTATATAAATACAACTACTTTATAAAGACAACGTCTTACTACGTCTTTATATATAAGGAGATACGGGTTTTTATATATCGTAGTTGTATTTATATACAACTACGATATATAAATACCCGTATCTCCTTCTTAGTTTGTGATCTTACGTAGTATTTATATACTCTTTGTTTTGTGATACAAAGTAATCAACATTTTTGCAAAATTTAATACTTCGGGTTTCATTATTGCAATTTTCGAAGGGAACTCTATTTTTTTGAAAAATAAAATCCTGCTAATTTTACTCGCTGATAATTAAGATTTCTTTAAGTGAAAGAATTTTTAAAATCGGGTCCGTATTTTTTGAGTTTATCCATTACAAACAAACAATCAAATCCTACGTCTTTATAATATTAGTGTAGACTAGTTATGCCCATAGCCCGCATTAAAAATTACCTATGTGTTATTCCAGGACCAAAACTACCTATAAAGAACAAGATTTAAAGAACGTTTTATAAATAGCTTTTGTGCAGTAGTCATGCTTACATTTGGTATCTGTGCTAATGAATGTCGAAGAGTTCCTTTACCTGGAAACCATGGCATGGTCAAATTTAAAACTAGCTATCATAATAAAATGCATACACATGATTTCGTGTCTGTACTGTTAACCGTTGAAGAGGTCCTTTGTCTGGAGCTGATCGATTCAGGTCATACTTACCATATACATGCATTGTCATCGGAACTGAACCAATATGTAAAAAATAAACTCCGTACTTTAAGAGGAAGTGGTTCTGATTCAGCTTGTAAGATTTGACCTAAAAAAACATACATACATTGCAAGTTTTATAAAAGCTTTTATGCAGTATCATAGTGAAACTTAGAATTAAATGCGTATACAAAATTTTGTGTCTGTTCTGTTAACCGTTGAGGAGTTCCCTAGTCAGGATCCAACCCTGAGTGCAGCTACAATGTCATGGTTAAACTTAATACCATCTACCGTAATAAAATACGTACACAAAATTTCGTCGGCATAGACACGACATTTTGTTAAAAAAAGTTTGTTTTTCTCTCTTCAGAGTTCCTTTATCTGGAATCCAACCCTGAAAGCAGTAGCATGTAATGGTGAAAGTAAGAACCGGTTATCACAGTTAAATGCGTTTACTATATTTCAACGGTCAACGAAGAGCCTTGGAATTGAATGAAGAGAATGAAGAGCCTTGGAGCTAATCCTGGATGTCAATCAGGGCCTGCAGTCTCGACATAGATAGTGACTACTTCACAACCGAAATCAGTACATATATTGATGGCAATCGTTAGCTATTGTCAAAAGCTATCGTCTGTCACCGGTATCTGTACTGAAATTGATCATGATTGATATCGATATTTGGTAGAGAATACCAAATATCGTTATAGTCGGACTTTGCGACTGATTTCGGTTGTAAAGCAATTTCTATCGATGTCGAGACTGCAGGCCCTGGTCATGCTTACCATAAAAATGCATTGTCATCGGAACTGAACCAATATACAAATATTCACCTCCGTAGGATTAGAGGAAGTGATTCTAATTAAGCTCGATTAATTTTGATAGTAATATCAATACCTTGATTATAAGTAATACCAAATCTCGTCCAGCCGTTAAGCCGTTAGCCGTTAGCAGTTTTCGTTAATAGCTTTTTATCGATTGCTCGGCTTCTACTCATCGGATTAAGATATTAAGTTCAGCCGTTTTTAAGTCGTACCCTAAGCTATGCAACAGTGTAAACTGTATTGCAATCGGTTCAGTATTAGTTACGTGATGCTTGAACAAACAAACAGAAATAAAAGATTTAAAAAAAAACTTCTCGTTAGCTTATTTTAAGTTCCATATACCATTTTTTTTAAATTATCTTCTTTGTACAGATTTTTACTGCTTTATTATAGTTACTAGCTGTACCCGCGACTTGGCACGCTTGCTCATTTCACTAGGTTAAAAGCTCTATGCAAATTATGCTATTCCATGACCTGAAATAGCAATATACCAACATTTGATCAAAATTCCTTCTGCCGGCAAAAAGTTTTTATTAATTGCGATACAAAGTATAACAGTTTTTAAGCCAAACCCTAAGCAATCTAACAGTGAAAACTGTATCGCAATCTGTTCAGTAGTTTTTACGTGATGCGCGAACAAAAATACAGACAAACAAACAAACAAACCAACAAACAAACGAACAGAAAGACACGATTTAAAAAAAAACTTTAGTTTATTTTAAGTACCCTAGACCATTTATTTTTTAAATTATCTTCTTTGTACAGACTATTTTGTTCCTATTGCTTTATTATAAGTATAGATAATAAAATTTATCAAAATAAATAATAAGTTTAAACTTTTGTCAGAAGGGCAAAAAAGGCTTCTGTAGAAGTCATATCTATTATTACGTAGTCGTATGTAACCTAAACACATCATAATCGGTCCAGTGCTTTTTACGTCATGCGCGAACAAACAAACATACAGACAAACAGATAGACAGACACGATTTTTTAAATTGTTATATTCTTGTTCAGTAGCTTATTTGGAGTACCATAGACCTTTTTTATTATTATATTCTTTGTACAGACTTCTTCGTACCTATTGCTTTATTATAAGTACCTATAGATATATTAAAATCTCATAGGCGGTTCCTCCACTGTTTAATGGGACCTTTATGTGAATAATCAATTAGCTTTTTATCTTGAATACACAGATAAAAAGAAAGAAAGTCGTAGTCTTCTACCAGAGATAGATTTTGGTGAAATACGAGCTTTTCGTAATGTTATAACGAATATTTTTTCGAATCTACTTCGATAATGATTGGATATGGTCAAAAAAACAAGGACCATCGCAGATATGTAGCCACACCTTCGATCTGTATCGACTTTCTTCTAACCAGAGATAGATTTTGGTGGAATACGAGCTTTTTATAATGTTATAAAAGTTACGAATATTTTCTCACGTCGAATTTTCTTCTATAATGATTAGAAATCTATACCTACTTATAATAAGCAATATGAACGAAAAAGTCTGTACAAAGAAGATAATTTAAAAAACAAGGTCTACGGTATATAAAATAAGCTACTGAACAAGAATATGACATTTTTTTAAATCGTGTCTGTCTGTTTGTCTGTTTATTTGTCAGTATGTTTGTTCGCGTATCACGTAAAAACTACAGGACCGATTGCGATGCGGTTTTCACTGTTAGATAGCTTAGGGTTGGAATTAAAAACTTGAGTACTTGGTATCTCAATCCAATGAGTAGAAGCCGAGAAATAGATAAAAAACTTTTTGACGGCTGAAGGAATTTTGATCAAATTTTGGTATATTGGTATTTTAGGCCTTGGAATAGCACATATAGTACTTTTAACTTTAACCTAGAGAAATGACCACGCGTGCGAAGCCGCCGGCACAGATAGTAGTCAATAAAACAAAAACCGTCACAGGCATGTAGCCACACCACTCGATCTCTATCGACTTTGTTTCCAATTGTATGTCATTGTGGGAGGTGCCATATGTAACATCGAAGTGCATGCGCATGAGCTTAGCTCATATTAAACTGATCGACACTGAGATAGGTCACATTCAGCACGAGGGCAAATCTCAACATACTATTCTACATTCTCAACATAGGGCTTACTCTCAGTTCAAGTAGGTACCAAACGTCCAAGCAATGAGTACAGACCGTGTCGCCATTCATTGCTGTTGTATGGTCCAACTGAAAAACGAACGTGATTCGGTTATCAAAAACAACTAAACTGACCATTTAGACGGCTCATTATATTAATTTATTCTATTCGATAGCAATTTGATACGATTGCAAGTCGCTCATTGGATGACATTTTATTAATGGAGTTCGTGCCGTAGAGAATTTTTAAGTAAACGCAGTTTTGGCACTCGAAAGTCTGAATGCAGTCTCTGTAGTGTGTTTGTGGGTGACAATTGATTTTATATGCAAACGTTCTGTAATGTAGTGAGATTCGTCGGTTGTCTGGGCTTCAGCTCTCGGAATAATTGCGTGACTAAATTCCGAGACGTAGGCTCTGTATCTGGCTCGCAATTCATTCGCGTCGCACCAACGCTGTGGGTAATTAATGAGTAGATACATTAGAAACGAATTCGTTTTGGGTCAATAAGTAATGCTCTTGATATAAATCTTGCAGATTTCTACTCTCGCTAACAAAACCACAGAATAAACCACAGAATAAATAGTACTAGGTATACATAAAAAAGCGGTTATCTAAATTTTCCAGTAGACATAAAGTAGACAAGATATGTTAGATTTCTTCTTTAAATGTATGGCGCAATGTTCATTCGAGAGCTTTGATCGTTATATTGACAGTATCAATACGTGCGTTAAAAATACAGGATTGAATTTGCATAACTGTCGGTTCAATTCGCGTATTCCATTGATTAAAAAAAAAGGGTTGTGTCGGAGCGCACGGCCGTTTATTTGTCGTGGAACGCCACATACAATTTGATCCGGTCCTGGAAACCTCACGTTTGCTCTGTGCTGTCTTAGAATATCTTTGAAAGCTCCAGAACTTTTTCTTTTCAACATAGTGCCTAATTTTTATGTTAGAACGGACTTTCCGGGCGCTGCAGCCACTTTACTTATATAAGTATACTTTTTGAAATTGAATCGAATGTTCTTAAGGAGATCTTTACAACAACACCAAATCGATACGCCACCCTATCTAAATCGTGAATTATACCGAATAAAAGATTACAAAAACATCAATTTTGCCTATTTTGCTCTGTGAGTCTAGCCTCCTCCCCCTGTCTTTTGACAAAAATGTAATATTACATCATCGAGCTAAACTATATAAGTTACAAAATGACATCAGAATTAGATATCTGGTTATTATAGTTACAGAGTTATAAATGCGAGACGATAGAACCCTTTTCGTGATAGTCCACTTTTTAGTCATGGTACCCCGTATGCATCTTTCTGTAGTCTGTGCCCGTATGTAGGTATTATTAGGTATTCTGTGGTATCGGAGTGATTTTAAAGACGTTTCACGTCAAAATCGTCGTTCCGTACAAACTTTTAGTTTGTAAATAGCTCATCACGGGAATCGAATCTAGAAGTTTATAATAAAATCTAAACGAATTTTCTATCTTACGGTTTTCGGATTTTTTCTTTTACTTGTGCTATAAAATATTGTTTAGTTATATATTTAAACGGGACTTAATCGCGAATTTGAAAATTTAATATTTATTTACCTCGATGTTCCGATCAAGTTGCATTGATCGTGGTCACGAGTAGACTGAAGTAGCGGGTGTCAGCGTCGAGAAGGGTGAGCGTTGTCTCCAAATACCCGCATTTGGTTTTGTAAAAAATCAGTATTGTCGCGACACACGACACTAACGACATCTGCAGATTTCTTCTGACATAAAAAGAAGAAGAATTTAGTCCCGTTTAAATATATAAATATGTGTTCTAATCGCGAAAGTTTAAAAGTTACAACATATTGTTTTTTACCTAATTTCATGTTTCTGGGTTAACGGGAAGTACCCTTTAGGTTTGATTCCCTTCCGAGTGTCAAAATATGGCAAGATACGGCCGTTTAGGCCGTATTTTCTCATTGCGTTGACTTAGAAGATGGTTTTTTCACTGGTCAATGGGATTGCAGACCTGAGTATTTGATAAGTATTAATTTCAACTTGATACGTGATAAGCGTTAAAAAGGGTCTTGACGAACAGATAGACGGACGGACGGACAACAAAGTGATCCTGTAAGGGTTCCTTTTTTTCCTTTTAAGGTACGGAACCCTAAAAATAACACACTTAAAGCTTCCTTGGAGTAAAACTTCCTATCTTAAATAATTTTAGGGTACTTTCCTTTGTTTTTACACGACTGCCCAAAAAAGAAGTGTAATGTTTTCAGGGTTCATGTATGTATTTATGAACGCAAGTATGTGAGTTTCTTTTTTCCGCCATAACTTTTAAATGCGTGAACAGATTTGAATGTATGGGCAACCTTTAGAATCCATACATCATCCCGAGTAACATGGGCAATTTTTTTTTATAAGTTTGTATTGCAGCTTTGTTTTTCTCTTATTTTGATGTATTTCTTAAGTTCGTATATAAGCTGTATCAGTTTGGTTTGGGGGTTATTGAGATATCGGGGTCTGAAAGCCCAAAGGGGGCTTTAATTTTTCAAAGTGAGACTATCAGGTCAATTGAGGTGTCATATTTGAAATGATATACCCTCATAAAGTATGTGTGCTTCTAGGACATACCATTCAAAACAGTTCTTTACGTATTTCATAAAGTTTCTTTGTAATATTATTGTGCTAGCATCGGGATAACTTGCACGTCTCGTCACATATTTATATAATAATTGATTGACTTATTACTTAACCAAATTTTTGTGAAATTTATATGTCTGAAGTACTAAAACGTCAAAAAAAGTACAGAAGTATATGAGATAACAAACAATAAAAAAAACTTCAAATTGAGAAAGTTCTTCTCATTATTTGAAATAATAGAAATACCCATTGCTCGATAATTATATCTACAAATATCATCTGAAATAATTCCAAGCTGGGTTGGTCTGAGCCCTTAGGTAAAATCAAGAAAAAATAGTCTGTATATAATATGTCGTGGCGATATCGTAACATTGATCATTTCATGAAATGGTTGGCCACATCGTGAATTATTTTTATTTCATGAAATTATCGATGACATCATGAAATGTCATGAATGATTAGGGTTTGACGATATGAACAGCTAAACGCACGGCTACTTCATGATATGGTCAGACATTAGTGATAATATAGTAAAATAGCTACATTATCCACAACTAGAGGCAAAGTCAAAGTATTTTATTGTAAATAGCAAAATTATAGCACTTTAACAAGTCTAAATTATCATCTCATGAACAAGGAGAAATACATAAAACATTAAAAATAGATCAAATTATTAATTTTAGGTAAACTAAGTATTCTTTGAGTTTGAAAAAGAAATTTCCCTTTCATGTGCCAACAGAGTTAAATCTCACACTGGAAAAGAAAATACCCTTCTGACTGACCGGTGCTTCGGAAATACGCACTAGAGCGAGCTCCCGATTTCGTCTTCCTATTTTTTTAGCCTTGGAACCTTTTTATTGAACACCTTTGGTATCAAGATAACCAAATTAATGTTATGGTCAAACGTGGTGGTGTTTCTTGAAATAATCGTCTATTTTATGAAATGATCAATTTTACGATATTGCCACGACATATAAACAATTAATTGATTTTATGTTTTTTTTTCATTGACAGCAGCAATAGCTACGCGGTGTATAATAGTCGTATTTCACAGATCGTAACTTACAGTGTACACTAACTACCACGAATGGTTTCCGTGTGTCCAAGATAAGCAGCTTGACCGTGCCGGGTCACCATAAATATTGCTGCGTGGCGTGGCTAGGTCCCGTTGCATTCTGTATTGATTGGCCTTATGCCTCACTAATGATTGTCTTGCTGATATTTTACACAGCACCATGGATATTATACACAGCAATAAGCATAAGTGGTTAATTAAGTTACATATTGTTGGCAAGGTCATGGAATATTTCGTACTTACTTACAAGTGAAGGTATTATTTAATTAAGAAAACTTACTCTCCGTTAATCAATGATATTCTATAGGTAGGTATATTATGGTAATCCTGTTAACCACATAATACCCTGGATTCTCGGATATTGAAATACGTTACACAAAATGACATCATTTATGTAGATTATCTATACGTATATCTGTTATCTTAATTTATCTGTTTTTTTATATTATTTAATTTGCTGTGTTAAAAATAATAGACGGTGGTGTACCACCGTCTATTATTTTTGCATTTTGTCCAATCCATCCACAGGTTGCCTGTAAGAGAGAGATTTAAGCGATTAGGCCGTCCATTGTAAAACCTTAGATAATAATTACTTTTTAATACATGTTCCATTAATTAAGTGGTTGATACAATAAACCACTTTTTATCATTAACTGTGTAAATAAAATAAATATATAAAGAATTATCTTAGAAAGGATATTTACACATATTATTATACCTAATAGAGAATTGATTTTATTGTTTTATCAGGTTGTAACAGTCGTATAATAATAAAAGTATCGTTGTATATAGGTATTATGATGCACTGTATAGATAAAGGCGTAACCTTAATTACGGCTTTGGAAGTTATATTATCAATTAAATTAAATCCCAAGATTACAACTCATTTAAGGCAACGTAGATGCTAATTATGGTACCTACGTCTCAAATTACTTCTCCAGAAGTTTTATCACTCTCTCACGATCGAAGTTTCTAACGGCCATCACATTTTTTAATTAGCTTCCAAAATAGAGCCCCCATAAATTTTATAGCAACATGGAGGTGTAATGTAGAGTCGGCGGCGGTGCGGGGCGCTGCGCCCGCGCCGGACTCCGCGCCGGCGGCGTTCATTTGGATATTACACTTTTACGATAGTGTTTATGATTGATTAATCAGAGAGTCCAACGCTGATCGCTTCCGCGCTTATTCATCTGATTGCAAATCATTTTAATTTGGATACTGTGTTACAATGGTTATAGTTAGTCATGACCATCATTGTGGTCCACATATATCCAATTAGTAAAGCTAGACTATCTTCAATTTATGTCTATGAGTTTTCTTGTTGTGTAATTAAAATTGTCTTTTTGGTTCACCAATTAAGCTAGAGATAAATCTTAGTATCGTGCGCCTAAAGCTCGATTCATATTTGCAGACACCGTAACGTGGCAGACATAACGTCGCACGGAAGAGGAGCGTGCCTGCACAGACACGGGCCAGCAATGGTCCGTTTTTGTATTGTTTTGTTTTGCCTGTCAATAGATATGAAAGTTTGCGTCTGTGTCGTGTCTGCCACGCTACGTGCTGGACACGCTACGTGCTGGACATGCTACGTGCTGGTAGATGTGAATCAAGATTTCATCAACTTGACGTAACCGGACGTCCGTGTATGTTTGTCCGACGATAACCCTTGTAATGTGAACCCTATCTTCATGAAATTTGGCCGTAGAGGTAATACTTATAGTTTTTTTATTACATGTACTGGTTGTATATATACCGATTACATAAGCTCAAAATGCTGTGAAAATTTTCAAAGAAGCACAAACTGCAAACCACAAGTTAATTATAGTACTTATTTATAGTGATCTAATCCTAGTCAAATATTATATTTAAAGATAAACTTCTTTACAGACTACTAAAGTTTGGTTCACAACAACCAGCACATAGCGTGTCCAGCACGTACCGTGGCAGACATGGAACAGACGCTAGATTTCATTTCTACCGCAGACAAAGCACTGGCCGGATTTGGCCCTTGTCTATGCGTAATGCGTATACACTCTTCTGACCTACGCTAGATGTGAATACGCGCAAAGATAATTTATGTACTTAATCATATTTTTACATCTGCGCTTTTACGTGTCTGTCACGTACGGTATGTTTGCAGATATGAACGAAGATGTATTCTGCACCGATAAAATAAATAGGTACCGTAAAATGGAGGCAGTAGGGACAATCTAGAACTTTGAAACTAATTTTATAAATTTTTCTCTTCCTAGGATTTGTATATAATTGAATACGTTTAGTTTCGGCAGCTTATGTTTTAATATTTTAAACTTCTTTGGTAATTTGTGTTGATATACAAGCAACAATCGCAAAAATGTGTGCAATCCCTACAAACCTCGTAGTTAGGGTTATAAGGGACACTAGAGGGGACAGTAGGGAATTCTGCTAGGGTTGATACTTTTGTTATAAGAATGAATTACTACGGGTAGGTATAATGTACCTAGGTCAGTCAGGATGCCTAATATTTTATTACTTTTGAAGATATTTAGGTTGCTAGGTAGGTGCTAAAGTGGAAAGTCTGTAAATTTTAAAATTTTATTTTATAGCTTTTTGCTTATTTCAAATTTTTATTTACTTTAAAAAACAAATAAAAACAAATACAAACTAAAAACAATTAATAAATCTGTATAAGAAATTAAAATTACTTAAATTTCAATTTTAATTGCCAAAACCAACATAGATATTACCTATTATAATAAAATAATATATAATTCAGTTAGGAACTTTTCTTTCTTTCCAGAATTTTACCTAAAAAAATATATTTTTTATTCAATGTTAATTATAATGTTTAAAATCTGGGAAACAATGACGAACTTTTTTTTTATTTTCTAGTAAAAGTAAAAAAAATATGTCCTAACACATTTTTTTTCATTGCGAATTGACAACCCTTAGTATAGTAACCCATCAACCCTTCAAACATCCCTAGAAACCTCATTCTTGAACCAACTCCCCCCATACTACGACCCATCTCACCTCGTTTCTGTCCCGACTCACCCCTTTATACATCCCTATCATCCCTCATCATCCATGCCTCGATGATATGGCAGTTCCTTAACTTAAAATCACAAACATGCAGTACTATTGCTGTAAAATCAAAGGTAAAACTTGTGAAAAACCGGTGGTTTTTCACGCACGACTTTGACGTCATTTTTTTCTTTATTTGCTGCTTTAATCCTTGCTGCTGCCAGGCACAAAAAGCAAAACATTACCAACTATAAAAAATACAACTTGTTGTTCAATCCATAGCCTTAAATTCTTAGTAGTAAGTTTTGAATTAAATCTGCCTTGTCGTCCCTTGTCTCCCCGCAATCCCTTAACACCCCATTTTACGGTACACTATTTCCGGTGAATTGGCACATGACTTACACATGACTCTTTAATCTAAGATACGACCAAGGCTAATTGCATTCAAAAAGAGTAGCCTATATCCAGCACTGGGAAGAGATTGGATGTGAAGAATGATCATGATGATGAATTACCGACTTGATTAGAGTATTTAAAAAAAAAGAAGTTAAATTTGTCATTACCATTGTCATAGAACATTATCTTTCTAAATGTCAAAATTCGGTTTGTGCACGATTAATGCCTACGTAATGATTCACAATCAAAAAGATGAATCGCCATTGTTATACTTTGTTACATTAATGCTTTTATTCAAACTAAAATATATCGACGCTGATTCATAGATAATGGAGCTTATTGCACGATTCAACTTTCATAATGCAACTGTCATGCGTGTAGGTAACTCATAAATGATTGAGTTCAAACATTGCTTCCGAGATAAGCATCTTAGAGCGTAGAATACAAGCGCGAGTTTTAATATCCGCGGCCACAATAGCAGCTTTCGAGTGAGCGGCTACCGAAGAGCTTGAGGCTAGATAGGGAACCCAGACAGACCCATCAATCTGATAATACATTGAATATTAGAAGAATAGACATGTATTGTCACACTCGTGGCTGGTTTCACTCATACTTAACAGATAATAACTGTAAATATACAAACTACAATCTAAATGTACGAAATTTTGGAACGTTAACGGCATCTATCAACTATCACGGGGTTTTTTATGCACAATAAAGCCGAGATATAAAGACGTCGGGCCTCAACGACACAAAACAACGTTCCCACTTTCTAAGAAACCTTATAGATGTCTGATACACGGCAAATGTTAGGCATCAAGCAATATGCCCCTACAATTTTCTTTGACCCTGAATGCGGTATGTTCAGTGGACAAAAATTATACGGCGGAGTACATGTTGATATCACTCGGGGATCAGACCGTATAATATTGCAATGGCCATTACGGCCACACCATAGCATCTTCAAAGTGCTCGTAAACGCGCTGCACGGCTACTAGAAATGTAATTTAGCGGTACCGAGAAAAAGACGATGCCTATCTGCAGATGAATGAGCAACTGTAGCTCTGTAAGTGTATTGTCATCGTCACACTTTTTTCTGGTTAAGGTGTTCTGGAAACTTATCTCTCAATCACATCCCCGTAACTGCGCATTGCGCTCGTACATTTCAGATCTACCTTATTCTCGCTCTATAAAACTTTCGAAAATTTCGCAACACATAACAAGAGCGACTCATTCGCAATACTTTTGTTTTGAACATCTTTAAGAACTTAACAACATCTCTAAATATATGAATTAATATGATTCTTAAGATAATTTGATATCATAAACGCTTTCACGGCAAAATTACTTACAAAACAATTCGTAGCTTAAATAGGTAGCACAACATACAATGAAGTGTGGCGCCAAAAAATCGCGACAACAAATAAAACAATATTGGGCACACATGTATTTCCAAATAAAAAAAACAAAAACTTAGCAATGCTTTAATTTTAATTTAATTGGTTCGGGCGAGAGTGACATTCGAGGCTGTCAGATTTAAGTCGTGTTCAAGGTGACAGTCTCCCTCTCGTCGAGTTAAGATGGCGACCGAGCTGGCATTTAAATGCCATACATTTTTAAATTCATACGACGTACGCAATTAACGATTCGAGTTCGATTACTTCGTCATAAACGTGCGCGTGGTTATCGCCGACGCCCGTTAGGAAGCTACTTAAGAATTCATGACACTATTAGGGGGAAATTAACTTTATGATTTCTCTGGATATCGAAAACATTAGCAACAAAGTTTACGAGAAAGATATTAGTCTTTTGCATTCTTTGCGTATAATGTTACGTACCATAAGCACCGTAGGTAGGTAGACCTTTAACAGCTTCGCCCGTGACTAATAAAGTAGGATTCGTAAGACATTTGTATTACAAATAGCAATTTCATTATACTTCAAAATGAATGTATAGAAAACGTAGTTTAACGAATAAGGTAAATATAATCCTCGTATTTTAACCCTCTTTGGACCTTGTTTTAATGAGATTACTATAGAGTCGTAATAAGTTTTATAATGTACTTACCTACTGCTATACAATTGTACAATGTCTTAAACATTTACTCGCTTAAAATATCTATACTATAACATAATATTATAAAGAGGTACAGTTTGTGAGGTTGTAGGGGGTAATCTCTGGATCTATTGAAACGATTTTGAAATTTCTTTTACTTTAGTGTCATAGGCTATATTTTAAAATGAACAAGCGTGCGAAGCCGCGGGCATCAGCTAGTTATATATAAACTGAGGTAGATCGTTGTCTGGAGCATGCGTGGAGCAGGAGTTCGGTAGTACTCTTCCTGAAAAACAACCTCTTTTAACCTTTTGAAGTTTTTTATTTTCTTCTGTTTTTTTATTGCTTTGTCATTGGTTTGTGAGCTACCCTGCAGTTTCAGCCGGATAGCTAATCGGGAAGTGCTCGAAATTTAAATTACAAGATTCCAGGACAGCCAAAATAGGTAGTGATGTTAAATAAAAGCTTTTAAAAAGGGGATAAAACCCTTTTTTTGACCCGGAACCGATTGCAGTCAATGGTGTAAGTACCTCTTGGAGTTGCCCAGCAATATTACCTTGGACAGATATTGCAATTAAGGATGGCAATCCAGTGCTTTTTCCATCCAGCTGGATATATACTGGATCAAAGCAAATCCAGCTGGATCCAGCGCGGATCCAGCACTTATAGATTTTAC
This sequence comes from Alsophila aescularia, assembly GCA_946251855.1. Classification (NCBI taxonomy): domain Eukaryota; kingdom Metazoa; phylum Arthropoda; class Insecta; order Lepidoptera; family Geometridae; genus Alsophila; species Alsophila aescularia. The sequence goes on along the minus strand of OX276377.1, from coordinate 18,138,413 downwards.
ATAGATATTAGCAATTTTTTTTAAATCTGTGTAAACTTTAATTCTCACAATCACAGCGAAGCAACGAATACACTTATTTCCCGTGAAAACACAGGTCTGGCTGGTTTACTTAGATCCGAAAATCAATCTGTCAAATACTTTGAAATCAAACCAAAAAGTAGGCGGTGTGGTGTAGAGAGGGGTTGTAGCATAGTGCATAAGGGCGACAGAACGGCAACGTCGAGAGGTTCGCTTCGGACTAACTAAAGCCCGCGCAACAAAGCGGCAAAGTAAAGTTTTGAACGTTTTCGCGTGCAAAGATTAATTACTTGTTAATAGCTGATTGCTGATCCGCACCGCTGGATCCAGCGCCAGATGCTGGATCCAGCAAGCATAAAAATGTGCTGGATCCAGCTGGAATGCTGGATTGCTGGATCCAGCAGTGCAATCCCTAATTGCAATTAGGTAAGAACAACTTTGAGAAGGAAGCCAACAGATGAATTCAGCTGGGTTGGGCAGCATTCGGCAAGCTTCGTCACGTCTTCTCGTCGTTCATACCACAGTGCCTGAAGACAAAAGTCTTCAATCAGTGCGTCCTACCTAGTCATGACCTAAGGAGCCGAAACGTGGACACTCGCGATTAAATTAGTCCACAAAAAGGTCGCTCAGCGAGCTATAGCTAGAGAGAGCTATGTTTGGAGTTTCTCTGAAGGATGAGATTCGTAATGAAGATATCCGACGGAGAACAAAGGTGACCGACATAGCTCTAAAGATAAGCAAGCTAAAGTGGCAGTGGGCTGTTTACATTTCCAGAAGAAACGATAACCGCTGGGGTAGACGGGTTCTCGAGTGGAGACCACTTTTTCACTAAACGTAGTGTGGGACACCCTGTGGCCAGGTGGAGTGATGACCTGCGAAAATTGGCTGGAAGAAAATCGATGAGGAGAGCTGAAGACCAAGCTCAGTGGCCTACGTCCAGCAGTGGACAAATATAGGCTGATGATGAAATCGTTGCGTACGGTCTAAACGGCAACTAAAAAGTAAGGTAACCTGACTTGCGAGTCGTACTTGGACTTGCTACAAAGCTATACGTGCGCGTCACAGGCTACCGTAAGATGGGATCGTCGAACTTTACATAATAAAAAAAAAGTATTTTTTAAGGTGAAGGATTTTTTTTGTACTAAAAGTGTAGCAAGTCGAATTTCTATCTATACGCTACGCCCCACGTTTTTTTTTTCTTCTTTCATTACTCATAAAAAAGATTAACTTACGCCTGAAAGGGCTTGATACCCATACCTGTGTTACCTATCCCATCGTATAGGATAGGTAACAAAAAATATATTCAGAAACGAACTTTTATCTTCGTAAGACCTGGTATAGATATATAGAGCATATAGTTTTTATTCATAGAGCTCATTTCAATAAGTATTGCGATCTACATACTCCTTACTCAACCAATCCAAGTGAATAATATTGTCTCTTGTCTGTCATTTAGGCCATTTATATTTCATTGACAAGCAACAACATTGTTGTTAACAGAAACCTAATTGCATTAATTCAACATCAGTCAAGTCGGGACCCACTCTCAGTTACAAGCCTTTGTTTTTGTTGGGGCCGTGTTGAGTTGAGAACCTAAATGTACCCCCATAACTATTAATTGCTTCATTGTCATAATCCATACCAGGTTATCCCCACTGCTGAGGACTATGGCAATTTTCAAAAAAGTTCTCTTTTTTTCTCGACTTCATTTAAATATTGGTTGGTGAGGACTAAGACCAATGAGTAAATTATATTAAATGCTTAATTTTGTCCTCAAGTAAATCGTTATTCCTAGAAAAAGTTTTTAAATCGTGTCTGTCTCTTTGTCTGTTTGTTTTTTCGCGTATCAAGTAAAAACTACTAGACCGATTGCGATGTGGTTTTCACTGTTGGATAGCTTAGGGTTTGACTTAAATACTGGGGTACTGGGTATCTCAATCCAATGAGTAAAAACCGAGTAATCGTTAAAAACTTGTTGACGGATGAAGGGATTTTAATAAAATATATTATTTTGGGTATATTATTATTTTGGGTGGCACATATAATACTTTTAACCTAGAGAATAGACCATGCGGGCAAAGCCGTAGGCACAGCTATTATATATATATATATAAAACAATGTTTTACGGTTCCGTATCCAATGAGTTCAAACTTAACCATACTGTGATGGCAACGCTGTCTGTCTGACTGTCTGTCACCACCTTGTAGATCTTAAACGAATTGAATTAGAAACTTGAAAAGCATAATTAATATACGAGTATATGTTAGTTTCGTTGCCTATGTGCATAATTTTCATTTTCCTTTTCCTTTAGCTATGGCGTTGGAGTTTAGTTGGGATATATGGTTGCAAAGACACAAATACAGATATTGTTCTGAATTTTATAATATTATTATACAAAACTGAGCGCCCATCAATAGACTTTGATCATAAATACGGAACACCCTTTTAGAAACGCATTAAACATAACATTATTTCAGGATCATAAATAAGAATGCGGCAATATTTACTAGGCATCATATATATAAATAATTCAGAATTGCCATGACAGGACGTGTGTCGAGCCGGAAGTCACCGTAAATGTGCGACTGTTATCATATCATTCGCAACATTTTACACAATTATCAAGGAGATAGATATACTTGGCGCCTTATGTACCTACATGCCAATTTAATCATTTATTCAAATTTCAACCGTACAGCAGAGCTAATAAAACTCAAAATAGTTATCATACACAAATCACACGTGTTTGGTTTGCACCTCTATTTTCGAGCGCCTTTTATGGCTGGAATGATTTTCGAGAAAGATATCTCAAGTAATATGCCTTTAGAATGGTTGGTTTATTTTCTGCTACACGGATATCGCTTTGTTTTGATTGTAGTCAATAAAGTTATTGGGTGAGTATATGTACACCAAGATAGCAGGGCCCTGTTTCATAAAACTTACAATTGTAGTTTACTATTCCAATTTAGTGTGCACTGAAGTTTATCTTCTAGCAAAATTCATATTTACACGTAACACTCTAACATATGCATCAATGTACACTAAATTGTAATTGTAAACTATAATTGTAAGTTTTATGAAATAGGGCCCAGGCTAACTACGTTGGTATAAAGTACTGACATATTTTTCTACCTAATATAAATCATATGACTATGTTAAAGTGCTATACTCGTATTTATCTACTTGCTTGTAGGCTTCTTTCATATTTTTGTTGCGTGTATTTGATAATGCACTCGTAATAATATCATTGGTAGGAGGTTCACCTGCTTAGCAAGAACATATCCGAACTCGCACTATCCGTGTCTATATTATGCGGTTTGCCAATTAAGCCACCGCATTGCGCTGCATTATACTGTTTACTAGTATGTGTCATACTTCCTAACAGGGCCAAGAGTTTGTACCTACTCCAAAGTAGTCTCAGAAAGATCGCCAGATTTTGTATTAGTTTGTCCCACGAAAAGAATATATTGTAATCGTAAGGAATTCTAATAACTAGCAATTTTCATAGGCATAGTTTTTTACGAAATCATGAATGAAAAACAAGCAGCAAATTTAGATTAAATAAATAATTTAAAACCAGTTTTTATTTTTTATTTTTTAAACATCTAATGGTCCGGTACGGGGGGTAACGCTGACTCTTGGCGTGGCAATCGAGCGAGGCGTGGCGAGTTAGCCTGGCGATCAATCGCCACGCCGCGAAAGAAATAAGAAGAATAAGAGATGAGGGACGAAGAAGAAGACGAAGGCGAAGACGAAGACTACATCTAGGCATAAAGTAATTTTTATATACGGCATGTTGTTTCATGTTTTATCGTGCCATGAAATTGCACTGTAGTTGTGAAAGGTAGGTTATTAATGACATGTTTGTATGAGGTATTTCATAACTTTCCTATCTATTTCATAGCAGTGGAAGAATACGGGCTGATGATGATAATGAGGCAAACAAAAGGTTTACACTTCTGCCAGGCGTCCCGCAACTTTTTTTTTTTTCGAGTGCATTGTCGTCGATCTGTGAGCTACCCTGAAAGTTTCAGCTGGATAGCTAATCGGGAAGTGCTCGAAATTTGAGTTGCAGAACGATCCCATATATCCCACGAAGATCCCACATGGAACGTCAGACAAACCAGAAAGTGACGTAATAAAAACGTGTTAAAATGTCGGTGTTTCTGAATGTTATTTGAAGTAAAAATTGGGCATATTTTGTAATTTCATAAAAACCAAAGGTTTTGTTAGAAAGTTGCGAGGGAAAAGTTAACTTATCATATTATATACCCTTTTTTATAATATTTTGCTACTGCTTACTGTTTGTCTGTCTGTTTTTTTTTTGTCTGTGTAATATCAGAAACATCCGAACCGACTTTGTTCCGGTTTTCTTAATAAGCTTACAGAGGGATGAATATGTTGATCCGTAATAGAGCCGCTTAGCCAGGTGAAATTTTCACATTATGTGTTCTTATGGTTTATATCCTAACAAATAATAATAACGTTTCATAATCATAGTTTTCATAATCATAAACATACAGAAAACGTGATTTTTCAATGTTTTTTTTGCTGTCTTTATTGATACTTATAAATAAAAGTGTCAAACTGGGTGCTTATTCTCTATGCCACACGCACCCAGTCACACACAAGCACACACAAGCACACACACACACACACACACACACACACACACACACACACACGCGCGCGCACGCGCACACGCACACGCACACGCACGCGCACGCACACACACACACACACACACACGCACACGCACACGCACACGCACACGCACACGCACACGCACACGCACACGCACACGCACACGCACACGCACACGCACACGCACACGCACACGCACACGCACACGCACACGCACACGCACACGCACACGCACACGCACGCGCACGCGCACGCGCACACACACGCACACACACGCACACACACGCAGTGAGGAAAAAGTGAACGTAGCCACGGGCAAATGCTAGTAAGCAATAAAAAGTAAATTAAAACTCAATCCTCTTTCTTAGAATCTTATTATCCATATTGATAACATACTTGTCAGTTAATTTAAAATCTTACATTTACATTACAAATAAATGCAATAAAATCTACCGTTTATTTCTTCGCAACATAAAATACTACTTCCTGTCAATAAATAGCTATTATCAATAAACATAATAACGTACATCTGAGTGACTAATTTTAAAAGAATTTCTTGCCCATTTATTATAAGTGCTTGAGTCACCAATTAGTTTCCATATAAAGTAAACGCAATTTATTTAATATATTTTACAAATTCGATTGGCGCTACATCCAGCATTAATAGTTGTGACTTACAACTTTGCCGTGTACCATTTATTAGGATGCGTGTATGTATGCACGTTCTTAAGTTGGCACGTATGAGGTATGCATGTATGTATTTACGAGTCTCCAGGTTGTTTGTGTGCAGTTACAAATGTGAGTCGGTTGACGTAATTTAACACTGCGAGAGGAGGGCCGCGACACATCCCGTCTCGTACAATCAATTTAGCCACAATCCATAATCACGAGCAATTAATTTTTTCTCAACGCAGTTAATAGGAGTGCGCTTTCGTCAGTTATTTTCTCGATAAGGGTCAAATTGAGCTGCCTGCGGCCTATCTGAACAAACGAGCAGTTTCGACCACTCGATGTACAATCTTTTTTGTTTTTCTACTATGTTGCATTATCTTATTACAGAGGACTTCTCCCTGTAATCATTAGAAGATATCTCTGCGTCTTCGTAAATTAGTACGTACTTGAAGAATTTTATCCATTTGCTTATTTACTATAGGCAAACATATCTACACTAAGTATTTACCTTTATAGATTTTAGGTATGAGATAGTTGTTTTATTTATGAAATAAATTTATGATTTTATACCATGATTTCATAATGTCCCATGTATATTATTTGTATCGAGATTCGGATTTTTCGGAGCTTACAAAGGACACACCAAGATCAAAGATAAACTGAAGATCTTGCGGGTGGGTAGTCTTTACGAGCAGTCGAAGCGGTCTACCCTCTTATCACTCATTTATTACGCGCGACGATGACAACGTATGAATCGTACGTGGCGTACGTTTGAAGCTAGTTGCGAATGATAGTGCATTGCATAATTATACAGAATAGCGTTGCATAGTGCGAAAAAAATGCTGATGGTGGCGCGTAATAAACGACTGAAAAAGCGGTAGACTGCTTCGTCTATTACTCCTAAAGGTTCGTAGCGCAGGATCTTTACTTTATTCGTTATAATGGCGCTTGCACCGGTGCCGAAATATCGGACTCAATTCAAATAATATTCATGGTAAACATCCTGTATATAAGTACATTTATGTGCATATTTAATTTATATACATTTTCCAGCATTAACAATGTAACGGAAAACCTGTATGTAACAAAAGTAGGTACCTGTAAATTTCATTGAAGACAACGCGGGAAACACTGAACAATAGCAATAAGCCGATGACCGTTTGACCTGTCTATGACGTCGCCGGCACAAAGGGGCTTTTTTGATAAATCGTCGAAAAGAAACAAAGGGCGCATAAATTTATCGGCGGCGAACGCTTATCATGATCCAGCTTTCTCCGAGTCGATGCTCCCGCCGCGCACCGTGCAGGCTTCCAGCATCACACACGCGCCCCGCCCTACAGACACACTGTACCTACAATTATCTCTACTGTATAAAAACTGAAGTTTTATCTTGGATATTTTCTGCCATATCTTTTTTGTTTCTTTAACATCTTTTACTGGGAAACCCTATTTTATAATAACGAGCACGTTACATCATACGCGGGAGTCGAATCATGGTGATATAATTTTTAAAAGCTTGTTCACTGTGTTAACTATGCCTATACTGTTGCAATGACTGCAGAAAGCTACATTGATGCCATCCCAGCCATCTCAACTAACTTATGCCAATACATTCTTAAACAATTTGTGTATGAAGGTATATTTTAATTGGTACCAAGACTTTGTACGTGGTCACATCATAGATCTAGTTAAATTATGTCATTTAGAAAATAACCGGTTTTAAATTAATTTATACAGATTTGTAATAGTAATTCTTTGGTTCCTAACCACTTGAGCATAAAAAGCGGTATTAACCGGTATCCCAGTAGTAGCAAATCTGAATTCATTGTTGTAAAAACCTTATGATCTGCCGTTAACAAGAAAGCGTATTATATACTTAACGAAAGGAAGGCTATCTTTGTAAGTTAAACATCTAGAGCATGTTGACAAGTATTGCACTGAGCTACTTACTGTCAAACGAGATTGTTAGTGTGATAAATAAAACATTTAGAATTTTGTACAAAATAATTTTAAGATAAAATAAGAGAATTATATGTTCATGTCAGGTTCATTATCAGTTCTTTTTAAAGTTTGCCGACAAACCGTTGCCGATTAAATTGAGTTTCAGTGATAACGTCGCGAGTGTCCGTTACAGACGCATTACTTGCGCGTCGTTCACAGACGGGCCCGGCTCTCTACTGCACATTATAATATAAACACATCCATACCTGTACAGTGTACACCATTCACGGCGTGATGAATAGCCACCTTTTGCACAATTCAAAAGAGCACTGCGCACCTATCCACTGTCTTTGTCTCTATACAAAATCGAAGGGGTTGTTTTTTGGGGAGACGATCCATAAACAATGATTCCGATGACCACCGATGACCAGTACCTACGACATATACGAGTGACCAGTGTGGGAAGCTCCGTTCATCGCTTTGTGAAAGCTTGACCCCTCTTTAGTGATATTATAGACGATGTTTTATCCTTTCTGAAAAGGGTCAGTTCGAAGAATGGAACTTCGGTACGCTGCGATCATTTATTTTTAGCGTGTTTAAAACGGTTAGGCGAAGTAAGAATGATAAAAAATATTCTCGTGCGAGCTTCCCATGCATTTATATGCTACCTATAATTACGTGCACTCGGCATGGACTCCTCGAGATATTTTCGTGTGCACGACGCAGACGTGAAGGGCTTGCACAAGAACTGTTCGGGCATTTCGGAGAACGCCAATGTGATAACTCGGACCCTCCAATTATTTTAAAATTCAGTACGAAAGTACTCACTATACTTATGGCGTTTATTGGCCAAAAATCGGTACCTGTGCTCGTTACGCCAATCATGCGCGCAACTCTCACTCATCGCCTTGGTTCTTTGGTTTGGTTCTTGGTTTTTTCTCGACGAATGCACTTACTGTTTATTTCTGTAGTTTTTATTAAAATTATGCATGATGAGTTTATCAACTTGCTAAAAGAATTTAATTGACATATTCAATCTATGTGACGTAGGTAGTGGTTGAGAAAGCACGGTTTTATTCCTGAAGTAAATACAACAACAACAATAGGAAATATATCGTTAGAAAAGGCAGTATTGTGAGATCAAGACTATATCAATGTTTAAAAACATAGCTACTCTTACTTACCTACAACATTAATTAATCAATATTTATTCATATTTATTATTAATATTATTAATTATTACAAAATAGCTATTCTTACCTTCCTACAACAATAATTAATTAAAAAAAACGACCGAGTGGCTATTAGAGTAAAGTGAAGTTACGTACCTATTATTCCAACAAACTTGGCTTAACTTAGTCTCGTAAATAATAATAATAATTTTGAAATGGTTTTTAAAGACCTTTACTTTGATACCCTCGATAGGTTTTGGTAATTTTTAGTTCCGTCGGAAATACATACATGTGCATGTATTTCATCTGTAAGCCGCCATATTAGTTTTCTTGACACTTCATATATCTTATAGCACTCTACTGATCAAAACGAATCCAATGTACCTCATTTATAAAAATCCATCAATCCGTTGAGGCTGTAGGACGTGCCTAAGAAACGTACAAACAACGTAACAGTCGGATAAAAATAAGAAAAAGATGTAGGCTATGTAGCGATTATTCATGTTCTAAATTTCTAATTTGTAGTGAGAATAGTGCCTGAATAAAATGTATGTGACATACAAACACAAACGGACTAGCGAAACTATAAGGATTCCTCATTTAGCTACGGAACCCTATAAATGAAAAAGACATCAAACCATTGTTGAGGTCGTTAAGAATCTTATTGAACAGGCCATTAAGCGATCCGTTTGACTAGTTAGTATTATTTAGCTACTTAAAAAATGAACATGACACATTATCTGCGGCAATCCATCTCGATGGAGCTCCTATAATAATTCTCTGTTTAGTACGGTGCGTGGGCGCGCCGCCCAACTCTACACACTAGCATACTCGTAAATATAAAACATAATTTTGTAATTATGTAAAACGGTAAAAAACCAAGACTCAATAATTTGCTATGTGTAACGCGCCATAAATTAGTGGCCGTTATAATAAAAATCTGAGACGGCAAAATGTTTAAAGCTATTTTGGTTCCAATCAATTGACGTAAGTGTTCTACTTTTATCATTCAATTAAGTTTATACGATGTGGTTGTTAGATACACTAAGGCAATATTTTATTCGTGACAGGTACTTATATATCAAGTGCTATCGGAATTGGAAAAGTTCTATAAATTGTTAACTAAGCGTTTGTTTTTGACCCATATTGTAACAATTTACCGCATCCGTTATAGCTAATAAGGTAATAAGTAAAAAGCATGAACGCATCTTATTGGGATTGTGGAAAATACCAATAGCATAATCAACCTAGTTCCAAGTAGAAGTGAAGATATACTTGCAAAGACCCAGTTTTAACATAATAATATAGAAAAAATGGTTTGAACAGTCTCGTCGGAACAGTACCGTATAAAATATGGCGTAAAAGTGAAGAAAAATAAGATATTGTTAATAAGTAGCTAGATTAATTGAAATTTTACCACCAATAAGTATTAAAAGTAAGTTAATTGTACTCTCATTGGAGATCTGTTAGCTAAACTAAAAATACAATTACAACATTAAAAAACATTTTTCGATACTTTTAGATGACTTAGGATTACGCATGTGCTCGTAGCAGAGGCACGGATGGAGCAGGTTTGTTACTAACAGCAAGTAATCGTAATTTTCCAGTTTTCCTACGAAAAATTATCATTTTCCGGGACAAAAAGTATCATATGTTGGTCTCTATATTGCACAGTACCTATTTACAATGTTTCATCGAAATCGTATCAGCTATTTTGGCGTGAAAGCTCCCTAAACAAACAAACAGACAACGTTTCCCTTTTATATATTGGTGTGGATTCTAGCGTTATCGTTTAATTATTCGACGCAATGGGCTTTGACTTCCGTGTCCGTCTCCACGCCTCCCGGTTCAACTCAATTTTGACTTCTAATTACCTCCACCGCCATTTTATGTTTCCTCTGGGCCATTATTTTAATTAATTCTAACATGGGCCTAAGCTTTTCTCACGCTGTTTTATTGTAATTAAATATTAGGTGAACGTATAACCTCTGTGATGTTATGATTTGGGAGATTTACCTCGGGTTTCTGAAACGTTTGTTAAAATTGACAACAGATTAAGTCTATTGCTGTCTCTATCATTTGTTTAGTGCCAGATAAAGGCAGCATTAGAATTAATCTGTTATCAAAGTCAACAAACGTTTCAGAAACACGAGGTAAGTCATCCAATAGTATAAGTATGATTACATTAGAGACATTGATCTGACGTGAGTCATCATTAGATGTAACTTACAAAATACGAAAAGATGTAAGTTTTTAATTGTTCTCATCAATATCATTTGAAAGAAAAATCTATGATAGTACTCTGATCATTTAAGTAAACACACTTGAATTTACATGTGTGTTGGCGCTCGTTGAAGTCTTTTGTTCGAGAGTTTTCAAAGTGTGTTCTTTAGTACAAACATTCAATTTTTTTTCGTCTTTGTGACCAGATTATTGATTTCCCAATACAATCATACGAACTTACGTAACGGTATATTGTACTCTCAGTTAATATCTTCGAAAAAAATATATACAGCTTTTGTTCGCCTGACCAAATAAAGGACAGTTAAAAGGGATCCCCGCATTTAACGCTCATCAACCCTTTAAGGAAATGGACAAAGAGGAAGAGTGGCGATGTCACCCTTCTCCGAGCTCGAGTGAGCGTTCGCCGGTGCGTGTGGGGCGCCGAGGCACGGCCAGCAGTAGCGAGCGACGCCGCACCCGGACCGCACCGCAGTCCGCCGCGCACTGAGCTTCTGTTCTGTACCGACCATCGCGGCTCCGCGCGAACCTGTTCCAAAATCCAACCCCAATCGACTCGGACCGTGGGGCGGCTGGACCGGACATCGCATTGTGTCCGAGTGACCCCTATTGGATGAGCCTGTCAACTGACCGGTACCTGACCGCGTCATGCAAAACGCCCTCGGACGTTGATGCGGCGATGCCCAGCTGCCCCCACTGCGACCAGTTTTCAACTTGTTCCGCAGGTATTTTCGAATATTGCCATGACCTGTTCATCTTGACCACAGATCCTACTACGTATTGAATCATTCTGATAACATCGTCGGTCGTTATGAACATCGAGGCACGACTAATTAATTTAGTTGATGCTCTGATAGTGACCCTTGTCATAACCCGTTTTAATGACTTAAATGAAAATAGTAGCAAACTATTCTACTTAAAAAATGTTGCTATTGAAGTAATCATTTTTTATTTCTTTGTTTTTCATTCCGATGATCTTGATTCTTGACTGACATCAGTTAAATATACGAGTATACTCATTGTATTCATGTTTTTAACATATAGATATTTATGTATCTACTAACTGTGCCCACGGTTTTGCCCGCGTAGTCATTTTTCTGGGGTAAAAGTATCCTATATGTTATTCTAGGGCCAACAGTACCCATGAGGTATAATATACCAAATTTTGTTCAGCCGACATTAGTTTTTAACGATTGCTCGGCTTCTTCTATTCGGATTGAGATACCAAGTACACCAGTTTTTAAGTCAAACCCTAGGTTATCCAACAGTGAAAACCGCATCGCAGTCTTGCATTTGTTAGCAGTACTACGTACGACCAATGGTGGAAACAAAATACCGAAATCGGCGGTATATCTAGGGTGTTACAGATGATATTTACCTCATCTATGACTCGTCCCGTCTCGTCTCGACCCGTCGAATGTGTTTTTTAACGCAAATCTATTGTGTTTTAATTAAACGAATCGAAAACCGTTGACAGGCGAGGGTTTAGAAGGGGAACAAGGAATTAGGTCGTGCAACTGAGACTGTCGCAATCTGAGACCAGTTCAACAATGTTCTCGTCACAGGATTGCCTCATTACCGTTAAGTATATAAATAGGTACAATATGTGAACCATTTCAAGAAGTAGTTTACATCAGGTTACAAATAAACAGTTTAAGTTGGCCTGTTGCAATACAGCAATTCAATTAATTATTGTTATATTATGTAAATTTTCAATTAAATAGGGATTATAGATTCAAGAGATATGTTGATACTAAGCCAATTAAGCAGATACCATAATGTCTTAGTTATAATAACATAATATGTGTTGAGATATACTTACTTTTAACTTTAGATAAAACTAGGTTTTTTTGCTTGTATAATTAATGATTAATTTTAAAACTTCTAATAGCAATAACTTTTTAAGAAATGGCAAAGGCATACAACAGTGTAAATAAATTCTTCGGGTCTTAAACAAATAAATCATAATGTACAAAAATAATAAGTCGGTAATCACTACAAATAATAATCGTAGTTTTTATAGAAGTCGCATTATTATTCATGATCTTAATTAGTATTGCTTGATAGTAATAATAATAAGAACTTAGAACGAAGTTCATAAAGATATACCTATTATAATATTTTATTATCTACTACGTTTTCCATCACAAAAAGATAATTGATAAATAGCGTTCCATAGAACAAAAACGTTTAGATACATTGTATGATACAGCATAAATAAGCTGTTTTGTTTCTCGGTTATAGTAGATAATTAGGTGGTAATATCAGAGGCAACACATTTCCGCATTCGGCGGCGGTGGCGGCCGCGGCGAGGGCGGGCGGCGCGGGCGCAGTCCGCGCTCGTCAACAAATTTATAGCGAGATTGACCGTGAGACCTCAACCGTAGCCGTTTTTTGCCTAATGCGTTATTTATTAAAATTTAATCGTAAAACAACCCAAGCTGATTTTATAAACTGACTACATGTCAAAACTTTAAACATAACGCATAAATACGAACTTCTATTGATAGGTTCATGAATATTTATCAAAATACAGTGTTACATAAATTTGTTTATTCATGACGAGAGACCTCAATTTAACTAATTAAAGTAGGTATCGGGTACCGATAAAAATATGAAGGCTGCTCGTAAACGTAATAAGCAAACCTGCAAATATGTATCTAGGTTTATAATAATTAAATCTAATCCTACTCTCAGCAGTGACAGAAATTAAACACACAAACTTATGTAAGCAGTTCATATTTAATCAGATCGTCCTGTTGAACCGTTAGGTAAATAACGTCGATTCGAATCAAAATCTTTTGAAAACTATTAACTAGGACAGGTTATTTTCATACAAAAAAAGTTCTGTCCTTATTTTCATGATAATGCATTCCGTGTAGATTCTCTCTCATATTTTATTCGTCAACTTATGTGCTAGGTACTTCGGAACTTAAAACTTTTATGTTTAACGTTAAAACGTCACGTAATATGGACAGAGACCAAAAGAGCCGCTAAAGTGCCAGATGCTTCGAGGGGCACCCATACCCCATGTATCGCGACATACATTAGAATAGTATTTTCGAAGATCAAATATTGGTTTTGGCGGCGGTCGTTGTGCACACAATTAATGTTTATTTCTCTAAAAACATCGGCGTGCGCCCGCTCACATTCTTGTTTAGATAATAATTGATTTTTTATTTACTCCACGAGTGTTGCCATACGAAGACAACGGCAAACATCGCCGGGGACATTTTCTCACGAGTGCAGGTCGTCGGGGCCTGTCCGTTATATATTTTTGCGAAAAGATTTCAAATCGAATAACGTGCACCGTTCTGTTGGGTATCGCCCGCGCCCGCGCCCGCACTCGCGCACTCGTGTGTCACACGTCAGATCAAATACACGAGATAAAACTAAAACTAATGTACATTGAACTCAAAGCTTTTCACAATCACCGGCGAGGGCAATAAATAAAGCTTCGACGAAGAACGGGAGCAATTAATATGGGTGCGCCCGTCTCGCGTGAAAGTAGCAGACGCAGGCCACATATGTGTAACGTCTATACCTACTCGTATATTTACGTGGTGCTTTATAAATACTTATCGGTAACGACATTACTCACACATGTGTACTCAAACATGTAGAGAACATATTTTTATGTAATCGATATAGGAAGTTCTTGCCAATATCGATGTAAGGCTGTACATGTTAATAAGTAAAAAAAATACAAATCTGATGACCTATTTCACTATTCAAAAGAGAAAACTACCTGCATATATATTTATGTAGGTACAAAGAAACATTTATGTTACTAAATTGCGCTTAATAAAGAATAAATCAAAATCGTGTATCGTAATCACAGGCTTGGGTGTATAGAACATAAATGCCTCATAGGTGTACAATTACTTCCACATCCAATTATGTGGGGCTGAACTTATATTTGGCTGACCTACATGTTTTCGTATACGTTTCGCGATATAGCCACCTACACGTGTGGACGACATGTCGATATTGCATGCGAGATTTGAATATGGCCACATCGGGCGATGGCTAACAGAGTGAATGCTAATTCGCGCCCGAGGCGAACTGCGCGAACAGCAGAGCGCGTCTTACATTGTACAAGTATGTGATTGCGTCGTACTGCCATCTCAAATAATCGTATCATATTCTTAACCAAACTGTATACTCTCTCGATTCCTAATTATTGTTATCATCAACAATATTATTTCCCAATTAATATGTTTATATGTATGCGAGTTTCTTTATTACACCATAACTTTGAAATGCCTGAACAGATTTAGACGTTTGGGGTATCGTTAGAATCGAGTAACAAAGGCTATATTTCTTTTGAAGAAATTCTTTATGACTGAATTTTCAATTGTAATTTATATTTTTTTCTAATTTAACATTATGGGTATCAAATTGAAGACCTTGATAAGCACATTCCAATAGTATATAATTTATTGGCATAAGTTTATTTTTGTCAAGGCAGGCTTGTTTTTTTTTTAACTTTTAAGCTAGTTATTTTCATTTTGTAGCTGTTAGGTGTGTGTGTATGTGTTAGCTGTTAAGCCAAGCGTGGTGCAAAATACTGAGCAACGGCAAAATATCTCGATCAAATATCTCGGAGGTCGATTGTTCAGTAGTGGACTTTATTGGGCTGATGATGAAGATGAAGGGAACACTAAACACTCTGAATAAGAACCATTTGCAAAACAAATAACTTTTACTGGATAGATAAAATAACTCCTTATTTAATAAGTACCAAAATAAAGAAGAAAAATAATAAAACTATCTGTAACTATTGTTACAATGGCCGGTCATATCACTAAAAAGCTATCTATTCCATACAACCTTTGGAGTGATAGGATTCATAACACGGTAAAGATTACTATACTACACTTTAAACTACTAGCTAGACCTTAAGAGCTTAAGTTACGTTGGTATCTCACATTGATCTAAGAATTTTGATCATGCATTTTTCTCTGATACCCGCTAATATCAATACAATAGCGGTTTATCCATCGTTTTAAAGTATCCATTTACTATCTAGAATCATATTGATTGCGCATTTCGAAGGGGTATAAAACTTCGACGACACAATTATGTGGGTGTCCATTGTATCCCAACCCAACCTGGCCGCGTTTTTTCTCTTTATTTAGCGTCTTCCCGAGAATCCCACGCACGCCGTGTACATTTTTCTAGGTATGAGCTTGACTGTTATGTAGTCAAGTATGCGGCTATACTCTATGCTGACTCTCGGACGCAGTTACGTGCTCATCTATACATATAATAAAGCAATAAGAACGAAAAAGTCTGTAAAAAGAAGATAGTTTCAAAAAATATGGTCTACGGTATTTAAAATAAGCTACTGGAATTATAACATTTTTGAAATTCGTGTCTGTCTGTTTCTTTGTCTGTATGTTTGTTCGCGCATCACGTAAAAAACTACTGGACTGATTGCGATGCGGTTCTCACTGTTGGATAGCTTAGGGTTTGACTTAAAAACTAGGGTACTTGGTATCCCAATCCGATGAGTAGAAGCCGAGCAATCGATAAAAACTTTTCGACGGCTGAAGGAATTTTGATCAAATGTTGATAGATTGGTATTTTAGAATAGTACTTACATACGTAGGTACGTAGAGTACTTTTAACCTAGAGAAATGACCACGCGTGCCAAGCGGCGGGTACAGCTAGTTTATATTTAAAGAGTTAAGTTTAGTAGTACATTTTATCAGGATAATTGATAGGTACTTGTAGTGGAACATGAAGGGTTAAAACAAGGTAAGAATCTAATCGTACAGCTTTATCTGTGACTGTACGCAATCAGGATGCGCAGGCGCAGCGGTGAAACGTAGCCTGAGCTGCGATACCTACTGAATGCTTTGGCTACGGGCTACGCGCCGTAGATCATAATCGGACGCATATTTATTGGTGAGCGCGCTTTCTAAAGCCCTGCGCTTGCGCCTGCCTGCCGCTAAAGCTAACGCAGAACACTCACGAATGCCAAGAGACACGCGATGTTCTTTATTGCACACTAGAATCATCAACATTATTATTCACTCTCAAAAGTGAATAATCATGGCAGGTGAATACAGGATTTATTGTTGCGGCACCTTTTCATATACTTGGTGTCAGCTTAATAGTTAAATATTGTTAAAAAATTATGGTAATTACTAGACACTTATTTTTAACTAGCTGTGTCCGCGGCATCTTACACGTGGTCATTATGTAGGTTAAAAGTACTCTTTTTGCATTTCAAAGACCTAACATACCAATATACCAACATGCGATCAAAATTCCTTCAGCCGACAAAAAGTTTTTTATCGATTGCTCGGCATCTAATCATTGGATTAAGATACCAAGTTGCCCAGTTTTTAAGTCAAACCCAACAGTGAAAACCGCATCACAATCGGTCCAGTAGTTTTGCGCGAACAAACATACAGACAAACAAATTAACAAACAAACACACAGACACTATTTTTTTAAATATCCTATTCTTGTTCAGTAGCTTATTTTAAGTAACTAAACCATTTTATTTAAATTCTCTTCCTTGCACAGACTTAGTTGTTCTTTTTGCTTTATTAAAGTTTAGTAATAGTTTTTTTGTATAATATTGCCGTGTTTTTGACAATATGTACTTAGTTCGTTTAAATAAATATTGTTTTATATCAGATATACCCAACATAAATGAACTGTGTGTAGCAGTTAATCTTAAAGTATAGATAAGTGTAATCTCGCAGATGAAACCTCCGCTATAACGGAGAGGAATGTAAAATTTATTGCGTTCTTTTACTAAATGACTTTCAATTCCGAAACACGACACGTCGGCTTAAAGCCAAAGTGGTCACATGTTAAAACATTTTATGTCTTAAGCGTCTAATAAAAGCTTTGAACATAAAAAGTGATACAATTACATGAAAACTCAATAAAGTTTAAACAAAAATACATTGTAGCTAGCAACGTTTAACCTTGATTAAAAGCATAACTGCATTGAATTATTATAGAAATTAGGTGATCCGTCAACTAAAATTGGGGCACTAATATATTCAAGTTGAAATAACAATGTGCTTAACTAATAATAATCATATTATTAGCAATCGCAACGCAAGCACAATGCTTACTAGCGCCCATCAAAGTAGTTGAAGAAACTGGTCTTGACACTTGGATTCGATGTTAGTTAATTTGATTAGACGTAACGAACACAGAGTCAAAGCGCGTTATGTCGAGTTTTTTTTTATTAAAACAGTAATGTAACTCATGACGATGCAAACATTACAAAACAAAAATAGTTTGATATTCACGTTAGCTTATGCTGTAGTACTTGGTATTGTAAGCTAGCATTAACCTCGCGACTTTATACGAACTAAAGGCACCTGAGAATTGCTGGGCATAAGAGACTAAAAAAAAACATTTTTCGGTGTGACGAGTGAAAGTTCTTGGTGGCACAGCAATTTTTAGGAGGAGCAGTAGCTTGCCATTAGGGGAACGATCCGCTTGTCTCTATAAAGCTATGCAATATGCCTCAGCTTGGGCCCTGAAAAGTGATCAAAATCTTATATTATGTTTATGAGGAATAGCTACATAAAGTGAAATAATGTCAATTAAAATTGGCGAATCAAATATCCACTATTGCATTATTTTATGTTATTATGTTTCGAACTTAGATAGAGATGACATCAGTTATAAGTTAGTCATAAGTTTTTTAAAGTTAAATTGTTTTATATGGCGAGTCAAATTTCTGTTACTCAGGTTGCCCTACTTTTTTTAGCGTTTAGTTCAATTACCTCCTTTACGATAAAAAATTACAAAAAAAGTTTTTAGTTTTTTATTTAGTTATTTCTAAAGTGTACTGTGTTCTACTTGTCAAGCCCTTTCATTTGATACCCATATTGAGGGGACTGAAATTAAAAAAACATTTTGTGGTGGAGGCCATCTTCTATTTAGAATGTTCATGATGTATTTTACTAGTTAAGCCATTTCGTTTTATTAACCCCCAAACAAACAGACGGCTGTTATAAGTTTAGGGTGTGTGTGTGTCTGTGGCATCGTAGATCCCAAACAAATGGACCGATTTAGATGCGGTTTTTTATATTTGAAAGCTGAGGTAATAGAGATGGTTCTTAGCTACAATGGGGAAAAGGGGGGAGGGGGGTTGAGGATTATAGCTCCCAAACGAATGGAACAATTTTGAAGCGGTTTAATAGGGGGAAATTGAGAAAAAGGGGCTAAGAATCCTAGCTCCTAAACGAATGGACCTATTTTGATGGGTTTTTTTCTGTTTGAAAGCTGATGTAATGAAGATGGTTCTTAGCTATATTGGGGAAAAAGGGGAGGGGGGTGAGGAACGTAGCTCCCAAATGAATGGAACGATTTTGAAGCGGTTTTTTATGTTTGAAAGCTGATGTGATCGAGAAGCTTCTTAGCTATAATGGGGGGTGCGGGAGAAGGGGGGGGTCTTGGGTTATATATTTTTTCATTTGTGCTTGTACCAAGTATAAGGGGGTCGAAAAAAAATTATCTAATCCACCATTTTGTGGCAGCAGCCTTCTTGGATTGACAATGATACTGAATTTAAATAATATATTGTCATCAGAACTAAAGGAATGTACCAAATTTCAGATCAATCGGTCAACAGAAAGGGGTAAAATTACAATTACTAAATGTGACGGCAACGTTAAGTTTGTACGGAACCCACGTTGCGCGAGTCCGACTTACACTTGGCCGTTTTTAATTCAATTGTGTCATTAGTTTGTCAAACTAGTAAATAGTACAATATTAATTCAATGTTGCATATTATTTTATTTCAATAAGGGAAAAAGAAAACAATTATTGTAAATTATTTATTTAATATTTCGGCCTTCTTTTTTGATTCGTTCGAATTAGCACTCTAACCTTTTAAATTGGAGTTGCAACGATCAAGATATGGAGATCGTAGTAGCGGTTCAAAGTCGCGCGGCGGTCTCGCGGCCGAGCCCGGGGCTGCTAGTACCTGCCGAGCGTGTGAAGTCCGGCGCAGGCAGGGGGCTGCGCACAAAGGGATATTCAAATACGCTCCTGGACGCGGCTCGCATCATTGTACCTTACCCTAAGACCATATTATTTTTAACATGCAAAGATAATGGCTCATCGGGGCGATTCTTAATTTTTTGCTGCTTTCTTACAAACTACCCTTTATTATGGTCCGCAACGCTTTAGGGTTTTTGTGCAACCGGCGTATTTGTCATTAGGGCCAAATATAAATTAATTATTACTTGTGCGTTCATGTCGTTAAGAATTAAATTCGTTACTTTAAAAAAAACACCCGGTAATCGACTGACTAAGGTTCAAACGATGATTTGTTTAAAGATTTAATTACAGCTAATTGTTATAAACCTAATTAACAAACTACCATAACCTAAGTTGTAATTATCGCCGCTTGCTTTCCCGTCCATTCACATTTTATATAAATAAAATATGAATGCGGAATGCAAAGTGCGGTGACCGACAACAAATAAATAATGAATTAGCCGCGCGTTCTCTAACCGGTACTTATGACACTTCACCCTGCAATTTGGCGATCAGAGTTATACCACGTTGGCACTGAGCCATTGTGTGGATCGGAGAACCTGCTGGGATCGGATCCTGTAATTTTGCGGTTACTCTCAACCCTCGCAGGTGTTTATTACATTACGGTCCGACGTAAGCTCCAATAATATTGGGAATAAGACGACAGGATGCGTCAATTAGGATCGTTATTTACATGTTTGCTTGGCTACTTACAGAAATTAATTGCAGTTTTCTCGGCGTTTTTATAGTGAACAAGTTTTAAATTGCTATAAGTGTATCCGGAGATAGGTATACCCATGATTTATTAGGTGTAGGTACTGCTAATGTTATAAATTAACTTAGAAAGTAAAGAATTTGCTTTGGTTAATTTTAATTTGAACTTGTTATTTCAATTTTTCTTATAAACAAATTAACAAAATCAAATATTGGTTTCATTTTAAATGCGCTCAAGATCATGTCCAAAGTTGAAGTTGAAAATTACAATTAATATATTCTGTTACTTTATAAGACCATCGCGCATCTAAATTGTCTTGGAAGATTTCACACGGTGAGCGTTGCACTGACCATTGTCTCGTCCGTCACAAAAAATAAAATTGCGAACCATTCATTATGTTGAACCCTTTCTTCGGCCGGTGTCCATGAGCGTTAAGGCCTACGGTATCTCACCGTTTCGACAATGCGCTGACGGGGATGCTCATTGTTTCGCAGCATCCGAGGGTCCCGTCGAGAATTTATGCTCGCCTGTCATAACAGAATAAACTTACGCATTGTGAATCAATATAATGATTTCATCTATACACACCTTTGTTTCTGGGTGTCGGGCTTACATAATGTATTAGGATATGACATTAAATAGAAGCGCGTAAGTGGATACTTTTAGCTGAGACAATGGCCACTCATTTATATTGTGCCAATACGATAAAACATCCGGTTTGATTTTGAATGCCAACACGGTTTCACTCTACTGAATAAATACTATTCGGTCATATCAATCTGTCATTAATGAATTGATGTTATCCTATTGAAGACTTTTTTCTTAGAAACTTTTTTTCAGTGCTTGGACAAGCACGATTGAGTTTTTCTGGATAGCAAGTATAGAACATTGTGCACATCTTATTTTAAAGCTTTATTATTCAATGCTTAAAGCTCAACTTCCACCATCTCTTGTTTACACTCAATACTATAATTTCATAATTCAAGCGTTTAAGTGCATAGCTTTTCGTGAGCGTACGCAAAAAAACGTAGCGGCTCGCCGGAACGCTGATTACGGTCCTTAAAATAACATCGTACGTTTAAGTTAATGACGGACACACCGACAAAATGCGCTTATAATTGCATAAACAAAGAGTTTTGGTGAAAAATTATTATGCAGGATGGTATTACTTGCAGTTCTCCCACGGGTGCAAGAAGGAAGTGCTACGGTATTTTGGCACATATTAAAATAGTACAAAACATAAACACAAACAAAGTACGCTAATATGCAGCTATTTCTGCCTTCATAAACCGTTCATTTCAGTTCACAAAAGTAACTACTTACCTTATCATTTTAAGACCAGGCTCTGCTTATTAAGGGTTTCTTCCATAAATATGCTTGGTCAACCACAAACCTGATAAATGTGAAACTTAACATGAATGTTTTTGAAATCTTTATCTCTCTAAGACTAAGACAAAAACATGATTAACAGAATTTCATTCGATACATTTTCTTATCAAAAATTACGTTATTTTCGGTAATATTTACAATAATATTTACATTTTTCTACTCAACGGGCTAAGTTTTATCTCTAAAATAAATCTCACAGCAAGAATATATAATTTATTATCTAATACTTAGACAAAATTTACCTAACTAAATTATTAGCTTGCCAATAAAATAATTTAACTTTTGAGACAAACGTCATTTAGTTCCGAGCTGAATTGTATGTTCAAACAGCGCTCGCGATATTCAACCTTGTTACGCAGGCACTTCAGTGCTTATTACGGGTAGCGGGTGGAACCATGTAGAGGAGGTGGCACGGGAGTGGGGAGTGGGAAAATGTAACCTTGGAGCCTGGCCTTAAAATGTAAAAATAGCATTACAAGAACGCTGCAGGTACTTTAACCAAAATGAGTACGTTTTCATTCTTAATATGTAGCTACACAAATAGTTTTCTAATGCTCTAATTACATTTAAACGTAATCCATTACAAGTAAGATATTTAACGTGACATTTTTAGTTTAGTCGGTTGGCGGATGGTTCGCGGCTATTATACCTGTTTTCATAGAAGCATTTTATGCATTTGCAACTTCACGTAGGTAATTAGTGGTTCTAGCTGAGGACATTTAGTTGTAGCAGTAGCTGCGAGCGGTGGCAGTGGGCAGGATGATAAATTCCCGCGTCTAGTCCGTGGTTACCCGGCAATAATTGACATGACACATTTGCATAATTGTGCGCCAAGTGACCGTATCTACATAAAATTGCATCTTTTTCATAACTCCTCTATAGTTAACCATGATGAAAATTGCTACAATAACATATTTTCCCGACGTAGCTTCGCTTCTTAATTAATATTTATCTATCTATATCTATACTTATAATAAAGCAATAAGAACGAAAAAGTCTGTACAAAGATGATAATTAAAAAAAACGGTCTAGGGTACACTATTTGCTTGTTTGTTTGCCTGGATGTTTGTTCACGCATCACGTAAAAACTACTGGACCGATTACGATGTGGTTTTCATTTTTGGATAGATTAGGGTTTGACTTATAAACTGGGGTACTTGGTATCTCAATCCGATGAGCAGAAGCCGAGCAATCGATAAAAACTTATTAACGATTGAAGGAAGTTTGATCAAATGTTGGTATATTGGTATTTTCGGTCTTGGAATAAATAGCACATGGAATATTTTTAACTTAGAGAAATGACCACGCGTGCGAAGCCGCAGGCACAGCTAGTTAATAATACATGTCTAATTGGCAGTATAATGACAAATTTATTATAATTATTAATTTGTCGGATTTTTTAGTAGGTAGGTATAATGAGATCGTTTTAAATAAATCTGTGTATTAATTTGAGATTGTAATTAAGATAAAATATTCCTTGCCCATATGTCATTCCTAGATATATCCATATTGTACTATAGTATACTATAGTATTCTATAGTATTTGTGGGCAATAAATACATCTTCTCCTTCTCTATGTATTTATCGATGATTTAATTATTTGATAACTAGATGTATCTACCCGCGGCTTCGCACGCTTTTTCATTTCTCTAGGTTAGAACTACGTGATCGAACCTCGCGGCCGGAGGGAAAACTATGCTATGTACTAATCCAAGACCCAATAAAATACCAATATAGCAACATTTGATCAAAATTCCTTCAGCCGTTAATAATTTTATATCGATTGCTCGGCATCTACCCATCGGATTCAGATACTAAGTACACCAGTTTTTAAGTCAAACCCTAAGCTATCTAACAGTGAAAACCGCATCGCAATCGGTCCAGTAATATTTACGTGATTCGCGAACAAACATACAGACAAACAGGCAGACACGAATTTTAAAAATGTTAGCTTAAAATTCTAAGCTTATTATAAGTACCCTTACCATTTTTTTTTAAATTATCTTCTTTGTACAGTTCCTATTCCATTATAAGTATAGATGGATATCTTTAGATTAGATACTTTCTTACGACAAACTTTTTTCATTTGTTAATTATACACACAAGCGTTCTAATAAAACTTTAAACTATTTCCGAGATACATTTCCGTTGTTCATGAGACGCGTTTGTATTTAGTAAATAAAAACTGTTTCGAGACACTCATAAAAACAATTTATGATAGTTATTTACCAATTAGAATGTTGGAGCTCTAATTAGAAAATAATAAGAATATCAAGAAAAAACAAGTAGGTACCTGCTTTGATTTGAAAATTAGGATATATGCATTTTTGGTAGTTTAGAGTTGGGTCAAGTACTTAGTGGCTTTCAATACATCATTAATTTAAATCGTGTCTGTCTGTTTGTCTGTTAGTTTTTCTGTATGTTTGTTCGCGTAACACGTAAAAACTAATTATCTTCATTGTAAAGATAATTAGTTTCTTCATTTTTGGTACTTACTGGTATAGATAGAAGACATATTATAAAGGCATTAGTGGTGAAACCTAGAGGTTCACGACTTTATATAAAGAGTTTCACATAATTTAATTGGCTCTACTAGTGAAGAGATTAGGTTTATGTTAAATGACATCATAAACACTACTGTGGTAAATGAGAACGGAAGAAAGAAAAAAGTGTAACAGAAAACAATTTTATTACAGAGACATTTCCGTTCGATATTATTATAGATCATTTTTAATCTTGAGAACTGTGATCGGCTAATCCAATTAGATTCCAAGTAGTGGATGGAACAGGCAGATAGAAACGGTTATGATTATGAAGTCGCCATTTGGCGCGAAAGTGACTGCCGCGCTTCGATTGCTACTCTATCCGACTCTTACTCAACGCGGCTTTTAATGGCCCCTCTTCATGATCAGCGATGATCGTAACTCGCGTGATCGTCTGTCATTGACATGGTAATCGAACGATCATCGTTCAAGCATCAAGATCCACACGTTCGTCAGTGATCATTTGTTGATCGGCAACCCATCAAGATGAACGTGTTTATAGCTGCTGCTACCATTCATTTTGAACGAAAAATTGAGAAAAAATATTGAAGAAGAAAAGGTGGTGCTTTTGAGCATTTATCATAATATTTATATTTTCAATCATCTTGTCACACTGCTGGGCTTAGGCCTCCCTTTCCTCATCGTAATATAACAAAGTAAATAAAACAGAACAAAATAATAGAAAAAAGTACCTATACAATTTACTAGGTAAACCTTATTAACCTTATTAATTAGAGCGATGGTGGCCTAACGATTCTATAGTGCAATTTAGAATCCAACGATACCGGGTTCAAAACCTAGGCTCTGCACCAATGACTTTTCTAAGTTATGTGTGGTTTTCCATCGCTCCGTGCTTCGGAGGGCATGTTAAGCTGTCGGTCTTGGCTGTTATTGATTAATAGCAGTCGTTAAGCCATGTCAGAGGCCCTCGGGCGGCTTGACAAACTCTGACATCAGAGGCCAGCATTACCTCATACGACAAACAATCAAAGCATTAACTTGACTTTGGCCTTTGTTGAGGCCAAAGAGTATATATTGATATATTTAGAGATATTATCCCATGGCTTAATTATTTATTTATTACACAGAAGTAAAACTATTAGGGGCCATTAAAATATATAGGTACCTGTTATATTGAGTTAATTTAAATGCTATGAGTTCTACGGTACACTAATTATAAAATTCTAATTTATGAGTAGAGGAGATAACTTTATCTTATTCTTATATTGTAACGAGAGAACGTGTACATTAAAACTTGATGTACGTAGGTACTTACGTAATCCTGTGTAAGCCTAGGCCTTTGAACATTAAACATTATAATGGTAACACCGGCCGGAGCGACGATGTCTTGTACTATACTAATGCTAAATGATTCACGGATTGCGTTTCCATAATAGCACGCTATTAAGCAGCTGGCCCCAACTGATGCAAAAAAAACTACTTTTTAGGCCAGTACACTATTTACCAGTCCGTGCGACCTTTGGCACACACCATTTGGGTGGGGTATTTGGCACCTTTTATTCTGTGCCTTTGGCATTTAGACTTGCCTACTTCCAGCTTTTAAGAACAGGCAAAAGTTTCATGACGTCATTAGTTTGGCTAATAGTGAATCCGGATGTGAATAGTAGTAAGCAAATTTTATCGATTTGATTTGAGAAGACGTATCGATTGGTACCTCGCGTATAAAAATCGGACCAATAGGCGACGCTATTGGTGGAACATCCACATACATACATACATACATACATACATCTATACTTATATTAAAGCAGTCAATAACAAAAAGTCTGTACAATAAAGATAAAAAAAATGTCTAGGAGACTTTAAATAAGCTACTCAACAAGTACCAATTTTTATTAAAATGACTGTTTGTTTGTTTGTTTGTTCACGCAAACTACTAGACCGATAGCGATGGGGTTTTCACTGTTGAATAGCTTAGGTTTTGACTTACAAACTAATGTACTTGGTATCTCAATCCGACGAGTAGAAGCCTAGCAATTTATAGAAGAACTATTTGACGGCTGAACGAAATTTGGTATTCTGTTATACTCGTAGGTAATTCTGGTCCTGGAATAACACTTATGTTACATAATGTAACCCAGAAAAATGACCACGCGGGCAAAGCCGCGGGCACAACTAGTACATATATATATACATAAATATTCTTGTAAACTCATTACTTGCTTCGCCGTAGTCGGGTAAAATGGTATGGGATGGGTTTGTAAATAGGATTTAAAATGTTTTAGTTTTTTATGTGAACACTGTACCTATTTAGAAGAATATATTAATTTGATTTGTGGAATGCATTAATGCAGTGTTGGTTCATACAGTTGCGCCCTCGGGCGAGTGCTGCCGCGTACCTACTAGCATAACGGCGCGGTCGCTGCAGCTGATTTATCATGGACATCCACCGAACCTATCCGATTTGCATTTAGATAGCACGCCGGAACGGCGGGAGGCGGGAAGTCGTCCCACGACACCAGCTTTACTCTATTCCACGTAAATTAAATTTAAAATTATCTCTCTGAAAATAAAATTCTCCTGGCCAAGTGCCTGTCGCGCACGTCTAATATAATAATATATTTGGGACAATTCACACCAATTACCTAGACCCCAAACTAGGGCACCCTTTTCTATGTCTAGGTACCCGACAACAGATGAACATACATAGATAC
The DNA here is from genome assembly GCA_946251855.1 of Alsophila aescularia. Lineage (NCBI taxonomy): Eukaryota > Metazoa > Arthropoda > Insecta > Lepidoptera > Geometridae > Alsophila > Alsophila aescularia. Next base: position 18,111,375 of record OX276377.1, on the reverse strand, counting down.
GAACATTACATCCATGACTCGGAAACAAGCATTTCTGCTCATCACACAAATGATTGCACCTAGCTGAATTCGAACCCGCAACCGTTGGTTGACTTCAAAGTCAGGGTCACTAACCATTCGGCCAACTATATTAGTGGCTCTGTGAGCTGTAGACCTCACCAGTACAAACATTTTTTCAAACAATCTAGCGGTGCACAGTACCGCTATCTAGTTACCTTATTGTAAAACTAACATTAATAATCAATCCTAGTAGGTAAAGAGCTGATTCCACTGGTAGAAACCTAAAAGTCAGCAATTTACTGCATTTTGAGGAAATATGCTGCTCATCACTCCAAAGATCCTCATCCAATCTTCACCAAATGTTTATGAGACCAACTTAAAGTTACCCTTCAAATAAAAAAAAAAACATCGAAATCGGATTTAATAAGACGGAGATATTCAGTAGCCCCCTTTTTGCCCCTTTTTGGGGGAAATACCCCCCCAATCAAATTACCTTGATGATATCTCATTATCTGCCATCCATTCAAGCAGTTTTCTGTATTTTGTCTATAGTCTGTATTTTCACTTCAATAATACGAAATTATTTGTAATTATAAAGGCTAAGTTACAATGCAATATGGAAGTAGAGCAAAATAAGAGGGGTGTTTTGTTTCAGCCAACGTTAAACCTTATTGCCATCCACCCATGAGCTGAAAGTCGCTGTTTTCGCAGAAATACGCGTAAGATGACGGTGGGCAGCTATTCAGGGCCCCGATTCTGTAAGCTATTGAACCGCGATAACGCAAGTCGATCGCTTGATTTTTTTTGAGAAATTTTCTTATTTACCACTTAAAAGTGCTCAAAAATTTTCAAGCGATCGACTTGCGTTATCGCGGTTCAATAGCTTACAGAATCGGGGCCAGGCTGGTCGTAAATTATCAGCCTCCGCAATTAGTAGGCGCCTATTTGGCGCATTACATTTCCGAATAATAACTGACCGCGTGCTGCACAAATTCTATAAAAATCTTTTGCACCAAGTGTTATTCAGAGTCTAAATTCAAAAATGTTAGGCAGCAATGCTCAAACTTATACACAAGAACGCTTATTCGCTATGGCATGCGACATTTCTTGCCAAAAACATGTGACGTCATTACGAAACTGCCGAACAATTCCACGAAGATATCGTAACGCGACGCGTTACGTGTTTGAATGGTCACAGCGAATAAGGGCTCAGTGCGTTTACCAGGCTGAAACTCCTCGAGGTAGATTGTTTAAAACTTCTTCGAAGTATTTTTTGCTGCTAAACTTGCCCGTATTGAAGTCACAAGTGCACATTATCCTCAATAAGTATCCAATTTAATTTGAACCGATCTTATAAAAAAACAGCGAGCTTGATAAATTAAATGACACATATTTATATAACAATTTATTTTTATAAGTCTTTTACAAGGTCTCATATTTGTGTGATTATACCATAATCGCAAGCAATAAATAGCTCTATCTAGACGTTGCTGTTTATTCATAGAGGAACTAATTAACATATTATGATATTAATGTCCCAAATGCAAATTGTCATTTAGAGGTGGTAGGAAAATGACACATATATATATATATATATATATATATATATGTGACTGTATTTATAAAATATGGAAGTCATTGAAAGTTGCTGATTGTATTTATACTCGTAAGCTGTAAATGGCAACAGAGCCAAACCGCATGTGCGCCGCGAACGTTCCCCGAGAGAGCGTTTAATCTTTCCGTCAAACAGATGTTATCCACTGCAGCGAAGCTAACCACTCCAAGGCTTAAAAGGAAGAAGCATACGCCCCTAATTGCGATATAACCCCGAGTATCTCCTACAGTATGTAAATAGGCGTCCGAGGTAATTAAAGCTTATCTCGCGCTGCCAGCGGAGGTTCGCTGATTGCTTCGTAAAATGATTGACATGCTATTTTAACAGCGTGCCGATAATGAAAACGTCCTGTAGGTTTAATTCATATATTATTTATTGTTGACAATCACTATTTGCAAAGGATAATTGATCGCGTTCTCACAATTGTCAGGCTCCTGACGAGTTGTTAGCGTTTTTTTAAGAGGCTGCGTTGTCGGGAGGCGCCTCTGCATGTCGAGTCGTCGACATACTAACTGCACTTGTTGCTTCGTAACAGCTTTTTATTTTTTGCTGCAGGATTTCCGATAAATTATATGAATACGACTAATATTTACATTCGTTTTACAAAGCTTATTGACTTGTCTATCCGTACAAGTACTTCTTAATCGCTCTGTACACTTCTAAGGTGTTGTTAGAACGGTTTTTAGTATTACTGGCAATTGACGCTATTTGAATAGCGGTAAATGCTGGATGGAATCTCTATTAGTTTAGTAAAGATGAAAAATCTTCATTTAAAACAAATATTACTCTTAACCTTCATAACACAAAAGGCATATCTGCGAATGTAACAGAGCTGGTTCTATGATGTCTCTTTAATTCTGTTTCTGTGGGTAGTTTGTGATAGTGTTCGCGGATCTTTTGGGAATAATAGCTCTGCGGTTTAATTATAGACGCAGGAGTTTAGTATAATCGCACATAAATCACGATATATAGATACCTGCCAGCCGCAACCTGTTTCGATTCGCGCGGCACAATGCGCGGCCAGTCGCGCGGCCCATTGTGCGCCCGCGCCGGCGACATCAGTGCTAATTTATACCTTCATGCTCGAATCGAAATGCTTAACGACACCCAAATCCACCAAAAACTACAATGTATCAAATCTTTTACTAATATCTCTCAAAAGAATCACACATTTATATATGTTGCCGTTCAGATGTTTTTATTTCAATAAAAATTATAGTATATTTTCTTTGTTCAGAAATCCGTTCTGTGAGTATCCCGTTTAGCACACAATTGAGAGTATTAACATTTCCATTGAAACGTGCTCGCTATAATCAGCCGATACGCGTCGCTCAAACCAAACATGACTTGTCCACTGACAGCATGGCAGAGCTTTATTCGAAGAACTTTTTGTGTGTTGAAATAAACTAAGTACGAAGTACGTATCTACTAAGGTATTAGTTTACACCCATATATCTTCGTAATCTCGTGAAGTTCATTTCTGATTTATAAGAATGGTGGTTTCTGTTAACTATTAAGTAATGGTGTTCAATGAATATGGACCACACACGGGCATTCAAATTAGAAAAGTCTGTCAAAACGGAAATGATGCATTTATTCTGGTTATGTGAGCGCGCGCCCCGCGGGCGTCCCTGCAAGCTCGTAACTCTTCTAATAAGACACTTAACGCGAGATTAACTAGTGCTTACGCAGCCCACTTCGGTTTATATATTTCATTTTGATTTGTGATGAAACCAAAACATTTGTATGTTTGGTCGGTCTCGACTTTTCTCCGGTAAGACGATTAGCGTAATATTTTTCCAACGCCTGCCGCTCTCAATTTTTATTTATGTTAGCAATTTACAATTTTGAACATGACATATTTAAAGCTTGAAATAGACTTTTCAACGGATATTTACATTTATTTATTATTAACGGTCGTTAGAGATAATTTGTTCTATAAATAATCAAGTGTTGGTAAAGTTTTTCTGTTATTAGTAATAACTAATACCTAACGTTTTATTTAATTAGCTTGTGTTCCACACATCTCACTGGTAACCACGATTTACTTTGAAGATAGTGAAGATAGTCGTCACCTATACCTAATTAAATTTAAATAACAGGTAGTTAAAAATAAGTAGGTACCAACTTCTTAATCTAGACTTATAAAGCAGTAAGTACCAAAAAGTCTGTACAATGAACGTATAAAAAAATATGTCTAGGGTACTTAAAAAAGCTACCGAACAAAAATATAACATTTTCAAAAATCATTTCTGTCTGTTTGTCTGTTTATTTGTTTGCGCATCACGTAAAAACTACTGGACCGATTCCGATGCGGTTTATACTGTTAAATAGTTTAGGTTTTGACTTAAAAACTGGTGTACTTGGTATCTCAATCCTATGAGGACAAGCCGAGCAATCGATACAATTATTTTTGACGGCTGAAGGAATTTTGATCAAATGTTGGTATATTGGTATATTAGATATTTGAATAGCACATAGAGTACCTTTAACCAAGAGAAATGACCACGGGCACGGCTAGTCTTTTAATAATTATATTAACAGAAATTGTCTGCAATACATATTGGTATTGGTATTGCATAAAATTTCCGTGAATATGTTGAGAATGGTCGTCATAATTTGAGTAGAGTACCTATAAATGTCAAAGAGCAGTCGCAGCATCTTATGAATACGAAATGGCTATTCAGTCTTGCGGGACCTCGCGGTTCTGATCTACTCAATAGCGCTATACCTTTATAGAATTTGGGAGAGCACGCACAATACAAAGGGCACTTCATAAACGTGAGTTAACGTCGCTTTCATTGAGTCAAGCGCCAAGCTACGAGTACCTAGCGATGTCACTCAACGGTCAGACAACAGTTTTATTGTGATAAAAAATATGAATAAGGATTTTAACACGTCCTTCACAAAGTTTTGTATTCTTGTCAATCTTAAAATGAGATATTGTCAGAAATGGAATATATTTGCTGATTTCAGTTTGATGTAGAATATTAAATGTTACTACCAAAATAGTAATTTTTTTATCTTACTAGTTTTCCCGCCCGCGACGTTTGCGCGGACTACTGTTTATCGCGAAAAAAGCATCCTATTTTCTTCTAGGATATTCAAAACCAATGCAAAAGTAGGTATAGCACTCAAACTCACTCACTCCACTCCCACTCCCACTCTTGATGCTTTTGACAGACTTGTTATTTCGTTTCCATGGCAACCACAGACCATTCTGTGATGGCAGCCGTTTCTTACAGTGAGTAATCAACATTTTCAGTTTTACCGTAGAAACTTACAAATTTTCCGGGATAAAAAGTATCCTATGTTTTATTCCAGGGCTATCTCCATTCTAAATTTCATCAAAATCCATCCAGCCGTTATCGCGTGAAAGCTCCCCAAACAAATAAACAAATAAACAAACAAACAGACAACATTTCACTTTTATATATTGGTATGAACTTTGACCTTATATAATTATCTCATAACTTCTTTTTACCATATACTAGCTATCATCCTTGTTTTCGTTACCAACAGTTAATATTTATATGTATTTAAATATATTTTTTTTTATATGTCTATGTATGGTTTATTTAAAGTTTTATTTATAACTAGCTGATGCCCGCGGCTTCGCACGCGTGGTCATTTCTGTAGGTTACAAGTACTCTTTATGCTATTCCAGGACCTAAAATACCAATATACTTAACTTTGATCAAAAGTCCTTCAGCCGTCAAAAATATTTTTATCAATTGCTCGGCTTCTACTCATCGGATTGAGATATAAAGTACCCCAGTTTTTAAGTCAAAACATAAGCTATCCAACAGTGAACCGCATCACAATAGGTCTAGTAGTTTTCACGTGACGCGCGAACAAACATACAGACAGGCAAACAGACAAACAGACAAACAAGAATTTTTAAAATGTTATATTTGTTTTCAGTAGTTTTATTTTATGTACCCTATACCATTTCTTTTTTAATTATCTTCGTACTTACATACGAGTACATTTTCGTTCCTATTACTTTATTATAAGTATAGATAGAAGAAGTTAGATAGGTAGATGTTATATTCATATGTTCAATTTTACTGTCTATATCTAGGGTGCACGCCTATTCAAATCTTTTTTGCACGACCATGGATGATTGGCAGAAAATGTTGCCATAGCATTAAGTCTGTACACTGTTATTGTGCATGACGTATTAAATAAATAAATTCAATTCTAAAATTTATTTTTCTATGATACTATTTCCCTTTTAATCAATTACTAAGACGTACTAAGTGAACCATTCGTTCTAAGAAAAATCGTCATTGTCCCTTGCTGATCGTGAACATCGATCGATACCTAATTGAAACCTCGGGATATAATTATTCTCCGCCATTAAATTTCCAGATTACTCTGGAGCTACTAGTTACTCAGACAGGAGACATGACTTATTTAGTGCCCATGTTGCGTTTCCATCTTTAATCTGCGTGGGCGCATATTTCTGAGAAAACATTTCTTGTTGACCGTACATAATGCTGCTAAGAAAACAGCAGTAATAATGCTGGCCTTACTTGTACGGTAAAGAACTCCGTAAATGAATCATCGCATATGCGTTCCTCGTCAGGGCGCAAAAAGAGGTTTGTCGAAAATGCTTCTCTCGTTTAGTTTGCTCTGTGCTCGAGTGCCCGCTGGCTATACTCATCCCTTATTTATTTATGCTGGTATGAAGAATGTTCATTTTTTGTGGTGCTATAACAGCGTGCGTCCAGCGCAGCCGCCGCGCTCCGAACTGCGAATTCCATAATTGACAAAATGAAGCGGCGCTGCATTCCGTTTCGAATCGTTAGCTTTAATGTGGGAATACAATACAAAATAGTTTAAAGCAATGAAAGTAATTTTTCACTATTGCAAAACAAATAATTATTTTCACTTTAATGAACGTGATATTTACCAAGTGTTCGTGATTATGTGTTAAGATCAGCTAGATGTCTGATACATTGTGTCCATTTATAGCTAATTCGTCTTAGAAAACTTTTACGCTACTGGTTACATGCAGGGCTTTTTATTTTGCTATTTTCCAACTCAATTAAGCTCGCAAATTGAAATTGTTGCAATTTACGCACTTTCTATAAGCGTTAAATATCGTGAAAACAGTTTTAATCCATTTATGATAGTGCTACACGTACCTACACGAGTCGTAACACGCAATTTTCTCTTATCATAGATGATAAAACATGCGTATGTTGGGGCCGCACCCCGTACTTTCCCTCGCCGGCCCGCACCTGCCAGCCGCGTCGCGCGGCGCCGCCCCGCAGCGCCGCGCCGCCGCGCCGCCACCGCCGCGGCGCCCGCGCCGTCACTGTGATCCTACCCAGTTCCCTCGCTAATGCGTCATTCAACATATTCCGCAATGCGACTTCAACATTTATGGATATGTAACTACGTGAGGTTACTGCATGTGAGACAGGTTAAATAGGTCTGCTAGAAAGTTTCCCGTAAAGGACCGAGCAAGTCTATTCTATTGATTAATGTTGAGACATCTCGCTAGCACAATCATGCGTCGATATCCGACTTCCTCTTGGCTGTTTATGAATATTCGGTTATCTCAAAGTCTCGTGTTGCTTTAATTAAGAAATCAATAATAAGCACAAGGCAACGACCGCGGAAGACGCGCGGCGGGGCGGGCGGCGCGGGCGCACGCAACCCTGCGCGACATGCGTGCTTCTCCGTTACGACACCTACACCAAATTTTTCCACATGCCCGAGCAGGAGATAAGCGGAGAGCGACGCCGACGTGTTATTTATTAACGAACCGAATGATCGATAGTTGGACGCGTCACCGGCCGTGGACGCGGACGAGCGCCGCCTTTCGAAACTCGCCGCCGCACCGTCGACTGATCACTTCACCGTACTCTTTGGACCTCCGATAAATCTATCCCGCAATGTCTTCGGCTCGATCGAGCACGAAATGCATATTCTTAGAATAACGTGCCTATAGCAGGGCTTTCACTCATGCATCTCATTTCGAATGTAACGAAGGCGCTGTTCTTGTCACTGTCGATATTATATCAGCAACTGACACGGCTTGACTTATTAATGTCTTGCAAAAGAATTAAGTACTTTAATAGCGTTCTTTACTCGATACTAGTACGTATGTGTTTATTCATTTGGTTGTCAAGGGTACCTACGTAGTCTATCTGAGAAACGTTCGTGTATCGAATGGCCGTGGCGAATGCATTGTTTGTGTAGCCGACTCTCCTCCAACCCTTGCGCAGAGTCATCCGTTCCGCTCTAGCATACGTCACGTCTCGTCGTGACAGCTGCGCAGATACTTTCTAATCGCTCCATTCAATTCTTTGACAAACAAACACAAGGAGTGCGCAACTTGCGAAACGTAATGTCTCGAACAATTGACAGCAAAGAACGATCAATTAATTATTGATAGAGGTGCCAGACGACCAATACATCGTCTAAATGATTGCGAAAACTGATATCCCTAATTCTTTAAGAAGATTAGTTATAGAATTATGTTTGGTGTAAACAAACTCGTGTTTACATGTATCGGCTCGAGGCGAACATCGTCTAAATGATTGCGAAAACTGATATCCCTAATTCTTTAAGAAGATTAGTTATAGAATTATGTTTGGTGTAAACAAACTCGTGTTTACATGTATCGGCTCGAGGCGAACGTGATAGGCAACCGTCGGAAATTCGAGGTTCAGCTGCGCAGGGCAGGTTAGACCAGTCCCGGTGGCCTCGCAAGGACCCCTGCAAACCTGTTAGATTCGTTGCATGATTTTTACGTGCGCACCTACCGGAATCTCATTGACGTGGCGCACCCGCGCCGCCCGCCCGCCCGCGTGCCGCCCGCCTGCCAGTTAACTCGTCAAATGACTCATGCTTCGGCTGGTTAAGTGCCAGAAGCTGGCTTTTCCAGTTCTCTGATCCTATTCGCACATTCTATTCTCATTTGACACTAACACGTCATTTTAGGATGCCATAAATAATATAAATTGATTAGGTAATAGTAGATTCACACTTGTCACAATGAAAGTGTGTGCATCTAAAAATGCTTGATTGTTTCGTATTCTGAGAAATCTAGAGTCTCGCTACGAATTATTTTCATGACAATAACGGGATATTTCCCGTTACTATCGTGAAAATATTAGCTGATTGATATTATTTTTAAAAGACAACCTTAACCCTTAACGCTTAACAGCTTAACCTTATTGCAGAAAGCGTTCATAATATGTTGAAGTTATTCCTCTCCATGCGCGATTGTCTGGAAGAGATCGTTTTAGCGATAAGATATTGCTATTTCCATCTATCTAACCTTTATAGCAGTATAAAAGTGCGTATATCTATCTAATCTTTTTAATCCACTAAGATAAAACATCCCTGTAACGATATTATACTTATATCGTTTATTGATTATTTTTTTGCTTTTAAAGTCCTGTTTGGATCAACTTGTGTTTTGCACTACAAATAATGGCAAGATATCAACACACGACCAGGAACAGGAATCAGGTAGAACTACGATCCGGTCAAACCCGTCCGACGCGTGCTTCCAACATTTTTTATTTATTTGTCTGCATCGTCGGATACCGCTGGGTGTGACGTCAGACGACCTAAACTGGTTAGCGAGGGAGCAGGGATTTGCCTCGCATCCTTCCGGTTCTGCGAGTGGTTCGGACCTGTTCTACATCAGGTTGTACCGCACCAGCCCGGCGCGGCGCCTGGCGACCCAGCGCGTGACGTACGGCTGCAGCCGACCCATCCGAATCCGCCTATTTCCAACTCTATCCTCTCGCAAGCCCGTTCCGCTGGCTACCAGTTTCACTCTCGCACTGGACACTCGCTCCGCTGACTCATCTCCACAACCGCAACAATTAGCGGACGTAGCGTCACAATGCACGATGACCGTATGTTTGTACCATCAAAGGTCAGTATCCGTACCGAAATGGTCACGCCTAATAACTGGTTCGTAAGTTGTAGTAGACTCGTACGTAAAACTTGGCCCGGAGTACCAGTATTTTACAGTACGTTTACTCTACGAAAACTAGATGGATTGAATGAGAACATACTAGTACTACCGCTATAATTATAAGACGATTTGAGATAATATGTATCAGGTTGTGGCATGAAATTGTACTGTTGATCTATACTGTTGTTTACTGGGCGTTTTGTTACAGTATTGGTCATAGGTGGTTACTTTAAATTTTTGTTTCTTTGTCCACAGAAGACGCAAAGAGGTGATGGAGGTAGGCGGCGAATCCTGGCGCGCGTACTACTCGAGCGGGGCAGAGCACCCGCTGAGCGCGGCCACCTCCGCCGTGCTTGGCGTTGGCGACGACCAGCAGCCCCTCGTCACTGAGTACTACAAGCTGCCGCCGCTTGGACAAGACGCTCACCTCACTCTGCACAAAGATGTCTGGCCGTAAGTTTACTATTACTTTGTAGCTACTTCTGATAGTACTACATAAAATATAAAAATATCATTTATGACTCAGGAAGCATATTTCTGGATTATGAATACCAACATTACCATTTAAAAGAATTATACGTGTGAATCATGGCATGGTATAGCCTGTTGTTTATTGTAGTGGTAGGTCTCTCCAGCAAGAGAGGAAAGTTCTCCGCCTAGGGAAGTTTTTCACCTTTAATAGATATCCAACCGCCAAGCAGTAGTGTGCAAAATGACTATGTACCTGGTTGAAGGCCAATGTTTCCAGAAGCGAATGTTGTATAGTATGTGTAGTGCTTCGCAAGATTTTGCAATTCAAAAGTCTGGGTTACAATTTATCCATGGGTAAGCGTGGCGCTCAATAATTGTAATTAGTTTTACGACCTGCTTGTGTCGTTGCTCATTTGTATAAAAAACATGGCATGTTCCAAAGTGAAAAATGTCGACATAAGTACAAATGATGATTATTTTTCTTTCTGTTAGGAAAGTTTATTTATTTCATTCGAAAAGAAACGAATTAATATTCCATGGTAAAACAAGTAAAAATTAAAAAGAGACAGCCGACGTGTGAGTATGTAATAATTTAAATTTATTAACGTGGTATAATTTATTTTAATTTTTCTTTACTAATTAATTAAACATCTTAAGCAGGTACCTACTCTACTATGTATTTATTCAGTGGACGAAAGATTTAAATAACACATTCCTTGTAAAGTTAATAATTTATAAGTTTTATTAAATATTTAAAAATAATATCTTTCTACTATAATATTGTCAGACGAAACATAATCGAATATGCAAATAGAATCTCAAATACCTAACAATCAAGAGGAATCAGTAAATGATCGCGGAAAATCAATCGTCGATTCTCACGGCCGTATATCAAATCGAACATTCGTGTATCGGAGCAATTATCATTATAATCGAACAGTTTTGAGGCACGGTGAATAAATTCGCGTAAAATTTATATGTAAACTATGATAATACGCGATCTTTGTGTAGTGATGTGCTTGTGCGTATCCTCGGGGTTGTGTGTCGTCGAGTCTCACGGGCGACTGCTCTGAGACAAGCGCCGCGTGGCTTCCGCCCCAGCCGAGACGTGTAAGAATAACAAATAATAAAAATGTTAATGTTCCACTCAATAAATCACAAGCGCTCATTTGAATACCTATGCCGGGATTAACAAAATATCAGTTCGCAACTGCGCTGAACCCGAGGCACCCTTACTTGCTGGCGTATATCATTTAGATATTTGCATATTTTTGCTATATGATAACTCATACAAAAAAATGATCCTTAGATTTAAAATTATAACTTACCTGACTGTAGTGAATAAAGTTATGTTGGAAGTCATTTAACGTTTTTTTTTCGTATTACCTTCATCAATATAATCAATGTCTATTACAAATTCCAGAGGCGAGTAAAATAATCACCTAAAGTACCTACCGGCGCAAAATAAACAAAGTTAGTTACGTTCAAGCATATAGAGTTTTTTTTTGTTTATTTTTTTATTTGTGTCACTTTTAATGTTTATTTTTTCATTTTCCTTTGTCAATTTTTACATTTTCAAGTAGGTACCTAACCTTACCTATATTTTTTTAATATATTTTTGTTGCATTTTCACTTTTATATATATTTTAATTGCTTTGTCATCGGTTTGTGAGCTACCCTAGAAGTTTCAGCCGGATTAGCTAATCGGGTAGTGAACGAAATTTGAATTGCAAGATTCCAGGACAGACAGAAATGCATAGATACATACATACAAGTGAAGTTAAATAGGAGCTTTTAAAAAATACATTCATCTTGTACCACATCAAATAGTTCAGTATACAGGAAGAAGCGTTGATAAGGTCGGCGCATTCATTGCATTCCCATAGAAACCTAACCCCGATCAAATTATGCTCGCTCTTTGAAAGAGGTTGTTAACAGCATCCTTTCAATGGCGGCGCAAAAATGAGCAAACGCCGCGGACGTGTCGCATTCTCCACAGGCAGTGCATAATGTTAACTTGACCCCATACAAACCATTTCAACTTTATGAATGTTTTATTATACTCCATAAATACCAGTTAGGAAGAAAACAAGTTTATATCCATAAAAATGTTAATTTCGTAAATTTATATAAATGAGGACAAAGGTATTGTTACACCGTGTTAAATATTTTTTCCTAAAATGGTACTTTTGTATTCAGTTGAATAGAAGTGTGTAGGTATTGAAAAGTAGTAGAATAGGAAAATAGCCACCTACGGCTTACCGCACACGTCGTCGTCAGCTCAGCCTCCTCTGAAGCCGTATTTCCCGCGACGTGTACGAGTAGAATGCTCCAGAATGTGTGGACGTAGTGTAGAGCATTGGGCTTGTCATCCTCGTCACCGTATACGGGAGTGCATAATACAAATAACGACAATAGACGGATGTGGCTGGAAGCGGCTCACATTGACAAGGACGCCCAGCACCCAGGACTTGTCTCGAGTCATTGTCGGCACGCGTCCCACGCGCCGGTTCAACGCGCCGCCATTGCTCATTCATACATTCAAAATTATAACGAACACTCCAGCTCGCCCGCACCCATCACTGAGTTCTGTGTCTCCGAATGTATTTGTATGCTAATCGCTCAGCGCCAGTGCATCGTCAGGTTTGAACGCTGTATTTGTAGTCTAAATCGCTCGTATTATTTGAATTGAATGCTCGATAGATGTAGAAATGAACTAGTTCCGTCTGTGTTCCTCGGAGATCCGTGGACGTAGGCGTGAAAATGTTTCGTAAACGTAGTGCGCGGGCGCGGCGAACGCGTTCTAGGTACATAGGTAGAGTCAGGAGCGCAGGTATTAAATGGAAACTACGACTATAAACATTAATAAGTTGTCGGAGGCTGTCGAATGCTAACGCTAAGATTAGAAACGCGCGGCGGGACGCATTCGGCGAGGGCCGCGCCCTCTCGACCCTGTCACTGTTTGCACTTGCCACTAACGGGAAGTTGGTTTCTCTGCACTCACCCACCTTTACTTTACGAGCTAATGATATAAATTATCTAGATATTTAATTACTTTGTAGGTCTGCAAAGCAAATATGGTTAGCGGATGCGTTGCAAGATAAGTCACGTAAGTTAATAATATTTTAATAAGCTTTATTAAAAGCTTATTGCAAATCCATAACTAAATCTTTTTCTTATTAAAAGACAAAACCAGTGTAGACTGAGCGTGCAGATATAAAAGATGCCACATGTGACATCTTTTATATCTGCATTAGAATATGTGCCGTTAGTGTCGCGGTGGATTAATAAAACTCAGGGAGCTGGAACCGTGTGACCCATTTAGAACTGAAACCGGTTTCCTCTTGAAGATCCGCCGGTATTGTTAATAGCACAACAGTTAAACCATTCAACTCCCTTAAAAACAGCCGACCCTCTTATGAAGATAATGCGTAAAAAACTGTTACATCGTTATGTCCCCGATGGCGATGGTCAGCACGTAGCGAAATATGAAATCGGGGCTTGACCATTCATTTCTGACCGCCCTTGCAACCGTTTCCCATTGAAACGGTCGACTGAAGAAATTCAATTACGGCCGGACATTGATAATACATAGTTAGTATCACGATCGGCCAAGCCATCCGTCCTCCCATAACTCAGCTGGCAGTTTCCAAGCGTTATTTATATCGGACGTCGGTAATTAGGTTTAGGGAATAGTCTAACGGGAAATTAATCACTTGGAGATAGCAATGCGTAATCGAACGACCAATTTTTAATGACATAGACAAATGGCGAAATCGTTTTCAATTAAAGTATTTGATAATGTATTAGTTCCGTGAGAAAAGCAGCAATAAACCTACATTTAGTCGAATGATATATTCAAATAGAACGGAATTGCGCTCGCATCCGTCGCAGCATCATTCCACGGCTCTAGCGATTCCTATCAGCTCGTCAAACGATGGCTTTAGGTACACTGTCACTGCTTTAGATCTTGGTATCGATAGCGAACTTACTCACCCTAACAAAGTGTTAGAATAACTCACTATCAACATCAAGGAAAAAACTGACATAAAAGAGTATCGTTTTAATTGAATGTATTTATTTTTATGAATATAATAGAAAACAAAACTTTGTTTTATCTAAAGATTTGTAGAGAATACCTAAAAAAAATACAATAGTTTTCTATGAAAAATATGTATAGGTAAAAATAGAAGACAAAGATCTATTTGATTGCAAACTTACCTAGAGAGAAATACCTAGAGTTAATCGAATCAAAAATTTAAAATCAAAAATGTAATAACTTTTCCACCCCCTCCGGGATAATCAAGGATTTCAAATTTTTAATATCCAGGTCCACTGGATTAGGCTGTGCGTTGTCTGTCAGTCAGTCAGTAGGTACTCTTTTATAGGTATATAGAATATATGTATGGAAAATTTTAGTTTTTGGATACCTAAACGTATCTCATACAAAACCCAAACTGAAAGTGTAAATCATATTCAGGGTCATTGTAATTCGTAAGAGGAATTTCGATAAATGCATTGAATTGTAGATATCGTTCGAGGGTTCGCTGCGCCCCACGGGTTATATTGTCGAAATCTCATCATGTGTGAAAGGGTGTTAAGTAAACATTGCAAATAATTATAATGGCAATTGCATCTCAGTCGCAACGATGCAGCTCGATAAGAAATCACATATTTGCTTGTAGAAAGTAACAACAGTTTTGAAGGAAGGTGATTATTCCTATCTTTTATTACGCGCTCTGTTATGGTAATCGGGTGCAACATGACACTGATATCAGATTAGGAGCTTGAACATTGAACTTTGGCTACCTGACTACGTAAACAGATGCAATGGTAAATGATACAATAATAATTTTGTGAGAAGATTTTAGAGATTTCCCAGCTTCGTACTGATCCGAGATAAGAGGTAAAATGTGTAATGTATTTAAATGTAAATAAATACGTAAGTACGTTACCAAGTATTTTATTCAAGGAGCTCCTTGCTATATTGCAAAAGTCCGATCTCAGCTAAGAGATTAAAGATAGATAATATGTCAAAGGGCTAGGCAAAGTGGTTTTCCTTGCAAATAAGATAGAAATCTAAATTTTAATTTCAAGATATTCGCGTCGTCTGCTCTTATGTTATTTTGTAGCTAGGATAAAATGTTGCTAGGAATTTATAGCACAAGCTCCAGGGCTTGAAGCTTCTCAGCCAGCTGTCAATGGAGATTGCTTTGTGCTCATGGCTCTTTTTGTATAGGCGCCAACAATGAACGACAAGCAAACACTGCATTGTGTCAGGAGCGCATGAATAACGATGTCTACTGCACCTCGCCGGCGGCGTTTCCACCCCGGATTAGCTTTCAATTCAATTTGCATACTGAGTTAAATGTCCTTTGCGAAATAACAACCTCGTACGTACTAATTTTGTTGAAACTTTGTTTTATATAGCTTCACTTGACGAGAGCATCAGGCATAGCAGCAATAAAAATTAATGACTTCTCCAGATGACGTTTAAAGCGTTATCTTATCAGAAGAGTGATTTCACACTCTTCGTGTTTCTCTCAAATCGCGAGCATAAATCTCAAGCTTGAGGAAAGAGCGCGGCGCGAATCGGGCAGGGACGCGCGCCGTGTCCGCCGCGTGCAGCTCGTGGGAGGTCGCGAGTTTCTACCAATTCGGACGCATGAAACAGTGCCACAATAGCCTCATATCTAAAATAAACATCAACAGCCAATGAAACATGCCTTCAATTATCATAAATCGAGGCATACTGGCACCGGCCGCCGAAAGCCGCGCCCCGCGCCGCTCGCCGCTGTGGCGTCGAGCCGTGCAGTGTTTTGCCTACGCTCACATGTAAACAAATCAACTGACTTTAATTTTAATAAATTTGAGGTGTGATCACAAATGTGTTATTAAGGTGTTATTGTGGCTGACTTATTGTGGTTTTAATTATACCTAAAATAATTTCCGTTCCAGCCAATAGGCAAAGTAAGCTTTATGGCATGACGATTGGTGAGCATCCAATTCCAGGCCAGTAGGAGTGGTATATTTCCTTCTTTCCAGCATAGTCTAACCAATGGAATGGCGTATAAATAAAAAATATGCACTAGAAGTGAATTTAAGCTTTTTCATAAAGGTACAAAAAACTTTTTTTCTAAAGAAAAAAAAGAGGTAGTGTTTAATAAAAAATATCCCAAAACAACCTTCCAAAATCGAGAAATTTACAAAAAAAACCATACATTTTCTATGATAAGATATTCTCATCTGAATTCACTTTACTTTGTTCTAATTCAAATGCACTGTGATCACACTTCTGACGCTGCCTGATCCAATATACGTATTTTTATAAATTCATTTTTTTACTACTAGCAGAAAGCAAATGCAAATAAATAAACTTTTTTTTATGGAAAATGTATGAAAGATATTTTTGGGTCTGTAGATGTTCTTCAAAGATCTAAAAAAACAGCAAATCAAATCAAAATCAAATCGCTGTTGTTAAATAAAAATTACTCTTAAAATTGCAAGTAAAATAAAAGGTTTTAAAAAGTCACTCATTTTCTAAGGCTCAAAATCGGATATTTTATATCTGTTATTGTTTAGTTCTTAGGCACCGGAAATTAGTGAACACAAAGCAGTCGAAATGAGATCTTCGTTTAAAAATAAGTCGCATCAAAATCAGACGACCCTGATCAAGCTAGGTAGCACAGGGCAAAAAGGCAAACATAACTCCATTTTTTTTTAATTGGGGTGGATGTTAATAGCACCCTCGTAGCCATGCTACGACCCTCTACGAGACTCGTAGGCCCTGTAGCAATAAAATATATATGATTATACATCATCATCATCATCATCATCATCATGTCAGCCTTTAGAAGTCCACTGCTGAACATAGGCCTCCCCCAAAGAGCGCCATGATGAGCGATCTTGTGCCACCTCCATCCACCGACTTCCTGCGATGGCTACAATGTCGTCGGTCCATCGTGTGGGGGGTCTCCCCACACTTCGCTTTCTTGTTCGTGATCGCCATTCGAGAACCTTTATTCCCCAACGGTTGTCGGTTCTGCGACTTATATGGCCTGTTATGGACTTTTATGATTATACATTACTATGTTATTTTGAAATTCATGTCCATACTTCCTGTGACACATTTCGTCCAGCTCATTTTGCTTCAAGTAAAAGTAAATACATTTTTTATTAATAAATACATGAAAGAACTGCTGTGAGCTGGTCACATTTCCAGAAGAACCGATAAACGTTGGCGTAGATGAGTTCTTGAGTGGAAACCACGTTTAGGCAAATGTAGTGTAGGATGCCCTGTGGCCAGGTGGAAGAGAATGGATGAAGGGAGCTAAAGACTGAGCTCAGTGGCTTGTATTAGGATAGGCCTACGTCCAGCAGTGTACAGATATAGGCTGATGACGATGATGATGACATGAAGGAACCGCAGTTTTTTTTACCTTTAATCACTTAACTTATCCGGTGAAATTAAGTAGATAGAGCACTGCACTGTACTCGTCATACAGTCTTTAGTTTTAAAGTCTCTTACTTTAAAACTAAAGACTCTGTATGACGAGTACAGTGCAGTGCTATCCACGATTATCCAATTCATATTTCTGGGTATCACTGCAATTGTTAGGGACAAATGAGGCGCTTACCACCAAGCAAACGACCTGGAGGACATATCTCGCTTGTTTGAGATAATAATAATAATATATTCGTCACAATTTAAACCAATTACCAAACTTAGATACCCTTTATTATAGATACTAGATAACGGATTAACATACATAGATACGAGTACGATTAAAACATCCATGACTCAGAAACAAATATTATTGCTCATCACACAAATGATTGCACCTTGTGGGATTTGAACCCGCAACCGTTTGACTTCGTACTAGCTACTACTTCGGTCACTAGCCATTAGGCTTACTGGTCATCAAGGTAGTCACTATTTGCAGACATTTGCCCATTTACGACATTGTCGCAATAAAATATAATATAATCGTCAATATTATTTAATACGATAATCGAACATCAAGAAATGTCTGCCAATGAATGTAGGATATGTATTTCCCCATGCAATTATGGGGCAATATTGTGACGTTGCTTAGTTTAAATAAAACTATTTCTACCGTTGATTGCTATGCAAGAACATCAAATATTTATTAAATATCTACTAGAAGCAAATTTACGTAATCTAATAAAATATTTGACACATCCTGGATAAACAAACATACAAAAAAACATATTAAAAAAAAAACAAAATTCTAAGCGTTTCATTTATTTTTTGTCGTATGATGTAGTGCTGGCCTCTGGTGTTAGATTTTGTCAGGCCGCCCGAGGGCCTCTAACATATTGACGGCCTAACAACTGATAGGCTGCAAGGTTTTCAAGTCGTCCGTAGTCTTTCTTTTTACCCGACTACAGCAAAGCAGGGGAAGGGTAATGAGTTTAACAAGTATGAGTGTATGTATTCATGAATGTATGTATCTATGTATGTGGGTATGTGGATGATCCACCATAACGGCGCTTCTATTGGTTCTATTTTGACAAGCGACGTGTCAATCGATTCGTATTCAGATATAGAGTGCCATATACTATATTTTAGTCGGGTTTTAGTTTTTAAAATTATGTCTATTTTGTTTGTATGTTAATTCATATCTCCGGTATCTATGAACCGATTTAGATGATCATTGTAGATATTCAGTAAATTAAACGAAATGAAATGTTTTTTTATTTGCATGAACATATGTAAATTAATATAAATGTTACACTTAGAAAGTTTGCAATACTTGAATCTAAGTATGCAAATAT
The DNA here is from genome assembly GCA_946251855.1 of Alsophila aescularia. Lineage (NCBI taxonomy): Eukaryota > Metazoa > Arthropoda > Insecta > Lepidoptera > Geometridae > Alsophila > Alsophila aescularia. Next base: position 18,092,539 of record OX276377.1, on the reverse strand, counting down.
TTAAGCATCAATCAAATATTCAACTAATTATTCTATTGATAAAACTATATAAATGAAAAGATACACATGAGGTTGCATTTAAAACAAAACAGAAAAGTCATATTAAGTTTTTTATGTTGTAAATGTTTTTTATCAAAACTTAAAATGATGTAACCTATACTTAGAGTTAGAACAATAAATTTCCTTTTCATGTATCGATTTAAACTTGAATCCCGCACAGGAAAAGGAAACACTTTTCTACGACTCTACCTGTGCATCGAAAATACGCCCGATAGAGAAGATACGAGTAGCACCAAGAAACAATAAATGGCAATATTTCAGTTTAGTCACATAAAAAAAGTCTCGTCTTACATATAACGTACACTATATATACATTATAAGAAATTAGACCGGTACCCAGTACAAAGCCATAAACGAAAAAATATAAAAAGATACCACTACTTCAGAAATATCCAATGCAAAACTTACATACAAAATTGCTCTATAATTAGAGCCTGCATCTAATTCAACATAACATCGCATTCACCAGGTATGCTTGAATGTTTCATGTATACATTAACTCCTGCATAGATGTTTTGTAGATCTTCAAACTACAACGAAGTACACACGGCTTACCACAGATGGCGCTATTATCAGTTTCACGTTTAATTGTTGAGATTGAAATGCTTTGATCTGCATTATTTACAATTTTACCAAAGTCTTAAACATAAATTATGAAAACTTTGATAATAACTCTACCTACATCTAAACAAAGCAAAAAATAGAGTCTGGTTGTTATTGTCAGAACCTTTCATAACACAAGTAAAATTGTACTAGTAGGTATCTGTTTACATTCGTGGAAAACATAGCACGCTATACGCTGCAGTACGATTTGTATGATAATTTTATTTATATAACGAATGCTAGGAAAATAATATGAGACAATTTGACAGTATGTAGCACGTAGAGCGAGAATGATAGCGTGAGGACTTTGCGCGCGCACGACGAGATCGGGCGCAGAGTAGCGGCGCGCGCGCATCGTCACCAATCACGCCTGTCTCCCCTCCGCAGGGCCGGCACTACGCTGAAGGCGGCCAATGGCGCGCACGGGGCGGAGCTGGGCGAGCTGTCGGGCCTGCTCCACGCGGGGCTCGTGAAGCGCGAGCCCGAGGACCTGAGCCGCAAGGTGGTCGACGAGCCCGAGCCGCACGCGCTCAAGCCGCAGCGACACAAGGTGCGTCACACGTCCGTACGCCGCCGTCGCGCGCGCACGCACTCACACACTTACCTTACCGGTCACTCATGTTTTATTTACCGCGGTTAGCGTACGATGCGCCGAGCACGGCGCTCGCCACGCACTAGCCGCGCCCGCCCGCGCCCCCACAGGCCGGCCAGTGTCGCCCGCCCAGTGTGCCGACACCGGCTATCCCGAGGATCACTCGCTCCTCCCGGAGTACTCTTGACTCTCAATCGCGAACGTGTTGCTATCGAACATATCTAGTGTACGTGAAGCTGTGAACTGTGCTTCGACGCGGCATGTACGCGTCGACGTTGCGAAGTGGACAGTTGTCGTGGGAGAACGCGTGTAACAGGCGCGTGTGTCCGCAGGTGGCGGTCGGCGAGCCCAGCGAAGCGGCGTCGCCGTCCCCGGTACCGTCGCGGGCCTCATCGGCCGGGTCGCTGTTGCCCGACGCTGCCATGTACGCGGCCCAGATGTTCGCGCCCCCAGGCACCCCCAGTCCCACTCCGTACGGGGACCAGTACTCGAGGCAGCCATCGAACTTGGCCTGCGAGCCGTACTACCGAGAGTACTTCGTCGGGGATGGATACCAGCAGAGAGCGGCGCCGCCCTATGGAGATGCTGAGCCGGGTTCGGCTTCCGCGTTCAGCGATCGATATGCGACCCCTCGCTACCATAGTAAAAGTGTAATCGCGGCTGCTGGCCTCACAGTGGACTTGCCTTCGCCGGACAGTGGGATCGGAGCTGATGCTGTCACTCCTCGAGATCACACCACCGTTCAGCAGGTCGGTGGTAGAAAATGGGCGCGGGCGGGCGGGCTTCATACACCTAAAACCATACTCATACATTCTACCATATCTTACTACACAATACAACACTATTTTTATTAAAATACTTCATTTTAACTAACATACAGGACACAGCGGAATGACATTTAAGAAAAGCAGGAATTAATGCTAGCACCGAGATAGGTACATTTATACATTTTGGATTTAAAGTATGTAAAGTTCAAGTCAAAGGATTACTCACTCAATTAGGAGGTTAGAGTTGATTAACTTGGCCTATTCTGCACATTTTCTGAAGCCCTCCCGCGCTCTCTACATTGTATTTTGTGTAGTTATAAGTAGAATTCTTCATAACATACTGGAACCGTGATGTATACAGATGCTCAAAGTACCATGTAGCTTTCAGTTCAGCCAAGTAAAAATGTATTTACGGTAATTAGGTAACTTCTGTTGGATTTGCGTTTGTAAGAATATCGTCTGATGGTAAGAAGACTTTGATAAAAGTAGAGTAGAGGACTCGCATACCTACGAGATGCCTGTTCATCCCTGAAGTGAGATATTATTATATACAATTGGATATGTGAAGGAAACAGCAACGTGATATCGGAAAAGCGTCCACTCCATAACTGTTTGTATGACAGAGGAGTCAGCAAAACGTTTATATGAGAACAATGTCCACGACGTGGATCTTCATGAGATCTAGTTAATTTTTATGTGATGTATATTAATTGCTGTGATATTATTATCATGACCTTTATGAAATTATAATGTTCTATATCGTTATTTCGATCAGTGTGGTATGATATCCGAGTTCTAAAGTCAAATGAGACATCACATTTATGTACGTGTTGGTTTAAGAATCCTCGTTACTTAGACGAATCTTATTAGAATAATATTAAGACAACAAGCCAGGCTTAATAACTAGGTTCCACTAATTGCACTTCCATTGATGTGCAGACAATGGCTTCGACGCCACGAGAGACCTTCGCGCTAATACATTGCCAGCACCACGCATTCAACTATTTATGAGTTTACATACTAAAATGACAAATGAACATGACCAAGTTAAGAGCTGCATTAAGTGAGTTCGAAGGACTTCATAGTCCAGGGTGTGGCAATCACGAGCTATGTAACTAAACCCTACCTGCGTACCCACCCGGCTGATCTAGATTGGAAGTTTAATAATTCGCCTTTTGTTATCTTGACATAAAGGAACACTGACTGACTGACAACAAATAAATTCAACACGGCATTTCGCTACTGGCTTGTGTTAACATTAAGTAGGTTACAGGAGTTGTTATTACTGGACAAAGAGATAAGAAATCTTATTAGATTTATTTTTATTTATATCTTTTTGCATTTATTCTTGGTTATTATGACATACAAAGCGAATTAAGTAAGCTACAATTGGTATCATTTTAAGTAATGTTACGATTATCATTCGTCAAATGTACCTAAACGATAATAGTGAGAAGTGACGTAATGGCAACAATATTTTAATGTGTACCCATTATCATAAATTAGTTGCCAATTAGACATAATTTATAGAATATTACAACATAAATAGCTATTTACAGCTCTGTTTTTACCTTTTCGTGGTAAAAATTGCTGTTCACCAAAACTTTGGAAACGCCATATTAATATAAATAAATTAATATGTATGTTGGCTACACATATATGTTAACAACACTCGTTAACATAATATGTACTTCAGTTCCTCATCTAAATACATGGCCATTTTAAAATGAATAAGTATCATACCACCTGAACTTGATAACGTTGAATATAAAGATCCTCCGATATCCGGAAATCAGTTTAAAAATAATAAAAACAAAACATTTGGATCAGGATGTTTGTAGTAAGCTGCTATAATTTGCATAAACATCACATGACGTAGATACCTTAAAATTTGCGAGTTAATTATATATGCTTAGCAAAATGGAAGTAACTAAGAGGCTACAACTTATATTGTTTACTGCCTTTTTTGTACAAATGACAGTAAATAAGATTTATTCAGTAGTGGCAAGACACCGACTATTAATGCATCCAATAGCCGAGTTAAAATTTCGTCACCTTATTTCATTTTATCATTGTGGCCCTGAATAAACTACATTAAAAAACAGGCTGTGAATCAAACTAAAAATATTATATTATTGTTTTCCTCTTTTTAGTTTGATTAACAGCCTGTTTTTTTTTCACGGGGTGGGATCAGCAGCCTGGCGAGCTAACTCTTCATGCCTCCAACTGCATGTTATATTTCAAAATCAAAATTTGATTCACAGTCTTGGTTTTTTGTTTATTTTACCAGACTACGCAACGCAAAGGCTGGTAATGTGTTTATCAGCCTATGCATATGTATGTCTGTTCCTTTGTGGCACTATATTTATATTTACTATAATTTATTTTGATTTTATACTTCTTACTATGAATTATAATTATTTATTCATAAGAATTAGTGAAAATGGTTGCTAACCAACTTTAAATCGTTATGGATTCTAAATGGTCATTCGAAACGAAAAGTGATAAGAAAAACCTAGAGATGTTTTTCAAATACTTGACATAGTTCGTTGACTTAATTTTTTTATTTTTTTCAATTAGACACCATATTTAATATTGACATGTGTGTCTTGTCATGTTTTAGTAGCACTCGCAAGAAAAAAACACAAATCGATTGACTTAAGAATCATCAAAATTGGACACGCGTTTGGTCTATATAGTGCTACTATAAGAACAGACATTCATACATACATAGGCTGATAAACATATTACAGGGCCTTTGCATTGCGTAGTCTGGTAATGACAGCATAACTAAAAAGTGTTCAGACAAGTCCAAACTATGGAATTCAGTTAGTATGGGTTAGTGTAATAATCTGTTTCCAGTGTTTGGGAAACTATTTTAGATCGATTAGCTGTCTTTCTTACTGCGAATCAAACTAAAAAATAACGATAGACACCAACTGTTTTGTGTGACAAAATACTACACAAATGTGTAAGTGGTAGGATTACAAGAGTTGCTTATTGTCCGCGCAGTCGTTCGACTACACGGTAATCTGCCAGCAGCCGGGCAGCGTCGGCGACGACGGGCGAGGCACGCCCTCGGCACACCACTCGCCGGCGCAGGCGCCGCGCACTCGCCCCTGGCACGACTTCGGCCGCCAGAACGATGCTGACAAGATACAAATTGCCAAACTGTAAGTATCATCACGTCTCAGTATAAACACCATTTTATTTTGTCAAACCAAGATAAAATCTGTAAGAAATAAACCCACATAAACATAAAACTTAAATAGTAGGTAAATATTTTTGTTTAAATCATTTACACACCAGCTAAAATAGATTTTGCTATCTATCTTCCTATAGATCTATACTCTTCCTAACTATCGTTTTAAGTTACCTACTGTTAAGTAGGATAACAAATTACTTGCAATAAAAAAATATATAGTACTTTTGTAGAGTAGTTATAAAAGTATTGTAAAAAGAACATAAAAAAGACATTGATTAGAGAAGACAATATTAAAATAATTCCGAGTCATAGCCACATAAATAAATCTATCTAAGGCATCACAAACTACCAGGACCATGGTACCACTTGTGCAGTGTGCTTGCATCATCATATCATATTTGTGTGAGCAACAGGTAATTCTGAGTCTGTACTCAGAATTACCTGTGGCTCACACAAATATGATCACTGCTTGGAAATCGAACCCGCAACCTCTCTACCAGTATGTACTTTATTTTTGTTTGTTTACTTGTCGCGTGAGGTAGTTAGTGCTGGCCTGACACCAGATCAGAGTTTGTCAGGCCGTGACTGCTATTAATCAATAACAGCCGGGACAGCTTAACGTGCCCTCCGAAACACGGAGCGATGGAAAAGTAATTGCCCAAGACCGAACCCGGTATCGTTGGATTATAATTCGCACTAGTATACCGCTTCCATCGCTTTTTATTGAATCTCGGTACTTTATCGAACAGTCGTTTTACAACTTAGATCTCGATCTTCGATTATCTATACTTATAATAAAACAGTAAGTAAATAGCAAAAACTCTGTACATACAAGATACAATAATTGGTCTACTGCCAAACAATAACACAAAAGTAAAAAATAAATTATGCCTGCTATAAAATAAAAAAGGATAATTACGTTAAAGTACTGCACCGATTACAACTCTGTGATCTTTTCTGTTGGATTCCACAACGGAGAAAAGATTTGTGATCTGTTATATATGTAATATGCTGCATCTACGTATATTTAGTAGTGATAATAAAACTCTAATTGATAAAGTGTACCTAGAGATAGATAGATAGAGTCCAGTCACCTCGGTCTCGGCGTATCGGTTCTGTTGAAAGTTAATTTATGTATAAACATCGTCACATGTGGTACGATCCGAGTTCAGTCCCATCAATCATGTACACCTTCAAACCTTATACGAAACGAGATCGGACCGTTACTGGGCTATCGAATATCATACTTACCTAATTGCATCTCAATACAAAACATAAAAAACTACATTCAATGCTATGCACTCGCTACCTGTTCACCAAAAAACTTTTCCGTAAATTATTAGTAATAAACTTTGCATGCGTTTGATAACATCAACTCACATGATGATAAACGGCGATGGAGTCTGAAAATATTATTTATTTTGACTCCGCTCGACTATTGCATTTAGCCATTGTCAAGTAAAAATATATAATTTACAAGTTGTATATTTTTTTCAAGCAATAGTCAAAATGTCGAGTCCCAGTCAATCAGGTAGTCAAAAGTCTAATCAAGTCACGATTGAGAAAAGTGGTGGGGCTTTACTGAAACTTCTTAGGGAGTTCCGGTGAAAACAAGAAATGCCACGTTTTCCCGCCTTTGTATCACCACACACTTGCAAATTAACGAACACCTAATGGTTAATATGCTACTAATATTACATACTAGCTCCACGCTTTGCCTCACGGCTTTGTGGGATTTTTTATTGTACGTGTCGAATACTATACCTACTATTTTTTTCAGTACACAAAACATATTAATTTCCTGATTTCCCTCGGCATCTTACCATTTTCCGGGATGAAAGTATCCTATGTTGGTCTATACAGACATATGAAATCATTTTTGCCTAAGCTGAAACAGAGACGCTTCGCGGTCAACCAAGTGTGGATTAACATAATTAATCCACACTTGATTGACAAAAAAAAAATAACCGTCTCGTTTTTGTTTCCCGCCGATAATCCCTAAAGTTCTTGATTTCTTGCTTGTAATTCTAATATGGCATGGCGTCACAATTTTTTTCTGGAAGCCTCAAGGCACCCGTTCGTCATAAGACAAACGCAAATTCATGCATTCTCATCGCCATCATCATTGCTGTTAATTCTAAATTTACATTGCGTACATATTGCATTTGTTTTTTGCCTTTCCATAATTTATAGCCAGTTAATGGTCGATCAAATTGCATGATCTGCATGTAGTACTCACTGATGCAATGAATTAAAGTGTCTAAAATAATGTTGCTACAATTTTAATTTGCCTCCTAGTCAATTGGTCAATCTGCGTATGTAATGCTGTTCAAATGGTGTCCGTACATATTATCATTCAGCTTGTTAAGCGTAGTGAGCTAGTAATAAAGAAATAAACAATGTAATTGAACTCCCTTCCTAAACGAAGGTATGGGGAAAATTCCTCAGTGTGTGATGCTATCAGAAATGTATGTGCTAATTTTAAATATCTACATAAGAAGTAGGTACTGTAGTACCTACATAAGTTTGTAAATAAGACAAACATGTTATTTGTGTCGTGTCAAGTGTCTTTACAATCCTTCAATATCTTTAAAACTAAACGAATAGTTAGAAAACGATAAATTCATATATTTACTAAAACTAAAAGTAAACTTCTGTTGTTGAAGACCAAATTGTGTTCATTTTGAGTTTAGAAGAAACAATGAAAATAATGTCAAAAACAAGAAACCGGTATTTCCTACTCTCTGTGTGCAAAGCAAAGGCGAAGAGGGCCAACTGTGAATCAAAATCAAACAAAACAAACGCTATAAATAGCATAAATAGTAAGCAATTTGATTAAACCTTTTTCTCGCGTGTAAATAATTTGTTGGTGTGAGTAGAGGCCAAGTGGTGTTGGCTTACCACTTTGCACCTCCCTGCGCGGCTGGTACACCGAGCCCTTTCTAGGAAAAGCTTTTTGTAACTAATGTTTGAACACACGCAATGCTTTGAGGCAAATATAAATATATTCAATGGTGTTTGAAAGTACACGAAAACTTTGAGAAGTACAAAATTTGTTTAACTAAAAATGCCCATAGAAAAGACTTCAACGGGTGCTAAGGGCAAAAGGATTTAATGCTACATGACAAATATTTATTTCGATAAAATATGCATACAAATTAACAGAAATGAGAAGTATAATAAACAAGTTATAGATTGTTTCAAGCATGATTTCAGACACAGAACATTTTTAACAAAATACTTAATAAATATTATTTCTTATAAATTTACTTAATTTTATATATATTTTTAAACTTTGGGAGTCTAACTAAAAATACTTCAACAGAAGCCTTTTCTGACAAAAATTTAAACTTATTATTTATTTAAATAAATTTTATTATGCAAGTATAAATCAGTGGAAATCAAATGCTTATTAATTAAATAAGTTATGGATTATACTATATATTGGTACTTTCACACATGATTTCAGACACAGAAAATATAACGAAATAATATTATTGTTTCCGCCTATTAAACTTAATTTTATGATCCTCTTTAAGGAAAACTATGGAAAGAAAATAGAAAAGACTTCAACGTGTGCTAAGGTCAATAACATTTTTGGCCTTCCTTTCAAAAATGTAAGCTTAATTATTATTAATAAAATCTGCAGAAATCTAAATTATAATAAATGATGTATGGATTATTTCATAAATGATGTATGTATGGATTATTTCATAAATGATTTACACAAAACATATTTACACAATATAATAAATGTTGTGTCACTTTAATTTACTTAATTTTATCAACATTTTTACTGATGGCATATGAAAAACCGTCGCTCGTAAAGTACATTTCCTAAATCAAGTTACCAGTAATTCCTGTCGTCGACCGCCGCGCGCTCGGCACGGAGCCTTTTTAACGTACTTTTTCAAAAGGTGCTAACTCCCGTTTCGTGATCTTTGAATATTAGTAAAAGTGGATGCAAATTAGTAATTCCTAAACAGACAACTTAATTGCGCTCCAAACCCATTAATTATTTGACTAAATAGTTCAACGGAAACTAATTGTTTCGACCAAGAACTATTTTGATTGCTTATATTACGAACTCCTGAGCGCAACTGGAAATAGATACATTTCCTAATCTTAGATTGTTTTATCTATAAGTAAGATACTAAGATTTAAAATTGATTATGTGTTAATTATGAGACTAAATTTAAATGACAACGTTTCACGCAATCGATAAATGGATTCCAGAACATATCGTAAGTAAATACCTAACTACCTATTTATGATACAAATAATTATTTCAATTATTTTAATTGTAACTTATTTTAATATCAGTCTTCCTTAACTTTAACTAACAACGCAACAGATTAAATAAGATTAAGAATACAATGTAGAGTCGCTGGTATCGTGCACTCATTCAGAGTTGAGTTCGTTCAAAAAGAGCGCGGGCGACGACATCGCGGCGGAAGCACTCGTCGACATGATAAGTGCATTAGCATTATTATCTCGATAATTACTCGCTTGCATTTGGCCCAAATAGCTCGGTCGCTTCTACCGTCTTAAATTACCTTCGATGGCGATACGCGCTTGCTCGCCGGCGATTACCAGCCCTCGCCTGCCGCGTCGCCGTCTTGTTCCGACGCCCTCTCAAATGTTTGAACTATTACTTACCGGCCAGTTAAGCACTCCACTAATACTCGCCCGCTCGATGTCTCAAATAGCCACTTTGTTTACTCCACCAACACACTCGCGCTCGCCGCAGGAATGAGCTCTTAAAAGGTAAAAATTAATCAACTGGCGTGTGAGCTTTTGATTATCGAATATGTGTTCGTTTTGTATCTGAGTACGATAGAATTACGGTAATTAGATTGACGTTGTTGAAATTTAAGTCATTTCACAAAAAATTTAAACAACCGTTTAATGTTTTATAAAGCAGACGTTAACTTAATATCGGTAAGTAGCCGTTATTTTGCGATGTATTTAATTTACAAGTTCATTATCGGCGTTTATAAGCTCTAGAGAGATATTTCTGCAGCGGTACACGCGAACCTTACATCTGTTCGCTTAAGTCAAATAAATGTTCACTTCAAACGGCATTCCACGACCTCTGCTGTTTTATTATGGAGTCATTTTTATTTCACAATTCGATTACTCGAAGCCGTAGTTTGCTTATCTGCTTAATAGTCCAATGAACTCCTGTCGCGACAGTGGCTTGTGCTGCTATTAAATCTCAATAGTTTAAATATCTAAGGAATATTGAAGTGCGTGTGTACGAAGCGTGGTGTAGCTGTAGTCAATTTGCTGGGATCGTTTCAGCAAATGGTAGTATAAAGATGATGATGAGTGCTGTGACGCTGCGTGTCGCTGTCGGGCGCGGCGCACCCGGCAATCTGCGCTCTGCTATTATACCGCGGCTAAGCGTTCTCATTACCAGCGCCGCCCGATGCGCCCGCGCACCTCTAACGTGCTATCCGCCCCCATGTATTAAAAGATACCATCTTTTAATTTCAATGAAGTTCCGCTAAACCTACTTTACTTTAATCTCAATGAAGTAAATTGCTTTTCTAGTAACATGTGATAGCTGAAACGATATTGGCAGAGATAATATTTTTCTGTAAACCTTTTTTCTCAACTCAATATTTTTCTAGGTAAACTCTGGATTTACCTATCAATGTTGTTACTGTATTTTGTATCTCACGTGGGAATATTATTTTCAGGTCAGTTTAATACTGAGACTGAAATTACTCAACATAATATAAATAAGATTTTCTCAAGTTCCCATGTTTAAATATAACATGGGAACCTATTATGTGCCTCCTCAATTAATACTGCCTTGTCATTAATCAAATAACGTATGATTATATAAAATGATAAATATGTAGATCAATAGATCAATACTCTTGCTAACTCGCAGGTAGCATGCTAAAATATTTCAATCTGATATGATCGAATAGTGAAATATTTAACGGCTGTAAGATTTAAATTACTAAACAAAGTAGACACAAAGGACCAATGCAGTGTTTATTTATTATTTTTAAAGTATAAGGTAAAGACATAAAGGGTATGGTATTCGTATTTATGCGCATCTAATTTGGTGGTGGAGCGGCGTGTCTCCCTGCGGGGCGCTCGCCTCGGCATCTGATCGAGGCGAGAGTTTTTACTGACACTACTTTGTTGTCGCTAAGATCCGAGCCTTTTTGCGCACTCATCAATTTCCGCGCCTCGCCGATTGATTTATTCATGAAAAGCGAGTCCCTTGTCTTGTACTCAGGAAGTGCCTTTTTTCGGCAGACACGCAACGAAAATTTGTAATGAGGCTGATTCGAAAACAATGTGCTATTTATTACTGAATACGGAGAACCCATGAATATACGTGGGTTGTTCCAAAAGTTGTTAGTAAAACCAAAAATAATAAGTACCTACGAGAAAAATATATTTACTGTATAAAAATACAATCTATACATTTATTAATCTATCAAAACAAAAATAATAACTTGGGGAACGTCAAAAACAATCGCATTCATCAACGGCTTCATTTTTCTTTTACGGAGCATTTTTGATATAAAAAAACGCACGGGGCTAGATTTGGGCTGTAAGATAGACGGGCTAGTAATAAAAATATGAATAACGTAGAAAATCATCACAAGAAATCTTCGTAGCTCCCAAACGAATGGAACGATTTTGATGCGGTTTTTTTTCAGTTTGAAAACTGGCGTAATCTTGATGGTTCTTAGCTATAGTTGGGGGTAGGGGGGAAGGGGGTGATGAAAATCGTAGCTTCCAAACGAGTGGACCGATTTGATGCGGTTTTTAAATTTTTGAAAGCTGATGTGATCGAGAAGCTTCTTAACTATAATGGGGGGGAAGGGGGCTTAGGTCAGGGGTTATATACATTTTTAATTTGTGCTTGTATTATCTTTGAATATAAGGGGTTCTTGTTTTGTATCTCCTACATATCTCCTACTTAGTTTGTGATTCATGTTTTGTATCTCCTACATATCTCCTACTTAGTTTGTGATTCATGTTTTGGCCAAGATTTAATTGTGACTGTAATAAGCTTAGAAGCTTGTGACTCTCTCATTCTTAGAAATTAGTAAACAAAGGCAAAGGATATCTGAAATGTCAATACAGAACAATGTCGCAAATGTAAATTGTGTTCGGAATCACAGAGCATCAGATAGGCGTGCGCCGCCGCAACTGCAACCGATCAGTCAATGTCGGCCTGCGTTTGCATTACTCGGCTTGTATCTTCGCGGACTCGACTTCAATCGCGAAACATCAGCGGCTCTGTTCACCAAATCGTTTTCAATAAGCCCAAGTAATGGAGCAACCACAGTACGGAATAGACACAAAGCACTCAACCAACATTCCTCAAAGAGATTTATTAAAGGATTAAATATTTCTTAACGATTTATGGCTTTTTATCTAGTTACATAACTGAATGCACAATAGAGTGTGCCGATAATGACGTTGCCGTTTCATACCGTGGTTTTCTCTTGTAGAGCTGTGGTTGGCGCGGGCGCGAGCGTGGGCCGCGCGATCGCTGGGCGACAAACACGCGCGTGCGGTGCGAATCGCGGTGTCGCTAACGATCCGCGACACGCGAGCGCGGCTAAATTAGCGGGGTTTTCCTTCCGTAACTCCGATGCTCAGGAAATCACGAGAAAACGTACTTTTTCATTGCTCACTTCGAACTGGATCTGCGCCTTTATGTAACGTCGCCGCTGACAAGCTTTACTGGCGGTGCAATTAAGATTTGCACTTTTTGCACACTTTTATTGCTATACTTCATGGAAACTTTATTGTCGAGAACGTGTATCCGTAGATAAGTATCTCAAAGAAGAAATCGCACTTTTTCTAAATGTTTCAGAAACCAGATCTTACTGTGTGTGTAATGTCCCAACGACCGTTTTACAACGTTTCGCCTACTCCGTAATACTGCGAGTTGTGGCGTTTATCTGAAATCTCAAATTGGCAGGTGTCGTATGTCATAGCCATTTGTGAGTACATGAGTTGTTTGTTTTGCGCAGGTTTTCCCCGTACGGGTTCAAGTACCACCTGGAGACGGCGAGCAGCAGCTCGCAGCGGCGCGAGGACGACCGCATCACGTACATCAACAAGGGTCAGTTCTACGGGATCACGCTCGAGTACCTCCACGATCCTGATAAACCACTCAAAAACCAAACGGTTAAGGTAAGTTAACAATCTTTTCGTATTACAACACGACAAAAAAGAAAATTCGAAAAGGAGTGTAATGTTTTCGGGGTTCACGTATGGATGTATGTTTGTGAGTTTCTTTATTCCACCAGAACTTTTAAATGCCTCAACATATTTGTATGTATGGAGTATTGCTAGAATCCTTAAAAATAAATAAACAAATCCTTAAACTTATATATGCACGTTAATTAATTAATTAATTTTGTTTTGACTTATCTTTACTAAATAATTATTTTGTTAAGTACCCTGTCTTAGATAGATAGATAAACTCTTTATTGACACCAAGAAAATAAAAAAAGATACAGACATAGGAAAACAATTAGATATTAGGTACAATGGGTCATAATATATAATAGAATTAGATAATTAATGGATAATTGGTTTTAGAGAGTTTCATATATATTTTGACCATACCAAACTAATTGCAGCTCATAATAAAATCATATTCATTTATCATTATGTTCATCTTTCTTTATCCTTTAAAATCTTTAACGGAACCCTGAAGCAAGAACTGTCTTGCGTTTGGCCTTTCAGGTTTCTAGTGGTATCTGAACCTGTTAATCACGAAATGAACCTGTTTTTTTTTATTTGTATCCCTTAGAATTTTAGGATAAGCATTTTCTGTGAAACGATAATTGTTTTAGTTAATTTTTATGGCAAACTTTATTCTTCAAAATAGAACTCACCGTCTCATTTTCGATATCAAAATTGAGTTTATGTAGGTGATTATATTAAGTCGAAAGTATCGTCGGAAGCCGCCGCGCCGGATGTTCGCTTCTAGTGGATCTTAGAAAGCTGCGCCGACGCACGCCGAAGGCATAGGGAATCGTTAAGCAACCAGCTAGGTACGTTAAGCAAGTTTGCTCCACCGACGAACGTCTCAATTTATCTGCAGTGCGCGACTATAAAAATAAAATGTACGAAATTATTGCTGCCGTGCGGAAACGTAATCGATGTTGTTTCAATGTTTATGGGCGGAATTTAACGCGTATAATTTTATTGGATATCGGGCGCCCACGTCACCGCATCACATTTGCCGTAAGTTAGACACCGTCGACACTTATACCTAAATCTTAATCGTGCAAAATAATTTGTATTCAGATATTCGATACCTACATAAGGTAAACGAAAAAAATACATTTTAGTACGAGCTTCGATGTTGAGTTCGTGCGAAATAAGAGAACAAAGAAAATAGGTTTACTAACTCCCGACACAACGAGGGGTGCTATGCGTTTGGCATGGAGTTTGCATGTGTGATAAGTCAGTCAGTGAGTCAGTACATCACGTTAGGTACTGTTTTATGGGCATAGATACCAGTTATTGTATTATTATTTTTGTATCACAGTTTTACGGATTGTAGGACATCTCGTCGGTACTTTTAAAGGCAATGTGTAACTACAATGTGCTAGGAATTTGCCTGTTCCAATTCAAAGTGTCAGTAAGTATTAGTGGTTAGTAAGTAGTAAGTAGCTTACCAAATTTGGTATATTTTTAATACTTGAAGTTTTTTTTTCTCCTTATTATATGACTATTATTTTAGTTTTTGAATTATAAAACTGGTATATTATGCTGCATTTTTACAATAAACGTTTTTTTTTAGTTTTTTCATACATAACTTATTAAATTACAGTGTATTTCCAAGTTTTAAGTTTCTATTATTTCTAGTTACAAAGTTACTCAATGTAAGCAAAAAGATTAGGTATTTCCAGTATCTTCATGTGAAGCTTAAATTTGAATTTGTAAAGGGTATAAATAAAAGAAAAAAAACAAAACATATTATTACAAAAAAATATTTTTAGAACTTTCAATGAAGTTCTACAGATCCAACTGCAAAAAACTTCACTTAGCCGTGTCTATACAAACAAACTACTAAATCAATTCTAAAAAATATTTTATTAACAATATTTCATGTTTTTTTATTTAAGTAAATAGGCCAAGTTTTACCCGAAGTTTGAGTTTTTTAGGGATCCATAAGATAAGTGTTAGGAAAGATTTTTTTATTAAGTTACAAACAATGCCTACTGAAAGTCACGATAGAGGGGGAGGATGGAGGGGGGAGTGAGTCTTATTTGTTTTCGAATACGTTTTATTTTTATTATCTTCAAACGTTGCAAATAATAACGTCAGAATATTTTCATTGTTCCTACTTCACATATTTCAATACAAATATTATGCTGTTTACGACGTTTTTATCAACATGGTTACGATGCCTCGACTAGCCAAACTCATTGACAGTTTTAATACTCTTACAAATATATACTGTAACTTTAAAAATTAGGTAAAATAAATACATAAAAGTTCTAGCAGATTCTAAAAAAAACTAAAGAATCCAGCGAGCCAGTAGTCGCATATGATGAGTAATATCTGACATCTCACCTTAGTAACATTAACATACTCTAGCATCACGCGCTCACATTGGTCAATTGTGAATCGTCAACAACATCATGTAAAAAAAAAGTGATGGCTTCAAGCTTGATAGCACCGCGCGTGCTCATTGCTCAAATCAAATATCGCGCGCTTCCCCGGCTTCGTATTACACTTCCGGTCACACATTGTCTAACACTTTTCACGAAATCACTCCCATAGATTTCAAGAAAGAGAGCGGAAAGATATTACACATCAAAAAAGTGCTAACTTTGAAGTATGCAGTAATCTGAACTCCAGAGCGCGTTGAAGTCTATTGTATCAAAGTGCGACACACAATTCAGAAGAAGCGCTGTACTTTAAAAATAAAGCGCTTACTTCTGATAGCTTATCCCAAAAATATTTTCAGCTGGGTATAATGAATCTTTCATTCTTTATTCAACTAACAATATAGTATCACAGTATATAGTCTTTTATGTACTGTGATAGTATCGACGAACGATTTATTGTTTAAATATAGAACATGGGTTGAAGCCATTTAAAAGATTCAACAAGATTCAGTCGCGAAATAGTACATAAGGACTTCGCGTTATGTACTTTTTTACATAATAATTTGTCTTAAATTTATTTTTGAATGAGCTATACTTACAAAAATAAGGGCAAGAGAAACTTCGTTTGTTGGAATTAGTTTATTTTTTCTTGGCATTGAAAAAATAATTGCATGAGTTGACTTGAGCACGTAGCCAAGTCGCATGCAGAAGCCAGTAGTAAAATAACATAATTATGCTATAAGAATACATGGTGATTTTATTTTTGGAGCGATGCGTAGGGAGCAGCGCGCACACGCAAGCCCCGGGGTGGCGCGCGGGCGGTGCGGGAAGCCGGACCGCAGGCATCCAGGCTCGGTTACACCCGCTCCCGGTTACCGCATCTTACTCACCTTAGGTATTCACTTTCATCATATTTTTTTAATCTCGGTTAAGCGCTCGAATTACACAACAAAAATTGTTGGACTCGGGTAACTTGACACTATTTTGATTGGAAATGTATTAAACATGACTCATTTTGTTTCCAAGATTTTCGTGGAAGTATATTCGTTTATACAGTTTCTTAACCGCGACAGTTGGAAAATGTTCTACTCGCTTTTTATTATTGGTAACAAAAGAAAGCAAATCAATAATGACACATTAACGTGGCTCGGTGCGTTATTATCTCGTGTGAAAATCTTGATTTACCAAAAGATGAATCCACAACAGCATTACTGCACCACGTGCTCGCCGTGGAAATCGGAAATCCCCTTGTTATTGTTTCCTGAAACTTTCTCGAAACATTACACACACACACACACACACACATTTATGTTTATCACGACAACTATACAATGAAATTACACCATCAACCAAATTACTGGGTATTCTTGAAAAACGAGAAAATCCACTTTCGGTTTATCTGGTTAATCGGGTTTAGGTAATATAATTGTAGTTTTCGTAGTATACATTGTTTTGATTGTATTGTAAGAAATTATGCTGTGTTTTTGTGCATTGGTATAATGCATTATCATAACTTCAAGATTTAGAATTACTGAGTAGTCGTTTGGTTTTACGGTGTTTTTATGCGTAGATAACATATTCAAATACGGCCTTATCTCAATTCAATGAGCCTAGATCGGAATAAACAAAGATACGAGTACAATGAGACACCGGTTTGA
This sequence comes from Alsophila aescularia, assembly GCA_946251855.1. NCBI lineage: Eukaryota > Metazoa > Arthropoda > Insecta > Lepidoptera > Geometridae > Alsophila > Alsophila aescularia. The sequence continues at coordinate 18,075,035 of OX276377.1, read as the reverse complement.
AATAGTTATTTAGGCAGTAAGTGGGCCGCAGCGTATCGGGCTCGGCTCGGTGCGTATCACATTCAATACGCAGGAGATATGCGCGGAGTGGGTGCGCGACTCGCGAAGCTTATCGCACGGCAATCGAGTCCGCATTGTATAGCCGCACCCGATAATTAAGACGACGCTTTTGACATTCGCCATATAGGAACACAATGACCGCCCCGGGAGTCCGTGCGCGCGCTTGGATAATATCGTCCCTTAAACAATAACCGTTCTGCATTATGATAAAACAATTTAAATGCGGCAAACATCGTGTAGTCTTAACGAGAATTCCTTTATGTTTCGAACCGAGGAACAAAAAGTTGCAAAGATACCGATGTATTTATATGTCCGTGCGCGTACATGTATGGAAGCGGCTACAGATATCTACTTACAGTTAATTAACGACATGAGAAAATATTTGAACAATACTTCTCAATCATATCGGACTTGTTTCGGACTTTTGTATACATATTTAATTCCCGATCCGCCGTTAATCGATTATCTTGTGGAACTTTTTTCAATAAAACAAATTGCTAAAATAAACGTACTATTTAGTAACGATATTTATTCCATAAACGAGCAAAAAATTTATAACCATACCTATCCAACAATTTTCGCTATCAACCGTAGCTGAAATATTCGTTGTTCACACGCGATTCCAACGAAATATGCATGTGAATTTTCGCGTGTCCAAAAGCGGTTAGGCTCTCGTAAAAATATTCGGCAAACAGAGAGAAATGGCCGGCGAGCACAGAGCGTTCGGCAGATTGTAATTACGGCGGCACCGCCCTATTCGGCAGAGCTGCTGGCGCGAGATAGCATCGCCGCCCTCGCCACTTCCGCAGAACACGGCAACACAACACAACACGCCGCGAATTCGAGATCACCTAATTAAACACCGCCGCTCGTTCCAACAAAACGCTGATTGAAATATCTTAGTAGCGCATTCGCAAGGAAAGGCATTTGCATTTAAATAAAATTGACAAATATATTCTTAAAATGTTTATCAAAAGACGTTACAGTATTTGAATAAAATAAATATACAGTTCACTGGGTTGATATTTTTTTATAAAAGGAGTTCGATCAATCACGGCTCATACTGGCGATTAATCATCGTGCTAGCAAAGTGGCGTCGATTCTCGTCACAGGAAAAGGGTTGTGCGCTGCCCTCAGTAATAACTATAGTAAGATACTTTTAAATTAATAATACATATAATATGGGTATTCATTAATCACGACGATTTATGCAACATTTTTTTATATCATTCTTTTATAAAACTACCATCAACATAAAATAGTGTTCATAGATATTTGAATTACAAAAACACTTTTCTGCCTTTATCATACCTAATGTAAATGTTTTAAAGATTGAAAAGTCATTATAAATAGATGTCATGCAAATCTAGCTTTCAATTATTATCTCGATTTAATTAAGCAAAACTCAATGTCTTGATAAAAGGTTATTTTTAGACTTTTTAGGTAAGGTTAATAACTTTTTAGTTCAGTTTAATAACTTTTTAGTTAAGTTTAATAACTTTTTAGTTAAGTTTAATAACTTTTTACCCGACTGCGGATGGTTATGTATTTGGGCTAAGTATGTTTGTATGTTCCATTGGCGCCGCCTACAGCCTAAACGGCTTGATGAATTTTGATTAATGAGATATCATTTGATTCGTTTTAATCATGTCAGTGACATAGGATATATATATAGTGTCAAGAAAACTAATGTGGTAGCTTACAGCTTATTATATTTCCGAACTACAAAATTTTACCAAAGGCTATCGAGTGAGGTATCAAAATGAAGGTATTTAAACCATTCCAAAAATTCTTACTACTATTTTTATATTATTTATTACAAAATCTTAAAAAAAGATACAAAAAAACTGCCACTACTGCGAAGTTTTTTATTTATAATTTGTTATTTAAGTTTTTCAGTTTTTTATTCTTAGGGTTCCGTATCTTAAAATGAAAAAAGTAACCCTTATAGGATCACTTTGTTGTTCGTCCTCCCGTCCGACTGTCTGTCTGTCTGTCAATACCCTTTTTATCAGGAACGCGGAGGTACCAATTTAAAATTAATCTCAAAGACTCAAGTCTGCAATACCTTATAGCTGTGAAAAAATCAAACTTCCAAGTCAACGCAATCAAAAAATACAGCCGTATATTTCGTCATTTTGACACTCGCTAGGATATAAAAACCTACAGGGTACTTCCCGTTAACCTAGAATCATGAAATTTGGCAAGAAGCAACGTCTTATAGCACAAGTAAAGGGAACAATCCTATAACCGTAAATTTGTAGAAACATCACATATGGACGAACTATTTACATACAAGTTTGTACGGAACCCTCAGTGCGCAAGTCCGACTCGCACTTGGCCGTTTTTTGTTATTATGTTCTCTTAGTGCGACGAGCGTTGCGTGTCTTCAAGTGCACCCACTCATTCAGTTCAGTTTTTATTTAAGTTTTTGCCGTAATACTGACATCATTGTATGTTCACTTTCGTAGCAACGGAAACTCGCGTAACGAGACACGCCGTCCTCTTTTTTTTTGTTTTTGTAATATTTTGCGATTTTAATTATTGCTCCAGTTTACCTTTAAGGTAATGGTTAATTATGCCTTTTACACTGAACGTATTACGCTTGATGAGGGATTATAACGGTCGCATTCTGAAGGCGGTCCTTAGCGGCACCTCTCGGCCACCGCCGCCACCGCGCGAGTGAAGGGCTGTCGTACAAACGAAACATTTCTCACAGAGGGCGATCGCCTGTAATCAAATTTTCATATACAGACACACGAAAAAGGTTTCACAAGACCGCATGCAAAAAATGCACGATTTGCATTCTTGATGTTTGACGGTTGCGTCTCGAGTTGCCAATCATGCTCGCAATCAATCATGTGTTGAGATGTCTCAATTAAGATTGCACCCTCATCGTTTTGTACCCCTGCGCCTGCGCCTGCGCAGCGGCCGATGCTCTATAAGCCCTGTCACACCACAAAAACGCTAATGATTATAAATTGCAAAATTATACAACATAAAGCTCTTAGTAACGGCATTTTGTTTAATGAGTTGCGATTGATATGTATTCAATATAGGATTTTGAACTTCAAGATAAGGACCTAGTGTGTAATATTTTCATTTTATGGTTGTATTGTAGTTTCCATTAATCTTTTGACTCAAATACACTTCCTTGGTGATTCCATCTTATAAAACTTATAAGCCGCAGCCTCAACATGGCTTAATGTACTTTTTATGTCTCGTCTTATTTTTAAACAGTAATTTATGTGATTTTAATGAATGTTGCTTAAATTGCATTTTTCATCTTTTTGCTGATGAAACTAATAACGAATTTGGTAATAACTGTCTGAAAATAATGACCAAACTTTGTACCTAAATAAGTTTTTTTTTTGGCGATATACAATATTCGCGATGATGTAGTAGATTCTCTCGATATGAGGTTTTAAAATGAGCTGATAAAGCCTCAAGCCGAAAGACAATTTGGCCGTCATCATAGTATGTTAAAAAGATGTAGGACAAAATATTACGATAACTTAATGTGAAATGATTCAAACTATCTATAGCATTACAATGGGTTTAAAATAAATATCGTTATAACATAGGCAGAGATGTAAAACTGGCATGGAAGCTAATTACAATAAAAATAAACAAATATACAAATACATGGTCCAGCCGGCCATACGGTGCCGCTCTGGGGGGTACTACTGGTAGAAACCAACTTGTAAATAAAACTAAGAATACCACCTACTTTACTTTACGTCATCGTCTACATCTATTTTATAAAAATAAACATGTGAAGTTTTTTGTGTAATGTCAAGTCGATTCAAAAATTCCTAAAGTTTTCAATTTTAATAATTTTCTCAAGAAAATTAAATAGGTACTGTCACAAGAAAATGGGAAACTGCACTGCGGGCGGAGACGTGAGAAAGAGAGCTATAGTCGTTGATAAAATGTATCATTTCAAAGCCGAGTTTAGAGTTTCCGGTAATATAATAGGTGCAATAAACATATACATCAATGCAATAAACAACCTAATGTTTGATAAAGGCGTAGCGATAACACAGTAACGAAAAAAATATATTTGTACGATGTCTCTGTTGGCTAGAAACAAAATTAATTGTCGCCCGTTTCATTTTAGTTGGCAAGTATTTGCCTGTTGCTTCACCTGAGAAAAGCGAATACCGAACCAAGCAAACTTAGGCTGTAAGGATAAAGTAAGAGCGAGATAGGATATGTAAAAACGTAAGCGAGTGAGCGAGGCAGTTATACAATGCTGTCTTCACCTTCAACATTGGGATGCATTTTGCGCAGCGACTTGCAGACAACTTCCGAGACACAAAGTTCCGCTATTTTTTTGTTTTTTTTGTTACTTTAATAACGAGACGAGCAGGTCGCTCGCCTGATGGTAAGCGTACGCTTGTGCTTAACAGCTGCAGTGCCACCCAGAACTTTAGTTGCAAAGTCTTGCGCGTCACTGCACTGCGCTCGTCACCCTGAGACATTGGTTGTTAAGTCTCATTGCCCAGTAATTTAGTTGGAAACATTGCACTTCAAACCGAAACACAGAAATGTTTACACACTACTGCTTGGCGGTTGAATATCTGACAAAGGTGTCGTACTTCCCCAGGCGGACTCTTGCGTAAGAGGCCTACCACTACAAAACTAACATTCAACTGCTGCGACTACTGTACTAACATTTAAGCCAAATAAACAAATAAACTTCAATCTTGAATGAAGTCTATAGTAGGGTCTTAAGACAGGTACTCATCGGGAGCAATGTAGATAACACTTCAGATTCGAGCATTATATCTGTGAATGCATCCAGACGATCACAGTGCGCACACTTGTAATTTATACAATTCGAATGCTCCTCGGTCAGTACTTATTCAGCTGGCACACCATTAATCAATCTATAATTTTGCTTTCTTACATTACACGCGAATGCTCCCGGTGAGTACCCACCTTTAGTGCCAGCCAGGCCGCGTCGCTCCACCGAGCGTGAATTTTCCACGTTCGGTTTCAGGTTCGCGTAACACCACGTAACTATTACGCTTTCCAAATATTACGTACCATTCGGTAATACCCACACGTAACACCTGAAAATGCGTAATACGCGTAATTGCTCCTCCTGTAATCGATCGTGAACGTGTAATATTTTGCTGCTAACGTAATTGATGTAATTTGATGATACAATTTTAACTTTATTTTGTTAAGTTTATATTGGGTCTGATTGAAGGTTGTATTCATAACGCGACAGGTCGTCAGCCTGTATACTTAATATTGAGATAAAAAACATAATTGTTAGAAAGATTTCTACATTTCCTACACCAAGCTGATGATTTTGAAATGGCTGAAGTGATTTCATCAGTCATCCCGAAGCCATCTTTTAAACATAAAACCTTATTGAAATTGGTTCATCCGTTTAGGAGCGCCCTGCCGATGCCACAGACAACGATACTACAATTTTTAACAGCCCTCTTTTTGCTTCTTTGTTTAAAAAATGGGTATCAAAGATTACGTATTACAATTATATATACAATATACAATCAGGTATCATATCTAGCTTATTCACTAATATTCTTACCGAATAATAAGTTGACTAACCTTCCAAAGAGAACGAGAAACAATAGAAAGTGATTATTTTTATCTTTATAGGATAACAGCTTTCTCTTGTAAAAGCCTAACTAAAGCTGGACGCAAGCTGCGTTACGTAACTGAAGTCCGTCATTGTCTCGATATTGGAGCTGTCACAGCGCACGCGTATTTAGCGTCAATCCTCGATACCATCGCGAGCCGACAGCCGCCGCAATCAGCGACATTAGGGGATCAACACGCAATTATGCAACACCACTGGTGCAGCTGTTGTTTGTGAGCTGATCTAGGGCTGATGCAGACACTGTGTCAGTCAAATGAACAGTATCGATCAATTAACTATGAGAATATTGCAAGTTTTTCTCACTATTTTGTCAAAGTAAAGTCAAGTCAAAGTCAAAGAATTTATTGTAAATAAGCAAAAATAATAGCACTTTTACAAGTCAAAAGTAACATCTCTTGGACAAAAAAATATATAATAATAATAATAAAAAGATCACATCAATAAAAATTAGGTAAACTAAGTATGCTTTGAAAAGGAAATTTCCCTTTCATGTGCCAACAGAGTTAAATCTCACACTGGAAAAAGAAACTCTAACTCTACCGGTGCTTCGGAAATAGAGAAGAGCCCATTAGAGAAGGGAGCACCAAGAAACTATATGGGGATTTAATTTTTTCCTTATTTGTTAATTCTTTATATTTTTTTCAAATGTCAGAGCTTATATAATAAAACATAATTTAAATTACAAATATAAAAGTGACAATGAGATGTCCCACAATCATCAAACAGTCAAAATGTTTTGGCCTAATTTTAAGTCTATTTATGTTTAATATTTCTGTAACATCGCTGTTGGATTACTAAATAAATAAATAAATAAAATGGAAAAAATAAAGTAAAAATTCTAACTATATATTTTGTATAAAACAACGTGACATCATGTCATGATCTCATGACATGTTGTAGTCATGAGACATCTCACAAAGTACTTTGTACATTTTATTCACTTAGCGTAAACATCGAAGTTCACTTATTATTATCATAGAGCTTGGAGACATCAGGCCATGCATTTCTGTCATTAATATAACCATTTACATTGTAATATACTTTCTGTATGAGATTTACTTTAACAAAACTTTACACAGTTCCCCATATATGAACCACTCTCTCTCTTGTCGAATCAATCTCTAGGTAGGTAGGTAGGTACCTTCCAATCGGTTCATATTGGCTTGGTACCTTTAATTTGCCATTATAATTACTAGAGACAAAGTAACCCAATACGCACCGTATTTGGGAATCCCTTGCATAATTAAGAGTGATTATGCAAGAGCAAGGCTCACGCGTGATTGAGAGGCGTGCACTCAGCGGTAGGTAATGCTTAAGCCGCACTGCGTCCAGCGCCCTGCACGTTACAATCTGACATTTCCTTTCGACATTTGAGCAGATTAGTGTTATGAGACTTCGGATGTTAATCCGACGCCCGACGGGTCGCGGGAATTGCTCCGATTTAATCGAGATTTAGCGGTCAGTGAGCACCAACGGTTGTTGCTATCATGCATTATGGCAAATAAGCTAGAACTGCACTTATAATTTTAATCCAAATATGAGCAGATATATTCGTGGTTGTTCATAGGTAGGTTGTTACATAGGAAGGTGCTTTAGGTAGGTATTAAAGTTATGTGTATATTGATGATATTATTACACCAACCGATTCAAAACGCAAACATAATATCGATGAAACGATTTCACGCACGAATTGTTCCATCATGGGGTATTGGAACTAATTTGAAGTTACGTGCTTAATATTCAATTACAGTCGTGCGCCGGATGCGCAGGCGCGGTGCGGTGGGCAATTTGTCCGGCGGCGGAAGCTGCGCATCTCCAGCAATCTGCTGAGCCCGCGGCACCTCGCCCGATAGATGCACGGTGCACGCACCAACTCATAATATGCAGTCTTAATACTATTTCCATGCAATAGCAAAGTCAATTTTAAACCACAGACTGTTTATTATTCTTTAAATCAGTATAACTATAGCCGTCCTGCCCTACGGCTCCTCTCATAGTTTTCCCGTTATCCCACGGAAACTTTGCGATTTCCCGGGAAAAGTGACCTACGTTGTATTAGTATAGTATACTCTTTGTATCAGTGAAATAATTTTTAGAATCGGATCATTATTTATATTACAGGGACTTCCTACAAACATAATTACATACTTACAAATAACTATACCTTTTTATAATATTAGTGTAGATAAAACATAGTGTTTGCATTTGGGTGCTACTGCCGTGTTGTCCTTGTTATACCATATCAAGTGATTTTGTAGGTATCGATGCGCATTAGATTTTATCGCATTATTCACGGGACAAAATAGTAATTGATATATATTTCACCTGATGTGAAATAAATACGGACACGAAGGCAACCGCGCAGCAGTTACACCCACAGTTCCGCTCAGAATTTATGTCGAAACAGACATTCACTGCGGAGAACACTCCAGCAAATAACCTAGGCGTTAAAACAACTGGCACGGACAACCAGCGCACTTAACAAACAGACGTATCCGTATCAGATATAGCGAATCGAGAAGGCAGGACATTACTTCTGCGCTATCGATAAAGCTCAACGGTGAGCGAAATAGTTTTGCCACGCAGTGAACATAAATAATTGTCATAAAACAGATAGCAACTGATGGATGGGCGCGGCGTCCGCGGCCGCGACTGACGAGGAAACGTAGGGAATGTGGAAAAACAAATCGAGAACTGCGCTACTTTACTACATTGTTGCAGAAACATGCAGAATCAATATATAAGACAAGTATATTTCTTACATCTCATGCTACTTCAACTTTAGTAATCTATTTCATCATTAATAGGACAGCACGGATAGCTTCTCATATACGAGTGCGTAGCACTAGAATAATCCGTATACAGGTAATTGTTAAGATTATTATTTTAACGACGCTATTAACTCACGATTTATAGTTAACAATAAGATCGATACGGTGCGTAGCCGTCTTATGGTCTTGCCGACAGCCAGAATGCCGTCAAAATGAAAAATAGGTGACGATATACGAATAAAGTGCGTACATGTCCGCGCACTATTCTTAATGGTGCTATTTATCTTAATTTCCACATAATGCTATTTTTGTAATGTTCTCAGGAGTAATTTTATAGAATACCTTAGGTATGCATCCGGGTAGGACATTTACGCATTTTTTTATAAATAAACTCGGACAACAGATAGTCTGTAGTCATTTCCTTCCTAAGCTTTATGTACTCACATTATATTGAAGTGATTATGGAACATGCTGCTAATTTTGACTTTGTAGTTTTATAAGCCACTAGTTTTCCCGCCCGCGACTTCGTACGTGCGGACTACTGTTTATCGCGATAAAAAGCATCTTTTTTTTTTCTAGGATATTAAAAACCAATGCAAAAGAAGGTATAGCACCAATGCGGTTGTTGTTTTTTGACAAAGAGAATATAAAGTTTTTTGACAGGATTGTTATTTCGTTTCTATGGAAACCACAGACTAATCTGTGATGACAACCGTTCTTTACAGTGAGTTATCAACATTTTCCAGTTTTACCATGTAAACTTACAATTTTCTAAAATAAAAAGTATTCTATATTTTATTCCAGGATATAAGCTATCTCCATTCTAAATTTCATCAAAATCCGTCCAGCCGTTATTGCGAGAAAGCTCCCCAAACAAACAAACAAACAAACAAACAAACAAACAGACAACGTTTCACTTTTATTTATTGGTATGGATCTGACAACTAAAGTACCTATAAGCAGGAGCAACACTATTCTGGTACTAAAGAGTCTACAGCATTTGGACGTCTATGCTTTACTCGTATATGGTGAAACAATAATAGTAACCTACTGCGAGACCAGATACCGTCGCGTCGACTTTCGGTTAGATTAATGAGTGTTCGCTAGCCGTCACACTCGAACTTTAGATAGAGATCATCGGATTGCGTAGCACACATGCGATATAAATAATACGCAATTGGTTATTTATTCAAATACAGTGACGAAATTAATGCAGAGTGTCGTTGTCGGAACGAAGCCGGCGATTGACACACGGCACATTACTGTGCGTGTGTGTGTCGCGCGGAGAGAAAGCGTGCTTAATCAGATAACTCAGATTGTCAACTCGACCGAGCTCCTGAAATCGGGTCGAATGTCGATTAATTAATTGACGGCCAGAAAAGAAGTAACTGGTCCAAGTAGCCAAAACCGTACGCACGCTTGTGCAACCGCACTTATTAAATGTGTACTCTATCTACCCACACTAAAAAGCCCTTCTGTTTTAAATTACGACTTATAAACAACGAGTAATTCAAAACAAACTTTATTAATTAACAACAGGCAAATATATCGTTTCCAATGTAATTTACTACATTATATTATAACTAATAAACCATTCAAGTTGCAAATGAAATCAAAATAGAGCCAGTCTTTGATAGATTGTAGAAATGAAACGTTTAAGATAGCCAGTTATTACAATGTATCTTTGTCGTGCAACAATAGCCAACATTGTTCAAAGCCAACTGCGGCTACAAAATAGGCAGTAAATTACGTAAACCATTAAAAGTCAGCCCTCTAAATTAGATGGCAAGTGTTTATGAATCATTAGTTCAATACAATAAACTAAAGCAGCTAGTTTAAGCTGTTTCCTGTGATAAATTGCGAAACGGCAGTTCGTAACAATGAACAATAAATAATAGAATTAGTTTTTTTGTATAAAATAATAAGAATGCTTAATGTTTCTATTTTACTTTACTTTAATAGTTGCAATTGCAACTCTGTGTATAACTATAACCAAGGCCGTAGGCAGGGGGGGGGGGGGGGGGGGGGTTGGGGGTTCAAACCTCCTCCCCCCCCAAATGTATATGAAAAAAAATGTATGGGTTAGAAAACCACCCACCATTTTTACACCGAAAAAGTGGAGCACGATTTTTACTATGCCTATGTAAAATTGCAGTTAAAATTGCAAATTTTTAATGTAAACTGGAAACGACATGGAAATTCTATTGTTTTTGGTGACTTTTATTAAGAGAGAAAGTATAATAAAGTATTTACCAAATAATGTTTACAATTAAAGGTAATGTCTATATTAATTACACCAGTCAGTAAAACTATCAAACTAACAACAACATGACCTAATATTTCTTTCTTTCTTTTTTGTATTATTGGCCCCATCAGCAAGTGTTTATATCCAAGTTTGCAATACTGAAAACCCAGTACAACCCGTGGTGCTTGAAATTCTTTCACTTGTTTCAGTTTTTTTTTCTTCCAAAAACTACTTTATGAAAGCGTTTTTCGGGTATCATTTCCCCAAAAATCTGATGTTTTACTATTTTCTGAGGAAACTATGAGAAGTAGACAAATAATTTTAAGCTAATTAAATGAAATTGAAGGTCATTAAATTCTCTACAAATTCCTCTCTCATGACTTTAGTATAAAAAATTGATTAATGTAATTGTAATTATCCTGGAAAAGACCAAACAGATAACTTTCATTTTTTTTTTTTGAAAATTGGCTTTCTTTGTTTGACTATCTCCACAACCAATAGACCTAGAGAGTTTGGGTTGAGCTCAAAATTGTAGGAAATTTAGTTTGCTTTACAAAAGTAAAATTCAAATGTATCCGAAAATCGCTTTCTTAAGATAGATTTGAACAAAAAAACAACAACTACAAACTGTTGCAAGTTGTTGCAAGTGTTGCAAACTTGGGTACCTATTAACACTCACAGGGGTCCTAACAACATAACCCTGCCCTCCCCCCCCGTTTGCTTCCAAGCTCGAACCCCCCCCCCCCCTCCCCCCCCCCCCCCCAAGTCAATTCCTGGCTACGGCCTCGACTATAACTACAGAACATAAATTGAATAATCTAAAATTTAAGATTTTGTAAGAAGCTTAAAGACAATTTCAACTATTGAGGTAAAAGAATTATATATTTTTGTAATGGTCTTTTAAATACCTTCATTTTATAACTCACTCCGATGGAAGTCCAATATGGCAGCTGTTAGCCGCCATATTAGTTTTTTTGACACTTCATATTATGTTATGTCACTCTCGTGATTAAGACGAATCTAATGATACTTCATTTATCAAAATCCATCGCACCGTTTCGGCTGTAGAATGCGCCAAATGAACAAAGAAATATGGCCCTACGCAGTCGGGAAAAAACGTAAAACAACATACCTACTTATAATTCCTGCTATTCGGCATTGAATGCCATTAACGCGATATATAGCTAATTCGATTTTACAGTTACCCATGTATTATGTATTTCGTCTAACTCGAGGAATTCTAATAAAGCAGTGAATGTTTATATATATTTTATGTTATAAAAGATGATACGGTTGGTTAGCGGCGGATTGCACCGTTACAAATTTATACATGGGCTATGATAATATATGGCCTATCTATTAGTATGCGCAGTTCCGTTGGGTTTACGCGCCGGCCCATCACCGACCTCCGGAGAAAGCCTGCGTACCGCTTGTACAAATGCTCAGTCGACACACCAGCGAATGCATCGTATCACAGTAAAACTACGTCTATATCACCAGCAGCAATATACAGGATAGTTCTTTTTTACCAAATTTTAATGTTATATAGCAAATTTTACTAAAGAGAGATTTAATTCTTATGATTGACCCTATCGATTGATGCCATATGAGTACAGCATGTTATTTTTTTGATTTTAGCCGGTTCGATTCCCGAGTGTGGCAACCGAGTTTTAAAAAAAACTTAAAATGCAGATTTGTGTATTTTTAAAAATAATGGAATGTTTTCTTTGAGTAAAATTTGCTATTTCCAGTATTTAGAGAACTTTCCCTCCGGGTGTGGTTAAAAAAATCCACCTGTATATATAGAACTGTAACCCAAATCCTTCCAACATGTAAGTTAGTATATATGTATACATGTTAATGGCTTCGCAATATAATTGGCCGATTCAGATGCCAAATTCTAACCCCATCTCATTTTAGCTTATCTCTTGATATATATATATTACTTTATAATGACATGCATATTCATTACTTTATAATGACGTCTAACTCTAGAGTTAAGTTGTAAGTAATTATTTGTGATACGGCTAGTTATAAAGCCACTCCTAGAAGAGTCGTAACTGAGAGACAACCTTTGCTTAACAGCTCAGGCTATTATTAAACTAGCTTTCAGATTGAGCCGGGTAACTGAGACGTTTTTATACTTAGCGATTGGATTCGCTATATCTGTAAAGGCTGTGCAAGTTCAATTTGCAAAGTGATTTCGTATGCAAATTCATTGATTGTAATTTGTTTGTTTTCTGTATTGTATGTGTAAGTGATATGATAACAGTCTAATACATCGCGGCGCGGTGGCGGCTGCGGGTCTCGCAGACCTATCAATCTGAAGACTAAGACGTGTCGACCGCAGGTGCTTTCTCGTCGTTAGCCCTACAAGGCGCGGCCGCACCACTCCTTGCGTATACCACTTCTTTTTCACTGCATTTTCTAACTCGTCGATAGAAATCGTCCTAACAGCATATTTCACTTTTTCAACTAAACGGATATCGTCGAAAGATTACGCGGGACTTCGCTCAAGTGCGTTTAAAATTAAGATGGCTGCAGTAACTACGTAATCGCACTCGTTTAACGTAATAGCTGAGAAATGTACGCCGGTGTACGTTGGTAAGCGCGTTTTGCGTGTTCGCGAAATGCTCGCGTCAATCTGTTTGTAAATTTTTCCATTAAAAGTCATTAGGTAATAAATAATGTCGAAACACAGCTCGCCGAAGTCAGGTGTAGCTATAATCACCCTCAGTAACAATATTAGTAGGTACATAGGCAAGTAAGTAACTTATGCGCGATGAATACTTCTTTGTTTATACTTATGTATGTTACAGACTATTTCTTTTACGCACGTTTTAATTTTCTTGTCGCAGGCACATGATTCATACATTTTCCCTATGTATACATGGTCCGACAGCTTAGCCCGCTCCATCGGACGACGTGAACTTTTTTTTCATGTTCCGATTCATCGGACGACGAAGATTCTCGAATTCTCATAGTCTCCGACTGAGGACCGCTCGATCGGACGACGTGAACTTCTTTTTTCCTGCTGGTTCAATCATCGGACGACAAGGTTTTACGAATTCTCATAGTCCGACTCAAGTCCACTCGATCAGACACTTTTTAAATAATTTTGAGACATACTTTTCAAAAATTAGCATCACACGATTTTGACCCTTATTGACTAAACGTATACGTGTACGTTTTAGATTTAAAATAAATAATAATAATAAAATGTTTTTCAATAAAATCCTATATCAAATTGGCGGAAATAAAATAAAATATTAATTCACATAGTCTGAGTCTAGTTCCAAAAAAAAATATGGTCCTCGTGGTGTAATTGTCTAATCGGACCAACAGAAAAAAACAATAACATCATTAGATAGATAGGACGACAGGTTCCAAAAAAAATTGTCCTCTTGGTGCGATTGTCTAATTGGACCAACAGGAAAAAAAGTTCACGTCGTCCGATCGAGCGGACGAAGCTGTCTGTCCACGTATACGGACACGGTACGTTTTAGCCTTAACTTCGATACTTTGCTTAAGCTTGTAATACTTATGATAATTTATTTTTGTTTCAGAGTGTAGTAATGCTAATGTTCCGAGAAGAGAAATCACCCGAAGACGAAATCAAGGCGTGGCAGTTTTGGCACGGCAGACAACACTCAGTCAAACAGAGGATATTAGATGCTGGTATGTTATTTATTTAATTGATCTAATAAAGTGCCAACGAAATATATAGGGTGTATATTGAATTGAATAGAGCTTCGTGTGAAATAAGAAAACAGTCATGCCTTTGCTGAACTACGATGTTTAAACTGACGCCAGTACGCAGATCTAACACGATATTTACCGCATAAAAACATAGTCGTGCTCGAGGCGACACAGAAACATGCAGGCTGCGTTGCGTGCCGCAGCGCGCGGCGGCGCGGGCGCGGCGAGGGCGGGCGGGCGGCCGGTAGCGGCGGGTGCGCACGCAGGACCTAATTACCGCGCTGCGGGCAGGTAGCCGCGGAGACGCACCGCAGCCCCCCGAACCCCCGCCTGCCATTATATCTCGTTAGGACATTTGCATAAATAACGCGCACGACGCGACGTCCGCGGCCCACACTGCTCGGCGAACCTATCAATCGCAAGGCTAAAAATAAACTCTCCTGGCGCCGCAGCAACCTTCGCATCACTGACCATACCTTCACATTACACTGCTCATAATGACACATTCCAACATTAACCAGATTTAAGATACGCGTTAAGTAGCTGATGCGGCGCTGCTACGATCCGAGTTCCATTGCGGCGATATAAAGATAATCCCGAGACGACGTGCTCTATGAACTCGGGAGGCCAACTAACAGGAAATCGTTAAAAGTCGTGAGAAATCTCCGTCATAGAGTCCGAGCACCTGCCCCTCTACCTATATAAATATTTTAATGTTTTCTAGGCTCTAAACACAGTCTCATCCATTACGCACGTAGGGTTGTCTAAAGAGAGGAACGGAGATATAATTAAGCATACAATATAGTCGCGCGCGGACATAATTACCGCGATGATATCGATGGCGCGCTCATTAGCATGTTAATTGCGCGATGAGCGCGGCATGTGCCTGAGCAGAAACACTAGCGATACAAACATGGGAATTATTACGTTTGATAATTTCGCAGTACGACCTACGGATGCAAATGTAATCATCAATAACAAAGTTGATAAGTATTATAATGTGAAACTTATTCAGACGGACTTCCTCATTAAGCTCGATAAAATGTAAATGGCTGGTATTAAATCACAACAAATACATTCAGTAATTATCAGTATAATTTGAATTTAGGTTTATTTTCCTAGCCCGATGGCTTATCCGAATGGGCATTGCGTCATCGTGGAACGCTTGGTTATTAATCGGGCGCGCGGAGTGAACAGCGCTGATATACGACACTTTACACATTCTAACATTACTTATGGCTCGCAGCATTTGTAATGAGTGAAGCCGCGGCCACGAGCGGTGCCTATAAATTAAATCTCAAGGAAAATAAAAACGTGGAAGCCATTAATTCGCGCGCCGGGCCAAGTTTAATGTCAAGGTTTTTTAACTTATCTCGATGTTAGTTTAGTTATGTTTTTTACAACGTTTGTGTTATTATGTATAATGAAATAATGTCTAATCAGGAAGGAATTTTGACTATTAAAGTCAGTTTGCCTCAAACAGATTGATTTAACTTGATTATAAGGGTATTTGGCATAATTTTTGTTTGAATATCTCGACCACAGACGTCCCTATATAATTTCAGGATGTCTTCGTTTAATTCTTTGTTAGTAAATATGTGAATAAAAAACATTCTTCTTAAGTCCCACATTTGGATCCGAATATTATACTTAAATAACCCATTGAATCCCACAAAGTGTACTACTTACTGAAGGTATAATATTATTGTGTGACTTGCCTACACTCGCATAGTTGCAATAAATATCAGCACTAGCATGTTAATATAAATTAGACTGCACTCCAATATGCATGGTACGAACTTGGGGGCTATTGTAGCGTCAAGGGCGACACTGGACACCTGTGCGCAGGCGTGTGAAAGCGCAGCAGGGAAGAGGGGGGGGGGGGGGGGTCGCAACGCACTGCGCCTCCACACAATGCCTTCTCCGATTACCTTCATGTCTTCTTGTATTGCGTGTCCAGTCCAACGCCCGACGCGGACGCTCCCGCTCGCTGCAGCCTCTAGATTCTACCTATACATTGTATATCTTTTGACAGTTTTCGCTTGTAACACGCCTCACTGATTCGACTGATTACTCTTAAGTACTTATTTGTTTTGATTAAATTCACTTTTAATCCCCGCACAGATGGAAGAGGCAGATAATTTTATCTGTACAGTAGGTATTTAAACTTCGGATGTATTGATTGATGAAGAGGCTTGAACAGGAAACCGGTGAAGTATAAATCAAATTACAAAAAATGTATAATCGGTTAATATGCAGACATTATTAAAACTTAACATTGATTTATTTTTGCGTATAAACGCAATGTCATAGGTAACTAATGACATCAGCAACGGTCTGTATAATGCAAGGTCCATGCGAAACATTTCGACAGTCCAAGGTGAGGGGCGGGGTGATTGCGGCGGCCATCCATACAAATAATAATTAGCCAAGTGTCAGTCGTGGCCCGCGCTTTCAGGATTCTGTACTTCAAAGACCACATTTCAATAGTTGTTACATACAATTAAGTTCTAAGTTTCTAAGTCAAACCGTTAAGAATAAGATAGAGCCCAAAATCAGTTGAAAAAGCCTGTGACGGACGACCACATCTTTGTATGTAAATGTTTTTACATTTACAATCAAAAAATATATATTTGTGCTCTACCTAAAAAGTCCTTTATTATTATACTCCATAAGCATATAAAAAAAACCTCTTAAGATATTATTTCAATATTATTTTTCTTTTTGGACGAATGTGAAATTCAGGTATCTATCTCATCTAGTTTAGAAACCAATATCCCGTGATAGTAAGACAAACGGACATAAGTATACAGCTTTGCCACAATAATACAGATCTATTTGGACCTCTGTCGACGAAACACGTCAAAACAAATGACAGTTATCTTTATTTTGTAAGGATCATTGCCACTACCGCCTTGGTTGAGTCGAGACAGAATTGCACAAGCCTATGGTTGTCTGAGTAGGCGGATTTATTAGTAGCTGGAGGTCGGGAGAGCTCGTAAACTCGCGAGAAGCTGTTAAGACAATAAGCAGCGGAGGGCGGGCGGCCGGCGCAGGCGTCCCGGCACATAAACACGTCAGCGGGGCGCAGCGCGTGGCCCGCACAGATCGCGCGCGCCGAGATAGCCCGCGCCCACGCGCCGCACCACGCTCGCGCTGACACGCTGCAACAATTACTCACTAACAAATCCCTACATCTTGCTACAAAACACAATATGCAATAACATTATTCTACGACTCGTTTCTGTAAAAGAAGCTTAAGACTTTATTGCCCAAAATTGCCAAACCAAATCTATTGACTTCGTCCTTTTAATTACCGGTAGTGAATACGAAAATAACCAATTAAGTATTAATTATGATAAAGCGGAAACTCAATAAACGTAAGTAGACCGATCCGGAGGTGAATAAATTTATCGACCACAGTTTATAAATGAGTGAAGTTTCGCCGCTCGCGACCGCAGCGTGCTAATTACTTACAATAAACTGCAAACTAGGAAGGGCAGGAGTGGGGACATTGCAATCGTCGTTATATCGATACAATCGGGCGATTATTCACGCCCAGCAAATAAATTTCCGTCCCCGATGACGTATTGTGCGTTGATATCTTAATCGAAATCTCCGCCGTATAACTGCATCGAGTCGGAGGCGGGTAAATGAGGATTTGTGGTGTTGTTGCAGACACGAAGAACAGCATCGGGCTCGCAGGCTGCATCGAGGAGGTCTCGCACAACGCCATCGCCGTCTACTGGAACCCGCTCGAGAGCGCTGCCAAGGTAAGCTCATTTTCTTCTAAACCATGCTAATGCTATGTTACCTAGTGTATAATGTTTAGTATGTAACGTGTATTTGAACCTACTGAACTTTAAAGGCTGAAATAAATAGATACGTAACAGTATTTTATTGAGTCAACGAAGTATTTACGACAGAGGAGTTTTTTTTCCACTTTACCTAAAGTTGCTCGAGCGTGTCTTTGATTATTCAATATCCTGGACTTCATATAAGTTGAGCTCGCCGCAATAATTGGAGTAATGTGTCTTTCTGTCAGTGCTAAGCGCACCGAGTAACAACATACTTCAGCAATGCAAAAATATGTACATATTTAAAACAACATATTAATGCTCACTATTTCTTATACAATATTAAAAGGTCTGATCATGATTTTATGACGTATATAAAAGGGTAATTAATTAAATTAATCCCGCTACCTTACTTGGCTGTGGTATAAATGGAACAAAAACTGCAAACTGTGCACCTAGCAGAAGCTTTTATTCCGCGAATACGCGCTCGCAGTAAACGGTTATTTCAATAATAAACGACTGTGTTTAATTGTGAACATTATACAGAACTTATCGGCCATCACAAAAACGACATTTCATTGATAATGCTATTTGCGAAGCCTTTTTAATATTCATCAAACAATTAAAGGCCCGCGTGAAATAGCCTCATTCTATGACAGTATGCAAAGCGAGTCAAGGGAGCAATTACGTTTTAACGACGCCTACAACGAAACACAATTCGGGGCGTATCGTAAAATCGATAGTTCGAATTAAATTTACAGTTTTCTTTTAAGCCGTTTCAAATACAGCGTTTTTATTTTATAGCTATCTATCGCCCGGCTACTGGTTATCGATATCCGTAATTATTTATTGTTCGAGTGGAACCGTAGCGGATGCGAGTTGTTTGCGACAGATAATATGCGTACGGACAGTGATCGGTGGTAGGCGGTGGTCAGTAAAACGCGAGGTGCTCATTTGCATAGACAGCGGTAATGAGCGTGCAGGCGCCCCCGAGTCGAGCCAAAACGGCCCTTACACCGCCCGCTCCAGGGAGCCTTAAATGAACCTGAATCGGTGCATACAACCTTTTACGCCGCTCCCAGGATATTAGATTGGAAACATGTAATCGTGCATGTAGTGTTCCCGACATCCCGACACATCCCTGGCGCCTGTCTCTGTGGTCGGGATGTATCTACTGATATTCTATTTTAAAACATTTATGCTAATCTATAATACCCGTCCGCTTTTTTTCAGATTAACATCGCTGTGCAATGCCTCAGTACGGATTTTAGCAGCCAAAAGGGTGTAAAGGTTAGTAGAACACGATTGTATGTTGTCTTAAAAAAAAAAATGCAGGGCCATAAACATAAAACGTAAACATAAATTATGATGTCCCGTGTTTCGCCGTTAAAGGCGCGCTCTGGTATTAAAATTTAAAGGACTTAAGTATCATTATGATTCGGCAACATTAATTTTGATTCGATTTATGTCTTGAAATTGTAATTTATAGGTGACCATAACTTTGTTGATTTGTTTTGTTGGTACAATAGAAAATAATTTACACATTTAATTCTCCTTAGATATAAAGTTTTGTAGTACCTACCTAGACATTAGCCAAAAGCCAATAAATTACAGTCAACCGTCTTAATTAATACTTGTCGAGGCTGGCGGAGGAAAATTGCAGCAACTTATTAACATACATAATGTTCTTATACATTGTGCCTCGCTGGTATACCATTACAGAAACAAAGTAACGTGGATGTCACATGATATCTTTTTAATTACCGTGCGAATAAAAATGAGGTGTTTTATACAGGATGGGGTACAATAATGGCGCATCAAGGGTGGCTACCTTTTTATTTGTAGTTTTAGCCTTTGTTTCTAAGAAACATCGGGTACTTTTTGAAGAAAAAAAGAACAGCATTTTAGAATTTCAAATAAAAATGCACAGTCATCCCAAAAAATACATAAATAAAACAAGTCGGTCTCAATTTAATCAATGGCCCCACATTTTATCATCTGTAAATGCGAGTAGTTTTGTGTACTGTAAAAAATAAATGAAGGTGAAATTTGTGTTGTATGTAATTGGTCGTAAGCTAGTCGATGTGGAGACTCGGTAACAGAGCTGTCGCCTGAAATGCTGATAGTTGGGCGCTACGAAAAGATTAAAATGACCCAGTCTACTAAGAACGAGTCTTCACTAATCTCCACATTTAGCCCACAAGCAATGTTCCAGTTTGTTTTATATTACCAACAGGAGATTAGATATCACTAGCAAGCATATCTGCGAGCTGAGAACATAAAATATTTTGCTTATCGGTTCGTTATCAGTCCCACCGACCGTGCTCTAGGTCACTACGGTTCCTAACTCGCGCGCGCCCGTGGCTGGTCCTACCCGTCCGCAATCTGCCTCTCAATTACCTATCTGAGGCGACCTCGAACGATCGCAATTAAGACGTTCTACCGCGATTCGATTCAGACACGTGCATATTTTACCTTATTCGTGAATTTATCGCAATTATCCCATATGGACGTTTATTAAAACTGTTTTTTGTTATAACTCCAAGATCTGCGTAGACTTCAAGCATGAAATTGTTTACCTCAAAAATTGTTGATTTGTTTATAGAACTACGTCTATACAGAATCTCTATATGGATGCGGAAATAGCGTGATGTATGTAATTGGTCAATTAGACCTATCCTTTTTTCAATTTTGGCTAAAAGTTTGATTTTTGGATAAACTTAGAATGACCTAGACGGATGGAGAGGTCGATTAATGGCAAAGTACCGTTGATTGATTATTAATTTCACCGACGTTTGTTCCAGGGATTGCCGCTGCACATTCAAATCGACACCTTCGAAGACCCCCGAGACACGCAAGTCTACCACAGAGGGTACTGTCAAATAAAGGTCTTCTGCGATAAGGTAAGTTTCTAATAACGCATTTTGTAACCAAACCAACAACCTCTTCAATTAGTCTCGTACAACTTTAAACAACTTTATTGCAATGAGAAATTTTGTTTATTGAAGGGTGCGGAAAGAAAAACAAGGGACGAAGAGAGAAGAGCGGCCAAACGGAAAATGTCGGCCACGAACAGGAAGAAGCTGGACGAGATCTACCACCCGGTGACGGAGCGGAGCGAGTTCTACACGATGGCGGATCTGGCCAAGCCGCCCGTGCTGTTCAGCCCCGCCGAGGATATCGACAAGCTGGCCGGCATGGACATCCAAGGGTTCTACGGACACGATGAGTCAGCGCTCGCGGAAGCACACTTAAAAGGCGCTTCGCCCTTCCTCCTCCACACGGCGAAGCCCCAAGCGCCGGCCCTCAAATTCCACAACCACTTCCCACCGGACGCGCCCGCGTGAGTTACTCTGTCATTTTACAACTACCTAACAACAAAGCAATTTATCGGTAGTAATTTGAGTAGATCGTGGAATAAGTAATTAATGAGTTTACGCCAATCATAAATATTTATGAAGTTAATTCATGATATCGTGCGGCGCACCTCTATATACCTCATTTAAAATATTCATTATTAGGTGGACCCACGGAGTCAACGTTATGTTTTATTGTCACTAAGGGTCATCGAGATTTGAAATGATGTATTGGGTATCTTTCATTCGAATGTTGTTATTTTAGGCTATGGCTACCTGAAGCCACATGAATTCTGTTAGTTCATGATGCAGGACAGTAAACGATGGCGAGATGATATTTAGAGAAGTATAGGGAGGTAAATATTGACGTACCTATATACATAATCCCGGCCTAGGATACCTTGTATATATCTATACTGGTAATCGAAAACTACAGCTACGGTTCTACAATTGCCTAGACACAGGATAAAAAACTTCACTCTTTCATTTTTAGATAAGCTAAGGGTAGGTTTTTCTAAACCGACCCTTAAGGTTTCCTTAATGTATAGCTACGAGACAAACATTGAGGCGTTTTATGGGGGAAGCCTATCTTTAGCAGTGCACCGTTTATCGGTGTGATGTGATATTTGTAAAATATTTTAGTTTTTTTCTTTCTGTGCTATGACGTGGTTTAGGTACGCAATCGCTAGCCCCGGATGTTATCTCCAGCGAAATTGAAATGAGAGCAGAATGTAAGATTGATTTATGTCACAGGTACCGGGACGTGGGTGGGCTATCCCCGTACAGCGACCGCAAGGACTCCCTGGAGCTGGAGGGCGTGGTGGGCAAGCGCGCGCGCGCCGCCACGCCGCCGCTCAGCGAGCGCGTCATGCTGTACGTGCGGCAGGACGCGGAGGATGTGTACACGGCGCTGCACGTCGTGCCGCCCACCACGCAGGGCCTGCTGCACGCCGTGAGTACACGCACACGCTGCACCGTTACCTGCCTATATCACTGCTATCCGAAACTAGGCGCGGTAATACGCCCAACTCTTCGGAACTTTTCTCTCAGGCGGTACTAGCCACCTATCGGGCTTATTTGGCAATTACATAGCGCCATAGTGCGGGCTTTTTGGCTCCAATATTGCAATATAAGCCTACTGGCTCCGACCAATAGGTATATTATTTGTCAATGATAATATCACTTATTTAATACAAATTAGTCAAATCAAAGGTCTAAAATAGATCTATTTTTTGACGACATTTTTGCCATTTGAATTTGACGCCATCTAGTGGTGATAAATAGCCTAGACAGAAACTATAATTTCCTCGCCGTTAGGAGAGGGTTTATATATATATATTTCTAAGAAAAAGATAAGAGTTGGGCGTATTACTAATGTTCTATAGTACTTGGTACACCGTGATGCCTCGAGGGACGCCCTAGCAGCGGCACGAGATAACCTGGTGCATTGGGCTAACCGTACGTGGAGGGAGCGAGATGGGCCTCGTTGCATTCTCGGTTACTCCATTTCTGTTGTAGTAATGTTGTCCCGTGTGTAACGAAAGGAATCGAGACGCTTCGTCCGCCGCGGGCGGCGGCCGGGGGGCCGCAGCCCGCGGCGCGTAACCGTGTGGGCGCTTCATAACCCGTCTAATACCTCCGACGCACACGATCATCATAACCGCATGTCGTATCTAACCCCGCGCGCCACCGCCGGCGACACGAGTCTCCTTGCGAAACCACTGCACCGGTTACAGAACCTTCCGTTCCGTTAGACGAGACGTCTCGGTTGCAAAAGGCAAAAAGCCCATTGTAATTGTTTCTTTTTTGCTTATTTTCAGATTGAGAATAAGTACAAAATTTCAAGTTCGGCAATTAATAACCTTTATCGAAAGAACAAGAAAGGGTAAGTGGTTTTCATTGGCCTCAGTTAGTTCAGTTAGGGCACCGAACCGGCCGCCTCGCGCTAAAGGAGCATCGCTTGTCGAAGGGCGCGCCACTAACTACGCAACGCTTTGTTTGGAACCGTCCCTGTGGCTATACCTACCGTTGTTGAAGAGCTTCTAATGAGTACCCATCATTTAATAATCACTCTCCTTAATCAAATTAAAGCACCTTAACGGACCCCGTTTAACATAATTTGCATCTCGCCAAACACTAGCACTACATTAATATTGTGCACTTAACAAACCGATATACATAGAAGAACAGTATTAATCAATGTAAACGTGATCTCACATAAAAAGTCCCGTTGCGTGGTGTAGGATTCGTTTGAAACGTGCGGCAACAAAACGGAGTCGGTGAATTAACATTTGATAAAAATTTATTTCAGGATTACGGCCAAAATTGATGATGAAATGTTGGCATACTATTGCAACGAGGATTTATTCCTCCTGGAGGTGAGGCCCGCGGGCGACAACGGCGAGGAGCGATTGTACGACATCACGTTTGTGGAACTGCCCATAGAGCATTAGCACCGCGGCCTCGCGGTTGCGCCCGGCCGGGCTGCGACTGTGTTTATGGACTATACACGTTACGTGGCGCACACGTTTGCACCTAGTTTATATCTACCTTCTTGAACATTCCCTTTACACTCAAAAACGGGATAAGGTTGTCTTCAAAACGTCGATCTCAGATTGAAAATTACTTTTAAGCATTTCATCATCATAAAATGAATGTCACAAAGTACCCTGGTCCCCGAACGACCTTGTGTAAATATTTTTAAATCTTATTTTAGTGCCTTATGAAAATTATTGTGTAATTCGATGTTTGTTTGGTGATGGCTAAACGAATTGTAAGTTACTCGAAGTAGGTACCAGACTCGAATTAACGTATAGGTGAAGTACGTGGTCGTTTTTATCGTATCTGTAACTGAATTTAATAATCACGATGTGCCATTCACTCGGATAACACACTATGGTCGTTAGTTGTTGCAAACAGAGGTACCTTTTTATCTTGCCATGATGATAAAGTAAGAAATTCTTGTCAATTAAAATGTAGATTATTAACCTACATTGAATAAAACATAGCGTGCCTTTATCATAATTATTATTATGTTATTATTTGTTAGTCGTAAGTGAGTTAAGTCACAATAAATGCCATCCAATTTGTTAAGTTTTATCGTAACAAGCATATTAATTTGCTTTACGTATAAGTTCGCTCAATTCATTCATTAAGTGAAGTTAAATTTAGCTTAAGGATCCAAGGGGGCGTTCATTGCTTCCTAGATCTTGGCAAATAAGAAATATTCATTTAAAATTGTAATCATTTAATTAACATACCATAAAATGTTGCGATTTACATAATCTAAAATGTATTTTTGCTGTAAATCGATTCGGATCACTCTGATACATATTTAATACTGACATATGATTAAATAGTTAAAGATTAGGACGAGGAGGCAGTGGACAACCAAAAACAATTTTAAAAAAACAGTCACAATTTTGCATAATGTACGTTATATAGTTATATAATTATGTATATTATATAACTAATGTTTATATAATCATAGTCATTTTAAATACCTAAAAGTCGTCCATCTGAACTACATTTATATCATTGAGGGATTGGTTTGAGTGTTAATAATAAGATTTTTATTGTAGAAAATAGATATTGTTATTATTAATGTCGATGTATAGATTAGATAACAGGCCATGACATCTTAGCATCTCCTTAGCATATGAAAAGTATTTGTGTCCAAGACTTATTTATATTTTAAGATTTCATGTGAATAGAACCTCAGTTGTTAATCAAAGAAAAATAATCATAAACCTTCCTTCGGTAATGTTAATTTTTGAAATAAATTAATTCGATAACTGAATAATAAACCGAACTTACTATACATGTTTTGTTTGATGTGAGTAAATAGTGATTAATGTTTTCCACCGATTTATTTTCTAAATTCAGAACCAGGTTCTGTTTCCTTGAAAGGGTTGATAGTCGGCTGACGACTGCCGACGCGTTGGGGGTCGGGGATGAATGTATGAAGTAATGTGCCTTGTGCGGACGGTTGCATTAACTGCCATATTATGACATAATTTACTAGAGTACTAGAGTTAGATACGTAATGATCTTAGCTATAGAATCTCAAGCATGTTCGTTTTACGTGTGACTTGCAGGTAGACATCGAATTTTAATTAAGATTAATGTTATTGAAATATGTATTTTATATACTTCATTCTTTTGTTTTGTTTCTTCTTTATTACATTTGTTGACGCGATTTTTCATATCGTGCTAATTTTTCTTCCAATGTTCTACTTAAGTACACTTGTTAATATATCTTCACTGCTAAGAAGCATTCTGCTCAGTTTTCTTTTATATCATTTAAAGCTAACGATTGCTCAAAGACCGCAGCTGGTGAACTTCGAGAGGCGGGTTTTAACGATGTCGTGTCTTCACACACCCGTATGTGTATAATCATATTTATTTATGTACTTATTAATATAAATTATGCAGCTTTAATATTTACTTACAATGATGTTAGGTCGTGATTCAGAATCTCGTCATAAGTCACAAATGTCAGTAGCAATAAATACGTAAATCAGTTTAGTAGTAGAACGGTAGCGGCGCGGTGCGTCGCCCGGTCGTCCGCAGCCGGCGTGGTTGTGCAATGTAGACAGAATATAATGTGTGTAATTATTAAGTAGGGGATGACTGGAGGGTGGAGACTGAGGGTGGTTGGACGTTTGAGGTGGCTCGGAGTGCCGGCGACGCACCACGCCGCGGTACTACACTAGTTAAACACGACTCGAAAGTGCTAGCACATTTTCGTTATAAAAATGACATAAGTTTTAATTTGAATAGATGTTACGTTATTCTCTTAAAAAATAATATTTGTAAGTTGTCATAAAATATTAATATAATTATTTTTATCAAAGTTTATAATCTAAATAAAAATGTTTTTCTTCAAAACGTAATAGTTGTTTATTGTTCCCACTCATTTTTATCTTCAAATACCTATTACCAATTCTTCTACAGTTTACAAGAAAAAACTCAAAATAATTATAATCAACTACAGAGGTTCAGTTATGACTGCACTGTTACAAGCCGCTTACTAAAAGTGTATTGTTATTGCGCCAATCACAATACTCAAATGCAATATAATTATAAAGTAAAAAATTATATATAATGTTCGTGCACTACTTACTGTTAAACGGCGAACCGTACTTTCTGTGTTCAATTGTGTCATACAAGGGTAATTCAGAGAACTGTACAGGAATTATAATATATAGTATGTTAAACATACGTAAAATGAAACATTGTAAAACGCGTTACATCGTTTCGTCCTATTTTCCGGCACTACACAAGCGCATTATGTAAATGTGCTGCCAGCTTTTATAATCGAATATTGTAGAAGATCGATCGTAAAGAAAAACGCAGTTAACATTAATTTAGTTTATTTCATTCTTAGCACAATACGATTTTATCAATATTTACAAACTACACTCAGAAAGCTTTTTAATTCATGAAAGCATATAGAGGACTACAATATAGCGTAGATTCTGAAAATTGATTAACAGTCAGCAACACCTAACCATAATAATTATATAGCTACTAAACTCTACTAGGGATATAAGTATTGGCTGCTATATCCTTATGGCATTGTATCTAAGGTTGTATCACTGAAATTATATATACATTTAAATCTGGTACATAGACAACTGCACATTACTCCGTGTACTTTTTACAATACCTATTGAAACTTTGACCCACACATAAACTATCATATTCGTAATGATTGGTTATAGAAAAACTGAGAACCGCGTTTAAAAATATGTTCCATGACTCTTACGAAAACTTGTAGTTGCTGACCGTATACTAGTATAGACATAAGATAGGTACCTACGAAACACTTCATACAGACGCGAACAAAGCAAGATGAAAGATAGAAGGACATCTACCTGGAAGATCAGTCATTTTTCACGTCAACTTTATGTTATAAGTACAAATACGTTTTTACCACAGTGAATAAACAGTAGACTTTAAATCAACATTTCACGCTGACCTTTCGAAGGCTTATACGTTTAAGTATATAGGTATATTATGTCCATATAACAATGCTGGGATTCACCTCAATTTCACACTTTTTTAACTACTTTTACACCATAGGAGTATTTTATAGTTACATGATGGACACACATACTTATTTATCCAGCGAAACAGAGACGGGAAAACTGTTCATAATTCCTTACCGCTAAATTGTTCACTGGCAAAGAAAGCGGGTAGGTAGCAAAAACATCAATAAAATCCAAAATATTGAAACTAACTTTATGAAATAAAGACTGTATTATAGATAATTTTATAGTGCTTAAATAAATGTCATAAAAATTCAACATTATGAATTAATTTTGGATCATAGTATAGGTTATGTAAAAATGACCATATTTCATGAATGCTACGGTATCAAATTATGCAATTTCCACACATTTTAGTATTCTATATTGCCACCACGAGCTGTTAATACAGCTGTTATACGGTTTGGCATGCTTTCCTCCAGATTTCTGAGCCGATGCAAAATTATAAATACCGTCTTTATTTGTTATTTGTGATTATAAATCACACAATCGCCAAAAATAAATAAAAACGTTTTACTTCTTCTCATATTTGTAATGAAATTAACTTTAATTTAGTTTTTATTTTAAAAGGATTGCTCAAATATTTTAAAAGTTACCGCATTTTTTAACCGACCCGCTTTCTTTGCTGGCTAATGTATTTATGTAAAGCAAGGTCAACCATTGAATTGTGTTGTGAATATGATGGTAGCAGTAAAAGCGAAATGATAGACAATCCCCAATGTGTCCATATCTCTACCAATTAAAACAAACTAATCTCATTAAATAAACTGTAAGGCTTCCCATATTTAACAGGCACTTAGTGTGAAGATAAAATGATAAAAATATTACAATTATTTAGGTAGGACAACGTTGATAAAAAAAACATCTTCATAACTCCTATAAAATACCAAAATTTCAGTATGACTTTGATATTTAAAACCTATTCTTTCTACTCTGAGCTAAACATTTACCTACTAGTTCTAAGGTGGGTTTTTTTTCTTATTTCAAATACACATTTATATGGGTTTTTTCAGACACTCAAAATTCGGAAATATATTTGGCATTGTCACTGATCTTCAACATTTCAACACTAGTTATTTTTTTACATTACCTATTTGTAATCATAAATAAAAAAAAATACGACATTAACTAGAAAATTACAATTAATTTTAAAAGAGTGAAGATTTTTGGGTAACCATATCAGAGGCCAAATAACAATATTAATAGGACCTGCATGTATTATATTTAAACGAAATGCCCTAATCGATTAAAAATGTATTAATGTAATATATTTTTGTTGTAATCACTATTACAATGCTATATTTTACGATGTAAAATAAAAAAATATTGTAAAGTACTTTTGTAAATAATCATTGTATTTGATATACCAAAAAAATAATATAATTCTTACCTATCTCACGCGACTTTTGCATAATGTAATAAATAATAAAAATAATAATAGTATGTAGTTACTATTTCTGTATGTTATCTGTATGTCTTGTTTTCCGAAAGAACTTACTTTTATTTCTAGGGATTTGTACTTACCTGTAAAGACTATACTCGTTAGATTCGGATACAGACATATTAAAATCCATTTTAACTAGCAAACATATTGAATAATAAGTAGAAAAATTATTCAGGGCTTAGACATGTCAATTTAAGTTGACGACGACAATGTTTATTTCACATGATTTTTATATAAGTTTTAGATATTGTTGTTGTACTTATTATCTAATTCAAAACAGCAATTTTGTAGTACGTAGGTATATCGCTCGCTCGCTTGACTCATGAGCTCCAAGGCCGCGTATAATGGCTCAAAATTATTATTCCTCTGTTATGGCTCCCACGCAGGTGATTAAGATAATGTTAATTCTGCGAAAAAATGGCATTAAACTAAACACTCTGACCTTTGTAGTGTCATGCTAATTTTTGTAGCTATGTACGGTTTTTTACTAATGTGGATTATCCTAATCGTGGATTGGTATAAAAAGATTTTATAGGCAGCTTTATACAATATTAGTTATAAAGGTTCGAATCTGATTGTGTTTGAAAGTTAGGGTATTATTAGACAAAGATGAACAAATGTACCGGATCTTACATAGAGAAGAAGAGAGAAAGGAATAACTTTAAACACATATATTAGAGGCTAGAGAGGTGTGCTATAATTCCGGTAGCTCAAGTAGGGGAAAGAACTCTGGATTAAGTTACTAAATACTGCCTACTAATCGCGTCGAAACCAAAAAATGCAGCGGGAAGAGAGATTTTAAATTGGAACTATGCCTGCAACTAACCCGAACAATCGCACATGGGGCTACAAATGAACAAGAAAGAAGTTCCAATTACCTTTAAATCTGTATCTTGAACCGTTCCCCGTCGGAGCAGTTCGCGAATGATTGCTATTGTATGAGGGGGGAGCTCTGGCTATCACTGAAGTCCAGGGTGTAGTACATGTCGGTGGTGTCGAGCGCGGCGGAGGGCGGCAAGGGCGCGGCGGGCGGCGCGCGCTTGTCCTGCAGCCAGTGGTGCGGCGGCCCGGGCTCCGCCGCGCGCGACAGCCGCGACAGGAGGCGCGAGTATGTCTTGTTCACGCGGCAGTGGCACGCTGTCACCTGGAATTAACCATTCACATTTTTTACTCAATACGACTGTTTTCAAGGTTTCGTACCTCAACAGAAAGAAACGTATCCCTTCAGTATTACATCACTTACATGTCCGTCTGTATGTCCTTCTGGCACAGCTGTTTTTCTCGATAATTATGAAACCAAACGTGGCATAGGTACCTAATGATCATGAAAGCATGTATTCTCTTATTTTTTACCCCGGAAAATGTCTGACTATGCCAACCAGTGTAAAATATTTTCAATAGTTGAAGCATTCAGTTTAAGACTATTTTCAAGATTATCGTGCACTTACTTCTCTCATAGAGAGGACTCTTCAATATATAGTTGCATTTATCACTCCACTGTTGCAACTGCTGGTGCAACTAGACAGAGTTGTCAGGAGATCGGCCGCGTCATTGATTTTGTCGAACAGAAGGCAATAATAAAACAAGACCGTCGCAGGGACGTACCAGGACGCCGACGACGGCGATGGCGGCGTCGAGCATGCCGGCCGCGATGTACACGTTGTGCAGCCGTCGTGGTACAGCCCCAGCGGCAGGGGCACCTCTCTCACCGACCCGCCGCCGCCGCCGTTTCTTTAATAAAACAAGATCGCCACAGGGACGTACCACGACGCCGACGATGGCGATAGCGGCGCCGAGCGTGCCCGCCGCGATGTACACGTTGTGCAGCCGGTCGTGGTACAGCCCCAGCGGCAGGCGCACCTCGCGCACCGACCCGCCGCCGCCGCTGCTTCTTTCCAGGCCTTCGCCGGACATTACTGGCTCGAGAATGAAGTCCTCTGAAAATGGACAGAATTTTATTACTACATGAGAAATATAAAAAATTGCTCGCAGGAAAATATTATAATTGTAAATTAAGCATTTTTTATTTTATTATATTGGGACTTACTTTTCTTAGACAATGGTGCGTTCATATACAAAAAAATATCTATCAGTGTGCAAATCTAGAAATCTACTTAATCGTAAAATTGGAACCTTTTTACCCGATTACGTCGAAGCAAGGGATGGTGATAGTGTATGTACCTACTTATTTATTTTATTTATTTTGTTTTACACTTATGGAAAACAAGCAGCCTTAACTCTTCAATGCCCGAGAGTGTCTACAGACACAAAAAAAAGTACCCTTGATGCCCGAGAGACACACTCGAGCGTAGCAGATTAAAGTTGAATTTTCTATGAGTTTTGCATATGAATCGATAGGGTTTGAACCATAACTATTGATATGAACCATAAACATAACATTGTTGCCAAAATGTATGAGCCCGATTGCGACTGGAAACTATAGTTCCCAGGCAATTTTGTTTTCGATTTATTTAAATTTTATCGAATGTAGGCCCTTTATTTAATCTAGGGTACTAGTAATCGCATGTAGCAACACAATAGTATCTTTATATTTCACCTCTATTCTCTAGATTTGCCATAAATATTTTTTAAAGATCACTCATGATTTTTGCGCGAATTTATTTCAGTTTTAGTCGATTATTAAAAAAACCTTAACTATGACGTTTTTATTTATTATCTGTTTATCTGTTGGAAAAGTACATCTGTAGCGGTCCGTAATAAAGATAAAAAACCATAGATCGCTGAAGATTTCGAATAAAAAAATATTGAAAATATCAAATCCACAACAATTTTGACAAGCGAGGTATCAATCAATTCGTCTTCATTGCGAGACAATTTTTTATACGACCGTAGTCGGGTTTAAGTTTTTGAACTTAATTACGTCTTGTTAACATACAAGTAAAACCGTCAGTTGACAGTGCACAAAATTAGAACAGGAAAATTATTCAGTGTTATAGTTAAAAATTAAATTCAGGTGCCACATCATGTAGGAATTACCTTCGCAAAGTTTCCCGGTGTACCCCGGCCGGCACGAGCAATAGAACGAGTCGATGTCGCTCCAGCAAGTCCCTCCGTGGGCGCAAGGATTGTTGTCGCACGCCTGATATAGAAAACAGAATATTTTGGAGGAATTACCTTACTTACATACTTCATTTATGATAATATCCATTTTTACGTATTGAACCAAATAAAAAAATGTTAAAAAAATCGCAATAACTTAAAAATTGCTATTAAAGGAGACCCCACTGATTGATGACTGATGTGCCTTAATAAAATGGCTGTCACATAAGACACGGATATGAAAAAACTAC
Source organism: Alsophila aescularia (assembly GCA_946251855.1). Lineage (NCBI taxonomy): Eukaryota > Metazoa > Arthropoda > Insecta > Lepidoptera > Geometridae > Alsophila > Alsophila aescularia. Next base: position 18,042,661 of record OX276377.1, on the reverse strand, counting down.
ATGAGGGTTCCCTGTCGGACTCCGGAGCCATAAATTTTAGCAAAATAAAGAAGCATTATAGTACTAGAAGTCTACGTAGTATAATTACAAGTTAACGTACTAAGTAAAATAGACCCCAATGACAATAAAACCATCAGTATGATATTAACCATATATTAGCATTATGGATGAATGTTATTTGTTAAGTAGGCCTTTACAATTCTAGTAGGAATGTTATAGAAGAAGCTACGAAAATGGCATGTTACTCTTATTGTGATGGTCCGTGCAGAATGAATCTATGTTACAGACACATGTCTGTAACATAGATTCATGTCTGTAACATAGATTCTGCACATTTGAACAAATGTTCAAATACATCTGAAAGGACGACTACCAATGCTGGAGCAGCAAAAGAAAGTAGTATACTCACAGATCTGGTTGGGATGTGGCACTCGTCGCCAACGAAGCCTCGTGGGCACTCGCACGAGTAGCTATTGCCATGATCCACGCAGTACTTGCGCTCTGGACACGGATTATCGGAGCACAGGTCTACCTGAAAGGTAAAATAACTTAGATTTTAATCTGCGTTGTATCATGGTTACATTCGTGGGCTTATTTAGTTGGGTAAATGTGACCTACCTATGTGTGTTACCTTCTGTGAGGAGAGTTATGGCAGGCCTGTGAGCTGATCACAACCACCTATTCAAAAAAGAAGGCCGCCGAGTGACTATCGTGTACAGGCACGATGCTCGGTGTAGCCAAATGGAAAAGAACGAGAAAATGATGAAATTGTAAGTCAATGTATTTATTTTAAATAGGCAAAATAATAGCACATTTACAAATCATAACGTCTTACGTTTGGGTTCAAAGTGCTATGGTGTATGTGTCATGCCTGTCAGTGTGTTACTGCAATGCAGTCGATCAGCTCGGTCATCACGGCCCCTTGTTCCAGAAGTGCAGGGGTGCCTGTAGTCTCGACATCGACAGCGATTGCTTTAAAACCGAAATCGGTTGCAATAACGAAGACGAATTATAACGATATTTGGTAGTCTCTGCCAAATATCGATGTCAATCATGATCAATGTCAGTACAAATACCGATGAAAATCGATATAATACCTTTTGACAATGACTGTCAAACCTAACAGTTGTCATCAGTACCTATGTACCGAATTCGGTTGTAAAGCAATCACTATCGATATGTCGAGACTGCAGGCCCTGATCGAATTTCCCGTAACGCCAGCCTTAACGATATTATTCGCCGGATTTTTGCCAGCGCCAATGTGGCAGCTGTTTCGAACCGAATGGTCTGACGATGGTAAAAGACCTGAAGGAATGAACTCTAGTGTGGGACGCTACATGCGTCGACTCACTGGCACCAATCACATCTTTCTGAGACACAGAGTAGGGTTGGCGCCGCGGATACTTCGGCAGAGCAGCAAAACGCTGGTACCTATTTGGCTCATCGAATCAACATTGCAATTCAGCAGGGCAATACCACCAGTATGTTGGGTACCCGCCAACTGGTAGTGAGCTAGAAAATTTGAACTACCTATAAGCATGTAATGGCTTGTGGGTTGCCCAACTGTTTCACGTAGTACGTACTTAGCTAGTTTTATTTTATAGTAGTTGTTAGTTAATAAAGCTACATGCCCAATGCAATACATTTAAAGAAAAAACTTAAAATCTCATGAACAAGGAGAAAAACATAAAATATTATAAATACCTTCATCAAATCAATAAAAATAGGTACACCAAGTATGCTTTGAGTTTGAAAAGGAAATTTCCTTTTCATGTGCCGACTCAGAGTTATAACTCGCACAGGAAAACATCTGACTCTACCGGTGCTTCGGAAATGCCTACGCACGTTAGAGAACCCAGAAAATAATTTTAATTAATATTTTTTTTAATTTTTGTTTGTTTGATTGTCGTATGAGGTAGTGGCCTCCGGTGTCAGAGTTTGTCAGGCCATGCGGGGGCCTCTGACATGGCCTAACGACTGCTATTATTCAATAACAGCCGGGACTGACAGATTAACGTGCCCTCCGAAGCACGGAGTGATGGAAACAATTCTTATTAAAAAAAGACAAATATTATAATCATACACATGTAAATTTCAAATACATAAGGTAAAACTGCCAATGAGATGTCCCACGATCATCAAACTGGAATATCCCTGCCCTACTGTTTGTTTGGGGAGTTTTCACGGCTGGACTGATGTTGATGTTGATGTGTTTGTAAATACTGTATGCAACAAAGACCAACATAGGTACTTTTTATCCAGGATAAGGGAAAATTGCCATGGGAAAACGGGTAAATGTCGATTACTCCCTTTGACAACATCAATGATGAAGTTTTAAATAGTTTATAGTAGTTTAGCTACTTACCTACCTATATCGCACAATACAGAGATCAACATAAGATACATTTATCCCGGACAATTGAAAGTTTAAACCGATTAACATGAAATTTTAATTAATATGAAGTTTAAAAATATAATTCTTTTTATCCCGAGAAAAATAAAAATCCCGCGGCTAAATCGTAAACGGCTGAAAATATTATGATAAAATTTTCAACATGGTATTATAGGTACTGTGCGGTATGGTACGTACAATACAGAGATAAACATAACATACATTCATCACGGAAAATGGTGAAAACGGAAATCCCGGATAATAGAAAAATGCTGCGAGGGAATCGTAAATCTAAAACGGCTTAAAAGATTTCGATAATATTTTGTACATAATGAACTGTACAATACAGAGATAAACATAAAATACATTTATCTCGAACATTATGTATCTAGGACCCGAAAAAAGGAAAGGGAAAGCGAAAACAGGAACATTTTGGTAGATTGGTTGTGTCACTAACACATCAAAACATATCGGAATAACATAAAGGATACCTTTTATCATTGAATAAACGGGCAAAGCCGCGGGGCGCAGCTAGTAAATAATAAATATACAAATGACTAATAAGAAACCAGGCTGGACCAGTCCCCACAAGCAGTACCCGTTCACAAGTATGACTTGTACATGCCATCACCCCCTCAACCATTACGAAAACGAGACTATCAACCATTCCCTATATTAGCACGTTTGCAAGAACAGATAGAGGCAGATTATGTTCACAAACTTTAACTGGCTAGTATTCACGTAAAACTGACAAGCATTGATGTACTTTCAAGTGACAAGTATCCACGTACTTTCTTTCAGCTGGCAACCACTACTCATCATCAACCCGTAAGGAATCACGTGCCATAAACTGGCAACTGTTCATGTATCTACCTCCAACTAGTAAGTATTCAAGTGCCTAAACTGGCAAGTGTTCATGTAGCTTCAACTATTAAGTAAACACGTATGTTTAAGTGGCAAGTTTTCAAGTGCCTAAGCTGGCAAGTATTCAAGTAGTTTCAACTAGTAAGTATTCACATACCTTCAACTAGTAATTATTCACATATCTTTTACTGGCCTAAGTTGGCAAGTATTCAAGTAGATTGAACTAGTAAGTATTCACGTACCTTCAACTAGTAAGTATTTACGTATATATCTTTAACTGACAAGTATTCAAGTACCTAAACTGGCAAGTATTCAAGTATCTTAACTAGTAAGTATTCACGTGCCTTCAACTACTAATTATTCACGTATATATATTTAACTGGCAAGTATTCAAGTAGCTTCAACTAATTAACTATTCAAGTAGCTACAACTAGTAAGTATTCACGTACCTTCAATTGGCAAGTATTCATGTAGCTTCATCTAGTAAATATTTACGTACCTTCAACTAGTAAGTATTCACGTACCTTCAACTGGCAAGTGTTCCCAGTGTATCCACGTCCGCAGGAGCAAGTGAACCCCCCCACGCGATCGGTGCAACTGCCCCCGTTGGCACACGGCGAGGACACGCACTCGTTGTACTCCAGCTCGCATTGTTTTCCAGTGAATCCTGAAAAAAATATTAATTATAAATCATTAGTATTTTAGTCTCAATATCTTTTGAAATAAATGACTAAAACACCATGGACATTTTGTAATGCGCCTTAAAAACCTTTATTATTTTTCGTAAAATTTTGTGCTACTTATTCAGAAAAGAAAACACGCAATTTTTCATTAAAATTTAAACCACTTTCAAATCACTTGCGTGCATAGTCACGCCTCGGCTCTTAAAACGAGCACTCACAGTATGAAGTGTCTGAAACTTCGAACCTAAGTCCTACAAACCCTAGGTATACTAGACAGGATATATTTTTAAAAAGATACGCCTGATTAAGCACGGTAATCAACTTGAGCTCATCCAGTAGCCCGTGTCCGATGAGCAATACATGATCCAAATTCCATTAAAGAGCTTTGTTCACGCACGAGTAACCACACTGCTTTTGAATACAAAACACCCACCTTGTTGAGCTTTAATTACGTAGCAACTTATAAATTACTAGCTGTGCCGGAGGCTTTACCCGCGTGTTAATTTCTCTGGGTGAAAAGTAACCAATGTGTTATTCCAGGACCAAAAGTACCTATAAAGTATATTATACTACATTTTTTCAAAGATCGTTCAGACGTTGGCTTGTACAGCCAATGTATATGTTTGTGAAGTTAGGCTTTGTGACGATTGCGCAGGTACTGCTGTGGGGATAAAATAGCATAAAGTAAAAGCGAGATAGAATATGCGAAAAACGTAAGCAAGTGAGCGAGGCAGTTATACAATGCTGTCTTCACCACAATCAGGCGCAATCAACATTGGGATTGCGCCTGAAAAATAGTAGTTTGCTAGTACTAGCAGATAACTTCCGAGACACATACTTTCGCTGCGCCTACTATACTCATCGGGCTGAGATACCAAGAGCACCAGTTTTTAAGTCAAACCCTAAGCAATCCAACAATGAAAACCACGTCGCAATCGGCCAGTAGTTTTTACGTGATGCGCGAACAACCAGACAGACACCATTTGATTAAATGTTATATTTTTGTTCAGTACCTAGCTTAGTTTAAGTATAGACCTATAGACATTTTTTTCTAAATTATCTTCATTGTACTGATTCTTACGTAGTATTTGTATACTCCAAAGAGAATACAATACTACGTGTATATACTCTTTGGTACTGACTTCTTATTACTTACTGCTTTATTCTACGATTATGTAATAGCGAATTCAAATTTCTAAAGTATTTGTATACTCTTTGATTTCTAATTGCACAACTTAATTACTCCCTCAACACAACAACAACCAATCCACAATACAAGTAAAATCGTATAAGCCTAAATCAAATCGAGTGAGAAAATAACACAACCATAGAAAAACAAGAAAATTCAAGAAAACTTCGGAACGGAAAGTACGGAATACAAAAGCCGGCCGGAGTGGTTGTCCATTTCCGTAGTGCCCACTTGACTTCCAGTGAATATCTTGTCACCGCGATCTATATTGCTTACTAACGCCATCTAATTTCATTTCAGTGTACTAAAAACCAAGCGAACTTTTCATACAATCGTTTTTAACAATTTCTCGGTTTTAAGGTACCTATTAAGGTTGCAAGGTATGAAGGTATCTCGGCTTCTACTCGTCGTATTGAGATATCAAGTACACCAGTTTTTAAGTCTAAACCTAAGCTATCTAACAATGAGAATCGCCTCACAATCGGTCCAGTAGTTTTTACGTGATGCGTGAACAAACACACAGACAGACACGATTTTTAAAAACCTTATATTACCTTACCTTTTTAGCCGTTTTATTTATATTTATTTATATTTACCTTATATTCTTCCGAACCATTTTTTTTAAATTATCGTTATTTTAAAAACTTTTTGATACCTTACTGCTTTATTATAAGTATAGATAGATAATTTACAATAATTTGATCAATATTACAATAATTAAATAAAAAATAAGCTTCACTCCGGCCTTTAGTGCGGTAATTATAATTCCTGTGATACTTTAATTCAGAGATACAATCGACAGCAAGGCCGTTTGTGAGCTGAACATTTTAACATAATTATTCCAAACTCGATAATAAGCAAGAAACAGAATTCAAATTAAAAGTTCTTGTAAAGCAAAGTAACAAAAACTTAAAATATCAAACGTTTCCTTGCTCGAGTCTGCCGGATAATAAGTAATAAGTTAACGCAAAACAATGGGAAAAGATTTTACTTCGGTAAACTTAGGTATTACCAACGTTAGTTAGAATCTTTCGAGTATCGATTAATTATAAATATTTATAAAATAAATAAATAAATATAAATATATTTTAAATATATATTTGGGACAATTCCGCACCAGTTACCTAACTAGGATACCCTGTAATATGGGCACTAGATAACGGATAAACATACATCAATACGAATATCAACATCCATGACTCGGAAACAAACATTACTGCTCATCACACAAATGATTGCCCCTTGCAGGATTCGAACCCGCGACCGTTTGATTTCGTTCCTAGGGTTACTAGCCACTAGACCAACCAGCCGACAAAATTAATAACAATTAAGATTAAATATCATTTAATCGAGATTTTGTGTTCAGTAAAAACTTACACTTTATTCCATTTATCAACTCTAATTAGAAGGACGGTGTTGAGCTCAAGATAGGTGCCCTGTTGGTAAGAAGATTGGTATAGCAAGACAACCGATTCTCAAAGTTTCAAATTCCTCAAGACGAAACACAATTCGCCCCAAGGGGCTGTTTGTTTGCATCCGTTCCAAATTTGTCCCTGACGCGACTGTCGGGAAAACAAGGCACTTGATTAATTCGCCACGATTTATTCCAGCATCGGAAAAACCCTTCTTGCCTTTGTATTTCTGAAGTGACTACTATACCTATTTCTTTAATGGAAAAAATAAATGAGCTAAAGCCCACGCCCGCTACATCTAAATTGGAAATTTTTCGTATTGAGAGAAAGATCTTTTGTCGTTGGGGAGAAATAAATCGATATATATTTGACGGGACATTTGAAATATTAGTTTCGTTCGTTTCTTCTGTAGGTACATGCGAGTCAATACTGTACGGTCTATACTATAATTTAAAGAAAACTTGTAGATGTTCTAGTAAGATCGTGAAATCTCGTACAAGGTAACCACGCTTACTTAGTGGTTTTAAAAAGGAGCCGTACCCGGTTCGGGATTATGTGAAACTACGTTTTCTTCTTCGTAGAATCGCGTAACGACAATGCTGTTACGCGATAATACGAAATTTCACGCCTCGTCTCGAAAAAGCGATGTACGCCATCTTACGCCACCAACATATTTTTATCGATATAGGGTGTGTCTCCCTATATCGATAAAAATATGTAGATATATCGTAGGTAAACATACTTTTTGCACTTTTTGCAACTTTTTGCGTATGCTGACTGCCTAGCATTATGTTACGATAGTAAACATCTAGATAGGATCTGGCTATCCCAAGCGGCTCCAAGTTTAGTTATGCAGATGTAGGCAGGAACATTACATCGAAGTTAAATCATAAATAAGCAAGCACCATAACCGCTCAACATTAGCATTTCTCAGAGCGATAAGGGCGCGTTCCAGCGGCCGGGTGAGACACGGAGCGAACGCAGCAAGGCCGCACGTTCTGCGGCCTGCGGGCAACCTTCCAAGTCCGCTTTAAATAAATCACCAACAGACATACCCGCGCCCAAACATTTGCAAACAAGATTAAGCATTATTGAATTGACTAAGTTCGGACGATTTATTATGTAGACACCTTTAGTGCCTTAGTGCTAACTTCCACCGGGTAAAACTTAATTATTGATAGACCTTGGCTTGGTGTGCTATAGAGGTTTGATTGCAGTCTAGTCCATATTCCTTTATCTTCTAAACTAGATCAATAATCAATTATTAGTACCGACTTCCAAAATCTATACCTAAACAGTGACATATCTACTGACTGACTGATTGACTGACTGACTAACTGACTGACTGACAGACAACGCAAAGCGTAAACCAGTGGACCTGAAGATTTGAAATTTAGAGGAAATGTTCTTGGATTATGCTAAAGGTGCACAAAGAAAGGGTTTTCTGAAATTCTATCCCTAAGGGGGTGAACCGGGGACGGCAAAATTTGCAAGCGGGCAAAGCCCGTATGTTTGAAATACAGTTCAGAAAAAAGTTCGGAAAAAAGTTGAGGGACAATGTTTAGTTCGAGTTGGAGACCGTATTAAACTTTAAAAAATCGATCTACGTTACCTAATGATTGTAAGAGAAAAATATAGACATTAGTGGAGCCGTATGGAATATGTATTAGGACCGAGGCCCTTTGGCAAGGACCTATTAATAAAAATACAAAATATTATATAGATTCTAAACAAGGATAAGAGCACCATAATTGTAAAATACAGTTTTTTTTTTTTTTATTGAATGTGGAGATGGATGATGGATTGAATATAGAGATCGGATGTATAGGAGCGAAAAAAAAACTCACTACTCACCTCACTTGCACACGGTGATCCTGCTGGATAACACACGATGCTCTGGCTACAGACAGATGGCGGTACAACCATCCAAAAAACAAGCGTAGCCAAAGACACAGGCCGGTAACAGGCACCACCGGTCACCGCGTCACCGGTGCGAGAAGCTACGCCCTGTGATCGCCAACCCGCATGCCCAGCGTGGCGATTATGAGCAAAACCTCATGTATGAACGGCACAAATATAAAATGGCCCCCAGTTCCTGGTCACCCTGCTAGTCCTGACCTAGGTGGCGGTCAAGGAAATGGCAAGGCAGGGGGTGCGAAGAATCCCCGGGCTACCGTAGGCCACCCCAAACAAAAATAACTGACTCTGGCTACGTACAAAGGACGAACCATTAGGCTTGACGAGCTCATGGCGCAACTCGTGGCGGAACTTACGAAAATCAGGTGGCACATTTTAGGGTTAAGTGAAGTCCGAAATGCGGGGGAGGACACAATAACCCTGGAATCAGGCCACCTATTCTACTTCCGAGAGGGCGATTAGCAGTCTCAGGCTGGCGAGGGGTTCCTCGTCAATAAAGTCCTCATTGATAATGTTGTAGAAATATCTAGGGTTTCGATCAGGGTAGCGTACCTAATTTTTAAGCTGACCGAAACAGGTAGGTTGTACAGATTTACGAACCGCCGACGGCACACTCGAATAATGAGGTAGAAGATATGTTTGGTGACATTTCTTAGGCCTTACATAACACCACAAGGGCTACTACAACGTTATCATGAGAGGCTTTAACACCAAAGTGGGAGTACAGATTTGCAGTGAATCGAAAATAGGTCCACACGGTTGTAGAGACAGGAAACACAGGGGGCAAAAGCTAGTTAATTATTTGGAAAAATAACTAGCTTAAAAGCTAAAAAAATACGCCAGCCCTGCCAAAAAAGAGCTTTTGCCAAATAATTATATATTTTTGGAATGTGCTTATTGGATAAGACCTTCAATTTGATACCCATACGAGTATTGTAAATTTCGAAGAAAAAATATTTTTTTCAAGTTTGAAAATGGTGCCATACTGCCGCCATATTGAATATTTTCGAAAAAAATATAGCATATGTTACTTACTTACTCGGGGAGATGTAAGGATTCTAACGATACCCCATACATCTAAATCTGTTCAGACATTTAAAAGTTATGGTGGAATAAAGAAACTCACATACAAACATACAAGCATAAAACATACATGAATGCTAAAAATATAACACTCCTTTTTTTGGGCAGTCGTGTAATAAAGCTTCTTTTTGATTATTAATACATTCTTCAAAAAGCAGCCCCAGAGGAAGTGGAGTTGGCAAAGCCCCGACACAGTGACTAAAATTGATATTGACTTCATCATGACGGACAATAAGCACATATTCAGTCTCAGTGATCGCAAGGTTCAATACCAGTAGTGATCACCGACTTGTCCGAGGCTCCTTGAATATCAACCACAAGCTTGAAAGATGCTGTCTAGTGAAGTCTACGCTCCGACCTAACCTAATCCAAGCCGCTGTTGGATCAGAACAGTTCCAACTCAAGTTGACTCAATTAAATCGATTCGCTACCTTGGAAACCACAAATGACGTAGACGAGTAACTCCAAAAAGTTGTGGGAATCCTTATAGAAGAAGGTACAAAATTTTGTCAGCTGCAGCGTACGGGCACGAAGTCTAAAATCTCGGATGAGGCTCTTCGGCTTATGGACCAACGACATCCCATCTGACGAAGCTCAAGACCAATAATGGCACAACCGTCTTCTCTAAGCCGGAGATCATTTCTGAGATCGAAGACTTCCATGACCGATGCTTCTAGACCCGAACCCAGCACAGAGGATTTCCGCGCAATATTGACCCGCCAGTACACTGACGAACTGCCCGACGTCAGCCTAGACGAGATTGAGATGCCATTTAAACAACTTAAGAATGGAAAGGCCCCTGGAGAGGAATAACTTTGTAGCTCTTGAAAGCAGGGGGAAGGCCTGTACTTCGGGAGCTTCAGGGGTTTATCTACATTATACAAGGTTTCTTCAAATTTAATTAAAAGGGGTAATAATGAGAATTCATTTACTCAGTAGTGCCATCGGTGGCACTGAAAAATATTTCCACTAGTACCACCATTGAAATTACTTGCTCGAATGGGTACTACTGAGAATGCAATTTCCCATTAGTTACATTGGTGTTACTGAGCAGTGATACTACTGGGAACAAACCTATTTATTGGATTAAAGCAGGTCTCTGAAATCAGACTCCAACCAATTCTGCCTCATTTTAAATTTGTAGAGAAGTGGTTAGTTTCCACCAACAACAACACGGGCCGCCTGTGTTGGTGGCGTAAGGGGCAATCGTTGGTGTGGACGGGTAAAAAGGTGTCGAGAGGTGTGCTGCAGTTTCACTTCGCGCTACTCCAATTATGAATTCCGCTCTTGACGCTTAGTTTCTTAGCTCTTGTGTCTCCATCTCAGACGGCCAATTATGACATGGTTTGATTTAGCCCCAGGGAGCGTCTCGGACGTCGGTATCCGCAGTGTCTCCACTCACAGCTGACTCACTACAAATCCGCCCTACGGTTATCATTATCATCAAACGAGACAATATACTAATGCCAGTTTAACTAACATCTCATAATACATAATTCTTCGAACCGGAACTTCAAATGAATCCACTAAAAATCTCTTGATCCAATTGTATTCAAATTTATATGGGAGCACTTAAAAATCATAAAATAATCACCTCCGGCCGCGAGGTTCGATCGCGTAGTTCGATCAAGCGAACCACGAGGATTTTTAGGTCCTGGTGGTTCGATCAATCGACCTACGAGGATTTGTAATTCCTCGTAATTCGATAATTGAAAATCAAGCGAACCACGAGGATTCATCCATCGGTTCAGAAATCTAGAAGAAATGAGCGTGTAAATGAAAAAAAATAATAGTACAATTAAGAACCTCCTCCTTTTTTAAGTCAATTACATATAGCTAATTTTAAACTGATTTATGAGGTATTTTGTAAAATTGTTTATGAAGAAATCAATAGAAAATTGATAAAGAATGTGGGTGAAATCTGACATATTTCGTGAAAATTGAATGTACATCAGTATCAAATCTCTAATGACTCACCAGGCTGGCAGAAACAGCGGTACTCCTCCCCATCAGCTTCATTATCCAACTGTTCGATGCAGATCCCCTTGACGCAGGGGTTGGAGGCACAGGCGCCGCCCGTAATGGAGAGTTCGCACTGCGCGCCCGCCCAGTTGTCGGCGCACGCGCAGTGGTACGTGGTTGTTCCGTTCAGCGCCATGGTCATGCAAGACCCGCCGTTCAGGCACGGAGAGGAGTAGCAAGGGTCTTTCTCGCAGTTAGTGCCAGTGATACCTGCGGTGAAACTCTTACTTACTTTATGTATATCACTATAATAAATAAAATAAAATATATCTTACCGAACATTTCTTTCATATTATTACCTATAAATGCAATAACGTGTCGCCATAAATCTTAACTTTAATTTTAGAACGTTTCTAAGGCAAAGTTTAAAATGTTGCTTACCCTCTGACTCTAAGTTAGTGTAAGCATTATTACGTTGTTTGTGCTGGTAGGAACTTAATAGACATGGACGGGGCGGATTTCTCTAATCTGAGTTAAGCTCGAGGAAAATGATTTTTGCAAGTGGAGTGGACAAGATTCGTAATGAAGTGATCCGACAGAAAACAAAAGTAAGCGACAGCTCTAAGAATAAGCAAGCTGAAGTGACATTGGGTTGGTCACATTTTCCTAAGAACCGACAACCGTTGGGTTAGACGAGTTTTCGAGTGAAGACCTTACTTAGGCAAACCAAGTGTAGGACGCCCTGTGGCTAGGGGGTGTGACGACCTACGAAAAGCGGCTGCCAGAAGCTAGATGCAGAGAGCTAAAGACCAAGCTCAGTGGCGATTAGGTGAGGCCTACGTCCAGCAGTGTGCAAGTATAGGCCGATGATGAAATATCTGTGCTACCTACCTAATAATTGATCGTGATAAAAATAGTTCATTAATAATACCAGCACGTACCGGCCAATTTATTAAACTGATATGCAAATTATCTTCCAATCAAAACCATCAACGCGTAATGAAAGCGTTACTTAGTTATTATCGGCAGTAAATTTAAGAGATAAAAGAGAAACACATGCACGAGTAAATCTGGCAGAGATACAAATCGAAAATCTCGATTTCGCATGAATGTTTAAGGAATGCAATACGGCTCGCTGGTTGCGTAATAACTTGCTCCATTTGAGCGGCAGATTGCGTCACACCGATGTTTAATTGACCAAAAAATACAATTTATCGCCCGATCGCTAAAATTAAATTGCTTTTTTACCATGTTTGATTTTCTTTACAAAATTCGACTTTTCTCCTACTTATGTAATAACGCCGTATTTTATCCAGAGATTTGTATGAAAAGCTGAATGAACGTTATTCCCATCATCGAGGCTTTAATGATAAGACAAATGTTTCCGATAACATTTCGATTTGATAAATGAGCGCCATTAATCATTTAGGGCTCAGGAAAGTCCCCTGATTCCCCATTATCCATTATAATAATTACAAGCGATTATCACAGCGACATTTTCATTAAAATTTGCTTTACATTTAACTTTCTATAATTATTCTTTTAATCAGGGACTATCATTGTTATTACCGAAACCTTATATTAAAACAATAGAAATGAAAAAAACGTATAAAATGAACAGATATGATAATCTTAGACAAGATTACCAGTTCTGGTGGCGACAGGTAACGAGCAACATTTTTCATTTAAATTTTTAACCTTTTTTGTCACCGGCATCATCTGCCTATATCTGTCCACTAATGGACGTAGGCCTCTCCTAATGCACGCCACTGAGCTCGGTCTTCCGCTCTCTTCAGCCATTTTCTTCCAGCAGCTTTTCACAGGTCGTCACTCCACCTGGCCACAGGACATCCTACACTACGTTTGCCTAAACGTGATCTCCACTCGAAAAGTTGTCCACCCCAAAGGTTCGGGAAATGTTGCCAGCTTGTGGGCCACTTTAGCTTGCTTATCCTTAGTTCTATGTCGGTTACCTAGGTTCTCTGTCGGATATCTTCATTATGAATCTTGTCCTTCAGAGAAAAGAAGCATAGCTCTCTCCATAGCTCGCTGAGTGACCTTAAATTTGTGAACTAGTTTGACCATGAGTGTCCACGATTCGGCTCCGTAGCTCATGACTGGTAGGATGCACTGATTGAATACTATTGTCTGCAGGCACTGTGGTATGGACGACGACTTTGTCACTGTACTCCTGTTGAAACCATTCAATAGAGATAACGCTTGCATTTCCTTATACGTAATGAGTGTGACTATGTAATATGTGGGTACGTGTATATTGCGACATTTGTGACGGGCGCATCAGTGATCTCGGAAGCTCGCTCTCGTTGATAGATTACCTACGACCGTCCTAGCCTTGCTCTGGTCATAAATTAGCGAGAGTAGGGATGTCCAGTACTAGAGATAATTGTTACAATAGTTCCTGAGTAATTTAAAGATGAATGTTTTCTTATTAACTATTTGTTGGTACCCATTACTCCTATAGTCGATTTAGACTTATCAACCTTTGAAGTTACCAAAGTTGGTGCAAGGACAGAATAAGGGATAAGCCGCTTTCTACTTCTTCATTGTTCCAATGTCGGAAAAGGCAAACATATCTTCATAATTCTGGACCAAAAATTGCACGGGTAATCTTCACGGCCTTAACGTTGGCAAGTTTAGGTCCTGTGTTGTGCATTTGGTGGGACAAGGGCAAGAGAGCAGATAATATATTGTTTGGATGGCACCACAATAGCACTCTACCCGATCTGCCCTTGAGAAAGTAACCAACTTTGGAGTTGGTTACTTCAGGCATTTGTCTATACAGCGGCCAACCCCAACGCGAAGTTGATTAAGGAATTTACAGACTGGCCACTGTAGTTCATATCATGGTGGAAGAGTTTCCGCTGGGGGTAAACATCAGTTTATGTCTTGGTGGAAGAGTTTCCCTTTGAGGCATACAATCGGGTAGGACCGAGACCACAGCCGTGACCCAGCAAATAGGCGATTATTTATTTATTTCATTGAGATTCTGAAATGGTATACACATTGTATTTCCAGCAATAAATTTAGAATAAATTCCGATTAAACTTTTTTTTTTATATTACCAAAGTACTTAAATTTATTTAATTACTTGACAATCACTTTAAAGTGTTGATTTCATAACCGTGGAATACAATATGCGATACAATGATTAAAGAAAACGAAAGAAAATAAAAACTTTAAAATATCATTTTATTAAATTAAGTTTGACATGGATTTTTTATAAAATTTTATTTATGATTTTTATAGTAGTTAACGCCTGTTTAGTGTAAACATATATAATAATTTTCTAATGGAAAATTTTTGATAAAGTACGAAAAAAAAAAAATATAATACATAGTAAAATGGTTTAATTTTATAAAATTTTACTTAATATAATATAATTTTTAGGGTTCCGTACCTCAAAAGGAAAAAAGTAACACTTATAGAATCACTTTGTTGTCCGTCCGTCTGTATGTCTTTCCCATTTTTGTCATGAACGCGTACCAGGAGGTATCAAGTTGAAATTAATATCAAATCTCAGGTCAGGTGCAATCCCTTAGAGCTGTGACAAAAACAAACTTTAAAATCAACGAAATCAAAATATACGGGGCCGTTTATGCCCCATATTTCGTCATTTTCGACATGTTCCGTCAATCACAAGGGAATCAAAACCTACAGGATACTTCCAGTTGATAAGAAGCAATGTTTTATAGACGTAAGTAAAGGGAAAAATCCGAAAACCGTAAATTTGAAGTTAAGTATTAAATCAAAAAATATTTTTTATTAAATTCTTCGAGATTCGATTCTCGTAATGGACGAACTATTTACATACCTACAAGCTTGTATGGAACCTTCAGTGTGCTAGTCCTACTTGCACATGGCAGGTTTTATAAAATTAAAAATTGTTTTTTTTTTAGTTAGAGTAGAGAATGCCATAATTTTCAGGTAGTATTTTTATATCGTAAATTTCGAATATCTTGAAACCGATGGACTTTTACGGAACATAAACATATTTTTCTGAACCGCCACAATGTCCTCTTCCCGCAGGTGCTCTATTATCCATTCATTAGGCTACACCTGTATAAAAATATACTAAACATGTTATAGGGAATAACATGTTAACAATCGATTATAAGCACGTGGTTTCAATTAATGTTCAAGGGATCAGAAACACTCTAAAGCAGCCCGAAGTTCTTACCGTAAGGACAGACACAGGAATAGTTGAGCGCAGAGGGAGAGGTCGTGAGGCCAACGCAGACGCCGTTGTTCAGACATGGCGACGGATTGCACGCATCTCGTTCCTCACAGCGAGTCCCCGTGTACCCTCCACAACACTGGCACTCGTACCCTTCCTGTACAATAAATCATAAATACTTGCAATTGACCACCTCGCCACCACAGAGAACATTAAATGCCTTAATAAAAGCCCTAAACGTCGTCGGTCGCTTCGAAGGTCCTGAAATTAACGAACGGCCTTAAAACTCAAACAGCTTATTGTGCAAATAAGTGTTTTACATAAATAAACGTGCTTATTTAGCCATACCATGTTATTTGGCAAGGTTGCTTATTTATTTATTTATTATTAATGCATATTATAATAAATAAATAATAATAATAAATAATTGCACATATTCAGACATAAGGCTATTGCCTTATGTCTAAATATGTACCTTGTTAACTAGGGTGTAGCAAATACTAATGTTATAAGCTAACCAGACTGTAATAATGTTATGAAATGAAATAATAATATGAAATTAGCACACAACCATTGCTGTAATAATATACAATGCACACAACTGAACTGATCCTTAGAAGAGCTTTCTTATCGGCACTTACCATAGAAACATTAGTGTAGCAGATGCCTTTTCCCGAACAGTCTTGCGAATCTCCGCAGCTATCAGATTTGACGGTGACTTTCAGTCTCACGCATTGAGATTTCCAATTTTCCGACACCACTACAAACAGAAATATTTTAAACGAATAAATTCAAATGTGTGACGCACGCACAGGTTAATTTGTAATAATGAGCATGCCAAGGAGTTTTTACCGCAGACTGCGGCATTACGTATGGAGAAAATTCCCGGCATAGCTGTGTGCGACGGTAGAATACGGACGTATTCCGGAGTACGGAGTAGACGGATTTTCCTCCTGCCCTGAGTTGGTATTACATATTTCATCCATTCCCTCGCCTCTTTGTTTAGCGTTTATATTTCACGCAAACGATAAAGCTATTATGAAGAAATAAGGTGGGTAAGTTTATTCACCTATAAGTAAGTTGACGCCTTCAGTGAGATCTTTCTCGTAGAGCGTAAATATTTTAGCACCATGTTCGTCGAGTGGCGTGATGTCCAGCAGCGTGCCTTCCGAGTCGTCGCAGTGCTCGTGCCCTTGTCTGGTCACTTGGTACACGGCAGGCTGCAGCAGCGTACGATGTTCTCTGGAAATGTTATTACTTAATTCTGGTCTGGCTAACTCGAAAATCCCTAATTCAACACTGCCAGTACTGCCACACCATATCCACCATAACTTTTAAATGCCTGAACAGATTTAGACGTATGGTATCGTTAGAATGCTTACATCCCCCCGAGTAACATACGAGTAGACTATATTATTTTTTGAAAACATTCAATATGGCGGCAGTACCATAGAAAACCACCATACGTACCACGTACCATTTTCAAACTCGAAAACAAAATTCTTTCTTCGAAGTTTACAATGTGTGTATCAAATTGAAGGCCTTGATAAGCACATTCCAACAATATATAATTTGTGGGCAAAAGCTCTTTTTTGGCAGGGCAAGCGTGTTTTTTTAGGTTTTAAGCTAGTTATTTTATTTTGCTTCTCTTTTATATATGTATATATGTATTTCGGTCTGTCCTGGAATCTTGCAATTCAAATTACGAGCGCTTCCCGATTAGCTATCCGGATGAAATTTTCAACTTTAAAAAAGATAAAAAAAAACATTTATAAAAAAAACAAACAAAAGCTTTTATTTAAATTTTAAATTATATTCATTGTTTAAGGTACCTACCTTGATTAGATAGAATACGATATACCTACAATACGAGTATGATTCCACACATTTGTTGAGCGAGGTTTGTCGGTTCCGCGGGGCAACATGAAAAAATGTTTTGTTCCTTTTCGGAAGGTTATAGCGTCCACACATGCAACCTTAGTCGAGTAAAGTTTGTCTAAATATAGCGTGATTGCGTGCCTTTACTTCTCAGTGTAGTCTTTTACAAACTAATCTATAAAAAACATGTCACTAGAATAGTTTAATGTTTATGTATAAAATCCCGTGTGATTTATGCGGCGAATGTGAAATACAGTTCCGGTCAGTGCGCCGGGAGATCGATCAATAGTGTTCATCCTAGCAGCATGGGTATACAGTTACACACCTGTCGGTGGGCACACGTGTGGCGTTCGCGTTGGGCGTGGAGTTCTTCGGATTGAACGTGCCGAGGAGCAGAGAGTCGGCGATGCGGACGATGAGGATGTCGCCGCTCTGTATGTCGGCGGCGCCCTCCCACGACACGATGACCGGCGGGCACTCCTCGTCCGGTCCCCCGCCCGCCCCAGCCGCACACTCCTCCGCCATCCGCACAGCAAAGTAACACGTTAATTCATTACCAACTCAAGCTTTGTGAATGCTAATTGAAATTCTCTCCCTTTCTTTTCCAGTGCCGTTTTATTAGCGTCGGATCAATGTGGCTTATGAAAACATTATCTACCTCTACCTACGCCGATAAAGGCAAAATTGTAATACCAATGCCAACCTATTATCCTATATATCCAAGAGTACATAATAATGTACTTTGGTAGCGCTTGGACAATTTAGCAAATTTTTCCCTCTACGACCAATTTACGATAATAACGACCTCTTTTGCGACGTTGCTATGAAGAATAGTAATCGAAATCATCTAAATTAAAATGTTCATTGTTTTCAAAATAAATAAAGCTAATATTAAATTGAGCATATTTCACAAGTGGTAAAAATAAAAGCATCTACACAGAGGAAATAATGATATTTACCAAAAAAAAACATACGAAAGCGGGTATTGAATGCTCTTCCATTCGAAAAACTTCTCTTCTACTAGAAAAAAGTGATCCCAACCGAGAGTTGAGTGCAATCATATTTTATTAAAAAGATACTCAACCGACGTTTTCCCCAACAAATATAATGAATAGGAAGAACTCTACCACTGAAGCAAAAAGAAAGCTTTTCCTTTATTTCTCCTTCAGTAAGAAGATTTATGGTTTATGTATTTGACCTCGCAGTGCTCACTGCTGTCGCGATGAAACTTGTGCGAACAAGAATATTATGCTCAGAAATAACGGAGCGGAAGAAAATACATTCTATAAATTGTCCGAGAACATTAAGTTTAATACCCTCGTGCCTTGGGTCTCATTTATTGACTGAAATATTCACTAAAGCCTAACGACCATAGGCAGATCATGAAAAATATTTGTTGTTTTAATGTGCAAAATTTACCATATTTAGCTAATTTGTATATAATTCTATGGTAGAAAACTTCTTTGATCTAGAGATCAGGCAGGAATTTTTCGTTATTTTAAGTAGATTGATAATAGACCTACAAAGTATGTTATTATACTGTACATTACGGACCATTATTTTATGGATAGTAAACTATTAAAGGCACGTCTGAAATAGGGTTTGTCATTCGACAGACGACACGCATCAAAAACCCTTCGAAAAGTTGCCTCCCTGTCAATCTGTCACTCAAACGTTCTTTACTAAAAGGAACGATGTTGATACTTGATAAACCTACTTGTCTGACAGAAACATATCGGTATGACAAGTTTTCCAAGAGCTTTCAGCCCATGTCAATACTTAGCAACTTCCATACGCATAGTAACATATACTTTCGTTAAACTTTGATCGTTATTTTGTGAAGCTCCGAAACAGAACAAGTTACATAGTTATAAATGTATCTAGATCAAAAAGTTTTGTTCGCTGTTTAACAGAAGCTTTGTGTTTTCAAAAGGGAAATGCTTACCGTCACAGGCAGTTTCAATTCGTGAGTCTCATTGCCGCGCCACACGCGAGACTCCCTCGGCAGCACAGGCAGATCACAATCAATGGCCGCGAGCCGCTCTTGAAGCTTCGCTGGCGAGTGCGTCCCCACGCCGCTAGAACTACTGTTTAACTTTTGCCTTCTTGTACTTTTAACTACGGCTTTTGTGCTTGCGTACACTATAGTTGAATGGCGCTCGGCGGTCGCCGGGCTCTCGGTCGGCTCGAAAGCTTTAGTTGTTTTTAAGCTTCTCTTTGTAGTTGGATATGTAGTCGTCGCCGTGACTGTGCTCTCAAATGGCTTTGCACTCGGCTTGAAAGTAGTAGTCGGGGCTTGGGAACTGGATACGCTTTTAATCTGGTCCTTAGTAGCAGCTATCTCGCACAGACCGCCGCCGACTAATGACAGGATTAACGCCAACGCCATTAGCAAAAAGTGCGGAGAAGGCAGGACGCTCTTCATATTGCTTTGATTTACGGACATCATTCTCACTCTTTGAGTATGACTGTATAGCACCAACTATAGCTCTTTGTGACTTTTTGTTGACTAATGGACCTGGTAAAAGAGGAACAATGAACACCATACTAAGTCTATGTAAATAAACCAACCTACCGTAATCGTAGGCTGTTATCTATAGAAAAGTTCAACAGTAGGTAGGTTATCAGTTTTAATAAGTTTAATTAAAACTGATAACTTGTTTTCACGTGTAAGTATATAATTAAATATATGATATAAGCTACTCCAAATTAACCTGCAGGTCAAATTTAAGTATTTTCCTACCTAACCGTAACAAAGGGCGGAACCGAAATTAATCCTAACAAAACAAAAAGACCTTTGGGTATCTAAACATGGCATAAATAGAACAAAGCAACCAAACAAGAAACGTAACATTCTAAATATAGGTACTCAACGTTATAACGTGGAACAAATAGAAAGGTACACAAAAGGGTCACGTTCCTCTCATTGCCATAATATAAAGGCGAACTCCTCTCAGTGAAAACACCTATAATTGGACAAGCTGTAGAGCACTCAGGTCGAGTGGTGACCCTCTTCGGAACGAGTGCAGCCCTCGGGAGTACTCTAAGTGGATAGCTTATTTCCATTTCAAATTTGTCTGATAAAGTAGATATTATAGGTTTTATCCCTCATGGTTCATGGATAATGAAATTCGTTGCCTTATAAGACGGCCACTTTGTAATTTAAGGTGAAACCGCCCCACCCGCCCACGTGGAGCGTAGGAAGGTGTGGGTATCAAAGTATAATACTGTAACAGGAGTAGGGCGATGCTAACCTGGTTAAGTTTAATACTACTAAAACGCAGGCGTGTTTGTTCTCTGCTAAAAAGAGTTCTCTTAACCGATCTCCGTCTTTCCGTAGTGTAACAATACCATTAGGCGACCATCTGGAGCTTTTGGGTGTCGAACTCACATCGAACCTGAATTTTGAGTCTTACATTGAATCCAAAGCCAAGGTAGCTGCAAAGAAACTTGGTATTTTGTCTAAGGTTAGGTGGTACTTCACACCGGGACAGCTTTTTAATCTTTACCAAGCACAGGTCCGATATGGAGTACTGCTGCCACCTCTGGGACGGTTCTGCCAAGTATCAGCTCGAGGCTTTGGATTCAATTGAGAGACGTGCTATGAGGCTCATTGGAGATGACACTCTGGTAAAGAGTAAGCTTCAAAGTCTGGCGCATCGACGTGAGGTCGTAAGCCTGTCGGTATTCTACAGATTGCACTATGGAGAGTGTGCACAAGAACTGCACAATCTGATTCCCCCATCACCTTTCCATTACCGTACGACTAGACGATCGGCAAAGCGCCGTCCTTTTATGGTCGGTGGATGGAGGTGGCACAAGATCCCTCGTCATGGCGCTCTTTGGGGGAGGCCTATATTCAGCAGTGGACTTCTAAAGGCTGACATGATGATGATGATGATGTTGATGAATCACTAAACATACACATGTATGTATGTATGTATGTATGTATGTATGTATGTATGTATGTATGTATGTATGTATGTATGTATGTATGTATGTATGTATGTATGTACATTTTTTTGACTTTGAGTCTAGTATTTATTCTGTGGAATGTGTATTTATCTTTAATATGTATATAGAAAAAAAGCAAAAGGTACAGTCAGCAACGAAAGTCGCTAAACATGTCCAAACTTTAACTGTTCTAAGTTATTTGCGGTTTTCCATCGCTCCGTGCGTCGCGCTTCGGAAGTCACGTAGTCGTTAAGCCATATGTCTTCGGGTGGTCTGACAAACTCTGACACCAGAGGCCAGCACTATTTCTACGACAAACAAACAAACATTTTTCTTAGATGCTGTATGTTTAAGTGCTCTAGCGCCCGGCCCCTCCTCCCGGTTTAAGCTGTAGAGGCCGGTAAAGGCCAACAGCAAATAAAAATCACAAAAAAAAACCAGCCTAAACCGATATAGAGATTTGAAATTTTGAGGAAATATTCCTGGAGTATCCTAGAGGTGGACTGAGGAAAAAAAGGAAACGGAGTGGGAAAGTTTGAACGCGGGTAAAGCTGTGGGGCGCAGCTAGTGTCAAATAAAAGCGTAGACTTGTTCAGCTACTTTCGTTGCTAACTGTACGTAGATACGAGGAGATGAGAGAACAAAAATCATTTGCTTTTGTTTATTGGATTACAATAAGACAAAAATAAATTATTATTTTTTAAATAGGTATATTTAAAAAACATAGTAATCTAATAATAATAATAATTTATTGACATAAACATGTAACATAGAAGAAAAATTTAATCCATAGGCTCCTAAACTAGTTAAAAACTGTGTTTTAGGAGCCAGTGGCTTCTCTAAAAAAAAAAGCAGAAAAATACATTTATGTCTAAAAAGTACAAAAAAAAACTAAAATACGCATGTACGTTAGTGTCTATGTGTGTGTGTGTGTGTGTGTGTGTGTGTTTGTATCTATATTTTTAACGACTAGAAATAAATTTAATTTATTCAGTAGGTACCCTAAAAATGACAAATTTTAATTATACACAATAATTTCACCAATAGACAAACACGATTTAAAGGTCAAATATACATAATAATATTTAAAATGATGATTATCACAATAAACTTACAACAAAAAGAACGTACCTATGGCTACGTAACAATATACACAAGTAGTTACTTACGTAAGAATGCAGGTAAAAATATTTCTCTATTCTGTAACAAAAGGGAGCTTCTACAAATAGTTCACACAAAAAGGTAAACAGCCCAATCCCAACTGACACTGTCACTTGGAAGAAAATTATGATTTTAGCTTAATCTTCTCACAATTTAACTAATGCGATTACCGGATAGTTTTGGCAAAAACTTTTTGTTAAATTAAATAGTTCAAGAAAAATGTTACAGTGAACAGTAAAACGTTAAATTTAGTAATGCTTTATGCAATGTTTTGGCGGTGGCGGCGAGGCAGCGCAGGGCGGGCGGCTGAATCGGTCGCAGCCTCCGCGATACTGAGGGTGCGAAGGCGGCCCGCCCGCGCCCTGCACCCCGCGCACCCTCTACGCCCTGTATCTATACTTAATTTTACTCCACGCCAACGATTTCCATAACGTGGCTGGCGGGACTAGAAGCTAACAGCCATTCTATTTTCGGTAGATCTGCGTTTCAGCAATAATACTGATCCCAGTTTTTGCGAAATCATTTTTGCGGTAAAATTTTATGACGCCCGGAGAGGTCAGATTGTAAACATCACGACGTATGATGCCGCCCGCCCTCCGCTCAGGGCGCTGCTGCCTGCCCACCGGCAGTTATTTATTGCATTACATTCCAAAGGAAGCTCCAATATCACGATCCAATAACATTTTTGCGGATCGAAAATATTTTTCTTCGCTAAAGGAAAGAAATATGGAAAATGTGATTTATGTTTTTGATTATGTAACACAATGTTTAAAAAAAAAACGTTATAAAAGCTTTGTAGCTTTGTAAATTAAACATTTTCAGTCTCTTTTTAGCTTTGCTAACAAAGCTAAAAAGCTATATTAAAAGCTTATTTTTTTGTAACGAGTTGGCACCACCTACCTAGGTACCAGGTACCAGGTACCTATTTATATCAAAATGCTAAATATAAATAGATAAATAATTCAAATACTGAGTTACAACATTAGTTACTACTACGTTGAAAGTTTTCATAAGTTTGCTGTAGGTAACTCAATTTGATCGCTATTTCGTCTGCAAATGTTAGCAGACGGCGCGACCCAGGAAATGTATTCATTAGCCAAGCGAAGATTAAACGATCAAACTAATATAGAGTTAGCGTAAATGTAAATTAACGGTACAAATGTTTTATTAAAAAATAGCTTATGAACAAGGAATTAAGTACACGCTATATAATAAAAGCTTATTCTAACTATATTTGACAGATCACATTGTGTAGTTGTTGGGTAGATAAAAACTCAATGTGTATCCTTTGGTTGTAGGTGTAAATATTTTTTTGAATCATAAAATCGACATCAAATACATTTAATTAAAACTGCTGAACTAATTTTGATTTAATTTATATGAGATGAGACCACATTTGAGGTTTTTATAAACACCAACCAAATAAAAAAAAAATTGCCAAGTGCGAGTCAGACTTGCGCATCGAGGGTTCCACACAAACTTGTAGAAGTTTTTTTTTAGGGATTGCAGACCTGAGTATTTGATATTAATATCAACTTGATACCTCGCCTCCTCACGTTCCTGATTGTCCGTCCGTCCGTCCGTCTGTCTGTCTGTCTGTCTGTCTGTCTGTCTGTCTGTCTGTCTGTCTGTCTGTCTGTCAAGCCCCTTTTTCTCAGGAACGCGTGGAGGTATCAAGTTGAAATGAATATCGAGGCAAGGTATTGCTCTCAGTAGTGCTATTATCGATCATGGTTGCAATCAGATAGTCACGTGCACATAATGCATCGCGTTGGAGTCGAAATTGCTATGCAAATATGAAAATCTATTTGCAACAAAGATCGGTAATAAATGGCACTACAGGTCTGCAATCCCTTGAGCTGTGAAAAAATAACTTCTAATTCAACACAATCGTAAGATACGGGTGTTTATGCCGCATATTTTGACACTCGCAAGGGAAACCAAACCTATAGAGTACATCCCGTTGACCTGAACCATGAAATTTGGCAAGAAGCAGTCTTATAAAAAAAAGGAAAAAAAAAAACGAAACGAATGAACTTTTTTTCACAAGTAAAGGAAAAAAATCGAAAACCGTAATTTTGCAGATACATAACAAAAACAAACGAGACATCTTCGAGACACGATTCCCGTGATGGACGAACTATTTACATACGTACAAGTTTGTATGAAACCCTCGGTGCGCGAATGCGTCTCGCACTTGGCCGGCATTTTTAATCATAATCTCTTTGTTTCTATTATATTTTAACGTAAATCACACACATTCTTGTTAAGGGATCTTCTTATGGAGACTTAAGGGGTCTTCTTATGGAGACTTAAGGGGTCTTCTTATGGTGACTGGTATAGGAGTATTAGTAGGTATGTACCTATGCTCTGTGGACTGGTTTCTTATTATACTGTACTCGCTGTGCCCCGCGTTTTTACCAGCGTGGATGATGTTGATGATAATGAAAATAAGCCTATATGTTACATAACATCCTAACAGCTACTCAAAACTAACATTACAATATAGTGCAGTTTATGCGTTGACGTGAAACAAGAAATGGCAAAAAATATTTACATAATTATTTGGTTTATGTTTTCATCGGCGTTGCTGCACAGAATAAATAATAGTACAAGGTTGCAGTTAAAAGCAGATAAGTCCGATGGGGTTTAATAATAAATCTATGGGACGAAAATGTCAAATCGGGTTTCACACACATTTCGAACTTTTATTCTGCAGATGACGCAACGAATACGACATCACGTAACGTAAAGGAATATACGAGTAGCATTTGTGTGCCGGGTCACTCCTTTCCCTCAAACATGGTTGATGAGATGGCCGGCCCTGTACACATTCTTGTTAAGGGATCTTCTTATGGAGACTTAAGGGGTCTTCTTATGAAGACTGATATAGGAGTATTAGTAGGTATGTACCTATGTTCTGTGGACTGGTTTCTTATTGTACTGTACTAGCTGTGCCCCGCGTTTTTACCCGCGTGGATGATGTTGATGATAATGAAAATGAGCCTATATGTTAATCCAGGATATAAGCTATCCTGCTGCAAAATTTAATCCAAATACGTTCAGCCGTTTGAGCGTGCAGAAGTAACAAACATAGACACATACCTACAAACTTTCGTCTTACATTAGTGTGATTACTATGTTTTAGCCTAGATTAGTGATTGATATTGGGACATTGCATTGTCACTTATAAATTTGGCAGTTTAAGTTACTTCTATTTATTTTGTAATCTTAAAGTGACATATAAAAACAATAATAGAAAAAACAGACCCGTAGAGTCTGGTACAGTTTCTTGGTACTATCTTCTCTAACCGGCAACGTTTTTCCTAGAAAGAGCCTACTATGTACGGGTAGGTATGTATTTCCGGAGCAATGGTAGAGAGGTGTTTCTTCCTTTTGCATGCAGGTATGAACCATATTCAGAAAACAAGAGGGTTTCGTTTTGAAACTCAAGTACCTATAGTTAGTCTAATGAATATTGTAGTTATACTTGATAAGTAAAGATTTAATTTTTCTCCTTGGTCATGACAATCATTGAAGTGTTTAACTTGGAATAGGTTCCTACTAAGTTGTCTACTTGACATATTTTTTTGTTTGAGTAGATATGAATATGACACATACTCCTCACACACATATACTCTTATCATCTAGGTAAATTAATGAACCTATCAGCTATGAAAGTACGTAATCTGTTACTGGCTTAATCAGGGTTCGAATGAAAAGGCGAACGTATACCTATCCATAGATATATCCAGCCCTTACTTTATCTACGTAGAAATGATAGTTGTGCGGTTCGTACCGCACTAATGAGAGCCAATTAATTACTGGGTAAGCGTTGTCGGAGTCTTGTTCTTCGAATTACTGGCTAACAAGGTTAAGCCAAGCGAACGTGATTGATGACGATCGATTTTATAAATACGAAGGCTTCGAGCTTTTTTGCTTTCGTAAGCATTGAATATCAATCAAAAGGCTGTAAACAGCAAACAGCCCACTGTTACAGCAGTTTATTTTTTAATTTAATTTTGCATTATCTTCAGCCTATACCTACTTGGCCATAATTTTGCATACTTAATTATAACAAATTTGTACACAATCAATATTGTGACGATGGCATGCTCTAATTTC
The DNA here is from genome assembly GCA_946251855.1 of Alsophila aescularia. NCBI lineage: Eukaryota > Metazoa > Arthropoda > Insecta > Lepidoptera > Geometridae > Alsophila > Alsophila aescularia. The sequence goes on along the minus strand of OX276377.1, from coordinate 18,015,846 downwards.
TATTTTATATTTACATCTCTCCTGCGAATCAGTATGACGTAATAATGTCGTAGGCTCGGCAGATGATAATTGAATTCGTATTATAGCGTCACTAATAACCGAGAAATCGAAAAATCAGACTACTTTACGAATAACACTAAACATACAAGTTATGTGATGACAAATAACGTTTCATCATCATCATCATCATCATCATGTCAGCCCTTAGAAGTCCACTGCTGAACATAGGCCAAAGAGCACCATGACGAGCGATCTTGTGCCACCTCCATCTATCGACTTCCTGCGATGGCTACAATGTCGTCGGTCCATCGTGTGGTGGGTCTCCCTACACTTCGCTTGCTTATTCGTGGTTGCCATTCGAGAACCTTTGTTCCCCAGGGGTTGTCGGTTCTGCGAACTATAAGGCCTGCCCATTGCCACTTCAACTTGCAAACTCTGAGAGCTATGTCGGTAACCTTGGTTCTTCTACGAATTTCCTCGTTTCGGATTTTATCACGTAGTGAAACAAGGAGCATAGCTCTCTCAATTGCACGCTGAGCGACTTTTGCGCTGAGGTTGTGTGTTAGACCAATAGTTAGCGACGACGTCTCAGTGCCGTATGTCATCACTGGCAACACGCACTAATTATAAACTTTCGTCTTTAGGCTCTGCGGTATCTGCGACGAGAAGATATGGCGCAATTTCCGAACATTACACATCCGAGTTGGATTCGTCGGTTGACCTATTTGTCGAAGTTGGATCTTCCCAGTTGGATCGTCTGACTCAAGTAGACATAATGATCAACAGCTTCGATAATATCGTTCCCAACATAAGCCAGCATGGGTGCGACATAGGCATTTGACATGATGTTCGTCTTACCCATGTTCATTTTAACTTTTCGACGGCCACCGCTTCGCTGCCGTACGGCGCGTGCTTGCGATGGTCGGGCTTAAAAGCCTCAACCTAAGTCACGAAAGTTCGCCGGAGTTCGAGTAGGTAAGTAACCGTTGGTTTTGAGTTCATAAAAAACTTTACTTAGTTTTTTTTTAAAAGCGATATGAATGTTTGTTTAGGTCAAATCTTGCAAGCTGAATTAGAACCACTTCCTTTTATCCTATGGAGTTGAATTTTTACATGTCGGTTCAGTTCCAATGACAATGCATTTTTATGATAAGCATGACCTGAATCGACATACAAGGATTAGCTCCAGATAAAGGAACTCTTCAACGATCAACAGCACAGACACAAAAGTTTGTGTACGCATTTTATTCTGATAGCCAGTTTGAAGATTTATCATGACATGGATACTGCACTCAGGGTTGAGTTCTGACTAGGGAACTCCTCAACGGTTAACAGCACAGACACGAAATGTTGAAAAAAAAAGCAAGAAAAAGACTTTTTTTATATTGTGTTCAATAGCCTCCCTACTAGGATTCCCTGACTTGGGGCGACTATTTTCTTCCCAGGTGAAACAAAAATACATTATGTATAATTTAAAAAAAATATAGGAAAAGAAAGCCTATAAGAGTTTTTTTAATGCATTGTATTTGTGAGCTACTATGCAAAGTTTCAGCACGATAGCTAATAGGGAAGTGCACGAAATTTGAATTGCAAGATTCCAGGACAGACAGAAATACATAGATACATACATACAAGTGAAGTTAAAATAAAGCTTTTAAAAATATAACTAATGAACATATTACATATATATATATATATATATATTATGATATATATTACATCTTCGAGCATATATCCAATTGGATATATACAGAATATATGCTCGATGATATTACATATACAGAATTTTGTGATAGCCCTTTCTAAGTTTCACCATAAGTACATGACATGGCTAATGCATAAAATCTTATTCTTTTAATGTTTTTAATGTTACTATATTTTCCTCTGTCTCTTGCTGATCATCATCAAAATCTCAATGACTATAGAAAATCAGTTTGTTAAGTCCTCGAAATCTAAAGAAGAACTAAAGTTACTGACTAAAGTTAGCTCTCAGAAGGAGCAACTTTATGTGGAAATGTTCAGCCCACGTAGCACGTATAACCGATAACCATTAAGGAAGTAAGTAAGGTTCTCGAACTTCTTGAATTGCGACTACGGACTGGAAGACAGAGAGCTGGGCGACGCAGCTCCCCACGGCGCCCCTTGATGCAAACAGCGAACAGCTAATCGTTGTGGCGTTCTGCATTGGCTACAATAACTGCCGGGACCGACAGCTTAACGTCCCTTCCGAAGCACGGGGCGATGGAAAACCGTACATAACTTATATAAGTACATAACTTACATAACATAGAAAAGTAATTGGTGTGGACGTGTGGAGCCTAGGACCGATTCCGGTATAGCTAGCGGCACGTAAGTCTAGCGATGAACGAAACGTGGCGGGGATCGTTGGGTATATCGTTGGATTCTAAGTCGCACTAGAGGTAAACCGATAGGCTGCCAGCGTTCTGTCTTCCGACTGATGATGATGGTGCTCCTTGTACCAGAATCATATGAATAAATGATTTTGATTTGATTTCACCAGTTCACGTCTCTATTCTTCAACTTCGGGAATTTCTAATGTAAGCATGTACGTAGAGATACGTTTTCAGAATGGGAAGCCTGGAATCGTTAACCACCTACTTAGCTCCGCAAATGAGTTTTCCTAAGTCGTGACCTAGCTGAATTGCTTATTCTCCCTCGGAAACGATCTATCAGGCTTATTTCGTGAAAAGTTTTTGGCCGTTTTAAATGCTTTTAGGGGGTACATACGTGATCGGCATACTAAAGAGTTTCGGCTGATTAGGATTGTCTAGAAGATGTTTTACCTACCATAATGATTATGCGATTTTCTACACTAAAATTATAAAGAGTAAATATTTTTGTTTTTTGTCTGTTTGTTTGTAATAGATAATTAATTATTCTTGGTGTAAATTGTTTGTCCTATGGCAGATCTAGGCTCGAATTTGACTGAAAGGAAATCAAAATTTGGAATCATTGGCTCCGGCCCTACAGGGCGCATGCCCGACCTCCCCTTGCCAATTCGTCAGCTGCATCGTTCTCTCTGGATCCACTGTGTCCCTTTATCCATTGGAGAGTAAGGTGATTATGTTTACGGACCTCCTCCAGAAGATGGTGACACTGGATAGTTAGCCCCGAGGAGTGTTCTTACCTTTGAAATGCTTTTAGGACTGCGACGCTGTCTGAGAGTATTCTGATTTTCAGGTAGTGACCAACCACCTTCCTAGTTTCCTGATCACGACAACTTTCACATCTTCAAGGCTAGACTTAATAGCTATCTCCTAGATCTGCGAGCTCCAGTACGTTTGAAAAGTGATCCTCATCTCCACTAGGGGGTTAACAAATAACCCTTTGGCTTTGTTGCATCTGGACTGTGAGAAATAATGCAGAATTACAAAAAAGTAGAAGTCCAAAGTCCTTGGTGGTGGTGCTGGGTGTAAGATTGATTGTAATGAGAACCTAGGTCCGTTTTAACATAATATAACGCACATTTTTCGCAACATTAGTTTTCTAATAAAAATCTGCTTCCTTCTTGGAGTCGGAGATATGACAAGGTTGTAAGTACGGCATGATCCCAAACATGTTGGGTCATTTAATTTTCGTATCAAAATCATCGGTTGAAAACACTTTGATGGTTAGGTATAGGTAGGTAGGTATCTAACCAATACATACCTATTGGTAGGTATACATTTACATTTACCAATAAGATTTAGACAGTGAAATTAACGAAACTTAAAGAAGGTAAGTACTTATCTAAGTTTCTGCAGCGTTACGTAATAAGTAGCTTCAAGGTGTAGGCCACAAGGGCGGGGCGGGGCGTTCGGTAGCCAGCGCCAGTCGCAAGTTGGCGACCCGCCAGGCACTGACATGATTGACCTCATCGTTTTGTTCACGTTGTCCGCTAGTGATTTTTCGGGACTTTTTTTCTGTAACTTTTCGTAGTGTTCCTCATCGGGTATTGCATGTTGAGTTTATAAACAGCAGGCGGCACATACAATAAATACAACAAGTGCATGAAACAAACAAGCCATTTTATCCGAGACAAATATCTCGCTTCGCCTGGATAAATATCCTCAGGAGCCGAAGGCACGGGTAGATATTGAAGTCGAGGATAAAACTACAGGTTTGTTCAGTCCGTAGGTTCAGTAAAATCTCCATAACCTGTAGCAAATTCAATATAAGCCAATGGGCCAATAAACCTCAAAGCCAATAAACCTCTTATCTCTTCATGGTTTAATGTAGTATTTGTATTCTCTTTGGGAGCCACCGTCAATACGACACCATTTGCTTTTGTTCCCATCGATTGTATCTGTGGCGCGGAGAGAACGGAAAGAATAGAATAGAAAGTCATAGTTATCTAAAAATATATATATATATATATATATATATATATATATGCAGAACTAAGAATGTTTAACAAGACGGATTCAGAACCGACAAATCGAAAGTGAAGCACGCAGACACTTACACCAAGTTATGCCGATCGGCAGCCACAAAGCAGCAAGATCAGGTCAGTCGTGTTAATTCTGTCGAGTTCTCACTAAAAATCAAAAACAATACAGTCTTTTGTGATGAAATTGTGTATGAATCTCAAAACGCGCACACATACGAAGCCGCTATATTTGCTATGCTTCACTCATTTGTTTGACGGCTTTGCCTCCGTCTTTTTTTAAACCTTCTTGGATTATTCTATAAGCTGCGTATGGATGAAATAGCAGATAGTGTCTTGTACTGTATCTATGATTTGTTTGCTGATTTGTCGTATGAGGTAGTGCTGGCCTCTGGTGTCAGAGTTTGTCAGGCCGCCCGAGAGCCTCTGACATGGCTTAACGACTGCTTATGACGATGTCAAACCTCTTTCGTAAATTCTTAATTCTTTCAAAATCATACCCATTTGATAGTTTGTCATTAGTAATTCTAAATTCAAATAACCTGTAATTCCTAGATTGTCATCCATGCATTGGCCCAACTCCATAGTAAGGAGTTGCGATTTTGTAAAACAAGATTTCATGATAATATAATAATAATTGTGCACCAGCATATATATGTTTTTATTATTACCTCACGCCGATTCCTGAAGGTGAAATTACTTTAATTTTAAATACCATAATAATACCAAAACTGTGGGTTCGAAGAAGTGTACCTCAAAGTTATATCAGCTGTAAGCCTATTATCTTCTTTATGAGATAAATCTACTACCCATAGCCAAAAGGATGGCTCGCACTACGAAGTTTCCTCTACACCTGTTACTTAATATTGTGAGCTAGGAGTCCCTTTGAGCTGGTAAACACCTTCGGGGGGCTCCGGTCACATGTGTGTACATGTCGGTGTCAGAGTTTGTCGGGCCGCCCAAAAGCCTCTGACATGGCTTAACGACTGCTATTAATCAATAACAGCCGGGACCGACAGATTAACGCGCCTTCCGAAGCACGGAGCGGTAGAAAACCGCACATAAGTAACTTAGAAAAGTAAAGGTGCGGAGCCTAGGAGCGAACTCGGTATCATTGGATTCTAAGTTGCACTATTGAACCGTTAGGCTAAAAATAAAGGAAAACATCTATGGTAAGAGCAATGTTCTGTTTGCCAACTTTTATCTGTAATGATTGTGGTACAGTAAAGTAGATAGAAGTAGAGAGGAAAGAAGATTCAATAAGAAAGGTAGGTTGGTACTTAACTGAAGGTAGGTAGGTACTTAACTGAAGCTTAGAGTAAAAGGTTGAATGGCAAAGCAAACGCCGTTTATACGGTAAAAAGAAAACCACCAAATCGGTTGCTGTTGCATTATTCATAAGTTCATCTCATTTTCAAGTGAGAGAAAATCTATTCAGAAGTTTAAGAGATGCATTTAGATTGGATACGTTCATCTCGAGAGCTGAATTTATATTATGAAGAAATTGGCTTATTTGAATAGAGCGGTTGGTAGGAACGTATCTCAACTCAAGTAGCGAAGTTACGAAATACTTATAGCATTTATTACGAAACTCACTATAATGAGCTTATGCATCTCCGTATTTCAGAAGAAATGTTATTTTTAAATGAAGAGGTTCTCAAAATGTTACATAAATAAATAAGTTTTTGATTTATTTATTTGCTGTTATCTCACATATTTGGGATAACTGAAGCGATTCTAAAAGATTTTATTTAACTTGCAATGTATGTATGTATGTATGTTTGTTTAGGTCAAATCATGCAAGCTGAATTAGAATCACTTCCTCTTATTCTGCCGAGTTGAATTTTCACATGTTGATTCAGTTCCGATGGCAATGCATTTTTATGGTAAGCATGACCTGAATCAACATCCAGGGTTAGCTCCAGACAAAGGAACTATTCAAGGGTCAACAGCGCAGACACGAAATTTTGTGTACGCATCAGTTTATTATGAATTTATGATAGTCGGTTTTAAGTTTTAGGTACTTAACAGGATATGGTTGCCGAACCCAGGGTTTGGTCCTGACTAGGCAACTCCTCAAAGATTAACAGCAGACATTGTATACGCATTTAATTGTGATACCCGTTTTTTGCCCGACTGAGGAGGGTTATGTGTTTGGGTTGTATGTATGTTTGTTTGTACGTTTCTTAGGCGCGTCCTACAGCCTACCAGCCCCCATTGGCTTCGTCTTAATCACGAGAGTGCTAAAGGATATATCGCGGGCCTCATACCAAAGGAGCGTTTGCACATAAATTCGACTTTTCGTTGTCAATGCCATTCAATTCCTGTGCTAGCCTCATTTTTAGTTTTAGTAATTTTATGTTCATTATTTGTTATAAAATTAACGAAAAACATTTTGGCGTATGATTTGAACTCAGAAATTATTACCAAACCAAAAAGGCGAGTGTTAGGCGTATGAGCAATATTTTACTAGATTCAAGCATAATAAATATACCAAATAGACGTATGCTTATATGCCTATTAATTTAAAGAAAGGCCCAAGGACTACAGCCAGCAGTATACAACCGTAACCGTTATGGAGTATACAACCGTCTATTTTCTATTAATTTTTGGAATAATCTTAAAACATAGACAATGTTTTAGGTCTTTGTTGTTTGTATGTTTTTTTAATAGTTAGTGATTTGTTTAAATAAAGAAGTGTCGTGTGATAATAATTTGCACAGAAAAAAATATACTGAGTTGGTACCATAATCTACATTACCTATGTTGTTTTTTGAAGAAATTTTATTTTGGTTTTTTGCTTACATAGTTTTATTTGAATAAATATATTTTATAAATAACTAATATTTGATTAGTAGCCGTTGCCCGTGACTTTGTTAGGATTCCGTACCCAAAGGGTGCCAAAGGCTTACTAACTAAAGAAAATATCTTGCCCAGAGATGCACTACTTAGAAACTGAAAAAGAAAAGATTTAATCAGAAAATTAAAAGGTATTTTAAAATATCAGGAAACAGATGAAGATGTCAAACAAAAATTATATAAGATAAATAATATTGGAAACTCTCAGAACTCAAATAAAATTAAACCAATCGCTACGTAGTCACTATAAATTAATGCATTGTTTGATGATTGTGGGACCATCTCATTGTCAATTTTATCTTTTATATTAGTAATTTAAATAAGTATATTTTTTTATAATTTCTGATATTTGAAAATATATTTAAAGAATTAATAAATATGGAAAAAATTACATCCCCGTAGAGTTTCTTGGTGACAACTTCATGAGGTACACCATTGACTTCAATCTGTTCCGGGTCAGTAAGATCGATAGACATGATGTTGGTCTTATCTATGTTCATTTTGATACCTTTACTTGACTGTCTAAGGCTCCGCTATCCGTCTGTCCGTCTGTCAAAGGGCTGTATCTTTTGAACTATAATAGGTACACACTTGAAATTTTTACACAGTATTTATTACTACGGCCGCTATTACAAAAAATAATAAAATAACATAAAGTTAAAAATAAAATTGAGTCCCCATACAAGAAAAGTGGTTTTTAAGCTTTTTTTGTTCGGTGGTACGGAATCCTTCATATACGAGTCTGACTCGCACTTGGCCGCTTTTTTACGTACCATGTTCATTGGATGTTCATTTGAAATTTGTTGATCAATTAATCAATATTATTATTGATTATACAAATTGGGTCAAATAGTAATAGGTACCCACCCAACTCACATATTACCACACTCCGCCTCATTCACCAACCTCGTACCGTTTCTGCAGTTATATTATTGAATATTGATAGTTAAATATTGTTATGCTCTAAGTGTATTTTTTTAATTCTTATAGTAAAATAAAAACATTGATGGCGTATATACCTTCTTGAAAATAGGATATTATCTTGTCAAGCCAAATAGGCTCATAAAATTCAGGAACATATTGAAGAAATGGTATTATACATTATTTTTTACTTTTAAAATGTCAAAATACGAATTATCAACTTAGTTGGAACTATTTCTTATTTAATTACCAACAGACATAAAAACCTTTTTTACGTCCTCAAATCCTATGGTATTTTTGCGAAAATTTGACTAAGTTTCATGATATTGTCGTCAAGCCAAAGAGATAAAATAAAAAAAGACACATGTTAGGAACACTTAAATTACAATCAAGCATTATATATAGTGTATGATGCGTTTATAACGCCACATGAAAATTTACAGTAAGCTAGATTTACCCCAGTTATTCCGTTTTTTGTCTCTTGTGAAAAGTAGGGGTTTTGTGCATACGCCTTGTGCCTTTGGTATGAGGCCCGCGACATGAAAACTAATATAGCAGCTTACAGCTGCCATATTGTATTTACGACGAAACAAAAAATGACTAAAACCTATCGACTGAGGTATAAAAATGAAGGGCTTTATAATACCAGTCCAAAAATATAGAATTATTTAACCTGAACAGTAGCAATTGTCTTTCAAGCTTTTTACAAAATTTTCTATTTTAGATTATTCAAGTTAATGTAAATACTATAGTCTAATGTAGCAATTGCAACTATTAAAGTAAAGTAAAATATGTAAATAAATAGGAATCGCATTACTTAATACGCATCGCATTGCATCCGTCCGCTGTCGCAGCTGAAAAGAAAAACCCCGACATAGCATGTGAGTTGTTTAAAATTTTATTCAATAGACACTTACAGTACAGTCTCACAGTCGAGTTTTTGTATTTTTACCCGACTGAAGAGGTTTATGTGTTTGGGTTGTTTGTACGTTTCTTAGGCGCGTCCTATAGGCTAAACGGCTTGATGGATTTTATATTAATACTATAGTCTAATGTTGCATTGAATTGAAAAGTAAATAACTAATAAAACTAGGCATTATTAAATGGGTCAAATTCAAACTTCTTCTCTGCGACATCGCGGTGGAGGTGCCAAAGATATGGATAGGTACAAACTTGTCATCGCGCGCCTGATGGAGCATCCGCACCGCGGCCGTGTAGCGTGTTTAGTGAAATAGACATTTCAGCTGAAGGAATTATTTTTGGTCCGTTATTTATATTAATTGAATTTTTAATTGATTTTATATTTTTCATTGGATTTTCGTTCCTAAATAATGGGATGAATACATGCATTTAAGAAAAATCTCGAATTCGGTGTCATATTCTCTAAATATTATAATTATGCAAACTTGTGTCTATTTCGATACAAAATTTGTTTATTGAGCAAAATACTAAATGCGATGCTTTCTTGTCTTATAAATTAGTGCTGGCCTCAGGTGTCAGAGTTTGTCAGGCCATACGATGGCCTTTAACGTGGCGTCTGAGGTAGTGCTGGCCTCTGGTTTCAGAGTTTGTCAGAACCCCGACGATGGCCTTTGACATGGCATAAGAGGTAGTCTGGCCTCTGGTGTCAGTTTGTCAGGTCATCCGATGGCCTCTGGTCGACTGCTATTAATCAATAGGTAAAGTCGGGACCGGGACCGACAGCTTATCGTGCTCTTTGAAGGACGTAGCGTTGGAAATCCGCACATACCTTAGAAACGTCATTGGCCAAGGCGAGCCGAGGACCGAACCCGGTATCGATGGATTCTGACTTGTTCTAGTATACCGTTAGGCTACCATCGCTCTATACCTCTATATTGATTATGTAGTTGTAAGTTGAGTTTGTGTGTAAATGATAATGAAACAAATGAAATGTATAATCTTGGTGTTTAATAACTTACTACTAACAATAATGCATACTATTCTGTAACACATCATCAATAAAATGTAACATAAACAATTCAATATCAAAATTCGTGTGATTTATTTTATTAGAAAGTATTTCAGATACATAAAAGCTACCATAACTACAATACTATATCAGTAAAGTGTCGATACAAATAAAATGTAATCATTCTTCATAGATTCTATACCTGCTCACAAAGCTGTCAGCAACTAACTAGTGCTATATGTAGCCTACATAGCCTCGACCTCGTTCTTCGCTACCGGCACGCTGACTGCTACCGCGTCGTTCTTCATATTATAACTCTGAAAAGAAAACAAGCTCGTGAATTCAATGCTTAACACATACGCAGCTACTGGAGCAAGCGACATGTAAGCAAGTGCTAGCGCTAACTCTCATACTTATTGGTTGGTGGCAAGATATGGGAATGTTATATTATACAAGCTGCACCCCGCGGCATTAACTGCTTGCAATTTTTGACCCTCCCCAAAATTAATCATCGTTTTTTTTTTCAACTTAAGGCAATGGTGAATCACGAAAAATGCGCGATGTTCAGAGGAACCTTTAGATGAATCTTTTTGTTAATTTCCTATATGAAAAATATACAGTAAACTTAAGTTCACCATAAACAATTTGTATTGTTTAAAATTCCTTTAAATATTTACGAACATTGTAGAAAAAATATAAAGCGTGTGCTATTTTTAAAATACATTAAAACATTCCCATAGATCCACAGACATGTAATTTTTGTACACAAGGTATGTTAGGTAGGTAATTTGTATATTTTCTAAATAATAAATATATGGAAAATAAAATAAAAACCGTCAACGCAAAGCGTTTTAACGCAAATAAAATCTTCAAATAGCGTGGACATCGATTGGCTTTGTGGTAAGTACCTACCTACTTTATATATATATATATATATATATATATATATATATATATATACACTTTATTTTTCACCACTGAGTGACAAGACGAGGAGGTCGCCAGCCTGATGGCCAAGATCAACATTATATATATATATATATACGGAATATTTGAATTGGAGCCACATTTGCTATACTTTAAACTTCAGAAAGTAGCCCCCCCGCTTACCTCCGTATGTACAAATTATACTCTGGCACATTTTGATCCAATTTGAATGAACCAATCAGAGCTCGACTTGCACATGATTGGTTAAAACTTGTGTGCTTATATATAGTGTGTGCGTGTAATTGTTAACGTTGGTTATTCGGAATATACGGAAGGATTTTATGTTCTTGGGCTAGTAGTGGTAGCAAGCGAGAATGTTTATTTTCAGGAGTCGTTGCATGTATAAGGGGTGTATGAGAGATTTGAATAGATATGCTTAGTGAATATAGGAAAAGTCCAATATCAGGTTAAAATGGAATCCTAAATGGAGTACATATCCAAGAGGATCTCCAAAACGACAATTTGTAGCGAGATGGTGCTGGAACTAAAAAAGTTCAAACCTTTAGTAAAAAATAATTGGCTGCCATACTAAAAAACGTGGGCAATCACGGTCAAACTACTCCACAAAGTTAAGGTCACTCAGCGAGCTATAGAAAGAGCTATGCTTGGTGTTTCTCTGAAGGACAGGATTCGTAATACTATTGTTCCTATTTTATGTTGTTTTTGAAGGTGTATAGAAGCGTTAATCTATCTACTCGTATCTAGTGTATCTGTATATATCTTATCAGAATTTTAAGAATCTTTTCATAATCTTGCTCTCTGGGTCCCATCCCACTTCTGGTAACGGCGGAGACTGTCCGAAATAGCATCCAGTGCGCGCTTGCGGGCGAGGTGTATTTTCTTGAATGGCATTCAACGATACACGTAGGTTTCGAGCAAGCGCTCATGAGTAAAACCTCAAACGTGAACCACTTACCCTCCATTCCAATTAAAATGAAACGAGTCGTTTTTCCAACGTCTCGTTACTTTTTGACGTTTTTTGTATGGCGTTTATGTCAAAAGCTGAAGGATAGTAATCAAAAACAGTACGTTTTAAGATATAGGAAGCGGCCCATATACGTAATAACGTCTAAGTTAAGTCTTACTTGCATTTTATTATTAATAATTGTTAATATACTACCTTTTGTATCTTTTGTTGGTTTTCTTTGTGATGAATGTTTCTAGCTTCACATTTACATCAAGGTCTAAAACAAGTATAAAATGTAGCATGGATATTCTATGAAGTAAGACATCTTATAATAATTTTATTCATTGATAACATTACTTACTGCGCTCACAGCTCGTTGTTATACATGTTTAAGACCTTTAAGTAAATGCGCAATAAAAACTGCCGTGGCCTTTCTTCACTATCTTGTGTGGGTGACGTTTTAGCCGGTGGAAGACTAAAATGGAGACTAAAATGACTAAAATTTACATAAAGTTTCCGTTCAACGTGTGCACGTCCACAGCTTGTATTTTGATTAATGAATTGTTAGTGTACACATTTTGTATGATGAAGTGTGAGTATGTCTCACAGCTGCCATGCTCCCGTGCCGCCATCTTGTACAGATGACAGCATAGCCAGTGCGAGACCAACATAGACGCGTATGTGCGTGAAGTTTTCGTTTAACGTGTGCACGTCCACAGCTTGTATTTTGATTAATTAATTGTTAGTGTACACATTTTGTATGATGAAGTGCGAGTATGTCTCACAGCTGCCATGCTCCCGTGCCGGCATCTTGTCCAGGTGACAGCATAGCCAGTGCGAGACCAACATAGACGCGTATGTGCGTGAAGTTTTCGTTTGACGTGTGCACGTCCACAGCTTGTATTTTGATTAATGAATTGTTAGTGTATATATTTTGTATGATGAAGTGTGAGTATGTCTCACAACTGCCATGCTCCCGTGCCGCCATCTTGTCCAGGTGACAGCATAGCCAGTGCGAGACTAACATAGACGCGTATGTGCGTGAAGTTTTCGTTTAACGTGTGCACGTCCACAGTTTGTATTTTGATTAATGAATTGTTAGTGTACACATTTTGTATGATGAAGTGTGAGTAGGTCTCACAACTGCCATGCTCCCGTGCCGCCATCTTGTACAGGTGACAGCATAGCCAGAGCGAGACCAACATGGACGCGTATGTAAGTGAAGTTTTCATTCAACGTGTGCACGTCCACAGCTTGTATTTTGATTAATGAATTGTTAGTGTACACCTTTTGTATGATGACGTGTGAGTATGTCTCACAACTGCCATGCTTCCGTGCCGTTATCTGGTCAGGTGACAGCATAGGCAGAGCGAGACCAACATGGACGCGTATGTGCGTGAAGTTTTCGTTCAACGTGTGCACGTCCACGGCTTGTATTTTGATTAATGAATTGTTAGTGTACACATTTTGTATGATAAAGTGTGAGTATGTCTCACAACAGCCATGCCTCTGTGCCATGATCTTGTCCAGGTGACAGCATAGCCAGTGCGAGACCAACATGGACGCGTAAGTAATTGAAGTTTTCGTTGAACGTGTGCACGTCCACAGCTTATCTTTTGATTGCTATTATTAATTGATTGTTAGTTTACTACCATTTGTATATGAGTATGTCCAACAGCTGTCGTGAGCTTAAATCTATTATCAGCAGGTGACCGCGCGCAAGTGTACGCAAAACTCTTCGCAACGTTTTCAAGTGAGCGGCTTGAAATTTACATGACTGAAATGTTGTGTACCTCTTGCATCGTGACGTGTGAGTAGGACTGATAACTGCCGTGCGCCTGCGCCGCCATCTTGTCCGGGTGACAGCGCAGTCTGTGCGAGCGCAGAGTGGACGCGTAAGCAAATCTTTCGTCGCACCACTTGCACGTGAGCGGCTTGTCGCCCGTGTGCGTGTACATGTGAACCTGTTGGTCAACAACGACTATATCAATAAACATGATTCTACCGATTTAACGACCGGTTCACTGAGTGTATAGTGACCCTGAGGTTCAGTAGATTTGATTAATTAGTTCAAAGAATAATTTGTTGGCCAGTTTTGGGAGATATGTGGGAATACAGAAACGGACATACACACCACACAACCTATGCAGACATGTGCCCTCAAAGCCATGTGTCGCTTGAACGCCTTGTTGCGGTAGGAGCAGACATGCCGACACTGGTCCTCGTGCATCAGTAGGCGCTTGCGCAGCGTGCGTCGACTGCTGAGCACGCGCCGGCAGAATGTAGCACTCGTAGGATGTGTCTATGTGCTGCGACTATTGAGCACGCGCCGGCAAATGTAGAAATCGTAGGACGTGTCCGTGTGAGTCTTCAGGATCAAGTTACCTTCAAGGTCTGCCGTCGCTTGAACGCCTTGTTGCAGTAGGAGCAGACGTGACGACACTTGTTCTCATGCACCAGCAGGTGCCTGCGCAGCGTGCGGCAACTGATGAGCACGCGCTGGCAGAGGTTAACTAGTAGGACGTGTCCATGAGAGTCTTCAGGATCGAGTTACCTTCAAGGTCTGCCGTCGCTTGAACGCCTTGTTGCAGTAGGAGCAGACGTGACGACACTTGTTCTCATGCACCAGCAGGTGCCTGCGCAGCGTGCGGCAACTGATGAGCACGCGCTGGCAGAGGTTAACTAGTAGGACGTGTCCATGTGAGTCTTCAGGATCGAGTTACCTTCAAGGTCTGCCGTCGCTTGAACGCCTTTGTTGCAGTAGGAGCAGACGTGACGATACTTGTCCTCATGCACCAGCAGGTACCTGCGCAGTGTGCGGCAACTGATGAGCACGCGCTGGCAGAGGTAAACTAGTAGGACGTGTCCATGTGAGTCTTCGGGATCGAGTTACCTTCAAGGTCTGCCGTCGCTTGAACGCCTTGTTGCAGTAGGAGCAGACATGACGACACTTGTTCTCATGCATCAGCAGGTGCCTGCGCAGCGTGCGGCAACTGATGAGCACGCGCTGGCAGAGGTTAACTAGTAGGACGTGTCCATGTGAGTCTTCAGGATCGAGTTACCTTCAAGGTCTGCCGTCGCTTGATCGCCTTGTTGCAGTAGGAGCAGACGTGACGACACTTGTTCTCATGCACCAGCAGGTGCCTGCGCAGCGTGCGGCAACTGATGAGCACGCGCTGGCAGAGGTTAACTAGTAGGACGTATCCATGTGAGTCTTCAGGATCGAGTTACCTTCAAGGTCTGCCGTCGCTTGAACGCCTTGTTGCAGTAGGAGCAGACGTGACGATACTTGTCCTCGTGCACCAGCAGGTGCCTGCGCAGCGTGCGGCAACTGATGAGCACGCGCTGGCAGAGGTAAACTAGTAGGGCGTGTCCATGTGAGTCTTCGGGATCGAGTTACCTTCAAGGTCTGCCGTCGCTTGAACGCCTTGTTGCAGTAGGAGCAGATGTGCCGACACTTGTCCTCGTGCACTAGCAGGTGCTTCCGCAGCGTACGCCGACTGTTGAGCACGCGCCGGCAGACGTAGCACTCGTAGGACGTGTCCTCGTGGATATCCATGTGAGTCTTCAGGTTGGAGTACGTCTTGAAACTGGAACGGTTGGAAACATTATTACAAACAATGCTCAGTTGCAACCTTGAAATACATATCAAAATCCGGAATAAGCAATGTTTTTTGAGCGTGATAACGGTTAATTTCCCCTACGGAAAGGGTACTCTACGTGGTTTTGAAGATTTGGTGTATATTTGCACAACTCGGGTCGTGACCGCCGCGAACCGGTTGGCATACCTATGCCCGCGGCGTGAACTTGTGATAAGAACTTGATTTGATGTGAATAAACAATAGCCGCGAGTTCGGTGGCGATGTTTCTGCCCGAGGAACAAGACTGGTGCTTGAGGCAGCCGGGCGACCTTTCAAGACATCGGGCTGGAATTGGGTATCGTTCTTAGTAACCATATCGGCCTATAGTGTAGTCTATGTTCAACCATCTGATGTACTATGGGAACCCAGCCCATGAATTAGGTATGTGTTCACAATTACACCAATACCTACTTAGTATTTAAGTTCTCGTCAGAAAAAATTGACGACATACGTCAAAAGAGCGAAACACTGTATCAGAGCTGATATTCGGTTGGGGTCAGGGACCTCACGGTATTAATTTCGTTCAAACAAATTACAATCGAGTTCTCGTCTGCGCGAATTGTTTTGCAGGCTTACTTCTGAAAGAGACGGGCCGCGTTTCTGAAATGTAATGGGTCAATATCGGCAGGTACTGCATAGTACAGAGACGTCGTAAAAGCAGTAGGTTAGTTAGGTGGGTGCATATTATTTTAGCTTATCGCTTAAGGTGCTACCACCACTTGAGCCTTGACAGATTCTGTCCGTTCATCAAGCCCAGCGCTTATGCGATATTGCGTAAGCGCCGGCCCGGGTTAAAGGAATTAAATTACTCGTAGATCTACTAGCGGTTCGTCAAGTAAGTACACAATAGATTTTGGAAACACGCAGACGGGCCTGTGTATAAATGAAGTGATTTCTTCGAAGATGAACCCTATCAGAGCCAGATAGAATTAATCCTAGATATAAGCCTAGGTCAAAAGTGAGTTTAATGCAACAGAAGGGAAACCTGTACCTAAACTAGGATGAATTGGATAGCCATCTGGTTCTCTATCGATACGCATCTTAAAATATAATGTCATAATTTAGTGTGGCATAATTTTACTCATCCTAATAATGTGCAAGCATAATAATAATTACGCATAAATGTTTAGGCATAATCGTGTTAACCATATACAAAGTTAGCATAACGATACACAAGGATATTATTTAGTAGCATAAAAATTACATTATTGTGTGAATTATTAGTGAAACTTAACTAACTTTAAACTAAATTATTTTACGTACCTACCTATGTAAAACAAACATGTTCGCGGCTTACGCCGCATCTTAACCTACTGTCACAGTATAGTATGTAGATTATATTTAATGCGACCCCATAGTAGTCCAAAATAATATAGCCCAAAAGATAATTATGCCTACCTTAACAAAATGCCAGATAATGTTCATGTAATATTAATATTATGTCATTAAAAGTTACGCCTATCTGATTATGCCAAAGTAAATTTGTATTAAAAAGTTATGCGATACAAAGGGATACCTAGCCATCTTCAGAAAATATAAGAACGTGCAATTAATAAAAGAGAAAAAGGTCAATAGGTCGACAATTCACTGAAGCGGAGATGATTCGTGAACAACCAATAGAATCTCGACGATGACCGCTCCAGTGGATTGTCTCCGCTACAACCCATCTGTAAGGTACATACGGCTTGGCGCACTTTCTGCAGACGAAAGGTTTGTCGTCGCTGTGTATGGCGCGGTGCTGGCGCAGCTCGCCGCCCGTGCCGCACGCGTACCCGCACAGGTCGCACACGTACCCCTTTATCTTGTCGTGCACCACGCGCTTGTGCGACGCCGCGGAAGAACGCGTCGTGAATCTGCAAATGTGAAATGCGCTATTAAAGCAACAAGCACAGATTAAAAAAATATATATCGCCCGGTCCGGTAGTATATTTGGCGTGCATTAGGTGAGGCCTACGTCCAGCAGTGGACAAGTATAGGCTGATGATGATGATACAAAGATAATATATTTTCAAAATTACCTGAGATTACAGACTTCACAGTGATATATTTTCCTATCTTCTATTGGAATATGCGACCTCTCGTGCGACTTCAGCGCGTCTTTCGTAGTGAATATTTTGTCGCACGACTCGCAAGTGTACTTTCTTTCTGACTTAGGAACATGTCTCATTTTGTGCTTGTTCAAAGCTGCTTGGGTTTTCGTTACTCTAGGACATTTGTCACATCTGTAAGAAATTAATTAATCATTGTTTTTGTTGAATTGTTTAATAAGCGAATAATTACATAAATCTTATTGGTATTGATCAAGTGGTTATATATTAGTCAGTTAATGTTCAACACTGCCCAAGTGAAAAAACGAATTGGACATATTTTTCCTTTATCATATTATTTTCTTACCAAACACCAAAGCGGCTTCTACAGGTTTTGCCTTAGATTTTTCGTGAAAATTGTGTTTTGGGAGAAAACGTTTCTAGCATACTAAACCATAACTATATCCAATAATTCTGGTCATTTTGTTATTAATCACAGATTAAGTTGCAACGTTTCGCTCAGCGCGCCAAATTAAAATTTTCTTGCGTTTTCTGACAATTACAGCTCTATTAATCATCGTGTGTTGTAAGTTGTAATGTATACTCATGTTTTATGCAAACAAATAAATAATCTTTATCTTTATCTTAAGCTGAGCGAAACGTTGCACCTTAACGTTTCGCTCAGAAAACTTATTTTGCGGCAATAAATAGGTTGTATCAAGAAAGAGAGAGACGCATAGTTTTTATTAAATCGTATTTCTGTGTACGTGAAACGAAACGCAATTTGCAGGAGCATTTCACTATGTTAATTTTTTGTATCGTGAAATGGAACGTAATCGCCAGTTTGATTGTGATAAACATTTAATTACTGCGTCATTCCGTTTTCCTTGGCGTAACGTGAATGTGCTTTCTTCGTGTTTTTGTGGTTTTGTTTGACGAATTTGTCGATTTTGGTGATGTTATTGTGGAGTATTTGTTACCCATTTACAGAATTTGAAAGTTGTAAACTTTGTTTACAAACATTAAATATATTTTTTTAACTAGTAGACTGTTTTTCCCCCGCTGTATGGCCCCAAAGACTAGGTTAGGTTAGAACAGTGACCATAAAGTATTTACTAATTTTTTGTCTGTTCCGGGTAATCTCGAAAACGGCTGGACCTATTTTTACGGGAGTTTTACTAGCAGATAGCTGAAGTTATAAGGAGTAACCAATTTCATCTGCTTTATTTTCGAAAAATTCGAGTCCACGCAAAAAAATTAAACCCATGAATTTTGTCCACGCGGGCAAAGCCTAGTAGAGACATAAAACAGTAACATTTCTTTAGCGCGCAGGATCATGGATATACTAAAGTATACTTACGCCAAAACATTTGGGTTTTTATGATCTTGTATGTGCTTGTACATGACCGACTTAGATTTGAGCGTGATGCCACAGCTGCACTCGACAATAGGGACGGTGCTGTGTACTTCTTGACAGTGAGCCTTCAGACTGTACCAGCTCGAGCATTCTCTTTCACATTCGTGGCAAATAAACCTGTAAGCAAAACAAACTTGTGAAAGGTTCATACTAAAGCACCGCCGGAATAGACACGTCTATTTTAATGTCTATCCCGGCCGTGAATGACAACATATGATCAGAAATGTTTGTCCCTGTTGTAAATTTCGCAAACTGGCCTACAAAGAGCTATTTGTAGGTGACTATCTATAAATGCGCCAACTTTAATAAATTATGTTACAAAGACACTGGAAATTAAGCTTTTTATATGACTGAGCGGAGGGTATTGTGTTTATCTACCTATGTATGTTTGTTCCTTTGTGGCACTGTATAGATCAAACGCGTGGACCGATTTTGATGATTCTTACGTCAAAAGTGCTACTAAAGACAGACAGTAATCAAAAATAAACGGACGGACTATGTTAAGTGGAGTATCATTGACTAAGTATTTGAAAATCATGTTTAGATTTCTCTTATCATTTTTCATTTCGAATGACGATTCTGTAACGATTTAAAGATCGCAGGCGGGTTTTTTCATTATGCGTAAATTTTCTTGTGACCTGTGATAGTTTGCTGACTATGTACATGATCATCGGGTGGCGCTATTTCTAACATTGCGCAGTACTGAGCGCATACATGCGCGTGCGTGCGTGGCAAGCATCTAAAGCTCCAAATAGGTAATCTACATAATCTCATTGAATTGCCCACTGAGGTTACCCAAATTAATATTATAAATTCGAAATTATGTAAGTACTAGCTGTACCCACGGCTTAGCACGCGTGGTCATTTCTCTAGGTTAAAAGTACCTATGTACTATTCCAAGACCTAAAATGCCAATATACCAACATTTGATCAAAATCCCTTCAGCCGTCAAAAAGTTTATGTACAGCAGTTTTTAAGTCAAATCCTAAGCTATCCAACAGTGGAAACCGCATCGCAATCGGTCCAGTAGTTTTTACGTGATGCGCGAAGAAAAATACAGACAAACAGACATACACGATTTAAAAAATGTATATTCTTGTTCTTATTTTATGTAACCAAGACCATATTTTTTAAAATTATCTTCTTTGTACAGACTTTTTCGTTCTTATTGCTTTATTTTAAGTATAGTTATTTTACTTCAAGGATCTGGAATACACCAATGACAAATTTATCTCAGAAAAATAAACCAAACATCATAATACTAAATAGTTTTTTTTTTGAATGTCTGGCATACCTCAAATTAAGTGATTTAAATTCTGGAATTAATAAACTGATTTATATTTCATCAAAAAATATAAATCAATTCATTTTTTTATATAAACATAAATAACTACACATTGGCAATCACCAGTTACTTACTTTACAAAATCTTTTACATTGAGGTTTGCATATTTTCCATCATTTTGATCCTGCTTTTCGTCCTCGCTTTCAACAGTTTTGTTCAACTTTTTGCTCTCTAGTTTATGATCGGATACATGTTTGTAAAGGATACTTTTAGACTTAATTTCATATCCACATAAGCAGATAACGACAGGCTCACTTTTGTGATCTTTTGCATAGTGCCCTCGTAAGTTAGCCCAGCTTTTCAATCTCTCTTCACACAATACACATTCAAATCTGTAATGAGATAAATACAATATTCAAATTTAGAGAATAATACTAGTTTATGAAACGGTTGCATAATAAGGGCTATTAAAACAGGAGAGTGAGATGCACTTGAGTGTTTTAATCCTACTTATGTGCCGTTTCATACACTTCTTTATCTCATCATCATCATCATCATCATGTCAGCCTTTAGAAGTCTACTGCTGAACATAGGCCTCCCCCAAAGAGCGCCATAACGAGCGATCTTGTGCCACTTCCATCCACCGACTTCCGGCGATGGCTACAATGTCGTCGGTCCATCGTGTGGGGGGGGGGTCTCCCCACACTTCGCTTGCTTGTTCGTGGTCGCCATTCGAGAACCTTTATTCCCCAGCGGTTGTCGGTTCTGCGAACTATATGGCCTGCCCATTGCCACTTCAACATGCAAACTCTGAGAGCTATGTCGGTAACCTTGGTTCTTTTACGGATTTCCTCATTTCGGATTCTGTCACGTAGTGAAACACCGAGCATAGCTCTCTCCATTGCACGCTGCGAAACTCTGAGCTTGTGTATGAGACCAATAGTTAGCGATCACGTCTCAGTGCCGTATGTCACTGTGTGTGTGTCGTATGTGTGTGTCAACACGCACTGATTATAAACTTTCGTCTTGAAGCTCTGCGGTATCTGCGACGAGAAGATTTGCGACGAGCGTAATTACGCCACTTCAACTCGATGGGCGTCAATTTCAATCGAGTTGGATTCGTCAATTTAGTCGATTTAGGCGCCATAATTTAATGTAAAGTAAATTATGGTGCCTAAATCCAGTCTACAGCGAATTCACGCGCATACAGTCTTGCACGCGCTGCCATAGAATGGCAAAAACCCTCGTTGGTCGGGGTCAAACAGGTGCTTTAATGGAAAAATAATTATATAACATTGTAAACAATGTTATATAATTATTTTTTTTGAACTAAAGTTCAAAAAAATAGTTTTTCTTATTAAAGAGGTGACGTGCGTAAAGTATGTAATTATGCCACCATTCTCGAGTTCATAATCCAGATTTTACGATACGAGTGTAGATAAAATATTTAATTGGTACAAAACAATTCAATTATATATCCTGTGAAAAAAAATTGTGAGTTCTTCACTTACTTTACAAGATCTTTAACTTTAAAATTGGGTGTCTTTAAAATAT
Source organism: Alsophila aescularia (assembly GCA_946251855.1). Lineage (NCBI taxonomy): Eukaryota > Metazoa > Arthropoda > Insecta > Lepidoptera > Geometridae > Alsophila > Alsophila aescularia. The sequence continues at coordinate 17,993,931 of OX276377.1, read as the reverse complement.
CATGAAGTTTTTCCGTGTCCACTTTGCTTTCAACTTTTCTCTTGATCTGTTGACTTTTTATTTGTTTAAGAGTAGCGATGGCAACATTATCCAAATAATCGTCATCATCTTCATCATCGTTATGTAAATCATTGTGGTCATCATCATCGTCATCATATAAACTAATTTCTGTCAATGTTTCCTCATTTTTCAGTGCAGCTGGAATAAACGAAAAACTTAAATATAATTTAAAAACAACATTGGCAATAAAGTGTATTTATTGTATTGTGTTTTATGTTATGGTCACAATAATGGTAGATAAAAGATTAGTAGTGCTGATAAAGAGTTGCATTAAACTAATTGGCATAACCTGATAGCAGTATGGGTTATGGAAGTTAAATAATTAATAGTGATGATAAAGAATTACATTTAACTTATTGGCATAACCAGTCAGCAGTATGGTTTATGGGTTAATTGTGCTGATAAAGTTGTATAACCTAGTTGGCATTTTCGATTATTTATTTATTGAAACACATTTACAACACCATTATACCATACACACCAACGCAATACAATGTTACAGTAGTTCACCAATTAATAATGCTGATAAAGAGTTGCATTAAAAGTAGTTGGCATGACTGGTCATTAGTATGGGTTATGGGTTAATAATACTGATAAAGAGTTGCATTAAAACTAGTTGGCATAACTGGTCATTAGTATGGGTTATGGGTTAATAATACTGATAAAGAGTTGCATTAAAAGTAGTTGGCATAACTGGTCATTAGTGCGGGTTATGGGTTAATAATACTGATAAAGAGTTGCATTAAAAGTAGTTGGCATAACTGGTCATTAGTGCGGGTTATGGGTTAATAATACTGATAAATAGTTGCATTAAAAGTAGTTGGCATAACTGGTCATTTGTATGGGTTAATAGTGCTGATAAAGAGTTGCATTAAAGTAGTTGGCAAGCGGTCATCAGTATGGGTTATGACACAGAATAAATAATGTTATAGGTTAATAGTGCTGATAAAGAGTTGCAATAAAAGTAGTTGGCATAACCGGTCATCAGTATGGGTTATGGGTTAATAGTTCTGGTAAAGAGTTCCATTAAACTAATTGGCATAACCAATTAACAGTTTGGGTTATGGTTTTTAAACAATTAATAATGCTGTGAAAACCAGTGAAAACCGCATATCAATTGGTCCAGTAGATTTTACGTGATGTGCGAACTTATAGACATACAGATAGACACCATTTAAAACAAAAAAACTTGTTCAGTAGCTTATGTCCACTAGACCATTATATTTAATTATTTTCATTGTACAGACTTTTTGTTACTTACTGCTTTAGAATAGGTAAGTATAGATGAATTGATACTTTGTACTGTAAAATGGGATTATCCTTGTATTACTATATATTACTATATTGATTAACCCCTGAATCTAATAAAAATGAAACAAGTAGTTTTTGCATCGTTATTTGTTTGGAATTTGTGTCAAAAGCTGACGGACATTAAGCGAAACTGTTCATTTGAAGATATAGGAACCGGCCCATATTAAGGTATCAATTGAGTTGATAAAAATCAAACCCTTGTATGCCCACGTTATTCAGTTTTTGAATGAATGCAGGCCTGTTGGTTTTTTTTAACAAACAGGAACAGGTAAAAACAAATCATTTGCGAGTAAGTCCAATGAAAGACCTTGTAAATTAACATCAAATCTGCTGTTTTTTTCAAGATCTCATACCTCCTCTAAACGATGCAAATCAAACAAAAATTGGTTCATGCGGTCTAATCAGAGCACCCTGTCATTACAAAATGTCTGTTAGTTCATCTACAACTGTGTTGCAAACTAGATTGTTTGCTAAATATTTTTTAAATATTTTGGGATAATATGTATGAATCTGCTGTAAAAATTGCTGTGGTAGAACCAGAAAAGTTTCGAAAAACAACGAAGCTCAAGACAATTACGGAAACTCGACTTAGTGTTTACGAAACCATCATTAGTCTATGATATTTTTCTATAATACTCGTATCATAATATGTTATGGAAATATAGATCCAAAATATTAAATAATCAGATTTACTTTTGGCCCTAAATATAGACAAACAGAGAATATCAAGGTTTCCCAAAAATAGGTTATGATGGAAATAAAGATTTTGATTTTTATCAACTTAATTATAAAAAGACGGACGGGACATAAGATGGGTTCAAAAAAGCTAGTGGAAAGATTTGGATGATGACGCATAGGTCTTAGTGGCCAAATTGGTAAAGGCATGTGCTGCGCTGAGGCACAGTTGGCGAGTTCGAATCTCGTCCGTGACCCATGACCAATTATTAATATTTACGCTAAGCTATAAAAAACTCAATTATCGTCTGTAAGAATGTCAAGGGCTCTACACACTCCATTTTAGCATGCCATTTTTAATAAAATCAGTCCTGCTTGTGCAGCTGGCGCTATGTGTAGATGCACAAGTATGCCAGGTGGCCAAACTCACCAGCAAGCCATTGGATTGCAAGTGTAGAGTCCTCTAATAAATGCATAATATTTTGCAAATGTAATAATTTACTTACTGACAATATCTTCAGCTGTCATTTCATCTTTCACCTTAAATAGAGAAAGTTATTTCATTAAAGACCACAAAAACTGCTTAATGCTATATTATCTTAATCTTGTTATACATGAGTAAGCGCATGTGTGTGTAAAAGCTTCTGAACTAATTTATTTTACTTCCAATACATTTCAGTATCTGTCTTTGCTGTCAAAGTGTTTACCTAACATCTGTGTTCACAAACTTTTCTATGAGGTCTCAAAGTATGCACAAACACACAGGGTTCCACAATCCCATTCATAAATTTGTGATACACAACAAGTGCTGAACAACATTTTGTGTCCACATGAAGGAGCTTATTTGTTAAGTAGACAACTAGCTACTTTTACCAACTCATAGTATCAGACTGACAGAAAAAGTCCAATAAACAAGAAACATTGGCTAACCTTAACTTTTATTGTAGTTTTGTTACTTGCTCATTATTAAAGTGAAATTAAACTAAATAGTTTATTGTGAACATAGGTTGTAATGCTGTATGTTCAACATATATTCAGTATTCATTATGAATTTATCAAAATTAAAATTGTATAATATTTATTTATATAAATTTAATAAAAAACAATGCTTCATTCATAGTTAACTTGCAATAATTGGTAAGTGATTGTCTTTAGGTCATAATTGTTGTGACAATGTCAAACCTCTTTCATCATAATCATACCTTTTTGATAGTATGTCTATATTAATTCTAAATTCAAATAACCTGTCATTCCCATATTGTCATTGGATTAGCAAAAACTGGAATTTTACGAGATAATATGTTATAAAATATGTACCTAAATAAGTTTATTACATCTGGAGTTTTTTAAATATATATGATAGCACTTTCGTTCGTGGTTGTTTTGATCTGTATTGTTGAAACACGAAAAGTCTGTGATAATAACAATACTAGAGCTCCAAGGGTACACTCTTACCAAATATATTAAATTGGGAGAAGACTGAATAAAATAGTAGAGTGCAAGATCTCTGTTTATGAACATCTTCGAGTGCTCCTAATTGTTCCTGTACTTTTATGTTGTCCACTGAGGTTTGGTCTCTGGGCTAGTGGAACAAACCCTAGGACTGCCTCGTGACAGTGTATGGGTATGTTTAGGAACAAATAATCACATGCATCACATATCTTTGAAACTCAATCCCTACAATGTTAGCAAGGCTTGCTTTTAGCTTAAAACCATTATAAAAACCTGTTGATTTGTAACTTTTGGACTTTCATGATTCTAACATAAGTTTCGACCAAATCACATTGATCATGGTTATGAGAAGACTGACTGTTCAGTCAGCCTTCTCAATTGTTTATCTGTATAAACGTTTGTTGAGGTAGATAACATCATATTTTAATAGTGATTTAGACCCATTTAAATAATTAACTATGACTTGTAGCAGTGTTATAAATACAAGTACTGTACAATTGTACAAAAATCTACTTCAAATGGATTAACAACTAAGAACTAAAAAAACGACTGAACCAATTTTGATTAAGTTTTTAAGGGACTACACTGAAAGTGTACCCTTTAGAATAAAACAACAACCATCCAAATTGGTTTAGAAATCTTAGATATTTGAGGCAATATAAACACAAAATCCAATGAACATACTAAAAAAACTACTTATTCTCGAAAAACTATGAACCAATTTCGTTACAATTCATATGGGACCACCTAGAGAGCAACCTTTCAAACAAAAAGTGAATTTTCAAAATCGGTTCGCAATTGATGGAGAAATCATTATACATAAATAAAAAACCCAAAAAACATACATAAGTCGAACATATAACCGTTTCTTTTTGTGAAGTCGATTAATATTAATGAATATTAATTTTGGGAATGCTGTGCTTTCTTCAATATTATTTATACTTAAAAATTTACCATGACATCGTAACAATATCAACAATGCAAAATAATACTTATTTCATACCTCAGACTTGATAACTGAACTGTTCACTATCACGGTGGAACTGTGCTGCTCAAGTTTAATGTCTAGGGTCCCCAAAGCATTCTCATACATTTTACGTAACATGTCCTGGACCTTATAGCATTCCAACACAAACAACTGGAATGAAACCATTTTGTCTTCACAGTTGAGGCAAATTTTTGTAGGCAGATTTTCGTTTTCAAAGACCTAAAAATAATAAAATTAGTTATGTAGAAATCAAGTGTGTTCATAAATTCAGTGTTAGGAGTTAGAAGGAAGACTGATAAAGGTATAGATAGCAAGCTTTTAACATCATCATACTTGTTCTGATCACAGCAATCTCAGAACTGCAGTCTTTAGGTAAACAATCCAGAGCATGATTCACACTACAAAAAATAATTGTTGTATGTAACACCTACTTATTACTCAGTTGCTGTACTGTGCTGTAGCAGTTTAGTTATAATATGAACCATGCATGGAGTATCATTCATGCACGCGACAGATATTAAAGTAATAAAGAAGGACAATTTGCCAATTCAATTTCTTACTTTTTAGTAATACTTACAAAAATTTGTATAAAATCTTGTATCATTTTGAGAACATTTTTATTGCTCTCATCTAAAAGATCTTTTGAAAATTCATCTTTTGAAGCACATAATCTACACAAGTCCATATGATTTGAAGCCATATTGTTCATCTTCTTAAATATCGGCTGAATGATCGTGATGTTTTATTAAATTATTTCATTACAAGTTAGATATTTATTTACTGATCTACGAAGATGCTCTGCATTTACAAAATATGATGCACATTGTAATTTGTAATGAAAATCCATCAATCGAACAAAAAATGTTTGCTTTTCTGATCTTTGATTTTATTGATATTTTGCTTTCCAACCAAATTGACAGTGACGGACAGTAAAATCCCCTCCACGTCAGTGTAATTTTTTATGATTTTTAATTCCTCCGCACGGCTAATGTATTTAGCCAAAGTGACACGTTAAGGCCGTGCGCACCTAAAGGTTCAGTCAGTCAAACCAACGCTTCTCCCCGTAGAGAGAGTATCAATCTCTACGCTTATCCCCAATCCAGCTATAGTTCGATCAACGAATGGCCCAAAAGGGGGTGTAGAGTGCGGGATCTAAGCGATTCCTTCAGAAACTTGTTCAGGGTGTTCAGGAAGTGAACAATTTAGTATGTTTACTGAACATACTAATAAAAGTCCTAACGTTTAAGTGGTGAGCCGGAGTGGGGAGGGGGGCACTTTAAGTTTTTCACCACATAAACAAAAAGACGATGCGTAGCCGCCACTAGTATTTAGATACTCTTTGGCCGCCACAAATATCCGAACAATGGGAGATTTGGCGTTAGCAAAATGTTGTTCGGGACCGACGGTCACCTTATTCTTTCCACTTATTTCACTAACTCATAGTCAACATCTTAGAATATTTACGCTGTAAGGTGTTGTTGTCTAAGGTCAAAAACAATAAGTATAGCACACATACTCATTTTCTCACGCATGCTAGAAAAAAGTTTCCCAACACCAATAAAGCAAACATACAACACATTAAAAAAGGTGGTGGTGTTGCATCCTGTATCCACACAGACAATTACACAGATTAAGTATCAGAATGGATAGAGCTATAAAACGTTGCCGCTCGCCCGGCCATTCGTTTACACGTTGTCTTGTTTCTTTGTCTTTTACACGGATCGTCCCCTTGAGTGAATGAGAAAGCTATTGTAAGATTGGCAACCTCGCACTGTCCGTGTGCCTCGTGCCGATTGTTGACCCCCTAGGAGGCCATAACATTGCAACCTGTGTGCATATAAAGTGTAATCCTAGTGAAATATCTTTGCTAAGACTAGACATTCGAGCTAAATAATAAAACTATGTCGTATTGTGCTGTGTTTTGTGCATCAAGAACAACAAAAAAAGGAGTAAAAGATCGGGAATTATCATTTCACAGGTATGACTTTACTGGCTATTATTATCTTAATTATCGAAGTTTCAAAGCAAACATGTATTTTACTATTATTAAGGATACATATAATTAGCATCATATAATGATGGTGATGATTAACTAAGCATTTAAAGCTTTAATCTAAGTTAATTAAATGCATTGTTTTCCGTCTCCAGACTAGTGAAGTTCCTACAGCGCTAATACAACTTTGTCGATGTTTGCTAAATCCATATGCTTGCCTAATCAATATTATTAAGTGAAACATTGACTTTTTATTCTTCTTTCGCTGAATGGATTTGGATAATATTTTGTAAGGAAGGATGTTGACTGGGGTATATTGGGCACAACTATACAAGCTTGGCCCACGATTTTAGGATAGCGGGTAGGGGCAACAGGTAGGGGGAGAGAGTAGTACCGCCCCTGAGGGTGGGGGGGGGAGGATTTCTCCCCTCTCTGAGATATGTTTTTTTTTTAATACATATATTTTGCAATTTTTTCGGAGTTTTACGCTTCTGTTATGTGCTGTTTTTTTAGGTTAGAAGGCGAAGGAGGGAGCGAAGCGAAGCAATAAAAAACATCTCAGAGGGTGGGAAGATCTAGCCCCCTACTCTCAGGGTGGTTTTTCACCCTTCCTTCTCCCCGCTCCCTCCTTAAATCGTGGGCTAAGCAAGTACAATGGTCCCTCAAAGTGCCAGGTATCAAACTGACAGGTGTCAACCTTATGGGTGCAATAAGGAAGGGTTTATTTGAAATTTCATTTCTGAAGAAAGGGTGATGGTGTTGGGAAAATTTGCACGCGGGTGACGCAGCTAGTTATGAATAAGCATTAAACTTAAAAAAAATATGTTTTGTTGCAGGTTTCCAAAATGTCCGGTAATCAGAAATCAGTGGATAAAAGCAGTAAGGCGCGAAAATTGGGAGCCGACTAAATACTCCAGGCTTTGCTCGAAACATTTTAATATATCTAGCTTTGTGACTGGATTGTCAATAAAGAAACTTAAAACAGATGCAGTACCGATCATTTTAAAGAATATCCGATATATTATCTACCGTTGGATAAAAAAATATTTTTATCAAGTGTTGGTTGAAGTACCTAAGAAATTGTTATATGCCACTGTGTATGCAATATGACTGATACTTTGCCACTTTGCTTCGAAGTTACAGAAGTCAGCTTTCCATCAAATGATTGCTTTAGATTGTAGAATTGTAAATAAAGGCACTATTTTTAACACACTATTAACCGGGCTGGCCACCATGCCGATTTCAAATTGTTTAGTGTGCACACAGACGAGAAAACCCTATATCTGAAATCATAAACCCTTTGTTGCGAGTTGCGTCATCCAAATTAATGGAATGCGTCATCGGTGATCATCTCTCATAATATGTATGTCGCCACGAACCCCACAATAATAGGTATCTTTACCGATACGATAACAATCGATATGCTGTTAGCCTCTTTTTTAGTCTGTCATCTGCGGAAATTGTGCAAGTCTCTTTAGAGTTACTATTACGTATTATTTGAATACTTACAAATACTTACTTAATAATATTTATTATTATTATATGGTTTTCCTAGCAAAAGTCAAGAGTAACTTATTGTAGATATTATAGCGTGCTCCTGTCGAGTGTCAATGTGATAAGTATTTATTAAATTTATTCCGTAATTAAACTATATTATTTAATAACTTGCCTTACCATGTCCATAGAATCCAAAAAATAAGATGTCATCGTATTTTCTTATTTTCGTAATTTCTGTTTAGAATTAGCTTGATTTAATACAGTAAAATTAACACGACATGGATCTGTCTGAAAATGTAAATATTTTTAGCATAAATATTATTTCCCTTATTTTCATATTCTGCAGTTTTGTTTAGATATGTTTTTATCGATATTTCCGGCACTAGCGATCACTTCCCTACTCACGCACACTAATGCAAATATGGGAACTCACACCAACATAAAATGGACATGCTACCCAAGCATAAGCTCCATCCATTCTGATTCTTAATCTGTGGACAATTATGTCTTTGATCGAGAAATAGACATAGAAAGTTGCTGTCGATTAAAACAACAATGAAATTTAATATCACAAAAACTGCTGTATGGAATGATTGATGGAAAAAGAAAAAAACTATTCACATCATTTTTTAAAAATCTATATTATATATAAAATACAAACACAAAAAATGATTTTACACATGTCAATTATGGACTTTGAAACCATCCAATCGATGTGCCCCAAACCAGTTTCAATAGAAAGGCAAAATAATGCGAAGATGATTTTTAGATATAACATCGAAATATATATAAAAGTTTTTTTAAATATTGTTTCATACATTTTGTATGGCACAGATTTTTTGATGATATCTTGAGAACAAATTGAATCTAATTTGCCACCACACATCTTAACTTAAAAAGTTGGTTCACCATTGACGCTCATTCGCAACGTGGATCCACCACTGAAATTGAGCAACGGAAGAAGAATTGCGTTAAAAAACTATAGCTGAATTTAATCGAAGCCACAATCATCATCGGCAAATGTAAAGGATAAGATTTGCTGATACCAGGAATTCAAAAAAAAAACAATCTATTTCATCTTCGATTTCAAGATCTAGTGTGTCTGGATTTCGCAATAACTATCAACAAGGCTCAAGGCCAATCGCTAAGTGTGGCTGGTTTGAACTTAGAAAATTCCATTTTTTGCTAATTATATTTTGTTATCCATTTCTCTTTTATTTTAGGATCCTTTGGATACCTAAAAAATTAAATAGTATATACTACTAGTAGTTCTGCGAACAGTAGACCTCACAATCACAAACTTTTTTGCAACAATCTAGCGGTGTTCAGTAGCGCCATCTATTGACCTTATTGTAAAACTAACATTAGTAACCCAGATGCTCCATCAATCCCTACTTAGTAGTTAAAAGGCCGATTCCAGTGGTAGAAATACTGTTTTAATGCATTTTAATTAGCAATTCTGCTCAACACGCCAAAGTTCCTCATAAGATCTTCACCAAATTATTATGAGACCAACTTAAAGTTACTACCTTGCAAATAAAAAAGAACGATCTAAATCAGATCTCATAAGCTGGAGATATTCAGTAGCCCCCTTTTTAGAGGAAGAATCTAATCAAAGATCTCCAACGACAAAAAAGTATAAAGTCGTAAAACCTGTATACCAAGTTTCGTCCAGATCCATTGTAAAATACGAAATGTAGAGGAGTACCAGCAAACTGTCACATGAAAGCAAATTGATTGAACTTGAAGCAGAGACGCTTCACTCGCTTTGGTCGCTTCGCTCACTTGGCCAGTAGCAGCAAGGCTTGAAAACAAGTGAAAGTGTAAAAACACCCTAGGAAACCGATTTCAGAAAAACGCGCTCGAAAATTACTTAGCGTTAATAGGAAATACGCAGTTGAACCGTTACAATTTATATCTTAAGAACTACTAAACCAATTTTGACAAAAGTTGCACTGTTCCCTAAGTTCAAGTAAATGTAAGCCAGTAAAAACATAATGGTCACAATCCGATTAATAGTTTTAGAGAAAGGGTGTAAGGGTATTTGCAAGTGTGACTAACACTAAATTATCACAATTATTATTCTACATTAATTGATTAATTACACCTAAATTTATTAGTATTATTTACTAGAAAGTCAGGTCATTGATATCTATGTAATAAGATTTTAATATTATTTTTTATTACTTAAGTCAACAATTAATTTTAATTAGAATAATAGTACATTCACTGCACTTAATTATTTTGTAACATCAGCTCAGCCTTATCACAAAATTTAGTCATTTGTCAAAAGTTCCAGTTTGTCCGATTTAAATTCTTCTACTGCATTTATTAAATTATGAATGATTTAAGTTTTTTTCAAAATAAGGTAGTCTGTTTCATTTTTCAAAATTTAGGAGTTTTATTATATATTGATATTGATCTAAAATTTAGGCTCTTTCCAAACTTGTGTAAATTTGATGAAGGTAGGATAAGCTTATTTTTGTTTCGTCTATTGTAATTTTCATGAATTTTACTATTTGATTTAAATAAACTTCGGTATTTCCTTACAAACTTACACATTTGAAGGATGTAAAGACATGGTACGAGTAAGCTTAATATTTTTTTCTCAATAAAATGCGGTTTACAACTATCTCTCTGTTTAATGTTCACAAGGATCTGGATGCATTTCTTTTGCATAACAAAAAGATCCATGAACTCTGGACTTTCACCCCAAAGTATTATGCCGTTGTTTAATCAAGAATATGCACACGCATAGTACGCAGTTAGTGCAGTTTCAAAATTAGTATTTGATTAACATAAAACATAATGCGTATATGAATCAAGATAATTTTGATTTAACGTTGTCAATATGCTTCTACCAATTCAAGTTGGTATGTAATGTGAGGCCTAATAAAGTAAAATCTTTGATTTGTGATTATTCAGAATATCAAATCTTTATAATATTTTGTTAGTATTATACCTAATTTTCTTATTATACATTCTGTGTATAAGTGTTACTATTTTATATCGCGTCGAATAGAATATTGACAATATGCACGGCGAACCCTTGTCAGGCCACATCTCTACTTCACGGAAGCGAGCAGCGGCTGCACCACTTTCCCTGCATTCGTTGAAAACGTTCAGAACGCTAATTTTGCCCACAAATGTCCAAAGCGAACGGCATATGTGATCAAATTTAGCCTTTTTAACAGTTAATTTCGCCATTTGCTACAAAACGAATGGCCCCAATCATGTCTTTAATATGAAAGCATCGGTAGATACCGGCACCAATTGCGCGTTTCCATAGCTTATTCGTTGATCGATTTGTACTAAGCACGCAATGGTTTTTGTTCGTAATGAAAATATTGACTTTGCGTTCGCAATGAAGCAAAAATATTTGATTACTGCAGTATTTGAATTACTGATTTTAAAGAAAACACTTTAATATTCTAGTAGTTACGTGTGTATTATAGAAAAATCGATGAAATCGATAAAAAAAAACACTAATTTTGCTCATTCTGCTTGACGAAAAGTGGTAAGAAACTTTTTTTCTACAATTTCAAGAAATTTAAACATTTTTATTTTCATACATTCGCGATTGATTATTTTTTCATATTTTGCTTGTTGATTTTCATGAATTTGTAGTAACTTTAGAAAAATGTGTTCTTACCCCTTTTTGTTTATTTTCATTTTAAGAAAGGTCATATTGAGAAAAGGACATTATAAAATGGGCATTTTAAGAAAAGAACATCATGAGCTGAGACGCAAATAAATGAGCAAAGCCAATGATGTTATATATAAGCAAAGCCCCAAAAGCATTGACATTTCTCCCTATTACTACTAGGGTTTTCACCTGTGCCCTATTTCATAAAGCGACAAATCATAATAAAACTACAAATGTCAGTCAAATACGCCAAACCTGCGTTTCATATAACAAACAATCACGACTGGACTGATGATTGTCAGTCATATTGCATTTCACAATGCCAGTCATAGTAGTGTGATGGGTAAAGCTTCGGCTGTCACAATTGTCACGACAATTCTACAAATCGTGGTAATTTTTGAGCAACCGCCGTTTCATAAAACGTTTTTCTATTGACATTTGTTAGACAATTGTCGGTTGACTGCCGGTCACTACTAATGTTTTATGAAACACATTTAGTAATATTTTGACAATTCATTGAATGAATTGTCGGGTTTTTATGAAACGCATTTCGGTAGTTTGACTGACATTTGTCGATTGACACTTGTCAGTCTACTATAGTTTTATGAAATAGGGCCCAGGGCCCTGGATCACCTATAAGTCTTAGGAACATAGTATTTTTGTTAACTTTACAAATTAACGTAAAAGCTTTCGCCAAAGAGAATACAATACTACACCATAGGGAAAAAAAAACTAATAATTTCAAAACAGGGATACCCATAGACGGTATACCTACCAGACCTAGCGATGTTTGTTCTTAGAAAGGTTAGAGCGAGATAGCAAGATGTAATTTATGTGTAAAAAAGGAAGACAAAGCATTTCTCTTTTGTCTCTGTTACCGTGGCCGGTTTTTGTTGTTTGTCAAGCTGTCAAACTACGATGTTTGGCAAACTTGGGTCAGCGTTCAGATCGAAATTTTGGATTTTCTGTGTGTTCTTAGATATTGTGAAAGCGTGAGCGTTTTTTGAGACAGAGTTTCCTTGAGCTAAGTGTTGTGCGATGGTGGGTTGTAGTATAAAAGGCTGCAAGAGCCGCAGCGAGCAAAAAATAACCGGACCAATCTTTCATTCGTAAGTAATCAAAAATGTAATCAATTTGAAGATAACCACGCAACGTGATGATATATTAGGGCATTTTATACTGAGACGTAATGTTTTTTGCCAAAAAAAACTAGTCATGTGTGTATTTTTATTATGATTGCAAAATTAGAAATAGGTTGGGTGTTGCTATGTTGTGAATTTTATTTACCTACCCAGAACTATATTCATAAACGTCACTCGACGACGCTTGATGACATAATATGCGTATTTCTTATGTCATCGAGCGGTTTGGTTTCGGTGAGACGAGATTAAACTAACTTAGGCTAAAGCGTAGTTGCTATACCGTCAACTTTGGGGGTGGGGAGGGGTGGATAGGGTAGGAGAGGGAGATAGGAACTCCCTTTTGAAGGAAAAGTTGCGTAACCCCCGATTTCCGAGTTATTTAAAAAAAAAAAAACTTATTTTCTAATTTACTTCTGATGACATTTATTTAAGGTGATGGTTGGATGGGGGAGGTGGAGGGCTACCCCCTGCTACTCCTCCCTCCCCGCGGAGTCCCTTAATTTATGAGATATTTCAGTTTTAAGTTTATTAAAAATCGCCCAAAGACTAGGGTAGGTTAAGTTAGAACATGACTACACATCGCGCGAGCCAAGCGAGCGAAGCGAGCCGGCCGCTGCAGCGGCACGCTCGCTTCGCTCGCTCGGCTCGCGCCAAAGTTAATTTATGGGTGTGGCAACCAAACAGCCGATTTTTAATAAACTTAATACTGAAATATTTCATAAACTAAGCATCTCCGCGGAGGGAAAGAGGTACCAGGGGGTAGCCCTCCACCTTCCCCCTCTATCTCTCTAAGGTGGGGCCTTGATTCAATAGCATCAGAAGTAAATTTGAAAAGGATACCTTCCATCATCGTCATCGTCATCGTCATCATCATTTATGTTTATGACATCAACACGCTGAAATTTTGTACATAGATACTTTAGGTTCTAGAATCCACAGCAAACAATATATAAAAGTGAAAACGTTTGTTTGTTTGTTTGTTTTTTTGTTTGGGGAGTTGTCCAACGATAAAAGTTGGACAGATTTTGATGAAATTTAGAATGGAATAACACATGGGATACTTTTTACCTCAGAAAATAGTAAGTTTCCCAGAAAAACTGAAAAATGACGATTACTCGCAGTAAGGAGCGGTTGCTATGGAAACAAAATAATAACAAGTATGTCAAAAAGCATCAAGAGCGTTGGTGCCAAAGAGAATACAATACGTTGGTGCTATCATTTTGCATTGGTTTTTAATATCCTAGAAGAACATAGGAATTATTTTCCGCGATAAACTGTAGTCCGCGTAGACGAAGTCGTGGGTGAAAGATAATATTAAATAGGTTCCTTTTTATCAACATTTGTTTCAGTAGTATTAATTTGGGCAGCAAATAGTTGCCATAAAAGTGTTGTTCATATAAAATAAAATAAATATTTTCAGGTGTGTTCCAGCGAATTGGATGATATAACCTCGGAGCATCCTGTTCATCAGCCAGCATTGCCATTAACCTCCAAGAAGGAAAGGCAGCTAAAAAAACTGTTGTACAGCGAGATAAAAAAACGGCAAATCGACTCAAAAAGTTGCGAGCTGCGCGGGAATCTAAACGAAGATTATGTAAAAAGATAGGTCGTTTAGAAAACATTATTGCAGAATTAAAATGTGAAATGCAAATGAGGTCAGAGGAGTTGGATTTATTATCCAATATTGAAACTGAAAATGCTGATTTTCTTAGACGTTATCTTGACAAAAAAAAACTGCCCGAGAAAATATTCAGCATCGTTACGAAAATTTGCATTATGTTTGCATTTTATAAGCCCGAAGGCGTATGCATTTGTCAGAAACAAATTTGATACATGTTTACCCCACCCTAAAACGCTATACAGGTGGTATACATGTATTGATTGTCAACCAGGGTTCACAAAGTAAGCACTCGAGGCCATCAAACTACTTGTAAGTAAAACAACGGAAAAAATACTGTGCTCTGTCTCGATGAGATGTCAATTCGGCAACATTTACAGTGGAACGGCAAACAAACAGTTGGGTATGTGAATGTCGGTGATAATTTGGACACCGACAATTTACCAGTAGCTAAAGACGCTTTGGTGTTCATGGTTACCGCAGTAAACGGCAGCTGGAAAATACCTGTCGGATATTTCTTAACAAATGGTGTCAATGAAGAGCAACGTAGCGCTCTATTACAGACATGCATCAATTTATTGATTGAATGTGGTTTAAAAATTATATCCGTCACGTTTGATGGTTGTCCTGCTAACTTTGCGATGGCAAAAATTTTAGGCGCTCAATTTGATGATGCCAACCGCATCATACCAGTTATTAACGTTGCAGGTCAAAATATTGTTATATGTCCAGATGCATGTCACATGTTGAAACTCATAAGAAACTAAGCTGTCCTCCTGGCCAAAGGCCTACTCCGACTTCGCTTGTACGTATCCCCATTCTGCACTATGTACATATTCTTGTACCAATATTACTATGTAACTGTAAATGTTATTTTTGCAAATATATGTTTACAATCGTGGCCTACTTATTTTAATAACCCTTACTACTCAATTTGAATTTGTTAAAACAGTAGGTATTGTACATTATCTTGTGTAAATTTATTTGTTTATATTAACTAGTGTATGGAAAATGCAGAGTAGTTTAAATAAATATAATAACAAAAGTTTCTCTCCACGCACTGATAACCTCAATGGTGCTGAGTTAATGTCTGCCTCCTTCCGCAACCTGTGAGAATATTTTTTATATGGCAACATTATAAAAACTATTGCTGTTTCTTGTGCAGCCACGCAATGGCTATGTCTGTAGTAGGTATATTTAAATAGTCTAGGGGGATAGACAAAGTAAATTTTTATTTCAGTTCTACCACAGAATAAATATAAGTACTACGTTCAACCAACATAAGGAATGGAATAGGGATGTACGACCTAATAATTAAAATTATCGATATCGATATACGACCTAGCCTACAGTTGGAATTTATAAATAAATAGCGATAACGGTCGCGGGTTCGATTCCTGGAAGGTGTAATCATTTGTGTGATGAGCAGAAATGTTTGTTCCGAGTTGGTGTGGAACTGTCAGTTTTTTTATATAAAAAAGCACTGGGTTTGTTTGAGCACCACTAAAACAAAACCAGTGGTGTAAGGTTTCATTTATGACGTTTTTGTACAATAAAAACCCCATCATATAAAACGTGAAATTTTAATTCTAAAAATATAATATCTAAATATTTATATTCAGGAAAAACAATTATTTTCTTAAAAAATAAGATAGAATAGAAGATGTTAACCAAAATCTACCTAATACTAAACCTATATACTAACTCTAATATCATAAAATCCAAAATCTAATATCATCTATACTTATAATAAAACTGTAACGAGTCCAATTCTGTACATTGAAGATATTTTGACATTTTCTTTTGGAGGGTACTCTATATTCGATACTGAAGCCAAAACTGTTTTTTTTTCATTATTGTCTGTTTTTCTGTCTGTCTGTCTGTCTGTCTGTATCTTGGCTAGGCATCATGCCTAAACAACTGAATGAATTTAAATGAAACTTGGTATGATTTGAGTTCATACTACGAGGTAGGACATCGGATACTTTTAATCCCGAAAAATTAAAGGGTTGCTGCAGGATAAGCGTTTTAAGTTATTAAGAACACGCATCACGCTGAAATTACTGGACGGATTTTATTGCAACTTATAGTTTATGTAATGGATAAAAATTGAGGATAATTTTTACCCGAAAAAATAAAGAATTCCTGCGGGATAATGTCCCAAATTCTATAAATTGAAGATATTTGTAATTTTTTTTGGAGGCTGTTCTGTATGCAACACTAAAGCCAAAACTGTATTTTTGTAATTTTTGTCTGTCTGTCTGTCTGTCTGTCTGTCCGTCTGTCTGTCTGTTCCTTGGCTGCGCATTACGCCGAAAATACTTACTGAGGCACTTTGAGGTAGGACACTGGATACTTTTAATTCCGAAAAATTAAAGAGTTCCCGCAGGATAGGTGTTGAAAGTTATTTAAAAGAACACGTATCAAGCTGAAACTACTGGACCGATTTTGTTGCAACTTGGCTCAGTCATAGTTTATATGATGGGTAAAAATTAAAGATAATTTTTATCCCGAAAAAATAAGGAGTTTCTGCGGAATAATGTCCCAAATTCTGTAAATTGAAGATATTGTGTAATTTTTTTTGGAGGCCGTTCTATATTCAATAATAAAGCCATAACTGTATTTTTGTAATTTTTGTTTATCTGTCCGTCTGTCTGTCTGTACCTTGGCAGCGCATCACGCTGAAAATACTCACTGAATTCAAATGAAATTTGGTATGATTTGAATTCATACATCGAGGTAAGACATTGGATACTTTTCATCCAGAATAATTAAAGTGTTCCTGCAGGATAGCGGTGTAAAATTATTTAAAAGAACACGTAGCACGCTGAAACTATGGGACGGACGTTGATGCAACTTGGCACAGACATTGTTTATAAGATGGGTGAAAATTATGGATATGTGTCATGGGTGAAAAGTATGTTTCGGTTCGGACTGAGTTTAGAGGTATACTTGTAAGAGTATTTATTGCTTATTACACTGTTTAGAATTGATAAATCCGTGTATCATTGACGGTCGCACGAAAAAAGAAATGCCCCACTTGCCCTACAAACATGTAAACCAACAAAACATATTATATAGGTATTACCACTATTAACTCGCACTTCGCAGCTTCTCACTAACTACTGTTTAAAAAAAATACAAGCATAAAGGTCACTTTAGAGCCCAAAATATATAGTTATATATAGTTAACACAACCAAATAGAACTGTCAAAGAAACCTCATTATAATTTTAAAATACCTATTTAACGAGAACCACTCGATGAGGTAAACTTTTCGTTTTTCATCTGTACTCATCATGTATGCAAGTTAATTTTCAATATTATTATATGCTATCGTTCATAGATATCTACACATTTGCCAAACTTCAAGTCTGTAGTATTAAACGTTTCTGAATAAAATGGCTGTGACATATATGCAGACGGACAAAACTAAAGACATCCTATATAACATTACTGACACGCGTGCAATGTATGATGAATATGTAAATGTACAAGATACACTTACGCCACTTCGTGATTTGCTAAACAAGCTATATAGAAACATGATACAAAAATTGTATTTATACAAGCTATATGTAATTGAATAATACAAAAACTACGAAATATAAAAAAAACAATGGTAGAAAAGCATCAATCAATAATATTAAAACATGATCAGAATTCATGACATTATAAATAAAATAATTATCTGTTTTTAAACTTAAATCTAAAATTAATAATTGGCTGAATACCCGTGACTATGAAGGAACTGAAAAACTATTAGAGATTGTCCGCTAATTTTATAATTTTGCAATAAGCAAACAGACTCTTAATTAAATAAATACACACCCTTGTACACACATATTCTACACCACGTTTAAAAATGAAAATTTATAAATAAACGATATTAATATGTATGTTTATTAAATATATATTTATTTATTGATATTAACCTATCATTGTACCATATGTTAGCATAAATAAGTAATCTTTACCCTGTCTAACTATAATTTAAGCATATAAAATTGTATACTTGATATAATATGTTTTGTTTGTTTACACTGTCTAGAATTGATAATTCCAAGTTACATTGATAGCCACGCGAAAAAAGAATTGCGCTACCTGCCCTAGGAAAATTGTCATTGTCTTTTGAGATGTCAATTTTTCATATATAAGTACTTCTAAATTGTCGTATAGAAGTTAAAATAAAAAAATGGTATATACAATTTGATGACAGTAGGTAAGTACTGGGGTTGTAAGGGAGTACAAATACCACCTCAGTACTCCAAGTCAATCTCACCTGCCCGTGGTACATCCTGCCGAACAACAGACGATGCTCTGACGACCGACAAATGGCAGTATAACCATTCTAAATTGGTGCAGTTAAATTCAAGATGCAAGAAACTGTGCCTTGTGATCCTCAACCCGCCTGCCCAGCGTGCCGATTATGGGCATTACTTCCCAATGATAAGCACAATGAAAGTACGGCCTCCAGTTCTCAGCTGCCCTGCTATTCCTGGCCACGGCAGTGGTCATGGTTACGGCAGGTCAAGGGGTGCTAAGAATCCCCGGGCTACTGAAGGCTGCCAAAACCAACTGAGTCTAGCTACGTCTAACGGATGCACGTTACGGTTCGACGAAAATCTGATGCAATTAGAAGTGGAGCTTGGGCAAATGAAATGGCACATTCTAGGGTTATGTGAAATCCGAAGAGAGGGAGAGGATACCGTTACCTTAGAGTCGGGCCATCTTATGTATTTCAGGGAAGGAGATCAGCAATCCCAAGGCGGTGTCGGGTTTGTTGTCAATAAGTTCCTCTCTGACAACATTGTTGAAATCTCCAGTGTTTCGAATAGGCGTACCTCGTAATGAAATTAACCGAGAGGTTTATAGAGGTTATTCAGATATACGCACCGACTTCAAAACACTTGGATGATGAAGTAGAGGATATGTAGGTACGAAGATATATCTAAAGCCTCGCACAACACCTCCAAGGCTCACTTTAACGTTGCCATGGGAGACTTCAACGCTAAAATGGGAGTACAGATATGCAGCGAGTCGGTAGTAAGACAACACGGATTTGGCAGCAGGAATCACAGGGGGCAAATGCTAGTCAACTTCCTCGATAAAAAAGGGCTGTTTTTAATAAACTCATTCTTTAAAAAGTGGCCCCAACGGAAGTGGACGTGGCAAAGCCCCGATTGTGTGACGAAAAATGAGATTGACTTCATCATAGCAGACAAAAAGCGCATATTCAGAGATGTCTCTGTGATCACTAGGTTTAAAACCGGGAGTGATCACTGACTTGTCCGAGGCACTCTGGATTTTGATTGCAAACTTTAGCGTCTGCGCTTGATGAAGTCTACTCTCCGACCTAACCTGCTCCAAACCGTTTTTGGATCCGAAACATTCCAGTTGAAACCGGATAACCGATTCGCTGCCTTGGAAAGCGCAATTGACGTTGACATTGACAAGGAACTTGACGATGTGGTAGGAATCCTGAGGGAAGAGGGAACGAAGTTCTGCGAGATGCAGCTTACAAGGAGAAAATCAAAACTTTCGTTGGAAACTCTGCAGCTCATTGAAAAACGACGTGAAGCTTTGAATAATCAAATATCAAAACTGGTATGGCGAGACCTCTGACGCTCCAATACAAGCGCTATAGAAAAAGCGATAGAGCAAAATCGGGGGTCAAAAGTCTTCGTACAACAGCTTGGTCGAAGCCATCTGACGAAGTTGTCCACATCAAGCGGGAAAGTTGTCGTTTCTAAGCTGGAGATTCTCGCGGAAATTGAAGATTTTATGGCCAACTGTACGTGTCACATGCGTCACAACCCAAACCCGATATGGAAGAATCTAGGGCCACTCTAACACGCCACTATACCGAAGAGTTGCCAGAAGTCAGCCTTGGCGAAATCGAGATGGCTCTCAACCAGCTCAAAAATGGAAAAGCCCTGGGCGAGGACGAAATAACAACGGAGCTCCTGAAGATCGGAGGTACACCCACCAACTTCCTCGAGAAAGAAGGGCTGATTTTAATAAACTCATTCTTTAAAAAGCTGCCCCAACGGAAGTGGACGTGGCAAAGCCCCGATGGTGTAACGAAAAATGAGATTGACTTCACCGTAGCAGACAAAAAGCGCATATTCAGAGATGTATCTGTGATCACTAGGTTTAAAACCGGGAGTGAACTTCAGCGTATGTTTAATTCGGTCCTCTTCTCTGGGAGAACTCCAAAGGCATGGAACAAGAGTGTGGTCGTCATGTTTTTCAAAAAGGATTTCAAGACCGTTTTTAAAAACTATCGGTCCATTTCCCTCCTGAGTCATGTCTACGAGCAGTTTTCGAGAGTTATCACGAATCGTCTTGCACGGAGATTCGACGAATTCCAGCCAACAGAGCAGGCCGGGTTTCGGGGAGGATACGGCAACATAGACCACATCCATACAGTTCGGCAGATTATACAGAAGACAGAAGAGTATAATCAGCCCCTGTGCCTGGCGTTTGTGGACTATGAGAAAGCCCTTGACTCTATCAAAACTTGATTTGTTTTGGAGTCCCTGCAATGATGCCAAGTCGACTGGCGGTATATCTAAGTGTTGAGATGTCTGTATGACGCCGCAACAACTACCGTCCAAGTACAGAACCAGCAGACTAAGCATATCCACCTGCATCGAGGTTTGAGACAAGGGGACGTTATTTCTCCGAAACTGTTCTCAAATGCATTGGAGGATATATTTAAGACTCTGGACTGGAAAGGCTGTGGCATTAACATTAACGGTGAGTACATCTCACATTTGAGATTCGCGGATGACATCGTCATTGTGGCAGAAACGTTGCAGGACTTGCAACAGATGTTGCACAGCCTAGCTGATTCGTCTCAACGCATTGGTCTCCGGATGAACTTGGACAAAACCAAGGTTATGTTCAACGAACATGTTATTCCGGAACCAATTGCTGTTAACGGAACTGCTCTCGAATTTGTTCAGGAGTATTTTTATTTAGGGCAAACTTTGCAATTAGGTAAAAACAACTTCGAAAGAGAGACCCGCAGAAGAATACAGATGGGCTGGGCAGCATTTGCAAAACTTTGTAGATTCTTCTCGTCACCAATACAGCAAAGTTTGAAAACAAAAGTCTTCAATCAGTGTGTCCTACCTGTTATGACATACGGAGCCGAGTCGTGGACACTCACGGTACGAATAGTCCGTGCGTTAAGGTCGCTTAGCGGTCTAAGGAAAGGGCTATGCTTGGAGTTTCTCTGAAAGATCGTATCCAGAATGAGGTCATCCGGCAGAGAAGCAAAGTTATCGACATAGCCCATTATCATTAGTAAGCTGAAGTGGCAGTGGTCTCGTCATATCTGTCGAAGGACTGATAAACGTTGGGGTAGACGTGTTCTTGAGTGTAGACAGTGACTTGGTAAACGTAGTGTAGGGCGCCCTCCAGCTAGGTGGATCGACGATATACGCAAAGTGGCTTGCAGCGGTTGGAAGAGAAGAGCCGAAGATCGGGTGCATCGTGCTTTGGGAGACGCCTATGTCCAGCACTGGACTGACACGGGCTGATGATGATGATGATGATGATGATGATAGGTAAGTACAATAATAATAAGATCATCGAGCCTATATGATGATGGAGCTGGAAAGCAGTAATTTAAACCTTGCTAAGTAGTGCTTGGTAAGTTTACACCTACAGAGATTGGGCTATTTTTTTACGGCGGACTGATGATGAAGCCATATTCTGGAGCTTATGTGAATACTAATCGTGATCTGATGAAACTCGTAAATATTCATTGCTTATAGTATGTTTCATCACGCTGCTGTCGGATGATCTCCACACTTTATTACAAACGGGCTCAGAAGGAAATCTACAAATGAGAAAATATTACATGAGTTTAAGAGATATGAGAGATCTGATGAATAAACTAATATAGATAGTTGAATCATAATTCTACTTATTAATCTGATGATAAACATTAAATTAATTATATAAATGTTATATTTAGAAACGTTTTTACAAAGTTATAGCGTTCAAAGCTTTTTTCATACATTACGGTAAGCGATTTAACAATAATAAATATTCAAAATGTTAGCTTCCCGATGATAAGAAATGCCATATTATTTTTTTATTTGCATTTTATGTAGTGTTTGGTGCACCCTTTCACCACACAATTTAGCATTTGTCATAATAGCAACCGCGGCCGCCCTCCGTCACAGTTGCAGACTGACTAGCTCATGTTGGTGTCACGGCAGTGAATTTGACAACGACGAATTGGCGACCTTGTAAATCGTCTTCCGCCCTGTCTTTACGAAGTAAATATTTATGTCTATTTGTCACAATGTCCAATTGAATCGATTCGGTTGGTTGCTGACTCCAAGCGGTCTTGTCTGCCATATACTAGAGGGTTTTTAAAAAGATGGGGGCGCGAAGGGAGTGCAGCCCCCGCTCGCTGTAGGAGGGGCAGCACTTCCCACAGCGCAGGAGCAATCGCATTTCATAATCTGTGGTAAAATTTTAATTCATTTAGTTAATAATGCTGTTGGGTTGGGATATAAGAAGTTAAATTAGAGCTAATGCATGTAAAAATAAATAAATACGTGTTTATAGTTGCAAGTTTTATTTAGTAGTGAAGAAAAATATTGACAGGTCAAATATTAAACGAAAATAAAAAAAGGTCTGAAGATTTTAGACTAAACATAATGTTTATGACCAACACTTTGATGACCAATGAGCATATTGGTACAACAAATGCACACCATGATAATTCATGTATATAATTTGGCTTCCTTTTCGTGGCTGCGTATTATCGTCTGTACAAAATCAGCTCGTGTTGCTATTGCACAACCAAATATTTGTACGACCCGTACTTTACACCCTCGTCATATTAGTCGCGTATTATCGGATGTACATTATTTGGTCACCTAAAATTGGCCGTCTAATATAAGTACTCGCCCTTTTTACTCATCTCGAACGCAGGTAGAAAAAAAACGCTGCTTCTGTAATTTGTCTGTGGGTGGAACGAATGAAAAGTCGAATGAAAAGCCCTACAAGCCATTTGGAATTTGTCATTTATTTCTTCATCTCAAAGTTCTCAAACAAATAAGTAAAGCGTATCATAAAAAGAAAAGTGATTCCATTCTTACCAAAGTGAACGATTGTGCTTTTAGTTTTGTGCAACAAGAATCAGTGCCTACAAATAATAGCGATTTCAAATCATAAAGTTTTAATTATTTTCCTCAACGATGAAGCACAAATAAAACAGAAAGATGGATATCCATTCGGATTACGTTGAGCCCGCTACATCGGCTTACGAAAATGTTAGTTTCAGCAAAACAGAAGATAGTGGATATCGCACGTTTACGCCAGAGTCGTTAGAACGCGCCGAAATATCTAACGACTACCTTGATAAGTCCGTTATCACAAGCAACGCTATCACAGGTATTACTGGTCAGATACAGTTTGGTTATTTTCATGTTAATCATGATGTGAACATTCACCTAAGCCGAAGATACACAAACTCCACGGGACATGGAAGCCTGTTGGAAACACCGCCGTTCAGACGAGGCTGCAAGCGACCTTATTCCTCGACTGTAGAAAAAACAGACACCTATAACTCAGTCCCAACTCCTACTAGTTTCATTGCAGGGAAAATAAAAAGCCTCAATGTAAATGAAAATAAAGAAAATTCTGAAATTCTGTCGCCAGTGAGATCCCAGTGTTCAGAAAAATTAAAGAGGCGTTTGTATCAACATGATTTTGAACAAATACTGTATCCAGCAACACCAGTGAAGAAAAATTGCAAGCGGAGCCCGTGCCGAAAATCAGAGAGAACTCTTCCGTTTGCTATACATTCCCTTTCCTGTGAAACAAATGGATTGCTGAGCACAAATAATTTAAGAACTCAATCAAAAGCAGCAAGAAATATCAATTTCTGGCCAGACCAAAAAGTAGATATAATTCAAAAACTGCATCAAGATGCTGTTGCTATGCCTCCAGTCATGCAAATTTTAAGCTACTTGTCTAATGAAGATATTCGTAACTTCAACTCGGTCAGCAAAGCATGGAAGGATATCTGGAATTCTGTCAGTGACAATAATAAAATGAAGAAAGAATATGAAGTCTATTTGAAAACTGTGAAAGAAAATCAAGAGAACAGAGATAAGGGTATTGCACTGAAAATAAATAACAATATTCTTCAACCACCAAGACGTCTGAGAGAACTTAATGACAACCCAGTGCAGGTCAAGTCTCGACCTAGTTCACCAGTATCTCCTCGGACAAATAGGTTCAGGAACTTTACCAGGGTAAGTAACACTTATTATTTATAATTATAATAATAAAGTAACAGAAAGCCTGTACAAAGATCCTTTAACCTGTGGACTAGTGCGTGTTTGGAGTTCTGAGGCTAATTTTTAAATAAAGAATGATTAAAAGATTTGCCATACACAAAATTTGTATTTGAGGAAGGTAAATGAAACAAAAAACAAAAAAAATTAGCTCAAATATCCCGTAAGGGCTACCGATAGCCGACAGGTTAAAAAAAAGTGCTGGTTCAACTTTGGAAGCTTGACCCACGATTTTATCGGGAGGAGGGTGGGGAACAGGTAGGGGGGAGAGAGTACAACCCTCCCTGAGAGTGGGGGTAGCTAGATCTCTGAGATATTTTTTTTTTACTTTTTACTCTTGCTTATAATTTGTTAATATATGGACATAATATTGGACATTTTTGCTACACGTTGACCTTTGGAGGCTTCCTTACAACCCCTCCTGAGTGTGGGAGGGGCTGAACTCCCTCCCCCCCTGAGATTAATTATTGAAATATATTTTTTGCTTACTTTTTCTTATGTTGGACATATTCGCCGCTCCATGCCTTGTGGAGGGAATATATAAAATTGACAGGTAGGATTTGGGGAGTGGGGGGAGGAGAAGCGCTACCCCCTGGTCAAATGGTCCATTTTTAAGTAAATTCGATGTGTAGTCATGTTCTAACCTAACCTACCCTAGTCTTTGGAGCCATACATAACATCTTCCATTTATAATCTTGAGAAAGCAAAATAAAAAAAAAACAGCTCCTATATTAAGGGCATAGCTATGAAAAAAAATTGCATACAAAATAGATAAAAAAAACATAACTCAGAGGGGGGCAGAAATCTAGCCGGCCTACTCTCAGCGGGGGTTGTACTCCCTCTCCCCTAACTGTCCCACCCCCTCCCCCTACCCGTTCCCCCCTCCTCTCAAAAATCGTAGGTCAAAAGCTATGAAAAAATTAACAAATACAATATATAAAACAAATCATATATCAAAGGGGGGTGCACTTCATATCTCAATCCGATGAGTCAAGCCATTGTTAAAGATCTTTTTGATGGCTGAAGAAATTTTGATCAAATGTTGTATGTTGGTATTTTACTACGCTTTTATTAAGTCACTTTCTTGTCTGTCTGTTGTTCTGGGTGCTATCTTGCAAATCAAATTTAGATTACTTCCCGATTAGCTTTCCGGCTGAAACTTTCAGGGTAGCTCAACATTAAATGACAATGAATTCTGAAAATAATAGTAGTAATGTAATGTAATGTAATGTAGTTGTTATATTAGCTTTTAAATCCACATTTGCTCCTTGTTAGGTTCTGAAATATCACATAGAGTACTTTTAATGTAGAGAAATGACAATGATAAAAATAAAAACACAAGTCAACCTACCTACCTTGCGTTTCCTAACTGATACACAATGTCTCACTTGAGTCCAGTTAAACGTAGTCTGCTCTCAATCAGTACTGCAGCAAAACGTGAAAGTCGGGAATGCAAATGGTTAATTGCGCAATACCGAGTTGTAGCTATATAACAAAATACGTTTTGCGGACAGAACAAAGATATTTCCTCTCATAGTTTTATACTTTTTATGTTGAAAAAACCCGTTTCTTAATATTAAAATGAATTAATTTATATTTGTATTGATTCTATCAAGATAATTACACAAATCTAAGTCTTCGTTTTGGATGACAGCTGTCAAATTTAAAAGGGCTATAACTCTGAAACTAGTGATCCTAGACTAGTAGTTTCTTTACAGGAGTGAATGAAGATGTCAATGAGATCTATCACTTTAGAAACTATTACTCCAGGATCGTTAGTTTCTAAGTTATAGCCATTTTAAGTTTGACAGCGGTCATCAAAACTTAAGATTTCAATGAGATCTATTACTTCTGTAAAGAAACTACTAGTCCAGGATCGTTAGTTTCAAAGTTATAGCCATTTTAAGTTTGACAGCTGTCATCCAAAACGAAGATATCGATGAGATCTATCACATTGGTAAAGAAACTACTAGTCCAGGATCGTTAGTTTCAAAGTTATAGCCATTTTAAGTTTGACATCTGTCATCCAAAATTAAGATATCGATGAGATCTATCACTTTTGTAAAGAAACTAGTAGACCAGGATCGTTACTTTCAAAGTTATAGCCATTTTAAGTTTGACAGCTGTCATCCAAAATGAAGATTTCAATGAGATCTATCAGTTTTGTAAAGAAACTATTAGTCAAGGATCACTAGTTTCACGAGTTATAGCCCTTATAAGTTTGACAGCTGTCATCCAAAATGAAGATTTCAATGAGATCTATCACTTTTGTAAAGAAACTATTAATCTAGGATCACTAGTTTCACGAGTTATAGCCCTTTTAAGTTTGACAGCTGTCATCCAAAATGAAGATTTCAATGAGATCTATCACTTTTGTAAAGAAACTATTAGTCTAGGATCACTAGTTTCACGAGTTATAGCCCTTTTAAGTTTGACAGCTCTCATCCAAAACGAAGACGTCAATGAGATCTATCGCTTCTGTAAAGAAACTACTAGTCTAGGCTCACTAGTTACAGAGTTATAGCCCTTTTAAATTTCACAGCTGTGATCCAAAACGATGATATCAATTAAATCTTGTCAGGTGTTGACGTATGACTTCGCAGTTTGACATATCACTTTGACATCTGTTACTTTAGAATGTCTTACTACCTAATTATAATATTGTTTTTTTTTCTTCATAAATGACGATTATTTTGACATCTGTCACATTAAAATGTCTTGTTACCTAATTATAATACATGTTGTAATTTTTCTTCATATATGTTGATTATTTCTTCATTAGTTTCCAACTCTAGTGCAGTGGGTTGACGGGTAAATGCGAATTACCCGTGCGCCCACCAGTGGGTGCACAGGGCATGCCCCGAGCCCTTGTGCCCATCGCTGAAATTTTAACTCGGGCGTGAACTTAGTTTCCATCTTTTTGACTAAAAATAGTTAGTAGGTAGGGTCACTAGCCACGATAAACAGATAAGTCCGTACAATGACCCCTCAGTACTTATCTCTATCGCTCGCGCATAAATGTGTATTGCCGTCACGCTTGCACAAATGTGCGAGATAATATGTGGTCATTGTACGGATTTATCTGCCTATCGCGGACGTGCTTTAGACCAACCGGTCATCATTATAATTATATTCATGCATACTCTTCCGCTTGTTCATTAAAAAAACCCGTTTTTTTTTTTTATTATACTTATTATTTTGCTCTTCAACTATACATCTTCAGCTTTACTTGCTTTTACATAACCTTATCAATATTTAATTGCAGTCGGCGTCATTGGATTCTCGCAGCCAAATACCATGTGCACGGTGCCACCAGCCTGCTAAAGTAACTGAAGAGCCCTCCGGTGAAGTATGGGTAGAGTGCACAAGAATCTCGTGTCTGTACATTTTTTGCAAATTCTGTCGATGTAACCGACACGCTGGTAAGTCCTGTTTCCAGTATGATCTTAACGGTCCGAGTCCAAGTAAACGAAAGAAAAGCCAATTCGGCATTGGCACGAAGAAAAGTAGGAGGAACTTGTTGCGGCTATGAATTTATAGAAATAAGTTATAATACCAGTGGTAATTTTAAGTTACTGTACTGCATTCCGTTTCCAAAGATTGTAAAATTTTTGGAAACACGTTTTTCTTTGAGATTAAGAGGAATACCCTTCTCTATGCAGTGCCATTTACCTCTAGATAGAAACCAAAATTTTATCTAGTGAGCAAGCTAAATACCTACCTCGGAAATTATTGTATTAAGGCAGATTAAGTAGGTACAGCTAGAAGTTTAACTTTAAGGGAAATGGGCCCAAATTATGATGAATCTAAATTGACAGAACATAATTATTAAAATTTTTATTCATTGCAATTGGGTTTGTGACATTTTAAAATTAAATATTTTTGTTTGCCATAAGTTTATATAACATTCAAATAGACTGATTTTTAGGCCATCATGACAAAGTCTGTGTTAAGTGTTGTAAATATTTTTTAGATTATTTTAAATTTTAACGTAATTTTCGTTTATACTAGGAGTCAAGGTAATTTCATTATTCTGTATGTAAATAAATATTTGTATGGAATGGCTGTCTAGGGTATAAAAAATCTTTAGCCAATATAGTGTCATATGAGGAGCAGAGATGCCAATGCTGCCATTTCAAATTCGGTCTTGCATTATAGCATATACGACAGAAACTATGTCTGGATCTCGACAGTTTATATACAAATTTGTAGAAGACCATGACAATTCAATTCATAAATTTAGATGTAATCAATAGCACTAAGTAATGAGATTATTATTATTATTGTTCTGTATTTATTCAACTGCACCTTCGATGAGCTTTTAATAGTTCAAAAAGTTCCTGTCTGTCTGTGCACAAATATCTCAGAATAACTAGCTTAAAAGATTAAAAAAACACGCCTGCCCTGCCAAAAATTAACTTATGCCAATAAATTATATACTGTTGGAATGTGCTTCACAAGGCCTTCAATTTGATACCCATATTGTAAAAACAAAGTTTTTTTTCTCCTTTGAGAAAGGAGCCATTGTGTTTTTTTCAACAAAAAAAAGTAGCCCATGTAATCGGGGGGGGGGGGGGGGGGGGTTTGTAAGGATTCTAACGATACCCTATATGTCTAAATCTGTTTAGTCGTTTAAAAGTTATGGTGGATTATAGAAACTCACATTCATGCAATTGCAAACATACATGAATCCTAAAAACAGTACACTCCTTTTTTTGGGCAGTCGTGTAAAAATAACTGTTTTGGTTCCAGTTTTCACCTAGGTATAGGTTGATTCAATAGAAAAGTTTTTTAGTATAATGGCTAATAGTGTTTTGTATAAATTTACTCGACCTGAATGATTTTCTCAACAAAGTATTAAAATGTCAGCTATCCCAGTTTTCTTTTTTGTGTTATAAAATACCATTTGAGGCATATGTGGGAAAGTAACTAAAGTAAATGATTGATCTTCTCAAAAAGTTTTACAAAATAGCCGAAAACACCAATAGTAACATGAGTCATAACTTTTGTACTAAATTTTCTAGAGCTCTTTCTTTCGTAAAACAACCACTGTAAAATTCACAACTAATATTTATTTTTTTGTATGTTCACTGTGCACGTGCAAGTTATTTAATCGAAATGTGATATAAATGAAAGTTTACACATAGGGACGTACACTTCCGATGGGTTGACTTGCCTAGTGAAATTGTGGTCACAAGTACAAAAAAAACTTAATATTGCTAAACTTAAAAGAAATTGTACCCATATGTTTTGTAGGTAAATGAAGTGCCATCGGAAAGAGACCAATCCAAAGAGATAAAAATATTGGCTCATTCCCTGAGTTGCCAGGTGCAAAGAGGTTATTATTTATCGATTATTTGCGTCTATCGTGTATTCACATGATTTTTACAGCACATTGAAGCTGCGGTTTTTCTCAAGACAGTGGTATAAGGTTGCCAGCATTTGAATTAGGTAGCACGAAGGATAAAATATGGATAATATATAATAACATTACTCAAAGGGTGCTTCTAAATCACCTACCACCAACTTGATTTTCAGGGGACATTCAGTTACTTAAAACAAAAATGTTCAACTTCAAAAAACTGTCCAAGTGCGTGTGCGACTCGCTTATGTATGTTCCGTACAAATTAGAATTATTCGACAAATCGTTGTATGGGAATTAACCTTTTTCAAGTTTTTATTATAAGCCATGCATGGTAGATGCCACCATAACGCTAAGTCTGTACAGAATACGTATTTCGGGTTCTCGCTACCTCGTTCAAATGCTGGCAACCCCCAATTGAGACAGGTATTAAGCAAGCAACCTTAAACCACCGTATTGAGGAAGAAAGTAGCAACAATGTGGTGTACAATTCAAATGAATACATGATAGATGCATTAATCGATGAAAAATTACCTCTTAGCATCCGGCAACCCAGGGGTTGTGTCAGGGGTGGCAACCTATTTTTTCAGTTATTTAGATTGGTCACTTTCCGATGGCACTTCATTTACCTTCAAAATGTTTGTTTGCATTTTATTTTAAAGGGGATAGAACCTACGTGGCATACCGACTCGCCCGCCATTTTCAAAGTTTCCGCGCACGATTTAAGTAGTATATACGCGTAGACTTGTCATTTTTCCACTTAACTGTCCACTTATAAAACTAAAAAATTACAAGTGATTAGTAACCTAAAGTGTCACGTTCCTGATATATTTGGAGGTAAAGATCGCCATATGAAAATAAATATTTTTAATAAATGGTTAAATCAAGCTAGAAACTATTATTTGAATACAATTGAATGTGTATACATGTGTGTGTATGTGTATGTGTATACTGCATTTTCAAGTATTGTAATTGTTCTCTTAATTATGGCACTTTTTACCCCCATATATTTCGGAAACGTGACACTTTAGGGTAACATATTACTCGAAATTATTTTGTTGCAGAAGTGTCCTTTACCCATATATACTACTTTAATTGTGTGTATACTACTTTAATTTAACTTTGAAATGAAACAAAATGGCGGGCGCCTGGATATGCCAGCTTCCATACAAAAATGTTCGAACCCCTTTAGCAATTTGAAGTTGTATTATTTTTTTCGACTTGTGCCAAGATTTTGCTAGCCCAGCGGAAGTGTACGGTATGGCACTATGTGTAAACTTCCATTCGATTAAATACAATGAAATAACTGATCGGTGCACATTTTTACGATATTATCTTATTCTATGTGCTCTACTGTATTCGACCTTAAACCTTAAA
Organism: Alsophila aescularia; assembly: GCA_946251855.1. Lineage (NCBI taxonomy): Eukaryota > Metazoa > Arthropoda > Insecta > Lepidoptera > Geometridae > Alsophila > Alsophila aescularia. The sequence continues at coordinate 17,962,480 of OX276377.1, read as the reverse complement.
CTCAATATCACAGTACTCGACTGTGATAGTAAGTACACTTTTAATTATTATGTGATGACATACTGCAATTAGGCGGGAGTCAATACGACGTTTTGTACAAAGAAATATTTAGAGAAACACTTAGCTACCCGTGTGAAGCCAGTACGCTAGTTCACAAATGAATTACCTTTACACAAATATGTAAGATTGATTGTACCTACATTTACCTAGTAGTGCAAGACTGCACATCACTTTTATATAAAAGGACATATTCGTTGGACGGCTAGGTTAGGTAAGTCATATTGTTACTATTTAGTTGATATATTTCCTTGTTGTAATTTATATGTTGCAGCCAAATTGTGGATTCCACTACTTTACATAATATTATTTCGCACATATAGCGGCTTATTACGTTCAGACTTCTAATAATAACTAGCTGTGCCCGCGACTTCGCACGCGTGGTCTTTTCTCTAGATTAAAAGTACTCATGTGCTATTCCAGGAACTAAACTACCAAAATACCAACATTTGATCGAAATTCCTTCGGCCGTTGAATAGCTTTTATCGACTGCTCGGCTTCTAATCATCGGATTGAGATACCAAGTACCCCAAGTAAATACTACAGTGAAAACTGCATCGCGATCGGTCCAGCAGTTTTAACGTGATGCGCGAACAAATATACAGTCAAACAAACAGACAGACAAGAGTTATATTCTTGTTCAGTAGCTTTTATAAGTACACATATTTTTTTAATTAACTTCTTTGTACAGACTTAATCGTTATTATTATAAGTATAGATACAGCGCTTTCTTCAATTTGGCTGTGACATGTACCTTTATCAGCAATGGCCTACAACAATATTTTAATGGGTCAGCTCAAAAAACAAATAATTCCACAATAAGTTATAAATAATAAATCAACAATAGACTTATTAATATTTTTAATTATCTAGAAACTTATTATTTTAACGATCACACTACTCTTTAAGCTTAGGACAGATTTTGGGTTGCTGTGATTGTGTTTTAAAAAATTCTTTTCACAATTTTATTATTTTAATTGCAATTCTTTTTACAATGATATTTCAGTGTATATTATAGTCAAATTTGATGGTGATTCCATTTTGAAATGACCCATAAAAATATACTCATTATATTTATTATCCGCCTGATTTATTTGATATTATCTAATAAGTCATAGTAATAACATAGGTTACGTAACATCATTTATCTACTTACATATCCTGCTTTAATTTGTAATTGTCTCTTGCTTATAATACTCAATTATTTTTACAAACCTACAATTGTATTTTACAAACCTACAATTGTATTTTATAAACTTACAATTGTATATTTCTGCAATTAAATCTCAAAGCAGTGCTCGAGTTGATCAGTTTTGAAGTGGACAAGAGAGCTTTTAGATGATAATTTTGTGTATAAATACTCCTAGTCTTATTTTAATTCTATCATCATAGTTTTAGCTGTCATTGATATTATCCAATTATTATTATCAACATTTAAAATTTTCTCTCTATTCATGTAAAATTTTATATTATTGTGATTTTAATTTTTAATTCATGCTCTTATTATGTGCATTGAAAATTATTTAATGATTTCCAGATATGTTCGTACGCAATTTTATTTAATACATAATGGGTTTTCTTTTGACCATGCCGTTGTTTGACCATGTAAATATTTAAATTTTATAAATAATTAGAGTGAAGTTACAATTTACTGTCTTTAGATCGATAAAACTAGAAACTGAAAATTTCTCATGTGTGTGTAAATAAGTAATTTTAAGTTTTGTAAGGCGGGACCAAGTATTCTCGATTTTTTTATTATTACTCGTATGCTCAAATTCGATTGCAAGTTCTACTTCAATTATTGAAATATTACATTGAACACTTTTTGACATTAAAATCATCCTAAGATATTGTGAAAGTTTGCAATTAAATCTGAACTGTGAAGTTTGTTATTTGAGGACATTTGCCTTGAAAATTATAATTTTTGGTCAGACATATTAAATGGAGCTCCTTGCGCCTCCCTTTGGTTCTAGGTCATGACCTCCAGTGAAACTTAGTACTCGAGTATTCGAGGCATATGTCCCGTTCTTCTCATCTTTTATTTTTGTAATGTCAATGCCTTGGTTAAATATTTCGTTGGGTGTGAACTGTAATTAATTTTAATGTATTCCACCAAGAGCTTGAAAAGCTTTGTGTTTTAAGTCTTAATAATAAAAGTTTTGATGCAAATTCATATTTCATTTTGTCCATGCTAAGTTGATAAATGGGGAAGCTTCCTTTGGAATAAAAACAATTTATTTTATATAAATCGAGATCCATTGGCTGACCTGGTCAGCCACCAAATCTTCACACTCCTTACCTCAAAACCTTCCGGTGAAATAGAAATACAAACATAAATAAAAATAATAATAAATGGTTCAGTAATTTTTGAGTGGGTAACGGAAGATGGGTTGCTCCATAGGTTTCCTAGTATACGACCCACGCGTTTATTGCTTTCGACAAGGCTGCAGCAATAGTGGAATAACTTACTCACTATAATTTTCTCACCAGGCATCATTGCAAACATAGTGTGATTTTTAAAGCATACGAGGCATGCCTTTATGTTTTGTCGTTTGAAGAAAAAAACAACTAGAACCTAATAGTACTTTTTATTGTTTTTCAAAGTATTCACCGCGTAGCTTAATACACTTTTCCATTCGTTCAAACCAGTTATTATAACATTTATTCCACTCTAAAGTGGGGGTGTTCAAAATGGCTGACTTGAAAGCGTCGACTGCTTCTTCACCGGACTGGAACCTTTGACCACGAAGACTTCTTAATTTTAGGAAATGTATCGAAATCGTTAGGGCTTAGGTCAGGACTGTATGGAGGATGGTCAAGAATTTCTACTTTTTCCTGCTTCAAATACTCAATCGTTTGACGAGCGCTGTGTGAGCTTGCGTTGTCGTGCTGCAGGATGATGCGTCGCTTTGAGTTAGATTTTTCGGTAGAAGTTCGGTGATGACTTGTGGTAAACAAACTGTGGTATACCACTCTGCGTTAACCGTTCTACGATCTTCAAGTGCAATAGTCGCAACATGGCCGGTTTTTCCAACGAACATGGCCACCATCTTATTTGAAGTGCTTCGAGAACGAACAACTTTAGTCGGCTTTGGCTCGTCTTGAAAGACCCAGATTGTAGATTGTTGTTTGGAATCAGGATCGTAGGCATAGATCCAAGATTCGTCACCACTGATGATGTGACGAATTTTGATTTGACTCTCCTCGGTTGAACCTTTGCAGAGTTTTCTTACACCATCTGACGCGGGCCGCCTTGTGATCGTCGGAAAGCAGATGCGGTATCCAACGGCAAACTAGTTTTCTCACACCAAGCGCTTCATGCAAGATCTTCTGAATGGTTGTCCCTGAGATGCCTAATAGAGCCTCTATCTCTCGATAAGTCACAATTAGTTCTCACAGCAATGATGTTATCTTCAGTGAAGGCGGATTTTGGGCGTCTTTCGCGAGATTTGTCACTAACACTAGTATGTCCACGCTGGAATTCCAAATACCAGCGTTCGACAGTCCGCAGACTGTATGATGACTGACAAGATGGGGCTTCATCACTGAACACAGATGTTAGCTCTTCAAACACTGAAGCCGTGTCAGGCCTCTTCTAAAGTTGTAGAAAATTATTGCAGGAACATTTTCCTTAGAAAGATTCATTTTCGTACGTAACCTGACAGATTCCAATCGACGCTGTGACCAAAGAGTATATAAACACTACGTTATAGCTGTGACTAAACTATAGCATTAATCCTAATACTTTCAACTGTTTTGAGATTCAAAATTTAAACACATTCGAATATAAAACAGTTCCAAATTCAAAATTGCCGGGAAATATGGAAACGACAGAACTTAAAAGGCATGCCTCGTAAAAGAAAAAAATGCGGCAGTAAAACTTCTTTATGTTTAACTGCCGCACTCATAATCGTCAATTAACGCTAATCAAGTATTGAAATGGTCTAAATCCATTAATTAATTGCGTTAATTGACGGTTACGAGTGCGGCAGTAAGTATAATAAGTAGGCATCTAACTTTAATAGAGTAGGTAAAAATATTTGGAAAATAAAAAAAGCGCCATTAGTAATAAAAGTAATTTATTATCTCTTATAGCTAGGTAATATTTACAAAAAATATTTTAAATAAAATAGCATGTATTCTTAGCGTAAAATGTACTTGTAACATTCATTAATTGGTCCATCGAAGTTCTTCCGAAAGTTTTAGAACTCACAAGAATTTTGAGCAGATGAATTTAATTGTCCTTAAAATTAATTTGTATTCCCGTTGCGGCACTAGCAAATTATTTTAATTTTTACGATAAATAGAGTTAAATTTCACGATTTGTTTCTATGTCAGTTTTCGAATATTTCTTTGTTGACTAAGTCCGGTGGTATACACATTTTGACTCATGATTACGCTGGGAGAGTTTATCAGCCGAGTCCCATCACGTACTTTGGTATTTGATAAGCCACCTGAGGTATTTGCTTCAGCATTGACAACCTGAAATCATAACATAGTTTTGGCACCGTTAAATTACAGTATCCGGTTAGAAATATAGCACGCTGAAGTCTACTGAGAAATTATAGTTCTCAATAGATCCACTTTAACTTGATGATAGGATCCATATTAAATTAATACTTTGTAATTACAGATGTAATGATAAAAAATATTCTCCATAGATCCATTTTACATCTATATATTTATGCCCGGATCTTAAAAGAAAACAAAATCTCGATAGATTATGGATCTTAGCACTGGATCTAACGAGAATGATTCAAATATTTGTGTAGCTTTGGTTTAGGGACGTCGCGTCGCACGTCACAATAACTCAACACCAACTCGACCCAAAGCAAAACATTGAAAAGTGAGCGTGTAATCGTTTTACGTACATTGTACAACACACTTTACTAAATTAAATTACGTTTAGTATTTTGTAAAATGGGCTGTAAGGAAGTAACAAAATTAAAGCTTATTTTGATTCGAGTAAGTAATGTTAAGTCGTTATTTGAATGTACGACGGCCTAACCACCAGAGCGTGTTGAAAAAATTATTGCTCTGAAAAACCGGGTTGATGGCCACCATCTGCGGCCACAAACGCCTGAACTTGAGAGAGTTATAGGTATAAAAAATATAGGTAAATATAGGTACATTCTAAGCCATATTTCTTGTCCTGATCAAGTTCTTACAGTAATAAAGTGTCTCGTGTTACATTTTTGGACGATCAAATATTTAGATGTGAGTAAAAATCACAAACTTCCTTACACAGCTGTTTATGATTTCCTTAAATTACTACATAGTAACCTATGAAAGTGTGATAAAACAAACCTTCAACACAATCTTACAACAACACCGCTACGTATTGTAAGTACACCGCTTCCTTCACCAGTTATTAGCGACACTTTAGTAAGTTATTTCTTTTTACCATTGCCACTAGAAAAAGAGCATTTGATTCATCGATAACAGTGAATAAAACGCTCTTTTACTCGCAAGATAATAAAAACATTATTATACGAGTTATGTACAATAATGTTAGATCGTACAACAAGTGACTGAAACAAGATAGATAACTCTTTATTGTACAACAAAAGTTATCAGAGAGAAGCTATTTTATCAGATATATTTAACTACTACTATTTAACAGAAATTGAAGTTGAGGATAAATATACTTAACTTGACTTAACCTGATTTAACTTGGCTTGATCTTATTATATTTAATCCATCCTTTGTTCTTTTATTACCGATTATATAATAAAATGTCATAATATAAATACTAAAGTTATTTTCGCGCAGTCAATGGTAAAAAGTAGAGCAGGTACATAACACGTGAAAAAGCAATTTATCTCGGTCCTTGTATCCCTCGAATTAAATTCACTTTTTTTCACTTGTTGTGTAATCTACTATTATATGCTTGTCTACATTTTACTATATACACAGTATTTATTCATCTAAACACAAAAAAAGAATACCTTATTTACAGAATCAAGTAACCAGTACCAACCTGAGAAGACTGCCGTGAAATCTGTAAGTATTGCCACCACCTTTTATACTTGCTGTACACTAGGTTCATTATCTCTGTACAAATAAAACAAAATAAAATTGACATTATTGCAAGACAAAGCTTCGATTACAAGTCAAGCGATTTATTGTCAACAGGGCAACAAAAATAACCTTGAAGGTACATATTGGTAACGCGTTCGCAACATTCAAAATGAACGGGAGACATTCTGTATCATTTGTATGAACAACACATTGACCTTAAATCGCCATTTCTTGTTGCAATGTTGAAGCTATTAATATTCTCCATGCATTCAAGAGGTTGCAAGCAGTTTTCCGCCACGCACTAGGTGCAAAAAATCATGCAGTGCAAGCACCTAAAGGGATACCGAATACTAAGTAGATCTTAAACTAATTTAATAAGTAACTATCAATTTTACTATATTGTTTGTAGTTGTAAATATTGGTGGTTCTGGAGCTCGAAGCTATTACCTAATCTGTAAGATTGGTTTTGATTCCAGTTCCAGTAACCACCGGCTCAAATAAAAAGGACGGATTGTGCGAGGTTCATTGAGGGCCATCGGACAGAATTACACTAAAACGTGATCCTCATCTCCCCTGCAGATGTTACGTCTTGTTAACACTTTTTTTAATCGTTCATTTGTAATTGAATTGGGGAGGACGAACGGGAACTCATTTAATTTCATTTTACTGTGATTATGGGAGCTTTGACAATGAAAGGAAGATTTGTACCTTTCTCCCAGCGTCAAAAAATCCTAATCAAACAAACTACATATGTAGGTATTTGCACAAATATGTATACTTAATTTGAAGATTTACTTAAGTAGGTACCTCACAGGTCGTTGTGCCAATCTGGTGAATTTTAAACCGGGCTTGAATGGCCAAATCCGAAACTATACGAGATAACGAAAAATTCTTCAAGGAGTTCGAATTCGATTTTGATAAGAACTGAAACTGCATTTAGATTTTTGAGTAATCCATTTTCACCAGATATTAAGAAAAAAAAAGCTGTATTATTACAACAACCTTTAAGATAGGGTTGCTAATAAGGATAACATTCTAGGAAGTAAAGTTAAATCAAAGGAAATGCCTGTATACCTATTTGATCATGGGGGTGGGGAGTGATACCACAGGTATCGTCACTATAATGCCATTTATGTAAACTTGCTCAAACAGTCATTTCATGTAGGTAGTAAACTTTGCGCACATATGTAGTATTGTTTGGTCGGTTTAAAAGAGTTAACATTTCAGAGTGCAACTCACGAGACTGAAAACCCATTGTAAAGCCACTCCCGCCACGTCTGCGGCGTGGGCGCGGAGCCGTCGATGCGCGCCTCGATGTGTCCGCAGAGCGCGCGCCGGTCGTGCGAGCGCCCCGAGCGCGCGTCGCAGATCAGCCGCTTGCGGCACTCGCCGTCGCAGGTGCCGCGCCGGGGACTGTTCTTCCAGTAGTGCCTGCAAATATAGGTAAGGGTTGTAGAAGAGTTGCTTTGCTGCAATGTTGCTTTGTACAGTCCATACGGACTGTCCGCCTGCGGGCCGTCCGCAGCAGCGCTCTACGTGAAGCGTGTTCCATTCGGAGCAATACGCGTCACTAAAACGATGTTCTAACGCCAGACGTCGCGTGTGTCTCCGCTCCGGAGCTCCGCGCGGACGGTCCGCATATAAATACGCACTGCCACAGAATAAATAATAGTACAAGGCACTGCTCTGAAACCAGCCATAAGCCAGCTCTTCAGTTCTGCATCCAAAATTTGATAAGTGTTTTGTACTAGAGAGATGTTCCTACAAATTTGGGCGCTGCGGGTTCGTCCCGATCCTTGACACTCACACTAAAATACTTCGCAGAAAGGGCACGCGCACAGAAATCGGAATTTTCTGATTTCTGTGGGCACGCGTCTCTATAATAAGCTTAGGTGCGTTGGTAGCGCTAGCGAGGGTCGCTAGTTGTTTAATTAGAAAGTACGCAACTATGCATACACTAGAGAATCTCAGACCAAATATTACTAGTAATGTATCCTCCTAGCTAGGGAATACATAGTATACCTACGTCGTACATAGTATACCTACGTCATAGTATATCTACATAGTATATCTACATAGTATATCTACATAGTATATCTACATAGTATATCTACATAGTATACCTACGTCGTAGACGCGAGTAAGTATTGGTATTATCTTTCTACGACCTACGTAGATAATTTTTAAATTCACGGTCACGGCAATGATCTCTTTCATTCAACTCAATTTGACGGTCGGTTAGCCGAGTGGCTATAGTGATTGCGAAGTCAATCATCAATCAACGCTCGCGGGTTCGAATCCCACAAGGGTGGTCCGTCATTTGTGTGGTGAGCAGAAATTTTTGTTTCCAAGTCATGGATGTAATTTTCACCAATATTTGTACCTACCCATAGTAGGTAAACAGTAAATTATTAGTATATGTTATTTTAATTTAAGTATAAAATGAAGAGAAATCTTACTTGAAATATAAGTTAAAGACGTCCTCCTTAGACGTCATGTCGTCAATGAACTTGTCCCAGTCTTGCGGCCGCAGCGCCGGCATCAGGTACGAAGAGCGCGCCGAGTACAGCTTGTACCAGATCGGATAGCCGTACAGGTTCGCCTCCTTCAGGTTCATGATCCAGGTCTCGTGGTCCACTACTTGCTGGGAAATGGAACCATGTTTAATTTCACAACTTTTTCCGAAGGACTATGACGTAATCAATGCGGTATGCAAAGTTTTATTTTTGAATATAATTTATGTTTTTTACTGATAGTAAACTTTATTCTATGAAACTAATTTGAATATTTTGGCTTTCTATGCGGTAGTTGATTTTTAATACATACTTATTCAAACTTTTTATAGCGATGATGTCATAAAGTAGGCTGAATATGTATGCCCTTGCCATGTATGCCGGAAAAGGTTATTGTGTCTGCCCCCCATTGGCTTGACATTGACAGATTTTGTTTTAGTTTTCCATTGCCGCCATTGCCGTGCCATTGCTTTTTTGAGGCCGTAGAGCGTAGAATAAGATAGTCGCGAAAGACAGTAGCCGTAGAGCGTCCGTAGAGAGACTCTCTCTACGTTTTAGGCACTGAAAGTAAAGCCATATACTGCCTACTATATGACGTCATTATAGGTCAAATAAGAGTCAAGTTTATTTTATGTATTTTATTAAAATAAACTCCATTCCACAGTTTAAAGAGTTAAGTATAAACGTGAAAACCAGACCTTAGACCTTGAATAACTTAAGACACAGACACGAGTTTCTTAGAATAAAGGTTCACTTTTACAAGTTTCCAGCTTATTATCTCTCATTCCAAGGTGAAACCCTAATTTGACTGGCCTAAATATGGGAATCACCGAAGTGGGAAAGGTCGGAAGGCTGCTAACCAAATTTTGTATGAAACCTAGTGTCGCCTGTTTCTTATTCGAACGATTTATTATCTTAGTTGACGCACAAACTGCAAAAATATATAACTAATTCTCCTTTTCTTCAGGCTTATTACTATTTTAAAAGCTATAAACGCCATTCGTAACTCCTAAGAATATACCTTATTAGAGCAGGATGAATCCCGAAAGATGGGCAAAGATCGCCACACACTGGGTACCCAATGACCGACGAAGGCGTCGAGGCCGTCCACGGAAGCGGTGGCGTGACGATCTTGATACTTTCGAAGGAAATTGGCTTGAACTTGCAGAAAATAGAGATAAATGGAAGGAATTGGGGGAGACCTTTGCCCAGCAGTGGGACACTACAGGATAAATAAAAAAAAAATGGTATAGGTATAAGTACAAAGATTTCCCTACGCGTCTTTACGATCGGTCGCTTGTTGCTATGCATGAATATGTACATCGAGACATAGTAGCGGCGCACCCGTCGGGCTAACATAACATCTCTACTTAAATCATTTTTTTGATGTGTAAACATCTAATGGCGTGGTACGGGGGTAATGCCGACTGTTGGCGTGGCGATCGAACGGATTCGCGACGCGAGAATTCCGCGACGTGAGCGCTCGTGATTCCGGTACTAAAGACCGAAAGTCGATGTCTCGTCGTGCCAACCAGACTTATGGTATTAGGCCGAAAAGTTAGTATAGATCAGATGGGAGACGATAATACACGACCAAAATAATGTACGACCAGTATTGTACAGCCAATATTACACGGCCAGATATTACGTGTACATGGATTCGTAATATTTGGACGGCTAATACTGGCCGTGTATTATTGCCCGTACAAAATCGGTCCGGGTTGATAATGCACTGCCAGTATTACGCGACCAATATTACGTGCACAACTGGATACGTAATATCAGCCCGTGCCGATTTTGTACGACCAAATATTACACGGCCAATAATACGAAGCCAACCATAGACAAAGCTAGAATCACTCCTTTGATGCCTCGTTTGTGTAGGTAAGTGTCAAGATGAAAAAAACTGTCACAGAACCGAATCGGCCAACCCCGACTCCACGTGGTCTTGTCTGCCCTACACTAGAGTGTTTTTAAAAAGCCGGAGGCACGGAGTGAATGCAGCTCCCATCCGCTGTGACAAAGTGTAGGTAGGCAGCACTTCCCGCAGTGCCGGAGCAATTGCGATTCATAATCTGTGGTAAAAGGAAACTGGAACGTGCAAACGAGGCTTTGACCATGTCATTTCTATGTTTTAATCTGTGATGTACACGTAATATTGGCTGTACATTATCGCCCGTACAAAAAGTGTACGGCTCGTATTACACAGCCAATAATGCACACCCTGTTATTACATGTAAATATTTTGGCTTCGTAATCCTGGCTGCGTATTATCGCCTGTACAAAATCAGCACGGGGTGATATTACACGGCCAATATTACGCAACCAAATAATGTACACCCTGATATTACGACGCCAATCCACGTAATATTGGTCGCGTATTATTGGCTGTACATTATTTGGTCGCGTAATACTGGCCGTGTAATATAGGGACTCGATCAGATGAAGAGTTGCTGATTCACAGTTGACCAATGAGAGCGCGCGGTGCAAAACGGTTGTTCGTTATTATTATTTTATGTTTACACATCTGCCAGGCCATCCCGCGACGGCTCATTTTTTTTTCTTTATGTTTGGTTGGAATGGTATGTTAACACAAGCACAAGTTAAAAAAATATATAACCCGCGACTTCCCACCCCCCATTATAGTTAGGAAGCATCTCGATCACATCAGTTCTCAAAAATAAAAATCGTACCTTCTGTCTGAGAGCTACGGATCGGTACATTCATTTGGGAGCAACGATCCCCCCCCCCCCCCTCCCCCCTCCCCCATTATAGCTATTGAAGCTAAGAACCATCTCGTTTACCTCAGCTTTCAAATATAAAAAACCGCAGCTACATCAGTCCATTCGTTTGAAAGATATAATTCTCACCCCTCTTTTCTCAACCCCCCTCCCCCTCCCTTCTATATAGCTAAGAACTTTCTCGATTACCTCAGCTTACAAATATAAAAAACCGCAGCTAAATTGGTCCATTCGTTCGAAAGCTACGATTCCCCATATAATATTTTAAGAACCATCTCAGGAGCTACGACCATCACCCCCCCCCCTCCACCCTCCCCCCATTATAGTAAGAATCATCTAGTTCTCAGCTTTCAAATATAAAAAACGCAGCTAAATCGGTCCATTTGTTCGATAGCTACGATTTTCACCCCCCCCCCTTCTCATCCGTCTCTTTCTTCGGGGGTTAAAAAGGGATTAAGGATTTCTTTTCTCCAGAAAGGGTCGGTTTTGGTGCGCGTGAAAACACATCAGCAACACATCTCATGTTCTTCCAGCGCACGATAAAAAAAATACAACACATAATGTGTAACAATTTGTAACTAGACCTTGTGAGGATAATTACAAAATAGATACCAAACAACGTAAACAGTAAGAAGTTCGATCGAAGCTTGGAGGAGGGAGGGGGGCCCTCCCCCAAGCGAGTCGGATGCCGCCAAGATATCGCTAATGCGCATAATGAACTGCATATTATTTTTATCGGGTTAATGCTTACGCTTTCCAGCGTCGAGCAGCACTTAAGTTTCGGTTGGACTTACTCGAGTAGTGGCTTCGTGGTCGCCGTCGACGTAGTATATCCTGTAGCCTAGATTCAAATCGTAGTACGGCGACACCGATGGCCCGACGTACGCTATACTCGTAGCTCTACCTGCATAACAAAACAATAGAAGTGCTTACATAGTTCGTTACATTAGAAAAGTTTTTAAGGAAGTAATTAATTGTTCTGCCTTTTAAATGTTCGATAAGCCAGAAGAAGCAGCTATTAAACATCAAGGAAATGTGTTTTGGCGGTGGTAAACTAACTAGCTTAAAAGCTAAAAAAACACGCCTGCCCTGCCGAAAATGTAATTATGCCAATAAATTATACATTATTGGAATGTGTTTAACAAGCACATTCCAATTCCAATAGATATCCATATTGTAAAATAACAAGAAAAAATATTTTTTTTGCAATTGAAAATGGATACTGCAGCCAGATTTTTATTTTTCGAAAAAAAAAACCTATGTTTCTCGGGGGGATGTAAGGATTCTAACGATACCCCATACGTCTAAATCTGTTCAGGCATTTCACAGTTATGGTGGAATAAAGAAACTCGCATACATACAAACATACATGAATGCTAAAAACATAACACTCCTTTTTTTGGGCAGCCGTGTAAAAAGGCTGCAATTCGTGGTATGCAAACAAACTTAAAGTCAGGAAATTGTTAACTTCGCAGCAAAATCAGAGAAAAATAGTGCAAAATGACTTGGGCCGCAAAACTATAAAATGACTAAAAAAAACTATTTTTCATGTTGTAATGTTAAAAAAACTGGTTAAGGCGCCCCGACCTACAAGTGGTAGCTTAGAATGCTAGGCGAGAGCTGACCACAACTAGCCGCCCAGTTCTATTTAATTTGCTGACAGTATATATTTACGAGCTGAACATAACAACAATTCTCTGCTGACTGTTTAAAATAGTTTAAAATCTCGGCACTGGCTGTGCCCGCGGCTTTGCCCGCGTGGTTAACCCACTTCACTTTTAAAAGTAACTTTTGTATTATTACGTTGCAAAGTACACTATAGGCTCAAAGCGAGCGTGCTTGCAAAAACTGGTTTTTGTACCGTATTTTGGTAGCCACAGTTATCGCTCGTATTGAGCATAACTACATTTCATCAAAATTTGTTCAGCCGTCAAATTTATTTTTATCGATTCTTCTACTCATCAGATCGAGATACCAAGTACATAGGTCCCTATGCCAGATTTTAACTCAAAACTGTATCGCAATCGGTCCAGTAGTTTTTACGTGTTGCGCGAATAGACAAACGGACAGGCACTATTTTTTTTTATATTCTTTGTTTATTTTAAGTAACCAAGACCAAATTGTTTTTTCTTTCGTTTTTGTTACTTAATACTGCTACCTTGCTACGCGTGGGCACGCTCAGTATGCGCGTGGTAGCTTTATCGCGCGCGAGCAAGGTAGTAGCTTTAGTATAAGTATTAGTACTATTATTTATTCTGTGGTATAAATAATACACATAAATAATAGATAATGATTCGGTTCACTTACCGAGATCGTTGGGATCATAAAAAACTTCGAATTCGTCGAAATGTGTATGCCCAAAGAACTGCGCTGCTATGGTAGATTCGTATCGGTTGATAATGGCGTAGTAATTTCGGCTCCACACTTTGAGACAATCGGAATGGCCGGGAGGTATGTGTCCGATTATGTGGACCTTTTCTCCGCTGAACTCTGCTGATTGCAGTTCGTAAATCAACCACTGAAGTTCTGTCGCTGGGTCTGTACTGTTCATCAGCAACCACCTGTAAGTAACATTACAACACGTAGAATTAAATAAATAAAGAAATGCAGTGAGTGATCGACCGAGCGACCGAATATGTACGTAGGTACAGTAGTCGCAGCCAGTCTATATGCTTGTGAATTTAGGCCACAGAACACTATTTGGACGAATGCATTTTTGGAGTTCTTGGGCTATTTTTTAAATATAGAACTATTAAAAGGTTTGCCATACACAAAATCTGTATTTAAAGAAAGTAAATGAACCAAAAAAAATGTCTCATATATACCGATAGCCAACATGTTTGAGTTAGGCTCTGTCACAGAAAAAATAATAGTACTAACGTACAGAAGGCTCACTCCGCTAAGACAATTGAATAAAAAGCGACTCTTGCCATCACTCAATAAAGTGCTATTCCGGTCGAACGACCTTGATGCGTATCATTTTATATGCATCTCTCTTTCTAACGCGTAAGTATGTCTCAGTCTAGCTCGCGGCAAGTCGTTACTCTATCTCGCGGCAAGCCACAGAGTAAGACGGGCGTTTCAGAAATTAGCGCGCGCAAGTACATCGAATCAGACATCTGGCTCTGTGAACGATTGCGCAGGTACTGCTGTGGGATAAAACACAATAAAGCAAGAGCAAGATAGAATATGCGAAAAACGTAAACGAGTGAGTGAGGCAGTTATAAAATTCTGTCTTCACCTTCAACATTGGGATTGCGCCGGAAAATAGCAGTTTGCGCAGTGACTAGCAGACAACTTCCGAGACATACCTACTTCCGCTGCGACTACTGTATATAATGTAAAGGAGAATTTTACTGTATCTACGTAACCTATACTCAAGCTACTTGGCCGACTGCCAGTATCGACTCTAACGATGCAACCTTCCAATCCAGTTGTAGGTAAAGTGATTTATCTTGAATTACCAGTTTTTATTATTGCAGTAGTTCATGTTAAGGGATATGATTCGGAAGCCGGGACGGACGAGCACGGAGTAGAAGGCGCCGCGACGCACTGTGTGCGAAACTCCTGCGGGCAGCCACCGTCGCCACTGCGCGTCCAACTCATCGTACAGCCACGCTATGTTCAGCTCCGGCGAAGATATATACGGAGGTGGAAAACTGAGAAATGAAAAAGAAAAATAATGGTAAATACCTAGTTTTGTAAATAAGTCTTTCACAACTGACATGTAATACAACAACAACTGTAATAATTGACTCGTCTCTTTAAAGCTCCAGATAAAGGAACTCTTCAATGGTCAACAGCACAGACACGAAATTCTGTGTACGCATTTTATTATGATAGTCGCTTTTAAGTTTTACTATGACATAGTTGCTGCACTCAGGGTTGGCTCCTGATTAGGGAACTCCTCAACGGCTAACAGCACAGACACGAAATGTTGTACTTATGCGCATTTAATTGTGATAGCCTGTTCTAAGTTTCACGATGACATGGCTACTGAATGAAACCCTTTTTATGTTTTTTAAATTAACTTGTTTCTTTGTTCCTACTACATACATCTGCTTCTAACCAGTCGCTTACTACATGAGTTTGCGAGCGTTTCAAGGCAATCAGCCATAAACTGTTTGCCTGGTGCGTCCGCGCCCTAACTTGACATTAGACTAGCTGTGAGATATTCAACAACTTCACAACAACTTTTCTGCCAAAGAATACAAAGCTTTTACCTATTCACTGGGGAAGATTCATGATTTCCAAGCGCGGGGAAAATAGGAACGCCAGGGAACATATCCGACATTTGCGCGACGGTTTCTTGCAACACTTTCAGGTTTTCCTCTTTCGTTTGGTTCCAAACGTCATGTGGAGGCAAATCTCCTGTCCATAGAATGTAATCGATATCCTGAAATTACCAAAAAACTCTATTTAAACTTGTTATCTAAAAGTACCAAATAAAGCAAAGGGAATAAACTTGTAAAGTACTTATCAACATACAGCGTGTGTGTCAGCAATGTGCTTCAACATGTGATCAATGGTTCGTTTCGGGGTGTCACACTTGCGATAGTCTCCCCATCTCCCTGCGCCACCGCCTGGAGTCAAAGCCGGCCCACTCGACGCTCTACAGCAAAGTGGTTCATTGCATTCCGCATTTGCACCTGCAAGGAAAATCCGTTATACTAGGAATGCTCATAAAAATAGAATCTAGTAATGAACATTTAGCGTATGTGTACCTTCGGCATAATAAGGATCAAAATGTGTATCGGATATCTGTAAAACTTTGAAGGTCGGTGCCTTATCGATAGGAGCTTCCAGTTTTTGTAACGCCGGCTTAGGCACCGGAGGAAACGCGACCTCCCAATCGTGATATGGATTGTAGACATCTCCACAAGCGTCTCCAATTACAAAACTGCAAATCTCATCGGGCCCAATTGTAATCCGTTTCAACACATACACCACCTCAGACTGAAACAAAATACGCCACGTTAACTCTGGAGATCTTTGATTGGAAAATGAAGAATATTCATACTTATATAACCCTTACCCCAAACAATCTAGTGATACCTTCACAAACTCTTGCCGATTGTATTTTCAAGGATACACAGAACTGGTATATCATCTTATTGATATCTTCTTTACTTTTACCAAGCCTTATGTAATGCTGCAGTAACCCTGCGCCAGCTTTGCAAGCTGTGCACGAAACCTTAGACATGACTGAGTGTTCCACTTCGTAGTACACTTGCTTTAGGTTTAAAAGTTTAAGGGCTTTCTCGACAAAGATGGGCAGGTTGCTACTCTTGTCGCTGTCCCACAACAGTCGTGAGTAATTCCGTTTCAAGGCAGCCATGTGCGCTATTAATTCAGTCTCATTTGCCGAAGGCGGTAGCTTATGTGAGAAGTTCGAAGGCAAAAAGAATGGCTCTTCATTTCGCGGCGTTAAAGTCCAATTCCAGGTATCCATTGGTTGATTCCATCTTATCACAGGCTTGTTTTGTCTTCCAGATTGTTGTAGAAAAATGGGGTTACCTGAAATCGAACACAAAATAAAATGCTCCCTCACAACATGCAATCATGCCCAAATCATCAGAGGAAATTCGAAGATAAACAAACCTGATATCGTAGTAATAGTCACGATAAAGACTAGAACTTGGAGTAGCCATGATATTCTTATAATCATAACTGAGAGGCAGAAGAAGGAAGGCACTGCAACAAAGAAAATACAGCTGTTTGACAAAAATTATGATTTTGTCTCATCTCACTGGTATGGGCGCTACCTGTCTGGTGTTATAAAACATTCCTATTATTTATACTCGTAGGTAAATGTATATTGTGGCATGAATAATAATAATGCTGTGGTAGCACATATTTAAATGCTTCGGAGACTTCTCATTACTTTTACTAATAATTAATCTACTTCAAAAAGGAGCAGGGTTCAATTCGAATGTATGTTTTTGTGTTATGCTGCCTTGATTTCGGAACTGATTTGGACGAGTTTTTCTACATAGAAGGGAAGAAGCTCAATATAAATTTCAATAACATTTTACACATTTTCTTGATATGTAATGTTGAATCTCATGCTATACTCCAGAGGTCCCCAAACTTTTTTGTCTCGTAGACCACTATGTTGCTATGCTATGTTTTTCTGTTTTGGGTAGACCCATAATATGCTTTCCTAATATTGTTTTTTTAGCAAATTCTTCAACTTCAAAAATGTTTTTGACAGCTGGTATAGTGCTACTCACTTTGAAATATTTCACTTTCTAACTGTAGTGAAGAGTAGTGTGAAATCTTAATAAGAGCACACAAAACAAAACACAAAAGCGTAGTAGTTGTATTGTCAGTCTGTTTGTTACGTTTTCACGTAAAAATTATGCAACAAATCTCCGTGATCTTTTGCACAGATAAAGTTGCTAAAAAGTTGACACAGGCCGCAATTTATCGCGTATTTAACAATAAAAACGTACTTTTTATGGTTAAATTAATTATTTTAGAACTACAGTTTATGTGATCGTTTACTAGCAAGCAGTTAAGCCTTTCAAACTAGATAAGTATTTATTGTTCAAAATAGTACAAAATCTTAAAAGTTACATTATTTCTCATGAGGCTTTATATTTCGTAAAAGAAAATCAGATAATCTGTTTAATCCTACACGGTAAATCTATAATACCTCATAAAATATGATAAACGCGTGGATGTTTGTTATCTATTCATAGTAAAACGTACCTAGTATTACTACAGTAGGAAATTGTAGTGAAAGTCGGTCAATGGTTGATCCACACATGACCTATTTATGCACTTTAGAAATTACCATAAATAAATGTGTGACGTTTATTAAATAACTTACGTCGTAAAATTTAAATCCTTGATTATTATTCATGCACTATACCATGACTTATTCGTCCCGCGGTTTTGACCGCGTTTTGATTTCTCTGGGTTAAAAGTACGAGTATCCTATGTCACCTATGTATTACCAGGGCTTAAAATACCAATATAACACCTACCATAATGGATCCCAAATTCGTTTAGCTGCCAAATAGTATTTATCAATTGTTTGGTTTGTACTCGTCGCATTAAGATGCAAAGTACACAAAGTTTTAAGTCAAATTCTGCGCTATCCATAGTGAAAACCGCATTTCAATCGATCCAGTCGTTTTTACGTGATGCGACTTGCGAGAACAAACAGATAGACACCATAAAATGTTATATTCTTGATCAGTAGCTTATTTTAAGTCCCCTTGACCATTTTTATCACGTTTTTAAGCGACTTCATTACTAGGTCACTTTCTTGTTTGTCGTTCCGGGATTCTTGCAACTCTAATTTCGAACACTTCCCGATTAGCTATCCGGCTGAAACTTTCAGGGTTGCTCACAACACAGCATTTTAGAAAAAATACATTTAAAAAAAACGTGGTTTTTAGATTAGTTATTTAATCTACTTTTTCTGCATTGTACAGACTTTTCGTTACTAAATGTTTTGTCATAAGTATAGAATATGCGGCTATTAAACTAAAGCCGTACATGCCTGTGACAGGCCATATAAGGAAACATGTATCGGACCACGTTTTACATAATAACGCAGACTTTTGTTGTGTCCATTTGGAATTTGGACGCAAGTTTCACTTTACTGAATACCTACCGATCTGTTGAAAAGGAGAAAGGGTGCCTGAGCCTGTCTGCTTCGTAATATATTTTAAATGATTTTATATTAAACATTTCGTTTAAGTGAAAGTGACGGTGCGTTTAAGTAAATAAATCTAGGTGACTTAGTATTTTCAAGGTACTCTGTAATAGGTATACTAAACAAATACTACCATAGAATAACTATTACTGTATGTTAATGTTGTACATAATGTTTATAAACATTAATATAGGTAGGTACTCGTAGATAGATAGATAGATAATACTTTATTGCACCTAAACAAATATTATTACACATAAACATTTATTTAAAATAAGTACAATGGGCGGTCTTATCGCTAACAGCGATCTTTTCCAGATAACCTTTGGATGGTCAGTAATGGAAGAACAAGGAGTAGACGGCGTTGCATTGAAATAACATTGTAATACATAGATACTTTTATAAAATAACTATTTATACGATAAACTAATACATGTTATTGCAATAAACTAATACATGTTATTACAATAAACTAATACATATTTATATTACCAATTAGGTGTAAATACGTAATATTCACTTAGACATACTTATTTATAGGAACGAACAAAAATAATCTTTGGAGTCCTGTAATAAATCTGGATGATTTTATATTAATCTAGTCTACATTATCTATAGGTAGGTATATTACGCTTCGTAAATACCTACTACAACTATAGTGCGTAGGAGGTACTATTATTTAATCTGTGCTATTATATCCTCTCTGTTCTGCTTGTTTTTGTGTTATTTATGTTACCGTACATTATGTTTGTATAACCGACTACGGCGAAGCAAGGGGAGGATAATGAGTTTAACAGTCTATGTATGTATGTCTATGTATATATATAATTTAGTAATGTGTAATATGGATCCTGACATCGGAAATAAAGATTGATTATTATACAGAATGGATTTTTTTAACCACACCCAGAGGGAAAGTTCTCTAAATACTGGAGATAGCAAATTTTACTCAAAGGAAACATTCCTTTATTTTTAAAAATAAACATATCTGCATTAAAGAATTTTCAAAAATCGCTTGCCACACTCAGGAATCGAACCGGCCAAATCGAAAAAATAACACGCTGTACCCTTATGGCATCAATCGATAGGGTCAATCATAAGAATCAAATCTCTCTAACGAACATTAGAAATAAAATAAAAGGAAATCAATAAAATCTTCTAGTTGAACGAAAAAAATGGGTAAACTAACTAATTAGTTGCTCGAAATGAGCTCCATTTTGTTGGATACACAAGTTCGTTCTTTTAATAAAGAGAAGAGAACTTGCATTTCGTCATTTTTAATAAATAAATGACGTCAAAGATAATTGGTAATAAGGTACTAACATAAGTAATCTGATCGACCTTTGAGTAATAGTGCTTTATCTTGTTCCATTGAATTTATAAGTTTAGATTTAATGGTTTTCCTTTTATTTAATATACCATATTTGTTACAGAGATTTAATCCATATAATTGATGCCATAAAAGTGCAGGATGTTTTTTTTCGGATTTTAGCAGGTTCGATTACAGAGTGTGGAAAGCAAGTTTTAAAAAATCTGTGCATGCATATTGGTTTCTTTTTAAAAATAAAGGAATGTTTCCCATAGGTAAAATTTGCTAACTCTAGTATTTAGAGTACTTTCCATCCGGGTGCGGTTAAAAAATTCCATTCTGTATATTATGTATGTGGTTGTAGGTATGTGGATGTTGCACCATAGTTTCACCCGTATTGGTCCGATATCGACAAGCGAGATATCAAATCGATTCGTCTTTAGGTATAGTGTCATAGGCTTTTTTGACCCGACTACGGCGGACCAAAGGAAGGGTTATGTGTTCAAAATAAAAACTTGGTCCTAATTTGTCTTTATTTATAGTTTTATACCTATGCATTTTTTTTTTACTAAAAACGTAAAAATAAAAGTGTGTTCAAACTAAAAACTTGGTTAGATTTTGACAAGCGAGGTATCAATCGATTCGTTTTCATCGCAAGAGTGTCAGCTGTCAGCTATTTTTTACCGACCGAGTCGGTGTTAGTTTTTGGGCTCATGTCTTGTTTTGTTTCCGTATTCGGTCCACAAAAGGCTGGACACGTGATAGGTATTATGTGAGCATGTGAGTCAGCGGATTTTACGGAGTTGGCAG
This sequence comes from Alsophila aescularia, assembly GCA_946251855.1. Classification (NCBI taxonomy): domain Eukaryota; kingdom Metazoa; phylum Arthropoda; class Insecta; order Lepidoptera; family Geometridae; genus Alsophila; species Alsophila aescularia. The sequence goes on along the minus strand of OX276377.1, from coordinate 17,941,360 downwards.
CACACGGACGCGGGGTCGGCACTTTCTCCGCGCTTCATTGACTTTGTTGGAAAGTGAGTGCGGCGCGCGCGTTTGTTGCCCGTTGTGAACGCGCCACAATAATGTGCTGCTCGACACTAAGCTATCAGATATGAGAGTACGGACACATGTTTAATTTTCATAGGCTGTTTGTAAGCCGATTATTATTTTATCATCCACGTCTACTCAGAGATTTTCGTTTAAATGTTGTTTGTAAAGTCAAATACTTTAAAGGAACGGTTTTTTACAGCTTATGTATAGAGTTCTTTTGAGTGGAGTTCTTTTATCAATGCATTTAAACTGTGTAAATCAATACATAGTATTAAATAAAGTCGCTTCCCGCCGTCTGTCCGTCTGTAACGCTTAAACTACGCAACGGATTTTAATGCGGTTTTCAACAATAAATAGAGTGATTCAAGAGGAAGGTTTGTACGTATAGTTTGATATTTATTCGTGTTAATTTGTTGAAATTTGACGATAAATATTCAAGATGTCGGAAAAAAACGATACATATTGATATAACAAAGTCGCCCACCGTCTACACCCTTCAATCTTTTAAACTACGGCAACGGATTTTAATGTGGTTTTCACCATCAGTTAGATTATTTTTCACGGACGGTTTATATTTAAATCTATAGTTATAATAAAGCAATATGAACGAAAAAGTCTGTACAAAGAAGATAATATAAAAAGAAAGTCTAGGGTACTTAATAAGCTTAATAACTTAATAACTGAACAAGAATATTACTTTTTTTTTAAATTGTGTCTGCCTGTCTGTTTGTTTGTTAGTTTGTCTGTATGTTTGATCGCGCATTACGTAAAAAATACTACACTGATTGCAATACCGGTTGTCACTGTTGGATAGCTTAGGATTAAACTTAGTCTGTGGTACTTGGTATCTCAATTCGATGAGTAGAAGCCGAGCAAGCGATAAAAATATTTATGTCGGGTGAAGAAATTTTGTTGAAATGTTGGTATACTGGTATTTTAGGTCCTGGTATAGCACATAGATTACTTTTAACCTAGAGAAATGACCACGCATCTAAATCTTTGAATTACGAACTCTATAATCTATAAGGAATCTAACTCTATGGCTCACACCCACCACACATTAGCACAGAATACCTAATAATACACAGTAGCACAGAATAAGTACTAACATAGAATCCATACCAATATATAAAAGTGAAACGTTATCTGTTTGTTTGTTTGTTTGATTATTCGTCGGCTGGACGGATTTTGATGAAATTTAGAATGGAGATAACTTATACCCTTGAATAAAACATAAGATACTTTTTATCCCGGAAAATTGTAAGTTGCCGCGGGATAACTGGAAAATGTTGATTACTCACTGTAAAGAACGGTTGCCATCACAGAATGGTCTGTGGTTGCCATGGAAACGAAATAACAAGTCTGTCAAAAAAAACATCAATGCTATACCTACTTTTGAAGAACATAGGATGCTCTTTTTCGCGATAAACTGTAGTCCGCGCGTACGAAGTCGCGGGTGGGAATGCTAGTACCTAATAATACTACGACAGTAGGCACATTACAATTTTTTATTTTTTAAGTTTAACTGTTTTATTGTAAATTAGATAATGTACATTAAAAATAAAAATACGTGGAGCAAGTAGAATTTATATTAAGTACCTACTCAGGTAACGCTAAGCCACATATTTTTTTTACAATAAAACCGTTCAACAAATATATTTTTAGCTTATTTTACTTTCAAGTTTTTAGTTTTTATTTAGTTATCTAAGTAAGTTTTAGTTAGTTAAACTATACTGTGTTCTACTCGTTCTACTTGTCAAGCCCTTTCATTTGATACCCGATTGAAAAAAAAAACATTTTGTGGTGGCGGCCGTCTTGGATTTGGAATTTTCATGGTGTAGGTACGTACTGTATTCTACTAGTTAAGCCCTTTCATTTGATACCCATATTGAGGGGGTTGAAAAAAATATATATAATCCGTCAGTTTATGCGCGGCGGCCATCTTGGATTTATAATGATACTGAATATACATACCTATTGTCATCAAAACTAAAGTTGTGTACCAAATTTCAGATCATTCGTTCAAAGGAAGGGGGTAAAACCTCATTTATTAAATTTGACCCCAAAGAACAAAAAACAACAAACAGGGCAAAGCTACCACCAGCAAGGCATCGGGTAGAAGCCGGCGATTTAATTTACTCAAACAAGCTTGTAATGTGGTCATTATTTCGACAAGCTTCTTTGGGCAAAGTCGACCTTGCCGCGCTTCTTGAATAGGCGCCAGCAAAGTTTCATGGAATTTCATTACTGTCGTGTTTTGCGGCCAGCGATTTCCTTTAAAATTCCATTATTGTCGTGTTTTTAATACTATTATTTATTCTGTGGTTTTGTTAACCATCGAACGCGAACAGAGAGGCGTCGTAGTTCCCAAACGTATGGACCGATATAGATGGTTTTTTTTCTGTTTGAAAGCTGATGTGATCGAGATGGTTCTTAGCTATTGTTGTTGTAATTTTTGTTGTTGTATTTTCGTTGTTTTTGTTATTTTGTTGTTGTTATTTATTTTTGTTGTTGTTATTGTTGTAGTATGTTTTTTGTTGTTGTTTATTATTGTGTTTCTTGTTGTTATTGTTGTTGTGGTTTCTGTTCTTGTTCTTGTTGTTTTTGTTGTTGTTGTTCTTGTTGTTTTTGTTTTTTCTTGTTGTTTTAGTTGTTCTTGTTGTTTTTGATGTTCTTGTTGATTTTCTTGTTGTTTTTATTGTTGTTCTTGTTGTTTATCCTGTTGTTCTTGTTGTTTTTGTTGTTATTGTTGTTGATCTTGTTGTTTTTGTTGTTGTTTTTGTTGTTGTTCTTGTTGTTTTCGTTGTTCTTGTTGTTCTTGTTGTTTTCGTTGTTCTTGTTGTTTTTGTTGTTCTTGAAGTTTTGTTGTTGTTCTTGTTGTTTTTGTTGTTGTTGTTGTTGTTTTTGTTGTTCTTGTTGTTTTTGTTGTTTTCCTTGTTGTTTTTAAAGTTATTGCTGTTTTTGTTGTTGTTCTGGTTATTCTTGTTGTTTTTGACGTTGTTGTTGGTGTTGTTTTGGTTTTTGTTGTTGTTGTTGTTTTAGTGGGTTATATAATTTGTTCATCAGTTTGCTAGTTTTATTTAAATACCTCGCATTGTTTGAGTAAAGCACTATACAAGCCTTGGTCCGCAATGACTGCCCTGCTGGCCACGCTATGATGGCCTCTAGCTTTGCTTAGATAAGTTCTTGGCCTTCAAGCTTGGCCTTCATTGCAGCCCTTGCTGACCGCGCTGTGATGGCCTCAAACTTAGCTTAGCTACGCTCTCGGCCATCATCATCGCTGCCAGCAACGCAGTCATTACAGACCGCGGCAGTAATGTACTATTATTGGATCCCAATGTTAATACCATTTGTTCAAATGTTGTTAGCCTGCCTTCTTCGTATGTAGGCAAACTTTCTTTAACATATGAAATTTTACTATAGCTATTTATCGCATTTTTGCATGCTTCTTCATTGCGCACAGTAATACACGTTACAAGCCAACAATGTATCGGTTAAGCAAGCGCATTTTTTAAACATAAATATTGTTGTAAAAACAGTAACCTGTTTGTTTATTAGCTAACTTTTTGAATTTATCATAACTTTATGAATTTATCACTTACCCACGTATTATGTGTAATTATGTACTTACTACATTACTACCAATAAATAAAATTGAAGTGTCTGTTTGTAATGTCAAAATAACAGTTTTTTACTAAATGCCAATGAAAGTATAAACGGTACGACTGCGATGCGGTTTTACTATTGGATAGCTTAGGGTTTAACTTAAGACCAGGCTCTGCTTTTTAAGGGTTTTTTCCATAAATATGCTGGGTCAACCACAAACCTGATAAATGTGAAACTCAACATACATGTTTTTGAGATCTTTATCTCTCTAAGACTATGACAAAAACATGATTAACAGAATTGCATTCGATACATTTTCTTATCAAAAATTACGTATTTTTAGTAATGTTTATATTTTTCTACTCAACGGCTTAAGTTTTATCTCTAAAATAAACCTCACAGCAAAAAAATATAGTTTATCATCTAAGATTAAGACAAAATTAACCTAACTAAATTATTAGCCTACCAATAAAATAAATAACTTTGAGACATACGTCATTTAGTTCCAAGCTAAATTGTGTGTTCAAACAGCGCTCGCGATATTCAACCTTGTTACGCAGGCACTTCCGTGCTTATTGCGGGTAGCGGGTGCCTGAGTGCAGGGTAGGTGGCAGGGGAGTGGGGAGTGGGAAAATGTAACCTTGGAGCCTGGTGTATTTGGTATCTCAATCCGTAGAAGCCGAGCAATCGATAAAAATTATTTTGATGAACCTAATATGTTTTTGAGCGTAAACTTCTGCATTGGATGTGCTCAAAATCTAAATCGATTAGTCCGACATCTCATTTTGAGTCGAGGTTATTAGTTAGGTACCATTAGTCCGATTCTTATTGAACAAGTTTTGCCACTTCACAGCGCGTGCCAAGTTATCAACAGAATGTTATTGTTTTATTCGACCGTGGCTCCCACTTCTTATTATTAGGCGTAATTTCACTGTTTTCCAGTTATTAAAGGCAAGTAAAAATGGTTACTTATGTCTTAATCGTTACCTACTCATTACATAAATCATAAAAATCATCATATCTGATAAACTGATATTATTTATTAGTCAGGCAATGTAACTGGAAAATATCCTATTTTCAATTAATATGCCAAAAAGCAAGACAAAAACCCGATGAGCATCAGGTTCATAACTCGTATTTCTTTAACGTTTATAAAAACTGTTTTGATAGGAATAATGCAGCATAAAAGAAGCTTTCTAGCACTTCAGAGATACTTGCTTGTCTTCGAGAAAGCGTCCCAACCTAAAAACTAAAAAGCAAAATGAACCCCCGCAAGTCCCTAACAAATACTTCCCTGTATCATAATGGTTCATGAGCGTAGAAAGACAATGTCTTAGTGTGGTGCGAGTGCAAATATAGTCCTCAGTCCAAGACCATCTACTAGTTCAACCATAGGTCAACACTTTCTGTCAAAAGTTCAGCGACAATAGGACATTAAAACTGTCCGAAAACGATGCAATGGATGCTACAAAGACTTGCGAATAGTTTTCGTACGTCCCGGCGTTTCTCTTTGCTGTATGGTCGTCCTAGCATTGTCGTTTTTTATTTATATAGCGGTTGCAACCTAAATATACCTGTTTAAGCTTTGTTCAACATACGAGTAAAACTTCACTTCTATCAGAAAAGACGGAAATGAATATTTTTACTCGTGTTCGGTCCTGTTCGGTGACAATGTACCTCCAGTGCGACTCTCAATTAATTGACTGTCTCCACATCTCTATGCGGAAGAATGTAAGACGCTTATTAAAAAAAATATAGCGATCTCGTGTCGTTGCGAGTACTTTGTCATTGGTTCACCATCGTTACGTTCCAGAGATTTTCATAGAAAGTAGATACTTTCAAGCTTTGCTAAATTTCTAATTTGTACCTGTACCTTAATAACTGTCAAGGTTATATTTCATAGATTTTAATTACAGGCGTTATATGAATAATCTTGGACCAAAGTGTAAATACCCATTACTTTCCAATTCAATACCTGGGGTACGATTTTTGAATATCACCGAGTGATTAAATATCAGCGAAATGATAAAAAGTCACCGATTTCCCAAAAGTCGTATTTTTGAATTTCACTGGGTGATAAAAAATATCATACGTATGATTTCGTTTACGAGTGCCTCCCCCCACTCGTTTTGAAATCACCCGGTGATATTTTTGAAATTTCGTTCATAGTTTCTTTTATTCACCTGTTTTTCGTGGGTTGTTTTTCGTAAAATACGAACAACGAATGAGGTAATACTAGCAGCAAGCCTAGTAGCAATACTAAAGATGACTCGTCAGATTAAGATACTGGGACTAAAGTTATGCTTTTTATGAAGAGGCATTCTCAATGTCCGATAAGAAATTGCCACTGACTTTCGAGGATGGGAGCTTTTTTTTTTTTTTTAATTGGTATGTAGTAAAAATGATAATTACCTCCTCTCCTTTTAATCTTTCTGGCACAGAGTACTTTGATATATGTTCCTTAACTTTGTATACATGCTTTCTTGGTGCCCAGAATGCTTCGAGCATATATCCAATGGAGATATGAATGCAAGGCGTACCCCTCTGTTGGCCATATGGCACGACTTGACCAACTACGTTATATAAAACTATTTCACTCACGACCGCGGCCACCAATCCGACCACCCCTGGCAACCCACCAGGGGGTATCAACACACTTAGACACAGACACCGACCTCGCCGGCGAGGTCGAAGGTCCCATAACACATAGTCAGATATTATTCGCCTTCGAGTTTCTTGCCGATTCTTCTCGAAGGTGTATTACGAATCGGCGGTCAGTTATAAAAGTCAATCAAAGGGCACCTAGCCATTGTTCAGGGCCCCTCGTTCACTACCTAACGGTAGCGATCCAGGGGTGTTTAGTTCGATACCCCCGTAATCAGACGGCCGTCCAAGCCGAGGGCCGTACCCCCTGGGTACCCTCGTGCGGGTCGTCCAAATTTAACTTTGGCGTGCGCCTTCTGCGTCACGCATTGCGGTGGAGTGCTTGTGAGCGCCCGCCTCCAAGCCCGGTTCAAGCTGTAGAGGCCGATAAGGCCAACAGCATTAGTCAATCCAAAAAAAAAAACGACCGTGCCATTCGGTATCGTTTCGTGTCGCAAAGCAGAGCTCCGTGGTGGTGAAATGGTGAATTGTGCGGTATTTTTGTGTAGAAGGCGATCAGCAACATCAAACTTACGGGATCACGGTATTTCGTATCACAAGTAAGTGTTATTTATGTGAATTGTGCTTGTAATTTTGTATAATTTTGATTCAAATGAACTACCAGTTGCGACAGATTAGCGACAGTTTACGACGTTATCGTCTTGGTTGAAGGCGTAGTGCGGGGACAAATTGAGTGAAATTGATTGAACGAATGATTGAATGAACGTTAAATTATCTCAAAATGAGGAGTGTTAGTATAGGTACTAACAGATTATTTTTGAGTGAGTATTAAAAGTGTTTTAATTTTCATTTAAAAAGCGATATGCCATTCACTCTAAACACTTACGACGCTGAAATTTTGCCTGTTAGTATCATATAGGCTGTAGGCGACAATTACGAACGGATGTTACGAATGGGCCGGATTAAAAGGGTGAAAAATGAGTTCTGGGTTTCTATTAAAGTTCATGTTATTTAAGTTCGGGACACAACACAACGTTTGGTATTAAGTTAATAGTTGAAATAATTCTGAACTACTAACCTGTGGACGAGTGCGTTTTTTTTTTTTGCAAAATTTGCAAAAAATAAACTCATATATCTCGTACGGGATACCGATAGCTGACAGGTTAAGTGAAAATACAAATATATTTTCTTGTAATATAATAAAGTACTGCTATTAAATGATAACAAACTATATTCAATTCTTTTATTTTATTTTATTACAGAAGAGATAAATATTTCTGATCTGGATAAAAATGATTGTACAAGCAATTATGTATGAAATGAGTAATAAATAAAGTAATGTAAGTTTATTTACTTACAGCGTGTTTTTAAATCAACGAAAAACCTTTCGTTGAAACCTTAGATTGTACTTAACAACATTTGATACATGAATTTTTAAAAAGGTATTAACACGTCTTAAAAAAACAATTTAAAGCTTAAGATTATTTTCCAAGTATTTTAAAATTATAAAATCATAGCTTTCACCCGTGACTTCATCCGCGCGGACTACAGTATGATATCGCGTAAAAAACATCCCATGTTCTTCTAGGATATTGAAAACCAATGCAAAAGTACCACCAATGCACCAACGTATTGTATTCTCTTTGGCACCAACGCTCTCGATGCTTTTTGACAGACTTGTTATTATTTCGTTTCCATTGTACCCGTTCCTTACAGCGACTAATCAATATTTTCCAGTTTTCCTGTGGAAACTTACTAGTTTCCGTGGAAACTTATGTTTTATTCCAAGGTATCTCCAGGAGTGGGTTTTAGCTATATCCATACCAAATGTCATCAAAATCCGTCTAACCGTTATCACGTTAAAACTCCCCAAACAAACAGACAACGTTTCACTTTTATAAAGTGGTGTGGATTGCTAGAGCATCCTCTAGGTATTTTGTCCTATACATGACTTCAAAGATCTGTAATTATATCCATACCGTGTCATTTATTTTTTTATCATTAATTTCAAGGTTAAAAGCGCCGAAGTATATAATGTCAAAGAATAAAAATTCTTGAGTATCAGATAGGGAAGCTGCCAACGTGAAGGTTTGCATTAATTCAAAAACACGCTGTATAAATAAATAAATTCACCAAGTAGCGAAAATTTGCTCACAAAGTTGTACAAGTTCAGTACAAATATATAATATACATAAATATTTTTAAATACACTCAAATTATAAATAGCTATATCTTTTCATCTCGATAAAATAAAAGCTTCATTTTACATCTTCAACGGAACGTTAGACATAAGTATTTACTAAAACCACGTTCATTTCATAAATTCATTCATTTATCATTCAGGTTACCGGTCTTTGTGAATGCCCATCACTAGAGATTATCATAGTGTGCGTCTAAGCACTGCGTAACTATGCTGTATTTTATACCTGTGTGCGTATTTTATGATGGTTTGCGAGATTGTTTTAGTGTGCGTTTACATGAATAAGATTTGCGCGTGTGCAGTGCGTTTACCTCGTCCCCCGTCAAAATTGGCAGAAAATAATGTTTGCGGATTAAAACGTTAGCATCTCCATTGGATATATGCTCGAAGCCAGAATGGCATTCAGACGGCTGGCAAATTCCTTTGTTGTGAATGTTGCAGTAAACTTCTCATTTCTTACAATAATTTATTCTGACTGAGATCCAACAATGACTAGGTAATGTAACAATGTCTTTTTGGCCAGAATATGGGCCCCAACCTTTCTTTACGGTATTGTAGCCATCATGTAGCGTTTTATTCTCTTTGTTATACTAATTATTCACTTCTCTATCATGTCCGTCGTAATAAAAGTAAAACAAACATAATTTTTCGAAGAAACGAAAACTCGACTCCAAACAGCTGATTTAGTCCACAGATTAGACCATATGTAGGAGTAGAATTTGGCAGATACGTTCCATTTTACGTATTAATGTCAATTCGTATGAAAAATAAAAGCCGGTACTTAGTACCGATAAAATATTTGCTGCGTAGGATATAACGTAATTATACGATTGTCTAATAGCAAAGCTGAGCAGTATTTATAAGTTATTTTTTGAAAAAACTTTGTCTTTATTATCGTTATCGTCTATTCCATAGATTTTTTTAATTGGTAAAAGTGTTTTTCGACTGATAACTTTCTGCCGGTAATTGTAGTCGCATGATATTTTATTTACTCACATTTTTTATCCGTGCTATCTGTCTCCGGTAACGTGTGGCGCGCTTCCCCAGTTGCAAGTTTGGAAATCCTAACGCTATGCTATGCTTTTAGAGAAGCGTTTTTGAAAAATTTGCTATCTTTTCGATTTATTTCAAATTTGGGTGGTCTAAAGGCTCTTTATTTTGGTTTATAGTGCTAGTTTAATCGTGTGGCAATCCAATTATATGCCAAAGTCCAACATACAGAGTCATTCAAATATATTTTTTGTGTTACGTGCTTAAAATGTTTACTTTGAAATGTTCTGCAAATATGCCGTAAGTTTATGTGATTACAAGAGTTATATATTAAATTTATCGTTTTTTCAATCTCTATCGATTAAAACATTCATATGAATAAAGCCCCGATTGTTGCCAAAATTTTACAGCCCGATTGCCAGTCATAGTAGCAACCAGGCATTTTTTTTTATTTATTCTAATTTTATCGAATGTAGGGCCCTTTATTTATTCTAGGGGGTACTAGTAACAACATGTAGCAACACAATGATATCTTTACATTTCACCATGATTTCACCTCTATGTTCTAGATTTTTCATAAATAATTTTTATACATCACGCGTGATTTTTGCTCGAATTTATTTCGATTTTTGCCGATTATTTTTAAAAAAACCCTGATTATTTCGTTTTAACCTTTTATCTGTTGGAAAGGTACATCTGTAACGGTCCTTAATACAGATAAAAACAAGCCGTCGCTGAAGATTTAAAATAAAAAATATATTGAAAGTATCAAATACATACATTTCTAATTTTTTTTTCAACTTTCCGCTTTTTTTTGGAATATTGTTTTAATTCAGGATCGACTAAAATAAATTCTAATACGTGTTTTTTATTCATCTCTTCTCAGAACATAGTCATTTGTTTATATGAGAGGGTTCTCAAGTGGCCATACAAACTGTTTATTTAAACAAAGGGTCGCCAGGCCCAGATGGGCTTCCGGCAACCGACACACGTTTCGCGCCCTATTTTTTGAACCGCCACACGGGACTGGTTAGATAGGCGATGAATGAAACAAATTGATGTATGTGCGACGCAACCGCTTGCTTCGACCGTTCAGGGAAGAGTGCTGGGGCGGGCGGGAGTTTTTGTAGCCACTAATAAGTATACATACATGAACGAGCGAAGCGAGGTCTTCAAATCAACTTGGACGAATCAGCGTTCGTTCTTTTGTATGTTTGTTCGACGATACATTTCGAACCGTTAATCCAACCTTTCAACAGTGTAATGGGAATTCTATAGAGGAGAAAAAAAAAGGAAGGCAATCTGGTTAAGTGGGTGTCACAATACGAGTATTGTTATGCCAGGGCTTTGTTGATACATTTCTAATCAATTTTTGTTTAGATTTAGGTTATATTAGTTTTCACCTATTATTTAAAATGTGAATAAAACAGGAAGTTATATTTATTTATTTATTTACACAATTGTATATTTACATAAAAATATACAAGACAAACTTCAAGAAAAACAAAAGCAGTGTTTGCAGAACTACACAAAACAACATATGAAACAAACATTAAAGGTTAAAAACTAAACAAATAACAACAGCAAAATACAAACAAAACAAGGAATAACAATAGGTAAATTATAATTATAGAGCTAGGAAAAGCGCAAAAATCATGTACCTACCTACTAAATATTAACTTGCTCACAATACCATAGCGAGCTCTTAGCAAATATAGGCCACCAGTCATTGAATATGTCGCATTATGCCTGTGAGGTGAAAAGTGCGTTGAGGTGACGTTGCGCGCGGCAGACAGGGGACTGTTATGCCGCTCTTGTGATAAACACAGTAAGTACTCTGGAGTAACTTTCGAGTAAATGGCGGCTAAACATTTTTTTATATTTTTATTATTTCTTCTGATATATATGACACTTGACCCAATTGTTTTCTGTTTGTGATGAAGAAATACGTTTCTTTTGCATTTTATGTAACATAATTATTATTTAAATAAAGTATTTGTTTAATAAACTATGAAAATGTGTATAAGTTTGGGAGTCAAAATTAAAGCAATTATATTTTATCTTAACATTGGTACAGTAAGAGTGTTACTTACTGTAACAATATTTAGGTGAAGCATACTACTGTAGGTAACTATGCTTAGTAGGATGGTAAATTTTGCAGTAGTGTAAACCAAATTACATCATTTTCTTCAAAACTTACTGTGACTATAGCTAGGATGTATAAATAAATATCAAGTTATCTATCATAAAGCATACTAATTAGAATATTATTGGTTTTTAACTTAATGAAACAAAAAATGTACCTACTAAAATACTTCAATGCAAATAATAATCTATGCTTATAATAAAGCAGTAAGTGCCATAAAGTCTGTGCAATGATTATAATTTATAAAAATGGTCTAGTTTACTTAAAATAAGCTAGTGAACATGAAAATATCGATTAAAAAAATCGTGTAACTCTTTGTCTGTCTGTTGTTTGCGCATCACGCAAAAACTACAAAACAGATTGTGATGCGGTTTTCACTCTTAGATAGCTTATTTTTTTACTTAAATACTGCTGTACTTGGTATCTCAATGCAATGAGAAGCAAAGCAATAAAAAAAAAATGTTGGCTGAACGAAATTTGGTATTTCATATTTTATAGGTACTTGTGGTCCTGTAATAACACGGGTAACTTTTAACCCCGAGAAATTACTACACAAGAAAAGCCACGGGCACAACTAAATTATTATAATTATTTCAAAGAGCTTTGTAAAACATAAATCAGTTAAATTGTTCGTTATTCAAAGAATTATTGTATGTTTTATAGTTCTTAGAATCATACAATATGCTTGGTTATTTCCATTAGTAATACCCAACACACAATTTGTATTTGTACTGATTCTTACATAAACTAAATAAAATAACAAATTTAAATGTCAATAACTAAATAAAATGAACACATTTTTCGTATGCTTACATTTAAAAAATCTCAAATACAAAATAATTATAAACTAAAATATTAACCGCCGTGAGTAGCAAAAACACTATTTTTGTAACGAAATTTATATGTCATTGTTGTTTTTCTTCATATATGTCGATTATTTATTCATTAGTTTCCAACTCTAGTACAGTGGGTGGAGGGGTAAATGCGAATTACCCCTGCACCCACCAGTGGGTGAAGCCAGTGGGTGCACGGGGCATGCCCCTTCTAATCAAGTCACACCATTAATATTTTAATATGTAGTTATTTGGTCTATTTACTAGATTTTCACTTATGAAAAACACGATTATATACTATCGATCAAAAAAATGATCACAAACTTTGCTCTCTTTTGGTATTTAAGTATAATATCTTACAAACATGGATATCGATAATCGAAAAATTGCTTTCTAAGATAAATTAAGTTGATCTAGATTCCTGCCTAGCAAGCTCGATTGTTTTCACAGATATTATAGGACTATTTATATGTTTTGAAATCCATAAGTTAGTTAAAGTAAGTAACGTATTTCGATCATCCCTGATCTCTGTAAAAATACGTAAAATTTGAGATATTTCTAAGCATTAACAGGATAAGTATTCTTACTGCATTGATCTTAAGGCATACTAAAAAAATGAATATTGCCTGCCTAATATATTTTGTACCTACAGCAAATCTCACTAACTGTAATTATGCTAATAGGATATTAGCAAAGAAATTAAGGTATTTATAAAGTAAGTACTCTTACTGCGATTATGTTAAAGTTTGGTGAAAAAATATTTCATATATGTCACAAAATCTACACAGCAAGTATTACTTACTGTACTTACGCTAGGTTACGTTTGGTTTAAAAATGCCCGTATTTTAACATTAATGAAAGCAACATTACTTACTGCAGCAATTCATAGGAAACAGGGATAATTTATAAAAAAAACTACATCAAGTACTCCTACTATGTTTATAATATGAATACTGCGGCGCTATAAGCGACTTACTGTAGTTATGCTTAAGCTTATCTATAGATCTATCTGTCATTTTAAAGTTCTGTAAATACAGAAATGTAGATCTTGATCTTGTGATTCCAAATATGTATGTAACTCAATATAGTCAAAAATGCGACTTACTGTGTTTATCACAAAAGCGGCAGTGTTGTCGAGAGACCGTGCGCGCTAGCATCGGTGCAAATAAAGGAACGCGCCCACTACGAAATCTAGCTCGCTGTTCCGGCACGTATAAACGAAAGGCCTTGTTCAATATTGTGGGGCAGTCTAAAATATCGTGAGGGCTCGGTACATTGTTAGCAGCTGATCATGCAACCTGCGTATTTCAAGGAAGTGGAACCCTAATGCGCCCTGCAGAAACCTCGTAGGACATAAGTACGGATAGTATGTGTTCATTTTCTTAAATAGAAACCTTAGAAAACGCTTCTGGACCTTTCCTAACATGAGAGCATACATTCTTTCATGAAGGCTCCACACCATTGAACTCGTTTCCATCTTTGATCTGATCAGCGCATTGTACATATATATATATATATATATATATCTATATATATATATAGATATATCTATATATATATATAGATATATATATATATATATATATAGATATATATGGAGATCTCATATAGATATATATATATATATATATATATATATATATATCTAAGATCTCCATATATATCTATATATATATATATATGAGATCTCCATATATATCTATATATATATATATAGATAGATATATATGGAGATCTCAGTTTGGGCACATAATAAATAATAGTACAAGGTTTGGGTACGTTAGTACTATTATTTGTTCTGTGGTATGGACACAGAATAAGATAGTTTAGGGCAAATCAATAGTTATTTTTCAGAGCGGAGGAGTGTAACCAACATAGCACTGCATTCAAACGTGCATTTACTATTATTGTCAACGAAACCATTACTTGATTGACATGGATATTGGATAATATTAGCAATGGATAACCTGGATAATGAAAGAAGATTTTTGAAAAATTCAGTAAGTAGGTACAGTTATCAAGCCCTGAGCGAATTATCCCTCTTACATAGGTACTTAACCGACTTGCACCGACGACGGCGGGTCGGGACGGGACGACATAACACTTTAGAGATAACGCACACCAAACAGGATGACGATATAATAATATCCATAAAATTAGCGGAAGTTGTTAAACAGACAGCTGGCGGTAAATCAGCTGGGATGGATGGTATATTCGATACGGAGGCTAATGTAATGTACCAATGTTTGTCTTTTTTTTAAATTATTTTTTGTGACGTGACGAACAGTTCGCTCGCCTGATGATAAACGTCACGTCTGCCTATTACAATAATTGCAGTGGCATCCAGAATTATAATTGAAAAATCTTGCTCGTCTCCCTGTAACGCTATTACCTAGAATAAATAATAGTCTGTAACTACTACTTATTACTTTTATTAGGTACTATCTTACCCGCCCGCGACTTTGTCCACGGTCCGTGCGGACTACAGTTTATCGCGAAAAAAGCATCCTATGATATTAAAAACCAATGCAAAAGTAGACTTGAGTTCTTGGTTATGGCCTCCGTGGCTTGTTGACTTAATCTGTGGCACCAACCATCTTGATGATTTTTGACGGACTTGTTATTTCGTTTCCATGGCAACCGTTCCTAACAGCGAGTATTCCACATGTTCTAGTTTTCCCGTGGAAACTTCCACGGAATTCGTGGAATTTTCCGGGATAAAAAGTATCCTATGTTTTATTCTAGGGCATAAGCTATCTCCATTCCAAATTTCATCGAAATCCATCCAGCGGTTATCGCGTGAAAGCTCCCCAAACTTACAAACAAACAGACAACGTTTCACTTTATATATTGGTTATATATTGGACTGTTTACTGCTATTACAAAATCTAGGCTTACGTAATTTGCGTCCTCTTTAGTTACACATTTATGAATTTCTCTTTATTCCCGTTTCCTCCGTCGCGCCAGTCTAGATCTCTCGAATGGTGTTTATTCGCAAAAACCTGTTTGTTTACTTGGCTGCGCGGGGCTCGGATAGAGGCCGTGACTGCCGTCTCCGTTTAACAGTGTGTGGTTTTTACTTAAATACGTTTAATGTTCTGTGACTCAAAAAGCATATCCGGTGGTGACAGTCGCTTCGTTACATATATAATGTTTACTTCTGTAATGCTTACGTAGGTGAAGAGATAATCAATGCATAAGCACCTACCTAATATACCTGCCTACTTAGATATAATTAGTGTGCGTTGTGAATTGCATTGTGACCATTTCATTGTCAATTATTGCTGTTAATATTATTCAACATAGTGGTTACTTATTAGCTATTTTTAATAAAGTTAACGTAAAACATAATTAAATATAGTATTATTATTTATTTGGTTCCGGAAAGACATGTTAATTAAACATAATCTGGGTTTTTTCAAGTTCGTCCGGAGACCAAGCGTTGAGATTAATCAGCTAGCCCGTTCTGCATCTGATATAAGTCCTGCAACGTTTCTGCCATAACGACGATGTCATCCGCAAATCTCAAGAGTGAGATGTACTCGCCGTTTATGTTTATGCCACGTCCTTTACAGTCCAGAGTCTTAAACATATCCTAATATGCATTTATAAACAAATTTGGGGAAATAACGGCCCCTTGTCTCACTCCACGATGCAGGGGGATTTGCTTTGTTTGCTGATTCTGTATCCCTTCGAAATGATGAGATGGCGTTGTGGGCAATTTCGAAATGTACATTTTTAACACGCCGTTTTCTTTGAACATTTTCAACACTTTTGTCAAATTTTGACATTACCGATCCTTTCCAAACTGAATGAAAAACGACCCTATCCCTGACGGAGTAAAGTCGATTTTCCTATGTTAACATGTCATCGAAACTTGCAAAACGAACGGTGATCGAAAACGTTCAGAACGCTAATTTCGCCCACAAATGGCCAAAGGGAACGCCAATTGTGACTTGGCATCGCTGCAGTGACTCCATGACAGACCAGCAGTGCGATTACGTAATGTTGATCATATCGGTTTCAAGCCGTCAAATTCATTAGTGCCTTGCAATAGAGTCGATTTTGCTATGAAAAAAGTGACAATCTGATTGAAGCCAAGTTCTGTGGTCGGGCCCCTGGTCTCAATGGAGTCAAAGGCCTTCTCATAGTCCACAAACGCTAAGCACAGTGGCTAATTAGGGGCTCTTCGCTCTTCTCTATAATCTGACGCACTGTGTGTTGTCTATGGTGCCGTATCCTCCTCGAAACCCAGCTTGCTGCGGTGGTTGAAATTCGTAGAGTCTACGCGCGAGAAGATTCGTGATGACTCTGGAAACAGCCTGTAGACATGACTCAAGAGGGAAATGGTCCGATAGTATTTCAGAAGGGTATAAAAATCACGCTTTTCGAAAAACAGGAAGATCACACTCCTGTTCCATTCTTTTGGAGTTTGCCCAGAGAAGAAAACGGATTTAAAGATACGCTGCAGTTCTTTGAGCGTGTACTTTTAGGAGTTTCGACGTATTTATTAGTATCATATTAGTACAATATATCTCCCTGTAGTCAGTTAGTAGAGCTGACACGAATTCGTAGTACTATTATTTATTCAGTGGCGAAGTTGTACACCCGCATTTTTATAAACTACCGTACACTCCTATATTAGTATCCTATTTGTACACATCTCCCGCCCGTCAGTCCGTAGAGCTGACGCGAACTTGCACGCCCTTCACTACACAAGTTAGGCAACTTCTTCTTAATCTTAATAGTGCAATACTCCTCCCGCTCTCACATAGATTTTTATGGGCACAACTCATAAATGCAGTTAATTTTTTAATAGCAACTTTTTATTTTTTTAATCCCAACTTTTTTTGCAGTTCTTTTTAGCAGCGCATTAGGCACTGCATTTATAAAGTTTAACGTTTTTATTAAGTCACTTTCTTGTTTGTTTGTATGTCTGTCATTCCGGAGGAATCTTGCAACTCAAATTTCGAGCACTTCCTGTTTAGCTATCCGGCTGAAACTTTCAAGGTAGCTCACAAACCGATGATAAAGCAAGAAAAAAAATGTTTTAACATTAACTTTTTAATCTACATTAGCTGCTTGTTTCATGGACATTCATTACTATACCTAACAAGAGCGTAGCGTCTAACTCAAATGGTAATTATGTACCTTACGTATTATATATTTATCTTTTTACATACCTGCTTTAGATATATTTTTATTTGACATGTCTGTATAGCTAATGCATCTTCTGTTCCAAAAGAAATGTCTTACCGACTTATTCACGAAACTATATGATTAACACATAAATTTCTCATGTTCATATTTTAAGTATGTTTAAACATACAGTACCCGAACACGATATTAGGGAACGTATTTTACTGATAGAAATGCTTTGAATACAATCACACGCCCCTTTTACTTTCTATAGGGTGGTATTCATCCAGAATCCCTTTTGTACACTTTCGTTTGGTTCATCGAACTAACATACTTTCACCTGTAAGCATAAGTACGCTCTCCATGGAATGCATTTGAAATTTATTTGTTAGCGCCTCCCACATGTTGGTAACAATATGTAACACCTATTGTTTAAGGACATTCCCCTCTGCTGCACGTCTATTCTATTCACCTGTGATATTATCTGTGATGAAACCATAGAAACTGCAGAGGCTACGTCGACGCCGATTTTAATTTATCCCAACTTGAATAAAACGAGCCGCGTTATGCATTATGAAATGATTGATTATGTATTATTTAAAAAAGTCTAGGGTTCCGTAAGTTAAGTTAGTGTAACTAATAAAATAACGCTTTCTCGAAATATATAGGAACATAGGTACATTTACTTCCAAAAAGCGCATTGAACTACAGCAGTTTGCACGTCTAGTAAGGTAGTAATTTTTAGTACGTGCGTACGTTTACCTAAGTTGAAAATATTAGTCTGTAAATTCTGCAATGATTATAAACACCTAGATTAATCCAAAAAAATACGTGCACGAGAATGATGCGCTTGGCTGGCTGCTCGTGTCCAGTGAACGAGTCACTTGAATAATTGATATAGGTGTATGCCAACCACAGGTGATGCCAACCGACCAACCATACCACAGAATAGCTAATAGTACAAACATACTTATTTATCATCCACAGATACTTAGAAAAAGGATCTGTGACTTTTACATTGCTAAACAAAGACATCAAATCAGCTTTATCGACAAATTTCACCACGCTATATCAAAAACTAGCTTTCCCGCCCGCCACTTCGTCCGCGCGGACTACTGTTTATCGCGAAAAAAGCATCCTATTTTCTTCTAGGATATTAAAAACCAATGCAAAAGTAGATATAGCACTAATGCTATTGATGTTTTTTGACAGACTTGTTATTTCGTTTCCATGGCAACCACAGACCATTCTGTAATGACAACCGTTCCTTACAGTGAGTAAGTTTTCCCGTGGAAACTTACAATTTTCCGGGATAAAAAGTATCCTATGTTTTATTCCAGGGTATAAGCTATCTCCATTCTAAATTTCATCAAAATCCAGCCGTTATCGTTACGTTATCCGTTATCGTTATCCAGCTCCCCAAACAAACAAAAAACAAACAAACAGACAAAGTTTCACTTTTATATATTGTTATGGATAGTTTTGTTCATAAATGCAATGGATACTCACAAACGCAGCTGCGATTGTAATTAATTGTAGGTAACTAAGTTAGAGATAGAAAGCTAGTTAAAAGTTTTCGCTGGCGAAATCGTGGCCCGCTATTAAGCGTGATGTTTAATCGTTGATTGCTGAAAATTCAGTTCCTACTCTTACTTAGGTTTGAATTAACTGGCTTAACAAGGGCAGGGTTCTAAATGTTGGTGAAGTTTGTTTGATTCAATAGTTAACCTAACTATAATAGTCAAAATGTATAGAGAGAATAACCATCGTTAATTTTATTAACCATGGGAAATAAGTGAATTATCGTATAAAATAGACGTTAATGTGCGAGGTTGAGGTCGCGACGGAGTCATTGGTCGTGCAAAGATTTTTCTCATTTGCTATTCAGTATCCGAGTCGCACTCCCAGCTATCTATAGTGGCGTATTAATAGTGAAGCCGGCCTGGACGCCGGTAAAACGTGTACAGAGGACATATCAATTATTAAATCAAGAATAATAAAAGTGTAGAAAACAAAACTGCGGAGGTAAGAAATGTGATTGTAAAGATATTTAGAGAAAACTTGCACAATATGAACATCGTGTGTTACGGGAAACTGTGTTTTTTAATCAAGATACAACAATGCTTCCACTTTCGCATGCTCGCACACTTACCTATTGCGGATAGGTAACTGTATATAAATAAATGTTCAATGAGGAAAACTGCACAAAAATATTGTACGACAGAAAGTAGTTAATGTATAAAACAAACACGTCTGTATTTATTAAGTTGTAACTCTGTAATTAATATGTTGAACAATTTAAGAACATAAATAGGTATTTTTTGTGCCGATAGTGACAAACAGACTTACTCTTAATTATGTTACGACAACAACTGATGTAAACACTGTCAACTCCCGGTAAACTAAAGATTCAAATTTACCTCAACACGGAGAATAACATAGTTTTAGAACAAAACTCTTTTACAAAGCGTTGATTCACACATATCCAAACTAAGTAAGTCTAGAAAAGTCTGTTAATGAAAACAATAACTCGGCAATTGCGTTAATCGAACACTTATGAAAATCAGACGTCTATTGACCTGCCTGGCCCCACTGCTCCGATAAAAACACTGACCTCTACAAGACAACGCTCGTACGACTAATGTTTATAATTTTGACCCAATCGTGCGTGCGTCGGTTGCTCTCAATAACGCATTTTGAATTAGGATAATTGATTAGTTAGATAATTGTATATCAATGACCTCATTTCATTGAAGACGCTCGAAATATTGATGTTTATGTCAACTAAAAATAAATCGATGAAGAAATTAAGCAAGTACCTATCTACTATATTTATTAAGTAGGTATTAGCATTAACATTTTCGGTTAATTAGTTTGTTTCGTTTTAGGCCTAGTAACGTATTTATTGGTAACCTTGGCGATAATAGAGTGCACCAGTTCCACTTTATCAAGGTAATTAAGCTTGTATTAGACGGTCTAGGCTTTTAAATAGTTATAAGGTAGATTATATTAAGTACTAGCGGCGCCCAGCAGTTTCACCCGCGTGAAACCGCGGTGAAATGATGGTGAAAAGTACGAATATCCATCGTACGAAACTTTTTGTTTACCGGTGTCGTGCCATGAGGCCCGCCAGCACTGATCTCTATGGATAGGCTCTTCCGTACTTTCGTGTGTGCCGATTCAAAACCCACCGAGCGTCCATGGTACTAAAATGTACAAATACGTTAGTTCCGTGGACGCTCACTACTGCCAAACTACTGCTATCAGCGCCAAAATGGCGATATTCAAATGCGTTCGTCAACAGCCCTCTGTGCACAAATATGCGAGTCGCACAATTGGCCATGGAGCGTTCCATGTAAGGCAAAAAGTTGAGCGACATAATACAGAGATCTGAAGAAGAACCAAGGTGGAATACATCGGATTCCATATATAAATAAACTCCGTGGCGACGGGCAGGGCACTTGGCAAGATGTGGTAATGGCAGGTGGAATAGCTTTCTCACAGATTGGTGGCCATGTGTGGGAAAGCGTAGCCGTGGAAGACAAGTGCAACGATGGGTCGATGACATCAATAAGTTTACAGGAAAGACCTGGCACAGATTGGCTCAAGACAGTGATAATTGGCGTAAGAGGAGGAGGCTTATGCCCTGCCGTGGGTGGATTGACATTACAATACAGAGATCAACCTAAGATAAATTTATCCCGGAAAACAGAAAGTTTACACGGGAAATTGAGTAAATTTTGGTAGGTCGGTTGTACTCGCTTTTACAGAAAAACGGCTAAACTGATTATGATTACAGAATGTCACTTGCTACTAATCCCCGTCCCCAATAATATATAAAGTGAAACGTTGTTTGTTTGGGACGCTTTCGCGATAATGGCTGGACCGAATGTAGATGCTGTATACCATAAAGACCAACATAGGACCAACATTATCATATCCCGGAAAATTGTACACGTGGGCAAAGCCGCGGGGCGCAGCTAGTGTGCTAATA
Organism: Alsophila aescularia; assembly: GCA_946251855.1. NCBI lineage: Eukaryota > Metazoa > Arthropoda > Insecta > Lepidoptera > Geometridae > Alsophila > Alsophila aescularia. The sequence goes on along the minus strand of OX276377.1, from coordinate 17,919,779 downwards.
AAGCAATGCAATTCACCTATGGACGTCATAATTTTAAAAGCCTTTAAAGGCTTTTTTTTGGGCATTAGCCCTTCTGCATATTTGCGCATAAAGTCTTTCCAAGTATTTCCAAACATTGTCAGCTCAGGATACTTATATTTTCAAAGAAAAAGCTGCTATTATCCCTTAGTACAGGGTACTCTAGTTTGGGGCTAGGTAATTGATGTGAGTTGACCTAAATAATAAAAAAAAACTTTTTTTTTTATTTATTGTTTTTTTGCCCTTGTATTTGTAAAGTTCATATAGAAAGATCTCTTATAATAAGAATAATCCCTATAAATTCTATTTATAAAACTTACATATTTTCCTTTACGATTTTAAGACATAACGCCCTTCACACCAAGGTAAGTAAAGTTGTAGACCGCGAATAACTTGATTCGCCGATATAGACCTTGTTCCTTATTTTGTTTTCGCACGTTGTAATATACCTACTTACTTATGTAATTATTAGGGCACTAAATTATATTTCGTAGGTACCATCCATAGGTATGCAATAAGGTTTTTACAATACTGTTTTTCTTAATGATTATTGTTTATTTGACCTTATTAAAATTCATAAATTTGCATCAATTAAGAATTGCATTATTTGCAGAGATTTTAGATGCTTCAAATACACCTTAGCAAAATGGAGGCTGTATTTTCCAACACAGAAAAGATTTTAAACCTGTCCAAAACCTGTTTTTATTCTAACGGTTTAAAAGATAGTAATTTTAATTACATTATATATTTTGTATAAAGCCTAGGTTTCATATTGTTTTTCTCTAAGACATTAAAATGTAAAATTACAAAAAAAAACAATGGCCTGTTTTTGTATATCCATTTGCACTGCCATATATATTAATGGCCGATAACATTAAAATAATTATTGTAACATTATTCATAATAAAATTTAACAATTCTTTAAAGGATCGCATGACAGCATTGACGGCCCTTTGTGTTATGTTATCACCCGTACCGTAGTAGGTACTGTTCATTATTCTCTGCCTGTATATAATTGTTGTGCTGTGTAAACTGGGAAGGACTTCAATTTCAGAATTAACTTCTAGAATGAACAATAAAAAGCATATTTTTTTGATAAGATCCATCCTTATCTGCAGCCCTGCAGGCTCTTTAAGTATCTGTAGATTTATTGTGGAGTGAGAGCATAAAATTCTATAAATTACCTACTTAAAGAGTTTAAGTATTGTGCGTAAATATAAAATATTATTATTGTGTTTAGGTTAAAATTAAAAACCTAAACAAATAGAATTTACAATAGATTATAATAAATTACTGAAACAAATAAGCAGATAAACTCATTTCACGCTTTCGTTTTAAATTAAGTGAAGATTAGTATTGAGAACATTCGTAGCACATTTACAATTTTACGGGTTTGAACATTTACAAGTTGTAAAATAACCTACAATGAAGGCGCAAGGTTTTAACTGACTTTTCTATGCAATTTTTTATAGGCCAAATATGTTGAAAATAACATAACTATTTTTTGATCAGCGAGTCTTATGTTGTTCAGATTCACGTTATTGTAATCTGTTATTGGTTGGCTTACTATGCCCCTATTATATTGAGACCAATGTATAGTTAATGTTGCAGCATGAGAAGCCCTCGAGACCTTCCGATGCATACAAGTGTTCCGATAATCGCCCGAGTGACCTCTGGCACGCTTTCTTTTTGCCATCACACACTATGACGTAACTAATACTTCCCAGAGTGTTACATTATCATTTATAATAGAGGTGCAATCATATTCATTAAATTTCGATTGCGTATTTTGATGAAACGTTCTTTATCTTGGATTAAAATGAATAAATTTCCGGTTTTTACCAACTTGATGGATACGAAAGTGTAGTCCTCAATTTGCAAATATTTTTCGAGAGTTAATTCAAATAGTCTTTAACATCTTCTTGCCTGGACGGTTTATTCACTTGTGTGAATAATTCATGTTGTATGAAATAAAATAACCAGCTGGATCTATTTGTATGCGATGTCAGTAGATAAAAGGTTCACGTTACTTTGCGATTCTGTCCACATCGAAAATCGCCGTTAACCTACTTTAGTATGCCAGAAAGAAAGTTGTCGCTGTCGAACTTTGGCGTCGGTGGTGACATGACATGATATCGATGTAATAACTCTTCTTTATCTCGTTACATTGTAACAATCGTAGATAACAATGATCTTAGCAACATTTATTTCTATTATTTAACCGTCTTAAAAGAAAAGAGAAGGTTCTTCGAAGCTCTCCTAATTATTTAAATTTTATATATATCCCGCAGACGTTTACACTTAACTAAAGTATTTAAGTACCTGCAGACGTAAAGTTGTAAATAATATTTTATGGCACCAGATTAATGAGATTAATCAAAAATCACATCATCATTTTAAATCATTGCTAAGTTTTCGCGTCGCGCCGCGTCAAATATGTTTCTCGGGAGACCATTGGTACCTACAGAGGTTTCTCTATTAAAATAACCTTATTATGGATAAACGTAGAGGCGATATGAAGATAAAAGATACAAGTATGCTCCTGAGAACCACACATCTCTGAATATTCTGTGCTAACTACTAGTTATTCTGTTTCTACATGTACCTAGAAATGCTCGTGTTATTATATTATAATGGTCTGTATCCGGTAGGTAGTTAGGTACATTTTTGTGCAGAGTAAATCGAGAGCAAGAATTACTAACAGTTAAAAAGAGTTAATTAGTTTTTACAGCGTCTATCGTCTATCGTATTGCTAGTTTCCAAAGAAACTAACTGTTTTCATATGTCGTTGCAGGAAAGTCTGGTTGTAGCATCGCATCGGCCAGGTTATTTCGCACAAGTAACCCTCAGTGGGTCTGTAAAACTACTCGTAGGTAGTAAGTACCTAGAGGGAACAACGGTACCTATTGTAATAATGCGTGATGTTATTTTATATTATTCATCGTGTCTACACTTACTGTGATAACATAGCTATGATAAATCATTCTGATGAGTGAAGTTATCACAACACAGAAGTTTCTAATCAAGAAGTTTGTTAAACATTTTTGTACCTAATCTTAAAAAATATTATCTACCTAAAGTTATCGATACTATGTAGTTCCTTCTTATAGATCAGTATTTACATAGAACGTTTAGTAGCAAATAATTATTAAGGTTATAAAGGTTAATTATAATAATTATTAATTACCTAAGTAATCTTATACAGAAACTCGATCATAAACGAAATATAAAAATTGACAGATGACTCCGAAGCAATATATATAAAACTCAAATTGTACCCACAGATAGGAGTATATTATATAGTTATTCTGTGCCCATAGTACAGGGTATCCTCGTTTAGAATATATTTATTTAATTTATTTTGCATGTAGTTACTCAAATTAGAATTTCCAAAAACGCTTTATGAATAAATAGTTTGAACAGTCGGTATTGGTGATTACGCGAATTTTGATGCATACAGAAGCATGCATGCACTCGGAAGTAAGAGCAAGACTTATTCAAGATACCGATACTTATCTGTTTCACGTCACGTCCCTACGTATACGTCCCTACGTGGTATCTTAACATTATCAACGTGTAATCTCGTATTCTGTACCCTTACAGAATACGAGATTACACGTTGATAATGTTCATTTAATATCTACTTAGATAGAGATCTCTCTGTTCGCTGATTTCTTGCTACTTTCCATAATGCCTGCAATTTGTTTGTAGGAATCAGCAACCATTTAGTTTACTCTAGAACTTAGTTACTATGTTATATTATGTTATACAGCTAACACACATGACTAACTACAAAATTTACTTATTAAACAAGCTATATTTGGCCAAATCTTTGGTCCGAATGCTACAGAATGCTGAGGGCTACTCAGTTACTTTGCCAATTTGGTAAGACAAAAAAATACTAGTTTTCATTTTTTACATGTTTTTTTTTACTACAACATAAAAGGATGATACTGCGAGGTCTGCGAAAGTGAGGTTTGGTAGAGTCATTAAAATAACTAAGTACTGAAGATTCTCGATACTGCAAGAATGATATTGGTACTGATGCTTTACCGCAGTGGATTTAATACCAGCCTGATTTACTAAGCAATATTGAATTTTAAAGGCCTAGAGCACCTTGACCAATTTTTTGACTGATTACCAATATTTGCTGACATTGGTACGCAAAGCCTATGTTAATTGAAGAATCACCGCTTGGTATTAAATTTTATTGAATACACTTTAGTAAATATGGAATCCATACCAATATATAAAAGTGAAACGTTGTCTGTTTGTTTGTTTGTTTGGGGGAGCTTTTACGCGATAACGGCTTGACGGATTTTGATGCAATTTAGAATGGAGATAGCTTATACCCTGGAATAAAACATAGGATACTTTTTAACCCGGAAAGTTGTAAGTTTCTACGGGAAAACTGGAAAAATGTTGATTACTCACTGTAAGAAACGGTTGACACCACATAATGGTCTGTGGTTGCCATGGAAACGAAATAAAAAGTCTGTCCAAAAACATCAATAGCATTGGTGCTATACCTACTTTTGCATTGGTTTTTAATATCCTAGAAGAACATAGGATGCTTTTTTTCGCGATAAACAGTAGTCCGCGTGTACGAAATCGCAGGCGGGAAAACTAGTTAATAGATATGACATAGTTACCTAATTTATACAAACAAGACGAAACATAAGTACTCATTGATACAAAATTCAATTTTTCAAGTCCTCCAAATTCAACTTTTGTTAGCTCGACGTATTTTGCGTTTCTAAAATACAGTGATAATATAAATAAGATAAGAGTTAGTGTGAAATGGTTGAGCGTCTAAAACTGATACTAATAAATAAGCGGACAAAATAACAGTCTGCAGCTACCTAATAGACTCGCCGTTGTGATGAGAAGTGGGACAGCTGACATTGTGACCTACACAGGCTCTTCTCGGGGCTCGGATTACAAAATAATTGCGGTAACTAACAAAGAAGTGCTAATACTGTGCTATTTGACTGAACTCTCTTATTTATATAGTATCAATATTATTGACGATTTCTAAAGTGAAATGCTACCTTTTCACATTTTAGCCAATTGCAAACACGATACAAATAAAAAATGTGAAACCGGTACACTTGACTCACCTAAAATAGAAGTGTCAGCTCCTCATGAAGTAAGTCCAGTCCAGGGACGAAGTTAGCGCGCGCTGGTCAGCGAGCGAGTAACATTTCACTCGATTTGTGCTGAACAAATAAAAACGCCGCATTCACATACTAATTAATTTTCGAGAGAAACTGCGCGATGTACGGTAAAACGCGCATGCAGACAGCTGTGTGACAGAACACTGAGGAGTGTATCGGAATCACAGCACGTCTGGGCGAACGAGGCGAGGAGGTGGGTGAATGTCCACAACCGCACGCGGCGCGCGCAGTGAGAGTTGTGATGTGACTTCTGCGGGTTGCGTGTCGCATGCCCCACGCGGAGCGGCGAAGGGCACGCCTGCATCCGCGAGATGCTGGACATTGCACATGCACCTGATTCGCGCCTGTCGGAGGAGCAGCGTCCTGCGCCAGGCCAGCGCTCTAGGCGCGAGCTCGAAACGCGCAGTTTGCCGCAACGCGCCAAAACTGACCCTGCAGGGAAAAGCGGTACCACGTCAATCACTGGACTGTTGTCGTCCCTGCCTATAACTTTCGTCACTCGTGTCGTGACCGGTCAATGGCCGATAGCAATAACATTCGTCTGTGCCCGCTTATCCTCACCATTTTAACTATATTAAATTAAATAACAGGTTGAATAAGACATGACAAAATCCATTTTTCTGACTATTTTTGTGGAGTTGAATTTTTTAAACGTGATGTACAATAAATAAATGCACAACTCAAGTTAAAAATATTTCAAAGTTCGATACTTAGGGTTTGACTTAAAAATTGTTGAACTTGGTATCTCAATCCGTCAGTACAAGCTGAGCAATCAATAAAAACCCATTTGACGGCTGAATGAATTTTGATAAAAAATCGTTTTTTTATGTAGGACCCGCCCCGGCTTCGCACGGATAGATATATAGAAAGATAAAATTAGTAGGTACTTTATTTGGACAAATAGAACAACAACAATTACTTACACAAAATGTTTATTTGCACAAATATAACGTAAGAACAATTCCTGACATTAAATACTTTGCAACAATCCTTACACTATATACTTTATTTACTTACACAAACTTATAAGTAACAACAATTCCTTACTATTATCACAGAATAAATAATATGCTATTATGTACCAATTATTTATTCTGTGTTATTACTTCCTATCCCGTATCTCCTCTAATTAGTGTGTGCTTCCTCCATAAACTTTAGTGCATTTGCTAGGTATAATTGTTTGTGGTGAAACGTCTACGCTACGTTTAGGATTTTTAAAATCGGTTATTATTTTTTGTGTTTATTGGTAGTGCTCACCCCACGGCAATTTTCTTACTTTTATCATATTTATACCCGTCGTAACTCCTAAAAAAAACGCCAGAAAGCTTAATTCAAAATCATTGGCAGCAGTACTTTTGACCATAGACAACTGCATTATTACTCACGTACTTGACAGATTTGTTATTATTTCGTTTATTATTAGCATAGAGCATTTTCTACGTCAATGATTATTAGATGTTCTGTGATTTCGTTTCCATGGCAACGTTCCGTAAACAAAGTAATCGAGATTTTTGCAAAATTTGATACCTCGGGTTACATTATTGCAATTTTCAAAGGGAACTCTAACTTTTTGAGAAATGAAATACTGCTAGTGTTACTCGCTGATAATTTAGCTTTCTTTATGTGAAAGAATTTTTAATATCGGGTCAGTACTTTTTGAGTTTATCCATTACAAACAAACAATCAAATATTTCCTCTTTATAATATTAGTGTAGATTCATCATGCTCTAGCCGACCTTGACATCGTCTCCGGGCTGGGGGGCGGGTGCAAACATCAGGCAAGCTAAATCGATAGAGATTTTCAAAAAAATGATAAAAGTCCACTATTTGTCCTCTCTGTCTTAAAACTGTGTTACTTTTATTGTCACTACCGTCTACTCTTTTTCCATCTTTTTTAGTTCATCCAAAGGTTGTCTGTAAGAGATTGTTGTAAGCGATAAGACCGCCGATTGTTATACCGCAATATCTATTTTTTTTTGTGATTTATGATGTACAATGTACTATTTACTTTTAAGTGGTATGCAGTAAAGAGCTATCTATCTACTGTTGGTCCAAGAATAACACATATGTTAAAGAAATGACCACACGGGCACAGCTAGTGTATATAATAAGAAGGTAGTTAAGTATGTTATGTATGTATTCATAGTATCGGCAAACGTGGATTCATTAGGTTAGGTGAAGGGCGCATTACGCTAGAATTTTATTTGAAACTACTGCCAATTTTCGGATCAGACCGCTTCAAACGTTTACACTTAGAAACTAATGTCAACTCATAATATTATAACATATTGTTATCAGAGTTTACGCATATCTAAATTTAGGTAACTTCACATCACGTAAACTAATTTAATAAGGATAATGTAAACAAACCATCATGCTCTAGGTAAGGGAAGGAACCTGGCATAATATTATAAAATATATAAAAAACTGCTCAACCACAGTACATATCGTCAGGATATATTCGTACTATGCCTCTACCCTACCTCAACCACATAAAACGTATAGTTCCCTAAGTAATCAATGGCAACTGTCCAAGCCGAGGTTCGTACCCCCTGGGTGCCCTTGAGCAAGTGGCTAAAACTTAACTTTGGCGTGCGCCTTCTGCGTCACGCATTGCGGCGGAGCGCTTTTGCGCTCGCCCCGCCGTCTGGTGACGCTGTAGAGGTCAGCTATAGACCAACAGCACATATACTTAAAAAAAAAACATAAAACGAATAAGTATCTGCATAACTTAGGTTTAATTAATTTTAGTAATTGTTTAATATATTAAAAACGGGTATAGACAAAAAAAAAAACCTAAAATTTATGTTAACTACGGCCCTTAATTATATGCTGTTTACGGCCTTGAAAGTTATTTTCTGAAACTTGAGGGTATTTTGCGTCTGAATTTTATGTTTCCGTGTCCGGGTTTGCACTTACTTGTTTCTTCCGGGTGTGCTTTTAAACTGTTTTAGCTATAAGCATATGTAAGTAATTATATATGTCTTCAAACCTATCTTATTTTAGGAATAACTAGTTGAAGCCCGCGGCTTTGCACGCGTGGTCATTTCTCTAGGTTAATAGTACTATATGTGCTATTCCAGGACCTAAACTACCAATATACCAACATCTGATCAAAATTCCTTCAGCCGTCAAAAATATTTTTATCTAACCCTTAGCTTCTACTCATCGGATATAGATACCAAGTACCCCAGTTTTCAAGTCAAACCCTAAGCTATCCAACAGAGAAAACTACATCGCATTCGGTCCAGTAGATTTTATGTGATGCGCGAACAAACAATCATACAGACAGACATGATTTAAAAAAAGAGTTAGATTCTTGTTCAGTATCTTCATTTAAGAACACTAGACTTTTTTTTTTAATTATCTTCTTTGTACTGACTTTTCCGTACTTATTGCTTTATTATAAGTACCGATAGATTTATGTTTGTAAATATCATAATTCCTTGCTCATTTGTTTGTATGAGAGTTCTTGAAAGCGGCTTAGCTTAAACATTTCTGTGCAAATCACGGAGTTTTTCAGGGACTCATCTTCAGAAAAAAGATTGAAACTCTGTAGTAAATCTTGTAGTACTAGTAGTGTCTAGTAGTAGTAAGTAAAAGTGTACCTATTAAAAGACTGGTACATACAGATGTTAGATGATGATGACGATAGGGAATACTAACTTACCTTTCATACTTTTCTATGGACGTTTTGATAAGGACGGATATGGACGGATTGATAAGGCAGTAGGCGTAAATACACTGGTCTTCAAAACGGATTAGTCTAACTGGTTCTACTATTTGTTCTACTATAGAACAGAATGGATAAAAAAAAAACAAAAAACAAACTAAACAGTATGTCATATTGGAACCGAATTAGTACCACACTTTTAAAATTAATAGTTTTTATTAAATTGCTTGGCTCCTACTCATCGGATTGAGAAACCAAGTACATCAGTTATTAAATCAAAACCTAAGCTATTCTACAGTGAAAATCGCATTGCTATCGGTCCAGTAGTTTTATTCAAAACTTAGTAGCACACTTATTATTTTATTTCTTTTGAATTGCTTGGCTCCTACTCATCGGATTGAGATATCAAATACACCAGTTTTAAAATCAAAACCTAAGCTATTCTAAAATGAAAATCGCATATCAAGCAGTCCAGTAGTTTTATTCTAAACTTAGTAACCCACACTTTTAAAATTAATAGTATTTTATATTAAATTGATTGGCTCCTACTCATCGGATTCAGATACCAATTACATCAGTTTTTAAGTCAAAACCTACGTTATCCAACAGTGAAAATTGCATCGCAATTGGTACAGTAGTTTTATTCAAGACTAAAAACCAGTTTTTTTAAATTAATTGATTTACTTTTTTTATTAAATTGCTTGGCTCTTACTCATCGAATTGAGATACCAAGTACACCAATTTTTAAGTCAACAACAGCGAAAATTGTATCGAAGTCTTTCCAGCAGTTCTAACGTAATGCGCGAACAGACAGACATTAAAAGTGTGGTACTAAGTTTTGAAGGCCAGTGTCAATACTGAAAAATACTGCATTATGTATTGACTATTCTGGATAGAAGCACTACTAGCACAGAATAAACAATAGTACGGTAGGTACAGTTGATACAAGGTTAATGCTAACAAGGGAGCAGCTGTTCATTCAGTTGCATGCCAACATAAAACCGTTCCACGTGTCACTCTTGAGTGAGCACGGACCTTCGTAGCTGGTACACCATAGAGCACCAACCCCTATCTCTGTCTCTCACTGACTTGGGTACTTTGTGCTGTTCCTCTCTTTCATTGGGAAGGCAAGGGGTGATGGTAGAGTTGTTACAGACGTTGTCACAGGCAACGATGGTCCGATACAAGAACTGCCTTCGCAGTGACCTGACGTGCCCTATAGCTTCCACTCGAAAATATCGTAGATTAGTGTTTAGTACTACAGTGCGCCATTTAACTAAGACATGTTGGTAAGTTCAGTGCGAACAATTTCTTGTATTTTTTTTAGCGGCAGGCATTGTAGTTCAGTACGCAATGCCTGCCGCTAAAAAAATAATTAATCTTATCAATTTCTTATTTTTGCAAATCAATTAATTTTTTCGGTGTTAGTTATTTGTTCGAGTGTTTCTACATAAAAAATACTGACTTAACTCCCATTAATTTTCTCAACTTTTACTACTATAGGTATTATAAAATAAATACCTACGTAGGAAACCTATCAAATTCGCTGAACTATACTTATAGCTATACTTCTTAAAACCTAGCTCTATATTTATTAAAACATACAAATTTATAAGAAAAAAATATATGCATCTAAGATAAAAAAAATAATAATATGAGTCTTGTAAACATTTTCTAAAAATGTAATCTTTGTGTATGTACTCGGGATTGGTTACGTTTAATTTTTACCAATAATTAATCTACAGTTTGCACAGATGTCCTTTTTATTGACATTTAAACTTACCCTATCTTTTATTAAAAATTCGGTAATCTTAGAATAAAACGTCAATTACTACTAAAACAAAGGGTTTGGTACTAAAACAAAGTACAAACCCAACTTTATTAAAATTTATATGTTAAAACACATCCTTATTTACCTGACTGCGCGGAGGGTATTGTGTTTACAGCCTATGTACCTATGTTTGTTTGTTCCATTGTGGCCACAGATTACCGTAATCTGTGATTGTGGCGCTCGAGAGAACATACGCGTGTGCCGATTTTGATGATTCTTACGTCAATCGATTTGACTTAATCATGGGAGAGTCACTATAATCAAAATTCAATATGGCGACAACAACACTCCATTATAGTGAAAAAGAAAATAATTAAAGTAAACATTAGTCGTCGGGGATTTTTGACTGGGGGGTACTTCCTCCAAAAAGGGGCAAAAAGGAGGATTTGATCCTTATTAGATCCGATTTCGATGGTTATTTTTTTATTTGAGAGGTACATCAAGTTAGTCACTAAAAATTTGGTGAAGATTTGATGAGGGATGAGCAGAATAGCCACTCAAAATGCAGTAAATTGCTCACTTTTAGGTTTCTACCTGTGGAGTCAGCCCTTTACCTACCAGGTAGGGATTGATGGAGCACCTTGGTTATTAATGTTAGTTTTACAATAAGGTAACTAGATGGCGCTACTGTGCACCGCTAGATTGTTTGCAAAAAAGTTTGTACTCGCGAGGTCTACAGCTCACAGAGCCACTACTTTTAAACTAACGACCCGCCCCGTATTCGCACGGTTGGCTAAGGGTTACCTAAATAATACTTTGTACAAATCGTTACACTGATAGCAAGCGGCGATCAGCCCACACTCGCTTTTTTACACCACAGAATAAAGTAACAGTAGGTAAGAAGAACGGGTCAGGCAGCATTAAGCGCGCTTAAAGCGCGTCACAGACGACTAAGATACTATAATATTTTATCTTAAGATAAAATATCGCTCCCCATACAATTTATATGAACCATCACAAACGGCGAAGCTAATATATATTTGCATCTTACAGTATCTTAAGATATCGAGCGATATGGAATTTTTGAAAAGATGCCATCTTAAGATACGAAATATATCGTAATATGCTCTACAGGTTGCTCTGTTTTGTATTCGTGACGGTTTTTTAACCCCTGAACAAAGAGACGGGTGTTATAAGTTCAGGGTGTGTATCACTACGTTTGTGCGTGTGCGTGTGTGTGTGTGTTTGTGTGTGTGTGTGTGTGTGTGTGTGTGTGTGTGTGTGTGTTAGGGTGTGTGTGTTTGGGTGTGTCTGTGTTTGTGTGTGGCATCGTAGCTCCCAAACGAATGGACCGATTTTGATGCGTTTTTTTTGTTCGAAAGCTGATATGATCTAGATGGTTCTTAGATATATGGGGAGAGGGAGGGGGAGGTGAGAAAGAAAACGGGGGTGAAAATCATAGCTTCCAAACAAATGGACCTATTTAGCTGTAGTTTTTTTTAATGTTTGAAAGCTAGGGTAAACAAGATGTTTATAGCTATAATTTGAAGATGGAGGGTAGAGGGGGGGGGGGGCGAGCGGTGCGAATCGTAGCTTTCGAACGAATGGACTAATTTAGCTGCGGTTTTTTATGTTTGAAAGCTGAAGTAAACGAGATGGTTCTTTGCATACTGCAAGTCGTTGTTCTGTACAAATGCTCTTCCGCATGTTCGTATTTTGTTTCACTATATCTTTCTAAATTAAATTATGAATTTCGAGAAAAGTTTCCTTCGACTTATTAAAATAAGTTTGATATTTTTTGTAGAAACATCTGCGTAAAGATTAAATTCACCGCGGCTTTTTTTAATTTTAATGTGATTTTCTATCCAAATTGATCACCTTTCACAGTGCGCTAATGCATATCAAATTTGAAATCAGAATCGTCGTCTGATGAGCTATCTAATAAATCTAATAGTGAAACCGTATTACTCATATTTTATCATCCTGTATATAGAAAACGGTGAAGAAATACGTGTGGCACCTAGGACGGCCTGCGAGCGAATGAATAATTTCAATATATTATCGTATCTTTACCGTGTGTGATACCCTAAGATGCTATAATATGTTATATGCAGATATCGTAACGTCAAATATATTAGTATCTTAATCGTCTGTGATGCCCTTAATTCAAAGTCCGCTCATCAAAAACATCGTGATAACTTTCAATAAAACTCAACAAAAAGTATGGTGTAAAATGCGAAACTAATCTAAATAAAATGAGAAAGATTATTGTGTACAAATTAAATTTGAAAAGGATGAATACAGATAAGCATAAAGAGCTCTAGAAAACTGAGTGAATAATAGTAGAGTATTCCCAAGAGGATAAAGCAGTGTCTTACGTCACGGGCGACATATTGGACCCTGAGTGTAACGTAGTTAGATTATTAACAATCACTAAAGCGTCTGATTTAATAAACTCCGGAGTCAAATTACTATCGCTCGACGATATTTTTGTGTCAACTTGAAAATGGTAAAATACGGAACTGTCAAAATAACACCAAACACCGTCTATTGTTTCAAATTCTTTGCATTCGCGCTTTTTTCTTTTCCTTTTTTTGTTTTTTGCCTATGGTGACCAGTTCGATTTTCGAATAAACTCTCTTTACAATGCCCGTATCTATGCTAAGAATCATACGAATTTTAAAGTTCCAAATTCAAATCACATTATATCCCTTGGGATAAATAAACTAAATTTACTCAAAATACTAATTAATTATACTTTAAAATCATCCTCTTGAATCAACAAAGATGTTACGCCTAGGTGAAAACCGGAACAAAATTGGCTCAGTATTTTCTGGGTATTTGTGGACAGACAGACAGACGCGTTCGGTAACTTTCTTTTATAATTTATAGTGATGATTTGTGGCAACTTAAGCCCTCGCGAATATTTAAAAAACAAAAGCATTGGTAAACACGACATTCGATTGGTTAAAACACTTTTACTAGTCATAATTTTAAATTCTCCCGAACAAGGAGAAAATATATAATATATTTTACATAGACCAATTTAATAAATTAGGTAAACCATACATTGAGTTTGAAAAGGTAGTTTCATTTTGATGTGCCGACTCAGAGTTGAATCACGCAAAGGAAAAGGAAACCCCTTCTGACTCTACCGGTGCTCGGAAATACGCCCGTTAGAGAAGAGAGCATCAATAAACTCTACGAGGGAGTAACTTTTGACAATATTATTAAAAACATACAGAATCTCGTCTTTTGAAAATTGATCAATAGGTACACCAATATATAAAAGTGAAACGTTGTCTGTGTGTTTGATTTAACTGAAATTTGGACTGGAGATAGCTTATACCCTTGAATAATTTTTATACCGCAAAATTGTAATTTTTCATGGAAAAAGTGGAAAATGACGATGACTCGCTGTAAGGAACGGTTGCCATGGAAACAAAATAATAACAAGTCTGTCAATAAGTGTTAAAAGCGTAGGTGCCAAAGAGAATATAATACGTTGGTGTTATACTTTTGCATTGGTTTTTAATATCCTGGAAGAACATTTTTTTCACGATAAACTGTAGTCCACACGGACGAAGTCGAGGGCGAAAGCTAGTAATATTATTATATGACTAGCTTTCGCCCGCGACTTCGCCCGCGTGTGGTTTATTAAACTCACAAAAAACATGATACAAATTGACAATGTAACCTACATGTAGGTGTGTGTACGTACTTGTACATATCACTCACAGATTTCCAAGTCCTTCCTGACTAGATACCGTTTTTTTGGAATAAAATTGTACACATTGGTTTATTAAAGAAAATTACAATCGTCCAATCAAATTATTTCCAAAATTTACCTAAAAGTGTCCAATAATACCTTCTGTAGCCTTTGAAATTTCGTCGAATTAATGGGGAAGGGTAGCACAATATCATTTACAAAGTAGATTAAGTAGAAAACTGGCTAGGTTAAGTATCGAATAACCCCTATGTGTTCACGTGAATCAAATTAATTTGTCACCTGACTGAGCTCAAAGTACTCCGTACTAGTGCTTCTCTCATTTAGTAAGCAGTTAGTATCTTTATTGAACGTTAGGTGTATATTTAATTACATCACATTAACAAATTGCTCAGCTAAGTTATTAGCAAGTTGAACATATTGCTGCATGAGAACATTTTCGTATATTATTATATGCAATCAAAGTAAAACTCTCTCAGACACGGGGAAAATGTAATAATAATTTCAAATTTTCATTTCAGGTGTAGAATCATTTTGTTGTGATGTTGCGAAGACATAATGACTCTTTCCGATGATATATTTGAAGGTCATATACCAACGACAAGTAGACAAGATGTCTCGACCAATCTGGATTCGCTCTACTGTTCACATTTATGGTCAAATAGTTGTCTACGAAATGCGATTATTACTGCACCAAATAAGCAAGGCCTAATGATCAAATATTGTTATACATGTAAAGGTAAAATAAGAAAATACGAACTGACGCCGCAAAATAGTTTTCTGCCTGACCAGCATTCCACCCCTAACGGAAAATGTGAAACTGAAAGAAAATCCACAATAAATGAACTCCAGGAAAATTGTTTAAACGATAGCTGTGAAGCGATTCGCTCATATAATAGTTATGCGAGAGACTTGGAAACACTAAACAATGACAGTCATTGCATTCCTTCTATATCCCGCCAAGTAGATTCTAGTGTTAGACATAAATATTTTTCATATGAAACACAACATGAACAACCCAAGCAGCGACGAAGACTGAGAAAAACTCTCAAAGGAATGAGATGTATGGTCAATTTTAGTTTGACTGAAAGCCCTGTAAAGAAACGTACTCAAATACAGGCCTGCTCAATAAGTGTAATGATTTTAGCAATCGTAGTTATAAGTTTTGTTTTGGTTAACTTTACTGCTCCTAATTTTACACATGCGACAAACGCTAGTAATACAATTGTAGTGCCAACAGAAAAAGACATAAATCAAACATCGTCAGCCATAACAAACGTTTATACAGATTTACCGCCAGCTACAGAACTCGGCACTGCTGAAATAGTTTCGTCTACTGAAATTATAACGACTTTGAGCACCGAAAATAGTTCAGAAAATCTATCCAGCTCTCTATCAAAAGTGAGACTAAAGATTAGAACATATCCGAGACATAAGAATCATATTAGCCCTCAACCTAAGGATATCATTAACAGAGATATATCGCAAACGTTTTGCTCGTGCCAAAGAAATGAGATTTGTATGTTAGATGAGAGCAGTGGAACTTCTGTGTGCCGAATGCCAATAGATGATGAAGACCCTACAGGTTAGTTGTTTTTACAATCACTGTTCTTCTGCATTGTTTTCCTATTTTACGACATATCAACATATTATCGTCATCATCTCAGTCAAAAGACGTCCACTGCTGAACATAAAGGCCTCCCTTCCCCATAGAACGCATCAACCGCAGCCCCGTCTTTCGGGTTCGCGGCCGCCATTTGAGAACCTTTCTTCCACAACGGTTAACGGTTATATGAGCTATATGGTTGCCCATTGCCATTTCAATTTGCTCTCTTCACAAACCTACATATATTAAAAATGCCTAGCTCCCGAAAATAAGTAAGGTCTCGCATGGCTTTTTCCAAACACACATCGGAGATTCCCAATATCTTCAGGTACATCTAGTTAACAAAATATTGTTTCATAGGTTGTGGCGGTCTCTGTGCGCTAGAGACGGAGGCTTGCCAGCTGGTGGACAAGGCGCGCGGAGTGCGCGTGTGCCGTCAGTTGTCGATGGCCACTTGCTCGCCGCACGAGTGGCGCTGTCGAAACGGACTCTGCGTACCGTCGACATCTCGCTGCGACGGTGCGGTCCAGTGCTACGACCGCTCCGATGAAATTCACTGTGGTAACATTCAACTTTTTACCCGACTACTGTGTGGAGGAGTATGAGTTTAAAATTATGAGGAGGGTTATGATTTTGACCGATATGTATGTATGTTCATTTGGTTCCCTCAATGCTTCTAAATTACTTAGTTATATTTTGACAAATGACGTATCGTTGGAAGCTTCTTCATTGTCCGCTGGTTATGTGGCGTTACATTAAATTTAATATGGCGCCCTCTAGAGGACATAAAGTTAATAACTAAAAGCAATATTTTTTTAATGATGCCGTGTTGGGTATCAAATGAAAGGGCTTAAGTAATTAGCACATTTCAAATATTATAATAATAGTGTATCGAAACTAGGAGGGAACTGACCAACGTGTGGGTGACGGGCAGCTGCCGGATGCTACTGCTATGATTAACTTGCGTGGCGTGGTATCTGGTCGGTGCCCGTTGAACATACGGAGGGTGACTGGATGAGTGTTGTTGAACATGCATGTGAGTCAATCGAGACCATGGGGTCTGTGTCTATCAGCCCCGTAGACATTAGTTGTGCAATCCGTACGGCCCCGAACTGGAAAAGTCCTGGACCGGACGGATTGCACAACTTCTGGATAAAGTGGATTCGATGCTCGCATCCATGTTTGGCAATACAATTTCAGGAAGCTCTTGAGCTTGGTTCCCTTCCCAGTTTCATGACAACTGGGTTCACCTCCTTGCTCTATAAGTCCGGTAGTACCACGGAAGCTA
Organism: Alsophila aescularia; assembly: GCA_946251855.1. Classification (NCBI taxonomy): domain Eukaryota; kingdom Metazoa; phylum Arthropoda; class Insecta; order Lepidoptera; family Geometridae; genus Alsophila; species Alsophila aescularia. The sequence goes on along the minus strand of OX276377.1, from coordinate 17,902,519 downwards.
AAAATTATAGACCGATAACATGCTTGCCCACCATGTACAAGCTCCTTACATCTATTCTGAGAGCAAAAATGTATTCGCATATTGTTGCGAACAACATTTTGGCACCTTCTCAGAATGGATGTAGGGTTGGGTCCCGTGGTACTAAAGAGCTTCTCCTCATAGACACGACCATTTGCCAACAAGTCCGGCGGAACAAAGGGGTCCTTTCTACTGCCTGGATTGACTACAAGAAGGCCTATGATTCAGTGCCTCATTCATGGCTAGAGAGGATCTTAGAGTTGTATAAAATCGATGCAACTCTGAGATCTTTCTTAGGTTCGTGTAACGTATGAGGCGGTGGACCACAGTTCTTCGTCAACCAGGTGGTGGAGATAGCCTTTCTGGTCCGCAGGACTTTATAAGGATAGAGCGAGGCATATTTCAGGGTGACAGTTTGAGTCCTTTGTGGTTTTGCCCAGCACTGAATCCTCTCAGCACTTTGTTGAAGGATTCAGGGTTAGGCTATCGAGATCATTTCTCATCTGTTGTACATGGATGACCTCAAGTTGTTTGCACTGAAACGTCCAGACTTGATGGAGTTACTGAAAATCACAGAAGTTTTCAGTAAAGCTATCAACATGGAGTTCGGTGTTGACAAATGTGCGGTCATGCATGTGCAGCGGGGGAAAGTTGTAAATTCTATGAATTTGCAGTTTTCTGAGACAATGACTCTCAAATCTCTCTCTGAGACCGAGACCTACAAATACCTTGGTATGACAGAATCGTTGGGTATAATGGATGGCGACATTAAGCAGTCGGTGAAGGAACGCTTCTTCTGCCGCCTGACCAAAGTACTTAACAGTCTTTTGTCAGGTGGCAATAAGGCGCGTGCCTTCAACGGTTGGGTGATGCCCTTGCTCATATATCTTGCTCTTTTAGCATACTAAGGTGGACTCAAACTGAGCTTGACGCCTTGGATAGGAGAGTCCGTCAACTGCTTACGTCACATCGTATGTAACACCCGCGCTCGTCTGTTATGTGGTGGCAGTTGATAAGACTCTCACACCGCTCTTCTTGGCAAACGAGGATTGGCGCAAACCATCGGTGTTGAGTACCGATGACCGCAAGGACGTATGGAGGGGCAAGGAGCTGCACGGGCGGTTCTATCGGGCCTTAACAGGGCCTGATGTGAACTTGCTCGCGTCGGTGAACTGGCTACGCTTTGGTGACCTCTTTGGGGAAACTGAGGGTTCTGTCTGTGCAATTGCGGACGAAGTTATCAAGACGAATAACTACCGGAAATATATTATGAAGGACGGTACGGTCGACATTTGTCGGGCATGCCGCCGTCCCGGGGAGTCCCTCAGGCATATAATTTCCAGCTGTTCTCATCTTGCTAACGGAGAGTACTTGTACAGACACAACCAAGTAGCCAGGATCATCCATCAGCAAATTGCCCTTCGGTACGACCTTGTCGAGTCTGAGGTACCGTTCTATAAGTACGTACCGGTGCCAGTTCTCGAAAATGGTCGCGCTTTGCTCTATTGGGACCGCTCTATCATCACGGACAGGACTATTGTTGCCAATAAGCCTGACATCGTGCTGGTAGACCGGGCCCAACGCCGGGCAGTGCTCGTCGACATCACCATCCCACACGATGGGAACCTCGTGAAGGCCGAGAAGGACAAGCTCAGCAACTCATGAGTTGACCGCCATGTGGGATGTTGACTCGACGATCATTGTCCCGATAGTTGTTTCGGCGAACGGCCTTATAGCGAAGAGCCTCGACCAACATCTTAAGAGGCTCTCGCTAGATGGTTGGATTAAGGGTCAGATGCAGAAGGCAGTACTCCTTGACACGGCGCGTATAGTCAGGAGGTTCCTCACTCTGCAGCCCTAGCCAGCGGTAGTTTGGGCACCGCTCCGCTACCGTTGGTACCCTAGGTTTAGGTTTTTATAATATTTTTACCTGTTTATATATATAGAAATATTGTAAAAAATGTAAATTTAAGATTACATGATAAATAGAGTGAATAATAATAATAAACACTTTATTGCACCAGAATTAAGGGAAAAAATATACAAGAAATCATTTTAAAAACAGGCACAGTGGGCGGTCTATATATATTTGAAATGTGCTATATATATATTGCACGCTGTTGCTCGCGGCTTTGCTTGCATGACCCAAAGTCTGAAATGGGAACATATTTTCATGTGAAATTGTAATAATACATGTTCATAGTGATGTTCAGAAAATAGCCGTGGTCAATTCCACTTTGCCCTAAAGCTTATGATCGCTTATAGTAGGTGCAGCCAATCTATATGTTTGTGAAGTTAGGCTCTGTGAACATTGCGCAGGTACTGCTGTGGGGATAAAACAGCATCAAGTAAGAGCGAGATAGAATATGCGAAAAACGCAAGCGAGTGAGCGAGGCAGTTATACAATGCTGTCTTCACCTTCAACATTAGGATTGCGCCTGAAAAATAGCAGTTTGCGCAGCGACTAGCAGTGCCCTATTTCATAAAGCGACAAATCATAATAAAACTACAAATGTCAGTCAAATACGCCAAACCTGCGTTTCATATAACAAACAATCACGACAGGACTGATGATTGTCAGTCATATTGCATTTCACAATGCCAGTCATAGTAGTGTGATGGGTAAAGCTTCGGCTGTCACAATTGTCACGACAATTCTACAAATCGTGGTAATTTTTGAGCAACCGCCGTTTCATAAAACGTTTTTCTATTGACATTTGTTAGACAATTGTCGGTTGACTGCCGGTCACTACTATTGTTTTATGAAACACATTTAGTAATATTTTGACAATTCATTGAATGAGTTGTCGGGTTTTTATGAAACGCATTTCGGTAGTTTGACTGACATTTGTCGATTGACACTTGTCAGTCTACTATAGTTTTATGAAATAGGGCCCTGATAACTTCCGAAATACATACTTCCGCTGCGACTACTGTACTACTGTTAGAATGTATTGTTTTGATAGGGTAGGTGGCATACGACCACGGCTATTCTGTGAACATCACTATGAATAAGTACTATTACAATTTCAGATGAAAATATGTTCCTGCATAAATTGTTGGTAACACATCTTGACAGCTTCCCAAGCCCCCATTAGTCTAGTAAGTTACTTTTCCCTGCAATTCCCTTGTAATAACCGCGCATGGAGGGCTTAAATTTGTTTCGGTGCCAAAAAGAAAAGCACATTATTTTCTTATTAAGATGTCCTTCAATGTAAGCAAATCAATAAAATGAAGGGGAAAGTTAAACTCCATTGGCAATAATTCAAAGTAGTTTACGGAACTGGTTCACTATTGTATAATAAGTAGGACCGGAAATCAAAGCCTGGTTATGGCCAACGGATTTTATTTTTCTTTCAGATTGCGATTTAACAAAACAGTTCCGATGTGGTCATTCCATTTCATGTTTTCCGAATACAAAACTTTGTGATGGCGCTATCGACTGCTGGGATGGATTTGACGAACTAAATTGCACTGCGGGTAAGATACTTTAGACACTTAAACCGGCCTGAAATAAATAACTTAAAACATTATTAATGTAACAGGTACCTATTTATATAGTTGCGTAAGTATTTTACCATTTTGACATACAAATGAAAATGAGTCGTACTTACCGTTCAGTAGCTCACGAAACTGGGTTATGAATGTGCTCACTCAACCTAACGGGACTTCCTATAGCGAACTTCCTCTATAGTGTAAAACCGTGCAAATACACAATTTACTTATAATAAAGCAATAAGTACGAAAAAGTCTGTACAAATAAGATAATTAAAAAAATGGTCTAGTGAACTTAAAATAAGCTACGTGTTTGTTGTTTGTCTGTATGTTTGTTCGCGCATCAAGTAAAATACTGGACCGATTGCAATGCGGTTTTCATTGTTCGATAGCTTAGAGTTTGACTTAAAAAGTTGGGAACTTGGTACCTCAATCCGATGAGTCCGATGATCCGATGAGAAGCCTTTCAATCGATAAAAATATTTTTGGCGGCTGAAGGAAATTTTGATTAAATGTTGGTATATTGATATTTTAGGTCCTGGAATAGCACATAGAGAGCTATTAACCTAGAAAAATTACCACGGGTGCGAAGCCGCAGGCATAAGCTAGTAATGTAATAAGCTAAAACCCGTCTGACTGGACTGAAATGTGGTTTGGTTATTGATTCATAATGTATGAGTAAAGGGAAATTGAATATAAGAAGTAACGCTTAAGTAGGTACATACATACATACATACATACATTACCTTCGCTTCGTGAGTTATAGCAATAATTTATTCTGTGGTTATAGGTAATGTTGCCTACCTAGGTACCTGGTACTCTTACTTGAGAGAAATCTCTACTTTTGCAAAGCATAGGTAGTGATTCTATAATATTAAGATAATAATGGTAGTAAGATGTACATATTATATACTAGCTGTACCCCACGGCTCTGCCCTCATATTCAATGCTAAAAGGTATCCTATATGTTTTGATATTATGTTAGGAGTACAGCTAATGCACTTATTACTGATTTTTCGATTTTCTTTTACCTTTTTTTCTGTGATATAAGTATTTTATGTTTATCTCTATAATATACAAAACCTATTTTCAAAATTTCATCGAAATCTGAGCCGGAATAAAAATAATTCTAGTTTTAAACTGTGTATAAAATTTCATCTTAATCGGTTAAGTCATATTTTCCCAGAGGTTCAGCCGTTATGATTTGAAAAGCGAGTAAAACCAATCTACCAAAATTTTCCCAATTTCCCGTGTGAACTTTCAATTTTCCTAAATAAACGTATCTTATGTTGATCTATATTATAGAGTACCTCCTTACCAAAATTTAAAACTACATCATAGCTGTTTTTGCGTGATAGCTAGTAATCGACGTTTTCCTGTTTTCCTGTGGTAATTTTTCCTTTTCTGGGATAGAATAGAATAGAATTATTTATTGGCCATATACCTAGGTCTGTTACACAAGGCAAGTCAAATAGTACACACTTCGCAAACTTAATATTACACTAATAGACATAGTAAGAATTTATAACAATAAAATTACAATAAACGGAAGTCAAAAGAAAAAAATATGTAAAAACATTCAATACATTCAAATTAAAATAAAATCCCGGAAATCCTATTTTGGGGTCTGTTATACTTATACGAGTACAGTACAGTATCTACATACAAATTTTCATAAAAATCGGAGCAGGCATATTGGCGTCCACAACAAACGCCCCAAACAAATAAACAAACCAACAAACAAACAGACAACGTTTCACTTTTATATATTAGAGGGGATGTCAGTTATGCAAGTAAGATTTATTAAAAGAAAAAACCGGACAAGTGCGAGTTGAACTCGCGTGGAAAGGGTTACCGTACGATGAATATATTATCTTACAATATAAAATTAAGCAATTTTCTTACTTCTAGCATTTTTATACGCATCGTAACTTCTTAAAAAAACTCCAGCAGCCCAATTTCATAACTTGGCTACAATCGGATTATCACTTTTTTCATAGCAAATTCGACTCTATCGCAAGGCATTAGTGGCTGCGATACTGAGAATTCGATTGAAGCCAAGTTATGGAATCGGGCTGCAGTAAGCGTAATTCAAAATGATTGGCAGCAGCGTTTTTTGACCACAGACAACTAAATTATTATTCACGTACTTGACAGACTTGTTATTTATTTCCCTTCGGACTCATTCGAAACCAAAGTTCGAAATCCTTTGGCAACGTTCCAACAAAGTAATCGTGATTTTTGCAAATTTTTTATACCTCGGGTCAAAAAGAATAGGTATAATCACGGTTACATTTTTGCAATTTTCGTAGGGAACTCTAACATTTTGAAAAATATAATACGGCCCATGTTACTCGCTGATAATTTAGCTTTTTATGTGATAGATTTATTAAATCGTTTTTTTAATTGATACGAAAAAGCCTGTGCAGAGAGAAGTAATTAAAAAAATATGGTCTAGGTTACTTAAAATAAGCTACTGAACAAGAACATGATTTTGTTTTGTTGTTTGTCTTTAAGTTTGTTCGCGCATCACGTAAAACTACTGGACCGATTGCGATGTGGTTTTCACCGTTGGTTAGCTTATGTTTTGACTTAAAAACTGGGGTACTTTATATATCAATCTGATGAGTAGAAGCCGAGCAATCGATAAAAATATTTTTGACGGCAGAAGGTGTTTTGATCAAATGTTGGTATATCGGTATTTTAGGTCCTAATATAATAGCACAAAGAATACTTTTAACCTACAGAAATGACCACGCGTACTTATAATAAAGCAATAAGTACGAAAAAGTCTGTACAAAAAAGATAAATAAAAAAAAAGGTATCGGGTACTTAAAATAGGCTACTAAACAATAATAGTTCATTTTTCAAAACTGGATAACCTTCTTGGTTCCTAAATCCGATGATTAGATGCCGTGCCGAGCAATCGATATAAATCTTTTAGACTTCTGAAGGAATTTTGATCAAATGTTGGTATATTAGTATTTTAGGTCTTGGAATATCACATAGAGTACTTTTTACCTCGAGAAATGACCACGTGTCCACTAAAGCTAGTACTAGCTAGTAGTAGCTAGCGAGCTAGTACTAAAATAAATGCTTGCAAATTCCCTGCTGCAAAATCTTTAATTAGGTACTTAGTAGACTTATAACTAAGTATGCAAAGAGTACTAGGGAAATGGACAGCAGTATTTTCCTTTGTGTTATCTACCAATCTGTCACCATTCACCAACTACTTACTGCGATTACTAGACGCCTGCCAAGTGTGGCGAGCAACCGCTCGTAGTGGCGTTCTGTGTGGGAGTGGGAGGCAAGTCAGCAGTGGTCTTATCCAGCTGATGATGTGATGAACTAGGGATGATAAGGATATCTACTTAGATCGGTATCAGAAACTACCAGATATCCTTACTAATATTATAAATGCGAAAGTACGTTTGTTACGTTTTCACGCCTTAACCTGAGAAGAGTGCGTTTTTTGGAGTTCTTGGGCTATTTCTTAAATATATAATGATTAAAAGGTTATAATATATAATTACACAAAATCTGTATTTGAGGAAGGTGAATAAAACAAAAACATATTTATGTATTTATGCAAAATTTGCAAAAATAGTCTCATATATCCCGTAGAATAGAAATAGAAATAGAAATATTTTATTGTAAAAAACTGTGTACACTGTGTGGTCTTAAATGTAAAAAACGTTTCAACAGCCTATCCATTTCGGACATACAATATTTTGAACATTATTCGATAACATTATTTATATCATAAATTTATGGATACATTTATATTAATATGCTTAAAATTATTAATAGGTAGTTATTAAATATGATATCAAAATTACATTCCATTCTTATTTACACAGATTCAGTAAAAAGTATTCATTTAAATCATAGTAAGCTTTAGATATTAACCATTTTTTTAAATTCTGTTTGAATATGTTGCCTTTTAATAATTTCAGTTCTATAGGCAAGTGATTGAATATTTTAATTGCGCTTATAAAAGAGCTCTTATAAAATAAGAGATACAGATAGCCTTAACCTGTGGACGAGTGCGTTTTTGGAGTTCTTGGTACAGAAAAGAAAATAGGGTACCATAAAACACGATTTGGGGGGGAAAAAAATGTGACAAGTGTCAACCCTAGGCGTACAATTATTGTGGAATGGCAACTCCACAAATGCCATAAAACAAGAAGTGAAGTGAAGAATAGTTTTTAAAAGCTTTTATTAACCCCCGAACAAAGAGACGGGTATTATGAGTTTAGGGTGTGTATCACTGTGTGTGTGGGTGTGGCGTGTGTGAGGGTGTGTGTGTGTGTATGTATGTGGCATCGTAGCTCCCAAACGAATGGTCCGATTTTGATGTGGTTTTTTCTGTTTGAAAGATGATGTGACCGAGATGGTTCTTGGATATATGGGGGGGTGGAAGGGGGGGGTGTGGAAGGGGGGAGGTGTGGAAGGGGAGGGGAGGTGTGGAAGGGGGGGGAGGTGAGAGGTGAGAATCGTAGCTTCCAATCGGATGGACTGATTTAGCTGCGGTTTTTTTATGTTTGAAAGCTGGGGTAAACGAGACTGTTTCTAAGCTATAATGGGGGAAGGAGGGAAAAAGGGGGGGGGGGGTGCGAAACGTAGCTTCCAAACGAATGGACTGATTTAGCTGCGGTTTTTTATGTTTGAAAGCTGGGGTAAACGTGATGGTTTCTAAGCCATAATGGGGTAAGGAGGGAGAAGAGGGGGGAGTGGGGTGCTGCGAATCGTAGCTTTCAAACGAATGGACCGATTTAATAGCGGTTTTTATATTTGAAAACGGATGTGTTCGAAATGCTTCTTAGCTATAATGGGGGGTGGGAGGGGGGGGGGGGGGTAGGGGGTTATATATTTTTTTAATTTGTGCTTGTTTACTTTCACTTGTATGTATCGATGTATCTATGTATTTTGTCAAAGAAAAAATAATGTACCAATATAGTGAACATGAAACAAAAAGAATATGGCAAAATAGACAAAATAAATCGAAAAATAAAATAAAAAAATATTGTTTAAAAAAACTAAAAAACATTAATTAATTTTTTTTTTCTTATTTACACTATTAAAACTTATTTTCTATTTTTTTTAGTTTGCTTTTCTATATATTTTTTTTTTTAAACTACTATTTATTTTCTATTTTTTGTTATTGTTTTTTTTTAATTATTGCATTGCCATCGGTCTTTGACAGGTGTGCAAAATTTGAATGAAATCTGACCGTTTAAAGTGGGTCAAAATAGTGTCCAAAGGAGTCGGTTACAAACATACAAAAATACAAACATACAAGTGAAGCTAAAGTGAATATAAAGCGTATAAAACGATACAGTCATTAAAAAACAGGTCGTAATAGCTTTTTATATTTATTTTTATAAAATAATTTTCGTTTTTATAATCGAGTGACGGGCGTGGCAGTGTTTGCACGCGGGTAAAGCTACGGGTCGCAGCTAGTCCGATATAAAAAAAAACAATATCCATATGCGTATGTATTCGAAACACCATTTCCACAACATCTTTGTAACTGTGGTTGTAACTAGGTCTAGGGTGTAGGTACCTACATTATTCTATAATTGTTGTGCTGTTTCAGAATGCTCCAAGGAACAGTTTACGTGCACGGACGGGCAGTGCATTCTCCCCTCGAGATTCTGCGACGGTCTGGCGGACTGCGCAGACGGCAGCGACGAGCCGGCCGGCTGCGACGGAGAGTGCGGCGCGCACGAACTCCGCTGCGGGAACCGCCGCTGCGTGCCACACGCCTCGCTTTGTGACGGACAGGACGACTGCGGAGACGCGACTGATGAACACCAATGTCCTGACTGATGCAATAAAGTTTTACAAATAAATACCTACTTACATGTTTTTTTTTACTTTTTTTGATTCGCGGTTTTGATTAGTACTAGGTTATACTTATATCCACTTTGATAAAACTTGGGTTGTGGCGCTAGAAAAACTTTTCGCACTGGCTACGATTATATCTATGAAATTATTTTTACTCATGTGTTTAGGCACGAGTGTTATAGAATCAAAGGTGCTGACATAAAATTCGAAAATCTTTGCATGTACTAAACATTACTATAAAGCGCGTTTACTCGAGTGCGAAGTAATGTAGCTATATTCAAAGGTTATGATTTTGAATGTCATTCGGTTCGTCTTGGAATTCATTATCGGTCACGGTCAAGCACCTTCACAAAATACCCGACTAACACTGTATGTACTTAGACATAGGTATTTCCTACGTACAATGACTTTGACATTATTGTAGTCAGCTGGGACAGAATCAATAGCTAACCTTGATCTTGTCTCTAGAGAGCTTTTATAACTCTGTAACTAAAAGCTCCACAGATCTAATTTTGGTGTCAGTTTATTAGCTGATAATGCTGATATACCTACTTAGTCAGCTCGATGATCAAATATTTATTTTTTCTCAAAAGACAGTTGACAAAAAAATATTTGATTCTAAATTAAATTACCTAGTTAAATTTAATAAACATAATTTAAATTTAAATCAAATACATATAACAATTTTGAGAGAAAATATAAATATTTAATCATCGGGCTGTCGATCCCGGCTGTTATTGATTAATAGCAGTCGTTAAGCCATGTCAGAGGCCCTTGGGTAGCCTGACATACTCTGACACCAGAAGCCAGCACTACCTCATACGACAAACAAACAAACATCGAGCCGACTATACTCGTATCAGGTAATAATATACTTACAACTAAAATTAGCTTACAGTTACATAGTTATAAGCTTTACAAAGACAAGGTCAAGGTCGATATTGATTCTTTCCCAGCTGAATATTAGGTTCTAAGTATATAGTTACATTGTTCTTAGAGGAAACTTTATAAGTAAATTCATGAATGAAAAACTTCGAAATCATAAGTCGTAATACTAAAGTTGTTCGTGTGGATGCCCCACTCCGGTACTTAATAGGTTATTTAATATTTAGTTACCGTGATTCGATCTGATTCCGATCTTTCCGAAATCAATTCGAATCAGAAGGGTAATTATCTAAGCCAATGTGATTTGTTGCAATCAGATTTTCAAAGCAATATCAATTTTAGAGCGCTGCAATAGGTGCACGTGATAATGAAAATCTGATAGCAACAAGTTGTAATTGCCCCGCTGAAATAATAGTAGTGCTGTCCTAAAGACATTTCCTTCGTACAATGGTACCATTGTACGTAGGAAATGTCTGGTTGCTGTCAGATTTACACTATCACATGCACATACTGTGGCGCGTTCGAGTCAAAATTGCTATGTAAATTTGAAAATCTGTTTGCAACTAAGATCATTAATAGCACAACAGCAGTGTTATTACGGAATATTGATCATATCGGTTTCAATCAGATTGTCACTATCAAGTGCACATAATGTAGCGCGATATAGTCGAAATTGCTATGAAGATACTGACAATCTGATTGAAACCGATATGATCAATATTACGTAATAGCACTGCAGCTGAGCTGACGTAAGAAAAAAGCGATTTACAGCGACAGTGAAGTATTTTTTTTTAGTGTCAAAAATTGCAAAAATGGCAAAAGTGTTGAAAATGTTCAAAGAAAACGGCTTGTTAAAAATGTAGGTACATTTCGAAACTGCCCACAACACCACCACATCATCTCGAATGCAGAGTTATCATCAAAACGAACGGCGGTGACTGTAACTGTCACTGATGACAGCTTGCAAAATTGATTGACGTGCTGTGCGTGACGGATGAGACGCGTCGCTTTTCTTTTTCTGACTTTCCCTCTTCATTCCCAAATTGTAATTAATTGAATTACTTCTTTGGTTCATCTCTGCGAAACTGAATTAAATTCACAATACACATCTCAGCTAATTACAGTAAACCATGGCAGATAGTGACGATGAATACGATCGTAAACGGCGCGATAAGTTCCGTGGCGAGAGAACCGCCGAAGGAAGTAGCTACCGAAGCAGCGATCGGCGCGAGGAGAGAAGTAGAGGCCGTGAAGATTGGCCAGAAAGGTATTCACTTAGCTTTGCATTATACTAAAGCTATCGACTCAGCATAAACCCAACCCTTCCTTACAGATCTCAACCTCTACCTCCAGAACCTAAAATTCCTTTCCATCATGCTCCAAAACCCATGAAGCGCTCAATAGCCGTAGTAGTCAGGTATTTTAATTAACCAATAAACAATTAAGTCATGTAAGTTTAGTATACCATTACATAATATATTTGAACCATGGGAATGCTTATATGTGCTGACCCACTTGTTACCTTACTTAACCTAAATTATCTAAATCAAAGTAGTATAAACTCTAGACAGAAGACTTGGTATGGTAGTAGTAGGATTAGGATAGGATAGTATTGCCACCTCAGGTTTTGAAAAATATTTTCCTTTCAGTAAGTTAAAATACAAAACCGACTTCAAATAGAGTTAGCTCTCTTCAAATAAATTTCATAGAACCATTTAATCATACCCATCTAGTGAATTTCTACAGGAAAAATTTGGGTCATGGACGGGACTTTAACCTGCATGGCTCATACCCCAGCGCAGTACATGCCTTTACCAATTTGGGCTCAGGTATTTACTGCTCTACAGACCTGTGCCTGAATTGGTCTTACTTGGTGTGTGGGCTCTTTTCTGCAATTAGGCCAGATATGTGCCCTATTTGTTGCTTGTCAATTCAGCTGATGTCCTCCAGGATGGCCATCAGCTCTGGATTTCCTGTGCAGACCTCCAGCAGGGTTCTCGGTGCTCCCAAGAACACATTGGTGCACATTGATTTGCCACATTGCTGCACTCTAAGAGCACTTGCTCAGCCTCCAGGCATCCTCTGCACATGCATAAACACCTATTTACAATTGGTGTTTATTATGGGCACAATGACCTGTGATTATTCCCACAACTGTTACAATTCCTTTTTTCTAGGTGGGTACGGGCAGCAGAAAATACACATAGGGCTTTGCATACATTTATTTCCGGCATTTATCAATCAGTACATCAGTTTTAGGTTAATAGGTTAGTTTTAGAGTTATATTAGAATAGTTAATATGTAATTAAGTACCCAGATGTATTTTAACTAGTTGCCAGCTAATTCTCATAAGTGGTGACTTTAAGACCGGACAGGATTTGGGTCGCTTGAGGTCTGGTGGTTGTTTTAAATTAAGGTAAAATTAAGAAGGGTGCCACTCGCATAGAAGATGCGAGACTATTAGGGAAATACCGCTACGGCTCAAGCCCAGTTGTGCGCAGAACGATCCTCAGGCTCGTAGAGATGTTGAGTACTCCACAGGCAGATCGGGGTTCCCCGGGTAGGTACCGCAGAACCGGTCTACTCCCCGTCGAAGCGGACACCCGTTGAGACACAGATGGCACCAGGCTGACCCGTAGGGATTAAATTAAAAGTGGGGTTAGCCCCCACTTGGGACCTGAAATTTTCGAAGGAGACCTAAGTGTGGGTTTCGTGAATAATAATTCCGCGGAAATACACGATAAAATAAGAGACCGGCATGCTGTGGGATGCTTTCTCAACTATAAAGCAGCCCGGACATGAGTGATGTCATAAATTAACGCAGATTGTATCACTATTAGCGCCATCACATGTTATGAAAATTGCATAGATCGCTAAAATAAAAAAAAAATATAAAATATGAAAAGAAACGTGAGGTTACGTAGGAGGTGATTAAGTCAAAAAATCTTGCAAAACACAAGAAGCCACCCAAAACCGGCGTGGCGTTCGTACCAGCCAAAAACCCCAACTAATGGTAGGTCGCCGGCACAAAAAATCCCCACAGCTGGAGGTTGAAACTTCGGTCTGCAAGCGAACAAAAACACATCACAATACGATCCACTGAAACACCATGAAATTCCTCACAATTTCTAAAACTCACTGAAGTAATATGATTTGACGTGTTGTCAACAAGAAACAGAGTTTCAATGTGACCTTAATGGCCGCGTCAATAGGGATGATCCCGACAATTAGTGATGTAGAAATCTATGAAATCAACTACAATTCGATGCACCAACTTCGACGCATGCGCGAACAATCCTAGCGCATCTGACAACTGACAAGTAACCAACGAACCGTCTAAAGTCATTGGCACTGACAGATGACTGACACTGGTTAGTTTGGAAACCAAAATATTATTGAAGAGTATGATTTCGGGATATTTACTAAGTTAATGCCTGTAAATGTGATAAATTGGAAGTGTATGATCCGACATGATTGAAAAAAGGTAAATTGTGACAAAATGCTTGAAATCAGGCGTCACACAACTTATCGGCACTTGTCCTGTTTAAGATTTAGGAGTTTACGAGAGAGATTTAAATTTGAATGCCTCCCTCGACTGCCTGCAGTCCTTAATACTTACCCAGAAGTTAGAAACTGTGCTGATGATGTCATGAATGACTCCTATCCGTGATCTAAATTATTCAATTAGAAAATAATTAGAAATGTTTTTGCAGGCATTAATCCCAAAATAATTTAAAAAAGAAATATAATCCCAGAAAATCTTGGAAAATGCCCAAAAATACTATTATTATAGTCTGTTATAAAGAGCTAGATTTTGTATGTTTGGAAGTTTAGCAAGAGCTTTATTTATAATATATTATATTATATGACTGGATTATAAGCAACATAAAAAGCTCGAAATATGTATGTAAAATACCTAAAGCATAATCACTAGTTTTTGTTAAAATATGCAATAGCTGGTGAAAAGGGGCAAAATATGCAAATGCATAATGCAACACATTATCAACAATCATATTATATTTAGTTTATTATGTTATTGTATTCGTCTAAATATTCATCACACTGTGGCATTACAAACTTTTAGAACCTGTCGTAACTTCTAAAAAAACTTTAGAACCTGTTGTAACTTCTAAAAAAAATATGCCAGTAATTGTAATTCAAAATCTTTGGCAGCAATGATTGTGGTGTATTTTTGGCCATTACAACAGCATTATTACTCACATACTTGACAGACTTGTTATTATTTGGTTTCCAGGCCCTATTTCATAAAGCGACAAATCGTAATAAAACTAAAAATGTCAGTTGAATATGCCAAATCTGCATTTCATATATCAAACAATCAAGACGGGACTGATTATTGTCAGTCATATTGCATTTCACAATGCCAGTCATGCCACAGTAATAGTAAAAAAACCTTCGCTATTTTGATTAACCGACAAGTGATGGGTAGAGCTTCGGCTGTCACATTTGTCACAACAATTCTAAAATATATAATAATAAATATATTCTATAATATATTATTTTTATTATTTGTCCGTTTCATAGATAGTTATTCTCATGACAATTGTCAGTTGTTAAGTGATATTTTGACAAATCATTGACAATGAATTGTCAGGTTTTTATGAAACGCATTTTGATAGTTTAACTGACAGTTGTCAGTCCACTATAGTTTTATGAAATAGGGCCCTGGCAACATGTCATTCCAATCTGTATTTTTAAAACCTTGGTTTACATTATTCCAATTTTCAAAAGGAGAATTAATTTTTTTGAAAAATGAAATACTGCCCATATTACTTGCTGATAATGTAGCTTTTTATAGATGCAGGAATTTTTTAATTGGTTCTTTATTTTTTGTATTTATCCATTAGAAACAAACATACAAAAATAATATTAGTGTAGAAGTGAAGATTATGTTGCATCAAGTAATTGGTTATGTTTTCTAGTAAAAAGAGATAGATTGTTAGTTTTAGGCTTAAGTAGACAAATAAACGTTTTTTTTCACCAATGTGAAAAAAAGCTAGATCTGAGCTAGATAAAGTGTTAAGTAACAACACTGAGTATTGTTTGTTTTTGCTAAAATATTAACTTTTATTGAAGGTCCCGAGGTGGTCGTTCTGGTCCCGACTACAGAGACTACCGCGGAGGGGGCAGTGCTAGCCGTGGGTACTCTCCAGTCCGAGGTGAAGGCCCCCCAAGCAAACGTATCAGACCTGACTGGCCAATAGATGAGAGACGATATGGAGGAATGCCGCATGACTCCTATGGATCTTATGGATGGGCTCATGACCACTTTGGGCCTCATCCAGCGCACCAAGGTTATGGTCAGCCCATGCCACCAGTTCCAGCTAGGTAAGTAGCCACTTTTAACTCTTCCAGTACCAACCACTCCATATGGAGTATAGGTACATTGTTATTCTATTGTTATAAAAATGTCTGGTACTGGACAGATAAAGGATTCTATTAAACTACACAAAGGTAGTAGTGTGATAAAATATATAGGAAATAATGAGTTTTTGACTACAAGTAATTTTGAAACTACATAATTTAAAGAAAAAGTGAAGGGCTACTAACGTCACAGATATTACTTTCTATCATTAGGTGCTATTTCATTGTGTTGAACAAACTGAGTTGAACAATGAGTTGTTAAGTAATGGATTTGTTAAGGCTTGAAATAAGAACAAACTATGTTTGTGTTCGCACCCATAGTAACTATGTATTAACTATGTATGCTGTATAAGCATGTGCATCTGTTAAATCTGGGTATTTTATCAAGGTAAGCATCTCATGTTTATCTTTTTGATTTACAATCTCTTGGTAACTGATTACATTTTTGTGATTTGACACACCTCATCTATTCTGTGATCTATACCTATAATAAAGCAAGTCACAAAAAGTCTGAAAAGAATACAATAAAAAAATATATGTAGAGTTATGTTTGTTTGTCGTATTAGTTAGTGCTGATACTGCTGGTCTCTATTGTCAGTTTGTCAGGCAGCGAGCGATTTGCGACCGAAATTCATATTAAATATAAATAAAACGGCTAAAAACATGTTCTCTGAAGCACAGAGGGATGCACATAACTTAGAAAAGTCATTGGTGTGGAGCCTAGGAGCAAACCTGGTGTCCTTAGATTCTAAGTTGCACTATTGAACCGTAAGGCTATACTACTCTTGCACTTAAAATAAGCTTCTGATCAAAAATATAACATTTAAAAAATTGTGCCTATGTTAAAACTACTGGGTTGATTGCAATGCTGTTTTTACTGTTTGTGTACTTGGTATCTCAATCTGATGAGTATAAGCCGAACAATTTGACAACTGAATGAAGTTTGATGACATTTGCAGACTGGGACTTTTGGTTCTATAATAAATCTTAGGATCTTTATATCACAGAACAATGACCACGTGGGCAAAGCCAGTGGGTACATCTAGTTGGTAATAATCATAATATTAGCACTTATTACACTAGCCTTATTCACACAACATGAGGTCAACATAAATGTGTTTGTCCCAATTTTATGAATTGAATTGCCTAATATCAGCCTTTTATTTTTAAGCCTTGTCTAGGCTCTAAGGATAAGCAAGCAGTAGTGGCAGTGGGGTGCTCACATTCCCCGAAGAACAGACAACCGTTGGAGTAGAAGAGTTCTCGAGTGGAGACCGCACTTAGGCGTTGTATTGTAGGACAACCTGCGAAAAGTGGCTTGCAGAAACTGGATGCATGGAGTTGAAGACTGAGCTCAGTGCCGTATATTTGGTGAGGCCTACGTCCAGCAGTGGACAAGTATAGGCTGATGATGATGAGCCTTGTACATTTAGTTATACGTAACTTATTCAATTTTTATTTATTTGCTCCTATTATTATAATTTGATCATATTTTTGTGCCAGGGATAGTGGACCGGCCGGCTCAACAGATGGACCTCCCTCTATGATGTCCTTCAAAGCATTCCTGGCCGCCCAAGATGACTCCATCACTGTAGACGATGCTATTGTCAAGTACAATGAATACAAGCTCGAGTTCAGGAGGCAACAGCTCAATGAGTTTTTCGTTGCTCACAAAGATGAGGAATGGTATGTAACATTTATATATACTTTTGCACCGTATGTAAAAACTAGCTTCATTTCTATCTGACAAAATCCTTAACTTTGCGAAAATAAATCACTTGATAAAGTTTTAATACAAGTTATAATAGGCGCTCCATAATCCGGTAAGTCCAGTAGTCCGGTCTTTTGCAACTATCCCTAACTCAGCTTTCCTACTCTATAATCTGGCCGTTTGGCAACATACAGTAGAAGAGCGTATGTATACACAGTGTTCACCATTTGGCTCTTCTCTGCAGTTGGGTCGCCGACCTTGACAGGGAAACATGTGTCTGTTTTTCTCTTGTATCTGTGAATATTCATTCGAACAAAATACCGGACTAAATACCTAAACATGAGTTTTTCTATAGGCACCCAATAATCCGACATTGACAAAAAAATATGGGTGCCGGATTACCGAGCGCTTACTGTATATTCAGAGTTAATTATTTTTGAATTGCTCATGAAGTAATTTGCTGGTAGTAAAAAATTCTAAGCACTACATTTACTACTCTTGGATAATAATAAAATGTGTAATCTCATTGAGTTCAGTAGTCGTGCTTAGAATTTTTTAAACATGCTATGCAAATGTTAACAGAAAACTTTTTTCCCTACAGTCTACAGCGTTATCACGTGGAATTGCTGGACGTCGTAAAGAAACTTTTTACGAAAATTATACAAATTAAAATGAATGTGTGTAGCTAGCTTATATCGCGTTGACCAGTAGCGCGCAATGCTACAGGTTTCGTACAGTTAGGGGTAGGGTTATGATATTCCACAATTGTGGAACAGGTGAGATTATGAAGATTTTTTAAGTATAATATGCCATTTTAGTTTTCTGTACTGTATTCTTGATGTTCACCATACTGGATTATTAACAAAGGGTGGTCATTCATATATTTTATCTTTTTGAAGACCAGTTTTCACGTTAGAGTCCATTATCCACCAACAAAAAATTATCTGTAATTAATTATTCATTGTTTTAATGCTGTAATTCCCTAAACTGTGTATAAGAAAAAACATTAGCTCACTACCATTTTGTTATCTGAAATTAATTTGGAGCTATTTAGCTATGACATTTTTAGGTGCTTTGAAAACTGGTCACGTTGTAAACACTGGAATTAGAGTCAAAGTGTTGGTCTCTTACTGAAATCAAGGAAGAAAATTGACACCACATTTGTTTTTGGTCTTTAGGTTCAAAATCAAGTACCACCCGGAAGAATCTGTGAAACGAAAGGAAGAACAATTTGCAGCCCTAAAGGTAATCGCAAGGCTGATTGAGCTCTGTTTGGCCAACTTTGTGTTTAAAATCATACTTACATCCTGTGTCATAAATTTACGACTTACCTACTTTAGTAATAACACATGAGGGCCACAGTATTGAGTTTTTAAGTCAATTTATAAGCTTCCACATTTGTAAGTTTACTGTCGTAGCAGTGAATGCAACCTGCATCTGACAATTATGGTTTTCCGAATTTGTGCTCACATATATCATGTCAATGGAATTTTGACTCCTTGTGGAGTTATTCTCAAGACCCATCAATTGACAACGCATATTTCCCCGAAAATACAACGTCAATTTTGTTTTGATTTAGACGCGAAATTTAAGTTACGCTGACCGCTCGCATGGCCTGCAGAACACTTTTAGTGCAGTAAGTAGTGGCGAGCTGAATACGAAAATCAACGAGTCGCCGACGGACTGTATGGCAGTAAGAGTGTTCATCACTATCAGTCCACTGCTGGACATAGATCTCTCCCAAAGCACGCCACTGAACCCGATCTTCGGCTCTGTCTTTCCAACTGCCGTCAGCCATCTTGCGTATATCGACGCTCGACCTAGCCGGAGGTCGTCGTCCTACATTACGTTAACCGATTCGCGGTCTCCACACATGAACACGTCTACCCCAATTGTTATCGGTCCTTCGGCAAATATGACCCTGAGAGTGTTAAATACTGTCAAAAATAAGTTTACAAATATTTCTAACCCAAGTCAGAAAAACCAGGCCGTTTGGCTTCCTTTATCGGCGTACGCTAAATAAACGATTTGATATAAGTACAAGAAATGTACGTCAAATATATTTGACTTTATTACATCTGCAAAAAAGTCCGCGCCACAATATATGTACCTACATATATCAGGAAGATCAAAATAAACGTTTGTCAGTAATATTGTTTTTTTTACTGTGTTATCAAATTCAATATCACAGTAGTCTTCCTCACTACCTGAAAATCAGTTGTATCCTTAACACTATAACTTTTAGATGAATAATATAAAATCTTCTTTTTTTTTTTGATGAGCTGATGTCAATTAATTCGGCTTTAACTGTTCTTCGTACCTACTATTCTGTAGTGTAACAGTGCAACGACGCGGGTACATGCAGACAGCGGCGAGGGTTCTCAATAGGTTTTGTACATAAAACCTTACCGTGCGAAACAGGGGCGGGTCGTTATCATGTATAATTATAAATTAATGATGATTGTAAAATCCAAAACTATAAGTTGTAACACCATCATCACATCATGATCCATGCGTGTGAAACCATAGGGCGCAGTTAATCTATCTATACCTATGAAACAGTACCGTGACACTGACCGATAGGCAACGCAGAGCCTAAACCGGTGGACCTAGAGATATAAAATTCGGAGAGAATATTTTTTGAGTATCCTGCACAGGAGCGTAGTGGTGTTGTTTTTTAAGAAAGGTGATAACACCCTCTTGAAGAATTATAGGCCCATTTCGCTGCTAAGCCACGTCTATAAATAGTTATAAACCGTCTCGCTCGTTGATTTGACGACATTCAGCCTCCCGAACAAGCTGAATTCCGGAAAGGCTTTAGCACCGTAGACCACATCCATACGCTCCGGCAGATTATGCAGAAGACCGAAGAGTATAATCGGCCTCTATGTCTAGCGTTTGTGGACTACGAGAAAGCCTTCGATTCAGTCGAGACCTGGGCAGTGCTACGATTACAGTCATTACAGGCGGTGCCAGATTGACTACCGGTACATCGAAGTGTTGAAGTGTTTGTACAGCAAAGCCACCATGACAGTCCGTCTCCAAGATCGGAGCACGAATTCTATCAAATTGCAACAAGGGGTGAGACAGGGAGACGTTATTTCTCCGAAACTGTTCACCTCTGCACTTGAAGATATATTCAAGCTTCTGAACTAGAACGGACATGGTGTTAACATCAATGGCGAATTCATCACTCACCTTCGATTTGCTGATGATATAGTCGTCATGGCAGAAACCCTGGAAGAACTAAGCATAATGCTCAGTGACCTCAATATTGTTTCCCAACAAGTGGGTCTTAAAATGAACATAGGTAAGACGAACATCATGTCAAATGCCCATATCGCACCCATGCCAGTTTATGTTGGGAACGACATAATCGAAGCTGTTGATCACTATGTCTACTTAGGTCAGACGATCCAATTGGGTAGATCCAACTTCGACAAAGAGGTCAACCGACGAATCCAATTCGTATGGGCAGCGTTCTGGAAATTACGCCATATCTTCTCGTCGCAGATACCGCAGAGCCCCAAGACAAAAGTTTATAATCAGTGCGTGTTGCCAGTGATAACATACGGCACAGAGACGTGGTCGCTAACTATTGATCTCATACACAAGCCCAAAGTCGCGCAGCGTGCAATGGAGAGAGCTATGCTCGGTGTTTCACTCGGGATAGAATCCGTAACGAGGAAATCCGTACAATAACCAAGGTTATCGACATAGCTCTCAGAGTTTGCAAGTAGAAGTGGCAATAGGCAGGCCATATAGTTCGCAGAACCAACAACCGCTGTAGAATAAAGGTTCTCGAATGGCGACCACAAACAAGCAAGCAAAGTGTAGGGAGACCCCCCACACGATGGACCGACGACATTGGCGCTCTTTGGGGGAGGCCTATGTTCAGCAGTGAACTTCGAAACACTGAAATGATCATAATGATGATCCTAGAGGTGCACTAAGGAGGGTTTTTTTGAAATTTCATCCTTAAAGGAGTAAACGGGGAGGCAAAGATTGCACGCGGGTGAAGCTTCGGGACGCAGCTAATAACTTATGTTTACAGACACTTTGTTTGTCTATAAAACATAGTGTATACAGTAACTAGGATAACTTCAGAAGTGGGATAACACCAAGTAATGGGCTTCTTAATTCCAGACTCGCCTTCAAGTGTTCCTCGAGTTACTGAAAGGAGGAGAGCTAGATAAAGTGACAGTGGATGTAGACAAGTCTGACAAGCTCATTCGGTTACTTGACACTGTGGTGATCAAGCTCGAGGGAGGTACTGACGAGGACCTGCAGGAGCTTGACGAGCCCGCACCACTGGAAAATGAAAAGGATAAAGTTGGTAAGCATTGATGGCACACACATCACCAGCTTCAATGTATCATCATCATCATAATCAGCATCTATTCGTCCAATATTGGAAATAATTATGCCTCCCCTAACTCCTTCCATTTCGTTCTGCTGGTGGTCAATCGAACCCACTGCTTTCCGGCCACCACCTTCAGTCCATCTTGCCTTTGAAAGGACGGGTCTTCGGCTTGGTCTCCACTGTCACCCGCGGCTCTATCGGCTATCAGAACATCGCATTAGGTGTCCTGCCCATTGCCGCTTACGCCGAGAGATTCTATTTCCGACGTCGGTGACACCAGTCTTGCGGATTTCCTCGATCCTGATCTATCTCGCAGAGATATTAGGAGCATCGGCTTTTCCATCGCTCTTTGTGCTACTTTTAGTTTTGATATAACTAAATCAGTTAGTACCCATGTCTCGCATCCATATGACAACTACATAGCTACAATGTATAGGTTATACTTTCCCATAACTTTTTTATTTTTTTAAGTAATAGTTTATGTAAATATTTTGTAGGTCTTAGGAATATTACTAGTCTTTCCAAACAGGAAGGTACTTAGTTAGGAAAACATGTTATTAATATAACTAACATGTACAACATCATTCAAAATGAAAGGCATTTTCAGATTAATTACGTATAAATATATACTTCAAGATTGATTGTCTACAACTAATTCAAAGCATGTTAAAATGACTCCGCCCTAAGTGACTTGCTGCATGGAATGAACTGCAGTGGAAAAGTTACAGAAATACAGCTACTTTGTCACGCAAAATATGATATAATCCACACCAATATATAAAAGTGAAACGTCTGTTTGTTTGTTTAGTTTTCACGCCAAAACGGCTAATATGATTTTGATGAAACTTTGTAAATAGGTACTGTAGAATATGGAGACCGACATTCTTTTTATCCCGGAAAATTGAAAGTTTCCCGGGGGAAAATTGGGAATTTCGATTATTTGCTGAAGGAATGGTTGCCATGGAAACGAAATAATAACAAGTCTGTCAAAAAGCATTTGCCAAGAGCGTTTGTACCTTATTTTTGCATTGGTTTTTAATATTCTAGAAGAACATAGGATGCTTTTTTTCGCGATAAACAGTAGTCCGCGCGGATGAAGCAAAAGTTAAATAATCATTACTTCGACATCAAATAGCACATTGCGAGGATCTTAGGTCTTACAAGTGAACACCTGGCATTCACAAATGCTTACAAACAAAGAAACCTTCATTTTAACATATCCTTCACAAAATCAAGGACCATTGTTTACATTTCTACGTGCTTCATCTGTTTCAGACAAAATTGACCCTGACAAACCTATTGTCATAGAAGATGATACAGTCAAAGTGAAAGAAGAAAAAATTGAAGAGAAAGAGGATAAGGTTTGTTCTACAAGTCATTCCTCTTTGCTTTTGGATCTACAATTCTTCGGAACAGTTTCTGGTCTGTCTGTTCTGTCTGTGGGTGGTTAACATTTCCAGCTGAGTGCACTAACACATCAACAACTTGGCATTGCCTTCGTCTTTAATTTGTATTAATTGGTTCATGCTTATGTTCAGGATAAAAAGGCTGAATCTCCAAAGCCGATCGGCCCATTGACGATGGAGATCGACCCACATTTGCGTCAATTGCAGGAACAAGCGAAGTTGTTTTCGCGGTTCAACTCCAACGGGACTGAGCAAGAGCCGGAGCCAGAACCTGAAAAAGAACCTCGTAAGTAGTCTACCAAAAACTTAACAAATAGATCTCCATACATTTGTGCATAGGTTGTCGAGAAGAGACGCGGAAACTCAACTTTTCATTCAGATATTGTAAAAACTAAAATTTTGATCGAAGGCGATCCTTGTAGATAGATTTTACTTATAAAAAAAAGTTTTTTTTTTTATTAAAAGTCATTCACTATAAAATTACACCTGCTTTAATTACCAAAATCATTTGTACGTGTAGTATGTTTCCACCATATTAAGATATTATGCAGATTGGGATTATATTTAAATATAGGTTTCCAACTAAATTTTGTTTATAAAATACTTATCTGAAACGAAATTTAAGCTAATTGTTTGTATATCGTAAAAATAAGGAAAATGCAATATATTTTGTACAATATTAGTTTGTTTAAGCAATTCATTGTTCGCCGGCAGCTTAAGTTTATTCCTGAAAACTAAAACTGGTATGGTTTTAAACCTCGGTAATTCATTTTAAACATCGGTATGACAGCTCTATTTTGAGCTGAAATGTGTTTTATTGTATAGAGCGTTGCTACTTTTGTGTGAAACCAATATGAACGGAACACTTCTGGAACTAAACTAAGATATAACCGTATTAATTTTGTACTGACAGCACCTCCCGGCTCTTCGTCAAGTTCGTCGTCATCGAGCTCGTCGTCGTCCAGCTCCGACGAAGAAGGCGGAGCGACCACTCGTCGCAAATCCAAGTCCAAATCAAAGACACCGGACAAGTCGCCGAAACGTAAGGAAAAATCACCCAGCGTGGAGAAAGTCAATAATGAAACCGAGAAAGAAATAGAAAAGAGCGGAGTTGAAAAGGTGGAACCCGTGAACGATGTCGTCGTCGAGAAGAAGGAACCTCGAGCGCTGCACAAGACCACGTCCATATTTTTGAGAAATTTGGCACCAACTATTACCAAGGCGGAGGTTGAGGCCGTAAGTGCGATAACATGATCGTTCAGTGCTTATACTTTGCATGTACACTCTGTTATCGATAAATAACAACAGCTAGTTTTGAACGGCTGTTTATGGCGAGTTTACTGTTCAAAGTTATCTGCAAGATAGTGCAACATAGAATCCAACGATACCGGGTTCAATCCTAGGCTCCGCACCAGTGACTTTTCTATGTTATGTGCGGTTTTCCATAGCTTCGTGCTTCGGAGGGCACGTTAAGCCGTCGGACCCGGAAGTTATTGAATAATAGCAGTCGTTAAGCCCGAGTCAGAAGTGACGAACTCTGACACCAGTGGCCAGCACTACTTAATACGACAAACAAACAAACATCTGCAAGACTATCCACACCAATATATAAAAGTGAAACTTTGTCTGTTTGGGGAGCTTTCACGCCAAATCGACTGATCCAATTTTAATGAAACTTTGT
Source organism: Alsophila aescularia (assembly GCA_946251855.1). Lineage (NCBI taxonomy): Eukaryota > Metazoa > Arthropoda > Insecta > Lepidoptera > Geometridae > Alsophila > Alsophila aescularia. The sequence goes on along the minus strand of OX276377.1, from coordinate 17,877,725 downwards.
AAATTTGTAAATAGGTACTGTACAATATAGAGACCAACATAGGATAGTTTTATCCCGGATAAAGGCAAATTTCCACGGGAAAACTGGAAAATGACGATTATTCGCTGTAAGGAACTGCCATGGAAACGAAATAATAACAAGTCTGTCAAAAGACATCAAGAGCGTTGGTGCTATACTTTTGCATTGGTTTTTAATATCCTAGATGAACATAAGATGCTTTTTTTATACGCTTTATATTAGCTTCACTTGTATGTTTGTAACCGACTCCTTTGGACGCTATTTTGACCCACTTTAAACGGTCAGATTTCATTCAAATTTTGCACACCTGTCAAAGACCGATGACAATGCAATAATTCGAAAAAAAAAAAAAAATTTTTTTAAATAAACCAAACTAAAAACTAGAAAATAAATAATAGTTTAAAAAACTAAAAAACACGTTTTATATAGAAAACCAAACTAAAAAATAGAAAATAAATTTTAATAGTGTAAATAAGAAAAAAAAAATTGATTAAAAAAAAGCTTGAGGTACTTTTTAAGATATTATCGAAATGATAATCCTTCTTCTCATATCTGTCAATGAAATATTTATAACTATTGACTCATGCACCCCACGATATTTTTGAAATATTTTTTTTTTCTTATTTACACTATTAAAATTTATTTTCTACTTTTTAGTTTGGTTTTCTATATAAAGCGTGTTTTTTAGTTTTTTTAAACTATTATTTTTTGCGATAAACTGTGCGGACGAAGTCGCGGGCGAAAGGTAGTACATGATAAAACCCGGCACCTGAATTATACGACTTGTGATTCTCAAGTAAGAATAACACAATACAGTCATGTTAATGTAATAAGTAATAACCGTCTTGTAATGGTCAAAACTCAATAGATAATAAGTAATAACCGTCTGCTAATGGTCAAAACTCAATAGATAATAAGTAATAACCGTCTTGTAATGGTCAAAACTCAATAGATAATAAGTAATAACCGTCTGCTAATGGTCAAAACTCAATAGATAATAAGTAATAACCGTCTTGTAATGGTCAAAACTCAATAGATAATAAGTAATAACCGTCTGCTAATGGTCAAAACTCAATAGATAATAAGTAATAACCATCTTGTAATGGTCAAAACTCAATAGATAATAAGTAATAACCGTCTTGTAATGGTCAAAACTCAATTTCAAGTTTATTGATGCCACAGAGTTTGAACTTGAGCACAAAACCTTGGCTGCAATAGCGCCCAAGATCCCATTACGAAGGATAAGGTAATCAGAGCAGTCTTTAGAATAACTGCACCGATTTCTTCCAACCATAGCTAAGAAAAACATAATATATCTGATAAAGCAGTAAGTACCAGCTACTCTGTACAATGAAGATAATAATAAAAAATGAGTACTTAATCTGTCCAGTACCGGGCCTTTTTATAACAATAGAATAACAATATAAGAGCTGACGGTAGTTAGTCGCGGTACGCAACAGGTTAAAATAAGCTACTGAACAAGAATATAAATTTTTATTAAATCGTGTCTGTTTGTTCGCGCAACACTTAAAAAATACTGAACCGATTGCTATGCGATTTTCACTGCTGGATAGTCTAAGGTTTGACTTAAAAACGGGTTTGCTTAGTATCTCAATCCGATGAGCAGAAGCCGAGCAATCGATAAAAAACTATTTAACATATAGGATACTTTTATCCCAGAGAATTAGTTCAAATGTCAAAAGTTTTAAATCGGTCCATCGCATCTGTTTGCGTCTTTCTTGAAGAGAACTTGAACTTCGCTTACATAAGATATGCGTGTACGACACGGCGACGCCACAGTCAGCTGTCAACGAAAGTCAACGAAGTCTGTCTGTACAAAGGCTTCCGACACACTTATAACACCCCTCTTTGTGCGTCTCGGGTAATAACACGATTGATGTTGTAGATGTGCAAACGTTATGGCGGGTTCTTGCGTGTTGCGCTCGCCGACCCCCTGCCGGAGCGGCGCTGGTTCCGCCGCGGCTGGGTCACGTTCCGCCGCGAGGTCAACATAAAGGACATCTGCTGGAATCTTAACAATATTCGGGTTTGTATCTACTGGGATACATTTATATGGTGATACGTTACGGCGGGTTCTTGCGCGTGACCCTCGCCGACCCGCTGCCGGAGCGGCGTTGTTTCCGCCGCGGCTGGGCCACGTTCCGTCGCGAGGTCAACGTCAAGGACATCTGCTGGAATCTTAACAATATTCGGGTTTGTATCTACTGGGATACATTTATATGGTGATACGTTACGGCGGGTTCTTGCGCGTGACCCTCGCCGACCCGCTGCCGGAGCGGCGTTGGTTCCGCCGCGGCTGGGCTACGTTCCGCCGCGAGGTCAACGTCAAGGACATCTGCTGGAATCTTAACAATATTCTGGTTTGTATCTACTGGGATACATTTATATGGTGATACGTTACGGCGGGCTCATGCGCGTGGCGCTCGCCGACCAGCTGCCGGAGCTGCGCTGGTTCCGCCGCGGCTGGGTCACGTTCCGCCGCGAGGTCAACATCAAGGAAATCTGCTGGAATCTTAAAAATATTTGGGTTTGTATCTACTGGGATACATTTATATGGTGATATAATTTACACATTAACTCGCGAATTACCTACATGTTTATTTTTAAGTTCACTGAAATTACTGGGCAATGAGACTTAATAACTAATTTCTCAGGGTGACGACCGCAGTGCAGTGACGCGCAAAATATGCAATTAAAGTTCTGGGTGGCACTGTAACTGTTATGGGCAGGTGTGAAGCTTACCAGCAGGCGAGCGATGTGCTCGACAAAAAAAAGCCTCAAATACTTGTTCCGACAGTGTCGATAGAGACCTATGCACTCCGATTCCGAGTTAAGCTATGTACTCGTATGACAAGAACGTAATGGGAAAAAGTCACATTAAGAATGGACTTTCATAAATGAATGTTTCAATTATAGTTAATTTATCATTCGTACTTGAATGCTTATTCATCAATATGGTGTCCAGTTTCCTCCGTTATCTGTAATGGACTAGCAGCTTTGAGGCATTTTTTCCTATAATTTTTGGCGTAGTCGCGGGATATCTGTTTTATCACCTCCATAAGTCCATATCTGTTATATGTTGCGAGTAAGCTCGGCGGTGGTTTGTGTTTTTTCCACACAACTTCTGTGTCATCAACACCCAAACATTTTCGTTGGGGTTCGCCCCTAGTGACTGACTGTAAGGGCCAGTCTAAGTTCATGATGTTTTTTCCTATGCCCAGGCAATTCTTTTTCAGTCTCTCGGAAAGGAGAGGTTTCTTGTTGCTGATCTGATTCTACTAACCTCCTTAAAGAGTCATTGAGAACCCTTTTATTTAATGTTTCTTGGCCAGAACGCATAGAAAATCTAAGATTTTTTAAATCTTCGATGGGCGACGTCTTTCTCAAATTACCGCTCTTTGTTAGGTCGTTTATGTTTTTGGTTGGTGAACATTTTGGGTCCTTTCGGATGCGAACACAGGAACACTGCTGCTTCGTAGGGCGATGTGCTCTCTCTTCGACCCTTGCGCACGAACCGGCTTGTTCGTCACGATGCATTTTGGGCAAAGAGTCATTGAACTCGTTGCTATACGTTTTTGTTAAAAGTTTTGTTTTTGATATAATTATGCCTGTTACATTCTTGTCATACAGACTGTAAGTCCCGTATTAGGCCAGCGCTTCTTTGTATAGATCACCCAAGCAAGATCGTAAGCAATGAGATCTAAATAGGTCAACGGTTATTAACGTGTTGTGTGTTGTGACAGCTTCGCGAGTGCGAGCTCGGTGCGATCGTGAACCGTGACCTGCAGCGACGCATCCGTCCCGTGGCGGGCGTGACGCTGGAGCGCGCAGTGCTGCGCGCCGACGCACGCCTCGCCGCTCGCCTCGCGCACCTGCTCGACACGCGCACCAAGCTCTGGGACGTCGCCTCTCCGGAGGGAGATGTAGAGAAGCCGCAGCAGCCTGAGGTAAGTGTCGTATGCTGTATGTCACTATGCATACTTACGTTACCTACTCTCTAGTAGAAGCCGAGCAATCGATAAAAAAATATTTGATGTCTGAACAAAATTTGGTATTTGTACTTTATAGTACTTTTGGTCGCTGAATATACTATTTCCCAGAAAAAATGTCCATGCGGAAAAAACCTCAGGCACAGCTAGTATGTAAGAAAATATCGATGTTTAGTGGAAAACGGCAGATTTTAAACTTCATAGAATTTGGTATATGGAGTAGACAACATAACATTTTTACTGGTCAAAGACTGAAAAGGAATAAAATAAAAACTTAATACATATATCTATTGTCTTTTTGGAACAGAACATGCGCGCGCGCGCATAAACCTGTTTTTGTACTAAGTTTTGGTCACGCGTGGTACCAGCGCGAATTAAGCCTTTATATAGAATATAAATAGAAAGAATTTACTAACATGAAGAACACACACCATTTAGACATCCTGAACGTCACATATCTCTGCTTCCGAGAACTGCCGCCATTATGCCGGCCGAGCTCGGATCTTCAAACGCTGATCACACGGTTACGTGAAAGATCGTTTATTGCCCGATAATTTCATCAAGTGCACTTTAAGTGTGCAGATACTAACGGAAGCGTAATCATTTTCAGAACTTCAGCCTAAACTCTTTGAACCCCGTGTTGCACAAAATCACGGAACACCTAATCGAGGAGGCGTCCACCGAAGAGGAGGAGTTGCTCGGCTTGGAGGCCACCACGGAGTCCGCGACGTCGGACCAGCTGGACCCGGAGCTGATGCGCGTACTGGACCGCCTTGTGCTGTACCTGAGAATCGTGCATTCGGTGGACTACTACAACCACTGCGAGTATCCTTATGAAGACGAGATGCCTAACCGCTGCGGCATCATGCATGCACGCTCCGCTACTCCGCCGAACAAGGTAACATCAACGCTGGTTGGCGCGACGATACATCGTTCGACTTTCGGTCTTTAGTATCGGAGTTCAATTCCCAACTGGAGTGTTTACATTTTTTACATACAAAAAAAAGTGATGGCTTATAACTTGAATATAGCCGAGCTGAGGCGGAAAGAGCTGACGAGCCAAGAGAGCTCGCGTCGCGGAACCGCTCGATCGCCACGCCAACAGTCGGCGTTACCCCTGTACCGCGCCATTAGATGTTTACACATAAAAAAATATATATATATACACATTATAGCTATGAACCATCTCGATCACATCAGCTTTTAAACAGAAAAATCGCATCAAAATCGGTCCATTCGTTTGGAGCAACGATTCCACAGACAGACATACACACATCCTATACTTGGAACACCCCTCTCTTTACGCTTTGAGGGTTAGAAACAGTGCTGCGGCATACCTATTGACTGACTGACTGACGGACATCGCAAGCCCTAAACTGGTGGATATAGATTTGAAATTTCGAGGAATATTCCTTGAGTATTAATTACAGAAATATGACTCGTGTACGAAGCTCAACCCATTTATGCGGTAGGTTACTATCTCAACTACAATGATTTTATAACATGACATATTGTATCTTACAGCCATCCCAGCAGGAGATCCAAGACTATATCAAGACATTCGAAGGGAAAATGTCTGCCTTCCTACAAGATGTAAAACCACTCTCAGATGAAGAGTTACAAAAACTAGGCATCAAGGTATTACTTTGCTTTTATAATACTCTAATATTTTCCGTCTAAAAATTATGAATTAAGTGATACAATGATAATAAACTGTTAATTAACTGTTACTTCATCTTCTCAGGATTCCGAAGCGGAAGTTGAGAAGTTCATTCAAGCCAACACTCAGGAGCTGGCTAAAGACAAATGGTTATGTCCGTTGAGCGGCAAGAAGTTCAAAGGCCCCGACTTTATCAGAAAACATATCTTCAACAAGCACGGCGAAAAGGTAACTGAATTCAAAAGTCATTAAACTTCATCATATCACAACAAAAGCATTTTAGTATGTATTTAGGGTTCCGTACCTCAAAAGGAAAAAAGGAACCCTTATAGGATCATTTTGTTGTCCGTCTGTCTGTCAAGATGAAGACCATTTTGCTCAGGAACGCGTGGAGGTATAAGTTGAAATTAATATCTGCAATTGAAGCTGTGAAAAAAAAAAACTTTTAAGTCAATGCAATCAAAAGATACGGCCTTATATGGCGCATATTACTCGCGAGGGAATCAATCACTTATAGGGTATTTCCCGTTGGCCTAGAATCATCAAATTTGGTAAGAAGCAATGTTATAACACAAGTTAAGGGCAAAGTCCGAAAACCGTAAATTTGTGGTTACATCACTTATTTTTGTTTCGTTTGTATTCTTTTTTTGCCGTTGGCAAACTGACCGCGACCTAAGTCGATGTATGGGCACAACAGTTTTCCAAAGGCAAAGTTAAGTTTGTGCGGAACCCTCGGTGCGCGAGTCCGATTGGCATTTGGCTGTTGTTTTCTTTCAAATGCGTACAATTTTTATGAATGGATGACGAAACTGAGAGTCAACGCTGTGAAATACGTGCAAGTGACTCGTGGGAATTATTGTAAAGTTTTCCCACGACATAGACATTTGCAGACATTGACCACAGGGCACTTATTATGTGAACTTTGAAAAGAATTATGTGAATTCCTCAAGTACCATAATGTAGGACAAAAACTTCTCGCATGCAATGTGTTACATCTAACTGAGTCGCCTCGCATTTGCATTAGGCTACGAATAAGGCATTTAGGTTTGAAACACACCACAAACACTAATTTGTACGATAAAGTGTTTTAAATCTGTCTTCATAAAGATTTAAAACAATAGTTTTTCTAGAGTTTCTCTGAAGGACAGAATCTGCAATGAGGTGATCCGCGAGAGAACCATGGTGTAGGGCGCCCGCCGGCCAGGTGGAGTGACGACTTGCGAAATTCGGCTGGTAGCGACTGGATGAGGAGAGTCGAAGATCGGGCTCAGTGGCGTTCACAGCCCAAGCCCAAGAGAGCCCTACGTCCAGCTGTGATTGAACATAGCCTGATGATGATGGATTATTACAGCTACAGCTTTTTTTAAGACAAGGTTCTGCCCCTTCTCCTGCTTCTTCTTGTTGTGTATCATATTCAACTGACTACAATCCGACCCCACAATCAATATGAAACCTCCTTCTAAACCCCCCTACCTTTTTCTTCCAAAAATGGACTTCGGCTCCGCACCTTACACAGAATATACTTAAATTTAGTATAGGCGGTTTGTAACAAGAGTATCGGTCTCATAATTTTAAATTTAAATTAAGTTGGAAAGTTAAATTTAGTGTAATCTTTTATAACGAACTAGGCAATCGTTTGACCACGATCTCACCTGGTGGAAAGCGATGAGGTGTAGCACACTTGCTTAGTACATATCTTTTCACTCTAGACTTGAACACATTAAATTTAGCCGAATTTAGTCTAGTAAGGAATTTAGTTTAGTAGTGGTAACAAGAGAATCGGCACCATTGTGTAGTAAATCCTACTGTCGCCATCACAGCTTCTAATTCGCGAAAATAGCGAAAATCTAATAAGGGACAAGAAAATTTACGCACCATGAAAAAACCGACTGCGAAATTTAAATTGTTATAGATCCTAAATGGTCATTCGAAATGAAAAATTATTAAGGAAGCCAAAAGATGATTTTCAAATACCTATATCTGGTAATCGATTTGTCTTAGGAGGAGACTTCATGGCTAAAAACACGTATTGGGGCTCTAGACTAACCACTACTAAAGGCAAAGAACTATTACATGCCAAAAAAGAGACAAAATGCGATGTTATATCTACTGGAAAGCCCACTTACTGGCCAACAGATCCCAATAAAATTCCCGACCTCATAGATTTTTTCATAACTAAGAATCTATCATCCAGCTACTTAAAAGCGGAACATAGCTACGATATGAGTACAGATCACTCTGCAATATATTGAAAAATAAGTGAAAACGTTTAACATAGGGAAAAAGCTCTGACCCTAGTTAATAAGTTAACAGATTGGGAGAGCTTTAAGATTGATTTAGATAGTCGTATTGATCTCAAGGTTCCACTCAAGACACCAGAACACTTAAACATTGAATTAGAAAAGTTTATTGGGCACATCCAACAAACAGCATGGGAAAACACGCCAGACACTCATAAGGTCAAGGGAAAGATATACCCTCTGTGGATTAAACAACTTATAACAAAAAAAAGGAAACAAAGGAAAATATGGCATCATTCTAGGTCTCCTGAAGACAAAAAAACGCTGAACAATCTTACGAAAAAAGTTAAGAGGCAAATCCAAAATTTGAATGATGACTCCACTAACAGTTATCTCCAGAAGCTTACCAGTGAGCGCAGTACAGACTCCTCATTATGGAAGGCTACTAAAAATTTGAAAAGGCCAATTACCCTAATTCCACCAATAAAAGATGTTAACGGGAAATGGGCATGCAGCAATGACCAAAAAGCTAGAAGGTTTGCAGACCACTTAGAAAACATCTTTCAACCGAACGAGGACGGAACAAATGAAGCCCTTACTTTAGACGATAGTATGATGCTACATGGATGTGAAGAAAATATTAAATTAGTCACACCGAGAGAAGTTGAACGAGAACAAGTATAAACCCAAATAAATCACCTGGCTATGATTTGATATCAGGGGAAATATTACATAATCTACCAAGAAAGGGTATAGTTATGCTAACAATCCTTATCAATGCCTCACTGAGACTAAAGAGTGTACCCGATTTATAGAAAGTTGCTGAAGTTATAATGATACCAAAGCCTGGAAAACCGCCTCATGAAGCTACTTCATATAGGCCGATCTCTCTGTTACCCGTAATGTCAAAACTTTTCGAAAAACTGTTGCTTAAAAGAATAAAACCAACTATAGATAGCATGAATCTTATACCAGATCACCAATTTGGTTTTAGAGAAAAGCACTCGACCATAGACCAAGTGCACAGAATCACAAACATTATCGAAAAAGCATTTGAAGATAAAAAAGTGTGCTCCACCGTATTCCTAGATGTTGCGCAAGCTTTTGATAAAGTATGGCATGAGGGCCTCATATTCAAATTAAGAATGAAGCTACCAAAACAGTATGCAGATATTATAAAATCATATATATCAAACAGAACTTCTCGTATTAGACAAGAAGATGCCTATTCTGAACTAAAGGAAATAAAAGCAGGGGTACCACAAGGAAGTGTTTTAGGTCCGGTCCTGTACCTGCTATACACTTGTGATATACCTGAAATAGAAAATAACATCATTGGGACCTTTGCTGATGACACTGCCATAATGGCTGTTGGAAGTACCCACGAAGAAGCAGCAGAAAAGGTCCAAATGGCTGTTAATGAAGTCTATGATTGGACCAAAAAATGGAAAATTAAACTGAATGAATCTAAATCAATCCATATAGACTAGTGATGCAACGAATAGTACTTTTACGAATACGAATACGGATATCAAACCTACTATTCGGCGAATACGAATACGAATTTCTCGCCATGGTAATAAAAGACTAATTTATTTGATAAATTTCTATTCTTCTAATAATTAAAATTTACAACAGGCAAATTTTTACTTAAAAAACATAAAATTTGTAGATTTTCTGGTTTAAGGCGATTTCTTTTTTCAGTCTGAATGTTCCCAGCCGTTGAAAAAAGTATTTCTGAGGCGACTGTACATGGCTTCAGTGAAAAATATTTTTGGGCAAGTTTTTTCAGACTTGGAAAATGGACATCTTCCGTTCTGGCCATGAAAATTGGCCAGGATATCAATGATTTGGCTCATAAGAGCCCATTGCCTTGCTGTGATTTCATGACGACAATTTGGTAGAGATGGTAAAACATCTTAAATCGCTATGCGTTGTTCATGTAATCTCTTCAACATCTGATATGTTGAGTCCCATCTAGTTTCAACATCTTGAAACAAACATGTTTCGGTATATTGTTAGCTTGTTGAGAATCTTTCAGTTGTTTGAGTGCGGAGGTTGAGTGATTAAAATGAGTAATAACTCCCCTGCATGTGGTTAACATTTCGGTCAAGCGTTCTTGACCAAATAAACTTTTTTTCAGCGCTAATTGGATGCTGTGTACCAAACAAGAAATATGTTTAATACTAAGATCAAGCTCATCATTTGCTTTAACCATATTCCGTGCGTTGTCCGTTACAACTGCTGCAACTTTACCCAATAGCTGCCATTCCAGAAACATCATATGCATATTGTGGGCAATATTTTCCCCTGAATGTGAGTCACCTTCAAAGGGAAACACTTCCAGACAATAAGATTTGAGCTGGAAATCTTCATTGACACCATGTCCAGTAAGACTTATAAAATCATTGACTTGTGAGGAAGCGTCACTGGTCCACATGTCTGTTGTGACAGAGAGATATGGGGTCTTTGTTAACTGCTCCTTCAATTTTATTTTAACACGTTCATTAATATCCGGCAGATTTTTTTCTGTAAGGTGGGTTCTAGATATAATATTATATCTGTAAAAAAAATAGCAGTCAGGAATTAAAAAGGGTTTTGTGAAAGTTGAAAGAAAATCCCACTGATATGTATGAATGAACAAATGTATAGCATTTTAATAAAATCAAACAAACCTTGGAGCTAGTCCACTGAGCAAACGACGGTATCCCTGTTTATTTACCAAATTCAGGGGCTCCATGTCTAGACAAACTTGTTCAGCAATCAAATATGTTCGTCTAAGTTACTTACTTACTATCCTACCTTTTGTTGATACCAAAGAAATACAGACCATACATTTTACTTACTCGGTAATTTATCGAAGTGTTTCCATATGTCACTTTGATCTCGTTTACGAGAAGACATTTTCAATCCAACTTTAACTTCTTTTACTTCGCAGCAACCTCAGAAAATAAATAAAACAATACTCTCTTGCTTGACTTCTGCTTTCGACTAACAAATGAAGTGAAAGAAATGAATCAATCAATCAATGGTTCGTAATTGTAATGATAGGGAAACTCCCGGAGCTGCGGTACTGTACAAACTATGGCCGGGGAGTCGCCCGTTGCGTCGTCGTTGCGGTTAAGGCCCTCTGCACACGTGCGTATTTTTACGCGCGCGTTTTTCAAGTCTGCCAGTAATTAGAGTTGCGTTTGTACGTAAAATATTAGTTTTTAAATATTCGTATTAGTATTCGCCGAATACGAATATTCGGTAAATGTCTACTATTCGGCGAATACGAATATTCGTATTCGTATTCGTTGCATCACTAATATAGACTTTAGCTACAAAAAGCATAATTATTCACCAATATTTATTAATGATAAGCAAATCCCTTATGAGAATACAGCAAAGTACCTCGGTATGACGCTTGACGCTAAGCTTCGCTGGAAAGCTCATGTCAAGAAGAAAACAGAAGAATTAGAACTACGGTTTAAAATAATGTATTGGCTGCTTGGGAGACACTACGCTGTCAACACAAAATAAACTTTTACTATATAAACTAGTCCTAATGCCAGTGTGGACGTATGGTATACAGCTGTGGGGCTGTACCAAAAAGAGCAACATATTATCAATACAACGCTTCCAGAATAAAGTACTGAGGGAAATAGTGAATGCACCTTGGTACATAAGAAATGACGATCTCCATCGGGACCTTAAAGTAGAGTTCGTTGATAAAGTAGTCAAGAAATATGCAGAAGCTCATGAAAAAAATATTTCATCATCATGTGAATGTCGAGGCAATCCAGCTCCTCGACCACATGGACATAGTGAGAAGACTCAAAAGAACAAAACCGTTCGAGTTAGTTTAGTGTTAGTGTATTAGTTAAATGTGGTCCAAGTGCTACGTATAAAGAACACATGAACAAAGTGTCTTCGCCTTAATAAAGACTGTAAGAAAAGTGTTATTGGACACATTCTTAGTTCTATTCTAACAGTTTAATTGAAATTTAAATTACTTATTAGCCTAAGTGATGGCTAGATTGTAATATAAATAGAGTACATACTTAAAATGTACTCTAGAAAAAGGAAAAAAAAAACCTATATAATGACACCCCAAAACCAAATACAGAATAGTTCGTAGACTTCAATTTTTTTATTTTTCTCTTTATTGCTTCTGGTTGTCGTCATATTGAATTTTGATTAATGTCATTCCTTTGACACTCGCGAGACAAAATCGATCCACGGGTTTAGTGCCACAGATATACTTGATATATTTTTTGAAATAGTAGACGCAGCGAAAGTATGTGTCTCGGAAGTTGTCTACTAGTCGCTGCGCAAACTGCAATTTTTCAGGCGCAATCCGAATGTTGAAGGTGAATACAGCATTGTATAACTGCCTCGCTCACTCACTTACGTTTTTCGCATATTATTCTATCTCGTTTTTACTTTATGCTATTTTATCCCCACAGCAGTACTTGCGCAATCTTTACAGAGCCTAAAAACACCTATAAACACAATACCTAACTTTGTGTTGCGCAGTCTGGTAAAAAATAGTAAGTAAATTCGCCGAACCTTTTTACATTACTGCCCAAAAAAGAGTGTAATATTTTTAGGATTCATGTATGTTTGTATGTATGTGAGTTTCTTTACTCCACCATAAATTTTAAATGCCTGAACAGATTTAGATGTATGGGTTATTATTAGTATCCTTACATCCCCCGAGTAACAAAGGCTATTTTGTGACCTGTAAAAAAACCAATAATGTCCAATATGGATCCATTTTCAAATGCGTTTTTTTTTTTCTTCGAACTTTACAGTATGAGTATCAAATTGAAGGAATGTGCTTGATAAGAACATTCCAACCATATAATTTATTGGCATAAGTTCTTTTTTGGCAGGGAAGGCGTGTTTTTTTAGCTTTTAAGCTAGTTATTAGCTCCGGGGGATGTTTAGGCTTCGTTCTTAATACTCTGGTTGATTCCAGGTGGACGAGGTGCGGCGTGAGGTGGGGTACTTCAACGCGTACGTGCGCGATGTGCGGCGCCCGCAGCAGCCCGAGCCGAGCTCACGAGCCGCGCCCGCCCAGCAGCACCAGCCGCCGCCCGCGTAAGCACCACACACTTTATTTCTTTACTGTACCCGCGGCTTCGCACGCGTTGTCATATCTCTAGGTTAAAAGTACTGTATATGCTATTCCAAAATCTAAAATAACAATATACCAACATTTAATCTCAGTTCCTTCAGCCGTCAAAAAGTTTTTGTCCATTGCTCATCGGATTGAGATACTAATTACCCCAGTTTTAAGTCAAACCCTAAGCTATCCAAAAGTGAAAACCGCATCGCAATCTGCCCAGTAGTTTTTACGTGATTCGCGGACAAACGTACAGACAAACAGACAGACACGATTTTTCAAAATACCCTACCAAAGTACCCCGTTTTTTTCAATTATCTTCTTTGTACAGGCTTTTTCGTACTTATTGATTTATTATAAGTATAGATTTGGAAGACCAACAACAGGTTACAATAGAACGTCATTTAGAAGTCTTTAAAACTAATGTCACTGTAACTTCTAAATTAATTGTAAATATTGTAGTAATTTGAATTAAACGAGCAATTCGGGACATTCAACCGTGTCCAAGTTTAATCTATAGGTATGTGACATCCGCAATTAAATTTCTGTTGGGGCTCAAACTCGCTGAGCGCGGGGCGGGTCGAGCAGCCCGCCCCTGTCCGCTAAGGCGCTCCCGCTGCCCGCCCCGCGCCCACCGTGTTTCAGCCCTTAGAAGGTAATTTGTGGGTGTCACTGACGACTAATTTCACATACAACTAAACAAGGGTAGCTTTGTTTAGAGTCTAGAACCGCGCCATAAAGAGAATGGGGTGATTTTACGAATTCCTGCCTCAAACAGACTCGTGCCTTACCTCAGTATAAAGGTTAAGCATAACCACATAGTCCAGATACATATCATAGCTTACAAAACAAATAGAAAAAGTACATCAAAACTCGATACTGTTTTTTTTATCAAACAGTGAGTTGATTCCAATCCGCCTCAGTTAACCTTCCGTGCCCTTCCTCGCTCGTAAATAACCTATTACCATTAATCAAGCTACCTCTAACAATTTATTACGACAAAAATACTGTCGCATCGTGTTACTAATAACTAGAGTTCATCGCTTTAAATAGCTCCAATTCCAATCCAGAATTATAAATCAGCCTGTTTTTATGAAACATAGCAGACAGTAATGGCTTCAAGATATCAAACGCTTATACAGTCACGAAATAAAGCGGTAAAGAGGTATATTGTTCGCGAGTCAGCACGGTGACTAACTTATTCTTAAAGACACGCAAAGGCACGCAAATTATTTATAACCAGCAGATAATTTTACTAGAGATATTTAAGCAACCCACAGAGTCAATTGAAAAAAATAAAGAAAACATCCTCCTGCTCTGTACACTATACCTTTTCCATTCGTTTATTTGCTCGATGACGTATCGTTAGAACAACGTGACCAATACCACAGAATAAATAATAGTACAAGTCTCAGAGAAATTATAACCGGAGAGGCCAAGCTTACGCGTTGCCCTCTGCCGAGTTACATTACCGTTTTGATCGTTCGCCATTTCGCATTCACATCTGTCGCTATACGGAGCTCACCAACAATTGTTTGTTGTACTGTGTTTTCTTGTAAAAGACGATCGAAAACATCAAATTTAAGTAAACACTGAGTTTCTTATCACACGTAAGTAATTTACTTCACAAATAAGGTATTAACTTCACCGTAAAATACATTTTGTTACTACAAGCTTATGACAGAATAACGATACGTAATTTCTTAGTACGGGGGCTAGTGAAGTGACAACAAGGAACGAATGAACGCATAATATTAATTATTTTTAATAAAGTGATTCATTGTACTAACGAATAATAATAATTCAATTTTAATAGACTATGGATTACATTATGTTAATTTCAATGTTGAATTGAACAAACAACGGCTCTTCCTGTCTTTCTCAATGACAGGAAGAGCCGACATCGAAGGATCAAAAAGCAACGTCGCTATGAACGCTTGTTACGTGTTACGTGCCTCGCGGGGATTGGCACGTACCTATCACCTTCCTATTCTTAAGTGAAATGGTGATTTACTTTCCCTTCATACTTTAACAGACTTAGGACTTTCAACGACGAAATCATTGTCTCCTTATCTGATCCTTTGGCTTCGCTAGAACCAATGCCGTCCCCAGAACCACCGCCGTCTTCAGAATCAATGCCGTCCCCAGAACCAACGCCATTTGCAGAATCAATGCTGTCTTCAGAACCAATGCCGTCTTCACAACCAATGCCGTCGTCACCATCGCAATTGCTACTTGTTAGTAATTTTTATTTAGTTTTTTGCCATATTTCCATATTATATTTCCACGACTTGTTTCGTAAAAAAACTTAGCTTAGATTTGGAATAAATAAAATAAAACTAATCCTCTTCTTGTCATTTAAGGGGTTTCCTTCAGACAGTTACGTAGGTATAAACTTGATTAAGTCATATCATAACATTATAGAAAATATTATGCTTAATGATGATATATTTTTATAGTATTTCACCTCGAAAGAGAAAACTTAAAAAACAACTATAATTTAAAAGTAAAAAGATTAAGCAATTACAGGCAAAAACCAGATATTTAAAGAAGAAGGTAAATGATTTACAGGATATTTTGAACAATTTAAGTGAAAAGTCTTTAATAGATGGGGAAGCACATAGAAGCCAAGCAATCAATAAAAAAACGACTTCAAGTCTGAACGCACTTTGAAGAAATGTAGTGTAATGTACTTTAGAGGTAATTTTGTTCCTGGAATAACATATAAATTACTTTCAAGCCAGAGGAATAATCACACGGGAAAAGTCACGGGCACAGCTAGTAGATAAAATAACAACATTGAACAATCCAAATTTCGATCATTAAGTATCATTCCTTTTATCGTTCTTTTACATCCCATCTCTAGTTTTTGCGCTAGTGTATAAACAATACTGTGACAACAATAATTTGTTAATTGTGTGCTTGTTTTTGTGTTTGTGTGCAGCTTATATGTGCGTGTGCGTTTATAAAGACGCCTCAACTTTCCGCAAGAGTGTGCGTGAGTAAGTAAATGTGTGCTGTACATGTTTACCTCATCTCCCTCTAAAACTGGCAGAAACATTTCTGTACTAGAATTTGCGCTTGGGAACTCCCGTTATAATTCCTCTGAGGTCCAAGTACAGAAGGATATCTTAGTGAAGTCAATTTAATACATAACGACTCTCGCTATAACCCAATAAAGTGCAATTTAACTCGCACAGCGCTGCGAGCTTTCAATTATATTTACCTACAAAGTGCTCGCCCATCGCGTGCAGCCTAGAATGTATCGTATCACTTCAGTACCGCTCTGTCACTTTTTGGCTCGGTAGGGTTCTATTAATAATTATAAGAAAAACATATAATCCAATACTACCATATAGTAAGTATATTAGTTGACGTTTTATCATATTACGGGAGTGTTTTCGTACTACGTCTGTAACATGTACATTGCGTTCAACTTATCTCTGAAGAGGCAAAAAAAGGAACTACAGCCGCCATCAAAATGAGCAACACTCACGCCACCCTTCAGTTCATAAATAAGTTGGTCGCACTGCAGGGATGAGGCCGACCCAACGAGCATAAAGTAGTGGTTTAAGCTCTGTAGCGTATAGAATTATAACTAAAGGTTGCCAGTGGTAGCTCTATAGCGCGCTATGCAGACCTTTTGCAGCTGCTAAAGCTCTAAAGGGGCGCCTTATAGCACCATTATAACAGATCCAGTAGAGTTGCTAAATAGTGTTTACAGGTGCTTATACGGTGAAAATAGCAGTTAAAAGCTGATATTGGCACTAACTGAATGAACGAACGTCAGTCGAATCGGCTAATCATTCACTCGATTTGGTACACAACGCAGAGTGATTTCGGTTTTATATGGTGAGTATAACCTTGCAGTTTTAGTTAATGGCTGCGGTATCGTGTATTAAAATAAAAAAAAATGTGTATTTATTGTGAAAATTTAAGATTTGGTTTGCATGATTCATTCAGGTGAAAAACATCGGCAAATTTAATTTACTGTGACACATGTATGGTGTTTTTGGTATTAAATAAATAGGCCTTCAATTTATTGAAGATATCATATTAAAACTAATATGAATATGAAGCGTGGTATAACATTTTTATTAAAATTTTGACAAGACCATCGCTGAAATAAGTTAATTTGTGGCTAATTAACAAAAACATGATGTTCGAGATCATATTTGAGTGTGCTGTGTGTTTAAATAAACAAAAATATAAGAACAAATACAGATTTTATCTCAGAAAATGGCGTTCCTGCAATTGCAGCCTTGGATTCTAATTTTCACTACAAAAACCCTCTTTTATAGAAATTGGTGCTAAAATTCAGTGCTAAGAAGCGCTTAGCTTTTAGCTTTTGTTGTTCTATGTTAGTTTATTAACTAGCAAAATTATTAGCTCAAGAACCATCACCTCCACATAAGGTCAAATAGAGTTAATATAATAACCTGGAGTGTAAATTTGATACCATATAAAGCTTACACCTACATCGCAGCACACGTAAAACACAGACAGTAAACATAATATAGGGTTCAGCAAATAACCCTTGCTTGTAAAGCTAAAGTAGTAAAGGTACATTATTTAAACATTTGTCTATGGATTTATAAAGTGTGTGACGTTTTTTCTTTACATATAAATGAATAATAACTACTGTAAATGTGTGGCGAGTGTCCTTTACTACAATAAATAAATATATAAATAAAATTGACGTATCATTTATTTTAGCCGTAAATATAACGGCGGCTATCACGGATCTTCCAATTTATTAAATTCTCTATCTTGAAGCACTGCAGGCTCTGTAGTAGTTCTACAAAAAGGAATGTTACGAGCCGAAGTGCTAATTTTAACTAATATGCATAACAATAGCTGTAAGAAGTAAATCAGTTGCAAATGTATATCCTATGCAGCACTGCGTTGCATAGTATGCTACGTGAGACCGTAATGCAGCTGAAAGTGCTAAAAGAGATAACAATTCTAACTATTGTACAGTCAATGGTGGTATAAAATACTACGTGAAACCATTTATGCGGCTGAAAGGGCCAAAAGAGATATATTTCTAACTATTGAGCAGTTAATGGTGCCATAAGGTGACACAAAAATATCTTAGGTTCTTGCTGCGGTCATAAGTTTTAATATTACCTGTTGTAGAACTTTTGCCTAATTCTGACCCCTTTATGCCATCCCTTTAGACCTTATAAGGCTATAAGGAAATCTGTAATTTTCACTAATTTGCTAGTTGGGGACATACGTTCAATCGAATTAACAAGCACAAATTAAAAATGTATATAACCTTCGATCCCCTCCCCCCATTATAGCTAAGAACCATCTCGATCACATAAGCTTTTAACCATAATGAAAACCGCATCAAAATCGGTCCATTCGCGTGCTAGACCGTATGCGCGTGAATTCGCTGTGGAATTCGCGCGCATACGGACTAGCACGCGCCGCCATAGATAATAAATGGCAAAAACCCTCGTAGTGCGGTGCTTTTAAGGGGAGGAAAATATATTATAACATTGTTTCGTTCAAAAAACAGTGTTAATGTTTTTTTCTTAGTACAGACGTGCCGTGCGTAATGTATGTCATTATGCCACCATTTTTGAGTTCATAATCCGGATTTTACGATATGAGTGTAGATAAAATAAATAATAACAATTTAGTCAGTTATCTAGAAGAATAAACGAAGCATACGAGTAGAAACGAATATCAAATTATGCTGTAAATAACTGAATCGATTAACAATTTATAATGGAATCGGTAGGTAATGCATTATGGCATCACTAATTGATGTGTCGTCAATCTGTCATCGAGTAAATAAACGAATGGAAAATGTATAATAGATATAATTAAGAGATGTGATTCAAGAGATATTTTACAATGCGATGCTCTGTTTTTATCGTATATAGGCTAGAGATTCACCACTTTTGAGTTAAGAGATGATGACTGGTCAGAGGTGTTAATCACTAAGCATAGAATGAAACAAGCTCTCAAGAAACCAAGCAAAAATATTGATGACAAGTTTTTTGCTAGTGAACAGGTTTAGAAGCTTACAAAATTCATTAGTACTTTTATTCCACATGTTTTAGAACTGGCAACTCTTTTGTATTTAGATTATCTACTGGTATATACTGAAGGTAAATAAACAGTTTTATTGAAGATGGTTTTTTGGCGACAGGTACGGCGGAGGGCCAGGCGGTGGCGCCCCGCCCGCCTCCCGTGGCTGGGGCTGGGGCGGCTGGGCGCCTCCCGCGCCGTACGTCCCGCGGCACCCGCGCTTCACCCGCCCCAGGTAACATAACTATTGCATGTTACGCACAAATACAACCTAGTTTCACATTTAAACTGTACAATCAGATAATACTACCCAATTTAAATTATGGTGTATAAATATATTTGTTTAGTCTCATAGTAATCTACCATATCCCCATATCCATATCTATTATGTACTTTTCTTCCATTTCTCTCTATCTCAGTATTCACTCCCTTCTTACACATGTCATCTCTCACACATATTTTTTTCAGTCTATCGATCTAAAAGTCTTGTTGAAGAAAAACTTTATATCTATTGAAAAGAAACTTATTTTTTCTTTCTTGCCTTTCATAAATTGTTATTTTTATTATCAGCTTCTGAAGCTGTTTAAGATTAACGAAATGATGGTACATTTTGACTGTGAAATAAGGAATACGTGTTTACCAAATATGAACTTATGGGAATTTTGATTGTAGGTTGTTAATTGCTTAACAATATAATGCATTGGATAAAGAATACAATTATTTTGATTGTTTTTGTACCTAAGTTCTAATTTGTTGGACCGCATGGCTACACTACGGCCGGGTTTTATTGGATCAGTCAATTCCGCTACAAATCTTTAATCAAGTATATGTAATATAGTCTCATTATGTTATATAATTCCATTACTTACTCTAAGTTCTAAGAAGCAACCACTATTCTTTTTACTTGAAGACTTGCGCTTACTGAACTTAACTACCATTTTTAATTATCACTAACAGTATCACTAGTGAATCACTTTGTGTACTTTTCGGTTATATATTTTCCTAACAGCCGTTAAGACCTGTGTTGAGTAGCCGCCGCAATTAGAGAAATTTTGATTCGACTTTTTGTCTATCGTATGAGGTAGTGCTGGCCTCTGGTGTCAAGAGTTTGACAGTAAAAAGTAAATATAAAAAAAAACATATTATAATTAATTCACATCACTCACAATCAAAATTTCACTCTTGCGGTTGTAAAAGTGCAATCCCTTGTGCATGCTTGTTTTTTTTAATGCCATGCTTGTAATTCGAGTTTTCACGATGATGGGTAACAGAAAACACATACATATTTCATGTTTATCACCAGAAATTCTCATATTTCATGTCAAACAAAGCTGGGGTAGTAAGATCCGGAAACAAAACCAAAATTTTAAAACTGAACTCATTAACTTAAGGCGGGGTAGGCTCTCGAATGTTTGTCCTGCTCGTCCAGTTGCAGTGTGAGTGAGGGAATCGATTTTAGATAAATTTTGTGCTTTTCTATCGATATCTCGATAAATAAAACTCAATTAAAAAAATGTGTTTGGTTATTTGTCTAGTCTTATAGGGTAGCTATGTAATTATTAAAAAAAGTATGTTGCTGTCGCTGAAAATAACGAGAGCTGCGATAAAACAAGTTATTTTCATGTGGTAGTTCGTGATTTTTTTTCCAAGGATACCAACACATTTCTGAAAATTCTGTTCGGTGTTTAAGTAGTATACTTTTCTATCCACAGTATTTTTTGGTTCGCATAATGTTGTTTCATTACGTCGTTCTCGACGTTTTGCTATTCGTCTTTTTACTGATTTCGGGACTGACCCCGCCTTAATAAAAAATGTGCTACAAATTCCCTTAAATTTTTTGTACGGTGATGACATCATACAAGTACTTGTAGTTTTGTTCTGATCTTTCAAAAAAACCCCGGCATTTGGGGGCTTTTAAACAATACCACACTTCCTATCTTCTACGTAATTAAATTTTACAAGCGAATAATTATTATAATTGTCTTTTCTTTATGAAGTAACATTATAATATTTAAACTTGAGGTTAGTTTCAGTTTTTTTGGTATGTATTTATGTTATTGGAAATATTGTCTTTAATATTCCGAATTAAAGTTTATTTACAACAAGAGTTTACAACTGACAAAGGAACGGTAGGTTTCTGTCAACTTAGTAAATCGAGCATTTTGGAGTTTTGAAGATATTTATTAAGAACTAGCTGTATTCGCGGGTTTGCCCGCGTCGTTAATTCTCTGGGTTAAAAGTAACCTATGTGTTATTCCAGGACCAAAAAGTACAATATTATAATACATTTCATTATCGGATTGAGATACCAAGTACACCAGTTTTTAAGTCAAGCCCTAACTAAGCTAACTGTGAAAACAGCATCGCAATCGCTCCAGTAGTTTTTCGTATGCGCTAACAAACAGAGAAACAGACAGACACCATTAAGAAAAATGTTATATTCTTGTTCAGTAGCTTATTTTAAGTCCCATAGACTTTTTTTATTATCTTCTTTGTACAGACTTTTTGTTACTTACTGTTTTATTATAAGTATAGATAGAGGATAGATTTGTTTAAATTATAAACTATAAAGATAAAAAAAATTACAATGATTTATATTCATCCTACATCCGACCTGTAAGTGCCTCACATAGCGCCCGCGGAGAATAACAAACGTACAATATTACGCCATTCAGAAAACAAACGTGGTGCTTGTGTAAAAACTAAAATACAAGATTTATTAACCAATTAAAGGTTTCCAAGCTCAATGTTCCACAGTTGGCGCATAACGATGACAAACAAATTATTCAAAACACATCATCATATTCGCAAGTATACTTACATATTACATTATGGGTATCATTTTAATGTAGGCAGTAAATAAATGCATGTCAAATTCAGGTGACCTATGTGGCTATAAACAATGTGACTGACTCCTAACATATTTTTTGCATGACCTTAACATTTGATTTATTCATGCACCTTAGAGAGGGCATGTACATTTTGCTTGGGCTTCAAATTATCGCTAATAACTCTGGGACCACTCATTTTGCACGTTTATCGATCGGAGAGCGCTTCTTTTCATTTTTATTTGCAAATTATTGCGAATATTTGTGAATGGACATGTTTTTTGAGTAAAAAGGAAATAATTTGCAGGGAAAATGTGGATCGCTCGCGGCCTATTATTGCATACAACGATCTTGACTTCCCGGAGAGTGGTGACATATTCTAAACGTGTATCACGTAAACCCTTCACAGAATAAGCTATTTCATAGCTGTTACCTAAATCGTAATTTTAAGCATTCCGTTTAGATGGCACTGCCAACTTCATACATAATATTTACAACTAGCCATATTTAGTCTTTTAAAGTCAATGCATTTATGCAAATAAAATATATTTGTGGTTAAAATGTTTCGTCTCAATTAGGTGAAATAAGTGTAATTAAGTCATGTTATGTTCCTCGATTAATATTACACGATGTATAAGTAAATAAAATCCAATAGTAGACAAAATGCTTTAACGTATATCTATACTTTACAAAGCTGACTAGTTGTATACAACAAATATTTAAAACAGTATTGGTCAGTGCCTAACCGAATCATGAAGAATTTTTATACTGTTACATTTACCAATATATTTCTATTAGACATAAGGTATTTTCCCGATATATTATGTCACTGTCATGTTTTAATTATGTGTTAAATCTATTTTTGTTTAGTACAATAAATTCTTCATTTTATTAATGTATTTTGACCTAGAGCAAACTTACGTTGTATAATTTTTTTCAATAAACTGTCTGAAACTTTTAACATTTAAATGTTTTTCTCAACAACTCCTTTGTCCGTACCTGAACTAAGTTAAGCTAGCGCTAAGTTTGTATGAAAGTCAAGTGACCCCCGGGAAGCTGAGATTTTGCACATTGGTTTAGGTAGATAGAGCACTTAGTATTGTAGTGTGGAGTTTTTGTGTTTGTGCTGTGTGAAATCAAAGACTTCTATATAAACAGAGGTAGACGTGGTCTACTCGACAAACCTTGCTCTAAAGACAATCTTCGAACTATGACAGACAATGACTATAACAATAACAGCACAGTTCATGCCAAAATAAAAATTGTGAAAGAAAAGATTCACTGCGATACCAATGTTATATGCCGACAACAAGAGCAACAAACATGTATAAGCCATGTTTGTTACTCTTGTTGTCGGCATATATGATTGTAGAATATTTACGGCCCTAAAAAAAAAAAAAAAAAAACGAACGAAGTTACGACGTGGTGTCATCGCCTTTTGGCGTGTTCGTAACTCAGTCGTTCCTAAGTAATTTGGTAACGAAATATTTTTCAACATTAATTTAAGCCGGATTTTCATGCTAATTTTGTATACTTATGGAATAATTAAAAAGATTGTTGTAAATTAATTCATTTAAACTATGTCTATATTAGCCTTTTTCTATATTATACAACACTTGTTTAGTATTGTGTTACGACCGAGAAACGTCCGAGCCTGACGGCGCTTCGGTGTAAACTGAGTGCAACGGTGCTAACTAGCGCCGTTTGAACGATTCAGTATTTAGTGCGTAGAGCAAGTCTTTCTCAGTTTATACAGAAGTCTTTGTGTGAAATGAGTTGCTCCTAATTCAGAATGTGGTTATTGTTAAAGGGGCGGTGGCGCAGAGTTCCGCCCGGTCATACACTATCGCGATCTGGATGCGCCGCGCGAACCCGACGAGTTTGTCTAGCGCAGCCACCACAAGGAACTTATTACGCACATACTTTTACTTTTCACCTTGCAGGTGACGCGAACCACTGTAACATTGCTAGATACTTAATAAGTTCCATTTAAATTATGCATACAGTAGATGATAGTTACCTTACGTTACTGTAAATTAATATTTTAGCAGTTAAGACCTTCGGTATTGGAATACGGGAATGTATTTTAGAAATATACAGATACGTTTGAAAATATCGTTTCTTACTTTAACAATTGCAGTAAATATACATATTCTTAATTGTTAATTATAACAACAAGCACATTACATATTTTTTAAACATAGACATAAAATATATAGATAGTGAAGAAATTGTAGACAAGCTAGTTATTAAAACTGTATAGGTGTGTCGCGACGCGACTCGAGGAACCAGACCATTGTAAATATAGGTACCAAATACCAATTATTTCAGTAGGTAAGTATACAGCAGGTTAGAATGAAGTTTTAATATACCTCTTCACTTTAAGTATCCCTTATTATCCATGAAACACATAAATCTATATAATTCGATACAAGTCAACTATCCTACAGCAAATGATCCTCATAAATTGTGAATAACGTTCACGGATGGAACGATTTATTTATTTATTTGCGGTTAGTGATGCGTTTATGCAAATACTTTAATAAGTTCCGGGACTGTGGTCTATAAATTAGCCATGTATATTTTATAAAATTAATTTTGTAGTATCGTAAAATCCATTCAAATTGATGTCCAAAAACAAAAAAAGGGTATTTCCAAAGGTTAAAAGTTAATTTTAAATTCTACCTTTGTCCTGTACTCCGTAACATTCGCTTTAGGAAATGTCTGAATAATAATCAATTTTCATGGTGACAACGCTACAATATACTCCCCCTATGCAATGTGCATACTACAATAAGCTGCAACAATAGCTACAACTTAGCTAAAACAAAATTTAAACCAATGGCGTTAAAATAATTATTATAACAAGAACCTGTACATACCTATGCAATTACGCACTTCCTCTTACTCGCGGAACCCAAATTGTCAGATCATTGAGAAGATAATATAATCCGCATATAATGACGCTGATCTAACGTTTTGATATCCTTTCCAATAGTTTAACATTGTAAGCATTCTAAGTATAGGCATAACGACCTTCTCCTTGTAAAGTTCTCCGAAATATTTACGAAATGAGGAGGAAAATATAAATAAATTTACTACATAAATAATACAAAAATAACACTCAGCTATCCGAATCTATAAAGTTTAATACCCGTCACATAAACGTCATAATATAATGTCCCGCTCGGGACTATACGAGACAACCTTACAAACCTTGACCTCTAAGTATTACCGTCGTCGGTCAAACGTTGTTTCTTTGGAAACACTTGAGCACATACATTTATGAAGAACAGCTCTAGGTATTAGTTTTCGATGTGTATTACTTGTCGATCTTCACAATTCCTTATAAGTACTTTCAGTTATGTGGTTGGTATATTTCTTGTCGTGTAAGTTAATGACTTATGTATTTACTGAGTAGTCACGTTGTGACCTGCACAACAAACAAAGGATGGAATGTTGGAGAGTTATGGGTAAGTAAGTATGAATCTAGGCTTCGATCTAAGTGTGCGATGATTGCGTATAGTCACGAGCAATAATATGTATACGTTATCAATTTTTCAAATATATGTTGTACATATTTAAATGCAAAAATATGTCTACAAAGTTCTGTTTAAAATAAAGTAGGTATTCATCCAAGTGTCTCAAAAATTACTATACATTTATATCAAAATAGTAAACAACATATGAGCAAAAATAAGAAAACACTATGAAAATTATAATGTAACTAGCTGCGCCCCGAGGTTTTATCCACGTTGATAATGATGACGAAAAGTATCCTATGTGTTAATCCAGGATATAAGCTACCCTGTTACCAAATTTCATCCAAATCGGTTCAGCCGTTTGAGCGTGAAGGAGTAACAAACATACACACGCACACAAACATACAAAGTTTCGCCTTTATAATATTAGTGTGATATCTATAATATTAAATTTCTAGAACGTACAAGAACTGTAATAATGATGACGATATCCGTCGAAAACCCTTTTCCGAAAGTCTTTGATTTTGTGTACTAAAACCTAAACTCATTCAAAAAATTCCTACACTAACCTTATTTAATTTGTACTTCGATTAAAATTGGTTTCTACAATGAAGAGACAACCTCTGCAAACCTCTGAAACCATAATATTATGCAGAGACAAGGTAATAGAAAATAAAATAAGGATTTTTATTAGTGCACATAAAATTATGTCTATCTAAAATATCGTGTCTGTGGTGTTGACCGTTGAAGAGTTCCTTTATCTGGAGACGATGTCATGGTAAAATTCAAATCCGACTATCATAATAAAATGCGTACACAATATTTTGTGTCTGTGCTGTTAACCGTTGAATAGTTTCTTCATCTAGACCTAATAATGAATGTCACTGCAGGTCAAATAATTGAAAATAAAAAATGCTTGTCATCGGAACTAAACCAATATGCAAAAATTCAACACCGTGGGATAAGAGGACTAAAGAGGAAGTGGTTCTAATTCAGCTTGCAATTGTCCTAAGCAAACATACATAAATACATATATACATACAAACATTGCAAGTTAAATAAAAGCGTTTAATTTTAAATTCAAGGTACTTAGGTGTCAATAAGGTCGAAAATATTCTTATTTCTTTCGGACTTAGTTATGTGGTTCAAAATTGCCTTGCGACATTTGACCCAAACATTTAAGTCATACTTTTTCAGCGAGTTAAATAAAAGCACCAAATTGTTTACATTTCAATACCAATTCGTTCGTTTTAGAAATGTAATATGGATATTTCAGTAGCTATCATAAAATTGCTTCTGGTTATCTCATTAAAAAATGTTAGATAAGGAATTATGTATGGTGTGTACATTTCATTGCTCGCGACTGTACCATGCGTAGGAGTTATACAGACACCCGGATCTTCGCTGCATGTGAGGCTGACTCCGAGCATCATCGAACAAAGTGTCCTCCGTAGCCGGCTTCGTCACGCGCCATTGTCGGCGGATACCGTGTCTTCCCATTAACATATTATGCCTGCGAGACATACAACTGTGATTAACTTTCAACATAGGTGTCCACAATGTCAAACAATCGTATTGTGTGCTGTAGCGGGTAATATAATGGGGCTAATTATGAGATGTCACAGTATGGATGGATTTTTACAAAATATGCATTTAAAATGAATGAAGAAAAATATGTACTTACTTCCGCCAGTCTAGATTGACGATCTCGGTTGATGATCGAGATTGGCGGAAGTAAGCTACATATATTTACTTCGATCATTTTAAAAATGGATTTCCGCAAAGTAACGCCTGAGGCTATCCACTAAATATGTATTTTCAAACATGCTCGGAAATGTATACGTTACTGTTCAAAATTTTGAAGATTGGTCCACAAACAGCTTTGTAAGTGACTATTATGCAGTCGACGGCATTACTTAATTTTTAAACTGGACTAGACAAATATCATAGCAAACTACCCTAAAGAGGTTTTCAATTGCCCATTGGCATTGAAGAATCAAAATATTTATACGACTAGAATAAAGAGAAACTTGCGTGTAGCCCGTAGCCAGTAAATAATTATATATTATAATATATAAAATAATTCCCTCGAAATAGAAAATTACTCATAAGTGACTAACTCAATGCGAACATCCACTAGCGGAAAATAAATCACATAGTTTCCTTTCTATATGAACACAGTAAGAGACTGGAGAGGGCGCGCGGAATCAAGGAGGCCGCCCCGTCCGCTAATTCGCTCGCGCTGCCCGCCCAGCTCCCACAGTGATTGAAGCCTAAAGAAGGCCTTTGTCCAGCGGATAGGCGGTCTTGAGCTGAGAATGATGATGATGATACAGACCGTAACTGATTTTAAAATCGTGTTTGTAGTTATCTACAACATTTACTACATGTAATCTATTTACAGTCGGTAAATAACTGTGCGTCCCATATTTCGATTTGGATAAAGGTAAATATAATGTGATTACAGTGTAAATATGATGATGACATTTTCAAAAGAACCATCATATTATAAACATGGGAAAAAATATCAATAGCAATTAAGTTAGGTTTTGTCCACCGCTAACAAAAAAGCGAGAGCAACGTCACCGCATCATAAAAAAAAAACATATCCAAATAAATAACAATTATATGCTAATTCGTTAACTATCCGTGCAGACTTGGAAACTTCAAAATCAATTTGTATTTCACTTACATAGCATAACCACATGTGTAAAAATACCGAACCGGAGCCGGGATCATCCAAGGTGGTGTCAGCGTGTTTTCCCGCAAACCGGCCCATTGCGGCAATTACCATGCGCCGCAGAGCGCTGCTCCGCTGCTTGTAATGAACTCTGGATACAATACCGGCTGCCTACGCGAATTTAACCTGCGAGTCTTAGTTCGAAGTAAGCGCCGACTGGTTTTTTGCTGGAAATATAAATGAGTGCCTATTTGTGTATTGCTTTATAAAAGCGGCCGTCTGTGGAGGATTAGCATTATAGTTAGGAAGCTTCACAACGATGGAGCTCACAAGTGCTTTAGTGTTATTGATTATTGGGTTGGCTACGGCCAGCCCTTACGGATATGGCACGAAAGGTGGACCAGCGGCTAAAGGTCAGTAACATACCGTTTTTTTATCGTGATTCAAGAAAATTACGTAGTTGTTAGTCTGATCTGACTGTTTACAAACCTTTTGTTATCATAACATCAAAGATGATCATTATGAATAGTTTTTTTATTAGACAGCCTATGTGTACTTTTGTATTAGATTTTTGTAATGTTTTTTGTTTTTTGAACGCAGAGAAGGAATTGTTTTAAGACCTTGATTATTCAAAGTAATATCAAGAAAATCTGGATATCTGTTCATGCTTGTTTATTTTTTCATTTTAGCTGACGCAAGTGCCGTAGCCGGAGCGTACACTGGTGTTGGGGCCGTACCTATAAGCATCCCAACTGGTGCGGGTTACTCAGGGAGCTTCTCTAAGTCATATTCATCGAGCTCTGCTTCATCCAGTGCCAGTTCTAGTTCAAACTCATTTAGCTACAGTGGTTCTGGGGCCGCGGGTGGAGTGACACCGGGAGCTAGCGGATGTGGTTCTGGACACTGCAACGGGGGTGGGGCCGTAGGTTCCCAAGGATCTGCGGCTGCCGGATCCCTAGCATATAGTGGTGCCATTGCTGGATCTAATGCAGGAGGATATAGAGGCAAAGCTCCAACTGGCAGTTACGGTCATAAGTACGGTAGTAGTGGATTACAGACTAACAACGACCAAGATTGTGGATTTGAAGGCTGCCAGGGGAAAGACTCAGGATCTCTTATAGTAACTGGTTCTGGAACCGGATCTCAATCAACCAGTGATGTTAAAGCCGCAGCCTCAGGACAGGCAGGACATTTAGCAGTCTCTGATTGCGGAGGTTCCGACTGTAATAATTTACCTGGCGCGGACATCAAGTCGTGTGCTTCCGGACAATGTGATTCAAACGCAAAGTGTTCATCTGGGAATTGCGGAGCGTCGTCAGATACTCGAGCATCGTTGACAGACGGGTCCGACAAGAAATGTTCCTCTGGTAACTGTGGACCAACCCAAGATACAGAAGGAAGCCTTTCAATCGATAATGAAACGAATGACATACATGTGTCAACATTTGGACCTAAGAATAATAAATCGAGCTATGGTGCTAGTGGATCTGGTTGTTCTAATGGCAACTGCGGCCTGTCGGCTGCACCTGGTAGTCCTGCAGCACCGGGCTATAATAAACCTGCGACTGAATTAACAGCTCCCAAACTGAACCCCGCATGTTCCGGTCCAAATTGTCAAATGGAACCGAATAATTCACCTTCTGTATATGGTCTTCCAGATGGAAATAATCTTTTGTGCAATGGGGGTAACTGTGGTCATAGTCAAACTAAAGTACCTACTTCTACAAATTCTCTTAACGTTAACCATATAAGCCAAGGACCTTCTTCCCCTGGGTCCGGGGCACATTTGAACCCCAGTTATTCGCATGGATCTTCACCTTCGCGCTCCCCATTAAACCCATCAGGTCTAGCTTGTGCACCTGGCACACATGGTTGTGGCACTTCTGATTGTGCATCGGGTAATTGTGGCTCGTTTCCCTCTGTGCCAGGATTTGACGGCTCTTCAAGCATCAAACCAAGTTATTCCCATGGAAGTTCGCATTCATATTCATCATTTAAGCCTTCAGGACCGGCTTGTGCGCCAGGTACCCTAGGTTGTGGTTCAAACCCCTCTGCATCCGGATATGGCGGCTCTTTTAGCATCAAACCAAGCTATCCCCATGAAAGTTCGCTTTCAGGACCAGCTTGTGCGCCGGGTACCCCAGGTTGTGGTTCCCACCCCTCTGCACCAAGTTATGGTGGCTCTTCAAGCATCAAACCAAGCTATTCCCATGAAAGTTCGCCTTCATATACATCACTAAAGCCTTCAGGACCGGGTTGTGCGCCAGGTGCTCTAGGTTGTGGTTCAAACCCTTCTACATCCGGATATGGCGGCTCTTTTAACATCAAACCAAGCTATTCCCATGAAAGTTCGCCTTCAGAACCAGCTTGTGCGCCGGGTACCCCAGGTTGTGGTTCATACCCCTCTGCACCAGGTTATGGTGGCCCTTCAAGCATCAAACCAAACTATTCCCATGAAAGTTCGCCTTCATATGCATCATTAAAGCCTTCAGGGCCGGCTTGTGCGCCAGGTACCCTAGGTTGTGGTTCAAACCCCTCTGGATCTGGATATGGCGGCTCTTTTAGCATCAAACCAAGCTATCCCCATGAAAGTTCGCCTTCAGGACCAGCTTGTGCGCCGGGTACCCCAGGTTGTAGTTCATACCCCTCTGCACCAGGTTATGGTAGCTTTTCAAGCAGCAAACCAAGCTATTCCCATGAAAATTCGCCTTCACATACATCAATAAAGCCTTCAGAGCCGGCTTGTGCGCCAGGTACCATAGGTTGTGGTTCAAAACCCTCTGCATCCGGATATGGTGGCTCTTTTAGCATCAAACCAAGCTATTCCCATGAAAGTACGCCTTCTGGACCAGCTTGTGCGCCGGGTACCCCAGGTTGTGGTTCATACCCCTCTGCACCAGGTTATGGTGGCTCTTCAAGCATCAAACCTAGCTATTCCCATGAAAGTTCGCTTTCGTTTTCTACTGTGAAACCTGCAGGATCAGATTGTGCACCGGGCTCTCCAGGGTGCGGTACAGGTCTTTCCAGTAATGTCCCGTCTGATTGTGCATCGGGAAATTGTGGCTCTTATGTACCAGGATTTGGCGGCTCTTCTAGCATTACAACAAGCCATTCGCAGGGAAGTTTGCCTTCATATTCATCGTTGAAGCCTTCTGGATCTACTTGTGCGCCAGGTACCCCAGGTTGTGGTTCATACCCCTCTGCACCAGGATATGGCAGCTCAAATATAAAACCTAGCTATTCCCATGGAAGTTCGCCTTTGTATTTCCCAGAGAAACCGACCGGGACAGGTTGTGCACCGGGTACCTCAGGTTGCAGTGCATATCCTTCTGGTAGCGACCAGTCTGATTGTGCATCTGGAAACTGTGGCGTAATCCCGTCTGCGCCAGGATATACCGGCTCTTCAAGTAAACCCAGTTATTCCGAAGTAAGTTCGCCTTCGTATTCCTCTGCGAACCCTTCAGGACCAGGTTGCCCGCCTGGTACCCCAGGCTGCGGCAAAACCCCGTCTCTTAGCGGCCCTTCCGGTTGTTCATCCGGAAATTGCGGTGCATATCCCTCAGCTTCTGGATATGGCGGTTCTTCAACTGTCAAGCCCAGTTTCTCCTTTGGAAGTTCGGTTTCAAATTTCCCTTGTACTCCTGGTACCCCAGGCTGCGCTACATCTCCATCGCCTTATAACTCCCCAGACAAGCATTTAGGGCTGAATTGTGCTCCAGGAAGTCCAGGTTGCGCTATACATCCATCTTCTAGCGTTCCATCTGATTGCGCATTAGGAAATTGTGGTTCTTATCCATCGCCTCAAGGCTGTGCTCCGGGATTGCCGGGATGTTCTGGCTCTCCTTCAACTTTACATTCAGGATCGTCTGGCATCCCATCAGTTCATCCAGCTACCGGTCCTTCTGTTCCTGTTTCCGGGGCACCTTCATACGGCACATCATCGCCCTTCCCAAGCAGTCCGACTAATACTGGAACCTCTGCTTCTGGATTTGGCGCTTCAGCTGCTGATACTTCTTTGAATCAAGCAAGCTTTGGATATCATGGTTCAGGATCAATACAAACTTCTTATAATAAAGAATCTACCGGTAGCGGAGCCCACAAGCCTGAACTTCCTGGGATTGGATCACCGTCCTACACTGGCAATGTTGGTGCTATATCTGGAGTTAATGTCCAACAAGGTGAAAAAGAGAAACTTCCAGTATATACTGGTGGCTTCGGTGGCCCTGCCGGAATATTGAAACCTAATGAATTTAGTGCCCCTACTTCAATATATGGTAACAAACCTGCCATATCAACGGGGGAATTTACTGCCAAACCAGCTTGTACTTCAGGAATTTGTGAGCACGGAGTCCACAAGCCCGGGATTGGGTCACCGTCCTACACGGGCAATGTTGGTGCCACAGCTGGAGCTAATGCTCAACAAGATGAGAAAGTGAAACTTCCAGTATATACTGGTGGATTCGGTGGCCCCGCCGGAATTTTGAAACCTAATGAGTTTAGTGCCCCTACTTCAACATATGGTAACAAACCTGCCATATCAACGGGGGTATTAACTGTCAAACCAGCTTGTACTTCAGGAATTTGTGATCAGTCTTCACAGCCTTCACATGCTCATACTGGATTAATTTCTGGAACACATGCTACTGCAGGAGCTTCAGCCAATTCCGATGCTGTAGCATACACTGGAGGGTTTGGTGGTCCGCCAGGCATCCTTAAACCTTATGACGACGGGAAAGTCGATTTGAAAGGACTAAGTGGAAAACAACTTCAAGGATCTTCACTCAGCTTGCATCAAGGAATCGAAAGTGGTGTCCATTCAAACGGTGGATCCCTAGTCGGAGGAAGCGCAGTATCGCAAGCAAATGCAGGATCAATAGCCACAGCAGGAGCGAGCAGTGGTAATAGTTACGGAGGTTACAGCCACGGACACGATGGTGCTGGTGGTTGTGGAGGTGGATGTGGTGGCAGCGGCGGCAGTAGCTTCGGGTACAGCGGAAGTCAAAGTCTTTCAAAAACTGGAGTTGTGAATGAGTCGAATGGGCTGGCGACATTGGGTGCTGTGGCGAAGAGTGCCGCCAGTGCATCCAGCGGCGCAAGATCTTACGGAGGCAGCTACGCCAGTAGTTCATCTTCCTCTCATGCTACTTCTGGAGCATCAGTAAAAGGAGGTGAGTCTTTGAAATAAGCCATTACCTGCACTAATTTTGACCTGTTTGGTGGAAGATAAGACCTATGAAGAAAATTATATATTTTATTTTATATTAAAATGCAGGCTTTTGGAAGAATTAAATGAAAAATTCAGCCGAACCACAGAATAAATAACAATACCAGTGCCGTTGGTACTCAATAAAAGTTAACTGTAGGTATTCTAAACATCACATATTACTTGTCCTCTGCTGACGTATATTAGATTTATGAGAAACCTACAAAGTTTAATATCATTTTTAACAAGTTTTTTATATAAATTAAGGTACCCATCGTTGGGCGTTAAGTTACGCTCTTCTTAAAATACATTATAAAGTGCACCCGGGGCCTTGCCCTCGTATTTTACCGTGATAAAAAATTACTGTGTTATCCCAGGACCTAAAGTTTTATCTAAATCCATTCAGTCGTTACGGTGTCGCGTGGTAACAAACATATATATCACAAACTTTCGCATTTTTAATATTAGTTAGGTAGGATTCATTGCCGAAACTACTGAATTTCGATATTATCTTAGGTACCTACTTAATTTTTTGTTTAAGTATATATCCTAAGCATATTCAAAAATACCCATGAGCACAAAATACCTCATAGGACAAGGCATGGGTGATTAGTTGATTAGTCAGACACAGAAACTAAAACAAACTAGGTAATCTGATTTCACGGCACGTAGAGCGGCTCCACGGCTCGCGCATCTTTACCTATGTTATATTATGTACTTATTTATCGTTGTTTTTTTCCATTTCAGGTTATGGAAGGCGATAATCAAAAAAGCTCTAGGGTTAGAGAAAAAAGCAAGACTTATAATTTGATTTAACGAATCTTAGGTATAAGACAATATGTGATACGTTTTTCCATAGGACACTCCCTGAATGGAAGTATTATTAGCTTGATTAAAATATTTTTGTATGATTATGTCCTCTATTTATTTTCAACCCTCTTTTCCGTTTAGGTTGTTCTATGATATTTTTCTCTTGTTCACGTTTGCATAATGAAAGTACAATACAATACAATACAAATACACTTTTTTGCACACCAAAAAATAATACAAATAAAGATACAACGTATAAATTAAAGAGTACAATTGGCGGTCTTATCGCTAAAGAGCGATTTCTTCCAGACAACCTTAAAGTAGTCTGATAGTAAGGCAAAAGTAACAAGTAAGACACATTATCTAAGTACAAAAGATGAGTCTTCATAGTGTAGTGATTGATCTGATGGACACACAAAGGATACGTATGAGTTCAATTCCCGACGCAAGACAAATAATTGTTAAAAAATAAAGCTTAATACTTTGTTAGATTACCTACATACTTATTATCTGGGTATTGTAGGGCCATAGTCTATGCCGTATCCGAAACTACTGGATATCCGGAATAAAAGTTGAATATAAAACCTTTATATATCCATATGTGAGATAAAAGTTTGGGTTAATGTCAGATATTCATAGTTTTTCTTTGACTGAAGATAAATAGTTACCTATATACATTCCAATGCTTACAATAAATGTATTATTTATGTATAGGATAGGTTGCAAGGTGCAATCATTTGTGTGATGAGCAGAAATGTTTGTTTCCGAGTCATGGATGTGATATTCGTATTTATGTATGTTTATCCGTTATCTAGTGCCCATATTACAGGGTATCCTAGTTTGGGGCTAGGTAATTGGCGTGGAATTTTCCCGAATATATTTATATATTTATTTTATTTAATATCGATTTAATTTAAATAATCAGTTGGCACATGAAACACGCAGGTATCCATAAAATCCAGCTATCGTACTGTAAGAAAATATCCGTGCTTATCTGAAATACGTATTATATTCATTAAGTATCGCGTATCCGTTTTCAATCCTCCATATCGATAACATCCCTTGTACAGATACACCCTCGGTAATTTACATCATATCATCATCGGACCTTCATAATCAGCTGTGAAGGTCAGTATGCATGAAAAACAATTTTGATGCATACTTATGATCGTTAGCACTCAGCAAACATCTATTAATTCTCATTACAGTCTTTATCATAATACAAGTAAACTATAATGATTACGTGTACCTACGTTTACCTCGGCTTGCCTTCTAAGGAGTGGAGCTTGTGCTTAGCGATAATAAATCAGTATCTATCGGTGATACAATCGTTTAGTTCTCTCATCTATTGTTCACGACCGGCATAATGTGGAGATCGCGGATGTTAATATAAATTATTCATAAACAAACCTACCTATAACAGCTGTGTACTTAGAAGGTTAGGGTTACTTAGATTCTGGTATGTTATTTTTGCATGAGGTCATTCCATGTTGTAAGACCTGTTTATGAGATATGCCTGATAAACTGTATTTTTCTGAATTGAAGAATAGACTTTATTATTACTATGCGCTTATTATTACCTACACTTTTAAAATAAAATAAAAACAACTTCAAAAAATTCTCAATTTTTTTTTTTTTTTTGGTTGCACCTTATTGCAACTCTCGATAACTGAACCTTTTTGGTTCTAATCTGAGACTGAACCGATTTGGTGGATTATTTTTCCCCAAACTTATAAATTTCATGAAAATTGGTTTAGTGTATTTTTAGTAAATCCATTAGAAGTCAGTTTATTAGTTCAAATAATTTTGTTAAATTATGATGTCATGAGTTATTTTATTATATATAGATATGTTACGACTGTCACTCACGAGTTATTTCGTCGAACAATTCAACCGGTGTTCGGACGTTAACGACGTCCATCCTCAGGAGTTTGCGTAGTGAGGGCACGACGCGAACACCGGTCACCGGTCGAATTGTTCGACGAAATAACTCGTGAGTGACAGTCGTAACATATCTATATATAATGAATCACGCTCACGTTAGTTTATATACCAATATAATTATTTTATTGTTTCTGTTTTTTCTGTGTAGGTACTTATTCGTATATCACTAATTTTCAAAATCATCATCATCGTCCACTGCTGGACGTAGGGCTCTCCTTGTGAAAGACACTGAGCCCGATCTTCGGCTCTCCTCATCCAGTCGCTACCAGCCGCCTTTTGCAAGTCGTCACTCCAACTGGCCGGCGGCCGCCCTACGTTTGCCTAAACGCGGTCTCCACTCTAGAACTCGTTTGCCCCAACGATTGTCGGTTCTTCGAGTTATGTGACCGACACGTTGCCACTTCAGGTTGCTAATTCTTTGAGCTATGCCAGTTACCTTAGTTCTCTTGCGGATCTCCTCATTTCGGATTCTGTCCTTTAGAGAACTTCCGAGCAACTTAAAATTTGTGGACCAGCCTCTCAGTGAGTGTCTACGCATATCTCTATCTAAATTATGTCTAATAGGTACACTCACACAAGTCTGTTTTGAATGATGGTAAGCGTCTCCCTAGAACGGTAAACTGTTACTAAATCGCAAAGCACTTCATTCTTCATTCTTACTGCCGTACAAACGGCAGTTACTCTAATCAAGCATTAAATAGCTCTTTATGACCCCCGAACAAAGAGACGGGTGTTATAAGTTTAGGGTGTGTATCTCTGCGCGCGTGTGTGTGTGTCTGTCTGTGTTTTTAAGCTGATGTGATCGAGATGGTTCTTAGCTATATGGGGGAGGGGGGAGGAGGAAATGAGAAAAAGAGGGTGAGAATCGTAGCTTCCAAACGAATGGACCGATTTAGCTGCGTTTTTTATGTTTCAAAGCTGAGGTAAACGAGATGGTTCTAAGTTGTAATACGTCTAAATCTGTTCGGGCATTTTAAAGTTATGGTGGAATAAAGAAACTCACTTATATACATGAATGCTAAAAACAATACACTCGTTTTTTTGGGCAGTCGTGTAATAAAACAAGAGTAGAGTAATAAAAAGTAAGTACGACATACCTTCTCATGGAATATGTATGATTAATTGGCCTTTCGGTTAAGCAGGTAAGCCAGAAGACCGTCGACTTCTATATTCTTCTGCTACGCTACCTCCTCCTGATTGTTCCTTTACCTACTTTAATGTTGTCCACTGAGCATCGGTCCCTGGGCTTGTGGAACAGCCCTGTAGGACCGCCTCGCGACACTGTCTACAACGACCGACCTGGGTCCGGAATCGGTTGATGGACTCCAGACTGGCCACGGGAGATAACGTCCTGGGGGAAGTAGTTCTTTCGTTTTGAAACCTGCTGGTTCTGGGTGTTTCTTCGTCCAGAGAGTGATTTTAGTGTGTCCGGATGGTCCATGGCGGCTGTTGTCAGGCGCAAATAGCTTTTAAGGCTTTTCAACCTGATATTCGGTAGAATTTGTCGTCCATAGAGAGGATGTCGGTGGTCTCGTTCTTGCTTCGACTTCTCTATTGCACAAGCAACATCCTGTCTAACGGACGGTGGAGCAATGTCAGCCAACGGAAATAACATGTCAAGAGGGGTCGGTTTGAGACAGACAGTTATCGTGCGGCAAGTGTCGTTGAACGCGGCGTCGACATGTTTGGTGTGTGAAGGGCGGTGCCAAATGGGGCACACAAAGTCGCCAGCAGAAAAACTATGCCATACCAGTCGTGCCTAGTAGTCTGATGCTGCTCCCCATTTTGTAGTGGTGAGGCGATGGAGCGAGTTGTTTCGCGTGCAAACTTTGTATTTGGTTATCTCAAAGTATCTTCAAAGTAACCCCAGGGTACTTTGGATGTGAACAGTGTTCGATGGGAGTACCTTGCCAGCGTATGTTGAGTGTTCGATTGACTGAGATGGTTATTGGTTATGGAACTATGTATCATTAAGATTTTGTAATCTAATAATGTGTGTTCAAATGCATAGTATAAAGTACCTTCGCATGTAAGCATAGTGATGGTACTACTTCCAGTACCAAAAAATTTTAATTGAAAAAATAATTGGATCATGGGCGGGACTCGAACCCGCATCATTCCGTGCCTCTACTCTACTAGTCCTCTCCAGTAGTCCTAGGAAGCTGTATGGATGGATAGCAATGAGACTTGTTAAACATCTACAAATAACGAGAAAATCGAAAAGGGGACTTTCTGCCGAATAATAAAGACTGAGAACTTATATTTTTAGAACTTTCAAGAAGTGCTATGAGTCCAACTGTAAAGCTTATCTTGTCTGTTTGTTCGTAGGCACAAACAGCCAAACAATTTTTCCCGACAAATTTTCCCGAAGTAAAAAGTAAAAACAAAAATAGCTCATGTCGTTCCTCATGATGTACTATTTCCTTGTAAAATTTCATCAAGATCGGTCGTTTAGTCGTAAAAGGGTAAAAAACAGTCAGTGAGACATAATTATATTCGCAATTATCTATACTTACTACAAATTACCCCCGACTTCCTATCCCCCATTATAGCTAGGAAGCATCTCGATAACATTAGTTTTCAAACATAAAAATAGTTCCATCCGTTTGACAGCTACGTTTGTCACCCCCCTCATTATAGCTAAGAACCATCTCATTTACCTCAGCTTTGAAACATGAAAACCCGAAGCTAAATTGGTCCATTCGTTTGGAAAATACGATTCTCACCCCCCTTTTCTCGACTCTACTTATAGCTAAGAATCATCTCGATCACATCAGTTTTCAAACATAAAAAAACGCATGAAAATCGGTCCATTCATTTGGGAGCTACGATCCTCACCACCCTTCCCCCCCCCGTTATAGCTAAGAACCATCTCGATTACCTCAGCTTTCAAATATAAAAAAACCTTAGCTAAATCGGTCCATTTGTTCAAAAGCTACGATTATCACACCCCTTTTCTCACCTCCCTCCTCCCCCTCCCCATATATCTAAGAACCATCTCGAACACATCAGCTTTCGAACAGAAAAAAATTCGGGGGTTAAAAAAATACTAAACAATGATAATATAGCATTAAAAAAAAGTGTCTGTTTGTTCGCGCATCACGTAAAAACTACTGGCTTGATTTCGATGCGGTTTCTCACTCTCACTCACTGTTAGGTTTTGACTAAAAAACTGGTGTACTTGGTATCTCAATCCGATCATTAGAAGAGGAGCAATCGACTGAACGAAATTCGGTATTTTGTTCTTTATAGGTGGTTTTGACCCTGGCATAACCGGACTTACCACGTAGGTTACTTTTTATCCAGAGAAATGATCATGCGGGCACAGGACCCCGAGTCTGCTAAAACAATTGTTCATAGATTGTTAATGAATTGTAGCAAAACTTTCGCTTTTACCTTCTACTTAATTTTTCATTTGCCGATAATATTTTCATTTTCGATAATTGTGACTATTTTAAAACAATTGTATTTAGCAAATAAAAACCATTGAAATAGAATATCAAAAGTGCTAAAAGCGAAAATTTTGTTACAATTCATTAACAATCTATTAACAATTACAGACTTGGTGCCCAGCTTGTAGGTAATATTAGTGTAGATGGTTATCTATGGGCGCTTCCCAACGTATCACGCGTTCCCATCGGATCATCCGTGGCAACTCAATCCGTGCATGCAGTTTAGCTATTTTGCCATAAGAACTTTTACAAGTTCTTATGGCAGTATTAGTAACTGGTATTAATTATATTGCAGACTAGCTGTGCCCGTGACTCTGCCCGCGTGGTATTTTCTCTGGGTTAAAAGTAACGTGCTATTCCAGGACCAAACCGTGTAAACCAGTACCTACAAAGAACATATACTAAATCTCATCGAAAAAAACAGTCTTATATTTTTTATCGATTGCTCGGCTTCTACTCCTCGGACTATACAAAGTACAACAGATTTTAAGTCAAAACTCAAAACCTAAGCTCCATCAGTGAAAACAGCATTTCAGTCAATCAATAGTTTTAACGTGATGCGTGAACTGAAAGAAAGACAATTAATAAAATATGTATTCTTATTTAAAAAGTAGCTTATATTAAGTCCGCTACACCTATTTTTTTTATTATCTTCATTGTACAGACTTTGACACTTACTGCTATAATATACGTATAGATAGATAGATGCAAAAGTGAGTGTGTTTTTTACTACGTCACGCTGAAACGGCTGAACGGATTTGGATGAAATTTGGTATACGGATACTGTAGGTCCTGCCACAGAATAAATAATTGTGGTCCTACAACATAGAATATTTTCATCATCATCGTCATCCACTCTTGTACTATTATTACACGACTGCCCAAAAAAAGGAGTGCATTGTTTTTAGCATTCATGTATGTTTGTATGTATGTATGTATGTGAGTTTCTTTATTCCACCATAACTTTTAAATGCCTGAACAGATTTAGACGTATGGAGTATCGTTAGAATCCTTACATCCCCCCGAGTAACATAGGCTATTTTTTTTTCTTAGAACATTCAATATGGCTGCAGTATGGCTCCAATATCAAATTAGAATGAAATGTATTTTCGAATTTTACTATATGGGTATCAAATTGAAGGCCTTGATAAGCACATTCCAACAGTATATAATTTATTGCCAAAAGCTCTTTTTTGGGAGGGCAGGCGTGTTTTTTAGCTTTTAAGCTATGTGTGTAATCCACGCGAGGTGCAGATAGTAGTATAATAATTATGATTCTTTCAGATTGTCATTAAAAGTAGAAAATGAATACTATCGCACATTATGCCTACTGCATAATATCAATTCTCCGTCCCTATTTTTTTTAATAACCTACGCACTGATTGAGATGTTACCCAAATGGGATGTGGCCATATTTCCGCACTCTCAATAGTAGGTATCAGTATACATTACAAAGTTTAAACAAAATACTTATGAAAGAATGTCACATTCATAACATTGCTTGTAGTGTAGGTTTACCTGTTTAGCCTTTTAAGCCTTGTCGCCTTAAATATTCGGATACATCCTTTCGCAACACAATGGGATTGCAGACTTCTAAATGTGACAGGGTACTGAAAGTTAATACATTTATGTGTAAATTTACTGTAGGCACATAAAGGTTGGTCAGTTGTAAAATATTACGATAATTATAGTCCACCCGAGCTTTAACTTGTTAAAGCGCCTACATGATAATTTAACGGGAATTTTGCATAAATCTGGACAGCAATTATTGATTTCACTGCCTTTCGGTAAATTGATTTTTAATCTCATATCGTTTACCATTAAGAAAGGTTCGTATAATACTGGTGAGATATTATACGAACCTCTCTTTAAAATTCTTTCATATAAACGTAGTTCCCCTCTAATTCAAAACCTGCGGTTCATCATAGCTATTTAATCATATTATATTTATATAGATTGGGCTAGGCCACATCGATGCATGTTCAAAATAAAACTTGTATGGAGAAAGTGTATGAAATGATCCCTCTAAGGGAGAATGTTCATATGGCATGGCATAGAAACACAATTTCAATGTTTAAGCGGATTTGATTAGTTTGTGACAAAGTCAAACGTTTTCATCCACATTACAATCTCATTTCATACCTAGTTTACCACTAACCATACACATTTTGC
The DNA here is from genome assembly GCA_946251855.1 of Alsophila aescularia. NCBI lineage: Eukaryota > Metazoa > Arthropoda > Insecta > Lepidoptera > Geometridae > Alsophila > Alsophila aescularia. Next base: position 17,836,068 of record OX276377.1, on the reverse strand, counting down.
ATACCTACTTCCATTCTCAAATACAAATAATTATATTCATTATTAATCAAGTCAAAGTTATATATATATTTTTTAAACAGGTCATAAAGATATAAAAAAAAATGTTTACCTAATAGTACACACAATAAAATTCACATTTTTGACTCATTCGCTTGCTGCGCGAACTTGTGTATGGATCTATTGTCAAATAAAAAGATCTAACCAACAAGAAAAACCAAAGCTCCAACAGCCATTTTCTATAAGTCATGTCTGGAATGAAACAAGCTGATTAAATAATTCTAGTAGCAATAACTTTATTATTTATGGATCCATAATAGTCAATATACGATAAATTAATTCAGTTTGCTATCCTGTTCATTTGCTACTGTAATATTCTTAAAAAAAAAAACAATATTTTAAGCGTAGCGAGTTCTCCGTTCCTGTTACCATCGAGTAGTTCTTGTAAAATATATTGTCCCTTTGGGCCAACCCTAGCGGGGACTTCCGGTCAGTTTATTTATCTATTGGCATACTTACCTTTTAAAAAATAACTGTTCATTAAAATTTGAGTACTTTTCTATTATTCTACTGAAGGATCATCAAGTACACCGAGGTGTCCAGGATGGTCCTTGGGGTATGGTATGGGCATGATGATCCCAGAGAATTTCCGATGATACCTAATTAAACTAAAATAATGATTATGTAATTATTAAATTAGTATAACACCATAATGTCGTTACAGTCACTTGCATACAAAATAGCACTGCTCAACTTTGAAATCAATCATTATCTATAAAAAACACTAAAATCACACTGTCCTTCAAAACTTAGTACTTAGCACACTTTTAAAATTAATAGAGTTTTTATTAAATTTCTTACTCATCGGATTAAGATACGAAATACACCAGTTTTTAAGTCAAACCCTAAGCTATCCAACAGTGAACATCGCATCGCAATCGGTCCTGTACTTTTAACGTGATGTGCGAACAGACAGACATTGAAAGTGCGGTACTAAGTTTTGAAGGCCAGTGTATATTTTGTAAAGAAATAATCAGTCACTCAACTCATCAGTCTTTTCATCATAAACTCAACTTTTGTTTGTTCTGTGAAATTAAGCGACACTATTTTGTAAACAAATAAAAAATATACCTTCGTTAATTCTAAGGGATCATTTTGTTCGCTGTCTGGTCCCAGACAAAATATATTTAGGCAATTTGTATGCGCCAGGTGAGATGCTTAATATAACTATTTCGTGTCTGCATTTTTAGTCGGCTGTATGTTAGCTTAGCGTTGACGGTAGTCTGGCATGACTAAACACCCGAAAACAAACATTACGTGCTACCTGAGCCTAGGTATTACACCGCATGCTAAAGACTAAAATACCTACTTAGGTATGCTAAATACTAGGTGAAATCGAATTGGTAGAAATTATATGCTGTAGCGAGGCGTTCAATGTATGATGATATAAAATTGTTGTTGTTTTTTCAGGAATAAAAATAGCCCAACTAAACAACTCCAGTAAACTTAAAAAGGCAACCTTATAATCCACACTAAACTGAATGATAGCACAGATACAAAGAAGTTTCGCTGAACTAGCATTAGGTAGGTATGTACAGAATAGCTCGATATTCAATAACAGAACAAAAATATCACTGAAACAAAATAAAATTAGCTCCCACAGGTGTTAGTGTCGCTCTACTAGAAATATACGTGTACCTATTATTTATTTTACCTAAACTAGAGTTAGCCCAAAGAAAGTTTTAAAAAAACGCATATGAAACTCTTAAGCTCCGTCTACACCCTCCGTCTTGCCTGCGTGGATCCGTGTTCTGTCCTGAAAGTGTGTACTGCACAGTTCTGGGGTGGCACAGCTTTTGGCTTGCTCGAGCTATCGTGGTGCCGTCCTGGTTTACACGTTGCGAGCTGCTGACCTAACAGTAGGCAGCTGCTCACATTGTGTACTCTCATGCTAGTAACTGGGCTCGCCTGTGCTGTCCACATGATTCGAATAGCTGCCCAGACTCATGCGAGTTGTCGCGCTTCGACTATGGCGAACTACTTCCGAACGCGTCCGAAGGATGCGAGCGAGCTGCTACCATTTGCGAGCTGACTAGTGAAAACAATAAATGTTGAAGTAACTCGCATGCGCGCTACTATCTAACTCACACATGCGAGTAACTCGTAAGATACGTCCATACGGTGCGAGTTACTGCACTGCAGCTACTCGGAAGGCTGATTCGCACGCTAGCTCGCAAGTCTCACAACGTGTAAACCAGCCATCACGCACAGCACACTCTTACCTATGGTTATAATTTCTCTGAGTACCTATGTAAAGTGGCAGGTACACCTACAGGTATGCGCACAGGCAAGACTGAGGGTGTAGATTTAGCTTGAATCTGAATGTTTTATGTATTATATTGTGTAGTAGTAATAGGTGTAGTAAGTGTGTTGACGACCGGTTGGCCGAGTGGTTAGTGACGCTGACTGCGAAGTCAACCAACGGTCGCGGGTTCGAATCCCGCAATGTCATTTGTGTGATGCGCAAAAATGTTTGTTTCCGAGTCATGGATATAATATTCGTATCTATGTATGTTTATTCGTTGTCTAGTACCCATAGTAGGCACAGGATATATATCCTAGTTTGGGGCTAGGTAATTGGTATGGATTGTCCCGAATATATTTAATATGTAGATAACAATGTCTCATTATTTTACATTACAATATCGTAATCGTAATTATATTTATAGTAGATATACATAATCTATTTAGTTTTAAAATTTCGTGGGTTAATTTCAGTCTCAACTTTCGTTGGCCAAACTATAGTACTAAACTACTATATTTCTGAGTCCATTGGTCTCTATTCGCTGTAGTGTAAACAATACTTATTATTTATTTATCAAAAGTTAACAGGTCACTCCATTGGCCTTTACGTTAGAAGTGAATAATAAGGGTAAAGAGATTAACATAATAAAGGAGCTCTGTGTCAACATAAACCGCACACGCAGCGGCTTGACACTTGACCCGCCGGCCACAGACCACTTTCCGAGCTAATCCATTAACAGCTAGACAATATTACGATTACATTATAATCAATCGATGCCTATCGAATGTGCTAGAATAGACAACAATGCATTTCTACTATATTTATTCTGTCTTAATCTTAGCAAGCGCCCCGGGCAAACGCCCGGGGCACGTGCCCGGGGTGCTATCAACTCCCTAAAACCATCAATAGCCCGAAGAGGAACTGGACAGAAACCGTCACGTGACCGGCAAATTATCGGCAAAGCCCACGACAGTGTAAATCCCACAGGACGTTGTGTTTTAAGTAGTCGAGCTGGACTGGTTGACTCTTAAACACTGCGAAGACCAGGAGTGATAAAGAACATCATTTACTTAGAAGAACACAATGCATAATTGTGGCTGAGCATTTCCCATAAATATCCATCATAGAGGGGTTTTGGAAAATTATGATGTTTTATTGCGAAACAAATTAAATTTCACTGGGTAGAGTGCCGCGCCGGTGCCGCATTTTGAACAATAATGTGTTTATCTTGGATACCAAGGATTCATCCCCATTATATTCGGATCATATCCCCATAGTTTAAGTGCCTACCTATACATAATATACTACATACCTATACATACTGTAAATATACCTACCCATCGAAATATGAATGTGTAATGAGTTTTTAGTCATTATTTGCAGACCTAACGAGTCGTAAAAATACGGGCACGGCTATGCAAACTTTCTTATCTACGCCATACACAGTCTATATTCCGTGAGTATGTGAAGCTCGCATTGAGCAACATTTCGCAAAACGCCTGCAGAAGCGACAATACCGTGACAAGCGGCGAAGACAAATACCACCTTGTTATCTTATGAATAATGCCGATAATGTTGGGTAAACACGCGCACACGCGGCCGACTGCATTTTTCACCAAACTTTATCAAATACAGGGTGAGCAAACAGTACGTCGTGACTCTCGAGCGCATTATATTGCTCCCGGCGACATCAAAATATGAGAGAAAGCTCGATACAAGCGTTATACGATGCGGCAACGATTAATTATTCCTGCGAGATCAGATATGAAGACGGCAATGTTTACTTGCGATGTATTGAATAATAAATCATCGGTTACCTAAGAGTTGCATTAAATTGTCCCTTTACCGGTCCAGCACAAGTTCATAATTTAAGCGTTGCTTAATCATTTTTTGAGATAGTACTCGTTGCTGGCCTCTGGTGTAAGTTTGCCAGGCAGGCCGAGGACCTCTGACTTGGTTTAACGATTGCTATTTAATCAATAACTGCCGGGACTGACAGCTCATCGTGCCTTCCGAAGCACGGAGCGATGGAAATCCGCACATTACTTAAAAAGTAATTGGTGCGGAGCCGAGGACCGCACCCGATATCTTTGGATTCTAACGCGCACTAGTATACTCAGCTACCATCGCAATGTAAGCGTTAAGAAAAATGGATAAAAAGTAGGATATTTTCATTTCATTTTTAAGGGAGACCCTGTATTCTCTCAATGCATCAACATCGACACATGATGCAAGTATAATAAATATACGGTAGGTATACGTAACTTGATAATTCTTTTACCCGAAAGTCCATTGTTTTCGATCTCTAAACCTTCTTTAGTATTCATGCTTTCAGTCAAATTCTGTCGTAAAGACTGCATTAACATTGTTACGAAGCGCTGGTTGTTGAGTTGCTGAGTTGTATCCAATACATGTGATTGACAACAGCCTGTGCGTGGTATCGGCGGGCGGCGCACGAGTCACCTAGATGTCGCGCCTATTGTCCAAGCCGTCCACTGGGTGAGCCACTACCACGCCATTACCTCACACTTTCAATATTGGGTTACGAGAATTTTACTTCAAGGCCCTCTTTTAGGAGCAAATAGAGGAGGTATAAATGCACAGACGAGCAACAATGAGACGCAGTTCTGGTTCAGCAACTCGTGCGAAAATGAATGCGTCCCTCGTGCTTTTGGTGTGTTTTGTCTTCGGTACGTGAAGTGAATTGTGTACGCCAATACTGTAACGGATTACATTTATGTCATGCTTGATTTGTTTTTGTAGGTAGTGCGGTAGGCTACAACGTGCGGAGGGAAGCGCCGTACAACCTTGGACCCAATGACCCATATTCCGTCGCAGTGAACAATAACTATGGCCAGGAACCCTCGCAGCGGCTATTCTGGGGCGCTCAGGGCTCGAATCAAGTCGGCGGAACTGGATTGTGGGCGTCGCTGACAAATAAGTTTCCATTCTTAGGAAACATGTTCGGTCGCATGGAGCTGCCCACAGAATACGGTGTTCCGAACCAGTACGATGCCCCTCAACGGTTTAGCGTTCAGAACCAATACTTGTCACCACAGTACGGAACTCCGAACCAGTACGATATCCCTCAACGGTTCAGCGCCCCGAACCAGGTGTCTTCGCAGTACGGGACTCCGAACCAGTATGCCGTGCCTCAGCAGTACGCCGCCTCGGGATATCAGCAGCCTCAGTTTAACCAAGTTCCTCAATTTTACCAGCAGGTCCCTCAGCAGTCTCAGCAGTTGGGGCAGCGTTTCGCTCCCTCGGGCCGCGATGTGGGTCTAACAGACGATGCCGTGATAGTGACACCTCCTTTTGTCCCGATTAATCAACCGGCCCCTGTCCCCGCACCGGCTCCAGCGCCTGTCCCGGTAGCTCCTGCACCAGCCCCTGAGCTGAGCCCCGGCTACCAGTATAACAAACCTCAGTACAGGCTCGAGTACCCTCGTAAATAAATCCACGTTTAGTTCTTTTTATTAATGACTGACAGACGAATGGTTAAGGCTAAAGCCACTGCCTATTTAAGGGAAATTTAGTCTTATTTGTCTCTTGTTCTAGTTTTTTATGGAGCTGCTCCTCAGTAGAATAAATAATGCCACTTTCATTGCCATCTCCACGTCTATTTAAACGGGTATTTATAATGCTTATGACATAGTTATATGCACCGAGGCTCTCTTACAAACTGTTCGTCGATTAAGTTTTGAAATTATTTTAATGTATTAAAGTGATATATAAAAACATACCAAATTGTATTCAAATGTTTAGGATTTAGAGAAAAAATAAAAATGTTGTGGAAAGATACTCAATTTTTTTTATTCATTCATCCACTTCATCCATTTTCTCCAAACGGAATCCTAGGGAAGAACAAAGGATTCGTCTAATCGTGATACATTGCGGGCAGTAATTAGTGTAAATAACGTTTTCATTAGGTGACATCCCTACCCAAAGTTAACCCATTAATCGCGCAGGTGGAGTTATCGTAGAACAAATGTTTCATTGTTAGCTGCACTCTGAATTCTTCCTTATTACCCGACTACGGCGAAGCAAGGGAAGGGTAATGACTTCATTACCCTTCCCTACACATACATGCATACATAGACTGTTAACTTTAACATTCTATGTATCTATGTGGGTATGTGGATGTTCCACCATAGCGTCGCCCCTATTGGTCCGATTTTGTAAACCGAGGTATCAATCGATTCGTCTTCAGGTATAAAGTAAAATAGACAAAAAAAACTCGACTACGGCGAAGCAATGGAAGTGTTATGTGTTCAAACTAAAAACTTGGTCTGATTTTGACAAGCGAGGTATCAATCAGTTCGTCTTCATGTATCATAGGCTATTTTTTTCACCCGACTAGGCAAGGCAAAAGAAGGGATATGTGTTCAAACTTGGTCCGATTTTGACAACCGATGTATCAATCGATTCGTCTTCATCGCAAGAGTGTCATAGGCTATTTTAAAAGCTTATTAAATCTTGTCGGCTTGTTAGTCTTTTCGTATATCGCGTGATAACTACTGGACTGATTGCGATGCGGCTTTCACATCTGGATAGCTTAGGGTTTGAATTAAAAACTGGTGTAATTGGTATCTCAATGCGATGAGTAATCGATAAAAACCATTTGACGGCTGAACGAAATTTGGTATTTTGAACTTTATAGGTACTTTTGGCCCTCGAATAATGTTTACCAAAGCCAAAGCCGCGGGCACAGCTAGAAATAAAAACTACGAGGCCTTAAATTAAATAATAAGTACCTACAATTTAAACAATTAATTTAAAAAACCCTTTATGAAATTTTTTTTAAATTATTGCCACTTTTTTCCGTATTTTTTTTTTCTTTCTTTGTCAATTTTGTTGCATTTTTTTTTTACATTATTACGCTTTTAAGTTTTGTTTGAAGTTAACCCTGAAAGTTTCAGCCGGATAGCTAAACGGAAAGTGTTCGAAATTTGAATAGCTAGATTCCAGGACAGATTAAATACATAGATACGAGTACGGTGTGCCCGTTAAAGTGTTTCCGACTAAGGACGGCAATTTAACTCCAAGAGTTTAAAAAATAATTTTCTACAGCAATTTTAATACGGAAAAAGAAAAAATTCCGGCTGTCCGTGTAAAAAAATAGATATAAAATTAATTTAAATAAAACTATTTAACTATTAAGTAACTAACTACTATTAACTATTTTAGCTAATCTATCAACATAAAAACGTGGTTTTTTGATTAGTTCTTTAATCTACATTTGCTGCTTGTGTATTACCCAATTATTAACCTATACCTAGCGGCACGTAAGTCTAGCGGTGAACGAAACGTGGCGGGGATCTTATATACCGCTAGCTATACCTGAAGATCGACAGCTCTCAAAAGATGTCGTTGAATAAACTTCTTACCTACCTAGGTACACAAACGCCTAAGCTAATCTGGGGACCTCGCATCACTCGGTTAAATAAGTTAATAAACAAATAGGTTCCTAACTATTATTACATTATTGTGTTATATAAAAAAATGTAGTCGTGCCCGCAGCTTTACACGCGTGGTCATATCTCTACGAGTAGGTTAAGACCAGGCTCTGCTTTTTAAGAGTTTTTCCATAAATATGCTGGGTCTACCACGAACCTGATAAATGTGAAACTTAACATATATGTTTTTGAGATCTTTATCTCTCTAAAACTAAGACAAAAACTTGATTAACAGGTAAAAGATTAAGGTACCTACTTACTATGTTCTAATCCAGGACCTAACATACCACATTATTTTGAGCCGAAAAACATATCTAAAAGTATTGCTTGGCTTCTACTCATCGAATTCAGTAAACCAGATTTTAAGTCGAAACCTAAGCTGTCCAAAAGTGAAAACCGCATTTAAATCGGTCCAGTTATTTTGTAAGTAATAAGCGAACAAACATCCAGAGACAGACACGAATTTTAAAGACGTTATATTTTTGTTCTGTGGCTCATTTTAAGTATAAGTACTGGACGGCATTATTTATTAAATTATCCTGTTTCATCATCATCAGCCTATATCTGTTCACTACTGGACGTAGGTCTCTCCTAAAGCATGCCACTGAGCTCGATCTTCAGCTCTCCTCATCCACTTTCTTCCAGACACCTTTTTCGTCACTCTACTACGTTTGCCTAAACGTAGTCTTTGCAGCGGTGTCAACTGGACTGGCTATATTTCGAAGTGCTGAGGTTTCTGTATGACGCCGCGACTATGAGTGTCCAAGTCCAAAACCAGCAGTCTAAACTTATCCAACTGCGCAGGGGAGTGAGGCAGGGGGATGTTATATCCCCGAAGCAGCTCTCTAATGCCCTGGAAGACATGTATTGGAAAGGAATGGGCATTAATATCAATGGCGAGAACATCTCACACTTGATTTGCCGATGATATCGTCCTAATGGCGGAGTCACTTCAAGACTTGAAAAGTATGCTGAACAATCTAGATGATGCTTTTCGACGCATCGGTCTCGGAAGAAACATAGATATTAAGACAAAGATCATGTTACGATCTTGTTGACCCGGAAACGATTGCAGTCGATGGTGTACCTCCTGAAATTATATAGTTTACCATGGACAAATATTCAATTAGGTAGGAACAAGTTTGAGAAGGAAGCCAACCAAAGAATTCAGCTGTGTTGGTCAGCATTCGGCAAGTTTCGTCAAGTCTTCTAGTCGTCCATACCACAGTGCCAGAAGACAAAAGTCTTCAATCAGTGCGTTCTACCAGTCATGACCTACGGAGCCGAAACTTGGACACTCACGGTCAAACTAGTCTACAAATTTAAGTTCGCTGGGAGAGCTATGCTTGGAGTTTCTCTGAAGGGCAAGATTCATAATGAAGATATCCGACGGAGAACCAAGGTAACCTGACATAGCTCAAAGGATACGCAAGCTAAAGTGGTCTGGTAAAGTGGCTGGTCACATTTCCCGACGAACCGATAACCGTTGGGGTAGACGAGTTCTCGAGTGGAGACCATATTTAGGCAAACGTAGTGTAGGATGCCCTGTGGCCAGGTGGAGTGACGACCTGCAAAAGGCGACCGGAAGAGAATAGATGAGGGAGCTGAAGACCGAGCTCAGTGGCGTGCATTAGGAGAGGCCTACATCCAGCAGTGGACTGATTTAGGCTGATTATGATGATGATATTGAAAATTATTTCTTTCCCTATCTCTTCCATCTACAAATTATAGTCTCCATTCTCACTAGATGATGCAATTATCACTGTTTTAAAATAAATTACGGTCACCAATTCAATATGTAATCCACACCAATATATAAAAGTGAAACGTTGTCTGTTTGTTTGTTTGTATGTTTGGGGTGCTTTCACGCGATAACGGGTGGACGGATTTAGAATAGAGATAGCTTAAACCCTGGAATAAAACATAGGATATTTAGATACTTTTTATCCCGGAAAATTGTAAGTTTCCACGGGAAAACTGGAAAATGTTGATTATTCACTGTAAGGAACGGTTGCCATCACAGAATGGCCTGTGGTTGCCATGGAAACGAAATAACAAGTCTGTTCAAAAACATCAATAGCATTGGTGCAATACCTACTTTTGCATAGGTTTTTCAATATCCTAGAAGAAAATAGGATGCTTTCTTTCACGATAAAAGTAGTCCGCGCGTACGAAGTCGCGGGCGGGAAAGCTAGCTGATCGTAGCTCCCAAAAGAATGGACCGATTTAGCTGTGGTTTCTTATATTTGAAAGCCGAGGTAATCGAGATGGTTCTTAGCTATAATGAGGGGATGGAGAGGGGGGGGGGGGGGGTTCGCGAATCGTAGCTTTCGAATGAATGAACAGATTCAGCTGCGGTTTTTTATGTTTGAAACCTGAGGTAAACGAGATGGTTTTTAGCTATAATGGAGAGGGGGGGGGATGGGGGTGAGGATCGTAGCTCCCAAACGAAAAGACTGATTTTGATGAGGTTTTTTATGTTTGAAAACTGATATATACGAGATGGTTCTTAGCTATATGGAAGGGGGGTTGAGAAAAGGGGGGTGGGATTCGTATCTTTCCAACGAATAGACCAATTTTAGACCGAATGAACAGATTCAGCTGCAGTCTTTTATGTTTCAAAGCTGAGATAAACAAGATTGTTCATATCTATAATTGTGGAGGAGGGAGGAGGAATGGGGGTGAGGATACTAGCTCCCAAACGAATGGAACGATTTTCATGTGTTTTTTTATGTTAAAAAACTGATGTGATCGAGATGTTTCTTATCTATATGACAAATGTAGCTGCCAATAATGGGGGTGGGAAGTCAAGGGTTATATAAATTTTTAATTTGTGCTTGTTTGACATGAGCAAGGCTTTTGACTTTGTCTCTCACAATCTGTTACTGCTTGAATGTGAAGCTTACGGTCTAAGGGGACCTGTTCGAGAATGGCTAAAAAGTTACTTAATTAACAGGACACAGTATGTAGAAATCACATGTATGAATACCAAACAAGAAGAAGTCTCTGTAAAGTCTTACAGTAAATTAAATAGAGCTGGAGTACCCCAGGGCAGTATACTGGGACCTCTGTTATTTGTGCTATATATAAATGACCTTCCTTCAATCACAAATCATCCTTGCACATTCTTCGGAGATGAAATATAGGTTGTCTCGAAATCTTCAAATAACAATTATAATGAGTGCATAAATAGTACAGTAAAGGACGTCATAGTTTGGCTTCAGGTTAACAGCCTAAAAGTTAACATTCAAAAATGTAAATAGATACATTTTCATATCCAAGGAGCAAAATAATATAATTTAAATATTGGATACGATGGTCAGTTTCTAGTAGAAGAAACTGAAACAACCTTTCTAGGTATTGTAGTAGATGATTGATGTACGTGGGCATCACATGTCACTAAAGTATGTAGCAAATTAAGTAAATTTTCTTATGCATTGTGGAAACTGACAAAAAAAACTAATAAAAAACAGTTTTACAGGCGTATCATGGCTAAGCTGTAGTTTTGTGTTGCTTCAAATTTGAGATATGGTGTGGTGTTATGGGGCAACTCAGTGATGTTGGATCGATCTTTTATAGCCCAAAAACAATGTGTATTTGCGATGTTTCCCCACTGACAACCTGCAAAACTTTATTTCAAGAACTCAATTTACTGACTTTACCAAGTCTATATATTTATGAAATATATTGTTTTGTTAAAATGCATTGTTCACTCTATAATTCAACCAAAGCTTTGTGCAAGTTCAACAAAAGGTTTCCTAACAAATTAATACTACCTTCAAAAAAAACTGAGATATGTTGCAGGAACAGATAAGCCATGTCAGTCAGAATCTACATTAAGATTCCTGAATCAATTAAAGAGCTTCCATTGGCCCAATTTAAAAATAAACTCTATAGCTGGCTTGTTGATGGGTGCTATTATTCTGTTAATGACTTTTTAAAGATGAAAACCATACGATAATTTTTAATCTTTTAATAATCTGACATCTTAAAGTTGCTTAATATCTAGTGTTAGTCATCTTATTTTGTTTTTGTTTTGTACATGTATGACATCTTGTAGCTATGGAGCATTTTTTTATGTTTTTTATTTGACATGTCAACTTAGTCTTAGTATATTAGGTTACACTAGCTGTGCCCGCGGCTTTGCCCGCGTGGTCATTTCATTTAAAAGTAGCCCACACGTTTTATTCCAGGACCAAAAGCCAAACCACCACCAGTAAAATATTACACAAGTAAGTACAATATTATACTACATTTCTTCAAAATTCGTTCAGGCGTCAAATAGTTTTTTATCGATTGCTCGGCATCTAATCATCGGAATAAGGCACTGCCTTTTTATAACGCATATTCTGTGAAGTACGGCACTCCATACTTCACAGAATATGCGTTATAACACACTTGCACTTCTATGACACTTCATAGAAGTGCACGTATTGCAATGAAATAAACGCATATAATAAAATATGAAATAAACGCATATAATACAATGTGAAATAATCGCTAGAATAAACGCACCGCGTTCCACTGCAAGGCAGTGCGTGCAAGGCCTAAGATACCAAGTACCCCAGTTTTTAAATCAGCGCAAGGGCTTGAGAGCAGGGCCTGGATTCTGTATGACCACTCACGCCAATTCCACGCCACCTGCGTGGAATTAGGGATTTTTTAGGGAATTAGGGGTGGGTATTTACGCGACCAGGTTTTTAAACCAGGTTTTGGCTTGTAAGTACGCCGCCCTGGTGCGGACCCGCAATACTTGCAAGACTTTCAAAGTATTTTACTCACCAGCTCGCTCTTTCAACCCGTCCGCTCCTACATACTCGGTGGCGGGTTCGGCATGGCTTCGGCTGAGTTCGGCCGCACTCGGCCAGCCGGGTCGCAAAAAGCTAGGTGGCCGATACATCGCTCAAAAAACTTGCAAGGCCTCGAAGTTTTTTTTCGCAAACACGATTGTGCTCCTTATTTATATGGACACGAAGATCAATTTCTTATGCAAGTATTTTCTACTTACAAAGCACTTGAAAGTACTTGAACCCTGGTTTTTATAATGAGATTCATGACATGAATGAGTTAAATTTATTTTTTGAATTAATAAGTTACTATTTTGCTATGAATAATTCGCTTAATTTCGCTGCGCGTTTTACAACTGAAGTCGACAAACTTATTATATCAAAAAACTCAAAAAACATCTAAATACGTTTTAAGAGCCTCTATGGACCATAAAGTAAACAAAGAAGAAAACTTGTTGCTCGAGTTCATTCAACGTTCAAACCACTTCGTAACAAACATCTTGCGTGTTTTAAGGGTAGACAACGCCATCTAGTTTAAAAGAAGTAACTTGTTATCATGAACGTCTTGTTATTGAGTATAGAAAATTATCTCCGAAGGTAAGGTGGCACAGATTAGAGAGTAATTAAGGTGGTGAGGTAAATTGGATGGGGCATCAAGGGTAGGTCATTATTATGAGGTCCATACGAACAAATTTTAATGCAACGATACATTGTGTTCTTAGTACAAATTATTTTTTATGATGTTTCACAGAAATACGTACTTACTGGCACTTTAACTGGCTCTTAATAATTACCTACCCTACCTACCTACTTTTTGAGCTTTTTCAACACGATATAAGGATAGATTTGAAAAATTAAAAGTTTTCTATACTTTCTCTGTGAAGAGCAATACATGTACCTACCTCTGTATGTACACATTTCAATACCGACAACTAACCATTTTGCCAGTAAGACATTATGAAGAAACCTCCGATATAATTATATAATTATGTAGGTACGTAGGTAGTACATTATAATATCTCAATGGAAGAAACAATAAAAAAACGTAGTACATATAATGTATATACATACTCAGAAAACTTGCAACGCTTCGAAGTATTTTTACGCAAAAGCAATTGTGGTCTTTATTTATGCATACCCACGGATCAATTTCCTATGCAAGTATTTTTTACTTTCATTTCAAAAGAGCGATGGTGGCCTAATGGTTCTATAGTGCAATTTAGAATCCATCGATACCGGGTTCAAAACCTAGGCTCCCGCACCAATGACTTTTCGAAGTTATGTGCGGTTTTCCATCGCTCCGTGCTTCGGAGGACACGTTAAGCAGTCGGTCACGGCTGTTATTGGTTAATAGCAGTCGTTAAGCCATGTCAGAGGCCCTCGGGCGGCCTGACAAACTCTGACATCAGAGGCCAGCACTACATCATACGACAAACAAACAAACAATTTCAAGGCTTCAGAGTACTTTTTCACACACGCGATAGTGCTCCTTTTATATACAGGTTGTAGTTTTCCATCCCCGCCATATTCACAGAGTCGATTGTAATAGGTATACCTTAATCAACTAACAATACTATTTAATTCCTACACTTAACTGGAGGTGGAATTTTTAATTAAATATTTTATTGATAAATCGTAGTAGGCCCAACTTTATTTTGGAGTAGAACCCCACGACACACACATGTATGGTAGGTGTGTGTGCGCGCTCCTATAGACGCGCCGCGCGCCGCAGCCCGCGCCACAATAAATAGCGAACCTTTAATTATCTGTTTGTATAAATAAACTTATTGCAAGTGAGAATGTATTATCAAAGTTGACATTAGCTTAGTTAGGAATTTCCAGCGTTGTAAAAAAAATTGAATTATCTGATTTACACACAGAGAAATTCTTATAATTTCTCTGGGAGTGATCGAACAGCTGATTGCTCGGGCAACGACCGGGGCAATGACCCGCGCGCGTTCCGCCTTTGTAAAACGCCGCGCCGCCTTTCTTTGAGGGTGCCGCCAGCCTTGGGGCGCCGCCGCACGCCGCGGCTGGCGCGTAGTGTGCGTGAAAGAGGCAATACACGCAACAGGGCTTCATTAGAGTGTGTGTGCGCAGGCTCTTGCCACACTGGGTGATTTCAAATTAGGATCGCGTACACATATCACTTTTTCTAAACTATTTGTACCTATTTTTAATTCATTTTTTTTTGTACTTCTTTTATAAATGATTCGTGTTCTGTAAGTGGAGTATACCTACCTCTGCAGATATGGCGGGGATGCAAAACTACAACCTGTATAGAGACAAAGATCAATTTGCTATGCAAGTATTTTCTACTTTCAAGTACTTTTATTTTGCAAACACGATTGTTCTCCTTATTTATATGACGGCAAAAATCAAGTTCCTATGCAAGTATTTTCTACTTTCAAGGCTTTAATCTGTTTCTACAGAAAGCACTTGAAAGTATTTTGAACCCTGGTTTTTCGCCCTGGTGTTTGAAGATAGACGTACTTGAAAGCCCTGGTGCTGGATATTGCGAGTATGACCCATGCCTACGTGGAATTTCTTCGTGATTCCAATTTCCACGCAGGCAGCGAGGAATTGGCGTCTTAAAATTAGAGAATTAGGTCCCTGGAGGTCGTGCTAGTGAGGGCCGAATCCGAAACACCTGAAAAATTTGAATGTAGCGGAACCCTTGGTTGCAGGAATGAAATAATTGCGTGTTTTAAGGTCAAGTTGTTGATGCCATTGTGCTATCTATACTCGTACCAAACTCGTACTATACCATCTCGATTACCTCAGCTTGCAAACATAAAAAACCGCACCTAAGTCGAACCATTCGTTTGGATAGATCCCATTTTATATATTTTTTTGAAACAAAACTTGACGGTTTACTTCAGGAAATTACATAAGCCTTAAAAAAATCAAAGAAAATGTAAAAAAGGCACAAAATATGTAAATGCTTATAAATATTGAGGCAAAACATTCATAGCAGCGCGTGGATTCGATCCATGTGCCTCTGGGTTGCAAGCCAGGCACCGCTTCCACTGTGCCACTCTAACTTGTGGCATAGGAGCCGAATTCACGGTACCGTTTTATAAACGGATGTGCAATTATTATTCCTTTCAAATTAACATAACTTTAGACTCATATCCCGCAGGAATCCCGTATTTATTCGTGATTAAAAGTATCATTCATTTTAACACATACTATAAACTTTGACTGTGCCAAGTTACTTCAAAATCCGTACGGTAGTTCCAGCGTGATATGTGTTTTTTTAAATAACTTTCAACCCCTATCCTGCGGGAACCATGTTTTTTTCGGGATAAAAAGTATTCTAAATGTTAGTCCATAACATAAGCTGTGATTGTGCCAAGTTGCATCAAAATCCGTCGGGTGGTTTCTGCGTGATGCATGTTCAAAGAGACAGACAGACAGACAGACAAAAAATAAAAAATAAACCTTTTTGCACTCCATATCGATTTTGAAGTTCACCGCAATTAAAATTTTCAAAAAATATGTAATGTACAGATTTAGCCCAGTTACAGTTTTATTATAGTATATAGAATATAGATATAGATAGATTTATAAAATGCATGAGCTATAATTAGTTTAAGTATTGTAGTTCAATATGTTTGCATGCCAATGTTGGTGATGTGTTGGAATTTAATCATGTTTTTACCACCTTGTATTATCCACATCGAAGCAAATAAATAAATTATCATTATCATTTTGGACTATCCCATTATTTTTTCTTTATTGCTAGTGTTTTTGTTACTTACTGCCATAATGAAAGTATAGAGAGATAGATATAGAAGATAAGCCGCAATATGAAATAGTAAGTACATACTCGGTAAATCGCGATGCAGTTCGGGTTGAAACTCAGTATTTCATGGTATTTCTAAGAATAATGTTTAAGCATAAAAACGATGTAGGTACAAGTGAATTAAATACATATACGCTTAAACTTCCTAAACCACGATAAAAATGACTCGTCCGTGGGCAAAAAGTTTAGATCTTATGATAATCATTACCTGGGCGCTACCTTAACATGCGTGAAGACGATAGCAGCATTCATACTCGTACGTGCGCATGGGTAGTTAGGCTAGGCAGGTAGTAAAGGTCATTAGTAACGCTAAAAACATATTACCTACCATCCTACCTACCTTTTATTATACTAGCAGCGCCCTGCGATTTTGCCCGCGGGAATTTTATTAAATAATTATTTATTTATGTATATTTTTATTATAGGCATAATACTAAAATACATTCATCAAAATCAATTGAGCCGCAAATACTTTTTAAAGATTGTTCAGCTTACGTTTCTACGACAGGTTTTAAGTTAAATCCTAAGTTATACATGAATTTAAACCGCATTTCTATCGGTCTAGTTTTTACGTTAATACAAACAGACAGACACGATTTTATTTAGTATCTATCTATAAGTATAGCAGGGTAGCCTATGTACGGAGAAGGTAATAAAAAAAAGGCCAAATACGTGTTGGACACACATAGATAGCCAGGACCTTAAGCTACCCAACTGTGAAAACCGCATGGCAATCGGTCCAGTAGTTTTTACTTTATACGCCAACAAAGTTGTTTTTACGGTTGGATTAAATACGGCTCTCACACCACCGTATTTATTGACGCAGCTTGTACTATTATTTATTCTGTGACGCAGGCATAAAATGCGTTATCTTGCGGACATAGCTCGTAAACAAGTAAACTCTAGAAGCGTAGATATTATGATAATAGGGTCGTTGACAATAAAAAAACACATAGATTTTTGTATTTTATAGTTGGTCAAGGTCTAAAAATATCGAAATCAATATTATTAATAAAAAAAAAGAAAAAGATTATTGAATATTTTTGAGAAATAAATACGTAAAAATGAAGCCTTTGGTCACGTTACTTTGAACACCAATCAGAGCGCATGACGTCACGATGTGCAAAACATCAGTTGTTTACTATTGTCGTTCGGTTATTTTATGTTGTCAATAAATCTGTGTACTTGATAAAACTCAAGCAAAAAGGTCACTTTAGAGCCGAATATTTCGTAAATGGAACTAATATAGAAAAAAAACTGTTAATGAAACCCCATTATAATTTAAATACCTATTAAGGGATAAATACGAGTATATCAATGATGTTCTATATAATTGGAGTATATATATTTTCTTCACTTTTCACGTATGAGAGCCAAGCGAAAAAAAACGCGTTTTATGCCCGCACCAGTTCTGGACAAATTGCATATTAGGAGACATAAATCCATCCGTTAAAAGAACTTTGTTGGTGTATCACTAAAAAACTACTGGACCGATTGCAATGCGGCTTTCGTAGTTGGGTGGCTTGCAATCCTGGCTACGGAACCCTAAGGCTAAGATTCCGAGACAAGAACGTAAGACAGACGAAGACCAGTCCTAGCCGAGCATCGGCTAAGTCGATTTCTAAAATTCTTATTCATAAACATAGTTCGTCCCCAATTTAGCGCGGTCTTAGCTAAGATTATACTTTGTTGTCTATGGCAGATTTTGTTTTTGACGGAACCTTTACCGGTTTTTTAAGCAGACGTGACTAACAAACAACAAAGATAAGCAATACATAAAATGATATTGGAGTGAGTGAAACAAAATATTTATGATGCAAATCTATTTTTATGTGATATGTTTGTAACATGTCATCGTAGAAAATCGCGGAAACATTATTGTAGTTTGAAGTTAAAATGAATCCTCGAAAAGCTCCTTAACGTATGAAAAAAAAACTTTACGGAATTAATTGCTGCACATGTCGCAGTCCTCGAATCGAACAAAAACTGACGCTTATTGGCAGACCTTGCCTCGAATGGTGTTGTAGGCCGTTTTGTACAAGTACTACAATGTTTCTCCACAGTGTTTTTGTTAAGTATATTACGAAATTCCTTGTCACTGTATAGAATTCATAACAGTTCGCAAATATGTATTGCCACGACGAGGGACTTTCAAAGATGATGGTGCATCCTCAGATTAAATCATAGGTGCCCAATTTGTCAGTTTAAATTAGAAATGAAACAAAACTTGTACCTTTCCTTTGAAAATAGCTTCGTGAATTCACTAAACGCTGAGAATAAAAGATCTCACGCACGCAGAATAGGTTCTACTTTGCAAGGAAACAAGTAAAAATTATTATAAAAATAAAAAAACCCGACTGTGTGACTGTACATACTGTGTGTGTCTATTGAATAAAATTTTAAACAACTCACGTGCGCTATGTCGGGTTTTTGCTTTTCAGCCTCGATAGCGGACGGACGCAATACGGGAGCTGACCGCCCGCAAAAGTAATCTATCTATACTTATAATAAAACTGTAACAGGTCCAATTCTGTACATTGAACATATTTAGTAAAAAAAAATTGGAAGCTGTTCTATATTTGATACTGAAGCCAAAACTGTTTTTTTTTTTCATTTTTGTCTGTCTGTATCTTGGCAAGGCATCACGATGAAACTTCTGAATGAATTCAAATGAAATTTGGCATAATTTGAGTTCATACTACGAGGTTGAACATAGGATACTTTTCATCTCGATAAGTAAAAGGGTTCCCGCAGGAAAGCGGTTGAAAGATTTTTAAAAGAACACGTATCACGCTGAAACTACTGGACGGATTTTGATGCAATTTGGCATAGTTATAGTTTATATGATGATTGTAAACTAGGGATACTTTTCATTGCGAAAATATAAAGAGTTCCTGTGGGTCCAAATTCTGTAGATGAAATAAATTTTGTAATTTTTTTGGAGTCTGTTTTATATTTGGTACTTAAGCCAAAACTGTTTTTTTTTAATTTTTCTGTCGGGGGTGTCTGTCCGTCTGTCTGTCTGTACCTTGGCATAGCATCACGCCGAAACTACTCAATTAATTCAAATGAAACTTGGTATGATTTGAGGTTATATTTCGAGGTAGAACATTGGATACTTTTCATCCCGAAAAATTTAAGGGTTCCCGCAGGTCAGGGGAGGAAAGGTATTTAAAAGAACACGTATCACGCTGAAACTACTGAAAGGATTATGATGCAACTTGGCACAATCATAGTTTATATGATGGGTGAAAATTGAGAATACTTTATTTCCCGCAAAAAAGAAGAAGAGATTCCTTCGGGGGGTTAAAATTCATTTGGGTTAAAAGACATTTTGTTATTTTTTTATGTTTCTCTGTATTCTATATTGAAGCCAAAACTGTTTTTTGTTTTCTTTTTTGTCTTTCTGTCTGTCTGTATATTGGCAGCGCATCACGCCGCCAAAAGTACTGAATGAATTTAAATTAAACTTGGTATGGTTTGAGTTGATACTACGAGGTAGAACAAACGATACTTTTCACCCCGAAAAAATAATGAGTTCTTGCAGGATAGGGGTAAAAAGTTATTTAAAAGAACACGTACGATGCTGAAACTACTGGACGGATTTTGATGCATAGTCACAGTTTAAATTACGGGTTAAAATTGGGGATACCTTTTATCCCGAAAAAATATATGGTTCCTACGGGATAGGGGTCCAAAGCTATTTTTGGAGGGTACTCTATATTCGATAGTGAAGCCATAACTGTTTTTTTTTTGCCTGTCTGTCTGTATATATCTTGACCGCGCATCACGTCAAAACTACTGAATGAATTCAAATGAAACTTGGTTTGATATGAGTTCATACTACGAGGTAGGACATTTGATACTTTTCATCCCGAAAAATTTAAGTTTTCCCGTAGGAAAGGGGGTTGAAAATTATTTGAAACAGCACGTATCACGTTTGTAACTACTGGACGGATTTTGATGCAACTTGGCACAGTCATCTATCTATACTTATAATAAAGCAATATTGCGATACTGAGGCCAAAACTGTTTTTTTTTTTCATTTTTGTCTGTCTGTCTGTCTGTGTCTTGGCTAGGCGTCACGCCGAAACTACTGAATGAATTTAATGAAACTTGGTATGATTTGAGTTCATACCACGAGGTAGGACATAGGATACTTTTCATCCCGAAAAATTTAAGTGTTCCCGCAGGATAGGGGTTGAAAGTTATAGGATAGGGATAGAACACTTACCACGCTGAAACTACTGAACGGATTTTGATGCAAGTTGACACAATCATAAAAATAAAACTTTCCTGCGAGATCCAAAGTTATTTTAATTTTGAAGTTATAAATATCTATACCTATAATAAAACAATAGGTACGAAAAAGTCTGTACAAAGATGATAATTAATAAAAAAAGTCTAGGGTACTTAAAATAACCTATTGAACAAGTTTTTTTTAAATCATCTGGCTTACTCTCGAACACTATTCCGATTCAATCACGATCCCAACAGTGCGGTTCAGCTAGAAAACCTAAGTGCACTGCAATGTGGGGGATGTGGGGGAAGTATAGGGGAAGTGATGCCTCACTTACCAGGCTAGGTGAGGGAAAGTGAGGGGAGGGAAGAGAGATGTGGATGAATAGTGGTTGATGTCGAGGAAAGGTGCGGGAAGTGGGAAATATCGCGTGCGAAGCCGCGGGTACAGCTAGTGGTAAATAAATTTAATGTTTCCTATTTCCACATTTTACTTTACTTTAATAATTGCAATTGTAACATTGGACTTTAGTACTTACATAACTTGAATAAAATAAAATAGAAAACTTTGTATGAAGTTTGAAAGACAATTGCTACTGTTTAGATTTAGGTATATATTTCTGGAATGGTATTTTAAAGGCCTTCATTTTGATACCTCTCTCAATAGGTTTTAGTCATTTATTGTTCCGTCATATATATTACACCTAAGAAACGTACAAACAAACAAACATAAAACCCAAACAAATAACCACAAAAATAACAAACCAGCATGTGTCAATTATAACTACTTACACCTTACTCGCTTGTGGCGCTACTCCTGCTTTAAGATTGGCTCAAGTAATCGATATTCACTACTTACGCTTAGCTTAGCTTGCGCTAAGTTTAAGCAGTGTTCCCTACGTTTCTGAATACAAATTTGAACGTAAGCACTGAATTTTGACATGTTGTTGTTTGTTGTTTGTCGTATGAGGTAGTGCTGGCCTCTGATGTCAGAGTTTATCAAGCCGCCGGAGGGCCTCTGACATGGCTTAACGACTGCTATTATTCAATAACAGCCGGGACCGACAGCTTAACGTGCCCTCCGAAGCACGGAGCGATGGAAAACCGCACATAACTTAGAAAAGTCATTGGTGCGTAGCCTAGGTTTTGAACCCGGTATCGTTGGATTCTAAATTGCACTATAGAACCGTTAGGCCACCATCGCTCTTTTGACATAAGGAAGCGTAAGTCTACGCTTAAACTCGTCTCTGAATCTTAGCCTAACTTGTGTTCAAATGCCACATATGGCATGATATCGAAATACACGCTTGGTAAGACCTGGACCAGATTGGCTAAAACCAAAGATGAATGGCGTAAGATGGAGGAGTATTATGCATAAATCTTGCAAAGGGGGAGTAAGCTGCTAACAAACTCATAATTGATGATGATGATGTGACATACACCAACTCTCGCTAGAACATATAGTTACTTACCTACTTACCTATTGATAACTGCATTTTTTTTATTGCGGTGCTTTCTTATCGAGCATGTCGCTTGCATGATGGTAAGCGTCACGCATGCCCATAACAGGTGCAGAACTTTGGTTGCAAAATCTTGCGCGTCAGTGCACTGCCCTTCTCAGTACATTACCACATTAGTTTTAAGTCTCATTGCCAGTAATATCGCTGGAAACATTGCCTTTCAAACTGAGACAAAAATGTTTACACACTACTTCTTGGCGGTTGAATACCTGAAGAATATATATCCATACCAATATACATATAAAAGTGAAACGTTGTCTGTTTGTTTGTTTATTTGTTTGGGGAGCTTTCACGCGATAACGACTGGACGGGTTTAGATGAAATTTGGTATGAAGATAGCTTATACACTGGAATAAAACATGAAATACTATTTATCCCGGAAAATTGTAAGTTTCCACGAGAAAACTGAAAAAACTGGAAAAATATTGATTACTCGCTGTAAGAAACGGTTGCCATGGAAACGAAATGACAAGTATGTCAAAAATCATCAAGAAAATTGGGTGCTATACCTCCTTTTGCATCGGTTTTTAATATCCTAGAAGAACATAGGATGCTTCTTTCGCTATAAACAGTAGCCGCGCGGACGGAGTCGCCGGCGGGAAAGCTACTCGTAGTATATAAATATACTAGGTTACCCTGTACTATGGGCACTAGATAACGGATAAACATACATATATACGAATATTACATCCATGACTCGGAAACAACCATTTCTGCTCATCACACAAATGATTGCACCTTGCAAGATTCGAACCGTAGTAGAACCGTGATTTCGTAGTAGAGTTTATAGCCACTAGACAAACCGGTCGTCAGAAAAAGGTATGACACTTCCCCTGGCAGACTTATGCTTAAGGCCAGGCTCCAAGGTTACATTTTCCCATCTACACACACCTACACTCTGCCACCCGCTACCCGCAAGAAGCACTGAAGAGCCTGCGTAACAAGGAACACACAAATTCACACAGTGTATTCGTAGCTTGGAACTAAATATGTATCAAAAGTTATTTATTTTATGTGCAGGCTAATAATTTAGTTTGGTAAATTTTATCTAAGTATTAGATAATAAACTATATTTTCTTGCTGTGAGATTTATTTTAGAGATAAAACTTAAGCCGTTGAGTAGAAAAATGAAAATATTACCGAAAATAACGTTATTTTTGATAAGAAAATATATCGAATGAAATTCTGGTAATCATATTATTGTGTAAAGATCTCAAAAACATATACTTATGTTAAGATTCACATTTATCAGGTTTGTGGTTGACCCAGCATATTTATGGAAAAAACCCTTAAAAAGCAGAGCCTGGTCTTAAGAGGCCTACGCAAAAACCGAGCGGGAACCTATTACCTAGGGCAGGCCGGTCGCACTCCGTAACAAGTAGGTACAAATATTATACCTACACTTCGAGGCTGCAATATTGAGATTAATTCAGTAGGGTGTCAAGTTGCGCTCGATGAGACGCGCGCCGTGTGCTTAGCAATAAAGTACCTACTTACGTGAAGTTTTTGTCAAGATTATTCGTTTTTTAATTATGAGTACCAAGAAGAGACCTAGAAGGTACTGCATAGCATTCGGTCGGACAGGTCTCGTAAAATACCTTCTTTCATTACTGACATACCGACATTTTATTACCTAGGTAGCCATTTCTTTTTCAATCATTATTAAGCACTAGCTTACCCGCCCGCGACTTCGTCCACGCGGACTACATTTTATCGCGAAAAAAGCATCCTACGTTCTTGTAGGATATTAAAAACCAATGCAAAAGTAGACTTAGACTTCTTGGTTATGGCCTTTGTGGCTTTTTGTTGGTATAGCATCAACTACTTAATCTGTGGCACCAACGCTCTTGATGATTGACAGACTTGTTATTTCGTTTCCATGGCAACCGTTCCTTACAGCGAGCATTCAACATGTTCCAGTTTTCCCGTGGAAACTTCCACGGAATTCGTGGAATTTTGCGGAATATAAAGTATCCTATGTTTTATTTTAGGGTATAAGCTATCTCCATTCCAAATTTCATCAAAATCCGTTAAGCGGTTAACGCGTGAAAGCTCCCCAAACAAACGAACAAACAGACAACGTTTCACTTTTATAAATTGATGTGGATGGAATTCAGACAGGCACCTTTATTCATGAAAGTGCAATACCTACTGATATAATCAAATAATGAGGTACTAGGTCTATTCTGATATGAATATCATTGTATGTAGGTAATAGAACTAATGGACGTCCAACGGCGCGATGGGTCGATGATCTCGTCAGGGTGGAGGCACTTGTACTATTATTTATTCTGTGGTGGAGGGAAAGACATGGATGAGGTTATCATCCGATCGAAAGGCGTGGCAACAGCGAAAGGAGGCCTATACCCAGCAGTGGGTAGCGTAGTGGATGTAAATGATGATGATGAATAGAACTATCAAAATTTGTAGTATTATGTCATAGAACAAGCACAAATTTAAAAAAATAGATTTTGCCCCGATCCCCCACCCCTATCATAGCTAAGATGCATTTCGATCACATCAGTTTTGAAACATAAAAACCGCATCTAAATCGGTCCATTCGTTCGGTCTACGATCCTCACCCAACCAATGAACCATCTTGTTTACCTCAGCTTTGATACATAAAAAACCGCAGTTAAATTGGTCCATTCGTTTGAAAGATACGATTTTCACCCCCTTTTTTCAACAGTTTTTAAACATAAAAATCTGCATCATAATCGGTCCATTCATTCCAATCTTGTTTACCTCAGCTTTGAAATATAAAAAACCGAAGCTAAATTGGTCTATTCGTTTGAAAGATACAATTCTCACTCCTGGGACTGGGGAGGGGCCCCATATAGCTAAGAACCATCTCGATCACATTAGCTTTCAAACAAAAAAATACGCATCAAAATTGGTCCATTCGTTTGGGAGCTACGATGCCACAGACAGACACACACGCACGCACACACAAATACACACACACACACACACACACACACACACACACACACACACACACACACATACTTTTTTTATTTGAAAGATAGTAACTTTAAGTTAATCTCATAAAAATTTGGTTCGTCAAATCTTCAGATCTGACGAGGATCTTCGGCGTGATGAGCAGAATAGCTCAAAATGCAGTAAGTTTCTCACTTTTAGGTTTCTACAAGTGGAATTTTTAGGTTTCTTTTTACCTATGTTAGTGTTAAATAAGTTTACTAGATGGCGCAACAACATTGCTAAACTGTGCATTGCTAGATTGTTTGTACGCGCGAGGTCTACAGCTCACAGAGCCACTAGTTAATAGTACAAGTACATAGAGAACCCTACCGAGCGGCAAAAAGTGACAGAGTGATTCTGAAACGGTTAGAGCAATGGAAGCTCTCGCGCATAGTGATACGATAAATTCTAGCAAGCGATGGCGAGCGCCTTGTAGGCATAATTTTGGCTTCAGATCCCAGTCTTTTCTGACTGCTCTGGTGCTTTGCCACAAAATGTTTGTTGCTTTCGTAGTAATGTGATCAAGATGTTTCCCCCACAGGAGTTTACTATCTAGCCAGATGCCTAGATATTTAACTTCTTTACTTAAAGTCAACTTTGTGCCAAACAAAGACGGCAGTTTTAATGTTGTCATTTTAGTTCTTCGTGTAAACTATTTCTGTCTTCTGAGGGTTCAAAGATAGACTGTGACGTTCACACCACCTCTCAACCGTCCGAAGCGCCCGCTGCATTTTATCGCATAGTCGCCTCAAACAGACCAGAGATTATGATTGCATCTTTGTTCAGGAGTTCAATGAGTTCGTTTGCTACCACTACCCAAAGTAATGGAGACAATACACCTCCTTGTGGACATGCTCTAGTAACAAAACAGCGACTTGTATACTGGCAACTCTATTTGAAAGCATGGTTGTGACCCATTTATTCACTCTACTGTCAACGCTTTGATTCCTTAGCCTATCCTCAATGCTGGAAAACGTCATTTTATCGAAAGCCCCTTCAATATCAATGAAAGTGGCCAAACAAGACTGCTTGTTCTCCAAAGCTGATTCAATCTTGTGAACCACCTGGTGAAGTGCAGTCTCTGTTGATTTTCCCGATTGGTAGGCATGTTGGTTATTGTGGACTGGGTTTTCTACCAGTGGTCAATTTCTTATGTATTTGTTGCATAATCTTTACAAAGTCTTCAGAAGGAATGAGCTCAGGCTTATTGGCCTAAAGGACTTTGGATTTGTGTATTCAGTTTTGCCCGGTTTCGGTAGAAAAACTACTTTTACTTCCCTCCATGCTTTAGGTATGTACTTCCATGCAAGAGTTGCTCTAAAGATTGCAATTAAGTATGTTTTCATTTGACTAAAGCTCAAAGAAGTAGTGCTGGCAAAATGCCGTCTATTCCACCAGCCTTGTAGGGTTGGAACGTACTCACGGCCCATAGAAGGGCTTCTTCTGTGACGATAGCTTCCGCAAAAGCCCAGTCTTCAATAGTAGATTCTTGAGTGGTTTCTGCTTCCCAACCCCCATCGCTGTTTAAGCAACAATCGGGAAAGTGTGTTTGTAGAAGTAGTTCAAATTGATCTTGCTCCGATATAGTATAGGTGCCGTCGCCTTTCTTCAAAGTACCTAGTTTTACTTGAGTATCCTTAGATAAGAGTATTCTAAGTCTCGCAGTCTGGCTCTCAGATTGAATGGAGCTACTATACAATCGAATAATGCTAATGTTCTTCCTCCACGAGTTGTCCCGACTCTTCTTTACTTCCAGTTTTAACAAGTGTCTGGTTTTCCTATATTCTTACCAAAATTCCGACTTGTTGGTGTACATGGCTCTGTTGAAATGGTGTCTTGTTTTCTTTCTCAGTTTACTGAGTTCCCTGTTCCACCATCTATCTTGCCTGTGCAGTATTTCACTGCTTTCGGTTTTTAGAGGACAAGAACTTTCGTAGCTTGCCTTCATAGAGCTGACTAAATGATCAATAGTTTCTTCAATGCTCTGTGGGGTCAACTGATCGCTCATTTCCACTTGTTGTATTTCTGACAGTTTTTTCTCTAGATTGTCTCTAAAAAGTTTGTTTCCATGCTGCACCTAGCATCAATTAAATTCAGGGACGATCAAGTGATAAAAGTATTAAAAAGACTTGATGTTAATAAAGGCGCTGGATCTGATGGTATTCCGTCAATATTTATAGTAAAATGTGCCCAGCACCTGCGCATCCTCTGTATCTTATTTATAATAGATCACTTAAAACTAATATTTTTCCATCAGATTGGAAATCAGCGTTGCTGGTTCCCTTGCACAAATTGGTGAAAAGGAAATAATCAAGAATTACAGACCTATTCCTCCCTGTTTTTGCTAAAAAATTTGAGCAACTTATATATCCTATTTTTTCATGGCATTTTAAACAACTAATTAGCCCTCGCTGTCGAGGGCATGGCTTCATGAAAGCTAGGTCAACTGCTACGATTTTTTTCTCCTTTGTTAAAACGATTTCCCTTGAACTGGACAGAGGTTTGTCCGTGGACGCGGTTTACACCGACTTCAGCAAGGCTTTTGATCGGGTTAATCATGAAATACTTGTCAAGAAGCTTTCTGCTTATGGTATCGCCGAACCTTTGCTGAGTTGGTGTGCATCGTACCTATCAGACAGAATATTGCGCGTTGTTGCTAATGGCTAATCGTCGGATCCATTTTTTGTACATTCAGGCATCCTCCAGGGATCTCATCTGGGCCCATTGGTCTTCAATATTTTTATTAATGACATAGGTGGCTGTTTTCATTGTTGTGATTACTATTTATTTGCGCATGATTTAAAAATATTCAAGGTAGTTAACAATAGTTCAAACGCTGGTGATTTACAGGATGACCTGAATCGCCTTGTTTATTGGTGCGAATCTAATGGTATGGAACTTAATGTATCAAAGTGTTTCTCAATACAATTTTCTAGGAAAAAAAATATCATCCAGCACAGCTATTAAATTGAAGATGATATTTTGCTTCAGGTGGACAACGTGAGAGATTTAGACATAGTACTAGACCAAAAGCTGAGACTCAACGTGCATATTGATAGCATCTGTTCCAAAGCGTTCAAGTGCCTCGGCTTTGTTCTGCGCAACTGCAAGGAGTTCAAATGTCCTAGATCTAAAATTTTAATTTTCAACTCACTTGTTCGTGCTAGCTTGGAGTACTGTAGTGTGACCTGGAATCCTTTTTATGACATTTACATTAAAAGAATTGAGAGTGTTCAGAAACGTTTCATGTGACACCTCGCGTGTTCGTGTAATTTAGCCAAAGTTATTCAGAGCTATCCTGAGAGGTTGAAGCACTTTAATAAGATTCCTTGACGGATCGAAGACGTATGCTCGACCTTTCATTTCTTTTTAAGCTTGCCAATGGTTTATTAGATGCTCCGGAATTGGTTTCATTGTTAAACTTTTCTGCAGCTACAAGGTTACCCAGAGAATCTAGATTTAACGTTCTTATGACTAGTCAATCCTAGTTAAATCTTGGCCATAACGCACCTCTCGACAGACTTGCTCGTACATTTAACAGCATCTCTAAAACTGACTATGTATTATATTTAATTAACTTCTTTTTTTTGTATGCAATTGAATTTATTATTTTACGTTTTTACAATTGTTTTAACTCGCTTTTTTATTTTTAATGCATGTAGGCTTCGCCTATAATTATGATGGCACTAAGTTGTTTTACTTTATGTTGATTTGTTTGTTTTAATGCATCGGTGTACATTATGTTGGTGATCAAATAAATAAATAAGTAAAAGTGAACCGTCAGTTTTCTTCGGATTTCTGTAGGTACGCGGCTCATGCTTCCCTACTCTTAGGCGTAACCTGATTCGTCTATGATATGCGCATGAAACTTCTTCGGTGCCACACGCCAGTCATTTACCGTCTCTGCGATTGCGATCGTAGCTATGGTCAAAGAGTATATAAATATCTTCTATATGGTGATATTGACTATCATTTTGGCCCAGGAAGGCACAAACGTAGGTTCTGAGCCCCAGTTTAATATATTGAGGTTGTTTCTCAGGATGAAATCGAGAAGATCCTTTCCGCTCTCATTTGTGTCTGGACGTCCCCTGACAGTGCAGTGGGCATTTGCGTCGCAGCCCACAACACATTCTAATTTGTTTTCCGCGCAGAACCGCATCAACTCTTCTAGTGCTGGAGGTGGCGCCTCGTCTCCAATATCCATGTACGCCGAGGCTACGACGATGCTGCCGAATTTCCCCTGCAGACCTGTCTCCAGTTTGACCACAGTTAGGTCGTCGGTACACAAATATATCACTAAAGACGCTTTATAAGGGTTGGGTACATACACAAAGGTCCGCGTCTTACTGTGCACAGGGGGAGCGAAAACATTGCCCTTTAGGCCGCTGAAACCACTCACCTTTCCATGACTCAAGTAGGGTTCCTGGACCAGTGCCATTGTTTTCGGTTGCTCCTCCAGGGATCTTCGCAAATCAGCGAAACCTGTGACGCTATTTTGGATATTGGCTTGTACAATGTGGGTATTATTAATGACGCCTAGCCTTTGTTTATTTCCAACCAAAGTAATTGTAGAGGTTTTAGAATTATTATTATTTTTATTATATTTAGGGGGCTTACAGCTTTTGTTACAAAACAGTCTTAAATCGAAATAATTTAGGAAAAGCCATTAACAAGCCTCCACAGGTAGTAGAAAAGTACATTCGAAGAAGTAAACAATAATTACACAAATAAATAGGTAGGCAAATAATAAACTTACATAGCCGCGCGTTAAAAAGCTACATGAAAGACACAAGTTTCTTACTTTACTCTCACATTTTTTTATACATTTTTATTGATAAAGGCCTGGTTAATAGACGACAGCTTGCCAGTATAAAGATCAATAGAGGATTATTACATGTATACTCCTGTTCCACGCCTTTAAGAGCGGCCAACAAGTCAGTCATACTTTTCATACAAACGCTCGTACGTGATTATGGTGTTGTAACACATCTATTTTTGAAATTTTTGAAGTAATAAGTATCTTGTACACTATATCTAGGTTTATACGAAAACAAAAATTAAAAATTTGGAGAAACTATTTCAGTAAAAGCCTCCAAAAATCTGCTTTTTCGCACGAATTTTACCTGAACTTTAGCCGTTCTTAATGTACTGATAAATTGTAAAAGTAAAGAAAACATCCGGGTAAAAAACCTCGCACATGTAATGGAGATTCTAAATGAAAAACATTTATTTCACAAACTTATAAGAATTACTCAAAAACACATATTTCCTGGAAAAGGTTTTATGTAATTTCCGTACACTATTTTTCGTTCAATGTTGTTATTATTGTTATAATGCTGAAGTTACCGAATGCCAACCGAGCAGAGTTCAGACGCTATCTCTCTCTTTTCGCTTTGTCTCTTTTTCAAACATTGCGCTGGATGAAACTTCAACCTTTTTGACCATGCTTGGGTTGACGATAGACGGAATGGGAAGGGCCCTCTTAATAACCAGCATCGTTCTCTGTTGTTTAAATCACGCTTATTTCTTCAAACTTCGACATCTCATACATTTTGGGAAATTCATGGGCTCTCGTTGATGTCTTTTGTTCGACGCATGGAGCGATTTTCCTTCTATCATACTAAATGAAAATGTTTGGATGTGACATTAGTATGTATGCTTCTCAATCAAGCCGAAACGGCTGAAAGGATTTGGATGGTCAATCCATAGGTACTTCAATTCTTGGAGTTAAACCTATAACAAAATATTGGATAAGTTTGTACCTTCATAAGATATATTACAATGATTTTTTCTGCGGGAACAGTGAACGAAGCCGCGAGGTGTTGCTAATCTAAAATAGTTATACAAAGTGTTAAGTAATAAGCTCAATAATGTAAGTCAGCTATAAAGTTAAATTCAGATCCATTCTGGAAGTCCTAATTAAATGTATCCAAATCAAGATTGCACAAAAAATAGTGAGACCAGCGCAACACATCAAATTCTTGTAACTTGTAATCATCTTGGACACCAAAATATAACGTATGCAACCAAACTTCTATAATAATCATATCCGATTACGTTACGTTAAGCAATTTTAATTACTTTATTGAAAACAATATTTAGTTTCCGAAAGAGCAAACCATTTTTTCCCATGAAAAAGATGCGATGCTGTTGATATATTTTTTATATTTTTTGTGTATATAAATAATATTATATATATATATATATATATATTATAATAATATAATATTATGGTACTTACCTAAGTAGCTGGTGCACAGACTTTGGATTAACCATGAATCCAACAAAAACAAATCTGTTTATGTTTAGAAATCAAAGAAACTTAGGAAAGTACACATTGCCTTACCTTTTAAACACTCAGTTGACCCTGACTGAAGAGGTGAAGTACTAGATAACAAACTCAACTGGGCTAGACACCTGGAGAGCAACATGAACAAAGCCACCATCTCTTTTTGGCAATGCAGAAGAATGATTGGGACAACATGGGGCCTCTGTCCAAAGATTACTGTATGATTATATAATACTGTAATTAGCCCTTCAATCACGTTAGCTCTTGTATGATGGCCAAGAACCAAATAGAGCACCACAGTCAGAAAATAACAGAAATTCCATTGGCTGGCTTCTGTGGCTGTAACTGGATGTATGAAAATTGCCCCCATGGCAGCACTTGAGGCATTACTTAGATTACAGCCGTTACAGCTTCACATCCAACAGGAAGCTACTGCATCTGCCTTCAGGCTTAGGGCACTTAATCTCTGGAAACAAAACAAACGGGAATCTCACACGGACACAGAGGAGTATGCAGAGGGAAACCCATTCATACTCTCTATCTACGATAGGGTGCCAAAACAACATCAATTCATGAAAAGCTATAAAGTACAACTATATGAGGAGTCTAGTGATAGTTGAAACTCATATGAAGTTAGGATTTACACAGACGGCTCCAAAATGAAAACAGGAACGGGAGCGGGCGCGTTCTCGGATGATCTAAACATACACATAGCAGTAACCCTGGGTTCACACTACTCCATTTTCCAGGCGGAATGTGTAGGTATAATCCAGGCAGCTGTTGCAGTACTACGTAGAAAGGTAACTGACTTAATAATAATTATCAGAATAGTCTCGGACAGTGCTGCAGTTCTCTGAACTCTTCATGTACACTCCTCAGGGCTACACAGTACTGAAAGAGATTAGTAAACACAATCAAGTCCCCTCTCCAATGGATAAAGAGGCACAGAGGCAACGATGCGACTGATGAACTGACGAGGCAAGCGAGGCTCGGCCGCGAGGAGGTCCGGAACTGATTGTTCCTTTACTTTTCAACCAATTCCGAGCATGGATCCGACAAAGAACAAATAATCTGCATCTTAACTACTAGGCAATTACTATAATAGGTATGAAGGATTACAGGCAGTCGAGGGAGGCATAACTCCCGGAGTTAAATCCGAGATTTCTCCAGTAAACTCCTAAACCTTAAACGGGACAAGCCCCGATAAGTCGTCGGAATAATCACCGGTCATCGTGCCCTAAATAAACACCTATTTACACACACTAACACACAGGGGTCAGTAATACCTATTGTAAACAATAGGACAATAGGTATTACTGACAGCCCTTCTTTGCAGAGAATGCCTGGAGGCTGAGGAAACGGCCACGCATGTGCCTTAGAGTGCAGTGGCGTGGCGCATCAGAGGGGGCATTTCCTGGGAGCAAAGGGAACCCTGCAGGAGGTCTGCACCGGAATTTCAGAGTTGCTGAATCTGATAGGGTAATTACATTATTATGTTGAATTACATTGCGAAGATTTAGGAACACTCAGTTCAAGTGAAACATAAACAAAGGTTGATTTTTATGTAATGCGGAAGTGGAGTTGGGTAATTTTTTGTTTTGTTCCATTAGCAGTTGAATGATAAATTATAATTTCTTAAGATAATGAATATCTTTAAACCGATGATGGATGAGGTTTCGTTGTGTAATTTGATTAATGATTAACCTACAGCCAAATGAAGTATTAAGACCTACATTATTGAGAAATTAAACAGTTTCTATTTAAGAGAGAGTAAACCCACTGCTTCAGATAAGTAGTTATTGACGTAGATTTCAAATGGATGTCAAGATCATGTCACCATCTCTTTCTTGGTCTACCGCCGTACCTGAGCCCAGATTCTGGGAGTTAAAATCAGCATGCGACTATACTGCAGAGGGACATGGCTGGATATGTTGGCAAGAATAAATAGCACAAGTGCGTGTTAGACACACATAGACATAGGGTTCCAAGGCCAGGACTCTAAGCTACCCAACTATGAAAGCCCCATTGCAATCTATCCAGTAGTTTTTTTTCCTGACACGCCAACACAGTTGATTTACGGTTGGACTATGTATTTCACTATGTTTTTTTTTTCAGAGTTAACGCGGGAATTGGCTATGTCTCGTTAACCTGCGCTAGCGCCCTAGGTATTTCGCAATTTTATGAGTGGGGGGACAAGCAAAGAGGTCACTTTAGAGCTAATTCCACACCAATATATAAAAGTGAAACGTGGTCAAAAATATAGAGACCAACATAGGATACTTTTTATCCCGGAAAATAGTAAGTTGCCACAGGAAAACTGGAGTATGACGATTACTCGATGTAAGGAAAGGAATGACGTTAACCTGGAAACTAAATAATAACAAGTAGAGAGTAGTATATTCCTTGAACAAGTCTGTCAAAAAGGATCAACAGCATTAGTGCTTTACTTTTGTATTGGTTTTTAATATCCTAGATGAACATAGGATGCTTTATTTCGCGATAAACTGTAACGGACTAAGTCGCGGGCGAAAGCTAGTATTTCATAAAAGTAACCAAATAGTAAAAATACTCTCACACAAACCTCATTATAATGTATGATCCCCACTCGACAAACGTATTTAAAACTTAAAAGAAAGAAATAATAAAAATATTGAGGTCTGTGCTACGCTCAAACCGACCAAAGTAAGTACCTAGTACCTACTTAACAGGTACACACCTCAAAAAAATTGAATTATATCTTTCTTTTAAGTTTTATATGTTTTGAAGTCGTTATTTTTTTATTACTTTTTATTTATTTCTTTTTAGTTTCGTTATAGTAGTTACCGAGGCCTAAGAAAATTAAATACTTATTCCGTTCGCTAAGAAAAAAGACATACTGGAAACAGTTAACGGTTCATATCTTATAAACTACTTACTGAACGGATTTTGATGAAACTTGAACTATTCCCTAGGTTAAAAGACACTGAGGATTTTTTGTAAAAGTTTACCAAAATAATTATTGCAATCGGACTTATAGTTTCCGAAAAATACGAGGACAAACATACATACACACATACATACATTCGATAAATATGGTATACCTATTTGTTCAAGTCATATAGACTAACTAATATGAATATTACGCATATTCAACAATATTACATACATACACAATACACATCAACTTGTGAACCTTTATTTTGTAAGTCGGTTAAAAATGGTTTTGACATACAGACGGACATGACGAAACTATAAGGGTTCCTTGACTACGGAACCCTAAAAATCGCTTTGGGCCAAAGTAATATTGTCTACCTAACTGTACGAAAGCAAGATGAGTGAAGCTTTGTATAACCATAGATAAATAATAGATTATCCATGGTATAACCGAACAATAGGCACCAAACAAATCCCAAGAAGTTTCTTCTTCAATTGAAATGCTCGTAATGCATTTGTACCTAATCCTGCGAATACTCGCTCTGCCCGTCGAGCAAACAAACAACTCATGGAGTTGGATGCTTCTTTTTTTTAGTCCTTTTTTTGCCACAAATTTCCTTACAGGAAACGTGTGATATCATTACGAAATTCACGAACAATTCCTCGGTCGTGTTTCAATAGTAATAGTGAATAAGGGCCCAGCTCAGCATCAGGATGCACCTCGTTTAGAGTAAGTGTAAATTACTCCGAAATTGCAGTGAGAGGGCGCGCTGTTATGTTATGTAAAAGACTATTTTTACGTTACTCGAACTATTAATTTTTAATGGATAACTCATCATTAGCAATTTATTTAAAAATGATACCAAAATTACAGTGTACCAAGGCATTAATGAATAGCATTGTTGATCTAAGCGGAACTTCAGAATCTTTTTGTTTTAACGGAACGGAATGAACTACAAGACATAGGTACTTTTCTTAAATTCGACACTTACAATAAAATGAAACAAATTGACGTGAAATATTTATTATTCTTAATTAAAAACGTAAATAATTACAATAAATATAATCTTCCGGCAGTTGCACGACTGCTGAGCAGACGCAGGGTTGCGCAGTAGCTAGATAGTGTTACTGCGCAAGTCTTAAGAGTGCGCGGGTGTGCAACTGGTGGAAAATACACTTCCTGGATGGATGAGCCAACACCACGGGTTAGGCTAGTCTATGTTACGTCTCGACCGTCTTAGGGATTCCTGCAGAAAAAAAATACAGGTTAGCTTCTGGTGGATAATGTTAAAATGATATTAAACTAGCTGTGACTGTGGCATTGCCCGCGTGGACATTTTTCTGGGATAAAAGTACAAAATATCATCAAAATTTCTTCAAGCGTCTAAAATATTTTTAATGATTGCACGGCTTCTACTCATCAGATTGACATACGAAGTACGCCAGATTTCTTGACAAAACCTAAGCTATCCAGTGTAATGTGTAAATTTAAATTGGTCAAGCATATAGTTATATAGTTTACGTGATGCGCGAACGAACAGACAGACAGACAAGATTTTAAAAATCTTTAAATACTTGTTCAGTGGCTTATTTTAGGTACCATAAACTAATTTGTTTATAATTATCTTCATTGTACAGACTTTTTGTTACTTACTACTTTATTATGAGGTTAGATAGATAAGTATACATAGAAGATATATCTCAACTGTCACAGTAACTATTACTATAACTCTAGTAGTTCTGCTAACAGTACTACACGCGAGCACAACTTTTTTACAACAATCTAGCGGTGTACATTAGTGCCATCTAGTGATCTTATTGTAAAACTAACATTAATAACCCAGGTGATCCATCAATGCCCACTGATGCCCCACTGGTAGAAATCTAAAAGTGAGCAATTTGCTGCATTTTGAGGAGCTATTCTGCTCATCACGCCGAATCACGCTCATCAGATATTCACCAAATTTTTATGAGACCAACGTTAAGTTACTTTTACCTTACAAATAAAAAATAACCAGTAAAATCGGATCTCAATAAGGCGCAGATATTCAGTAGACCCCTTTTTGCCTCTTCTTGGAGGAAGTACCCCCTAATCAAAAATCCCCGACGACAAAAAATAAACTATAAAGTCGTAAAACCTGTATACCAAGTTTCGTCCAAATCGATTGTAAAATAAGTACGACCTGTAGAGGAGTGAGTACCACCAAACTGACATATGAAAGCAAATTGATTGAACTCGAAGCAGAGACGCTACGCCTACTCGGTCAATAATAATATACAGGTCGATTATTGACAGCTGGCTCCTTGACAGTAGGTAAGTACGAACAAAATCTACTTAAATATATAAACATGTGCCAAATTTCGACTTTGTAGTAGGTATTTATAGATTCTAAATGAAATTGCTGTGACATACAGGTCGACGCACAGACGGACGGACGGGCGGACATCGGTAAACTATAAAGGTTCCTTGTTTGAATACGGAACCCTAAAAATGGAGCTCATAGGGAACAGTTTTGAAAACAAACTTCGTAGTTAAATAGGTATTATAAGATTCCCTAGATAGAAGGAACTTCAATTAAACATTAGTGAAATGATGTCATACCTCACGGGGCTGCCTGGAATAGTCCTCCAACCTCCTTGTGCAGTCAAGTGGCGACCGTGACCCAAGCGGGCGTGCGCACTGTCTCCTGAAATATTTGAAAATAACATATTTTAATAGTTGCAATCGTAGGCAAAAGAAGGAATAAAACATTTAATACTAGTGGCTCTGTGAGCTGTAGACCTCGCACGTACAATTTTTTTTGCAAACAATCTAGCGGTGCACAGTAGCGCCATCTAGTTACCTTATTGTAAAACTAACATTAATAACCAAGGTGCTCCATCAATCCCTACCCAGTGGGCTGATTCCACTGGTAGAAACCTAAAAGTGAGAAATTTACTGCATTTTGAGAAGCTATTCTGCTCATCACGCCGAAGATCCTCATCAGATCTTCACCATTTTTTTATGATACCAAAAAAGAAACATCGAAATCGGTTCTAATAAGGCGGACATATTCGGTAGCCCCCATTTTGCCTTTTTTGTGGGGAAGTACCAATCAAAAAGCTATTCTGCTCATCACGCCGAAGATCCTCCTCAGATTTTCACCAATTTTTTACGACATCAATTTAAAGTTATTACCTTTCAAATAAAAAAAGAACCATCGAAATCCCCAATCAAAAACCCCGATGACTACAAAATTCTAAAAAATCGTTTAACTTGTATACCAAGTTTCGTCTAGATCGGTTGAGAAATGCGATCTGTAGAGGAGAACAAAGGACATCCGGACATACGAAAGAATTTTTGCCCAAGCTGAAACGGAGACGCTTCGCTCGCGCTTCGCGCTTGCTCGGTCAATAATAGAATGCGTACCTACACAAAATTTCGTGTCTGTTCTGTTAACCGTTGAAGAGTTTTATCTGGAGCTATTCCTGGATGTCGATTTAGATTTAGGTCATGCTTACTATAAATTTGCATTGTTATCGGAATTGAACCAACGTGTAAAAATTCAACTCCGTAGGATAAGAGGAAGTTATTCTAATTCAGCTTACAAGTTTTGACCCACACAACATTCAAAGCAAACTAAAGAAAAGCCTTTAATAAACATTTTTGATCGTAGGTTAGTTTTTTTTATTAAATTAGGGACGTATATTAACTTAAAGTCGATAATTCATCATCATCATCAGCCTATATGTACTTGTCCAGTGCTGGAAGTAGGCTAATGCACGCCACTGAGCCCGGTCTTTAGCTCTCCTAATCCAAAGTTGATATTAATGCTATTTATTTATTTATAGCAATTAAAAATATTTAAATGAAATTATCGCAAAGTAAAAATTTGGATGTGTAGTTAAGTATACGTAGAGCAGCTTTGAGTCATACCAGCTTTGAAAAATAGACAAAGAAAAATAATTCTACCAACCAAACAAAATACGATTTCAAATGAAACTTATAAAAAGTACTACTATATTACTAAATTTAACATAATATGGGTCTAATATGGATCTAATTTGGAGGATTTGGAAATCCTGAAGATCAATTGATGACTTTTGATCTCTCGTATAAAATTAAAGTGAGAGTGTTCTCTCTTTGCTAGTCTACTCAACTGTGTAGAACAACATTTGTATAAATAGAACATACATTATATTTTAAGGTACAACCGTAAATTATTGTTGTTCTCTTTTCTGCTCCTAGGTATATTTGAATGAACATAATAAAAATATAACCCTGGTGTGTTCAAGTCAAGAATGAATAGGTACGAGTATCTACTAGGCAAACGTGCTACACCTTTGACCACATCAGGTGAGATCGTGGTCAAACGTTCGGAATACGATTATATCGATGACTATTAAAGCAAATTTTTGCCACTTCTTGACACAGTAGCTTATTTACCTACATAAAACGAATAGCCACCACACCACACTTCAAAGTGAAAATCATCGATTATTTTTACCGCATCGACCGCTCGAGCGGAGCTTCGGGAATTTGATACCGTTAGTCGAGCCGGCTAGAAAGGCTTTTAAGCTTGCTACTCGCGTTTTGTTACCGGTGCTTATACACTTGTACTAACATTACTGAACTCCTCGTGTTTGTGGAGCATCGACTGTACCTGTATACCTAAACATCTAGGTAGGTAGGTACATTACATCTATCTGTAAGGAGTGCTAGTCTAATAATAATCTAATAGAGAGGCGCATTCGACGTGTAGTGGAATGAACATACGAATAGGTAGATAAATAACCTTAATTTTCATAGACAGACTATGGACCATCTGCTGTCCGTCGTGCCCCACTGCATACTGAGGCAACCCAAAGAGCTGTAGACCTGGCAACTTATCTAGCAGCATTTAATTAAAGTCGAACCAATGATATGATATGAAAAGAAGAAAGCTAAAATGTAGCGTCTTACAATTAGTTATCATCATTATAGAGTGCTTTTAGTACCTCACCCCATGGTAGTTGAGGATGTAGTCTATGGTGAAGCACGCTTGACACAAATTATTACGAGAGATATATGGACTAATAAGTTAATAA
Organism: Alsophila aescularia; assembly: GCA_946251855.1. Lineage (NCBI taxonomy): Eukaryota > Metazoa > Arthropoda > Insecta > Lepidoptera > Geometridae > Alsophila > Alsophila aescularia. The sequence goes on along the minus strand of OX276377.1, from coordinate 17,796,705 downwards.
TAAATATCCATAGAACAAAAATGTTAGATATTTACTGCTATATTTCAAAAGTATCACGCATCTATCTATGTACTTACTAATAATGCAATAGCATCATTAACATCAAAATATACATTCTAAGAAGATATGCATACTACCTAACCAACACATATAAAGATTTAATGTACCAACCTACTTAGGTACCGTACAGTTACACCATTGTGCCAAAATTGTGCCTTTTCACAAATCTTTGCATGTTTACCAAAATGTTACTCTTCACACGCGTATTTATCATGGAAACTAGGCCGTTTTAATAAAAATTAAAGATGTCGGTGCCTAGGGACAAATGCATTTTATTTTATTTTTAATTAATGGAAGCTGGATAGGTACTTAAGTTTACAAAAATGCAAGTAGTCATGCCTATGTTTACATTATGTAAAAAAATGTAAAGATGACACAAGTATCAACATACGTACGTAGAATTTTGTTATATATATATGGAAGAAACAAAATATATTATATGTTTTTAATATTGCGTTTCCGTTCCAGTCTCCGTTCTTATTTGATTAAACTTACGTGAATTAAAACGCAACTGTGATAACTTTATAAACATCTATTCAAATAAATCATCTGAATAGAGTTAAAATTAAATGAATGACCTCTACATACCTGTAAAAATACGCGTAACAGTCACGAATTTCTATAGATATTCGTGACTCTTCGCGTAATTCAAGGATTTTCTTTGATAATACGAAACTGATTTCATTAGCCACCAATCTATCTTCTATCTATACCTACTTTTAATAAAGCAGTAACAAACCCCCTGTACAATGAAGATAATTAAAAAAAATGGTCAAGTAAACTTAAAATGGCCAAGTGGACTTAAAATGGCCAAGTGGACTTAAAATGTCCAAGTGGACTTAAAATGGCCAAGTGGACTTAAAATGGCCAAGTGGACTTAAAATAAGCTACTGAACAAAACGTATAGCAAAATGAAACAACTTTATGCGAACCAAAAAGTACTGTGGACAGAAAAGTAAACAAGTAAGTATACAGTAAGTAGTTAGTAAGTATTGTACACAGTATACTACCTAAACAAATAACCGAACAGAATTTTCAGAAATGGCTTGGTATCCTTTGAAATAAATCACGAACTACCGCATGAAAATATTTTGTTGGTTCGCTATGCCCGTTATTTTCAGCGACAGCAACTTTTTTTTAAATAATTAAATAGCTACCCTATTAAACGAAATAAATAACAGAACACTTTTTTAATTGATTTTTATCTATTGAGATATCGATAAAAAAACACAAAATTTATCTAATATCGACTCCCGAGCTGCATCAACTCTCCCGCTCACACTGCAACTGGACGAGCAGGACAAACATTCGAGAGCGGTGCCTTAATCCCTTAATCCGGTGAGTAGAAATCGAGCCATCGATAAAAAAAAACATATTACGTCTGAACGAAGTTTAATGATATTAGTAGGTACTTTTGGTTCTGGAATAACACATACCACGGATCCTTGCATCCCAGAAAAACGACTACGCGGGCACAGCTAGTATAGTTATTAATTAAAAGACAATATTGAGTCGTTTTTTTTAAATAAAATTAAAAAGAAACTAGGGTACTAACCATGAGATGGAGCGTGGTTAGGGGACCTCGCCTCCCTGCGGTTGAGATAGGGGTAGGGGTCCAGGGAGCGGCGCAGGCGCCGCAGCGGTACAGGCTCCGACTCGCGCCCGTCAGAGTCGATCACGTAGTACGAGCGCGGCACGTAGTACTGGCCCGCTGCAAACGTAACACGAGGGTGTCATGAGGGTGCTCCATGATCTTTTAGATCATGAAAGGTTTTTATGGATAATAATGTTTTTTATCGATGATGACAATGATCGTTATAGTTGATTATAATGATCGTTATTAACGATTATAATTATCGTTATCGATGATATTGATCGTCAATCGTTATCGATTATCGTCAGTCTGGTTTTTTTGCGGGTGGGAAGTTGACGAGTGCTGTGATGTTGTTGTTTGTTTGTTTGTCATATGAGGTAGTGCTGGCTTCTGATGTCAGAGCTTGCCAGGCAACCCGACCAGAGAGCCTCGTACATGGCTTAACGACTGATATTAATCAATAACAGCCGGGACCGACTTAACGTGCCCTCCGAAGCATGGAGCGATAGAAAACCGCACATAACTTAGAAAAGTCATTGGTGCAGAGCCTAGGACCGAACCCGGTATCGTTTATTCTAAGTTGCACTATTGAACCGTTATCCGGCTATCATCGAATTTTTATCCTTATTACAGGAGATGCGAGGCAGGTTCAGCTAAAATCACTTTTTAATACCACACCGAATTGTGGGTTACTATGCCTACATCAATGCAGGAATGTGCATTTGTCAAGTGTTTTACAGGAATTCTCAAAGAGGTTATGTACACGGAAGTACCGGCACCCAACATACGCGCCTTCTGCTTAATATGTATGAGTCTGACCATCGTCTTTATGACAAGTTTATTTTAGGAAGCTATCGAGTTCCAAGCGAGAGGAATTGCTAATTGATCTGATGTACCTCATGTACCTAAAGGATAAATACCATCAAAATGCACCGATGGAATGGTCGATGGACTCGTTCTGCCTTATATCCAGAAAATTCGAGGAATCATTCAATTTATTTTATTACACGACTGCCCAAAAAAAAGGAGTGTATTGTTTTTAGCATTCATGTGTTTGTATGTGTGTGAGTTTCTTTAGTCCGCGATAACTTTTAAATGCCTGAACATATTTAGACGTATGGGGTATCGTTAGAATCCTTACATCCCCCCGAGTAACATAGGTTATGTATTTTTTGAAAACATTCAATATGGCGGCAGTAAAGCTCCATTTTCAAATACGAAAAAAATACTTCGAATTTTATAATATGGGTATCAAATTAAAGGAAACATTGCCTTGTTAAGCACTTTCCAACAGTATATAATTTATTGGCAAAAGCTCTTTTTTGGCAGGGCAGGCATGTTTTTGGCAGGGCAGGCGTGTTTTTGGCAGGGCAGGCGTGTTTTTTAGCTTTTAAGCTAGTTTATTGTTGTAATATGGATGCAAATCTGGAGTAAATTATTTTTCTTCTAGGTTTGTATTGCAGCCTAAATAAGTAGATGTAGGTACCTACCTAATCCTGGAGTCCTGTTGAAATGCAAATATGAAGGACATTTGCGTGGTTCTATTTATTAATTAAAGTTTGCATAAAAATTGTAGAAGATAATTACATAATTATACCTACATATATAAAAAAGCAATGAATTTGAGAAGAGGCCAATTGTATTGTGTCCTTCGTCACAAAGTAATAGTACGACCTTCATTTAATAATAACATACATACACTGGCCTTCAAAGCTCAGGACCACAACTTTAAAACTAATAGTTTTTATTAAATTGCTTGGCTCCTATTCATTGGATTGAGATACAAAGTACAAGTATAAAGTCAAAACCTAAGCTAACCAACAGTGAAATTCGCATCGCAATCGGTCCAGTAGTTTTAACGTGATGCGCGAACAGACATACATTAAAAGTGTGTTACTTAGTTTTGAAGGCCAGTCAGTGTAGTTAATAAATCGCAAGTAAATTATTGTTATTTTTATTATAAATATTGATGGAAAGGTACGATACAATTACGATACGATACAACCTAACCTAACCTATCTTAGTAATTAACGTGAGTGAGTAAAAAAATACCTGTATCGAGTGATGATCATGATCACGACTTCGGGAGGTCGATGTAAAAACTCTACCGGCAATTTTTTTAATGAAAGATGATCTCAAAGTTGACTCATCTTCCTTGATTAGAGGGTTGAATGCCACACAACCTCATTATAATTAGAGGGTTGAATGCCACACAACCTCATTATAATTCAGCCTCTAGGTATTTAAACTGGTAACTAGAATAATTATGTTCTGTTATCAGTTATGAGACAAAAATGCAAAGCTACCTAGACCTAAGGAGACTTTGCATTTTGTCTCGAAATTACCAAACCAGAATGTATCTTTTTTCTAACAAAAGAACGTGCACTTATCCTAAAGCTGGATGGGTGCAAATATAATATAAACAAAATAACAATGAAACAAGACCTTCCTTCCATATTGTGCTAAACTCCTGTACCAACCTTAAACCTATCTAGGTAATTTTAAATATTACAAAGTTGTAATCTTTATATCATAAGACACAAGATTAATTTTGCATCCACACGTTTTGCAGCTAAACTGAGTCATTATTTTTTTGCAAATTGACAGTGAGTTGTTGAAGCGTTATTATCTCAGAGAACGACCAATCGGAAATTACTCAGACAAATGACAAAGCAAAGAAAAACGAAAACATAAGATGCTCCGTCGTTCGACAGCAAAAAGCAGGGGCACTAACCTGCGTATGCCGCGGTGACCATAGCCGCAAGTAGGAGTAAAGTGGCGGTCTTCATGTTTGCTTTGACGTCTGCTCTCCACTACTGTTAGGAAAGAACTGGTTGTTGCGCTCCCCTCGAACCTTTTATAAGACTTGATCGCACTTTGGAAGCGTCTCGTATCTCGGCTGAAAAGAGCAAGCTACGAGTATCACACCCGCTATAACGGTCGCTTCGCAAAAACCGATCATCAGTTGAATTGCAACTTTAAATTACCTACTTAATAGATCGGTCTCACAAAAAATGTATCTTGTAAGTCTTGTGATGAAAGTTTGTAGAACTTTTATGGAACCCAGCTGAATCTGATCTAAGCATACATTCGGATATAAGTAAGTAGGTTCCTACATACCTACCTACTTACTTAACAATGACTTCGTCTTGTAAGGGGTGGTCAAAAAATTCGCGGAATGAAAGGGTTAGAAAGAGTCAGGTTTTTTTTCATATACCTAGGACTAATTGATGACTCAACTTCACGATAAATACCAAGTTTTGGCTAAATCTGGTCACTCATGTTCGAGTTATCGCCAAGTCAACAGGTCAATCGGGAAGAAAATGACAACTATACAGAAAAATTGAGTTTCATAAAGTTCCTCGCCAAGCTGAGAAAAACGCCGCAGATCATCATGGAAGCATCCGCTTACGGGGACTCTTTGCCCTGGAAAACCCATGATTTACAAATGGCAAGACCTATTCAAGCAAGGCAGAGAGTCAATTGAAGACGATGACCACCCAGGTCAGCCGATTAAAGCCACTTTCTCAGACATTGTCGAAAAAGTGGAAAAACTTAGCGTCAGTAAGCTGGCGTAGTATTTTCAATACCGGAAAATACTACGCCAGCTTACTCGAAAAGCTAAAAAATGCCATCTAGGAAAAAAGAAGGGGAAAATGGACTCGAGGTGTATTGCTTTTGCACGACAATGCGCCAGTTCACAAGAGCCACGTTGCGATGGCTGCCCTACACAAATTTGGCTTCGGGACTTTAACCTATAGTCCTATAGGACCCTATAGTCCAAATTTGGCCCCGTCGGATTATTATTTGTTCCCGAAAATGAAAAAATAACTTCTAGGAAAAAAGTTTACTTCTTCTAGGAGAAGAGAAGTCGGCGATTTCGGCCTATTTTGAAGGCCTCGGCAAAACATTTTTTTTCAATGGTTTAGACAAATTATTTGACAGATCCGAAAAAGTATATTGAAAAGTAAAAATAATTTTTAGGTTAAATTCATTTTCTTTCCTTGCCATTCCGCGAACTTTTTGACAGTCCCTCGTATATATATCCTCGTATATGTATATATATCTCGTAGCTCTATCGTAATTTAAACTAGCTTTATATGAACATATTCATCTACTTATACAACTTATTTTAACTTTATTTAATACCATAAATAGGTACGAGTAGGTACATAGTGCCAAAGAAGAATAGAATAGAAAATGCTTACCTAGTTGTACACCATTTTAATGTAATATACAGATAGGTATTAGAATAACAATCTCATACTAAAGTACAAAGGCAGAGTTATCGCCAAAAGCGATATTTTCCAGTCAACCTTTGGATGGAGAGAAAAAGGAGCGTAGTCGGTGGTGTAAAAAATAATAATAAACAAGCAGCAAGATTAGATTAGATTAAAAAACTGATCTAAAATCCAGTTTTTTTCTGCTTTTTTTTAAATTGCATTGTCATTGATTTGTGAGCTACCCTGAAAGTTTCAGCCGGATATAGGGAAATGCTCAAAATTTGAGTTGCAAGATTCCACCCGGAACGACAGACAGACAAAAAAATAATTAATTAATAAAAACGTGGTAAAATGTACTTAGTTATGTAGTAGGTACTTACACAATATATAGGTACATTTTCAACAATAGCAAATACACAGTTAAAACATACAGCTGATTTTTAAAAATATAAAATGTCAAAAGGTTCAAATAAAGTTATTGATCATTTAAATAATTATTATTTGGAATAATATCTGTAAGGTTCCATCTTTCGTTCATATTTTGGTTCTCTCTATAGAACCTAAGCGTAATTCAAAAGTTTGAATTACGCTTAGGTACCTACGAGTACAGTCTGAAGTCTGAACAACAAAAACCAATCATAGATTTGTTCGTTTTATTACGTACTAGATTTCCCGCCCGCGACTTCGTCCGCGCGGACTACTGATAACCGCGAAAACAGTAAAAAAAGGCATCCTATTTTCTTCTAGGATATTAAAAACCAATGCAAAAGTAGGTATAGCACCAACGTTCTTGATGTTTATTGACAGACTTGTTATTTTGTTTTCATGCCAACTACAGACTATTCTGTGATGGCGAGCGTTCCTTACAGTGAGTAATCAACATTTTCAAGTTTTCCCGCGGAAACTATCAATTTTTCGGCATAAAAATCCTATGTTTTATTCTAGGGTATAAGCTGTCTACATTCTAAATTTCATTAAAATCCGTCCAGCCGTTATCGCGTGAAAGCTCCCCAAACAAACAAGCAAACAAACAGACAACGTTTCACTTTTATATATCGGTATGGATATTTAGCTATTTAATCACTTCCCTTCGGATCTTGAGACCGTCCAGACGTGTGAGACGCGACACTCTCGCCGAACGCAGTGCGATTAAATTATAGTTCGAGAGCCAACGACTCATTTAGTTTCTGTTGCGTGAGAAAATTATATCTTCAATAAATGACGTACCACTCACTAAAGAAGGCTGGTTCCTACCCTGACCTAACTGAAGAACAAAAATCTACGAAAGGTAAATGGAAATGGGGAGATCTCTCAGGACACTACTACAGAAGAATTGAAAGCATTCATACTTGAATTCATACAGATGTTTGAAAAGTGGCCGCTGGCCATGATAACACAGCCAAACGTATTGAAGAACGTCTCATTCAGATTCAAAGCGTACATAGTGGTTTTGAAACAGCCCCTTCGAGTTTATCACGAAAAAACAGGATGAACTGAGCTCGAAGGTACAAGACCTGGAAAAGAAACGTATCGAAAACGAGGAAATTGTCTGCAGTAAAGTGCATTGAGCTAAGGAAAGTTTCTGTAAAGCCCCATGAAACTAAAGAAGAGCTCACTACAATCGTTACCAAACTTGCCGAAGCTATTAATGTAAAAGTTTCATTAGAAGATATTAAAAACATTTACAGAGTTTCTGGCATTAAAAGCAAACCAATCATTAGTGAGCTATGTACTGTAGGGCTAAAACAGAATTTTCTGAAGGCAACGAAACAGTATAATCTGAAAAACAAGGAAAACAAGCTTAATTCGTCCAACATTAGCTTGCAAGACTCTACCCCTATCTTCGTTGCAGAGCATCTAATGCCTACAGCAAACCAACTCCACTTCCTGGCACGGGAATTAGCTAAGCTCAAACAATACAGATACTGCTGGACTTCTCTTGGTAGAGTTTTTATCAAAGAAAACGAAAATACGCCTATACGACGTGAGACCAAATTATTTCTAACAGCAACTACCACACCGCCCCCATTCTTACCTTCACTGTCTCTCCTATACATAATGTATCGATGATCAAAAATTTCACCATCATATATACTATCATTAAGCTAACTTTCGGTAAATATTAAAACATTGAAGACATCATTGATAATGTTAAGTTTGACGTCACGACTCTTACTGCGTAGACCTCTTCTTACATTTTGGAATTAGAAACGTAATAGATCCTAAATACAAAATTGTAATCATAAGCATAACTATAAATACCTTGAAAAATAACAATAATTAAATATACTATAACAATAAGCTAACTATTAAGTTCACGAATATTAATGTGTTCCGATGTCCCCGTTTTTCTCCTAAATATGCGACCATTTTTTAGCCAAACGAACTTGTAATGCAGTTTCTTTGCGACTTCTCTGGCTGCAGCATGTATTTTCTTAATTTCCGGGTGAGATGATCAACTATGTATATAGGCTTCTTTTCACCTCCGATGCCAACATGACTTGTATTCAGTTTATCATCTCGATGGTTTTTGTGGAATTGTATTGCGCCTGCCTAAAAGTGTCTCAAACACGAGGGCTTGAAAACTTAATGACCACGGAGCGGGGACGCTTATTCTCGGGATTTATTTTGGCTATCCTTGTGCATTTGTGTATATCACCTTCTTGCAATGTACTGGTACTGCTCGTGATTTTAGTGATATAGCTAAGAACCATCTCGATCACATCAGCTTTCAAACAAAAAAAACGAATTAAAATCGGTCCATTCGTTTGGGAGCTACGATCCTAACCCCCATCTCCCCTCGTCCCTTCCATTATAGCTAAGAACCATTATATGGGTTAAAAAAGGGGTCATAATCCTTTTATACCGAGCTATTTCACTCTTAACCCCTCGAGACTGGCGCCTACGCGATATCGCATAGCCACCGGGTTCAAGGGATTACGCCACGTCTTTAAGTTATTTACGACGATCATCTCAAATCGTCTCCCAAGAAGACTTGACTAATTCCAGCCTTCTGAGCAGGCCGGGATTCGCGGAGGATGTGGCACCATAGAGCACATTATAAAGAAGTCCGAGTTAAGCTCCTGTGTCTTGCTTTTGTGGACTTAGAGACGGCCTTTAATTCTGTTGCAACTTGGGCGGTTCTGGACTTTTTGCAGCGTTGCCAAGTCTACTGGTGGTATGTCGAAGTGCTTGTAATAGTATATAATATTATTTTTAATTAAGTTGTAGTATGTAATTGACTTGTAAAGTTATTTTACCAATTTTCTGTATCTGTATCTGGGCTGATGTCTTTGTGACGCCGCAACCATGAGAGTCCAAGAACAAAACCAGCAGTCTAAACATACCCAACTACGCAGGGGAGTGAGACGGGTATGTTACATCCCTAAAACTGTTCACTAATGCCCTGGAAACAGAGGCAGACTAGCAGTCTTGGCCGCCCTAGGACCTGTAGCATCAGCCGCCGTCTTCTCAGCTCCAATACTGAGCTAAAATATATGAATTTACTAGCTGTTGCCGTTACTATATCTCACAAATCATATAGACAATAATGGAGAGGCGATTAGCAAATATATTGCTATATCTCCATGCTTAACCAGGATGATAAGTTGTCATCATGTACTTCTCCAGACGTTTGTGTCAGACTTCATCTGTCTTGCCAAGTTTAGCGGCCAAATATTGGAAACGTTCGCGCACTCGCTACATCTACAATGTCTGAACGAAGACACAGACGCGACGCGAGAAAAATTTATTATTTTCAACGATTGACCGCCCCTGGCCCGAGCCTACTCGGCCTCTAGGTAAATCTGCCCTTGGAAGTAATGGGCATTATTATCAATGGCGAGAACATTCTCCTCGGCAACCGGTAGCCCGTACGGGCTTAATGCGACTATTTTTGCAAATTATGCAAACAAATAAAATAAAAAATACGTTCCTTTTCAGTTATTTGTTTAATTTACCTTCCTCACATACAGATTTTGTGTATGGCAAACCTTTAAAACATTCTATATTTAAAAAATAGCCTAAGAACTCAAAAAATGTCGCGATTCCAGAGGCTCAAAGCAAGCTAAAGAGGCAGTGGGCTGGTTACATTACCCGAAGAACCGATGACCGTTGGTGTAGACAAATTCTCGAGTGGAGGCAAACGTGCGTAGGATGCCTTGTGGTCAGGTGTAGTTCGACCTGCGAAAAGCAACTGGCAGAAACTGGATGCGGAGAGCTAAAGACCGAGCTCGGTGGCGTGCATTTAGGAGAGGCCTACCCTACGTCCAGCAGTGGACTAATATTTGCTCATAATGGTAGATGATGAAGAACCAAAATCGTTCGTCTAATTAAACCTAAGTAGGTCCCTTTTACTTCAGTCAGTGAAATACCTCGTTTGGTGGAAAGGAGAAATAAGTTCTGGACCACGTTCTTGGATAATACCTGCCTTTTGTACAATTATACAATAATGTCTACCGGTATTAAGTTTATTTTGTTAAAGTTAAATTTAAAATGTCAGATTGTAGCAACATTAGAAAATGTGTTTATTATCCTTGTTGATATTCTGCTTTGCGAAATATTGTTCTTTTATTTACTTGGCATCGTTTTTTTTTTGGTAGAAAATAAACTGGATATAACACTGTCTACTACTGTCTTGAAAAAATATGTTGCAAATTCCTAACGATTATCGTAAATGCCAAAGGGATACCTGTGAAAAAACTAGGGAACGGGAACGGTGAACGGGAGTAGGAATACTGAAAAGGCCAAGGTATTTTAAAAATAAAAGTTCACCATAATATTATTACAAAATTTATTTTGAAATAAAAATAACATCAAGCTTATAAATTGACAATCCTTGTGAAAATTATAGAATAATTTATGAGCACAATTTCACATTGGGAAGAATAATTTCATTACCTACTTCACATTAAAGTACAATTAACAATCATCGCGATAAATCTCATGATACACGAACAAGCCAAAAAATTCATTTTAAATGAAATTTTTAGAGCACAGACAAAATAAACTAAGACCTTCATGATTGTTCAGTTTATTAAAAATTTACGGAAGATTTGAAAGTATAGAGCATATAAAAATAATTTCATCTGTCTTTCGGAATTCTTATTTTAAATAAAAGCATCTTACAATCGAAATGCAAAATAAAAATGGAATTTTAAACGTTTATAAAGTTCGGTAGTAAATACCTGCGCTTTATCATTCTTATTAATATATTTATATAAACATCGTTATAGCCTAGACGTCCGTTTACACGTTAGTAGATATTTTTACAACCCTGTATCCACTATGCTTTTAATGACAATCTTAGCAGTCCAAATCAACGTACCACGATTAGTTTAAAACAACATGCATGTTAAATACTTGTCACATAGTGCTTGATATTTATAAAAAAAGAACAGACAACACCGAGTTCGCTACACATACAATACAACGATACAAATCATTACAAACACCTGATTGCAATCAGTCTGATACGTTTGTGCTAAGACAAAGACTTGATAAATAAATGGAAGATGAAGATTTTTAAATAATAGTCGAAAACTGATACGAGAGGATGACGACAACGCACCGATCTGATATGTTAAAATCTGCCCAGTTGATGTATTTATATGAAAAAAAACTGAAGGTCGAGGGAGGGAGATTTCATTGAAATATCAGCTTTCAGTCATCAACAATAAGGTTGAATTTAACATAAATTATACTTAGAGTCAAAGCATGGATGCAAGTGATTTTTTAAATAGATTTATGAATTTTATACTATGGGATGTTGTGTAGAATGATAAAGGATAGAATGATAGGTGTAGAATGATATGTTGTTCATCTTTTAAATATCAGATCAATGCGGCAACCTAAGAAGTAGGTACTGTATAGAATGACATTGAGCGAGTTCACTTAGCCTTGGTGGCCGCGGCGCGCTGGCGCAGCGTCTTGTTCGTATTCTGGTCTACTTCGGGGAGATCCGACTCGTCGACCACCGCCGCCTTCTTCACTGCAACGCGACAATATTACAGTTTAAAGCAGGAGTCCATTGGTGCGTATTTACTCAGCGCGGAAACACATAGTGCACAAGAAGAGGTATATAAAAGTAGCATACCTAAAAGTGAAAACCCCTAAAAATCGCGGCCAGTGGTCAAACCATAAAGTAAGAACACTAGTACGAGTATCCTAAAGTGTCGCGTATCTGAGGTACAAATATAGTGAATGTAGTCATAAGCTATCTTTGAGCATTAATATCTCAGAAAGGTCTCCTTTAAGCTAGCTCCGCCTGTACACTCTGCCACCCGCTACAAGCACTGAAGTGCCTGCGTAACAAGGTTGAATATAGCGAGCACTGTTTGAGCACACAATTTAGCTCGGAACTAAAATGGTGTAAGTCTTAAACATTATTTATTTTATTGACAGGCTAATAATTTAGTTAGGTAAATGTTGTCTTGACAGTGGATAATAAACTATATTTTCTTGTTGTGAGATTTATTTTAGAGATAAAACTGAAGCCATTGAGTAGAAAAATGAAAATATTATTCAAAATAACGTAATTCTTTATAAGAGTTGAAATTCTGTCATCACGTTTTTGTATTAATCACGGAGAGATAAAGATCTCAAAAACATATATGTTAACATTCACATTTATCAGGTTTGTGGTCGACCCAGCATATTTATAGAAAAAAACCCTTAAATATTGGAGCCTGGTTGAAACTACCCTACGCGCGCCGTGTTGTTTGGTGCGTGCGAACGCCAATGCGAACTCGTAATCGAACATGCGCCGCGTTTCTGCGTTGCGTATACGCTCAAAGGACCTTTAGTTACAATTTGACTAAATACCTCTTTGACAAGTGGTTAGTTTGACTGAGTACCAAGTGTAGGTTGTTCAAGTTTAGTGTCAAAATGTGTCTGCCAAACATGCGTTTGTGTTCAAGCTCTAAATTAAAAAAATTGCCTCCGTACTTCATTTCTATGTGTCAATTTTTAGTCGCCGGCAAATATCAAAGAGTCGCCGAAAATTTCACAACAAGAAACTATTAGTAAGAAATAAACGTCATAAATTCTAACTACCACATATACCACCATATATACTATCTTTTTTATCTGCCCCCTGACATTGTTAAGAAAGTAGCAGCTATATACTTAATTACCTATACAACCACTGTAGAGAGTAGACATTTGGGCCATAGACAAAGACGCTTAATCCCATGACGTCTTTGTCACAACTGAGAACAGGCGTGGACCCAACAAAAAACTAAAAAAGACGGGTAGCGACGGCTACATGTGGCCGGAGGAGTCTCAACGAGATAAAAAAATACCAGTGAATGTCTAGCAAGAGGTATACATACTACCTACTACTACTACTACTTAGTTACCTTTCTCTTTCTTGGGTTTTTCTTTCTTCTCCTTCTTGGTCTTGATTTGTGCTTGCGTGCGCGCTTCTTGCCTCTGCTTCATCGCCTCGGAGATGAAGTTGAACATGAGGTAAACCTGCGAAATGCACTTACATTATTATTCTTGAACGAGTCAAACCAAAACTATGACTTTAATAAGATCATACTAAAAACACAGGATCTTAATAATTATAACATATGTACTTTACACGTCCGACGGATAAAACATAAGCATAAAAACAATTTGACGACAACGAAAATAGAGCTCTTATGTACATACATATTCTACACGTAAGTTGACGTAAGTATATCACTAAAAATTATCAAGATATTTTTGCAGTTTAATGGTTTCCTATTTACGTGAGCACGCCGAGCACCAGCGAGCACAACCGCACGAATACGACCCGTGGTCACGTGACCTCACGTGAGTCACACACAACGTTACCTGGAAGGAGACGAGCACGGACAGCGCTCCCACCCGCAGCACGAGCGGCGCGGCGCCCGCCAGCCCGAAGTAGAACGTGAGCACGCCGAGCACCAGCGAGCACAACCGCACGCCCACGAACACGGACGCGTTCATCACGCCCAGAACTGCACAGAAACATAATGATGATCAATAAAAATCGTAACTAAAAGCCCATTTGGAAATGTTTTGATGATGGTCTCTTTCTTTTTATGGAGGAAATCCACCTACGGTTTTGATCTGCTAATCCTGATATCGATTTCAAGTATCTTGCAAACGCGGTTCTTGTATAACACTTAAACATTTGTGTATGTATAGAAACTAGTCTTGAAGACCCGGCCAAATGTATGGAGACAACATTTATAAGTATTGTATGTTCCCGTGGTATATTCAATATTGCGGTTTTTTTTCTCATGATAGCCTTCGTGAGATTGCCATTTTGCCCATTGGTAAGCGTTGTGGGTTGGGCTTTTACTATTCAAGATATACTGCCAGCATTTATATAAGACGAGATGGGCCCCGCGGCTTTGCCCGCGTGCAAATTTCCGCATATGCACGCGGCATTTCATTTAAATAGATGCTATAGAAATCCAAAAATTCATTTACTACAACAATACTATAACTCTAAGGCCCACTTGCACAATAATAAAACAAATATGTAGTTAATTAGTCCAAAAATTATTGTTATCTCTTTCGCGCTACTGTCTGTGTATGTCTCTCTATCCTACTTGTCTTAAATTTTTAACCCAGACTAGACACTAGACCGGGGCTAAGACCGCTGTGTGGCCTGTGGGCCCTAAGAGACTAATCAATTTAAACAAGACAGCAACCATTACGCCAGACAAAAGAAAGAGTTATTCAAAAGATAAGAAAGCGAAAGTTATAAGCATTAACTCAGCGACTCTTTACTGTCAATGTTGAAGTGAAAGTCAAAATAGCTGCAAACTGCTGAAAGTAATAGTAAAAAGAAAGTCAAAATACAGTGTAGTCCAAATTAAGAGTATAGCATACGTTTGTCGATGAAGTCTTCTCGCTCTCCCCTGAGGATGTTGTTGAGACGGTTGCTGTGCGCTACAAACTCGGCCAAGGAGTGAAGGACGATCAGGCACACTCCGACACGCTGGAATCTGAGAAGAAATTACATTGTTGTCAGTGAACGTGATAATATAGGCAACTTATGTGTACACACCAGTGAACATTCTTGAACATTCGCAGATGCGAATGTGAATGCAAATATCTGCTACTGACATTCGCGGATGCGAATGCGAATATGAATGTTCAGTTTATGTTCAAAGGCGCCAATTGTCTATGACTTGGTGGCAGTCTCGAGGTCCGTTTGTAATTTGTTCTGAGGAGATGATTATACTTTAAAAACTTAAGTAAAAACTGATAAAAAATATGTTTTTGTTTGTTTACATTGCATTATATATACTTTTTGTCTTATAAGTTCTAATGAAAATTTAATTATTAAGCTTCATTTCCCAAAGTAAAATAATAAATAAATAATACCAAAATATAAAGTGAAGACTGATAATGTGCTTACGAGGTTAAGTTACTTTCCCTTGCATTAAAAAAACATAAGAAACGAATGGATTTTGATTTTATTAACCTATTATTATCTTCCAATTGTTTTTTTTTTATATTCATATTCGCAATACATTCGCAGAGATTTGCGAATGCGAATGCAAATGCGAATATGCAAAAATATGCGAATATCCGCGAATGCGAATATTCGTTACATCACTAGTACACACACTACAATTATACTCATCAGCCAAACGCTACTTATTACTTAATTTATATTTTTTTGTTTGGATGAATAAAAAATAAAACTTTATAATCTCAGTTTTATGATCCACAAAATATACTCTGTTCATATCTTTCAGCCTGGTAGCGAAACCGCTTGTTATGAACCACTTTCTTATGAAATATTTTAATGTATCTGTTTTATAAATTCTACGACATGCTTACCAATGCTTTAATTAAATCATTGATTTAAATTGTTTACAATGGTACCATAGCAATTAAATATAGTTTAATTCTAGTATCCAAATATTTCAAGTCAACACTAAGCAATTGATTTATTATAGAGTTGAGGAGTATCTACACTAAAACATTTATTTCAAGTCAACACTAAACAATTGATTTATTAAAGAGTTGAGGAGTATCTACACCAAAACATTTGTTTCAAGTCAACACTAAGCAATTGATTTATTAAAGAGTTGAGGAGTATCTACACTAAAACATTTGTTTCAAGTCAACACTAAACAATTGATTTATTAAAGAGTTGAGGAGTATCTACACCAAAACATTTGTTTCAAGTCAACACTAAGCAATTGATTTATTAAAGAGTTGAGGAGTACCTACACCAAAACATTTGCTAGATACATATAACTAATATACTTACTGCCTTATATGTAGACGTCAATTAACGCTAATTAGCATTAACAAATACAAAAAAAAACGATTTAATGCTAGTTAAATGTTTATTGTCAGGTTTGGTAGTAAAACATACCATTAAAAAACAGCCAAGTGAGAGTTAGACTCACACACTGTTTATTTTTTTATATTCCTGCCTACATGTTTATGGTTTTCAGATTTTTCCTTTTACTTGTGCTATAAGACATTGCTTTGCTTCATGCCAAATTCCATGCTTCTAGGTCTATTAGTATTTTTATTGTGATGTAACTACATATTTACGGTTTTCGGATTTTTCTCTTCACTTGTGCTACTGTAACATGTTAAATCATGACTCCAAGTTAGATTTTTGTTATAGATCCCGAATAAATAGAATGTATTGGGTACAACGCCATATGGCGAGGAGCAGCGTCTTTTCTATTAGATAAAGTTGTGTTTTCTCCGTATCTGAAAGCCAGACGCCGAGTTTGTAAAAAACGCCGAACTCCACCACGCGCGCGCCACTTTCTTCGTTGAAGGAATAATGAAAGCTTTTCTTGTTGAAGACAGATTGATAATTTCGCCTATCTAAGAATCAAGAAAAAATGGTTGAATTTGCCTCTGCGAGTGGAAGGGAAAAGTTTTCATCTACTGTCCAAAAATAGATAAAATGGTTAATCCACGCAGCGACAGCTAGCGACAAGAGGCGTGAACTAGAAGGAAGGTGTAAACAATGCGGAGGCCTCTGACGGCAAGTAGCAGGGCTTCTGAGTGTTGCTATTATTAATTGACGTTCCAGGAATATTTCGGGCTCTGGATAACTTTGGACGAGGAACGGGTTGTTTAAAAAACCAGAATAGGTCGCATCTTTAAGTTGGCTAACAAATCTGGATGATGGAGATGGTTTTTTCTATATGAAGTTTTTTTGAAGTAAACACCGGATGCTGATTGGTATGTACCAGAACTGGCTGGAGGACAGTGACCTGTATAGCTAGGCCGACAAGGTCTGCTTTATGATGCAAATGGCAGAGTTGTTTCTGGACTGTTCGAGATAACCGGAAGTTCGATGACTGGGTAGAATGCTACTCAACGTGCAAACCAAAGTTCGTATATATACAAGAGAGAAGCCTGTGGAAGGAATTTTGAAATCAGACGTCATTTAGTTCACATAGTTGGCACGTGATTAAGATCGGCACAGGCAGCAAAAGAGCACGCAGTTTCTCTTGTGTGGACAAAACGACCGAGGCACGCAGTCCAGAACGAAGCTGCCCTGTTACAGGCGAAATAAGTATACGGGTGCAAAAGCCAGATTAAAATCGTGCATCTACGGACGGCTGTCGTCGTCACCACTGCGAGCTGCTCTGCGCGATCACCCGGGGCTCACCACCGTTCGTGGAAGAAGCCGGTCTACGAGGGACTCCAGAAGGACTCCAACGCACCACCTGTCCAGTAGAAGACACCAGGCACCGATCGTGGGAGACACTGAAACCGTTCGAGTGCAGCGGAAGGCACCGTTCGTGGAGCAGTAGGCTGATCGAGTGGAGTAAGGAGGCGTTCCGCGGCGGCACGCGAGACGACGGTACGGCGTCCCAGGAAGCTTCCAGGTTGGTCCACTCCAAATCATTTTGAGTCAGCGAGCTACGGTAGTGAGGGAAGCCTTCGCCTTCTAACGTGTTAATATACTGTTGAAAGATACTTTCTGCCTTACTTTCTGTCTACTTTCTGTTTTAGAGTTTAATATCCCTCTGGGAAACACAATCTTACACACACACACTCTGTTTGCACAAGTTCTCTTTTAATTTGAACATTCAAAGGCAAAGACAAGACTATTCCGTTGCGTTGTGACCAATTACATTATGAACTGCTGAGTACCGTCTCACTAAGTATTTGCCTAGGATATTGCAGCTCTATTGTAAATTCATATCATACAGGCCGAAGTTATGTACTAAAATTTATATGTTTGAGGAAATTGTAATCATATTTGAGAATTTTGAGTTTTGAGTATTAAGTTAGTAATATTTCCTATTATAAGATCTTGCTGTTTGTAATTATTTTGATGCAGAACAAACTAAATTAAGTGTAAAATATTTCTTTTTGAATTCCTCAGTAAAGAGGAAAGTACCAATATTTGATAACTCATGTGTGTCTTTTTTCTATTCTTGTAATAAAGCCCTTTGTTATTGAATTTACCATCTTGTTTTAATTCCTCGCCTTTACCTGAGAAGGAGGTCCGTTTCCTTAGCCGGGCAACGGTCCTTTCACTACAAGACATTGTTTCTTACAGAATTTCATGATTCTGGGTCAACAGGAACTACCCTATAGGTTTTGATTCCCTTGCGAGTGTCAAAATATGCAGCATGTTTATGCCCGTATCTTTTGATTGTGTTGACTTAGTAGTTTGTTTTTTCACAGCTCCAAGGGATTGCAGACCTGAGTATTTGATATTAATTTCAACTTGATACCTCCAGGCGTTCCTGAGAAAAGGGGTCTTGACAGACAGATCGAAGGATAACGATGTGCTCATATGTGGGCTCCTTTTTACCTTTTGAGGTATGGAACCCTACAAATGGTGTTAATGCTACAGTTTTATGAACTCACTTGAATCCATAGGATGCTGCAACGAAAGCGAAGCCGACAACAGCTTGTTTGATGCGACCAGACCACTCGTCTTTCTTGATGCGCTGGAAGTACAGCTCGGGGATAGCATGGATCCAGTAGGCGGCCTGCACCACCCACCACAGCTTGAGGAGGAAGCTCATCGGGTGGATAGGATATCCTATTAACATAACAAATTAATTTTAATCGGATTATTTTAGTTTTTAGTTACACAATTTGGTATAAATAAATTAAGGGGGGCCACCAGAGTATGTTGGGAACTTGGCACCCACAGCCTTCTTTTACTTTTTCTCAATAAAGTGTATTTCTTTTTGTTTAGTCAATGATGTGACTAGACAAATGTCATGAGTCGGTGGCCAAAGACATGGTGGAAAGATGTACAAAAGGATATGAGTGAATGTCTTTATTAAAAGCACAAGATATTGAGAAAAGAAGTGGAAAGAAGTGTAAAGAATGTTTGACCCCACCGCCATAGCATTGGTGACCAAGAGAAAGAGATACACAATTATTATAATGAGGACCATGTTTACATACATGAAATTTATTTATTTTTAAATTCATGTAACCACCAAAAAGTTCTGTTAAACTAAAAGTCAAGCATTTGGCGGAATTATTGTGGAACAGAAAATGAATGGTTTGCAGTGTTGATTTGTTTATCAGTTGTGTTGAAAGAGGAAAGGCTACCAATACGTGATTATTGGTATTACCTACTTTTTATGTGATTATTGGTTATTTCTTCACTGTTCACTGATTAACTACTGATAATGTTAATAATTAGTAGTTAAACTCATTATTTGTTAATATACATTATGCCGATAATATTTATGTGTGGCTTAGAGTGCAGTGCACTGAATAATAATTAATAGAATGAAAAAAAGGGACTTCTAGCGGATTTACTAAAAAAAACTACTAGACATATTTTCATGAAATTAAAAAAAACAATATAGTTTAAATCGGTTGAGATACAACTAAAACATACGCAAAAAAAACTGCTGAATTGAGTACTAATTAATTAAAGAATTTTCCTCTTTGAATTCTATTAAAAAAAAACAACTTATTGTTTGGCTCACCTCGCCTTGGATGGTTGAATAGCTTTTCATTGACATAGGTAAAGAAAAGACCTTATTTTGCAATCATTCAATTATAGGTAAATGCCATATTATTGATGTTGGAATGTATTATAAATAACCTTGTAGCTTTATAATAATTGAAAAGCTGGCTACATAATAACTATGGCTATGTTTGAATAACTGATGTTGTGTATTTATTATTATTGTGGAATTGAACCAATTCTTTAATAAACAGGTTCTTAAATACAATAATAAATAGTTTAAAAGCTAAAAAAAAACACACCTGACCTGCTAAAAAATAACCAATATGCCAATAAATTATATACTGTTGGAATGTGCTTCTCAAAGTCTTTAATTTGATACTAATAATGTATAATATGAAGAATAAATATATTTTTGCATTTGAAAATGGAGCCGAAATACAGAATAAAAAAAAAAAGGCCTATGTTACTTGGGGGATGTAAGGATTCTAAATCTGATCCCCATACATCTAAATCTGTTCAGGCATTTAAAAGTTATGGTGGAATAAAGAAACTCACATACATACATACAAACATACAAACATACATGAATCCTAAAAATATTACACTCCGTTTTTTGGGCAGTCGTGTAAAAACTGTTACTTTATCACACACCATAATCATGTTGGAGCAAAATAAGTTTATTTTTTCATTGTATCTAATCTTTACAAAATCTTGTATAAAAACAGTTATTTTCATAAATCTACCTGTTAGTCAGTAATTCAGTAAATGATAACAGTTCATTATGTAATTATTGATTATGTAATAATAGTAAACAAGCCGACTAATCAATTTTTAAAATGATAAAACCTCCTTTCATAAAAACCAAAATGTGAATTCACTAGATTTTATTGGATTTTTATTCTCTGAGAGATATACTTAACAATAGTAAATTCGTTTATAAATTTAAATACAATTTGCTCTTTAATTTTCACCCTTAGGCAAACTTCTAACTATTACGACTCAAAATCTTTTTGCCAGTAGTTTGATGAATTAATATTTTAACAGCATCACTAATTTTATTGAACACCAGCTGTATCCACGGCTTTGTCTGCGTGGTCATTTCTATAAAGTACAAATACTACATTTCCTCCAAATTTCATACAGACATCAAAAATATTTCTAACAATTGCTTGGCTCCTACTCATCAGATTAATATATGAGTTACATTAGATTTTATGACAAAACCTAAGCTATCCAACAGTGAAAACCGCATTTCAATCGGTCTAGTAGTTTTTACGTAAATCACGATCAAACATCAGAAAGACAGCCAGACATGATTTTAAAAAATTACCACCATTTTTTTATTTATTTTCTTTGTATTGACTTTTTGTTACTTACTGCTTTATCATAAGTATAGATAGAAAAAAAATGTATGACCAATTCCCTTATTATTTATGACTAACTGTGCCCACATGATCATTTCTCTGCGTTAAAAGTATCCTATGTGTTATTCTAGGACCAAAATTACCTACATAAAAACATATAAGCTACCATATAACTTCTACATTTAAGCATTGTTCACACCAAACATCAATTAAAAACATATTACCTATAAAAATTATAAGAATTTAATAGTATTATTGCAACATAGTATACTGTGCAGCACTAATTGGCACTAGGCAAATTTCTCTAAGTGAGGTGTTAGTCAGCTGCTGAGTAGCAGACCCCAGTGTGAGCATATAATTGGGATTCCATTTGATGGACTTCAATAAGAAGTGTATGCATATTGGCAGTTTGGTATGCAAAATTGAAACATATGGAAAATTGGTAATCTGCATAACACTTGCTCACTTTCAAATGCTGTATATAGGTACATTTGGTGTGTACAATGCCTTACTTTATTAGATTCTAACATACCTTCCCAAAGTGATGAAACATTCAATACAAAGCCTTCGCGGATGACAGCATCGCCTCCCCAAAGGACAGTCAGTAGATGGAACACAACCAGTTGACCAGATTCATTCAACGCACTCAATCTTGACTTTGATAAATGGAACTTCTTTGTCACTTTCTGAAAAAACATCACACAATTTATTAAATCTTTGAAAGAACTGCAATAAATTATTGTGTGATGGTTTCGAACTTCAATAACATAACATATGGTATACTTACATCCAGAAAGTATTCCTGCAGAATAGCATGCATAACAATGCACACCAGAGAGTAGAAGAACACAGCGCAAGCATCTTTCCAGCCGGCTTCATATGTGTATGGCTCTCCTTTAGGCTCCTCTCTTGTGCCCTCAGTTCCAGAGACATTGTGGTGCAGACTGATGAATAAAGTTGCAATGTGACTTGTCGACTAAAATGTTAACACACAATTAGGGTTGTAATATGGCGAAAAACAGGAAAAACGGGATATCTAAGCAAAACACTCGGCATACGTGGCATCCACTCCTTACGTACCTGTACCATCAACCCGACCAAGAAAACCATAACAACACATGACACTATATCGGCATGATTCTGGATCACAAATTCATGACTGAAAATAGGTGGGCTCTTGTTAGGTTTCCTTCCAATTGCAGGTTTTACACCCATATTTCCCGGCTTAACCTGTACCTGAAAATTAACTGTAAATTAGGTCCCACCTTTTCGTATCGCGAGTCTTGTGAATTAAAAACCAAATGCAATACTATTATATGAGGTAAACAAGACAAATAATACTCCGTACCTGAAAACAGGTGAGAACTTTAATAAAATCAAAATATTTCTGACAGGAATTCCATCGACGTGACACTTTCACTTGCTACGCGGAGAA
The DNA here is from genome assembly GCA_946251855.1 of Alsophila aescularia. Taxonomy (NCBI): domain Eukaryota; kingdom Metazoa; phylum Arthropoda; class Insecta; order Lepidoptera; family Geometridae; genus Alsophila; species Alsophila aescularia. The sequence continues at coordinate 17,774,123 of OX276377.1, read as the reverse complement.
ACGTCAACGTCTTTTGTTGATTACGGAAGTTGTGTTGGCACTATAACAATCAAAGAAGCTTATGTTAAAGTTATAACAAGATGATAAGTACTAAAATTAAAATATGATGTGGCTAAAAATACATATATTAAATTATCAAAGCCTATGCTGTCTGAATTTAAGAATTAGCCTAGATTAATATTTTTTTGGAAGGTACGCGAGAAGCGAGGAAATTGTTTTTCCATAGACAAGAACTATTTTCTATTTTACACGTTTAATAATAATATAATAATAATAATAATAATAATAAATCTTTATTTCAGACGTACATGTCCATAGTACACCAAATTGTTTTTTTTTTTTTTTATATTTTATTATATAATATATATTTCACACAAAAATTAAAATTACACTGACCAAAATTCACTTTTTAATACCTATAATAACAACTGTATTAAATGTGCTTGTAATGGACAATCAATTTGTTCAGCAATGGTATTCAGAATGCTATTAACACTGCCTCGAGTTCTGCAGCCCGATTCCATAACTTGGCTTCAATCGAATTCTCAGTATCGCAGCCACTAATGCCTTGCGATAGAGTCGAATTTGCTATGAAAAAAGTGATAATCCGATTGTAGCCAAGTTATGGAATTGGGCCACTGTGTAAGAGAGATGCCGCCTTCTTTCTTATGATCGCGTAAACATCATCAGTTTAAATAGCCGTCTCTAGCATTGCGATAACGGTAGTGCATTAGCGATCTGTGTTGCAAACATATTTTCATAGCTAATTCAACTTTAACGCCCTGCATTATGTGCACGTGATAGTGTCAATCTGATTGCAATCAATTTCGGTAATAGCACTACGGGAGTCCGATTGCTGTTTGAAGCCACACGATTGCTATGAGATTTTCATTAAATCGAGTTTCGCAGTCAGTAAATGACAACTTCAAATTTAATTTAAAAAGTTATGAAAGTAAGGGAACAGTATGAAGCTGACACTTGACAGTTGTCAGTTCTATGTGGACGTCTAAAGTCGTTCACTAACTCCGGATGATCGAGCGATAATCAATCGCACGGATGATTCGAGCGTAGTAAGTGAACGCAGCCCTAGACATTCAACGTAATAATGCCATCAAAAGTTCTTAGAGAAATGAGAGATATTGACAACTCTTGAGGGCGATTCTCACGAAGTGATATAAATATCACAGTAGATAAATGTCGAAAAATCCATACATTTTCCGATATATATATTGTGATATTTAGGAAAAAAAATAGGATTAATTTAGGATTGAAAAGGGTTGCTTGCACAAGTTGAATCGTTACAATCATATGGTTAGCCATATGGCTAATTTCCAGGGAGGCGATTCTCACGAAGTGATATAAATATCACAATAGATAAATGTCGAAAAATCCATACATTTTTCGCTCAATATATATATATTATTTTCAATATATATATTTATATCAATATATATATTTATTTTTTCCTCAAAATATATATATATATATATATATATATATATATATATATATATATATATATATTAAAAAAAATATCTCAGAGAGGAGAGATATCCTCCCCCTCCCACTCTCAGGGGCGGTAACACTCTCTCCCCCCTACCTGTTGCCCCCACCCGCTTTCCTAAAATCGTGGGTTAAGCTGGTACAGTTGTGCCCAATATATCCCAGTCAACATCCTTCCTTACAAAATATCATCCAAATCCGTTCAGCGAAAGAAGAATAAACAGTCAATGGTTCACTTAATAATATTGATTAAGCAAGCATATGGATTTAGCAAATATCGACAAAGTCGTATTAGCGCTGTAGGAACATCACTAGTCTGGAGGCGGAAAACAATGCATTTAATTAACTTAGATTAAAGCTTTAAATGCTTAGTTAATCATCACCACGAGGTAATTATATGATGTTAATTATGTGTATCCTTAATATGAAATACATTTTTGCTTTGAAACTTCGATAATTAAGATAATAATAGCCAGTAAAGATATACCTGTGAAATGATAATTCCGGATCTTTTACTCCTCCTTTTGTTGTTCTTGATGCAAAAACACAGCACAACACGACATAGTTTTATTATTTAGCTAGAATGTCTAGTCTTAGCAAAGATATTTCACTAGGATTACACTTTATATGCACACAGGTTGCAATGTTATGGCCTCCTAGGAGGTCAACAATTGGCACGAGGCACACGGACAGTGCGAGGTTGCCAATCATACAATAGTTTTCTCATTCACTCAAGGGACGATCCGTGTAAAAGACAAAGAAACAAGACAACGCGTAAATGAATGGCCGGGCGGAGCGGCAACGTTCTAAAGCTCTATCCATTCTGATACTTAATCTGTGATTCCTCCCCTCCCCTACTATTTTTCGGATGACCCACAAAGAGTATATAAATACTACGTATGACCCAGGCGAACGCCCGGCGGGCGTTCACCTGGGTCGTTCACGGCCGATTTCGAGTGTACGCGACCCTTAGTTTCGTTCGGATACGCGCTCGATATTTTTATATTTTACGACTAGTGTGACACACATCCATGGAAGAGACAAAAAAATTGGACACAAACTTTATGTAAACATTTCAAAAATCTCCCGCTAAATACAAGCTGTAACTACGGAAACGTTTTTCCCGGGCGCCCGATACACGCTGTAACTACGTAAACGATTTTGAGTTTTTTACCGTACTTTACCGTAGTTTCAAGCCCTTTATAATAATACATATTTTTTTTGTAAATTGTTGATGGGAAACGGTTTCAAAGCAAAAATGAATTTAAACTTGGCGGGTTTTTTTCCTGTTTTTTTATTAAATTATGGAGCAGCTATATCTTTTTTTATTGTTTTAGTATTTATATTATTAAATATTAAATTAAGAAAAAAAAACACAATAAACTTGCACTTTTTTTATAAATCATTTTTTTATATCAGGCCCATTTTCTCCCGCGCCAAAATGTGTATTCAATTTGACAAGTGTCAACAACACTTTAAACAAATAGTGTCGTCTGTCACGATTTGAACTCAGAAATTGTATAAACAAAAGACCCTTTGAAGTGCTCATAAAGGTTTATTGTTTACGTTACGTCGTGGGCGGTCCTCCCATTTGTATTACCTCGTCAAGTCTCGTTTAAATGGCGGGGGCAGGAGGGAGGCGCGGGTGTGTTACCGGCTAGTAGCTTTAGATAGGTACATGTTTTTATATTTATTGAGTGAATATATTCAGATTATTATTTGCATTCTTTTTTGGACGTAAAATCTGACAGATAAAAGAAAGTATATTTTTCTAATTATAAAAACTGCTTGGTCACACCCACGGAAGGGACATTTTTGATAGTTTGAAAATCATTAAATAATTAACTATGTATTAAAATTATTCATTTCTTTTCTAAAGTTACAGTATTTTATCTATACTTTATTAACACAAAGCATGATTCCGATATTTTGTAACTACAGGATAGAAAACTGATAGACAGTTTTTTTTTCTAAAATGAGAATTACCGTATAGACATATATATTTACTTCAATTTGTAATTCTATGAATTCACTGCATGTTGAGGAGCTATTCTGCTCATCACGCCGAAGATCCTCATCAGATCTTCACCAAATTTTTATGAGACTAACTAAAAGTGTGATGTAATATGGTGGAGATATTCAGTAGCCCCCTTTTTTGGCGGAAGTACCTCCCCAATCAAAAATCCCAGACGACTATAAAATTCCAAAAATTCGCTTAACCTATATACCAAGTTTCGTCTAGATCGGTCGGTTGGTCTAGGTTGGTTGTCCGGACAGACATCAGCAGCCCGATTACATAACTTGGCTTCAATTGAATTCTCAGTATCGCAACCACTAATGCCTTGCGATAGACTCGAAATTGCTATGAAAAAAGTGATAATCCGATTGTAGCCAAGTTCTGTAACTGGGCCACAGGACATACGAAATATTTTTTTCCGAAGCTGAAACAGACACGCTTCACGCAACACACACACAACACACACGCTTCGCTCGCGCTTCGCGCTCGCTTGGTAAAAAATCAGAGGTAACTGACATAATAATCGATAACTAAAGTGATGCCGTCTGAAACATTTTTTTAACAAGAATCAAATTGAAATAGTGTAAATATGGCACTTACGTTTTTATTTCAAATACAAGTTGCGATGTCCAAAAAATTCACAATAAGAACGATAAAGGGGAAGTTTCCACAAATGGAGAACAAAATGTTAAGTCCCTACCTTTAGAAGGAACCGAGATCCTTAGGCTAATGGGCAACGGACTCATGGTCACACCGTTTTGTCACACCAAGACACAAGGCTAAAACGTAGCGACCTGCTCTTCCATTCCAATTTATCCTTCGTACTTTACGAGCCACTGACAAAAACTATATCAAAAGTGCTAACATACTGGGAATAAGAAAATGGAAACATACTGGGGAAATAAAAAACGGATCCTATTAAATACATTTTATTTCGAATATTCTAATAAAATTTCGATAGTATCCTTATAACATTTATACTAATAACTGTATCTCAAAATATAGCACAGATAAAACGGTGCGCCACTTCACTTCATTTTAAATACTGTTTTTTTTTAAGAAAAATTCATTTTTTTTTGCACACATAATTGCCTTCATTATCATCATTGCTAATAAAAAGCAGTAAAAAAAAACAATCTCAAATAATGAAATAAATATAAAAATGTAGCTATAGCTATATTTATTAATATTCATAAATTATTCCAGGATATCTTAAAAATATAATCTCTAAACAAAATTGTTATATTCATAAAATAATTATTGAACAATACTTAAACATTCCTGCACAGTCACTACACAGCCATTTGGTTTTACTGTTTAAAAAAACAAATCAATGTTACTCTATGTTATCTCTATACCCGACCATCATTGGTCTGTGTTAGTGAATAAAATGGTAAATGATCGAGAAGATCATATAAAAGTAATACTGTCCAGAGAGTATAATTAAATTGGTATAGTCGGCAGTAAAAGTTACTGAAAATCTCCAATTAAAATAATATTTCGTAAGTAAAACAAGTAAAATAAATGCTTGGAAATTTTCAGCATCTTTTGACACTGTACTACACACAAAATTAATCTCAAATTTCAATTTTATTTGTGTTGTTTGGTCGAGCAAAAATACACTAATTTTGACTTGGGGCTGTCATCCGTCTTTTAATTTCGAGATATTCATAATACTATCCAATTTCAGCGTCTCATTAGACTTAATCGATATTGTTTTCTCTAAATATTAAAATGGCATCAAACATCCAGCCAATAATCAGCAGTGGGCTCAATAACGACTGGACACAGAACTTGTAAATCTACAGAGATTGTCATAATAATATCTAACTACATTCTACATATGCTCAAAAATTACTAAGCCATTAGTGTAACAATAGCTGCGTAACAATATAATAATATGTAACAATTTAACTAGCGATTAAATAGCTTTCTTTAGAGTTATAGCGCAGCGTGTGATTTGAGAGCTTTTAATAATATAGCTAGGAAGTCAAATTAACTCAACGCTGCTCTCGTCTGTGATTTGATTTAAACAATGACCAATGACCATTGGCTTAGCGTAGTTATATCCAGAAACGCTCTCTGGTACGGATTCAAATTGCTTTCCGTAAATCTCCGCCGACGATTGTATTTCCTAGTGATATTTTCAGAAATCTCCATTAAATTGTCAGGTCAATTACATCACTTGTTTACCAAAGTCTTTACTGAGAATTATATATTGGTATGGATATCCTCCGTGATTGTAATATCGTAAAGGTTCTCGAGTGGCGACCACAGACCTTTTCACGGAGCGTAGGACGCCCCCCCCCCCCCCCCCGGTGGACTGACGATCTGGAATCGTGGGGCCTGGGGCCTCCCCGTGGACTTCTTTTGGTAAATTTTATAAACCATTTATAAGCTAAACTTCGTGTTTCAAACGAGATAAAGAGATACCTGTAGTAGGTAAGCGTGCTACATCTTCGACCTCATCGCCGCTTTCCATCAGGTGGGATCGAGGTCAAACGATTGCCTAGTCCGTAATAAAAAATAAATAAAAAAGAGATATTAATATTAGACAACCTACTGAGTTCTGAGTTAATTTGACTTCCTGCTATCTCCTGTTGATGCTACGTTCGGTTTGTTTAGATGACGTTCTCAGAGTCGATTTCTCCTTGTTCGACGGTCATGTACATGCCCTCCTCTTCGTACGTGGAGTCGTGCTTCGCCAGGATACGAAGCAGCGGGCGCAGCTTCATCCACCATTGAGATTTTGGTATTCTTTGACTGAAAAAACAAAAAATAAGCTATTAATGTTATGCATTTAGGCCTCAAATCTATGTACTTAGGACTTCAAGCTTCACTATGTACTTGGTGCCGTGGCGGTCTCGGCTTAGAATAAGACCATGGCATGGTGACTATGGCAACCCCCCCCCAATATGATAGACACACCAAAGACGGCCCCCAGTCCCCGGCGGCTCCGTTATTCCTGGCACCGGTAGCAGCCATGGTAACGGCGGAGCAGGGGGTGCTGAGAATCTCCGGCAGAGACCCAGCTACCAACCCCCACGATCTCTGGACCTGGCAACTTCTAACGCACGCACCTTGAGGACCTAAGTGTTGAAGTGTTTGTACAGCAAGGCCACCATGACAGTTCGTCTTCAGGATCAGAGTACGAATTCTATCCAGCTGCAAAAAGGGGTGAGACAGGGAGACGAATTTATTTCTCCGAAACTGTTCACCTCTGCACTGAAAGATATATTCAAGCTTCTGAACTGGAACGGATTTGGTGTTAACATCAATGGCGAATACATCACTCACCTTCGATTTGCTGATGATGTAGTCATCATAGCTGAAACCCTGGAAGACCTAAGCACAATGCTCAGTGACCTCAATATTGTTTCCCAACAGGTGGGTCTTAAAATGAACATGGGCAAGACGAACATCATGTCAAATGCCCATGTCGTACCCATGCCGGTTTATGTTGGGAGCGATATTATCGAAGCTGTTGATCACTGTCTACTTGAGTCAGACGATCCAAGTGGGTAGATCCAACTTCGAGAAAGAGGTCAACCGACGAATCCAACTCGGATGGGCAGCGTTCGGGAAATTACGCCATATCTTCTCGTCTCAGATACCGCAGAGCCTCAAGACGAAAGTTTATAATCAGTGCGTGTTGCCAGTGATGACATACGGCACTGAGACGTGGTCGCTAACTATTGGTCTCATACAAAAACTCAGAGTTGCGCAGCGTGCAATGGAGAGAGCTATGCTCGGTGTTTCACTACGTGATAGAATCAGAAATGAGGAAATCCGTAGAAGAACGAAGGTTACCGACATAGCTCTCAGAGTTTGCAAGTTGAAGTGGCAATGGGCAGGCCATATAGTTCGCAGAACCGACAACCGCTGGGGAATAAAGGTTCTCGAATGGCGACCACGAACAAGCAAGCGAAGTGAGGGGAGACCCCCCCCCCCCCCCACGATGGACCGACGACATTGTAGCCATCGCAGGAAGTCGGTGGATGGAGGTGGCACAGGATCGCTTGTCATGGCGCTCTTTGGGGGAGGCCTATGTTCAGCAGTGGGCTTCTAGAGGCTGACATGATGACGACTTCAAGCACATGGAGGTTCAGTCTTTATTATTTTAGCATTGATGCCTGTTTAGCGAGAACATATCTCTATAAATTTGTCATTTAATATTTCTAAGTTTTTTTGTTATGGTTATTTTGTTTTTTTTTCTATTTTTTATTGTTTCTCACGTCGTCTGTGTGTATTTTTTGTATTTATTTTAAGCCATATCTCCAACTTTTCCAAAACGATTTGGATGATTTTAGGGCTCCAAACCCCAAAATCGGATCACTTCATTGTACATCTGTTTGTCTGTCAAGACCCTTTTTTCAGGAACGCATGGAGGAGGTATCATGTTGAAATACTATCAAATACTCAGGTCTGCAATTCCTAATGAAGATATGAAAAAAAAACGCAATCAAAAGCAATCAATCCTTTTATGCCGCTTATTTTGACTATCGCAAGGAAATCAAAACCATACTTCCTGTTAACTTAGAATTATGAAATTTGGCAAGAAGCAAAGTCTTATAGCACAAGTAAAGGGAAAAATCCGAAAACCGTAAATATGTAGTTACATCACAATAAAAATACTCTATATGTTTGTACGGAACCCTTGGTGCGCGAGTCCGACTCGGATTAACCCGTTTTTTTTTATTTAAAAGTATAGACTGCCAGTTTTAGACCATATAAATTAAATCAAAATTGATTAATTAGATTCGTTAGTAAATCCATTCGTATTCGATTCTTCAATTGAAAGAATGATTGGTATAAGACTTACGCAAAGTTGGTTTGCGCCTTGAGGTCTTCGAGCGGAGTGAACTTGTACTGCCGCTTGACGACTCCGAGCAGGCAGGCGGTGTCGGGCGAGTTGGCGCCGCCCTTCTGTATGGCCTCCACGAGCCAGTGCAGACACTTGGCGGCCATCTTAGTGCCCATGTTGCGGTCGAACGGGGTGGGTGACCCGCCTTGTTGCATGTGACCTAACAACAGTAACAACACATCATCGAAAGTGCAAAATAATCCATACATTTAATAAATAAAAATAAAGCCTGCCCATCCAAAAAAGGAACTTAAAAAAATGCCTATGTCACTCGGGATGATGTATGGATTCTAACGATACCCCATACATCCAAATCTTTCAGCCATTTAAAAGTTATGGTGGAATAAAGAAATTCACATACATACAAACATACATGAACCAGTTTTGGGCAGTCGTCTAAAACCCTTACCCACAGTACGTGTACGCACGCGCGCATTGAGCCTCTAAGAAACACAATTAAAAGGAGGCAAAAATGTAGGTGAGTTAACCGACTTTAAATAGTTGTAGATCCTGTATGGTCATACGAAATGCAAATGATGATATTCAAATACCTGTTCAATGATACCCCACTTAACATACTCGTAGTTCCTCGACTTTTACTTTTTCACAATATGGCGTCTGGTTGTCGCCATATTGAATTTTGATTACTGTCATGTATTTAGTGACATTCGCAAGATTAAGACAAATCGATTGACGTAAGAATTATCAAAATTAGTCCACGCGTTAGGTCTATATAGTGTCACAAAGGAACAGACATACATAGGCTGATAAAAAGAGTATCCTCCGCGCAGTCGAGTAAAAATGTACTTATTTATGTCAACACTTGTTGTTGTGGACGCCGAGCCTGCCCGCGACAGCATGAACACAGACAACATATAAAATAGGCCACGCCCCTTTTAACTGCGGCGTGTATACCGCACTAGTTGTAAGATCGTATAACTGTATATATAGCGATAAGTTTTGGTAAATAAATGTAGTTGAACTGAAGTAGTCAAAGTGATTGGATCCGACCATTCAATCAACGGAACTTGAACAAGCAACAGTGTTTAATTGAACTACAGTCCACATCGAACCAGGAACCTGAACTACTAGGAGCTACGAACCGAAGTCTCCAGTACATCGTGTAGACCTTGCGATCCATCGCCTACATCTTGGTCCATCGGAGCCGGATAGAAGAAGAACTTAAGCGACCAACAGCTTATCCAGTGAACGTCTGCCGCCCATCGAACATGGTGGTCACGAGGAGCCAAAGCGACCTGGCAGAGCTGGAAGAGCGGAAGCGGTTGGACGAAGAGCGCATTCGAAGGCTATCCCTAGAGCCGCCGGCATCACCATCTGTGCCGGCCGCTGGCAGGGCTGCTGGCACGATCGCCGGCCCGTCCGGCAACATCGAACGAAGCAAGTCACCGGCGCACTCGCAACGAACTGCGAACTCCACCCTAAGGCTGCGGCTGGCGGAGTTAGAGGCGGCCGAGAAACTTGCTGAATTGAAGAGAAAGGAGTTGGAAATGGAAGCGGACCTAGTGAAGAAGCGATTGGCGGCTCAGATCGCGAATATTGAAGAAGATCAGAGCCTTCACGACGAGTCAACCGTGCGGAACAACGACAACCACCAGAAGGTGGATGATTGGTTGCAACGCACAAACCCCTCCACCCCACGGGGGGAGAGCGGGGATGTGCCGCGCCTCAACACCGAGAGGCAACAAGAAGAACCACGACGAGCACGCTTTGAGCGTTCTACAAGATCACCCACCCCGGGTCGATCTGACCGCAGATCCGGGATCGAACAACTCGCCGAGGCTATTGAACGAATGGCCAGACCTCGGGCCCGCTACAACTCCGACCTGCCCGTCTTCACTGGGGCACCAAACGAGTGGCTGCCGTTCAAGGCAGCAGTACGGGACTCCACAGCCCTGTACCACATCTCAGCCGCTGAGAACTTACAGCGGCTGAGAAGTTGCCTCAAGGGCGACGCACGTGACGCCGTGGCTGCATTACTGCACACAGCCACTGATCCTGACGTCATCATCAAAACATTGGAACAGAGCTTTGGGAGACCGGAGCTCATCATCGACCGAGCATTAGAAGAGCTAAGAAGGTTCCCGAAGCCAGGGATGACAGCGACCGACCTCAACACGTTCGCTGTCAAACTTCAGAACGTCGTCTGCGTGCTACAGAACATCGACCGGCGGGGGTACCTGTATAACCCGATGCTGGCGCGTGAGGTGCTGGAGAAGCTAAGCCCGCACATCAAAACGCATAGATCAGATGAATAGTTGCTGATTCATAGTTGAACAATAGAGCGTACAATGCAAAACGTTGCTCGTTGTTTTAGTTTCATATTTTCTTACTAATATAAAGCTGAATGAATTCTTTCCTATTATGTTTGCACATCTGCCAGGCGTACCACGACGGCAAATATTTAAAAAAATATTCCTTTCAATCTTAGCTTCGCCATGGTAACTTACTACTCAAAACTTACCCAGCACATTCATCCTCGCAGTAAACAGCCCCTTGCCTTCCTCGGAGTACAGCCGGTAAATGAACTCCGTGTTGTAGTTATCATTGGCCTTCTCGTTCCGCAGAATGAGGCCGCGTTGGATGCCACCCGTCATCTTCGAGGCCATGTGGTACACGTCCTGTTGCAAGTCCTTGATGGAGAATTTCTCTTCGTAAATGTAGGCTGCGTCGGCGCCGCCGGCGAGACCGGCCAGTGTGGACAAGTATCCGCAGAAACCTCCCATAGTCTCGATGACGAACACTCTGCGTTTCGTACCCTGCGTAACGAAAAATATGAATTATATTAATCAGTTTTCAATGACACAAATAGCGATAGTAGCCTAACGTTATAATAGTGAATTCTTTCGCACCAATGACTTTTCGCAGTTATGTGCGGTTTTCCATCGCTAAAACTAAACCTTTTTTACCACTGCCCTATTTTTATTTCATAAATAAAGTGGTAACGCAGGTAATTTCGACTGTAACTATTATTCTGATATAATTCAAATATTTTACTGCAGTTAAATAGTTTATCTATCTAATTACTACAAAAATATTGCTATGGTCGGTCTTTCAAATTTAGGATAATAATTTTGGCAGCTCACAGTAAGGATGGGGTAGTGTATAATCGTTGATGAACCTATTCGATCATCAATCTTATTCTCATAGAACTTGGAATCGATTATTGCATGGTTATGCTGTAACGTCACATATAATACAAAACACATTATATTTTTTTCTATTTTTTTTTTATATTTTTTTTTATATTTATTATGACTACGAAAGCCCTCCAACAACGACAATTTCGACTCGTTGTCAGCCTATCTAGCGTGGAATAGGCGCGAGTCGAAATCGTTGTTGTGAGAGGCCCATAAGGTGAAATGAAACAAAGAATAAGAATTTAAAGTTATTTATTACTAACTGGCTGTGCCCGCGGCTTCGCACGCGTTGTCATTTCTCTAGGTTTAAAGTACTATGATGTGCTATTCCAGGACCTAAAATACCAATATACCATCATTAGATCTAAATTTCTTCAGCCGTCAAAAATATTTTTATCGATTGCTCGGCTTCTACTCATCGGATTGAGATATAAAGTACCCAGTTAGCAAATCTATTCGAATAACATTTCGTTTCACCAGGAAACCGATCAGCGCTTACACATGGGCTTTGGAAATGATAATATGGTTTTATTTTTATTTTTAAGATTTCTCACCCTCGAAATCGAGTTTGTTTATTTACAGTTTCTTTAAATATTTTTGACAGCTAAACAACTGCCAAGAGACGTCTAAGAATTGTTATAAACTATAGTTCATAAAACGTTCCGTACTAGAAACGATCCGTTCACTTCCAGACGAAAAGTACGGAACGCGGTTTTTTTGCTTCGCTACCGTTATATTATCATAAAACTATATACTGTAACTATTAAATTATGATATCGTATGAGTTTGCTTTGGAAAAAATCTACGTTCCTAAATTTGACATTCGTTGCATTTAATTGGTTTGTTTAATTTTATTTCCTATTTGCTGACATTGCGGGACCGTGCCGAACAACGGAACGCGCCCTTTTGCTTTGACAGCTAATCGATGCAAAGATAAGTAAAATTTCCGGTAGAGGACTTGTCTCCGTGTTTATCAATTGTACTTTATTAATTATTTATTTATTATCTGATTCCCAGTTATTCCTTGTTCCTTTTTGTATTTATTTCAATCAATTGACCTAATGAGAGTTATAAAGTCGTGATCCGTAGTGCATGGACGTGTTGTATTTATCGAAGTGTTTATAACCTCTGAACATGACTATTGTTTTTTGGAACTCCGATTTACAGGATTATATCATGTAAGTAAACAACGCTGCTTTCGCTGGCATTCACCAAATACGAACGATAGTACTGTTTCAATCAACTATGTGCGACTTCAATGTCGTTATCTTATAGATTCTAACAACAAACAACAACAGAATGGCTTGTCTGTTGTTTATTTACTCCAAAAACGAAGATACATTCTAATATGTGAGTATATTGAACAATATGCAATTATAATTCTAGTTTTACTATTATAAAGATGCGTTTCTATTAATTGTTTATGTGCTGTCTTGTTTATTCCTATTTTTACTTGTCGAATTGTTGTTTTGTATTGCTAGTTATAGGTTTATTGTTTTTTTTATTTAAGTAGCGTTTTGTCAACGCTACAGACTACTGTAAAAAAACTTGAATAGTACCTCCCAGATTAAAATCAAATTCGAAGCTTTTGTACGTATTATAGTTATATTGTTTTACAAAATTTAATAGAAAATCTGTGTTACAAAATACCTAATATAAATAATTTAAAAAATCATTCCTACTTGTTAACAATTTCAAAAAATTAAATCATTCATTAGGTAAGTAATAGTTTTTTACAAATAAGTAATTGCGCAATAGATAATTCCAAATAACTTTAATATTTACAAAAAATTATATAGTTACATATATATTAAATTTTTATTTGATTGATTTATTTTATTTTAAAATCGATTTTCAATAGTCTATTTTCGATAGTTGTTCATTAAGCGTGGCACTTCACTAAGTGGGCGGTACCCATCAATAAAGTACGACATTATTTGTAGAACATTTAACCGGAAAAAATACGAAACTTCATGGGCGTGACTTGCCAAAATTATCATCCTGAATTTGACAGACAATAATCAATTATCTTTACAGATTTCCGGTTCCTGACATGTACTAGTTTATTTGAAAAATGCCCATACTCGTTTGAAACATTTGAACTCAGAATATCGGTCATGCGGGACACAATAGCAAATGAAAGAGTATACCTGAGCGGACTGGCGGATTCTATCGCAGATCTCCGTGATTTCGTTGAGCGCGGTGTCGGCGCCGAGCGAGAAGTCGGTGCCGGGCACGTTGTTGCTGATGGTGGACGGCACCACCACCAGCGGCAGGCAGAACTCGGGGAACTGCGCGCGCGCATCGTACATCTCCAACCCAGCTTGGTACGCCTGGGAAATCACACTTATTATCAAAGACCTATATAGTTTCTGTGGCAGTTTTTTCGAAATGGTTCCTTTTATTTAATACTAGCTGCGCCCCGCGGTATCACCCGCGTAAGGGATGATGATGATGATGATGATGAAAGTATCCAATGTGTTATTCCAGGGTATAAGCTATCTCCATTCCAAATTTCATCAAAAGCCGTTCAGCCGTTAGAACCCAGTGAATGAGCAGCAAACATACACATACATGCACACAACATACATACAAACTTTCGCCTATATAATATTAGTGTGATTCGACTCTAACGTGACCTTTTGGTTTGGGTTGCATGTGGGGTCATGCAACTGCCCCCCGCACTCAAAGTACAATAAAAATACATAATTAAGGATATTCCTCCTCTTATTAGGCACTAGATATGCCCGCAGCTTTGCCATTTTGTCATTTCATTTAAAAGTAGCACATACCTGTTAATCCAGGATCAAAAATACCTATAAAGTACAATATACTACTTTTTTTCAAGATTCGATCAGCCGTCAAATAGTTTTTATCGATTGCTCGCATTGATCCTGTTAAAGAAAGGGATGATTAGTGACCAACTACTCAGCGTGGAGCCGCTTATATTAGGTGCAACGCAAACAATTGGCTTCAGTCGTAATCGGAGTGTCGTTGGTGTACACACGTCCACACGTCCGTGTCCATACCACATATTATTTGAAATACGCAGCAAAAATGCCTTCCTGTGCTTTTATAAGGTACTAGCTTACCCGCCCGCGACTTCGTCCGCGCAGACTACAGTTTATTGCGAAAAAAGCATCCTACTTACGTTCTTCTAGGATATTAAAAACCAATGCAAAAGTAGACTTCTTGGTTATGGCCTCCGTGGCTTGTTCACTTAATCTATGGCACCAACGCTCTTGATGATTTTTGACGGACTTGTTATTTTCGTTTCTATGGCAACCGTTCCTAACAGCGAGTATTCAACATGTTCTAGTTTTCCCGTGGAACCTTCCACGGAATTCATGGAATTTTCCGGGATAAAAAGTATCGTATGTTTTATTCTAGGGTATAAGCTGTCTGCATTCCAAATTTCAAAGAAATCCGTCCAGCGGTTATCGCGTGACAGCTCCCCAAACAAACAAACAGACAATGTTTCACTTTTATATATTGGTATAAATATGGGTGTAAATAAATAGGCATTTAAAAGGTAAAGTATAAACATATAGGCTATTTTTTTAAACGGGTGATAAAAACCGCGGTAGAAGCTAGTATAATTTTATATAACAAGATTTAAAAAAAACAAACAAAATTTTTCCATTAAAAAATTAATATATATGTTTACGCTAAGCAGGCGTTAACTGCTATAAAAATTAATATATATGTTTACGCTAAGCAGGCGTTAACTGCTATACAAATTAATATATATGTTTACGATAAGCAGGCGTTAACTGCTATAAAAAATAATATATATGTTTACGCTAAGCAGGCGTTAACTGCTATAAAAAATAATATATATGTTTACGCTAAGCAGGCGTTAACTGCTATAAAATTAATATATATGTTTACGCTAAGCATGCGTTAACTGCTATAAAAAATAATATATATGTTTACGCTAAGCAAGCGTTAACTGCTATAAAAATTAATATATATGTTTACGCTAAGCAGGCGTTAACTGCTATAAAAATTAATATATATGTTTACGCTAAGCAGGCGTTAACTGCTATAAAAATTAATATATATGTTTACGCTAAGCAGGCGTTAACTGCTATAAAAATTAATATATATCTTTACGCTAAGCAGGCGTTAACTGCTATAAAAATTAATATATATGTTTACGCTAAGCAGGCGTTAACTGCTATAAAAATTAATATATATGTTTACGCTAAGCAGGCGTTAACTGCTATAAAAATTAATATATATGTTTACGCTAAGCAGGCGTTAACTGCTATAAAAATTAATATATATGTTTACGCTAAGCAGGCGTTAACTGCTATAAAAATTAATATATATGTTTACGCTAAGCACGCGTTAACTGCTATAAAAAAACCATAAACTATAGTATAATTTTATTTCAACTTTTTTTTACTCTCTTTGCAATCGTTTGACCACAATCTCATCTGATGGAAAGCGATGATGTGGTCGAAGGTGTAGCACGCTTGCCTATTAGATACCTATTCTTTCTTGACTTGAACACACCAGGGTTATATTTTAAAGAAAAAAATGGTCTAGTCTAGGGTATTTAAAATAAGCTACTGAACAAGAATAGAACATTTTTAAAATTCGTGTCTGTCTGTTTGTTTGTTTGTAAATTTGTTAGTTTGTCTGTATGTTTGTTCGCGCATCACATTAAAACTACTGGACCCATTGCGATGCAGTTTTCACTGTTGGATAGCTTAGTGTTCGACTTAAAAACTGGGGTACTTGGTATCTCAATCCGATGAGTAGAAGCCAAGCAGTCGATAAAAATAATTTTGACCACAGAAGGAATTTTGATCAAATGTTGGTATATTGGTATTTTAGGTCCTGGAATAGCACTTTAAACCTAGAGAAATGACAACGCGTGCGAAGCCGCGGGCACAGCCAGTTAGTAATAATATTAACACAGAGTACTTTTAACCTAGAGAAATTACCACGCGTGCGAAGCCGCCGGCATCAGCTAGTAGATAACATATTAGTATTACGAGTAAATGATGATGAAATGGTCACCTCAAAACCACCAATGATCAGCAGACCCTGAATGTTGAACTGCTTGATGCGCGCCGCGATCTCGCCCTTCTTGTCTCCGGGCAGCGTACGCTTGGTGCCGAGGAAGGCGCCGCCCTGCGCCACCCACCCTGTCACGTCAGACCTGTGGGACATTTATCATGGTAGTAAATATATTTAATTATGAAGTATCCACACCAATATAGTGGAACGTCGTCTATTTGGGGAGCTTTCACCCGATAATGGCTGGAAGGATTTTGATGAAATTTGGAATGGAGATAGCTTATACCCTGGAATAAAACATAGGCTACTTTTATCCCGGAAATTGGTAAGTTACCACGGGAAAACGGGAACATGTTGATTACACGCTGTAGGAATGGTTGTCATGGAAACGAAATAATAACAAGTCTGTCAAAAAACATCAAGAGCGTTGGTGCTATACTTTTGCAATGGTTTTAAATATTCTAGAAGAACATAGAATGCTTTTTCTCGCGATAAATTGTAGTCCGCGCGGATGAAGTCGCGGGCGAAAGCTAGTAGCTAATAGTATCTTCACTACATCGTAGGTTACCGTCAGACGAGATGGTGTTCAAATGTAGCTATATCGGTGGGAATATAGCTGTGTGGGTGTTTGCCTGTAGTTGTAAATAGTCATTTTTTGTTTACTTGAAATTAAAGTGTGCCGTATCTTCCCATTTAACTAAATCTATGGTGTAAAGCATATTTTTCTTTTTTAGATGAATAGTTTTGCAATAATGCAGTCTACATCACAATTTACTGCAGAGTTTGAAAAGACCTAAGTTATATTTAATTGGAAACAAGACAATGATAAAAATGCATCTGAGTTTATATTTATGTAGTCTGTTTGTCGTAAGAGGTAGTGCTGGCGAAGCCCTCGGGCGGCCTGACATGGCTTAACGACCGCTATTAATCAATTACAGCCTGGACCAACAGCTTAACGTGCCCTCCGAAGCACGTATTCGACATCAGTATGTTCAATTAGGACGACACCATAGTCTGTCTCGCTTACCAGTCCATCTGCACGATGTTCCCGCTGATGAATCCCTCGATGCCATCGTGTATCCCGAGCACGGTGTCGCCGCGGTAGATGCAGTTCCGCACGAACGAGCGCACCGCCGCGTTCATGCCGCACGCGGGCGCGCCCACATGCATCACCGCTAGTGTGTACCCCTCCTAAACCAAACAGTTTCACATTTCGTACATCTTGGATTGTTATTAGAGACTCGACAAGACTTGCGATCGCGATCAAATGCCATGAATTTTTAAACGACATCACAAAAAAAGTAGGTTCTCAAGTTGATGTATTTGTATGTAATATTGTTGAAAATGTGTAATATTTAGTCTATATGAGTGTCTAAGCATATGTACCAACTTTCGAGTATGTAATATTGTCAAAAATGCTTAAGGCCAGGCTCCAAGGTTACATTTTCCCACTCCCCACTCCCCTGCCACCTACCCTGCACACTGCCACCCGCTACCCGCAATAAGCACTGAAGTGCCTGCGTATCAAGGTTGAATATCGCGAGCACTGTTTGAACACACAATTTAGCTTGGAACTAAATGACGTATGTCTCAAAGTTATTTATTTTATTGGCAGGCTAATAATTTAGTTAGGTAAATTTTGTCTTAACCTTAGATGATTAACTATATTTTCTTGCTGTGAGATTTATTTTAGAGATAAAACTTAAGCCGTTGAGTAGAAAAATGTAAATATTACCGAAAATAGCGTAATTTTTGATAAGAAAATGTATCGAATGAAATTCTGTTAATTATGTTTTTGTCTTAGTCTTATAGAGATAAAGATCTCAAAAATATATAATATATTAAGTTTCACATTTATCAGGTTTATGGTTGACCCAGCATATTTATGGAAAAAACCCTTAAAAAGCAGAGCCCGGTCTTAATATTCATATACAGGTTGTGGCGTAAAGAGTAGTTAACCTGTGGTGGGTTGTTGTTAAGCGTCATGACTCAGTCAGGTCAGAAAATCAAAATTTGTATTTAGTAAAAGTGTCATGTTTATCTAGATTTAGGCCATTTTTTTAATTTCATCCTTGGTCACTCTTTTCGATGACATGATCACAAATAAAGATATTTTCTTAGTCTTTTTTTGAGTAGTACTCTTGGATAGATGCGCACATGTAAACTTTTGTTTACATAATAGCTTAGTTTTTTGATTATTCTAAAGTTTAATACGAATAATATTTGGACGAATAAGGAAACCGAAATTTTGAGCGCCCGTGGTGTAAAAAAACTTTATGGTGTGCCCACGTCACCATAAATTAGTCCATTTCATTGAGATTCTAAAACGGTTTAACACACGGTATTTCCAGCTCTCAATGAAATAAGAAAGCCTATTAAAGTTGATCGCGTTCTAATTATCATATTTTTTATTTATTGTATTGTTTAATTTTTGTTAAAGTAAACTTCATAAGCCACTAAACTTACGAAAACAAACCTATTACTAGCAATAATAGTAATTTTGCAATAATTCATCAGATCCTAAGAATTATACCGAAAAGCTGCCAGAAGTCAGCCTTGACGAAATTGAGATGGCTCTGAAACAGCTCAAAAATGGAAAAGCCCCGGGTGAGGACGGAATTACTACGGAGCTCCGGCAGGAGGTACTCCCACGCTTAGAACTTCAGCGTATGTTTAATTCTGTGATCTTCTCTGCGAGAACTCCAAAGGCATGGAAAAAGAATGTGGTCGTCCTGTTTACCAAAATGGTGACAAAACTATAGGCCCATTTTCCTTCTGAGCCATGTGTCTACAAGGTGTTTTCGAGAGTCATTGCGCGGAGATTCGACGAATTCAAGCCAACAGAGCAGGCCGAGTTTCGGGGAGGATACGGCGCCATAGACCACATCCACACAGTGCGGCAGATTACACAGAAAACAAAAGTTGTCGACATGGACCTTATGAATAGTAAGTGGCAGTGGGCTGGTCATATCTATCGAAGGACTGATAACCGCCGGTGTAGACTTGTTCTTGAGTGGAGACCTCGACTCGGAAATCGTAGTGTAGGGCGCCCTCCAGCTAGGTGGAGCGACGATATACGAAAAGTGTCTGGCAGCAGTTGGAAGAGAAGAGCCGAAGATCGGGCTCAATGGAGTGTTTTGGGAGAGGCCTATGTCCAGCAGTAGACTGATACGGGCTGATGCGACGATGAAGAATTATTACCTGTGAAAGCGGCATTCAGGCATGCAAGGAGTAAAAAGATATCTAGTGACGCATCATCAGCCTCCACTGCTGGATGTAAGCTTCCTCTAATGCACGCCACTGATCTCGGTCTTCAGCTCTCCTCATCCGATTTCTGCCAGCCACTTTACGCAGGTCGTCACTCCACCTGGCCACAGGGCGTCCTGCGCTACGTTTGCCTAAACGTGGTCTCCACTCGAGAACTCGTCTACCCCAACGGTTATCCTAGAAATGTGACCAGCCCACTGCCACTTTAGCTTGCTTATCCTTAGAGCTATGTCGGTTACCTTGGTTCTCTGTCGGATCACTTCATTACAAACCTTGTCCTTCAGAGAAACTCGAAGCATAGCTCTCTCCGTAGCTCGCTAGTGATGCGGTTTCTACGTATCTTACTATTTACCTTTTAATTAGTAGGGTTGCTTGCGCTCACACAAATAGCTCAGTTCAAAGAATATGCCTATTAAGGTGATCAGGGTCAATTATATTTTTCAAATTACTTTTAATTAGGTAAATCTACTTCAATTATTAAATTAACTAGCAAAATAATTGTGGATATTAGGACAAAAAAATAACAAATAACAAACGATCCAATAAATAATAAATATGACAATTAGACCGCGATCAACTTTATTAGGCAATATAATTTAATTGAAAGCTGAAAATACCGTTTTAGAATCTCAATGAAATGTTTATTGTGACTTGGTCACACAGGTCACTCTACATTTTTGTTATACTACGGGTGCTCAAACTCAGTTTATTTTTCGTCTGACAATTTTTTGTATTAAAATTTTGAATAATCAAAAACTAAACTAACGAAATGAAAACTAAAGTTCACATTTGATAGCGCTTCTATCCAAGAGTATACTATTCCAACAAGCACAAATAAAAAATGAAAATAACCCCCGACCCCCCTTTATAACTAAGAAGCATCTCGATCTGATGCAGCAAAACTGATGTAGTTTTCAAACATAAAATACCGCATCAAAATCGGTCCATTCGTTTGGGAGCTACGAGCCTCACCCCCATTCCCCATTATAGCTAAGAACCATCTCGATTACCTCAGCTTTGAAACATAAAAACCGCATTTAAATCGGTCCATTCGTTTGGGAGCTACAATTCTCTCCCCTCCGCCCCCCTCTCCCCCGTTATAGCTAAGATCCGCATCAGAATCGGCTCATTCGTTTCGGAGCTACTATGCCACAGACACACACATACACACACACCCTAATCTTATAACACCCGTCTCTTTGTTCGGGGGTTAAAACAGAAGAAGAAAATATCTTTATTTGTGATCATGCCATCGAAAAGACTGACCAAGTGTGTAATTATTTATTAAATTAATAACATTGCCAAAAACTAGAAAACCATGACAAAAACATGACTAAACACAAATTTTGTGTTTTTGTTCAGTCATGACGTCCGCCACCCACCACGGGTTGAATAGCTACTCTTTACGCCAAACCCTTTATATTAGTCTGTATGAGTATCTAACCAAATATACCAAATATCTCGAATGTATGTATGTGTATGTATGTTTGTCCACGTATTTTTCGGAAACTATAAGACCGATTGCAATAATTCTTTTTGTAATAGTTACAGTATCTTTCAACTTAAGGAACGGTTCAAGTTTCATCAAAATCCGTTCAGTAGTTTAAAAAATATGGACTGATAACTGTTTCCAGTATGGCTTTTTTCTTAGCCAACGGAATAAGTATTCATTTTCTTAGGCCTACTTTAAAGAAAAGAAAAAGTAAGAAATAAAAATTAATTAATAAAAACGAAACCTACTTCGAAACGTATAAAACTTAAACGAAGTAATTTATTTAAAATACTGAGTTCTTTGCCCGTTACGTGCCTGTGTACTTTGCCCGTTACGTGCCTGTGTACTTTACTCGGTTTGTTAGCACATACCTAAAAAATTATATAATTTTTCTTTTAAGTTTTATACGTTTTGAAGTCGGCTTAATTATTATTTAAATTAGTTTTTTTAATTTTTGTATGCAATCTCAAATTATTTATTCTGTGTTCGAACGCCGTCGTTCGTCGAGAAACAACAGGACAGGACAGGATTTTGTCAAACTGATACTTACAGAGGGTTTCCCAGACGCGTCAAAAGCTCCCTTGGGCGGCTTCAGGCGAGTCAGCATTTTGTATGTCTCCAGATTGCGCGCGAAACTGCGCCCGCGGAGCTGCACCGCTAGATCCCAGTTTTTATCAGCCATAGCCTAGAAAAAATAAAAATAAATGTTTACTTAGCCCAAAAATTTTATATAAATAAATAATAAATATATTCGGGACAATTCCACACCAATTACCTAGCCCCAAACTAGGATACCCTGTAATATGGGTACTAGATAACGGATAAACATAAATAGATACCAATATTATAACATCCATGACTCGAAACATTTCTGCTCATCACACAAATGATTGCACCTTGCAGGATTCGAACTCGGTACTCGGTAATGTTTAAGATGTCGCCAATTGATAAAACAATCTTATTAAAAACCTAACTGTGCTCGCGTGGTCTTTTCTCTGAAGTAGATGTATGTAACCTATTTTATTCCAGGACCAAAAGTACCTACATTTTGGCGTGGTTGTTCTCTGCTAAAAACAGTCCTATAAACAGATCTCCGTCTGTCCCAAGTGTAACAATACCAATAGGCGACCATCTGGAGCTTTTGGGTGTCGAACTCACATCGAACCTGAATTTTGGGTCTTACATTGAATCCAAAGCCAAAAACACTGCAAAGAAAATTGGTATTTTGTCTAAGGTTAGGCGGTACTTCACAGGCTGTCGGTATTCTACAGATAGCACTATGGAGTGTGCACAAGAACTGCACAATCTGATTCCCGCATCACCTTTCCATTACCGTACGACAAGCGATTGGCAAAGCGCCACCCTTTTATGTGGTTGAAATACTGCGCACAAAAACGAAGCGTTACGCTTCTTCATTTATTATAAGAACTGCAAAGGAGTGGAATGCCCTGCCCTCGTCAGTGTTTCCGGTAAAATAAAATCCTGTGTGTTCAAGTCAAGAGTGAATAGGTATCTACTAGGCAAGCGTGCTTCACCTTCGACCACATCATCGGTTTCCATCAGGTGAGATCCTGGGCCAAACGATTACCTAGTATGTAACAATATATATAATGTACAAAATACCGAATTTCGTTCAGCCGTCACTTTTTTTTATCGATTGCTCGGCTGCTACTCTTGGAATTATGATACGAGTTTTTAAGTCAAACCTAAGCTATCCATCACTGAAACCCGCATCGGAATCGGTCCAGCAGTTTATGATGCGCGAGTTTAAAAACAGACACACAGACAAACCATTTAAAAAAAAGGTATATTTTTGTTCAGTAGGTTATTGACCCAGCCAGCGCGAAGCACGAGCAAAGCGACTCCGTTTCAGCTTGGGCAAAAATGCTTTTGTATGTCCGGCGGATGTCCGAATGTCCGGGTGTCCGCCTGTTCTCCGCTACAGATCGCATTCCTCAACCGATCTAGACGAAACATGGTATACAGCTTTAAAGAACTGTTAGAATATTTTAGTTGGTCTCATAAAAAATTGGTGAAGATCTGATGAGGATCTTCGGCGTGGTGGCATAGCTTCTCAAAATGCTCACTTTTAGGTTTCTACCAGTGGAATCAGTCCATTACATACTAGGTAGGCATTGATGGAGCACCTTGGTTATTAATTTTAGTCTTACAATAGTTCTAAAATAATAACTAGATGGCGCTACTGTCACCGCTAGATTGTTTGCAAATAAGTATGTGCTCGCGAGGTCTACCGGTCTAGAGCCATTAGTTTTAAGTTTTTTTAATTACTTTTTTGTTAAGTACTGCTTTATTATAAATATACAGTAATATTATGTAAAATACCTCTTTTTAAGAAGTTTAAAAGCTATACTAATGTAAATTTTCTGGCTGATATTTACTTCTCCAATCAACATCTAAAGTAAAATAAATGCCATTTAACTTTACCTTTGCGCTTTAGCAACTTAACTAAACTTCTCAGGAACTTCCGCCGATTACTTGTAGTATTAGGTTTTACCTTAAACCTTATCTACTTTCTTTTCGATATTACCAACCTGAGCAACAGCCTTAGTCCGCCGGACGCACTCCATAAGAGGCAGACGGACTGCCTGGTTTCCATCGAGAGTCACCACGCAAGGTTCCGTGTCCGGCGAGGCCTCCATCAGAGCCATCACAGCTTCTGCGCCCATGCGACATCCCTAAAATACCAACATAGCTAACTGAATGTAGCAAAGTGAAGAGCATGGGAATTGAAGCCATATCACATCAAAACAAAGCGTGTTTCTTACCAGGATTCTGTCGAAAGCCGAAGGGGAGCCTCCTCTTTGCACGTGACCGAGGACAGTGATGCGGGTGTCCTGCTGAAGGTTTTCCACAACTACATTCTTCACGAGCTCGGCGGTGATTGGCTTACCTTCGCGGTCGATCGCACCCTCGGCCACGATGATGATGTTCAGGCGTTGGCCTGATTTCCTTTCCTAGATTTGGAGAAGGAATTATATTAATCTTTCCAATGCAAGATTGTTTTAGTAATTTCGCTCTGTACCTAAATATATTTCAGCCATTTTTTTGTGCATAGAAGTGTATTAGCAAAAGACTGTGAAACGCGTGTCATTCATGCTAGTGACAACTTCTTGTTAAAATTGCAAATCGGTTGTATGTGTTAAGCTCAAAATGGAAATACTATAAATAGAAATGTCTAACTAGTATTTACTGTGAATGAACTGTATCTACTCATTGAAGGTCATCTACCTCTACATGTATAAATAATTTATTGCTTCCATTCCATATCTAGATCATGTAGGTGATTTAGGGGTTATCAATAACTATGTCATGGTCTCATAGTAGATAAAATTCTACGTTATTTTAGAAGGAGAAAATATGAAGTAACACATACCCACACCAGTAACATGCAAAGATATTGTCAAGTAGCGTCAATAGATTATAAGCAGGATAGTTACAGGTGATATGATTAAAGTTTTAATAGAAAACTTATCGAAAATAGACAGAATCTAGATGTTCAGAGTTAATAATGTCAGAGTTAGAAGCGAATTTTAACAACACACAATCGAAGCAAATATAGGTATGCAGACACAGAACTGGGCTCGGTTGTTTAGCCAGTTGCTGTTAACAGCTATGACAGTTTGAATTTAGTCTATTTGATTAATGACATACCTACTCACTTCTTCAAAGGAGCCAGTAATTTTGATACATGTTTGAATGAGCAAACTGCCGTAATATATTCAAAAGATTGTGTGTGATTACATTGCAGTGCCGCTCAATCAAGCCTGCGTACCTGTGCCAATCTTTTGCAAAGCTTTTCGACCCAATTATTGGGAACAGGGTCCTCGGGAATGAATACTTGGTCTGCCTCGCTCGCCAGAGCGGCCACCAAGGCCAGGTAACTGCAACAAGCAGCACCCGCGCATGATGGACCATGCTATTTGCCCACTGACATGAAGCGACAGTGATCGCCTCACACCGAAAACGGAAAGACAGATGCGCTCACAAAACTAACATAACAAATGAAGTGTAGAGATTGTTAGGCTGAAGGTAAATGGAGTGCCACTCAGAACTTTCAATTGCAAATGTGGCACTATGCTGCGCTCGTCATCTTCAGGCAGTCTTTAAGTCTCATATGCCCAATAGTTTCAAGCAGTTGTGAGGAGACGCGGAAATTCACCTTTTCATACAAACTTACTCGTAGTTACGTTTTTATTTAAAAAGAAGAGAGTTAGTTAGAGAGAGAGAGATAGAGTTTATTTCGGGTCAGATCGGTTCCAAACTTCGTAGATAGATGATGCTGCTGCTATATCAATGTTTAAAATCATTTTTGTTTAAAAATAGTTAATCAATCAGAAAAAAGTTAAAGCTGCTTTCTTTTTAGTAAGCAAAATTAATTTAAAACATCGGTATGGCGTAGCCCATTCTATATACAAAATTTTATTAGTATCTGGTTTTTAAATAAGAGCGTAACTACTTTGTATGGGGCTTCACCGGTAGAGTGAATTCTGTGCGCGCAAAGCTAACATGGCTTGAATTTTGACGATTTATTTTTCAGATCATACTGTCTTCCCTTTTTCGGTCTGAGGGTAGGACAAACAATTTCAGACAAATTTAGATTTCACGTATCAACGCCAATAGAATCTGCCAAATCAAAAACATGGACGAGAAGTATATAGGTGATCCTGCTCCCACATTGAATATAAAAAACTATTTTAATTCTTGCCTCAGCTATTTTCGTACACAACTTTACTTCCCAATTGGGGGGCGCTGGGTCTTCGCAAATAAAGCTATATGTAGCATCCGTACATAGGGCGGTGTATACTGCAAGAAAACTAAACGGACAATTGAGATAAAGGACACATAGTGGGCATGGAATAAAGTGTACTAGCATTCAACAAAAGGGGTAAAACAGAATGAGAGGAAAGGCTTGCCTGTTCTAACTTATCACACAGTTTTTTTCTCCAATCAACCGAAGGGGGTGCTTCAGGTATAAATACAAAGTCCGCTTCAGCTGCCAGAGCTGTGACCAGAGCGAGATATCTAAATGAGTAAACATTAATTACTTTGTGTACTGAAACAGAATTGGAATGTATCCATTTTCATCTCTTCATTAATGTAAATTGTATTTTATAACAATGTTGTGAGATACAATCCATACACATCTTTTAAAGAACATTTAAATCTATGGTTATACAAAAATATTAGGAAGCTTAGCCTGTCTCATCCACTTGCTGGCCTTCATGAGTAATACATGAATAATATGAAAAAATGTGGATATAATTATATTTTAACTATGTTTTTATTGACTCGCATTTGTGTCTGGCTGTTTATTTATCTGTTTGGTAAATAAACATTTTCCAATTGATTTTAAACTACAAACTACCCTATGATCCCTACCCTATGATGATGAACTTCCCTATGATCTAGAGACTTGAAACATATACTACAACTGGATGACAGTGAAAAAAAATGAATAAAAAAAAAAGTCCGTTTTAAATATATGATATTGATATGTAAAAAATGCATTAACTTAATAATGTATGCGTCTTATTTACCTATTTTAAGGTTTCATTTATATTAAACAATTAATTATAAAATATACTATGGTAAGTCATCTTACCCGCAATGCCTGCCCATGACCTCCATAATGAATGTCCTTTGATGGGAATAGGCTGTGCTTACAATAGCATCAATGGCCTCAATGATGCGATGCAGAGCAGAGTCCGTACCTATAGTCATGTCTGTACCACAGAAATCATTGTCGATGGAACCCACCTAAAAATACATAACATTATAATTATAAGATTTCAGTAACAATAAAACTATAATTTTGAAGTAAAATGAGATATTAGTTGATTTTAACAATCACATTGCTAACAAGGTCTCACAATGCCACAATAACAGTGGGCATCATTTGTTATTTTAAACATACTTTCACCATATAACTTATTTTACTCAAAAAGAGAGGGGTGTATAAATTTAGGGTGTGTATGTATGTATGTATCATTGTCTATCTGTGGCATCATAGCTCCCAAACGAATGGTCCCATTTTTATGCAGTTTTTTCAGATTGAAAGCTGATGTGATCGAGATTTTTCTTAGCTATAATGGTCAGGGTTTTTTTTAAATCCAATTGTGTTTAGTATCTATGCTAATATTATAAAGAGAAAAGATTTGAATGTTTGTTTGTTTGTAATGGATAAACTCAAAAATACAGAATCAATTTAAAAAAATCTTTTTAGAAAGCTACATTATCAGCGAGTAAAATGGGCAGTATATTATTTAAAAAAAAAAATGAAGATCCCAATGATAATTACTATAATGTAATCCAAAGAAATGCCTTTAAACGGAACGGAATGACATGTTGCTGTGGAACCAAAAAATAACAAGTATGTCAAAAAGCACTAAGGACATGAGTCACAAACATTGCTCAGGGTAAACGTAATTAAACCTCCTTGGCGTTGTGTTGCTGCCAAAGATTTTGAATTACACTTACAGACAGTTTTTTTTTAAAGTACGACGGGTGTATTAATAAGTAAGAACAATGCCGCAGTGTGACCGTGCGAAGCTGGGGCGAGTCACTAGTGTTTGTATAAAAATACATTAGAACATTAGCTATCAAGGAATACTGAGTCATTGGTACTATTAACATATATTTTAGTTTAAAATGAATGTTGACTGATATTGATTATCCTTAAAAATATTGTAATAGTGATGCAAGAGTATCCAGTATATAGAAATAACAATGTAATAATGTTTTGTAGGAACTCCATATTGTTTCTAAAGATAAATAATCTTCACTTTCATTGGAATTAGGGCTGTATCAATTTAATATCTTATTTTGGAAAAAGTTTTAGATAAAGAAAAAATACTTTAGATATGTTTTTTTCATCAGAAGTTGGAATCTTCCAGATCATTTTCTAAATGAATATGTGCAAATGTAAACATTTTTTATGCATATATTTCTTCTCATCCATACTAATATTATCAAAGTTTCATCTTTTGTATTTCTTGTTTAGTATGTTACGCTGGTCACTCCACTATTATTTCTTTCACAACTTGGATAACTGGTAGTTAATGCTGTTAGGCATAAGTCTTTCATTGTACACTATATTTGCGCAAAAAAAAAACTACTCTGTACTAATACTATATAAGCAAATGTAGCTGTCTCTCTGTCTGTCTGTTTATTACCATTTTGTGACTAACAGGCTGAATCTTGATAAAATTTGGTATGGAGATAGTCTGTACCCTAGGGAAGGACATATGATACTTTATGTTGCGATAAACTGTTGTCTGCACTGAAAAGTCACAAGCAATTTGTTATATGTATTTTAATGTGTGAGTAACTAAATCTTAAATTACACATCTAAAATCAAAAATCATCAAAAAATCTAAAATTATAGCTTTAATTATATTATGTATAGATAGTTTTTTTTTTATAACCGGTTGTTCAGATATGGATATGGACACCCATAAGTTTCTAGTTGGAGTCATCAGTCACTGCAGGAGTATGCCTCCTCTTATGACAATATTTTCTGTCTTGAGGATATCTTGACCAGAATTATAATTAGTTGATTTAGTTACCATTCCAGCAATATGTAAGAACTTGTATTTCTCCCTCTGGTCCTTAGTAATCTTGTTGTTTTCCAGCAATTCATCTAATAGGCTTGACCACTCCTGTCGGAAGAGGTTGGCACCCGTCAGAGAACCATCACCTCCAATCACAACCAAGTTAGTGATTCCTCGGGTCACAAGGTTGTATGCAGACTTCAGGCGGCCCTCTCTCTTGCTATATTTAAAAAAAAAAACTGTTAAAATAATATTAGTTTTAGTTATACGCAATATACAGGAATATCCAGGAAGTAGGTAGGTAGGTGGTCTGGTTGCTGTGCCCAACAGGGTCCATAATGATCTGTTACTTTATTAGTTATGTTTACCACCTTATTTGTACATTATGGAATGCAATAAACAATTTGAATTTTAATTTGTAGTGAGAAGCGAAGGTCCCAAGGTAGAGAACTCTCAGACATACCGAATAACCCTCTTGTATGTTCCGCGTTTTTTTACATTTTAAGAGTTATTACATTTTTGAATTTTTCCAGATTTCAACAGTAACTTAGTAATTTTGACCAAACTAACAATAGTGTTCAGTTGTTTTTTTTAATGATTTTAGTCCAGTAGTGAACCTTTTATGAGACATCAAAATCATATTTAAATTATTGAAAAAACAATAAAAAATAAGTAGAGTTCAGAGCAAAATATCCCATCTTGAAATTTGGAGGTCCCTAAAATTAAAAAAATAGGCAATAATATTTTTTTGTTCCGTGAAGAAGAAGAAAAAAGAAGAAGAAAAGAAGAAGAAAGAAAAAATGTAAAAAAAAAAATACACAAATGTTCTTTATGTTTTAGAAGTTTTTAAAATAGGAATTTTAAAAACTTCTTCAATTAACTCTATAGTTTTATTACCTATAAAAAACGTACCTCTAACTAAAATCTTTCGGGAAACTATGCAAAATAAAATATTAAATTAAATAATAAAATATTCTCATGTAAATAAAAAAAAAAGGAAATATTTTACGTCAAATATTGTGTGGAAATACTAACGAAACCTTTCATAAAAATAGCAAGAGCAGAAAAATAATAAAAAAATTATTGCTTACATAAAGTCCATACATCTTGCAGAACCAATGATGGTGCCTCCTTTGTGAATGATAGAGCTCACCGAGGACCAATTAGCCTCTTCGATATTGTCTCCTCCATCGACCATTCCCTGGTAACCTTCGCGAATGAAGTAAACTTTGCATCCAAGGTAGATGCCCATTCGTACCACGGAACGCACAGCGGCATTCATACCCTGGGAGTCGCCACCACTCGTGAACACGGCGAGGCCTTTCCCTTTGTGGGAACCGCGTCCAATAAATTTCTGTGTAGCATTCCCCTCCATCCTAGAGGATTACAGATCACCGACACCTAACAAACAGTATAAGTTGTTTATTTACTGATAATATGTAACAAAGCACTGACTACAGATTACAAGGGAAGTCTTTACAACACATATAAGGGACAAAATTGATGAAAATTCGTGGAAAATACACTACATACCTAGGAAAAATATTTATAATAAATTAAATTCAAATCTTGAACTTCACCAAGGTGACCTTTGTAAAATATGAACGATAAATGACATTAAGACATTATGACATGACATGCTATGTGACAATGACAATTTGGTTGTTTGACAAATAATGTAACGTCTCTTCTATTTGACAGAAAATCGTGTGGTTTAAATTGCACTAATATGTGCGTGTGTACTGTCAGGGGTGCGTTCACTTACTACGCTCGATGACAAACGGCTCACCCGCGCGATCACTCGAAATCGTTCACGTCATCTTCGAGCGTACGCACCCGAAAAATAGTAGGGGGGGGTTGAGGAATAGTATGAAAATGACACTTAACAGTTGTCAGTTCTATGTAGACGCCCAAAATCGTTCACTAACTCCGGATGATCGAGCGATATTCACACGGATGATTCGAGCGTAGTAAGTGAATGCACCCCAGCGTGCAAAAATTTGGATTAAGATGCGCATATATTATCCACATCAGACACATGACGTCAGGAGTGACATCATTTTGGTGTGCGCACAACGCTCTCTAGTTACAGTAACAGTTAAAAACTAAAATATGTTTCGATCAGCGTTCGCTTTGGGTATGACAGTTAAATTTGACATCGAAAAAGCGACTTTATGTATAAGGCTTTTGAGTCGTTTTTCATTCGGTTTGGAAAGGATTATTAGTATCAAAAATGGCAATCAAAACAGACTAAAAACGCCACTTCATCATCTCGAATGCAGGGAAAAAGAGGTAGAGTAGCGTATGCGGTAACGTCAAATTCAATTGACATATGTCATTCTATGCTGATAAGTTGTTGTTTTCGATTTGAATTCCTCAAAAGTTAGGTACAAATGTTTAAGTTTTATATTTTTATCAAGAACTTTCAGAGGAAAGTATTCTGCAAAGATAAAAAGTAACTTTGATCATCAATTTGACGAGGACTGAATATGAAGGGCAACTGTTTTGCAGTTTTTTCTGTTAGCGCTCGTTGTGTACAATACAACGCCATAGGCATTAAAATAATGACTATGTCATCATTAGTTGACGACGACGATGGTGATGATGTATCTTTATCGTCACTGTCCTCTTCGTCTTTTATATCTAAAAGTTGAATTTGAAGTAATTGAGAATAATAAAAACAAAATAACAGTAGTTCGATTCACAGAACAGCTGACTCAAATGACATAAGCATGCAATCTTCGGTTTATTTTGTTAGCGTGCTTAAGCTGACCAACAAAATTAATGGATTTTTGGTGAGAATAAATACAGGTTATCCACTTTCAGAGGCTATTATTTAATTAGCACACAATAAAGAAATTTATATTTGAACAAAACATTGTTTTTACTTCTATAGACATGTATATACAGCTAATAACAACACAGTTGCTAAGTAACAATTGTCGATGATACTATCTCTCTCTCTCTCTCTCACTTGACAGAGGAGGTTCTACATTAAATCATCCCCACTTAATCCACAATTTTTTAAGCAGAACTGATGCTTCTGTCTAGCAACTCCCTTTTTAACATATATGCAGGCATAAGGGTTGTTTCACAATGATCAATACAGATAATCCTTTGCTCTGCCAACTCTCGAACAAAATGATACTTAATATTTATATGCTTTCATGCTTTGACAGTTTCCCTATTGCAGGAGTATACACTAGCTTATTAGCGCTTTGACTGTCACTAAATATAGTAATAGTGTCTGTCTGGTCAGTCAGTTCAACATATAAACCATTAACAGAACCTAATTCTTTAGCAACCTCCCGAATAGCCATGTATTCGGCTTCAGCAGTACTCAGTGCCATACATTGCTGTTTCCTAGATTGCCAACCTATCGCAGCACCACCGAAAATCAGGATATAACCAGTGAAAGATTTCCCATCAGGCCCATTTCCCCAATCAGCGTCGGCATAAGCAACGAAAGGTTTGTTACATTTTTTATAACACAACGATAGTTCCACTGTCCCCTTCAGATACCTAATCACGCGTTTCAGCGCTGCCATGTGAGTCGAATCATTGCAGTTGTTGAATTGACTCAACATCGTAACCGCAAATAATATGTCTGGTCTAGTACAACACGCCAGGTACATGAGTGATCCTATAATCTCTTGATACCGCGTATCGACATTAGATGTTCCAGGCTTCAGAAGTAGATTTAACTCGATTGGTGTGCTAACTGGCTTACAGTCTTGCATCCCGAAATTTTCAATGATCTTGTTTATGTATGTCTTCTGGGACAGACAGATCTCTTGCTTGTCCTTATTCCACTCAATCCGCATTTCAAGACACTCTCTTGCTACTCCAAGATCCTTTATTTTGAAAGAACTTTCAATCTGCTCTTTAACTGCTTTAGCTGCAGCTTCATTGTTGGTAAATATGTAAAAATCATCAACACAAAGTGCAATAGCAACAAACAGTTCACCTTTTAGCTTGATGTAAATACATTGATCATAATTGGATAGTGTAAAGCCCATTTTAAAAATGTGGGTATGATTTTTTTCGTTCTAACATCGAGCCGCTTGTTTTAAGCCATACAGAGATTTCTTTAGCTGGCAAACATTGCGATCTTCCCCTTTTTGGACGAAAAATTCAGGTTGTTCCATATAAATTTCCTCCTGTATATCTCCATTTAGGAAAGCGGTAGTCACATCTAAGTGATGTATGCTTACGTCCTATTCGACGGCCAGTGCAAGTAGAAGACGATCGACGAAATTTTGACAACTGGTGCAAACGTTTCAAAAAATCTATGCCTGTTTTTTGCGAATAGCACTTAGCGACCAGCCTGGCCTTATGGCACTGCATGCTACCATCCACTCCAACCTTGAGTTTAAAAACCCATTTCGACTTTACGACGTTTCGTTGCCTCTTTATTTAAAACATATAAACCTTGTTTCAGGGGTGCTGTTAACAAAGCGTTACAACCTACAGTGACGTCATCTTTCCTAAAAACTTTACAACAAGTTTTATCAACACAGTCTTTACTACACATCTTACTTACTGATAGTAAAGTTGTCATCAAACCTGGTACATTTATCACATCTTCAAACCTTATAGAACGTCCCATGGCAAAAACATCGCCTTTTAAATTGGATACAATTTTATCATTGTTCGCAGTTGTCACCACCTTTGAATCAACGTGTTCCTTGTTCTCCAAAATGTGTCTGTCTGACGTCATATGTGATGTAGCACCGGAATCTATGACCCATTCTCCTTTGATGACTGTCGCTGACATAGCAGTTATCAGCCTGAGAGTCTCTTTACTATCCTTCTTATCATATGTTGTATTAACCTTCTTGTCATTAGGTTTTCTGTCTTTGCACTGCCACTTATAGTGTCCTTTCTTCTTGCACAGATGACATATTATTACCACTTTCTTGGTTTTGTCACTGTTTGACATAAGTGCTGAGTCGTCTTTTGCTGTGTTCTTTCTCATACTTTCTTTTAACAACTGTAACGAAAATAAAGAAAAACGTGATGAAAATGTGATGGATTGGTTTTTAGGCCAAACTCACCACATCCCCGAGATAGTTGGTCCGGTGTCTAACACCGTTAGGGTATCCGCTTAAATCAATGAAAAGTAATTTTGAGAATAAAGGTAATAGAAAATAAAATGGGGCGAGTCAGACCAAGAGTGGGGTGAGTCGGGATTGTTACCCGATCCGGTCGCTTTGAACGTGAGGACGCAATATCTTTCTTCGGAATCACTCAAAACTAAAAATACTCGTTACTACTTTGAAATTAATAAAATTACCTGGATAAACTTAGACCGGAACGAGCTTCAAGAACTATTGGATCAAGACCATTCGGTAATGTACTAGCTAGTGGGTACAATAGTGGAAGATAAAACATACAACTCAAATTCACCAATACAATCTTTATTATCCTTGGTTTAATTTTGCTTACTTACTTAAAATCTAAGGAACCGTGCCGTAGGTACGTTGGACGGCCATTCAAGCTAGCATGTAATAGTGGAAGACAAAACATGCAATTTAAATTCACCAATACAATATTTATTATCCTTGGTTTAATTTTGTTTACTTACTTAAAGTCCAAAGAATCCTAGCCTGCAGATCCAACTCAGCAGCTAAGAAATACTAAGATCTAAGATTACCCTGTTATAACTAGGGTCGATATAGAACTGACAAAATTAAGTATTTACTCTAACAAAACAATGATGAAATGCTGGCCGGCAGTGTAGTCTACTTATTTACCTTTTTCTATAAGATTTAGCCGTTATGTTAGTGAAGGTAATTCTCCATCGGACGTTTCAGCAATGTCCGATTCACGTGAGAAGTAGCTAGGCTAGACCCCTCAGGCGTTGCAGGTGTCCAGCAGGTCGGTGGGGAACCAAAGTTCAACACTCCGGTTAATGAAATATATGCATTCCAAGAACGTGGCAGGAATCGTTGGGTATAATGTCGTCGTGGCGTATCGCGACACGGCGCCTTTCTACTTAAATCCGGGAGAAGAAGCCTCCGTCGTGTGATCTCTCAATCCGTGGGAAAATCTCCGTCGTGGGGTATTTCAGTCCGGGGGGAAAACCCGCTGTGAATGAATAGACACAACGTTTCTTTAGAATTCGAGATTTAGAAAACGCCACCGCTCTCAGTTCGCTAAAATGGCGTCTCGAAAAATGGATAAAAGTGATTTCACAATCGCAATCTGCAAATGCTCTCACCTTTTTTTACGGGTTTTATAATATGCAGGGAAAAAACTTGGCTCTCCAGCACGAAAAGAAAAAAAAACGCCACTCGTCTCCATTGTCTGTTTCTTTCTGTCACCGGATCTAGTTTGCTTCCAAGTTAGCAAAATCTATCCGAATAACATTTCGTTTCACCAGGAAACCGACCAGCGCTTACACATGGGCTTTGGAAATGATTATATGGTTTTATTTTTTTTCACCATCGAAATCGAATTTGTTTATTTACTGTTTCTTTAACTATTTTTGACAGCTAAACAACTGTCAAGAGACGTCTAAGAATTGTTATAAACTATAGTCCATAAAACGTTCCGTACTAGAAACGATCCGTTCACTTCCAGACGAAAGGTACGGAACGCGGTTTCCGAGCTTCGGTACCGTTATACTCACATAAAACTATATACTGACACTATTAAATTATGATATTGTGTGGGTTTGCTTTGGAAAAATCTACGTTCCTAAATTTGACATTTGTTGCATTTAATTGGTTTGTTTAATTTCATTTTCTATTTGCTGATATTGCGGAACCGTGCCGAACAACGGAACGCGCCCTTTTGCTTTGACAGCTAATCGATGCAAAGATAAGTAAAATCTACGGTAGAGGTCACCACTTGTCTCCGTGTTTATCAATTGTACTTTATTAATTATTTATTTATTATCTGATTCCCAGTTATTCCTTGTTCCTTTTGTATTTATTTCAATCAATTGACCTAATGAGAGTTATAAAGTCGTGATCCGTAGTGCATGGACGTGTTGTATTTTTTTTGAAGTGTTTATAACCACTGAACATGACTATTGTTTTTTGGAACTCCGATTTACAGGATTATATCATGTAAGTAAACAACGTACGATAATCTATTCTAGAGATCAGATACTTCACATCACCATCTGAAAAGGAACCAGAATGGTTCTGGGCCCGTAACATGGATTTTGGTGAAAATAAATACAGGTTATCCACTTTAAAAGGCTATTATTTAATTAGCACACAATAAAGAAAATTATATTTGAACACAACATTTTTTTTACTTCGGTAGACATGTTTAAACAACAGTTGCTAAATAACAATTGTCGATGATACTCTCAGTGTGGTTTAAATTGCACTATCAGTGCTGAGACTGCAAACACTGCTAACGATCGGTTTATATTTTTGGTCAGCATATGCACGCTAACAAATTAAACCAATGATTGCATGCTTATGTCATTTGAGTCAGCTGTTCTGTTAATCTACCTACTGTTGTTTTGTTTTGTTTAATTTTTTCATTTCTCTCATAGTTCTGTTGAATTCGTTTGCTTCTGCTAAAAGAATATAATTATTATTATATGTACTGGCAGTCTGGCGGGAGTTCCAACAACATACCAACACAGAATGACATATGTCAATTGACATATGATTTGACATTACATAAGATTTGACGTTACCGCATGCGCTGCTCTACCTCTGTTTTGTGAGCGTTGTGTGTACACCAAAATGACGTCACGCCTGACGTCATGTAACCGACGTGGAGAATAAATGCCGTAATCGTAATGCATTTTAATCCGACTTTGTGCGCGCTGACAGTACACATAGCGCACATTGGTGCAATTTAAACCACAGCATTTCTCTCTCACTTGACAGAGGAGGTCGTATGTTATATCAAAAATAAACCGATCGTTAACAGTGTTTGCAGTCTCAGCACGTGCAATTTAAACCACACTAGACGGGCGAGTGACACCGTACCATAGAGTAACCACAAACACAGATTCAATCGATTCTTTCATAAATGCATACGGATCAAAAGTTACGGATAAATCGATTACACGAAGTGGTTTTGTACGTCTGTGGTTTTGATACGATAGAGATGTCATATCATCAGTATGATATCATGTTCTGTGGCGATAGCAATCAATATCAATCAAACCGAATTTAAAAAAAAAACGCTAGTAAATAAGTTCACGTATCATTTTGTTGGGTTTTTCAATTCCATTTTATTTTAAAAAATAGACTAGTAAGTTTTCCTCTTACTTATTGGACTAAGTTGAACTAAGTTGTGTGATTTTCTTGTTTTTTTTTATTTACAGTGCTACTCTACATCCTAACTACTTGAAATTCAATAACCAACCAGGCATCAAAATGTCTGCGGATTCTGATATGGAATATTCGGACAACGATGGAGACGACTACGATTACTATGGCGAGCAAGATGATTGTGACATGGAGACAATCGATCGCACTAAAGCTGATCCAGAATATTTCTTGCATTCTTGTCTGAAGGTCGAGGAAGTCGAGAAATTACTCAACGAATCCATTGAATTGCTCAGCAATAGCCTTCAAATTACGCCTTCACTAGCTAAGGTTTGATCTATATTTACATATTTTTGTGCTCAAATTTTATTAAAATATGTATATATATGCCTACATAAATATTGCTAATATTTGATAATATTTTAGGTTACTCTTCATGCCTATGCATGGAACGCTCAGGAAATAATAAATAAGTATAAAGAGAATGCTAATGAAGTGCTAGTATACAGTCATGTGAAACCTGGAGTGCCTTCAGTACATGCTACCTCCAGCCGAGCATGTTGCGGTGTGTGTGCCAATACTCCTCCAATACTTAAGTACAGCGCTCTGGCTTGTGGTCACTACTTCTGCAATGACTGTTGGGCAATGCATTTTGAAGTACAAATTATGCAAGGTAAACCAAGTGTCTCTCTACTAAAAATCTTTGAATATTTTACTTGGAATGACTACTGGAAATATTAATGCTTAGGTTAATGAAGTATGAAATTTAATTTGTAATGATAAAGGATTGTCCTGTCTGTAATCCAAATTTTTAGATATAGTATTCATATTTATTTTAAACTAGCTTTGCCCGCAGCTTTGCCTCTGTGGTCTGGGTTAAAGGTGTATTATTCTAGGAGCTAAAAAAACAATATAGGTACCAATTAATAATATGAACATTAATTTAGCCATCAAAAATTCTTTATACAATTGCTCATCTTCTACTTATCATATTGAGATGTGAAGTACCCAGATTTTAAATCAAAACCTTAGCTGCCCAATAGTGAAAACTGCATTTCAATTGGTCCAGAAGTTAGAAATAATGTGTGAGAAAATATATACATTATAAGTTTAGATTTAGACAAGGTCCGGTGTTTTGATATTAAGTTAAACTAAATAATAGGCAAAATATTAAAATATTGAATATATTCTGTACAATTCCATGCCAATTACCCCATACTAGGATACCTAGGGTACTATGGGCACTAGATAATGGATAAACATACATAGATATGAATATTACATCCATGACTCAGAAACAAACATTTCTGCTCATCACACAAATGTTTGCACCTTGCAGGATTCGAACCCGTGACCGTTTCTTTTTATACCTAGAGTCTCAAGCCACTATTACAATGAGACCAATAGACTACATAATTTCCTAAAGGTAAAATTTGGATCACTGACGTTACTCAAACCCATCGTCTGTGCCTCTGCGCGGCACATGCCTTAACCAATTTGGCCACTGTAACCACTACACCACTATCCAAATTGTTCTTACAGTTACAACAACACAACAAGTTGTTGTATACAATAAGTTTCTAAAAAGTCAGGGTTTTATTTCTTTTGCAAAATTATTGGATATGTTCTCGCTAAGTTGGCATTAATGCTGAAGTCATTAACCAAAATATTAAAAGTAGTTTTAATTAACATGCAATCATTTTATATATCCATATATTTCATGATGCATCAAATGATGAGCCTTATTCGCCAAGATCAGCAGATTGTTTGACTTATGGCTAATGGCTCAACAACCCCTCAAAACACAGGCAATGCTGTTGTCATAGATATTAATAACAAACATTTTCAGAATAAACATTAGTGTGTGTTGAAAAAAAACAACAATCTTTGGGAATGTTCCCAAGTCGGCAAAAAACTTATCTTATCTGTCTACTACAGTAATTCTGTGTAATTATCAAACTCGCATAAAGGAAATTGGAATATAACCTTATTTGCTTTTATTATAATGTTGTACAAGTAGTCAAGTACCTACGTCATAAGCAAGGTCAATAGGTTGTTGACATCAAGTGTGTTATTGAAAAATCTGTTAGTTGAAGAAGGCTAATGCCCTGGACTGAGTTATGTACTTGAAAAACATATTCAATGTCATCTGTTGCTATAATATTTTTTGAGTGGTTATTCTCATAAAAATAATGAATGGCTGTCCTGCAATAGTTATTACACAACTGCCCCAAAAAAGGAGTGTATTGTTTTTAGCATTCCTGTATGTTTGTATGTATGTATGTATGTATGTGAGTTTCTTTATTCCACCATAACTGTTAAATGCCTGAACAGATTTAGACATATGGGGTATTGTTAGAATCCTTACATCTACCTGAGTAACATAGGCTATTTTTTTTTAACTTCCAATATGGCGGCAGTATGGCACCATATTTAAAATAGAAAACAAACTTTACAATATGGGTATCAAATTGAAGGACTTGACAAGCACATTCCAACAGTATATAATTTATTGGCAAAAGCTAGCTATTAAGCTAGTTATTTGTTATAAGTTTTAAATTTATAAAATTGTTTTTGCAGGTGTATCTAACACAATCCAGTGTATGGCTCAGGAATGCGAAGTGAGAGCACCAGAAGATTTTGTTTTATCCCATGTAACCAAACCGAACATGCGTGAGAGATATCAGCAGTTCATGTTCAAAGACCATGTGAAATCTCATCCCCAGTTAAGATTTTGCCCTGGACCCAACTGTCAGGTAATTATTAATTGCAACAAATATTTTGTTACCAAAATAAGTTTGCTTGAATACAAAAAATAAATAAATGTGTATGACTAAATGTTCACCAAATTTATGCACCAATGCTACCGAAATAAACTACAATGCTTGCAAATTAGAGGTAGGTATAGACAAAAGCAAAACTTTTCATGTCAAATGAGGATATGCTTAGTAGGTTAGGGCGGCCGCCACCAATCATGACTATTTCACACAGTATAATAGGGGAACCCCCTCTAGAGCACCTCTCGGTAGAATAGGGTGTGGCGAGGGACATAATTTACATGGCATTGAAACATGTCTATTTTACACACGGAATAGAAAAAACAGTTGGAAGTGGTACAGTACACCACGTACATTGGAACCGATGTCGCCAAACTAAAACAAATAAAATAAGACTTCTGCACTACTAACAAACTCTTCTTATAGTTGGATGTATATTATTGAGACAATTTAAGCTTATGACTCAAATTTGAAAATAATATATTAACAACCGCTTCATAGAGTTTTATTTTTATTCTTACCGATGAAAAAATTGTATGCATGTTGTGATTTCCTGTGCATAACTGGCACAGGTCACCTGCACACGTTGCACTTCCACTTGAATTTTCTATTCTGTGATTTTACACATAAAAATAGAGCACAAATAGAGTGCTCTATTTTTATGTGTCTACCCTAAGGTAAAAAAATAGTAAAAAATGAGAGGTACTAAAAGGTTATATGAGCATAGTTAAGCAGAAAGCGACCAACCCTGTTTTTTGAGAAAATGAGTTATAATACCTAAGACACAAGGTTTTATTTACTTTACGTATTCCAAAGACACGTTTCTTCAAAGCACATTCTGATGTCAAGATATTAAATTGTCCAATAAGATCACTTGCCATTATCACCAATTTTTTGTGTTAAAGCCGACCAATTTAGGCGATGGTCTAGCATAATATCACTAAAAGAGGAAATTGTGGTAAGCAGAATCCAACTATCACAGTTGTTCTGGCTTCTGCAAATTTTATTTATAATGGATTAGTTCCCATTTTTCATTTTCAGAAGCCAACCACAGCAATGTTCTAGTTCTTCAAAAATATTTTTGCAGTATTATAATATGTTTGCATGATAAGATCTCATATCACACAGGGGGCAGGGCTATGGAAAGAACTCATGCGAGCCATAACAGTCCCTTGAGTCGTTCTAGGTTTATTTTATATGATTATTAAAATTTGCCGAATAACACCATTAATTTGTCTTTGCATATCTCTCGGTTGTTGTCCAAACCTCAATAAGCTGAAGGAGACCATTTCTATGGAGGCGTTCTGCAATAAACTAAATTATGAATATTGCTAAAAGCAGAAAACGACTATGTGTTTAACTCAAAAGTTTATTAACAAAACTATTCAATTTGCCAGTCATAAATAGCCCATTTTGTAGCCTTTGAAGTGTCCTTTGATATAAGTATAACATTTAAATCAATTATGAGCTGTACATAAAAAAGCAGCGAAAATCCCCCCTTAAACGGCTATATCTCAATATGCGTTTTTCGTCAATGGTCGCTTTCTGTTTAACTACACTCATATTTAAATAATATTTTGGTGAACATTTACCAATTTTGGTTAAAAGATGTATATTTTTGGAAGTAACTTTTTACTCCATTTGGTAAGCAGTTAAATCAAGTTTTGGTTTACCAATATTAAGATGAAAATGTATTTTTTACCCATTTTCGAAAGCAGTTTCACAGCCATTATTAATTCTACTACTTTGTGATTTTTATTGAACAAAAACATGATATTGTCTTCCATCAACCTGACAGCCCCTGGATCATTAAGGTGGATTATGGCTTAAGCGCGTCACAGACGACTAAGATACGATAATATTTTATCTTAAGATAAAATATCGCTCGCTATACAATTTATATGAACCATCACAAACGGCGAATATAATATATATTTGCATCTTACAGTATATTAAGATATCGAGCGATATGGAATTTATTAAAAGATGTCATCTTAAGATACGAAATATATCGTAAAAGATACAAAATATATATTAATATACTATCTTAAGATAGAAAATATATCGTAAATGCTCTACAGGTTGCTGTTTTGTATTCGTGACGGTTTTTTTTTAACCCCTGAACAAAGAGACGGGTTTTCTATGTTTAGGGTGTGTATCACTGTGTGTATTTGTGTGTGTGTATTTGTGTGTGAGAGGGTGTGTGTGTGTGTGTGTGTGGCATCGTAGCTCCCAAACGAATGGACCGATTTTGATGCGGTTTTTTCTGTTCGAAAGCTGATATGATCGAGATGGTTCTTAGATATATGAGGAGATGGAGGGGGGAGGTGAGAAAGAAAAGAGGGGTGAAAATCGTAGCTTCCAAACAACCTATTTAGCTGTGGGTTTTTTATGTTTGAAAGCTGGGGTAAACAAGATGATTCATAGCTATAATTTGAGGATGGAGGGGGGGAGCCCCCCCCCCCCCTCCATCCTGTGGTGCGAATCGTAGCTTTCGAATGAATGGACCGATTTAGCTGCGGTTTTTTATGTTTGAACGCTGAGATAAACGAGATGGTTCTTAGCATACTGCAAGTCGTTGTTCTGTATAAATGCTCTCGCGCGTGTTCGTATTTTGTTTCACTAAATCTTCCTTAATCAAATTATGAATTTCGAGACAAGTTTCCTTCGACTTGTTAAAATAAGTTTTTTTTTGTAGAAACATCTGCGTAAAGATTAAATTCACTGCGGCTTTTTCTAAATTTAATATGATTTTCTATCCAAATTGATCACCTTTTACAGTGCGCTAATGCAATTTGCATATCAAATTCAAAATAAGAATCGTCGTCTGATGAGCTATCTAATAAATCTAGTAGTAGTAAAACCGTACTATTCATATTTTATCATGCTGTATATAGAAAGCGGTGAAGAAATACGTGTGGCACCTAGGACGGCCTGCGAGCGAATGAATAATTTCAATATATTATCGTATCTTAGCCGTGTGTGATACCCTAAGATGCTATAATATTTTATATGCAGATATCGTAACATAAAATATTATATAGTATCTTAATCGTCTGTGACGCCCTTAACTCTATCTACCTATATTCCCCCCCTCCCCCTCCCTCTCTCTCTCTCCTCAAGAGAAGACGACTACCTACATATTAAACAGCTTGTAATAACCACATCAAATTATCATTTCATTTTCATTTAGCAGTGAAGAACTCATAATAATGTATAGTGGAATTCTTACCTACAGGAGGTTACACAAAACAAGTACAGTACATAGCTTTGCTGAAAACTGAATCATTGGGAATGTTTTGATAACAACTTTTATAGCAAAGAACATAGGCATATTGTATCAACGTAAATATGAATGCGCTATGACTGACAGCATAATTACATCAAGAATAAGAAACTATCAACCAAAATACTGTAAAGAATGTAATTTGTACAAAAATAAAACCTGTATTTTTCACTTACTCGAACGTAGTAAGTGAACGCGCCCCTAGACAGGCTTTTGACACGCTCTTGACGGACGTCGCAATGAGAGCATTTGATTATCGCCATTTTGGAGCTGTTAGTTTGGCAGTAGTGAGCGTCCACGGAACTAACGTACTTGTACTATTATTTATTCTGGGACTAACGTTAGAAGATGAGACAATGTCAATTCTAGTTCCATGGACCCTCGGTGGGGGCGCTTTGAATTATCACAAACGAAAGTGCGGCAAAGCAAATCCATACAGATCAGTGACTAGACCGCTTTACCATTGAGCCTGCTCTACCTCACGCAAGGGCGGATCCAGCCTTCGAGTCAGGGAGGGGGGGGGGGGGGGGGGGGTCACGCACCAATATCCAGCCTGGATGGGTTTCAAAATTATACAATATAAAGATATTTATATCATACAATTTCACGACAAAATAAGCGCAAGAGTAGTGAGCGGGAAAAGTTTGAGTTATTTCTATCAGTGTGAGTATTAAAACAAAACTCCGATTCATACAAAGTATGTATTTAGTGTAATAAGTATATATCAAAAGCGCGAGTGCAATTTTTTTATCAGTGATTAACATCGATACTCCAAAATTTTGCGCTATTAAATTAAAACATATTTACAAACTATGTAAAAATTTGCATTGACATGATTTAAACTTTGGAGAGTAGAAATTGTTAGAATATTCAGCTATAAACAGCAATGTAATAAACGAAAAAAAAACAAATCAATCAAATAAACCCTTATCTTATCTTCTTCTGGGGTTTTCATAATAATATATGAAACCCTAAAATAAGAGTGAGCTTAACTAGCGCGGAAAATTTGAGCTATTTCGATCGGTTTAGAAGTTAAATAATACTTCCAAATCATAAAAACAAACATTTAAATAATCATAAAGCGAGAGCAAAGTGAGCGCAATAAATAGCGAGCTATTTATATTTTGTCATGTAGATTTTTTGAACAAAACCTAAAACCAAACAAATCACATGAAAATAATGACTAAGAACCCCAAAAACGAGCGAAGTAAGAGCAAATTAATACTTCTGCCAGTTAAATAGTGCCAAAAACATAACTTCAAACATGCATTGATAAAAACAAAACACGCAATCGCAGCATCCATATTACTGCGATATTTCTTTCAATATAGAAATTGAATATTCTAAATCGATTTACATTCCTAAACCGATTTACATTCCTGGTACAAAATGAAAGAAGCGCGAAAATATTAAGGTTTTTCCAAATCATATGAAAGTAACGAATTATAACTGCTCATTTATTAAAGAAGCGCGACTGAAGTGATTTCTAAAGTGTAAGGTTTTCTCTAGAAGAAAATTTAAAATAATTAAAGG
This sequence comes from Alsophila aescularia, assembly GCA_946251855.1. Classification (NCBI taxonomy): domain Eukaryota; kingdom Metazoa; phylum Arthropoda; class Insecta; order Lepidoptera; family Geometridae; genus Alsophila; species Alsophila aescularia. Next base: position 17,729,378 of record OX276377.1, on the reverse strand, counting down.
ATGAAGCCTCTGGCAAGGTTATGAGTGCGACGGAAGCGAGCGCGATTGGCGATTTCTATAGTTTTTTTGAGGTAGTGCTGGCCTCTGGTGTCAGAGTTTATCAGGCCGACCGACATGGCTTAACGACGGCTAGTCGGGGCCGACAGCTTAACGTGCCCTCTGAATCATTTGTATAGTGTAAAACTAAAACATAATTTGAAATTGCACCAATCAGATGCAGAAAAAATACCGCGTTGCCATCTCACACATGCTGCAGAGAGAGAGAGAGAGAGAGAGAGAGAGAGAGAGAGAGAGAGAGAGAGAGAGAGAGAGAGATAGAGTTATTTTTTTAACGTGATAATTTGTTTATTTGTCAGTGGATATTTCGTGCTTGGACCCGCGAGGGTGCGAGGCGCGTCGAATGTCGCGGCTGCGAGTTGATCACTTGTTTCTCCTGCGGAGCTCCCCATCATGCGCCGACTGACTGCTCCACGATAAGACGCTGGCTTACCAAGTGTGCTGATGACTCGGAGACGGCGAACTACATTAGCGCTCATACGAAGGTATTATTCTTTTCGACTATTCTAATATTGGATTTTGAAAACTAACGCGAGTGATATTCATATTAAATATAAATAAAACGGCTAAAAACTCACGAAAAAGAAGATCGAAAATACTCCGACCAGTTTCAGACTATTTTGAAGTCCTTCATCTGGGAGTGTTATGCCGACAAGCCGCGACGAGCGCTACGAACGTCAGCACGCAACGTGTGTTGCGTGATTTTATTCTAATATTGTTTTATTTATATTTATTCTAATATTGAGCTGAATATCGAGCTAAGTGACGTGCATTCCGAGAGGCCTACGTCCAGCGGTGGATAAGTATAGGCCGATGATGATTCTAATATCACACTAATATTATAAATCAAAGAAGCGGGAATCACTGTCGTAGACAGGCCAATCAGAGCTTAGAGTTTTAAAAATGAATACTCTCTTATCGAGCGGAATACTTAGTATTCGTGGTGCGGAACTGACAGTCCATACAAAACATCTTAAAATGCATAAAAACCGATTAGCGCCATCTATCTTTTCTCTTTAGGTGTGTAATACATTCTGGATTACACAGACTAATTTTCATCATCTATCAACATAATCCACGCGGGTGAAACCGCGGGGCGTATCTAGTAATAAAATAAGTCTACGAACCAAACGGTGTCAATTTTGAGTCTTAGTTAAAGATTCATTAACATTTTGATGCTAAATACATAATTGTATCTTCATTAGGATATAACAATAGGAGATTACTGCAAATTTATGCGTAAAAAATTGTGTCCGATCGTTAAATATGTTTACTTTACTATCCAACGACACTGGGTTCAGTCCCCGGCCCTATTTACCAATGATAAGTTATGTGTGGATTTGACATCGCTCCATGGTTCGAAGGGCACGCTAATCCGTCGGACTCGGTGCTAACAATAGATAGTCGTTAAGCCACTTGAGAGGTCCGTGTGTGGCTGATAAACTCCGATACCAGAGGTCGGCACTACCTCATTCGACTTTCATTCTTTTCCGCTAGGTTTCCTTCAATAATAAGCATTTTGAACAAAAAGTAGATAATCTGACAAATGAAAACACTTAATGTTCAAATTGATTGATACTGGTTTATTTATTGATACTGCGTAATTAACTATGGCTCCGTACTCCGTAGCTTATACATCGGGTCTATCACGGTGTTCAGTTAATGCTGCCGATTCATCATCACTAATGAAGTTTACTAAGTAAGGATGCGCATAAATGTGTTACCGTCGCGGTCACACATTTGTAATTTACGAGCGATACGGCAATACATTTGTACGCGAGCGATAGAGATAAGTAATCGGGGGTCATTGTACGAAATTCCTTCTGTATCGCAACCGGGCTTGAGTAACGTATAAACTACTGAATTGCCTGAACAAAAAATTTTACTCTTTACTCTACTAAATTCAGGAGACGTGTAAATAAATCGGCTTAAAACTGTAAATGACGATGGCACCTTGTCCATAGTTAATTATTAGTTTAGTACATTTTTTGTTTCAGGACTGCCCTAAATGCCAGATTTGTATAGAAAAGAATGGAGGATGCAACCATATGCAGTGCGGAGCGTGTCGACACGACTTCTGCTGGGTATGCCTCGGGGACTGGAAGAGCCACGGCTCTGAGTACTACGAGTGCAGCCGATACAAGGAAGATCCTAACTTAACTACCGACAGTCAACACGCTCAAGTACGTACACATTATGCAAGGACCGGGTACACACCCAGCTTGAATCCCAGCTCGATAGATAGATAGATAGCTAAATTCTTTATTGTACACACCACAAATAAAAATTAATAAACAATAGTAGAAGAAGTGTTACAATGGGCGGCCTTGTTGCTAAAAGCGAGCTCTTCCAGGCAACCTTTGGATGTAGAGGATTTGTTAAAACCGTGAAGGACGGGGTGCACTATGATATAAAAATACTAGAAGGAAACAGTAAATCAAATTTCTAATAATACCAAAAAACTATTTTATGTTAAATAATATATTATAATATACATATAAATATATATTTCAAATATATATATATATATATATAATTGATCCTTGGTTACGGTATTTCTAACCGTCTGACGACAGTGAAAGAAAAACTGTATAGAGCCATAGATGGCATGTTACTAATCCACCCTGTACAGTGACTTAAAGTTTAAATATGAGGATATTTCACATGGTGTGAGGAGCATGGTCATGATAAATAAAAATTACTAAACCTAGTATGCGTCTTATATTAACTCCTTTCCGGTTATCATTCAAAGATATACCACAAGTTGGATCAAAGTGAAATTTTGAAAATATCTATGCAATACCAAATGTTCAAAATTATTTCAGAAGCTCTAATTTTTTTGGACTGTAAGAACAAACTGAGAGTGCAACGCCACTCTGGCGGTACGCCGACATTTCTTGCGAGAGGCGCTTGTGTCACTTTGATCATGTGTGATATACTGTAGTCTTTGCATCTGTGGTTAACGGTGGCCATGCAAAAAGCAGCTCGTGCTCGGCGGATCGCCTTACTATTACAATTTTTATTAAAGTCGTTGATATTGTACTGCAAGTTGAATTTTATGTCCTCGCCCACAAAACTACCCACGCATTATCATTTCTGAAACTATTGATGCTGGTGATAGACCTCAAGTTATATTTGTTTTGAAATAATCACTACAATAAAATTAATTTTAGTACCTGACAAGTACTGAAAAAATAAAACTTGCTCTTATTTTGGAGGTTTTGTAGTTTTTTTGTATGTTTTATGCCTCTAAATAGTAGATTGTATTACTAGGGAGCGAAATAATATTTTGCCGGCGAGGGCGCTATTTTGAATCCTGAATGTAGCGAGGGATTCAATATACGTCGCCTGAGGGAAAATAATTTTGCGCCCGAGTTATACACTCTACTTTTCATCCCCCTCTATGAGAAAAAGAAATAAAAGGCGCTTGTAGATACATTACCAGCTCATATATTTATTTACAAGCACAAATTAAAAAAAAATATTATATATAAATTAAATTTACAGTTTGCACATTCAAAATAAAATATGATGGCTTATAACTTGAATATGGCCGAGCTTAGGCGGAAAGAGCTGACGAGCCCCGAAATTAATTACTGCCCTCTCTGAAAGTCTTGAACAGAAAAGGCCTACTTTGCTCCCACTTTTCCAGGAACCAATCAGTGTTTTTCGAATAGATGGGATGAAAAAGTATTTTTTTCATCTGTATATCCCTAGCCCTTGCTAACTACAATCTTTTTATTTTCATTTTACTTGGTTTTTGAATGAAAATAACATGGACTTCATTTTAAACAAGGCATCGTATCCGCGACAGTTTATCATGTTTTATATTTTTTTAGGCTCGAGAAGCACTGAAGAAATATTTGCATTACTATGAAAGATGGGAAAACCACGCGAGATCTCTGAAGTTGGAAGAACAAACATTAGCTAATTTGAAGAGTCGTATCAATCAAAAGGTAAACAAAGAAAACAATCTACATTAAAAAAACTCGTATTACCCACGCGACATATTCATACAATAATGTCACAGTTTATCCATACTTATAATAAAGCAGTAAGTACCAAAAAGTCTGAACAATGAACAAAAAAATGGTCTAGGGTACTTAAGATAAGCTACTGAACAAGTTTTGTTTTTAATCCTTTCTGTCTGTTTGCATATCACGTAAAACTACTAGACCGATTGCGATACAGTTTTCACTGTTGGATTTCATAGAGTTTGAGTTAAAAACTGGTGTACTTGGTATCTCAACCTTTTAAGCCGAGAAATCGATAAAAACTATTTGACGGCTAGACGAAATTTGATATATTGTACCTTATAGGTACTTTTGGTTCTAGAATAACATATAGAATACTTTTATCCCACAACAATAACCACGCGGGCAAAGCCACGGGTACAGCTAGTGTAATATATTATAACTACCCTCGGCTTCGCACACGTGATAATTTATCTAGGTTAAAAGTACTCTATGTACTATTCCAAGGCCTAAAATCCCAATATACCAACATTTGATTAAAAAAACCTGCAGCCTTCGTAAAGTTTTTATCGATGGTTCGGCTTCTACTCATCGGATTGAGATACCAAGTACCCCAGTTTTTAAGTCAAACCCTAAGCTGTCCAAAAGTGAAAACTGCATCGCAATCGGTCTAGTAGTTTTTCCGTGATGCGAGAACAAACAGACAGACACGAATTTCAAAAATGTTTTATTTATTTATCTGTTTCCACATGTAAATCTTGGTCTTAAATATAACAGTAGTATCTTAAAAATATGGAACCCTGGTGGGCACCACAGAATATATTGACTTTTCTGAATATAAGTTGTTCAGTAGCTTATTTTAAGTACCCTAACCCATTTTTTTTAAATTATCTTCTTTGTACAGACTTTTTCGTCTTTATTGCTTTATTATAAGGTTTATTATAGATACCTATGATGTATTCACAGGTTATGGCAGGCGCAGGGACATGGATCGACTGGCAATATCTATGGGATGCAGCACGACTGTTGAAACGCTGTAGATACACTCTGCAATACACCTACCCTTTCGCTTATTACATGGAAGTTGGACCTAGGAAAGAGCTGTTTGAGTATCAACAGGTAATCATCCTTGTGAGATATTTGTTATTTAAGGGGTCACTGGAAGATTAATTTTTCGATACAAACATAGTACCAAAATCATTTGTAATTGGAGAATATTTCCACAGTGTTATGATATTATTCGGATTCGGATATAGTACGAGATACGGCCTAAGAAATATATATGTTAGATAATATGTACATTGATAAATCGCACATGGGTTGCCTAGCCAAAACAGGAGACAAAACTGGTAGCGACTCGGACATACACTAAACTAGACTTCGACTTCGTAACAAGGTCTTTTTGCCCTTGGCATCTATTCTAAACTTACGTCAATTTAAAATAACATAATTAAAACAGGTTCTTAACACGCTATCTAACAGCGTTTGGATAAATTAGGACACGTTCTGAGATAGCGTTTGGACAAATCGGGACTCTCGCCGCGTGGAAACAAAGTTGACAGGCTTTAGTGATAGTTTAGTGAATGAGGAATAAATAGATGCCAGGAGCAAAAATACCTTGTCACGAAGCCAACAAGGTTTAAAAGTTATAGGTTTAAAAGTTTTAAGGTTGTTTTTTAATTACATTTGAAGAAATTAAGTTTAGTGTATGTCAGAATCGCTACCACTGTTAAATAATATTAACTCCAACTAACTTTATTTGATAAACTTACCGTATTAGTCGAGAGAATATTACACAAAGAATCGGAAAAATATAGGCTGCCTACTTTTCTTTTAGCCTAACTATTATGTTTCCAGCTATAAACAGGTAAACAAGCGTCAATAATATACCCTCATCTGTTATTTAATTATTATTTTATGAAATTAAAGGTTATTTTATACCCTATTCAACAGTATTAGGTTGCCTTGACAAAAGTGGGTCACATCCATGGTTGCCTAGACTGTTAAGCGAAGCTTCATTTAAACCGTGACACATTTACTGGTAACTACTGGGTTTTTTCAAGTCGTATGAGTTATTTATACATTCTTATATTTACTCTTGACTTGAAACTCTCAGACAGATTATAGTTATAGGAAACAAGAATGTTGTTCAATTCCTTCACTGTTACAATGAGACATGTTTATGTGAATCGTTTATTCTTATAATGTGTTTCGTCTAGTCATCAAATCATGTTATTTTTATTTGTTTCTAGGCCCAACTAGAAGCTGAAATAGAAAATTTGTCATGGAAAGTGGAGAGAGCAGAAACAACGGACAGGGGTGAACTAGAGAATCAAATGGATATAGCGGAAAAGAGACGAACTACGTTGCTGAAGGATTTCTTAGAGTTCAATACCACTAACGCCTCCAGTAGCAGTAAAGTTTAAAGTGAACCTCAAGCGCATTTTTATCTTATAATAAATTATCACAATAAATGTCAGCACATTTTTGTAATAAGTACTTGTGAATGCTAGAATTATTTTGTTCTGCCAAAGTATATTTATTATTTTAACAATAATAACATGCAATAAATTAGTTCTATTTATAAATATTGATTTTCTTTTATTAGTGCTTTATTATAATGTATCTTCTATTCTATATAAATAACAAGTAAATTATCAAAATAAGACAAAACGACTGTTTCGCCATAAAAGGAACTTTAAAAAGTTGTGGAGGAACAAAGAAACATATATATATATATATATATATATATATATATATATATACACATACATATATATATATACATACATACATACATACATACAAACATGAACCCTGAAAACATTACACTTCTTTAATGGGACAGTCGTATAATAAATAAAGTAACATAAATAAATACATACATATATGAAGCCTGAAAACATTACATTTCTTTTTGGGCAGTTGTGTAAAAATTAAATTCTGTTTGTTGGTAAGCGCATCACTTGAGTAGGTACGCTGGACCGATTTGACTTGTTTTTGTTTGTTGTACCGAAATAAGATTTTAGGGAAAAAATATATACAAAAGTTGCTCGGTAAATTCGGGAAAACCTGAAAGTGCTTTTTAATTACATTTTTGTTAAAAAATTACTTTTCGAAATTTCAAAATATAAAACGCCTTGTTGATGTCGCGTAATGATTTAATAGTTATTTGTTATGAAAGGCTGCAAATGATTTTTTGGCGCGAGTACCTGAGCAAGCGAAGGATTCTAGGTTCACTGCGAGTGGTTCAAATATAGAATCCTTAGCATAGCGAGGGTTTCAAAAGTACGAGATGCAGAATAACTTTGCAACCGTGCGAAACAAAAAAGAAAGCGAGGAAAATGCTAGGTGCAAGAAAAACAGCTTAAATAATATATTAGATTAGTGTTTATCTATATCTATCTATCTATCCTTATAATAAAGCAATAAGAACGAAAAAGTCTGTACAATGAAGATAATTAAGAAAAATATGGTCTAGGGTACTTAGAATAAGCTATTGAACAAGAATAGATCATTTTTTTAAATCGTGTCTGTTTGTTACTTTGTTTGTCTGTATGTTTGTTCGCGCAACACGTATTAAACTTAAGAAAACGGGAAAAGTTCGAGAGCTCCCTAAACTATCATTTTTGGTTATAATCAGTGTTGCCAACGAATTATCTAGCTCCCCACTAGAGTCAACTCCTAAAACCACCAGAAACCACTAACAAAAAGCACGCGCCAACTTCCATTATCGCTAAATTCTCCACTAACTTCATTTTTGGTCATTACGTAAGAAAACAATGTGTTTATTAGAACAAGATACATCTAATATTACGATAAAATATACGTCACACATAACGAACGGTGATCGAAAACGTTCAGAACGCTAATTTCACCCACAAATGTCCAAAGCGAACGCCAATACTGATCATATTTAGCGTTTTTAACAGTTATTTTCGCCATATGCTACAAAACGAACGGCCCCTACATAATTCTAACTCTTCTCCGTAAGCAAAAAAATAAGAGACAAAAAGTCCACCGTGTTTGACGTTTTGTTTTTCGTATGTCATTTTTATCTGTGATTTTATTGGGAAAAAATGATTATCGATTTACGTTTATTGGAAAGAACGTATTTTTCTAACCTTTCGATAACTCAGGGCTACGTTCACTTACTACGCTCGAATCATCCGTGCGATTATCGCTCGATCATCCGGAGTTAGTGAACGACTTTGGACGTCCACATAGAACTGACAACTGTCAAGTGTCAGTTTCATACTATTCCTCCCCTCCCCTACTATTTTTCGTATGACCCAGGCGAACGCCCGACGACGCCGTGAACGATTTCGAGTGATCGCGCGGGTGATCCGTGCGTCCTCGAACGTAGTAAGTGAACGCGCCCCTGTTGTCGATCGATATGGTATTTTTTTATTCTGTGGATTCGGTTTGAAATTGGGAGGAATAATATGAAACTGACACTTGACAGTTGTCCGTTCTATGAAGACACCCAAAATCGTTCACTAACTCCGGATGATCGAGCGATATTCGCACGGGTGATTCGAGCGTAGTAAGTGAACGCACCCAAGGTTTGTATACTCTTTGGGAATGAGAATGACGTCAATCGTCAATTAGCAGCAATCTTTCGTTGCTAGATTTAGAACTATTTTCATAGGTATAGCACTATAATCTAACATACAGCACCTAATAGCGATCATGCCGATTATGTTTCAATACCACAGAACAAAACGCAGCCACGCGGGAAGTTACAAAATGCTTTAGCTCTATACCTTGCTACACTTTCGCAGGGGATTTCCTATGAATTAATGGCGACATACGGCGCGTCCCAATTCACGCTAACACTACACTATTACGAGTCGGCCCAACTGTGAGGGTGCTATTATTACTGTGAGCTTGAATCTGACCGCGCCGAAAGGCTAATTAACACTGCTTTGTCTGTTCTAATAATATATCCCTTTCTTTGTCTTGTGTGTTGATTGATAGCGCGCTCGGGAGTTTGTTAACAGTTAACATTTTCTCTACAAATTATTATTCTTTAATACGAATGCAATGCAAAAGTTTAGTGTTTCATGAGTTCAAAAACTAAGTAAATTAATGTTCCTCTATGCAAAAAAGTGAGTTGTGTTCATAGTTATGGAAAAGAGTGGGGGTAAAATAAATATAACAACTATTTGTTTATGACAAATACAATTATTATGTGATATTATTATTTGATGTCATATTTAATAAATTTAGCAGATTTTTGGAAAACCACTCCAATATAGCACTATTTGGGATGCCATTTAGCAATCCCAGTCGTGGATTCGAGTTGGCAACCCTGATCATTAGTCGCCAAAATGGCGACGACGAATGATTCGAAGGCGCCAGTGCGCCAAGTAAAAAGAGTACAGTTTGGTATATTATCACCAGATGAAATCGTAAGTTGTGTTTTTTGTTAGTTTGATACAGCTGCTATAAAGTGAATATATAATTTGCGTATTATCTAAGCATTTTTAGGTCAGATTGCACAAGAAAAGTAACGCGCACCTGTGCGTGGAAACTATTGTGAATGTTGTTTCCAATTTTGTTATCATGAAACCCTGTTCTTCTTTGAAAACTACAATAAATATTCAATAACACAGTCTACAATGAATGCTTTATACAAGTATACACAAAACTACCTTTTCCTGTAACAAGGAAATTAATGTGAAATATGTTTTGTTGAGGACATGTTCTCTTTTAGCGACGTATGTCAGTCACGGAGGGGGGCATCCGCTACCCCGAGACCATGGAAGGAGGACGGCCCAAGCTGGGAGGTCTCATGGACCCGCGGCAAGGCGTTATTGATAGAAGCTCCAGATGCCAGACTTGCGCTGGTAACATGACAGAGTGTCCAGGCCACTTCGGGCACATTGATTTGGCAAAACCAGTGTTCCACATTGGTTTCATAACTAAGACTATTAAGATCCTCAGATGCGTTTGCTTCTATTGTTCAAAACTGCTAGTCAGTCCGGTAAGTCAATAAATACATACATAATCTAAGGTAAGTACCTAAATGATTGGTAAATACCACAGTGAATTATAGATATGTCAAACATCAAAACAAAACTGATAACTTTAGCAAAACTCAGGTATTGCCAATTTCTTTCATGGTAAGTTTACAGAAAGGTAAATACAAGTTAGCATTATTGTTTATATTCAAGTTACATTAATAAACCAGGTGGGAATAATTTGAATTACAGTATCTTATCTGCAAGGAGTAAAACTGAAAATCTAAATAGATAGCTATCAATACAGTACCCAGAAGTAAATATTATATATATTGTCCAGTTTCAGCTTTTAGAGTATTGTCTCTTTCTCTCAAACTGTGTTCTCTCAGAGAATTACATCAGTAAGCATAATTCAATTTAAAGGACCTTTTTCTAAAGCTTGATCATATTTAATTTTATGGCCAGGTATACAGGACCTGTAATTATCTAGTCAATTTTTTATTGATAAGGCATAAACTGACAGATTGTAATGGCATTTTGTAAAAGAATGTTTCCGACACATGTCACCGACTATTAATAAAGACGCGCTGACACGATCCGAGCCTGCTTGGTCCGATCACACTCGGATAAAACTTGTATTGTGGCAACCAACAATCCAAGCGCAATTGGTTGACGGTATCCGATCAAAGTAGACTCAGACCACGTTCTACTCATCCGAGCTAGCTCTTATACGAGTAGGAATACAAAATGGCGCCTACTAAAAATTTATAAGCGTTGTCTTTCAAAACAAATACTAAAGGTAAATAATAAAAAAATAAATAAAATAATACCCTAAAAACCCTAGCCTATGACACTCTAAACATGAAGACGAATCAATTGACACCTCGTGTGTCAAAATCGGACCAATTGGGGCGACGCTATGGTGGAACGTTCACATACCCACATACATAGACTGTTAAACTCATTACCCTTCCTTTGCTTCGCAGTAGTCGGGTAAAAAGTGAGTGTGACACTAGGTACGCTTAGATATGTGTAAAAACAATTATCAGTGTACACTTGTATGAAGCCTACTCGGACAGAGCAGACTCTTGATTGTGTTAACGCGGTATAAGGAATGATAAAATCAAACAGTTTTAATCATGTGTAAATATGTATCTACTTCAATCTATTTATATGTAGCTCTCGCCAATCACTACGATGGCCTATACCATATGGGGGATGATGCACTGCCTGAAACATTTTACTGAACGTAACTATAAATGTGAAGGGTCATTCCATGGTGGCGGTTGGGACAGGTGTACTCAATTTTTCGTCATTTTTATGTGTAGCTCTGTAGTTATACTCTCTTTGTGTAATTTAAATTTACAGAAATGTAGTTATATACTTGTGTATGTATCTCATCTATTAAAAATACTTGCATTTTGGTATGTATACTGTTAAATCCCTTAAAAGCACAGTGTACAGGACAAGCATGTGCCCACCCTTTCCAGATTTATGCACACAACAATGAAATTTAGCCCCTCTAGACATACTGCGGCGTTGCATTTTTAAATAGATGGCTAGATCGTTTTTGTATATAACAAGACAAAACTCAGTAATTTCTAAAATAAATGTCTTTACATAGTGTTTTTAAAGTGCGTCTGTCGGAACAAGGAGTTGTGGCATTTGGAATGAGTACACAAATCATGACATGACATTTAACAATCACAACACTATAACCTCTCACGTGAGTCAGTCAAAAAAAGGAAACGCTCAGGTGTGTCAAGCGTTGATAGTTACAACTTTTGTTTTCCCCGAGTGTGTTGTGCGTCGATCAACGCTTTTGCACCAAATTTGTACATTTATGATTTATTTACATTGTATTGTATCAAGAGCTCTTAATTTAATCTACGGTACTAGTAATATCATATAGCAAAAAAATGCCATAGTTTATGAAATAGATTCATTCCACTTTAAAAAAAATATATACTGTGATGCACAACTCGGAAGAAAAAAAATATAACTTTGAAATATTTTGCTAATTCTGCAGATATGCCGTTAGTTTATGTGATTACTAGTGTTATATGTGAAAATTATCGTTGTTTCAACCTCTATCGACTAAATCATTCGTATGAAAAAAGCTTCTTTAGTTGCAAAATAATTAAAGCCGATTGCAGCATGCTTCTCTAGTTGCGAGACGAACATATTTTCGATTTATTTAAAAATTATCGAATTTAGGGCTGTGTATTTAATTTAGGTTACTAGTAATAACATGTAGCAACACAATATTAACTTTATATTTCACCTCTAATAATTTTTAAACATCACTCATGATTTTTTCCCAAATTTATTTTTGATTTTAGTCAATAATTTAAAAAAAAACTTATCGATTTCGTTTTTTTTTTATCTGTTGGAAAGACACGTCTGTAACGGTAATTAATTCAGATAAAAAAACCAAAGGTTGTGGTAAAGATTTTGAATAAAAATATATTGAAAATATCCAATCCATACATTTCATCTATTTTTCAACTTCCCGCGTGTTTTTATAAATATTTTGGTTCGGGATCGTCTAAAATAAATTCTAACACATGTAAAGTATTAATCTGTTCTCACTTGTTTATATAAGAGGGTTCTCACAGCTCTTCTTCGCTGGCGATTCCAGTCCACTCTCGGACTTTCTTGAGCTACGACTTTCTTCTACTCCCAACATGGCGTTTCTATCTTTCCCATGATAATAATTTGGAGAAGGCGGTAGTGATCGTGCCTGAGCACATCTCTTAGAAAACTAATTTTTACTGATGGTTAAGACAAGTTCTTGGGATTTGGACACACGTTGTAAGACCTTGTGCATTAAACAAATTTTTAGCATGCGTTGGTACTACAGCCTCAAGATTCTTGCAAAGGTCTTCTTTGATAGTCCATGCTTCGCATACATTTTGTTCATGTTGTTTCTATGTCAGTAACTAAAATCACATCAGTGCTACCTGATAAAAATAGTTAATGATTCATTTGATAATAAGAAAGAGTTTTCACACACTGCAAATATGCCGTCCTATTGGCATTAACATAACTATGAATAAAAGTTGTACTAGACTAATCTCTTGTAGCTAGATTGTTCAGCATAGAGGCTCTGCCAGATTGCTGTAAAACGACCTACCTTCGACACGTTGCACTTGTTTCTATGCTCTTCTCTATTAGTGTATTCATTCTAAATTTCAATGTGTGGACAAAACGGCAAAATATATAATTTGTTGAAAGTGTTGCCGTGTTATAACTATGGGTGAGTACATTAAAATACACAAGGTTGGAGGTCATCCACGCGCCGGCACTTAGAAAAAGGTGACTTTTTACAGATTTGCTTAGTTTTCAAGAAAACGGTACAAGCTAGGCCACAATAATATTTGAGTAAATTACGTACAAATATATATAAAAAATATTTTGATGCGAGTTATAGTTTCTGAGCTATGCTATGCTGCGTTAAAGTTGATTAAAAATTGAGGACTAGCCAAAAATCACTATTTGAATTTCGCTTGCTAACTCTCGCACGCAAGTTTAGACAGCTATTTCAAAGGATTGTCTTTACCAACCACACCCCTGGCGATTCGCGCGCCTGTTTTTGTCACAAACTGGCGACAGTACCTCTTTCGATGTTGAAAACGGAGCAATGAGAAAAAGGAAAAAAAAATGGTCCAGGACGACATTTTTAATACCGTCTCAGAACCCGCACTGGCCAATGATCGAATAGTCATCATGGGAGAAACCCTGGAAGACCTGAGCACAATGCTCAGTGACCTCAATATTGTTTCACAACAGGTGGGTGAACAACATGAACATGAGTAAGACAAACATGTCAAATTCCCATATAGCACCCATGCCTAAACATCCATGCCTAAACCGGCATGTTTAGGCATGTGTTGGGATATTATCAAAGCTGTTGATCACTTTGTCTACTTAAGTCAGACGATCCAACTTCTACAAAGATGTCAACCGACGAATCCAACTCGGATGGCAGCTTTCGTGAAATTACGCCATATTTTCTCGTCGCAGATACCGCAGAGCCTCAAGACGAAAATTTATAATCAGTGCGTGTTGCCAGTGATGACATACGGCACTGACACGTGATCGCTAACTATTGGTCACATACACAAGCTTAAACTCGCGCAGCCTGCAATGGAGAGAGCTGTGCTGGGTGTTTCACTACGTAAAAGAATCCGAAACGAGGAAATCCGTAGAAGAACCCATGTTACCGACATAACTCTCAGTGTTTGCAAGTTAAAGTGGCAATGGGCAGGCCGTATAGTTCGCAGAACCGACAACCACTGGGGAATAAATTTTCTCGAGTGGCGACCACGAAAGTAGCGAAGTGTAGGGAGACCACCCCCATATGATGGACCGACGACATTATAGCCATCGCAGGAAGTCGGTGGATGGAGGTGGCACAAGATCGCTCGTCATAGCGCTCTTTGGGGGAGGCCTATGTTCAGCAGTTGACTTCTAAAGGCTGACATGATGATGTAAACTTAATTAAAAAATGATACAGGCAGAAGGTTATCGTTGTATTCGACGGATATGGGGAAAACTGTACAAGTACAAAAAGCTCTGAAAAATTGAGGCGGATACTCAACCGAAATTACCATAAATCGAATTTGATGACCACACTCTTATGATAGAAACGAAGGCAAGTTTCTTGAGCAATATTGTAAACAAAGAATATTTAATTGTGCAGCTTAATAACCGACTGAACCTCGAGGGGATAAAGACTTTAACAGGTAATGACGATGCAGATTGTTCATTGTCCACACCGCAATAGAAGAAGCCAAAAGAAACGAAAATGTCGTAGTAGTTGGACAAGATATCCTTTGGTCCTTTTATTAGCTCTTTCTCCGCCAGACAAACTTTTTTTTGCTAAAAGACGCAAAAGGGTATATAGCACTTGGAGCTTAATTGATGCAGATTTAGTAAAAAAACTGCAGAGAATCGATTCTATTTCTTCATGCTATCAGTGGATACAAGATACAATACGGGTTTCTATGGCAAGGGAAAGGTTCTGATGTTTCAGCTTAGTAAGCAAATCGATTTGCAAAGAACGATAAACGTTTTTAACAATGCGGATACCACGCAAGTACAAGAAGCAGGTGAAAGGTTTATCCTTCCTTGCTTTGTATGGGGTTAAAGAAACTGAAAACAGCCTGAACGAATTACGTTATATTCATTTCAATAATTATACGTTGTTTTAAAGAACAATGCAGTAATTTTATCCAAGTTACCATCTTCTTCAGCCGCAGCTCGTCAACACTCAATGTGTACTTTTCATCAAGCTCAATGATGGTAAGGATATAATTATGTTGAGCCCAGAAAACTGGGACTGGAAAAAGAATAGTAACTTTTTGTCACCTATTTATACAACCAACTCACCGGCTCTAGAGTCAATACTAAAGATAGTGTCATGTAGCTGCAAAAAAGGCTGTGGTAAAAGATGCGGATGCTGTAAAGCCGGAATATCACGCTCTGCCGTGTGTAGAAGTTGTCTGGGCATTAGTTGCTTGAACAAAGATTCTACAAAAAGTGACAACATTATTGTGTTTAAAATATAATATTAAATTAGTAATTAAACGTATTTTATGTAAAAAAATAAATCATTGCTGTGCTGTGTATTACATGTTTCATTTTATAACTTATTATTTTTACTGCTCTGAATAGTTTTTTTATGAACTTTGACGCACCATAACTTCTAAACCGTAACTCGCATCCAAATTATTTTTATATACCTTTGTAGGTAACTTAACAGGATACAAATTACTGCCAAATTATTTTGGCCTAGCTTGTACTGTTTTCATGAAAACTAAGCAAATCTGTAAAAAGGACCATTTTCAAAAGGAAGAGAGGTGACGCGGCTCGCGGAGGGGGTGGGAGAGTTGTGTACTTTAATGTACTCACTCCTAGCTATAACTCAACAGCAGTTTAAAAAAATATGTATTTTGACGTGAAAACATCTAGAATGAATATACTAAAAGGATAAATTCCAATAATGTTATTATGATAAACACCTTTAATTATGTATGTCACAATCAGGACAATTACGTGGGGGGCTTTTATCTTATTCAAAAAATATTCTTTAACCATATCGTTTTATGGTATGATTAATTTATTAACCTTAGAATTTTTGTTTTTAGACAAACCCAAAGATAAAAGAAGTTGTAATGAAATCAAAAGGGCAGCCACGTAAAAGGTTGACATATGTGTATGACCTGTGCAAAGGGAAAAATATTTGTGAGGGTGGTGAAGACATGGACATAGGGAAAGAGGGAGAGGAGCCTAAGAAGGGATCTGGTCACGGAGGCTGTGGTCACTACCAGCCGTCCATTCGCCGACAGGGCCTGGACTTGACTGCTGAATGGAAACATGCAAATGAAGACACACAGGAAAAGAAAATAATCATCACAGCAGAAAGAGTGTGGGAGATATTGAAACATATCACAGGTAATATAATAGACTTAACACTCAAGCACAGAATAAGTATGGTAATAACATACAGAAGGGCCACTCCTCCCAGCGCAATCTGCGTCCCTGCACCCCTCGTCCTCAGCTCAATCTGCGTCACAGCACCCCGCAGATCCATGGTCAAATTCATTTCGCGGGTCGCCGAAATCAAACCTATAAAAAAAACCTAAATATACCACCATACTCCTCCATTATAATTCAACAAATGTTGACATAACCATTTTTGACAAATGAATTATAGTTTAACAGAAAATCAAACTATACTTTTTTATTGTATGCAAAGCACACAATAAAAACAACACCATTTTGTATAATAAGTACATTATGTACTTTTTTATTATAAATTACATCCATCTCAATATCTCGTGATTCTCTACGTGTACCAGTTTGAGGCTTGCTTGTAGAAACGTCATCTGTTTGATAGTAGGTATTTAAATCCACATGGCTGGAGTGTCCGAGATCTTACTCAAGTGTAAGTAATTGAATGGAAAAGGGAGATAAACAATAAAAAACAAGATTGCGTGCTGGTCGTATGAGGTAGTGCTGGCCTCTGGTGTCAGAGTATCTCATGCCCTCTGAAGCACTGATAATATTAGGTAATTATGATTTTAGGGTTTTCCAGATAGAACTGGGATTAAAGAAGGGATGAGGATGGTAGAAGATGATTGTAGAGTTTTCACGGTACTTGAAATATTTTTAATCAATATATAAATTAATTACTATATTTCTGTTAACTAAAAACTGGTATCAAATAGTTTATTTACTAAAAAAAACTGCTAAACAAATTTTCATAATATTTATATGGGACCATCTGAAGGAAGTGCCTTTCAAATAAAAAAAAAAAACAAATCTGCTCAATACTAATTTAAAAAACGTATCGAACCTCTTTATTTTCTAGAGTTTGTTAAAAATTATCTGTTATTTTACAGATGAGGAATCTTTTATCCTGGGCATGGATCCAAAGTTTGCAAGACCTGATTGGATGATAGTGACAGTTCTACCTGTTCCGCCACTGTCCGTACGTCCTGCTGTCGTCATGTTCGGCTCAGCCAAGAATCAGGACGACTTGACTCACAAACTCTCTGACATCATCAAGTCAAATAATGAACTGATGAGAAATGAGCAGTCCGGTGCAGCTGCCCACGTGCTTGCAGAAAATATTAGAATGCTGCAGTTCCATGTTGCTACGTTTGTGGACAATGACAGCCCTGGCATGCCAAAGTATGTTCTTAGTAATATTTTTGGCCATGCATGCCATCCTTATATATTATGTACTTTTGTATTGAGGCATGGACATTTTTGGAGGATAAAAGTATCCTGTATTATTCCAGGACCTATAGTATCTATATATATATATATATATATATATGTATCTATCTATATATATATATATATATATATATATAGATACATATATATATATATATATATATCAAGTTTAAAAAAATCGTGTTTAAAAAAGCTTAACCATTTATAAAATGTTGAGCTCAGTTTGGCACCAACTTCATAAAACTAGAATGTTGTATTTTAATATCATTTATAATTTTGAAAAAGTGATATTGTTCTTGTTTAATTGTAATTATTGTATTATTTTTAGTAGTAGCTTACAAAAGATCATTTCTAAAATGAAGTCGATTTCTTTTTTTTTTGTAAAAATATTACATATATGTATATTTTTTCATGTATATCTTTCCGACACGAAGTTAATCAACTCGCTACATGGTCGATGGCGTTACCGTCCTCGTAAGACGGGTTGAGAAACTAAGACTAAAATTTGGATGGTGATGTAGTGGTCACGGTATGGATGTATGCGGGTTCGAATCCCGTCCGTGACTGTATAATACCCCGTCTACATTCAGCTCACTTCCACGCCAGTGAGCAGGAAAATAGGCAGGGAAGTGGGCAGGACGAGTATGTACACACGATACTTCTCATGCTGCTGCCACTGCTACTCACGCTGCCTGGCGCTGCGTGAAAGTGAAAGCGAGTGGCAGTGCGTGTTTACATTCAGCTCCGCCGCTTCTCGCCGAGCGCCTGGACAAAACGGACGTGCGTGCTGCCTCGTTTTTTTGAGATCTGCCAAATTTCCCTTCTATTGGAGGAATGAAAAAAATATAAAAATTTTAGAACTACAAATTCGTAAAAGACCTCGAAAGAAAATTCGTAAGATTCCATTATGAATTTTATTTTGATGAGTAAACATCTAATGGCGCGTATCGTCGGCTCTTTCCGCCTCAGCTTGGCCATATTCGATGTTTACACATCTGCCAGGTGTCCCGCGACGGTTTTTTTTCTAACTTTTTAAATAATTAACATAATTATGTATTGCAAGAAGACAGCGCGGACGCAGTAATTATTTCAAAGTCTGCCATAGCCGAAAATCGAAAGCAATGTAGGGCAGTATGTAAATTATATACATATGTAATATCCTCGCTAAGCAGGCGCTAAAAATAGTACAATCTTTACCTTAAAACTAGTTCAAGGCCTCTAACTTTTCCATGACTGGGTCTGTACCAAGACCACACTGGGTCTGTTCTGAATCATCCTCTCTTTCACTGCATTCTCAATAATGTCGTCAGCCCACCGCTTGCTTGGCATGCCAACATTCCTTTTCCCCTTTGGTAAGTTCCATTTTCAGTTTAAGAGTGTGTGAATGCATCAGTTACTTTTGTTTTAGTTCTGTTTTTTTCGGGTAGTATATTCCAATTTTCGATCACTGTGCAAGTGGTGTGCAGTACAATAGATTTGTTAGATGTGTGATCATGTGTGTGATGTTATGACCTTGGATTTTAACATCTTTGACTTTGCTATCATATAATCTTTTGCCTTTTGATACTATCAATGCATAAATATTGTGTTCTAGAGCCATGCAGAAATCAGGAAAACCCCTCAAAGCTATCAAGGCACGACTAAAAGGGAAAGAAGGCAGAATCCGTGGAAATCTTATGGGTAAACGTGTGGACTTCTCGGCGCGTACTGTCATCACGCCGGACCCTAACCTGCGTATCGACCAAGTAGGAGTTCCCAGGTCTATCGCACAAAACTTAACATTCCCTGAGTTAGTTACACCTTTCAACATAGACAGAATGCAAGAGCTTGTCCGTAGAGGCAATGCTCAGTATCCTGGCGCAAAATACATCGTCCGCGAGAATGGTGAAAGGATAGACTTGAGGTTCCATCCTAAACCATCAGATCTGCATTTACAATATGGGTACAAGGTTGAACGGCACTTGAGAGACGATGACTTGGTTATCTTCAACCGACAGCCGACTCTCCACAAAATGAGTATGATGGGCCACAGGGTGAAGGTTCTCCCGTGGTCTACATTCCGTATGAACCTAAGTTGCACATCACCATACAATGCCGATTTTGACGGCGATGAAATGAATTTACATGTGCCTCAATCGATGGAGACCCGAGCGGAAGTAGAAAACATCCACATCACTCCTCGGCAGATTATCACACCACAAGCTAACAAGCCCGTCATGGGTATTGTACAGGATACACTCACAGCTGTTAGGAAAATGACAAAGAGAGATGTGTTCCTTACAAAAGAACAGGTTATGAACCTCCTCATGTTCTTACCCACATGGGATGGAAAAATTCCGCAGCCTTGCATTTTAAAACCACAGCCACTTTGGACTGGAAAACAAATATTTACTCTGATCATTCCTGGACCCGTGAACATGATTCGAACTCATTCCACACATCCTGATGAAGAAGATGATGGCCCATACAAATGGATTTCGCCCGGAGACACAAAAGTCGTCGTAGAACATGGGGAACTGCTTATGGGTATCTTGTGTAAGAAATCACTTGGTGCTTCAGCAGGTTCTTTGCTGCATATTTGCATGTTGGAGTTGGGCCATGAAACGGCCGGGCGCTTCTATGGTAACATCCAGACTGTGATCAACAACTGGTTGCTGTTAGAGGGCCACTCGATCGGTATCGGCGACACCATCGCCGATCCGCAAACGTATCAAGAAATTCAGCGCGCCATTGTAAAAGCTAAAGACGACGTAATATTGGTCATTCAAAAAGCCCACAACATGGAATTGGAGCCCACTCCTGGTAACACTCTCAGGCAAACTTTCGAGAATCAAGTGAATCGTATTCTGAACGACGCTCGTGACAAAACTGGTGGTTCAGCCAAGAAATCCCTCACTGAGTACAACAATCTCAAAGCTATGGTGGTCGCCGGTTCGAAGGGTTCGAACATTAACATCTCTCAGGTTATTGCTTGTGTGGGCCAACAGAACGTTGAAGGTAAACGTATTCCATTCGGCTTCCGTAAACGAACATTGCCGCATTTCATCAAAGACGATTATGGTCCCGAGTCGAGAGGTTTCGTTGAAAATTCGTACCTTGCCGGTTTGACGCCTACTGAGTTCTATTTCCACGCTATGGGAGGTCGTGAGGGTCTTATCGATACCGCCGTGAAAACCGCCGAAACTGGCTACATTCAGCGTCGTTTGATAAAGGCTATGGAGTCTGTAATGGTGCATTATGACGGCACTGTTCGTAATTCTGTCGGACAGCTCATCCAGTTGAGATATGGTGAGGATGGTTTGGCTGGAGAGACTGTAGAGTTCCAGAACATGCCCATTGTCAAGCTCTCTAACAAGGCCTTTGAAAAGAAATTCAAGTTTGATCCATCAAATGAGAGATACCTAAAGAGAATTTTCAATGAAGACATCATCAAGGAGCTCACTGAGTCTGGTTATGTGATCGCTGATCTAGAAAGTGAATGGGAGCAACTTTCCAAAGATCGAGAGGTTTTGCGTCAAATCTTTCCAAGCGGCGAATCTAAAGTTGTACTCCCTTGCAACTTCAAGAGAATGATTTGGAATGCTCAAAAGACATTCCACATCAATAAAAGAATGCCGACAGATTTGAGTCCAATAAAAGTAATTCAAGGCGTCAAGGAACTGCTGAAGAAATGCATCATTGTCGCTGGAGAAGATCGCTTGTCGAAGCAAGCCAATGAAAACGCTACTCTGCTCTTCCAGTGCTTGGTACGATCGACACTATGCACTAAATTCGTATCAGAGGAATACAGATTATCAAGTGAAGCTTTTGAGTGGTTGATTGGTGAAATCGAAGCGAGATTCCAACAAGCCCAAGTAAATCCTGGGGAAATGGTTGGTGCCTTGGCCGCTCAGTCTCTCGGAGAACCCGCTACTCAGATGACATTGAACACTTTCCATTTTGCTGGTGTGTCTTCGAAGAACGTAACCCTCGGTGTGCCGCGTCTAAAGGAAATCATTAACATCTCGAAGAAACCCAAAGCTCCATCTCTAACGGTATTCTTGACGGGTGGTGCGGCCAGAGACGCAGAAAAAGCGAAGAACGTTCTCTGCCGACTGGAACACACCACGTTACGGAAAGTCACTGCGAACACGGCTATTTACTACGACCCTGACCCACAAAATACAGTTATTGCCGAAGATCAAGAATTCGTCAATGTTTACTATGAAATGCCTGACTTTGACCCCACAAAGATCTCCCCGTGGCTGTTGCGTATTGAGCTGGACCGTAAGAGAATGACAGATAAGAAACTGACTATGGAACAGATCGCGGAAAAGATTAACGCTGGTTTCGGAGATGATTTGAATTGTATCTTCAATGACGACAACGCAGAAAAGCTCGTTCTCCGTATCAGAATTATGAACAACGAAGAAAGCAAGTTCCAAGATAACGACGAGGAAACGGTCGATAAAATGGAGGATGACATGTTCCTGAGGTGTATCGAAGCCAATATGTTGTCCGACATGACACTTCAAGGTATTGAGGCCATTGGTAAAGTATACATGCATTTGCCTCAGACCGAAGCTAAGAAACGCATCATAATCACCGAGCAAGGAGAGTTCAAAGCTATCGCCGAGTGGTTATTGGAAACTGATGGTACTTCGCTAATGAAAGTGTTGTCGGAGCGTGACGTCGATCCCATCAGGACATTCAGTAACGACATCTGCGAGATCTTCGCAGTGTTGGGAATAGAGGCTGTGCGTAAATCCGTAGAGAAGGAAATGAACGCTGTATTGCAGTTCTACGGTCTCTACGTGAACTACCGTCATCTTGCGTTGCTTTGCGACGTCATGACAGCTAAAGGTCACCTTATGGCTATCACTCGTCACGGTATCAACAGACAAGATACTGGTGCGCTCATGAGATGCTCCTTCGAAGAAACTGTTGACGTGTTGCTTGACGCAGCCAGTCACGCCGAAGTAGACCCTATGAGGGGAGTGTCTGAGAACATTATCATGGGACAGTTGCCGCGAATGGGAACTGGTAAGCAAACAATGCTCTGATAATTTGCTTCTTTGATTGGAAATAAACATACTGAATTCTGTTTTTTTTTTAGGTTGTTTCGATTTGCTTCTGGATGCTGCCAAATGTAAGAATGGTATGGAAATGGGCGGTCTTGGCGTCGGCATGGGCGTCGGAGGTGGCATGTACTTCGGCGTTGGCACACCGTCTATGACGCCGCTCATGACACCGTGGTCCACACAGAATACTCCAGGATATAGCAGCAGCATCTGGTCTCCGGGGCAAGGTAAGGAAATTTGATAGTTAAACAGAGAATTATTAGGTCGATCTGTTACTATGTATTGGAATCTCTAAGCAACTGAATTTCTACCAGTTGCATTGGTTACTTGTATCCATTTGAAACTGCAAATGTAATTCCGATGATATTACAATAATATGGTACAATCGAGTATATATTCCCAACTGCCCCGTTAACGTTCTCATCAATGGGGCAGATGTGAATTTAAATTCCCATCTGCCCCATTGGCGTGACAAATAAAATGCCAACTAATTCGAACAAATCAAATACTGAGTATATTGTGTTCAAACAGATAGGTTTTCAAGGCGAAAAAAAACACGAATACAATTACGGCCTGACCTAAACAAACATGTTCGCGGCTTACGGGTGGCCCAAGGGCCACCCTGCCGCACCTTAACCTACTTTCACAGTATTGTATGCCCGTGACGTGGTCACAAAGGGGACAACGGTACGGAATTTTATTATATTTATTTTTATTTTATTTTTAACGTTCTGTTGTTAACGTGACAACGGGATTACACTTTATTCACGCCAATGGGGCAGATTGGAATTTAAATTCCCTCCTGCCCCATTGTTCACGCCAATGGGGCAGGTGGGATTAAAAATTCCCATCTGCCCCATTGATCGGGACGTTAATGGGGCAGTTCTATCGATGGAGCTTGGAAGGTGGAGAACTGAACCCTTGATTGGCTACAAGTAACCCATCGAGTTTTGGCTTATTGATTTTGTATTAACGAGTCTATTCATTTCACCTGATGACAAACTTGATTTAAGTTAATTTTTTGACATAAAAGCGTGCATTTTGGCACCGAACTAGTAAGTCGGAAGAAAAATCGACGTTGGTTAGGGCACAGAACTATGACACACAGTTCCGTAGCTTTATCAGTTGATAAAGTACAGCACAATCGCAGGTTCCTTTTGAAAAGGAAAATATGTACTATGAATAATATTCATTTGTTTTCCTTTAGAAGATGTAAACAGCAGATAAAAATATGTTAGTTTTTCAGAGTTGTTTAACTGGTTTTCAATTAGATAGATTTAAAAAACCGAATGTTTTTCATGTTACAGTGGGAAGCAGCATGACCCCTGGTGGTCCATCGTTCTCGCCGTCCGGCGCTTCGGACGCGTCCGGCCTGTCGCCGGCCTACAGCGCTTGGTCGCCGCAGCCCGGTTCGCCCGGCTCCCCCGGCCCCCCGATGTCACCTTACGCTTCGCCAGCTGGCGCTTCGCCATCCTATTCACCTACGAGCCCAGTGTACGCTCCAGCTTCTCCCAGCCTCACTCCCACTTCCCCCCACTACTCGCCTACAAGCCCGTCATACTCCCCTACATCGCCCAATTATTCGCCGACATCGCCAATTTATTCACCGACTTCACCAAGCTACTCGCCGACCTCGCCTGGCTACTCGCCAACTTCTCCATCTTATTCGCCGACGTCTCCCAGCTACTCGCCAACATCTCCGAGCTACTCGCCGACAAGTCCTGCGTACTCGCCGACTTCTCCGAGCTACTCGCCCACTTCACCGAGCTACTCGCCTACTAGTCCGTCTTACTCCCCGACTAGTCCATCCTACTCGCCCACTAGTCCGGCATACTCGCCCACTTCGCCTGGCTACTCGCCCTCTTCACCCAGCTATTCCCCGACAAGTCCCGTGTACAGCCCGGCTTCGCCGAGCTATTCACCCTCGTCACCTAATTACACGCCAACATCCCCTGCGTACTCGCCTACGAGCCCTTCGTATTCCCCGACATCGCCTGCATATTCTCCAACGTCTCCGAGCTACTCTCCGTCCTCGCCCAAATATTCCCCGACATCGCCCAACTATTCGCCGACCTCGCCATCTGTCGCGGGTGGAAGTCCTACCTACTCGCCGACAAGTCCTCAATATTCGCCAACGAGTCCTCAATACTCGCCCACAAGCCCGGCTTATTCACCGTCTTCGCCGCAACACCCAGGCAGTACGCGCTATTCTCCTTCGTCGCCCAACTACTCGCCCTCTTCGCCCAACTACTCGCCGTCTTCACCCGGTTACTCGCCTATGTCGAGTACCAAGTATTCGCCGACCTCTCCAACATACACTCCCACCTCTCCAAACTATTCTCCCTCTTCTCCTGCTTATTCCCCATCATCTGCTGGTGCTCCTTCTACTTATTCCCCAACTTCCCCGACCTACTCGCCAACTTCACCCCAATATGACGAAGGAGACGATTAAATGTATATTCTAGTACTTGGTTCGAGCAGTACAGACGTTGTTACACTGTTATAGCGATAGAATATCCATTGATGAATACACAACACAAACACAATCACGCTAAAAATATATATATACATATATCAAAAAAGTAATAAAAAGTGCGTGTTGAATTGAAACAATACTTTGCAGTCTTCTTGAGTACTTGAGTACTTGGGTATTATGACGTAAATTTACTTTAGTGCAAATACTTTTTGTGTAATGTGTTTCAATTCTTCAATCTAATTAGGAAATAGTTGTTGTGATTCTGATTGTTCTTATCGCTGAGCACTCAATTAAAATTGGGGCCAGAGACTATTATTATTATTGTCTCTGTTGGTATTTTGATGAAATCTTTTATCATAAAGGAGAGGATTTCTTTATTGTTAATTAATAGGTAAATAAATAATA
Source organism: Alsophila aescularia (assembly GCA_946251855.1). Lineage (NCBI taxonomy): Eukaryota > Metazoa > Arthropoda > Insecta > Lepidoptera > Geometridae > Alsophila > Alsophila aescularia. The sequence goes on along the minus strand of OX276377.1, from coordinate 17,703,691 downwards.
TAAAAACATGAAATTAAAGATGCGGGATGTATAACTAAAGTGGCTTAGTCCGAGTGGGAGTAGTCCTAGTGGAGTGGTCCAAGAGCTGAAAAATATATGAAAGGAGTTTGGTTAGAATAGTTGAATCAGCATCATTTAATTTCATATTAGACTAAAATAAGTTTCTAATAATTAATTATTTAAGGTGAAACAAAATAAATTTGAAAACCCCATATCTGTTCGTTTTCTTTTCATAGTATTTTTAGATTGATCACTGCAAACTTCTGAAAATTATGTAGACAACAAGCGCGCCCTGCCCGTGGTCCACCTACATAGTTCACCTGGTTGTACCAAGGGAAATATTTTCTTCAATTATATTTACCAAGAAGGCGCCCACCCATTGCGTGCAGGCTAGAATGTACCGTATCACAACGCGCGACAGCTTCCATTGCTCTAACCGTTTCAGAATCGCTGTGTCACGTTTTCGCTCGGCAGGGTTGTATCAAGATTATTCAAGATTATAACTATACTATACTTGTACTACTAATTATTCTGTGATATGATATGATTTAGTTATTGTAACAGAATAAACAATTATGTAATTATTTTTAATTTTTATTTATTAAATGTTGATAGTTCTATTAACTACATATTATAAACACATTCTTATCAGAATAGACCTCATTATTTGATTATAACTTAATAGGTATTGCACTTTGATGAATAAAAGGTGCCTATCTGAATTTCATGCTTAATAATGAATGGAAAAGTAAAAGCCTACCTACGTAATAAAATGTCAGTATGTAGGTATTTTACGAGACTTGTCAGACCGAATGCTATGCTGTACATTCTAGGTTTCTTATTGGTACTTATAATTAAGAAACACACGATGGACCGACGACATTGTAGCCTTCGCAGGAAGTCGATGGATGGAGGTGGCACAAGATCGCTCGTCATGGCGCTCATTGGGGGAGGCTTATGTTCAGCAGTGGACTTCTAAAGGCTGACATAATGATGAATTAAGAAAAGAATAAAATTTGACAAAAACTTTACGTAAGGTAGGTACTTTATCGTAAGCACACGGCGCGAGACTCATCGAGCGCACGCTTGACACTACTGAATTAACCGCAATATTACGGCCGCAAAGTGTAGGTATAATATTTGTACTTGTTGCGGTGTGCGACTGGCCTGGTGAGGGGAAGAAGGGATGGTGAGGAAAATCAAATATCAAAAGTAGTAAGTCTCAAGTCAAAAGTCGGAATACAAAAGACGCAAATCAAAAGTCGCAATCTATCGCAAGTCAAAAGTTGCATGTCATAAGTCTTAATTTTTTAAATGATTTTGAAGCTATGTAGGGTAGACTGGGTGGGTACAGTTGAAACAAAGAAAATATCTCCCGACCGGTTACTCAAAGGTTACGGTTAACGGGGGTGCAAGGGGAGAACGAAGCGGACGATAGATCCGAACACGAATCTCAGTGTTGCGCCGTTCCCCATGCGGTGTTTTTTTTTAAAGGCCCACTACACTACTCGCAAAGTTGATCGAAGTTAAGCGAATACGAGAGTGTAGAAGGACACTTCGGTTCGCTTCGTGCAACCTTGGCTCGCCTCGGGCGACTTCCGATCGTATTCGGTTTTTGCGCCCGAGTCAAAGGACTCGAAGCGTGCCGAAGTTCTAAAACGAAGCGTCTCACTACACTACTCGGTTCACTTCATATGATAGTGCTTAAAAATTATTAAAGGTAATGTTAAAATTTATTGTGCCTTGTTTATTCTACTAACATAGTTCTATTCCGGTGCATTGCAATCATCCACCATATTTTTTTTCTTTTTGTGGTATGTACGCACGTAGATATAATACGCGAGAGTGCACATTGCTAAAGCAGCTGCCATTCGAACATTATCCATGATGCATAGCGTGAGGGTGCACGTACTTCGAGTTTCGGTCAACTACGGTTGATATTTCGGCATCCTAAGGTTCTTACGACTAAGATTTTTTAAATATATTACTAAACATGATATCAGTTTGAAAGCTTTTGTATATTGATGAACATTGGTATTCTGCCAGTAATATAACGAATGAGTTATGTAATTTTAATTCGTATTTTTTAAATATTCATTTGTTTGTTTATTATTTTGTTTGGACCTCTTGCTTGAACCCTATTTTGTGATAAAATTTGGCTCTGCTTCTAACTTCTTGAGCTCGTGGCCCCTGTTTCGGGATAAAGCTTTTTACAGAGAATTGTGATAATTTATTAATAAAAACATAAATATTTAAAGGGTTTAATAATTTAGAACACTAAAAAAGATGTGAGAGGGAGATTCATCTTAATGAAAATAAATAAAGCTTTTATTACTTACAATTTTAAATTATATAATTTAACCATTTTTAACCTAATCTAAGATCATTTTTAAATTATGTAAATTAACCATTATCAACCCTCTATGCATAATATAAATATAGAAAAATAAATAAATTAAATAGTATTACAAACAAAATTATGCTGGTAGTAGGTAAATATGCGAATTTACCTTAAAAATGTAAATTCAGGTCACCGTAAAAAACGTATCATAAGAATTCTAGTGAACAAAACATATTATACTGAATTTAGCTCGTAAGGAACTTTATTAAGGGATACGTACGTAAATTCGAATAAATACATGATTTGTTTTTTAATTTAATTACATTATCGTAATTATTAAATAAATACACGAGCTACATAAATGTATCTAGAATATCCCTGATTCGGTAGTGATATGCTAAAGCTGAGTATTATTTTTTTTACGTTCATTTGGATAGTTTTTGATAAGTAAATCAAACGCACCTCTCTCGCGCCGTCCTGCTTTTAGGGCTATGTTCGCGCTCATAGTTAGAGTCTATAAACAATAAATTAAAAATTGTATTCAGCGCATAAGTAACACGAAATTATCTTCTTGAATATGCGCTGAACACTTTTTTTCAATACTTTATATTTTTCTTAATTTTGAAGCCACAATATCGTCAATTTTCATAGTTTTTAAACTGATTTTATGTTGATATTAAGTCAGCGTATTGAGGCAATCAATTGAATTTCATAAAGATCAAGTATTGAATGACTGAAATACATGAATAGTATATATACAGAAGTATATTAAAAATAATTATTGCAATCCATAATTAATGCATTTTTACACAAAAATCACCGACAAAATTTCTCAGTGACCGATCAGCGCAAAGAGAATGTAATCACTAGCTCAGCGGTCGAAGCGTTCCTTGTGAATTATTTCGCGATCCTCTCGCTCTATCATAGTACGTGCCTCTCGCTCTGACCGAATAACTGAAGTTGCTCTATTTAATTTGTTTTTGTATATTTTATGATCTCAAATACTTGTAGTGTAGTGTAGTTGACTTGCATGTTAGAATATTTTTAATCGATAACAACATGTCTTGAAGAAAACGATGTCAATCTCGTGTTTATACAATACTATTTTTACCCTATGATTGTGATTTTTAATGTCTATTTTTACCCGAGTACGGCAAAGCAAGCGATGAGTAATGAGTTTAACAGTCTGAATGTATGTATGTGGGTATGTAGATGTTCCACTATAGCGTCACCCTTATTGGTTAGATTTTGACAAACAAGGTTTCAATCGATTCGTCTTCATTTACACAGTGTCATAGACAATTACAGATTGGTGCCAGGTTCTTGATAAGGATAATGTAAATGATGCTGTCCTTGCTTTTAATCTAATATTATCTGACTGCATAAGGAACCACACACATATCACCAAAATCAGCCGCTCAAAACGCAACATAAAACCCTGGATAACTCCAGGCCTGATAAAATGTATGCGTCATCGTGATAATCTGCACCTTCGGCTTAGAAAGGACCCTAAGAATGAAGTTCTTAAAAACACCTACATCCGCTACAAGAATTTCTGTAATAATCTACTACACAAGCTTAAAACCCAACATGATAATGTTCTTTTTTCCAAATAATTGTATACAACTGTTACGTTATCGTGTGTGCGATGCGTATAAATTGTTAATTGTACCGTGCGATCGATTATATTTAAAAAAAATATACATAGGAACATAAAAATTAAGTGTCCCTAACAATTTTTTTATTAAGTAGAGTATTTTTCATTACTTGTGGGTACAGCTTCTAGATACTATTAGTTATCTCTGTTAATTTCAAACTTTGCACAGCTGCAGCACAGTACATAGATAGTCTTTACAGACAGTAGTGTATCGAAGCATTGTTTTCGAGTTTGATGTCTACTGTCAGTCGGAGACCGATGGTTGCCACCTGTGGGTCCAAAAAAGGAGGGTTATAATTTTATCCGAATACATGTATGCATGAATGAATGTATGTATGTATGTTCGTCTGTTTGTACATGACCACAATTTACAGCCAACCTTTTAAATTTGTAGGAATCTTCTATTAGTAAAACCAGTTTTTAAGCTACTTACAAAAAAGGAGGCTATCGATTTCACGCGTATGACTCATATTATAAAGAGGAAAGATTTGTTTTTTTGTAGTTTGTATTTTCGTATCTGTAATGGACAAACGAAAAAAAATGAACCGAAATAAAAAAAACACACGTATTAGAAAGCGACGTTATCAGCGAGTAACATGGGCACAATTTTATTTTTCAAGAAAGTAGAGATCCCTACGAAAATTGCAATATTATAACCCAAGGAACCAAAAAAATAATTTTCCTAAAAGAAAAAACGACTTCGTATTCAAATGTTATTTTCTAAACAAACACTAAAAAGAATAAAATAAATACAATAGAACCAGAACACTATTTTAGAAGAATAATGCTGCGGTGTGAGCGCTACCCGTGCGAAACTGGGGCAAAACACTAGTATGTAATATTGTTAAAAATTGGTACTTATTAGTAGTATTCATATTATAGTTAGTCTTGACACTGATACCTCATTTAACAAAATCCATTTAGCCGTTTAGTCTGTAGGACGTGCCAAAAAAACGTAAAAACAAACAAACATACATACATACATACAACCCAATCACATAACCCTCCGCAGTCGGGTCATATATGAATTTTTTTTTTTCGGATCCCAATAGTGGGTCGAAAAGATTGGATTATAGAGTCCAATCTTGATATATACTTATATTACTATACTCTTTGGTCCAATCTATTTGTGGTACTGGCATCTTACTTTCAGAAAACAATGTCTCTTTCTCGTATTTTTACGTGAAGATACTTCATTTTGTGCTTCATGCGCGCAACTCGCTCGTAGCGTTCTTTTCAAAACCACGCTGAGACCCCTGCCTCCCGGCCCCCGCACCGCGTGCATCAAATCGACCGTTTACTCCTCGATACACTACTGTCTGTAAAGACTATATATGTACTGTGGCTGCAGTGCTATTACGCAATGTTGATCATAGCGGTTTTAAGCCGTCAAATTCATTAATGCTTTGCGATAGAGTCGATTTTGCTATGAAAAAAGTGACAATTTGATTGCAGCCAAGTTGATTTTGCTATGAAAAAAGTGACAATTTGATTGCAGCCAAGTTCTGTGGTCGGGCCCCTGTGGCCCAAGACAGCTGTCTTATGAAATGAAGATCTCGATGAGAGCTATCAAATCTGTAAATAAACTACTAGTCTAGGATCAATAGTTTCAGAGTTATAGAATAGAATATGTTTATTATCATAGAGATCAACACAATACATTATTTATAAAAGTAATAACAGTAATGCGGATAACACTATGGCTCGTCTTGTCACAATCTTCATTATAATTAAGAATATTGTTTCATCATATTAATAATAATATGATAATAATTGTTTTTAAATGATTTATGCTGTAAAACTTTAATAATTATTATTATTATTTTTATTGAACATTATTGATTAAAATTTTAAGATGGCATACATCTTAAAATTTTAGTTTTTACAATATACATGAAATTCAATAATGTTCAATAAAAATAATAATAATAATTATTAATGTTAATATTAAATCAAACTAATTAATTAAAAATAGGTGTTTAATTTAATTCACGATAAATAATAACACAAAAATTTCAAGTATTAATCTAGATAAAGGAGCTGTAGTCATTACTAAAATATTCTTGAATACTGTGAGTATTCAAGAATATTTTAGTTCCAGTATGAGCTGTTTAACATTTTTTATATAAATGGGTTCGCTGGTGACTGCTTCTATGCTTTCTGGTAGTTTATTATAAAGTTTTTGACCCTTCACATAAGGTAATTTTTTGCTTAATCTATGCTTTATTGGTTTTAAAATTATTTTGTTTCTTACGGCCCTTTTATTATTTGTGTTGCGGAATGAACATTTATTCAAATTTTGCCTTGTATATTTCAACACTTCAAATATATACAAAGAGATTGAAGTTATAACTTGTAAATGTTTAAAGTGTCCCCTGCAGGGATCTTTAAACTTCGCATTGACCAGAACCCTTATATCGACGTGAGGTAGCAAGCCTGGCGGTATTCTACAGATTGCACTATGGAGAGTGTGCACAAGAACTGCACAACCTGATTCCCCCATCACCTTTCCATCACCGTACGACTAGACGATCAGCAAAGCGCCACCCTTTCATGGATGAAATACCTCGCACAAGAACGAAGCGTTACGCTTCTTCATTTATTATAAGAACTGCAAAGGAGTGGAATGCCCTGCCCTCGTCAGTGTTTCCGGTAAATTATAACCCCGGTGTGTTCAAGTCAAGAGTGAATAGGTATCTACTAGGCAAGCGTGCTACACCTTCGACCACATCATCGCTTTCCATCATGTGAGATCGTGGTCAAACGATTGATTGAGCATTAACGATTGAATTAAAAAAAATGGATAAATACTTTTCCCTATCGCAGGAAGTCGGTGGATGGAGGTGGCACAAGATCGCTCGTCATGGCGCTTTTTGGGGGAGGCCTATGTTCAGCAGTGGACTCCTAAAGGCTGACATGATGATGATGATCAATGTTCGTGGGCAGTTCAAAGAGATATATTAAGTAGGTGACCTCTTTGGTACAGTTGTCTTTGCGATGATTATTTCGCAAGTTTATTTTAGTCTGTGCGAAAACTCTAAAGCTTTGTACGAGAGAGAAAGAGACTTCCGATCCAACGTGTACTTCCTTTTCTCGCATTTTCTTTTTAAATTACATTTTCGGTGAGACCACTTTTGTATTATGAGAGATATCGTTCCAGTTGTAGGTACGTAAGTACATATAATTTCCTTGTTTTGCACACCCCCACACACGCATTGTAGTCAACATAGGTAACATTTATTTATTTGGTCCTACGTAAAATTATATTAATAATTTATAGTGCCGTTTGGTCTTTTTGTGTGCGGCACTATAAATTGTTGATATAATTTTATTTTATTTTTCACCGCGCTTTTTCTTTCCGCATATCAAATATATTTTTTTCAAGCTTGATTATCACCTCAGTCCAAGCTATGAGGTATGTATACTGAAAACCTGCCCTGCGTACACTAAACCTTAGTTTGCGCAGTACAGTGCTGAACTGCTGAGCATACCCCAATTGCCAACCATGCACTTTCTATTTACATACGTTCTTATTATGTGAGTTTGTTTTGTTTAATTTAAGTTTAAGTCCACTTTTTTTTTGTGTAGGTAGGTACCTTTTTTTCAACACTGGGCGTGGGTGAGCAGGTTGCAAGGAGCAAGTGGCGCCAGGGCCCTATTTCATAAAGCGACAAATCATAATAAAACAAAAGAGTATATAAATGCAATAAAACTAGAAATTTCAGTCGTATACGCCAAGTCTGCGTTTCAATCTACGGTTTCATATAAAAAAAAGCACGACATTTCGATAGTTTGACTGAAATTTTGTCGGTTCGATTGACATTTGTCAGTCATATAGTTTTATATTTGTCATATAGTTTTAGTTTTCCGTAGAGAGATGCAGCAAAAAGGCAAAAAATGCAGAGTGAGTCAGGAGCAGCATAGAGGTTTAAAAAAAAACTAGTCTACACCGCCACAACAAACAAGTGGAAGCATAGCATGAGACAGGACTGACAGAATGTCGGCGCGCCGCCGCGCCACGCGCACTAAAAACGTGCTACATCCTTCGATGAAAGAAACAATTATAGATCAAGCACTTAATACTTACTAATCTTACTATTATTCAAAATGCAACCATGCGACTATTTGTGGTGTGAGTGTCGCGTGGTGCAAAACCGTTCGTCACAGTTCGTCATTAAAAGATTGCAAGCGATATTGTGCCATCCTTTTTCCACAACCCGTAACCCGTATCGCTTGACTGTTCGCTCCACGCAAACATTTACGTGTTACGCACTCAAGCGTGTGTCAGCACGCGTAGTCAATTAGTTATGTGTGCTGCCCCGGCTTAAAAACTATGGATAGCGGCTTTTTACTTTTTATGATGATTAAGTTAAGCCGTCTCCACTATAAACGGGCCATGCGCGGAGTTTTTAAATTGCGCGGAGTTTTGGCAAACTTGGTGAATCCTCACTTCAGCAGCCGAGTGGGTACGAGTGGTATGGTAAGGCGCAACTAGCTCCACTACCTATATCGCCAAATACAGAGAGATGTAAAATTGTGGAAGGTATATAAATTATTTTGTACCTATTACAAAATGTGATTTATTTTTTAAATATAACAATATTAGGTATTTCATTCAATACTGTATTATGACACATTAGTAAGTCATTTACACTTACAGGGTTCCCTGTAAAAGGTGATACACGATCTAAATCGTAGGTACTTCTGTGTTTTTTATAGTTATGTTAGTACTTATTTTAGATGATACGATTATGGAAAAGTTGTGGTCTTTACTTTTTTTGTTTCAGATAAAACCGTGACCGGCACCGGCGACCGGTCTTGCCGCCAGCCATGGGCGGAATACACCAAACACACTTCAGCAACAGGCTGACTTGCTGATTTCGATCTGGTGTCCCTGGTCGAGCTTGACTGTCCCGGGGCCGGCCGGACCGTTGCTGGACGGCGGGCCGACGCGACCCTTGATCTCAGCCACCATCGTCATGAACGCCTGCTCAACATTGGTAGATTTCTTGGCAGATGTCTCCAGGAATGGGATGCCTAGCTGCTCGGCGAATTTATTGGCCGTGGCTTTGTCAACCACTTTAGTATTCATGAGATCACACTTGTTGCCTACAAGCAGTTTGTTCACGGTATCGCTCGCGTAGCGATCGATGTCCTCCAGCCACCGCTTCAAGTTGCTGAACGAGTCCTGGATTGTGCAGTCGTAAACTATGATGATTCCGTGTGCACCTCTGTAGTATGACGATGTAATCGTTCTGAACCTCTCACATCCTGCCGTGTCCCATATTTGTAACTTGATTGTCTTTCCGTTTAATTCTACAGTCCTTAGCTTATATTCTACACCAATTGTAATACTGCCCTCTTTGTAAGTGTCGTTGGCGAATCTCTGCAGCAAACATGACTTGCCAACACCTGAATCACCGATCACGACCAATTTGAACAGGTAGTCATAATCCACATTCATATTTGTATTGTAACTGTTATTTTTCCAAAACTGATGTAAGTAGTAAGAGAGAAATGTCGAAAATAATTAAAATCCTTAGTTTCTAGCACAAAACCACGAAAAATTAATAATTTTACTCAGCTATCAGACAGAATACCGAACTGAATAATTTTACGAACAATGGCCTTGGCTTGGCCGCTTGCCCCGCAAAGAGTATTTATATACTACGTCCGCCCCGCACGAGCTACGAACCAGTATTTCCACTTTCAATTTTGGATTTTCCCTAGTTTGTTTAAGAATTATCCCTAAAATTCCATGACAAAAAATAACTAAAATCCTTGGTTTATGGAGCATGACCACGAACAAAACATAATTTTACGTATTTATTAATATAAAATACCTAAATTGAAGCCGAAGCACTACTTTTACAGTTTTTCGCTGCACTTAACCTGGCACTGGTGGGTTACAAAATTGAGCACTAAAATTGTTTCCTAGCATTCCCAGCGTTTTTTTTTATTACTGACTTTAGTTGACCTATTATTGTGCTATGCTAGACGGGTTAATTCATTACGAGTTTGAGGGGATCCCCTTCCATAAACAAAAGGGTTACAACATTAAGTTAGTTTTTTCCCCAAATCTCCATAAATACCTGTCGAAATGAAATGTGACCTTACATGATATTCGTATTTTTTCCCTAAAAAAGGGAGAAATCCCTAAAAGTGGAAACACTGCTACGAACCACAAACCAGCCCAAGCCAGTCTCCACGGACGGGGATTTCCCGTTTAGCTGTTTTGTACGTCATACCCTGCGTCCGAGATGAGGCGTTTTGGGCAGTTTCGATTGCCATTTTTGCCACTAATTAACAAAACCTAATGAAAAACGACCATGTATTCTACGGAATAAAAATATATGGTCGTTTTTCGTTAGGTTTCTGATATAAAATTAACTAACATTAGGTCCATAACGACTACCCAAAAAATGAGTGTAATGTTTTCAGGGTTCATTTGTATGTTTGTCTTTGTTCTACCATAACTTTTAAATGCCTAAACAGATTTTGATGTATGGGGTATCGTTAGAATCCTTAAATCATCCCGAGTGAAAAAGGCAATTATACGGTCTCTGGCTACGCGTGCAACGTATCCTGAACATTTTCAGATCGTGTTTAATCTCAGACTACTTGCGGTGAGTTATAATATCACTGAATCAACCGTGGTGCGTTTAGAATTACATACACTGAGTCCGCCAGAATAATGAAAACTAATCAATATTATATTTTATCTACTTTCATATCGTAAAATCTGCATTATGAACTAAAAATGGCGGCAGATCTATCTATATCTATACTTATAATAAAACTGTAGGTAACAGGTCCAATTCTGTACACTGAAGATATTTTGTAAAAAAAAATTGGAGGCTCTTCTGTATTCCATGCTGAAGCCAAAACTGTTTTTTTTCTGTTGTTTGTGTATACTGTCTGTATCTTGGTTATCTGAAACCACTGAATTAATTCAAATGAAACTTGGCATGATTTTAGTTCATACTGCGAGGTTTATTATTGGATACTTTTCATACCGGTATATTAAAGGGTCCCCGCAGGATAGGGTTATTTTATTTGGAGTTTTCATGTTTTACGGCTTATAGTCACTTCCGTAGTTCACCTCTAGGATACTCAAGGAATATTCCTCAAAATTTAAAATATCTAGGTCCACCGGCTTAGGCTGGGCGTTGTCTGTCAGTCAGTCAGTCTGTCTGTAGGTATGTCACGGTACTGTTTTAGAGGCATGGTTTTATTACATTATTTTAATGTAATAAAACACATACTTTTATTACTCTGCTCAAAAGTGAAGGGTAGGTATCTATACTTATAATAAAGCAGTAAGTACCAATAAAAATTGTAAAAAGATTAAAAAAAAAAATTGGTTAGGTACTAAAAATAAGCTACAGAAAGATAAATCATTTTTAAAATTCGTGTCTGTCTGTTTGTCTGTTAGTTTGTTCACGCGTCACGTAAAAACTACTGGGGCCTAATTCTCTAATTTTAAGACGCCAATTCCACGCCAATTCCACGCCTCCTGTGTGGAATTTGTTCGTGATTCCACGCAGGCAGCGAGGAATCGGCGTGGAATTCGCGTGGAATTGGCGTGAGTGGTCATACAGAATCCAGGCCCTGGACTGATTGCAATCCGATTTTCTTTATTGGATAGCTTAGGATCTTAACTTGACTTGACTTAAAAACTGGTGTACTTATTATCTCAATCCGATGAGTAGAAGCTGAGCAATCGATAAAAACTTTTTGACGGCTGAAGGAATTTTGTTTAAATGTTGGTATATTGGTGGTTGAAGAATTATAGGCCCATTTCGCTGCCGAGCCACGTCTACAAGCTGTTTTCGATAGTAGTTACAAACTGTTTCGCTCGTAGGTTTGACGACTTTCAGCCTCCCGAACAAGCTGGGTTCCGGAAAGGCTTTAGCACAGTAGACCAACGCTCCGGCAGATTATACAGAAGACCGAAGAGTATAATCGGCCACTATGTCCAGCGTTTGTGGATTACGAAAAAGCCTTTGATTCAGTCGAGACCTGGGCAGTGCTACAGCGGTGCCAGATTGATTACCGGTACATCGAAGTGTTGAAGTGTTTGTACAGCAAGGCCACCATGACAGTCCGTCTTGCGCGACACGCGTTGTAAAAGCTCAATGCCTAATATATAATCCTGGTCACTGGACCAACAAAATTGTAAACGTATAAAACGCGAACGTACTTTATAAATATTAATCCTAGTCACGGCCAGTAGGCCAAGCACAAAATTTTCAAACATTCGTATCGCATGCGTATCGCATGCGTACCGTGTTTACCAGCAGCCCGTTTCATTTAAATTAATTCAGAAGTTTCGACGTGATGCCTAGCCAAAATACAGATAGACAGACAGACAGACAGACAGACAAACAGACAGACAGAAAGACAAAAATGAAAAAAAAAACAGTTTTGGCTTCGGTATCAAATAAAGAGTACCATCCAAATAAAAATATCAAAATATCTTCATTGTACAGAATTGAACCCGTTACAGTTTTATTATAAGTATAGATGATACTACTAAGGATTTACAAAATACACCTACCTACCAAATTCCAGACTAAGAGGTTATAATAGCCACTTAACTTACTTCATAAAAAATAGAGTATAAATATTTCAACAACTCATAAATCCCGCATACAGTCCACTACCAAATCTATCAATATCTAGATACCTTTTTGGTATAAATACATAACACAAAAATTTAAAATAAATATTACAGTCACTCCATCAATAGGTACCAATATTTTCAGTCACATTAATATAATTGTTTGTAGGTTCTATTTATTTACCTAAAGGTAATTACTTAGATAATTACAGAAAAATAATATTTTACATGAACTTCGTCATATTTTGTATTGATAAATTTGGTAGTGGAGTTTTTGCGGGCGTATAATCAGTTTTTGAAATCTTTATACGCAATTTATTATAAAACTAGCTGTGCCCGCGGCTTTGAACTTGTGGTCATTTTTCCAGGTTAAAAGTATTCTATGTACTTTCCAAGATTTAAATTACCAATATTCCAATATTTGATCAAAATTCCTTCAGCTGTTAAAAAGTTTTTATCGATTGCTCGGCTTCTACTCATCGTATTGAGATACCAAGTACTCAAGTATGTAAGTCAAACCCTAAGCTATCCAAAATGAAAACCGCATCGTAATCAGTTCAGTAGTTTTTACGTGATGCGTGAACAAACATAAAGACAAAATGAAAGACACGATTTAAAAAAATTGTTATATTCTTGTTCAGTAGCTTATTGTAAGTAACTTAGACCATTTTTTAAAATTTATCTTTTTTTTAACAGACTTTTTCGTACATATTGCTTTATTAAAAGTATTCGTAAATAACTAGCTTGAAAGCTAAAAAGAACACGCCTGCTTTGCCAAAAAATAATTTATGAATTAATTAATAAACTATATACTGTTGGAATGTGCTTATCAATTTGATACCCTTATTGTAAAACTTGAAGAAAAAAATATTTTTCTCATTTGAAAATGTTGCCAAACAGCAGAAAAAAAATAAAAAAATATAGCCTGTGTTACTCGGGGGATGTAAGGATTCTTACGATACCCCATACGTCTAAGGATCACCGCAGACTTAACGCCCCGGCGACGGATCGGCACCGGAACGACTCCCTTACAGCTGGTTGACGGCTAGGCGTCCACCCGGCTACGGCGGGGTAATGCCTCGCTTATGGTAAGGCGTCCTTGTTGACGTCTAGACTTGGTGTATTCCCAGTAGTCCTGCTATGGTTGTTTGATGCACAGAAGCACTAAAGTTTAATTTGGTAAAACTAATAATTTATGTATTAAATTCTCTTTTAATGATTCCCATTAAGTTTATTTTGTGTGATTTCAATTAATTCTTTCCGGCTCCTTTATTGATTTGGTTCACTTAAGTCAGATTCCGCTTTCGTCCGAATAATAAATATTATTATAGGCTGACGAATGAGAATTGTTTTTTTTCCCTCTTGGACAGAAAAACTTTGCAGTTTTTTCGCCTGTTCAAGCACAGATTTCAAATCTGGGAGAGGAGGATCAAAAGTTCTATCCTCTTACGTTTTACCTCTTCCGAATTTCTAGTTTTCTGGTATTAATGCAGGGAAAAATTGTTGACAGATGTCAAATTAACAGGTAACAGCTGTTAAACGTCAAAACATAGACAGCTGATATCAGAAATGGTACTTAGTTCATGTCATTATTGACATGAACTAAGTAGCTTGTTTTTCAACGTATCTTGAATAAATGAAGACAGTAAATGCTGAATCTAACTAACACCGATTAATGTCAATAAGGGTCAAAATCGTGTGATGCTATTTTTTGTAATGTACATAGCTCCAAAATCATTAAGAAAGTATCAGACGATTTTTGATCTTATTGACTCATTATTATGCATTATATTGCTTATTTTAGATGCATTTTAACTAAACGAAAACCGTAGAAATTGACTTTGCAAAATATTGCACTCTATGTAATAGGTAAAAAGGTAAAAGAATAGTAAAAGTATGAACTGTACTGTTTTTATTTCAACTAAAGAATGTTATAAGGTTAACAATGGTTAAGGCTTACAATGAAAGTAATATTCGAAAACTGATACACTAAGAAGAGGACAAAATTTTGCCTAAATTGGTGTTGACTATGTTGAATTAAAAATAATAAAGAGTATAATTTTTTTACAAATAATTTGCTCCACATTTCGCACACACCCCTTACACACCCGCTCTCACACACCCCCATACACACATTGTAGACAACATAAGTAACATTTATTTATTTGGTGCTAGGTAAAATTATATTAATAATTTATAGTGCCGTTTTGTTCTTTTTGTGTGCACTAAAAACCATTTTCGTAACTGTACGACTAGCTAGACGATCGGCAAAGCGGCACCCTTTTATGGTTGAAATGCCTCGCACAAGAACGAAGCGTTACGATTAATCAATTATTTTTTTGACTACTGGTTGGTCTAGTGGCTAGAGTGGTCTAGTGGTACCCTACTACGAAATCAAAAGGTTGTAGGTTCAAATCCCTCAAGGTGCAATCATTTGTATGATGAGCAGTAGGTAATTGGTGTGAATTATTCGAATATTATTATTATATTTATTATTATTATTATAAGAACTGCAAAATCAAATCAAATCAAATAATATTTATTCATGAAAGTTTCAGGTACACAGAGTTATTAAAATATGGTTAAGACCTACCAAAACTTGTCTCTAGAAAGCGTATGAATATTTAAAAAATAAGTTATATAACATTCTTAAAAAAATATTAGATTGCATGCATTTTACGAATAATAAGTACTTATGTCAAAATTATCGTAGCAACAGCTGATGTCTCCTAATAACAATATCATTTTAGTTATCTATTGTCTAATCTATCACATTGCACTGCCGTACAAAACGACACGAACACTTCTTTAGAAAATCTTCAACCGTATAGGTCTCTTCAACTAACCATTTATTCAGCTCACAAAATTTATTGAAGGGGAGGTCCACTATACGACCAGGTAAAGAATTGTATATAAGGGGAGCCATATATACACAGTTCTTTCGGAACAGTTGTAGGTGAGGTACAGGCATTTTAAGACGGATGTGTGTGATTTTTCTTTTATTAATATTCTCATTAAGGTCAAAAAGTGAGATATTGCTTCTAACAAACTTGGCAATTTCATATATATTGATACTAGGAACTGTAATTAGTTTTTTTTCAACCTGAATACTGGCCTACAAGATTCAGTCCACTTCATTCAGTATATAGCTCTGACGCATTTTTTTGTGCAATGAATACTCTGAGTATGTCAGTGGAATTTCCCCAAATAATTATTCCATATCGTATTGCGGAACAGACGTACGCATGATACACCTTCAATCTGGCTGCTAAAGATGTGCTTTGGCTTAATCGTTTAAGTGCAAACACAAAACTGTTTAATTTAGTGCAAATATAGTCAATATGGTCTTTCCACGATAAGTGTGCGTCAATGTGAATTCCTAAATATTTTGAGCAATTTACTTGTTCGATTATGTCACTATTTTTATATTCAAATTAACAATTTTACCTCTATTTGTCTTAAAGTTAACAACTTTCGTTTTATATATATTTATTTTCAATTTATTACAATCAAGCCTCCATTAATCGTCCATTTAATTACGTTACTTAAACAATTGTTGATTTAATCTTCATAGTTATTCATGTTATTACATTTTACAATGATTGTGGTGTCATCTGCAAATAATAAACTATTATGTTCCACTGCTGAAGGTAGATCATTTATATAGATGAGAAAAAGAAGGGGCCCCAAAATGCTACCTTGCGGGACATGCCAACAAGTCAAGTTAAGATCAGAATCGTAATGAACAACTCAATTAGAACTTGCTTCAAGCTTTGTGATCCTGGTCATTTGTTTCCTGCTGTCTAGATAGGATTTAAACCACTGTTGAGGTACACCCCTAACGCCGTATTTATCAAGTTTATTGATAAGAATTGCGTGGTCAACATAATTAAAAAACTTACTAAGGTCAAGGAATAATACAGAGCAAGATGTCTTACAATTTAGATTATTCATAATTAATTGAACCAAGTTAAACGTCGCTAATGCTGTTGACCTACCCTTTCTAAAGCTATATTGTTCATTTGCTAAAATATCATTATTGTTTAGAAATGAGATTAACCTTTTATGCAAAACCTTTTCAAAAATCTTCGATAGAACAGGGATTAAGGCGATAGGTCGATAGTTATCTTTATTTAATTTAGAGCCATTTTTATGAAGTGGCTTTAATATTGAAATTTTTAATATATCAGGGAAACACCCTTGCTCCATTGATAAATTAACAATATAGGCTGGAGGCTCCGCAATATAACGTCAGATATCCTTTAGTAGATCCGTACCAATGCCATCATAACCTACTGAATTCGTATTTTTCAGAGTCATGATGATTTTCATCGGGGGTAGTTGGTTCCAAAAAAAATACTATTACTAGTTGAATCCAAATTACGTGTAGGATTATTACAGCACTGTTAATAATCAGATTCTTTAACATCTTTAAAAAATTGTTGAAGATATTAGCAATATCAGATCCGGACGAGAATATTTTCCCACTATCTAAAATTTCATCAAATGACTCTCTAGTTTTAAAATTACCCATTTCACAATTTATGACTTCCCAAGTTGCTTTTGCTATGTTTTTTGCGTTCATTATATGCTTTTCGTTGCTGATACATTGTAGGCTATTTAAGCATTTTTTAAGAATCTTAGAAATGCTAAGACATTTTTTTGTTTTCAATACTTTTGTTCTTGTAATATTTGTAATATTGTACCTTAAAAATCTTTTTATTTTACAGCTTATTTTAAGACATTTGGATATTTTCCGTGACTTTGTTTTAATAGTTTTCTTATTTTTCAAAATTGGAAAACTAGAGTTTATGGAATAGCGTCAAAAGTTCATGAAAAGAGTTAAAAGCATCATTTGTAAGATCAGTTTAGTAAACTTCAGAGAAACTAAGACTGCTAATGCAACTTAAAAACTTTTGTAAGTTCCCTTTGCACAAATCAGCAATGTATTGAAAAAAATGGTCAGACTTTTTATAGCAAGATACATTTTCGAATACAGCCACTTGTGCTGTTTCATGATCCGACAGATAAAATTTAAATATTTTACCAATTACATTACAAATGTTGCTCACGATATTATCAATGCATGCTAATTGACGAGTTGGTTCAAGGATATGAAATGTCATGCCATAGTTGGACAACAAATCCGAAATTTGGATGCAGTTCTTATCTTATATCAATATATTTATATTAAAGTCACCATATATTATTATTTTAACATATTTGCGTTCAAGTTTGGCTAGAACTATTTCTAATTTTTCGAAAAATAAGGCCACTGTTGCTTTGGGCGTTCTATAGATACATAGCACACAAAGTTTCAGATCCTTCATTCCAACACTGCTTATCTCGAAATGACTATCTATTCTTAAGTCTTTGATTTCAGCTAACTCCTTACAGTCCAAATCATTCCTACACAAAATACACGTTTATTCGAGAGTAGAATGACTAAGCGATATTTTTTTTGACATTATAAAGTTTTCATCTCCCTTACACATAAAATGCTCACTTAAACAAATAACAGACGCTGATAAATTAAGCTCATCAAGTTCGGTCAGAGCTAGTTCCAGTTCTTGAGTTTTATTTAACACACCAGCAATGTTTTGGTGAAATACAATGAATCTTAAGGATTTTAGTTTAGGCTCGAAAAAAAGGTTGATGTTTCATTTGTGTTTAGGTAATTAGATGTGATGATACCTTGCTTTGTCTTTTTTATTATTGAAAAATAATCTGAAATGTAACGTTTACTTGGCTGAGCATTAAACGAAGTCTCGTCCTTGTTACAATTTTTGATTGCCTGCCTCTGAAAATAATAGGGTATTGTACCTTTTATTGAATGGTTAACAACCAAGTTTTTGTTCTGTCTCGGTTTATCTGAGTTCTCATTGAATGTAGTCAGAGTTAATGGTTGAATTGCCCTTTTTATACGCTTTATATTAGCTTCACATTAGTTTGTATGTTTGTAACCGACTCCTTTGGACGCTATTTTGACCCACTTTAAACGGTCAGATTTCATTCAAATTTTGCACGCCAAATACCGATGACAATGCAATAATTCGAAAAAAAAACCCAAACTAAAAAGTAGAAAATAAATAATAGTTTAAAAAAACTAAAAAACACGCTTTATACAGAAAACCAAACTAAAAAATAGAAAATAAATTTTAATAGTGTAAATAAGAAAGAAATGTTTTATTTAAAAAAAAGAGTGGGGTGCTTTTTAAGATATTATCGAAATGACCCATGCACCCCACGATTTTTTTGAAATAAAACATTACTTTCTTATTTACACTATTAAAATTTATTTTCTATTTTTTAGTTTGGTTTTCTGTATAAAGCGTGTTTTTTAGTTTTTTTAAACTATTATTTATTTTAGTTAATTTCAGGAACGTATTGCTATACTGAACAGTATTAACATTGTGTATTATTTTATATACAATATCGCGCAACTTGGAGCTAGTATTAACAAAAACGCAATTGTAATAATTGTTAGTGAGAAGCCTGATACGATTATTTAGTTTGTTTTCTTTAATAAATGCATTGCGGATGACGTTAACTACATAAACATTATAATGTGATAGAAAGTTGAGAACTAAGTTAAGTTCCGATGACATTTCATGAGGATTTGGATCATTACAGCCCGTTATTATAACTAAATGATAAATTTTTGTTAATTTTTGCGATAAGATTTTGCATGATGATAAAACTGCACTTGATTTTGCGTCTATTTTCCTATACCCTACAATGCTGTAGTCTTTTATGATCAGATTCTTTTTATTTTGCAACATAATTTCCACGACTCCCTCCCCTTGATTGTCTGCTAATACTATTATGTTTCCACTTGTTTTTTTTTTGTTTCTGACTCTTTTACAAATTTCTTTCGTGATGTCTCCGTAGTGAGGTCATGCGATGTATCCTTTGTTTCTGTTACTGCATCATTTGCTTCTGTTACTATTTTTTTCTTCCTTCTACCATCAGTGTCTGCTGAGGGCATTCTTGTGCATTATTTGAGTCCGGTTCACTTTCTTAGTTAATTGAAGTGTTGATTATTGCAACTCTGGTGTCATGAGATTTTGGCGTAAAGAATTCAGTATTTTAACTTTCGCGCAGTTACGTTCAACTTATTAGTTTTTTCAATGATTTTTTATATAATTTTGAGGTTCCAGCTATATCACTTGTCTTGATGCTCACACTTGTTAAATACATTCTCTTCAATTGTTCATTTTTCTGCTTCTCATCGAAAACTATCTTTTTTAGATAATTGTTTTCCATGTTGAGAGTATCAATTTCTGCATATGAACTTAATAACTGTTGCCTTAAATTATCAATTTAATTTTTAATATGACTTCATCATTTTTTAAATGAGTTGAAAGATCCATCATGCTTTTGCTGCTCCAACTTGAAGACAATGAATCAACTGATTCATTTGAAAGTGATCGTTGCTTACGTCTTGCTCCCATGAACTGATTTCTTCGGTGCGTTATATTAATATCCATATTAGCTTTACATGGAATATTCGAAGAACAAATAATAAAATAAGTTTACTATCTCCCTTATACTTGGTAAATTCTGGTTAATCTGGTAACCTTTTTACCTCAAATATGTCATCTGACAATGTCACTTGTGTCAAAAGCAGTTGTCAATTGATTTTGGTAGTAAAATATTCAATTAAAAGTGGGTAGTTATCAAAGATTTTATCGAACTCGTCCTTTCTCAAAAGTAGAGGGTAGTTAAATATAGTACTTCCAACTGAAATTGCTGTTGAGAGCGGATCTGTTTCTTGTAGATAACATCTGGAACGCTGCCCGTGATGTTGATGAACACATTAAATTTGCTTAGAAAGCTTATGAGTTTGATTACTCTTCTTTTAAAATAATTTAACACTGATCTTACGTAAACATTGCCGGGGTTGCCCAAAATCAGGCAAAGGAGTGGAATGCCCTGCCCTCGTCTGTGTTCCGGTCAAATATAACTCAAATGTGTTCAAATCAAGAGTGAATAGGTATCTACTAGGTCCACAGGTGTGGACCTTCGACCACATCATCGCATTCTATCAGGTGAGATCGTGGTCAAACAATTTTCTAGACTAGAAAAAAACTAATCATTCTGCCTCGCAACATCTAATAAATTCTAAAAAAAATATGATAAGCGACAAAGAGAATTTTTGGAATAAAAAAAACAAGAATAATACCAATGCAAGCAATGGAGTATGCTGAAAACCAGCCCTGCGTTGACTAAACTTAGTCTGCACAGTACAGTGCTGAACATACCCCAATTGCCAAACATGAACTTTCCATTTATACAGATAGGTACTTACCTATTATGTGAGTTTATTTTGTTTCATGCAAGTATTTTTTGGCAATATATTATTCTTACTCTTTCTTCTCTTTGTTCTTATCCTGTTCATTTTTTTGTATACTTTTTTTCCAAAACTGGGCGTGGGTGAGCAGGCCCTGAGGTGCAAGTGGCGCCCGCCAGCTGTAGCCGCGGCCACCGCGAGACGTAAGAGCGATGACGGCGGGTTGTCCGCGCGCCATAATCAGAAAATACTAAATAGTTACTATGCCGGATCGGCAACGCCTCTCCTTGTTGTAACAAGGACAGGCGTTGCCGATCCGGTGCCGGGGCGTTAAGTGTGCGGTGACTTTAAATCTGTTCAGGCATTTGATGGAATAATGAAACTCACATACATACATACATACATACATACATACATACATACATACATACATACATACATACATACATACATACATGCATACAAACATACATGAATCATAAAAAACATCACACAAACTTTTTTGGGCAGTCGTGTGTCGTGTGTGTAGTGTGTGTGTATATAGGAGATTTGGCTGTTATAATCCTTTAGCCTGGAATATGTTTTTTTAATACTATTTTATAGCGATAGTAACCAAGCGGCTTACTAATGCGAGTTAGAATCCAATGATACCGGGTTCGTTACTTGGCTTACTTTTTTAAGTTATGTGAATTTTTCCATCACTACGGAGGGCGCGTTAAGATGTCGGTCCCGTCTGTTATTTATTAATAGCAGTCGTTAATCCACGTCAGAGAACCTCGGGCAGCCAGACAAACTCGGACACCAGTAGCCAGCACTACTTCTTACGGCAATCAAGCAAGTCCCGAAGTTTTTTAATATATAAACAAAATAAAATAAAATTATACGAAAATGACGAATCAATTATATGTATCTTTTTATATTCCAAAACAAATCTAACAAAATGTGCACATTTTGCGAAGTGCCCGTTATGAGAAGTGCAGGTTGTGAGAAGTGAACCTATTGCGAAATGCACGTTTTGCGAAGTGCCCGTTATGAGAAGTGCAGGTTGTGAGAAGTGAACCTATTGCGAAATGCACATTTTGCGAATTGCACATTCTGCACCTAGCCCAACAGCTGTGACTGTGACAGACGAACACGCTAGTGATCTTATAAGAGTTAGAGACGTTTTACTGCAATTTTCGTAAGGATCTCTATTTTTTTGAAAAAATAGAATTATTTCCATATTACTCGCTGATAGCTTTCTATAGGGGAAATATTTATTTAAATCGGTACTGTATTTTTTGAGTTTATCCATCACAAACAAACATACATAAAAACAATCAAATCTTTCTTCTTTAAAATATAAGTGTAGATGTAGATGTAAAGGACCCAAGTAGGTAATTAAACAATATCAAAATTACATTACACCCTATTTAATTTTAAACATAATTACAAAATACAAACTTACATGACTAACTATTGTGCTTTTTAAACTTCGAACACAGCCATTTTAGATACTAAACATTTAAGTTGTATCGACTAATGATCTAAGGGATGTGATGCCACCAGCAAAAAAAAAAACGATGATCAGCGAGGAATGATAGACTTGAATGAGTCTGTAAGCACATTACGATATTAAACTTTACTCAAAATTTAGTTAACTTTTGGAAGAAGATATTTGACATGGAAGCCATTATTACCCAATACTAAAACACCCAGGAATTATTTCCCTCGGTATATCTCTATGATACGGTCCTGATCGACGTATTCGAAAATGTGAGGCGCGTCCATGAGAATGCCTATAGTCCCCGCCGTCGTGACGAGGAAGAAAATATAGAGCTGGAGTCTGTCGATCACCATAGCCACGTACTTCCAGTCCTCACGAGTCTGAAACAGATTCGGTGGATTTCAGCAGGACCATTCTCACAATCTATTTCTATCAATCTATACCTACTCATAATCAATAAAACTCATAATCTCTGTACAATGAAGATGATAAAAAAATGGTATGGGAGAATTAAAATAACATTATTATATGGTGTCTGTTTGTTTGTTCGCGCATCACATAAACACTACTAGACCGATTGTGATGCGGTTTTCATTGGTGGATAGCTTAGCATTTGACATATAAACTTGTGTACTTTGTATCTCAAGCCAAATGAGTAAAAGCCGAGTAGCCGATTGACAGCTGAACGAAATTTGGTATATTGGAGCTTATACCTAGGTACTTTTGGTCCTGGAATAACATAGACTTATGAACACGTAATACAGAAAGCCGCAAACACAACCAGTGAAAAGATACAGTCGTCTTGCATTGAAAATTGAGTTTTAATTTATGATTACCTGAATGTAAAGGTCCTCGTTACGCAAATGCTCGGCAATAAACTCCACTGCTTCTGTAGCCTTAGCGGCTTCCGGGGACAGAAGTACTGAGTCAGAACTCTCGGATTCCCTGCGCTCTCCGCCCATGCCCAGGCCGCCCAGCGCACCTAGGCCACCCAGGGCACCGACCTCCCCACTCCCTTGCGTGCGGTTTATCTTGCAGTTGGGGTGGTGAAGATCAGATAGCTCCATAGCCTCCATTTTGCTTTGTTTCGCGTCAATCGCACTGTCAATAAAACTAATATCAAAAACGACGGATAATGGTACAAGAATCGAATAAAAGTTTACAAGACTACCTGATGTGCTTCGGTAGTTCGTGTGTGGCCGCAGAATGTGGCGGGCCACTCATGCCTGGCATTTCCATCATCCACCGCAGCCTCGTCTTGCGGGGACGACGCATGAACAGCATTGCGGGTAAATAGTGGAGGAAGACGCTTCGAATCCACAGCGGCATCCTGACAACAATGGATGGAACAAAATTAAAAAAAAAAAAAACTTTCGTATTATAAGAAAACCATATATTTAGATATCTTTTAAAGTACCTGTGTGTTCTTGGTCCTCTAAAGTTCCAATTGATTATGATCACCGTCACCAAGATACTGACAGTGTTCATAATGAATGTGAAGAGAAGATACTTGGCAATAAGTGGTAATACGAGCGAGGTCGGTGGCAAAATCTTGGATACAAGTAGCAGGAACACGACCAGTGACAGTAAAATACTTATACCCAATGTGACCTGTAGAACAATACAATTCAGATATTATTTTCTTGTCCTGATTTGAGAATAAATTACTCAAGCACTAATTTAAAGGAATCCAAACAAGTGTGTATAAAACAAAATCTCATACTGTTAAGCTGCTATCCACATGCAACGTGCCTGAAGCCTACCGCAGTCTGTTAATAACTACGAGTATGATGGGCCATTTTCAAAAACGGGTTTTAATGTCCTTAAAGGAAGGTTTACCTTCAAGCAGGCCATCAGCTTGATTTTCATTACATTTAAATAAAAGTTAATGCCTTTAGTTACCTTTTCACCAGCTTCAGCAGGCAAGTAGAATACGAGGACGCACAGGAATGAAATCAAAACAGTTGGCAAGATCAAGTTGACGGTATAGAAGAGGGTCTTCCTTCTTATGATAATGTAAAACGTAATATCAGTTTCGGTCGGATGGTTTCCTTCGTAGATGTTCAAGTATGCGGGTACTTCGATGATGTCCCACGTTCCCGACTTCCAGTAATCAGAAAGGTCCACGAAGTTCTTATTGTTATAAAGTGCGAGAGACACTTGGTCGCCATTGAAAGTCCAAGAGCCAAATTTCATGATACAGGTTTGCTGATCGAATGGGAAATAGGTGACGTCAATCGTGCAGGAACTCTGAAACAAGTTAATTTCCGTAAAAGTTATGAAGACTATTTCAAACGACTTCTGAAAATATTGCTCCTTATGAAAATATTCATGGAGAAGTTACAAACCTGGTAAATAGCTGGTGGAACCCAAAGAACTTCTCCATTTGGATAGATCAGAACGTTTGATTTATATCGGACTTCGTAGTTTCCGTCAGCACTACGAAAGAAAAATTGAGGTGTTATTAGATACACGCGCACCTCATTCAACTTATTTTAAGAAATGATGATACTTACTTGTTAAAAAGCACGATATCTGGTTTCCACACCTTGTCTGGAGGGAGCCGCAGTACTCCTATGCCGCCGTAGTCCGCCTCATCCCACATTAGCTGGTAATCCATCCATACAAGTCGAAGCCACACGTTGGATTTCATGATTTGGTTCTTTTCATTCTGTAACAAGAAAAATTGTACGGGGACTCAATTTACATCACATAGAATAGAATAGAAATAAAATGACAATAATACCACAGAATATCATGAGCTTTCAGTTATAAATGATGTTGCGTGAACAGGAAAGAGAAACCAGCTATCAAGTACTGACATCAAAGGCACTCCTTGTGTTAAAGTCCCTGATGTAAGTTCATTTAATAATTTAGTATACTGAAGTAGATAGGTAGGTACGTACAACATTGATGAGCTGTACAAAGGCGAGACCGAAGCGCACGTCGACCTTCTGCGTCATATTCTGCACGGGCCTGATGAGCTTGTTGTAGCCACGGAACAGGTCGCGCACTAGACGCTCCTCGTCTTCGGAACACCATCCTGAAACATGTTTCAGGATTATCAACAGCCAAGGCACTGTTGTTTCGATCAGAGGCTCAAACATTGTGCTATCTATGACACAATAAATGTTGTTATCATTAAACAGGGCAAACATAAGTTAAAATATTCTACCATAGGATTCGGAACACAATCTCTACAGAAAATGTTTCAACGAGTATTTTGTGCCTCTGCATAAGCAGGGAAAACGAAACGTTTAAGTTTCAATCATCCCAGAAGGGTACTAAACAAATGAGAGAAAGAAAACCAAACAACAGGTTTGGTTTTCTTTCTCTCATTTGTTTAGTACCTATTCTTCTACGGCCTGCTGTGTTAGTCCTGTAACTGTAGATTATTAAAACAAGCATTAAAAATTGCTTCAGATTTAGAGAAGTCTGCCCAATAAAGATTGAATAGACTGCTATGGTTGCGTTATTTGAGGCGTAGATTATGGGATAAGTTTTAAAATGCCTACAATAATAATTAAAATGGTCGACCACTCAAATTTTGATATGCATATTTTTTCCGTTCAAATGTTACGGAACTAAAATATTTGCAAACGCATAGGTAGTAGAGAGCTGGCCTATTCCATGAAGTAGCTATTCCTGTGAAGTAGCTAAGATACGAAAGATGCTGTGTGCGACAGATCAATAAAGAGCCAATTGGTGAAAAAAATGAGAAGAATGATTACATATGCTTATCCTCTTGATAAACATTGAATTTACTTTATCGTTCGCTAATTTAAAATAATTCAATTAAAAAGCACATCATTATGACCATCATAAATTATGAAAAAGGAAAGCCGGTAGCGCGTTGATGCAAAATCTACGATTATTATAGAACGTAGCACAGAGCGCGTTCATGTCTTTTATTCTACAACAATAATGAATATGTTAACAAAATTTTGTTTAACCATGATAAAATTAATCAGTTCAATGATGATGCAAATTGAAATTATATGTTCCCGAGGGAATCTTTTAACTAAGGGATATGTTCCTACTATGAAAGAAACCTGAAGGAACTTCCGATATTTAAGTAGATTTAGTGATAAATTCCATTACCTGAATATAGGATGGTGAAGAGTGCAACTGTGAGAAGAAAGGCACGGGTCCCAGCCGACATGGCGGCGGGCGGTCGAGCACTGCCGCACGCAGCCGCCCGCCCTAGCGTCCCGCCCGCCGCCGCCGCTTGCATTCCCGCCCGAATCCGCATCTACTATACGCGTATCTGTATAGTGACGGTCGTGCAACCTAGCGGGATGTTTTTTTTCTGTTTTGCTATCATTGCTCTATGTAGTTTAATCTTCTTCTAATGTTCACACCTTAGCTATAGTAACTTTACTGTTTACACGACTGCTGATTACTGATAACAGTAATTAAGAATCACGTTTGTATACTTATACTGTAAGCAGTAACTACTAACTTTTAAATATTATAGTTGATCTAGCACACTAACTATAGGCTATTATGCTTTAGCTAACGAGTAATAGCCGGTTTGTCATAAGTACCAACATAAAGTGTTACAAGCGAACTTCTAAGGAAGGCGTGTCTTTATAAGTTTGACACCTAAGGAATTAAGTAACTTATCAATTGTATTTGTATTAAGAAAAATTTAATTGTATTTTTTTCAATGGTATTCAATATATAAGTTTTATTAGATTTTGCTGAGATTTGCCTTTGTTGGAAAGGAACGATCCTTTGCGCATGTGCGGTATCCCGCGGGAGAGCATCGATTGTCTTCTGGAGGTTACTTCTCGCTAGCTACCTCTCCAACAATGTAATATAGGTCAGGAATGTGAACAATTTACGACTTACTTTATCACCCGTTAAATATCGCTTACTCCTTACAAGACCTTTCTTTAAGAACGACATTACAGCTACTGCGGTAGCATTAAAATAAAAGATGTTTTTGTTTCATTCGTTTATATTTAATAAACAAAGTTACAGTTCAGACATTAACCCTAACAATTGAACAAATCTCTAGGACATCTGATTGTCCCGATAGGTACGCATGGAGGCCGCACAAGGCTCCATTCCCTGATCGTCGCAGGGCGCTAGGTGGGAGCGATGCGCGGCGCCCAGCGCCCTGGCCACTGGTCACACAACCGCTAACGACTGGTTGAAGACAAGATTGTATAACAATAAATTAATTAACATCAAAACATTTGCGATAATAATCATAGTCGGTCCGCAACTTCCATAATAGATCGCCTACGATTATAAGGACCTCGAAAAAGGAAAACATTGGTAGAGCTTTGCGGGGTACGGATACGTAACTAAGTACCCACGCGGTCGCTCGGCTTATGGACGTTTTCCTTTTGGGAGGTTTACAATGTCTTGTTAAAATAATAAGTTACAAAATGAAATTTTCGTTAGTACGGTTAACATGACGTAGTCTTGAAAAGAAATGAACTTGAGATGAGAGTCGGTGGATGTGGCAGACGAGCGGTGTAAAATGCCGGTCGAGATGCTTGTCGACTAGTTTTATTATATCGTAGTCGTCAACAGAACAAACTGGTACTGTTGCTCCCTATTTATTATGATAAACCTAAGGGTGACGCGCATGTTTATGTATGTTTTCGATTATACTGCTAAAAATGTGTAAATTCCAATAGAGATTTTTATAGAAGAAAATTTAAGCTAACTTTATTTTCAGCTTATGAATTTCCGTAACCATATCGAAAGAAGTACAAATTTGATACTATTACGTAATTTAATTAATTATTACTTGTATAAGTCGTTCCGAAAGTCCCAGCTGTATGACTTTATTAAAATAAAATTTCGTTTAACTACAACTTTTAACGAACGTTTTTAAGCTATTAGCCATGGATATTTTACCATTATAACAATATCGACTCGTTCTCAACGAGGCATATCACAACCTGTACAATTGAATCAACATTGTTTGTAAAGTTCTATACTAGCTACTGACACAAATACATCCGAAAATAAACGTAGGGTCATAACCACGATTCATGGAATCGAACAAGAAGGAAACGCGGGCGCTTAACCGCCCAAAGTCTATCTGTACAATAGATATCAAGAGCTGAAGAAGTCTAACAAAGTTCAAATTTAAATGCGATTCAGGTTCAACGGTATGAAGGAAGACGTTTTTGTGCTACAATTTTCATTTGGATCACCGGCGTCATTGGAGCCCAGTGTCCGCACGAGACGGCGACTACTCTAGCGTGGGTATAGACTAGAGGTCTGTCCGGGGCGGCGCCTGTAGGTGAGCACGTACTGCCACGTTTCAATATCGACAGCTCCGGTGGAACTTGCCATAGGAACCGCTCATCGATCAATATTTAACATATTAGTGCTTTATTGTGGGGATTGTCAGAGAATTCCTTTAAAATAACGTCTTTGTGATTTCAGAAGAAATAGTCGTTATGGTTGTCGAAAGAATCAAGGACATCAGAGGATAGGCAGTCGGTTGAGCTTAGGGGATGGCAGTCAGCGGTTACTTATGTCTACAGGGAGGCGCGGGCGACGAGGCAGGCGGCGGCAACTTCCCGGAGCGCCGCGGCGTCAGCGCCCGCGCCGGTTCGCACATCACAACTTAACAAGTATTTGCGGTATCACAGAACGTTACGCATGCGGAGCCGCAAGCGGGCGGGTCGCTACGACACCATGATGTGTGGCGCGGACAGCAGCACGGCTAGCGTGGCGACGATTGTGAACAGGGTAAAGATAATAAGGCACAGTCTGTCCACGACCATGGCGGCGAACTTCCAGTCGCGCGAAATGTCCGCATCTTCGTCATCTTTGCGCATCTGGAAAAGGAAACATCCTTGTGTAACACGTCCGCGCTTGAAAGTAGCTAAACAATAGTTTAAACGAAGAGAGTACAGTTATAGGTACCTGATCTGTGATGACTCGGAGCTCTTTCAGTATGAGCGAGAGCTCGTAGTCGACACCGAAGCAGCTGTGCGCCGCACCGAGCCCCGCGCCATTCCCCTCGCCCTCCCTGTAAAAACACAGCTCTGTAGTCACCGGCCACCTGTGCGGTCTACTCTACGGGTGGAACCGAGGATCGAAGGGATCTACGGGAATTATGCTATGCTGATAAGATGGCATAAGTCAAAGACCCGAAGTATAGAAGTTTTGCATTGAAATAATGATTTCTCTATTTATGATGAGATGCCTTGAAGCTGTTAAGGTCGGGTTGACTGCGGAACGTTCGAGGCTGGGGAGTATTATTGTAACCGTGCTATTTACGGCGAGTAGTGTTCGTGTAGATCGTCGAGGGACCTGTAGTATCGACAGCAGGGGGGCTGCTGCGATTGCGCGTGCCGGAAGTCGTCGTCGATATCAAGCACGTTAGCCAGGAGTGACTTGGAAGAGCGTTCGCGCAGCTCCAGGTCGGGCGGGGGAGGCGCGCGCGCGGGCGGCGGGTTCGTTGAGGCCGGCCGCGACATGCGCAGCACCCACGGCAGCCAGTACAGGAATACGCAACGTATCTGTGAGATTGAAAAAATAATGTTATCCCAAGATACCAATAAAGTGCAATAAGATCATTAAAAAACAGTTAAATATGTTAAATAAAAATCAAAAATGCAGTAGCCATGTCATGGTAAAAATTAAGACGGGCTATCACAATCAAATGCGTATACAACATTTTGTGTCTGTGTTGTTGACCGTTGAGGAGTTCCCTAGTCAGGACCCAACCCTGAGTGCAGCAACCATGTCATAGTAAAACTTAAAACCGGCTATCATAATAAAATGCGTACACAAAATTTTGTATCTGCGCTGTTGACCGTTGAAGAGTTCCTTTATCTAGAGCTAATCCTGGATTTCAATTCAGGTAGTGCTTACCATAACTGAACCCACATGTAAAAAAAATGTACTCCGTAGGATAAGAGGAAGATATATGATAAAAGGATAAGAGGAATGGTGTTATTTCAGCTTGCAAGATTTGACCTAAACATACATACATAAATTGCAAGTTAAATAAAAGCTTTTATTAAATTAAATAACTTACATTAAGAACATTAAAAAAAAAGCTTTTATGTAGTAGCCATGTCATGGTGAAACTTAGAACGGCTATCAAAATTAAATGCCTATATAACATTTCGTGTCTCTGCTATTAACCGTTGAAGAGTTCCTCTATCTGAAGCTAATCCTAGATGTCAATTCAGGTCCTGCTTCCCATCAAAATGCATTATCATCGGAACTGAACCATCATGTAAAAGTTCAACTCCGTAGGATAACAAGAAGTGGTTCTAATTCAGCTTGCAAGCTTTGACCTAAGCATGCATACATTCATACACACACACACAAGCATTGCAAGTTAAATAAAAGCTGGTAAAAAGGGATCCAAGATTCATGTTCATCATGTTGAGGGAACGAACATCTGACATACCCAGTCACTCATTTCGTGCGTGTCTGAGTGCCGGTGGTGGTAGTTGAGGATGAGGATTGTAGACACGACGGAAGAGGCCACCATAAACATGATGCAGTTGAAATATGTGCCCAATAACGGCACCGCATCCGACGTCGCCGGCATCGTCTCAGCCACCATGTTGAGGAACACCGTCAGAGACAGCAGGATCGTAACACCTAACGAGAAAAAAACTTATTAGTAATTGGTACATCCAAAATAGCATCTTCAGTGAACTAGCATTCAGTCTTACCTAATGATAATTTTTCGCCAGAGTCCGGCGGTAAGGTGAAACCTAGCAGGGCCATGGAGGCGATCAGCACGCAGGGCACAATTAAGTTGAAGAAATAGTATAGCGTTTTCCGACGGATAACCACCGCGAATGTGATGTCGATGTAGGGTTCCGGACAACAGTTGTAGTAGATTTCGTTCCGCTTACCCGGCACACCTGAGAAATAAATTGTTATACGATTTTATTTAACTTGACCTGTTTGTTGATTTTTGTTTGTTTGTTTGAGTCAAATATAGTAATTGAAATTTGACTCTTTTCCTGTTGACCGATTGATCTGAACCTTTAGTTCTGATGACAATAATATTATGTTTATTCTTTATCATTGTAAATCCAAGATGGCCGCCGCCACAAAATGGTGGATTAAATATATTTTTTTTAACCACCTCAATATAGGTATCAAATGAAAGGGCTTAAATAATAGAATACAGTACACCATGAAAATTCCAAATCCAAGATGGCGCCACCACAAAATGGCAGTATACTTCCTTTTTCTACTAGGTAAATAAAATAAAATAAAACATGAAATTAAAATACGTAAAAAATTGTTTTAAGTTAAAAGGTTTTATATTTACTATAAGCCAAAAAGTTAAATAAAATCGTGAAGCGTAGCGTAACCTGAGTAATAGTAATTAGACTCTCTACACGATTTCATTTTACTTTTTAGCTTTAAGTACATGTAAAACCGTTTAACTTAAAACGTTATCCTACTTATTTTCTTAAAATTTTAATCAACTTTAAACAGTAAAAGCAGTTTTCGAGGTTGAGTAGTTACCTATTAGCTCCCATTCTCCATTCGTGACAAAACTGCTAATATCTCCACCCCCTTCGTCTTGTAATTGTAGATCCAGCTGTAAAAAACAGTAAATAAATAAAGTACAAGTAACTAAATAACCATAGCCTTTGAGATATACGAGTATACAGACTTGGTAGCCATCGTAAGTCCAGCTACCGAACTTCATCTCGCAGCGCTGGTCGTCGAAAGGAAACCATGTGATATCTATCTTGCATGTGCTCTTGAAGATGCCGGGAGGTACGTAAAGACACGACCCGTTGTTTCTCACCACCACGTTGGTTGGATATGTGCTGTCGAACCCTTCATCCGCGCTAAAAACAAGAAACACACTCATCAGAAAATACTTCTACAATAGGATACAGTTTATTGGATTGAAAAAAAATGCTGCATGATAGAATTGTAGGAACAATATATTTATATAACTGAAATTAAACATACCTGTTGTACATAAGGACGTCTGGTTTCCACATCCTGTGGGGTGGAACTCTCAAGTCTTTAACCCCACCGAAATCTGAAGTGTTCCACCTCAAGTTCATATCATTCCACTCCTGCAGAGAAAATCAGATTAGTTTTGCAACTAAGTGTTTATTCATGTTGTCGAAAAATTGATACTTACTAATTTAAGCCAGATGTTTGTTATTAATAGCTGATTCTTCTCGTCCTGCAATAAATGAAAAAAGGTTTGAAACAACATTAGAGCTGAGGCATTTCTGCTATCCAACTATACATATCTACCGAAATTTCTATTGTATTTCAAATGTAAACTCTTTAGAATGAAAGTAGTAACACAAATAAAAGGTCAGTGTTCTGTTATAAAATTTACTGTCCCCAAGCTGTGTCTTCTATAGATCTTGAAAATGCTTGTATACATTTGACGATAAATAATTTTGATGAAGAAAGACACGCATTCTTCAGGTGTCAACGTTCCAGTCACGTTCCGTTCAAAACCCTGTCAGCTTGAATAGTAAAACCAATGAAGAAGAAGAATCGTACCACGTCAATGATCTGCATCAGCGTGAGGCCGAAGGAGAGCTGCAGCGGGTCGCTCTCGTTGACCACGGGCCGCTCCAGCACGTTGTAGTGGTCCAGTAGGTGGTGCAACAGCCGCTTTTCGTGGTACCCGCCGCTTGCCCCTGTGAAAAAATATTATTCCATATTAATAACTAGCTGTGCCTGTGGCATTGACCGCTTGGTCATTTCTCTGGGTAACCTATGTGTTATTCCAGGACCAAATATCCTATAAAGTACAAATACTACATTTCATCAAAATTCTTTCTGCCGTTAAATAGTTTTTATCGATTGCTCGGCTTTGGCTTTCTTCCTATAGGATTCAGTTACAAATTATACCACATTTTAAATCAAAACTAAACATCATTTCAATCGATTCAGTGGAGTTTACGTGTTTTTTGAAACGGTGTCTGTCTCTAGTCCGGATTACTTACATGCATAATTTATGTGGCAACGAGGCGAATTAAACATTTTATTAGTGTAACAGGCATTGATCGTCGAGGACATCTCAAACCAGTCTGACTAAGAAGATATGGAGAGTCAATAATATTTTAGAAAATTTTAAACAATCAAATTTGATCCTTTATTCTACGTCGGCTTTGAAGGGTATCAAAATTAAAAGCTTAGGCTTAACTGATTTAGAATTTAGAAACATTAGGTGTTTAACAAATTTATTTAGAATCCGCTCCAGGATATTAATGTATATTTGATATTGAGGATTTCAGACACTAGAGGCATACTCCATGATAGGTCTAACTAAATTATTGAACAGAGTTGTCAGTGTTTTTGCGTTATTGAACTCCCAGATTAAAAATTAACAAATGATAGGCTCGGCCCATAATATTTTCGATATGAGAATTATGTATAAAAATTTTGCTCTGTGCGGAAATCGAACTTGCAATCTCACGCTTCACAATCCGTCTTTTAACCAATCATTCTACGGAGGCGGTCTGTAGAATTTCGTAAGTACACTGTTTATATGATGACGTCACTACTCATAAAAAGTGCGATGATGAATAGATGCTTTACATCGGTATACACCATCATCATCGATACATTGTCTGAGACGAGTTTAGGAAGCCTTATCAGCAATGACTCCAGATGCACGTCTAATATTAAAGCTCGAATATCGATGGCAAAAAGAGCATTCAACAACAAACTACATCTCCAAATTGCAATACATCTCAGAAAATTACATCTGGAGCATTGCTCTGTACGGAAGTGAGACATGGACAATGACACAGAAAGACCGGGAAAGGCTGGATGCATTTGAAATATGGTGTTGGAGGCGCTTGGAGAAAATAAGCTGGACTGAAAGAATGACGAACGAAGAAGTACTCAGTCTCGTCCAGGAAAAACGAAACTTAATAGCGACTATAGAAAGGAGAAGAAGAAAGATGTTTGGCCGCCTTAGACGACATGACAACTTCATAAAAACCATCATAGAAGGGAAGGTAGACGGGAAGAGAGGAAAAGGCAGATCAGATAAAGGTGAAGATGATATGTCGTATATAATAGAGAAGTCAAAGCTTTGGCCGAAGATAGGAAACGCTGTAAATGTAGTAAACCGATAAGAGCTGGTCTCTCAATTAAGAAGAAGAAGATACGAGTTTATTTCTATGGTCACATTAGAAAGCAAGTGGCGCGAAGTAAGGGTCCAAAAGCTTACAATTGTATGAAACTCATTTCAAAATAGAATGTATGTGATGTCGAGTTCTCGAGTGGAGACCACGTTTAGGCAAACGTACTGTAGGACGCCCTGTGGGCAGGTGGAGTGACGAACTGCGAAAGAGAATGGATGAGGGGAGCTGAAGACCGAGCTC
This sequence comes from Alsophila aescularia, assembly GCA_946251855.1. Lineage (NCBI taxonomy): Eukaryota > Metazoa > Arthropoda > Insecta > Lepidoptera > Geometridae > Alsophila > Alsophila aescularia. The sequence continues at coordinate 17,668,956 of OX276377.1, read as the reverse complement.
AGTGGCGTGCATTAGGATGTCCAGCAGTCCTACGTCCAGCAGTGGACAGATATAGGCTGATGATGTGATGTGATGTATGTGGTGTATATTATGAGTTAATGATACACTACTGTATTGTAGCTTTCGTAGACTAGTGCGTAGGAAACGTAGCCCATGGAATTACGACGGTAAGCAGCCCGTAGGATTACGACGGTACGTAGCCCGTAGAATTACGATGGTGCGTAGCCCGTAGAATTATGATGGTAAGTAGCCGTAGAATTACGACGGTACGTAGCCCGTAGAATTATGACGGTACGTAGCTCGTAGAATTACGACGGTAAGTAGCTGTAGAATTACAACGGTGCATAGTCCGTGTAGTATTAGCCCGTAGAATTACCACGGTACGTAGCCCGGTAATATTACCACGGTACGTAGAAAGAAAGAAAAAGAAAGAAAATACATTTCCTTTTTCGTAGAATTACGTCGGTACGTGGCCCGTGGAATTATGACGGTACGCATCTCGTAGTACATAGCTGCACCCTCGTTTATATCTATATATATAATTATATATTTACTTTTTAAATAATTTAATGTTTCCTCTACATTTCCTCTACATTTCCTCCAAATTTCTTCAAATCTCTGGGTCCACCGGTTTAGCCGTTGTCTGTCAGTCTGTAGGTATGGTCATGGTACTGTTTTATAGGTATATATTAGCTTTTACCCACGACATCGCCCGCGTGGACTACTACAGTTTATCGCGATAAAAAGCATCCTATGTCCTATATATACGGGTTCAAACTATCTCCACAACAAATTTCACGAAGATCAGCCGTTTAGATGTTAAAAAGCTTAGACAGATATATGGGTGCTATGCTGTTAGAGAGAAATAGAGATCATAATTTATCTTTTGTTGAAAGCGAAGCGTCTCTATTTCAGCTTAGTCAAAAATGCTTTCGTATGTCCGGATCTCTGTTCTCCTTTACAGGTCGATATTCTCAACCGATTTAGACGAAAATTGGTATACAGGTTAAGCGAATTTTTTATTTTTTTTATTTGTCGGGGATTTTTGTTTGCCCCACTTTCCCCAAAATGGGGCAAAAAAGGGGGCTACTGAATATCTCCGATCTTAATAGATCCGATTTCGATCCGAGAATAAGCCTTATTAGATCCGATTTCGATTCTAATAAAAATTTGGTGATGATCAATTTTTTTCTAAATAGGATCTCCGGCGTGATGAGCAGAATAGCTCCTATGACAGCCCCTCGCATTCTGCGTTATCTTAAATTTATTCTAGCGGTAAAATTTGAATTACGAAAGGTGTTCAAATATTTCAGATTATCTGCCAAATATTGTTCTGTAAATATTTTGGTTGATTAACGCAATTCCTATGGCATTTAGTGTGACGGTTTCGGGTTCGGTTCTTGCTGCCAGAAACTTGATACAGACAATACTGGCTATGGGTACCGCACTTTAAAAATTCCTTACTTCGCGCTCATTATTTTATTTAACAAAAACTACATTGGTGCAAATTCAAATTTAAATTTTTATTGCATTCCATAATGTATAAATAAGATGATAATAAACATATAATAAAATAACAGATCTTTATGGACCTCGTTGGGCACAACAACTATAAGAGAGCAGGAGTTATATACTACCTACATAAGTTATACCTATAACAGTTTCAATAATGTTAAAATAAATTTAGATTCCTACTTTAGATTTTTACTTGCTCTTTTTGCTCTTCACAAGCCCGCTTTATTCATATCTCTATAAACAGGATTCCGTTTGGACCGTGATCTTCGTGGTTTCTGATTCCCTAGACACGCGAAATCCTTTTGTAATTGATCCTAATATAAAAGTTCAATGAAAACAGAAACAAGCGCCCAACATTATTAAGCAATGTGAATAAACTCCTGACGGCTTGTCTCTGGTGGATTGCTACGAAAATTAAATTCTGATTGAAAATGAGAAAGACATCGAGAATATCAGGACAAAAATAATTAGCCCAATTGCTATAAATGTCTTGTTATTTTACTTTTTCACTTAAACACAGTTGTTTCTGTTCTACCTCTTTACAGCAAACATAATGCAACTGCTAAATGATGCTGATTCCTAGACCTACGACGTGCGTACCAAAAACAAGAAAGAATTGTCGTATTATTTATTGCGATAAGGGAACGAAATTTGTGCGCACGTATAAATCACAGCCACACTTTTCTCAGCTGTGGGCTTTGTGGATTAAAAATATAAATTGTTAGATACTTTTTGTTTTGATTAGACGTGTACGTCTCATTGAATTGGAAAATGTGTACTTATTCAATTGTTTATGTGTTTCAATACTCTAGTCATATAAATATAGTAAAAGCGAAAGTAACTCTGTCTGTCTGTATGTTACCTTTTCAAGGCTGAACCGATGTTGATGAAATTTGGAGATAATATGAACCTGGGGAAGGACAAAAATCTATTTTATCACGATAAACCGCGTAGTCCGCGCGGACAAAGTCGCGGGCAAAAGCTTTTATTATTTAGTATTATTGGCATTTTCTATCATGATACTGGATAGGTGATTCTAGGAAGTATTCAGGTTTTTATCTGGTGGAAGATGGTCAGGGACGGCAGAGCTTACCCCCCGGCCAAAGCAGGCCCAGCAGTAGCAGCAGCAGGCCCGCGGGCGCCGCCAACAGCGAGCAGCGCGCCCGCCCGCCCATGTCAGCGCCGCGACGCCGCCGCGCCGCGCGCCTTCGCCGCCGCCGCCGCACCGCCGCGCCGCGCCATGTCCCGCCCGCCCGCGCGACTCCGACCCCCGCCTCCCCGAGCCGCACTCCCGCCTCTATTCGGATCTATCGAACACGATCGGTATTAAATTCAATTCTTTTACGGATTTCATATATTGAACTATTTAGGACCGCTGGGCGACGACGGCCACGCGTGCCGTCCGGTGCTCGAGCATCGCCGGCGCGCCGCGGGTGGTGTAGTCGAGTCACGACGTGTTTTTGAGCATTGTTGTTCAGCGGAGTGCGGCCGACCGTGGGGCAGCGGAGCCGCCGGTGTGCGGACTGGCGGAGGCAGTTCGACGCGCAGCCGCCGCGCCCGCCCGCCCATTCAAGCGCCGCCGCGCCGCCGCACCGTGCGCCGACCTTGTCTCCATCGGACTCCGTCCTGCACGAGGTCCTTGCCGCTCTCGCCTCGCGTCCCGAAGTCCTTGTCAGCGCTAGGGACGCGAGGTGAGAGCGACGAGCCCCTCGCCTTAACCGTACACGTTGCTCAATGTTATGTTAATTATTATAGCTCTTTAGAGATTATACTGAAACTTACATTACGACATTAAACAGGTTATAAGTACTTAAATTACTCATAAATATAAGCAGAAAATTAAAACAAATGTGAGACCAACCTCATTAGCCACAAATTACAAGAGCCTTGAGGCGGGGTACGGTAATTTTGACTATTGTTTTATAAACGAAAGGACATATCACTTTGTTCCTTCCAAATGATTTTAATTAAGTATAATGAGTTACCTTGAATCTACGCACCTACAAATTATGTATATTCGTACGCAAACCTAAATATCACTATTCATTCATAACAAAATTTGTGAAGGTGAAATGATAGGCAAAACGATGTTGAAAAATAAAAGAGTCGCGCTATATTCATTATCAGCAAAGATATATGGACTTGTTTATAGAGATAAAAAGTAACATGTCCCATATCGAAGATTTGCACAGAATATACTGAATCCAGTGTCGCTGCAACAGTGACACATGTCTGGCTAGCAAAAGCGCATTTCGTTATGATGGGTTGCCGCGGCTAACGATCAGAGATTCGAGTGTTGTGGTCGTGTCGCGGAGGCTGCGGAGGGATGCAGGCACGGAGGGCGAAGGGAGGGGTGCGCGGGGCTGCCGTGCTCTGCGATCAATGAGGCGCCGCCCGCCCGATCCCGCGCTGGCGTCCCGCCCGCCTTCAACACGCTCTGCGATTAGGGATGCCGCGTATATTTCCAAATAAAACGAGGATAAAAAATAATAATTAGCCAACAAATTACATAATAACTGGTCCCGTGCGTGTCAGATAACGCATAATATAGGGTTTTGTAGTCACCGTTTTTCCTTCATAACTTATGTGTTTTCATCACAGGATACCTGAAATATTTTTTATTTACCTACAAGTTTCCAATCTGTTACACTAGCTTTGGCGGGGTAGGTATATAAGAGAGTGGTCTCTTTTAGTTTTTTTGGGTAAAATTAAGTGTGGTGTCTCCGTGTCTCGTGTACAGTAGTCGCAGCAGAAGTATGGGTCTCGGAAGTTGACTGCTACTCGCTGCGCAAACTGCTATTTTTCAGGCGCAATCTCAATGTTGAAGGTGAAGACAGCATTGTATGACGGCCACGCTCACTCGCTTACGTTTTTTGAATATTCTATCTCGCTCTTACTTCATGCTGTTCCCACAGCAGTACCTGCGCAATCGTTCACAGAGCCTAACTTCGCAAACACATAGATTGGCTGCGACTACTGTATGCGTTCCTTGTTGGACTACGGAATGCAAAAAAAACCTTTAGTAATCTCGAATGAATACGATGCGAGATACACAAGCAAAGTATTATGAAAACTATAAGCTTTCCCCTAATTTTATCTTCACCAACACATTGTCTTGGGAGAAGAGGTGACAACCCTGTCACGTACGATCACTCCACTACCAAACTCACTACTCGAGCCATAACTTTCAAATATCGGTTGCTGTTCCTTTTGAAACCATGATACCACGATATCGAGTAGTTAAGTCTCTCGTTGGAAGAGTTATTTTATTATAGATACGCTTTGCTTTATTTTTAATATTTGTTGCTCATGACTTTTAAATATTCTAGGAATATATATAAATGACCTATGAATAATGGACAAATAAGTATTTACGTTGAGATAGTAATCAGACTCAGACGTAATGTAAAATTATAGCGAATAACAATAAGGAGTAATTTTAGACAAGGAGATGGTGCAAGGCGTTATCTAAACTTTTTTCTAAATGTTTAATTTTACTTATTTTTACACTTATTTTTAATTTTCCATGATGGTTAATGTTCAAGTATTACGGGCCTTAAACAAACACACACAAAACTGAAAACTACTTACATTATAAAGTATAACATTAATTTTCACTTCATAAAAACAGAAAATATAATATGCAAAATTTACTATTTAAATGAACAGTAAAATTTGTGACGACTTTTATTGGTTTATACCACAGAATTAATACAGAAAATAAAACATTAAAATGTCCCAAAGAATCGCTGAGGCATGTCTGCCCTAAAAAAGTAGCGCAGCCTGTAATGAAGGATGTTCGCCTGTTCGGTCATTACCGGGTAGTAGTTCACGCTCGTACGCTATTAAGGCCTTCCACTCCCTCTGTCCCACTACCCTCAGCACTTGGACAAAGAAAACTTTGGATTAATTATCTAAGTTTCAAGCTCACGGGCTAACAGGCAAACAGCTGCTCTTAATAATACAGTTTCTCAAAGATGTTTAGTTTTGCTAGATGGTATTCACTTGAGTTCGCCGATTTAAAAGTGAATTAAGACAATTAAAGTAACCATCCATACCAATATATAAAAGTGAAACGTTGTCTGTGTGTTTGTTTGTTTGGGGAGCTTTCACGCGATAACGGCTGGACAGGTTTTTTATGAAATTTGGAATGGAGACAGCTTGTACCCTGGAATAAAACAAATAATACTTTTTATCCCGAAAATTGTAAGTTTCCACGGAAATTTTTGCCATCACAGAATGGTCTGTGGTTGCCATGGAAACGAAATAACAAGTCTGTCAAAAACATCAAGATTGGTGCTTTACCTACTTTTGCATTGGTTTTTAATATCCTAGAAGAAAATAGTAAGGTTTTTTCGTGATAAATAGTAGTCTGCGCGTACGAAGTCGGGTGGGAAAATTAGTGCTGTATAAATTGTATAAACTGTCTGTCAAAAGCAAGCCATAAATTAGAAAATAAAAAAAACTCGGCTGCTCTGACAAAAAAAATACTTATAACAATAATTTATATATTGATGGATTGTGCTCATCAAGGCAATTTGCTCAATTTGATACCCATATTGTAAAAATCGATGAATATCTTTCGCATTTGAAAAATTCGGTGTTGCGCTATCGAAAATAGAAAAAAAAAAGTGCCTTTGTTACTCGGGGTGATGTAAGGATTCTTACGATAGGTACCCCATTTATCCGGATCAGTTCAGACATTTAAAAGTTATGGTGGAGTAAAGAAACTCACATACATACATCTATAAATACAAACATACATGAACCCTGAAAACATTACACTCCTTTTTTGAGCAGACGTGTAAAAATTCACACTTCCTGACGGCATCTGTAGCTACATACATGCAATGAACTTTCATTCTTCTGGTTAACCTTACTTTAGTCCGTAGCGGATGCTATCGTATAACAGCCTTCCAGTACTCGGCAGCCAATTAATTCTAAACAGGGTAAAGGAATGGAACAAAGCTATTCTCAGAGTTCACGATCCAGTTTCAAGTCTTTATTGGGCATTGGATATGTTAAGTAAATGGCAAATGTTCTCCCGAGTAGGAAGTTTACGAAACTCGGAGAAAGCAACCAAGGAGTAGGGTATTGAATAGCCCACGAACAAAAGCGGTTCATTTGCTGGAAACTAGGTGAAATAATGATCGCCCTATGCCTGAGCGAAATGTCAAAAGTAAAGGTTAAATGTTACGAGAGCATATATGTGTTGCAGAACAAGTATTCATAATGTTTGAAAAATGCCCAATATGAGAGGGCAAAATTATAAACTATTGAAAAGATTAAACTTACCGGGCATTGTGTCCTTCACCTATTGGGCAGAATAATAAGAGGTCGTGTCTTATTAATTTATTTTAATCTGTGATATTATTATAATAAAATCAATAAGGCAGGTACGAATAATTACTTAGATATCAAATTAAAAATATGTAACTAATCTTAGTCTTAAGTATGATCAAACTAAAAAGCAAACTAAATTATTTTGATTTTATACCTCATCATCATCAGCCTATTCTAGTCCACTGCTGGACATAGGCCTCTCCCAAGGCGCGCCACCGAGCCCGATCTTCGGCTTTTCTCTTCCAATGACTGCCAGCTACATTGCGCAGATCGTCGCTCCATATTGCCGGAGCTCCTACACTACGTTTGCTGATTCGCGGTCTCGACTCTAGAACTCGTCTACCCCAACGGTTGTCGGTTCTACGGCAAATGTGACCAGCCCATTGCCACTTTAGGTTGCTTATTTTCTGAGCTATGTCAGTTACCTTAGTTCTCTGCTGAATCACCTCATTTCGGATTTTATCTCTCAAAGAAACTCCGAGCAAAGCTCGTTCCATAGCTCGCTGAGCGACCTTGAGCCTGTGGACCAGTCTCACCATCAGTGTTTTATTTTCGGCTCCGTTTGTTATCATCGGTAGGACGCACTGATTGAAAACTTTCGTCTTCAGGCAATGTGTAATAAGCGACAAAAAAAAATACGAAGTTTTCCAAAACGATGTCCCTATTCGACGATAATACGATTAATAAGACCTATGACTATTGACCGAACGAGCGCGAAGCGAAGAGCGAAGAGTCTCCGTTTCAGCTTGGGCAAAAAATCATTCGTACGTCTGGATGTCTGTCCGGCGGGTGGAACTTCCCCCAAAAAAGGGTAAAAATGTGGCCACTGAATATCTCCGCTTTATTAAATCCGATTTCAAAGGTTTTTTCGGGAAGTTCGGGTATTTAATGAAAAAAGAAGCTTCACCAAATTGTGAGATCTGCGGAATAGTAGAAGACGTACGCCACCTATTGATGGAATGTGTCCGGAACGAAAGTCAGAGAGATTCATTGATGCTTAAACTAAATCTAAGTCAATTTGATATGGGAGTTTTTATACACATTTTAGCAGAACCTACGTCTGAACCTGCTACTTGAGATGTTTAGGAATTATTGAAATTCGTTGCACAATGTATATTGTTTAGGGTACGATGGGACTGGCATGTGGATAGAAAACATAAATAAAAAAAATAAAAAATGGTTAAGATCTGATGAGGGTCTTCGGCGTGATGAGCAGAATAGCTCCTCAAAATGCAGTAAATTTCTCACTTTTAGGTTTCTAGCAGTGGAATCAGCCTTTTACCTACTAGGAAGGGATTGATGCAGCACCTTGGTTATTAATGTTAGTTGTACAATAAGGTAACTAGATTGAGCTACTGTGCACCGCTAGATTGTTTACAAAAAAGTTTGTACGCACGAGGTCTCAGAGCCACTAGTAATAATTTTAGCAAGTCTTTGACCTAGTGGCAACTCAGAACTGGCAACAGGAAGGTTGGACGTCCAGCGGCGCGATGAGTCGATGATCTCGTCATGGATGAGATTATCATCCGATTGAAAGCCGTGGCAGCACTGGGTAGCGTAGCGTAGTGTTTGTAAATGATGATGATGATGATTTTAAAAATAAAGTTACTAAGGATTACGTAACCCATTTGGGAGATTTCTATCCATTATCATACAATTGCTACTCTGATATATCTATGCCAAAAAATGAAAAAATATGAAATTATAACACACGAACGAGCGTTTGTAGGACAACTCACTTTTAGTCTGCATTCGTTTTCAATTCGGAACTATATTTTATTGTAAACAACTGTAGTGCTCAGATTTACCAGATTAATCAAATTGCGCAACAATCACGTAGCAATATTCATAATGACCAGACACTGTGATAAATAGTAAAGTTTAAATGATTTTTAATCACATGGCCCCATTTGACTTCTTATACTGTCTGGGCATTATAAACAATGTTCTAATGAATCACTTGGTCTGTAACATATGCACTACAAGCAGTCTCTAGTGGTTCAGTTTCACTAAGCTGCATTTTTGTAACCCGCTGAACTTGTTTATTACGTCATTATCAATTTAAAACAATAACTCTTATACTTTCGCGATTCGAACACATAGGACCATACACACACCCTCATACACAACACCCATAGTAACCCCAACATAGTATCTATAGTTTTCAGCATGCTAATTTCGTATTGTGTAAAAGCATTTAGAAAGAGTGCTCTAATCTAGTGCGATTGTATATGTATAGGCTCTGCCACACTAGCTCATCTAGGGCACTAGCTATTGCTCGCATCGTTCACACAGATCTAGCGTGCTATACTCTTACTATGCTAGGACAGTGAGTCGGCACTTGCCCTAGGTGATAGGAAACTACGACGAAATGACGTAACCGCAGACGAAAGAGAAATATGTATCAAATATTATAGAAGTGTCAGTGAAACATCTGTATGGTTTTTTTTTTCTCGCACTGCAGCACTAATCTAAAGCTCTGTAAACTGGAAAATGTACGTGATGCCCACTGCCCACTGCTGAGTAGGAGTATGCATTAGAACTCCTTGTTTATAAGCTGCTAGCCGTGTGTGTTTGCTACGAGCTGAGCAAGATGAGCTGAATGAGTAAATAAGTAAAAACCTAAATCTTTCCACTACCGGAAATTTTGATAACAATAGAATAACTATATAAGGGCTGACGATAGTCAGTCGCGGTACGGGACGGGAAAAATTATGGACTAACTATAAGCCTGTAATGGCATGTGGGTTGCCCAGCTGTTTCATGTAGTATTGTTTCACACTATACTGACGAACTGCCCGACGTCAGCCTAGACGAGATTGAGATGGCACTCAAACAACTTAAGAATAGAAAGGCCCCAGGTGAGGATGGTATAGCTTCGGTGCTCTTGAAAGCAGAGGGAAACCTTACTTCGGGAGTTTCAAGGGTTATTTAGCACCGTCCTTAACAGTGGGAGAACTCCAGAGGCGTGGAGCAGGAGTTTGTTAATACTCTTCTTTAAAAAAGGGGATAAAACCCTTTTAAAGAACTACCGACCTATTTCACTTTTGAACCACGTCTATAAGTTGTTTGCGAGGGTCATCTCAAATCGTTTCGCAAGAAGACTTGACGAATTCCAGCCTCTTGAGCAGACTGGGTTTCGTGGAGGATTAATCCTCCATAAATAGACCACATACACACAGTAAGGCAGGTTATACAGAAGTCTGAAGAGTATAACCAGCCCCTGTGTCTTGTTTTTGTGGACTATGAGAAGGCATTTGACTCCGTTGAAACCTGGGCAGTTCTGGAGTCTTTGCAGCGTTGTCAAGTTGATCTTATTGACGCGGAACCGATTGCAGTTAATGGTGTGCCTCTTGAAGTTGTCCAACAATATGTTTACTTAGGGCAAATATTGCAATTGGGTAAGAACAACTTTGAGAAGGAAGCCAACAAAAGAATTCACCTGTGTTGGGCAGCATTTGACAAGATTTGTCAAGTCTTCTCGTCGTCCATACCACTGTGCCTGAAGACAAAAGTCTTCAATCAGTGCGTCCTACCAGTCATGACCTACGGAGCCGAAACGTGGACACTCACGGTCAAACTAGTCCACAAATTTAAGGTCATTCAGCGAGCTATGGAAAGAGTTATGCTTGGAGTGAATGCTTGAAGCTATCCGACGGAGAACCAAGGTAACCGACATAGCTCAAAGGATAAGCAAGCTAAAGTGGCAGTGGGCTTGTCACATTTCCCGAAGAACTGATAACCGTGGCGTAAACGAGTTCTCGTGTGGAGACCAAGTTTAAGCAAACGTAGTGTAGGACGCCCAGTGGCCAGGTGGAGTGACGACCTGCGAAAAGCAGCTGGCAGAAAATGGATGAGGAGAGCTGAAGATCGAGTTCAGTGGCGTGCCTTAGGAGTGGCCTACGTCCAGCAGTGGACAGATATAGGCTGATGATGATAATGATGATGATGAGATATTTTAATGATTCTATATACCAAAAAGAAAAAACCCAAAATCGCATTCGTCCACAGGTTAAATATTTTATCTATCCAGTCACTACAAAAAATGTTGCAAATTAGCGATTACGATATTATAGTTATTTACAGTTAGTAAAAGTATTAGTTTTTATGAAACTCGCACTTTTAATATTAATTTTATTTAATACTAGCTGTACCCGCGGCTTCGTACGCGTGGTCATTTCTTTAGGTTAAAAGTACTCTAAGTGCTATTCCAGGACCTTAAAAACCAATATACCAACATTTTTATTTTTTTATGTTATATTCTTGTTCAGTAGCTTATGTACCCTAGACATTTTATTTTATCGT